>OW121701.1:21730759-24693639 GCA_933228785.1 Lasioglossum pauxillum | reverse complement strand
GACGAAACTTTAAACCACGTCATATGGCAGTGCGAAAAATATGACGTCTAAAGGCACCAATTTTTGAACCTATAATGGTCTTTTAGAGTTATTTAAATCGAAATATCTCATGAACTACTAACTTTTCGACATACATAGGTTAGTACTTTTTTGTAACGAATGTCCAGCTGCATCGATTGATGTATTAAAAAATACCTCATTCCATTTAAAAAAATATCGATGACCTTGAAATTTTTTTCCCTTACACCGTTACATGTGGCCCTTCAAACAGTGTAATTTTGTCCTAAGAATTTGTTTTGTATAACGAAAAGTAACGGAGATATTTAGGTGTTCTGTTTCTTCGGACTCACCCTGTATATTAATAATGCTACTTAAAAATAGTAAATATCACGTACTAATAACGCGCAAAAAAATTAAATTTTGTTTATAAAAATCGTTTTTTATTGTTTACATAAATGACTATATTTATAATAACATCATATTGAGATTGCTTTCAATATAAAGAAGAAAACCCATTTTGTTTCATGTCTCTATCATGAACAGAACGAAAGTTATTGATTTTTGTCCAAATAACAGACATTTCGCGACACTGTGCGCCGAGCCTACAACTTGTACAATCTGGCCCTTTCTAAAAAAAGTTTGCCGACCCCTGTTTTAGACAATGCTGCAATAGGTCAGATGGACTGGTTCATTTCGAAATTGAGAACAGCAGGTGAAATCATTGGTTTGATCGTACCAGTAGATGCCGACGTGGCGAAAATATTGATTGGAACTCGTCTGAAAGACGAGGTATTTGCCTAGCATAATTTCCGCTCTGATCTTCTCGAAATGAACGTAAATCAAACTCCGCTTCAAATTCGCTAATTATTTGAATACTGGACAAAGTAAACTGAAACTTCGAAAGCAATTTGAATAGAATGCGACAGCCTGATAAAGAATCGGATGTAAATACCTTTGTTATTAATAAATAACGTTGTATTGTTCGACGAAGTAAATATAATGTTAAAGAAATAATTAACTTCCCGATTTTATAGGGAAGTTATTGTAATTACCCCGAAAATCGAAAATCGATTTTTTAGCAGATCTTCACGTTTCATGGTCATTGGAGTCATTTTAGACTATTTTTATCAAAATGTTCGTATGTGTGTGTGTGTGTGTGTGTGTGTGTGTGTGTGTGTGTGTGTGTGTGCGTATGGCCGTTTCTATGTAATCAAATTTTTCGTTAACGTTTTCTGAAAAAATAACAATGCGATCAGAATAATGAATGATGCAATCGATGCGCCCCGCTGTAACTTAGAGCTGATTAGATTTTGGTCCATATTGGTCAAGTAGTTTTTTAGATTTTCTTCGAAAAGAGTTGATTCTACAATGCAATTTATGAGGACGAAAATTTTCCACCAAAGAACCAAACGCAATTACATAAAAAAAAATTTTTTTCTCAATTTTTTTTTAGATTAAAAAAAATTTTTTTTTAGATTAAAAAAAATTTTTTTTTTAACTGATGCTAATGTTACCGCTTGGAATAATCGAAAGTTATTCCAATGCCACAGTGAATTTATCATCTCTACTCCCAAGAATACATTTTGGGAGAATATCGATGAAAGTACAAAAAAAAACGATGTTAGCGATGTTGGCGAAGGAGTAACGAATCGGGAAGTTCTTTGTGTGACTCTTGGAGAGTCACACACAAAATAAAAAACATTAATATCAGTAGGCCCTACTAGACAACTAACAAGAGCAGTCCTACCCGCGAGCTCGCAAAGCGAGCGAGCAAAAACAACCCTACTCGCGAGCGAGCGAAGCGAGCGAGCAACAATAGCCCTCTAGTTTTCATTTGAAATCTGATTTTCGAAATTTCAAAGTTGCACATTTTTTCTTTACGATAACCGTGTATTTTATTTGCATATAATTGTAGAGCATGGAGAAACAAATTCAACGATATGTACAAACGTATAGTTGCAATGTACAGTAATGGAAAAAACCAAATTTCGAAAATAAGAAACTGTCAAGCACGATACGGCATTGGTTTCCATTGTCTGATCGTGCTGAAATTTTGCACGTTCAATATTTTTATCAAGTGTCACAATTGGGGGGGGAGGGGGTGCGACCAACAAATTAAAAACAAATTTTTGGCCCCTATAACTAAGGCCCCTACAGACCACCCTAATGTACGTGTACCGGGTTCTTCTCCAATAACAGTCAGGGACTGATTGTCAGTTGGTACTTCCTTGGCAATCTCTTTCTGTTTCTATTGCATAAGGACTGTCCACCACAAGGCAGTTTATCATTGCGGCAACGCTATATAAAACATTTTTCCTCGGTAATATTTATTATTAGTTTCCATTCATTAAAATATGTTTATAACATTTATTACATCTTGTTAGAGATCGGAACGAACGGATCTGGGATCGTTAGTGGATGCGCTTGAAGGGTATATAATTGTCTGGACACTGGTTTCGCACACACTTTTAATGTAACGCATTAAACAGAAACTTAACAATAGACAGTGTATGTTTCGGTGAACAAACGCGATTGCGGTGAAAACGAACGCTTGTGTGATCCGACTGCTAACGGTTGTACGACGGCGGTAAACACGGTATAAAGCGGTGGCCGTTAACAGTACGAATGCGCCTCGCGATCCGGCGGTTCGTAGCCGAAAATCACGCGTTCGGCGGATCGCAAGGTGGGGGGCCGCGAGGATGACGTGACGTCATCTTCGCGGCTACGCGCTCCCGGCAAGGAGGATCGGTCTCATGACGGTTGGCCGGAACACGTCTCATTGGACACTTGTTATCATGTATTTTCATACAAAGTATCTGATTTTAACCTCCGGTTAAACTGTAACTTGTTTAACCAGAAATATTTGTCTTTTTTCTATGTAATCTAGTTGATTTGGGCGAGAAAATGTAAAAAATCGAAGTGTCGATCCTAGAAGATCAATGGCTCAAAAGTTATGAGTGTTCAACGTTGAGCAATTTTCTGTGTTTATGACAAGTAAGGGCGCCGCCGTGTTGCGCTATAAGACGTTTTTCATTTTCAGGAAAGGGATTAGGAATTTATGGAGTAGTATTATTACCTTTGTGTCAATCACAATAATCATCGGTGCCGCTAGGTGGCAACACAAGCACGCGGTAATGTCGATAATTAATTAGATGGTTGGTGGTTAGGTTGGGTGGGGGAGGGGGCAGAGAGGGCCGGCTTGGGAATCGACGTGATCAACATCAGCGCGTGCATGTAGTGCCACCATACGGCTCTGCTCGGTAAGCAGCGCGCGACCGTCACTACACACAACATGGCGGCGCTAACCTGTCGAAAACACTATAAATCGCTGAGCTTTAAACATTTATAACTATTGAACCATTGATACTCCTAGATCGAAACTTGAGTTTCTCACATCTTCTTGTCCAAATCTCCTGGATAACGTAGGAAAAAGGCAAAAATTTTTGCTTACTCAAGGAAAAGAGCAGCCAAAATTTTAACAATATTGTTAGAATAAATGATACTGCGTATCTTTGTATAAAGAACAATACTTTGGTGACTGAACAAAATGATAGTACAAATGTAGAACGTGTGCTTTACAATCGGTACGTAATGGACGAAGAACTCTCTGGCAGGTACAACGGAAGAATGACGATCCAATCGCGCATGCGCTTTATGCATTCTACAACATCGTCCAATAGATGGCGTTCGCTGCCACGCTCATATGATAATTTATATGTAATATTATAAATGTATTTACATACAATATTTTGACAAATATTATTCTTCTTTACTCCTAATTACTTACCCTGTATCCAGACAAATCTTGAACAACACAGGTTAAAATTGCTTCCCTTCCTACTGATGCTGTCACATTGGCAATGGGCTCCTTGAAATTGGGATCTGAAAACAATACAAATGCAATTGTTACATTTTAATGAACAATATACACTTTTCATGAAATGGATAATTCGCGTCAATTTTACTTTAAATAACTTCAATTACTGATTATATTTATACATATGTATATTTTATCCTTGCACGCCAGTTCTTGACACAACAACCTAACCCAGACCAACTAAGACGCAACATCGTGGTCATATCTTCCAAAATTCAAACAAGAATCGCAATAGCCGCTCTGCATTATCAGCATTAACGCGTGTCCGTGCTGCCATCTAGCGGTTCTACGCGACAAGCGGCGTGCGATCGCCTCTACAAACCAATATGGCGGCGCGCTTACCTGTCAAAAACACTGCAAATTGCTCAGCTTTAAGCGACCATAACTTCTGAACCAATGATCCTACAGAATCGAAACTTCGATCTGTAGCCGCCTCGGGTACAAATTTACTGGATTACATACCAAATACATCATAATTTATAGGAGAAAGGCACAAATTTTGAATCCGGTAAAGTAAAGAGCAGCCAAAGCGCACGAATTAGCACCTATTACTTGTAAGTAGTGAAAGAAAGTGCTCGAGTACTTCGTTCACGGCGTTAGTGTTGTGTTTGTTCTTAAATTGTGCACCTATGTCTGTGGTTGTCAGGAAGAACGCCACACGTCAAACACTTTCACTTTCGAGATATAATCACTTAAAGTTTAAAGTTTTGATCACGAATGCTTCGACATAGGACATCGGTTAAATTTTATTATTTTTTCGATCCTTTCGAATTTGTTTTCACGACTTTTTTCTGGTAAATACACCAATCCTACACTACGAAGCTCAATGAATGCATAAACTCCAATTTTTTGAAATTGTGGCATGCGGCGTTCTTCCTTGAAACCACAGACGTATAAGGTATAAGTAGACAATGGATTTTATGCAATTATGACAAAAATCAGTAAGTATAATTTAAAGCAATAACTAGAGGGCTATTGTTGCTCGCTCGCGAGTGGGGTTGTTTTTGCTCGCTCGCTTCGCGAGCTCGCGGGTAGGACTGCTCTTGCGAGAGGGTTAGTGATACGCATGGCTAGTAGGGCCTACTGATATTAATGTTTTTTATTTGGTGAGTGACTCTCCAAGAGTCACACAAAGAACTTCCCGATTCGTTACTCCTTCGCCAACATCGCTAACATCGTTTTGTTTTTTGTACTTTCATCGATATTCTCCCAAAATGTATTCTTGGGAGTAGAGATGATAAATTCACTGTTGCATTGGAATAACTTTCGATTATTCCAAGCGGTAACATTAGCATCAGTTAAAAAAAAAAATTTTTTTTAAATCTAAAAAAAAAATTAAGAAAAAATTTTTTTTTATGTAATTGCGTTTGGTTCTTTGGTGGAAAATTTTCGTCCTCCCTTATAAATTGCATTGTAGAATCAACTCTTTTCAAAAAAAAACTAAAAATCTAAAAAACTACTTGACCAATATGGACCAAAATCTAATCAGCTCTAAGTTACGACGGGGCACATCGATTGCATCATTCATCATCCTGATCGCGTTGTTACTTTTTCTGAAAACGTTAACGAAAAATTTGTTTACATAGAAACGGCCATACGCGCGCGCGCGCGCGCGCGCGCACACACACACACACACACACACACACACACACACACACACACACACACACACACACACACACACACACACACACACACACACACACACATTTCGATAAAAATAGTCTAAAGTGACTCCAATGACCATGAAACGTGAAGATCTGCTAAAAAATCGATTTTCGATTTTCGGGGTAATTACAGTAACTTCCCTATGAATCGGGAAGTTAAAAATGAGAGGCTAGTACGTCGGCGTGACTGCAGCGCCATCTGACGGGCAACATGCAACCGTATATTGCAAAACTGTTGCTCAGAAACGTGAAAGAAGAATTTTTGAAGCAAACAGCAATTTCATCTAGCAATTTTGACTACTACAAAACCCCGTCTTTGCTTTATCGAGAAATCAGAAGTGGAATCCCGGACCCTTGCAATCCTCGCGTACGTATACGTGGTCTAGCGGTGTGTGAGTGTACTCTAGCGGTGTGTGAGTGTTCACGCACGAGTGTCGTCTACTGGAAAGACCCCCTTAGTAACTAAATGGCGAAGTCGAAATCGCAATTTTTTGATTCTCCATTTCCGTCTTATATTTTCATGGAGAACCACCCCTTAAATATTCTCCCACTTGTGGTCGAATATCCTGTATTACTGAGAATTGCAACTTAGAATGACACTGGAGTCGGTAACCATTTCGAAGCAGGCGCTCCATCAAATCCGCCTAGACCGAGACTCTTAATACGTTCGCATTTCCCGCGAGAGATACCCCGCACCCGTATGCGCGCTCGATGGATAGGCACGTACGATGGAATTATGGTTCCCCTATGCTCCCATTACTAAGCCATCTATGTTCTGTGTTATATCTGCCCTACCTTTCTTCCTTTCTGCGCCCTTAACGACACCCTTCGCCATTTTATGTTCTCCGCAAATTATTTCTGCGCAACTAACCGTACATTCGTGCGGGGCATCAATGGTCTTTGAACAATGAGGCTTCTCGATCTACTTATCCAATTTCCACGAATCTTAATGTTTAGCATCCTATGACCCCATCGATGTATTCGCGCGAGGTTTATAGCATGCATATAATACGTATACAGTGTTGGACAAAATAATAGCACACTATACGCATATCTATATTTCTCGTATACAGGTTTTGCTCTTCAAATTCACCATTTTGCAAGTCAAATACACCCTTGTTCAAATTAAGTACACCCTTTTGCAAATCAATTTCACCGTTTTACAAATCAATTTCACCTTTTTGCAAATCAATTTCACCCTTTAGCAAATCAGTTTCAACCTTTTACAAATAATGTATTGTCAAGTAAGTTTTTGTAATTTTTGATGGGAGATAATTTAAGAGGTGGTTCTCCATAATAATATAAGACGGAAATGAAGAATAAAAAAATTGCGATTTCGACTTCGCTATTTAGTTATTAACAATTAAAAAACCGCCTAAAATGCGGCAACGCGACCAACAAAAGTGTACGTTGCGTACATTATAGAGGCGCGCGACAGTCGCGTATCAAGTGACAGATCTGTGCATATTAGGGTGGTACTTAGATATACTTCGTGAATATTTTTTTGCGAGATTTTTGTCACGACTCCCTCTAAAATTTTTCCATTTGGTAAGACAATAATTCCTGCAAAAGATGAAGTTGATCGGACGTCGGAAAGGTATGCCACATCAGGGTGGACCTCAGGTATACCAGATGAAATTTTTTTTGCGAGATTTTTTTCACGTCACCACCTATAGTTGTGCCATTGGGTAAGAAAATAATTCCTGCACAAGATGAGCTTAATAGGATAAGGGGAAGACGTTCCACATTGACGTTGAAGTTGCGGAAAACATTAAATTATATGTATAGTGCCCGTAAATGTTGAATAAAATCCTCACAAATGCAAGTATCCACACAAAAAGGCACATGCGTACCGGAATCGCGCACAACTACATAATTCACGTTTTGTGCACGTCAATTTGACTTTCGCACACGAAAAATAAAATGTCAGTGAAATTAATGTGAAGTCTGTTAGTGCATTCACTTAAAATAACACCCTAATTTAACGGTTTAAGAAAATGTGTTTGTCTAAGAACATTCGTCCGTACAAAAAATGTTTATTTGAACAACTATTTCAACAAAAAATTGTTATTGAAATAATAATGAGAGTAATGAATAAATTAACAAATTATAAAAATATGTTTATTTGAACAATTGTTTCAACAATACGATGTTATTGAAATTTGAAATAATAATGAAAGTGATGAACATAGAAAAAAGTTTGTGTACATTATGAAACACAAGTAACCCGGTTTGACGGGTTACTCGGGTTACGAGAACCGAACCGGGTTCGGGTTAGGATTCGCATCTCTGTTTGTAACCCGGTTAGACGGGTTACTCGGGTTACGAGAACCGAACCGGGTTCGTGTTAGCATTCGCATCGCTGTCTTAGACGGGTCTGTCTGCTGGTTAGACGGGTTACTCGGGTTACAGAAACCTTCCTCGGTTAACCGGGTTCGGGTTAGGGTTAGCTCCGCGGTTCGCATCCCCGAATTGTACATATAATGACAATTAGATTATCGTTTTCTTCTGATTATTTTTCAAACCTTAGCAGACTTCATTTTGCGATTCTAATTGGTATTGTGACGTGTCCAAATTTTGCCTATTGTTCTATTGTTGTGTTATTATTATTGTTAGAAAATTTGTTTAATAATGTATAAAATCTATCGTCAGAAAATTTTTTGATATCTGCACCGATACATATCGATCGAATTTATTTCGGTGTTTAGGACCGTTATCAATCTTACGTTGTTTTCTTTTCAAACGTAATATTTCAGGTAATTTATTATTAAATCTATCGAATGTACCTAATCAATATCAATATTGAAAGTGCTATTATGATCTTAATTATTCTAAAATAACTCATGTCTTGTGCAGATAAAAGTATTATTTTCCAAATAAATTCAAATATTTGTAACTATACATATGTACATATAATAGAGATTAATAAAGAAAAGTTTTAAGCAATTTTGAAAAAACAGAAAGACGAAATTTTATGACTATTGGTCTGTTAATATAATAGCTGGCAACGGTGTGTAAAATAACTTATATGATAGGTAACTTAAAATGATTAAAAGTCTTAAGGAACAAAATATGTGAAGATCAGATTTACGTGCTTTCGTACGATTATTTTCGCGAGAATAGATTGAAATCACCAGTATGGCGTCGCGTCGTCGACGTTGGGCGTCTTCCCCCTTTATAATGCTGCAAAATAATAAGAGTTTCGTCTACTTAGTCCCGCGGGTACTTACATCCCTATTTATGACGACAGTATCTTGAACTTTTTACGCCAGCTGCTGGCAAATATGCATGGGTCGATCCTCGAGTCGCGAAGTATTTTCTTCTTCAGCTCTGTTTGCCCAATCTTGCGGTAGTGGAATGATAATGGAAGAAAAGTTACGCATCCACGCCTTCGCGCTTCATTCTTTCATTTTCGACTTACAGTTAGTTACAATATAAGCGTGAAGTGGGAATCGCTTGGACGATTCCTTTTTTAAATGATTAAGAAGTACAGCTGTTTTCTAAGTTTAAAAACGTATTTAAAGATAATGGAATTCATGGAATTTACAATCAGCGCACTTTTTCGACTGAACAATGTTTTTAACATTTGCGCATAGTGCCTCCGTCGTTCTATTTGAACATTAATATAATTATTATTTTGTTTTCGTCCCACTTCTGTTTTTGTATTCAGCGAGATCGTACATGTGTTTCTGTTATCCCGTAATCTTTCTACATGTACTATACAGGGTGTTTCGTCTAAAACAGGACACCTAAATATCTCTTCAGATTATTGTGATGCAAAAAATATTTGTTACGTAATGTGCGTGGTGTCAATGGACCAAATATCGGGCACGAATATTTTCTTCCGAAGCTCATTTTTTTCGGTGTTATCAAGGTCATCGATGGTTTTTGATACATAACTACATTTTTATTTTACTGCATTGGGTAACTGATCGAAAAATACATTCACATATGTATAATAACATGCCTTGAGCTTGATCTGAAGGTAAAACTTTAATTTTCGAAGATCAAGGTCATTTCAAGGTCATGTTATTATACATATCTGAATGTATTTTTCGATCAGTTACCCGATGCAATAAAATAAAAATGTAGTTTATGTATCAAAAACCATCGATGACCTTGATAACACCGAAAAAAAGGAGCTTCGGAAAAAAATATTCGTGCCCGATATTTGGTCCATTGACACCACGCACATTACGTAACAAATATTTTTTGCATCACAATAATCTGAAGAGATATTTAGGTGTCCTGTTCTAGACGAAACACCCTGTAAATTATATCATAAAGGTACATTATATCATATTATATCTGAATGTATTTTTCGATCAGTTACATAATTTACACATAACAGTTAAATAAATTAAATATAATTCAAAAGGAAAAGAAATTTTTTAAAAGTCAATTTTTGAGATTTCAAGGTCACTAATTTTTTTTGGAAATCAATACTGCATTTTGTTTCTAAATTGTTATAGTGCGTAAAAAGACAAATTCAACGATATATAAACATATATGCAGTGAAGAGAAGCGAGTTACAAAATTAAAAAGTTTTCAAAGTCGATTTGGCACAATTTCCCGTTATTCGATCAATTTCAAATTTTGCACAGATTATTTTTTCGTCCAGTGGCAGCATTCTAGGGGTTGTCCCACAAAAAAATCTGCGAAATAATTTTCGCCAAGTATAACGAAGGTTCACCCTAATGTCCCTAAGGCCCTCCACACACGGGTCGATCGACGATTCGGTCGACGCGATTCCAGTCGCATGCGATTTTTCCCACCACGTGACTTCCAATGCAAATGAATGGAGAGCCACACATGGGTCGATTCGTGGTCGACTGAAATCGACTCGACTGAAATCGCCGCGATTCTAATCGCGTGCGATCGGAAGCGAAGTTGGAAAATCGCGTGGATCGTACGATTCGCGTGACTCATGGAGGTACGAAATCACTGATTACGCCGAGATGGATGGACCAATCGGAACGAAACCTTTAGCCTCTTGTAGAGTATGTCCCCGGGGTGGTCTCGTGAAAAAAATTTTGCATTTTTTTATTCCTTAAAAAATATTGTTGAATTAAATAATGAATATTTATATTATTCAGTTGCATTTTCTAAAATACCTTAATATCATGTGCTGAAAACGGCTTTTTGAAAAATAGCTTCGCTTTCGTTTGCCTCATAAGCCGCTTGAACTATATGCACGTCAAATGTTTTATTGTTATTATTATTATTATTATTATTTAGAATCGGGGAAATACTAAATACTTCAAAATTATTTCTGTATGTATTTATTAATAGCATGTTTTCATATTTTTGAGAAATCTTCATTTTTTCGACGTTAGAGGTTTTTTAATGGCTCTTGAACCATTCGAAAGCTGACCAATAAAAACCCATCCGAGTAAAATTTCAGCCCTCTAGCTTGCCCGTGAGGGTAGTTATAGGGTTTTACTCAGATGGGTTTTTGTTGGTCAGCTTTCGAATGGTTCAAGAGCCATTGAAAAACCTCTAAGGGCAGTTTTGACCATCTTAAAAGGCTGGGCCCTTTTACTCGTACCACTAAACAGTGTGAAATAAAAAATTTTATAAATAAAAGTTATAAGTATAATTATAAGTGTAAATAATTATGTGAATACACACACGAATTTAAATGCAATACAATCTTTTCGGAGGCGACGCAAAATTGAAAATTTTCCTTAAATTCTTTAAATTCTTCTACATGCTTTCACATATTAATGTATATTCTCTTCCGACCTACTGATTTTCAGATTCACCATATTCTAATGAAATCATAATCAGCAACATCTGTCATTTGGAAAATTTTCAATTTTGCGCTGCCTCCGAAAAGATTTTATTGTATTTAAGTTCGTGTGTATTCACATAATTATTTCATACTTCTTACTGCATTTTTTTAGTGCGTTTTTTCGAAGCCGGTTTAATTTTTTTTATACAATTTTTTGAAAGTGAAAACGTGAAAACGCGATTCTTGATGTTTGAAAAACACAAATTGACTACAATCGACCCGTGTGCAAATGCCAATCGCGTCCGTCGCATAAAGGTCGTCGCTCACTAGAACGCACCGGCGCCCACCTGGCATCGCGCGGCCTCAGCTGTTTTGGATTTCTTCTATGTATTTTAAATGGATGTGCGCACATCAATTAAAATACATAGAAGAAATCCAAAACAGCTGAGGCCGCGCGGTGCCGGGTGGGCGCCGGTGCGTTCTAGTGAGCGACGACCTTAAATCGTATATGACGATCAAGACGTACGAACTTCACGACGCGATTACAATCAACCCGTGTGTGGACGGCAATCGCGTCTGTTGCATGAATCGTACGACGATCAAGACGTACAAACTGCACGACGCGATTTCAATCGACCCGTGTGTGGAGGGCCTAATGCTCACATCTGTCACTTGATACGTGGCTGTCGCGCGCCTCTATGACGTACACAACGTACACATTGGTTGGTGGCGTTACCGCACTTTGGGCGGATTTTTAATTGTTAGTAACTAAATAACGAAGCCGAAATCGGAAATCACCCCTTAAATTTTCTCCCACCTGTATTCGAACGCCCTGTATGTACACATGCCACAAGTGATAAATTGAAAGTGGGTAGGTAATAAAAATGTCAAACGTGACGCGTATCAAAACTGCCTCGCGATGTCTGGACGCGCTTCGCATCTGAGACAGCCGCACAATGCGTCTGCTGCGCGGCGAATCGACGATTGTTGGCTTTTTGACGACATCAACAATCAATGGTGCCTCGCAGTCTATTGTTCGATACATTTGGACGTGTATCAATATACAGTGTAGCACAAGCAATAAATCGAAACACCGTGATTGCCTTACAGTAGCTGATGGCTTATTCAACTATTCTCCTTCGCGTTTTTTCCTTGTGCACAACAGTAAAGAAATATCCGTGAGACAGAACGATAGAGGCAGACGTCACAGTTAACCCTTAGCACTCGAGTGGTGACTCTGAGGGCCGTCACTAGAAATTGCCTGTACCATTATTTAAAATATTCTTTACATTATTAAATGTGTCGTTATCTAATAAATTACTAAATTAGGTATTGTGTGAGGCATTGTGCCAATTTCGTATCCATAAAATTTGAAAAATCATAGAGAATGGAAATATTCTAGATCGAATAAATGTTCAATTTTCGAGTGAAAATAGCTCCAAGTGCAAAGGGTTAAGGTTGTGTTGCGAGTATATACAGCTTCAAAAGTTTAAAATTTACGATTATATTATCATGTTGTGCGGTTCTTAGTTTTCACTTTGATAACAAATCCAACCAATATAATATACATATTATACAATTGAGAGTAAATATGACTATAACAAAGACAATGTGTAGTGTTAATTACAGAATATGGGAATGGTATTTTACCACGTTTTTATTAGCTCGCTTTTTTGTCTGTCTGTTTGTTCGGTACAAATTTTGAAATTGCTTTTAAACAAACTTCCCTATGAGCTAGACCCTTGAAATTTTAAACATAGCTCAGAACTGGATGACAATACAATATTTATAAAATTTTTTTAAAAAGCCTATGCGTTTAGGAGATATAAATTATTAATAAATTTAACCGTTACACCCCCCGCGCGTGACGTAGTACGTTATCGCGTTCTGCGTCACCACTCTACTATGTGTTCCCACTCTGACTCATCCCAACTTCACTGACCCGCTTCGCACGGAAGGACGTATTATTATACTATAATGTTTGTTTAGCAAGCGAAAGGACAGTCATACCGAGATTCTCCGTCAACTTTATCATTGATATTTTACCACGGCGTTTGTTTTCGATATGACGCGTCGCAATACCGTCTGAAATTTACTACATGCCTCTGTTATAATCTCATCACAATGATCAAAATTGATTGTAAAATTTCACACATACAAGAGTAAAAAGCAGAAAATATTTATTTAAATAAAAATACATTTTTTAAAAATACCACGTTTAAAAAACGCACTAAGAAGTATAAAATAAATTTTTAAAAAGCACCAGGTTTAAAAAACGGACTAAAAAGTATAAAGTCCTGAAAATTTGTGATTGTGAATTTTTAATAGCTATGAAAATATTTATAAAATTTAAAACAGAAAACGCAGGGCGCAAGATAATACATAGTAAGGAATGTAGAGCGTAGCTGTCGTTGAGAAAACTCGCACAACAGTTCATATCATTTGCAGTAGAATAAAATTGTTAGTGATTTAGGTGTTCATGCATCAATTATCTATTGCATGCGCCCTACGTTTTTCGTTTTAAATCTTACAAGTATTTTCATAGCTATTCAAAATTCACGATCACAAATTTTCAGGACTATCTGTACGGGGTTAGAAATCTGTATGGGGCTAGAAAAAATTGTTTTATACTTTTCAGTCCGTTTGTTAAACGTGGTGTTTTTTAAAATTTTATTTTATACTTTCTAGTCCGTTTTAAAAACGAGGTATTTTCTAAAAATTTATTTTTATTTTAAAAATGTGTTTGTATGTAATGAATAAAAAGAATACGACTAGGTACAAACAATTCTATGAATTGTTTTATTGACATGCGCAATTCTTCTATTCATAGAAATCTGTGTTATTGTTTTCTGCTAATTTACGACCAGAAACTTGCTTCTTATGCTCGTAAACAGAGTCGCCAGATTAAGACTTGTGTCCCCACTCTATCTTCCCCTTTTACGACACTATTCCCCACGCTACCGCCGCGGCCGGATCACGTGACACGTTTCGTCTCTGTCGGGTATTTGTCCGGTACTGACAGGAGGAGGATAACTGTGTTCCCTCAATTCGTGCTCCCTCTCCTCATCTGGCGACTCTAGTCGTAAATTAGTGGTCAGATATTTTCTGAATTGGATCACATTTTAAGTATACGCCACATAAATATATGTGGATAATATCACACAATCCTATAAATATTATACAGGAAAAGATTTTATATTATTGCACAATTAATAGTAAAACTTAATGCTAAAACAAGAAGAGATTCATTATTTTAGCTATTTGATTTAAATATATTTACATGCTCCCAAATTCATATTGTGTTTATGCTGTCATAGTAAATTCTAATAGAAAAACGATAAAAATATTATTTTAAATATAACTGCAACGTCGATCATTCTCCATCTATCGTATTGTGCTGTTGTGTACATATATTTCAGAATAAACTTGTTATTCTATGGGGAATTCGTTGCAGATTCGTGCTACATCCAATATCCACGTCACGTACATTTTTCCGTTCGATCGTTTCATTCAATTCCTTCTGAGATAAACTTAGTCCACATTGTCAGTTCCCTTTGGCACCGTTAAACCTTCGTTTGCTTCTCGCTATCGCAACAACGCTGTGCTTTTCATCCGAACATTTATCTTTCTTCCTCGTAACTTTGCTGCGTCGTCCCTCTTCACATTTCCATTACGACAAGAACCTCAGTACCTCCGAGGACTCGCCATATAGCATAATAATGAGCCATAAACAGCACAACACGCGGCCACTTTATTTCACTATTTCTCGAGCTTGAAATATCTCGACCCTGCTGAAATCACTTCGCACTTGCTTCCAGTAACTTGCCCCCCTAGCTTCTCTAGTCTCACCCTCAGCCTTCTTCTAGTTTTCCACCGTCCTTTCACCCTCCCGCATTTCTGACCGGCATAATGCGAATGCGTACACTGCTAGGTAACTCATTCGAAACTCGTTTCGTTCAGAAGATAGTTTGCGAAATCATACAGCAGATATGAATATCCCTTTAATTTGCTACTGCGACACTCGGTAAAAAGCTACAAACTACCAATCGATACAAGTTGTACAGGGTGTAACAAAATTGAGTGTCATGGTTTTGGCAGATGGTTGTACACCTTCGGATCGGTGGAGATTTGTTAAAAGAAATTGCCGCAAAATTGACTTTGACCTTGAAATTCAAGGTCAAATTTTGTATGCTTGTATCGCATTCTACTCACCATGGGAACCAAACTTGCCAAAGGAACTCAACCGTTCTCTTATAAAAGAATGTTAAATGTTTTAACGTCGTCTTCCATTCCTTGAGTTGAGAACCATCATGGTTTATGGCTGTTAATAATCGTCCTTGAACAGCTGCTTCGATTTGGTCACCATTATTTTGTAAACGGAACGGATGTAAACAAGTAGATGACAGGAAAGCCGCGTAAACCGAAAAGAGGATGAGCACGAGCAAGTGCAATTATATGCTCCTCTTTCCTCCAATGAATACGAGATCGGCCTGCCCTCCGATATCCAGGAGTAGTAACAAATTCAACATCTTAAAAACGTGGTATTTTTAAAACTTTATTTTTATTTAAATAATTATTTTCTGCTTTTTAGTCTTGTGTGTGTCAAATTTTTCAATCGATTTTAAGCCCCGTTTCACACTTGAGCGGACCGTCCGCGCTCCGCGCGCGGAGCAAATTACCAGCAATCTTAGGGTAGATTTATAGTGGAGCAGTGAGGTGAGCTGTGCGGTGAAAAAAAAAGAAAAACAAAGGAAATACATATGTACTTTTTCTTTAGTATGTGTCGAAATGTTGTCACGGATGTTGGTTTGTTTTCACCGCGCCGCTATCATCGATGCTCACCGCTCCACTATAAATCCACCCTTATGGGAGCTTTCACAGTACAGCGGACGGTCCGCGCGCGGAGCGAGCGTCCGCACGGCTCCTGCGCGTCCGCGCTACAGAGTTCCATGTAATCAAATGTAGGCTTTCACAGCCAAGCGGACTCCGCCGCGGAGCAAGCATCTATATAGGTACAATATGAGACAAATCGATAATTCTGTGTCAAAATCAACAAACTTTTGATAGAAATGAGATAGAGCGATGACTTTTTTTTCAATTAAAGCTGAAAAATTGCAGAATACGGGAAAATAGAGAGGTTACGGTACGAACGTTTTTTAACCTTAAAAAAATTCGTCAAACTTGCACAGTTTCAAGAAAATTGTGGTTTATCCAATACCATGCGCGGAAATTTTTTTTTTGCATGCTATACGTCATTTCCAGTAGACTTTTTCAGGTTGAATTCAAATCTGGTCCCTAAAAAATTTCAATTCAGACCAAAAGTTGCAATTTCGTTTAGAAGCTATGCCGTTATTAATGCGGATTAAAAATCAAAATAGTTTACAAAGTTCGGCTCCTATTTCCAGCTTTCCTGTTTCCTATCCGTACCATAATTTTCCTCTACTCAGCAATTACCCGCAAACTAGTTCCCCTTATCAAAATCCACAGTTCCAAAATCCACAGTTCGAAAATCCATAGTTCCAAAATATGTACACAGTTTCAAAATATACAGTTCCAAAAAGTCATGAAAACTCTCACACTAGTTTACATGGTACACCAGCCAGTACCCCCTCATTAATATCTCGAAAAGAAACCGTTTCTTCTTTGGAAACTAATTGTAAATAATATTCTACTAATGTAATAAATAGATGCTATATTAATATAATAGATGTTTACTGCAATCCGACTTGTGTTTTCCAATTACCTTAAAGTTACAGCAAGACGTTCCGTTGGAGATATAGGAATTCTGTAGAAATTAGAAACTTGTAATTGCGGTCCAATTTTTCCAATCAGTTCATCGAATGATCGTGTAAACATTCGAAAATAATTAAAAAATTTGTCTTCGTTATTACGTAAATCTAAGTATAACGAGACAAACGCGCCTTTCAAACTCCGCTTAGCAATAAGCGGATGTACCCAGAATCGCCTGTTCGATAGACTTTCTTTTTTCTTTTTTTTATTTATATAATGAACAACTACAACATTAAGCAGTAATTCTGTCATATTTTAATAATTTTGCAGGCTATATACTATCGATTGACACTGCATGCGGACTGCGGACGCTTTGCTTGACTGTGAAAACAGCATCGATACGTCCGCGCTCCGCGCGCGGACGGTCCGCTCAAGTGTGAAACGAGGCTAAACGTTTTGATGAGATTATAACAGAGACATGTAGTAAATTTCAGACAGTATTGCGACGCGTCATATCGAAAACGAACGCCGCACCGTGGTAAAGTGTCAAAGATAAAGGTTTGACGGAGAATTTCGGTGTAACTGTTCTTTCGCTTGGTAAACAAACTTTATAGTATAATAATACGTAGTAACTTTGTAAACACCGCACGGAGCTCTAACGCACACTGAGCTCCTTAAAATTTCAAGTCTCTAGCTCATCGGGAATGTAAGGAGGCTCGGAGGCTCGACACGGCACGTTGTGATCCGTTGCTCGCTCGCAAGGAACTGTTTATTTAACAAAATGTGAACGAGGGCGCGCAGTGGCTCATTGGGTAGAGCGCGCGCCTACGGACTCCGTGGTCGCGGGTTCGATCCCCGACGCCGCGCCGGCACCTCTGGAAATACTCCATGTGCTCTGTAAACTGTGGTGCCCAAGGTGGGTTCGGAACCCACCTTATAAAAACTGTAGGTCCCGTCGCTAATGACCATAGCAGTTGATGCGACGTTAAATAAATAATGATGAAGATGAAAATCTGAACGTAACATACATTTGTTAACAAAAGCGTTAATGCAACGCATAAATCAATAAAATTATATAAAACAGATAAACATATGAGTGAAACACTTAGTCACCCACACGGTGGTATAAACATCCTTACAGGAAGTTAGTTTAAAATCAATTCCAAAATTTGTACCGAATAGACAGACAGACAGACAGAATAGACAGACGATAAATGTGTGATGGTCTCGGCGCACACGTTCGATCAGTGATATAAACACAAGCAATTTTGCAAATTAATTCAAAAACTCAACGTTTCGATCCTGATGTGGATCATTCTCAAGAGTAAATTTTGCGTTTGCTATATCAGAAGAAATACAATTGCAAATTGTTAAAAGCGAACTGATTCCAATTCCGGTAGACACTGAACTGAACTAAGTGAAGGTTACAAAGTAAACAGAACATACATAAGAACATTAAGAACGACGTATTCAAAATTGGCCAATCAGAACCAAGTGATCTATGGACGCTGAGTCAATACTAAGTGGTAAATTCAAATGCCAATAGAATCTGTTTTCCTCACTAAACACACTACAATGTACCATCAAAATTTGTGGTACAGAAAAATTGACATTCATAACATTTGCAACGACATTGTATATATTGTGACGTGGCAGTTTTGACGACGTCCTCCGAACCGAATATCGGAGGACCGGGTCACCCTCTGGCTAGAGAAACGCGAGATGGGCAGTGGCGAGCGATCTCCCTAGGCCTAGGCACAAGCGAGACCGATGGGCGAGCTCTCATATTTTTTTTTTGCGCGACGCGATTTTGCAGGACCATAGCGGGTCCCGGAACACTTTTCGCGCCGGCAAAAACTGAGGGACGCTATTGGCTTCGGCGTACCTCCCGCACCGAGACATCGAGAGGTCGACACGATCCAGGACAAACAACCTGGAGGCGCCGACGAGGGCATCCGGTACCGAAACAGACAGCAATTCAGCCCTGTCGTCGTCTCGTCCGGATAGAAGCGTGGAACGCGACCGGATTGGCCTACGTCGATCGTCTCCGAGGGAAGCGGCCAATCACCGAGCATGCTGGCGGAGTAGCCACGAATCGCCGGAAGCCAAGGACCGTCGCGCAGGACCCGGTCCTGCCAAAATCTAGCGAGCGATAGGCCAAAGCGTTTCGCGGGGGAAAAGCGAGGAAAGCGGGGGACGCTCTGCTTCCGCGTTACCGAGCCACGGCGTAAGGGATCACTGGCACAGTCGGCCAATAGACAGTTGGCGCGCAGCGCCGGGCCGACTGTGGCAACTCGTGTCTAGGTCGCACACTGATTGGTCCGTGTTTTTCGTTAATAACTTTTAAACAAAGCCGCGGATAACATTTTTGCAAAGGAAAATGTCGCTTCAAATGACATCAGGAACCTTCCATTTCCGGCTGTTGAAGGAATTTCGGGACACCCTGTATGTATATTTTCATTTGTGCTGTTGTATATTTTTTTAAGTATTCATTCGTAATTTGTAAAGAGGAAATAAATTTCGGTTTATCTTCGACTAATGGTGAGCAATGAACTCCAAATTACAAAGCTTACAAAAATTATTAATTAACATTTGTGTTGAAAATACGTATATGGCAATGAAAAATGAAAAAGGTATTACCATGCAGAAGAAATGCCATTGATTGCTGAAAGGCATGGAACATGAAGAATCTGAAGCGGTTACCAAGAAGAATGTTAAACGTCGTGTCGATCAATTATCCGGAGTAGCACGTCGTATGCAAAAGAACATGCGTATAAGCGATATCACTTGTCGCCACGTTCCTTGTTTATTGCTGGCAGAATGTGTTGGCAAAGAAGCAGCATGTGATACTTGTAACAGATTGCATTTCGTGCCTAGACACACTTTGTTACCTGGGTTTACACTTTCATGCACCAGAAACGACCTCACGTTTCCCGGTCCGTGTCGGTCTATTTATTTTGGCCACTTGGGTTTTCAAGGCGCTGTCACCTCGTTCGTGACGGAGGCTCTTTTCAAGTTCAGTAATCTGACTTGAAAAGCATTAGAAAATAGCTATTTGATATACATATACATATGTATATTCCTATTGCTTCGATTTCGATTTCTATTTTGAAGATATTTACAGTGACTCCCACTAATATTCGGACGCTATAAGAAAAATGATAACTTTTTCAATATTCGACTAAGCGATTTGAACTTTTTTGAGAAGGTAGAGCACACACACACACACACACACACACACACACACACACACACACACACACACAATTAGCTTACTACACGATGTGAAAAGAAATTATGTGAAAAATTGCAATTGGTCGGAATTGTATAAAAAATGCTGAGCTATATTGAAAGTTTAAAAAATACGTTTTGTAGATCTGTGTCAATTATAAATATTCTGAAATTTCATCAAAAAGTTCTTATTTAAAATCATCGTGATCTGGATCGCTGAGAGATGACAAGAAGGTCCCTGGCAGGAATGCGGTGACGTAAGCAAGAATGCGTGCCCGATTGGTTAGCTTGGAGGGGGCGTGCCTAGGCTCACATGACTAGAGCGTTCTATTGGCCGACGCAGTCTCTCGCTCTCTCTCTCCCGCTCTCTCTCGCTCTCTCTCTCTCTCTCTCTCTCTCTCTCTCTCTAATGTAAAAAGCTAAAAAAAAGTATAAAGAAAAGTTACTATGACGGGACTCGAATCCGGGCCCACGGCGCAGCAGTTCAACTCGCTGCCCCTAAGCCACACCATTACTTGGTAACAGGGTGAACTATGTAAACTGACATGTTACGTCCAAAAAACTTTAATTTGCAAATATCTCGAAAATTACTGAATAGTTGCCCCTATAATGGGGTATATTCGTAATCAGGGGAACGAGATCTATAACTCTGTAAAGTCTTAACTAAATCTGTGACGCGAAGGCTTTGCATTCTCCTTAACAAGCTCATAATAAATTTTCGGCATCTATTTACAATTTTTGATATTTGTGTAATTGAATCTTGTTCTTCCTTTAACTTCAATATCGTATGTACTTACTTCGCATAGTACACTTAGTTTTCTTCCACGTTTTTTTTCCATTCTTAGCACTTTAGTATGTTGTTTTATTAAATAAGCATAAAAGAAGCTAATACCCACTTTATCAATTACATGTTGCAATGAATGTTTGCTCTTCAGTAACTTCTGCACAACTGATAAATGTAAAACTGCTATTTGTGCCATTATTTTGTCCCGCTTGTGGGTCCCAATATTTACCTTTCCATTTCGACAATTCTATTGAAATAAATATGGTGGATGATATTCGGTACATTGTACGTACAGACATGTCAGAATATGTTGACATATTAAAATATTCATTTTCTTCAGTTTAATGTGCCAAACGAGGAAAAATAGATGATGTGCTATCTCTTTGTCCCGGAGTGTATGTGCGTGCACTTTGAATATAATCCTCTAGAAATATCAGTTAACGATTTGCATGAGAATTTTGATGGAATCCAGAAAAAGAAAAACATTAGCTCTTCTCGATAAACCAAGTTCATTGAGTTTAATGCTCCTCGTTAACTTTTGATACAACTTTGAAAGTTTTGGTTTGGCGATTCACACGACCACTGATTTCAAGTTCAGGTTTGGCGGTTAAAACTCGAATCTTCCAGTATTGGCGGGTTGACCACTACAATGCACCATAGTTCGAAGTTCTCTTGAGCGACTAGTACATAGTCGCCGACTAACTCTAGAGATGCGAACGATCGAAGTACGCTGTGTAGAAACTATGGAAAACAAGTTAATCGTAGAACAATTTGGTAACCGGCGAACATTTTCCTGTGATAGAGCACCGATATTGACATTCAGGTGAAAACATGTAGTTAACTATTAAAACATTTATTGAGAATAAAGGTAATAGAATTAAAATTTTGCAAAGTTGTCCAAAGTCTTTGGACAACAGATCGATTTGCATAGAAAACTAGAGGGCT
Organism: Lasioglossum pauxillum; assembly: GCA_933228785.1. Taxonomy (NCBI): domain Eukaryota; kingdom Metazoa; phylum Arthropoda; class Insecta; order Hymenoptera; family Halictidae; genus Lasioglossum; species Lasioglossum pauxillum. Next base: position 24,671,671 of record OW121701.1, on the reverse strand, counting down.
ATTGTTGCTCGCTCGCTTCGCTCGCTCGCGAGTAGGGTTGTTTTTGCTCGCTCGCTTCGCGAGCTCGCGGGTAGCACTGCTCTTGCGAGAGGGTTAGTGATACGCATGGCTAGTAGGGCCTACTGATATTAATGTTTTTTATTTGGTGTGTGACTCTCCAAGAGTCACACAAAGAACTTCCCGATTCGTTACTCCTTCGCCAACATCGCTACCATCGTTTTTTTTTGTACTTTCATCGATATTCTCCCAAAATGTATTCTTGGGAGTAGAGATGATAAATTCACTGTTGCATTGGAATAACTTTCGATTATTCCAAGCGGTAACATTAGCATCAGTTAAAAAAAAATTTTGTTAAATCTAAAAAAAAAATTTTTTTTTAAATCTAAAAAAAAATTAAGAAAACAATTTTTTTTTATGTAATTGCGTTTGGTTCTTTGGTGGAAAATTTTCGTCCTCCCTTATAAATTGCATTGTAGAATCAACTCTTTTCGAAAAAAAACTAAAAATCTAAAAAACTACTTGACCAATATGGACCAAAATCTAATCAGCTCTAAATTACGACGGGGCACATCGATTGCATCATTCATCATCCTGATCGCGTTGTTACTTTTTCTGAAAACGTTAATGAAAAATTTGATTACATAGAAACGGACATACGCACGCGCGCGCACACACACACACACACACACACACACACACACACGCGCGCGCGCGCACACACACACACACACACACACACACACACACACACACACACACACACACACACACACACGCACACGCGCGCGCGCGCGCGCGCACACACACACACACACACACACACACACACACACACACACACACACACATATACGAACATTTTGCTGAAAATAGTCTAAAATGACTGCAATGACCATGAAACGTGAAGATCTGCTAAAAAATCGATTTTCGATTTTCGGGGTCATTACAATAACTTCCCTGTAAAATCGGGAAGTTAATTAAGAAAGTAATTTATTTAAGCAATATTCGAAAAAGAGTATACAGGGTGTTTCGTCTAAAACAGGACACCTAAATATCTCCTCTATCTCTGAAAATACAAAAAATGTTTCTAACGTAATCTAAATGGTTTCAAAAGGCAAATCAGATGGAATTTTTTCTTTATGTATTGCAGTAATAAATGTGATTATTTACAAGTTCAATTTCATGGTCGAATTTCTGTTACCGTTGAAACCTGAAATGTCGCTGAAAGTAAGTTCTGCATTAATTAGAAAATTTTAGAGTTCATGGTCATTTCAAGGTCGTGCTATTAAACATGGATGAATGTATAATAATGTTTGCTATATCATACAACAACAAAAAATGTGTGTATATATGTAAAAAAAACACGAGTGACCCTGGAAAAACGATTAAAAAATTACAATTTATAAAAAACGATTCTACCATCTGATTCGTATTTTGAAACCATTCAGATTACGTTAGAAACATTTTTTGTATTTTCAGAGATAGAGGAGATATTTAGGTGTCCTGTTTTAGACGAAACACCCTGTATTTTTAAAGAAAGATTTCTTGTAAAATTATGGCCGGGTAGATTTTGTGTAAATCTATACTTACGTGTAAAACTACAGATCATTGCAAGAAAAAAACAAATAAATTGGTGTAAGAGGAATATATTGCCTCGAATGTTCTGAATGATCGTTTGATTTTCGTTACCGCGCAGCCCAGGAAGGAAAAGCGATAGAGATACTTGAAACTCTCGTAAATTAGACCATTCGAACTACTGTGTTTTAGATACAAGGACTGTTCTTTAACTAAAATTTTTAACTAAAATTGTAACCATAATTGAGAAAATGACCTGGAGAAAAATTGGGCCCGATTGGACCACAAAAACTAAATAAACCTTGACATAAATGTACGTTATGATATATCGTTGAATTTGTCTTTTTTTCTCTTTAATGATACATAGATAGCATAAACAAAAATTATTTATATATTAATAAAAAATTAATAAAACAAACATCCATGACTTCAAAAACTTGAAGAAATGACCTTGAAAACAAAATTTTTACAGTCACTATATTCATTTTCTTATATACTATTATTTTTATTAGAATTTTTTTATACAGGGTGTCCCAAAATTCCTTCAACAGCCGGAAATGGGAGGTTCCTGAGATCATTTGAAGCAACATTTTCCTTTGCAAAAATGTTATCCGCGATTTTGTTTAGGAGTTATTAACGAAAAACACGGACCAATCAGAGCGCGACTTAGAAGCGAGTGGCACAGTCGACTAATAGACAGTTGGCGCGCCGGGCCGACTGTGCCAACTCGCGTCTATTTCGCGCTCTGATTGGTCCGTGTTTTTCATTAATAACTCCTAAACAAAACCGCGGATAACATTTTTGCAAAGGAAAATGTTGCTTTCTGGAGCCAGTTAAAGTTAAAAAGCCCATATTTACTTCAATGTTGAATAACTCGAATAAAAAAAATCGCAAAATATTCAACAACCACACAATTTACACGGAAAGATAGCCCTTCCAAATGATATTAAGGCGATTTATCAAAAAAATTTGTTGCTCCCCGTGTAATGTTCCAAAGTTGCAGAAAATTTTTGTTAACCGTCAATGTTGTCTTCATCTAGCTATAACTTTGTAAGAAACCAACATAGCAAGAATTTGAAACAGAGCATCTGAAGCTAGAGGTTTCAGACTTTCAAACCATTGTTTAACGATATCGATGAAGGAAGCGATCCCTTTATTCTTTTGAGGAGTGTATAACAGCATGGTTGCAAATGATATTTTTTACAGTTTAGTCGGTTGAATGTGCACTGGAAACATTGATTCATAAATCCGTAAATATACCTATGCATTGCAGTGATGAATATCAGTAACAACTTAAATGAATAATTTCAATGGAAGCACTGCCAGTTGAATTTAAACTGCACCGAAGTATGCGTGAAATTTTGAGGAATGAGATTACACGAATTCTCTGAATTCCACCATCGTTTCCGTGACATCTTGTGCACTGATACTGCTGTAACATGTATGGCGATCGATTTGATTATATCTTTGCATCTATACATATCGAATATTACCTACAATCTGTTATATATTCCGCGTTGTGCATATACTATTACAATACGTCTTTTCCCTTGGAACGACTTAAATTCGGTTGAACGGTCTCCATATCGAGAGCAATCGTTTCCTCTTTTATTCCTTTATTCCGGCCCATAGGCATTTCATAGTTTAACGGATAGCAATGGAAATCACTAACAGTTTATCAACCAATATTTCTAAACAACGATTTTTAATTCTGTGTTCATGCACTTCCACATTTCCTAATTTCGTCACGCTGCTCTGTACGTAATGAGTTTAGAACGGACCGATCATCTCAGTTTTAACATTATTTTCACCATGATCCATTCTCTGGCAAAACTACCATGCTTTCACTACTCAAGCATTTTGCGAAACAGTCTAAACGTATTCATTTCAAATTGAAATTCTAACATTTTCCAATTACCCTTCTTTGAAGTAACAAAATTGTTCCGTCGTGTACAAGCATGAGCTCTTTTTTAGAAACCAAGATATACAACCCGTGGCATAATGTTTCCGATCGGAGGCATTGATACGGATTTTAGAGAAAACATTCACAATATACAGGGTGTCCCAAAATTCTTGCACGGAAAACACGGACCAATCAGAGCGCGACCTAGACGCGAGTTGGCACAGTCGGACCGGCGCACAGAGGGCCAGATCGACGCGCTAGCTGTTCATGAGCTAAAAAATCGAAGTCCTCATATCGATATTTAACGAATGAACAATGTTTCTTAAATGTCCATTACATTCAAAAACGATAATGTTAATTAATATTATTAAAAACTCTCGTTACAATAAGCGTTCAAAGATCAAACTTTTTCAGATACGATTTATCACCGAAAAAATTCCTTTTCTTCATAACGATGTCCTGGAAAACCTACTAAAGATTAAGTGCCCAATTTGTTTTTGTATGAAGAATGTATATCTATGTTGAGAACGCACCAGGAGCTAAACATTAATGTTCATAATTTGTTATAAAAATAATTATTTAAATAAAAATAAATTTTTTAAAAATACCACGTTTTTAAAACGGACTAAAAAGTATAAAATAAAATTTTTAAAAACGCCACGTTTAAAAAACGGACTAAAAAGTACAAAATAATTTTTTCTAGCCCCATACAGATTCCTAACCCCTGAAAATTTGTGATTGTGAATTTTTAATAGCTAAGAAAATACTTGTAAGATTTAAAACGAAAAACGCGGGGCGCATGCAATAGATAATTGATGCATGAACACTAAATCACTAACAACTTTATTGCACTGCAAATTATATGAAGTGTTATACGAGATTTCTCAGCGGCAGCTACTCTCTACACTCCTTACTATGTATTATCTTGCGCCCCACGTTTTTCGTTTTAAATCTTACAAGTATTTTCTTAGCTATTCAAAATTCACAATCACAAATTTTCAGGGGTTAGGAATCTGTATGGGGCTAGAAAAAATTGTTTTATACTTTTTAGTCTGTTTTGTAAACGTGGCGTTTTTAAAAATTTTATTTTATACTTTTTAGTCCGTTTTAAAAACGTGGTATTTTTAAAAAATTTATTTTTATTTAAATAATTATTTTCTGCTTTTTAGTCTTGCATGTGTGAAATTTTACAATCGATTTTGAACATTTTTATGAGATTATAACAGAGACACGTAGTAAATTTCAGACGGTATTCCGACGCGTCATATCGAAAACGAACGCCGTGGTAAAATGTCAAAGATAAAGGTTCGACGGAGAATTTCGGTGTAACTGTTCTTTCGCTTGGTAAACAAACATTATACTATAATAATACGTAGTAACTTTGTAAACACCGCACGGAGCTCGAACGCACACTGAGCTCCTTCGGTGCGAAGCAGGTCAGTGGAGTGGGGATGAGTCGGAGTGGGAACCGAGTGGCCACTACCGGTCGTCGCGCGGGGACGTGTAACGGTTAAATTTTTAATAAGTTTATATCTCCTAAACGCGTAGGCTGTTGTAAATTAAAAAAATTTTTTTTTAAATATTGCATTGTCATGTAGTACTGAGCTATGTTTAAAATTTCAAGTCTCTAGCTCATCGAAAAGTTAGTTTAAAATCAGTTGTAAAATTTGTACCGAACAGACAAACAGACATACAAGAAAGCGACATAATAAAAACATGGTAAAATATTTAATGGCATACCTGGTGATTTGGCGACTTCTCTGTGAAAATCATCATTAACGAACTGCTCCTATTTTGTAAACATTATTTCCAGATTATAACAGAGACATGTAGTAAATTTCAGACGGTATTGCGACCGCATCATATCGAAACGCCGTGGTAAAATGTCTGAGCACACTGAGCTCCTTCGGTGCGAAGCGGGTCAGTGAAGTGGGGATGAGTCAGAGACGGAACGGGTAGTGGAGTAGGGAGCGCTGTCGCGCGGCGTGGCGATCGCTGAACGCGATGACGTAGGTTTCGCCGGGGTGGGGGGGGGTGTGAAAAGGTAAATATTTAATTGTTATATCTCCGAAACGGATAGACTTTTAAAAAATTTTTTTTTTAATAATGCATTGTCATCCAGTTCTGAGCCATGTAACCGATTTCAAGTCTCTAGCTCATCAGGAAGTTAGTTTAAAATCAATTGCAAAATTTGCCACCGAACATACAAACAAACAAACAAACAAACAAGAAAGCGAGCTAATAAAAACGTGGTAAAAATACTTAGTCAACCAAGGAATACCGTCAAAGTTTTTCACCTTTGAGAAGGGATAAGTTAAAGTGTTATACAGGGTGTCCCAAAATTCGTGAACTTCCCGAAAGGGGGTGGTTCCTGAGACCATTTCAAGCGACATTTTCCTTTGCAAAAATGTTATCCGCGGCTTTGTTTAGGAGTTATTAACGAAAAACACGGACCAATCAGAGCGCGACCTACACGCGAGTTGCCACAGTCGGCCAATAAACAGTTGGCGCGTGGGGCCGACTATGGCAACTCTTGTCTAGGTCGCGCTCCGATTGGTCCGTGTTTTTCGTTAATAACTCCTAAACAAAGCCGCGCATAACATTTTTGCAAAGGAAAATGTCGCTTGAAATGGTCTCAGGAACCACCCCCTTTCGGGAAGTTCAGGAATTTTGGGACACCCTGTATAGTGTCGTGCTCTAACAAAGTGAAACATTTTCAGCAACGTCTCCTCTAAAAGATCCTGCAAATTTCACACCCAAATCGACCCAAACTTGGAAATTATGATGGTTTAAGGCGTCGCGTGTCACGCAATTCCGCGGCGAATCGCGTTGCGCGAGACGCATTGACGACCACTCAGCAGCTCTTAAGAGTGTAAAGACCTAACCCAGACCTATCTTATGAATTTTTTAGATTATACGACCATTGATAAACATTCGAACTTATTACATGCTCACAGTTGAATCATTTGTATTTGAGAGATTATAGTAACAGCATCGTAGTATAGCATCAGAGCAGTTTTTCCATATTAAAGACCTGTATTTTACCTTTGTTAAGAGGAATTATAGTATAGATTTTTGTTTATTCATAGATAAACAGAGTTATAAGCAGAAAATCCGTATGATCAATCGAATATAGTCAGTAACTTTGTAAAATATAATACTTAATCTTGTTTGAATTTTTGTAATTTTTTAAATAAGACAGTAATAACACATTTTGTTATTTCATTAAATATAATAAACTTCATTCATTCAATAATTATGAATTACTCTTGTATGAATGCCTGAATAGCCAGTTTTCATATATTATTCATTATTCACACGAATTTACAGACATTTCCGGTGGTGTAACAAAAAAATGTTTCCTACAAAAAGTAATCAGTACTCAGTCTTCTACAAATCTCAATACAAAAAATTTCAATAATTTCTTTTTTTTAATAAAAAATTGTGTTTACCTTCATTATTTATTTATAACTATATATTTTTTATTCAATAATATTATAACTGATGCCGAGACGAATCCGACGATATATTTAATGTGGTCTTTATGTTTTGAAATAATGGTGAAATACGCGTGAACAGCTAGCGCGCCGATCTGGCCCACTGTGCGCACTATGGTCTGGAAACCCGTTTTTCGTGGCCAAAAGTATTTTAGCGTTATTTAAAGTTGAAGGTTATAGTATGCTAGGTCGTTGAATTCGTTTCGACACCAGCAATAATATTATAAAGTCAGAAATATATAGTAACATTTAAAAAATTGACGTGATTCCCATTTTTATAAACAAAAGATTTTTTTTTAAATTTTGTATATTGAAATCTATAGATATATAAATACTGATCAACTTTACTGATCAAATTTTGTTGGAAACATTTTTTTGGCAGATCGTAGGAAATGTCTTAAAAATCGTGTTAACAATACTATTCTGCCGCAGGAATAACATAAGTAATAATACTAGCACAAATAAGATAAATACATAAATAAACTCACTAATGTATTAATGTATATCATATATATGCATTATTTATAAATGTACATAAACTATAAAAATATATAAAATATAAATACGAATGAGATAAACAATAAATATACATCCATATACATTTAGGGTTGACCTTATTTTTTGACCAAAAAATTGTTTCCCTCTCACCCCTCAGAATCGTGCCATTTTTGTAAAACCGTTCTCAAAGTTTGTCAAGAAGCTGCAAGCGAACGCGTTCGGAGCGCCTGAAAATCCCGGTTACTATTTATTAAAAACGTTGTACAACTAAAACGGGCAGAAACGGGTAAATGAAACTTTATACACTATATTCAGAAATGTCTATAATTTCATATTCAAAAGGCTCCATTTATGCCGATTTGTGCCGTTTTTTTAAAACCGTTCTCAATGTTTGTCATGCAGCTGCAAGCGAACGCGTTCGGAGTGCCTGAAAATCCCGGTTACTATTTATTAAAAACGTACAACTAAAACGGGTAGAAACGGGCAAATGAAACTTTGTACACTATATTCAGAAATGTCTATAATTTCATATGCAAAAGGTTCCATTTATGCCGATTTGTGCCGTTTTTTTAAAACCTTTCTCAAAGTTTATATTGTTTAAACTTGTGACTATTTGTTTATGGATAAAAAGATGCTAACAACAGTATTACACACCTAAAATATACCTGCTGACACATACGAAATTATCATCTAAACTTGTATTTTGATAGCCTATGATGACTATTATAAACGTTTTGTTTAATCTGAATTTTACGAAGTTTGTCTTCAAAACGTTATATCTCAGCAATGAATAATCGGAAATGAATAATAATTTGGATTTGGAAGCTTTGTATGGTTCTTACTCTGTTCCAAAAAAAATTATTTGAAAATCTTTATCTTGAAAAATTGACTTTTGGCCACAAAAAACGGGTTTCCAGACCATAGTGGTGCGGCGCGCCAACTGTCTATTGGCCGACTGTGTCAACTCGCGTCCAGGTCGCGCTCTGGAGTATGAAGTGACCTTCATAGAGCTTCATAGAGCAAGGTTACAACAATATCAAACAAATACAATCATCATATACTCTTCCCTATACCCTATAACTTTTATTTGAAACATTTTTTTATACCACTTATAGTTTTTAAGATATGGAATTTTATCCAAAAACAGTGGTCGCGAGACGCGAATCTAGCTGGACAAAATTATTCCAGTATTATTTTAAGACTTAAAGCCGTAGTTCAGTAGGTCATTGGATTCGTCTTGACATCAGCTACAACAATATGTAATAAAAAATACTTAGTGACATTTAAAAAATTAGCATGATCATATTTCTTTATTAAAACAAAGTTCTGTGGAATTTTTTTATTGGGATTTATAGATTGCTGAGTATCGATTAACTTTTGTTGGAAACATTTTCTTGCCAGATTATTCGAAGTGTCCAAAACATTGTGGTGACAATTGGGCATTTGTACCGAAAAGCTTCCGGACCGAACCTTTTCATTGATTTAGCTGGCCAAAATTATTTATAATGTTTAACGATCCCGCAACGTTTTCAAATCACATATAATATCATTTTGTATTTGTTTAAGTATTTTAAAAACATCATTTCATACCAAGTGTTTATGTCTAGACGTAAACTAGACGCACCTCGTCTACAAATTATTTACACATTAGCTAGTACACTAATTCTTCTAACGTCTAAAAAGGAACTTAAGCTGCTGGGTCCAATTTTGAAAAAGTAATTCGTTTTTTTAATGTGTACAAATACTTTGTGCAACGACTGTATATGTATTTCTTCATTTCCGAAAATATAATATTAGTTCTATGTTTTACATCAGACATGAGCAAATTTTTGCTCGATCGGCATTTTAAAGGGATACGGTACTACGGCCGCCACGGGGAGCGAGACGCGCGGCCGGGAGAAGTAGGGGTATCTCTTGAAAATGCCTCCAATCGAGCAAAAATTTGGCCATGCGTGACGTAAAACATAGAACGATGAACTACATAGAAGTCAAAACAGCGGAAGCGGGCGGACGGCGTGCAGTCACGGTGCGGTCTAGTGAGCGCCTACGGTTACACTACAAGCTGTTTTCTTAGAATCTAATGAAGATATCGAATTAATTTTTGTTTAAATTAGATGCTTAAGGAGGACTAATATTTTAGTATTTCTTAAATTTTTTTGGGGTAATTTTTTGGGGTGAAAGGAGGCCCCCAACATTTTTTTCCATGGAACAGCATTTACTGGAACTTTTTCTAGTGTGCATAGTTATAGAGTTATAACGAAGAATTTGTTGTGAATTGAAACGTTGAAGAAACGAAAAAAAAGAAAACTATCATAATATTATCACATACTACATTTTATTAAATGTTCAAAATGATGTCCTTGGATTTCTAAGCACCTTCTACCAGTATTCTACCAGTATCATACTTATGGATTTATTGTAGATGGCAATAGTTAGTGCCTCATCCTGTATACATACAGCGGGCATGCACAGCTCGTAGCTCTCACTCAGAGCGGCTCCCGTGCGCTCTCGGAGTCGTGACCTAGCTTGGACGTATGAAAGGGACGTATGAAATAAATAGATCATTTTTGGAATTATTTAAATAAAAAATTTAGTTATTATTTGCAATTAAAATCACACGTTTATTTATTATTTATTATTTAAAATGAAATTTGCCCAACACTGGGCAGGACCTGCTAGATTAGTCTTACTGACGAGTCCCCTAGCAGGTCCAGAGCGGAACGCTTTCCTTTAACTCAAATGAATCGCTATCATTCGTTATCACTCGACCATTGAAACGGCTGCCCAATATTAATTTGGCGAGCAGTAATCCTAATCAAGCGACATTCGCGAGTCGACGCGTCCGCGGTCTAACAGGGCTCAAGCATTACAACCATGAGTGGAACAATCATTCGTCTACAAGCAAACTGTTGAAGCAACTGTTGAATTTGTTTTCATGACTTTTTTCTGGTAAATACGTAGATCCTGTATTCTGCAGCTCAACAAATGCACAAACTCAAGTTTTTTGAAATTGTATAAGTAATTAAAATTTCAAGTAATCATAAAAAAACAATGTAGCATCGGTAACAATAAGGGGATTCCAGGTTACACAAATAGAAAACAAAGCACGTATAGTAATAAAACGTGCGGGCGGACCTCTGGGCATTCAGCGACACGTCTTCATCGGCGCGGCGTCAGCGGGCGTTCGTGCTCTTTATTTCGTCAGTGTTAGTTCGGTTAGCATCATTAGTGATGTTAGCGTCTGTTTTGTGGACGATGTCAGTGTTAGCATTTAGCATTGACGTATGTTACCGGTAGTCGTATTCGAAAGGAAGGAATGGTCATCGGTGCTTTACAGACTTTAATGGAACGGGAGGAAAATGAAACGTAAGATGGCGCAATGAAGAAGAAATGAAGAAATAAAGTTCGAGAAGAAAGCGAGCAACGTAACTGCTTTTGAACGACCGACCGACACTGCTACAGAGTGGATTATTCCTGTGTTACGAGAGACTGTTATCTTCTACGATGCTACATTACCGAAAAATTTGAAGCGGCAGAATGTTTATTTATTTCCATGATATTTTTTATGATTCCAGTTCGCCACGTACAAGCATTACATTATTTTTAAATTCTGTATCTCGAATGCACTAGTCCATTTGTAAAGTTTAATTTATATTGTGATATCACTATAATTGAATATTTTCTGTTTTATACCTACTATTCCGAAAGAAATTTTAAGAATGACGAACATCTCTTTATGGCATGTATGCATTTACATTTAGGCAACACTGCATTTTCAATCTCTTGCAAGTTGTTTGTTATATAAAACATTACACTACGTATATTTAGACAGTTGATTGAATGTGTGCTTTGAACAGTTTTGTTTAAAGTATTTATCTAATAGTTTATTCAAACTTTCATTTTAATCACATTACCTCAGTATGTTTTACTCATCGCCGGCAATATTCCTTGCCTATAATGCGGCCGGCAAACGGGGTATTTTATATTCTTGCTTCATGTATTTTATTTTTGTGATATAAAAACTTGAAAAAGTTCTGAGGCACTTATTATAATGCCTAATTTAAGGTTAACATCATCTGAAGGATCCAGAAATTTTTAACTATTTTTTATGTAATCCTGTAGATTTTGACGAGAAAATTCCGAAAATCAATGTTTAGATGTTAAGAATTCACTGGTCCAACAGTTATGGGTGTTTAAACTTGAGCGATTTTAAGCATTTTTGACAGATGGGGTGCTGCAATGCCTGCAATGTGGGTACGGAGTACGTACTCAGCGTCGCGCGTTGAAAAAAATAAAAATGTAGTTATGTATCAAAAAACATCGATGACCTTGATAACTCCGAAAAAAATGACCTTTGGAAAAACAAATATTTTTTGCATTACAATAACTTGAAGAGATATTTAGGTGTCCTGTTTTAGACGAAACACCCTGTAGAGCGTCAATATTGAACCGAATATTGACAATATTATTGATCGTCTAGGGGCCACTTAAGAATTTTTAGATTTATTACGGTCACAGGCTGTAATCTGCCAAAAATGTATGGCAATGGCTTATTCGTACATATATTCCTTAAAAGAAACAGTGCGGATATATGAAAAAATAGGAAACGTAAGGCTATAAAGTTTTGAGAAGTTATATAACACGTGCGTTGGGCATTACTGTTAAAGAGCTATAACACTGCTCGTCGAGCACCTGCTATGGCTGAACGTTATACTTTGTATCATCCACCTAGTAGTTGACAGGTTATTACACCTACGTTGTATACAAAGTATTATCTCGTATCGTACTTGTAAAATATGGCCTTCCATTATATTAAGAATTTTCTACGAAACCTACTATAATGCTTGGCTCCCGTCCGCGTAACTAAAAGAATCTAAATTACGGTAAAAGTCAAACTTACAATGTAGGTTTCCGCAGAATTTATTTGGCAACATCGAAAAAGTTCTCATAAAAGCTTAACATGAAATATCGTCAATCAAACCAACCAATTCTATACATTCAATATGTTTAAATATACGTCATATTGTTTTATATTTATATTAAATTTATATTAAAAGTAACTTCTAATACATACAGTTTTTGCATTACATCTATAATATGTACCTAGCTTCTAATTGTACAACTCCAAATGGTAATAAATTGCTGCGTAAGTTTAGCCGGCGTCTGATAACACTAATACAATATTCTCTCAATAAAAAGGGTATGGATACACCCATAAAATAAATATAATGCATAATTGTATACATAATATTTTCATTCTACAACAATTTAACCCTCATGCATTAATATTTAAGAATTGCTTTCACAGTTAAAGAGACTGCAAACAGATACAATTATTATACTATACCTTAGTACCTTATGGTGGACCTATGGATAAGATAGTCAAATAATTATTTAAATAAAAATAAATTTTTTAAAAATACCACGTTTTTAAAACGGACTAAAAAGTATAAAATAAAATTTTTAAAAACGCCACGCTTAAAAAACGGACTAAAAAGTATAAAATAATTTTGTCTAGCCCCATACAGATTCCTGACCCCTGAAAATTTGTGATTGTGAATTTTTAATAGCTAAGAAACTACTTGTAAGATTTAAAACGAAAAACGCGGGGCGCATGCAATAGATAATTGATGCATGAACACTAAATCACTAACAACTTTATTGCACTGCAAATGATATGAAGTGTTGTACGAGATTTCTCAGCGGCAGCTACTCTCTACACTCCTTACTATGTATTATCTTGCGCCCCACGTTTTTCGTTTTAAATCTTACAAGTATTTTCTTAGCTATTCAAAATTCACAATCACAAATTTTCAGGGGTTAGGAATCTGTATGGGGCTAGAAAAAATTATTTTATACTTTTTAGTCCGTTTTGTAAACGTGGCGTTTTTAAAAATTTTATTTTATACTTTTTAGTCCGTTTTAAAAACGTGGTATTTTTAAAAAATTTATTTTTATTTAAATAATTATTTTCTGCTTTTTAGTCTTGCATGTGTGAAATTTTATAATCGATTTTGAACATTTTGATGAGATTATAACAGAGACATGTAGTAAATTTCAGACGGTATTGCGACACGTCATATCGAAAACGAACGCCGTGGTAAAATGTCAAAGATAAAGGTTCGAAGGAGAATTTCGGTGTAACTGTTCTTTCGCTTGGTAAACAAACATTATAGTATACTAATACGTAGTAACTTTGTAAACACCGCACGGAGCTCGAACGCACACTGAGCTGCTTCGGTGCGAAGCAGATCAGTGGAGTAGGGATGAGTCAGAGTGGGAACCGAGTGGGCACTACCGGTCGTCGCGCGGGGACGTGTAACGGTTAAATTTTTAATAGTTTATATCTCCTAAACGCGTAGGATGTTGTAAATTAAAAAAAATTTTTTTTTAAATATTGCATTGTCATATAGTACTGAGCTATGTTTAAAATTTCAAGTCTCTAGCTCATCAAAAAGTTAGTTTAAAATCAGTTGTAAAATTTGTACCGAACAGACAAACAGACATACAAGAAAGCGACCTAATAAAAACGTGGTAAAATATTTAATGGCATACCTGGTGATTTGGCGACTTCTCTGTGAAAATCATCATTAACGAACTGCTCCTATTTTGTAGACATTATTTCCAGATTATAACAGAGACATGTAGTAAATTTCAGACGGTATTGCGACCGCATCATATCGAAACGCCGTGGTAAAATGTCGAAGATAAAGGTTCGACCGAAAATCTCGGTGTAACTGTCCCTTCAATTGGTAAACAAACATTATAGTATAATAATATGTAGTAACTTTGTAAACACCGCACGGAGCTCAAACGCACACTGACGCACACTGAGCTCCTTCGGTGCGAAGCGGGTCAGTGGAGTGGGGATGAGTCAGAGAGGGAACGGGTAGTGGAGTAGGGAGCGCTGTCGCGCGGCGTGGCGATCGCTGAACGCGATGACGTAGGTTTCGCCGGGGAGGGGGGGGGGTGTGAAAAGGTAAATATTTAATTGTTATATCTCCGAAACGGATAGACTTTTTAAAAATTTTTTTTTTGAATAATGCATTGTCATCCAGTTCTGAGCCATGTAACCGATTTCAAGTCTCTAGCTCATCAGGAAGTTAGTTTAAAATCAATTGCAAAATTTGCCACCGAATAAACAAACAAACAAACAAACAAGAAAGCGAGCTAATAAAAACGTGGTAAAATGCCCTTGAACCGAATTTTATCGACGATGTGCCATTCGATAGGGCACCAAGAAAAAACATACTGTGCAAAATTTCAACCCTGTATTTCGATCGGGAGGGTAGTTCTGGGGTAAAATCGGAAAATCAGTTTTTGGCCTATTTTCCCTAGTTAATGACTTTTAGAAATACTGAGAAAAATCTGACACATGTCAGGAACCCAAATACATACTTTGCAATTGGTTTCAGATTTTTAAAGTGAAAATCCTGCTTGTAAAAAATCAAAAACCTCAAAAAAATCGAAAAAATGCAGATTTCACATGGAAGTTCTAGAGTGACAACATTTATATTTTTACAGTAGCGATATATTGTTATAAGTATTGTTCATGAACTTTTTCAGATTTTTTGGTTTGGTTTTTTCCGCGAAGAACTAAGCTAACCTTAAAATTATTACGTTCTATTTATTCTGTAAGTCTATCAGGCACTGATGAACCTTGTAGTATATAAGTGAGAAAATGACCTGGAAACTGCATTAAAATTGTAAATTTTATTACGCGATCTCGGATAAAACTTTGTTTATTGATGGACAAATAAAATTTGTATATAAATTAACTTTTCTATACATGTGGGATGTCTAAATTCCCGCGAAGAACAGGCGGAACGCGCGTTCCGCGAAAAAACAGACGAATAACGTCGATACAAAAGACAATCGAACAACGTCGATAGAAAAGGCGAGGAAGAGACGATCTCGAGCAGTGATGTGATACGGGGCGCTTTTCACGCGCATGCGTGTGTTTTGGCAGGAACGTATCTGCGTCCGAAGTTTGTGGGGAACTGTGGCGGCTTTGGCGCCGCCCCACGGCAGGGGCGAAAAATTAGCGGGGCGGCCAAGGTACCCGATCTTCGTACTTGACTGAGGCTAGAATCATCGCGCATGCGCGAAAACAGCGCCCCGTATCACATCACTGATCTCGAGGAGTCTCGCGTCGGCCGTCGCCGTGTACGGTTGTATCTTTGTACATATCCTTGTCCATATCTTTGTTCCATCATTTTATTTCTCATTAAACCATAGTATATATTCGTTACGAGTCGGCTCATTAATTGATCCCTGCCCGCGTAGATCGATTACTTAATTCGATCGCAACATTGTGAAAATAGGGAAATCCTATATACATTTTTAACGAATCTTATATATTTTCAACTTATCTTTTATCGAAAAAACAAATGGTGTGTACTGTATAATCATAGACATAGTTAGACAACATTAGTTGCAGAAGATGCGTACATTAATAATCTGTGATTGTTCTGGAAAGATTGATCGAAATGCGATTCATTACATTAAAAAATTCTGGCGTTTAAAGATCCTTCCAAAGTGGCCATTTGTCTTCATAAAACACAGGGACTTCTTAATCGAGTCAAAGAAATAATATTGAACCTCAAAGGAGAGGGATCTTTACTAAAGTTCAATTAATGGTTCCAGGAAGACCTAAATTTGTTTATAAGTCTAAAAGTTCTTAGTACTGCTAAATCCTTTCCAGTAAGAAACAAGTTAGTTGTTTCACTATGTTCGTTATGTTGTCACTGAAATAAAATATCTTTAAGATTTAATAAAAGCTTCTACAAGAAACTTAAATTGCTTAATATGTTTTCTGTTGTTACTTCAACAATTCTGGCTTTGATATCAAAATGAACATAATACTATTTCGATAAAAAGTACTTCTCAGCCAATATGTATATTAAGTTGGTTCTAAAAGATCAGTTTTCCAGAATTATTTTATGGGACAGGCCGAACGAACTTTTTGGTCACCCCGATACATAACTTCATTTTTATATACAGGGTGTCCCAAAATTCGTGAACTTCCCGAAAGGGCGTGGTTCCTGAGACCATTTCAAGCAGAGTTGGACAGTATTTAAGTACAAAAGTATCTAAATCCGGATCCAATTAAAACATACGTAACTAATATTCGTGATCTTAAGGTTCGGAGCGCGAAATATGAATTGCTCATTTCAACAATAACTTCTACAAGATTCTACCTATAAACTAAGCCAGCTCCACGATTGAGTTGCTAAATTTAACGAAATGATGGATTGGTCAAAATGATGTGTGTAAATACCATGTGAAGAGAATGTTTCGCGCATCCCGCTATTACGGTCGGCTGTCCGTACTCGATATTAGCTCCAATGCGGTCTAGAAACATTATCGACAGACATCATACCCACCCAAGGATTGTATTTGTACACACCTACATAGGTATAGGTTTCTCTAAGTACTCTTGGTCAATATCACTTTTCAATAATTGCTTGTAACTTCTTATAAGGAAGCGTCTCTCTTCTATTTTTAATGTCGTCGTATATTTTTTAAGGAAATTATAGAACTCTGAATTTCCAAATAAAATTTATAAAATATGAGTCTGATCATTACTCTTAATACTACAGGTATTATTTATTTATCACAAACAAAATTATTACAATTTCCATATTGAAGGTTCGTATTTTATAGACATACTAGCTGCTCGTGGCGTGCCTACGGCACACCCTCGCAACCAGGCCCTCTGAGCGGATTGCCCTGGCGGGCGACGCACAGTGGGCAATTTCGATAAAATCTCGCTTATACGCAATTTTCTGAGTTATTTTCTCTATATTAGCGAGTTTTGTTTTTTTTTATCGATATCCTTGTGTCCGTGCCACCATCTAGCGGCTCTGCTCGGTAATCGGTCGGAACATACAGACATACTTTTCTACTTTATATATTAGATTGCAGAAACCTGCAAAATTTACTCCCACTTTTCTTCGCCGCTCTGATTTTCCATGCCAACGGGGAAGGTTATTATTTTAGCTTTTTTCCATTTTTCTCAAAATTGTACCGTGAAAATACATTTTTAATATGTATATTATTTATGACATACCATAAAAAGAGAAAATCAGAATGTGGGCTCTGTGGGTTCGTCTTGTAGCAACGTTGGCTCTAGGTTGGGTGTGATCGTTGGCTCAACGTTGGCCCTGACTGTTGGCCCAACTGCAAAAAAGAGCGAAATTTTCAACGGTTGCCCAACGGATACCGCCAACGGAGGCCCAACAAAACGCCAACCATAAATGCTACTAGGGCAGGGGTCGGCAACCTTTTGAGTCGGAAGAGTCAAAAATTACAATTTACAAGATTTCAAAGTTTTTGAAGAGCCACAAAATTTTTTCTTGCCAACAATAAATAGTACTCGCATAAATAAAGTTTTTTGATAAAAAAAAACTAATCTATTTATTCATAAGAAAAAACATCCAAAGAGCCGCATGTGGCTCGCGAGCCGCAGGTTGCCGACCCCTGTACTAGTAGTAGTAGTAGTAGTAGTAGTAGTAGTAGTAGTGTTTATTGCCGGGGAGGGGCGGTTCGGCCGCCCCTCGCTTCCTTAGGGCACACCGGTTTTTAAACACCAGTTTCACAATTGGCGCTGGCGGCACTCGGCCCTCTAGCGGGTTGCAATTGTCCTCGTTTTTCAGCCGTCCCCTCTGTTTTATTCGGCCCGGGCCATTTTCAGAGTCGTCGACTTACTAGACGGGTCGGTCATCATTGATGAGCGGGCCATGCTACCTAATTTTTGTGAGTTTTTGGGCTGTTTTACGGCTCGGTGTGAACGTCGGGCCCCTCACCTTCAGACCTGCAGGGTGTCTCGCCTGCCCTTTCAGACTCCCCCCACTTCACCGTATTTGCGTGTCGAATGTGTCAAGTGTTTGAAGCCCGTCCCTATTCTGTTTCCAGATAGTCCAGAAACCTGCCCACACCCTCCCCTAGGGCTAATCCCTCCGCCTATGCTGTGAGTCTATTGGGAGTACAAATGCAAGGGACCGCGTATTGTTTTTTGACCATTGGGAAGAAGTTACTGCTACTTCGGATCCAATCCGACTTCATCGAAATCTCGGCTGGGCCGAGATATCAATTCCATTCGGTCTTCACCTGCCGACCTACTTCGCGATGGGGTTGAGAAGGAAGGGTTCACCAACTTCACCGAAATCTGTCTCCTGAGAGATTTGATATCAGGTTCATCGGGATCTTCCTTCTTGGGTGGGCTTGACACATCCTAGAAAATATGGCTGATTGTTCGGATGTGACCACCATCCTCGGTTCCTGGTCGGTGTTCAGCTATTAGAGCTCCGTCCACCAGGCCTTTCCCTTAAAGGTTTCTAATTGATGTGCCGTTTGCGTTTTTGATTCCGTTTTTTGTAGGGTCCATGCCCAGTTTCTCCTCAGTAGTACCATTTGTTCGCTGACTACCCCCTTTCCTTACTCTTATCCCCCAAACAGAGGAGATAGAGCCGGCGGGGGTACCTTTATGAGGCGGGATGGCCAACTTGGGCTCCCAATAGTTTACCGATTCCCTGGATAAAGGGGAAATCGTTGCCATTGGTTGCCCCATGACCCCGACAGTAGGCACTGAGCCCGTAGCAGGAGAAAAAACCACCTTGGAAATTTATGCCACCCCGGGAGTCGAACCCTGGCCTTCCTGCTACGAATCAGACGCTCTACCACCTGAGCCACTGACCCGCCTAGACCCCTGTACTAGGGTTATTCCATTCCAGCACCATGCGCACACTCCAACATCCCCCACTAAGACCGTAGACCACGGTGCCCGTGCCGTAGACTGGACTGGTCATCAGCGAGGAGGTACTTAATTCCCCTCGATTTTCTCAGTCTGACGACACTGGCTCGAGCTTCGTTGCGCCTGCGGCGTTGCCTCTTAGTAGAGTGTGTAGGCAAAGGAGAATTTTCGTCTCCACAAAAAGAGCCTCCACTTTCACGGATAAATATCGCGACTTCACTGTATTGTTTTTTAGTATACATACAATATACACATACACTTCATCCAGCGCCGTTTCCATCGTGTGAAATAATGCTGCAGTTCATAGCTATAAGTATTTTTTAGATCCGTTGTCTCTTCTTGTTTTATCGTGTTTATATCCAAAATTGTTGCCCTATATGATATTTTTTACTCTGAAGAATAAAAAGAACATAGTAAAAAGTGACATAGGGCGAATCCCGGAGGGGGGATAGGGTGGGTCATCAAGGATTGTAACACATTAAACCGTGCTAAAAGCTCGTGAACGGTGAGAGAAATGTGAAACGGCGTGTTATTGTGGTAGAGAATTCACTGGTTCAGTTATAACGTTGGCTAATAACACGAGCGTGGGCGTACTAAAACTCTTACTGCACACGAACCTCGATTTGTATCGTCCTGAAACTTGACCTCGTGAATGATGAGACTATCCGTTACACGTTACAATCGAAGATATCGCTGCAGCGTTGCCGATTTAGTAGAAAAAAAAACATCATTCTGCGAACTTTGTATCCACATACCATGTACACGAAACAGTAACATGTATAGGAAGAAGTTGTTCAAAATAATAATCTTGACAACATATTTCAAGGTCATTTGAATTGACAAGAAGCCTAAAACTCTAACACTTTGCACTCGCTTGTCCCCTCTGACAATGAGGGGACATCGTAAGTCTAGCGTATCACTCGGATGTCCCCTCTGAGGGGACATCAAAGTTTATTAGTGATTACGGAGAATGAACTTATTCCACCGCAATTTTTTGAGGAACGCATGTTTCCCTGAAGCGTTCTATTAAAATGACACAAGAAAGCACATCAAAATATGGTTTTCATTCTCGCCATGACCGTTTTTATGTCAACAACTACCACTATAATTGAATATCTCCACCTTCTATGAATAAAATTCATTTACAGCCGACAAAACTTGTGCATCAAGTTCTGGCGAAACGTTTGAGTTTTGACCCATGGTTCCTTTGACACTTTTCATCCCTATATGTAATGCGTAGAATACAATGCAATAATAAAAAAATTGACCTTAAAATTCAAGGTCAAGGACAATTTTGCGGCAACTTTTTTTTACAGATCTTCACCGATCCGAAGATGTAGAATACGCCTATGGCAGCCAAGACCAAACATTTTTTTATATTCCTAATGTGGGAGAAAGAAAATGGGACTGTAAATTGTTTGTTCTGCCAGAAAAACACCAGATGGAAGACGTCAAGCAACCGTATTGTGAAACATGCACAAATCAGCCTGCAATGTATATTGGGAATTGCTTCAAAATTTATTACACTGTAGAAAATTATAAAAAATAAATGATGATTTTCTTGCAAATATATGTTTCTCAATGTCTACAAATTAATATGTAGTTCTTTCCATAAGTTCCATTTACGTTTCCAATTAATTAATTTAAGTTTCCAATACAAGAAATGCGCAACTCCCTTCAAAATAATATGCAATTAAAAAATAGTTAGTTCTGCAAGTTGAAAGAAAAACATACATAAGTATATTTCGTTAATATGTTAATTGATAAAAGATAATGAATACACACTCCAGTTTTCAAAATTCGGAAACAGTTTTTTGATTTTGTTCCGACGTTTTTCTAAATTTTTTCGAAAACCGTTTTAATTGATACATACATATATCTACGAAACGTGTTTTCTAAATTTTCCGTATAAGCCCTCATGAAGAAGTTGCAAAATACAACTTTTAGTATTTTCACTGCAATTCCGACAACGTGCAATTTTCTTCAAAAATTTTGGTCACGTCGTGCAGCAAACCAATTGTTCTAACTTCCAAAAAAATTTCAAATCGTACGGTCCAATATGAAAAAAGTTATCGTCTTGTTAAGAGTGTCCGAACATTAGTGGGAGTCACTGTACACTGTACATACGGTTGTGCCAGGTTCTGAGTGGCTGTAAACATATTTCGAATCGTAAAGTTTGGGAGTCATCATTTTGAAACTGGTGATAACAGTTCTCTGCGACTACTGCAACCCAGAGAGGGAGAATTTTAGGAAAAGTCCACAAGCTTGTCGTGCTGCCGCCAATCCCATACCAAACGGTTAATATATTAATAAAATGAGTAGAGCAATACAATCTCGTTCTGTGCGAATTAATTAGGTGGCATCTTACTACAACACTTTATGAATGCTGAATAAATTCCTATGCCATAATTTGACATAAACTATTTCACAATTCAGAAGATTCGAAGCAATAAACGTAAAGAAGAAGTAGCAGTGAACGTTTCTCTTAATCCTTTCACTACCGTGGACGAGATATCTCGCTTCCACGATGTCGAAGAAACGACACTCGTCATTATGCTGTCGTACGTACAATGCTATGGACGAGATATCTCGTGTATCTTTATTACTGATATGAAGTGTTTTCATTGTAAGGTTGATACAAGTAATCGATTTTTAAGACATGTCATCGCTGGTGGAAAGTACTTCAAGAAGTTTTTATTGTTTATTTTGTATGGAACGCTTGAAAGCATGGTGACATGCATACTGTGACTCGAATAAATTGTTATCTATTTGGTATGTAATACAGTAGATTCGAACGAGGAGAACCGAGGAATCAAAGTTTCGATCCTGTAGGATCAATGGTTCACAAGTTATGGTTGCTTAAAATTGAGCAATTTTCAGTGTTTTTGACAGATAAGCGCGCCGCGTGCTTGTGCTACCACCTAGCGGCTCTTCTCGGTAAACGGCGCGCGATCGTCACTACAAACCAATATGGCGGCGCGCTTATCTGTCAAAAACACTACAAATTGCTCAACTTTAAGCAACCATAACTCGTGAACCATTGATCCTACAGGATCGAAACTTCAATTCACGGGTTCAAATCTACTGGCTTACATACCAAATAGATAATAATTTATTAGAGAAAGGCAAACATTTTTGGTCCGTAAGGCAAACAGCAGCAAAGATAAAAGTCTGATAACAGTTATTTTCAGACGTCTTCACCGCTCGGTTTGGCTAAACATATTGGATATCGACCAGAAATAAAATAGTTTTTCTTGTGTGTACGAACGTCCGTGTTTAGCATTACAATATGGGATAGTGACAAATTTCATATAATGTGCCGACGATATATATTATTATTTCACGTGTAGTAAAAACGGACTCAGAAGTTATCTTACCATCTTACATATATGTCTGATAAGTTATCGAAGCATTTCGATAACTATTCAACGCAAGAACCTTTTGGCCGAAGTGTTGAAATTGTACAGTGATCTTGTGTTACGACTGGAATATTAGCTGAAAATTTAATTGGCCTGAAATCGGGAATTACGATGAGAATATGAGAACTCAAACGTAGTTTAAGTGCACGGACTTATATCCCCTTGCTGACAGCGGATCGGTAAACACAAAGCATCTGCAGCTGCAGAAAATGTGGAAGCGACGGCCGGTAATACCGGAGCCGCACTTACTTGCCGGTTTAATTAAACGCATTTCTTTCACGTTCGACGAGTATTTTCGTTCGACGCTCATTCCCTTCTCTTTTTCTGCCTTTCGCTGCCTCGTTATCCTTCCTACCCTATTTCTCCTCTACCTTCTTATCGTTCGACCCTCTCAAATTCTCCGCCCATACTGGATTTATATCGCCGTCAGTCGTGGTATTCGTTAGAAGCATTAAGCTTTAATTTCGTTGAGAACTCGTGCCTTCTTTACTCCCCCCTAAACCCACTCAGCATCCACCCTGATTCACCCCATCTCACTTTCGCCGTATCAACGTTTTCCGTGGTTGTTACTTTCATAGTCTCTGCCTGCTACTTTTTAATTTTAGTTCTGAACATTTTCTGTACTAATACTCCTTTTCTGTAGAATATCAAATTGGCTATAGTAAGCCTCTTATGTGTACGTATAACATGACATGTCGAAAACACAGTTTCGTTATCACACGGTTTGCCCAAATAGCACTTATTTATTTGTCACGTCCGGTGGTTCAGCCATCGCTAGTAATTCATATAATCAATCATGTATAACATATACCTTTTGAATTTCTTTTTATGCTAGTTCTAATAATGTTGTACGACAAATTAAATATTAAATACTATTGTTGATAATCAATGTCGAACTATCGTATATTACACTACATTGCGTGCGATAGAATTAGGAAACCTCATTTTGAATTTGAATCTTTATTGAACGAAATAAATACGTAGCGAAATTTATTTCATTAAATGATTGAGAGTCATTTCCAAATATAAATCGTGAGCGAATATCCGTTGAAGCCTGTTCATCACTGAAGACTGCGAAGATTTTTCGCAAGAATCGATGAGCAATGAATTGTTCCTCGATCTATGAGGTGCGCAGAGTAATAAGATCTAGCCAAGAGGAGGATAAAAAATGCAATGCACACGATTAAGAAGAGAGTGACTGAGAAGAAAGTAATTAAGAAGAAATCGATTACGAGGAATTGGTAATGATGTAACCACCTTATGAAAATTAAGCTAAGAACAAAGGATTGATAGATCTATAAGAGGTCTAGATAGATCTATAATGAGCTCCTCATTAGGAGCTCAGTCCACAAAATACAGTCAACAAGTCAACAAGTTCAATTTATGTTAGCCAAATCAGTCAGTTTGCCTTTTTTTATGTTGTGTGTGTGTCGTTAGTGAAGTGAAGTTTATTACCACGAGAAAACGAAAAGACGGTGTTAAACCCCCGGTGCAAAAGATCTCAGCAATCATCCCTTTACAGGGACTACAACATTTTTGGGATACCCTGTATAAGGCAGAACTAATAAATAATCCTGAAATACCTAATAAATATGGAGTGGAAGGAACAACTTGCATTTCAGGAGTTTTTACAAGGAATCGCACATTGTGTAACAAAAACATGCCTTCGCTTTGGAGGTTTAAAATTTTTTAATTTTATAATATTTTTAGGTCAGTGTGTGAGGTATGTAAAGAAAAATTACTCAAGGGAGAGAAGGTACGTAAGAAGATTGTTGATGACATCAATGCTTTTGCCAAAATGCGATAAAAATTTAACGATCGATAAAGTTTCTAAAGCTGTTACTGATGACAACACATTGTCTAATTTTATTAGAATTTGCATATTGAGAAGCAGTAGAGAGGAACACATTCGTCCGAGGAGAAGGTGACGACGCGACGGCGCACAGTGGTGCGAAATGGCCAAAAAGCAGAAAAAAATTTTTAAAAACCAAACTACCCAACAAATCTGCTTGAAAATTTGTAGAAAGTATGCCACAGGTACAACGGTTATGTGGCAACCATTAAAAATTAAAAATTGTATTAATTATTAACTAAAATGGGCTAATTGAAAATCTTTGCATTACGCACATTCTTTATTGGATAAACTTCCGAAAAGCCCATACCTCCGATTATTTTTATACTCTGCATTCTTACGTATTTTGACGTGCTGATTACGAATATGATAGTGAAATTTGGCGCAATTGGCGTTTTTTTATTTACTTCCGTAAATAACCCAGACCTAATCCGGAACTATCATTTTTCTCAGGAAGTATTATCTTTATGACAAAAATCAATAGGACATAAAATGTGTATTTTGATGAGGTCTACAACTTTATGTTAAGTATTTTTCAAAATTCCCATTATTTACGGAAGTAAATAAAAAAACTTTAATTTTTATTTGCGCCAATTTTCACTATCATATTCGTAATCAACCAAATACGTACGTCCGATTTACTTAATTTATCATTTATTTTAGCATATTTTAACTGTTATTGTGCCGACACTGCGCATTCTCGAATAATAAAAATTTGAGTAATAGAAAAATTTGCATTTCGTAATAAAAAACTGTGTAATAACAAATTCTCAATTGTGACCCACACACATTTAAAATTTATTAAAATACACGTCTAATGTAAATGCTTTTTAAAAGTTTTTTAATTGGATCCGTAATGTATGTATGTGTGTGTGTGTGAAAGTTCAAAATATGCCTTCTGTAGATCTATGTTAGTTAACATGTGCTGAATATTTCATCGAAATCGGTTGACGGTGGAAAGAACGACACGCATCGAAAGATGTACGAATCTGTGGATTTTGAGCAGGAACTGACCAGGAGCTGTAAATACCAAGATTTTCACCACTTCTAACCGCTTATACCTCGTGTGTATATTAATCGATTTCGATGAAATTTTCAGTATATATGTAACTAACATTGATCTACTAAACATATATTTTAAATTTTCTTTACGGCGACAAATAAACAAATTTTTAAAATTCCTTTTTTTATGTTATTGCTATTTTTTTCCAAAAGTTTTTGCATGTCATTTGGTAAACAAAAGCTTCTAATTGATCACAAAAAATCAGGTCATTTGGTGAAAGTTTAAAAAGGTTATTCTGTTTTAAAGATAGTCATGTGACTGACTATAGCTATATAAAAATAGTTTCAGTGCCAAGTTCGCAGGAGTTCGCAGCTGAAACTTGGTTGATATGTACTTTAAAGTGTGTTGCATAATTTGCAACAAGTTTTATCTTGGCGCTTTTTGGCGCTAACAAGTTATGTCAAATTAAACTTTAATTCTGCTATTCAAAATACTTCTTATTCAATTTGTGTTTTAGATAAATAAATGACACTTAAATTAATTGAACCTACATTAAATAAATCATCTATTATAAACATAATTAAATTATAATATTGTTCAAGTGTTTTAATGTTTTAGATTCTTGTGACTGCGTTTATATGTAGACGCATTTATAAGCCAAAATCGCAGGTTTCCTGTTACCAAACTTTCATGTCATATCATTCCTAGAAATAAGTGATATTTATAAAAAATTTTTATTAGTTTAAATACTCGAACTATCTAGTAAACAAAATTGCAATGAAAAATCTATGTACTTAACATTCGAAAAATTGATTTTTTTCCCCGTTGGAACCACTGTGCGGCGCGGCGCGGAGCCTCAGCTATCGAGTCAGCCAAACACGGCGGTCGTCGTAGTGGCAGCGCCGGTCCGGCAGGAGGCGGTGCTTGGCAACGCGATGGAGAGATCATCTCCGCCTTCCCATTGGAGGAGGATCATCGATCATCTATGGGATGGCCATCTCTACTACCAAAACCGGGTCCCTCATGCTGAGATTCCGATGGGAGGGTAGGAGCATGAAACCGATGGTCCTGGAGGCCGAATGAAGGAGGCCCTCGTGGGCACAGGGGTGCAAGTTGGCACCCCCACGAAGTAGGCCGAGATCCGCCTCCGGGGGTTCGACATTACTGTCACCCCGGAGGCGGTCAGTGACGCGCGTGCGAGTGCGAAAGAGTGTGCTCCCAAGGAGCAGCGAGTTGGAGTGGTTATGAGAGCACCGTCGGGGAACGGGCCTAGGACCTGTTAGGCCCGGATGCCCCTGTCCTCGGCGCGAGTAGAATTGCTGCAGCGGCAACCGCTGCAGTGCTTCAAATGCCTGCGTCGGGGTCACACATGGCCAAAATGTGTCCATGTGGACGACGCGAGCCGGATCGGCTCTGCTACATGTGGGGACATGAAGGGCACCGGACGGTCACGTTGAAACGGCCGCCCAGGTGCCCCCGTGCAGGGATCTAGAAGTCTCTTCAGACCATATGTCGGTGATGAAGACCTGCCCCTACTGCCGACGGGCCTCCCGGACCGAAAGGAGGAGGAGGAAAGGCGAGTAAGGCCCTAAGGCTACGACCACACAAGCCGAGGACCAGGGTGACCATATTCTCCGGGAACCAGTCCCCTTACGTCTCCGTCCCTCGCCTAGATGCTCCGTCAAGCCTGCCTCGCTTCCCCCACTCTTACCACTACCGCTGCCGCGTACCGCGTGGAGCATGCTACCGAGTCGGCTCCACGCGGTACGCAGCAGCGGTAGTGGTAAGAGTGGGGGAAGCGAGGCAGGCTTGACGGAGCATCTAGGCGAGGGACGGAGACGTAAGGGGACTGGTTCCCGGAGAATATAGTCACCCTGCCGTGGACCTCAGGCTATCCCTCCTCAAAAGGAGACGGGGTAAGTTCTGTCCTCAAGGAGGGACGCAGAAACGGGAAACGGCCCAATCGCCGAAGGGGACTGAGGGCGTGGCAGTGTCGGCACTACTCCGGTATACGCGATGGGGGCATATGTACCCCTCCGAGGGATGTGCTCTTAACTCGGTAGGAGTTCCTTTGCATCGCACCGACCGACCGAGAGCGACAGGATCGCGCTCCGGATTGGACAAGCGACGGGGTCACCGGGGTCATCGGACGTCGAGCTGGACTCGGCGTTCAATCGGGTGACCCAGGGAGGGAGAACACAGTCGGCGTCGCTGTGTTTCCTTGTTAGGACTGGTATTTTGGAGTTATTTAAATTGAAATATCTCCTGAACTACTAACTTTTCGACATACATAGGTTACCTGTACCTTTTTTATAAACCAGTACTTTTTTATAAAGAATGTCCAGCTGCATCGATTGATGTATTAAAAAATACCTCATTCCATTTAAAAAAATGAAGGTGACCTTCAAATGTCCGAAGTACGTCCACCTGCAAAAAAACTATTATCGCCACCGGATGGCCCCTTTCCTACTGTGCAATTTTGTTTCAGCAAATATTTCTGTGAAACTTGTAGTTTCGAAGATATCTGAGGTGCTAATAGTTATTGCCCCACTCTGTATATTAGAAACTAAAATAGTGAGTAAGAATGCAATGAATGCTCAAGAAATTATTGTGAACAATAATGTAGAGGATAAACCAAAGTTAGATATAGACAATCCAATGATAGAATGTAAGCAACGTAGGTTAAGTTGTAAAACGCCAGACAAGATGTTATGGCATCGTAGACTCGGTCATGTATGTGAGAAGTATCTAGATATAATGAAAAGAAAACAGGTTGTGAGAGATTTAGAATATATAGACAATAATTTGAACTTGTGTGAAGCATGTGTCGTTGCGAAAATGTCTGAGAAACCACATCGACCAATAATAAATACTAGATGTAATGAACCGTTAGAGCTTATACACATGGACCTTTGTGGGCCCATGCCTATTAACTCAATAGGGGGTAATAAATACATATACCGGGTGATTCACGACAAACAGGCCACCTAAATAGCTCCGTTAGGATTAGAGATAGAAGAAAATGTTAGAGAGAAAAGTTGTACTGTTAAAGGGGGCAAATATGGTAATATAAAAAAATGTTCCGATTGTAGTCGTTTTCAAGGTCTTTTGAAGGTCATCGATGATTTTTAAATAGCACCATATATTTTTAACTTTACAGTGTTGTAGCTGATGTCAAGACGAGTTCAATGATGTGGTACACTATGACCTTGAAATGACCTTGACCTTCGAAAATTGGCGTTCCTTTGCGTAGTCCATCTCTTCAGGTTATTGTGATGTAAAAAATATTTGTTACGTAATATGCATATTATCAATGGATCATATATCTGGCAAGAATATTTTTTTCCAAAGGACATTTTTTTCGGAGTTATCAAGGTCATCGATGTTTTTTGGTACATATCTACATTTTGATTTTATTACACCGTGTAACTGATCGAAAAATACATTCAGATATGTATAATAACATGACCTTGAGCTTGATCTGAAGGTAAAACTTTAATTTTCGAAGATCAAGGTCATTTCAAGGTCATGTTATTATACATATCTGAATGTATTTTTCGATCAGTTACCCAATGCAATAAAATCAAAATGTAGATATGTACCAAAAAACATCGATGACCTTGATAACTCCGAAAAAAATGTCCTTTGGAAAAAAATATTCTTGCCAGATATATGATCCATTGATAATATGCATATTACGTAACAAATATTTTTTACATCACAATAACCTGAAGAGATGGACCACGCAAAGGAACGCCAATTTTCGAAGGTCAAGGTCATTTCAAGGTCATAGTGTACCACATCATTGAACTCGTCTTGACATCAGCTACAACACTGTAAAGTTAAAAATATATGGTGCTATTTAAAAATCATCGATGACCTTCAAAAGACCTTGAAAACGACTACAATCGGAACATTTTTTTATATTACCATATTTGCCCCCTTTAACAGTACAACTTTTCTCTCTAACATTTTCTTCTATCTCTAATCCTAACAGAGCTATTTAGGTGGCCTGTTTGTCGTGAATCACCCGGTATATGTTGGTTGATGAGTTTTCGAAATACACCTGGGTGTACCTACTTAAAAATAAGGATGATGCGTATCAATGTTTCGTGGACTATGTGAACACAAATGAGAACCGACTAAATAGACGTGTGAAAGCTGTACGGTCTGATAATGGAAGAGAGTTTGTGAATAGAGAGTTTGAACAATTTTTCAGATCCAAAGGAATTAAACATGAAAAAACGGTGCCCTATAATCCTCAAAGTAACGGTGTTGCAGAGAGATGCAACAGAACCATATTGGAAAAAACAAGAGCTATGCTCACAGATGCAGGATTGCCAAATAGATTTTGGGGAGAGGCAGTAATGGCAGCGGTATATTTAAAAAATATAACACCAACAAAGGAGAGATGTACGATAACACCTACAGAACTCTGGGATGGCAGAAAACCCACAGTATCATACCTCAAGGCATTTGGATGTTTAGCATACTACTTTATACCCAAGGTCAGTAGAAATAAATTGGCTCCAAGAGCCAGAAAAGGAATTTTTATAGGTTATGCACTAGACAGTAGAGCATACAGAGAATACGATGCTGAACTAAATAAAACATGCGTAACACGGAACGCGAAATTTAATGAAAATGAAAAAGGTGCCATGCTATTGAGTAACGACACAAATAATTATGAACAAAATCAGAATAATACATCCTGGATGATAGATATATTGGAAGATAAAGGAGAGAGGACGCAGGAAGTGGAATCTCAGAATGAAGTAACAGAAGTAAGTATAGAAACGGAACCCAATACAAATCCAATTCAAAATCAAGGAGGAGAACCAGAAAGAAGGCGGAGAAGAACGAAGAGGGAGATTGAAGAAGAACATAGAATAGCACGTGAACAAAATGAAGAGAGATTACAAGAACAAGGGGTGAGAAGGTCAGAAAGAATTAAAAAACGCAGGGATGAGCAAGCAAATACTGTCATTCATACAGGTAATATACCGGAAAACTTTAAAGAAGCGGAAAAATCTGAAGAAGCACAAGAATGGATGGAAGCTATGGAAAACGAATTGGAATGTATGAAAGAAAGGAATGTATGGAAACTCGTTCCAATGAAGAAAGAAATGAAGGTAATCAAGAGCAAATGGGTTTATAATTATAAGTATCAGGGTAATGAGAGAAAGAACAAAGCAAGACTAGTTGCTATGGGATGCCAATTGAAGACAAACGAAGACCCATATGTGCCAGTATTAAAATTGCAAATCGTGAGAACACTATTAGCATTAGCGAGTATTTATAAATTCAAAATACATCAATACGATGTGAAAGCAGCGTATTTGAAAACGGAACCTCCAGGATTTGAAAACGGAAGACAAGAGGTTTGTGAACTAAGGAAGGGAATATATGGACTTCAACAATCGGGAAAACATTGGAATGAAAAACTAAACGAAATATTAAAAATAATTGGCCTAGAGAGATTGAAAGAAGATCCTAGCATATATATAAAGCGCGATAAGGAAAACGTAGTCATTCTAGGTGTATATGTAGATGATATTCTAATTCTGGGAACAAATGATGAAGCCATAAACGAAATAGTTCACAAGATAAAGCAATATTTTGAATTAACGAGAAACCAAAGAAAAAACTTCCTAAATATCAGTATTGATAAAACAGATAGTGGAATAGAATTGTCCCAAACAGTGTATATAGATAGTATATTAGAAAAATATGGAATGCGTGATTGTAACCCGATAGGAACGCCATTAGATGCACTGCAAAACCTAGATGAAGACGATGAGTCGCCCAAGGTTAATCAAACAGCGTACCAGGAGATGGTGGGTTCACTCATGTATCTGAGTGTAGGGACAAGACCCGACATAAGCCACGCCGTGAGCCGTTTGGCACAGTACTGTAAAGAGCCCCGAAAAATACACCTAACAGCGATAAAAAGGATACTTCGTTACCTGAAGGCAACGAGAAGCCGAAAATTGATATATACAAATGGAGAAAGGAACATTACAGTAAGCGCCGACGCAAGTTGGAACACAACGAGGGACGCTAAGTCATACGGGGGATATACAGTGAAAATAGGAGGAAATCTAATTGCATGGAGAAGTAAGAAACAAAATCTTGTAGCTTTATCGACCTGCGAAGCAGAGCTAATGGCTATTTTTGAGGGAGTTCAGGAATTTAAATGGATACAAGGAATATTAGACGGTCTACATACAGATATAGGCAAAAGATTATCAATAGAGATAAAGACTGATAGCAAAGCAGCTATGGACTGGATTTTGAGTGATAAGATAACGAGTAGAACTAAACACATAAATAGAAAATATTATTTTGTTAAAGACGAAGTGAAGGCAAATAATATAAAACTAACACATGTGAAATCAGAAGAGATGGAAGCTGATCTCCTAACTAAGGCATTAAATGCTGAAAAATTGAACAAATATTTGAGACTCCTAGGCTTAGAAAAGGCATTAGTGGCCCAGGAGAGGGATTGATGAGGTATGGGCCCCGAATGCTAAACTACGGCACTGGGAGAGGGGATAGCGGAGAAGGAGCCCGCGTCTTTTTGCGAAAGAAGTATGGCGGTGTATAGAGTATCGAAGTAGATAGACGCGATGTATGTTGGTGCGCTAAGTGTTATTGTATTACCCATGAAATATATTATATTATTTATATTCTAAACCACGTGTGCTTCCAAACCAATTTATTCACCATCCACAACAATACTGTTAGTAAATATTGTTAATAATTCGCAGCGTAATCTGCTAGAAGATTTTGAAAACATTCCATAGTATTGAAGGACCTTAGCATGTTTACTACAAGTCTCACTGGTGATAAACGTATTCTGCTTCTATATTTTAGTTTTATACGTTTTTTCTGTCCGTGACCTTGAATAACCTTGAGTAATTATAGGCACTGAATTCGTAACGAAAGGGACTATCGTTGTAGATGTTTAAAAAAGGGTTCCATTTAAAAAAAATAAAGGTGACCAATTTTACCATTCAAATTTGTCCTCAAAACATTTAATGTATCTCTGAAAACAACAAAGATATTTGAGTTGATACTGTTAGGTGACTCACCCTGTATATTGAAGAAGAAATTAAAAGGAAGTGTCCCGAAAATGAGAACTTTTAACATACAATTGTCGGATTAAAATTTTTCAAAATAATGATTCAAAACTTGCTACAGTGATTTCTATTGTATAATTTCTTTTATATAGAAATATTATATCATCATATATTTCGAGAAAAAAAATAAGATTTTCCACTTGGAACTAACTTTAACACAAAATTCAACTACACCACGTGATAAGGTAGACTTTGTTCATACTTAACATGTATATAAATGTAAAGGTGAACGTGAATTAGAATGTACATATAAATGAAAATGTGAATGAGAACGTGACCGTGAATGTAAACGTGAAGTTTCAATGCAAAAAGAACCAAACTGGAAAACAGTACTGAGCATAAGAGGACGGAAGGAAACCCTGGCCGTCTACATCCAGAAGTAGATCCAATTCATATGCATTAGAGTTGGTGTATATATGTATATATCTATACAGTGGAGCCTTTCATATTGTATGTATTAATAGGGAGATAAAACTGGCCTAATAAGAGATTTTTCCGTTAATAGAACACTTAGTTTTTTCATATTACATTATATTTAGTCAATTGGGAACCAATAAAATTGACACTTTGTTTTAGTATCAGATGATTGCGTAAGCCCGACTTGAAAATAAAATTCAATGGTTAAATTTTAAAGAATACAGCCTTATTAATCAATTAATGTACAATTAGAAATGCATGGTAACTATACAGTGTGTTTCGTCTAAAACAGGACACCTAAATATCTCCTCTATCTCTGAAAATACTAAAAAATGTTTCGAACGTAATCTAAATGGTTTAAAAAGACGAAACAGATGCAAGAATCGTTTTTTATAAATTGCCATAAAAATTTTTAATCGTTTTTTCAAGGTCACTCGTGTTTTTTTACATATATACACACACTTTTTGTTGTTGTATGTTATAATAAACATTATTGTGCATTCATCCATGTTTAATAGCACGACCTTGAAATGACTTTCAGCTATATCTTAGATTTCAACGGTAAAAGAAATTCGACCATGAACTCGAACAACCAAAAGCTTTTTAACCTCGATAGCCACGTAGAATTTGCTTTTGTTTATACCTGAAAGTATCGAATCCCTCTTTCAAATGCTTTAATGCTTCGACATGATTATACTGCGGATCTTTATGCATGTATGGTTTCCAAAAATTTTCGAAAAATGCTAGAAAATAAAATTCCACAGAATTTAGTACGATTTCTATTTATTTCAGATCTAGAAAGACTACTACCACTGAAGATAAGATTTTACATGATTCCTTCATTTCGTTCAGTGTATAACCAACACCACAGGTGGTATAACTCGCGTTTTAGTAGTCTTTTTTTATCATTTTACGTAGTTCATGGTTTTAACGTTGTTACGGATAGAGAATAGATTCCGTTCGTTTTCTCATTGGAATCTCTTCCAGGTCGTCTCTGGCAGGAAGCGTCCTAGATAACCTTTCATATCGTAGTTGAACCCTTTGATTTAGTACCGAGTTTTTAGCCCGATCTCATTAGAGGCGACAAAATAAAAGTCTGGCCCTATGCCCTAATCTCTAAGCGCGATTAGATTATGAACAGAGTATTCTATTCATTGTAGGGGTATATAAACCCTTAGATTCTCACTCTCTCGAGTTAGTACTTCAGTAGACACGTATCGCGTCACGTCGTGCTGCAATTTTGGAAAAGCAACTATAGTGAGATCGGGCTAAAGTACCTTTCGGATCAAAGTTTGTTAAAGTTGTTTCCGAGTCCCCCGCATTGCCAGTGCGTCAAAAAACGAACATCGTTTTAGGTAAATTCCTTTTTCTATATCTTTCTTTAAATTCCAACCGCGACAGTTACACACCTGTACCACAGATTTTTATAGTTACAATATATTTGTGTTGTTTGGAAATTAGATTGAGATTATTAAACCCATTATTATCGTCCAAAAATCCTAATATAATAATTGAACGTTCTCACTCGATACAACCCTACCGCTCGGGTTGTATCAATTAGATTATATTAGTTACGAGGCCTACTAACTATCCTAGCGACTCCCTGATTTCGCATCAGGTTCGTTCGCTATTTACCAATTATTCAAATAGAGATTTTTCCTACCTAGTGGCTCCCCA
This sequence comes from Lasioglossum pauxillum, assembly GCA_933228785.1. Taxonomy (NCBI): domain Eukaryota; kingdom Metazoa; phylum Arthropoda; class Insecta; order Hymenoptera; family Halictidae; genus Lasioglossum; species Lasioglossum pauxillum. The sequence goes on along the minus strand of OW121701.1, from coordinate 24,636,933 downwards.
ATTTCGCATTGGGTTCGTCCACGAAACCTATACCATCCTAGCGGCTCCCTGATTTCGCATCAGGTTCGTCCGTATCCTAACAGCTCCCTGATTTCGCATCAAGTTCGTCTGTGCTTTTATCCAACTTCCCAGCGGCTCCCCAATTTCGCATTGGGTTCGTCCGCGCTGATTCTACAACCTCCTAGCAGCTCCCCGGTTTCGCATCGGGTTCGTCTGCGCGTCGTTCCTAGTGACTCCCCAATTTCGCATTGGGTTCGTTCACGAAGTTTCATCTTCCTAGCAGCTCCCTGATTTCGCATCAGGTTCGTCTGTGTTTGACTCCATTCCTAGAGGCTCCCTGACTTCGCGTCGGGTTCGTCCTCGTCGTCTATAATCCTAGCGGCTCCCCAATTTCGCATTGGGTTCGTCCGCGTGCCTTTATTAACAAACTGATACCATATTCCCTGGGTTTATAATCCTTCGCCGGCCACTCGTCCTGCTCGCGGCCCTGGCTCGTAACAACGTCCTGAACTTAGATTTTGAATTTCATAGATTTCTACTTTATTTTGATGACTGTAATCTGTTCCGTATCTGCTAGTGCAGGGTTTCTCAAAGTACAATGTTCCGCGGAGGACCAATGTCCCGCTGAACCTGAATACATACAGTGGGCAACGAAAGTATTCGAACGCCCTTTAAAACAAAATAACGTTTTTATAATGATACCAAACGACCTGATTCTTTATAATCAACTAGAAGCATTGGTTTATGAAATGATATGCAAAAAAGATTTTCCAAAAAATTATAATTTACAAGGTTACATGTAAAAATAAAAAAGGCATTTTTTAAAGTTTTTTATTAGGGCTCTTAATGAAAATTTAATATGTTTTGTAGATCTATGCTAGTTATACACATGCTGAAAATTTCATCTAAATCGGTTGACGCAGGAAAGAACGACACGCATCGAAAGAAGTAATATTTTGTGGATTTTAAGCAGAAACTGATCAAAAGTCGTGTAAAACTACGATTTTTAACTTCCCGATTTTATAGGGAAGTTATTGTAATTACCCCGAAAATCGAAAATCGATTTTTTAGCAGATCTTCACGTTTCATGGTCATTGGAGTCATTTTAGACTATTTTTATCAAAATGTCGGTATGTGTGTGTGTGTGTGTGTGTGTGTGTGTGTGTGTGTGTGTGTGTGTGTGTGTGTGTGTGCGTATGTCCGTTTCTATGGTATCAAATTTTTCGTTAACGTTTTCAGAAAAAGTAACAACGCGATCGGAATGATGAATGATGCAATCGATGTGCCCCGCTGTAACTTAGAGCTGATTAGATTTTGGTCCATTTTGGTCAAGTAGTTTTTTAGTTATTTTAGTTTTTTTTTCGAAAAGAGTTGATTCTACAATGCAATTTATAAGGGAGGACGAAAATTTTCCACCAAAAAACCAAACGCAATTACATAAAAAAAAATTTTTTTCTTAATTTTTTTTTAGATTTAAAAAAAATTTTTTTTTGGATTTAAAAAAAAAATTTTTTTTAACTGATGCTAATGTTACCGCTTGGAATAATCGAAAGTTATTCCAATGCAACAGTGAATTTATCATCTCTACTCCCAAGAATACATTTTGGGAGAATATCGATGAAAGTACAAAAAAAAAACGATGTTAGCGATGTTGGCGAAGGAGTAACGAATCGGGAAGTTCTTTGTGTGACTCTTGGAGAGTCACACACCAAATAAAAAACAATAATATCAGTAGGCCCTACTAGCCATGCGTATCACTAACCCTCTCGCAAAAGCAGTCCTACCCGCGAGCTCGCGAAGCGAGCGACCAAAAACAACCCTACTCGCGATAGAGCGAAGCGAGCGAGCAACAATAGCCCTCTAGTCTTACAGTTTTAATCGCTTCTAGCTCGTGTGTATGTTAATCGATTTTGATGAAATTTTCAGCATGTTTATAACGAACATAGATCTACAAAACATATATTTTAAATTTTCATTAAGAGCCCAAATAAAAAAGTTAAAAAAATGGCTTTTTTAATTTTGCATGTAACCTTGTAAATTACAATTTTTTGGAAAATCTTTTTTGCATATCATCTTGTAAACCAATGCTTCTAATTGATTATAAAAAATCAGGTCGTTTGGTATCATTATAAAAACGTTATTTTGTTTTAAAGGGCGTTCAAATACTTTCGTTATCTACCCTAGCAGCACAAGATATTGTATACACATTCATATAATATCAAAAAGAGATTCAATCTGTTTTTAATATTCAAATATACATACAATATTTATTTTACATTAAGTACCAAATATTCTTTTTTATCCTAACTTATAAGATAGGAAGAAATATTTTTCTCATATTAAAAAGTGTGACTTAAAAAATATTTATTCAATATTTTTGTGTTACTAGGGTACTGTATGTAGGTGTTCCGCGACAATTTGGAAAGGTCCGACAAATGAATGTATATATACAAGTGTATTTGTGTATATTTTGTAACTCGTAGGAATTATTCAACCTCGAAAATAAGCTGTGTTCCGTTAAAATTTTCGGGTTTGCGTGCTCCATTGCAGAAAAAGTTTGGGAAACCCTGTGCTAGTGAATTTGCTTTCTACTTTTCAAAAAAAACTTCTATTTGCAAATTCCTAATTTCAAGTACAAGTAGCTAAGTACGTGTACGTAAAAGATTCTATTCACTATACACTTTGATACGTTTTTTGGAGATCCAAGCTTCATCCGCTAATTATATCAGGAATTTCAACTCACCTGCAACAGAAATAGAACGGTCAAAAAATATACTGAAGTGCAAAAAAGGAATTTGTTTCTTGAAAAAGCTAAGAAATTCATGACCATCGCGTCGGTAAGAGTAATCGAGAAAATTAAGTAAGTGGGTCAAGCCCAATAGCGTGTACGTTGTTAACGAGCAGCCAATCGATAATATGGAAGTGTCAAAAAAGTGGAAACGTCTGTCACTTAACCGTACTGGTTGTCATTACTTTCCAACTGGATAATCCTGTACAATTAGAGAGCATATTCCTTTTAGAATACACGATTCCAAAAGTATTGAAGATTCATTGTTCACAGATGGTATTCGTACGTTATTATAATAGAAAGTCGATAATACCAATCAAAATAAAATCTAATATACAATTTTAGATTATTTTTCATCTAGTATACTATTAGTATGAAAAATAACATTATTCTATTATTTACTCCCCTACTTTAAAAGTACAACGAAGTAACACTACGTTGACAAACTCGTAAGTATCGCAATGGTACCTAGTTTACGAGTTGCAGGGGCAAACGGTGTGTATCGTGTTGTCACGATTAATCATGCGGATTTTCTTCTAAATCCATCTGTGATCGTAAATTGTATGATTGTACGTTTGGTCGACCAAATTAATATTTGGCAATTGGACAAACGCGGTAGATCGGTAGATGAAAACTATAAAAACGACAGATGAATCAGACTGATTGTTTTGCACTGAAATATTCACAAATGCATAAGCATTTAATTCATAAGCGTTCAATAAAACGCTGGTCTGTCAACCAAATGCTATCGATTAAATGATGATTGATTTAATATTACATGTGTTTCTGTTTTATATGAGTTACATCAATATGAAACATTTCATATGTACGTCAAGAAATAAAACTCTAATTAAATGATCTGGTTCCGTTAATGCAGCGAAAACGATAATGTCATTGGTGTACGATAGTTCGCTGACATACATTGTGTGATAAAACAATAGCACACATTAAGATGTACATAATTTTAGTTTATTTGCACATTGCAACTGAAATATCTTTCTATACACTATTTATATACAATGTATAAGTAAAATCAAATTGGGATCATTCTATATCAAATCGATCACTTTTTGGTGTCATCCTCGTCGATTTTGTTCTAAATGAAATACGTTCTAGCCTATTAATTAGGGGGGGTTACGTCATCATTTTGTCGGTTTAAAATTATTTTTAGAAGTGACATTTTGGCGAAAATGGGCCTCATCTACGAATTTTTATCTCAGGAACTGTTTATCCGATTGAGCTACATTTTGTTTTATTCGGAAAGGATCGGGCTATTATAAAATAATTTTATCGACCTCGATAACACTGTCCAACACCAAATTTGTTCCCAGATTATTATTCGGTCCTTCTTATAGAGTTTTTTGCGCTGATTCCGAATCTGTTTTTAATTTTTTCCCTATACGCACAGTTTTTGAGAAATTTGAGTTTGAAAAAATGACCTATTTTTCAACTTTGAACAAATATTGTGATGTTATTATAAAAGATATTGAATTGTTCTTTGCAGCAAAAGATTCTGTGGACTTTCCCGAATACAGTGATATCCAATATTAATACACTATGATTGTTTAAACATGTTTAAACAATGATTAAAGAGGGAGAGACACCATTTTTGCACCAATTTTTGAAGATATTTTTAAATCTATCTCAAAAAATAAGGGTCCAGCGGAAAATCGAACTATACCACGCGGTAGAGCAGACTTTTATCTTGAAAAACCCCCCTTTGAAGTTTTCGACATCGACGTTTTTACCGAACCAGAAAGCAAAATATCTTCGCCCGACATGATTTGCCGCCAGTGGCGCTCACCACTACAACGGTCGTTCGCCGCTCCGTATCCCGTCGCTGCGCCATATCTCGTCCAGAGCGCCACTGGCGGCAACGCATGTCGGGCGAAGATATTTTGCTTTCTGGTTCGGTAAAAACGTCGATGTCGAAAACTTCAAAGGGGGGTTTTTCAAGATAAAAGTCTGCTCTATCGCGTGGTATAGTTCGATTTTCCGCTGGACCCTTATTTTTTGAGATAAATTTAAAAATATCTTCAAAAATTGGTGCAAAAATGGTGTCTCTCCGTCTTTAATCATTGTTTAAACATGTTTAAACAATCATAGTGTATTAATATTGGATATCACTGTATTCGGGAAAGTCCACAGAATCTTTTGCTGCAAAGAACAATTCAATATCTTTTATAATAACATCACAATATTTGTTTAAAGTTAAAAAATATGTTTTTTTTTCAAAGCCATGTTCCTCAAAAACTGTGCGTATAGGGAAAAAATTAAAAACAGATTCGGAATCAGCGCAAAAAAACTCTATAAGAAGGACCCAATAGTAATCTGGGAACATAAAAAAAGTTGAAATTTGTTGGACAGTGTAATTAACTTTATAATTCTGAAAAATCTAAACAAATTCTTTTTTTAAGTTTTTTTTACGAGGGTCCGAGTGATTTAAATTTTGAAAAAATTTGGTTATATTCTCTGAAGTTTCCCCCCTTGAAAATGAGCCCTTGAAAAGGATGGCGATTTGAAAATTGGCGTCACAATGAACTGGGAAAGGACGCGGTGTACCGCCGTTTCAGGTAGAGAATTGTCCTGGCGATGATGCATCAAGATAGTCGTAGGCAATAATGCGGATGGCGGGATCCTACGGCTATTTCCGCTGGACGAAAGGAGGAGACGGGGTTGCAAGTCCCCTGTGCGGTTGGGTTTTTTAGTGGGTTGTTAGGAGCCAGGGCCACGAGCAGCACGAGTGGACGGTGAAGGATTGTTACCCTAGGAATATGGTATGAATTTGTTAGTTAAGGTACGCGGAAGAACCCAATGCGAAATTGGGGAACCGCCTAGTATTATAGACAGCGAGGACGCACCTGATGCGAAGTCAAGGAGACTCTAGGAATGGAGTCAAGCTCAGACGAACCCGATGCGAAACCGGGGAGCTGCTAGGAGGTTGTAGAATCAGCGCGGACGAACCCAATGCGAAATTGGGGAGCCGTTGGGAAGTTGGATAAAAGCACAGATGAACCTGATGCGAAATCAGGGTGCTGTTAGGATGCGGACGAACCTGATGCGAAATCAGGGAGCCGCTAGGATGGTTTCGGATAGGTTTCGTGGACGAACCCAATGCGAAATTGGGGAGCCACTAGGTAGGAAAAATTTCTATTTGGATAATTGGTAAGTCGCGAACGAACCTGATGCGAAATCAGGGAGTCGCTAGGATAGTTAGTAGGCCTCGTAACTAATAGAATCTAATTGATACAACCCGAGCGGTAAGGTTGTATCGCGTGGGAACGTTCAACTACTATACTAGGATTTTGGACAATAATTATGGGTTCAATAATTTTGCTATAATTACCAAAGAACACAGATATATTCTAATTATAAAGATCTGTAATACAAGTGTGTAATTGTCGCGATTGGAATGTAAATAAAGATATAGAATGTAGAAAAAAGGAATTTACTTAACTACGATGCTCGTTTTTGACGCACTGGCAATGCGGGGGACCCGGAAACAACTTTAACAAACTTTGATCTGAAATGTACTTTAGCCCGATCTCACTAGAAGTTGCTTTTTCCAAATTGCAGCACGACGTGACGCGATACGTGTCTACCGAAGTACTAACCAACGAGAGTAAGAATCTAAGGGTTTATACAATACCCCAACAATGAATGGAATACTCTGTTCATAATCTAATCGCGCTTAGAGATTAGGGATTAGGGCCAGACTCTCATTTTTGTCACTTCTAACGAGATCGGAACCAGAACTCGGCCCTCAATCAAAGCGTTCAACTATGATATGAAAGGACCAATCTCGTGGTAGACATTCGCTCAACCCGCTCGGCCACCGACCGCTGTGACAAGATGTTTTCACTCTTGGAATATAACGCACATATCGCATTTCAAAATCGATTTTCTCGAAAACGGGTTGGCGTTGGCGGCTAAAACCAATTGCATAATTCACGAGGGTGCGTAAGCTGTGTCCACACAAAAACTCGTTGCGATCCGGCATTCTCGATACGCGAGGTCTCCTCGTAAGAATAAAGGATGGCAAGCACAAGGAAGTTTTTTCTCAAGAAGCGAAAACGCTGTTGCTGGATCAATAAATTAATAGTAAGTCTCATAAGTGCCGAATGTAATTCTATTCAATTGGTAATTCTTAGGGCCAGATTTACAGTTTAAAATTTTGTGGTTTAGAGTTTAGGGTTAAGAAGTGTCGGCAACTCAACTGGGACATGCAAATTTATGGTATGGGCGAAAGCATCGGAGTTATTGGGCTTTGTAGATAAGGATTCTTGATTGTGACAGTTAACGATTTTCGCGCAGTACGTCATCAAAGTATAGTCCTTCACGAACATTTTTTTAAAAATTCCAATTGAATCGATGAAAAACTGAGTTGTTGGCAGATTTTTGTCCAAAGAGATCGGTTCCTGCCCACTGTGCGGCGGTGAAATAAAATTATATCCCAAAAAGTCGTTCAAATGTCGTGAGGGGTGAGAAGTTGAAGTTTTACGTTATCCGATGAATTTTAAAGCGCATAGTTCGATAGCGATTCACGCATTGTTGCATCTAGGAGAATCACCGGAACGGCCAAAAACAAACTTAAACTCTAAAAAATTTGTTCACAATTTTGTGTTCTATGTGCGACGAGAAAACACGTTCGAAATAATTATGCCACTCTGTATATTTTTGTTAATGCAATTGTAGTAGAGATTGATGAAAGGAAGAGAAGAGAGGGGGTAGAACGAAACAGAGGGTAGGAATATAAGAGTGAGGTAGGTAGGAAGGTAGTTATTATCACGGTTCCATGATAAGTAAGAGTCGTCAGACTGCACGGTGCTCGCGTAGCGTTACGGTGCACTTTCATAATAATCAAGCCTCTAGAAACGTCACGCATTTTTGTCACCCCGTCATAGAGGTTTCAAGAGGCCACGGAATTACCGTCTACGGTTCAGTATATATCGTTTTGTATATCCGAGAGACACAAACAAGCACGATCATTAAAATGTTCAACTTAAATATCGAATATTTTCGAGGAGTGCTCGATCCGCAAGGGTCTGAAAATTATTGTTACTTATAATTGCCGTGTAGATCAGGCCTGGCCAACCTAAATGGTTTCACGGACCACTTTGATGACGCGAAACGTTACAGCCGGCCGTACTTTAGGTAAACATGCTTTTAAAAAATGTAATACAAGTAAAAAATGAATAAAACTTTATTGTTATACTATAATACAATATAACTAACTCACGAGTCTTAATTAATGAGATAATTGTTCATCCTTCCTTTCACTTCATTTTTGTAAATCTATATTTATGTTCGACGTTGCACATTTTTTGTTGCCCGGTTTTCTAAATCGGCATGAGTTAATGAAGCACGTGATAAACTCTTTGTAAGTTTCATCTTCGAAAAAAATGTTTCATAAACATACGTGGATCCAAAAGCACTTACAACTCGTTGTGCAAAATATCTTAAGTTGGAAAATCTCTAGGATGTAATATAAGTATTGTAAAAATTAATTTCTGATGTGGACGCAAAAAGTTTCATTTGATTGTTGTACTGTAACTCAATTATATCAAAGATATCAAATATAGAACTGGAGTTCGCAGTCGCACTTGCGCATTATAACAATGACATTTCATTTATTTAATATTTTGTGTATACATACAACGAGAAACAAAAGTTTCAATACAAATATAAGCATGCGGCCCGCGTGTTGCCCAAGCCTGGTGTAGATACTACTTGAGTTTTTATACTGGGTGGAAATTATAAAGCGTTACAGACAAATATCTCCAAAAATATTGATTACACGCAAAAATGTTTCAAAAGAAAGTTGTTCAGTACCGAGAGGGACATCATGTGATAGGACTTTTATTTTTCCCGATGGACACGCCAAGGTGAGGTGAAGGTCAACTTCCTTTTTGTAAATGAAATGATATGTTTTTTTATCTACCATCAAATAGTGCGTTTTAAGATGAGATGAAAGACTTACGACTCAAGGGCATTTTTGCAGGGTAAATTTGCAGGGAAATGCAGCATAGGTCAAACATCATCAAAGAACGTATTTTTTAATTATATCATCCTCTGGAGGTTGAAAAACGAAAAGAGGATAGATTTAAAAGAATTGGTCCAATCAATTGGAAAAATACTGTTGTTATACCTTATGTTGAGAACATTTCTAACGACATAAAAAGGATCTTTCGAAGAGTAGGAATTCATACAATCTTCAGAATTCCAAATTATCTTAAAACCTTATTTCCACCTATTAAAGACAAGCGACCACACTTAGAAAGTTGCAATATTATATACTCAATACCTTGCTTGGGATGTAGTCAAGTATATATTGGACAAACGTCCAGTTTGAAAACTCGTATCACAGAACATAAGCGTAATATTTTCTTACCTCCACCACAACATACGGCTTTGACGAAACATTCACTTGAAATGGATCCTAGATTTGATTTTGAGAACGTCAAAATTATTGACAAAGAACAAAATTGACATCAAAGATTATTATTGGAAACCATTCATATGATTAAACATCGCAGCGTAAACCTTAGGTATGAGACACCTAAGATACATGAATATTACGCAACATTACTGAACCAGTAATGTCTTATGATGAATTTTCCAATAAACCTTACTTTTGTCATGATTAATACAATTAAATGTATGTAATTGATTCCAATAAAAGTAGAATGTTAATAACGATTTACCATCAAGGTATATTCGTAAGAGTGGACTTAAGAACATATTATGACTTTTCAAATTTACCGCCTTGTATCGAGTGATATAACCTAGATCGGTTTCAAATACGTTCGTACATTAGTATCTTGACAACAAGCATGTACGACGCACGCAACACACGTGTCACACATTTATCATAGATTTAGTTCCCCAAAGCAAGTGAGTGTGTCTTTATGAACAATATCTTTTGCATTCAATCATTCAATAATTCTGTTTTTCAACATTACTATAACATATTTAATTTACAGACGCAATTCAAATAAATCTTGAAAAAGATCTAAAGTAGGATCGAAACGTTGATTATGTTTGACTAAATTAGCAAAATTGCTTTAAAATTCATAACAAAAGATCGAACCGTTGCGCCGAAAACATTTAAAAATTTATTATCAGCAAATACGATCGATAGAAGAAACATATTTAGTTCGTGCCTTCGAACTTTCATTCCAAAACAATAACATGTGTTCAATATTCGCATTGCTCAGGACAACATCAAAGTCATTATCAATGAAATGAAAACAAACGTATTTATGTATTACTGTGCTCTTCTGCAAGATAGTCAGTTTACTCACATTGCTATTCGTGCTAAGGTATCCTTCGCTGAACGATAGTACTTAAATAAGTGGTGAAATTGGAAATGTATCAAAATTGTTTTAATATGTTTATAGTACTAGGAGAATGCAGAAAAAATTACAAAATGGATGCTAATTTGTACGCACAACGCTACCCTGATCGACCATCAAAATCGCATATGAAATTTAAAAGACTATAACAGCGTTTTTCTACGACGCGTGAAAACATGAAAGTCAGAATACGCAAAGCTTGTGCTAAGATAAATGTTGAAATGTTGAGAAAAGTTAGAGAATCATTTAAACAAAGAATTGTTAAGTGCGTTGAAGTAAGAGGTAATCATTTTGAACACATACTTAACTAAATTACAAATAAAATGATCACACCTTTGCTGCATTTCCCTGCAAGTTTGATCTTGAATGATCTTGAGTCATAGGTCATTGTACTCATCTTAAAACGCACTATTTGATGGTGGATAAAAATCATATCATTCCATTTAAAAAAGGAAAGTTGACCTTCACCTCACCTTGGAGTGTCCACCGGGAAAAATAAAAGTCCCACCACATGATGTCCCCTACTCGGTACTGAATAACGTTCATCTGAAACATTTTTGCGTATAATCAATATTTTTGAAGATATTCGTCTATAACGGTTTATAATCTCCACCCTGTATGTCGTACTTGGAATAATGAATTAACTTACGATCGATTTTAAACATACTCGCTTGTGATGACAGGCAATCGTATGAAATATTCGCAATATAGAACAGATATTATTTTCATAGATCTGAATAATGATGGCGTTGTTTCATGAGAAGAAAACTTGATGATTTCCAGTGGGTGGTTTCGAATGTGCTAGCTTTTGTCGATGCGACCGAAGGTAACGAACTGCTAATTAGCCTTCAGATCTCGCTTTCCGTTGTCGTTGGTGGATAACAGACGATTGTCGACCAAAGACGGTTAAAGTTGATGTAAGACCACTCATATTTGAGTGGTACTCGAAATTGGTTTTAATTAAATCCGAACAATGCGTCTCTCCCTTTCGTGCTTTACCGAGTTAAGTAAGTTACCGATACTGTTCCCTGAAAATAGTTACTTCCAGAATTAGTCGCGTTGAACCTCAGCCATGCAAACGATTTTAATTGCAACAAAAACAATGATTTCTGTGCGAGCAACTTGAAACTGTTAAATATACATATTATTCGAATTAGGAGAAATCACTCAATTATGTTTTTATGACACGTTCCGCTTCGGAGAAACGTCAAAGAATCGTTCGAATCAATTATTCCTGGAAAATGTTCTTTGGAAACCTTATTTCACAGTTACATGACAGAAGTCTTAACTCATTTCAAGATAATGTATTTTACTTATCTAGTTATCTTATTTCTATTTACACGTAAAGTTGAATTTCTTTTCTCTATAGTTTGCACATTATATTTTTTGAGTTTTATACATTATTCACTTATTGCAAACAGTACCATAGAATTGGTGAACCAGGGTAACCAAATTTTTCCGAGCCCCGGATCTGACACTGTACTGATGAGTATAGACCGACTCTTAATCGTGTTTGCTATCGCCTACCAAAAATTCTCCAATTTCTTCTTAATTAAACAAATAATTTTTTCGATTTATTGTGCCATCGCATTCATATTATAAACTAGAAACTACGTCGTATTTATGTTGATTATAGAAAAGTGTTTGTTATATTAATTCTATTTCTCTTGAAGTAGGTGTTCTCCTCAATGTTCGTGATTGGAAAATCACTCACAACTCACAATCAGTTAAAAGGTTAAAGAATACAGGTTACAGAATACGTGATGCAGTTATACTTATTTTAAATTACATTTGTCGGTAAAAATTCACCGTATGCTAGATGAATTCGTTTGAAGTAGTAAACGATCGTTGGAAGCAAATGCGGAATTAAACTATATCTAGCTCGAGGCAATTAGGTTAATACAGTAATTAGTAAGCAAGTTCGGTAACAAGTGAGAAAAAGAAACGAAAGTTTATGGCGTTTAAGAGAACCCAGCAAAGTAGAAATTATTCGAGAAATCGTTTAAATGTCAATTAACATATTATGTCTGCATTGCAACGGTAACGTTACATCGGTAATGTGACATTACTTATTCAAATAAGGCTTTCGTATTTTGTGGGATGACGATCTTTGAAGAAGAACGGAATGAAAGTGGTTGAATGGTGTGACTTGAAAGATCGATGGTATAAAAACGAGTATCTTCTTTAGCGTAGCAATTACATTACATTAAATTAGACACAGCTACCTTAATCAAGTTAAGCTATACTCACCTTAATTAATTGAGCCTTTACCTACGGTATTTTCAGAGACTTTAAACTTGTACCCAGTTTTTAATTGTAATAAGTAAGCACGAATATTATTATACTCCCATTATGCTTATAGACGCCGTATAACCTCTCCATTCATTTTAACTAATCGCTTTATACACATATTATATTATTATATTATTATATTTAAATATTTAAATATTATATTATTTAAGAAATAAATGGAGACGTTCGTTACTGATATGTTTAACCTTATCTCTGAGTATGGGATGCAAATACACCCCAGGTTGTGCGTGCGTGCACGCGCGCGTGTGCGTGTGTGTGTGACAAAACGGAAATAAAAAGTTGGCGAATGCAAAATTTCCAAAAATTTTCTAGGAATGCTATCTGTGATACTGTTATGCCGTGAAGAAGAAAAGGATGGGGTTTCCTCGAGAAATAATCCTTTTTCTTCTTTATAACTTGAAGTTTATTGAGTAGGCCACACCAACAGATTTTTCACAAGAAATCGCGCTTCACAGAAAGTATACGTCCTTACAAAATAACTGATGGCTCGGGAGTGAGTCACGCTCAATGAGAGGGTTCCTTATATGCATACAGGGTCATCCGTTTTTAAACGGACAAACGTAAACCAGCTATAAAGGACCCCAAATGAAACAATTTTTACCCCTACCACTTTTTTTGATTCGGCCTTGAATTTTAGATAATCGCAAAAAACCATAATTTTTCTACGACGTGCCCTATGCCAAAAAAACAAAAATCCGAAGGTCATACAAAAATATTTTGTTAACAAAAAAGATGTCCCTATTTATTTTAAACCAAACAAAGGAAAAATCATCAAGATTCATCACTGGAGTCCCGAGATATTCAAGTTTATGTGAACTAAAAAAATTATGGTTTTTTGCAATTTTCTAGAAATCAAGGCCGAAACAAAAAAAGTGGCAGGGGTAAAACTTGTTCCATTTGGGGTTCTTTATAGCTGGTTTGCGTTTGCCCGTTTAAAAACGGATGACCCTGTAGATTCATTACAAGGACCTTTGGTCTACTCTAAAACGTGTCACCGGACATGTAACTCTACCGTTCCTAATTCAGCCAAACATTTGAGTCAGCTTTGGGCAGAAAGCGAAGATAAGGTTGGTTTGGAAGGGTGATGCGGCATAATAGTATGTTTCAAATTTTTTAAGTATTGTCTACTTATCTCTTTAACTCTGAACCTACCGAAACTTAAAACGTTAAAAGTAACTACTACATGTTCCCTTACAAAATGACATGATTTATTTTATTTAGATTTTATTTATTGTAATATGTGCTCCACTGAAGATATCTATACAATCACTTCTTGTGAAATTATTTTTATTGTATGAATAATCGTAAAATAAAAAATCTGGAACAGGTCATTTTGACCATTGAGATGGTAGGTTTAGTGTTAATGTCCCATTCTATGTCCAATGGAGGAGACCGCTCTATGTCACTTCACCTACCCATTCCACTGAAGAGCCTACCCCGTAAGGGGCCAAGAAGATCGAGCTGCCTCGGTCGCCGAGCAGTGTAAACATGCCGCGTAATCCGATACCGAGTCGGGTGTATCGGTGTGAATCTTAATCCAATTACAAAACTCCTTTATTTTTCATGATTTTTGTATGGGACTTTCACCAACTTATTTGTGGCATTTTTCTTATTAAAATCACACTAAACACGATATACACAATTTCAACTGTACTTAATGGTTCAATTGACGGTACAGAGTAACTTTACAACATAGAAGATGATAACGAGTGGAAAAGAAAGAGAAACAGCAAAATTTCAAAACCAATCATTGTCAATGTGTCTTTTTTGCAATAGAACATCAAAATTTTTTGCGATTTAATTGATTCATTGATGGATTAGTCATATGTTTGAGTATAACTATCATTCAACTATTTAACTACATAATTTGCTAATTTTTACAAAGATGGAATATGTTATTAAGTATTCCATTGAAAGTGTTCTGCTGAAAATACAATAGTAGAACCTCTACCCTAACCAAAAATAGTAACTGGTTATAAAATGCTGCTTGATGATTTACAAAAGAATGTTTAATTTGTTTCGTTGTATAACGCCAAAAATCACAAACTTCCTATCATTACTTTAATCATTGATGTTCCTAAAATGAAAATAATACTCTTCTGCAAAAAGTCACTTATAGCGGAAATAATGCAACTGTCAATAACCTTTTGCTTTAACTAGTGCACGCATATTTGTGCAATGTTGTTCGCATTGGTTTTTAAGTAAAACAAGAAATCAATGTATCAAAGTGATCCAACTGCGCTAAAATGCAATCAATTACAGTTTAAACGCATTTCACGCCTATCCACCTCAGAGTGAATGATTTGAATAATTTTCAAATGTGTCTGTTGCACTGAAAATTTCGCTAGGATACATCCGATACAAGATACAAGATGATTAAGTTTCGACATATTATTCGAATTAGGAAAAATCACTGAATTATGTTTTCATGGCACGTTTCGCTTCAGAGAAATGTCAAATTTTTGAATCGTTCGAAATCATTATTCATGAAGAATGTTCTTTGGAAATCTTATTTCACAGTGACATGACAGAAGTCTTGATTCATTTTAAGATAATATATAATTATTAGAACGAAACAGCAGCTGTTTTTGAAAAGAAGAAAGGAATGTATGTATATTATTGTATATACGCTGTAACAAAATATTCTCAGATCTTCAGATCTCTCCTTTGGAAAAATAGATCGTAGACATTTTAAGTGTCATGCATTTCGCGTACCTTATTAATAGATTGCGGATCTTTATGCAAAATAAAAATTGTCCTCATAGGTTGCAAGAAACAGGAGACAAATACAAATATCTAGCACGCTTCAAAAATTGTATAAAGTTCGAAATAATACAGCGACATCCTTAAATTTTTGTAGTCTCTTCACTGTTTTACACTTTACCCGCTCAAGTTTCCCATAAACGCATAAAATCCGCAGTCTACTTATTAAAGACATAGGCTATCATTTACGTTATCGACCGCGACCCGCGGCTTTCTACAGCGGCCCCTTCAGAGGTACTTGAAAAACAAAATGGTACCGCTGCATTAATTTGTTTACATTGAGGATGGAGATCACCCTAAAAAGAACTACCTTGATCGTCACGTACGAGAGCATGGATGACTATGGCTGACTTCTTGCCACGCCTGGGCAGCATTACTGGTTTCTAAGGGGAGCTGTTGCGGAGGGAAAAATCTACATGGCCAGTTAGCATTGCCCTTGAACCGATGAGAACACTCGCAATTAGCGAGGGACGCTGGCGAATCGTGGGGTAACATGATGAGAGGAAAGGGGACAAACGATTGTCGCCGTGCAAAGTTATTGAGAACTATGAATCACTTATGCCGCGAACGAACAAACAGATTGTTGTTTTTGAAAGTACTAACAAGAATATGCTCTCCAATTGTTGCATCCCACCTATCTGTTGCCTGTAAACTGTACTACTCACACTTCAAGTCATCACACAGAATTATTGTAAAAGCAATTAGAAATCATCATATTTCGAGTAGTTCTAACGAAGTACATTATAAAAAAAGAAACAACATCATTGAGAATTTAATTCCCCTAAATGATAGAAATCCCACCATTCCCCCCCCCCTCCCACCCTTTTTATTTGAATAATTTCAATTCTATATAACAATGTTGTATATTTATTAAACTTTGTAAGGAAAATATTTCTAGTTTTTCGAATAAAGTATGCAAATTAATATAATATTAGATATTATTGTTGGCCGAACGTGTAACGTATAAATAAGTCCGAACCGTAACTGAGAAAAGTAGAACGGTGAATATATCGAATAAATAATTGATTTTGTACTATTGTGTACTGATACCTTTTTAATTCAATCAGGAATACAACTGTGTTATTTGCAGTCGTGTCCGATAACTGAACTGTACGCGATCATTAACAGAATTAGTACCACCGAAATATCTTATTCCCTGTCCGAGGTAATGTCATTAATGAACCGGTTTGAGAATGAAGTTCCAATCAGATTACGATTTAAGCGCAATAGGAAGGAAGAGTGGCGCAATTACTCTTTCAGGTATGGCTTATTTCTGTTCGATTTTATTTGCTCCTTACCTCTGTGTTGTTTCTAGGGGTGTGCGAGAACCCGAAATATCGGGAACTCGATGGTCTGGGTGAGTCGAGAAGAGGTCGAGTCGGGTCGGGTCGGGTATCCGAGAATTTCGAGATTCCCGAAAATTTCGAAATTCCCGAAGGAATCGGGTTCCCGAAAATTTCGAGAATATGACATAAGACACACTTGAAAAGAATTCGTGATGGACAACATTCTTTCAATTTCGAAAACATCTAGAATAAAAAATCCGAAACTACGAATGTATTCATTAAAATGAATATAAATGATTACTGGGTTCCCGATAAATTCGAGAATCTCGAAATTTTCGGGTACCCGTCCCGATCCCGAAAAAATTTCGTGTTCCCGACCCGATCCGATATTTCGGGTTCTCGCACACCCCTAGTTGTTTCCCATGTTTCTCTACTAAACTCTACTTTATCACCGTTCTTTTACACAACTTATTTTTCCTTTTTTTCGGTCCCTCGTCCTAAATGTTTTGTTTTAGCCTGTGTCCCTGTAACCCGTTTCCATGTCTTTTCCCTCTATCCTCCCCCTATCGATTCACTGGCTTTCTTCCATCTATTCCTTTTTCCCGTCCATCCCTCGTCCGGCCGTGCCAAACATGCATTGTTAACACGTAACTGTTTACGATCAGATGAAACGAATGCACGTAATTCCGCTTGATTCGAAGTGGACAATCCCCCTGTTCTCTTCCCGTGGCCATAGCCCGGTGTTGTTCGGTCGCCGGATTGCTGGAAAAAGGAGATAAACGAATTACCTCGTTCGCCAAACAAAACCCCCATTATTTGTGCCGGCGTGGCTCAGTTCGTTACGCAAGGCCGTGCCTGCCTCATTCTGCACGACGCGCCGCGCCGGATGTAACTTCGATGCTCCCATCGACGGACATTCGAGAAACAGTCCACTGGGAATTAAAAAGAAAATAATCGATACTTCGAATAGTAGCTTAGACTTATTGTTAGACGAAAAAGTACGTAATCAAAGATCCTGCTCCGTCCTGCATTGTCTGTTCAAGTTGACAAAGAAGGGTCACAAAATCTATGTAATTGTAAAAGATTAGGAGTGCACCGTTTTTCTGACTCTCTAAATCCGACATATTCAAAAGCCTGCGGTGCGGTGGTCACGCACCATAACATCTGGAATGCTAATTTGTCCACATACAGTCCTGAACAAAATAAAATCAATTTTTAAAAAACACCACGTTTAAAAAACAGACTAAAAAGTATAAAATAATTTTTTCTAGCCCCATACAGATTCCTAACCCCGTACAGATAGTCTTGAAAGTTTGCGATTGTGAATTTTTAACCGACTTCGAAAAAGGAGAAGGTTACTCAATTCGATCTGTATGTGCCTTTTTTTCGCTTTTTTTCTATGTATGTTCACCGATTACGCCGAGATGGATGTACCAATCGGAACGAAACCTTTTGCATCTTGTAGAGTATGTTCCCGGGATGGTCCCGTGCAAAAAAAATTTTACATTTTTTTATTAATTACGACTTTATTTGCGCAAATGTAGGGTGGTGATGCCGTTGTGAACTCCGCTGAATGTTAGATATTAGGAACAGTAACGACGCGACGTCGTTACCGTTATCGATTGCGGCTTTCAGATATTTATAAATTACGATTTGGAATGTGACAGCTGTCAGAGATAAAAAGTGTGAAATAAAAAAAATTTTATAAAAAAAAATTAAACCGACTTCGAAAAAACGCACTAAAAAGTATAAAATAATTTCTTTTTAATTTATGTGAATACACACGAACTTAAGGATGTACTGGAGGTACAATGGAAGACAAAAATACAAGAAATTCGAAATCCATCAATACATGGCAATGAAAGCCATTCATGAGTATATTTTGCATTAAACTTTTGCGAATACTGTACCCTCTGTAGCTATATTCAGTGGTCTACACTTGTCACGTTTCCATGCTAGTGAGAGACAACAAGATAAATTTGACGTTTTGTAACAGTTTAGAATTTTTTTGCTCTGTAACTGTTTAGTGAATCCTAATAAATTTTGAACATAATTAATTACCTAATTTTTACTACATATAAAAAAAGACTGGAGTTTCTAGTTGCGTTTTTTCAAGGTTTAAATAGGGTTTGAAGTGGAATTTTATGAATTCTCCATAAGAAGACGTGTTAAAATGTGCAAACTTTAAGTTGTTATAATTCTTAAACGGTGCAGTGAATCGAACCCAAACTTTGGTAATTGCATCAATTTAGTAAGAATTATATCTTGTCAAATTTTCAAAAATTTTGTTGCGTTTTTATATACCTCCAGAACATCCTTAAATACAATACAATCTTTTGTCAAATGGAAATTAAGAAGTTTGAGTATTCGATTCACTCGAGTCAATGTAGTGGTGTTCACACCGATATACCCAAGCCGACATCAATCGTTGCCGCCGTGCGGAGCAACTCGGCGTGAACAGGCAGTGGAGTGGGTAGGCACTGGCAGTGGGCAACGATCGTGCCCACGATTTTGGACAACGAAGGAGCTTTTACTGTATCGTATTTAAGTTCGTATTTATTCACATAAATTAAAAAGAAATTATTAACTTCCCGATTTTATAGGGAAGTTATTGTATAATGACCCCGAAAATCGAAAATCCATTTTTTAGCAGATCTTCACGTTTCATGGTCATTGCAGTCATTTTAGACTATTTTCAGCAAAATGTCGTATGTGTGTGTGTGTGTCCGTTCCTATGTAATCAAATTTTTGGTTAACGTTTTCAGAAAAAGTAACAACGCGATCAGGATGATGAATGATGCAATCGATGTGCCCCGTCGTAACTTAGAGCTGATTAATCAAGTAGTTTTTTAGAGTTTTAGTTTTTTTTCGAAAAGAGTTGATTCTACAATGCAATTTATAAGGGAGGACGAAAATTTTCCACCAAAGAACCAAACGCAATTACATAAAAAAAATTTTTTTTCTTAACTTTTTTTTTAGATTTAAAAAAAATTTTTTTTTTAGATTAAAAAACATTTTTTTTTTAACATACATTTTGGGAGAATATCGATGAAAGTACAAAAAAAAAACGATGTTAGCGATGTTGGCGAAGGAGTAACGAATCGGGAAGTTCTTTGTGTGACTCTTGGAGAGTCACACACCAAATAAAAAACATTAATATCAGTAGGCCCTACTAGCCATGCGTATCACTAACCCTTTCGCAAGAGCAGTCCTACCCGCGAGCTCGCGAAGCGAGCGAGCAAAAACAACCCTACTCGCGAGCGAGCGAAGCGAGCGAGCAACAATAGAGCAACAATAGTATAAAACAATAGTTTTATACTTTTTAGTCCGTTTTTAAAAAATTTATTTTATACTTTTTAGTCCGTTTTAAAAACGTGGTATTTTTAAAAAATTTATTTTTATTTAAATAATTATTTTTTGCTTTTTAGTCTTGTATGTGTAAAATTTTATAATCGATTTGGAATATTTTGATGAGATTATAACAGAGACATGTAGTAAATTTCAGGCGGTATTGCGACGCGTCATATCGAAAACAAACGCCGCGCCGCGCCGCGCCGTGGTAAAATGTCAAAGATAAAGGTTCGACGAAGAATCTCGGTGTAACGGTTCTTTTGCTTGGTAAACAAACATTATAGAGCTCCTTCGGTGCGGAGCGGGTCAGTGGAGTGGGGATGAGTCAGAATGGGAACACGTAGTAGAGTGGGGACGCTGGACGCGATGTCACGCGGGGGGGGCGGGGCGGTTAAATTTTTAAATAATTTATATCTCCTAAACGCATAGGCTTTTTGAAACAAATTTTTTAAATATTGCATTGTCATCCAGTTCTGAGCTATGTTTAAAATTTCAAGTGTCTAGCTCCTCGGGAAGTTAGTTTAAAATCAATTGCAAAATTTGTACCTGTTACGTATGCGGACGCTACCGTTGGTGACTCTTGACCCTTCCGGAGATATGTGTCGAAACAGAGGGCCTATTTAAGAACAAAGGGCTTACTCAAAATCGGATCATAAAGGGGCTCTTGCAAGCGATATAACTTCTAAGAATTCATTTCTAATCAGAAGTAGCACGTGGCCCCCACCATCGCTAGATCTGATTTTGGGTACTATATAAGGGCATGGATCCTCCCTATTTAGTTGGGTTGATTCAAGTGAATACGCGCAGTACATGCCGATCCACGTCGAAAGTCAAATCGCGCTAGATCGGTCGTTGAAGATCTTGTCTACCGCTCTGTAGTAGATCGCCCCCGCATTTCTCGGTGCATCAAAACTGAGAGGGTTTAGTCCGCGACACCGCGACAACATTACACTGAACATTTGTACGTTTCTATAATACAAAATATATTGTTGTGTGTGTACTTATTAAGGGTTCAAATATCGATTATTCATATTCCCTTTTCGAGTTCCCAGTCGCTAGTATACTACGACGATACACCTTTGCCGCTCAAGGTGTATCTTTCTCAATTCGATAAGTTACGAGTCAGCGGAACCGCGACCCTATACCTTATAGGCGGCGACCCGGTGGTGAAATAGACATCGGCTAGTCCACTCCCTTGGTCACACGAGGCGACCCGGTGGTGAGATAGACATCGGCTAGTCCTTGTGAATACCCTATCCTTAAAAGTGGCGACCCGGTGGTGAAATAGACATCGGCTAGTTCACTCCCTTGTTCCCTCGAGGCGACCCGGTGGTGAGATAGACATCGGCTAGTCCTCGTGTAGGCGGGTCAGTGGCTCAGGTGGTAGAGTGTCTGATTCGTAGCAGGAAGGCCAGGGTTCGATTCCGGGGGGTGGCATAAATTTTCAAGGTGGTTTTTTCTCCTGCTACGGGCTCAGTGCCTACTGTCGGGGTCATGGGGCAACCAATGGCAACGATTTCCCCTTTATCCAGGGAATCGGTAAACTATTGGGAGCCCAAGTTGGCCATCCCGCCTCATAAAGGTACCCGCCGGCTCTATCTCCTCTGTTAGGAAAGAGTAAGAGTAAGGAAAGGGGGTGGTCAGCGAACAAATGGTTACTACTGAGGAGAAACTGGGCATGGACCCTACAAAAAACGGAATCAAAAACGCAAACGGAACATCAATTAGAAACCTTTAAGGGAAAGGCCTAGTGGACGGAGCTAATAGCTGAACACCGACCAGAACCGAGGATGGTGGTCACATCCGAACAATCAGCCATATTTTCTAGGATGTGTCAAGCCCACCCAAGAAGGAAGATTCCGATGAACCTGATATCAAATCTCTCAGGAGACAGATTTCGGTGAAGTTGGTGAACCCTTCCTTCTCAACCCCATCGCGAAGTAGGTCGGCAGGTGAAGACCGAATGGAATTGATATCTCGGCCTAGCCAAGATTTCGATGAAGTCGGATTGGATCCGAAGTAGCAGTAACTTCTTCCCAATGGTCAAAAAAAAAACTAGAGGGCTATTGTTGCTCGCTCGCTTCGCTCGCTCGCGAGTAGGGTTGTTTTTGCTCGCTCGTTTCGCGAGCTCGCGGGCAGGACTGCTCTTGCGAGAATGTTAGTGGTACGCATGGCTAGTAGGGCCCACAGCTATTAATGTCTTCCTTTTTGTGTGTGACTCTCCACGAGCCACACAAAGAACTTCCCGATTCGTTAGTTGCTGTATATTATTATTATTATTTATTAAGTGTACGTTTTAAGAAGATTATACGTTTTCAGGGAAATTCAATAGTTTTCTACTTATCAAAATGTTTGCTATATGGCGTCGCATTAAACCAATATCGTATGCTCGTTGCTCGCTTGGTTCCTTGTTATAGCATATTAGTGTTGCAAAATAAATTGTCTTAATTAGTTTTTCGCAAACGATACAACTCATCATTATCCGGATTTGCAGTATTGATCTTGGTTTTCTTCGATACTATTAATTTAAATTTTCTCAAAATATATAAACCGCTCAATGTTGAAACTCTGCTCAGTGCTACATACAACATTTGTAAAGTTCGTATTTCTGATGTTTTAAAATCCATACATACTTTCTCGTATGTTTGTCCCTGACTTTTATGAATCGTAATCGCTTCAGCAGGAACCACTGGAAATTGACTACGTGTGATCTGTTATTTTTCTTCACTCGAAATATTTACTTGATTCGATATTTTGTTATTATTGGTGTTAAATTTTGATTTATATTTGCGTTTTTCATATAATCACGATAACGAGTTCTTACTTTCACTCCTACTATGGCCAATTGAAAATCTAACCACAATATAGACGGAATTTTAGTATTTTCTTGAAAAGTAATAAATTTTAATATTCCGCATGCTCCATTAACCAATCCGTCTTCAACATCAATGTTATTAATTATCATATATTTTATATTAATTTTCAATTTAATCTCAGTTAACAATTCGTTTTGAACTGATTGTTTATTTAAAGATTGTATTATAAATGTTTTTGTACTTTCATCGATATTCTTTGAAAATGTATTCTCGGGAGTAGAGATGATTAACTCACTCTTGCATTGGGATAATTTTTGATTATTGTAAGCGGAAACATCATCTTAAGGTACAAAAAAAGATTAAACAAAAAAAAAATTTTTTTTTCTAATTTTAAAAAAATCGAAAAAAAAATTTTTTGTGTAATTACGTTTGTTTCTTCGGTGGAAACTTTCCGTTCTCTCGTATAAATTGCATTGTTGAATGAACTTCTTTCGAAAAAAAACTAAAAAAACTAAAAAACTACTTGACCAAAATGGACCAAAATCTAATCAGCTCTAAGTTACAGCGGGGCACATCGATTGCATCATTCATCATTCCGATCGCGTTGTTACTTTTTCTGAAAACGTTAACGAAAAATTTGATACCATAGACACGGCCATACGCACACACACACACACACACACACACACACACACACACACACACACACACACACATATACCGACATTTTGATAAAAATAGGCTAAAATGACTCCAATGACCATGAAACGTGAAGATCTGCTAAAAAATCGATTTTCGATTTTCGTGGTAATTACAATAACTTCCCTATAAAATCGGGAGGTTAAAAAAAACAATACGCGGTCCCTTGCATTTGTACTCCCAATAGACTCACAGCATAGGCGGGGAGGGATTAGCCCTAGAGGGTGTGGAATAGCCCTAGGAGAGGGTGTGGGTAAGTTTCTGGACTATCCGGAAACAGTGTAGGGACGGGCTCAAAACTTGACACATTCGACATGAAAATATGGTGAAGGGGGGGAGTCTAAAAGGGCAGGCGAGACACCCTGCAGGTCTGAAGGTGAGGAAAAAACTCAAAAAATTAGGTAGCATGGCCCGCTCATCAATGACGACCGACCAATCTAGTAAGTCGACGACTCTGAAAATGGCCCGGGCCGAATAAAACAGGGGGGACGGCCGAAAAACGAGGATAATTGCAACACGCTAAAGGGCCGAGTGCCGGCAGCGCCAATTGTGAAACTGGTGTTTAAAAACCGGTGTGCCCTAAGGAAGCGAGGGGCGGCCGATCCGTCCCCTCCCCGGCAATAAACACGACTACTACTACTACTACTACTAGTCCTCGTGTACCTTTCCTACTTTGCTCTAAAATCTCTAATTCCAAAATACCCTCGGTTTCCGCATAGCTGCCTGAACCTCGGCTCGTAACATACCGAACAAACAAACAGACAGACAAACAAGAAAGCGAGCTAATAAAACCGTGGTAAAATGGCACATTTTCATAATATTTATCGTGTACGCATTGTCACACGGATTTCGCAAATTGATACTAATAATTAGACTGCAGCGCTTTATGCAAAATAAAAAAATGTTCGCATTTATTGCAGGAGACAGGAGATAAATAAAAATTGTACTCTTCTTTCAATTCTCCTGTTCAGCTGAAACTAATACCTTGATATCTTTAAATATTTTTAATATGCTCACTCGATTAAATTGTACGTGCCTATTTTTGTCATAAATGCATAAAATCCGCAGTCTACTAGTAATTCTCAAATATGAACAGAATTTCGTGTATTTCAACTTTGTCTAAATAAATAGTAGCGTATATTGTACAGTGTACACATTCGCATGCAAACCTCTGAAACGAATAGATTTCTTATTTTCGCATATTGTTCCAAATCGTGTAATATTACAGTAGTGTCCGGTGAAAAACTAAAATCTACACGGTTAAATTTATACGAGTCAGTCCCAGTTTCCTCCCAGCATTCATTGTCAGCGCCTTAAGCTGTGTGAAGCTACCAGCTACCGCAATAGTCAAGGGTAGAGAGTGACAACAATGCAAAGAATGAAACCAAAGAAGGTGTCCCGCGCGTGAGAATTTCACTGCTGGTTCCCAAAACTGATACAGGGTGTTCATTTGAAAACTTTCCAACCGAATATCTTGAAAGGTATGAAAGATATTAAAAAAGTGTAATCAACGATTTTTTACCCATTTTGATTTTTGTCCATTACAGTGCCATCTGTGAACCAAAATAACATATAATCCAAACGTTAAACTTGCTCTTCTATTTGTAGAAACTATATGTAAAAAATTCTATATGTAAAAATTTAAATATTTTGTGGGTCGATTCAATTGTGAAATATCAAAAGTGGTGGCTACGTATTAATGTTGCCGGATTTTCGTAAAAATTTAGAAAAATGTCCAACTTTTTCCTTTAGACAAAGGTTTCGGAGTTCCGGACAATATTGTTCTTTTTATTTTCTATAGAATCTGTTTCATTCGAACGGTTTTCCATTAAAACAAATTGGTTTTTATTTAGTATCCCTCTGTCTGGATATTTTCCTCGATATTTTAATTTGCGGCGTCTTCTATATTTATTTTTATCGGACTGAAAATAAATACGCACCATGTCTACCTTCATTTCTCTCGAATAACGATGCATCACGCTACAGTATCAGCAAACGCTTTGTGAAATAATACTGAAATAATTCGGTAGAATCCTTTCGGAGAAGTAAACACTCTAGCAATAACAACAGAACTCGAATTGCAATATAAAACCATCATGTCGATAGCCAATGGAGAGGTCAAACTGAATGCAAAATATAAACATATCAATAAGAAATACCAGTGAGTATAGTGAGTTATAACTAGACAGCGGATCTTTATGCATTTATAACAAATATAAGAACGAATGCAGTATTGCATTTAAAATCATAGACATATACATAGAGATAGACTGCGCGGCCTGTACGAAGCGTTGAAGCCCACAATGGCGGCGCGCGAGAGAGGAGCATTAGCCGGGGTCCATAGCGCTCTCATTCTAATTGACGTGTTGGTGGGGAATGATTCCCCTACTTGCTTGCTAGATAATGTAGATTTCTACATAGTATTGATTAATTTGTTAATATTTATTTGGTTTCTGACATTTATATATTTTTTGGTTCCCTACCATCAAATTGTAAAATAATAACAGATTAGAATAAACATTCAAAGACAATGTAACCCGTAGCACTCGAGCGGTGACTCTGAGGCGCTACTAAAAATTACTGTAACATTATTTAAAATATTGTTTACATTATTAGACACGTTCGTATATTATCAATTACTAAACATTTAAGTATTGTATGAGGTAGTATATCAATCTCATATCCACCAAATTTAAAATATCATAGAGAATGACAATATTCTAGGTCGGCAGAAATGTTTAATTTTCGAGTTAAAATAGGTCCGAGTGCAAAGGGTTGATTGCTTTGGCAACAATCTTCATTGGTACAACATTTGGCTGCTCTTTACTTCACGGGACCAACAATTTTTGCCTTTCGCCAATAATTTATTATCTATTTGGTATGTAATCCAGTAGATTTGGACGAGGAGAACCCGTGAATCGAAGTTTCGATCCTGTAGGATGAATGGTTCACAAGTTATGGTTGCTTAAAGTTGAGCAATTTGCAGTGTTTTTGCGAATTCTCTTTTGTGTCTCTATCGACTGAAAACAGGTGACCTGAAGTGGTAATTTGGGTTTTGGAAAAAGAAAAAAGTCGGCCGGAGCCATATCAAGGGAATACGGTGGTGGCTCGATAAGATTTGTTGAGTTTTTGGCCAGAAATTCGTTCACAATGATAGCCTTGTTTGTGAGATGGTGCGTTATCGAAACAAATCTTCCACCACGTCTCGACCGCTTTTAAATGCACTGTACCACTCATACGCACGTGTTTTTGATAAAGTCGATTCACCGTAAGCCTTATGTAACATTTTCAGCGCTTCGATACACGAAATTCCATTTGCAATGCAAAATTTGAGACAGACTCTTTGTACGATATTTTTATCCATTGTAAAAATCGCAAAACACACTTGAGATGAACTGATAAAATGGCGCACTGTAAACAAACTAAATGACAAGTGACTCTCAAGCTCCGCGTGAGTATAGAGGACAGTTGTGCCAAATTAGCGACAAAAAGAATTTCAACAATCCCTTTAAGCGGGCATTTTAAATGATCGATTCCCGGTACTTTCTTGACAGAATATATATACGATTGTGACACTAGAAATACCATGTACTACAAACATCACAATTTTGGCTTTAGCGAAATATGCTGTAAATATAATGTAGAATCTCATATGTATGGTGTGTATACTCATTTTCGACCCTCACTGTAGGTGCATGCATTTTCAATGGCACGGATACATGCATAAATCCTTTTGTATCCCGTAGAAGACATCTGTCTGTCATAGGCCACACTCATTTTACTATGTAGTCAACTATACTCCGCAAAACGCCACTCTAGAACTGTGATTAATGCGAAGCTTATTGGTGAATCGAAGCCATGTGTGTACCGTTGCGTTGGTACCATATTCATGTACCCGTGACTGCGTGGTAGCTGCGCTCCGCGCTTCGAATTCCCTCTCGGTCGTGCTCGTACTCGCGCTCTTTCGTACTCCCGCAACTTCCGTTCCGTTCCGTTCCGTTCTTTGTCTGTCGCTCTCTCTGTGTCTGCCCATCCTACTTTCTCCCTCTCTTACTATTTTCTGCATACGTCAGTGCATCGGTGTGTGCGTATGTACGTGTACGTCGCATCGTTTTGGACGCTGCACGGACATTTGCTGACTGGCGTTTGGTCGAGATTACCCGGTCCAAACCCTCGGTTTTCCTCTCTGAATTACAGCAAGTCCAATTTACAAGCATCGGTACGAAACGAATGCAAAAATGAATTGGACGTCATGAGCGACTGGCCAACTAGGGATGGACGAGAAAAAAGGACACAATCACACCCAGACCAAGAGAAAACCGCGTACGTTATTTCTCTTCATGTGTAGACATATATGTGTGTGTATTAAAAAATATAGAGAACTCGCGAAAATATTATCGTCTGTGCTTCGGTCGCATAACAACTGAAATAATCATTTCGTAAATTTTACGACTGGTGAAAACTTACCAACAACTGAAAGAGCATGGTAAAATACAGAGAGTACCGATGTCCAGTGATGCTCTCCTTCTTTATCATTTAGAAAACATAATTTTATAATTGGGCTGCGGATCTGTATGCATTTATAGATTATGAAAATTTTCACAAAATACTAGAATATATTGGGTATGGGAATAAGTTACCGCCCTTTTGGGTGAAAAGAAGCGTATAAACAATTCCCATAGCGTAAGAACGTTTTCCAACAGTAGATCGATCGACGTTTAATTCAATTGACAGTTCTGCAAGTGTTTGACGTGGATTTCCTTCAAGTAATGCTGGGAAATCTGTATCTTCGAATTTTTTAGCACACCATCGCAATCTTTGCCCTTACGTCGAAATCATGGTTTTGATGGAACATCGTCCCCGTAAATACATAATATTGAAATATATAACATCTTTCATTAAAACAAAATAATGCAACATAACTTCCCGCAAATGCTGCTTACTTAGAACAAAAGTCGACATTTTTCACGTGAAAAATTGACTACTGTTCACGCTCTCAACAATTGTCATTAACTGCGTTTTGAAGCTTAGACATAAGGCGGAAACTTATTCCCATACCCAATAAAATTCGATAGAATTTAGTAAGATTTTTATGAGTTCTTAATCTACAAAGGCTGTTCCCATTAAAAATAGAATTTTATTTCATGCCACATTCTGGAAATTTGTCTATAAAAATTGAAAATTGCATGATTTTGCCTTTTATAAAATTCCACAGTTACATAAATATTCTATTGTAATATTCTATTCTAAGTCATTCGTTTTCTATGTTTAGTTTATGACAAATTTTCTATGAGAGCTATCTTATAACAAAAAATTATCAAAATTGAAGTCGGACACTTGGGGTCCGTCCCTTTGTAAGGATCATACGTACTATGCATTCATGAAATATGAAACAATGAAAGATTAGAAAAATTTCAAAATGATGTACGCTGTTTTTAATGCAATAAGATCATTAAAGGATGAAATAAATTTGTATTTTATTGCTGCCGCCCACAATTAATGGAGAACATTTTTATTTTAACGAAGCTAATGCACAATATTTCAAAAGAAACCGTGGACCTCCAGCTTATCCTGTCCACGGGAATTTTGAGCTTTTGGAGATTATCAATGTGTGGTTTTCTAAACATAAAAATAAAACCGTAGTTTTATAAAACCCTAGTTTTATTTTTTACCGCGTTGTATAATTGTACATCCATTAATTTCTGAAGACATTTGTGAAACCATCATCGAATATCTTGAAGATCAAAATGTTTTCATATCATATTTCATATCCTGTCACGGCGCACAACAAATGATATTATAAATACCCTGCAATGCTACTCGAGCTTAAAACTTATCTGTAGACACTTTATGACTAATGAGAACAACTCATACGAGCATGAGACTTACGTACTTATGTACATACAGTGACTCCCATTAATATTCGGACGCTCTACAAAAAATGATAACTTTTCTAATATTCGACTATGCGATTTGAACTGTTTTGAGAAGTTAGAGCAATTAGTTTACTACATGATAAATATGTCTCTTCTATCGATCGTATTTGCTGTTAATAAATGTTAAGTGCTTTCGGCGCAACGGTTCGATCGTTTATTATTATTTATGAAGCAATTTTGCTAATTGTCAAATAAAATCAACGTTTCGATCCTAGTTTGGATCCTTTTCAAGATTTATTTGAATCGCGTCTGTAAAGTAGATATGTTATAATAATTTCAAAAACTATTAAATGATTGAATATAAGGAATATTGTTCATCAAAACTCACTCACTTGCTTTGGGGAAAATAAATTTATAATAATTGACACACAAACGATGTTTTTACAAAAATGTACTTTTATTTAATATTTGCATGTAGAATAAAAAAAAACAAAATACACAGTATTAAGTACAATATTTCAGCTTTCCAACAAAATTTAAACAATGATGATATTATTATTATTTTGATAAATACAAATTATTATTATTATTATTATTATTATTATTATTATTATTATTATATACGGACCGAGGTCCTTTTGTACATATGTATACAGTTTTTACCGTATAACTGATAAAAACAAAAAAAAAAAAGACATAACAAAAGAAAGTCTTAACCTAAACTCTTAACCTAAGTCTTAACTAAAATTAACATAAAAATGGACCGCGCGAAAATAAAGAAATACAGATATAATTAACAAATAGTATTGCGCAATTTTGCTTTGAATGCCTGTAACGTGCCATTGAAAAAATCGATATTGTTGTAAAATATGTTAGAATTAGCAATAATGCGATTTAATGGATTTATTGTTCCATATGAGGATTTGGATTTCATCGTTTGAAATCCTGCTCTCGTTCTCAACACACGTTCAGGTACGTAGAAGTTGATTTGCCTCAGGAGTGCGGGACAATCTATATTATTATTAATCAAATTGAAGATAAAGCTCTGGTCGGAAACTGTTCTACGATCAGACAATGTTTCAAGGTTGACTGTGTTTAATATTATAGAGTAATTGTGATCAAATAATGACATTGGGTTGTTTGTCTTATATGCACAAAACCTGAGGAATTTATGCTGCACTCTCTCTAGCATATTTTCGTATTTAACGCTTTTCGGAGACCATATAGTTGAAGCATATTCTAACTGGGGACGGACAAGGGTAATGTATAGCAACCTAAGTGTATGGATTGAATGAAAATCTGTGGAAAAACGAAGTATGAAACCGAGCATTCTTGAAGCGGAGTTGACAATGTGATAAAAATGGTTGGAAAAGTTTAGGGTAGAGGAGAAGTGAATTCCTAAGTCGTTAACATCTGTTATTGAGGAGAGAATACAGTCATTTAGATGGTAAGGATATATAAGAGGTACAGAACGACGGGAGGACCTCATAATATGGCATTTTTTAATGTTAAGATCCATACCGTTCCTGTGACACCAGTCGCAGAAACGGTCTAGGTCTGTCTGTAATCTGGAAGCATCATCCAGGGACGAGATGATGCTAAAGATTTTTAAATCATCTGCAAATAGTAGAAATTTACAATGTTGAAAAATGGAGGTTAAATCATTAATGAATATTATAAATAGTAGAGGCCCCAGGTGGGAGCCTTGTGGCACTCCGGATAGAACAATTACTGGGGATGATAGGCAACCGCGTACGCGTATAATTTGTAGCCGGTTTTTAAGGTAACTTTTTAGCCATGCCAATAGATTACCCTTACAGCCCAAAGCAGAAAGCTTATCGATTAGAAGGGAATGATTTACAGTGTCAAAAGCTTTATAGAAATCAGTAAATATTGTGTCAACTTGTAGATTGCCATCCAAAGCTGATGAGACAAAGTTGCAGTACATTGCTAGATTTGTGGTTGTCGATCGCTTATTCACGAAGCCATGTTGCTGTTCACATATTGAGAGAGAGACAGAGCTGTATAACTTTTTAGTAACAATTTCTTCAAAGACTTTGGGCATAACACTAATGATACTTATAGGTCTAAAATTTTCAATATTAGATTTGTCACCGCTCTTGAAAATGGGCGTAACCAGACTGGTTTTCCAACGTGCGGGGAATATACCTGACTTTAGAGATTTATTAAAAATTATCCATAGTGGCCTAGATAAAATAAAGCTGCACATTTTGAAAAATAAAGGAGGGATGCCATCTATTCCAGGCCCTTTATTGATATCAAGTTCATCTAACATAATATAAATCTCACTAATGTCTATGTCAATGTCAGAAATACCGGGGTTACATCCATTTTCTGGGGTATTGTAATTAGTAGTGTTGTTTCGGTAGACAGAACCAAAAAACGTACCAAATAAATTAGCAATATTGTCATCAGTAGTGGCCACATTTTCTTTGTAATACATGTTGCTTGGTAGACTAGATGCTTTTCGTTTAGAATTCACAAAACTCCAGAAGGATTTAATATTATTATGAACTGATAGTTCAGTTTTGCGCACATATAAAGAATAGCAATGTTTAGCTATCCTCTTACATTTGGTTCGTAAGTTGACAAAAGTCAGATAGTCTGACAGTTGAGAACTCCTTTTAAAGACTCTGTGAGCCTGTTTCTTTTTACGAATTAACCTAATTAAGTTTTTAGAAAACCATTTCGGATAAGTCGAACGGTTACAGTGCATCATAGGAACATAGTTTTCAATTGCAAAGTCAAGATGGTCATATAAAATATTCGTAGATTCATCGACGTTTGTATTAGCTAACAAAACATCCCATTCAATATGATTTAAGTAGTCGATTATACTTTTGTAATCACCATGTTTGAAATTATAATAGGAGTATGAAGTATGCTTAGTATTTATTTTGTTTTGGAGATTAATCGATATGTAGAGGGCGGGATGATAATAATCACATTTTAAAATAGACTCAGTGGAGCACATAACTCGCGTAGACGCGATATTAGAAAAGATTAAATCTAACGTGTTTCCGTGCGAATTTAACACATGGTTGCATTGTGTTCCATTATAATAGTTAAAGGTTGATGAGAGAATTCCAGCAGATGTAAGTTCATTTGTGCATACATTTGAATTTGCTGGAAATGTGTTTGAGCCAGACCAAGTGACATGCGGAAGGTTATAATCGCCGCAGATAATGTAATTACAGTTCAAGTTTCTGTCAAAAACATCGGAGATAGCAGAGCAATGTGCACTATATAAGGCCTCATCGCTTGTCGGAGGTAAATATGCAACACCAATTATAAGGGCAGGATTAACAGATGTGACTTCAACAAATAAGTGTTCAACATTTGAAATGGTAGTGATAATGCTACTACTGCGTAAGGTGTTTCGAATCGCAATGAGAACGCCGCCACCTCTGGAGTATAAGCTTGTTTGTTTAGATCTATCGCAACGGTGAATGGTGTAATTACTTAAGCCTAGTTCGCTGTCATTAAAACTATCTGTAAGCCAGGTTTCGGTGAAATTAAAAATATCTGGAATTTTTATTTTTTCTTACACATAAAAAATGATATATGTATACATTAACAAATATCAAAAATCTATATACGAATGCAATGCAAACAAACGGCAAACAAAAATCTGTTCATCAGAAATGCATTTGAATATTGTTCATCGCTGTGTTTATTGAACATTTGGAAATAATGTGTTACCAAAGAAGATTATTGTAAAGTCCATTTACAAATATTAAATGTTTACGCAACAATGTTCCGCTGTTATCTAGCTAGAGTGCTTGTTTTTGTTATTTGTGCCCATAATTATGAAAGAAGTCTAAGTCATATATTTCTTGCTTCGAGATATTTAAAGGAAAAGGATATTAACACTAAGTGAATTCCGTATATGTAATGTTGAAATGGCAATCTAACGCTTTCATTTTGACAATATCGTAAAAATTACATTGAATTAATTTAGTATAAAATAATGTAATGTGAAATGACTGATAAACTCGTTTTTTGTTAATTGTGGCTGTGTAAGCCACATTTGAAGATAATATCTCGTTAACTATTTGATTTAGGACATATGGAGGTCAATACATTTTTAATCAGAACTCGATAGTCTATCGATTCATGATACAGAAAGTAGGTCTTTCCTTTTAAAAAATCAAGGTGACCTTGAAATCTCCCTATGTTTTCACTCACGCAGAAAATATTTGTGTCACGATATGCCCCCCTCTATACCGTATAAGTTTCGTATATACCATTTTTTCATATTATTACAAATAACGGCAATATTTAAAGTGAATTTGCTAGAAGTGAATCGATTGCAACATTACTCTGCCATAACAAGGAATCAAACGACCAACGAGTATACGATGTTGGTTTAATGCGACGCCAAATAGCAAACATTTTGATAAGTAGAAAAACTATTGAATTTCCCTAAAAACGCATAATCTTCATAAAACGTACACTTAATAATGATAATAATATACTGCAACTAATGAATCGAGGAGTTCTTTGTGTGGCTCTTGGAGAGTCACACACCAAATAAAAAACATTAATAGCTGTAGGTCCTATTAGCCATGCGTACCACTAACCTTCTCGCAAGAGTAGTCCTACCAGCGAGCTCGCGAAGCGAGCGAGCAAAAACAACCCTACTCGCGAACTCGCAAAGCCAGCGAGCAACAACAACCCTCTAGTTTATGAGATTTTCACCGTCAAATATGAAATATGATATAATTCCGATGATATTTAGTAGTGTAATGAACGATGAAAGTGTTCGACGCAAAGATGGACAGCGTATGGGGAAGAAAGAGACGCAGAGAGTCGCAGCGCGCCGGCACAGTACAAAGAACTTCCCATACGCTGTTCCTTCTTGCGTTCGAAACTTTCATCGTCCATTACACAAGTAAATTTCATCGGAATTATATACTATTTGGTATTATTTTGCATGAGAAAAATGCCACGAATATGTTGGTGAAAGTTCCATAAAAAATAATGAAAAATAAAAAAGTGTGACATTCGTATTAGTGTGGTCTCACCGATATACCTGAGCCGTATGAGTCATACTTCTCGCCAAACGAGGCCTCTCGAGTTTCATGGCCCCTCAAGTAGTGGGGATAGTTCTGGAACATTTACCGGCCAGACATTTGGTACTTTTATGGATAAAATACTGTATTCTGTACGACTCTTTCGCACGGATTCCTCACTCCCAAAAATTGGTACTTGCATTTGTGTAATCCACTCGCACACACATACAGACTCAAACTTGCATACTGATGTCACACTCCTACATTAATAAGAGTCAAAATTTTATTATTATTATTCCCATTGTCAGTATACATTGCATTGCCCCTCGCAACGTGTTACATAGTACACATATAACGTATTCCATGAACGTTGAATTTATATTACACGAATACATTTTATTTGTTGTACCCATTAAACGAGGTTAACGCGTGACGGCTTGCAGTAATTAAAATAAATTTCCCTAATTTGATTTGATGCAGTACAATTATTTAACGATGACTGTCATTACTTCAGTGCAATGTTATGCAATTTCACTTATTTTTGTAATTATTCACCTGCTACGCTGATACACCCAGAAGAAGAGTTAGCCTACGGTATGTATTTTAATACTTTGAACTTGTAAATATGAAATCCTACAGACTAGGTATACATATGAATATGTATGTATACAAAATACAAAGTGGTTCACCACATCTTACCACCTCGAATTTCGTCATTATTATTATTCGTAGCAAAGAATGTTTATATAAGGTTGAACGGTATTGTATGTCCCGTTCAATGTCAAACAACTTTCATCTGAAATATTCGTTTACAGTGGAAAAATGGAGGAATTGACCACAGTTAAAATTGTTGAAGCGGAAGTAGCCCTAGAAAACACTGTTACCTTTCAGACCGTGAGTCGGACTATGTCCTACACGAGTAATTACTTATTTACAGTTATCCACATTCAATATAATTCCAACCAGAGGGATATCCATGTGATATGGAGCTTGTCGCTGCGCGGCACGCTAAAGCTACAAAGGATTAAAGTTTTTATTGAAAAATATGACATACTAGTAACGAGTAAAAGAATTGATTTGAAATTTAAAAACTTTGTAATACTGTAACACAATAATCGTGTGGAAGCCATAAAACTATTTTCAAAGTTTATTCAGATATTTATCATGTTACACAAGAATTGGTTGTTGCTCCAAGTACAGTACTGTAACGGTACGCACATTCATTTATATACATACAAACTACAAATGCGATTAATGTTGGTACTAGCGGGATCCAATAACTACAGAGTCGCAAGCAGATTTTCACGGTGATTCGAAGGTAATTCTCATAATGATAATTTTCATACAATAATGAACCAAATTCCGATGAAACAATGCCGAAAAGTTTCCTAATAACCAGTATTTACATTATGTTGGTTTGTGTTTCTGTTCCCATGTGTGCTGAAATAGTGTTATATGGATTGGGGTCATTTGCAATTCAATTGTATTTGCAAATATATCTCGCACAATATGTACGCTTAATATGTGTTTATATAACTGTATATATATATACGTAAGAGCCAGAAAGATATAATTGTAATGTTTTGATCCTTGATTATAAATGTTGAAAGCAATGAAACGATCATCTTCCTCGACTACATTCTTTTTACGATATTGCTTGGTGTCATTTCAATTAGAAAAATGTCGCAAATATATTGGAAAAATTTCATTAAAAATAAGTAGAAAATAAATAATATACACTATTTACCCTATTTTGTGTTGCGCCTTCGGCCGCGCGGTACGTGTTTACATGCTGTCCTTTTCTACGTTTGGTGCGGTCGATTAAGCTACAAAAAAATAGTGTCCAGTTCCGATTAATGTCACAACACAGATTCGAGGATTGACATAGAATGGGACATTACTGTGTAGTATGCTTTTCTGTAGTGTAGATCGCCAATGATTGATTTAACGTTGCTCATTCAACCGCGGATTCCTATGGAATTATCTTCTTATTATCCACTTACACACATACGAGCTTGGGTTTTTTTTTAAATGCCTCTCACGTTCTTCGCATTTTTCAATACTACATATTTCAATAGTACAATACATATTTCTACATTTTTCAATTCTCAAATTATATAATTAAAGTTATTATAGCAAACGCAAATTTTTCCTTTGAGAAAGGTTCAAAACTGAACCGAAACGTTAGGGAAGAAGAAAAGTTTATTGCAAAATTGCTAGATTTACTAAGTGATCGAAACGGTAGCGCCGAAAGCATCATCAACATTTCTAATGACATTAGAAGAATTTTCAGGAAGGTTGGCATACACACTATCTATAACATACCATTTAATTTGAAAAATTGGTTTAAATTAAACCAATTAAAGATAAAATACCTACGTTGAAAAGTTGTAATGTAGTATATGCAATACCTTGCAAGGATTGTAACCATGAATACATTGGACAAACATCTATATAGACATCTAGACACGCGTATCACTGAGCATAAACGCAATGTATTCTTGTCTCCAACACAACACACCGCTTTGACTAAGCATTCACTTGGTTTGACCATACATTTGACTTCAACAATACCAAAGTAATAGACAGAGAACATAACCAACAAAAAAGGTTATTACTGGAAACGATTCACATGATTAAACAACATAGCGTAATTCTTAGGTACAATACGCCTAAGATTTATGATTATTACGCGGCATTACTGAACCAGTAATGTGTTATGATGAAGTTTCCAATTTTATAAGGTTTATAATTGGGTCCTACGCATTTAAATTACAACTTGTTCTCTTGTATATAAATAGAGAATACATTCTTTCTACTGGTCTTATTCATCAATGTCGATTTTTAATATTTCGTCGCATCTTTGTTGTTGTTAAAGATACGTCAAATGTCTGTAGGACAAAGTTGAATGGTAAAATGGGGCTTATACGATACCAAAAAAATTTTTGTTTTTATGTAATTTTTTTTTAGAGATATGAAGGTGACCTTCATTTTTTTAAATGGAATGAGGTATTTTTTAATACATCAATCGATGCAGCTGGACATTCGTTATAAAAAAGTGCTAATCTATGTATGTCGAAAAGTTAGTAGTTCAGGAGATACTAAAAGTTAAATTTTTAACTTTTTTATGTGGACCTATATTGAAAATTTAAAAAATACGTTTTGTAGATCTGTGTCAATTAAACATATTCTGAAAATTTCGTCAAAATCGGTCGACGTTGTTATGATTCTACTTCTTCTTCTAAAGAATACACCATTTTATACAAAATTGTACTACGATCTCGTATCTCTTATTACGATGATTTACACTTGACTAAATAGTACAATTTTATATTGAAAGACAGACAACATAAACAAGAGTTCAATACAGGAAAATTTTGTTTTCAAACGGTAAGTGCTAGTACGACTGGAAAATATCAACGATTTGCGTCAAAGAATTTTACAGAATAATATGCCTCGCTCTACTTCTCTTTAAATATCTCGGAAACTAGTGCGCGAATAAAAAAAGGTATCGTACGAAAATTGTTGGTCTTTTCACGTATAATAAGATCCCATAATAAAAAATATAGGTTTCCATTTAAAAAAAAACAAAGTTGACCTTCGAATGACCTTGAAAACGCCACACAAATAAAAAACTCATACCGCCCCCCTCTTTCCCCCCCGAAATCCTTGGTCACGTGTTTTACACTTTTTTAATATCTTTCATACTTTTCGAGATATTCGGCTGGAAAGTTTTCAAATGAACACCCTGTATATTCATTGGTGTTATTGAAAGCACGTGATATGGAGATCTCCCTAAAATCAGTATACGGTATTTTGATAGGCAGAGTCTATTTGAAGCGAATCTTGAAAAAAGATCCGATAAGATACGGTAAGATGATACGTATGTACTTTGTACCCAAAAGATTAGTGGTCAATGATTCATGTTTTTATGTGAAGTAGAAATCCTGTTCCCAGAGGGCGCGTATCAAAAGGGAAGACAGGGATTAGGTGGTTGCCGTGGCTCTGTATTTCGTAGAAGGGCCACGTTGTTTTGCTGTGGCCATAATGACTGTTACCGTGTTTCGAGAATCGGCACGTAGCTTTGCGTGTCAACGGTCGTCCGTCCTCTGGGTACTGCGAATTTAATGGCTAGGCTTGCTTGTTGACGCAGCATCAAGGACCATTTCCGTTCTTGCGCGATCGTAAGAATGCGTGCGTGAGCAAATGCCATAAAAATAAAAAAAGCGAGGACCGAAGTACTGCATTTATAGGTCAACCTTTATCAAAGAACTAACGTACGTGATCGTTGAAAAAAGCATTTTCGAGGTATATAACCACTTTCAATTCATTCGAGTTGTACTATGTAAATAACAACAACGCTAAGAGTAAAGTTAATACAGTGTTCCCGCGATTAATGTGACTTTCGGGTATGCGGATGATGTGATTTTTTTATCCCCACTGAGCTACAAAGAAATTAAGGTATTATGGTGTTTAAATTGGAGTTTTATAATTGCAAAAATTACCCAAGAAATCTATGTTCGGCACACGTAAAAAAACGTAGTACCATTTCGTTTCCTGAGACTCTATACCCCCGAGGTTCTCAGAACAATCGCGGGAACACTGTAATACTGACAACTGTGTACGAAGTTCGGTTATAAAATACAGTTGTGTGTCATGTCGACGACCTATTGATATGTATAGTTTTACTGTCTTCTCGCTATCAACATAATACAAAGTGCAAAGTTTGATGTAACGAAGACTATTGGATTGTAAAAGTTCGGGTTAATATTCATCTGAGGAAACTAGAAACTTTTAACTTTTTTAAAAATATAATCCTGTAGATTTTGACGAGAAAACGCCGAAAATCCAAGTTTTAATCTTAGGAATCACCTGGTTTAAAAGTTATGCTTGTTTAAAGTTCAGCGATTTTCACCGTTTTTAACACAGATTTTTTTAAATTATTTGGAACAACTCTGGGGTGTGCTGTCAAAGAAATTTTGACAGAAATGATTAACAAAAGTAAAGAAGAGCCATCCTAATTTAGCATAGTCTCATAGTAATAATATAATCATTAGTGGTATTCGATTGATGTTACTGCTAATGCTAACTAATTCTAAGCGAAAATGAACAGCATTAGACGCTAAACTACTTACTGGTAACCTATTAATAACTGGTATCATATTAATTTCGTTTCTCTCCACTTTTTTATTGATTAGAATGATCAATTACACAGAAAGTGAAAACGTTGACACGATTGCAATGCTCGGAAAACGAATTGTGGAAATCACCAGCAAGAATCACGACGATATCGTGAGAAATATCCTAATCTACGTCAATCAAATCATACTATCGTTTGTCGTTGTGTCTTATGTTGTTGGCAATGGTACATATCTATTGGGAAATGTTAACCGAGCACCATCAAAGTTAGGGGATGTTGCAGTCATTGCGTTAGTAACTTCGAATCGAAATACTCGTACCGTCGAAATTGAAAAAGACGTTATAATATTGGGCTGTCCGGGAAGTTCGTGCCACATTTAAATTTTGGTATACAGGGTGTCCCAAAATTCGTGAACTTCCCGAAAGGGGGTGATTCCTGAGACTATTTTAAGCGATATTTTCCTTTGCAAAAATGTTATCCGCGGCTTTGTTTAGGAGTTATTAACGAAAAACACGGACCAATTAGAGCGCGAAATAGACGCGAGTTGGCACAGTCGGCCCGGTGCGCCAACTGTACATTGGCCGACTGTGCCAACTCGCGTCTAAGTCGCGCTCTGATTGGTCCGTGTTTTACGTTAATAACTCCTAAACAAAACCGCGGATAACATTTTTGCAAAGGAAAATGTTGTTTCAAATGATCTCAGGAACCTCCCATTTCCGGCTGTTGAAGGAATTTTGGGACACCCTGTATAAAAAAATTCTTCTAATAAAAATAATAGTATATAAGAAAATGAATATAGTGACTGTAAAAATTTTGTTTTCAAGGTCATTTCTTCAAGTTTTTGAAGTTATGGATGTTTGTTTTATTAATTTTTGATTAATATATAAATAATTTTTGTTTATAGTATCTATGTATCATTAAAGAGAAAAAAAGATAAATTCAACGATATATCATAACGTACATTTATGTCAAGGTTTATTTAGTTTTTGTGGTCCAATCGGGCCCAATTTTTTTCCAGGTCATTTTCTCAATTATGGTCACAATTCTAGTTAAAAATTTTAGTTAAAAAACAGTCCTGTATCTAAAACACAGTAGTTCGAATGGTCTAATTTACGAGAGCTTCAAGTATCTCTATCGCTTTTCCTTCCTGGGTTGCGCGGTAACGAAAACCAAACGATCATTCAGAACATTCGAGGCAATATATTCCTCTTACACCAATTTATTTGTTTTTTTCTTGCAATGATCTGTAGTTTTACACGTAAGTATAGATTTACACAAAATCTACCCGGCCATAATTTTACGAGAAATCTTTCTTTAAAAATACAGGGAGTTTCGTCTACAACAGGACACCTAAATATCTCCTCTATCTCTAAAAATACAAAAAATGTTTCTAACGTAATCTAAATGGTGTCACAAGACGAATCAGATGGAAGAATCGTTTTTTATAAATTGTAATTTTTTAATCGTTTTTTCAAGGTCACTCGTGTTTTTTTTTACATATGCACACACATTTTTTGTTGTTGTATGTTATAGCGAACATTA
Organism: Lasioglossum pauxillum; assembly: GCA_933228785.1. Taxonomy (NCBI): domain Eukaryota; kingdom Metazoa; phylum Arthropoda; class Insecta; order Hymenoptera; family Halictidae; genus Lasioglossum; species Lasioglossum pauxillum. Next base: position 24,595,968 of record OW121701.1, on the reverse strand, counting down.
TTGTGCATTAAAACACATCATCTGTGTCATTTTTACTATTTTCTAATAATAAAAGAATATTCTTTGCGTCTGGTGGTTTGGCGGTTCCCATTACGACGTATTTTTATAGTCCCGCCACCCTATGACACAACACGTAATGCTCTGAACAGGCTGTTCAGAAAGCGAAAAGGGCAAGGATGATAAAGTCAAAGTGGCCATCATATAATATGAGAATGTTCACACGGGCGAGTGCGCAGCTTGATTCATTCTATTATTTGCAAGCTTATGCTCTCCTAAACCAGGAGAGATACGAGATATTATCTGTGCAGAGTCTCACTTCAATAATTCAAATTTGACAAGTTTTGTTAGTTAAATACCAATTTGCACATTAAGAAAATTACAATGGAACGATGAATCCGCAACTTAGTCTGAACTGACATGAATCTTGAAAAAATAATAAATATTGATTTTACAATGACGTATTCCTTCAATCTTCATTGAAGATATAAATAACAAAGTTTACATAAAGTGACCATTTTACCATTTCCTGTGCAATTCCCACAAAACTAATCGTTTTAATTCCAAATTCGGATTTCAATTTGTAATAACTTTCCTTATTTATTGTTAATTACGTGAAGAATTATTGAACGTTAAAATTACCACTATGGATCAAATGACTGATTTTGTTTTTTCATTTAAAATTTATAAATATCGTAGACCTTTTCTATGGACAATTATTGAATAAATTTTTTAAGTCATGGAGGTTTTACAATCTTGTAATTTTTTACACGACAAAACACATATCTGCCAGTTTGTTTTGTCCTTCCTGATAATAGTATTAACATGTATCCAAATTATATGACCATGTAAACAGAAGTTTTAGTTATATGAAGTAAAATGCAGCATAATAGATTGAAATATTTCGTAAAAAAGAAGAAAAGATGAATAAAATGAGATGGAAAACCAAGTGATATATTAAATACACACTTTATTTGTTCCTTAAATTACCGAATGCATAAATGTTGACAAGAACAGCTGTAGAAATTGATTCACGTATAAATAACTCGGTGGACTTTTTGCAACATCGATTTAAGCAGACACAATATTTACTGCATGTATAAGGTATAACCTGAATTGATGCTGAATGGAGAAGAATATAAAATGCCTTAAATTTTTATAACGCGCTTGGAATACCAGTAAATTCAAAATTATAGGACAATTTAATTAATTGATGAGTTTGTACAATACATCAATGGGTTAGTCATTAGATAATATTAGATATAATCGACACTGGAGACTTGAACTGTTGAGCCTAAATTCCATATTAATTCTATTATATTCTTCCCTATAAGATACAATGAGTTGTATAATATAGAAATCTAACAGTACACAGTCACATTTAAGTTAAGAATGGACTATTTCATTATAAAATAGTAGACCGGAAATATTCGGAAAATATTTAGCACTCTGGCAGATAAAGCCTAGGGTTTTATATGCAGACTTAGATAATTTTGGAATAAAGTAATGTTTAAGTCTTACGCATAAATTTATATGAATTATTTCAAATAATTGAAGAAGTACATACTGTACATATATCTATGTGGATACGTAATAGATTCGTTGTATTAATCATCCATCGTAACTACAATTTATCAACTATTCCGATGTGTCGTTGATAAATGAATTAAATAATAATAATACAAAATGTGATTTTTGACGTACGCTTGAATTACATATTCGTTTGGAAATTATAGTCATTAAATTGTACTATTTAACTAGACATACATTCTCTTCAAACTGATAATTATACAGTATGTATAGTTTCGCTTGAAGAATGGAGCGGTTTATGGAATCAAATGCATTGTCGAAATCAGTATAAATAGCATAGGCTCATCTCGTTTAAATTGCAGTGGATATACGTATACTTATTGTTAATAAATCATTTTGTGTATTGTGGTGGATTATGTACAGGTGCGACAGTGATATTGTTCATCAATCATAAAATTATTGCATATACATATCTATTAGACATTTTCTGCTCGAACGTTTTGGCTTCACATTTTTTGTCGATTAAACGATAAAGAAGTGAAAATTCGGCGTTTATATTCTATATATAAATTGAACTGTTGCATGGAGAACTTGAATAATCAAATTAATTAGATTAGTTGTTAATACCTGGTGCTGTTTGTTAATGTCTGCTTAATATGATCCATAACAACTCTAGTGTTCAACACCTCGAAATCCATCTTTCGTTTAGATGTTGTAATAACATCTAAAGATGTAAAATGAATTGATTAAAACATCTCTCGCTCCGAAAACATAGAGTACAATCTGTACAATGAGCCGTGTGAATCTCAAAAGAAAGTAATAAAGAGAAAATAAGATTATCTAACTTAAATTGTTACGCAGTACATTGTTCCGTTAATAAATGGTAGATCAGCTATATTTTTTTTCTAATATTTACGTATTGTGTAAATTTTTACCACGCTATTGCATCCTCTAATGCTTTTTCTTCAAGTGTTATATTAAAAATAACATTTACTTGAATCTATATATAATTAAATATAATTGAAATGTGTTTCAACGAGTACATTCCCTTTTAACAAGAGACCATTTAAATTACAATTGAAAATTTATAAGGTGTTACTAATTTGGTAGTTTAATAAAATATGATTTTGTACACTGATTTGTGAGGATTGTAATTCTGTCTCTAACCATATTAACGTGTAGACTAAGTCTAAGGAAATCGACCAATAATCTCTATTATAGTCATTATAAAGTTATTGTGCAATCTATCAAGTTAACTTCTGCGTCAGTTCTAGAAACCCTACTGTAGGAACTTGTATCTCGCTTCAAACTCTGGCAGCGCGTGAGTTAAATACAAGTTAGAATATTCGCACGAGGGGAAAGAAACTTCGCAGCATAGAAGAATCAAGTAGAATAAGCAAAAATGTTTTCAAGGGTCTAGTTTCAAGAGACTATATGCTTGTAGTCGTGTATGGAATATTAGAAAAGATGTAAAAATTCTTTCTTTTACAGTAGGCATGCACAGGTCGACGGTTTGGGAGCCGGAGCCCTCGACCCGGCTCATGAGCCGGGTCGGAGCCGTGCCGTAGCTCGGACGTGTGGAAGGGGAATCCACTAATTGTAAGCGTGACTTGTAAACAGAGCACGAGAGAAGAAAAGTGGGAGGGACGTGGGGACGTGGAGAGCGCGCCAGAGTGGTCAGACTACAATAACGTAGACGCTCCCCCACTCTCACACGCTTCCGTGGGCCCAAAGCGCTATTTGACTATTTTGAGAGCGACAGAGCGAGTCCGATGTATACAAAACGGGCGAGACAGAGCGAGCGATCAATCAATTGCAACAATCAATTGCCATGGTCGTCGTAGTCCATGTATAGTATGTACAGTACATGTATAGTATGTTTGTAGCAATACCTGTTCCTACTCATATAAACGGAAGGAGCCACGCGTGAGTCGAAAAGTGTGCGAGTGTCATCCACGAGACTAGGAAGCGTAGACTAGTATTCGGTGCAATGGAGCCCTCGGAAAGGGGCAACTGAATTAAATATATTTGTTCACAGTAAATCACAGTAAATATATGTTGTTTAAATGTTTTTGAATACATTATTTTAATGTCACAGCTAAGAACATATACATATTTCAAGAGAAAAGTAATCCAAATGTAAAAAGTATATATTATACATAAAAATATTTACACTTAAACATATACATATACTTAATAATACGCAAAGAAATGAATGAAAACAGAGAACTAAAAATACATATACATTAAAATAATGTATTAAAAAACATTTAAACAACATATTAACTTAATAGAATATTACTTAATAGAATGCTATAAAATATTTTGACAAGCATTTGCGAAAATTTTGAATTAAATAGACCTTTCAGGAAGAGGATTACAACAGTAGGTGAAGGAAAGTGAAATGAAACGCGTTGCGGATGAGATCATATATGCGTGCATTGCGAGTATAATGTACAATAAAGCGCATCTCGTGGCTCGTAAATCAATTAATCACTGTACCCGAGAACTATTTTTCTCTCTAGCGAAATTTCCTTAGGAGATTTATGAGCACTGCCACCCATACTAGTATTATCTACATATAAGGTTAACCGGAGACCGGAGCTAGCCGGGGTTAGTTGATTTAAATCACTCTATCCGAACGTCCACTTCGCTTCATCTGCATTTAAACTATTACGTGCAAATTTATTCGTATACATTCGCATACGAGCACAATTTTCATAGTTTCTACTAACTCGCTTGCTAACATGCATATTATTTGATTCGCAGTTGTTTCTAAAAAACTTCACAACTCATTTCCAATTCGCTAGTTGGACATTGTATTGCGGGCGTTTAAAGTTTCAAGAGATATTAAGCGAAAGACGAATGAAAAATACTATATTAATATCTTATACATTTACAGATCTGAATATTCAATGATGTTATTATGTCTGACATCTCAAAATCGCCATGTTCTTTTAATTATACTAATTTTAAATAAAGAATTACGAAAAGCAATTGGAAGAAGTGTCAGTCGTAAATGTTATCGTAAAGGTACGTGTCCATCTGAGAGTAAAACTATCCCGAGTTACTCTGGAGAGTCAAATTGTATTGTAATTTTATTTCTGCAATTACAAGTAATTGTAATTGGTAGTTGCAATTATGGTACAACATTAATTAGATACCTACTCGATGGAAATGTCTAAAAAGAACAGACAAAAAGCATATGTTAGGAAATATTTATTATTCACTAAATATTTATTTGTAGCTAATTATTTGATATTTCACAAAAACTATTTCCAACTGACCCTCATTTCAAAGTTGGAGTCGGATAATACAGGGTCATCCGTTTTTAAACGGACAAACGTAAACCAGCTATAAAGGACCCCAAATGAAACAATTTTTACCCCTACCACTTTTTTTGATTCGGTCTTGAATTTTAGATTATCGCAAAAAACCATAATTTTTCCACGACGTGCCCTATGCCAAAAAAACAAAGATCCGAAGGTCATACAAAAATATTTTGTTAACAAAAAAGATGCCCCTATTTATTTTAAACCAAACAAAGGAAAAATCATCAAGATTCATTACTGGAGTCCCGAGATATTCAAGTTTATGTGAACTAAAAAAATTATGGTTTTTTGCAATTTTCTAGAAATCAAGGCCGAAACAAAAAAAGTGGCAGGGGTAAAACTTGTTCCATTTGGGGTTCTTTATAGCTGGTTTACGTTTGTCCGTTTAAAAACGGATGACCCTGTATATGTATAACGTATGCTTTTTGTTTGTCCTTTTTAGACATTTCCATTGAGTAGGTATCTAATTACTTTTTTTTAGTGGTATTTTGGCGTGAAGTAATTGCAACTGCCAATTACAATTACTTGAAATTGTAGAAATAAAATTACGATTATTAACGAAAAACACGGACCAATCAGAGCGCGACCTAGACGCGAGTTGCCACAGTCGGTCAATAGACAGTTGGCGCGCCGGACCAACATCTACGGGCTTTGCATCTACGCAATCACTTTCAGCACGTATTTTCGTTCCAATAGACTACGACTCACGCGCATGCATGTGTATAGTGAGATGAAGACAACATTGACGGTTAACAAAAATGTTGTGCAACTTTGGAACATCACACCGTAAAAAATTAAAATTAGGTAAAAAATTGTCGCAGCGAGTTCATGGGGTACTCAATCGAATCGGCAGAATCTCTGCTTCAATCTGACGTTCGGATCATAGTATTACGATCATTTCTCGCCAATGTTGTCTTCATCTCGCTATAACTTTGTAAAAAGCCAACACAGCAACAATTTGAAACAGAGCATCTGAAATTAGAGGTTTCAGGCTTACAAACCATTGTTTAACGATATCGATACGGCAATTTTTGACGGAGTTATGATCACGTAAAGTGCGACCAATTTTTTGGGTTCGTACAAGTGATCCCTTAATTCTTTTGAGGAGTGTAGGAAATGCTTAAACAATGCTAGTAGATTCCAATTTTATGTATAAAAAAATTATATTGTTTTCGAAAAATCATGTCATTCACAAAAACCATAACTTATTGTTTTCATAATATGTATTTACATTAATAATGTGTTTTTGATTGCATTTCCTTGTTAGAACAATTTCACTTGTATTGTAAGGTAAATATACATACTTATTATTATTAATAATAATAGTCAGTTCTATCTAATATCCGTATTATTATAAACAATAGTCGGCTTTTTCTAATAAAAAACGACAGATAACTTTTATTATAATACTATGGCATAATACGTTAAAAATACATACGTTAAAAAAGTAATGTAAATCTTGGATTTTTCGATTCTCCGATTGCAAACCGATTGTTTATGAACTTTTCTGAGAATGGCGTCATTTGTGGCTTATGGAAATGTTCAAAGAAGGCTAGAATATAAAATTCGATAGAATTTTGTACAATTTCCATTTGGTTTGAATCTACAAAGGCTGTTTCCATTAAAAATATGATTTCATTTCGTTCCACTTTCTTAAAATTTGCCGACAACAAGGAAAATGCATAAACATCCGTGGTCTAGTAATTAAGGTTAAATCCACAGATCCTATACATTTGTATAGTATTTGTGACCGTTGAAAGGTACTTTGAAAACAAAGCACCATTATGATATTAACAACAAAACGAGATCGTACTGATCGTAAGTTTTGTCCCTTGGCTGCTAAATCGGAAAGTCGATCGAGTTTGCGCGTGTGTATGGTTAACCACCATGGTTAGGTACTCAATTTTATTACTACAGATTTACTGTCTCGTTATTGGCTCTACTTTACCCCGTACATTCATATATGGCTGAACCTTTCTCCTGAATCACAGTGCGACTATAATTTCATGCATATACAACCTTGTTTCATTCCGGTGCCGTGTTATTCGGTTTACGTTCTGTATTAAACACATACGATGTTTTACTACATTACACGTATGTATATTACAGATACAGTGAGCCACGAAAGTATTCGAACGCCCTTTAAAACAGAATAACATTTTTATAATTGTACCAAACGACCTGATCTTTTATAATCGATTAGAAGCATTGGTTCATGAAATGATATGCAAAAAAGAATTTCCAGAAATTATAATTTACAAGGTTACATGCAAAAATAAAAAAGGCATTTTTTTAAACTTTTTTATTTGGGCCCTTAACAAACATTGAAAGTACATGTTTTGTAGACCTATGTTAGTTACATATACTGCTGAGAGCTGACAAGAAGGTCCCTGGCAGGAATGCGGTGACATAGGCAAGAATGCGCGCCCGATTGGTTGGCTTGGAGGGGGCGCAGTCACCCCTACTACTCGAGTCGCGTGACGAAGAGAGAGAATCAGACGTACGAGCGATTCGAGGATCTCAACGGCGCGGCGCACAGTGGGCCAGATCGGCGCGCTAGCTGTTCATGCGTATTTCACCATTATTTCAAAACATAAAGACCACATTAAATATATCGTCGGATTCGTCTTGGCATCTGCTATAATATTATTGAATAAAAAATATATAGTTATAAATAAATAATGAAGGTGAACACCATTTTTTATTAAAAAAAAGAAATTATTCAAATTTTTTGTATTGAGATTTGTAGAAGACTGAGTACTGATTACTTTTTGTAGGAAACATTTTTTTGTTACATCACCGGAAATGTCTGTAAACTCGTGTGAATAATGAATAATATTTGAAAACTGGCTATTCAGGCATTCAAACAAGAGTAATTCATAATTATTGAATGAATGAAGTTTATTATATTTAATGAAATAACAAAAATGTGTTATTACTGTCTTATTTAAAAAATTACAAAAATTCAAACAAGATTAAGTATTATATTTTACAAAGTTACTGACTATATTCGATTGATCATACGGATTTTCTGCTTATAACTCTGTTTATCTATGAATAAACAAAAATCTATACTATAATTCCTCTTAACAAAGGTAAAATACAGGTCTTTAATATGGAAAAACTGCTCTGATGCTATACTACGATGCTGTTACTATAATCTCTCAAATACAAATGATTCAACTGTGAGCTAGTAATAAGTTCGAATGTTTATCAATGGTCGTATAATCTAAAAACTTCATAAGACAGGTCTGGGTTAGGTCTTTACACTCTTAAGAGCTGCTGAGTGGTCGTCAATGCGTCTCGCGCAACGCGATTCGCCGCGGAATTGCGTGACACGCGACGCTTTAAACCATCATAATTTCCAAGTTTGGATCGATTTGGATGTGAAATTTGCAGGACCTTTTAGAGGAGACGTTGCTGAAAATGTTCCACTTTGTTAGAGCACGACACTATATAACACTTTTAACTTATCCCTTGTCAAAGGTGAAAAGCTTTGACGGTATTCTTTGGTTGACTAAGTATTTTTTTTTATAACAAATTATGAACATTAATATTTAGTTCCTGGTGCGTTCTCAACATAAATATACATTCTTCATACAGAAACAAATTGGGCACTTAATCTTTAGTAGGTTTTCCAGGACATCGTTATGAAGAAAAGGAATTTTTTCGGCGATAAATCGTATCTGAAAAAGTTTGATCTTTGAACGCTTATTGTAACGAGAGTTTTTAATAACTTTAATTAATATTATCGTTTTTGAATGCAATGGACATTTAAGAAACATTGTACATTCGTCAAAAATCGACATGAGGACTTCGATTTTTTAGCTCATGAACAGCTAGCGCGTCGATCTGGCCCACTGTGCTGCGTAGGCGTCTCTCACTCTCTCGCTTTCTCTCCCGCTCTCTCTCTCTCTCTCTCTCTCGCTCTCACTCTGAAATATCTGAATGTATTTATCGATCAGTTACACGGTGCAATAAAATAAAAATGTAGTTATCTATCAAAAAACATCGATGACCTTCATAACTCCGAAAAAGGTGACCTTCGGAAAAAATATTAGTGCCAAATATTTGGTCCATTGTCACCATGGACATTACGTAACAAATATTGCTTGCATCACAATAACCTGGAGAGATATTTAGATGTCCTGTTTTATACGAAACTCCCTGTATATTAAATTTTCATTAAAGGCCTAAATATAAAATATTTTAAAAAATGCCTTTTTTATTTTTGCATGTAATCTTGTAAATCATAATTTTTCGAAAATCTTTCTTGCACATCATTTCATAAACCATTGCTTCTAATTGATTATAAAAAATCAGGTTGTTTGGTACAATCATAAAAATGTTATTCTGTTTCAAAGGGTATTCGAATACTTTCTTGACTGTATAGTTCAAGAGTTATTACAAATTTTAGAGGTTACTTTAAAATGTTCTCTTCGATAGTACTTTCATTTTTGTTAAATAAATAAGTGTACGACTAAAGAAATAAAATTATTCTCCAACAATTTTCGAGTTTAAATCTTAATGAATTATTTTCAATAATTACGAGAGATTCATGCATTTGTATGACCATCATTGCTTTTACAAGAATAGATACTTATTAATTGTTTAATGCTGATTCTATCGAAATACTTGCATCAACTCTTCCGAGCTTATTAATTTTAAACATCAAAAGTGGGGTGATTAAATGTAAATACTGTTCAGGATGAATTTCAAAATGATCTAGGACATTTCTTCATTAGGAAGTTCATTTTCTCATTAGGAAATGATGCTGTAATGTAAAGCAATGATCAATATAGTTATGCTCAAGGATAAATATATTTATGTTTTGTATCGAAAGTTAACGTTAGAATCGGACTTTATGTATGGAATGTCATGGTTCCTGAAATTATTTTGAAATATAAAATATAATATAATATTCAAGGTAAATACGAATCCAAATTGATCTAAAAGTTGTCTTACAACTCCAACAAAACGATTGATCTTTCTAAATTGAAATTATGTTAAACACAATTCAACAGTATTCATAAAATCGTGAAACCTGGGTTTTGCGAATATTTAAATCAACGAAAGATATCGCAGAGTACATACAAATCCCGAATAATAATGTTAATTACAAGTCTACATTTTAACGTCAACCAAACGTCTAATTAAAGACAGATTAAAAGCATGTTACTGATATTGGGAAAGTATCTAATTTTAATAAACCGTGCAACTGATAATTTGTCAATAGCCTATTGAATCGGGAAATGCATCGAAACATAGTTCGTACGAAATGTGTTCTGATCCGTTGTTGACGTTAATTAACGTTTATCAGTGACAGTACTGGTAATTCCTCTCTTTGATTTCATATTGTGTCCAGTGTCGTCTACGTACTATTGTTCTTTAACACCGTGCGTCGCGCACAGGCGTGCCACCGAATTCGATTGAGCTTTCAAGTGAAAATGTTAAATTTTCGCGCCATCATTAAGCCTATTGTCAAATGGCAACGCAGTCGTAAGCAAATAAATCGTTGGAATTAGCATTGATTTCGATGTAGAAGGTAAAAAAAATTCATGCAATCGACTAGAATGCCGAAACGCGTAATGTGAATTAGGCAAGCTTCCCAATACAAGTGTAACAATATTTTTAGGACAATGTCTGACGAGAACGCTATACAAAGTGCGATGAAACAACAAGAATAAATAAAAACAAAATAAGGTGGAGTGGGGTAGGTGCGTCAACGGGGCAACAAAAACATTCTATAAACAGTAGCCAAGTTCTTATGGCCGCAAAAAGTTGTGAGATCAAACAAAATACGGCCAAGTTCGTTAGCGTAGATATACCTCTTGCAATACTGAAAAAAGCGTATGTAAAAATTAGTTTAAAAGAAAGCTATTTAATTTTGAAAAAGTTACATGGAGGGCTAAATTATTCAAACTTGGCCGTTACTTTTTAAACCAATGGCCATAAAAGGTGTTAGGTAGCGACCAAGTTTGAATAATTCAGCCCTCCATGTAACTCTTTAAAAATTAAATAGCTTCCATTTAAACTAATTTTTACAAACGCTTTTCTCAGTATTGCAAGAGGTATTTCGAAGCTAACGAACTTGGCCGTATTTTGTTTGATGTCACAACTTTTTACGGCCATAAAAACTTGGCCCTGTTTACAGAATGTTTTTGTTGGGATTTCATCAATTTTTGTTGAAATCTGTATTTACACCTAAAAGCAAGAAGTTTAACTTCTGTCGGGCGTGGTTTTCCACGCGTATGTTTTTTTAACTTCCCGATTTATAGGGAAGTTATTGTAATTACCCCGAAAATCGAAAATCGATTTTTTAGCAGATCTTCACGTTTCATAGTCATTGGAGTCATTCATTTTAGACTATTTTTATCAAAATATCTGTATGTGTGTGTGTGTGTGTGCGTATGGCCGTTTGTATGTTATCAACTTTTTCGTTAACGTTTTCTGAAAAAGTAACGGCGCGATCAGAATGATGAATGATGCAATCGATGTGCCCTGCTGTAACTTAGAGCTGATTAGATTTTGGTCCATTTTGGTCAAGTAGTTTTTTAGTTTTTTTCAAAAGGAGTTGATTAAACATTGCAATTTATACGAAAGGCGTATCCACCGAAGAAGTAAACGTAACTATATATATATTTAGACATATTAAAAAAAAAATTTTTTTTATAAAATTAAAAAATTTTTTATAAAATTAAAAAAAAATTTTTTGTTTTTTTTAATTAAAAAAAACTTTTTTTTCCATTTATGCAACTAATGCTAATGTAACCGCTTACAATAATCGAAAATTATTCGAATGCAAGAGTGAGTTAATCATCGCCGACAATACATTTTCAAAGAATATCGATGAAAGTACAAAAACATTTATATTACAATCTTTAAATAAACAATCAGTTCAAAACGAATTGTTAACTGAGATTAAATTGAAAATTAATATAAAATATATGATAATTAATAACATTGATGTTGAAGACGGATTGGTTAATGGAGCATGCGGAATATTAAAATTTATTACTTTTCAAGAAAATACTAAAATTCCGTCTATATTGTGGTTAGATTTTCAATTGGCCATAGTAGGAGTGAAAGTAAGAACTCGTTATCGTGATTATATGAAAAACGCAAATATAAATCAAAATTTAACACCAATAATAACAAAATATCGAATCAAGTAAATATTTCGAGTGAAGAAAAATAACAGATCACACGTAGTCAATTTCCAGTGGTTCCTGCTGAAGCGATTACGATTCATAAAAGTCAGGGACAAACATACGAGAAAGTATGTATGGATTTTAAAACATCAGAAATACGAACTTTACAAATGTTGTATGTAGCACTGAGCAGAGTTTCAAAATTGAGCGGTTTATATATTTTGAGAAAATTTAAATTAATAGTATCGAAGAAAACCAAGATCAATACTGCAAACCCGGATAATGATGAGTTGTATCGTTTGCGAAAAACTAATTAAGACAATTTATTTTGCAAAATTAGCATGCTATAACAAGGAACCAAGCGAGCAACGAGCATACGATATTGGTTTAATGCGACGCCATATAGAAAATATTTTGATAAGTAGAAAACTATTGAATTTCCCTGAAAACGTATAATCTTCTTAAAACGTACACTTAATAAATAATAATAATATTATACAGCAACTAACGAATCGGGAAGTTCTTTGTGTGGCTCGTGGAGAGTCACACGCAAAATGAAAGACATTAATAGCTGTGGGCCCTACTAGCCATGCGTACCACTAACATTCTCGCAAGAGCAGTCCTGCCCGCGAGCTAGCGAAGCGAGCGAGCAAAAACAACCCTACTCGCGAGCGAGCGAAGCGAGCGAGCAACAATAGCCCTCTAGTTTCTTCTTTTTTTTTAAAAAATCAAAATATTACGTACGTCATGTGGTTGGGCATACCCTATATCAGGCATACACAGATCTTAGCTCTCAGAGCGGCTCTTGTGCTACCAAACGGCTCCCGTGTGCTCTCAGAGCCGTGACCTAGCTCGTACGTATGGAAGGGGAACCCACTAAGCGTCTTCTCTCGCGCTGTGTTTACAAGTCATGCTTACAATTAGTGGGTTCCCCTTCCATATGTACGAGCTAGGTCACGGCTCCGACCCGGCTCATGAGCGTTAAAAATAACGAAATTTATTATCGAAACGCAAAAATGCGGTAGGACGCACCGTTCCCGAGATATAGCCATTTTTTATATGTTATATCCTACGTACCTATTTCGTAATGTTTTTTTTTAAACTTTGATCATTATTCCTTTGAGTATTTGTTATGCTGGACCTATGTACCAAATTTCAAGCTTGTAGGTCAATAGGAAGTACCCAAAAGGATTTGATGATCTGTCAGTCAATCAGTGACAAATTTAGCGATTTTTGAGGTCCTATATCTCGGAACCTACTAATGTTGGAAGATTAATATTTTGTTTGCAAAAACTAGGGCACACTTACCCCACTCCACCTTAATTTTTTATTCGCAATTTGTAAACAAATTTCAAAAGAAACTGCTTCAAAAATCGATGTACGTACAAGTGACGCACTACAAATCGGATTGTGTAAACAATAAATGTTAATGAAATTATTTGTGACTTATAACTCCTTGATAAAATTTTTTTGGACATAATGTTATATTTGAATTGTTTACCTAATTGAACTCGTTGATACGTGATATCAGTCACCATCGAGTCACCACTCGATGCTAAGGGTTAACATAGTTAATATTAACATTGTTTTATGGTGAAAAAGAATTGCTCTTTTCATTGAAATAAGGAAATTAATTTGAATTACTATTCATTATTAAAATAGTAGACTGTTAAAAATATAAAATAAATTCTTTTTGGCCGGCATGTAATCTTGGAGTCCCTAGGGGAACTTGATGGAGATAGTTCCCTAAGTGATGGAGTGGCACAATAATTTGGGACAATAGGTAAATGTTCCCATACAGGTATCCCATTTGGGGGCAGCCTTTTGTCTTGATATTATCATCCTTCAATAATTTTCTTCGTTGTCTATAGTTAGTTCAATTAAATCATGCAATTGATTGTAGTTTTATTGTAGTTTATGTAGTACCCTTAAGGTACTACATAAACAAAAACGTAATAACTGTCTATTTACTAATATAATAATATAACTAATGGTCAATTAATGTAGACAAATTTTTTATTTTTGTAGCATACGAATTACTTATTCTTACGTTTCGCCTCTGTTTATGTAATTTATTTATAATGGACAGAATAGGACCCAGATAGTACACAAAAGAGAATTCGCGGCGAGTACTGACGTTGATTCCAAAAAATGCGTTTAAAAAATGTTTTGATGATTGGGTTATTCGTTGGCATAAGTGTATTATTTCGAAAGGGGCCTACTTTGAAGGCGATACAATCAATTTGGATGAATAATACATATTTTGTATTTCATTGACCAATTCACGGTACCGTTTTGACAGAATGTACATATTTATGTTATGTTCATAAGAAAATTGTTCTCAGCGCCAGGTTCGATCACTTATTTCACACTTAAACTAATATTTGTAATACTTATGTGGACTACGTCTTAGCTATCTAAAAATATGTGTGCTTCTTATTGGAAGTATTCCACATAAGTATTACAAATATTAGTTTAAGTGTGAAATAATTGATCGAACCTGGCGCTGAGAACAATTTTCTTATGAATTTAAAAATTATTACGATCGATAAACAATTCTTCAATTTAACTTAGATGGCGAAAAATACAGCTCGAGAAAGACTTTGGTTACGACTCCGCCCGCAAGATGGACAACACTGTCGAACACTTTCTCGCAAGTTACTGAAATGTCACCAATCAGTATATTAATAACTTTCCTTAACGAGGCACATGTGTGTCTAAGGCAGGACCCGCTAGATAGCCTTACTGACGAGTCCTCTAGCGGGTCTAGGACGAAACACCACCTTCAGTTCCTCCAATAAGAAACACACATATTTTTAGATAGCTAAGACGTAGTTCACATAAGTATTACAAATATTAGTTTAAGTGTGAAATAATTGATCGAACCTGGCGCTGAGAACAATTTTCTTATGAATTTAAAAATTATTACGATCGATAAACAATTCTTCAATTTATGTTATGTGTTGAATAACGCTGAATTCCATATTTTTCTGATACGTGGAATGAAAATGCAACGTTCAACACTTTCTATAAAGAATGTTGAATGACCCATCCGTTCAATCTTTCCTCACTTAAATGCTAACTCTTTGTAGAGTTAATATTGAAAACCTGAAAGTAGTTATAACGCTAGAATAAACTTAGTTCCGCAGGGAACATTAACGTTGCAAAATAATTATCAGTCTTCGTTTACGTTTTATAGAAAGTGTCTCAAAGTTCCATGCAGTACAAAGATATCGTGTTACCAATTATACTGGGCCTTCGCAGTTATTAATGATATCATTACCTTCAACGCAGAAAAACGCAAGGAAGTGTTCTTTATGGCGCGAGAATACCCTTTACGTTCCACCACTGAACGAACTGCTTCTTCATGAGTTACTAATTTATATCACTATGTGATTAAAAGAAGAATTGAACTTTCACTTTTATGCAAGTAATACATTCGATCGTATATTATTAAAAACAGCTACCCTGAATTATTGATACATAATCATGTATTCAAATAAATGAAATTCTGTCACGATTTTCAAAAGCTGACTTTCAGTGTGTTGTATTTAACAGTAGAATTGATTATTTCAAAATATTTAGAGCACGAAAATATATAATTTACGTATTATGATCGTAATTTATGTAAATATGTATAACACATTTGTACACATGAAGATGTACATCATATTTATGAATATGGTGAATATGACGTCCTAAGGACATTCGTAAAACCTAAGAAACGAACATTCCTAGAACGTTAAAAATTTAAGTCCTAGGGACAGTCTTTGAATGTACAGAATGGACGTAAGTCGCTTGAACATAAACTGGACCCAAAATGTACGTTCTATGGACGTACGGTGCTACTTGGGAATATTTGGACCTCTTAAAAAGAAGATAACACAATAATACAATAACCTGAAGAGGTATTTAGGTGTCCTGTTTTAGACGAAACACCCTGTATTGTATTTCAATTACACATCTAATTAAAATACTTAGTAATTGTATTAATTGAATGGTTTGAATTATATAATTCAGTTATGACGTAATTGAATTACTATACAAATAATTGAAATACAATGTAATTGAATTAGCACAACTCTGCGCGCACCGAACCTCTTGTTTTTTAATAAATGTAAGTTGAGCAGATATTCTGCGGTGTCCAACTTTATTTCTCCAGTCTTCTCCTCAGTATTGTAATTTATACTTTGATATCATGGGGGAAATTTGAGTGCACAAGAAGAATTAGTTTTCACTATTTCTTCACTTTACATAGTTAACTAATTATTAAAATAACGAATGATTAACCGTGTATCATATTTCGCATGTGTGCATTATATTCAACAGATAAGAAACTAAATTTACAAGAATGCCAGGTAAATTTATGATTTTCTGGAGATGTAAACTTCGTTAAGCTAGCCAAATTTGCATATGTATATTGTGTGTAATTATAGCGGTGATAATGCAGCCATTTGCATTTTCATATTCAGGGTTGAGATACATTTGTACTGTGTACTCGAGTTATATTTCAATTATTCACTTTCATAGCTTGTACATCTTTGAATTAGATGTATAACGATTTTCGAAATGTTCTATTACAAATTTTAACTTACACAACATCACCTTCAACAAAATGTCAGACAAGTTATAGTAGAATAGAATAGAAAAATAATTTTGTCACGTATTCGTTGAAACAACTTACAAGAGAAGTAATTTTAATTTTAACTAGAGGGCTATTGTTGCTCGCTCGCTTCGCTCGCTCGCGAGTAGGGTTGTTGTTGCTCGCTCGCTTCGCGAGCTCGCGGGCAGGACTGCTCTTGCAAGAATGTTAGTGGTACGCATGGCTAGTAGGGCCCACAGCTATTAATGTCTTTCATTTTGCGTGTGACTCTCCACGAGCCACACAAAGAACTTCCCGATTCGTTAGTTGCTGTATATTATTATTATTATTTATTAAGTGTACGTTTTAAGAAGATTATACGTTTTCAGGGAAATTCAATAGTTTTCTACTTATCAAAATATTTTCTATATGGCGTCGCATTAAACCAATATCGTATGCTCGTTGCTCGCTTGGTTCCTTGTTATAGCATACTAATGTTGCAAAATAAATTGTCTTAATTAGTTTTTCGCAAACGATACAACTCATCATTATTCGGGTTTGCAGTATTGATCTTGGTTTTCTTCGATAACATTAATTTAAATTTTCTCAAAATATATAAACCGCTCAATTTTGAAACTCTGCTCAGTGCTACATACAACATTTGTAAAGTTCGTATTTCTGATGTTTTAAAATCCATACATACTTTCTCGTATGTTTGTCCCTGACTTTTATGAATCGCAATCGCTTCAGCAGGTACCACTGGAAATTGACTACGTGTGATTTACAGTTATTTCTGTTGAGGTTTTCGGGTGTAAGCCGTGTCCTAAAGGAAGAGATTTCCCAACGTTTCGCAAGCATTGCAGCTAGCTTCATCAGGGGGTCGGAAGACACACTGATACTGGTGTGTGCCTGATTTGTGCTCCACTTATATAGTGGAGGTTGCTCATGTTCTGGTTCAGTGAGCACCAATCAAAGTAGACTTTTAATTGTTCGGCCGCCCAATTAAAACTCTACTTTGATTGGTGCTCACTGAACCAGAACATGAGCAACCTCCACTATATAAGTGGAGCACAAATCAGGCACACACCAGTATCAGTGTGTCTTCCGACCCCCTGATGAAGCTAGCTGCAATGCTTGCGAAACGTTGGGAAATCTCTTCCTTTAGGACACGGCTTACACCCGAAAACCTCAACAGAAATAACTGTATGATGCCGGGCCGTGAAAGCCTCAAATCTCTTATACGTGTGATTTGTTATTTTCCTTCACTCGAAATATTTACTTGATTCGATATTTTTTTATTATTGGTGTTAAATTTTGATTTATATTTGCATTTTTCATATAATCACGATAACGAGTTCTTACTTTCACTCCTACTACGGCCAATTGAAAATCTAACCACAATATAGACGGAATTTTAGTATTTTCTTGAAAACTAATAAATTTTAATATTCCGCATGCTCCATTAACCAATTCGTCTTCAACGTCAATGTTATTAATTATCATATATTTTATATTAATTTCCAATTTAATCTCAGTTAACTATTCGTTTTGAACTCATTGTTTATTTAAAGATTGTAATATAAATGTTTTTGTACTTTCATCGATATTCTTTGAAAATGTATTCTCGGCGATGGTTAACTCACTCTTGCATTGGAATAATTTTCGATTATTGTAAGCGGTTACATTAGCATTAGTTGCATAATTGGAAAACAAATTTTTTTTAATTAAAAAAAACAAGAAAAATTTTTTTTTTATTTTATAAAAAATTTTTTTTTTAATTTTATAAAAAATTTTTTTTTAAATATATATATATATATAATTACGTTTACTTCTTCGGTGGATACGCCTTTCGTATAAATTGCAATGTTTAATCAACTCCTTTCGAAAAAAACTAAAAAACTACTTGACCAAAATGGACCAAAATCTAATCAGCTCTAAGTTACAGCGGGGCACATCGATTGCATCATTCATCATTCTGATCGCGTTGTTACTTTTTCAGAAAACGTTAACGAAAAATTTGATTACATAGAAACGGCCATACGCACACACACACACACACACGAACATTTTGCTAAAAATAGTCTAAAATGACTCCAATGACCATGAAACGTGAAGATCTGCTAAAAAATCGATTTTCGATTTTCGGGGTAATTACAATAACTTCCCTATGAAATCGGGAAGTTAAAAATGAAAGTAAAATATTCCTTTTTTCAAGAAAACTATCTATGTACAATATACAGGGTGTCCCAAAACTCCTTCAAGTCCGGGAAATGGGAGGTTCCTTAGGGCATTTGAAGCAACATTTTCCTTTGCACCAATGTCAGCCGCGGCTTTGTTTAGGAGTTATTAACGAAAAACACTGACCAATCATAGCGCGCCCTGGGCCGCCGCGCCGCGCCGCGCTCGCATCAGAGCGTTGGCGGTACGCCGTGACATCGCAACGAACAAGAGTTTCTCGATTATGTGAATGCTCTCCGATTTCAATGAGCTTTGGATATGTGGTCAAGACCATTATTCTGAACAACATTTTTCTTTAGAATTTGTGGCTGTAGGCTTTAGTTTACGAGATTATCGCGAGAAACTTTACTTGTAAATTCATTATGGGTGTTCATGATAACGGACACGGCCTGCTAATGTCTCCGAAATTAAAGCCGACCGTCAACCATTTCAAAGGAAAAAGATATTTAAAACGTCGAGTTTTATAACATTATTTCAAGGTCATTGAAATCGATGAAGACCCGGATCATCCTTACCCGACTTACGGCAACTTTACCCGAACGAGAAAAGAGGCAGAAACTGATTAGTTTCTCTCAATCACATGTTTAGTTTTTCCTGCAGATTGATACGCAGGGTCGATGGGTAACCATTCGAAAACGTCGTCTGTCCTTCTTTTAGAAAGCTTCTTAAGGAAGGTATAGGACAATAGGAATGCTACGCTGACCTGACATTTTTACCCCTTGCTGGGTGAAAGGACCGATGACGTTTTCGAACGATTACCCATCGACTCTACGTACCAATCTGCAGGAAAAACTAAACATGTGTTTGCCATAAATCTTACAGCGGTCCTTCTCGCTTCCTGTTTTTCGTCTGACCGTCCCGTCGTTTTCGT
Organism: Lasioglossum pauxillum; assembly: GCA_933228785.1. Lineage (NCBI taxonomy): Eukaryota > Metazoa > Arthropoda > Insecta > Hymenoptera > Halictidae > Lasioglossum > Lasioglossum pauxillum. The sequence goes on along the minus strand of OW121701.1, from coordinate 24,576,267 downwards.
AAACGTGCAACAGCGTGCATTTCGAATTTCGACACGCTAAGTGCCCTTCCCAAGTTCTTTAGAAAAATCTTGCAGAAAATCAGTGTCGTTCGAGCCGCGGTAGAGAGAATATCTCCAAAGATTTGTCAATTCAAAGCTAACGGGTGCTATTAGCTGTGTTTTGATAGTGATATTTAAACTAATCACTAGAGTGCGGATATGGCAATTATTATTAGTGTATAACTATGTATGTAGACAAATGTGAACAGTGATTGTGAGCGTGGGAAAATTTCAAGGCACCTGTGTGAAATAAACATACGAATTATTTATCGATTCGAAAGTGAAAGTGAAATTCTGGATCGTCGACTTGACCGCCCATCCCTTAGGCCTTATTACTATCTACCACCGGCTGTGCAGTTCATCGACCTGGCCGTACGTCCCTTACATTTCGTTACTGCCGTATGCCCGAAGACATCTGTGCAGTTCGTCACCGAGTGACCTAGTGACACACATTTCGAAGCAGCAAACGGATTTACGGCTGAATAAGTGAGTTTTTAAAACGATCAGTTTCTGCCTCTTTTCTCGTTCGGGTAAAGTTGCCGTAAGTCGGGTAAGGATGATCCGAGTCTTCATCGATTTCAATGACCTTGAAATAATGTTATAAAACTCGACGTTTTAAATATCTTTTTCCTTTGAAATGGTTGACGGTCGGCTTTAGTTTCGGAGACATTAGCAGGCCGTGTCCGTTATCATGAACACCCATAATGAATTTACAAGTAAAGTTTCTCGTGATAATCTCGTAAACTAAAGCCTACAGCCACAAATTCTAAAGAAAAATGTTGTTCAGAATAATAGTCTTCACCACATATCCAAAGCTCATTGAAATCGGAGAGCATTCATATAATCGAGAAACTCTTGTTCGTTGCGATGTCACGGTGTACCGCCAACGCTCTGATGCGAGCGTGGCGCGGCGCGGCGCACAGTGGGCCAGATCGGCGCGCTAGCTGTTCACGCGTGTTTCACCATTATTTCAAAACATAAAGACCATATTAAATATATCGTCAGATTCGTCTCGGCATCAGCTATAATATTATTGAATACAAAATATATATAGTTATAAATAAATAATGAAGGTAAACACCATTTTTTTATTAAAAAGAAGAAATTATTGAAATTTTTTGTATTGAGATTTGTAGAAGACTGAGTACTGATTACTTTTTGTAGGAAACATTTTTTTGTTACATCACCGGAAATGTCTGTAAACTCGTGTGAATAATGAATAATATTTGAAAACTGGCTATTCAGGCATCAAACAAGAGTAATTCATAATTATTGAATGAATGAAGTTTATTATATTTAATGAAATAACAAAAATGTGTTATTACTGTCTTATTTAAAAAATTACAAAAATTCAAACAAGATTAAGTATTATATTTTACAAAGTTACTGACTATATTCGATTGATCATACGGATTTTCTGCTTATAACTCTGTTTATCTATGAATAAACAAAAATCTATACTATAATTCCTCTTAACAAAGGTAAAATACAGGTCTTTAATATGGAAAAACTGCTCTGATGCTATACTACGATGCTGTTACTATAATCTCTCAAATACAAATGATTCAACTGTGAGCTAGTAATAAGTTCGAATGTTTATCAATGGTCGTATAATTTAAAAACTTCATAAGACAGGTCTGGGTTAGGTTTTTACACTGTTAAGAGCTGCTGAGTGATCGTCAATGCGTCTCGCGCAACGCGATTCGCCGCGGAATTGCGTGACACGCGACGCTTTAAACCATCATAATTTCCAAGTTTGGATCGATTTGGATGTGAAATTTGCAGGATCTTTTAGAGGAGACGTTGCTGAAAATGTTCCACTTTGTTAGAGCACGACACTATATAACACTTTTAACTTATCCCTTGTCAAAGGTGAAAAACTTTGACGGTATTCCTTAGTTGACTAAGTATTTGTTTTTATAACAAATTATGAACATTAATGTTTAGTTCCTGGTGCGTTCTCAACATAGATATACATTCTTCATACAAAAACAAATTGGGCACTTAATCTTTAGTAGGTTTTCCAGGACATCGTTATGAAAAAAAGGAATTTTTTCGGTGATAAATCGTATCTGAAAAAGTTTAATCTTTGAACGCTTATTATAACGAGAGTTTTTAATAACTTTAATTAATATTATCGTTTTTGAATGTAATGGACATTTAAGAAACATCGTACATACGTTAAAAATCGATATGAGGACTTCGATTTTTTAGCTCATGAACAGCTAGCGCGTCGATCTGGCCCACTGTGCGGCGGCCCAGGGCGCGCTCTGATTGGTCAGTGTTTTTCGTTAATAACTCCTAAACAAAGCCGCGGCTGACATTGGTGCAAAGGAAAATGTTGCTTCAAATGACCTAAGGAACCTCCCATTTCCCGGACTTGAAGGAGTTTTGGGACACCCTGTATGTACATGTACTATGCACAGTACTATGTAATATACCCAACTGGCACATTTGTTTCGTCTTTGTTAAAATCCTTTTGTTCATAATGTAATACTAAACTACGCCAGCTTATTTAGTAGACTACTCCAAAGAAATAAAAAAAATTGTTCAAATTTCTATTTAGCTCAATATCACAAATCCGAGTAAAAGTAAAATTTCTTTAACAGTGTCTGTAATTAGGTTGCTATTCATACATATGTATACATATAAGACAAAATAAAGTGTCTTCGTTTGGTATATAGTTGCAGTTGTAATTGTTACGAATGATAGAAAAGGATAACTACGTTTAAGTATTTCATTATTTTTGGAAAGAAATAGCAGAAACGAATAAATTATCGTTTTAGCGAAAGAACTATGTATGTATCTGTGAAATTAGCAAAATTGCTTAAAATTCTATAAGATATTGGATTTCGAATGAATTAAGATAATTAAGAACGAAATAAAATTTGCTTAAAAATCATTTAATTTTGGCTATTTATTGACCACGTTTGTATTATACATATGTGTACCTAAGACCTAAGTAGTAAGAAAAAATTAATAGTTATAAGGAATTGGTTAACTCAAATATGGTACTTCGTATTCATTTAATTTTCGATGTTCATTATTAGTTCGAATAGAAAATAATCACAGAAACGGTGTTCATATGAAGTCTAATTAACAAAGGAAGCTATTTATGAAAGAGCTATAGAACTGATATTAAATTGACACCGATTAATTATGCCAAAGGTAGATACGTAAGAACATCTGCGATAACAATCTCATTAACTCCTATGTTACAGGAATAACGTCTCGGAATGTCAATCGTTTGAAGATTAATCCATTCGCGAAGATCCCTCTCAAAGGAATCAATTACATGGAACACCTTAGGGTAATCGGCTATAACGTGCGTGGCTTTAGAAGCTCCGATTGCCATTGTGATCATTTGCACATTCATTAAATGAAAATACAGCTTTAGACTAATTTCTTGAATCAATTTGTACACAGACGTTCAACGAAAAAGGCCATTTAATAGTCGAAATGAACGCCGACTGATTTTGCCAAGTGATTTTACCACGTATTCGTCTACAACAACATTGAACTGCTCATAACCGTGATTGTTAATGAAAGATTCAACTCTAAATAAAGTTAACGATGTCTAACAACGTTTCAACGAATTTATTAGTTTAGAAGAAGCACGCGACATTTTGCGAAAAAATCAACTTTCTAATTTTGATATTTTTTCAATTGATATCGATTTCTAAATGTCCACTGACCACGAAAATTAGAAAATTACTCAAATACAATAGCAGTTCTAGTTGTGATACACGCATGAAGTTAGACAGTTTAGGAACATCGATTTCCCCTACATAATTTAGCCGTTCATTCTTAAGGGGGATCTATACCCTCGGATTTTGGGCTATTTATCAATGTTATCAACCTCTGTGCAGAAAAAAAGTTTGGTAACATTGATAAACACGCAACTGCATAATGAACACGAGATGGAGTTGCTTGCTATTTCCATATTCTATTCATCTCGTCGCGAATGCCGTTATACAGGGCAGGTCGCACTAATATTTGTGCCACCGATGAGAATATGTACCTCGTCTGTGTCAGTTTTGCTATGATTCCACATTGACAGCAGTGAAATGTTGCACAATATCGCAGCACTGATTGACAGTCCTTCTGACTAGGCACCATCTCGTGTAAACTAACTGAAATGAAATTGGCTCTAGATTGGCTCTACATCAGAGATAACCTCTGTCTTCATGAACGTAATATGGGGAAATCTCTGCTAATGTGAATGAAATCACGCGCGGCGTTTTTTTGTCCTTATACGAGCATATTTTGAGCTACACAAAGGCTCATTTGATAGAGGAAGGTTCATCACGGCGCGCTCTGCTCATCATATCAGTCAGAAAAATCTCTTTGCGACAGGAAAATACATTGAAATCTGCGATTATTTTTCTAGATTTTTTCTCTACTTTGAGCACTCATATTATTAGATATAAACATAATCTCGTTAAATCAATAGCAGAGCGCGCCGGATTTAACCTTCCTCTATAGAATGAGTCCTCACCCAGTCCAAAATCCGCTCAAATAAGGACAAAAAATCGCCGCGCGTAAACCCATGTTTCGACCCAAAATCTAGTAAGATTCTAGTTCGTTTCTAGTTACTTCATTGGGTATAGATCCCCCTTAAGGGGATCTACTGAAGTAACTAGAATCATACTAGATTTTGGGTCGAAACATGGGTTTACGCGCGGCGATTTTTTGTCCTTATTTGAGCGGATTTTGGACTGGGTGAGGACTCATTCTATAGAGGAAGGTTAAATCCGGCGCGCTCTGCTATTGATTTAACGAGATTATGTTTATATCTAATAACATGAGTGCCCAAAGTAGAGAAAAAATCTAGAAAAATAACCGCAGATTTCAATGTATTTTCCTGTCTCAAAGAGATTTTTTTGACTGATATGATGAGCAGAGCGCGCCGTGATGAACCTTCCTCTATCAAATGAGCCTTTGTGCAGCTCAAAATATGCTCGTATAAGGACAAAAAATCGATTTCATTCACATTAGCATAGATTTCCCCATATTACGTTCATGAAGACAGAGGTTATCTCTGATGTAGAGCCAATCTAGAGCCAATTTTATTTCAGTTAGTTTAGACGAGATGGCGCACAGTGGGCTCGATTGAAAAAGTACGCGACATTTTTGAATAACTCTTAAACCACTGAAGATATTGCAATGAAATTTGAACTGAATATATAAAAAATGATTCCTTTTCAATGATTTTTAACTTAATATATTTCACATTTGTTTAACCGTTTTTATTCATTTAAAACAGCTTTATAAATTATTTATTCTACAATGTATTTAATATTTTCGCTATTTAATGCAAATAGATACAATGTTTAAATTTTACATTCTTGAGAAAAATTTGTTAAGGCCGAAAATATAGAAAAATTGCAATTTTTACCACTTTTGAGCGTTTATAATTCGTAAACCAAATAACCAATTTTAATGAAATTTTCAGAGCGTATATAGTTTATAGCAGTTGATAAAACACATTTTTTAAATTTTCGTTATTGGCCCAGCTAAAAAAGTTGTAAAAATCAATTTTTAGTATTGTTTTTTACAATTCCGACCAAATGCATTTTTTCAACTTATTTATTAGACGTCATTTATTAAACTAATTCTTCTAGATTTACAGAGAAATTCAAATCGTGTGGTCCATTCATATAAAAGTTATTCTGATTTAAAGTGTGTGGAATCAGTTATGCTCCTTACTGTATATGAAGTTCTAAAAATAAAATATAATTGATATATATTAACTTACTTGATGTATTATATTAAATAATATGAACAGAAAATGTATAAAACTGAAGATAATATCGGCATCACAGTACTGCTCAGGCTGATAGTTCTGCTCTGACTGACAATAATTCTGTTTCAATCCACAATGTGTGTCGACAAAACAAAACGTTTCAAAAGAAATTTCAAAAGATTTGAAGATCGATTTCGTAAACAATTACAATGTAACTTATGCACTGTCGAAAAGAATTCGTCAAACTCAACGCAGTCAAAATATCAGAGATGAAAGACTGACTTATTTACTGCAAAATATAAATTAATATTAAAGAAAAATATAATATAAATATAAATATTCAACACAGTTCTGTCAGACTTTCAGAGGCTGCATACTTGACGAATTCAGCGCGTAGCGCGCGCCAGAGCGCGGACGAGATAACGCGACGCGGATGTCTTCAGACAATAATATCTTGGAAAAGGACTCGAAGGAGGAAATCATTTTTATCACATTACATAGAGGAAGGTTCACTGAAAAGATCCTTACTTGTTAAAAACTGGGATCTCCTGGGACCTGAAAGATTGCGCATGTCAAAGATACAAATTTTCAACGATTATTTTAATTTTGCTCATTATTCTTTTTAAATATGTTATATATAATAATTGTCATTGAAAAGTATGATTTCTTATCAATAAAGTGTGCATTTTGATGTAGAAAAAAATTCAGGGCAAGAAGTTGATCACAGTTATCAGGACACTTTAAGAATGAACAGCCAAATTATGTAGGGAAAATCGATATTCCTAAACTGTCTAACTTCATGCGTGTATCACAACTAGAACTGCTATTGAATTTGATTAATTTTATCATTTTCGTGGTCGATGGACATTTAGAAATCGATATCAATTGAAAAAATATCAAAATTAGAAAGTTGATTTTTTCGCAAAATGTCGCGTACTTCTTCAATCGAGCCCACTGTGTGGCGCCTAGTCTGGAGGGCTGTCAATCAATGCTGTGATATTGTGCAACATTTCACTGCTGCACTGCTGTCAATGTGGAATGATAGCAAAACTGACACAGACGAGGTACATATTCTCATCGGTGGCACTAATATTAGTGCGACCTGCCCTGTATAACGGCATTCGCGACGAGCTGAATGGAATATGGAAATAGCAAGCAACTCCATCTCGTGTTCATTATGCAGTTGCGTGTTTATCAATGTTACCAAACTTTTTTTCTGCACAGAGGTTGATAACATTGATAAATACCCCAAAATCTGAGGGTATAGATCCCCCTTAAAGTGTTCTGATAACTGTGATCAATTCTTGCCCTGAATCTTTTTCTACATCAAAATGCACACTTTATTGATAAGAAGTCATACTTTTCATTGACAATTATGGCATATAACATATTTTTAAAAAATACTGAGCAAAATGAAAATAATCGTTAAAAATTTGTATCTTTGACATGCGCTATCTTTCGAGTCCCAGGAGGGCCCACTTTATAACAATAAGGATCTTTTCAGTGAACCTTCCTCTATGTAATGTGACAAAAACTATTTCCTTGTTCGAGTCCTTTTTCAAGATATTGTAACGGGTCTTGTTCCCGGTATCAGTCTCTTCGCTTCGGAGTCCCTCTGTTGCTGATTAGCTCGCCGCGGCCAGGATTCGTATGCGGCAGAGAGAATGATCGGTTTCTGGAAGGACGGGATGTATTGGAAAATAAATCAAGACACGTGAAATTTTAGGTTAACATGCGCTCGCTGCCAACGAGTTCTCTAATATCGCGGTCGCGGGAGTTCGGGACGCGGGGTACGTCTACGGAGTTCGACAGTGATCAGGATTCAGCTGGTGACACACCGTGACTGTGTAAGAGTGTGGTGTATGAAAAGTGAACAGGATTCAGCTGGTGACACACCGTGGCTGCGGAAGAGAGCGGCGACACGCCGTGCTCTTAGGAGTCAGGATTCAGCTGGTGACACACCGTGGCTGCGGAAGAGAGTGGCGACGCGCCGTGCTCTCAGGAGTCAGGATTCAGCTGGTGACACACCATGGCTGCGGAGGAGAGTGGCGACACGCCGTACTCTCAGGATTCAAGATTCAGCTGGTGACACACCATGGCTGCGGAAGAGAGTGGCGACGCGCCGTGCTCTCAGGAGTCAGGATTCAGCTGGTGACACACCATGGCTGCGGAGGAGAGTGGCGACACGCCATACTCTCAGGAGTCAGGATTCAGCTGGTGACACACCATGGCTGCGGACGAGAGTGGCGACGCGCCGTGCTCTCAGGAGTCAGGATTCAGCTGGTGACACACCATGGCTGCGGAGGAGAGTGGCGACACGCCGTACTCTCAGGATTCAAGATTCAGCTGGTGACACACCATGGCTGCGGAGGAGAGTGGCGACACGCCATACTCTCAGGAGTCAGGATTCAGCTGGTGACACACCATGGCTGCGGACGAGAGTGGCGACGCGCCGTGCTCTCAGGATTCAGGAGTCAGCTAGCGACACACCATGGCTGCGGAGCAGGACAGGATTCGTATGCGGCCACTTACTCTGGTAACGAAGTCAGGAGTCATCCTTATCCGTTAGTAGCTTTGCATTCAATGCCGTCTCGAGCTCTGGCCGTGACGGCTTTTATAGCTCTTAATTAGTGGTGGGGGTGGTGGCGCGATGCGGTGATTCGCGGATTGTTTCTATATAGGCGCGGGGAGTGGCGCGGCGCGGTCCGTCTCGGCGCGGCGACGGGGATACGGCGGTTCGTTCCGGGAAATGATCGCCGGTTGATCTCGGTTTGATCCGGTTTGATCTGGTTTGCGTTAGTAACAGGCCTGTACGGTACAGGTCTGTTACAATATTATTGTCTGAAGACATTCGCGTCGCGTTATCTTGTCCGCGCTCGGACTCGCGCTTCGCGCTCAATTCGTCAAGTACGCAGCCTCTGAAAGTCTGACAGAACTGTGTTGAATATTTATCTTTATATTATAATTTTATTTAATATTCATTTATATTTTCCAGTAAATAAATCAGTCTTTCATCTCTGATATTTTGACTGCGTTGAGTTTGACGAATTCTTTTCGACAGTGCATAAGTTACATTGTAATTGTTTACGCGCATCGATCTTCAAATCTTTAGGTTTTGTTTTGTTCGACGCAAATTGTGGATTGAAACAGAATTATTGTCAGTCCGAGCAGAACTATCAGTCTGTGCAGTATTGTGATTCCGAAATTATTTTCAGTTTTATACGTTTTCTGTTTATATTGTTTAATGTAATAAATCAAGTAAGTTAATATATATATATCAATTATATTTTATTTTTAGAACTTCATATACAGTAAGGAGCATAACTGATCCCACACACTTGAAGTCAGAATAAATTTTATACGAATGGACCAAACGACTTCCATTTCTCGGAAACTGATTTTTTCGCCTTCAAGGTCACTTCAAGGTCATGGTGTGTAGGTCGTACAGACACTTTTCAGACATGATTACCACCACAACGAAAAAAATAAATGGCGTGAATCGGACTAATACAACCCACGAAATTACAAAATTCTCGTTATTTTATTAAAATGATCTCAGGAACTTCCCATTTTCGGGTCCTGGAGGAATTTTGAGACACCCTGTAGAGAATCAACAATTAAATGTTTGTGCTTCCGTATATTCTCTCAACATATGATCTTCTTTATAGAAACTTGCACTCGTAGATTTTTGAACTTAAAGATTTCATTCATTCGTTTACTCACGAATTATCAAGGTAATTAATCATGAGTTGAACTGTCACTCTGTCTATCCGAATATCTGTTTACTCTTTCCTAACCTCTCAAGTCCCGCCCTCTCTCGAGCATATATGTAACTCACCGGCCTATACACAAAGCTTACATGTATACAAACAAACGAGAGCAGTAGTCAACGTAGAACTACATAGTAGGAATATCTGTTTCTATTCCTATGAACGGTGGGAGCTACACGTGAGTTGAAAAGTGGGGATCGGGTGGAGCGTGCGGAATGCCCCTCTTGCCCCGTTCCCGTCCCGCTAGTTTTCTCTCGTGCTCTGGACAGTAAGTACTAGTTTCAGCTTAATAGGATAATTATAAGAAGATACAATTTTTATTTGGCTCATGTGTTCTGCAATCAATCAAGCGAACATTTTTTATTTTGCATAAAGACCCGCAGTCTATTGACCACACGAAAAAATGTCAAACGAAAAACATTTTTCTTAAATGCTTTAAACTTTAAAGTCACTTGTTTAGATATTTTGGGCATGAATATTTTTTTAACACGTTCGCTGCCAACAACGAGTTATCTCGTAGGTCGAAGTTTATGCTTATGCGCCAGCTACGAATATACTCGTAGTTGCCGCTGTCATAAAACATTTTTAATTTGTTGGCGTGGTGGAACCGTTTTTGAAAATGTCGCTCGGCAGCGAACGTGTTAAACAAAATTGAATATTTTTATCGCCTTCAAATCATAGCAACGGTTGTTGTAATTGATTTGAACGCAGTGAATTGTACACGCAGGTGTTTACATTTTTCATATAAAACAATGTTTAAATTCAAAAATCGTTTTACGCTTATTGTTAGAGATATACGATGTAGGTGTATATTGTTTGTTCCAACACAATTTATATATATATTGCAAAAATCAAAGTTGATTTTTACTCTTTTGCTTCGTCTGCTTTTTATTTGGAAAAAGTGGTCGATATTTATTAATTAAATTAAATGTTTTCCATTCATTGTTGTTAGACACCAGATGTATGCATGTACACTACCGCTCATAAGTGTTTACGAACTCCTCTTTTCATGTGTTACAAAATGTACTTTTTAAACTTTCAGTATAGGCCCACATAAAAAAGTTGAAAATCAACTTTTACTATTTTTTCAACAATTCCGATATATTGCAATTTTGTTGCAATATTTGTGTCCCAATATTTTTGTGACCGACTGTATTTCATTTTATTCTAATGTTTTTTGGTAAACGTAAATCTGTACTGTTACGGATAGAAAATATATTATATTCCGTTCGTTTCCTCACAGGAATCTCCTGCAGATCGTCTCTGGCAGGAAGCGTCCTAGATAACCTTTCATATCATAGTTGAACCCTTTAATTTGGAACCGAGCTCTGGCTCCGATTTCATTAGAAGTGACAAAAATGAGAGTCTGGCCCTAAGCCCTAATCTCTAAGCGCGATTAGATTACGAACAGAGCATTCCATTCATTGTAGGGGTATATAAACCCTTAGATTCTCACTCTCGGGGGCTAGTACTTCGGTAAACACATATCGCGTCACGTCGTGCTGTAGAAATTTTCCAGAAGGAAAGTCAACTTTTAGTGAGATCGGACTAGAGTACCTTTCGAATCAGAGTGAACCATATAGATTCCGCGAGTTCGGCGTAAAATCTATTAGGCAGTGTTAAAGTTGTTTCCGAGTCCCCCGCATTGCCAGTGCGTCAAAACCGTGCATCAAAGTTAGGTAAATTCTTCTTTCTACGTTCTATACCTTTTATCTTCATTTTATTCGCGCCAATTAGACAATTGTACCACAGATTCTTATAATTAGAATATATGTGTTCTTTGGTAATTAGAGGAAATTTATTAAACCCATAATTATCGTCCAGTATCCTAATCTTGTAATTGAACGTTCCCACACGATACAACCTTACCGCTCGGGTTGTATCAATTAGATTATATTAGTTACGAGGCCTACTAACTATCCTAGCGACTCCCTGATTACGCATCAGGTTCGTTCGCGACTTTCCAACTGTCCAAATAGAGATCTTCCCTACCTAGTGGCTCCCCAATTTCGCATTGGGTTCGTTCACGAAGTTTTACCTTCCTAGCAGCTCCCCGGTTCATCTGCGTTTGACTCCATTCCTAGAGGCTCCCCGAGGCTTCGTCCACGCTGTCTATATTCCTAGCGGCTCCCCAATTTCGCATTGGGTTCGTCCGCGTACCATAACTAGCAAATGGATACCATATTTCTAGGGTAACAACCCTTCACCGGCCACTCGTGCTGCTCGCGGCCCTGGCTTGTAACAGTACCAATAATACATGAAAAGAGGAGTGCCTAAACTGTTGGCGCATCAGGGTTAGAGTAAATTATAAAGTACTATTCATAGTTTAGTCACACACGATACACACACATAAGAAAGTATAAATGGTAAGTAGTAATGATAATATTATACAGTAGCAACTGGCTAAACGCGGTCGCATGTCTCGACCGTTACAACAAGAACGCAAGTGCGCAAGTACCGAATAACGAACGTTATGCGCGATGCAGCGAGCGAAGCGACGCGCTACGGCGAGCCCCAACATTACGCGCAGCGCGAATTATAACCCAATTACAATCCCCCACTTTATAATTCGTTCGAGGATACTAATCCTAATCTCTTAGTGGCTTCTGAATGCAGATTTCTACCTAAAGCCTTTGTCAGTATGTCTGCCTTGTTATTGGAAGAAGCAACATACTTCAAACATACGACATCATCGTCTATAACCTGTCTCACGTAATGGTACGCGACATCTATATGTTTTGTTCTTGACCGCTCTATACGATTATTGGCGAAATCAATTGCTGCTCTATTGTCGCACCAAACCGTATAGGGCGTCTTAATCCATTCTTCTAGGCTTAGTTCCTGGATGAATGACCTTGCCCATTTTGCTTCCTTAGCTGCCACTGACATGGCCACGTATTCAGCTTCCATTGTCGAAGTTGAAATACACTTTTGTTTTGACGCCCTCCAATCCACCAAATTTCCGCCAATGGTGATCGCTGTACCACTGAATGAGCGTCTGTCATCCACGTCACCTGCCCAGTCAGCATCTGTCCAGACCTCCAATACAGGTGCTCTCCTCTCATATCTAGCTCCAAATCGGACGTTTTGCTCAAGTATCTCAATACTCTTTTTGCCTCGTTCCAATGTATCCTCCCAGGGTTGGATACGAATTGAGACAACTTTGTCACAGCGTAAGCTATATCGGGCCTCGTGCTCCGCGCCACATACATCAATGACCCTATTAGTTCACGATAAGGTATGTTCTTTACCTCTTCCTTTCCCGTTTCATCAATTGGACAGTCTTCTTTAGATAATTTGATTCCCGTTTCCAGTGGGGTATGAGCCGGTCGGCAGTCCGACATTCCATATGCTTTTATTAAAGATTGAATACATGCCTTCTGGTTCAGCATGAGCATATCGTCTTCCTGGTGTACTCCAACTCCTAAAAAATAAGAAATTCGTCCCAGATCTCGTACCTCGTATTGTCGACCAATGTTGGTCACTATTCCATTCAGCATGGCTTCGTCTTTGGCGAATACTAATAGGTCGTCTACGTATACAACTACAAATGTGCAGAAGTCCAACTTGTACAGGCAACTACACGACGACTGCCTTACAAATCCGATTTTATGAAGATATGTGTCTAATTCTTCATTCCAATTATGACCGCTTTGCTTGAGTCCATAAATAGGTCTTCGAAGTCTTACTATCTTTGTCTTCTCGCCTCCGCTAACCGTCTGCATTCTCATATAGAGCTCTTCCTTGAGACTTCCATTTAAATAGGCGCACTTTACGTCGATGTGTCTATTTTTCCATCCGTAAATTACCGAGAGAGCTAACAATTGTCTTACCACTTCAAGACTAGCTACAGGAGCGTATGTTTTATCATAGTCAACCCCTTGCCTTTGTCCAAAGCCCTGAGCTACGAGTCTGGCTTTGTACCGAGCAACTTGACCATTTTCATCTGCTTTTACTTTGAATACCCATTTACTCCCTATACATGTTTTTCCTTTGGGTAATTCTGCATCTTCCCACATGTTTAGTCGTTCTAAATTCTCAATTTCTTCGTGAATTGCTGATTCCCAGTGGTCTGCTTGTGGTGACGAGAGGGCTTCTCCTAGGCTATTTGGCTTTTCGATTTCCGTCAAATTTAACTCTACAGTTTCCTTTGGTTTTCCCTTTCGACCATACGGATTACGTACCTGCATCTTGCGCCTACAAATCCTCTTTTTGGATCTTGATTTATCATCCTCCCCCACTATCTTCTTACTCACATTTCTTTCATCAGCATCCAACTCGTTATCATCGTCTGACACACTAGTGTCGGTTTCGCCATCGCTCAGTTGTTCGTCTGGCGATTCCTCGAGTTGTCTATTCAAATTTATTGTTTTCCTTGTCAGGTCCCTGTCTTTACTCTGGAACTGAAAACAACATGAGGTGGTGTTTCCATTTAAATACTCGAATCCCACCTTATTTTCGTCGAATTTCACATGCTTTGTGTGTATTATGTTCTTTATCTTTGGATCCCATAGTCGATATCCCATCGTCCTGTTTGAATATCCGACGAATATGCAAGTCCGCGCACGTGGATCTAGTTTTCTTCTGCCTTGACTAGGAAGATGAGCATACGCCAGGCATCCGAATACCTTCATGTGCTTAACACTTGGTCATTTTCCTAACCAAATTCCTTCCGGTACACCATCTTGCACGTTGCTGTGTATCATTCTATTGCGCACATATGCAGCTGTGGCTACAGCTTCAGCCCAAAAGGTTTGAGGTAATTTCGCTGAAAGTAGCATTGATCTAACCATATCTAATAGAGTGCGGTTAGCCCTTTCCGCCACCCCGTTCATCTGAGGAGTCTCGACACATGTCCTTTCGTGTGTAATCCCTCGATCTGCAAAAAATTCTCGAAGCCCTTTGTTGCAATATTCTAAGCCATTATCCGATCGGAAACGTTTGACTTTCCGTCCTTTTTGAATTTCGATTTTCACTATATGCTCTTTTACTTTGTTCACTACTTCATCTTTTGATTTTAAAAATATTACCTCTATTTTACGTGAAAAATCATCTATTATGGTTAAGAAATATGTCGAACCTCCATTCGACGTCACCTGCATCGGTCCACAAACGTCTGAATGAAGTCAATCCAACGTTCTCGAAGACGACTTCTCAGGAAGTCTTTTACATGGTGCTTTCGTTGATTTTCCCAAACAGCATCCGTAACATTGATCCGGATTTGTCATTGTGTCATCCAATCCATAAACGTAACCCTTCTGTGCTAATTCTGATATGCTTCTATTATTTATGTGGCAGAATCTGTGATGCCACATTCCTGGTTCGTTAACTGTTATGGAATGAAGTTCCTTTTTATTCAAAACGTGATCTTTTACATTTCCTTGTAAAACGTATAGATTATCCTGTCGACAAGCTGTGGCAATAGTATTATTTGTCCTTCTATTGGTGATTTTTGCAATTCCTTCGTCAAATGTAATCAGTGGCGCACCCAGGATTTAATCTTGGGGGGCGGGCCGAGTTGAACGGACAAAATTTTGTGGCCTGGTGCAAGAATTGCCAATGTACAGTTAGCGCGTTATAACTAGTGATAATAATATGAAACACAATGAATGACCTTTTTTTCCGTTTTTTAGCCAAAATAGCCCCTAACGGTACCCAGGGCTGTTCCACGATTTTGCTTTTAGAAGCTAAACATGTTTTACATACAGGGAACCGGATTAATATTCGGGCGCTCCAAAAAGACGATAACTTTTTTAATATTGTACTATACGATTTGAACTTTTTTGGGAAGCTAGAGCAATAAGTTTACTACAGGATGTGTAAAGAAATTTTATTAAAAATTGCAATTGATCGGAATTGTACAAATAATACTAAAAGTTGCATTTTACAACTTTTTTATGTGGGCCTATATTGAAAATTTAAAAAATACGTTTCGTAGATATGTGTCAATTAAAAATATTCTGAAAATTTCGACAAAATCAATCGGCATTGCAATGAGCTACAAACGTTGAAAGATGGTAAAAATTGCATTCCCACATCAATCGATTTCGATGAAACTTTCACAGTGCATGTAATTGACACAGACCTACAAATTTTAAAAATTTTCAATATAGGCCCACATAAAAAATTTCATCAATTGCAATTTTTGAAAAAATTTCTTTTCACATCCTGTAATAAACTAATTGCACTAGCTTCTCAAAAAAGTTAAAATCGTATAATACAATATTTAAAAAGTTACCGTCTTTTTTGGAGCGTCCGAATATTAATCCGGTTCACTGTATGTGTTACGGTAAATGTAATAAATTGGTGATTATGTATAATAACCGGTTATTATGCATAATCACCGGATTAATCACGTTTACCGTATCATATGTACTTCATCAATACTGACATTGAAACATTTTGTATCAGCCCACAAGAAGATTTTTAATTCACATTAAATAAAATCCATTAAGATGATTATAATAAAATCTAGTTTTCTTTTCTTTTTACACAGCTCTTCAATTACTTCGGTTACAGTTATATTAATGCCTCTGTGTATGTATAACAAAGCCAACCCATTCAGTCGTGGTTGTGTCATTGTGGATCTTAAATATGTTTTCAAAATTCTTAATGTAGAAAATGATCTTTCACTGACGCACGTCGTCACCGGAAGCGTTGCTAATATTTTTAATAAATTATAAATATTAGGATATATCATTTTATCACATTTCGAAATTGCATCAATGGTATTTTTGCATGGATCTGTTCCAACCGCTTTTCCAAAATTTGCACGCCACAATTTGAATTCCGCGTTTAGAATTGCTAGATTTGTTGAAATCAAATCACGGGCATAAAATTCACACAACTGACGAAAATCATCCATTAGACTTGCTGTTGGAGCGTCTTTTCCATTTGGTAAAAGAATAAAAAAATGTTTTTAACGTATTGCGGTGTCGAGTGAAACGTTCATGAAGTTGATTCAATATTTGGTCAATGAATGGAATGAAAATATTTCTCCTAAAATACTCCTCTACAGAATCAGCTGGGACATTAGACCTTAATGTTTGTTTTGATGCAGTTCTTGGTTTTTTAATGTTAATATTAAAATTATTAGCTTTTATGCAGGCTTCATCAAAAATATCTTTAAAAGGAAAATCTGGTTTTTCACGAACGATTCTTAATTGAGCCACAACATCATCAACAAAGTTTAGGGCAAATTAGAGATCATTATCAGACTTTTGCAGGATTTTAGAAAGTGGTAAAGTGTACGCAAATATATTTTGCAAGCTAAATAAAGATATTATAAATCCAAATTCACACAACGAATTAATCAACAGTTTTGCATTAGAGGACGAGTCTCTGTCTTCACAAGAACTGATTGTTTCAAGACTATGAATCACTGCATCATATAATTCAACCATGGTCATGATGGCTTCATGACGTTCCACCCACCTAGTGGGACAAACTTGGCGTAGTTTCTGTCTCTTAGTATCCGGTACATGTTTATCAATATTGTCGATAAGAATTTTTTGTCTCTTAGGGGTATTGAAGAAATTGTGTACTTTTTCAATTATACCAATGCAATTTCTTATATCAATCACAGATACAGCATTTCCAATTGCCAAATTCAAACTATGTGATGCACAATGAACATATAAAGCTTGTGGGTATATAGCTGATATATGAGCTTGAACACCATTAAACTTTCCGCTCATTGATGCGGCACCGTCGTAACCTTGCCCACGTAAATAAGATAAATCGATATCATAGTTATTTAAGCTTTCTAATATTGTCTGAGATAAGTTTTTTCCTGTAGTATTTGTTACAGGAACAAATTGTAAGAATTGTTCACAAAGCTTGCTATCATTTTCTTCGTCTATATACCTGACACACAAGGAAAGTTGCTCAGTGGTAGAAATGTCACAAGTTTCATCAGCAAGAACTGAAAAACATTTCGCCGAATTAATTTTTTTAACCAAATGGTTCAAAATGACGTCATTACAAGCATTTATGATTTGATTTTGTATGTTCCAGCTAATGTAGGTAGCGTTTTTAGCAGCATGTTTAAAATGTTCAGTGAGGTTCTCATCGCCCGCATCGACTCTCATTCTTAATAAAGCTCGAAAATTGCCTTCATTAGCGATTGGCTCCTGTTCAAATGAAATTTCTCCATAATCGCGATGTCCTCTCAAAGGTATATTTTGCCGACCACATAAAATTATTGTTTTTATAATCGGTTCCAATCGTTTCCGGTTAACTGCAGCTTGTGATATCTTGCTTGCGTCAATTTGTCGATCAACTGAAAGACATTTTCCATCTCTAATATCTTGTAGTTTTTCGTAAGTCTCTCATAACAGCTTCTATGTGATATTTTGTGTTTTGATGCTTATTAAATTTATCAACGGCTTTCTTCCAGTTGTTATATCCTTGTGTAACATGGGGAAAGGTCAGGCCCTTTTCCCATTAACCATCCAATAGCCCAACTATCAGGGTAGCCAACCCACGTATACAAAACTCTTGATTCGAAAATTCATTTTTTTTTTGGCCACGTTTTGGAGTAAATCGACCACTGTGCGGCGCAGCGGCGCGGTAGGAGCACCAATACTGATGCGTATAAGGCCGCAGACGCACAACAATAGGCAGAATTCAGTATTCTAGTATTGGCAGTTTTTGCAAATATCTTGGAACCCAAGCAAGTGCATGCCTTATATGTATAGGGTAAAGTTGTTCAAAATGTTGAGTTTTACATATAAAATATCCAAAAATCATCGAAATCGTAGAGGAAGCAGCTATTCTACAGTTTGACCAATTTTCCAGTGTCATTATTTTTGGGGGGGGGGGGGACTTGGCCCCCTGCCCCCCCTGGGTGCGCCACTGAATGTTATCATTTTTCCTTTTCTTTCTATTTGTGCTACTGATAAAAGATTTCTGCGGCATCTAGGAACATAATAAACATTTTTAAGCGTTACCTCATAATCTATGTAATTTTCTCTTGTGTTCAATATTACATCTCTAATTCCTTCAGCAATTAATGTCGCTTCATCCTTTTTAATTGTTGTTTCTGCTGTACCAATTGGTTCCGGATTGATCTGTCTGAAATTCTGAAACCAATCTTTATTCTTACATACATGATGAGTTGCTGTGCTGTCAATTAACCATGCATCTTCTAATGCAACATGGTTCACGTTTATTGACAGTGTGAATGACTCTTTCTGCTGAGAATGTGTACTTTGTCTAGTGTCTACCTTTTTCCTTCAACACTGACTTGCGAAGTAACCATTCTTACCGCAATTGAAGCACTTCTTATCTGTTTTTTTGAAATTCATCTGGCGATTGCCCTTATTTACTTGATATGCTGATACTTCACCTCTTTGATGATCCTGATCCTGATCTTTTGATATACGTCTTTCGTATTCCATCAACAACGCCTTCTTGATTTCATTGGAAGTGAATTTGACATCTTCTAAATTAGCCAGGGACATTGTTAGCACATCATATGACTCTGGTAATCCTGAGAGCATCGCATAAGCTACATCCTCATCCTTCATTTCTGATCCAGCATCTTGTAGGTAATCGGCAATTATTTTCACTCTAGATAGATAAGAAGCCATTGTCTCATTTTCTTTTAAGCGAAGTCTAACGAACTCTCGCTTAAGTTGCATTATTCTCTGTCTAGACTTTGGCTCGTACACTTGTTGAAGGACGTTCCATGCCTCTGCTGCAGTTTTACAGTCTACTATATGTACTTGCTGATCAGGTTCAACAGCCAGTGCTATGGTTGCAAGCGCCTTTTCCATTCTACAACTAAATTGCCTTGTTTCCTCTGGAGTTGCTCCTGCCTTGAGCACTTCTTCACCAGTCACATAAGGCCATACATCCTTCTGTATGAGGTACATTTTTGCCGAGAACTTCCATGTTCTATAATTATCCCCATTTAGGCGATCTATTTTTCCGGCCTTCGAAACGCTCGCCATTTTGCACGTGTCTAAGAATTTTCTGGAACTCTAACCTCAAAACGATACCTGGGCCCATAACCTTGTTGGCGCATCAGGGTTAGAGTAAATTATAAAGTACTATTCATAGTTTATTCACACACGATACACACACATAAGAAAGTATAAATGGTAAGTAGTAATGATAATATTATACAGTAGCAACTGGCTAAACGCGGTCGCATGTCTCGACCGTTACAACAAGAACGCAAGTGCGCAAGTGCGCAAGTACCGAATAACGAACGTTATGCGCGATGCAGCGAGCGAAGCGACGCGCTACGGCGGGCCCCAACATTACTCGCAGCGGGAATTATAACCCAATTACATAAACACTTATGAACGGTAATGTACATGTATACATATGTACGATAGCTTTTTTAATACCAGATCATGCAACTTGGATTTTTGTTTTGAGAAGTTGGAACAATTAATATGCTACAAGACGTAGTAAAGGAATTTTTTAAAAATTGCAATTGTTGGGAATTACAAAGAAAGTAATATAAACTGTTGTCTACAACTTTTTTATATAGGCCAATATTGAAAACTTAAAAGCTATTATTATAAACTATATTAAAAACTATATTATAAACTATATTAACATGTTTTGTAGTAAAATTCTATATAGTGAAAATAAGTTCTATTTGATATCGACATTTGAAATACTCTTGTTTTTTAGCTAAAAAGTTAAAACTAGCATGACCTGAATTATTATAACTCACTCAATTATAATAGTTGTGTATAAAGCTATTCTTTTCCCGAAATAACTGCTTATTATCTGATACATGAAGTCATTTGAAGTTTTCGGGTTATTTCGCTTTAGTTAATCGAAGTTGTGAAATTTGTGAAATACGTTATATTATACTAACGGCTTAATGGTGTATGAAATTAATGATATCACATTTTGCTTGCAAATAATGCTTGCGGTGATCATGCGGTAAAATGTTCAAGTTGCAATATACATCTTTATGCAGAGAGATGATTATAAAGCATGTCGGATGATTAACGATCCTCCGACGGAAAGATTCGATAAATCACTTTAGAGACATTGTCATCTACAGTTGAACTTTATTGGCATAACCTTACCACTAATTTCAAGAATTCACTTTCATATTTACATGCAATTTACCACAGAATTAGACGACCTCGAAGTTGATTTGAAAATTATTTGTTAAAATAAAAAGTAGTACATTCAACACCACCTATTATTATTAGGAGACGACGCCGTCCGGTTTAACGGTTCGGAAAAAGCGGTAGACAATGAATATATTCGCGTGTGTTCTCGCAGAGGAGTTTACAACGGAATCGCTCGAATCCGGCAGGGGGGCCTATTTACATGTATCGGTAGGAGCCCCCACCACGTTCATACACGGGAGCTCGGTCAAGGTGTCTGATTGTCGCGTCCGCGGCGAGACGTCAAGGGGGTATTCGCGACATCAAGTATACCGTTGAACGTGTCTAACACTCATAGTAAAACAGGAAAATTTTATTCATCTAATTTGTTCCATTTGTTACACAGCTTAAAACACATTTTATACACATTTCAGATAAAACAGTGTTTGATTTTGGCATTGTATTTGTACTCGGACACTCGAATGATCATTGATGCTGTTAAAATGTTGTAAAAGACCACTGGGTGTACTTACACAAATTATTTTTGGATTTCTGTAGAAGGTTATATATCTAGCATAAAGGGTATAGCCGGATAAGCATGGGCCAGCGGCCCCCGCTCCGATTTTCCTGATTCCTGTCTTAAAACATCGTTTTATGTCTAAAAAAACATTGTGTAAAATTTCAAATGTCTACCCCCACCGATAAGGGTGATATTGAGGTAAATTCCCCCGCACTTAAATGCAATTTGCTCTAAAACGACAAAAGATATCGACATGGGATAAACGGCACATAAAAGATATAGATACACTCTATATTTCACATTTTTTTCAGAATTTTTTGCTAATTAATTATAGTTGAAAATAATTAATTAACTTTTTGGGAATTTTTTTAACTATCTTCCCCTAGGTTGACACCTACCAAAAAATTCTAAAATATTGCTATGACTCTAACCTATTTTGTAAAAAAATCTCAGAAGTGTCCGTTTGGTGGAACAGCGTCAAAAAAAATAAAGTATGCCGGCGAACGCTCGGTTTGATCAGTAACGACGCAGCGACCGATTCCCCTCGCGGCGGCTAGTTACGGGAGCGAACGGGAAGTCGGCGCTTTTCTTGTTTTTTTTCTTTTTTTTATATGTATTTATAAACTAAACGATTTTCATTGTCTAGAATATAATTGTCTAGACTTCTAACTGTAATCATGTATTAGAAGATTTAGTCGCATTTTTACATGTATCAGCTTTTCCGTACAAGCGCCGACTTCCCGTTCGCTCCCGTCACTAGCCGCCGCAAGGAGAATCGGTTGCTGCGTCGTTACTGATCAAACCGAGCGTTCGCCGGCATACTTTATTTTTTTTGACACTGTTCCACAAAACGGACACTTCTGAGATTTTTTTACAAAATAGGTTAGAGTCATAGCAATATTTTAGAATTTTTTGGTAGGTGTCAACCTAGGGGAAGATAGTTAAAAAAATTCCCAAAAAGTTAATTAATTATTTTCAACTATAATTAATTAGCAAAAAATTCTGAAAAAAATGTGAAATATAGAGTGTATCTATATCTTTTATGTGCCGTTTATCCCATGTCGATATCTTTTGTCGTTTTAGAGCAAATTGCATTTAAGTGCGGGGGAATTTACCTCAATATCACCCTTATCGGTGGGGGTAGACATTTGAAATTTTACACAATGTTTTTTTAGACATAAAACGATGTTTTAAGACAGGAATCAGGAAAATCGGAGCGGGGGCCGCTGGCCCATGCTTATCCGGCTATACCCTTTGTTGGACAGCATCGTACTTTGTAAACTTTTTCGAGGAATAAACCATTGAAAAAAGATAAAATTGTTGTCAATTTTTCATCTGAATTTTAATGACAAAGTACTAAGAAATATAAGTACTAAAGTACTAAAAGGGTTCTTGTATAGGAGTAGGAAGGATTGGAATAACATAAAATCCGATTTTTAGTGAAAACAGCCTTGGCAGATCCAAAATAAATAAAAATTGTACTAAATTCTATCGACTTGTATCTTTCAGCATTTTTTACAAATTTTCATAAGCCTTAAATAAATGTATCTACCATTGCAATAAAAATTTCTTGTTTGCCATAACCCACGTCGAAACTAGACTTTCCATTGTTTTTACTTTTCGCGCATTACCTCATTTTTTAATGAGATCCCTAGTTCTGTTTTTTTTACTGTAAGAGTGATAGAACAATTTTACGTCGGGTTCGTGCTTCAGAAAAGAAATCTTATTAGGATTATCCTAGATAATCTTAACACATTACCGACTGGTGATTATTGCATAATTTTAGAAAAATCTATGATACATGGCTAAACACTTTTTAATGGAACCTTCAGTAGCAAAAACAATTTTCATTATAAACTGACAACTCACCCTCAATAACGTCATCTGATAGTTTCATTTAAGATTGCAATGAATAAAAGAAAGTTTCTATGCTTTCTTTTGGTGCAGCAAAATTGTTGGGCGAACAGGCGCGATTCAAATAAGTCTTGAAAAGTATCCAAACTAGGATCGAAACGTTGATTTTGTTTGATAATTAGCAAAATTGCTTCATAATTAGTAGTAAACGATCGAACCGTTGCGCCGAAAGCATGTAACATTTATTAACAGCAAATACGATCGATAGAAGAAATATAATTATTTACGAGTGTTATGATTGTTACACTGTGCACTATTATCTAATACCTGGACAATGGAAAAGTGAAATAAGTTGATGGTTTTTGAAGAAGGTCATACAATGGTACTTTCCTCTTCTGCCAATTATTAATGTTTTTATTACACATGAGAGTTCGTCAAATGATTATAACAAAGAATGCCCCCAATTTGCACCTTCTTTTCCGTTTTGTTTTTAGAAAGTATAATTTCATAATTATAATAATTTCTCTGGTATCTGTTCTAGCCAATAGTTTACAGTATTGCGCCTTCACCTTCTGTAATTCTTTGTACGAATTATGCTTGCTTGCAACGATAATTAAAGAGTGCTGGATAATGTGGAATTAATGAAAACGTCTCATCGCAGACAATTAAAACATAAATTCGGTCAACATTATATGTATATTATGTTTTCTTTTATCAGCGGATTATAAAAATGGAAATAGTACATTTTCCTTTTCCATAAAACAAATTTCTTTTTCACGTATTTTTTCGTATCTCTAGAAGCGACCGTGATATTAAGGTAGCGAATATAAACGAAATATACTGTGCATGCAGTAGGTTTTACTAAAAAAAAATACCAAGATTCGTAATCATAGTCCGAAATTAAAAGTTTACTGTCGCCCCCTATATGGCTGGTAGTATAAATGAAAAACAACACGTCCAACAAGTAATGCAGCGGACGTATATGTAAAGCGTAGTTCTACATGTTCCGCCAGTATTAAGTAATTAGCGGCACAGCGTGGTTAGAACACTTGTTTCTCGTTACTCCCGTTGCTGCTCGAAAACATCTCCCGTAATATGTATAATCACCGCAGAGTACAAAAGTGAAATAAACATCTATGTAACCAAATTATGAGTACGTGATCGACCTGGTTTCGAATGAAACGAAATACCAATCGAGCCTTAAACCCTTGTCTTTATCCCCAAAAATGTCGTGGAAGAGAAAAGGATATTTATATTTTTTGTATGGCTACGTTTCAATCATTTCAATCAATCAAGGAAATCTTATAAAAATAACGGGAAACTTGAGTATTACTAATTTTCGATTGATTTCATGTAAAGTGACTTATACAACTTCTATGTTGATTAATTCATTTATACTTTTATATCCAGCAGTGGTAAAACAAAATTTGTCAAATTTATCTGTATCCCAACGCACATTGGCTTAACAGGAAATGAAAAGGCTGACTCGTTAGCCAAAGAAGCTACAGAATCAGAAACCCTATCGAATGTTAAAATACCGTTTACCGACTTTTTTAGCGATTTCAAATATCAAATGAGAATGTCATCGAATGATAAAATTAAGACTGAAGCCTTATACAAAGGTATATATTTGTTTCAACATTTCTTTAGCGATTCAAGAATACCTTGATTTTTGGGTCTCAAATTACCGAGAGATCTTGTTAGATTTGTCAACAGAAGCCGTTCGAATCATCATAATGTAAATGCCTCCCTGGCGAGAGTACGCTTCATTTCGGATAGTTCCTGTGAATGCGGAGCGGAGGTTCACGACCTCAATCATATTATGTATCTGGCAATGTCCAGAATATGATTCAGAACGAGAACACCTGTTTGAACTGCTCCTCAATCGCAAACACTATCCACCCTACACTATTAATTTTTCTAAGCGTACGAGACATTACAGCGCTAATGTTTATTTTTAACTTTCTCAAAAAATGTAAGATCAGGATTTAGCGCCTACCGCCGTTTATACTATACATATAATTCCACTTCATACATATTACGTTATATACTTCTCTATTTTTATGGAAAGTACACTCCTCAAAAGAATTAAGGGATCACTTGTGCGAACCCGAAAAATTGCTACGTATCGATATCGTTAAACAATGGTTTGAAATCCTGAAACCTCCAGTTTCAGAAAAAGCAATTGAAAGAGCGTTTCTTTCTCTTCAAGGCACTTCTTTTGTTTCTTCAATCTCATTAACATTTCGATATACCAGGTGTTTCTGAAAATATGCTTAGAAAATACACAATTTCCATTTTTCATTTAATTCGCTGTATCTCGGCGAGAAATGATCATAATACCATGATCCGAAAGTCAGATTGGAGCAGAGATTCTGCCGATTCAATTGAGTACCCCATGAAGTCGCTGCAACAATTTTTTACCTGTGGCAGCTACGTTTGAAGGTAGTGACCAAGGTAGCACGAAATTAGCGCGCCATGTACAGCGGCTGCCTGACATCTCTGAATACTGCCTGCCCACAGTGGAAAATTTGGACCAAACTCGATTAAAAATCAAAGAACTTTCGACAGAAATGGGGTAGAGCGATGAAATTTTTAAAAAATTAAAGCTGAAACTTGACAAAATATGGGAAAATAGGGAGATTATGGTACAAACGTTTTTTAACGTTGAGAAAATTCGTCAAACATGTAGAATTTCAAGAAAATGTGGTTTCTCCCTTACCATGCGCGGAAAAAATTTTTTTTTAACATGCTATAAATCATTTCCTGTAGATTTTTTTACGCAGATTACAAATCTGGTCTCAAAATTTGTCTACGACCTCATGATTTTGCAACAATTTGAAACAGAGCATCTGAAACTAGAGGTTTCAGGCTTTCAAACTATTGTTTAACGATATCGATACGGCAATTTTTGACGGAGTTATGATCATGTAAAGTGGGACCAATTTTTCAGGTTCGCACAAGTGATCCCTTAATTATTTTCAGGAGTATATTATAGTAATATATGCAATATAAACTAAATTCGGTTCATGGCATCAATAAATAAATAATTGAATGAAATTAATTCATTTATACTTCAACTTGTTCGTATTACGTTCGTAATTTTCTCTGCCTGGCGTGGTAGTGAGATCCTTAGAAAATATATTCATCGATAGAAACTTTTCGTTTGTATAGTTTAATGTTCTTTTCTGGGGAAGGTGAACCTTTCTCAAGAAAAGA
The DNA here is from genome assembly GCA_933228785.1 of Lasioglossum pauxillum. NCBI lineage: Eukaryota > Metazoa > Arthropoda > Insecta > Hymenoptera > Halictidae > Lasioglossum > Lasioglossum pauxillum. The sequence continues at coordinate 24,550,035 of OW121701.1, read as the reverse complement.
ACAAAGGAATTCGTAATTCATGTTGGGCGGCCTGCACTCACTATGGCACCGGCTTCCGGACACTCCCACCTATCATTCAACATGAACTTTTACGCGGGGCGCGGGCATCCGCTTTAAAAGCAACTATACTTCCGAGTTTCGATACAAGCTACGCTTTATGGTTCATATATTAAAACAACGTTGCTAGATGATTCGCACGATAACTTACGCTGACGGAGACATAAAAATCCTTTAGTTACATCCTGTCTCATCTAACAACGTTGCATTAATCTTCTAATTTCAACGAAGTAAAACTATTGCATCTCTTACTTACAGTTAGTGATATATAAGGTGTTCGCGATCATTTGTACGGGTGTATTCTTTTGTAAACGGTAATCGTTAGTAAAAATCGAATAGGAGGGAGTTGTAGTATTAGGTTGGCTCAAAAGTTTCTTTCGCAATGCGCACATTTAATTTGTTACATCACACAAGTATATACTTTTTTTTTATTTAAAAATTTTTTTTTTATTTCATTTTTTTTTTAATTTATGCAACTAATGCTAATGTTACCGCTTACAATAATCGAAAATTATCCAAATGCAAGAGTGTGTTTATCATCTCTACTCCCGAGAATACATTTTGGGAGAATATCGATCAAAGTACAAAAAAAAAAACGATGTTGGCGATGTTGGCGAACGAGTAACGAATCGGGAAGTTCTTTGTGTGACTCTTGGAGAGTCACACAACCAAATAAAAAACATTAATAGCAGTAGGCCCTACTAGGCATGCGTACCACGAACCCTCTCGCAACAACAGTCCTACCCGCGAGCTCGCGAAGCGAACGAACAAAAACAACCCTGCGAGCGAGAGAGCGAAGCGAGCGAGCAACAATAACCCTCTAGTTTAATCTTGAAATTTCCCTCGATTTTTATTGGAAAAATTTCCCTAAATTTAAACTTGAAATTTCCTTAAATGTAATCTGGAAATCAATTTAATCTTAAAATTTCCCTGAATTCAAAACTTGAAATATAATTAAATCAATTATTGTACAATACAATTTCTACATGAAGATATTGTTTGTCATTATGTTTTATAATTATATTGGGTGCTTCTTTCTTTATCACAGTAGTGTATGTCAAGGTCAAGGCCATTGGAGGATTCACCCATGAACGTAAGTTTAACCGATTGATTGAATAAAAGTTTAAAATTTATCCCATTCGTTTAACTGTCTCGGGATTGCTCTGGCAGTTCGAACTGCGCCACGAAATAAGGAAAGTCATAAATAAAGTATTAAGAATCGGTATCGATTCATGCGGCAGCATTTGTTTTGACGTCTTCAGTTCTAAAGTCCAGTTTCGACGCACGGCGCGGCGTCTATGTATCTATGCTTCATCCTTAACATTTTTACGACTGCTTTAAATCTCCCGTGTACCGTTCGCGGTACCATATGCTCTTACATGTGTCTGGAACGCATTGAACCGAACTGAAAAATATCATTCGAGGCGAATGAATTTTCGTTATACATTAACCGATGGAAAATTATTTATACGATAATGGTGCTAGATACAGCAATTCACAAAAATATTCCGACACTTTTCGACACTTATCGTCGAAAGACGATAACTTTTTCAAAATCGAACCAAACAACTTGTGAATTTTTTGGCTGACATTAGATAGAATAGTTTACTAGCTCGTATACCCAATACTCAGTTATACAGGGTAAGTATAAATCTCTAGCTCTCATTGAATTTTGCTAGCATTCTCCGTAAATGAGAAGCATATAAGTTTGTTCGAAAAAATATATCGCTTACAGTCTCTTGATTCGATGATATACGGCCTCGTACAGGCTAGAACATTTCGACGAACTGCGCCGCGAACCGCGCATTTCGACGAACATTTCGACGAACGGTGCCACGAACGCCGTCGCCTCGCGCATTTCGGCGCGCACGAACGCGAACGGGTGGCACTTACAAATCTGTTTGCAGGATAGATAGCATGTCCTAAATATTCATAATAAATGTCAAGAAATAGACAGAAATTTATAAACAAAGACATCGGTGATTTAAATTATCCGAAAAAATTACATTTCTACTTACTTAATATACATACTCAGAATCTATCGAAATCGAGCATAAAAAATTGGACATTCCATTTCAAAAAACGTTGGTGAGATTGAAAATACTGACAAAAGGCACAAAAAAGAATAATATTATGATGGCGACGCCACAGTGGGCTCGATTAAAGAAGCACGCGACATTTTTTAATAACTCTTAAACCACTGAAGATATTGCAATGAAATTTGAACTGAATATATAAGAAAATAATTCCTTCTCGATGACAGGTGGTGTTAATAACAAGGAATATAAAATCAAGGAAAGCTTCTTGGTCGAATAATTTCGTATTTAGAGTTGATAAAGTACCACATTGGCTAGCAGAGTGTTAATAAACCGTCTTATTTCTATTTATTGTATAATTCTCTGACCCGCCATCGTGTTAAGGAATATTATTGCAATGGACCATATTACTGGAACATTGCCTTATTGTTCTATTACAGTTTACATTGATGATATCCACAGATACGTATAGCAGAATTACGAAATGAATTTATGTAACGATCTGTGTATGCTTCTTAGGTACAGTTTCTGTTGTGGCTGTACCTTCTGGTTACACACGCTTTATGTAAGTATGCATAGGGAGTGCTTTGCGCAGCACCAGATTAGGTGTCAATTGTTTACCGTCATGATACCCTTTATTGACCGCAGAACCCAAAACTCTCTACCCTGGCGTTATAACCATACAGAGCTGAATGCTACCTATGCATGTAACTATATCATCTTCCATTTGATTACACAATGCATAGGATTAGGGAATCAAAGGGTGTAGTCGATACTACAATAAACTAAAACAAATGTCTACCATAAAAGTAATTGTAAAGGACTGTAGGTATTGTATCGATATAATTTTAACGAAATTATGTATATGAGATGTTGCTGCAGTTCACAACACTTCGCATTTTGTAAAAATTTTTGTGACGGTCCGTGATTTCTTTATGCATATTGTTACGAATCAATTGTCTAATTTGTAATAAATTAATAGCATGAATAAAGTTAAGTTCGTAGTGTAGCAAAAGTTATTAACGAAAAACACGGACCAATCAGAGCGCGACCTAGACGCGAGTTGGCACAGTCGGCGCGCCGCACAGTGTGCCGAATGGCCTTTTTAGCTGGACAAAATTAACTTTCAAATAAACAAAAACTAACTGTGCCAATATTATCTAAAATAACCATGTATTAAGACCCTTGAATATTAAAACTTAAAATTCTTTTGTTGTATGTTTACAGAGCGTGTAAACTTCACCTAAAAGGCGGACGCCTAACCTATAAGTGAATGGGCACATTGTTATACGCGCTAGAAATATGTTAAAATGCACGAAGGAGTATTTAAATTTCCTATGTATGATGGATATAGCATCTCAAAACATGTATTTTCACTTTAGTAATTCCAAATTATCGATAACATTCCTCTGTTCTTGTAAATTAAGTGTCAAAGACGGTACTTATTTTTCCACAGAAACGCCCATGTTACTCCTCTTCGTCAATGAATTAGTATATGCGCCACATCGCGCCACACGATGATTTTTACATTATTATAAAGTAGAGATTCTCTACTTTATTGTAGTACCAAAATAAAATTGCTATACGTTGCTATAGCATACTAATTTTTACAATGAAGTTACGTCGTTTTACGTTCACGCTCGTGACAATCACAGCCCGGGCTGGGCGCGCGTTTAGTCTACTCGTTGAAACCTATGGATTGGTTTCGTTCATTATATATTTAAGGAATATACAATGATACTATCGTCAGGTTTTCCTCCGAACTTTCTTCCTATGAAAATTCGTTTCTTCAGTCTCAGAGCGATCAGCATGCAGTCTATATCTCCCTTGCGTTTTTCATATATCTTTCAGTTTCGTTATTTTCATTGTTGTTGTTGTTTTTTATTGTTATTGTTATTATTACTGTGTTTGTTGTTATTGTTTTATTTGTTACGTTATCACTATAAAGTGATCACGTATAAACGTGACACCGTTATAGCAAAATCTTCCTTGGATATACATAATCAGGTACGTTGAATCAAAACATTTCATGCTTTATAAAAATTATGAAAAGTTTGAACAGGAAATACAAATTTTTAGATTAATCTAAACAAATTGGTATAAACAACGTAAGACAATCTCCTGTTATAACAGTGGAAAATATTTACTACCTGTTATGTATTTTGATTTGTATTTTTATTTTGCTGTAAACCCAAAGATTTGTCGTAACACAAATACGTTTAGATATATTTCATTTACATTTGTTTATAAGTTATTAGTTTTCGTTATTAGTTTATAAGTTATCTCTTATAGTTATTATCTTATATTGTGATCTCTGACATGTGATCTCTGTTATTTCTTTTGTTTTATTTATATTTTTGTTATTATATTTTTAATTTTTTATTATACTAAAATAATAAACAATAATATGCAGCAGATTATGTATAGATTGAAACCTTATACTAAACCAAAGAATAATTCTTTCCCGTATGTCTGAATCTCCAAAAAGTAAATTAGTAAATTATATTAACATTCTTTTTGTCCATAATTAAAAATGACGTCTTCTCTTTGATAATATCTACTACTTGTTAAATCATTCTGTGTTACATAGATCCATTACTAACTTCGTTGTACATTACATTTAATTATAAATCACTTAAAATATATTGTTTAATTAACAAAAACCAACTAAATGTTGTGAAAAGTTAATAATTATTCATATTTTATACGACTGTAAACATATCAATTGATAAATATAGAAAAATAGGCGATTTAGAATTTTGTCCAGCTAAAAAGGCCATTCGGCACACTGTGCGCCGGGCCAACTGTCAATTGGCCGACTATGCCAACTCGCACCTAGGTCGCGCTCTGATTGGTCCGTGTTTTTCGTTAATAACTCCTAAACAAAGCCGCGGATAACATTTTTGCAAAGGAAAATATCGCTTAAAATAGTCTCAGGAACCACCCCCTTTCGGGAAGTTCACGAATTTTGGGAAATTTGGGAATTTTGTTTTACGCTTCGCGAAAACGGACTTGTTAGCGGAAAGGTGGAGGACAGAAATTAGACAGGCCATTTCATGTCAAAAATAATCTTAATTCGTACGAAATAAATTTGTGCTTGAATGAAGGTAAGGAATTACGATACTTTTGGAGACATAAAATATTTAATTTGAATTTTCAGTGTACTCTTTACATTTAGCGTGCAGTTATTTCTATTTCAAAACTTCGCATTCGATGTGCCACGTCTTCCCGACGTCTGATTGATTTAAAATTTTAGATATATCAATTTTTCATGAAATGGAACAATTTTAGGGGACGGCGCGGCGTGCTCAAAATTTTATAGTTGAAAAGTAAGGTCCACCCGAATATATACATGAAATGTTAAAATTGTCATCGCCAAAGGCAATTTATCGGTAGTGATAGCTTCGGATTAACAATTGCGGAGAAGTAGACAGCGTTTGACGTGAAACCGTTTTGCGCCTCGGTACTTCTTCGCCGCTCATTTTCCAGTTTTAAGCGAGTCCGATACAAATTCCACTATCATCTCGTTTTACTTGGAACATGAAATAAATAAATACGTATAAATTACAAAGATATTTGTGAGAATATGTTTGTAACAGGATTATTAACATTAAGCGTGATTTTTTAAACATCGATGCAGGCTCGAAAATGATTCGAATCTAAACTAACGAGTCACTTATTCAATTTAAACAGAATGAAGTAGATTATGTATCTTACACACTCGTTTATATTCCACAAGGTCGTAGAATTATTTTTCCAAGTTTGACAGAATGTTTCGCCCAAATAAAGTGAGTATTGAACCTACAAACAGGGCGATCTGACAAAAATATATTCACTCCATTCCACTTTATTTAATATGGAAAGTACGAATTACCGAATCAGTAATTACAGGAAGTCTTGATGATATTGAGATACAACGTGCATTTAAACTCATAGACGCGGTGACCAACGATGTTTAATGGTAAACTCGTAGTTGTACAGTTGATTTCATATAATACCAGGTTACCCGCAATATGTAAATCCGAGCTGCGTGAGGATAATACCCTATCATACTGTGAGTGCCGCATAATATCATATTGCAATATGCTATGCCTGTAGTTGCCACCCAACTACCCTTTTCCTCCATATCGTGGGTATTTCTTCTTTTTACTTATTAATTGCACCGAGATCCTTCTCTCTGTATTTAGCAATTCCGATATTTCCCCATTGTTCTTTGCCTTTCAGATCCAAATTTCTTTCACGCGTGAAATCAATATATACAAATTTCTATAAATATAATATCGATATAAACGTATCCTTATTGGAACCTGAAACAAAGTAAAAGTGGCGATATAATAATGATAACTAGATAGCGGTTATTAATTTACAACAGTAAAAACGTTAGAAGGATTTAAAAATGCTGTTACATTATTTTCAACCTGTGAAACATATTAACACTTTACCTACCGGAAGTCTATTAATAGGATTTTAAATAGTTGCGCTGTATCAAAAGAAAGCATAGAAATTTTCTTTTACATTACAATCTTAAATGAAACTGTTAGATGACGTTATTGAGGATGACTTGTTAGTTCACAACGAAAATTGCTGTTGCTATTGAAAGTTCCATTGAAAAGTGTTTAGCCGTGTACCACAAATTTTTCAAAATTATGCGATAATCACCGGTCAGTAACGTGTTAATAAAGAAAATGAATTTTTATTTCGCTCCAGTTTGTTGCAATTGAGGTAGAAAATTTTTATATTACGATTCATTGTGAAATATATTACGGTCTGAATTCTTCAGATACCTACACCTTCTTTAGGAAACTTTTAATTGTTGTTTCAAATGACGAGCACGGTTTCTTATTTCGAATTGACTAGAAAACTGATATTTTCAAAGAAAGGAGGTAATGAATAGTAAAATTTGAGTCAATGATTTTTCTTCAAAGGATCTCGTGTTTAAACTTTAAACTTCTATTGTCTGCTAAAATATGATTAAAGTTTATTCGATCAATGTCTCTGGTAAAAATATTTGTAAAAAAATTGCGAAAGCATTGTAACCGTCAATATTTCATTTGCGAAAGATAGTTTGATTTATAAGGAAAGTGAGGATATGTTCCCATCATTTTGAGAAGGAAAATGATTTCCACACTAGAGGAATTCTTAGAAAAAATCGTTGAAGCTATATATCTTTGTTTATACAAACCTCCATAAATATTCAGACCAGACTTTCGTTCACATATAGAAGTGTTTTCTTCAATTGTCTCTTTGAGCATAGTTTATTGTTTACAGTGTAACCTACTTCTAGTTCTTGGCATAGCTTCATTTCTTTAACATGTTTAAAGAGAACTACAGGTAATCGATATATGATGACAGAGAACGGAAAAGATCTACCAAGAAGAGTGTATAGAAGAGAATTATGTATCCCATATGTGTATACGATAAAGAGAAAAGAACTTTAGTATTAATCAAGTATATAAATAATTCAAACAATTGACATTATGTAAGTAACCAATGATGATCTTCAAGTATTTTCTCGATTGTGATGGAGGGAAACAGACAAGTGGACATTTGAACTGCTTTATTGCCGAGATCGATGAAGCTGAACAGGCCAGAGGAAAATCGATCCGCTTGAATATTCGATACTAATTGACTGCGATGTTTAATCATATAAATAGTTTCCAATAGTAACCTTTGATGTAAATTTTCTTCTTTGTCAACAATTTTGGCGTTCTCAAAATCAAATCTATGATCCATTTCAAGTGAATGTTTCGTCAATGCAGTATGTTGTAGTGGAGGTAAGAAAATATTACGCTTCTGTGATACGGGTTTTCAAGTTTCTGAACGTTTGTCCAATATATACTTGACTACATCCCAAGCAAGGTATTGGGTATACAATATTGCAACATTCAAAACGTGGTAGCTTGTCTTTAACAGGTGGAAGCAAGGTTTTAAGATAATGTGGTATCCTGAAAATTGTATGAATTCCTACTCTTCGGAAGATCCTTTTTATGTCATTTGAGATGTTCTCAACATAAGGTATAACAACGGTATTTTTTCAATTGATTGGATCAGTTCTTATAAATCTATCTTCCTTTCGTTTTTCAACCAAAAGAGGACGATATAATTCAAAAATACATTCCTCGACGATGTTTGACGTAAAATTTTCTGAGTGACCGTTGTGTTTTAATACATTTTTTATTAACAGCAAACTGTTGGGTCGAAATTCAGGATCAGAGAGTAAGATAGCTCTATCTATCAAACCTTTGACTAAGCCCACTTTATGTTCCAAAGGGTGAAGCGAGTAGAAGTTTACATATCTACCCGACCAGCTAGTTCTATGAAACCAATTCGTTTTTAACATATTTTCTGTTCTAATGACACTCACGTCGAGAAAGCTTAGACTTGAATTGCTTTCCATTTCATATGTGAAAACAAGCTTTTCAATTGTTCAGGTTTTATACATGTGATTATATCATCAACATACCTTTTATACAGAACCAATTCAAAGGGCAGTTTGAGAATAGAATTCTCTTCTAATCTTTCCATTACAAGATTTGCAACATTTGGGGGAATTGGAGATCCCATGGCTGTTGCAAATACTTGTTAACTTTCCGATTTTATAGGGAAGTTATTGTAATTACCCCGAAAATCGAAAATCGATTTTTTAGCAGATCTTCATGTTTCATGGTCATTGGAGTCATTTTAGACTATTTTTATCAAAATGTTCGTATGTGTGTGTGTGTGCGTGCGTATGGCCGTTTCTATGTAATCAAATTTTTCGTTAACGTTTTCTGAAAAAGTAACAACGCGATCAGAATGATGAATGATGCAATCGATGTGCCCCGCTGTAACTTAGAGCTGATTAGATTTTGGTCCATTTTGGTCAAGTAGTTTTTTAGTTTTTTTTGGAAGGAGTTGATTAAACATTGCAATTTATACGAAAGGCGTATCCACCGAAGAAGTAAACGTAACTATATATATATATATATATTTAGATATATTTTAAAAAAAATTTTTTTTTATAAAATTAAAAAAAAAATTTTTTATAAAATTAAAAAAAAAATTTTTTTCTTGTTTTTTTTAATTAAAAATACTTTTTTCCAATAATGCAACTAATGCTAATGTAACCGCTTACAATAATCGAAAATTTATTCCAATGCAAGAGTGAGTTAATCATCGCCGAGAATACATTTTCAAAGAATATCGATGAAAGTACAAAAACATTTATATTACAATCTTTAAATAAACAATCAGTTCAAAACGAATTGTGAACTGAGATTAAATTGAAAATTAATATAAAATATATGATAATTAATAACATTGATGTTGAAGACGGATTGGTTAATGGAGCATGCGGAATATTAAAATTTATTACTTTTCAAGAAAATACTAAAATTCCGTCTATATTGTGGTTAGATTTTCAATTGGCCATAGTAGGAGTGAAAGTAAGAACTCGTTATCGTGATTATATGAAAAATGCAAATATAAATCAAAATTTAACAGCAATAATAAAAAAATATCGAATCAAGTAAATATTTCGAGTGAAGAAAAATAACAAATCACACGTAGTCAATTTCCAGTGGTTCCTGCTGAAGCGATTACGATTCATAAAAGTCAGGGACAAACATACGAGAAAGTATGTATGGATTTTAAAACATCAGAAATACGAACTTTACAAATGTTTATGTAGCACTGAGCAGAGTTTCAAAATTGAGCGGTTTATGTATTTTAAGAAAATTTAAATTAATAGTATCGAAGAAAACCAAGATCAATACTGCAAACCCGGATAATGATGAGTTGTATCGTTCGCGAAAAACTAATTAAGACAATTTATTTTGTAACATTAGTATGCTATAACTAGGAACCAAGCGAGCAACGAGCATACGATATTGGTTTAATGCGACGCCATATAGCAAACATTTTGATAAGTAGAAAACTATTGAATCGGGAAGTTCTTTGTGTGGCTCGTGGAGAGTCACACACCAAATAAAAAACATTAATAGCAGTAGGCCCTACTAGCCATACGTATCACTAACCCTCTCGCAAGAGCAGTCCTACCCGCGAGCTCGCGAAGCGAGCGAGCAAAAACAACCCTACTCGCGAGCGAGCGAAGCGAGCGAGCAACAATAGCCCTCTAGTTTGTAGTAAACACCATTAAAAATGAACACATTGTCTTCCAATACAAAAACAGCATGACGAAATTCATCATGCGATTTTTAATATTTTTAAATCAATATTCTTGTGTCCATGCCACCATCTAGCGGCTCTGCTCGGTAATCGGTCGGAACATACAGCCATACTTTTCTACTTTATATATTAGATTATACGAATTTCATATCCATGAAATTTAAAAAATCATAAGGAATGGAAATATTCTAGATCGGAAGAAACGTTTAATTTTCGAGTTAAAGTAGCTCCGATTGCGAAGGATAAAACTTTGATGTACTAATTAAGATACTGTACATAGAAATTATTAAATATTTAGGTAAACAATTTGCACGTACGAATAAGTGCAATACTTATTTAATACGGTATAGTCGAAAAAGCTATGTAGCGCGAGTAGAAAAAGTCGTGATAATATTTTTTCCCGAAAATGATCAGAAAGTTGAAATTACAGTTCGTGCGTGGAAACGAGGGATTGTGCTAAGCATTTCTTCGAAACGGCACGACTTTATGGGACTTAATATCGGTGTTGCGACGATAATTTCACCCTCTCTTGTTCATTACCTTTCAGAGCATTTTCACGTGTATACCTAAAAATTCGAAGTTTCGATAAGACCAATTCCATGCGCAGGCAGGTAGCGTGTCGTGACAAATCGTGATCGGCGTGTAACGTGTAACGTGTGCGGACTCTATATAGAAAATCACGAATCTACTGCCCAAGAATGAAGTGTTAATCTTCTCCAAAAGGTTTTAAGGCGCGCACTAATGTTTTCTTTTTATTAACAGCCATCGCGCCGAGCCGTGCAATAGAGACCTGTATGTAACGCGGAACAAGGCAAATTCGTTACGGCTAGTATTAATATTTATTTAATTATCTTTATGTTATCACAAACCTTCTGACAACGGCTCATCGACATTGTCCCTCACTGTTCTAACACTGTGAGACCTCTCGACTATTAACCCTTTGCACTTTGTCGCGAAAACGTGCACCTAGGAATCGTCATACGAGTGTTATACAGGGTGAGTTACCTAACGTTATCACCTCAAATATCTTTGTTGTTTTCAAAGATACATTAGGTACGACTATATCGATAAATGAACGTTTAGAAATTGCGAGTTTAGCTGGCACGAGTTAGCACCCCCAATATTAAATATGACTTTGAGTCAGAGTTGTGCTAATTCAATTACATTGCAATTCAATTACGTAATTGAATTTCATTGTATCCTGTCCGTCAACTTTGAGGTTATCTTTCCTGACCTGTTTCTCTCACTCTATTCCCTCAATATATTCTCTCAATATATTCCTATTCCTGCTTCCTCTACCTTCTCTCCCTTTTTTATTAATACTGAACTAGGAGTTTCAGGTCGCAGAAAAGCGTCTCATTGAGGCTATGAACCGATGAAGGCGGGTTGACAGTGCACCACGCCGCACAGTGGGCCAGATCGACGCGCTAGCTGTTCATGAGCTAAAAAATCGAAGTCCTCATATCGATTTTTAACAAATGTACAATGTTTCTTAAATGTCCATTACATTCAAAAACGATAATATTAATTAAAGTTATTAAAAACTCTCGTTACAATAAGCGTTCAAAGATCAAACTTTTTCAGATACGATTTATCACCGAAAAAATTCCTTTTCTTCATAACGATGTCCTGGAAAACCTACTAAAGATTAAGTGCCCAATTTGTTTTTGTATGAAGAATGTATATCTATGTTGAGAACGCACCAGGAACTAAACATTAATGTTCATAATTTGTTATAAAAACAAATACTTAGTCAACTAAGGAATACCGTCAAAGTTTTTCACCTTTGACAAGGGATAAGTTAAAAGTGTTATATAGTGTCGTGCTCTAACAAAGTGGAACATTTTCAGCAACGTCTCCTCTAAAAGATCCTGCAAATTTCACATCCAAATCGATCCAAACTTGGAAATTATGATGGTTTAAAGCGTCGCGTGTCACGCAATTCCGCGGCGATTCGCGTTGCGCGAAACGCATTGACGACCACTCAGCAGCTCTTAAGAGTGTAAAGATCTAACCCAGACCTATCTTATGAAGTTTTTAGATTATACGACCATTGATAAACATTCGAACTTATTACTAGCTCACAGTTGAATCATTTGCATTTGAGAGATTATAGTAACAGCATCGTAGTATAGCATCAGAGCAGTTTTTCCATATTAAAGACCTGTATTTTACCTTTGTTAAGAGGAATTGTAGTATAGATTCTTGTTTATTCATGGATAAACAGAGTTATAAGCAGAAAATCCGTATGATCAATCGAATATAGTCAGGAACTTTGTAAAATATAATACTTAATCTTGTTTGAATTTTTGTAATGTTTTAAATAAGATAGTAATAACACATTTTTGTTATTTCATTAAATATAATAAACTTTATTCATTCAATAATTATGAATTACTCTTGTTTGAATGCCTGAATAGCCAGTTTTCAAATATTTTGCATTATTCACACGAGTTTACAGACATTTCCGGTGATGTAACAAAAAAATGTTTCCTACAAAAAGTAATCAGTACTCAGTCTTCTACAAATCTCAATACAAAAAATTTCAATAATTTCTTTTTTTTAATAAAAAATGGTGTTTACCTTCATTATTTATTTATAACTATATATTTTTTATTCAATAATATTATAGGTGATGCCAAGACGAATCCGACAATATATTTAAAGTGGTCTTTACGTTTTGAAATAATGGTGAAATACGCGTGAACATCTAGCGCGCCGATATGGGCCACTGTGCGCCGCCACGCACGTGGCTGCAGTTTCTGCGTAAATATCTTCCGAAACACCAAGATTTCAGGAAACTTACTTTGTCACTTCGTTTCTACACGTGTCCGTGACACTGAGCAACTTTCACTATCGAGCCAAATATATTTACGGCCAAATTTCACCAAAATCGCGGAGCGACGAGAACACACGTGCTATACAATGCGCCACCTCTCGAGCCTCCCTCTTGAATTACATTGTATTTCAATTAATAGTAATTCAATTACGTCACAACTGAATTACTATATAATTGAAATTCAATATAATTCAATTACTAAGTATTTTAATCAGATGTGTAATTGAAAAACAATATAATTGAAATACAATGTGTAATTGAAATACAATACATATAATTGAAATACAATGTTTAATTGACATACAATATAATTGAAATACAATATAATTGAAATACAAAATATTTTATTTGTTGCAGTAATTTTTGAAAATAGTATTTTATTTTTAGAATATTGAAAATATTTGGATTTTGTCTTTTTTGGATATGCGACTGTCGCGTCGCGCGCCTCTATGACATACTGTTATGCCGCATCACCCTTTCCGATAAGATCCCAAGCCAACCTTATCTTCGCCCTTTTGGCCAAAGCTGAATCAAATGTTTGGCTGGACTAGGAACGGCAAAGTTACATACCCGGTGACACATTTTAGAGTAGACCAAAGGTCCTTGTAAAGAATCTATATAAGGAACCCTCTCATCGAGTGGGACTCACTCCCGAGCCGTCAGTTATTTTGTAAGGACGTATACTTTCTGTAAGCGCGATTTCTTGTGAACAATCTGTTGGTGTGGCCTACTCAATAAACGTTGAGTTATAAAGAAGAAAAAGGATTATTTCTCGAGGGAACCCCATCCTTTCCTTCTTCACGGCATAACAGTACGCAAGGTACACTTTTGTTAGTCGCGTTGCCGCATTTTAGGCGGATTTTTAATTCTTAATAACTAAATGACGAAGCCGAAATCACAATTTTTTTATTCTTTCTTTTCGTATTGTACATATTATCATGGAGGTCCACCCCTTAAATTTTCTCCCACCTGTAGTCGAACACCCATATACCAGAGGTTCTACGAAAAATACAAACAGTGACTTGGCGAATACAATATCAAGTGTTATTTCGCGGTAATATTTTATGGCCACGTGAATGATTGTTACGCACCGTGTTCAGAAAACGCAAGGACAAAAAAACAACCGCACTCCCTGTCGGCCCTTAAAACCACCCCGGTATGAGGTGAACGTATACTCCCGAGGGTGCGATATTCATATGAATGACCGGGCAGTCAAAGTGATAAGATATAAGTTGACGGCTGGTAGCCATCCACGGCTATTTGCATAATGTAGGTTCTCGTTATATACGCCCATTAACCTCCACGCCCCTTATGTCCCGTCGTCTTCCACGGCATCCGCTCTGCTAACCATTTTCCATGCGTGGCCCACACGAATAAGGAGTTTACACCTCACCACTGGATCTGCCTAACATAATATTTTATTGCCCGTTACTAATTTTCTCAAGTCATAATATATTATGTCAAATTATATGTATGTACACAGTGAGAAATAAAATTGAACCAATCAATCATCATTGTTTCATAAAGTCATTTATTTAGGTTTTGTTACATTATTACAGTATTTTATTTCGGACTCAATTTTGCACCGTTCCAAAATGTTAACCAACAAGTACATTTAATACTTCGTCTATGTGACTGCTCTTGCAGACGAAAATCGTTTTGGCATATATTTCTGAGTCGATTTATTAAATATTCTTGAGATTCCGATTCCCATTGTTCCTCTACCTCACGAGTGGCTAACCTTTTACATACCGGGTCCCATGGAAATCACCGACACTTTCCCCGACACGGTTTTCACCGACAATAACTTTGGCCGACACCGCCTTTAACCGAAAACGAAGTTGATCCGCAATGACTGGAGACGACCACAGTATGTATTATCATACAGTATTATCATATGTATTATATGTATTATCATACAGTGGTCGTCTCAAGTCGTTGTCGCTCAAAATCGTTGTGGATCAAATTCGTTGTTGGTCAAAATCGTTTTCGGTTAAAGGCGTTGTCGGCCAAAGTTATTGTAGGTCAAATCTGGAGTCGGTGAAATGTTGTCGGTGAAAACCGTGTCGGGGAAATTTGTGTCGGTGATTTCCATGGGACCTTTACATACCATGCGTCAATTTTTTTCACATACGAGTTCAGATTTTCAGATGGGCCATACAAAACAGCATTTTTTCTACCTTCTTACGTTCATAGGAGCAGACGTAGGATCTGCTTTTATTAAGGGAAGAAAAGGGATAACTCAATCACGCAACTAAATTAATTAATTTACGCCAGTTCAAAAAACACGTTCACAGGTCTTGCACTCGAAATTCACCCTTTTGTAAATCAATTTCACCCGTTTGAAAATCAATTTCACCCTTTTTCAAATCAATTTCAACCTTCTATTTTTAAGTTTTTGTAAAAAAATCAAATCAAATGTAAATGAATTGTTAAGAAATTCAAAATTTATTTATTGTAAAGATGTAGATCAAATACTTGTTTAAAAGTAATTACTAAACTGCGGATTATTATGCATTTATAGCTCCAAAATATTTTCAAAAAATGCCAGAAAATATAATTCCACAGAATTTAATACGATCTTTATTTACCTCAGATCCACAAAGACTATTGCCACTAAAAATAACGTATTACATGATTCCACTATCTTAAAATTTGCCTACAAAAATTGAAAATTGCATAAACATCCGCTGTCTAGAATTGTCTAGACATCGTGTCTGGGTTCGAGCTGTGATCGAGTGGAGCATTGTCTGTTTCGAGATATTTATTGGCATGATTGGTCCTTAGAATTAGTTACGGACATACCCCAGTGAATGACAATTGACGCATCGCAGGCCCACATCCAGCGGAAAGGCGACACCAGTTTTAGGGATAGATCTTAGAACAAGGTAGTTGTGTGCAGCGTCTTACGAGGCTTGCGTGAGATATAAAATCACGGAGTTTCTCATCTGAATATGTTCCCTTGCCAGTACTTTTCAGTAAATTTAATTTATTAATCAGAAAATGGCTACAATGAATATACATATGTCCACACAGTTTTCACACATTACAAAGTTAAATTCGTAATTACTAGACTGCGGATGTTTCGAGCGTAGTCCAGTACAAGATTGCCGCTCGTTTCGATCTGATCTTCTTTTTACAATTCGTTGGCGATTGTAATTTTACAATTCTTCTGTTCTTTGCGATTCTCTATTTTATAAATTTAATCATATATAGGGCTGCCTATCAACACGCATACATCCGTACTTCAACCCTATATTATTATTTTGTCGAGGACTGTACTCTCTACACTCCTCACTATGTATTATCTTGCGCCCCACGTTTTTCGTTTTAAATCACACAAGTATCTTCATAGTTATTAAAAATTCACAATCACAAATTTTCAGGACTATCTGTACGGGGTTAGGAATCTGTATGGGGCTAGAAAAAATTATTTTATACTTTTTAGTCCGTTTTTAAACGTGGTGTTTTTTAAAAATATATTTTATACTTTTTAGTCCGTTTTATTGCTCCTCTGTATAATTTATGCTTTAGACTTGGGCCTACTAACGCCGAATTAAATGTAATGTAGAGCTAGACCTGTAGACCT
The DNA here is from genome assembly GCA_933228785.1 of Lasioglossum pauxillum. Lineage (NCBI taxonomy): Eukaryota > Metazoa > Arthropoda > Insecta > Hymenoptera > Halictidae > Lasioglossum > Lasioglossum pauxillum. Next base: position 24,533,348 of record OW121701.1, on the reverse strand, counting down.
AGATCTAACAAGGAGTTTGTACATGGTTAAATGTAACTGGTTAGGCTTCACAGACATAATTACGAATTAATAAATCCGAGCCCAATCAGATCAAACGACATCCAGATGTAACTCGAGGGAGGGCAAACACGATTCGTTTAACACAACAAAGCGGTATTAATACAATCGTCATTTTCACTCTATTTAATTAGTGGATTCGTACAGAACGCAAGCATTGTTTGTCGTAATTACTTTTCGGAGAGACACAGCAGAGAGAAGATAAAGTGGTGAAGCGAGAAAAAAGGGGACGTAGGAAGAAGGATTCAGAAGGGTCGTAGAGTAAAATCCAAAGAGGAGCATGGAAAAGAGAGCTCAGAAAGCATATAAATAATAAAGCCGTTGACTTCATAACTCTACTCATTTTTGTGGACTTCGAGCTCCCAACCACCCTGTCCCTGTGTCTGTGTCTGTGTCTGTGCCTGCGCTTGTGCCCGTTCCCTACTCATTGCTCCTCCTGTTATGTTGAACAATACCGAAAGAAGCCCGTGGAGGAGGGGTGACTGAAGGCTGGGGTTTAAGCGGCGAGACAACCGTGTCCGATTAATTGTGCCCGGAGGACTTGTACACTCAAAGAGGATAATTCACCCATGCTATTTTATTCCTATTAACGCAAGCTTTACGGCCATGTCCAACCAGAGATGGGGGATTTTTCAGAGTTCTCTGATTGCGTGTCGGAAGGATTTAGCAAATCGGACTAATTCCGGGCAATGCGTTAAAAGTCATGGCAATCCTTCAGTTTGCCACCAAATTTATTTCACCTACCTACAAGACATACTGTGATACTTTCTTTTACAAACTGCACAAATTAAAATCGGAAATTCTCACAGTTCAACATCCACAACAGTAGATAAATATTCCGTTTTGTCGAGCGTAACGAATTAATAGAAATTAATTTATGTTATCGGCGTACAGGTTCGATCCAAAATCAAGACAAAGCAATTTTGCGATTTAAAATATTTTTCTCAACGTTTCGATCCGAGTATGGATCATCTTCAAGAGAATTTTGCGTCTGTAAAATACTGAATATTGTACTGAATGACAACATAATTTTTCACCGTACTTGTAATGTGTAAATTGTTTATAAGTGAATAAATTTGCAACTGAATTCCATGCTGGCACGAACTAAACTGAACCATGTGAACGTTAAGAGAGAACCAGTGTAAAAACAAAGGAACGACGTATGTTGACCAATCAGACACGGTGATCAAAAAGTTCTTGAATGAAGAACTTGCCGGTACATACAAATTGAAAACTGTCTTTCCTAACTCAGGCACATTTGCTTGTATACCATTTGTTGTTGTGGTATAAAAATTGAGATTCAAAATATTTGACCCAACAATTCTTTTTCTCCAAAATGAAGTAAAAACGAGCAAATCTCTAAAAGACATTTTGTCTTAGTTTTTCGGTCCCCTTTCGGGACACCCTGTATATGCAGATCTTTCTTTATTTATAGTTAATGTTATTTAATGGCATTTACTTAGATATCGTGCCAGCGTATGATAAAAAAAGGTGTTTAAAACTTGGAGAACAGTTTTGGAAAAAGTTTTTACGAAATATGATGTTAAGGTACATACGTACATATATGTATGTATATTATTCAGTTCTGGTGTAAAAAGTAAATCTCCGAATAATCCAGATTCTTTGATGGATTGATTCCGCTTAAAGTCTTAACTATGTAGGATTGCGAAGCTTCAAATGCGAAACTGCGATTGACATTGATTTACATACGTTTCGTATTGCTATCTGGAAAGTTCTCACCACCGCACCGCACCGCGCCGGGTGGAACTACTAACCGCTTATCTGCTGAGGACAAAGATAAAACCAAAAGACGCGAGATCAGCACTTTTTTACAAACTCTCAAGCCCGACTACTTTTCAAGAATTTATGTCTGTCAGGATTCATTCATTTTCAACGTATTCTCCTTGCAGATTTAACCAGTCTGATCTAAACGATACCGTTAGAAATACATATTGAAACGTTTCTTAGGAAAATACGAAAATTAAGAGAAAATTAAAAAAGGCTGAACAGAATGGTATGTTAATTGTTTAATAGTTGTGTATGTGTGACCCAACAAAAATTTCTAGAAATTTAAACTAGGAAGGATTTCTAGTTTTGTATTCATCTATCAGTTTATATTAGAATAATGTGATCGGTTGTTAATTCTGTTTTGCAAAATAGTTGAGAATTCAATCGTTTATTCAATGCTGTGCTGGTGCAAATGAACATATCAAAAATGTATATTAACCCAGTTTTATAGTTTTATAGTCACGTACACGTAAATAAACAGGGCTTAGCATTTTAAAAGAATTATTAAAAATATTTTTATTGTTTACAACGCACACTATACTATGAAAAATCTCCCCAAGTGAAAATAACAATTGGAAAATTCGAAAGAACACAATTTAAAGAAATTATTTCAATGAATTTTTTATGTGATTAATGTTTTCTTTAGGAAATCATATATTTTTTAATGTACATACTTCCAAAACGAATCTCCTTATGTTCGAAGTCAGTATTAAGCTGTTTATATCAAACAATTAAGAATTTCGAAAACATGTAAATATGAACATTAAACGAATTTCTGTATTTGATCCTCACTATGCTCAGGGAAGTAAAATATTTTATTACTACAGTAACACCACTTAACATTCGTACACTTAAAAAGAGTATAAAATTTTTTTAATTAAAACAAACGGGATGACCTTTTCTTAGAAGTTAAAAGGATTAATTCACTCAAACAATTTTGGGAAATTCGCAAATGGTCGGGATCACACAAAAAAATAATAAATCCCCATGTAACTTTTTTATTTATGCCTACATTGAAAGTTCAAAAAATGCGTCGTATAAATATGCATTACCTTAAAATTTCATCGAAATTTATTAATGCTGCTATAAGTAAAAAAAAAGGTTAAATATAATGAAAATTGCAGTTTTTAATAGATTATGTAATTGAAAATAATTGCAGTGTCATAAATCTGAGGATTCTTACATGTTTCAATGCCTGTCGTTTTTTTCTGCGTCAATCGATATTGATGAAATTTTCAGAATGTATAAAAAAGTTGCAAACAACAACTTTCAGTATTTTCTCTGTAATTCCGACCAATTGCAATTTTTTCAAAATTTCTTTTTCACGTCATGGAAGAAACTAATTATTCAAACTTTTCAAAAAATCCAGGTTGCATGATGCAAATATTAAAACATTTATCGTCTTGTTAAGAGTGTCCGAATGTTATTGTGAGTCACCGTGTGTGTGTGTGTATTTCCCATAACTGAACATGAAGTGTCGACAAAATTTCATAGTATTTACGAGGAGAATGTCGAATTGCATCGATTAGTTACCAAATATACGATTCCATTTAAAACAGTATCAATAATCATGGTATATGTTTGTTCCACGGAGTTTTTTTGATGAAGCAATAAAACAGAAATATGGAGGTGATTCTGTCGAAAAATTGGTACGAACACTTACGATTCGAATGTGTTTTACGCAGGACTGGTCTTTTAAACATGGATACATATATCTACATTTTTTTAGATGTACAGAGTGTGTTATAATTAGACTGCTATTTCATTTCGAAAATTCAGCAGTTAATCATTAATCAATTATCCGATTGACGATTAATAATCGTTTAATTAGTATTATTAAATACTAAGTATTTAATCGTTAACCGCAATTAATGAATAATAAGTATTTAATCGTTAACCACAATTAACGACTAAACGAGGAGATTAATTGTTAATTGCGATTAACAATTGAAGTTGAAATTTAGTCGTCAATCGTAGATTAAATTTTTGCCGAACCCTGATTTCTATGAAGGACATGGTCATTGAACCCAAATGATAATTCTAGTTTTAAGTTAGTGTGTATACGTGCATTCAAATATAAGAGCAACCGAATTTAAGATGTGAAATCAGATAATCAATAGTCAGTCAGAATTAGAAGAATGTTAAGATAGTTTCGAGGCCGAATTAAGCAGCTATGTTAACTGAGCATCCACAGTTCCAATTTCCATTCCCGCCGTGCCATGTTGACCAACACATTCCAACAAGACCTAGTTTTCACATTTTCCGTATTTAGACTCAAAGAGTAAACTGACACTTATGACCGTTAAAAATCGAGTCGTCCTTTGATTTTGAATACAGGTACATTGAATTCAGGTATCGAATCTATATGAAATCAATACAGAATATGAAATCAATATTTTATAAATTAAATTTCGGTAAATCATTTTATTGACAAATTTTAACTTGAAAATTTGAAAAGTATGAATTGCCAAATATTCGTGGAAATCAAATAATTTCTCAGAGGTCAAAGAAAATTAGTAGAACAATACGATGTAAGAAACAGTGTACATTACGAAAATCTCTCGTGTACAAAGATCATATTAGGTTGTTCCAAAAATTAGTTTTCGATTCATGCACATAATGCAAATTCATGTTAGGAAGTACTAAAACATTAAGATAAAGATTATCGCATTGTTTGTATTTATTTAGCAACATGAAAGGAACACATTCCGAAAGAAACTTTTGGGACAATCTAATATACATACATAACGCAGTATATTCATGTATGACGAACTGATTAATTCAATGTTACCATAGCATACCGTAATTTGTTATACAACTATTACTTACGTGATGCAGCCTCAATGCGTAAATTGAATAGAGCACTCACCTAAAAAGAAACTTAGCATTAATATTCGTGTCAAATATTTTATGTTCGTGATTTAGACAGAATCTTGGAAAAGAAATAAAAGATCTGAGGCGATAATTATGTTCTGATTATCGTAGCACTATCCTTATTTGTGGCACATCAAATTTGTACGGTGTTAATCTATACAGGGTGTTCATTTGAAAACTTTCCAGCCAAATATCTCGAAAAGTATGAAAGATATTAAAAAAGTGTAAAACACGTGTCCAAGGATTTCGAGAGGGAAAGAGGGGGACAGTATCAGTTATTTATTTAAAAATGAAAAATAAAAGCCTATATGAATAAAGTCGTCTACGCTCTGTCTAGACAGTCTAGACGCGTCTGATCAATTGACCGACCCAAAATCAAGCTATTGAAAGTCATGTCATTTTACAACACCCGCTATATGTAGTGTACGCGCGTTTCCAAATGTTCAAGCCGCCGCGTTCTATTAACCCTCATTAGCTTCCAACTTTCTGCGCCAAGCGTCTTCTGTAACAGGATTTCAACGATCAAAATCACTTCGATCACGCTATGGTTGGTGGCAATCGCCACTCCAGAATAGAGTTGCCCTCAGTTCAAATACTACAAACCGATTCGTAGACTCCTTCTACCGCCCATTTCTTGGAAATTATATTTAAGCTACAGTCATTCCGACTAGTTTTGTTAGAAGTAGCTTCGTCTTAACTGCTGGCACAGGCATCTATCCTAATCGTATCTACGCTTTATTTAGCATAGATTTCGAAAGAACTGTCAAATATCGAGTTTCTCTTATCAAATGAATCCTACAATGTTACGTACACGTGAAAAATGTAACACTGCCGTTCTAAAGATAGAAGACTTGACTTCTCTGGCTGCAAGAGTGCTTCCTCTTGGGAATTTCTTAGCTAAATGGATTATCTGAACCCATCAGCGAACCGCGCTGTCTTAGATGTTTGACGGCAAACAAACTGTGCTGCCGCTGCACTGTTCAGATAATTATTAAATTACTATTTTGTGAATTCGATTGAACGAAAGTTGACATTTAATTAGGGGAGACAAAAACTTGTGTAGAGCTTCTCTAATTGCAAAACGAAAATACAGAATAACAATTTCGTGTTTGCAACTTCGTTTTGGAGAAAACTAGATTTGAAATTCTCAAAATATACAAATAAGAGTATATAGCAATAAGAGTTACGCAAATATACGTAAAACGATTAAAAAATTACGTGTTAGTAATTAGTATCACATTTTAGCGGAATTAAAACGTAGACTACCGAAGAAACTTCTAAAACCATTTTATCGTGAACGTAAAATTATTCCTCGTCGAACGAACTCATGTCAATCAATTTTAGTTTCGTACTTGCTCAAACACACACAAAATGCTTTCTTGTAATTGGTCATAGTTTTGTTCTTTTGTTTTGAAGAAAGTTAACCCTTTGCACTCAGAACTCTAGTAGTCCTACTATCTGATCCTGAATTTAGATCGGACAGTTCGTATATCACAGACATGGAATCAACACGTGGTTATAAAGTTGTAAAGAGTTTAAAATAATTTGTTCACTTAGCAAGTGGGTTTGTTTCTTAGAACATTTAGTTTTTTGTGCGTAATGCAACATAAATTACATATTATACATTGATTTAATAATTTTTACAGACGCAATTATATAAACATTTTTCTTGAAAATGGTTTAAATATTGACCGAAACGTTGAAAATTTTGTGGTAATTTGCAAAATTGCTTAGTTTAGTAACATCAGATCAAACCAGTGCGCTGAAAACATCAATATACGTTATTAACAAATTGTCGATCGAGATAAAAGAAACAGTTAAAAAGTAAAAGGTCATGGAATAACAAGTATTTCATCGACTAAAATCGTATTGGTTACAAATAAGGATTATATGTAACCGACAATTTTTTCTCTTGTTAGGAAATGTTATCGTTGAGAGAATTCATTTCGATCACGTATAACAGTTATCAACAAGAGAAAGTTATTTCGATCGTTCATAACAGTTATCGATACGAGAAATTTATTTCGGTCGCTCATAACAGTTATTGATAAAGCAAATTTGTAATAGTTATTATTAAATAGTACAACTTGCAAATGGCAGAGAATCAATTATTTCATAAATTTTTTATTCATAAAATGAATTGCTGTAATCAAAAATTAATGTGACAAACATAGGTTGTTCCAGATTTTCTCCTGAAAAATTACACCGTAAATAATCTAGCATTAATTTTAGAGCAGAAAAGATTCGTTCAACGCTAACCTGAGTTGCGGGCACAGCGTGAATTATGCACGCTAGTTTTGATAAATACGGAGTCTATATTTCTGATTTTCCCAGTAATCTATAATATTTTTGTCTACATTGGTACGTTTTTCCCGAGTGGAACAGAGTCGTCCGTGAACAAAGATAGTCAACAAACAGATTTTGTGTTGTTCTTATGGTCTGTTGATGCGTCTTGTTGCAGGGATACATACCGGTATAATACCGGTATACAAAATAACGGTATTATACCGGTATTATCCCAATAACCTTTATAGAAACCGAATTACCGGTATGACATAATACCGGTAAATGCAAATACCGGTATATTTCAAGAACTTATACCGGTATTATACCGGTATTTTCGGTTGTACGTTGTACCGAAATACCGGTATGATACTATTTGGAAGTACCGATATATTTTCTGATATTTGCTGGTAATTTTAAAAATTTTCTTATTTTATTTAACAACAACAGTGACGACGCACGGAGACCGCTGCGGAGCGCGGAAGGCGGAAATAATTGAATACGCGGCAAGGACAATGGCACGCAGAATTTTTGTTTTTTTGCAAACTTGTTTGAACGTCGGGAGAGCAATAAATCCATTGACGTTCTTTGCTTTTTGAAGTCATATTTTATTAACATAAATAATTTGATTAACATTATAATTTATATAAATATAAAATATTTGTTAATTTCTGTGATTTTTTAAGGGTATTATTTTGTTATTTTTTTATTTTAATAATTTCATGTATGTACGTATATATACCTTATGTTTTCTTTTTTTGTATTTTTGAATTGTTATAAATAAAAAAATTAAAAGCTTCTATTTTAAGTTAAAAATATTAAAAAATACAAAAATTTTCTCGCATACCACGCCACTCTCTGCACAAAATAATACCCTTAAAAAATCACAGAAATTAACAAATATTTTATATTTATATAAATTATAATGTTAATCAAATTATTTATGTTAATAAAATATGACTTCAAAAAGCAAAGAACGTCAATGGATTTATTGCTCTCCCGACGTTCAAACAAGTTTGCAAAAAAACAAAAATTCTGCTTGCCGCGTATTCAATTATTTCCGCCTTCCGCGCTCCGCAGCGGTCTCCGTGCGTCGTCACTGTTGTTGTTAAATAAAATAAGAAAATTTTTAAAATTACCAGCAAATATCAGAAAATATATCGGTACTTCCAAATAGTATCATACCGGTATTTCGGTACAACGTACAACCGAAAATACCGGTACAATACCGGTATAAGTTCTTGAAATATACCGGTATTTCCATTTACCGGTATGATGTGATACCGATATTTCGGTTTCTATAAAGGTTATTGGGATAATACCGGTATAATACCGTTATTTTGTATACCGGTATTATACCGGTATGAATCCCTGTCTAATTGTACGAAACCTTCTCAATGAATTTCACAGGGTTGATTCATCCGAAAAAAGATAGACAACTCAATAGTTAAATAAGCAACCGATAACTGTTATGAGCGACCGAAATAAATTTCTCTCCTTGATAACTGTTATGAGCGATCGAAATGAACTTTTCTCATCGATAACTGTTTTGAGCAATCGATAACAGTTATCGAGGAAGATCCAATTTGTTTTTAGAATAACTGTTATTTTTGGTCCCTGCCCGTATAAAACCAGATACGAAAATACTCGTGGCAAATAAAAGCAATTCGAGGGGTGTCATAAACAAGTACTGATGCTTAAAAGAAATGTTGTTCGTACACCGTGTCATGACAGTGAACGTGTTTGTGTTCAATGTCGCGCCATATGTATTTCTGTGAGTCGAAAAAGTAGAGTACAGCGTGTATGCGAAGAACACGTGTGGATGAGAGAAGTCCCTGGCTGGTATTTATCTGACGGGTACCGATCGAGCGTATCAACCATTGTAATTCATTTGAAGAAATACAATTGTTCGATAACGAAGTTATAATTGAAAGGGAAGATTTATTTTTAGTGGGCTTAATCGAAACCGTACATGGGAATCGACGTGGTACAATAGAAAAAATTTGCGGAGCAATCAATGTGGTAAAATTGAAGAGTAAATGCATTTAAAAAACAATTTCGCGTAAAACGTTCTCGTTTGCACGGAAGCAATGTCTGGGCTATGCAATCTGTAAGAGAATGGCAAGGACATGGTACATCTACACGTGCAAAACGTGTCGGTAAGTATCCGGCGGGGCGTATAGATAGACATGCCAGTAAATAATTTAGCATCGCACGCCGCACGCCGCCCGGCAGTCTGCCGCCCTGTCTGTAAATCCGCAATAGAGCTTCTCCCACGTGCTCCTGATCTCTTTACCCTTCCTCATTGCAAAACCTGAATCAATTACACTCCCCAAAGCATGCTACCTGCGTACGCGTCCGTAATCGAACCAATCAACTGACATCTGCCCACGTTCTGTCGCTGCTATGACAGTCGAAATTTGTGGTCCAACCCAGGAAAATGAATTGGTGGTGCCGCGATATTCTTTGTAGATCCTCGAACACGAATAGATTTAATCCACGCGTCCCTTTCCAACCGCGATCTCGCTGTTATAGGAAACTAGGTCAAATGGTTTTCCGTAAACGTGTTACACGTCGATATTGCACAGTAGAGAACTGCATCGGGCGGGAAAACCGGGCGACCCCCTCTTTTTCCCAGGACTTTTCTACCGGCCGCCTCGGTTCACGGCGGCGTTCAACTAACCATCTTATCTCGAATATAACTAACCGGACAAAAGGTCTGCGTCTATCTGTATGTACTATTTAGTCCTATGTGTTTTGTTTATCGGGCGCATGTTACCTCGGAAATGATGTTAAAACAACACACTCTATACATACTACGTATGTGAACATATGTTTACGTTTCTCATTTGGCATCCGCCTGTTTGGCTCTATGATTATCCCTACCTTGTTTACCATAAAACAACGTTACCCACCAACAAGTATGCTATTACCTATCACAAATGTTACCTCACAAATGTTTCAAATCATTTTTATTCATTTAGTATTCGAGTACCCATATGTATTTCTGTGAAGAGCTAACAAGTGGAATTGGAATGATTGTACAACGTGCGTTTGTTTGTTTGTGGACACTCGCGAGTGGCACGCGGATGATTGTTCCACTGAAAGTTGTAAGGCTTGAGCCCTGTTAGACCGTGGACGTGTCGACTCGCGAATGTTGCTTGATTAGGATTACTGCTCGCCAAATTAATATTGGGCAGCCGTTTCAATGGTCGAGTGATAACGAATAATAGCGATTGATTCGAGTTAAAGGAAAGCGTTTCGTCCCGGACCTGCTAGGAGACTCATCGGTAAGGCTAATCTAGCAGGCCCTGCCTTCGACGCTAGCGGACGCGAGGGATCTTGACTGATGCGATCCCATTTTCGTTAGTTGTTCTGATCGCTGGACAAGGAAATACCGGTGTGCGAAGTCTTGCAAGTCGTATGAATGATTGACGAAGACAACGGCTCGTGCGTTGTACTTCTCTACCCGAGGACTGGATTAGAGTGTCACGGCGTTCGAACGTAAAACTCAACTCTGTGATCTTGACTTCCATTCAGGGTCGCCAGAAAGTGAGCAAACCAGCACTCGGGGGAAATACAAGGTACCCCCTCTCTGGTCATCAGATAGGGGTACATCATCTCACCGTGACTCCCCTCATCTGGCGACACTGCTTCCAATTCTAACGCGATGTTCTTGAGCAGGCCTGGCGACGCTGGCCCGCGGAACAGATGTTGCTGCTACTCCTCTTCGGGAGGGAGAGAAGCAGCCACTTCTCACCTTCTCCGCAAGAGAAGGAGAGAAGTAGCCACATCTGTTCCACGGGCCAGCGTCGCCCAGGCCTATTCTTGAGGATCCTCTATGCGCGAGAGGGCGTTTCTCAATTTAGGCAGTGGTGCTGTGTCACCGATTGCCATGAGAAAAGAAAATGCACTTATTGGTTCCTGCCGAAAGTTGCATTTCGCAATCAGCACTCTTTTGACTGTCTAGGTCCCTTCTAGTAGCTCTGAATGAGGCCTTGGGAAGGAGGAGTGGGGCGATACCTAGCTTGGTCGACGACTAGTGTCAGTAATTTGCATCCGTACTTATCCGTCGCCGGTGGTCCTTCGGAGGGGCTAAATTTGTGGCACTTGTACTGTTAAAGATGTACAAAAATCTAAACGTCTGACAAATACCTCGAATGGTCGCCGAATGACAATAATAGTTTACTTAATCCTCGAAGAAGGTTTTCAGTTACGAACGTGACATAAATACTGTCCGAAGGAAACCCACGTGTACAGTTCCTGCGCGACGGAACACTGTATAAGACAACATACAATATATGATACACAACAGTGCATCTTGTTACATCTAGTATTAATAGACTTGTCTTCTACCTTGTCTATCAGTTTTGTTCCGATATGAGGCGAAGGCTCGGGATCATTTTTTAGATCAGAGCACCTATGCGGATTGACCTTGTTCTCGAGTGGACCGAGAGGTTCCAATGTAGCCGCAAACTTCTTCGGGAAAGGATAAAATATAATATTTCGTAAGAAAAAGAGGGGATAGCGATTTTCTTATTTAGGAACAAACACCGCCGCGTTGTAGCGGAACAAGACAGCATATTATGAGAATAATATTTGTATGAATTGCTTATGTGCGAGGAAACGCCAAATGGAGTAATATTGCGACAACGCAGTAGCTGCATTATCAAGCCAAGCCAAGCATGTAAACACAATATGCGTCGACTTTAAGCTACCACAAACCTCAGAAACGAGGAGTTTATCTCTAGGGATCTGGAGATTACCAATACGCTCAAAAACGCTGACAGGCTACGGAAACAGTCGCGAGATTCGTTGAGCGAAAATACAAGAAAGATGGGTAAAAGTGATGTTTAGGAGACTGATCTCCAGTGACCTCGACTTTTATACATGTGTAGAGGGTTTCAACCATCGCTCACATACTGTAGTTTTTCTCATACACAGATCTGACCAGTAGACCGCGGGGCTTTATTCAAAATACAAAATGTTGATAAATGTGAATAAAAATTGTATTCTTCTTTTAATTATCCTATGAAGCTGAAACTAATACATCGATGTCCTTGAACATTTTTAACATGTCCACTGCTTGAAATTGTGCGTGCCCATTTTCGTCGTAAATGCATAAAATCCGCAGTCTACTGATCAGTTTATCGATTATACTGTCCAACACCAGAAATGTTTCCAATATACTGTTGGGTGGATCTTATACAGTTTTTCACGCTAATTCCAAATCTACCCTTAATATTTCTCCTACACGCACGGTTTTTGAGAAACATGACTTTGAAAAAAAACGTATTTTTCAAATTTAAACAAATATTGTGGTGTTATTATAAAAAATATTGAATTGTTCATTATAGCAAAAGATTCTGTAGGCTTTCTCGAATCAGCGATATCCAATATTAATACATCATGATTGTTTAAACATGTTTAAACATGGGATACGGCGCACAGTGGGGTATTTGGCCTGAAAAAGTGGAAAAAACTATTGTAGCGTTATTTATAGGCTCAAGGTTATAATATTATATATCGTTGGATTCGCCTTAAGATCAGCTACAACATTATGAAATCCAAAATACATTTTAGTATTTGAAAAATCAAATTTACCTCATTTTTTTGAAAAAAAAAATTTCTTTTAAACTTTTATATATTGAAATTTGTAGACGTCTGTATACTGTTCCTCTTTTGTTCGAAACATTTTTTCCTCGGATTATCGAGAACCCCTGAAAAAGCAAGGCGATAGTGGAATATTTGCACTATTATAACTTGAAAAATATTTAAGAAAAAATATTTTAATATAGTGTTTTGGAAAGCTGTCAAAACAAGCTACAAGAATATGCAACAAAAAATAGGGAGTTCTATTTAAGAAATGGAAGATAAACTTCAAGTGATTTTCAAACGACTATTCTAGGTCGAATCAATGACACCATTTTATGCCCTCCTCTAAACCATACAACTTTTGTCTGAAACATTTTTCTCCAGAATAGCTTCATTTCCCAGATATACGTCTGTTTCACGTTAAATGACTCACCCGGTATATTATAAGAATATTTTAAAATGATTACCATTCATTTTCATCGGAAAATACATAAGAAATTTCTTCCTCGGATAATGTTTCTTCTTCATTTGAGGCCAAACGTAGCCGAACGTACGCTTACGCGAAACGCTGCTAAACACTTAATTCTAAATTAGCTATAAAATTTGAATCCGGACATATCCGGAATCAAACTTTGTTGGCTTATAATCACGAATCTTTACCGAATGTAATGACACCAAAAAGAGCACTCAATACGGCTTTATACTGTAACAAAATTGTCAATAAAGTTTTGTAATTTTTAAAAAGCTTACAGAATGATTGGTAATATTCAAATATTAATAACTATACTAATTTAGATGTTAACAAAATGAAATCTATGCGAAAGTGCTCTGTATACCTACCTGAACAACTTTTGCAATACAAGAATTTACAGAATTTCCCTTCAAACACATGAAAATCGCCAATGAACAGACCCTGTTTTGGGGACTGTTTAAGAACGCCAAGCGCGCCTTAAAATCTCTCAACTTTCGATGAAGTTTACTACTTCACGGGTGTACAAATAGAAAAAATAATATAGCAGCCTTATTCTTCAGACCTTTAACTACAACGAACAACAAAAATTTTATGCCATACGCAAAAATTTAGAAATTGAATTTTTCCACTTTTTCGGGCCAAATACCCCACTGTGCGGCGCAGCGAACGCCTGTTGTAGTGGTGAGCGCCACTGGCGGCAACTCATGTCTGGCGAAGATATTTTGCTTTCTGGTTCAAAAAAAATGTCGACCATGCAAACTTGAAATGGTGGTTTCTCAAGATAAAAGTCTGCTCTGTCGCGTGGTATAGTTCGATTTTCCACTGGACACTTATTTTTTGAGATAATTTGAGAAATATCCTCGAAAATTGGTGCAAAAATGGTGACTCTCCGCCTTTAGTGATTGTTTAAACATCTTTAAATAATCATAATGTATTAATATTGGATATCGCTGTATTCGAGATAGTCTACAGAATCTTTTGCTATAATGAACAATTCAATATTTTTTATAATAACACCACAATATTTGTTTAAAGTTGAAAAATATGTTCTTTTTTCAAAGCCATGTTCCTCAAAAACTGTGCGTATAGGAGAAAAATTAAGGACAGATTCGGAATCAGCCCGAAAAACTCTATAAGAACCACCCAACAGTAGTTGTGGAACAAATTTGGTGTTGGACAGTGTAATTTAATAAAGTAGCAAAAGTATATAAATGAAACAGACTCCCTCTGATATATTAATGGGAAGTTATTCCTAAAATTTCAACACTGAAACATGACTCTTTCAATAATATATTGCAATATGCTATCATTATCGATTACGTGTAGCTATAACACTGATGAATCGGGGCAGGTGAGCGATAGCGGTCATGGCACCAAAACCTTGTACTCGTCATGTCGACAGACACTTTCTTGACCTGTTCGAACGCGTATACTTCACTCTAACTATGTTGTTCTGTATTTTCCACAATGATAATGTTAGCATGGTCAGTGCAAACGACCCACAGTGGGTAAAACCGATGAATTCTGTATCAAAATCAAAGAACTTTCGGTAGAAATGAGATAGAGCGATGAAATTTTTTTAAAATGGAAGCTGAAACTTTGCAGAATATGAAATAATTATGGAAATTGTGGTACGAACGTTTTTTAACCTTGAGAAAATACGTTAAACTTGCACAATTTAAGAAAATTGTGGTTTTTCCAATACCAAGGGTGGAAGAAATTTTTTTTTAACATGCGACGCATCATTTCCCATAGATTTTTTCACGCTGATTTCAAATCTCGTTTTAAAATTTGTCTACGACCTCAGGATTTTGCACGAAATCGATTTTTGTGAACACAACTTATGAAATCATTTTTTCGTTGAAATGACTTGGTAATCGATCTGTTGTAGCAAATGGTTTTGGATTTAAGCACTTTGTTTACATATTGCATTGAAACAGTTTGATTTCATTAATAAATCTGAGAATATTTCATTTCATAACCAGTTACGATACATTTCCGTTTTTCATCAGTTTTAAAATTTACGACCTTGAATGATTATGTCGTTGAAATTGTCACGAAAATGGCTACAATCGTAGGAGTTCAAAAATCTGTAGTGCTATTTAAAGAAGCTAAGATGACCTTCTAATCTCCTAAGCACCTCCACTTGAAAAAAAGGTTATGTAGACCACGTAATGGGCCCCTAGAAACCTAACAACGTTTGTCTGAAGCATTTCTTCCTATTTCAAAAAATGTAGAAGTTATTCAGGTGGCTCACCCTGAATTAGACAGACAGAACTTTCCACAGGAAATAAAAAATGAGCAAGTACGCGCTAATCTGTTAATTGCTAATTCGATAAGCCGATCGTTCAACGTAATATTAACTTTAGAAGGGTCACTCGGCACGAATATCGTAGATTCAAATTCGTGTTGGGCAATGTAATATTGTCCTACGTTAGTTAGCGCGAAAGCTTGAATGGAGTAGATTTTAGTAGATGAAAACGAACGCACTAGAACTCTGCAGTGAGCGCGGGTGGAGTGATGTGTTCCAATTTCCATTTCTGAATCTGACTATGACTCATTGTCAGTTCTTTCATCCTCAAACTTCAAACGCACTGATATCGACGCGCGCTTGCGATGCACCTTCTCGTTCATTTTCGTAGTTTTTTTACTATAGTAACATAATTCGTTATTGCAGGGTTACATTCGTAAATGCAGGAAATCGGAATAAGCTTTATACACAGGACATCCAATGTTGGAATAGCATGTAGCTACAAATATTTAATAGCACTCGTGTATTTATAAATGACATAATGCAATAGTAATAAACAATAGTAGAAGCATTATTCTAATCTAAAGTGGCACTGTCTGTGTCTGAAAAGAAGGTATACAGGGTGGTTCACCAGATATTACCACCTCGATTTTCGTCATTATTATTATTCGTTGCGAAGAATGCTTATATAAGGTTGAATGGTTTCGAGAGATGCATACTTTGATGTTGTGAGATTTTTGTAGGTGGACGCGTAGAAGTATTAACCTATTAATTTTCCCATTTATATTTGTTTCACCCATCCTAAGTTCAATTCTCGTGACTCGCGGGTTGTCGTGGAAATACACTTTGCGTTTAATACCTATTGCATATTGCAGTTTTGATGAAATTTGATAATCGCAGGATAATCAACGAATTAATCAACAACTTATTTACTATTTCAGGTATGATAAATAATGTTGTCATTAATATTAATATTCAAATGTACTTTTTGCAAAATTGCTAAATGAAACACACAAAACTGGTTACTAACAATATTTATTAGTCTTTTAAGAGGCGCATCCCTTTTCATCCATTGAAATAGTACGTTGGTAGAAATGCTCACACACAGAGTCCTCAAATTCTGTAATTAAAGACAGCGGATATTTATTCATTTATGACAAAACTGGTGTAATTTAAAGCAGTGAAAACACCGGAATATGTTGAATATGTAAAATACTGCAATATTAATTTCAACCTATTAAACATATTGAGAAAGAAAATGAATTTTTATTTCACTCCAGTTTGTTGTAAATCAGATAAAAAATTTCTATTTTGCATAAACATCCGCTGTCTACTAACCATCTGCACATAATTAAATGCTCATTGTTATCATTCCAAGCAACGAAATTTCAGGGAAACTGTATGATCTTGAAACAAAAAATGATATTCAATCAAAATGTAGTTAAATATTACCAACAATGGCATTTAATTAACTTCCCGATTCATAGGGAAGTTACTGTAATTACCCCGAAAATCGAAAATCGAATTTTTAGCAGATCTTCACGTTTCATGGTCATTGGAGTCATTTTAGACTATTTTTATCAAAATGTCGGTATGTGTGTGTGTGTGTGTGCGTATGTCCGTTTGTATGGTATCAAATTTTTCGTTAACGTTTTCAGAAAAAGTAACAACGCGATCGGAATGATGAATGATGCAATCGATGTGCCCCGTTGTAACTTAGAGCTGATTAGATTTTGGTCCATATTGGTCAAGTAGTTTTTTAGTTTTTTTAGTTTTTTTCGAAAGAAGTTCATTCAACAATGCAATTTATACGAGAGAACGGAAAGTTTCCACCGAAGAAACAAACGTAATTACACAAAAAATTTTTTTTTCGATTTTTTTAAAATTAGAAAATTTTTTTTTTTTAATCTTTTTTGTACTTTAAGATGATGTTTCCGCTTACAATAATCGAAAATTATCCCAATGCAAGAGTAAGTTAATCATCTCTACTCCCGAGAATACATTTTCAAAGAATATCGATGAAAGTACAAAAAAAAATTTATATTACAATCTGTAAAAAAACAATCAGTTCAAAACGAATTATTAACAGAGATTAAATTGAAAATTAATATGGACTATATGATAATTATTAATAACACTGATGTTGAAAACGGATTGGTTAATGGAGCACACATCCGGAATATTAAAATTTATTACTTTTCAAGAAAATACTAAAATTCCG
The DNA here is from genome assembly GCA_933228785.1 of Lasioglossum pauxillum. Classification (NCBI taxonomy): domain Eukaryota; kingdom Metazoa; phylum Arthropoda; class Insecta; order Hymenoptera; family Halictidae; genus Lasioglossum; species Lasioglossum pauxillum. The sequence goes on along the minus strand of OW121701.1, from coordinate 24,515,807 downwards.
TCTATATTGTGGTTAGATTTTCAATTGGCCATAGTAGGAGTGAAAGTAAGAACTCGTTATCGTAATTATATGAAAAATGCAAATATCAATCAAAATTTAACACCAATAATAAAAAAATATCGAATCAAGTAAATATTTCGAGTGAAGAAAAATAACAAATCACACGTAGTCAATTTCCAGTGGTTCCTGCTGAAGCGATTACGATTCATAATAGTCAGGGACAAACATACGAGAAAGTATGTATGGATTTTAAAACATCAGAAATACGAACTTTACAAATGTTGTATGTAGCACTGAGCAGAGTTTCAAAATTGAGCGGTTTATATATTTTGAGAAAATTTAAATTAATAGTATCGAAGAAAACCAAGATCAATACTGCAAACCCGGATAATGATGAGTTGTATCGTTTGCGAAAAACTAATTAAGACTATTTATTTTGCAACATTAGTATGCTATAACAAGGAACCAAGCGAGCAACGAGCATACGATATTAGTTTAATGCGACGCTATATAGCAAACATTTTGATAAGTAGAAAACTATTGAATTTCCCTGAAAACGTATAATCTTCTTAAAACGTACACTTAATAAATAATAATAATAATATACAGCAACTAACGAATCGGGAAGTTCTTTGTGTGGCTCGTGGAGAGTCACACACAAAATGAATGACATTAATAGCTGTGGGCCCTACTAGCCATGCGTATCACTAACCCTCTCGCAAGAGCAGTCCGACCCGCGAGCTAAACAAAAAACAACCCTACTCGCGAGCGAGCGAAGCGAGCGAGCAACAATAGCCCTCTAGTTTCCTTATAAATTATTTGTAGAACACGAAACAATGTTGTAATAAAAAATTTCATTATTGGAAAATAGTGTACTATAAATATGTTCTAACTAAATATGAAAGTGAAACTGAAAGGTAGAAAAAAGTTAACAGTATGCGAGTATAAGTATTCTTCAGTCTTATTGCCAGTAAGCACTTTTCAAGCCCTAGTCAGGCATATGGTGATATTCAAATATGAAGTTGCTAATATTGTAGTTTTCGTCCATATGTAATTTATGAAATATTGAAACGTTGAAGTTACGAGTGAATAACTTTTACAAACGCCTCTCTTCTTATACTATTTAGTTGTTAAACAAAGATTAAAAAGGAACTGAATATTTCACTGTTTGTCCCCAAATTATTAACTTTATTTGTATTTTTCTTGAAACTCAGTTTTTTAACGTGATACATACTGCATTTCTACAAATAACTGTACTTCCTGACATGAGAGTCCGTATACAAGGTATTACCACCTCGACTTTCGTCATTCTTATTATTCGTAGTTAATAATGTTTATACAAAATGAGTCCGAAGAGACAGAACACCTAAATATCTCCTTATATAGAAAATTTGGAAAACACTTTTCGTAGATTTGTATTAGTTAAACATATTCTGAAAATTTCATCAAAATCGGTCGACGTTGCAATGAGCAACATTAAACCTACCGACCGTCAAAAGTGACTGATGTGTATAGTATTCTAAAAATAACAAGATAAAATTTATTTATATTTTGTGCGATTCTTACTATAATATATACTGAAATGAAAAAATATATTGAATAAATTCTCATGAAAATACCTTAATAATTACAATAATTGTCAAATAAAAAATATAAAATGGGTCATTTGACCCTTGTGGTATGTTCAATGTTAAAGATGGTCAAAATTGCAGTTTCTCACGATTTTCGCCCTCTAACTGCAATAAATCTAATGATTCGATGAATCTTTCACACTGCATAAAATTGACACAGATCTACAAAACGTATTTTTTAAATTTTCAATGTAGGCCCACATAAAAAAGTTGTAAAATGCAACTTTTAGTATTTTCTCTACGATTCCGACCAATTGCAATTTTTGAAAAACTTTCATTTCACAACATGTAGTAAACTAATTGCTCTAGCTTCCCAAAAAAGTTCAAATCGTATAGTCCAATATTAAAAAAGTTATCGTCTTTTTAAGAGTGTCCTAATATTAATAGGAGTCACTGTATGTATGTAGGTGGTGACGGACCGCATGGGGCAAGTGTAACTCTTGCTACCTAAATTGGGAGCTTATCCACGTGTTTTTCTGTTTGTATAATTCAGTTATTACAGAGAGCAATTTGAATTTTTCAGGCTATTGTCATTCAAAGAAATAATGTAAGGTCTATTGTACTAGGCAATGTAATTGTTCTATGTGTGTGTGTTACAATGGAAGCATGAAATGAAAGAGACAATGGTAAGCTTTGGCGAGCAGGATTTCATAGGAAGGATAGGAAATTTATATTGATATTATATTTACATTTATTATTTAATATTCTGAAATATTATGTTTTGATTCGACTCTGTAAGTGTCGTTTAATGCAAAGGTGGTGTACACCAATTTACTCCATTAAGTTTTTGTATTCGTACAAAGAGAAACAACGCTTGATTTATAAACAATTTGTAAAATTAGATTCAACTTACACGATATACTTCGACTTTTTACTTTGATACGATGCTTTCTGTCCGAGGTGTTACAGCTTTCTTACTCTCAATATCCGGTAATCATTCTTTGTGACTTATTGAAATAAAATGGTCTGAACTGTTCAATAACTGGGATACTCAAGATTATTTATGTTCGTATTTATCTTTACTTATATTATAATGTTCCTTAACAAGCAAAATATATTTGCATAAATTATTAAATTTATTAATTATTATTATTAAATTCGGATTAAATTTTGAGGCCACAAAACAACATATTAGTATGAAAAAAACGGTTATATTATAGAAATATCGGATTGCATATAAGATAGATATAATAAATAAGAAAGAATTAATCCAGTACACGTTTGATTACGTTTTCTCCTGTACAATTTGACGATGAGAATGAAACATGAAGATTCGTAGTCATAATCAAAATGATTGAAGCTGAAAATATTTGAGACAATTTACCATAATAAATTCACTGCAACATTATTTAACCATAATATATTAGATAATTGCAAAAGTTCGTGCCCGATTTAAAAATAAAAAATAAGTGGTTACATTATAATATACATACAGGATAGAAAATGCGAAGGAGAGAGAGAGAGAGAGAGAATTGAGAAGACAGGGATCTATGGAAGAATGAGTGTGAGAGAGAAAATGAGAAAAGAAAAGAATATTAGTTTGATTGTAGAATTTAGATTTTGTAAGCAAAAACACAAATGTAAATGTAAAAGAATTTATATTGTAAAGGGAACGGGATCTCTTTGTAACCCGTAAGGGAACAAATAAATACATACATACAAGTGGTTACATTATAAAAGAACAATTTCATTAATTTAAAAATTTTATACAATAGCTACCAACATTTTCTACAATTTTCTTCAGATTCGAACAATTTCATTCAAATTTCATAAAAACTGGAGATGTCAGGGTCTCCAAAACTCGGGCACGAATTTTCACAATCATCCAATACATACAGACGAGAAATAACTGTGAGACATATGTATAGTGATAGTAATTCCAGAAAATTTTCAAAACCCTGGAAGAATTCTATCAAGAAAAAGTGGTATACCTTAGTCAGCAGAAGCATTGATTATAACCGGTGTAAATAATTCGTGCAAGGAACAAACGTTGGACGCGTGGAAAACGAATTCGTACTCTCTACATATAGCGACCCATGGGTGTGAATCGATTCCAGTGTTATACATATATATTGTACGATTTATTCGGTTAGACGATAGACACACATAAATACACGCGCGCGCGACCGCTAGAAAATGGTAAAGCAGCCGCTATACGTGATATATGGACTATGCTAAATTCAAGTGTAATATAACTATATATACCTTCCGAGATTCAGACAATAGATGAAGTTTTCCCGTATAGAAGTGAAACAAAATACAGGAATGTATTTTCTCGAAACCAGCAAGTATTTATGTTGTATATTCTTTCTTCCACCGTTTTTTTTGCCATGCCATTTTGAACTGCCTCTATATGTATAGCCTGAAGTAAATCTGCCTCAATGTATTTTTTAGTACATTCTGTATAAGAATATGAGTGATTTGCACAAGTAGGTAAATAAATAGTACAACAATTAAGTCTCTAATTTCCATTGCAATTTTTTTTGTAATGGTTATTTTACGTCGCATTAACTGCCAGTTTTTTTCGCGACGGGACCTATAGTTTTTATAAGGTGGGTTCCGGTCCACCTTGGGCACCACAGTTTAAATGGCACATGGAATATTTCCAGAGTTTCCATTGTAATGATTGGCACCTTATTATCCTATAGTGATTGGCCCCTTCAATGTACAATGATTGGCAGTGCCAAGAATTGATAAGAAGACCTCTTTTACGAGTCGTAAATCTTTTATTATAAAATATATTCAATGAATAACAATCATAAGACAAATAGTACAGTCGTTGGCACAGTAAGAAATAAACGTTAAACAGGCTATTTGTTTTATAATTAAACATATACGCACTTATTGCATATGTAGTACAGTCCGAAATTAAGTTATAAAGCGATAAAGTATACTTACTCGTAACGAAAATTTTAATAAAACACTATTTACACTGCAGTATGGTCATCCGTCGGTCTTCCAGTGGATTTACCAGCGCGTTGCTAACAGTCATATGTGAAACTCTGTTATGAAAACTTACAACGTTGCTTTGAAATATAAATAAGAAGCAATATAAAATGATTTTCTATACCAGGAATTCTTAATATTTTCCATTAAAATCCAAAGTGCCAGTATCTGCAGTGTCAGCAATACATAGCACAGTTTACCATACATTCTAAAATATTAGCCCACTTAACCATTTAATTAAAATAAAAATAAAAGGTCGATATTTTCATTAGATTCTGAGAAAATGGCTTGCCACACTTTAGTTGGTACACCCTGTGTAATATCATAATTGGAAATGATCCATTGTAAATTTCACATTCATGCGAGTAATTTAATTACGCATATAACGAATATAAATATGGAACTATTATTGTGTGTTATATGAGATAAACATTCCGCTTCAAAGTGAGCCGTTTCGAAGACTTTACTCTGAAGACATTAATAGATAATAAAATCGTTGTTTTCCCAATAAAATTTTCTACTCTGTTCTCTATACCGAACGGTCGAACTGGGGAAGTTGGAAAAACGTAACTATGTAGGAAATAGGGCTCAGGAAACAATACATTAATAATTTTTCATTCACTATATTGAAACTGGACATCTTTCACAATTTGGCGTATGATACAGCATATCTCGTGTGATCGTATCAGAAGTGCTACCGCCACGCCGCGGCGTGGAGATTGATATGATTGACATTCTTGATTGATATGATTTGGCTTAATGGCTACTCATACTCAAATATAGTAATGGCATCGCTTTTACTAATAGTTTCAAGAATTTTACTAATAAAAATTACACATTTGAAACGGTTAAGTTTAATTGACTAATAAAATAGACCTTTGTATACAGGGTGTTCGACTACAGGTGAACAGAAAATTTAAGGGGTGGTTATCCATAAGTAATAGGCCCTGAATATTCCATTACAATATAATATAAAAATGCGTAGTTACCAGTACGGATGAGAACATGATCGTGAAAGAAAACATAAAAGTGGGAAGAAAAAAGTGGGAGAAAATTTAAAGGATGGTTCTCCATGATAATATAAGACGAAAATGAAGAATAAAGAAATTGCGATTTCGGCTTCATTATTTAGTTATTAACAATTAAAAATCTGCCTAAAATGCGGAAACGCGACCAACAAAAGTGTACGTTGCGTACGTCATACAGTCGGGGACAAAAATAAGTGGACAGTTAGTGGAAATAGGTAAAAATGAAATTTAGTCGAATTAACATGACTGTTATAAACTTTTAATTTATTATATATCCTTTTTAATTTAATTTATTATATATCAGCAAGTTTTATTTATTATATATCCTTATAGTGTATAGATTATTTAACGAATAACTGAAGTTCATATTTACATCTTTGTGTAAACACACCGTGCCATAAGGAAAATGTCAGCTATTTATCAGGAGACAAAATTGAGTGGACACTTGGTTATAACGTTATTGTAAGGTAAGAAATGTATACAAATACTAGGCACAGGTCACGCTTACATACAGTGATCTCCATCAATCTTATTAGTACCAATTCAGGCTTCGTACAAGTAAGAACATTTATACAATAATTGCAGAATGCCAGAAACGAAAGAAATTTCATATCAAATTCGCCATTTAATTGTATCGGATTGCTGTAAGAAATTAAGTTACCGCGTAATAGCTCGGAAGTACAACGTATCTAAAAGTGCAGTAGGAAAAATTTATAAAAAGTGTCTAGCGCATAAGACCGTGAAAAATTTAAGAGGTCGTGGACGCAAACGCTGTACCACCATACAAGAAGACCGTCGAATTTTTCGTACAAGTCGAAAAGATCCAACGATTGCAGCAAGAAGTATTGCAGAAATAGTGGAATTAAATGTATCAACAAAAACAATAAAACGAAGACTGCGCGAAGCTGGTTTAAGATGCTGCAACGCTAGACGTAAGCCGCATATTAATAAAAGAAATATGAGGAAACGTATAGCATTTGCAAAAAAATATGTAAATATGCCACTAGTATTCTGGAAAAATATAATTTGGAGCGACGAAAGTAAATTTGAGTTGCGACAACTAAAAAAGAAGCACAAAGTCTGGAGAAAACAACATGAAACGTATAAAAGACCATTTATTACACCCACAGTTGAATTTGGCGGTGGATCATTAATGGCGTGGGGGTGCTTCTCGCAAAACGGAATTGGTACGTTAGTACAAATTGACGGTATTATGAATGCAGATAAGTATATTGATATATTAAATGATAACTTGTCTTTCAACAAGACAATGACCCTAAGCACACTGCTAAGAAAACTAAAAAATTTTTTGAGGATTCCAATATTAAATTGCTTGAATGGCCATCCCAGAGCCCTGATTTGAATCTTATCGAGAACTTATGGAGTTTACTGGACGCAAAAGTTCCATTTGATCAGCGAAATAATAAGGTCAATTTTTTCAAAAGGTTGCAGTCTGAATATGAAAAAATTAGTAACGATTATATCGAAAAGTTAATACAAAGTATTCCTCGACGCCTGGAAGCAGTAATACATGCAAAAGGCGGCAATACCAAGTACTAATTTTGTTATGTGTTTCATTTATTACGCATTTCATTGAGTGTCCACTACTTTTTGTCTCCTGATAAATAGATAACATTTTCGTTATGGCACGGCGTGTTTACACAAAGATGTAAATATGAACTTCAATTATTCGTTAAATAATCTATACACTATAAGGATATATAACAAATAAAACTTAAGTTTATAACAGTCATGTTAATTCGACTAAACTTCATTTTTACCTATTTCCACTAACTGTCCACTTATTTTTATCCCCGACTGTAGATGCATCAATCAAGTGATAAAAGCATGCATAATCAGAGGTGGGCATTATTTGGCGAAAAAAATATTTGAAATACTATTTAATATTTTAGATTTTATTTTGCTTAAAGAAAATAGTATTTTATTTGAACACTCTGAACCTCAAAATAAAATATTTCTATTTGAACAATCGGAACCTCGAAATAAAATACTTCTATGTATTTGAACAATTTGAACCTCGAAATAAAATATTTCTACTCTAACAATTTCATCCACAAAATAAAATATTTCTATTTTAATAATCTGAAACGCAAAGTAAAATATTTCTATTTTAATAATCTGAAACACAAAATAGAATATTTCATTTTTTGCATCGTTATACCTAATACTATCAGAAATCGCATTACTTATTTAATATTTCTTATTTTAGCAATAATTTCAAGAAGAAATGGTACTTAATATAAGAAAGTATATCATTTGCCACATTTTCGTTTTATTTTTTTGTTTGATTGCTGCTATTACTGCGTATATCCACTTCAGTTCACAACATGTGCCTACTGAGGTTTGTTGATAAATATACAGTGTATCTTATCACCAGAAAACTATATTTATACTCAGAAATTTATTGAATGCGAACCATTATTTTGTGCGATAATATTTAAAATTGAAAATAAAGACAAAGTCCAAATATTTTCAATATTCTAAAAATACAATAGTATTTTCAAAAATTACTGCAACAAATAAAATATTTTATTTTCAAAAATAACTGCATCAAATAAAAGATTTTATTTTCAAAAATTACTGCATCAGTTACAATATTTTATTTTCAAAGTTGTACAGACACTGTAAAATAAATGGGATTATTTACTATTTACTATTTAAAATACTATTTTCCCCAACTCTGTGCATAATGCATACCTTGGTTCTCATTTGGGACCCGGTAAGACTTCGGAACCCCCACTCCCCTCCTTTCGACACGTGACATCCCAAGTAGCACAAAGACATCTGAAAGACGTCTTAAAGTTGTCTGCCGCAAGACGTAAGTACGTCTGGCAGACGTCTTTTACGTCTGTGACACGTCGTTGTCACGTCGCTGTCACATCTTTGTACGTCTTTAACACATCTTTGTTAGTAAACTGGGAGACTTAAAGATATCTCTCACAGGTCTTTTTGATGTCTTTAAGATCTACGTAAAGACGCAAAAAAGGTTGCCTTTTTGGATATCTTTTGTGCATCTTTTCGGAGGTCTTTTAGGCATCTTTTATGCAACTTTTTTCAGACGCACAAAATCTTCAAATTTAAGAAAAAATTATAAAAAAAATTAGAATCTATATATATTTTACTACTTTCATGTACTACTTGAGAAAATATTCCCCATTTTGTCTTCGAAAAAACCTAATTAACAATTTAGAAATTTGCATGCAGTTGGGCGGGATTCAGCGGGATTCGAACTCGGGACCTACCGTTTAACTTCATGATGGCTTCCTCGCTGCGCCATGCGAACCTTTACTGTTAGATTCATTACTTTTTATTCTTTTTCCGTTATATTTACTCTCCGCAATCACACATTGAAACATTCACTCATGTGCCCTCTAACCGAGTCCCATTACTTTTTATTCTTATAGGCTCAAATCATACAAATCATATATATATTATTATATAAAAAATATTTTAACAGAAGTTTATCTCTTCTAATAATTATATAACCTAATTATTTAATTATTTACCTAAAATATTTTTTAGGTAAAAATCAAACTATTTTTTTTAATGAAGCATAGTATTAGTATATTAACGATTAAGAGACATATATATTTTCGTAAGTACTTCAATCGTTTTTGCCGTGAAAGCGGCGTCTCCAAAGAGGCGACTTTTACGCGTCCAAAAAGGCGTACTTTTTCACACGTAGTTTTGACGGTTAGAGCAAGGTGCCTTTTATGCATCTTATTTCCGACGTAAAAACGACATCTCCAAAGAGGTGCCTTTTACGCGTCCAAAAAGGCGTACTTTTTCAGACGTAGTTTTGACGGTTAGAGCAAGGTGCCTTTTATGCATCTTATTTCTGACGTAAAAACGACGTCTCCAAAGAGGTGCCTTTTGCGCGTCCAAAAAGGCGTACTTTTTCAGACGTAGTTTTGACGGTTAGAGGAAGGTGCCTTTTATGCATCTTATTTCTGACGCAAAAACGACATCTCTAAAGACGTGCCTTTTACGCGTCCAAAAAGACGTCTTTTCAAGACGTAAGACGTAAAGACGTAAAAACGACGAGAAAACGACATCTTTCAGACGTCTTGTGCTACCTGGGATACGTCACTCTATTCGTTTTGACATGCTGAACCTGGAATGTACTTGTCATTTTTGGCGCAAATGAATAGTTTTCGAAATATTCGTTAAAAACTGTAGCTACTACACTACACATTGAATTTTGTGTATACGTGCCAGTGTTCCGATATCGTCCAAGATTTTTCGTACGATGGATGGCCGCTGGTGGCGTTGCGCGGAAAAAACAGTAACGTATCTACGATGGTGAAGTAGTGAAGCCCTGCGCCCTACGCCTTGAGACATAACTGTCTCAATACAACTATTGGCCAATATAACCAATATAACTATTGGCGCGAAAGTACCGAAACAATCTGTTTCAGACAATAAAACTTCAGGACGTGTCCTACAAGTTACAAAATATACACAAATACACATGTTATACATTCATTTTTCAGAATCAGATCATACAAATCTTTTCAAATTCTGTGAGGTATTCATCAAGGTGCCCCATTTTATCGAGAATCTTACTTTACTGAGGCTGAAAACGCCACCAACGGCCATCCATCGCACGAAAAATCTTGGACGATATCTGAACCAGAGAAGCCAGAAAAAAAATTCGAAGATACAGATTTGCCAGCATTACTTGATGGAAATCCACGTCAAACATTTAAAGAACTGTCAATTGAATTAAACGTCGATCGATCTACTGTTGGAAAACATTTACACGTTATGGGTATGGTTTATACGCTTCTTTTCAACTAAAAAGGGCGGAAACTTATTCCCACACCCAATATTATACGACGAAATCGTGGAGACGAGATATCTCGTCCCGTGTAGTGAAAGGGTTAAATATGATGAGAAAGAATGAAAGATAATTGATTCTTAAAATTTGTGTTCCTAAATGATCGAATCTTTAATTGAAGTGGTATGCGAAAACATGATTTCTAATGACTCTGAGTGAACCACTTGGAGATTTCGGTCGTGAACACACAACGTGTGAACAACGCAGATGCATTAGCAGAAACTTTAGTTAAAAAGTGAACGGGCGAGATCGAGAAGTTTCTTGCATTTGGATACAACTTCCGCAGAAGCTTAATCTATTCCAGTCCGAATGCTCTGCAAACGCTTTGGATTTATGGCACCTTCTGTACCTTGCGTGAATGCACCACACTCTACGCTTTTCTGCACACTTCTTTGAGTTTACGTTTCTGTATCGTACGTTAGCCTACATAGTCAACACTTCTCCGATCTTGTTAAGAGTTGCTCGAATGTCGGTACACGATGTGTCATATAATTTACAAGTTTCCCTACGAAATGATAAATTACAGGCAAACCAGTGTAACATGGCAGTTACGTTTTTCACAATCGCTACGTTATGCAAAACTTAGAATTAGTACGAGAAACAAAATTAGATTTTGCAACTCATTCAAATTCAAACTACACTATTCTGTAATACTGCCGTAACTAGACTGCGGATGTGTATGCAATTCTTTATTTTTGCAGGCAAATTTCAACAAAGTGGGAACAAATCAAATCTTATTTTCAGTGGCAGCAGCCTTTATAGATCTGAAATAAATAAAAATCGTTTTAAATTCTTTGGAATTTTATATGCTAGCATTTTGTTTAAAACATTTTTCGAAGTCGTAAATGCATAAAGATCCGCAGTCTAATCACAACTATTAAAAGTATATTTCTATTAAAATCATTCAGAATACTAGAAATATATTATACCTTAATATTAGACAATGAACTCATTTTCTTATTTATTATCACGGTCGAGCGTCATTAAACGAGTCCGTTTCCTTTCTAGAACAATATTCTTGAGCTTTTCTTTCCAGTGTCCTTATTCTTATGTTTCGTTCCTTCAAGAAGTCTGTTCCTCTACTTTTTCTTTGGAAGCATTTAAAAATTTCGTAATATAAACTGGACGCAATTCTTTAAAGCTGTCACTACAATTTTCTGCTACTTGTAGAGAAAATGTATTATAGCGCAGGTTTCACAGCCCAAATGAACCAACTATACAGGGTGTTTCGCCTAAAACAGGACACCTAAATATCTCTTCAGATTATTGTGATGCAAAAAATATTTGTTACGTAATGTGCATGGTGTCACTGGATCAAATATCTGGCACGAATATTTTTTTCCGAAGGTCATTTTTTGCGGAGTTATCCAGGTCATCGATGTTTTTTGATACATAACTACATTTTTATTTTATTGCACCGTGTAACTGATCGAAAAATACATTCAGATATGTATAATAACATTTACCAACAAGAGAAAAACTTTTAATCGATGAAATACTTGTTATTCCATGATTTTTTTTCTTTTGGTTATAACAGTTAGGGTCCCTGATTATAAAGCATCAAATCTACGGTTTAGTTATTACAATTGAACATTCCAATGATCAAGGTAGTGCGTTTTCCAGAAAATCATAAGAAAATGTATTATAGATTCTACATACGTACATACATACAGAAGTCTCTTCATGCGGTCTGAAATAGATAGTACTCGAAAATGTGGATCTAATCTTGGTAAGTGTTGGATGAATCTAGGTAGATCTGGGTTAGACTCTGATTTATATGTATAGCTTGCAATAACCACAGTTTTGCTGGCGCCAATTCGACGTAAAATATGAAACCGTGGAATTTCCAAAAAAAGGAATCTCTCGAGCAATATCTTCTCCATTTCTTTCCATGCGGACAAGGGCAAGCTAATAGAATTTCAGATGTAAAACTTTTTTGCGGGTTGATAATCAAAAATACATATTGCACATTCCATTACGTACAGTAAAATATTATAAATAGTTTACGCGGTCTTGATTATGTATGCAAGTATGTAGAACATTGAAAGTAATTAATGTTAAATGCTTTCGGCGCAACGGTTCGATCGTTTATTACTCATTATGAAGCAATTTTGCTAATTATCAAACAGAATCAACGTTTCGATCCTAGTTTGGATCCTTTTCAAGATTTATTTGAATCGCGTCTGTAAAGTAAATGTGTTATAATAATTTCAAAAACTATTGAATGATTGAATATAAGGAATATTGTTCATAAAAACTCACTCACTTGCTTTGGGGAAAATCAATTTATAATAATTGTGTGCCACATGTGTTACGTGCGTCGGACATGCTTGGTGTCAAGACCAGGGTGACCATATTCTCAGGGAACCAGCCCCCTTACGTCTCCGTCCCTCGCCTAGATACTCCGTCAAGCCTGCCTCGCTTCCCCCACTCTCACCACTACCGCTGCCGCGTACCGCGTGGAGCATGCTACCGAGTCGGCCTCCTTTTCAAACGTGGCTGTGTATTGGTATTTGCTGATTTTATAAGTATTTGTATCATTCAACATTTTTAGCACTTCTGAGTTATATACTTGTTTATCAACTATAAATTAAGCAACAATAGATTACTGTTTTGTTTTAGAAATTGTTTCATTTCAGATTTAGATAAGAATTTATTATTTGACTTAGGCGTATGTGTAATGTAATTCATAATTTTGTTATACATTGAAAGTATAATGGAAAAAGTTTCCGCAATTTCTGCTTTCTCCGCGATAATGTATCTGTTACATGTAACAAGTAACGGAGTAACGGATCTCCTATCCTCCGCCTCATTTGTAAATCTGATATAAGCGATAAGGCCTACAGTTCTAAAAGACAGTCGGCACGAGCTAAGATCGCACTGAACTGATTACGGCTAGACAAACGGGCAAACTATTGAAAGGAAATCGTGTCTACTATCGATTTGTACATCGATGCTAACTCGACTGGTACGAATGGGGAAAAGATCATCTCGTCGATTCATAACGATGGTGAAGTCCGCACAAAGGGTGCAGAGGACGAACATTAAAAAGAGTTCTGGGAAATGATCAGAGGGTTTCATCCTAATCTCTTGGGCAGATAACGATCGCGCTCGGCCAAGGGATATGGCAAAAGGGTAAAGTGTGGCAAGGGGCAGTCGAAGAGGGTGCAATCGGGTGGGACAAGGGTGGGACGGGGTCGGACGGGGTGGGACGGGGTTAACATGAATCGAGAGGCACGGGGGAGGGGGAGGGTGTAACGCAGATTGGCTTGCATGGGAGGAACTCCCGAAGTCGGAAGCTTGTTATGTGCAGCACGCAAACATACGACTCGAAATTATCTTCGTAATTAACTGCACTTCTTAACAGAACGCATGGCGTGCCAACCGGGCCAGACGGCGCGAATACGTATTTGGCGGAATCTACGAAGACGATATGTAACCTGAAACTGGCACCAGCTGCTAGCCGGCTCTTTGGACGCTGCGCTGCGCTCTGCTGGTGTGTACATATTACACGTACTTATGTATCCGACCTCCACCACGTACGCTTAGAATGTCCCATAACTTGCGATACCGGACGTCGTATCAAGGAAAAGTATTCCCCGTATTTGTGCAAACCTGTGTATAGCTACGGTACAGGTGCGCCGATACATAAAATTTCGAGTACACGAGGCTCGTCCCACGTCGCGGCTAGCTGTAACACAAGTCTCGACGGATGCTCGGTTCTTTTATTATATGAGCCGTTCACAGGCCAAATCGATGAACTCCACGTTTTGAAATATTTTAAATTTTAGAGTAAAAGCACTTGATTCAGTCGTCACCTTTTTTATTCATAATAAATTTCTCAAGTAATACAAATTAACAACATTAAACGACAAAATTTTTTTGGTCGCCGAATAATAAATAATTTATTTCGTAATAAAGTAAATCGTTGCAATAATGAAATCCGCGTTCTCAAGCAACAGTGCTGCCGCTTGGCAGGAACTAACGGAACTAACTGCCATCTTATTAAACATAATTACTTATAATTACTACAAAAACTTAAGAACAAATCGATATGACGGGACCTCAAATACAGCTGACGAAGAAGACATCATTTATATGTATACAACTATGATTACTTCAAACTTGCCAACTGTCTGTCTGCCTCTCTGTGTCTGACGAAACTATAATCTTATTTTCGGAGAATATTTCGTTACAGGCCGATTCAGTCAAGTGTGCCACCTAAATTACGTGTAAACTACTTGGTGCTTTGATTAGAAATGGTTAAAACGAAAGTTGTATGGTTTCGAGAGCAATATTAATGGTTTTTATAAAGGATAAGTTCTAATCTTTCGGTTGAAGATACTAGAATCGAATCTGAAATATTCTCTGTGCTCAAAATGTTTTCTCATATTACAATTAATACATTTCAGTCCTGACTTGTCTTCCGCCGACTTCTTCTTGTTTCCAAAAATTAAAAATGTGCTCAAAGAATGCCATTTTGAAAGCGTGGAACGCGTCAAAGAGGCTGTGACGAGGGTACGACGAGAGGTTACAAAAAACGCCTTCCTGGGAGCATACGAAGCATGGAAATTTCGCTGGAAAAAATGTGTCGCCGCCCAAGGATCCTATTTTGAAGAAATTTAAAGATTTGTACCCATATGTTTAATAGATTTAAAAAAAAAATGTGGTCGCATTACTTTCCGGACAGACCCTGTACGTACGGATAGATTTTTATCTTGACATGCTATACATCATTTCCCGTAGATTTTGTCACGCTGATTTCATATATGGTCGCAAAATTTGTCTACCACCTTAGGATTCTGCAAAAAATCGATTTTTGTGAAGAAAAATGATGGAATCATTTTTTCGTTGAAATGATATTATAGCCCCTAGTTTGAAGGTATATTGTATTCCTATATATGGAACGCAATAAAGATTAAAACTAGAGGGCTATTGTTGCTCGCTCGCTTCGCTCGCTCGCGAGTAGGGTTGTTTTTTGTTTAGCTCGCGGGTCGGACTGCTCTTGCGAGAGGGTTAGTGATACGCATGGCTAGTAGGGCCCACAGCTATTAATGTCATTCATTTTGTGTGTGACTCTCCACGAGCCACACAAAGAACTTCCCGATTCGTTAGTTGCTGTATATTATTATTATTATTTATTAAGTGTACGTTTTAAGAAGATTATACGTTTTCAGGGAAATTCAATAGTTTTCTACTTATCAAAATGTTTGCTATATAGCGTCGCATTAAACTAATATCGTATGCTCGTTGCTCGCTTGGTTCCTTGTTATAGCATACTAATGTTGCAAAATAAATAGTCTTAATTAGTTTTTCGCAAACGATACAACTCATCATTATCCGGGTTTGCAGTATTGATCTTGGTTTTCTTCGATACTATTAATTTAAATTTTCTCAAAATATATAAACCGCTCAATTTTGAAACTCTGCTCAGTGCTACATACAACATTTGTAAAGTTCGTATTTCTGATGTTTTAAAATCCATACATACTTTCTCGTATGTTTGTCCCTGACTATTATGAATCGTAATCGCTTCAGCAGGAACCACTGGAAATTGACTACGTGTGATTTGTTATTTTTCTTCACTCGAAATATTTACTTGATTCGATATTTTTTTATTATTGGTGTTAAATTTTGATTGATATTTGCATTTTTCATATAATTACGATAACGAGTTCTTACTTTCACTCCTACTATGGCCAATTGAAAATCTAACCACAATATAGACGGAATTTTAGTATTTTCTTGAAAAGTAATAAATTTTAATATTCCGGATGTGTGCTCCATTAACCAATCCGTTTTCAACATCAGTGTTATTAATAATTATCATATAGTAGACATTTTGATAAAAATAGTGTAAAATGACTCAAATGACCATGAAACGTGAAGATCTGCTAAAAATTCGATTTTCGATTTTCGGGGTAATTACAGTAACTTCCCTATGAATCGGGAAGTTAATAATGAAGTATAAAAATAAGGAAGCATTTCTATTGCAGCATTTCTGTCATAGCACGATTCTCTTAAATGATATTTTACTGTGTTGAGATAAAACAGACACTCTGTATATACATATCAACAAATTTTTAGCAAGAGTTTATTCATGTAACTTTTACTACTCTATTACTTTGTGCTAAGCTTCATAATTAAGGGGTGGCATAATAGTGTGACTTTACGGCAGGGCTCGGAATTACTTATTCGCGACGGCCGATTTTCGAAGGCTACGGCCCCTCGACTCGGCCGCGCGTCTCGCTCTCCGTAGCGGCCCTAGTTCGGAGCTCCTCAGGCGCGTTTCATAGTCGCAATTCGTGGCGCCTAGGACAACTAGAATCGCCACGGGAAGTGAGACGCGCGGCCGTGTAGAGGAGGTGTAGCCTTCGAAAATAGGCCGTCGCGAGTAAGTAATTCCGAGCCCAGCTTTACGGTGTAGAGTCAATATAAATGGGTCGTTTATTTCTTCTTTGCCTACGAACGATGCGCCTTACACTAATATATTAGAAATAATTGTTGTGACAGTTGTCTGTTCTGTGTACAGTTTTTCTGATCGATGATATAACATATATGTAGAGCGAGGAACGTTGAAAGAGGGAATAAAATACGTCAATACGCAAAAAGTTAATTCACTAGCAGAGAAAGAGAACTGTAACGGTCCCATCATGAATGTACCCACGAAACTCCGTACGGTGGGTGTAGAAAGTATTCGTACACTGATAAATTTCAAACAAAACTGTGAAATCGTTGTTTATTAATTATTTTTTCTGTAAACAATGAATATGTGCATATTCTGAGAAGACTATAGGATAGATACAATGCAAAAAAAAATAAATTTCTTGATTACTTAGGAATGTAATAAGGAAAAACAAAAAATCGACTGGAATACACCAGCGAAAAGTATTCGTACACTCCTTAATTCGAACTGCGTAGGGAACGTAAACATACCATGTAAACATAAACAAATTGCGGTGTAAGTATTTAGAAACGTTGTTGGCATCAATAGCATTTAAAAATTCCGAAATATATATTCAAAGTTATCGTTGAAAAATGGGACGGAAACGTGCGGAGACAACGAAAGAAGAAAGAAAAATTATTATTAACTTGCACAATTAGTGTCAAAATTTCGCAGAAATTTCGCATACTGTATGTAGATCTCGATATACTATACAAAGTTTAATTGACAGGTATGGGCTACGAAAAAGGCTACAAAATAAATCTAGAAGTGGACGTCCACGAATAATAAATTAATACACAGGTAGAGTTATTGTTAGGATGGTAAAGACAAATCCAAGAATAAGTGCAATAAAAATAATTAAACACATTAAAAATAATTTAAACATTGATGTATCTGCTAGTACTGAGCACAGTTTTATACGAAATTCAGGATATCACGAACGGGTGGCTCGTAAACAATTTTTCGTATGTGAAACGAATAGAATGAAAAGATTGGAATTCGCAAATAATAATGTAACTACACCAGTGAAGTACTGGAATAAAGTTATCTTCACAGATGAATGTGAGTTCAACATTTTTTGGTCTGACGGACACTGTACCGTTTGGAAAAAAAAAATACAGAATTGAAACCACAAAACTTAAAACCTACAGTCAAACACGGTGGAGGTTCAGTACTTGTTTGGGGCTGCATGAGTGCAGCTGGTGTTGGCTCATTAGAATTTATCGGCGCGCTAACTGTCTAGGTCGCACTCTGATTGGTCCGTGTTTTTCGTTAATAACTCCTAAACAAAGCCGCGGATAACATTTTTGCAAAGGGAAATGTTGCTCCAAATGATCTCAGGAACCTCCCATTACCGGCTGTTGAAGGAATTTTGGGACACCCTGTATATTTATTGTTCACAGGGCTGGGTAAAATATTATTTGAAATATAATAAATAATCCTGTTTATTTTAAAGTAAGCATACAACTTTAAAAATAAAATATTTTATTTGCTGCAGTAATTTTTGCAAATAGTATTTTATTTGAACAATATTGGAAATATTTGTATTTTGTCTTTATTTTCAATTTCAATTATAAATATTATTGCTGAAAATAATGGTTCGGATTCAATAGATTTACGAGTATAAAGATATAAAAAATCAAATATATATTTTAGGTCCAATTCCTAGAGTAATGAGTAAGGAAATGCAGTAAATGTATGTAATTATGCAGTAAATAATGATTTTTGTTGTAAATGAATAAAATAGATTATTGTTCAGATAAATTCTCCGACGTTGTATAAAGCTTATCGCATGAATATAACTTATGCGTATAACTTATGATACGCTTATGAATCCGCGTGTCGCCTGTCAAAAACAGTCGAACAAAAAATCTCTCCTTACTAACATATTACAGAATGTAACATCTTATGACGTCTAACAAGCGGTAGAAATTTTCGAAATGTTCTGGGAACGTAGACCAACGAATTTCCTGAACGAATTTCTTACTCGAGATATTTTATAATTAAAAATTCTTTCAGGAGATCCTTTCAAAAGGCAACCTGGATAAGGTTTCATAATACACTCATTTAATACGGAAGCATCGTCCCACATGAGTACGTTTGGAACGTTTTCTCTTCGCTTTCTTAGAGGCGTCTGAAGTGGAATGTTCGATTCATTTTCTCTCATTGCTTCATAAACGTTAGAAATTTTTTCGAAGTCCCCGATCCGCGTCTGAGATACGTTCCTGACTACCGATGCATTATAATTAAAATAAGTGCCGTTACCAATTTCTAGGCTAATTATTTGAATGCTTCGAATCATTCATGGCATTATGTAGACAACGTAGTGAAGAAAAATAGATCATGGGAGTATCAATTGTTTATATAAGTAACTAATTATGAAAACGAAAGAAATGGGTAAACTTTACTTTACGGGACCAAAAGTTTCTGCCTTTCTCCTATAAATTATTAAGGTAAAAGGTACTAGTAGTTGACCAGTTAAGAGAAGTTTTCCATGCAAACAATGGCAATAGGAAATATAAATATATCGGCATATTACTAACCTTAATGAATTCAGACGTCCGTTGTTACTATGCATACTTCACTTCGCATGTAATTGTTTTGAAAGGGTATAGCCGGATAAGCATGGGCCAGCGGCCCCCGCGCCGATTTTCCTGATTCCTGTCTTAAAACATCGTTTTATGTCTAAAAAAACATTGTGTAAAATTTCAAATGTCTACCCCCACCGATAAGGGTGATATTGAGGTAAATTCCCCCGCACTTAAATGCAATTTGCGCTAAAACGAGAAAAGATATCGACATGGGATAAACGGCAAATAAAAGATATAGATACATTCTATATTTCAGATTTTTTTCAGAATCTTTTGCAAATTATTTATAGTTGAAAAGAATTAATTAATTTTTTGGGAATTTTTTTAACTATCTTCCCCTAGGTTGACACCTACCAAAAAATTCTAAAATATTGCTATGATTCTAACCTATTTTGTAAAAAAATCTCAGAAATGTCCGTTTGGTGGAACAGTGTCAAAAAAAATAAAGTATGCCGGCGAACGCTCGGTTTGATCAGTAACGACGCAGCGACCGATTCTCCTTGCGGCGGCTAGTGACGGGAGCGAACGGGAAGTCGGCGCTTGTACGGAAAAGCTGATACATGTAAAAATGCGACTAAATTTTCTAATACGTGACTACAGTTAGAAGTCTAAACAATTATATTCTAGACAATAAAAATCGTTTAGTTTATAAATACATATAAAAAAAAGAAAAAAACAAGAAAAGCGCCGACTTCCCGTTCGCTAAAATTCCCAAAAAATTAATTAATTCTTTTCAACTATAAATAATTAGCAAAAGATTCTGAAAAAAATCTGAAATATAGAATGTATCTATATCTTTTATTTGCCGTTTATCCCATGTCGATATCTTTTCTCGTTTTAGCGCAAATTGCATTTAAGTGCGGGGGAATTTACCTCAATATCACCCTTATCGGTGGGGGTAGACATTTGAAATTTTACACAATGTTTTTTTAGACATAAAACGATGTTTTAAGACAGGAATCAGGAAAATCGGCGCGGGGGCCGCTGGCCCATGCTTATCCGGCTATACCCTTTAACCAACAGATGGTATGGCATCCGAGGAGATTTGTCTAGAATTGTCTAGACATCGTGTCTGGGTTTACGTTACGATCGAATCGGACACTGCCATTTTTGGACTTCAGTACGATTAGAAGTTAACAAGGAGAGGTCACATCTGTGGGGTCGACGATTTTAATGAAACTTTTTCTGGTGATTCTATAGACAAAATAAGCAGACACGTGTGGTACCTCTTTTTGCCAATATTCATTTCTTAAATAGATATTTAAAATCTGTAACAATGAGCAACATACGTTTGAAGATGAATGCTTAAGGGTGAAAGTCGCAGATTTTCAGCCTTATCAGGGCATTTTGCCCTCACGTGATTATCTTTAAACGTTTGTACCTCGTTGCAACATTAACCGATTTCGATGACATTTTCAGTATGCAAATAAGTAACGTATACAAGTTGGTTAATATTTTAATATTTTAATATTTGATGAATTCTCTTTAAATTGCATAGAATATTTCAAAATTGAAAATAGGTATTTCAATTACCTATTGTAGCACGAAAGCAATTTAGTGAGACAGAGATCTATGGAAAAGGGAACGGTATGAACAGACTAACAAGGGAAGAAAGGCTAGAAGGAAGGGGACCGAGGGGAAACAAGCAGAGTTAAGAAATATGTGGAGGAAAACGAAGGGAAGAGTAAGAAGTTTAGAAGAAATATGAAAAAAGTTAGCAAGGAAACAAAAGAGTAAGGAGGTCATCAGATAGAAAAGAGGACCAAGGAAGAAAGGAAGAAGATAGCATAAAGATAGAGATAAAACGATATGAGAGGATATAACCAAGAAGGAGAAAAAATGGAGAAAAGAGATAATGATATTATAGAGGAAAATATAGGCGATAGGGAAAGTCG
Organism: Lasioglossum pauxillum; assembly: GCA_933228785.1. Taxonomy (NCBI): domain Eukaryota; kingdom Metazoa; phylum Arthropoda; class Insecta; order Hymenoptera; family Halictidae; genus Lasioglossum; species Lasioglossum pauxillum. The sequence goes on along the minus strand of OW121701.1, from coordinate 24,494,410 downwards.
GAAAGGGGTGGGAGCAGAGTAGTAATGAGAGATATAGAACAGAAGATGAAGAAAAAAGGGAAAATTCAACAACAATTTAGTGGACATTGAAATTGGTAAACAGAATGAAGAGCAGGAGAAACGTAGTCGTAAAAGGTCTGGGTGGAAAGACAGGGGAACTGAGAATGGAGGTAATTACACGAAAGTAAACATTGTAAATCTAAAAATACGAATGAAAGAATTAAAAGAAATTGAATATGAGTATAGTGAAATGTACTGAAAGGTACGTTGAAGACAATGGAAGACGACTTGGACGTAGAGGCGGAGAAAAATACAATTTAGTTTAAGAAGAATAGCAAAGGACGAGTGGCGGAGAAGAGAACAGGTATGCGAGAATGGTGAAAATGTGGCGAGGAAGAACTGTTAAAAAATGTAAAGGAGTTGGTGCATGAACGAGAATAAACGAGACTCTGGGAAAAAAACTGTAGATGGAAAGACAAAATGAAAGAACAAGAAGAAGAATGAAAGGAGACGAAATAAAAAACAGATGCGAGATATAGGACAAAAGACATGCAGTATTCCTAGACTAATAAAAAAATAAATATAGGAAAGACGTTGACGTAAGAAGAGAAAACATCATCGAGTGAGAAGTGACTATACATATAAATAGTAAATACATTACGCTCCATTAATTTGTACAAATCTTCAAGAATAAAGTATGGTAAAGATGTATAATTTAAGAAACTAACCGAACGAAGGATTTTATTGAAACTCTTTGGTGATGATACATCAAGATGTAGTTCTATCAAGACTTCTGTCGATCAACACTTGTGCGCTGTCCAGAAAATACGTACATTTATATTCTGGAAATTAAAATGAAACACAGTTGACATTCAATTCTGGCAAAGATCTAATTCTTAAATTACGTACAGTGAATACAAACTTTTTATGTTCGATTAACTTATTATATTTCAACAAGATAATATAGAATTAAAAGTAAAGGTCTTAATTTCTGGTGAATTTCGTATCAACAATTTCCCAGAAATTTCTAGAAATGTCATTTTCTACCCTCCTCTACATCTTCTCCAGGGTTTCGAAACATTTTATAAACTCATTGGCTGTATTACTCGAATTCATAATGTATTGAAGACGTACTAAAATGGCGTAATTGCAAAACTTTGTACCCAGATAATCAATGGATTAGTAATTTTATTGGTCGACTGTTGGTGTACAATGTTACCAGCAACTCGTGTACTCAACGTGATACATAATAGCTGTTACATTTTATGGCACATAATAACTTTTTATAACGCAATTAGTTCCCGTAACGTTATATTAAACTACATAAAGAAACAGGCATACTGTAGATATAATGTTGATATACAGACATTATTAATACACGGGGTGTTCTGTATGCTCTAATCTATGCCTGCGAATATTTCTGAAACTATTGATGATACTCTGAAAAGAATGTCACAGAAAAACCGAAAATTTTGAAGTATACTATGTATATGTATAACATCTTTTTGTTGGTAAGTGTAGTAGCAGTTTTAGTAAGTACATAGTGTAGTAATTTTAAAACATAAATGTTAGAAAAATAATATTAAAATTATATTAATACCTACTTAGTTATTTACTGTATAGTTTGAACACAGGTTAATTTACACGTCTTTGTTCGCAGTGTTCGCACCGCCTAGAAGAATTTTAATGAAACATTTTTAGTGCTTGCTGGTTTTTAGAATTTTAAGCCAGAGTCGGCTTCTCTAATATAGTATAAAGTAGAAAAGTATGTCTGTATGTTCCGACTGATTACCGAGCGGAGCCGCTAGAAGGGGGCATGGACATAAGGATATTGATTAAAAAAAACAATCATGACCCCTCAAGAAGACTTAAGGGGGCCGGCGCGGCCTGTGCAAGTGTGTGCGGGGACATGCACACATCGCTAAATTCGCATATACGTATATGCAATTACACGGTTTACGAGAATCGAAAATCACGCTTCAGTATTGCAATGAGGAGTTCAGAAGTAGTCAATTGTGATTCCTAAAAGTCTGCTACAGAGTGGTACGCTCCCCAAAATGCATATTTGTACGTTATAGAGGAATAATTTGTAATATTCGGCAGACACCGCCTGTCACAAAATAATAATACAGCACCTCGAAGTTTTTAAATTTTGCACTGGTAGGCACCACTGTCTCGTGCCTAATGGATCGATAATACAATGTCCATCGTCCATGTAAATACTAAATGTCGAACGAATCGAAACATTAAAAGTGGTCTCTCCGAGAATACAAAGTTTTGTTTAATTTTTATATGTAAATTATATATCAACGTAAAATTAATAATACCCATATGCTTCAATTTGATTAAAAAATACATATCGCACAGGTCAAATATTTATTTTAATGTTACAAATTCCGTGAAATCGCAAATTAAAACTTTATTTATCGACTGGCATCATTTCGTACTTGAGGAGAGTTTGCTCTTTTCAACTCCGTCATCGTTCTTGTTTACACTAGTTTACAGATCCATTATGTATTCAAGTTTTATAATGCTGAATATGTATACTGTGTACAACTATACATACATCGAAGCATTTCCCTATTGATAATGGAATCGAGTGTAAGTTCGCGTCGCTCTTATAGTATTAATAGTAATATAACGTTATATATTTTTCTATTAAACTGTCGAGAATGTATATTATAAAAAAGTGTCTAGAATTGTCTAGACATTGTGTCTGGGCCTGTGCTACGATCGACTGGAACATTGTCAGTTTCGAGCTATTTATTGGCGTGCTTAGCTCTTAGAATTAGTTACGGACTTGGGTACGGTTGAAAGTTAAGTGTCCTCTTTCGTTTCGGGAAAGCAAACCAGCCGTACCCCCAGTCAATGACAACCAGGGACTTATACCGGTACGTAAAATACCGGTATGATACCGGTATTTTTCGGTTATTTCTTCCTAACCGGTATTTTCATATACCGGTATGACGTATACCGGTATAGTTGCATTCTCGAATTCATACCGGTACGTACAATACCGGTACGTAAAATACCGGTACGATGCCGGTGTAATACCGGTATTTTTCGGTTATTTGGGAAGGGGAAAAGGGACAAGAGGGATATTCCGCATGCTTCGCCCGATCCCCACTTTTCGACTCACGCGTAGCTCCTGCCGTTCATAGGAGTAGGAACAGATTTCGCTACTACATACAATGTATTTCTACGCCGACTACGCCAATGGATTCCCGTTCACCGCATCGCTCGCTCTGTCTCGCTTGTTTTTATATAATAATAAAATATATTTATCAAATGTAAGTTTTTATATGAATTTTATAATATGAATTTGGTAAAATTTTAGATAATGTTAACGAGATTTCCCGCTTACAGTCGCGAAACAATTAAGATTTATATCTGACACTGGAAACCTACACATAAACCAATAAAACTAGTAATATATTAATTATACATTTACCGGTAATTTTTTTCGGTTCCGTATTTCATTATTTACAACTTTTTAGTATCTAATTTATATTTCTAATTGTAACATATTCTTATTTGCATTATCCAGTGCCGTAACGAGGGCGTGTCGAAAGAGGCGCCCGGCACGGGCGCAACTAGGTTTGGGGCGCAAAACAAAGAATACCGACCCGGTTGAGGGTTGCTTGGATGCTTTTCAAATCTTGCAAAAAAATTACGAACTCTCATTACAAAACACGTATCCAAATCTAGACGTAGAATTAAGGATTTTCATAACAATGCCTGTAACAACAGCTTCCTGCAAACGTTCGTTTAGCAAATTAAAAATTGTAAAATCGTACCTACGTTATTCTATTGGACAAGAGCGATTAACAAACATGTCTATAATATCAAGTGATAAAGATGTTGCCAAAACATTAAATTATGACGATATAATAGATGCGTTTGCAAATGAAAAAACGAGAACAATTACTTTATAAAATATGCTGAATTGTTTTATATTTCTATTATATTATTTTAACATATACCTATGTTTTGTATTTCCTTTATTTTGTCGTCATTGAATATGAACAAAAATTTGTTCTTATTCAGATTATAGATTATTTATTCATACAAATACCTTGACAAATACATTATTGTATATACAGGGCCACTCATTTTGATGAGGTTAATAGTATTTAATATATTGCATTTAGTAAAATTGAACTTGTTACATTAAAATTTTGTATTTTTTGTCATTATTGGGTTACGGGGGGCGCAAGTTAGACACTTGCCACAGACGCTTCGTACCCTCGTTACGGCACTGGATAATACAAATAAGAATATCTTACAATTAGAAATATAAATTAGATACTTAAATGTTGTAAATAAGAAATACGGAACCGAAAAAAATTACCGGTAAATGTATAATTAATATATTACTAGTTTTATTGGTTTATGTGCAGTTTTCCAGTGTCAGCTATAAATCTTAATTATTTCGCGACTGTAAGCGGGAAATCTCGTTAACATTATCTAAAATTTTACCAAATTCATATTATAAAATTCATATAAAAACTTACATTTGATAAATATATTTTATTATTATATAAAAACAAGCGAGACAGAGTCGGGAATCAGGAATCCATTGGCGTAGTCGGCGTAGAAATACATTGTATGTAGTAGCGACATCTGTTCCTACTCCTATGAACGGCAGGAGCTACGCGTGAGTCGAAAAGTGGGGATCGGGCGAAGCGTGCGGAATATCCCTCTTGTCCTGTTTCCCCTTCCCCAAATAACCGAAAAATACCGGTATTTCATATCGGTTACCGGTATATTCTGTTGGCCCAATACCGTTACCAAGATTATACCGGTATTACGTCACACGGCGTAATACCGGTATGAAAATTTTACCGGTATTCGTAATACCGGTATAAAAATTTTACCGGTATTGAGTCCCTGTCGTGATACCGGTATATAAATTTTACCGGTATTAAGTCCCTGATGACAACTGACGCATCGCAGGCACACACTCAGCGGAAAGGCGACACCAGTTTGGGGACAGATACCGGAACAAGGGACCCATGTTCATAGGCTTGTCTTATTTACGAGGCTTGCGTGAGAAACAAAATCATGAATTTAGTAGGCGTAGCAGATAATTTGGATTACGCCCCGAACTGGTGATTGGTCCTTTGGTTATCCCTACCAAGGAAAGGATCTCTTCCCGAGCTTTGGTAGGGAATTGCAGCAGAATTAGCGGTCAGAATCTTACGAGCTTGAGGAGGAGTCATACAAGGCGTCTTAAGGGGGTAGTCTACCCGATGGTTACAACTAGAATCTTACTAGAATCTTACTAGAAAACATGGGTTTGCGCGCTTCGGTTGTTTGACCTTATATCAGCAAATTTTGGGCTGGGTGAGGGCTCATTCCAAAGAGGAAGGTTCATCACACTGCGCTCTGGTCATCTGAGCAGTCAAAAAGTCTTTTAGAGACAGAAAAATGCATTGAAATCTGCGGGTTTTTTTCCTAGATTTTTTCTCTACTTTGGGCCTTTATATTATACATATTAAACATAATCTCGTTGACCTCATGACCAGAGCGCAGTGTGATGAACCTTCCTCTTTAGAATGAGCCCTCACCCAGCCCAAAATTTGCTCAAATAAGGTCAAACAACCGAAGCGCGCAAACCCATGTTTTCTAGTAAGATTCTAGTAAGATTCTAGTTGTAACCATCGGGTAGACTACCTCCTTAAGAGGGATCTATACCCTACTGAAGTAACTAGAATCTTACTAGATTTTGGGTCGAAACATGGGTTTACGCGCGGCGATTTTTTGTCCGTATTTGAGCGGATTTTGGACTGGGTGAGGACTCATTCTATAGAGGAAGGTTAAATCCGGCGCGCTCTGCTATTGATTTAACGAGATTATGTTTATATCTAATAATATGGGTGCCCAAAGTAGAGAAAAAATCTAGAAAAATAACCGCAGATTTAAATGTATTTTCCTGTCTCAAAGAGATTTTTTTGACTGATATGATGAGCAGAGCGCGCCGTGATGAACCTTCCTCTATCAAATGAGCCTTTGTGCAGCTCAAAATATGCTCGTATAAGGACAAAAAATAGCCGCGCGTGATTTCATTCAAATTAGCATAGATCTCCCCATATTACGTTCATGAAGACAGAGGTTATTTCTGATGTAGAGCCAATCTAGAGCCAATTTTATTTCAGTTAGTTTAGACGAGATGGCGCCTAGTCTGGAGGACTGTCAATCAGTGCTGCGATATTGTGCAACATTTCACTGCTGCACTGCTGTCAATGTGGAATGATAGCAAAACTGATACAGACGAGGTACATATTCTCATCGGTGGCACTAATATTAGTGCGACCTGCCCTGTATAACGGCATTCGCGACGAGCTGAATAGAATATGGAAATAGCAAGCAACTCCATCTCGTGTTCATTATGCAGTTGCGTGCTTATCAATGTTACCAAACTTTTTTTGTGCACAGAGGTTGATAACATTGATAAATACCCCAAAATCTGAGGGTATAGATCCCCCTTAAACCGATATAAAACTAGAGGGCTATTGTTGCTCGCTCGCAAGTAGGGTTGTTTTTGCTCGCTCGCTTCGCGAGCTCGCGGGTAGGACTGCTCTTGCGAGAGGGTTAGTGATACGCATGGCTAGTAGGGCCTACTGATATTAATGTTTTTTATTTGGTGTGTGACTCTCCAAGAGTCACACAAAGAACTTCCCGATTCGTTACTCCTTCGCTAACGTCGCTAACATCGTTTTTTTTTGTACTTTCATCGATATTCTTCCAAAATGTATTCTTGGGAGTAGAGATGATAAATTCACTGTTGCATTGGAATTACTTTCGATTATTCCAAGCGGTAACATTAGCATCAGTTAAAAAAAAATTAAGAAAAAAATTTTTCTTATGTAATTGCGTTTGGTTCTTTGGTGGAAAATTTTCGTCCTCCCTTATAAATTGCATTGTAGAATCAACTCTTTTCGAAAAAAACTAAAAATCTAAAAAACTACTTGACCAATATGGACCAAAATCTAATCAGCTCTAACTTACGACGGGGCACATCGATTGCATCATTCATCATCCTGATCGCGTTGTTACTTTTTCTGAAAACGTTAACGAAAAATTTGATTACATAGAAACGGCCATACGCACACACACACACACACACACATACAGACATTTTGATAAAAATAGTCTAAAATGACTCCAATGACCATGAAACGTGAAGATCTGCTAAAAAATCGATTTTCGATTTTCGGGGTAATTACAGTAACTTCCCTATGAATCGGGAAGTTAATTAAAATTCGAAGTTGAACGTGAGCGGGAGTTACGAATTGAAGTGTGCCGTGCATTCTGAACTGTCATTCGTCATGTATTTGAACTTTCATTCGTCATCTATTTGAACTGCCATTCGTCATCGATTTGAACTGTCATTCGTCATCGATTTGAACTTTCATTCGTCATCGATTTGAACGTTCATTCGTCATCTATTTGAACTTTCATTCGTCAACTATTTGAACTTTCATCCGTCATCGATTTGAACTGTCATTCGTCATCGATTTGAACTTTCATTCGCCATCGATTTGAACTTTCATTCGTCATCTATTTGAACTTTCATCCGTCATCTATGTGAACTGTCATTCGTCATCTATGTGAACTTTCATCCGTTATCTATGTGAACTGTCATTCGTCATCTATGTGAACTTTCATTCGTTATTTCTATGAACTTTCTTCGATCTCGTTACGAATAATATCATTGAACTTGTGTTATGAACTGAACTTTGAACTGTTGAACCTTGGACGTTGCAAGAGTTTATGACAAATGTGTGATTCGTGTACACATTCTTGTGCAACCCAGAGCGTTTGATTGCTCTTGAACCAGCAGCAATCTTGGACTTAACAACGCTCTAAACAAAAAGAATTCTCCTTAATACATGTATACCTACTGCATTGTAGTTATAAACATTCGCAATCTATGCAGTGAATAGGTCAAATCTCAGTAATTGCAATCTTGATAATTTGCAAGCGAACCGCGTCGGTTACATATTGCTAATTAATGTATAGTACGAATGGTTGCTTAGATACGTGAACGAAATGAGAAACGATAATAGGAGAAATAGGTATTTTAGTCCTATTGTAACCGTAACAGTATTGATAAGGAATAGAAATTTTTACAGAATTAATTGGTTACCTCGTTCATTGCGCGAATACGTACATAATTATATGTACAGTTATAATTAAACAGCGGATTTCATGCATTTATGACAAAAATGAGTAAGTGTAATTTAAAACAGTAAATACATTAGAAGAATTTAAATATATTCTTATATTATTTTCAATTCATTAAACATATCAAGAATGAGAATAATTGTCCATTTCTCTCCAGTTTGTTGCAATTCAGGTAGACAATTCTCATTTTGCATAAAAATCCGCGGTCTAGTTATAATACATTTTGTTCGTTTAGTTTTTGTTGATAGCGTTTGCGCATTTTATTTTTCGATCACTAATATAATCTTAATAATGAATTATTTTAACAAAATTACTATTTATATTATTGTACGTTTCTTCGTCTTCCTGACTTAAATGTGTTTACGAAAAAGTTGTATTTCTGAAAAAGATCTACTGCATATAAAAATAAATCAGTAATAGACAACAAAAGCTTTTCATGAGTGCATACTTATGTACAACGCTTTGCTTTTGAATTTTGAACTAATCGATATCGAATGTATGTATGCCGCATACGCGCGCACTTAAACTCTACATATTTTGCAGTTCTAGTTGCGATACACGCATGAAGTTAAACAGTTTAGGAATATCGATTTTCCCTACATAATTTGACTGTGTCCTGATAACTGTGATCAACTGAAGTTGATGAATGCCCTAAATTTTTTTCTACATCAAAATGCACACATTATTAATAACAAATCATACTTTTCATTGACAATTACGATATATAACATATTTTTAAAAAATACTGAGCAAAATGAAAATAATCGTTAAAAATTTGTATCTTTGACACTCGCTATCTCTCAAGTCCCAGTAGGGTCCACTTTTTAACAAGTTAGGATCTTTTCAGTGAACCTTTCCCTATATAATGTGACAAAAATTATTTCCTTGTCCGAGTCCTTTTTCAAGATATTATTGTCTGAAGACATCCGCGTCGCGTTATCTTGTCCGCGCTCGGACGCGCGCTGCGCGCTGAATTCGTCAAGTACGCAGCCTCTGAAAGTCTGTCAGAACTGTGTTGAATATTTATATTTATATTATATTTTGATTTAATATTAATTCATATCTTGCAGTAAATAAGTCAGTCTCTCCTCTCTGATATTTTGACTGCGTTGAGTTTAACGAATTCTTTTCGACAGTGCATAAGTTACATTGTAATTGTTTACGCGCATCGATCTTCAAATCTTTATGTTTTGTTTTGTCGACGCAAATTGTGGATTGAAACAGAATTATTGTCAGACAGAGCCGAACTATCAGCCTGTGCAGTACTGTGATTCCGCACTTATTTTCAGTTTTATACGTTTTCTGTTCATATTATTTAATATAATACATCAAATAAGTTAATATATATCTATTATATTTTATTTTTAGAACATCATATACAGTAAGAAGCATAACTGATTCCACACACTTTAAATCAGAATAACTTTTATATGAATGGATCAAACGACTTCAATTTCTCTGTAAGCCTAGAAGAATTAGTTTAGTACATGGCGTCTAATAAATAAGTTGAAAAAATGCATTTGGTCAGAATTGTAAGAAACAATACTAAAAATTGGTTTTTACAACTTTCTTAGCTGGCCCAATAACAAGAGTCTTCATTTTAATCTCGGGCCAAGTTTTCGATTACGTCCATGCTCAGATGATTGGATAAAATTTTGGAAATATGTTCTTTTTTTGCTAAAATGATGATTGTCGGAAGGATTTTTGGCGACTCGATGTCTTTGTTTATAAATTTCTGTCTATTTCTTGACATTTATTTTTTATATTAGGAATATTTAGGATATGCTATCTATCCTGCAAACAGATTTGTAAGTGCCACCCGTTCGCGTTCGTGCGCGCCGAAATGCGCGCGGCGGCGTTCGTGGCACCGTTTGTCGAAATGTTCGTCGAAATGTCATAACATCTCCAAAAATAGTCATTTAATCTCGACTCTGATGTCCTTAAAGCTTCGTACAGACCTGACCGTTTCAATCTACATTACATACTACATTTCTTTGTGTAGTATACGCCGCTGCAGCTCCCATAGTTGTTCGCAAGAAAATCTGGAAATAGTACAAATCCGTTCCGATCGCCGCGCCGCACAGTGGGGTATTTGGCCCGAAAAAGTGGAAAAAATTCAATTTCTAAATTTTTGCGTATGGCATAAAATTTTTGTTGTTCGTTGTAGTTAAAAGTCTGAAGAATAAGGCTGCAATATTATTTTTTCTATTTGTACACCCATGAAGTAGTAAACTTCATCGAAAGTCGAGAGATTTTAAGGCGCGCTTGGCGTTCTTAAACAGTCTCTAAGACAGGGTCTGTTCATTGGCGATTTTCATGTGTTTGAAGGGAAATTCTGTAAATTCTTGTATTACAAAAATTGTTCAGGTAGGTATACAGAGCACTTTCGCATAGATTTCATTTTGTTAACATCTAAATTAGTATAGTTATTAATATTTGAATATTACCAATCATTCTGTAAGCTTTTTAAAAATTACAAAACTTTATTGACAATTTTGTTATAGTATAAAGCCGTATTGAGTGCTCTTTTTGGTGTCATTACATTCGGTAAAGATTCGTGATTATAAGCCAACAAAGTTTGATTCCGGATATGTCCGGATTCAAATTTTATAGCTAATTTAGAATTAAATGATTAGTAGCGTTTCGCGTACGCGTACGTTCGGCTACGCTTGGCCTCAAATGAAGAAGAAACATTATCCAAGGAAGAAATTTCTTATGTATTTTCCGATGAAAATTAATGGTAATCATTTTAAAATATTCTTATAATATACCGGGTGAGTCATTTAACGTGAAACAGACGTATATCTGGGAAATGAAGCTATTTTGGAGAAAAATGTTTCAGACAAAAGTTGTATGGTTTAGAGGGGGGCATAAAATGGTGTCATTGATTTGACCTTGGATATTCCATTTCTTAAATAGAATTCCCTATTTTTTGTTGCATATTCTTGTAGCTTGTTTTGACAGCTATCCAAAACATTATATTAAAATATTTTTTTCTTAAATATTTTTCAAGTTATAATAGTGCAAATATTCCACTATCGCCTTGCTTTTTCAGGGGTTCTCGATAATCTGAGGAAAAAATATTTCGGACAAAAGAGGAACAGTATACAGACGTCTACAAATTTCAATATATAAAAGTTAAAAAAAATTTTTTTTTTTAAATTAAGGTAAATTTGATTTTTCAAATACTAAAATGTATTTTGGATATCATAATGTTGTAGCTGATCTTAAGGGGGCCGGCGCGGCCGTTCAAGTGTGTGCGGGGACATGCACACATCGCTAAATTCGCATATACGTATATGCAATTACACGGTTTACGAGTTTTCGTTTTCACGCTTCAATATTGCACTGAGGAGTTCAGAAGTAGTCAATTGTGATTCCTAAAAGTCAGATATATACTGCTACGGTGCCCAAAATGCATATTTGTACGTTATAGAGGAATAATTTGTAATATTCGGCAGACACCGCCTGTCACAAATAATAATACAACACCTCGAAGTTTTGAAATTTTGCACTAGTAGGCACCACTGTCTCGTGCCTAATTATCGATAATACAGTGTCCATCGTTCATGCAAATACTAAATTTATTGATCGCAAACACTGGTACGCGAAGTGGCTATCTTCTGACGGATGCCTCGTGACAGGCCAACGCCAGTGGTGTTGGACAGGCAGTATCTGCCGAATATTATAAATTATTCCTCGATAACGTAACAATATACATTTTAGGCACCGGGCAGACATAGACTGGACTTTTAGGAATCACAATTGACCGCTTCAACATTGCAATGAAGAGTTCAGAAGCGGTCAATTGTGATTCCTAAAAGTCCAGTCTATGTCTGCCCGGTACCTAAAATGTATATTGTTACGTTATCGAGGAATAATTTATAATATTCGGCAGATACTGCCTGTCCAACACCACTGGCGTTGGCCTGTCACGAGGCATCCGTCAGAAGATAGCCACTTCGCGTACCAGTGTTTGCGATCAATAAATTTAGTATTTGCATGAACGATGGACACTGTATTATCGATAATTAGGCACGAGACAGTGGTGCCTACTAGTGCAAAATTTCAAAACTTCGAGGTGTTGTATTATTATTTGTGACAGGCGGTGTCTGCCGAATATTACAAATTATTCCTCTATAACGTACAAATATGCATTTTGGGCACCGTAGCAGTATATATCTGACTTTTAGGAATCACAATTGACTACTTCTGAACTCCTCAGTGCAATATTGAAGCGTGAAAACGAAAACTCGTAAACCGTGTAATTGCATATACGTATATGCGAATTTAGCGATGTGTGCATGTCCCCGCACACACTTGAACGGCCGCGCCGGCCCCCTTAAGGCGAATCCAACGATATATAATATTATAACCTTGAGCCTATAAATAACGCTACAATAGTTTTTTCCACTTTTTCAGGCCAAATACCCCACTGTGCGCCGTTCGTCGAAATGCGCGGTTCGCCGCGCTGTTCGTCGAAATGTTCTAGTCTGTACGAGGCCGTGGTACAGCAGAAATTGTATTTGAAATAATGCAGGCGCGTTTACAGAATTAAAATGTTGAAAATCATCGACAGCATGATTTCATATTTTCGATCCAGTTTTGGAGAGGAGATTATATTTCAGCAATAATATGCATCGGAGTAGTCTGAGTATCGACAAGGTATTCCTATTAATCCTAGAAAATGTTGGGGGAAAAAGGTTAAATTTTTCTCCTATAAATATTATAATAAATAGAATATTTAGGACTTTTTTATTTAGAGTTAATCCTGTAACAATAGGGTATCAGTGAATTAATCTGGCAATAATTGCGAATACTGCTCCTATAGATAAAACATAGTGAAAATTACCAATTACATAATAAGTATCAATGAAGTATCGATTAAAGAATTTGATAATATAATTTCTGTTAATCCTCCTATAGTAAATAGAAAAATAAATCCAAGGGATCTAATAATAGAAGGGTTTATATGAATTTTTGATCCACAATATGTAACAAGTTATCTAAAGACTTTGATCCCTGTAGGTACTGCAATAATTATTGTAGCTGATGTAAAATATGCTCGAGTATCTATTGTACATTTAATCCAACAGTAAATATATGATGAGCTTAAACAATAAATCCTAAAAATCCAATTCCTAGTATGGCATAAATTATCCTAGAGTTACCAAAAATTTCTGTTTTCCTTTTTCATTGAAAATAATGTGTGAGATTAGTCCGAATCCTGGTAAAATTAAAATATAAACATCTGGATGACCAAAATAAATGTTGGTATAAAATAGGATCTCCTCCTCCAGAAGGATCAAACAATGTGGCATTTAAATTTCGGTCTGTTAAAAGAATAATAATAGCTCCTGCAAGTACGGGTAAAGATAATAATAGTTGAATGGCAGTAATTTTTACTGATCAAGGGAATAGTGGAATTTGGTCATAAATAATAGAGATATTTTTTATTAATACAATTGAAACAATAAAGATAATGGCTCCTATAATAGATGAAATTCCTGCAATTGTAATGAAAAAATTGTAAAATCTACAGAAATGGATTAATGATATATGATAGAAGATAAGGGGGGGGAGGGGCTAGACTGTTCACCCAGTTCTTGAATCAGATGATAAGGGGGTATGTAATAAAAATCTTATATTATTAATTCCAGGAAAGGCTGTATCAGGGGCTGCAATTACTAAGGATCTAATCAATTACCAAATCCCCCAATTATATTGGGTATAACTATAAAAAAAATTCTAATAAATGCCTATTTGTAGTTGTAGGTTCGTATTACCTAACGACAAACGTACGTGCTTGCAAGAACTTACTACAAGCACACAGTTACGAGGCGCTTACGATATTTTATGATCTCCAGGAATTTAAAGAAACATGTCCCTGACATTTCGGAAGCAAATGTTCTAGGTGCACGCAACTTAGAGAAGTCTTGTATGGCTATCGACGTGTCATAAACTCAAGGTTTCGAAAGAGTAACATCGCGCACCTTGGGCTTAACGGTTACTGGGAACTACCACCGTGAGGATAGTGGAACCTGGCGGAAAGTTTGCGTGTTGCCAAAGTACCGTTCATCCCTACGCCATAGACCATCTCCAATCCCTCTTCTAAAGAATCGCGCCAAGGGCGACCTACAAGACTTTCACACCCTTCACGAAGTTTTTGCAGAGGATTCAACTTATCAGACATCATCGAGTATTAGTCGCAACACTTGAAGTAATTAAGTTGTGCAGCTTATCCTTGAATAATTATGGACGACTCTAATTTCCTTTCGACAAGCAATCGAGCAAACAAAACACACCGCACGATAAGAGATGATATAAAACACGTATAAATCTTTCGCCTTTTATTATTTATTAAAATCTTTCACCTTTCATTTCACCTTTCACATCAACAGTCGAAAAGAATCCGATTCGAAAAGAAAAACGCTGAACGTTGAATACTTCCTTAAAAAGAAGTGATCCCTCAGGTCATTCGAAGTATGTAACCATTTTCTTTGCAAAAATATCCTCCATGGCTTTGTTAAGGAATTATTAATAAGAAACACGAGCCAACCAGAGCGCAGCTGCAGCGAACATTGGCATTAGCATTTGCCGAATCGGAACCCGTCGGTTTTTCGTTGATAACTTCTTAACAAAGCCGCGAAGAACATTTTTGCAATGGGAAAAGTTACTTCGAATGACCTCGAGAATCGCACCTTTCAGGAAAATCATACAGGGTGGTCATTTTATCTAAAATCATTGAAATATCTCGAGAACTATGCATCGGATCAAAACAAGTGGGTAATGAAAGTTGTTCGTCGCGAAGGGGGACATCCAATGATACCAAACTCTCCTTGATAAAAAACTTAAATCCCCCATTTTTCATTGCAGATTTGGATTCTCCAGAAAAAAATACACAAATTTGACCTAGGAGATTTTGCATTTTGGTTGACAGATGGCGCTGTAATGGACAAAAATGGAAACGCCCTCGGGATACAGCAAATAGTTTTTAATTAAATATGACATGGTAGAGTACGAGAAAAATAAACAGAACTCGTATAAATATTTTGTCTAGCAATGTGAACAAAATTTGTATGCTTCGTAACATAAGGTTTTGTACTTTTTAGTTATTACTGGAATCGCATGTGATAATAATAATACATGAAGTATAATAAATAGCTACTTGTTGGAATTTATTTCATAAATAAAGAACAAAATTAATCCATCATCTTTAGATAGAAGAATCGATTGAATCAGTTCTGGCCTTGTATATAAATTGTATCTACGGTCAATATACATCGTCCGGATTTTGATTATTGTTGTTAGATACAAAGGTAAAGTACTTAGTTTTAATTTCGAGGAGGTGATAATGAGTAGCATAACGAAGTGTTGGTTTTTCCAGCGATTTAATCACGCTCAAAGAGTCAGTAAGGATAAGAAAGTTTATACATTTATGTCGATCGATGATATTTATAGTGCACTATTAATAACACAGCAATCCAACATTACTTATTTCAAATTTTGTACTGTTGTTACCAGAACACGAGTCTAACATTCAGATATTGTGCTGATACAAATTCCTTCCCAGCGGTCCTCACTGGTCAAGTTACAGTGAAGAATACTGTTCTCATCGCTCTAGATTTATGATGTGCTACACGTTGCTGGAAAATTTGCAATATCCCTTCTCGGCGCTATGGTATAAATCTACAAACTGTTCGTAGTCCTAACAGTGTGACAAACGATTCCTTTACATTCTGTATGCCGGGGACAATATCCTAACAACAAGTAATACGTTCCTTATTGATTTATGTTTCATAAAGCCTCTCTTGACAATGTAAATTATGTTACAAAACTTTGTCGGAAAATACGTTGCTCTTACCGCAGTTATAAATAAAAAGATTCACGTGACTTTACCTAACCGTACGATCTCTAACTATGACCGTAATTTTCCGATAAAATACCACACTGTGTGACGTGTTTCCGATAATTTTACAAAAAAATGTTTCGAGCAAAAGATAATTGGTATTTACGTGTCTACTAATTTCAGTAGAAAGAAATTTTAAAAACATGTTTTCTTCAGTGTATACACAGGTTATGGAGGATCTGAATGATATAGCAGGACAAAGCGATTCGTTTAAACTGACAATTAACGGTATAGTGGAATCATGATGCTATTCGTAAAATTTCAAGAGAACAAGGACTCGAATCAATCGTTATAGTGTTGGTACATGTCTGATGCTACAAGAGGAAAACAATAGCGGGAATGAAAATGGGTTTTTGGTAAACAATAGGCACCGGCGGTAAACAAGCATGGTGGTCATACACTGTCCTTTTTCCGCCAGTACCACGCCTTGCATGCGTAGCAAATGGAAATTTACAGCATTCCAGACGTTAAATACCGATTCGAAAGTGTTATCGATCAAATCTAAATGAAAACAGGTTGTCTGTCTTTTGTAGCCACACTTTATAACGCACAGAAGACAAAATATATAATTGAATTCACTCATTGTGTTTACGCTGTCACCGTCGAGAATTTTGAAAAATTGTCAATTTTACATTTTCATAAATCGTAGAAGTTTGTGTTTAGAGCGTTGTTCAGTCCAAGATTGCTGCTGGTTCAAGAGCAATCAAACGCTCTGGATTGCACAAGAATGCGTACACGAATCACACACTTATCATAAACTCTTGGAACGTTCAATGTTCGACAGTTCAAAGTTCAGAATTCAAAGTAACAGTTCAAGGTAAAGGTCATAACACAGGTTCATAAAAAAAGTCCGTAATAAAAGATCATGAGAAGATTTATAAGAAAAAGTTCATAAAAAAGTGCATGAATTGACAAGAGAAAGTTCACAAAAGGTTCATAAGTTCGCAAGAAAAAGTTCATAAGTGCATAAGAAACAGTTCATAAGAAAAAGTTCAAAGGTTCATAAAAAAGTTCATAGAAAAGTTCACAGTTCAGTTCTCAGTTTCACTTCACAATTTACGCTCGCAGTTAAAGATTAATACTGTTCAAAATGGAAGTTTCGTAACGTTCTACGATTCAGTATAATAAGTACGAAGTTCGTCCGGTTCTCTCGAAAGATTTTAAAATTCTGACCTCTATTTCTACTGCAATTCCCTACTAACGCTCGGGAAGAGATAGTTTCTTTGGTAAGGATAAACAAGGCACCAATCACCAGTTCGGGGCGTAATCCAAATTACGCGGTAACGCCTACTAAATCCGTGATTTTGTTTCTCACGAAAGCCTCGTAAATAAGACAAACCTATGAACAAGAATCCCTTGTTCAAGTATCTATGCCCAAACTGGTGTCGCCTTCCCGCTGAGTGTGGGCCTGAGGTGCGTCAATTGTCATTGATTGGGATACGGCTGGTTTGCTTTCCCGAAACGAAAGAAGACACTGTCACCGTCAACTTTCAACCGTACCCAAGTCCATAACTAATTCTAAGGGCTAAGCACGCCAATAAATAATTCGAAACTGACAATCTTCCACTCGATCGTAGCACAGGTCCAGACACAATGTCTAGACAATTCTAGACAGTTTGTGTACTACATAAATGTGGATCATATGTTACTTTTCATGGAAAATAAAATATAATGTTTCTAATTTTCGTCAGAGCTATGTTATGTGCGAAAAATGGAAAATATTAATCTGGTGTATTTCGATTAGAATTTTTCTAATCTCTTTCCTGAGAACGGAAAACGCTCTATTCCGACCCCTTGGCTTACATTGTCGAAGGGAAATCAATAAACCATACTACTAGTACTATACAATAACGTTGTCGTAAATATAAACAAATTTCTCTGCAAGAATAGAACATCTTTCGCCAGAGCAATTTTGTCGTATCTCTTTCCATTTTTTAAAAAACTCAAACGAACTAACAGCAACAGTCTGTAGAAACTGTACAATAGCGTAACGAGAACTAATAAACGGAGAAGCTTGTAATTCAGCGTAGGAATTAAATAAAACGTTCATTATGAATGAGATATTCATTACGGTTCGGATTGAACGAAATATTTCACTGAAAGCGAAGTGTAATAAAATATCATTTTGCATTTAATCCTGATTTATTATTCTACGTAAACGGGATCTTTTCGACAAGAATATCTACAAGTGAATCTACCTTTTCTGTAGACAATGTAAAACACTATGTAATTTATCGTTAAGAGAATAATATTTACATGTTAAAAAGCAGGAACACAAAATGCCTTTTTTATTCGGTAATAATAATTACAGTGTTCTGTGAAAACTTTATTAATTGAAAGGTTTATTTGTGATAGTAATGAAACAGTTAAGAACGTGTGTAGTAATATGCAAGTGTAATAATTAGATTGCGGATTTTATCCATTTATGACGAAAATGAGATGGTGTAATTTAAAATAGTGAAGACATTAAAAGAATATAGAAACACTTTTATATTATTTTCCACCTATTGAACGCATTAACGAAGACAATATATTGCTACCTCACTTCAGTTTGTTGCAATACAGGTATACAAATTTTATTTTGCATAAAGATCCGCTGTCTAGTAATAATAGTTGGATTGATTATGATTCACGCTTAACACATTACCGACCGGTGATTATTACTTAATTTTGAAAAATCTATGGTCCATAGCTAAACACTTTTTAATGGAACCATCAATAGTAACAGAAATTTTCATTATGAACTAACAATACACCCCCAATAACGTCATCTAACAGTTTCATTTAAGATTGTAATGTAAAAGAAAATTTCTATGCTTTCTTCTGGCACAGCAAAATTATTAAAAATCCTATTAATAGGCTTCCGGTAGGTAAAGTGTTAATTATGAAATTAATTATTATAGAAAGATTTGCGATTATATTGTACGTTAAAAGTACAACTACAACATACGGTAAAATTGTCGGGGTTTCTTTCAGAACTGTTGAAAGACGCAAAGAAAATAGTAAAAGGGGGAGTATAACAAAAACGTAATTAAGAAAACACGTATTCTTCTCACGCTGAATTTTTCTCGTTTGCGCTCACGTTTTTTATTCTAAATGTCGCTTTTTAAGCATCATCGTCCTCTGTCAGTACACTAGAAACCACCACCGTAGCGCCGACTCTGGTCAAAGGCGGCGGAGTTGTGCGAATACATTTTTCAACCTGTCTAATTATCAGGCTCTTGAAAAGTCTGACGGGTATTCAATTTCGCTGGAATTTATTCACCAGATCGCATGCTCCAGTAATGTTTAATAATACGAATGGAGGTTTCGCCAACAGAATCGTCTGTATGTACGCACTGTTTAGAATCAACGTGTATTTGGATCAGTAATTTACACGGTAATGTGCGTCTACACGTTACAGAACTTGATCAAGAACTAATTTTTTATCAATTCGTGAAATAAATCGTTCTTGAAAGTTTATGCCAACAGACAATTATTTGGAACGATTTTTTTTAAAGCAAAGATTGACAATTTAAAAATACATACATATAATGTACAGTAATTACAGCCTTGATCTAAGTAAGCTAAGGAAAACCCTCGGGCCCGTGCTGTTTCTTAGATCTTGAGCAGAGTTGTGCTCATTTAAATACATTGTAATGGAATTACGTGATTTAATTACATTGTATTTTATATACACAGTATTTGAAATACATTGTAACTGCATTACATAATTCGAACCTTTCACTTCATTTAATTGCTAATTACACTGTCCAACAGCCAAAAAAAAGTTGAAATTTGTTGGACAGTGTTATGCAATCAAGTTAAAACTTCTTTATTTTTCATTATTTTTTTATGGTACTTTCACCAACCAATTTGTGGCCTTTTTTACCACGTTTTTATTAGCTCGCTTTCTTGTTTGTTTGTTTGTTTGTCTGTTTGTTCGGTAGCAAATTTTGCAATTGATTTTAAACTAACTTCCTGATGAGCTAGAGAATTGAAATCGGTTACACGGCTCAGAACTGGATCAAAAAAAAAATTTTTTTAAAGTCTATCCGTTTCGGAGAAATAACAATTAAATATTTACCTGTTCACCCCCCCGCGAAACCTACGTCATCGCGTTCAGCGATCACCACGTCGCTCGACAGCGCTCCCTACTCCACTACCCGTTCCCTCTCTGACTCATCCCCACTCCACTGGCCCGCTTCGCATCGAAGGAGTTCAGTGTGCGTCAGTGTGCGTTTGAGCTGCGTGCGGTGGTTACAAAGTTACTACGTATTATTTATACTATAACAATGTTTGTTTACCAAGCGAAAGAACCGTTACACGATGTTACAAATGTCAAAGATAAAGGTTCGACGTGTTTACAAAGTTACTACGTATTAGTATACTATAATGTTTGTTTACCAAGCGAAAGAACAGTTACACCTAAATTCTTCGTCGAACCTTTATCTTTGACATTTTACCACGGCGTTCGTTTTCGATATGACGCGTCGCAATACCGTCTGAAATTTACTACATGTCTCTCTTATAATCTCATCAAAATGTTCAAAATCGATTGTAAAATTTCACACATACAAGACTAAAAAGCAGAAAATAATTATTTAAATAAAAATAAATTTTTTAAAAATACCACGTTTTTAAAACGGACTAAAAAGTATAAAATAAAATTTTTAAAAACGCCATGTTTAAAAAACGGACTAAAAAGTATAAAATAATTTTTTCTAGCCCCATACAGATTCCTAACCCCTGAAAATTTGTGATTGTGAATTTTTAATAGCTAAGAAAATACTTGCAAGATTTAAAACGAAAAACGTGGGGCGCAAGATAATACATAGTAAGGAGTGTAGAGAGTAGCTGCCGCTGAGAAATCTCGTACAACACTTCATATGTCACAACATATCATTTGCAGTGCAATAAAGTTGTTAGTGTTCATGCATCAATTATCTATTGCATGCGCCCCGCGTTTTTCGTTTTAAATCTTACAAGTATTTTCTTTTTCTTTTCAAAATTTTGAAGATTGCTGTGGCCGAGCGAAGAAATATAAAGTACGTAAACACCAGGAGTCGTTTTCCCAGGACCTCATTAATGCTGCTGCTTCATCTGTTCCGGTTAACAATACGGCCATTGATGCTGATTCTACTCTGGCATTAATAACGCAAGCCAAACTGTCAAAGGATCAATACAATATTATCAGGAAAGCTACTGCAGATATTGGACATAATATATTTCCAAGCTACGAGAAAATAATAGAAACGAAGAAAAAATGTTATCCCTGTAATATGGTTATTATGGCAAAATCGGCACAAACCAGTCTGCAAGACTTGCTTGATCACACTGTCAAAAGGATCTTTCAAGCTAAAAGTCAAGCAGAAATCGAAGAATTGGAAGAAGAAGATCTCGTACTGCACGCGAAATAGGGTTGTGATGGTGCATCGAATCAAAATGAATTTATGCAGAAATTTTCGGATCCAGAAGAAGATGATTTGAAGATTTGAAGATGACACTGCAGGAAAACAACACCAAAGACGTCTGGAAAATCTGTCGACCATCTTCAACGAGGTATTGCAGACCTTAAAAGTTTAAATTTATCAAGGAGACTCCAGGTGTAATACGAGAGGAGAAATCTCGCGTCGATAATGAAATAGAAAAGTTGCAGAAAACACAGATACACTTGCATGGGCGCATTTTTAAAATTTTACATGCGCTTTATTTTACCATGATAGATGGCAAAGTTGCTCAAGTTGTGACTAATACGACATCGGCAAATAATTGTGTCATTTGCAGAGCCAAACCATCGCAAATGAACGACATTTCAAGTATTATAAATGGGCAGCGATCATTAAAAGAGGAAGCGCTACAACTTGGAATGTTTCCATTACATGCGCGTATAAGGTTTATGATCTACATTTTACATGTGGCTTATAATTTAACTTTTAAGACCTGGAAAACCACGGAAGCAACCCCAGCCATCAAGGAAGAAACAAAGAAGCGGATACAAACGGAATTTAAGGACAAAATAGGAATAGTGATCGATAGGGTCAAGCAAGAGTTGGGCATAAGAAATACCTGCAACACTTCCAGATGGCTTTTCGAAAGTCCAGCTGTAACAGCCCAAATAATAAAGATTGACGAAACGTTAATACAAAGGTTAGCTGTTATTTTAGAAGTTATTTGTAGCAACTTTACCATCGATGCAAATAAATTTGATATTTATGCTCGCGAAACAACTAATTTAGCGATATCGTTGTATCCTTGGTATTCTATGCCAGCAATTGTGCATAAAATTTTAATGCATTGCAAGGAAATAATCGAATACGCTGTTTTGCCTATTGGTTCGCTGTCGGAAGAGGCCCAGGAGAGTAGAAATAAAGATTACAGATACTATAGAATACACTACACCAGAAAGTGCTCTCGTTTAGCAACAAATGAGGACATGTTACACATGCTTTTAATAACTTCGGTTCCATACATTAATGTTTTAAGACCAGAATCGAAGACCAAATCACTGCCACTTAGTGAACAAGCGCAGTCTCTATTGAAATAGTGTTTATGTATGTAAAGAAAGGATACTTTCTTTAAATCAAAACAGCCGCGCTTCATTAGCCCAGCGCGCCCTTTAATCGATATGTATCGATCCTCAAGGATATAATCAAAACATAGAGAGGTGACGTAAACGAACACGTGTGTAAAGACTAGAGTGACAAATAAAATCAAATAAAATAATAGACCTAGGAGGAATTGAGGAGAATAGACTTTAATTGTCGTTTCTCTTTCTTTTAGGTAATTAATAAATCATTTTGTATATTTGTAAATATTGTATATGTTACACCATATCTCAATTATAACCTCTTTCTTTTAGAGCAACACAAAACTTGGTTATTCTCTTAGAAAGTCCTCAACATTATCCTTTGTCTTATAAAACGACAATTGTAGTCAACAATAGAAAATGGCCAAGCTGCAATTTGAATTTACAATAATAGCCTCTCCAAAAGATGAGAAATCAAATGTATTAGCGATTACCGCAATCAGAACAGAAGATGAGAAAACTTATATTTTGCAAGGGGATCACAAATATATAGCTAACCACACAGAATTAATGAAAACCGAGAATTTCGCAAAGGTAAAGAATAGTTTAAAAAGAAGACATCAATCAAGAAAGGTCTGGATCAAACTAACAGAGAATTTGAAAAAGATTTATTCAGATGAAGAAGGTAACATACAATTTTTAGATGAATATTTAGAAGAAATAGGAGGAAAAGATAAAGCTGAAGAGAAAAATGAAAACCTGAATAGGATATTAGAAAAATTAGTAGAATCATCACAGAAAAGAGATGAAAAAAAAAGTTTAAAAAATATTGCAGAAAAGTATATGATTGAAAAGTTTACAAGTAGGAATTCAAATGCTAAACAATGGATAGAAACATTTGAGAAAGAATGCACACGGGTCGATATTACAGAAGATCAATCGAAAATAGAAATATTAAGATTATTTCTAGATAAATCTTGTTCAGATTGGCACTCTGCAACATTAACAAAACTATCAACTACAGCGAAATGATGTGAATGGAAGAATAGATTTCTAGAGACTTTTGCAGACAAAGGATGGAACACGGTAACTTATGTCTTGGCATTTAAATATAGGGAAGGATCACTTATTGACTATGCAATAAAAAAAGAAAAACTTTTGTTAGACATGAACAGAGAAATAGATTCAGTAACACTAACAGCCTTAATAGCAACAGGACTGCCGGAATTTATAATGAATAAAATAGATAGAGAATCGTGCACAAATTCAACAACACTATTCACTGAAATTAGAAAATACGAAAATTTAGTGAATAAGAAGATCTTTTCAAAGAAGACAGACGGTAGAACTGAATATAAAAAGAGAAATGAAGAGAAAAGACCATGCAAAACATGCGAAGATCTGAATAAAGGAGTTAGATACCACCCACAAGAAGCATGCTGGTTCAAAACACAAGAAAAAAATAAACCGAAGGTAGTAGGACATAATTCCGTAATAGAAGTAGATTTAAATACAGAGTCAAAAAACGAACAATCACACCATTGATCAGATTAAAAATGTTAATAGAAAATAAACTAGAAGTGAATGGGACATACGACTCAGGCTCACAGATTTCGCTTATAAATTCAAAACTGATTAAAATAATGGAAGAAAAAGAAGATATGAATAGAATATATTTAAAATCGGTCAATGGTGTGAAGAGCACAAAAGGTTTAATAACTATAAAAATTAAGATTCTAGATATAGAGAAAAAGATAGATGTATTTATTATTGAGAGAGAAGACTTTGAAGACTTCATCATAGGTCTGGACATGATAAAAGAGTTTAAATTAACACAAAATGAAAACTTGGAAATAAAACAAGTGAAAGATATTAAGTTAAGAGAAATAGATAATACAACTAATGAACAAGTGCCGAAAGCATACTCAGTGAACTTTAATGAGCACGTAAATGAAGATGAATTTGAGATAAAAACAGAACATTTAGATAGAGAAAAAAGGGTTGAAATAAAGAAAATAATAGAAGAATATAAAAGGATATTTGCAATAGATAAATATGACATCGGTACTGTACAAGATTACGAGGCACGAATAGATCTACTAATTGATAAATACTGTAGCAAAAGGCCTTACAGATGCTCGATGGAAGACAAGAAAGAAATAGAAGAACAAATATCAAAACTCTTAGAGAAAAATCTCATAGAAGAATCATACAGCCCTTTTGCAGCTCCAGTAACGCTAGCATTTAAAAAAGATGAAAATAGAAAATCGAGACTCTGTATTGACTTTAGAGATTTAAATAAGATTATAATACCACAGGCACAACCATTTCCGATAATAGACGATCTGATAAGCCGTACTAGGAACTGCAAATACTTCACAACGTTGGACATAAACTCGGCTTTCTGGTCCATACCATTACGAATAGAGGACAGAAGTAAAACGGCATTCGTCACGCAGGAAGGACATTTCCAATGGACCTGTCTGCCATTTGGCTTGAAAACATCTCCCGGAATTTTCCAACGGATCTTAAGCAATATACTAAGAAAACACGGACTGACAAAATTTGCAGTAAATTATATCGATGACATCTTGATACACTCGCCATCATTCGAAGAACATGTGAAACACATAAAACAGGTATTACAAGCCATTACAATTGAAGGTTTCAGATTAAAGTTCAAGAAATGTACATTTGCATCGGACTCGGTGAAATACCTTGGACATGTAATTCAAAATAATTCCGTAAGACCACTAAAAGATAATTTAATTTCAATAAAAAATTTTCCAATCCCAAAGACACAGATGAACATCCGGCAATTTTTGGGAAACATAAACTTTTACCATGAATATTTACCAAATAGTACAATAATTTTAGATCCCCTGCACAAATTATTAAGGAAAAACGAAAAATTTACATGGTCTGAGAAATGTCAGATGGCGTTTAATAGAATAAAAGAAATATTATGTACACAACCAGTATTAGAAATTTTTGATCAAGAGCTTCCAATTATATTAAACACGGATGCGTCAATAGAAGGGATCGGAGCTGTATTAAAGCAGACACAAATGGATGGGAAAAATAGACCGGTAGCATATTTCTCAAAAAAGCTAAACGAAACACAGAAGAAAAAAAAGGCGATCTACTTAGAATGTTTAGCGATAAAGGAGGCGATAAAATATTGGCAACACTGGCTAATAGGAAAACGGTTCACGGTCTACTCAGACCACAAACCGTTAGAGAACATGAACATAAAAACACGAACAGACGAAGAACTGGGGGACCTAACGTATTACCTATCACAATACGACTTTGAGATAAAATATGTCCCAGGGAAAGAAAATTTGGAAGCTGATTGTTTAAGTAGAAACCCGGTTCTAGAGCCAGAAGAAAATAAAGAAGAACTACTAAGAACAGTTAATTCAATCAAAATAAACGAAATAGTAAAGGATCAAGAAGAAAATAAAAATATACAAGAGAACAAAATAAAACTAATAGAGAAGAATAAAATATTTTACAAAAAAATAAAAGATAGAGAGAAAATAATATTATCTGAAGACTTTAGCAAAAAGATAATAAAAAACATACATGAGGAATGGTGCCACATTGGCATCAGACAGATGATAAGAATGATTAGCTCAAAATACACAGCAAGAAACCTAACAAGAAATATAACAAAAACCTGCAAAGAATGCAAAATATGCCTAGAAAATAAATCGAGAAGTCAAGGAAAATTTGGTCGGATGTCATTCCTGGGCCCTGCCACAAGACCATTTGAAATAGTGTCAATAGACACCATCGGTGGCTTTGGAGGAAATCGATCGACAAAAAGGTACTTGCATTTACTAGTAGATCACTTTACAAGGTACGCCTTTATAACAACTTCTAAAACACAAAAGGCGAACGACTTTATCAAATTAGTTAAAAAAGTAATAGACACAGACCAAATAGACATGATTTTAACAGATCAATACCCAGGCATCAATTCGAAGGAGTTTAAAGAATACCTAGAAGAAAACAATATAAAAATAGTATTCACCGCAGTAGACGCACCTTTTTCAAACGGTCTGAATGAAAGGTTAAACCAGACAATAGTTAATAAAATAAGATGCAAAATTAACGAAAACGAAAATAAGAAGGCTTGGACAACAATGGCACACGAATGCATAGAAAGATACAACGAAACGGAACACTCAATAACTGGCTTTGCACCAAGATATTTACTGGATGGTACAGATGTAAGCATCATACCCAAAGAATTGAAAAAAACCGAAGATAAAGACACCTGGTATAGGAATAGAAAAGCGGCTTTAGAAAATACTATAAGATCACATAATTATAATAAGAAACTATTCGACAAAAATAGGAAAAACCATATATTCAACATCGGAGATTTAATATATGTAGAACACGGGAATAGATTAAATAGAAAGAAAATGGACAAACTGAGAATTGGGCCATTTGAAATAATCGACAAAATTTCAGATTCAATTTATAAACTAAAAACAGGGAGGAAAAGGACAGATACGGATATATTTCACGTAACTAAACTAATACCAACCACAATGGATATATATGAAACAGATAAAGAAGATACAGCCGTAGAAGAATTGGAATAGGTAATGTTAAGAACTTTCATCTCGGATGGGGAGATGTAAAGAAAGGATACTTTCTTTAAATCAAAACAGCCGCGCTTCATTAGCCCAGCGCGCCCTCTAATCGATATGTATCGATCCTCAAGGATATAATCAAAACATAGAGAGGTGACGTAAACGAACACGTGTGTAAAGACTAGAGTGACAAATAAAATCAAATAAAATAATAGACCTAGGAGGAATTGAGGAGAATAGACTTTAATTGTCGTTTCTCTTTCTTTTAGGTAATTAATAAATCATTTTGTATATTTGTAAATATTGTATATGTTACACCATATCTCAATTATAACCTCTTTCTTTTAGAGCAACACAAAACTTGGTTATTCTCTTAGAAAGTCCTCAACATTATCCTTTGTCTTATATGTATATTTTGTAAATATTATCATACTAATTTAATAATGTATGATTTAAGTTGTTAAGGTATTCGTTAATAATATTATTGGTAATATTATGTATGCAAAATGATATTAAGCTTTTTGTTTAATACTATTTCAAGTTTGTTTGTTTAATTCTATTTCTAGTCTGTTTGCTTAATACTATTTCAAGTATTCAATTGTAGTATGCTGAAATAAGAGGTCGTAATGTAATAAACAATATTATGTATAAATAATTATATTAAGTTCATTGTTTAATATTTCGTTTAATAATATGAGAAGTTTGAAGATTGAGAAGTAATAAAAAAAGAATTATTCAAAAACATTGAGAATTGCCGAAGTTATGAAGTTTTTTTCCATCTTCCCTATACGTTCCAACTTCCAACCACTGTGCGGCGCGGCGTGACTGCAGCGCCATCTGACCAGGGTGACCATATTCTCCGGGAACCAGTGGTCTCCTTCTGTGAGACAGTAATGTCGGGGAAGGAGGCCGCCGAGCGGTCACGGGAACGAGACCCGCGCTCCGCGAGGAGAAGGATGTTGCGGGGACGTCGCAAGCGACTCGACCCCCACCCGAGGAGAGTCCCACATAACCTCGGTTATCCCCCAGGATGCCGAGGTATGCGGAAAGCATTTTCACACGGAAAAAAAAAGTGTTAGTGGAAAGAGTGGGGCAAGCCAGGCGGGCTCAGCGGCGTAGCTGGACGAGGGGCGCAGCGGTAAGGGGACTGGTTCCCGGAGAATATGGTCACCCTGCATCTGACGGGCAACATGCGACGGCAACATGCAACCAAATATTGCAAAACCATTGCTCGGAAACGTAAAAGAAGGACTTTTGAGGCAAACAGCGCCCTATATTTTAATCTTGCATCTAGCGATTTTGTCTACTACAAAATCCCATCTTTGCATTATCGAGAAATCAGAAGTGGAATCTCGGACCCTTGCAATCCTCGCGTACGTATACGTGGTCTAGCGGTGTGTGAGTGTTCACGCGCGAGCGTCGTCTACTAGAAAAAACTCCTTTAAACTTCACTTCAGGGGATCAAACATTTTTCATTTGTTTCTATATGTATACACCTGTAGATTTTGACGAGAAAATAATTTGAGTCGACATCCACGTTTCTCATCCATAGTGACGCGTTGTTTGCAGTTCAAGCACGGACAACGTTCTGCCAATAAACCACCTCGCGATACTCTAACAATAACGTCTTACAACTTCAACTACATTTCAATTGTAGCTTTTAGACATTAACTTGTCGGAGAAACAGTACAATCCGACCAAGGGATGTGCTACAGGAGCGCTCGCAACTGCTGCACGCCTATCCACTGCTCAATAATCGTGTTACAGTAAAAAGTCGACCATTTGGATACATTGAGTCCAATTTCCGAACTTGCTTATACATCAATCTTGTGTCGTAAATTGACTTACACCACTTTTGCATTAACCTTCTCTCTGTGTATTACTATTCTAATGTTAATCGTATGTATAGGGGGTAATTGGACCCCATTTACATTTTCGTAGTACAATGAAAGAAAACATTTGTCTGCACAAGTGTTTATGAAATATTTTATTGATTTTTAAAAGATAAGTATACAGTATTTAAAAAATTTGATACATATCACAGATAGGATTCCTAGGAAATTTTTGGAAATTTTCCATTCGTCAACTTTTTATTTTACTCGTGTGTATTTTACTATAAAGTAAATATTAACAATCAATTTCAATAAACAATGTATTTATGTCAAGTAAATATACTTACATGATTGTTATATGTATATTTAATTTCTGTAATTGACTGTTTAATGTGTATTTACAGGAAAGACAGAGCGGAAGATGAAAATTATTACAAAAAAGTAACATATAGAATCTTAGTATAAACTTGTAAGAAACTTTATTTGAATATTTATTACGTGTATAATATAGATACGTGCATACATACCAATGGAAAATTTATTCGTGACACATACAACAGCTTTTCCTTTTTTCGTACCACCACGAAACCTGACTGCTTTAAGGATCCCCAAAGAAATCTTCGGAATCGGTAGTATTGAATATAAACCACTTTGACGCGCGAGCTTTTCCCATTTATATTTGAATTCACCCATCCTAAGTTCAATACTCGTGACTCGCGGGTTGTCGTGGAAATGCACTTTGCGTTTAATACCTATTGCATATTGCAGTTTTGATGAAATTTGATAATCGCAGGATAATCATTAAATTAATCAATAACTTATTTACTATTTCAGGTATGATAAATAATGTTGTCATTAATATTAATATTCAAATGTACTTTTTGCAAAATTGATAAATGAAACACACAAAACTAGTTACTAACAATATTTAGTAGTCTTTTAAGAGGCGCATTCCTTTTCATTCATTGAAATAGTACGTTGGCTTGCCCCCTTTTCAGGGCAAGTGCGTCCTAGTTGACACTTTGTACAATATCCTATCAAAATGATAATGTTCAAGCAAAATGAGAATCCTACATAACACTAATTCATCAGTAATAACTGTGGCAAGAGTTTGATACCAAGAACGTTAATTTTCTACATACCAGACTGAAAATACATCAGTTTAAAGTCCAACTTTCCAAAAACTAGGGCGGACTTACCCCACTCCACCTTACTCATATTTCAGTAAAATTAACACAAAATGTAATATTTACCAGTTGTATCAAAAAAGAAATTTTTGTCTTTTTTCTGCAAAGTTTATAGAAACTAAGTTAACTGATTTGCATATTTTTCTTTTTTTTCTTTGAGAATTATCTTCGTCTCATATTAGTTCAGACGTAAATTATACATTATGCAGAATTTAAACCTACATGCAGTAGAAACTATTTTCATTATTTTTCTTTATTATGTTAATAATTCCTATTCAGTTCTTCAGTGCCAATAACTGACTAATGTTGTGCCAATAACTGTACCAAATGTGCCAATGATTGTACTATTTGTCTTACGATTGTTATTCACTGAATATATTTTATAATAAAAGATTTATGACTCGTAAAACTGTTTGATTTTGCTGAAAAATCTCTATTAGCTTATAATAGTATCACGTTAAGCTCGTTCAAACATTTCAAAAAAAGATAAAAAGATTTTTACTACGATTTTGGCTTAGGATGCCAATCATTGTACAGTTTATCCGAACACAACTTGTTATGTTTATCAACAGACAACAATTCTTATTGTTCGCGAATAATCTGTTAACGATCGGGCGATACACATAGAACAAGTTTCAAACGATTTAAGCAGCTACATTTTCTATGCAAAGTGTGACGACAAATTTGTCGTTTACTCGTTCATTTAAGAACTTTTCCCAAGTTTTCACGTAAAGTGTAACTTCTTTCCCGCAGCTCTGGTACACCCTGTGCTTTTCACGCTTCGTCCCATGTTCATCGCTGTGAACAAGGCGAGTCGGATAGATAAATTAATAGTTTAATTTCGGTATAATTACTTGTAAAGTACAGCCTTGCTTGCCCCACCCTTAATAACTTTCGGAATTACTTCTACACTATAATACCAACCAACCACTAAATCAATTATTCAACAAATGATTATCTGGAAAACTAAACTGTAGTATAAATATTCAGTTTTTTACTGTATTGTTCTAAAGCGAAGAGTAAGTAGAATTTAGGGTTTTCTTTATAGATTACAGGTAACCCTCCTACAACACGGTAGATAGATTCCTAAAATGCCGTGTTGTGAGACCGTGTTGTATGAGACCCAGAGTCAGTACAAAAAGGGAGGTTAGGCTCCGAAAACCTATTAAAAACAAACATTTTTTAAGTGAGACTTCTTTGTGAGGAGGCTACAATTTTCAAACAATCAAAATATTAGGCATTCCATTTAATAAACTGAAGGTGACCTTTATATCTTGATAAAAAATCGAAGTAACAAAAATCTGATTGCAGCACTGTATGTCCCCGTAGAAACCATGCAACATTTGTTTGAACATTTTTTTTTGTACAACAAATAACATACAAGTTATTTGAGATTGTCACGTTACGAGACTCACCCTGTACATATGTTGCTTTATTCACGATTTTGTATTTAATTATGGAAACATCGGACAGTTCAAAATATTTAAGAACTATTATAATAATTAAATTGTTATTAGCGTGCCTGCACTTGCAAGTGGAGACAATAAAGCTATCAATTTTGTGCACTACACGTATGCATACGTATATTTTATTATCAACGTGATACAATGTATAATTTAGGAAACGAGCACAATTTTTGTTTGTATTTAGAGTCTAAACGAGTGAATGTTTGTAAAAAGTTCTAAACCAGCAATATGGACTATACGAATTTAAAAGGACGGTGCTCAAACAAATACTAGATACTAGATAGATAATGGAAACACCATTCCTTATTTATAGTGTTCTAATACTGTTGGTTGACTACCAAATGCTATCCTCCAGCGAACCTTTGCGTATAGATCTGCCATCGGTTTATTTGTTCATTAGATTATCAAATATCTGATTAGTAATGTAGCGCTTACTAATATAGTCATTGCAAATGTCGTATTTAATACACAACGATTACATTGTAATCACTGGATATAAATACGATATTATAGGAATATAAAGTTCAATAGAATCTAGTATCATTTCTTATTTATTTCAGATCTAGAATGGCTACCACCACTGAGAATATGTAAGGGTTTATTTGATTCCACATCCGCAGTCTAGTAATCCAGAGTTGGGCAAACGCTAGTCACAATTATGATTATTGAATAATGACTTCATAAGCTTTACAAAAGGGACTAATAATTAATGACTAAGTAAATACTTGAGCGTGACTATGAGTAATGACTCATCTAAAGTATTTGAGCGTAATGACTAATGGATAATGACTAAATTTTTATGAAGGATGAATATTGAATACTGACTATAATGGCATAACTAATGACTAAACACGCAAGCAGAATTTCACTATGACTAATGACTAAAAATGGTTATAAGTTAAAATAAGACATAATAATAACAAAAAATATCCTATTAGTTTATAAACATATAAAATACAGATTATGACAGTTTGATCCCTGCAAATTCCGATATAGTTTAAGTATACATATTAATATATGTTAATCGCACAATAGTGACTGATGACTAAAGATTGATAACTGATCATTCAAACTAACTAATGATTAACCATAACTAATAAGCAATAACTAACGATTGCTTAGAGATATGACTAACTAGTTCCATGTAGTTATGACTAACTAATCAAAAAGTTTTCACTGACTTTTTTTAAGTTTTGACTAACAATCCATCAGACTATTAGTCATTTTTAATTATTAGTTGATTTTTGTCCAACTCTGTAGTAATCACTGATTGCGATCTAAATCTGTGTAGGATACATCTGTTTTAATTATACATTTTATTGTACAAAATATTTTTAATACTCCTAACGAACATGTATTCTACTATATGAACAGAAAAATTGTTCACCTAAATACCACAGTATTATTTATTTTATGTGTAATTTAATATGAAATTGAATCGTTGAGTTCGATATTAATCGGTTGCAGTATGTGCACAAGCTCAAATACATCGTCATTATTTTCTATAGTTGATCCGCTTCAGCCAGGCAATATTCCATAACCACTTTCCGAATGGCAAATGATAGATAAATTAGCCTTTTAGTTTACGATTAATTAAAATACAACGCGAGGAAGATTGCAAATATATGTATGTATGTATATGTATATATGTATCAAAGGACTGAGCTGTCCAATGTTTCAGATTTCCACAGATATTGATTACTAACTCAGATAACATAACGAACTAACGAGCGATAATTATCGCGCTCTCCCGGCCGAATCTCGGCAAGTGATTTAATCAACTTCGTACATCTACGTAACACGTGTGTACACTAGCTAGGCAAACGGACACACATTAAGCCGTGTGGCCTTTAACTGGTGTTAACCCAGTTGAAGGGAGATTACGGAACTCGTCATTCACAAACTATTCCTTGAATCGATCAATCTAGAAGCGACGTTCTACTCGAAAAGACACGACATGTTATTGTTATAAATATGTTACAAACATTACAACGCTTATACATTCTCGCGTGACTTGATTCTTCGACAAAAACAAAAGATGCTTGTTTTCAAACAGTATTTTTTTAATTTAAACTTACCCAAACATCTAAGCGAAGTCTTTACAACTGGACGTAATTTACGTTGTGTTACAGAATACAGTTTGAATGACATTATTGTTTAACATACCTGGTTATATACGCGGGTTGCATTCTTTCAAGAAAGTAAAAATACGCAAACACCCCCGAATGTTATCAGGCCCTCAGGGGCAGAAAGAGCCCCATCCTGATATATCATCAGTTAGTCTAGTTCAATATGCGGCGAATAAGCAGCATTGCCACAAGACATAGTCTAGGTCCTCTATTTCGTAGCTATTTCGTAGTAAATTTAAAAAAAAAGCATCAGATCGAACCAGTGCGCTGAAAACATTAATATACGTTATTTTCACAGTTATTATTGATTGATTAGAAACAAAAAAGCGCTCAAAGAAGGTACTGCCCCATAGACATACAGAGGTAGACTGCGCCGTCTTATGGCCGAGTTGAAGACCACAATGGCGGCGCACGGTACAAAGAGTGAGAGAGAGAGCATTAGCCGGGGTCCATAGCGCTCTCTTTCTAAGTGATGTGTCGGTGGGGAAAGATTCCCCTACTTGCTTGCTAGATAATGTAGATTTCTACATAGTATTGATTAATTTAGTTTTTGACATTTATTTGTTTTTTGGTTCCCTACCAACGAATTGTAAAATAATAACAGATTAGAATAAACGTTCAAAGACACACGTTTATTTATTGGACGTAATTAAGTGAAACTATATTTATTTTAAGAATGGTAAAAAAGTGCTGCATCTGCAAGCTCCAATATGCTCCTGAATATGCAGGCGGCCGATTTTAGGGGGCGGTCGACTGCGGTCGAAAATAGAACAACGCAACCGAAATAAAATAAAATTTTATATTAGGAATTGCGAATGCGATATATTATTAGATTATAAAATGCGTTAATACAACAAATTAATTGTATTCTGAATTTCTCATTATAAATTTGAATAAAGCACTTATGTATACTGGTTTAAATATTTTTTCTCATTGTCAAGGTGAGGGTGGGGGACGGCGAAAAATAGCTCAGCACGCAGGCGGCTGTACACCTAGAAACGGCCCTATGTGGAGGAACGTTCTCCAATAAATAAACGTGTGTCTTTGAATGTTTATTCTAATCTGTTATTATTTTACAATTCGATGGTAGGTAACCAAAAAACAAATAAATGTCAAAAACCAAATAAACTAGAGGGCTATTGTTGCTTGCTCGCTTCGCTCGCTCGCGAGTAGGGTTGTTTTTGCTCGCTCGCTTCGCGAGCTCGCGGGTAGGACTGCTCTTGCGAGAGGGTTAGTGATACGCATGGCTAGTAGGGCCTACTGATATTAATGTTTTTTATTTGGTGTGTGACTCTCCAAGAGTCACACAAAGAACTTCCCGATTCGTTACTCCTTCGCCAACATCGCCAACATCGTTTTTTTTTTGTACTTTCATCGATATTCTCCCAAAATGTATTCTTGGGAGTAGAGATGATAAATTCACTGTTGCATTGGAATAACTTTCGATTATTCCAAGCGGTAACATTAGCATCAGTAAAAAAAAAATTAAGAAAAAAATTTTTTTTATGTAATTGCGTTTGGTTCTTTGGCGGAGAATTTTCGTCCTCCCTTATAAATTGCATTGTAGAATCAACTCTTTTCGAAAAAAACTAAAAATCTAAAAAACTACTTAACCAATATGGACCAAAATCTAATCAGCTCTAACTTACGACGGGGCACATCAATTGCATCATTCATCATCCTGATCGCGTTGTTACTTTTTCTGAAAACGTTAACGAAAAATTTGATACCATACAAACGGACATACGCACGCACGCACGCACACACACACACGCACACGCACACACACACACAAACATTTTGCTGAAAATAGTCTAAAATGACTGCAATGACCATGAAACGTGAAGATCTGCTAAAAAATCGATTTTCGATTTTCGGGGTAATTACAATAACTTCCCTATAAAATCGGGAAGTTAATATTAACAAATTAATCAATACTATGTAGAAATCTACATTATCTAGCAAGCATGTAGGGGAATCTTTTCCCACCGACACATCAATTAGAAAGAGAGCACTATGGACCCCGGCTAATGCTCTCTCTCTCGCGCGCCGCCATTGTGGTCTTCAGCACTTCGTACAGGCCGCGCAGTCTATCTCTATATGTCTATGTTCTGCCCTTAGGTGAGCCCTGATCAGTGATTGTAGCGTTGGTTCGGTGAAATCCCTCTGTTTGGACAGGCAAGATGTATTGGAAAAGAGAACATATACATACAACACATCGATGGAGTCGGAAGCATTGGCAAATTTGGCAAGATTATCGACATCACCATTTCCTCGCAGCCCTATGTGAGGAGGAATCCACAAAAATTTTATGAAGCAGCAGTTATTTTGATTGAATTGTACGAATTTTTTCTCGATGTCGAAGATATAAGGGTTAATTTTCAATCGAAAGCTAACCGATTCCTAACATTGAAGGGCATTTAACACTAACCGTACCGGTTATAAAAATTACAAGACTGAACTTATTTAGATTTTTCACCATTTTTGTAATAATACGTGAATAAATAAAGAGATTTATTGAATAATTAACTTCCCGATTTTATAGGGAAGTTATTGTAATTACCCCGAAAATCGAAAATCGAATTTTTAGCAGATCTTCACGTTTCATGGTCATTGGAGTCATTTTAGACTATTTTTATCAAAATGTCGGTATGTGTGTGTGTGTGCGTATGTCCGTTTCTATGGTATCAAATTTTTCGTTAACGTTTTCAGAAAAAGTAACAACGCGATCGGAATGATGAATGATGCAATCGATGTGCCCCGCTGTAACTTAGAGCTGATTAGATTTTGGTCCATATTGGTCAAGTAGTTTTTTTAGTTTTTTTCGAAAGAAGTTCATTCAACAATGCAATTTATACGAAAGAACGGAAAGTTTCCACCGAAGAAACAAACGTAATTACACCAAAAATTTTTTTTCGATTTTTTTAAAATTAGAAAAAAAATTTTTTTTTTTTAAATCTTTTTTTTGTACCTTACGATGATGTTTCCGCTTACAATAATCGAAAATTATCCCAATGCAAGAGTGAGTTAATCATCTCTACTCCCGAGAATACATTTTCAAAGAATATCAATGAAAGTACAAAAAAAAATTTATATTACAATCTTTAAAAAAACAATCAGTTCAAAACGAATTATTAACTGAGATTAAATTGAAAATTAATATGAACTATATGATAATTATTAATAACAGTGATGTTGAAAACGGATTGGTTAATGGAGCACACATGCGGAATATTAAAATTTATTACTTTTCAAGGAAATACTAAAATTCCGTCTATATTGTGGTTAGATTTTCAATTGGCCAGAGTAGGAGTGAAAGTAAGAACTCGTTATCGTGATTATATGAAGAATGCAAATATTGATCAAAATTTAACACCAATAATAAAAATATCGAATCAAGTAAATATGTCGAGTGAGGAAAAATATCAAATCACACGTAGTCAATTTCCAGTGGTTCCTGCTGAAGCGATTACGATTCATAAAAGTCAGGGATAAAAAACATACGAGAAAGTATGTTTGGATTTTAAAAAATCAGAAAGGCGAACTTTACAAATGTTGTATGTAGCACTGAGCAGAGTTTCAAAATTGAGCGCGGTTTATATATTTCGGGACAATTTAAATTAACAGTATACACACAAAATGAAAGACATTAATAGCTGTGGGCCCTACTAGCCATGCGTACCACTAACATTCTCGCAAGAGTATCTTCATAATTTGTTGTCGCGCAGAAAGCGTACACGTGGTTTTCCTTCGGACAGTATTTATGGTGCGTTTGTTACTGAAAATCTTCTTGGAGGATTAAACTATGGTCATTCGGTGACTATTCGAGGCATCTGCCGGATGCTTAGTCTCCGAAGGACCACCCGCGATCGATAAGTATGGTTTCAAATTATCGAGACTCGTCGTCGACCGAGTTAGGTATCACACCACTTCTCCTTCCCAAGGCCTCAAGAATGCTACAGCAATGCTGTTACGCTTTTTAGCTGCGGTAAAACTAAAAAGTGTATTAATACTTTACTAATACGTGTGCTAATGTGTTAATACACAGGTTGAGGTCATAACATATGTATACACGCTGATCCATTCGTCAAGAGTGATTTAACGTAGGATTTCTACCCTAAAGGTCTACCCACACGGCCCCCATGGACGTGGAATTGGGATACGCCCAATCAGCGCGCTCCCCCACACAGAGCGTGAACACTACCAGTATGCTCTTCGGCTGCTCTTCTGCCTAGGAGCAGACAACTAGTGAGAGGGAGCCGAGGGGCCAGTGTGCCCAGACGGGATACGTTCTTTAGGAGTGCAAAAATCAAAGAGCCAAACATGTAGTAGGCTCCATGGAGATCATAACAATTTCTTAAAATTCTGCATGGCGCTCAAGGTGCCACATTTCCTCGAGAAGCGTACTTTACTGAGGCTAAAAATCCCGTCTGGGCACACTGCGAGAGGCTTCCAGCCAGCATTTAGCTATCAACCACTACCCCCGCGATGGTCCTTCCCGTGACCAGGGTGTAGGACATGTACCCCAGGAGCGCCAGCGAGCCCGGACCGGAGCACATGTCCCTGGGCCACCCGGTCCCCGCGGTACCAGTTTAGGTCGACTGGTGGGACCTTTCGTAGCCAAAGCCTCTTCCAGTTTGAGAACCTACACTTTCGGCAATGGTTTGTGGAGACGCTACCCTCCAAAGGCCCTTACAGGTATCTGCCCTCAGGATTCAACACAGCCTGAATCCGACATTTTTCTGCCATCATTGTAGATAGCAGTGACAATGTAATCTGTTAAAAGTTTGTCGATTAGGGCATTAGGGTCTTTGGACTCACGAAGTGTGAGGCCAAAACTAGTGTCAATTGATATAGGCGCACTCATGATTTCAAATTCATGACGGTACAAACAAAAGTTTTGCTTTGGCTCAATCTTAACATTTTCATCGAAGAAGCAATCTATACAATGGTTAAGAGTTCTACGATACGACGTTTTATTTATAACAATGCGTTTAAGAAGTAACAACTTCAGATAGATATGACGCATTGATATTCAAAGATTTAAGGTGCAATAAATATGAATTCTCGCTAGCGGTTCAATCGATTCTCACTCACCATACTAATGTTCAAAATTCAAGCTATGCAGCAGCCGCTCCGAAAGATCTATTAGGTCATCCCACAATTTCATGCCGATTTTCATACCGTAACTAAAGTTATTATAGCAAGTGCGTATTAATATTCTTTTTGCTCAATTTCAATTCACCTATTCTACTTACTGTATTATTGTATATATTGTCTTGTAGATGCAAATTTTTCCTTTGAAGAAAAGAAAGAAGAAAAGATTATTGGAAAATTGTTATATTTATTATGTGATCGAAACACGGTAACGGCGAAAGCATCATTAAATTAAATATGTATGTATATGTATGTATATTGTATATATTTGTAGTAATGAAATATTGATTTCTTTATGCTGATATGCAGAGGTAAACCCTTGGGAAACAACATCGAGCAGTTGGAGCAGTTTTGTTCTTTATACAACGCATTCATTACGAATGTGGAACAATTCCACAAAACATGAAAGGGTAATAAGGTTGTTAAATTGTTAAAAGGTGTTTCTTCTCTGAATGGAAAAAAAGGAATATTATGAATATATTATAGAACACTTCTTTTAAAGATTTCTACAGATTTGAAAAGTTGGAAAAAAAACAGAATTTTCAAGTTACCAAAGTTCGATGGTAAGGAAGTATTGCTAAAGTATCGATGTCGTCTCGAACTAGTCGACGCGAAGGTCGATTTTGTCTTGTGCACGTGTTCGCAGAAACTTGTCGAATGTTTGCTGCGGATTCTTTCAGCGTTCGTGAGAACTGATCGTTTGATTTTTCTTTAATGTTCGTTACGGGCTCGACAATCAAAAAAGGAAAACCACGCATATCGATTGATCGATACATTCCTTTAGATTTAGGTCGAAAGTAATAATTTCTGTAAAACAAGTATTTGTAAATAAATTGTATAGTAAGTAAAAAAATAATACATTTGTATAGTAAGGTACCGAAATATGACAAAAATAATAGAATAGCCTGATGCTTATTGGAAAAGAAAAGAAAAAGAAAAGAATTTTCCCAGTAGATATAGTTGAAACGTAGATATAATTAATTTGGAAATATAGAAACCGGGTTTTTATATTTATGTACATGTGACAAAAGAATCGTATCGAAATTACGATCACCAAAAATGAAATTTACATAAAGCTAGTCGTCAGACACATTTTCATGGATGATCGACAAACTGTTTCTATGAAAGTTATTAAACAGTTTCCAGGAAAATTTACACTCGTTTCAAAACTGTACTAACTTTTAAAAAATTTTATATAAAACCAGTTTTGTATTATAAATGATGCCTCAGGTCTTAAAGCAAACTTAAATGTTTTCTTTATTTTCCACACAATAGCATGAAACGAAAAAAGATTTAAAAATATTAAAAATTAAGGTCGTATACCTTGTTATCGGTAGACTTCAAAACGCTTTTCGTTTCATTAATCTTAAATTCGTTTCAACATATTCTGGTTAAAAGGAGAAACAGATTTAGGCGTCTACTACGCATGTAGAAACTTTCTCGAACTATTTTTGTAGAGTTACAAAATAGAAATCATTAGAAGACTTAGTTCACGATTTATTTGAATATAACGTACTGGACTTTCACGTTTAGAATCAGTCTTTTATTTTCAATACGCTCTGTATTTCTGATAGGGGAACCAATCTACTTTCCCTTCATTACATCTTGTAGCGAACGCTGAAACATATACAAATATATCGAAGGTATTAGTTGAAACATCAAATAAAGGATTCAGTTCGAAGAAGAAAGGGATTGAAATGGTATGTGGACGTAATTCGTGTTAAAAATACTCTAATGTAAGTGATTGGACGCTATGCACTATAACAAACGAATAAACGTTATTTGCAATGTTGTACGATTATTCCTGATGCAAAAAGGCAGGAAGCTCTGATTATACGTTTAATCATGTCTTCCTGTCTAAATCAAACAGTTTGGGAATGTTTGATTGAGCACTTAAATAGCTGCTCGTGAATAATGAGCTAGGTTAACCATCATGTTAGTGTCACGTAGTCCAATAAATATTTAATGGAACATTCTCTTCCAATTTAACCGAATTGTACGATATAGACGTTACGTACTATACATATTCGCCCTCTTACTACCTCATTAATAAAATAAGGATCAACAATCCCATTATTCAGAGATTTCCATATTCAAATTTGATGTCTACAGTTTTTGCCTTTTCAGAGTTGTCAGCCACTTTGGATTTCTCATGAATCAGTAATTTCATAAAAGAAATGTCATAAAAGTAATGTCTTAAAAAATTCTTCAGACATAGTTGTTTTAAAATCAAAGTGTTGAACTATGAAGCAGTTCGATACTTAAGCAGTTCGATAATCGAGACCATCTTGCGTATCGAAATTTACTTTCTCATAGACTACGGATCCTTCATTATCTTAAAAATAGAATACATTTATCGGAAGTCGAGATTCAAATTGGAAATTAGATTAGTCTGTTGAATGCATAAGCAGAGACCAGCAAGTTTCCGCGATCCACTGTTCGTCACGACATTGATTTACTGCAAAGTACAAAGACTTTGAAAGCTATTGCATAGTGTTCTTGATGACATGCACAGCACCAGAACTGTTACTCTCGAGAAAACAAACAGGTATGTTTGGATAAAAATAACACCGAGGGGTAAATATTAACACAAGTCACCGCTCTATGTACATATGTAGACGTAGTAATAGCATTCGGCGTATTTATTAACCATTTTTGCACTCGAAATTATTTCAACTCGAAATTTAAACAATTCTTTTGACAGTATTTCCATTCCCATACCGTTTTTTTTTTTAGTAAACGTCGTAATTGTAATAACTGCGGTCTTTATGCATTTGTGAAGAAATTAGTTGGGTGAAATATAAAATAGTAACAGATTCAAAAAATTCAAGATTATTGTAATGTTTTTAACGTAACAAAATCGTTAAGGGATGAAATCAATTTTTATTTTATTCCGGCTCCCCGCAATCAATGCGGTATATTTTTATTTAGCATAAAGAAGATCAGCTCCCGTCCGGTAATAAAATATCGAGACTTTACAGGTATATTTATATTGGAATAAACATGCGTTGAACAGCTAAACGATTATGAAAAATCGTTTGAACAATTTATGATATTGTTTGTATGTGGACTATTTTAATTTTATAAATTAATTTATCCGGGAGAGCGCGAACGCAGTCCCGACTAACAAAAATTATACGT
Source organism: Lasioglossum pauxillum (assembly GCA_933228785.1). NCBI lineage: Eukaryota > Metazoa > Arthropoda > Insecta > Hymenoptera > Halictidae > Lasioglossum > Lasioglossum pauxillum. Next base: position 24,452,281 of record OW121701.1, on the reverse strand, counting down.
TCGAGATATCCACATTAGGGATATTCGCAAGGGTCAGCTTCAACCTAAGTGCAATGGAAGAGCCTCACCCTGGAGGAACCGCCTTCTTGATCACGGTAACCTCTACGCCAGGTAAGTATGCTATCCCTCCCGTCTGGACGATACTTCACATCTACACCGTATCATTTTAACTGCGAGAAAGCAGTTCATCTCCTAGGCCTCCTAGCGGTAGATTTCTGAACCATCAGTCTCCAAATAAGTCTAATTTTCAAACTTGCCGTGTTATATGTAGAATCAGACTCGTGAAGAAAATTTCAAACAAAGCCTAGCAATTGTACATGTTATAGATGCAATTCTAATCAATATTTAAGCATTAACCCTTTGTACTCCAAATTATTTTCCAATTTTCTTACCGACAACTCCCTACTATTTGAAGTGTTTCTTTTGAAATTTACTTCAAAGGACAGCTCCTTGACTACTACATATTTTAAACAATTTTGTTTACTAATTATATTAAATATTATTCAAAGTTTGTTGTAATTTATATTTGTGGAACTTGTATTTGTTTATAATTGAAAAAATAAGACAATTCAAGAAATAGAGGAAAAACATATATAATACATATAAAAACCCGATTTATTTACATTTCTCTTTTGTCTGATGTCGAGTCACAATCGACAAAGGAGTGCAGAGGGTTAAAATAAATGTAACCGTACAAAAATATACATTTTCTTTTCTCTACTGTTAAAAATAAAACTAAAATAAAATAATTAACTAAACTCAGCTGCGATATCAGACAAACACTAATGGTTTACAAACAATTCATATTTTCTTCTTATATGAGATACACTCATACGCGAAAGTATTCGAACGCTTACAATTCTAACATTCAACTAATGAAATATGCATTGAAGTATTTGATGTAATTTGCCACATATAACAAGGGGTGGCTCTTAACCCTCATCCATCCCTCATTTCGCGAACTGAATCTGTCCCTCGGTGTCAAATTGCTTACGTACTGCGACAGTACGTAAGAGTACATGTGTCATATTGACACACAGGGACTCTTTCGTAACAAATTCGATTTGCAGTTTTGACATAATTATTTTCCATGAACAATATTACACAATAAGCACATATGCTTAGCATTAAAAAAATAAAAGTCACAAAGTTTCGGGCAAATTTACCGACAAATAACAGAACAGTACACCTTAATTCGCGAAAACTGTGTCATATTGACACGAGGGACGGATGAGGGTTAAGACTACATAAGTAACACTAGAAAATAATCCAACAATATATAGCGTTTTTACAATACATTTATTATAAACACGTACTAGAAGTGACATACAAAAGTATTCGAACGGAACATTTAATAGTTATTTAAATTGAATAATTTAAAGTTTTAATAGGAAGTTGGACCACCGTTTGCTTTTATAACGGCCCTAAGTCTGTTTTCCATTGAGTGAACTTAGAAGTAACCGTTGGATCTATTAATTACCATATTGCAATAATATTTCGTTTTAACGATTCTTTCGAAGTAATAACTGCAAGTATTTCTCTATATTCTTTCCAGCTCATCCCATAAATGTTCAATGGGGTTTAAATCGGGACTTGGCGGTCGATGTGGCAACATGTGTCGAGCATTATACAATACCCATTGTGTGACTATTTTAGCGGTATGTTTAGGATCATTCAGTTTCCGATTGAAACCAGTAATTACTTTTCCTGCAAAATTGTTTTAAGTACTTTGTTTTGTCCACTATTCCGTCAACGAACACAAGGTTTCCCACTCCACTAGATGCCATACTACCCCAAACTACATAATACAGATCCATCATTATGTTTAATAGTAGGCCGTAGATTTCGCGATTCCAATTCTGTGTTCTATTTCCTCCAAACTTTTTTACATCAATCGTTACCAAAAACGTTGAATTTACTCTCATCGGAGAATAATAGTGTGTCCCAAAACGAATTACTCTCATAAATAAATTTTTCGGCTAATTGTAAAAGAGAGAGCCTAATTTTATTTTTCTTCCTAATAAATGGTTTTCTCCTTGGAGCTCGTGCACGTAAACCATTATTTCGACACAATTCGAGATGCACTTCTTTCTGGAACTGTGTGGTCACCATTGATGCCAATTGTGATCCAGAAATAAAAAGATCTTGTCTGAATTTTCGCATGATTGTTTTCTCTTCTCTTTCCCCCAAAAAATTGCTCCCACTTTACGTGATCACAACTCTGTGAAAAATTGCTGTATCGATATCGTTAAACAATGGTTTGAAAGTCTGAAACCTCTAGTTTCAGATGCTCTGTTTCAAATTGTGGCTATGTTGGTTATTTACAAAGTTATAGCAAGATGAAGACAACATTGACGGTTAACAAAAATTTTGTGCAAATAAATTTAATCCTGTTATTTTTAAAATTCTATATACATCAGTCACTTTTGATGGTCGGTAGGTTTAGTGTTAATGACTTTAATAGAGGAGAAATCATTTATTGACCTCTTCAATTATTCAAATTTTACTACAATTTTTAATTTCATCTACTCAATTCTGCTATAAACCCATACAAATTCGCAGTCTAGTATCATCTTTTGAAACCACTTCAGATATTATAATTATGATAGATGATTCTCGATCGATAGATTACGTATATTTGGTGATCGTAAGGTTGTCAATCCTGAGCTGCGCACTTATAATTCCGTTGAAATAAGTTTGGACGTGTTTGAACGCACTTATACGCTTCGCCAGGAGAATTTAGAAATCGCGTAATTGGCGTATTCCTGAATTCTACCCTCTAATGGGTTTTCACTGCGAAAAAGAGAAATGCACGCCGATTTTCCTCTTCACTGCAGTGGAGCAAGCCTCTCTTTTAAGACGAACCGCACATGAAAACTGCATTCAATTCGACGGTTATGGGTTTCCTTGACCGTGTCGAGTTTGTTAGTGTCTTCCTGTGGGTTTATGGCGATATTGTTCTGCGAGTTGGCTGTAGTGGTTTGTACGAGCAGACTTTACCTGATACAATATCTAGAGTGGTCCGACATTTCTCAACAACGTTATCGTGTGCCAAACGTATTTAGTACATATGAAAAATGTCGGAAATATGCGAGAGACGAAGCCAGCAATCTGCCTTATATATCTCTAATGCCGACCTCTAATTGGTACGAAAAATGCTAGAATATAAACGATGTTTCGAGAAAAAACTTTAGCGCTCAGTGGTGACTCAGAGTCACAACTAAAAATTGCTGTACCATTATTCAAGATATTGTAAACATTATTAAATATATATTCCGTTTTGTCGATCGTAACAAATTTCCAGAAATTAGTTATGTTATCGGCGCACAGGTTCGATCCAAAATCAAGACAAAGCAATTTTGCAATTTAACAGAATTTTCTCAACGTTTCGATCCAAGTATGGATCATCTTCAAGAGAATTTTGCGTCTGAAAAATACTGAATATTGTACTGAGTGTTTCACAAGATCAATAATAACAACATAATGTTTCACCGTACTTGATCATCCCATTCTACTTGCGAATCCAGAATTCAGGGAAAACAATTTATCGCTTATCAGTAATGTTTTGAAACGCAATGGGTACCCCATCAACCTTATTTCAAATATCATCAAAGAGAGGATATTTGAAATATATAATCCTCTTTTCGTGGAAAAGCGAAAAGAAGAAAGGTTTAAAAGAACAGGCCCAATAAACTCGAAAAATACAGTAGTTATTCCATATATTGAAAACATTTCTAATGATATAAAAAGAATTTTCAGAAAGGTTGGAATTCACACGGTATATAAAATACCATTACATTTAAGAAATTGGTTTCCACCGGTTAAAGATAAATTGCCACTTTCAAAAAGTTGCAACATAGTATATGCAATACCATTTAAGGGTTGCAACCATGCATACATTGGACAGACATCACGACATTTAGACACACGGATCACTGAACACAAACGGAATATGTTTTTGCCTCCAACTCAACACACCGCTTTGACGAAACATTCACTTGAGACATTCACAGAGAACCTAATTTACAACAAAGATTACTTTTTGAAACTATTCACATGATTAAACAACAAAGCTTAAATCTTAGGTACGAGAGACCTAAGATTCATGAATATTAAGCAGCATTACTGAACCAGTAATGTGTATATGATGAAGTTTCCTTTCATACAACAAATCCTAAGAATTGTTCTCATCCACCAAATAAACACTCAGTGTTTTACAATTATTGGGTCAAATATTTTGAATGTCAATTTTTACTATAACAACAAATGGTATATAAGCAAATGTGTCTGGGTTAGGAAAGGCAGTTTTTCAATTTGTATTTACCGCCAAGTATCGATTCAAGAACTTTTCGATCACCGTGTCTGATTGGCTGATTGTCAATATACGTCGTTCCTTTGTTTTTGCAGTTCAGTTTAGTTCGTGCCAGCATGCACAGCACGAATGTCAGTTGCAAGTTTATACACTTATAAACAATTTACACATAACAAGTACGGTGAAAAATTATGTTGTGGTTATTATTGATCTTATGAAACACTCAGTACAATATTTAGTATTTTTCAGACGCAAAATTCTCTTGAAGCTGATCCATGCTTGGATCGAAACGTTGAGAAAAATCTTTTAAATTGCAAAATTGCTTTGTCTTGATTTTGGATCGAACCTGTGCGCCGATAACATACACTAATTTCTATTATTAAATATGTTGGCATCCAATCATTTACTAAACATTTAAATATTTTGTGAGGTAAGAACGAAAAAAAATCATACAGAATGGAATTATTTTAGGTCGGAAGAAATGTTTAATTTTCCAGTTAAAATAGCTCCGAGTGCAATAGGTTAATCTAGGTACTTGGAAAATGTTTCATATTATTCTATTACATAATTCTATAAATCGCATTAAATACATGTAACATTTCTTCGATGTATTAACACTTTACGTTGCTTTAGAAATTTAATTTTCCTCAAATCATGAACATATAAGAGCAGCCAACCATTCCATTTAGGATAAACATTTTCTCATCAGTGAAGACAGTTCCTTTCTATTCACACCGTGTGGGGTCATAATGGCATCTTCTTTTAGATTTCTTCGTTTGAATGTGTTACAATTACCTGAAGGATTTGTTTTACTAAAAATTAAACTCCGCTTCTTCTATGATTTGTGGGAAAAGTAATATTGAATTCGATGCTATTCTTCAAATGGCGTGCGGAGGTATGCGGGTGCCCGGAATTATGACTCGGGTCAGATCAATACTCCAAAAGTTTGATAACGCATAAATATATCCGGTTATCCGTCATTTTGCAACCCTACTTTCGATCCGAGAACCCGATTTTCATAATCTGAAAACGTTTCGAAACTTAAAAGTTTAAATACTAGTTTGAATTGAAAAATTGAGTCCTGAATCAAGAGCCGGGTCTCAAATTAACTGTCGGTTCTCAGTTAGATCGATCTGGCTCGGAACTCGAGTATCTGTAACTTCAGGATTTCCTTCTTCAAGTATGATATAACGTTCTCTCGAGTTTTATTCAATTGTGTCCATCGATCCGTTTCATAATTCACACTACTCTGGAAATATATTTTACAAGAAATGTGAGAATAGATAAAATTACTAAAGTGCAGATTTTACTACTTGAGTCTACTTCTAAGAAATTATCTTATTGTTGAATTTGATTGTCGTATACCTTCAATTCTGGTGCTTTATCATCTTTGTATACCTATTTTTCATGTCCACGCATAGTCCAAATTGTTGGGAATCAATGGGAACATCAGATATAAACTTCCACAAACAGTGAGCAGGCTTACCACATATCACTAAAGAACGAATATGGTCTTTTGCTCTTATGTATAGTCAATGTTGCATATTTGAAAGTATGCCAAAATATCTAAGGTATAAATAAAACAAATAAAACAAATAATTCTAGAAACACATACCTTCATTCAATTCACACAGACAAACCTAAATTAATATTTAATAAAAAAGATGACAAAAAAATTTAATCTTGTGTATTTTATTTAAACTAATGACCTCCTTTTCGAATATCTCACATGAGTGAATTCTCAATATTAAAGTATACAATTGGAAAAGGAATTTATTTCTATACCCTCTAATTCCCCGGATATTCAATAAAATAGTTTTCGATTCTTAACATTTTTTACTTATTTTACTTATTTCTAATAAAATAAAATTTGTCTATGCCCGCTTGTACCACCTGTCCCGAGTCAATTCGCGCGTAGTACACAATGACCCTTAATATGATGGAAGGTCGGAAATGCGAGGAATAGTTTGAATATGATAATATTGTATTTATTAACGCATCTTCTTGATGTGATTACATCTGTGGTTGCCAGGAAAAATGCCGCATGTCAGAATTTCAAAAAAATTCAGTTTATGCATTCGTTGAGATTTATACTATAGGATTTACGTCTTTATCAGAAAAAAAGTCATGAAGATAAATTCGAAAGGCTTATAAACATAATGCAATTGAACCGATTATCCTATGGCAAAGCATTAGTGACCAAAACATTAAACGACAATATCTCGAAAGTGGAATTATGTAACATGCGGCGTTCTTCCTGACAACCACAGACATATCATGATCAAAATGGTTGCTGCTCTGAGCTCTCTTAACACTAGAACTACCAACAGTTAAGGTTTTGTCATAAATCGCCTTTGCTGACCTTCAAAGACCTTAATGATGCACCTTGTTGGATTCGTCTCCAATACCGCTATCAGAAAACAGGTGCCAAAACATCTCCACCTAGCAACAAAAGATTAACGCCACATACGACCCCTGTTGTTCAATGCAACTTTTATTTCGAAAACTTTTCTACTACTATCATACTATCATATTTTGGGGACTAAAACGAGAAAAATTTGTGATTGAAAATTAAGGATCGCCCTAATGTACAAACATATACTGATTATACAGGGTGTTTCGTCTAAAACAGGACACCTAAATATCTCTTCTATCTCTGAAAATACAAAAAATGTTTCTAACGTAATCTAAATGGTTTCAAAAGACCAGAAGGTCACCATTTATAATTCACAGCTTGCTCACGTAGTACAAGTATACGTATATGATCCTATCCACGTACGCGTATACATTGGCGTTCCAGAAGGTAGCCGTAAGTTTCAGACAATTTTCTGCTACGTTGTGATCACTTTTATCGTGGCTCGGGACGAGCAAAACATATAAAAAGGTAAAGAAAGAAGTAAAAAGGACAGGACACAACCTAAGAGGGAGTAGAACAGAAATACAAACAAACAGAGCGGTGAGAAGATGAGGAAGAAGAAAATGAAAGAACGAGAGGAAATAATACGTAATAAAGGAAGTCACGAAATAAGAGAAAATTGTCTGCGCGTTACGTCACTTCACATCCCACATGTATGTAATATGTATGCTGTAGTAGTAACCGGTACATATTTTCATTTTCAGTCGGTGTTATAATTCTACGAGTAATGCAATAATTTTAATAAAACACGTTATTCATTACGTTTCATTAGCGAAAATGCAAAATATTGTGCGACGGTTCTTCTATATTTAAATTCATAATTATGAAAAAATTCCACAAATGAAATGCTTATTGGAAAGTAGAGTGGGTGGGACACCGGTACTTTTATATTCAACTTCTTTTACGTAATTTTACGCAAACAATGTCTCATCGCTGCAATTTCAACTTTCGTACCTGTATTGAAAGCAGTAAGTATACAGTACTAAAATGAACACAAAATTTCGCTACTAACATTGTGTAATTACTCAAAGAGAATGTCCGCTTATAAACGACACGAAATATGTGGCACCACTTTGTCAATAATTGTCCATTTAAATGAGGTCGCTTTATCTCATCGAATTATGAAAAATTAGCATAAACATTCTTTTACATAATATTTATGCTATCAAAAGATCAATGTCCACCAAGAATGTTTTATATCCAAGATTTATTAGGCATTTTTATTTTTCATTATACATGTATTTCGTATGTATTTCGTATGTTCATGCATGTATAATTTTATGATATTGACACGACCTTAATTTTCAAAAATTGAAATTGTTTATTCTCCGACGTGGTTCAGACGTATTCACATCGAACTATACGAATAAAAAAAATTAATATTTTCACTTATTCGTATCATCTGTTTAATAAGTATTCATGTTTTATAACAAAAATAAAGCTATTTTTTTATGACAGATTTTGTAGGTATTTTATATAAGATGGTGTTTTTCAGAGTGTCCGAATATTAATCGGAGTCACTGTACTGTACATATGTACTCATTAAATTCGATACCTAACACGTGGCTGTTCATAACCTCAACCGATTAATTAACAACATTTGGTCATAAGCAATGTTTATACGTATACACATGTTTATAAATACTTAAACATTATATTCTTCACCATGAAAATGCAGAACAAATTTTTGTATTGTAAATTACGACCTAAGTATACTAAAAATATATTATTTCGAATAAATAAATATAAATAGTTCTTTGAAGATATATTTATTGTGTTTATATACGAAAGAAAATGACTTTCGTTAACTGTTCGAATTCACTGAGGCGTGATACAATAAACAAAATGGCACGGTGGTTTTTACTGGAAAGTTTTCAAATAAATGAATAAAAACGACACGCGGAAGAATTCGAATATAATACTGCAACTGTTACGATACACAGTGTCATGGTTTACATGCTGAATATAACTGAACGATCCAGTAATTGGAGTATATTGATAAACACGTGTGCACAATTAAATGTTGTTGAGCGTATTGGATTTCGAAATTAGAGAACATGTAATTGAACATTGTTTCTAGCAAACGACGTAGCGGTTTGTGGAAATGCCAAACATCGGTCAACCAAATTATTGTTTACTCGTAACTTTTAACAGAAACAGGAACTAAGAAGAAAAGGGAAATTGCCTGCGGTAGTATTATTTGAAAATCATGTACCATAAATACGATAGTATTTCGTTAGAATCGTGGAATAAATTGAATTTATTAATCCGTCTTTTAACATGAATCTTTCAGCACAAGACGAAGGGTTCGACCGAGAGTTCAGAATTCTAAAAATAACGTCCATATTGTATGTATTCCCCCGGTCCGGTCGGACATAATGAGTCTTCGTGGCGACAACGGTAGTTTACAAAGAAATCGTCGGCTAGATCGTGCGCCCGCTCGTCGCAACACCTATGATTTGCGACAAAACAACCCACCACCCCACTAGTCCACCCTTTCCTTACAACAAGTAGGTCCACACGAGTTGTTGTACGTGCATGTCCTGTTCACATGTGTATGTGTAAAACGCCACGCTCGCATAACACATATTAACTCTGCACCGACAAATATAGGGTGGATAAAAAATTAAGGTCAAGTTTTTCTCAGAGACGCTGTACACCGCCGCTCAAAAGCTTCGAATCAGCCATAATTTAATGCCGCATATAACTACACTGATGTTTATGCAAATGTATCTTTCCAGAGACTAATTTGCAATAGAGTGAGTTAAAAAGGAACTTACATATATCAGTTGTCAAAAGATATATTAGGTGGAACGTAAAATAAAGATTCTATTAAATATTGCATGAAGTTTCATGTCTCATGTGCTATAAATACCCAAATGAATATTTACCTATGAAATTTCTAATTGTGAGAATGCAAATAAGAAAGATATAAATGATCGTCGCAGACTTCTAGGACAATGATTGTAAAATTATATACAAGGAATTTATTAGTATACTGTTCGCTTCTAAAAAAAAACAAACACTTCTAAAAAAATCTTGAAATAATGAAGTCCTCCAAACGTCTGTATCAGTCGAAACTATTTAATTGTGTGTAATGAAATTTTTGTCTATAATCCACCATTTTTAATATAACATATACATATAAACAGTGTGAAATGTTTTTCCTACAAATGTTTTTTTCAGTATATTTGCGGATTAGGAGATGTTGTAAACAAATAAATATTTAATTTTACTTAATACAATTAAAAAAGAGCAGGAAATATGTTGTACTTCCGCATTCAATATCTCAATTTATTGCGAATAAAATATTTTATTATCCTACGCTTAGTTAAACGATATCATAAAAAACAAATATCTGTTATATTAAAATTCTTTTTAGAAACTACATCACTTTCATTGACATTTAACTAGCAAATTAAATGTGAACCACTTATTTCCAGTGAGTATCTTACAAACCATTTGTGTGTTTTTTTGTAGACTACAAAAAGTAAAAAGTCCAAGTATTGAAAGATACAGTGCACAGTGACACAGTTCACATATTTTCGTGTAAAGAAAATGTCGTATAGAAGCGAATTTAATTTGGTTAGAATAGACCAAATATCTGATGATGCACTTTATAAGTGTGCACTGTTGGAAAACAAATAAACGTTTTCATACCTTCGCAGAAAGACCGAGTATCCTTTTTTAAAAACGACGACACAATGTCATGTATATTTAAATAGTAGGAACGGAGATCATTAGCGATGACCTCCTACTTAAGAGAAATTTCTTTCTGTCTAAGGTGAAGAGCCTTTTTGTTTCGGAGGAAATGCTTTATGCCTCCATCAGCTCATATGTTGCGTTTATGTAACGACTACACTCGCTCTTCCACTTATTTATATTTATTCATAGTTTCGATACAATGCGGTATTACAATATTACAAACATGCATAATTTATTAATAGCATATACATTTCATTGCTGATCAGATTAAGAACACTCTCTTGTTAGTAGACATTTTTAAGTAATATTGTAAGTATACTTATTGACTGGATTTATTGCATCTATGCCATATACAAACGTTAGTGTAATAAATCCAGGACAAGTCTCTCACACTTAAAATACGAGTATCTCTTGTTTGGGCAAACTTCGGCAAGATGTTCTTTTTGCATATTATTATAGACATATTCAGTAATAATTTCCATGCAAAACCACCGTATTATCTCGTGTTTCTCACTTATTAAATGAAACTAAGATTTGGTCAATGTGACTTTTCTACGCAAAATCGTAATGTTTAAGCTCTGCACGCTCTTATACTGAATCAGAAATGTCATACTAACGTTATAATCTCATTATTTCATCAGAGAAGTACCATTTTCAATAAACAGAAATCATCCAAGCGTACACATTCGAGACAGGTACAATATGTTCTCATTATCTTTCAAGTCATTTGAACTAATAAAAATCGATACATAACTATGATTCCATAACGTTGTAATCGGTTTTTTTCATTAACAGTTATGATTTCCTATACTTTGAACTATTAACTAACGATATTACAACTCATATAAACAATATCTGTTACTTTGAAAAATAGCATTCGTTTGCATTTTGTCCGCGTTTCGGGCGATATTGCACACTGTGCGCTGGCTCGAAAAGCACATGTTGCTGCTTCTCTCCTTCTCTTGCTCGATAAGACGGTCCCCACCACGTCCACTCCAACAGAGGAGTAGCAGCAACATGTGTTCTTTGAGCCAGCGTCGCACTGTGGTCTAAAAGTCAGTTCCAGCGCGAATAAATTAAAAGTACCAACTAACGTAAATCTGTTAAAATTTATACTTGTATGATAGTTTGATATGTATACTACAATAACAAAAACAAAATTAGTAAATCACATCATCGTGTTATTGTTGGCAAGACTGTCAACATTCCAGTAACCACATTTTGTTTTTCTGCGTTAGTAAATTGTGTTAATATCTTGTTATATATTGATATTATCAGTATGGCTGTAACTGGAAATGGTAGGTTCACGTTTCCTTCACACACTTTATGATATATTTTATGAACTGATACTTTTTAAGAAAAATTATTACAATGTCGCAAGTTTTACAAAATTTGCACGCATTTGCACGCGTTGCGAAGTATTTAATTTGGAAGCTTACTTCATTTCCATAAACGGCAAAGAGAAAACGCGACCCCCCACAATCCCATTATCATTTTATTTTAATATTTCGGTAAACGGATCTACGATCACCCGCTTAGAGTTGTTCGAAGAATGGTTCAAATTGAAGAATTTGAAACGAAAGGATTGCGTTAGTGGATTACTAGAGGCTATTTTTAACTTCCCGATTTTATAGGGAAGTTATTGTAATTACCCCGAAAATCGAAAATCGATTTTTTAGCAGATCTTCACGTTTCATGGTCATTGGAGTCATTTTAGACTATTTTTATCAAAATGTCTGTATGTGTGTGTGTGTGTGTGTGCGTATGGCCGTTTCTATGTAATCAAATTTTTCGTTAACGTTTTCTGAAAAAGTAACAACGCGATCAGAATGATGAATGATGCAATCGATGTGCCCCGCTGTAACTTAGAGCTGATTAGATTTTGGTCCATTTTGGTCAAGTAGTTTTTTAGTTTTTTTCGAAAGGAGTTGATTAAACATTGCAATTTATACGAAAGGCGTATCCACCGAAGAAGTAAACGTAACTATATACAGGGTGTCCCAGTTTTTTCCGGCCAAACTTTGCCAGTGTGTTCTACACGCAAAAGTAAGAAAAATATGTTATGTGAACATATGCTCTTAAATGTTTTATTAAGGAGTTATAACTAATAATACAAAATGATAATGAACTGGCATTTCGTCGACACAGCGTACGAACGTATTATGAATATCTCTGTTTGTATTTACATAAAGTCTTATGTTTACTTGCTGAAGTAGTTGATATCGACATTTTTTATTAACGTTTTATTAACGAGTTAACATTTCAAAATGACGTCCGTTATTACGAATACAGGATTGGCATCTAACAAAAATTGACCCTATTGTATTACTAATTTCTTAGTAATTTCAACATTTTGTATTATTAGTTATAACTCCTTAATAAAACATTTAAGAGCATATGGTCATATAACATATTTTTCTTACTTTTGCGTGTAGAACACACTGGCAAAGTTTGGTCGGAAAAAACTGGGACACCCTGTATATATATATATATATATATATTTAGACATATTTAAAAAAAATTTTTTTTATAAAATAATTTTAATTAAAAGAATTTTTTTATAAAATTAAAAAAAAAATTTTTCTTGTTTTTTTTAATTAAAAAAAATTTTTTTCCAATCATGCAACTAATGCTAATGTAACCGCTTACAATAATCGAAAATTATTCCAATGCAAGAGTGAGTTAATCATCGCCGAGAATACATTTTCAAAAAAGAATATCGATGAAAGTACAAAAACATTTATATTTCAATCTTTAAATAAACAATCAGTTCAAAACGAATTATTAATTAACTGAGATTAAATTGAAAATTAATATAAAATATATGATAATTAATAACATTGATGTTGAAGACGGATTGGTTAATGGAGCATGCGGAATATTAAAATTTATTACTTTTCAAGAAAATACTAAAATTCCGTCTATATTGTGGTTAGATTTTCAGTTGCCCAGAGTAGGAGTGAAAGTAAGAACTCGTTATCGTAATTATATGAAAAATGCAAATATTGATCAAAATTTAACACCAATAATAAAAATATCGAATCAAGTAAATATGTCGAGTGAGGAAAAATATCAAATCACACGTAGTCAATTTCCAGTGGTTCCTGCTGAAGCGATTACGATTCATAAAAGTCAGGGATAAACATACGAGAAAGTATGTTTGGATTTTAAAAAATCAGAAAGGCGAACTTTACAAATGTTGTATGTAGCACTGAGCAGAGTTTCAAAATTGAGCGGTTTATATATTTTGGGACAATTTAAATTAACAGTATCGAAGAAAACCAAGATCAATACTGCAAACCCGGATAATGAGGAATTGTATCGTTTGCGAAAAACTAATTAAGACAATTTATTTTGCAACATTAGTATGCTATAACAAGGAACCAAGCGAGCAACGAGCATACGATATTGGTTTAATGCGACGCCATATAGCAAACATTTTGATAAGTAGAAAACTATTGAATTTCCCTGGAAACGTATAATCTTCTTAAAACGTACACTTAATAAATAATAATAATAATATACAGCAACTAACGAATCGGGAAGTTCTTTGTGTGGCTCGTGGAGAGTCACACACAAAATGAAAGACATTAATAGCTGTGGGCCCTACTAGCCATGCGTACCACTAACATTCTCGCAAGAGCAGTCCTGCCCGCGAGCTCGCGAAGCGAGCGAGCAACAACAACCCTTCTCGCGAGCGAGCGAAGCGAGCGAGCAACAATAGCCCTCTAGTTACTGGAAGGAATGTGTGCGGACACTGTACTGAAGGAATTTTAGAGAACTTTATCAAAAATATTGAGAAACGTTGGAAAATAGGCAATAATTATAAAGATAGATTTCTGTCAAAAAATAAGACTTGGTTAGAATCGACTATAGTATTCCCCTTTAAAGAAGTAAACCGAGTCTTGTATTTATCCATAAAGCAGAACTATTTTCACCACCGACCGACGATTAACTCCAAGTACAGCCTAGTCTGACTTAGAGAAACAAGCCGAGTCTTGTATTTACCGATATGATTAAGTAGAGCCAAGATTTGCACATACCAATAAACGAAACGTGTTCCCGAGGTTTGACTTTATACCCACTCTTGGTAAATTCTGTCGTGATCAGCCCTGGCCAACACACGGCCCGCCACGTTAAATTGTGCGGCCCGCCAGGCGATGTTATATTTCCATTGAAACTTTTGTTTCTCGTTGAATGTATACAAAAAATATTAAATAAATGAAGTGTCGTTGTTATAATGCGCAAGTGCGACTACGAACTCCAGTTCTATATTTGATATCTTTGATATAATTGAGTTACAATGCAACAATGAAATGAAACAATTTTTTGCGTCTACATCAAAAATTAATTTTTACAATACTTATATTACATCTTGCACAACGAGTTGTAAGTGCTATTGGATCCGCATACATTTGTGAAACAATTTTTTCGAAGATGTAATTTACAAAGAGTTCATCACGTGCTCCATTAACGGATGCCAATTTAGAAAACCAGCTAACAAAAGATGTGCAAGGTTGAACATAAATATAGATTTACAAAAATTAAGTGAAAGAAAGGATAAACAAATTATATTGAATCATAGTATATCAATAAAGTTTTATTCATTTTGTATTTGTACTACATTTTTTAAAGTGCGGCCCACTGTAACGTTACGCGTCATCAAAGTGGCCTATGAAACCATTTGGGTTGACCAAGCCTGGTCTAATTGGACAGATAATAATAAAAATTTGCCATTCACATACAGAGCGAGTCACCTAACGTTATCACCTCAAATATCTTTGTTGATTTCAAAGATACATTAAATGTCTTGTTGACAAAGTTGAATGGTAAAATGTAGCTCACACGACACCAAACAATTTTTTTCATTCAATTTTTTTAAAGATATCAAGGTCACCTCAATTTTTTTAAATGGAACCACCCTTTTTGAAACATCTACAATGATAGTCCCTTTCATTACGAATTCAGTGACTATAATTGTACAAGATCATTCAAGGTCACGGATAGAAAAAACGTACAAAACTAAAATATAGAAGCAGAATACGTTTATCACCAGTGAGACTTGTAGTAAACATGCTAAGGTCCTTCAATGCTATGGAATGTTTTCAAACATCCTCTAGCAGATTACGCTGCGAATTATTAACAATATTTACTAACAGGGTCGCGCAGTGGCTCAGTGGCTAGAGCGCGCGCCTACGGACAGTACGGACTCCGTGGTCGCGGGTTCGATCCCCGACGTCGGCACCTCTGGAAATACTCCATGTGCTCTGTAAACTGTGGTGCCCAAGGTGGTCGGAACCCACTTATAAAAACTGTAGGTCCCGTCGCTAATGACCATAGCAGTTGATGCGACGTTAAATAAATAATGATGATGATGAATATTTACTAACAGTATGTTTCTAAACGCGATTCCGTTATGTCTCACTCAATGATTGAAAGATGTGACATGATAACGGTTTACTGTGATTGTAAACAAAATGCATTGCAGGTCCGATTGCTTTATGAAGAAAGGTGCCCTCAGCGAAACACTCCTTCTAGGCTGACTATCACTAATATCTACAAGTTATTTATGTAGAAATACTGAAAGTATAGATGTAAGAAAGCGTAAACGAAAGAATCCCATGACTACTGAAGACAAATGAAATTAATATTTTAGCTGCTATACCTGTTAATCCACACGTGAGTACGAGAGAAATTGCCCGAGAAGCAAGCATGCAAAAAGATGTACCAATTCCGTTGGAAGATGTCCCTTTGCAAAACTGCCATGATATGTGGTATCAACATGACGACTGTCCTGCTCATTATGCACGAGTAGCAAGAGAAATGTTGGATTCTAGGTTTCCAAACCGATGAATTGAACGAGGTGGAACTGTTTCATGGCCATCACGTTCACCTGATTTAAATCCACTGGATTTCTTTTTGTGGGGCCTGCTGAAAGAGACTGTGTACAAGAATGCTCCAACACAGTTGAAGATATGCATCAGCGTATAGTAGTAGACGGTCATCATTTCGAACATTCATGAAATTCAGGTATTCTGCTTCCATATTTTAGTTTTATACGTTTTTCTGTCCGTGATCTTGAATGACCTTGTGTAATTTTAGTCACTGAATCCGTAATGGAAGGGACTATCATTGTTCATGTTTGAAAAAGGGTAGTTCCATTTAAAAAATGAAGGTGACCTTGATGTGACTAAAAAAAATTACATAAAAACAAGAATTGTTTTGGTATCGCATGAGCCCCATTTTAGACATTCAATTTTGTCCTCAAGACATTTAATGTATCTTTGAAAACAACAAAGATATTTGAGGTGATAACGTTAGGCTACATCCTGTATAGGCTACACCAAGAAAAATTCGAGTTCCAGCATTCTATGATCTCTTTTATGATGATATGTCCCGAGTAGCATCTTCGTGCCACTACTTTCTGTAACTTGGTCTACACTAAAATAACGTATTACCACGTATTACAAATCAATAACACGTTGCTGTTATCGATCAAGAACTGCTAAAGTGACGATAGGGATAGGTAAGGAACAGATTAACTCGTATGTGAATTATTGGGGCCGATGCGAACCCACGCAAATTTATGCCGATAATTATTTAATGTGTAACTAATAATAATACAACTATTTGTGGATTTAGATAAAATTTTACTATCTCATAACGTTTCTATTTAATATGTACTCGTATACAGATGAATATTAAATATAATTGAATTGAATCATTGCATTTTTAAAGTACATTTTGGAGGTCTGCTTACAATTTGCTATTGAAACTTCAGACAAGCCTATTTAAATTGGTTCTTAACACTAGAACTACCAACAGTTAAGACGAAGCTATTTCTACCAAAACCAGACAAAATGAATGGTCTTTAAAAAATACGTTATAATAGAACATGTTTATATTTATTGATTCATTACTATCTTAAAAATGGAATTATTACTATCTTAAACAAATTATAATCGTAATAACATGATCCGAACGTCAGATTGAAGCAGAGATTCTGCCGATTCGATACCGGCGCGGCGCGACGCCGCACAGTGGGCCAGATCGACGCGCTAACTGTTCATGAGCTAAAAAATTGAAGTCCTCATATCGATTTTTAACGAATGTACAATGTTTCTTAAATGTCCATTACATTCAAAAACGATAATATTAATTAATGTTATTAAAAACTCTCGTTACAATAAGCGTTCAAAGATCAAACTTTTTCAGATACGATTTATCACCGAAAAAATTCCTTTTCTTCATAACGATGTCCTGGAAAACCTACTAAAGATTAAGTGCCCAATTTGTTTTTGTATGAAGAATGTATATCTATGTTGAGAACGCACCAGGAACTAAACATTAATGTTCATAATTTGTTATAAAAAAAAATACTTAGTCAACCAAGGAATACCGTCAAAGTTTTTCACCTTTGACAAGGGATAAGTTAAAAGTGTTATATAGTGTCGTGCTCTAACAAAGTGAAACATTTTCAGCAACGTCTCCTCTAAAAGATCCTGCAAATTTCACATCCAAATCGATCCAAACTTGGAAATTATGATGGTTTAAAGCGTCGCGTGTCACGCAATTCCGCGGCGATTCGCGTTGCGCGAGACGCATTGACGACCACTCAGCAGCTCTTAAGAGTGTAGAGACCTAACCCAGACCTATCTTATGAAGTTTTTAGATTATACGACCATTGATAAACATTCGAACTTATTGCTAGCTCGCAGTTGAATCATTTGTATTTGAGAGATTATAGTAACAGCATCGTAGTATAGCATCAGAGCAGTTTTTCCATATTAAAGACCTGTATTTTACCTTTGTTAAGAGGAATTATAGTATAGATTTTTATTTATTCATAGATAAACAGAGTTATAAGCAGAAAATCCGTATGATCAATCGAATATAGTCAGGAACTTTGTAAAATATAATACTTAATCTTGTTTGAATTTTTGTAATTTTTTAAATAAGACAGTAATAACACATTTTTGTTATTTCATTAAATATAATAAACTTCATTCATTCAATAATTATGAATTACTCTTGTTTGAATGCCTGAATAGCCAGTTTTCAAATATTATTCATTATTCACACGAGTTTACAGACATTTCCGGTGGTGTAACAAAAAAATATTTCCTACAAAAAGTAATCAGTACTCAGTCTTCTACAAATCTCAATACAAAAAATTTCAATAATTTCTTTTTTTTAATAAAAAATGGTGTTTACCTTCATTATTTATTTATAACTATATATTTTTTATTCGATAACATTATAGCTGATGCCAAGACGAATCCGACGATATATTTAATGTGGTCTTTATGTTTTGAAATAATGGTGAAATACGCGTGAACAGCTAGCGCGCCGATCTGGCCCACTGTGCGCCGCAGCGTACTTAGAGAGGTCAGGTAACCGCTGTACGCGGCGCGCTAATTTCTGCGAAGCACTAACTTCAAACACAGCTGCCATAGGTAAAAAATTGTCGCAGCAAGTTCATGGGGTACTCAACCGAATCGGCAGAATCTCTGCTTCAATCTGACGTTCGGGTCATGGTATTACGATCATTTCTCGCCGAGATACAGCGAATTAAAGGAAAAATGGAAATTGTACATTTTTTAAGCATATTTTCAGAAACACCTGGTATATCGAAATGATAATGAAATTGACAAAACAAAAGAAGTGCCTTGAAGAGAAAGAAACGCTCTTTCTACTGCTTTTTTGCACATGACTCTACGATAATTTTTTCGCTTTCTGGAGCCAGTTAAAGTTAAAAAGTTAATAAGCAACATTTTCTTCGCAGGACCAAACATTGTCAGAGAATGAATAACATAATGAATCGTGCTTCCGAGTAGTACTTTGCGTCTCTACGTATATCGAATTAAGTATCATTAAACAGATGTACTATCAATGTTCATTGCGAGAAACTTTCTTCAGTTTTAATAAAAGATTGGATTTATGAAAAACTTGGTCTAACTGGTATTTTACGGTCGAACAGTTTGTAGATGATGGTGCATGATTTTTTAAGTAGACTTCGGCAGCTAAACGTAGAGAAACGTGTAGGCATAGGGGCGCGCAGAAAGGCGTAAAGTGATGGTGTGTTGCACGAGATTTTTGTGGTCGCGTGCACGGTTGCATGACGTCCGTATTGCACACGACACACGGCATGCCACCGTCCTTTTCTTACCTGCCGAACACACCAATGTTCCCTCTGCCGATATTAACTCGACGATTTCTGAACATTTCTCAGAATTACGTCGTTTTTCGGGCTAACAACGCCGACGTGGGATGGATTTAATAACGCACGCGTCATGCGCTCAATATCATCTTGACCGATCGACAAGGCTTGACCGAGACTTTAATTGTTCCAAAGACGAAAACAATACAAATACATTCTTTCCTTTGATATTGATATTGATATTTATTTTATATTATAATTACTAAACACACTGCGGATTTTATGCATTTATAACAAAAACTGGTATGTACAGTAGATAGAAAAAAGTGGCAGTAGATAGAAAAATTTAAGAACATCAACGTATTCATTCCAGTTTAATAAAATAATTAAAAGAAAAATACATTTTTATTTAGCTTCTGTGTCTGGGAATCAATGCAGACATTTTTTATTTTGCATTAACATCCGCAATCTAATAATTACATATGTACATACGAGATGTGTTAAAAAGTAACGGGAATTTTATAATTTCGCGGGTTGTGTTAGTCCGATTCACGCCAGTCTTTTTTATGTGTTGGTAAACAGGTCAAAAAATTATACATTGGTTGTCATATTCGATGTTTTAGTCTACTGTCAGCTTTCGAGAAGGTTACATGTGTTTTGGTACGATCAGTGATTGTACGGTAATACATACACCTGCTCAAGAAAACAATTAATACTACGTAATGTAGCCCGTCATACCAAACAACGCCTTCCACATGTACTGGAAAGTAGCCCATATGTTAACACTAACTAAACCTACCACGAGAGGTCATTTCACCTCTCATTTTTATGACCCATTTTAGATATTTTGTTTGACAATTATTGAAATTGTAAAGGTGTTTTCATGGGAATTTATTAAATATATTTTATAACTCCAGTATATACAATATTATAGTAAAAATCGCACAAAACATAAATACATTTAATCTTGTCATTTTTATAATACTATACACATCAGTCACTTTTGATTTAATTTACTTTAATTTAATTTAATTTAATTTAATTTAATTTAATTTACTTTAGTAAATTTGTATAGAATTTGGAAATATTACTAAATTAGTATGAAAATTTATATATCAAATATTATTTGAGGGGTTAATATTTAAATTTTATATGGGGTTAGAAATGTTATTAAGTTAATATAAAAATGTATATATTTAATATTATTTGAGGGTTAATATTTATAACTTTTGTATAGGATTTAGGAATATTATTAAATTAAATCACATACAGATGTAGATAAATCTCACTACATATTTGTATTTCGAATTTTTAGATTTAGTATCACTGTTTAAACTATAACGTCTTGCTAAATTTTCCGGTTTCCTTCAGGTTGTTACTGAAGTTAACACTGGAGATTTACAATAATATGTTAATTAATAGGTGGCCATTACTTAGACACAGGTTCCGAGTACGAGCAACTTACGAGGACGAACGAGTAATTAATTCAAAGCAGAGTAGTATATAGCTACGTATAAGTCACATGGACGTATTTAATTGCTTGAAATTACGTAGTTCACGTTTTGAGTGAAATACCAAAGAGAGACAGAAAGGGTTGAGGAATTTGCGTACGAAATTCCATTGAATATCGTTACAATACGCTGTTACGCGTTCTTGCTTTCGTCCAATTTTCCAAGGGTTTTCTGGACTCCTCACGAAAGTAACAAATTCCTTTCTCTTTTTCCGTTCTTCCTTTTAGCGCGTTATCTCGCTCGGAAGTAATAGTCGGGCGATCTTCAAAGCGACAATGCTAAAAAGCTTCTATAACGCATACTGACTTTCCATTGAAAACGAGAAGTTATCAAGTGTTTGCAGAGATCCGAGTTCTCCGAGTTCTGCATCCAAATTCTCGCGTTTATTGTTGCTGAATACCAGCATTTGGTAAACAAGACATTCTGAATCTGTATTATTAAAGCCTCTTTCGGAAGCATACTTGTTATATAATATAATCTCGTCCTATACGTTCTATGTACAGGCCAGTCTTCTCGGTTCAAACTCGATGAAATGAAACGTTAGTCTAAGTGCTTAATAATCAATCAAATTACAATAAAACCTTTACTATTCCAGACCAGGGTTGCCATATGCGCCGGCCGCCAGGCCCCTTACGTTTCCGTCCATCGCGCGTCGTCCCGAGTTTGTATTATAGACCAAATGATAATACACCTAAACTCAGTTTACATTTTTTTCAGTATTCATACAGTTCTGATAACGTATTTCATTTCGAAATTCCAGCAGTTAATCATTAATCAATTATCCGATTGACGATTAATAATCGTTAATCACAATCAACGACTGAAGTAGAAATTTAATCGTTAATCGCAATTAACGATTAATAAGTATTTAATCGTTAACCACAATTAACGACTAAACGAGGAGATTAACTGTTAATTGCGATTAACGATTGAAGTAGAAATTTAGTCGTCAGTCGTTGATTAAATTTTTGCCCACCGCTGGTAATTTCCGTCTCGGCTTTGTTAAGGAGTTATTAATGACAAACACAGGTTCGACGACACACAGTGGTCCGAATTGGAAAATCGAGTGACATATGTTGTCGAAAAATGAACTTGTTGAAAAATGTTTGTATTGCTTCCCAAATATCTGTCTACCTCGAAAATAAAGAAATGAATAAAATATAATAAAAGTTGCAATCGTAACGAACACTTAAAGTTGGACATTTTGAAAATAGTATGTTTCGCAGAAGAAAGATGCTCATCTTCATCTGGATGCCCTCGCTAACCTGTTTAATATTTTTCCTCTGCTCTTCTTCCAAAGTGAAGAGAATTCTGTTACGATAAGAATTTACTCTAATTGATAACTGTTATGAGCGATCGAAATAAATTTCTCCCATCGAATAACTGTTATGAGCGATCGAAATCAACTTTTCCTATCGACAATTGTTATGAACGGTCGAAATAAACTTCTCCCATCGATAACTGTTATGAGCGATCGAAATAAACTCTCATTGGTAACTGTTATAAGTGATCGAAATGAATTCCTCTCAACGATAACATTTACCAACAAGAAAAAAAATCTTCTCTTACTTATAATCCTTATTTGTAACCCATACGATTTTAGTCGATGAAATACTTGTTATTCTATGACTTTTTTCTTTTCCGTTATAACAGTCACGGTCCCTGAAAAATCCATTATAAGCAGTTAGACGCATAGAATCTAAAAATACTGCAAATACATTTACAAAAAATGTTTTGCACTTAGAATTATTTTGAATTATCATGTACGAAGAAAACGTTGTTTACTACCATTGTGAACATTCTGTATATCAGATGAAAAAAAATCCAAGATAAGCCGTTAGACGCACAGAGTGTAAAATCGTACACACTACCACATCGTTTTCGTGTACAGACATTCGTAAAATATCACTCTTCATTAATTCTGAAAGACAATTCCAGAAATTGAACATACATTTCATTAATTAGAAACCTTTTGCACAAAATTGAAGCGACGCGGGAAATATTCGAATTTTATCAGAATTCTAGGACCATCGTAAAATGATTAGTACAGAATTGATATTGAAACTGATAGAACCGAAATTAAAATAAGATATGTACTTACTTTAATAGTAAATTGTTTCCGTCCTTCGCAACTATTTTGAGACCTTTATTATCTTGCAATTCCAATTTGGTTTTCGACCTGATGATTGCAATGATTGAAACTATTAAATTACATTTTTGTCGTCTCAATCTATCCGAGTTTCCTGTTTCTCGATTAAGCCGGTTAATCGTCGCTCTGCTGCATTACGGAGTTTAAATATTTAAGCAGCCTTCAAACTTCAGCCGCATCTTTCTTAAATAATTATTGGATTGGTAATATCGATCTTTCATCGTACTAATTTAAGGCAAAAGCTTTCAAACGGCTCAAATGTCACTGCCTATAATAAATTGATGTTATTAGAGATGTTATTTTGACGTCCATAAAAGTTTCATTCTAGAAACCTTCTAGATTGCGCAACTTTAATAATTGGACTACTAGATACCGCGCTTATAAATCATGACGAAATTATTAGAACGGAAAAGGTCATTTTGGTTGACGTTGAATTTTTTAAAAAATAATGAACGATCAAAATTTGCGACGCAAAGAAGGAGAGCGAATGGGAAATGCTATGAACTATGTCTCTTTCTTTCCCATATGCTCTCCTTCTTTGCGTCGCAAATTTTGATCGTTCATTATTTTTTTCTATGTTCTATGATTTTCTATGATTCTATCATTGAAATAATTGGGTTGTGATAGCTAAAATATGATATAAATATTCTAGATTCAATTTTGTCTTAATGTCTTGCAAATACTGCATCGAGAGTTGTTCCTGATCTTGTCGTCACTTCATTAGGATTATTTACCATTTCGAATCTTAATTTACTTCTAAAGATTACTAGACTGCAAGAAGTTTCACTTCTGCCGTGCGTGGTTTTCCACGCGTATGTTTTTTATTGTACAGTTGTAACCTGCAATAAGAGGTTATTCTGCAGTCTATTTGATGTAAAGTAACGACGTAAGTGAAATTGATTATTATTCAATATTAATACAATTTCATGTGATTTGAAAAGTTCAAGTAATAATTTACATAAAAAGTAAAATGTTACTATCAACTACATTTATCTGATAACGACTGGTACATGCAGAAAATTACATATAAGATGCTTTTATTCCGGTTACAGAATACTGGTTAATTTGATTAATTATTGTCAAAAACTGTATGAGAGACAGAAGGTAAAAACTGGATCGACCTAACTTGAACTAAACTAAACAAACAATACAAAAAAACACATTAAATTACATTTTATTTTGTACACTAATGTTTGGGATAGACATGATTCTCTACTTTTAGAATAGCTTCCAGCATTTAAAGACGAAAAGATTGATCTGTTTTGATATAAAATAATTAAACTGCAGATCTTTATGCAAAATTTAAATTGTCTGCATCGACTGCAAGAAATAGAAACTAAATTGAATGTTATTTGTTCCCTTAATGATTTTAATAGAGGAAAAATCATATATTCAATTCAATTCAATAATCTTATATCTTCAATTTTTTAAATTTCACAACAATTTTGAATTTCATCTACTCAATTTTCCTATAAATACATAAAGATCCGCAGTCTAAAAATGATATAACAGGACACAAATATTAATAACGAAGAAATTTAAAGACAGAAACCATACTTAATTTGGAGTACAGTATCATCTATGATACACTACCGTTCGAAATATTGGAGATGGTTATTTGCATTCTTCTTTATACATATAATAGTTTTTTTACATTTTAGTTGTGGACGTATTTTGTTATTTTTTCTACCTTTCATATTGACTTTACAGTATTTTATTCAACGATAAACGAAATCAGTTCAAACTTTGAATTAACAGAAATTTCCATTGTTGTATTACATTATGATTATTCAATAATTATTACAAAAATCATATGACAGAATGATATGACAGATTATTCATCACTATAGAATGTACATGTAAGTATTTATGTATTTCGTTACAGCTTACTCTGTCTGTAAATCATTTTGGAAAGATGTATTTTTGGAAATATAACTTTTTCAACGAATTATAATGCTCCGTTTTATCAATCACCATAATTTTTAAACGTTGAAATCGATCCTAGAAGTAACGGGTGATTCTAGTTAGCAGACACAAAGCAGACGTCGAACTGTGAGCAATCAAACGGTGAATTCGCCCGCTGCTTCGTTAAACACTTTCCGCTTCGAATAAAACTAATGAAGCTAAAAAATAATCTTCCTGTCGATTCAAACAGAATCAAAGCGAATTAACGAGCATTTAATAATTTTTACGTAACCAACTGACACTAGATACTATTCATGCATGGTAATTTGCTTTTTAATTGCACACGATGCTCAGTTTCGTTTGAATTCAATTTTTTCCATATAAATTTACGGGACATCTATGTAGAAATGAATTTTATTTTTACAGTTATTTGAAATAATTCTTCTGAATGTTTATAGATATATCTTTTCGTATGAAATACTTGTTGTAGATATTATTCTGACAATACCTCCTTTTACTTATAAGGTGAATATTACCTTTTGTATTTGGAAAAAATAAGAAATTCGAGTATTGAATTTTTCTAAGAAAGCACATAAACATACAGTAGAGGACAAAAGTTTAGGACCGCTCTAAAGAAGACGATAACTTTTTTAATATTGTACTATACGATTTGAACTTTTTTGGGAAGTTAGAGCGATTAGTTTACTAAAGGATGTGAAAAGAAATTTTTTCAAAAATTGCAATTGATCGGAATTGTTGAAAAAAATACTAAAAGTTGATTTTTTATCTTTTTTATGTGGGCCTATATTGAAAATTTAAAAAATACGTTTGGTAGATATGTCCTGACGATTAACTAGAAATTAAGTGTCTGAATATATTCAATATGAACCCTTTGTATTTGAAGCTATTTTAACTCGGAAATTAAACATTTCTTCCGACCTAGAATAATTCCATTCTATATTAATCCTTCTCTTTGTATGAATATGAAATTGATATAATACCTCCCGCAATACTGAAATGTTTAGTAATTGGTTAGACACCGATATATTTAGTAATGTAAACAATATTTTGAATAATGGTACAGCAATTTTTAGTGGTGCCTCAGAGTCGCCACTCGAGTACGGAGGGTTAAATTACATCTAACACATGTTGTGATATTCACACGTCGATGAAATTTGGCAGTAACAGCATAAAGAAGTGACGCGCGGAGCCAATATAGGTTATCTGATACCGACGTAGCAAAACTGATGGACTTCGGTTTCGTTTTTATAACGTCTCATATTTTTCGTTTTAACCTTTCCAGATCCTATCTTGCCGCAAATGTAATATTAATATGATTTTAACGAAAGCGGCTTCATGCACTTATGCATATATTTTGCATGCTAAAATAAACAGAAAATTATCTAATTAATAATACACAAGAATTTCAACATTATAAATTATAGTTTTTCATTCAAGTACAGAAATAAATGTTGTACCTTCAAATATCTCATTAAAGTTCGTAGTTTTTACACAAACTTCAACATTGCAAAACTCTATCTAACCCCTTCGCCGTTTTGCCGTACCCTGTGTGCATCATCCATTACATAATCCCATTTGTTGATACTAGCAGATCGAACAATAATGAAAATACCTACACCCAATATGTAATCTGACTGGAATTCCTTCTACATGCCAATTTGTATGACTTTCTGTAATATAATAGATCAATTTCACAGTAACTAGCAGACCATTCTAATGAAAATAGAAATGTAATCTTTTAATACGCCAAATGTACGCACCACTATTTTGGTGCATATCGGCAAAATAGAACATAATTGGCTTATCATTATTTATGGTACTAGATATCTTTAACTTCCAATGTTTTTCTCTCATACACAATACTTACGTAAATAAACACAATTATTAGTCCAGCGGCCCCCACAACATTTTTTTTAAATCGTGCACAAAACAATGCTTTTAGGTTGAAAGATAATCCCTCAACTTTAAGTCGCTAACCCCTCATTTAAGGATAATATGAGGGTAAACATCCTAAACTTTATAATTTTTTTCTCAGTTGTGAATTTATATGTAAGCATAATTAATTAGTATGAAGGGTAGAAACTACTCTATGAAGGATAGAAGAAAATATTAAATTTTTTAAAGGTGAGGGTTGCTAGCAACCCTTTGAGTTACCTATCTAATATACCTGAAAGTTTCAAGACAAAGATAAAGTTTCGAGTTGGTGGAACATAGTTAAATAATTGAAAAGCGAATGAAACTATTCCATTATAATATTATTGTACAATATATGGTGCAGTGTTTCTTACGACCCTAATAAATGATCCTTAAACTTATAGGTAAGTTTGAGTATTTTCGTTTTTTTTCATCTTAACACCTTAATTAACAACCGAGAAAAAAAATGATAAAGTTTAGGATGTTTAGCCTCATATTACCCTTAAATGAGGGGTTAGCAGCTTAAAATTTTCGGGGATTATCTTTCGACCTAACAGCATTGTTTTGTATACGATATCAATAAAAATTGTATAAATTCAAAACATACTAGATTCTGTCGTGTTTTATATCCCAGCAGTTCTCTGAAAATTTTCGAAAGCCATGATTGCATAAAGATCCGCTGTCTAGTTATCACATTATCAGACTAACTATTGCTTCTGTATGACTTTTCACGCACTTTTATGATTGAAATAAAATATATAACTCTATGACAAGAACAGATCACCATGGACTATGTAATAAAACAACCCGAACATACCATTCGTCTTCAGCATTCATTCTTTTCAGAGAACGGATTTAATGAGAGTATGGTGACTTGCATTACTAGCATAAAAAATCGTACATCAGTACAACCTACAGCTACGCCCACTTTAAGAAATCATGCTATTTTCTTACCTTTGCCGCTGTTGAAACAACTATTTGAAACAAATACATAATATTGAACACATTTTTAAATACAAACATCGAAATTGCATTAAAATGTAGTCATTCTCCAAAACAGTAACGCAAAAACGTACCTACTCGAAATAATATTACTGTTTTTTTATCTTCCGCCACATTGTCTGAAAATATTACTACTTTTCGAAGCGAAAATATTTTGCTTTCTGGTTCGAAAAAAACGTCGACATTCGAAACTTGAAAGGGAGGTTTCTCAAGATAAAAGTCTGCTCTATCGCGTGGTATAGTTCGATTTTTTGCTGGACCATTATTTTTTTAAATAAATTGGAAAATATCCTCAAAAATTGGTGCAAAAGTGGTGTCTCTCCGTCTTTAATCATTGTTTAAACATGTTTAAACAATCATAATGTATTAATATTGGATATCACTGTATTCGGGAAAGTTTACAGAATCTTTCGCTGTAAAGAACAATTCAATATCTTTTACAATAACACCACAATATTTCTTTAAAGTTGAAAAATATGTTTTTTTTCATTCAAGTCATGTTTTTCACATTAACGAACGTTTCTCGCTCTAACTGTAAAACAGTGGTTATACAGTGCTTTAAACACAATTTCTATTTCGAGATAATAAACTTGCCGCCTGCTATTTAAAACCAATCAGCGCTCGGGTGCATCGCTTATGACGCAGTGTATTAAAAATACGTGGTTCCAAGAAGCTAAAATTGATCCTTAAATTAGATGAATTTGAAATTCAAGTTTAGAAATTTATTGCCTCGAAAACGTGGAGTTGAGAATATACAGTCGGGGACAATACTATAAGTGGACACTCTTAAAAACCGCATAACTTTTTTCAGGTTGGTCCAAAGGAAGAGAATTTTTTAAGTTGATAGATCGACTAGTTTGCTAGAAAATGAGTAAACAAAAATTTGTTTAGACTGCAATTATTTCGGATTGAAGGAAATTGCTACTTAACGTACATACACTAAGGAGCAAAACTGAACCAATAACCATAAGCTTTGTATAAATCATGATTTATTGCTAGGAATATAGAAGAATAACAAAAAATCAACATTATAATTATTTTTATCACAGTTAGAAGTAACTTAAGAAATTTTTTCCGATAATTAATGTCTCCTCATTTAGCAATGACAACAAAAATAGATTAACTCGGTTTGCACCACATCCAATACTTGGCAATATTTAATATATTATTTATTTTTATAACCCTTGTGCTTGTAAAACTGCACTAATTCGCTTTGGGATACTTTCTACTAATTTTTTGCGATAATCCGGAGATATTTGTTCCCACTGTCCTTGAATTGTATCATACAAATCTGTGATTGAAGTTGATTGGGAGTCATATGAATACCGAAGTCGTCTTTTTAGTAAACCCCATAGAGAATCTATGGAGTTTAGGTCGGGGCTCTGTGCAGACCAATCCAGAACAGGAAATTTTTTAGTACTGAGCCAATTTTTGACACTTTTAGCAGTGTGCTCAGGGTCTCGGTCATGCATGAAAATAATATTTGTTTCTTCAAAAGGCATATTTTCAACAGCATCTATGAGATGATCTTGTAAAATATCCTTATACATGTACTGATTCATGATTCCATTAATTCGGTACAGTGATCCAACACCAAATGCTGTTAGGCGCCCCCAGAACATTAGGGATGCGCCTCCATGCTTTAACGTTTGTTTCACATGTCGTGGTTTAAGCCTTCCATTTTTACGAATCCACCACCAAGACATGCCATCTGAACAAATTCTGCTAATTTTGGTTTCGCCTGACCAAATAACCCGTTCCCAGTCACTAGTTGTCCAGTTTTGATATTTTGTAGCAAATCCCAAACGACGTTTAATATTTTTTTTCGGTAACATTGGCTTCTTTTTTTTTCTTAATGCTTCTAAACTCAGCTCCTTTGAGGGTTCTTCGTGCTGTCCACAAACTTATTTGTATATTCTTATCATCTTTTAATAATTTTGCAGCCATAATAGAACTTGAAGCTTCACCAGATGTGACAAACCGTATAATCCTTCGTTCATCCTCCGGTGATAATATTTTTGGTCTTCCTCCAACATTTAATAATATACTTTTACAGTATTTTTTTCTTATTCTCAGCACTGTCGATTGACTAACGCTGCAAGTTTTCGCCGTCTTACGCGTTGAAAAGAGAAATTACTTTTTTTACACAATTTGGAGCAATTGACTTCATATTTATTATTACCTCACTTGCGTGCTTTTCCGTTCGACTGATTGCGAAGAACTGAGTGTTAAGACGTAGACTAATAGTTTGTAAACATACCAAAGTGCTAGATGTAAACATACTACTAGATCATTCCACGTAAACGTTTTTTGTAGGGACCGGTGCAAAACCAAGTCAATCTATTTTTATTGTCATTGCTAAACGAGGAGACATTAAAGATTTCTTAAGTTACTTCTAACTATGATAAAAATAATTATAATGTAGATTTTTTGTTATTCTTCTGTATTCCTAGCAATAAATCATGATTTATACAAAACTTGTGGTTATTGGTTCAGTTCTGCTCCTTACTGCATTTATTAGACTCTGTTTTGAATCTCCATCATGCTATGTTCATCATGTAATACATATATATGTTGTTAATTTCCTTCAAACCAAAATAATATTCCTTTCGTTTTGTTAATCTACAGCTGTAACCTACAACGTAAGGCAAAAGGGTTAACCTTCCGCAGTGATCTCAGCAATGCGAAGGTCTTAAAAAAGAACAACTGTGATGGATAAAAGAAACAAATTCCAAGCAAGCAAGACATTATGTGTAGTAGTACCGTATATCTCCTATACTGCCTTGTACTCCATGTATACTCTACACAGTAATTACCTAGTCGATATGCACTAGCTGTGCCCAGTGGATGCACGTCTATCTGTGTCCATACAGAGATACGAGATACTCATTTTGAACAATACATATCGCTATCAGCACAATATACAGGGTGTCCCAAAAATGTTGTACTTTCTCGAAAGAGATTATGTGAAGTAACTTTTCCCTTTTGCGAAAATATTCCTGGCAGCTTCCTTAAGGAGAAATTCACGAAAAATACGGACCAATAAGAGCGCGGCTACAGCTCAGTGTGGCGTTTGCGTTGGCCGAGCCGGAATCCATCCACTGTAGCCGTGCTCTTATTGGTCCGAGATTTTCGTTAACGACTTCTTAACAAAGCCGCAGAGAACATTTTCGCGGAGGAAAAAGTTTCATCAAATGATCTCAGTAATTACCCCTTCCAACGAAATATAGCATTCCTATGACACCCTGTATAACTTACGATGCAATGCAATTTTAACCTTCACTCAGTGCACTGCGATTTTAACGTTAATCGTCTACAGGGGTGCAATTGCACCCCCACACATATTTCGTGTAAAATGTTAAGAAATTGTTAACATAAGCATTTTTGAAATGTTATTGATTAAATATAATTAAATATTAAATATAATGTAAAATTAAAAAATTAAGAAGTTTTGTGGAAACAAAATAATAAAATGATGCATTGTCAGAATCAGAATCATCTTCTTCATACATTTCAGCTTTTATGCATTTATCGAAAATATTTTTATTATGGTTTTTACACGCTGCTTTTTGACAAATATACAATAAGGAGCATAACTGATTCCACACACTTTAAATGAGAATAACTTTTTTATGAATGCACCAAACGACTTCAATTTCTCTGTAAGACTAGAAGAATTAGTTTAGTAAATGACGTCTAATAAATAAGTTGAAAAATGCATTTGGTCGGAATTGTGAAAAACAATAGTAAAAATTGATTTTTACAACTTTTTTAGTTGGGTCAATGACGAAAATTATAAGATATGTTTTGTAAAGTCGTATGAATTATATACGTTCGGAAAATTTCATTGAAATTTATAATCACAAATTTTCAGGACTAACGGGGTTAGGAATCTGCATTTGGTTAGAAAAAAATATTTTATACTTTTTAGTCCGTTTTTTAAACGTGGTGTTTTTAACTTCCCGATTTTATAGGGAATAGGGCCGAGGGCGGCCCCCCGGGAGGGTTGAGTGCCAGCCAAGCGCATCTCCGGGTGGCGGATAGGAGAAACGGCCTGGGCAGCCCGGAATCGGGACATCGGGGGCCGATGCTGCTGACACAGTAGCATCCGGCCCTCGGTGAACCACCTCTGGGTAACCCAGGTTAGTAGGTGCCATAGGGATCCCCAGCGGCCTAAAAACCGTAAGTGGGTGAACGAAAGCCCTGCCGCGGACCAACTCCCCCAAGCCAAGATGGCATCTATCGTGCCGAGGGCTGCATGGCACCAGGGGTTACATGGTGTCTCAAACGATGCCCACGGGGTATCGGGCGACCCCCCGTGGTTCTCTAGCCTTACCCCCACATGTCAGGCTCTGTGGGGGCGGACCGCATGATTCCTAGACTTCTCGTGGGATATTTATGGATATTGATAAATTTGAAAACCTTAATTTAAATACAAACACCGAGGTCGGAGAAACGACGACACCCTCGGAGGAGGGGACTTCGCTCACCGACTCAAACGTCACAGCTGTGCACCTGGCTGAGGTGGCATCTACGACAGTAGAGCCACACGAAGCCAGGCCCGCTGCTGACACTGTTAATGTGGCGTCCACTGCGGAAGCAGGGGCAGATACCGGTCCTGGTACCGGGCAGCCTCCGCCCGCCGTTGTGCCCGCCACCAAGTCCAAGACCAGCGGCACGGTCACGAAAAGGGCACGCAGAGCCAAATTGGCTCTGGGCGACCAACTACCTGGCCCATCCAAGGCCACTGAGGCTGCTACAGGTGGGGACGCCGGGGCGCGTCGGGGCCAAAAAAGGGACCGACAACCCGCAGGTGACACCCCCGAACAGCCTCTTAAGAAAAAAGGGGGCCTTCTACCAGGCCCCTCCAGTTTCAGAGAGGCAGTAACTTCGGGCAGAAGGGTAGCTATTACGCTACCCGGCTACCCGGAGGAACTGCTATCGTCAGAGCAGGGTGAAAGTGTGATTCTGGCTCTGGGGAGGGAGATTGATGCCATCCCCGAGAGCCAGGCACCTCCCCTCTTCTACGAGTGCAGGGAGGTGCAGGGCATCATATGGATAACCTGCACCAACTTGGACTGGAAAGCGTGACTAACAGCCACGCTAGATAAAATTAGGCCCTGGGAGGGCGCATCCCTGATCCTCAAGGAAAGGGAAAGCCTCCCCAGGCATAAAAAGGTCAGCACCTTTATACCAGGCCCCACTGCAAAGAGTGAGGTCTGCTGCAAAGACTGGCCAAGCAGAATCCGGGACATCGCACCAACCTCTGGCGGGTGTGGGACCGGAGGGACGCGGATGGGGGGACGCATCTTGTCATGGGCATCGATGCGGACTCCCTGAAGGTCCTGAGATCCAAGGGCTATGTGGCCCACGTGGGCATGGTAAGGGCCCTCTTTAAAGAGGGAACTACCCGCCCCCGTGAGGGCCACAACCCTGATTTAACCAGCAGCGGGCAGGAGGACACTGCCGCTGATGTGGCAGCTCAACCCTCCAGGCCCGCTGCCTCTATATCGCCAACCCGTGCCTCCCCTGAAGTCACCGCTTCAGAGGCGACAAACGTCAGACCCACAGAACGGCCGGTGCCAGCGACCACGCGGAACCCATCCGTGGGTGATGGCGACCGCGTGGAGACTGGCCCAGAGCCCAAAGAGCGGGAAGCCGTCAAGACGCGGGGGCCCTCTTATAGAGGCAACAGCAGGGGTAGACCTACCGGGGCTACCCTTACTCACAGGATGGGGATCGAGGAGACTCGAAGGGGTAAGTAGAAAGCCCTGCCGGCCTCCCTCGGAATTCACCACCAAAAGGGCACAGGGAGCAGGCCCGGTGAAAACCCGGGACGGGCTCCCCCCAAGTAGGGGTAGAGGACTAGCTCCTTCACGGAGCTTCCTCCTAATCCAAAACACGCGAAAAGGCATACGCCGAAGGCCTCCATGACCTCCGACGGAACCATATTTTCGCAGATCAACTTGCAGCACTGTAAAGCGGCTACGGACCTTCTCCGACGACGCATAACAGTGATGCACACAGATATTATCCTCATACAAGAACCATGGATACACATGGGACATGCAGGAGGACTAAAATCGAATTGCAGCACCGTGATACAAGATGCCACAGTGGCCGGGCCCAGGGCATGCTTACTAATTAACAAAAAGCTGAATGCCGTGGGCCTCAGAAGCCACTGCTCAAGGGATCTAGCGGCAGCCCTCATAAAAATAAAGCTCAATGGCCACCTGACCAAACTGGTAGTCTGCTCGGCATATCTACCGTACGCCGCTGAGGAACCACCACCAACGAGGGAACTCAGAGCGCTCGTGGAAGACTGCAGAGCCCAGGGACTTCAGCTGGTCATCGGCTGCGACGCAAACTCGCACAACACCCTTTGGGGCAGCTCGGACTGCAACAGGAGAGGCACAGCACTTCTAGAGTTTCTATCTGCTCATAATCTGGACATTATGAACAAAGGAAACAGACCCACGTTTGTGACCTCACGCAGACAAGAAGTGGTCGACATCACTCTGGGTACTGCTAAGGTGGCACAATCAACCAAAAACTGGCGAGTCTCCGATGAGATTACCCTCTCGGACCATAGACTCATTTCCTTCAGGCTGGAGGGCGAGGCATGCGCCGTTCCGACGGGCCCACATAGGAACCCGTCGGAACGGCGGAACCTGTGACTGGAGCCTCTACAAAGAGGAGCTAGGCACCAGGCTAGGGGGGCTGTTCGTGCGCCCCAGGACGACCAATCAGACGGAGCGTGCAGTTGCCGACATTCAGTCGGCAGTCATACAATCCTATGAACTCGCCTGCCCGGCTAAGTCAAGAAAAAGCAGCAAGAAGGTTCCCTGGTGGAGCAATGAGCTCAGTAAGTCCAGGTCGGAAACCAGGAAGCTGCTTAACAAGGCCATGAAGGTTAACTCTGAGGATGCTTGGAATACCTACAGGGAATCTCAGAGAGACTTCAAAAGGCTCATTAAATCGTCGAAAAGAGCGGCCTGGAGAAGCTTCTGTGAGGAAACGGAAGCCCTCCCCTTTGTGGCCAGGCTACGCAAGGTCTTTACAAGCGGGCCCCTGACCACCTCGATTAACGACATCACCCTCCCAAACAGGAAGATCGGTGATGACAATACACCGCTCTTAGAACATCTGCTTGAGGTTCATTTCCCAGGGTCTACCCCGTTGGGCCAGGGGCAGCCGCCTACGGCGGCTGGTACCAGGAACGACTTGGGTGAACGCTGGAAGATTGCCTCAAAGGTGTTCACGAAAGAAAGAGTACTTTGGGTGCTGCAATCTTTTGACAGATACAAAAGCCCTGGCCTGGACGGCATTTTTCCCGCCATGCTTCAAGAAGGCGGGTCTACCCTGGCTGACCGCCTAAAGGAGGTTTTTAAAGCCTGCCTCGCCTTAGGCTACACCCCTATACCCTGGAGAATGGCCAGAGTAGTTTTCATTCCTAAAGTAGGAAAAAGCGATTACAGCTCGGCCAAATCGTTCTGGCCGATAAGCCTCATATCCTTCTTACTTAAGATGATGGAACGGCTTAGCGACAGATACATCAGAGAAACAACGCTGATTCAAACACCTGTGCATGCCAATCAGCATGCCACCAAAGCGGTAAATCAGTAGAAACGGTGCTCCACCACCTAGTCGGTTTCATCGAAGGAGCACTAGCAAGCAAAGAATCGGTCCTCAGCGTTTTTGTTGACATCGAGGGCGCCTTCGATAATACGTCTCTTGACGTCCTAGAGAAGGCCCTGGACCGTTTCAACATTAAGGAACCCCTGAGCGGATGGATCAGCAGCATGATTAGGAACCGAACCATGATGGCCGAAGCGAATGGCTCGACAGTGTTTGCCCAGGCCGGCAGGGGCTGCCCTCAGGGAGGAGTCCTCTCCCCACTACTGTGGACCCTGGTGGTCGATGGGTTTCTGAAAGAGCTGGTCGATGAGGGCCTCGTGGTCCAAGGCTACTGTTAGCCAAAAGAATGCAAACAGCACTTACGCTAACCCAAAACTGGTGCCTTTACCACAACCTCAGGGTTAACCCGAGCAAAACGGAAATGGTACTCTTCACGAGGAAGCGACGCTTTAATTTCAAAGCCCCCTCTATCTTCGGCACCGAACTACGTATGTCGGATGAGGTCCGCTACTTAGGTGTCATTCTATACAAAAGGCTCACGTGGAAAAGGCATGTCGCCAGGCTATCTCAGAAGGCTATAAATACCTACTGAGCCTGCAAGTCGATGTTTGCCAGGACCTGGGGCCTGAAACCTTATGTGGTAAAATGGATCTATACTGCGATCATGGTACCACAGATGACGTACGTCTCCCTTGTCTGGTGGACCTCCATGAAGAAGGCCACACACAAAAGACTAATGGGAAGGGCCTACCGCCTGGCGTTAATGGGCATCACGGGCGCTTTCCACACCACGCCCACCCTGGCGCTGGGAGCTCTCGTTAATCTCGTACCCCCGCACATAGTGGCGGAGAGTTTAGCGAGGAATTCCGCCTTAAGACTCCATCTGGGAAACAGATGGACCAAATCAAGGTACGGCCACTCGACCCTGCTGGACGCACATGACCTCCAATGGATTATGTTGCGTGGGGGAGACAGATGTGAGCCGTACTATAATTTTACGGTTAAACACCAAACCCGCTTCCCTAATAGGTGTGATTGGGAATCAAACGCTGGAGAGCTTCTTTCTCCGCAAGGCCTGGTCTGGTTCACAGACAGCTCAAAAAATAGTACCGGAGCAGGAGCAGGTGTCTGCGGTGTCAGCCCAAGGGTTAGCTTGTGTCTAACACTTGGGCAACACGCCTCGGTATTCCAAGCCGAAGTATGTGCTATCTTGGCCTGCGCTGAACTCAACCTCAGCAAAGGCTACAAGAACAATCACATATATATATATGCAGTGACAGCCGCGCGGCAATTAGATCACTGGACAAAGTTATGACCAGATCTAAGCTCGTCCGTGATTGTGTCACAGCCATTACAGAGCTAGCAGAACATAATCACGTTAGCCTTCTGTGGGTTCCAGGCCACTCTCGAATCAAAGGAAATGAGGAGGCAAACAGATTAGCGCGTGAAGGCTCCCGATGCCATAGCGCAACTATCTATAGACCTCTAAAACTGGCAACTAGTGTAATTAAAAACTAGAATAAAGAATGGGTGAGAAACCAATTTGCCCATTTATGGAATTCCGAACCAGACATGCGACACACGAAGGCTCTGGTGGAGGAACCACCTAATAAGGACCTCGCCAACAAGCTGTGTCACATGGACCGAATAAAGGTGAGGCGGCTCGTGGGAATTACCACGGGCCACTGGTACACCGGTAAGCACTTGGCTAGGCTAGGCGTCCAGACGGACTCCAAATGCCCAAGATGCGGGGAGGAGGATGAAACCCCTCCACGTATTATGGCACTGCAAAAGTACTGAGGCCCTAAGAAGTAAGCTCGACGGGCTCTCGAACCAAGGTGTCCTTCGTCTTAAGGCAGACAGGGTTGACGCACTCCTGGATTTTGCCAGAGAGGCCGCCCTGTTCGAGCGCCTTGTCTGAACTGGTAGCCCAACTTTCCCCGGGCCCGGGTACAATGGTCCCATAGGACTGAGTGCCCGGCTCACACCCTAATTCAATTCAATTCAACTACATTAAAATCCGCCAATTTTAGTGACATTTGTTTGATTCTTCCGTGAAACATATCACAGATAGCATTCCCAGAAAATCTTTGTAAATTTTCCATTCGTTAATTTTTTATTTCCGTTTTGATCAGCCTGGGGTATGTTTGCTCCCCAATACACAGGGTGAAGGTAAAACAAGTAATTATTGGGTTCGCAAGAAAGTAATTTCGATATTTTTAGGTGAAATAAAAATCCGAATGTATTTATCCAAGCGACGAACTTTCATCAATAAAATATTTTTTTATTTATTCTTTTTGGCAAAAGATCATCGATCAAAAGGGAAAGAAATAACATCTTATTCATTAAAGAGATTATTCATTGCTTAAATAAAAAAATTGGGCTCTATCTCGCCTTAAGATACCGAAATTACTTTCTTGCCAACCCAATATATTATATTAAAGAGCCTAAATTTATTTACCTCT
Source organism: Lasioglossum pauxillum (assembly GCA_933228785.1). Lineage (NCBI taxonomy): Eukaryota > Metazoa > Arthropoda > Insecta > Hymenoptera > Halictidae > Lasioglossum > Lasioglossum pauxillum. Next base: position 24,414,083 of record OW121701.1, on the reverse strand, counting down.
TTGCGACTTATATTAATATACCTATCGTATGTATGTTGATAAAGAGGACCTTCTAATCGATAGAGTAGATAATGTTTCTTAATTGGAGAAACATACTGAATATGATAGTAAAGTTTCTGTGAAAACATCTCTCTCATAGACACTGTTTGAGAAGAACGTCGAAGATACAGAGTTTCCGCAAACACGATTTTGTAATTCTCGACTGACGACTTTTTTTTCGTTATAGAAAATCTCATATGAGATTTATTTCAACATAATAGAGTTGATTACAAACAATAATAGATTACCATACAGAGATTGCGAACAAAAAAAACAAACAGTGAACATTTTTACAGAAAATAAAACTAGAGATACATAAGCATTATAATGAAACATGAATACTATACACAGAGTAGACCAACCGCTTATACCCTAAGGCTGCAGCATTTAAAAAATGACAACATACAGGGTGGTCCACGCAACTTGCACACCTATAATAACTTCCAAAGTATGCGTTGCACGAAAAAATTTTGTATACAGAAGTTGCATGGTCTGAAGGGGTACATTATGTAGTGTATTTATTTTTTTACAGGTGGACGCGTAGAGGACATGTGATGGTCAACTTCATTTTTTTAATGGAATTAGGTATTTTTGAATACATCAATCGATGCAGCTGGACATTCGTTATAAAAAAGTACTAACTTGTATATGTCGAAAAGTTAGTAGTTCAGAAGATATTTCAATTTAAATAATATTCAGACTGGTAACAATAATGGAGGTAAACTAATTTATTTTCTAAGAAAACAATTTGATGATATCTCAACTCCTCGACTATTTCAGCATTTTAAACAAGATTTGATCAATGGTCTTCGCCTTCCAAAATCACTTAAATCCTCCTATAAATGTTCCTCCCATCGTTAAAAATTAACGAAGTGTATTATTTAGACTGTGTTTTACGTCTGAGACGCTGCGTATATAAATTTGTCATGTTGACTTGCATAATCTCAATACGTCTTAACAGTAAATATGTATTTTTAATGAGAAACAATATTTTTCTTCAGTTTTCTTGTGGACTGACTTGTCCTGTGTAGTTGTCGAGGGGGTAAACTTGTTAACAGGAAAACTTGTTATCACCTCAAACATCTTTGTTGAGAGAAATTGCGCGAGAAGCAAACGTGAGTCAAATATTGCTATATTAATTCTGAAGTGGTACGAGACGTACTTTTATATGAAATCTGCATTATTTCGACTTTTTTCGTGTTTTTCATTTTTTACAACCATAGTTTGCAACGGAAAAATCTGGAAATGATACCTAATATGTGGCTTGGTATCCGAAATGTATCAGATTTTTTTCAGAATTTTTAATTGTTAATATATAGGGAAAATGGGCCAAAAACTGGCATTTCGATTTTTCTCAATAATTACCCTTACAGATGAGATACGGGGCTGAAACTTGCCAGAGAGGGGTCTTTTTGGGTAGGCTATCGAATGGTTCAAGCTCGATTAAAATCTCGCCGGGGGCGATTTTCACCCGGTTATTATCTTTTTCATAATTAGTGAACTTTGAGCGCGGATATCTCGGAAACTATGCGAGATAGCAAAAAACTAAATCGAATCAATCTTGCGGCACATTTTGTCAGCTTCAATTTTTTATAGGATAGTCTTATCGCTAGGACGCATAGTTTCCGAGATATAAGCGGAAAACCGAAAAAGGGGACATTCTACGCGCCCCCTGCACCCCGCTCACCTCCTAGGAGTGGGAACTTCTATAGTATGTTTACCTCCTAACTAGTCCAACAGAGCCAAAGTTAAAAATTGTGTTCCTTCCATTTCCCTCTACAACTTTTCGTTGATTGGACTACAAGTTGTTAGGATTATGTACGCGTGGATCGCCGATTCAATATACCAGATAGACTTTTATTTTCAAGTACAAGATTAGATACATGCTTTCGCGTGTAGACACGTTTAGAGTAGAACGCAGACTGGGGCGAGAAAAAGGAACGCGCGTCCGAAGGGACCATCCAAAAGCAAGAAAGGATCGGTCCGTTAAATTATACATTCTCATGGAGATGGCGCGAATACAAAATAAAGGTCGAGTATTAATTCTCAACACAAGTAGCATAACACGAGTTCTGTCCCGACTTATTTCATCTGTTTCACACATCTCTACATCAGGCATTACACGCGATTTTCAAAATGGAGTTAAAGTTTGTCAATGGGGACTACATCAAAATTGTTCATATTTTTCTAATGTCTTGTTTACGCACGAATCAACATTCACGAATCACGCTTCTATTAATCTACTGAATGTTCATTATTGGTCTGTTGATTGGTCCTTGCAAAGATGTGTGGTACCAACATGACGGCTGTTCTGCTCATTATGCTTTCCAAACCGATGGATCGGCCGAGGTGGAACTGTTTCATGGCCAGCACGTTCATCTGATTTAAATCCACTGAGTTTCTTCTTGTGAGGTCTGCTAAAGGAGACTGTGTACAAGAATTATCCAACAACAGTTGAAGATATACATCAGCGTATCATTACAGAATGTGCGAATATCACCTCGGATGTACTTGTCGGAGTTCAACATTCCCTCAGAGCCCGTTTACAGCCATGTATCGACGTAGACGGCCATCATTTCGAACATTTATGAAATACAGGTATTCTGCTTCTATATTTTAGTTTTGTACGTTTTTGCTGTCCGTGATCTTGAGTAATTATAATCACTGAATTTGTAATGAATGGGACTATCATCGTAGATGTTAAAAAAGGGTGGTTCCATTTAAAAAAATGAAGGTGACTGTTCAAGATTGGCGCGCCCGAGCACCATATTGTCACACCGGCACCGCGCAATCCCGTCAAGACTAGTGCGATTCCGCTGAAACCGCGAGCGATAGCGTATGCAAACGAGGCTTACGTGGACATTAGGCTACCTGCGTGATTGGTCGAAAACCATTCTCGATCCTTCTGGAATGTTCGCGAACGCTCAACCGGAACCATCGGTGCGTGACGAACTTCCAGAAGGATCGAGACAATATAAGAGAGAGAGACAGCCCTGGTCTCACTCTCTCTGCGACAAACGATCAGCTGATTCACGTCAAATCAAAACGATTTCTTGCAAAGTCTTTCAGTCATCTGTATTTCAATTCTTTATACATCAGTTCCGTTACACAGTGTAATTTCATTTGACAAACTGTTCACAAAGTGCAAATATAGTTTATTTATACATAGATCCATACATTCGTGCTCACAATATCATTTATACAGTCCACTTCTCTTCCAGTTCAAATCCATCTGTTACCACACTTATCCATTCCTTTCAATCCTGCATTCTGTCTCTCATACCAATCACTCTGCGATCCTGTCTCACTCTTCTCAGTCATTCAATTCTTTCAATTTCACTTTCCTTTCATTTTTGGTGAAGCAAGACCGCACCCTCCACATTTTGGTCAATCAAGACCGCATCCTTCACCTTGTGAAGTGACCTTGATATCTCTCAAAAAAATGATATGAAAACAAAAAATTTGTTTAGTGTCGTATACGTTCTATTTTACCATTCAACCTCGTCCTGGGGACATTTAATCTATCTTTGAAAACAACAAAGATATTTGAGGTGATAACGTTAGGTGACTCACCCTGTATGTAGATCTCATATGTAGTAAGATCACGAACAATAGAATTGATCAGATATCGGTAATCGATTATGCGATGCGTTGTACAAGTTCAGTGAAAAGAGGTAGCACAGTAATAAAATTTCTACTGCAGGTTAAGAATTGACGGATTGGATATGTATTGTTGTTCGACAAGTACACAGTTCAAAGAAGATCTCCAATGTGAATTCAGCTTCAAAACGAATACTTTGATTCTCTACAGTTATCAAACACACCAAGCATTACTACAAGATTCGCCCTATCGTGTTGTCTGTTATGATTTGTCACGCGATTGATCAAAACATCGTACAACTGTTCGAGCTCTTTCATTCTTATTCGTTTATTCGTCAATATTCCACTGTTTTCCTTCGTCTTTCCTACTGTGAGTAAACGCGAAACAATATTCGCTGCTGTCACACGTTTTTGTCTTTTTGCCTAAACTTTCGATTGTACACTTACAGTGCGGAGCACGAGAGAACACTAGTTAGCGGGAAGAGAAGAAGCCTGACCATTCAGATTACCTTTGCGTTCTTCTTGCCCCGTTCCCTTACCGCTAGTTTTCTCTTGTACTTGGGATAGTACTGTAGACTTACTACGGTACGCAGAAATCTTATTATTAGTGAATTATACAGGGTGAGTCACCTAACGTTGCCACCTCAAATATCTTTGTTATTATTAAAGATACATAAAATGTCTAAAGGACAAAGCTGAATGGTAAAATGGGGCTCATACGATACCGAAAAATTTTTGTTTTTATGTAATTTTTTTTAGAGATGCGGAGGTCACCTTCATTCTTTTAAATGGAATGAGGTATTTTTTAATACATCAATCGATGCAGCTGGACATTCGTTATCAAAAAGTACTAACTTGTATATGTCGAAAAGTTAGTAGTTCAGGAGATATTTCAATTTACATAATTTTAAAACACCATTACTGCCGTACTACATATTAGCGTTTATTTACTAGTGTAACGTCTTAGTACGACAGTAATGGTGTTTCAAAGTAAAATTGAACGTTCCCATACCAATTTGAAATAACGTATATTAATGTTTTTAGCGCATTGGTTCGATCTGATGCTACTACTTAAGCAATTTTGCAAATTACCACAAAATTTTCAACGTTTCGGTCACTATTTGGACCATTTTCAAGAAAAATTTTCATATAATTGCGTCTGTAAAAATTATTAAATTAATTAATGTGTAATTTATGTTGCGTTCCGCACAAAAAAACAAATGTTCTATGAAAAAACAGACCTACTTGCTAAGTGAACAAATTATTTTAAACTCTTTACAACTTTATAACATGTTGATTCCATGCCTGTGATATACGAACTGAGGCGAACGTTAGAATTTGAAGAGGCAATGTATCGAGATTTACCACCTTTGGTTTATTGAAAAACAAAAAGAAAAGAGATTTTTGAGGACAGGACCGTCGTTATTCCTTACGTTCAAAATATTTCCAACAATATTAAGAGAATATTCAGAAAGGTAGGAATTCATACAATTTTCAAAATACCACATTATTTAAGGGAATTTTTCCCCGCGATCAAAGATAAAGTACCATTGGTAAAAAACTGCAATTTAGTTTATTCAATACCTTGTAAGGGTTGTAGCCAACTATACATAGGACAAACGTCTAGACTTTTGGAGACTCGGATCAGAGAACATAGACATAACATATTTTTACCTCCAGCACAACACACTGCATTGACAAGGCATTCAATAGAGTTTGACCATGCTTTTGATTTCGAAAATGTCAAAATAGTAGAAAAAGAAGCCAATTTATATCAAAGGATTTTATTAGAAACAATTCACATCATTAGCATCATAGCTAATCTTAGATATAAAACATCTAAGATACATGAATACTACGCAGCATTACTGAACCAGTAATGTTTTATGATGAATTTTTCTAACAAATAAAATCTGTTAAAGGTTTAAAATACATCAAAAGTAGATTGAATGTCAATTAATAAATTACCACAACTTCGTATGGTATACAAACAATGGAAACTTGTTGCTTGGATTTTTCACGGATTTTTCACGAATTTTTTCACTTTCTTTAATATATGTATAAGTTTAAGAACTAGACGCACGAGATATTGGAGCGTTCTGGACGCTCAAGTACCTATCGTTCGCACACACTCGGGAGACTGCGCTCTGGAATAACAAGATGCGAGACCCTTATTTTCTGTTAGAATTAATTCTTGTATACAGTAAATAATCCCCTTAAGAACTTTTCAGTCTGAACTTCGTGGCATCAGTCTTTTAGTTGACGCAAACAGCGAACGATCTCCGGTGAAGAAAATTCTGAAGCGTGTAGTATTGTTATAGTTAGTTTACAAGTTATTAATGTATTCTGTGTTGTTATTTTAGGTAAGTACAACCAACATTAATGTATGTTACATTAAATAAACCGTTTTTATTGTATTTGTAAGGTCTCGGAGCAACCTTATCACTGCCTAATAGATTTTACATCGAACTCGCGGAATCTATACGGTTAAACTTTGATTCAAAGGGAACTTTAGACCGATCTCACTGGTAGTTGACTTCCGAGATGCAGCACGGCGCGACACGATTCGTGATTACGACAGTACTAGCCCACGAGAGTAGAAATGCAAGGGCTTACATAGCTCTGCAATGAAAGGTGGTACTTGTCAGTACCCTTCAAGTGAACATTCGTATTTTGTCAACGACCAATTGGTCGTGCGTATGTTTGGGCCCTAAACTAAACTAAACAGTTATGTAGATTTATCTAGGATAGCTCGTTCGTTTATCTACGACGGTTCCTGCCAGAGATGATATTGAACACTGTTCGTCATCCGTAACACGTTCGTTCTCATAATCTGGGCATTGCCATATACAGTAAAGTTGCGAACTAGCTCCCATCGCCTGTTCCGAGCAGGGACAGAGATCGTGTAGGGAAACTATTTTTTAACTTCCCGATTTCATAGGGAAGTTATTGTAATTACCCCGAAAATCGAAAATCGATTTTTTAGCAGATCTTCACGTTTCATGATCATTGGAGTCATTTTAGACTATTTTTATCAAAATGTCCGTATGTGTGTGTGTGTGTGTGTGTGTGTGTGTGTGTGTGTGTGTGTGTGCGTGCGTATGGCCGTTTGTATGTTATCAAATTTTTCGTTAACGTTTTCTGAAAAAGTAACAACGCGATCAGAATGATGAATGATGCAATCGATGTGCCCCGCTGTAACTTAGAGCTGATTAGATTTTGGTCCATTTTGATCAAGTAGTTTTTTAGTTTTTTTCGAAAGGAGTTGATTAAACATTGCAATTTATACGAAAGGCGTATCCACCGAAGAAGTAAACGTAACTATATATATATATATATATATATATTTAGACATATTTAAAAAAAAATTTTATTTTATAAAATTAAAAAAAAAATTTTTTATAAAATTAAAAAAAATTTTTTTCCAATTATGCAACTAATGCTAATGTAACCGCTTACAATAATCTAAAATTATTCCAATGCAAGAGTGAGTTGATCATCGCCGAGAATACATTTTCAAAGAATATCGATGATAGTACAAAAACATTTATATTACAATCTTTAAATAAACAATGAGTTCAAAACGAATTGTTAACTGAGATTAAATTGAAAATTAATATAAAATATATGATAATTAATAACATTGATGTTGAAGACGGATTGGTTAATGGAGCATGCGGAATATTAAAATTTATTACTTTTCAAGAAAATACTAAAATTCCGTCTATACCGGGTGATTCACGACAAACAGGCCACCTAAATAGCTCCGTTAGGATTAGAGATAGAAGAAAATGTTAGAGAGAAAAGTTGTACAGTTAAAGGGGGCAAATATGGTGATATAAAAAAATGTTCCGATTGTAGTCGTTTTCAAGGTCTATTGAAGGTCATCGATGATTTTTAAATAGCACCATATATTTTTAACTTCACAGTGTTGTAGCTGATGTCAAGACGAGTTCAATGATGTGGTACACAATGACCTTCAAATGACCTTGATCTTCGAAAATTGGCGTTCCTTTGCGCGGTCAATCTCTGCAGGCTATGGTGATGCAAAAAATATTTGTTACGTAATGTGCATATCATCAATTGACCAAATATATGGCAAGAATATTTTTTTCCAAAGGTCATTTTTTTCGGAGTTGTCAAGGTCATCGATGTTTTTTGATACATAACTACATTTTTATTTTATTGCACCGTGTAACTGATCGAAAAATACATTCAGATATGTATAATAAAGTGACCTTAAAATGACCTTGATCTTCAAAAATTAAAGTTTTACCTTCAGATCAAGCTCAAGGTCATGTTATTATACATATCTGAATGTATTTTTCGATCAATTACACGGTGCAATAAAATAAAAATGTAGTTATGTATCAAAAAACATCGATAACCTTGATAACTCCGAAAAAAATGACCTTTGGAAAAAAATATTCTTGCCATATATTTGGTCAATTGATTATATGCACATTACGTAACAAATATTTTTTGCATCACCATAGCCTGCAGAGATTGACCGCGCAAAGGAACGCCAATTTTCGAAGATCAAGGTCATTTGAAGGTCATTGTGTACCACATCATTGAACTCGTCTTGACATCAGCTACAACACTGTGAAGTTAAAAATATATGGTGCTATTTAAAAATCATCGATGACCTTCAATAGACCTTGAAAACGACTACAATCGGAACATTTTTTTATATCACCATATTTGCCCCCTTTAACTGTACAACTTTTCTCTCTAACATTTTCTTCTATCTCTAATCCTAACGGAGCTATTTAGGTGGCCTGTTTGTCGTGAATCACCCGGTATTGTGGTTAGATTTTCAATTGGCCATAGTAGGAGTGAAAGTAAGAACTCGTTATCGTGATTATATGAAAAATGCAAATATAAATCAAAATTTAACACCAATAATAAAAAAATATCGAATCAAGTAAATATTTCGAGTGAAGAAAAATAACAAATCACACGTAGTCAATTTCCAGTGGTTCCTGCTGAAGCGATTACGATTCATAAAAGTCAGGGACAAACATACGAGAAAGTATGTATGGATTTTAAAACATCACAAATACGAACTTTACAAATGTTGTACGTAGCACTGAGCAGAGTTTCAAAATTGAGCGGTTTATATATTTTGAGAAAATTTAAATTAATAGTATCGAAGAAAACCAAGATCAATACTGCAAACCCGGATAATGATGAGTTGTATCGTTTGCGAAAAACTAATTAAGACAATTTATTTTGCAACATTAGCATGCTATAACAAGGAACCAAGCGAGCAACGAGCATACGATATTGGTTTAATGCGACGCCATATAGCAAACATTTTGATAAAACGTACACTTAATAAATAATAATAATAATATACAGAAACTAACGAATCGGGAAGTTCTTTGTGTGGCTCGTGGAGAGACACACGAAATGAAAGACATTAATAGCTGTGGGCCCTACTAGCCATGCGTACCACTAACATTCTCGCAAGAGCAGGCCTGCCCGCGAGCTCGCGAAGCGAGCGAGCAACAACAACCCTACTCGCGAGCGAGCGAAGCGAGCGAGTAACAATAGCCCTCTAGTTTTATGCTGCGTCAACCGCGCCAACTGCGCCGAAAGTATAAAGGATGCCGAACGTAGAAAAGGACAGCATGTAAACACGGACCGCGCGGCAGCTCGAGCTTCTTGGCCCCTCGCGAGGATGCCCCACAGTGGAAGGGGTAGGCGAAGGGACAGTGAACGTGGAGATGCTCAGGGAGCTAGATCGCGACTTTACTGTAACATGGTTTAGGTCTTGAAATACTGCTCCGCATTGGCAAGCACTGTTAGTTATAAAGTTAACCCTTGCTAATGAAGCGTTTAAATTATAATGATTGGAACGACATCTATTAACAAAAACTAAGAAATCTCTGGAAAGTCAAAGTCCAATGTATCATGGCTTACCTTGGTCCTTGTGATAAAATCTAAAGTAGTAAATAAAAATCTGTATAACAATCATTCAATTTCTTTCAACGAGGTGTTGTGATCAACATCAACTCCGCCAGTGTGCCCCAATATCGTCGCAAGTTAGCGAAATTCGGTATACGAATTTGAAGTTAGTCAGGAACACCTAAACATTCTATATGTAATTTTTAACTAATTCTAATTGTTCTTGTTATTGTTTAAACAAATTGGATCAATTAAAGGCCTCGTATCAATCAATATCGTTCGGCTTAATAAAACTGACACCACGTCGACGGGATTGCAAGCAACTAAACAAATACGAAATTCTGGGGAGGGAACAGTGTATCGGATAATAAAGTGCTGAAAAACTCGACTACGTACGGCGATGCTCACGCAGAGAATAGCGAATAAAATACAACAAGCCTTTTAAACCAAGTACACAAAAGAAAAATAAAAGTACGGGAGATTCAACCATGAAGCAAGCGTGTTGCTTCGTTAGGCGTTTTTCGGTCCGAATAGAAATAATTACCTTTTTGTTCGGACAAAAAGGATATAAGCGAATTAACAATACCAGCTACAGTGGTTCACGTGCATCGATGCACGAAGAGAAATTTTTAAAAAAGAACGAACTTCTGTAGTCTCGAGGAGCGTGCTCGGATAAAACAGTTTTCCCTTCTGTGCCTCGAATTACTAGCATCTCTAATTAATTATTTCAAACACTTTAGTCTTTTTGTACGATAAATAACCTTAAAAAATGTATTCTTATTTTAAACTTTAATCGAGTGAATTATTTTTATTTTTAAATGATTGGATTGAATCAATTCATTAACTAAATTGTATAACAACAACTTTATGTGACAATAAGTTATTAGTAGATTGCATTTATTGTAAAGCATAGGAACCAAGTCGGAATTCATTTCTCTCTTTAGTGGTTTTATTAAGTTGTAAGAAATGTATTGATACTCTTATATTCTTGTAATCTCTTTATTGTTTGAAATTACATCCACCCATTTTTGTCATAAATGCATAAACTCCGCAGTCTAGTTATTAGGTATGAGATATTATGCAATAGTCGTGTGACAATACTAACAAGATAGAATTAAGGACATACTAAATAAATGCTTGGTGTATCTGAATTCGGTAAATTTCATTGTTTGTAAACGTTTTCCTCATATTATCACAACGCGTTACCCCTCCGCGCCGCCCACCTTCTTGGGACCTGCTCGGAGATATTTTATACAACTGAAAAATCATAATTTAATTCAAACAACTGCTTAGCAAAGCCATTATTGTTTTCCAGGAATAAATAATTCGTGACCGAAAGGGTTCATGTTTGTTTTTGCTAATTTCAATTATTATACGAGCCTGATGGTCCTCTTTTATGCATAGTAATAATAATAAATTTTAAATTATATTGTTATGAGGTTTTCCAATAGTATAGTTCCCTCTGAAATTCCAGGACAGTTTGACATTCAGCCGGGGTTCTGGACAGCAACTTCAATTCCGAGATAATCCTGGTCAATCCGGGACGGTTGGCAACCCTACTTCCAGTACTTCTAAACAACTTGTACGTATTAATAAAAGACTGTCTGGAAAGAATCTTTCGCACAGGGTTCGCAGGTTTCCTGTTTCCAAACTTTCATGTCATATTATTCCTAGAAATAAGTGATATTTAGAAAAAATTTTATTGGTTTAAATACTCCAACTACATATCTAGTAAACGAAATTGCAATGAAAAATCTATATACAGTAATTCTTCAATCGAAGTCCTGGGTCGTCTATCTAATCGAAGTCCAGTGCCTACTCACTGCACTGCTGGCCAATGCTGCGCCACGCCGCACAGTGGGGTATTTGGCCCGAAAAAGTGGAAAAAATTCAATTTATAAATTTTTGCGTATGGCATAAAATTTTTGTTGTTCGTTGTAGTTAAAGGTCTGAAGAATAAGGCTGCAATATTATTTTTTCTATTTGTACACCCGTGAAGTAGTAAACTTCATCGAAAGTCGAGAGATTTTAAGGCGCGCTTGGCGTTCTTAAACAGTCTCTAAGACAGCGTCTGTTCATTGGCGATTTTCATGTGTTTGAAGGGAAATTCTGTAAATTCTTGTATTACAAAAGTTGTTCAGGTAGGTATACAGAGCACTTTCGCATAGACTTTATTTTGTTATCATCTAAATTAGTATAGTTATTAATATTTGAATATTACCAATCATTCTGTAAGCTTTTTAAAAATTACAAAACTTTATTGACAATTTTGTTATAGTATAAAGCCGTATTGAGTGTTCTTTTTGGTGTCATTACATTCGGTAAAGATTCGTGATTATAAGCCAACAAAGTTTGATTCCGGATATGTCCGGATTCAAATTTTATAATTAAATTAGAATTAAGTGTTTAGCAGCGTTTCGCGTACGCGTACGTTCGGCTACGCTTGGCCTCAAATGAAGAAGAAACATTATCCGAGGAAGAAATTTCTTATGTATTTTCCGATGAAAATGAATGGTAATCATTTAAAAATATTCTTATAATATACCGGGTGAGTCATTTAACGTGAAACGGACGTATATCTGAGAAATGAAGCTTTTTTGGAGAAAAATGTTTCAGACAAAAGTTGTATGGTTTAGAGGGGGCGCAAAATGGTGTCATTGATTTGACCTTGGATAGTCGTTTGAAAATCACGTGAAGTTCATCTTCCATTTCTTAAATAGAACTCCCTATTTTTTGTTGCATATTCTTGTAGCTTGTTTTGACAACTTTCCAAAACACTATATTAAAATATTTTTTTCTTAAATATTTTTCAAGTTATAATAGTGCAAATATTCCACTATCGCCTTGCTTTTTCGGGGGTTCTCAATAATCTGAGGAAAAAATGTTTCGAACAAAAGAGGAACAGTATACAGACGTCTACAAATTTCAATATATAAAAGTTTAAAAAAAATTTTTTTTTCAAAAAATTCAGGTAAATTTGATTTTTCAAATACTAAAATGTATTTTGGATTTCATAATGTTGTAGCTGATCTTAAGGCGAATTCAATGATATATAATATTATAACCTTGAGCCTATAAATAACGCTACAATAGTTTTTTCCACTTTTTCAGGTCAAATACCCCACTGTGCGCCGCGCCGCACAGTAGTCTGGAGACCCTGTTTTCGTGGCCAAAATTCAATTTTTCAACTTTTATATATTGAAAAAATTTTTTTTCCTATAAAGTAACAACCCTTCAAACCTCCCAAATCCAAAATATTATTCATTTTAGATGATTCTGTGATGAGATACAGCGTTCTAAAGACAAAGTCAGAAAATTCAAAGTAAAATAAAACGTTTTAGATTTCAATCATCGAATATCAGAAAATAGATTTTAATGATGATTTTATATATGTTAGTAAGAGCATTTCAAATATTTAATCCATTTTTAAGCAATGTTTAGTCCATACACGAATAACATAAATTAATAGCAATTCAAACTTTGAAAAGAATTATACAAAAACGTTTAAGATCGTTAAGCATCGGACTTGTTTTATACGAAAGCTTGAACATTTGCTAAGAAGGTCATGTAAATTTTAACTGCAATCTCCCGCAATCTTGAACTATAAACGGATTTTAACAAATACGGGCCCGCGGTTATTCCACGCCTGGATACGCAGTTCCACTTGAATCTTGCATAGCAGCTTGGAAGTACAATGTATGTATATGTTTTTTAAATATCCGTGGTACCCAATGCCACCAACCCTACATAAAGTTTTAATTCATGGAAAACAAATTTTGGAACATTGTATATTACCTCCTGGTTGTCTAAGCGAAGAAGCATCCGAATCTAAGAATAAATATTACAAATATGACAGAGAATTTCACGCACGAAAGGATAGTCGGAAAAATAATTTGCACGATATATTCCATAGGTAGGCATAACTGTTGCTAATTTTAAATCATTATACGTTTTTGGTTTTCTTCTTTTTAGTTATTTTTCAGTTATATTTAATTCTTTATTTATTTGAAAATTTTTAACAGAGCCATGGTAACATCGGATCCTCTAATATCAAGCATAAGCTTAAAGAAACGAAGACAAAAATATGCAAAAATATTAAGTCTACCCTCTGAGGTATTGTCCTTATTGTCTCCTTTATGTTTGGAAACGAAACCAATTGACAATGAAGATTTAGAAGAAGAGGACGAATATGATTTGCCCATGCTTGAGTATTTGGAGGATATAGAATTAGAATCAGAATAAGTAATTTAAAAATCATAATATATATATATTACTCATATTGGTAGCATTACTTAATGCTTAGACATGTTGAAAAATGTCAGTATGTACGTTTTTTTAATGTAAGCCAAGAAAAAACTACTTTCGAGAAGCATTGTTCACAATTTTTCAGTTATATGTGATGATCTGACAAAAAAACGGTTTCAACAAAAGTTAATCAGCATTCAATTTTCTATAAACGTCAATATAAAAAATTTGGAAAAAATTTTTTTTTCTTCAAATATCAAGGCCACCCCTATTTTTTAGACGTCACTATATATTTTTTATTTCATAATCATATAGCTGACGTCAAGACAAATTCAACGACCTACAATACTATGATATTAACTCTTGAAATAATGCTAAAATAATATTGGCCTCGAAAACAGGGTCTCCAGACCACTGTGCGCCGCACAGTGGTCTAAACGGGCCATTTAGCAGGACAAAATTATTCTAGCTTTATTTTAAGACTTAAAGCCGTAGTTAAGTAGGTCATTGGATTCGTCTTGACATCAGCTACAACAATATGTAATAAAAAATACTTAGTGGCGTTTAAAAAGTTAACATAAACATATTTTTTTATTAAAAAAAGAAATTTTGTGAAATTTTTTTATTGGGATTTATAGACGACTGAGTATCGATTAACTTTTGTTCGAAACATTTTCTTGCCAGATTACCCGAAATATTCAAAACATCGTGGTGACAATTGGGCATTTCCACCGAAAAACTTCCGAACCGACCGTTTTATCTAAGTGCTTATGAATTACAAACGACAAAAGATAGAAAAAACAGATTCAAGTAAAAGTTATATCGTATTTTTAGGCCGACAAATCTGTACAAAAATTTTATAAAAAAAATCATTTTCAAAATTTAAAAAAATTTATAAATTTTCAAAATTGTTTGCATAAATTTTAGGGGCCCAAAAATACGATATCACTTTTACTTCAACCATGTTTTGATATCTTTTTGTCGTTTGTGGCTTACGTAGAAGAGAATCATAGAGATGATTCGAAATATATCGACATTGAATTACTAAAAACTGTCTCAAATTCAAAGGTGCTAATTCGTGCAAATAAAATTCGTTTTTTCGGACACTCTAGACTTCTATAAAGACGTTCCAACATGTTCCATCCTAAAGCTTTTTAAAGCTTTTTTTTGCAAGACTGTCAAAGTTTAAATGCTATGTACGTTTGAAGTATACTTTCATTTTTAAGCAAATAAACAATATATTTAAGTTTTATTTGAGTTTTGTACTTACTTCATGCTGGTATTCATCATAGAATGAAAAATTCCACAAATATTTCCACTACTAGATGTTCACAACGAGATATACTAACGAATAGTGAGCTGTCGAACGACGATGAAGAAATACGAAGTTGAAAAATGAGTTGTTCGTGGGGGTATATTTTATTATGGAGTGATAAAAAGGGAAAACCCAGCAGTGATTCTTCTTACCTGGCACCTTACTTCTCATTTACCGGAGCGGGAAATTTTCTGCGGGATTTCCATTTTTTGGGTTCTGTCCAGCTAAATGGCCCGTTTAGACCACTGTGCGCCGTAGGGCGGCGATGATTGATCTCGGCTCGTGTATATCGGTGTGAACACCACAACATTGACTCGAATGAATCGAATTCTCAACCTTTTTAATTTTCATTATTCTTTTATGGGACTTTTACTAGCTTATCCCTGGCATTTCTCTGATTAAAATGACACCAAACACGATATAATTTCAACTGTATTTAGTGGTTTAATCAACGGTGAAAGTTTCGGGAGCAAGGAACGACAACGACAACGCGGGGCTTTGAACTGTGCCGGCGACGTCGACTGTCCGCGTCTCTTTCTTTCCCATACGCTCTTCTTCGTTGAATTCGAAACTTTCATCGTCGATTGAACCACTAAATACAGTTGAAATTATATCGTGTTTGGTATCATTTTGCATTAGAAAAATGCCACGAATATGTTGGTGAAAGTTCCATTAAAAAATAATGAAAAATAAAGAAGATACAACTTTGGTGATGACGCCTTTAAACTGTGCCGGCGACGGCGACACGCTTCGGCCACGCGATCCTATTTCATCCTGTCCTTCTCTATGTTCGACTCGTCGATTGATGTCTCGGCGGTCGGCGTGGTGGACGCAGTCATAAAAAAATAACCTCCCTACGCTACTGAAGTTCGTTCAAAACACGGGTGTTGGGACTTCGATTGAAGAATTACTGTACCTAACATTCGAAGAAATGATTTTCCCCCGTCCGCACCACTGTGCGACGTGCAGACGAACCTGATGCGTAATCAAGGAGCCGCTAGGATGGTATAGTTTTCGTGGACGAACCCAATGCGAAATTTGGGAGCCACTTGGTTGGATAAATCTCTGTTTGGACGATTGGAATGTCGCAAACGAACCTGATGCGTAATGAGGGAGTCGCTAAGATTGTTAGTGGGCCTCGTAACTAGTATAATTTAATTGATATAATCCGAGCGGTAAGATTGTATCGTGTGAGGACGTTCAATTACTTGATTAGGATTTTGGGAGGATAATTATGGGTTTAGTGACTTTCACGAATTTACCAATAGACACAAATATATTCTGATTATACGAAATGTATTACATTTGTGGAATTGTCGTGACTGTATAAAATGGAATTGATATGAAGATGTACGGTGTTGACGCACTGGCAATGCGGGGGTCTCGGAGCAACTGTATCACTACCTAATAGATTTTATACCGGACTCGCGGAACCTATACGGTTAACCTTGATATGAAGGGGAACTTTAGCCCGATCTCACTAACAAGTTAACTCTACGAGATGCAGCACGACGTGACACGATTCGTGACTACGCTAGTACTAGCCCACGAGAGTAGAAATGTATGGGTTTATATACCCCTAAAATGAATGGGATGGTTTGTTCATAATCTGAGGTCACGTAGGGCCAGGCTCTCGTTTTTTGTCACTTCCAATTAAATCGGGCCAGAGTTCGGTCTTCGTTAAAAGGGTCAACTATGATACGAAAGGGTATCTAGGACGCTTTCTGCCAGAGACGATCTTGAAAAGATTCCCGTGAGAAAGTCGAACGGTATCTGTTTTCCATCCGTAACAAACGTATCATATCAACGTTTATTGGAACGAAAGTTCGTAGCGTTTTTAAATCAAAATTCAAAGATAAAATTAAGATATTTATTCATAGGTTTGTTGAATAACATCCAGAAGAGAATGGAAAATATGTTATTGAACAAATCTATGTATAAATATCCTAATTTTATCTTTGAGTTTTAATTTAGAAACGCTACAAACTTTTGTTCCAAATATGTATGTAGTATTTTTCTACAAAAAGTACTTACTCTCACCCTAATATGGTTCTAATAGCTTATTTATTAGATAATGCTCATTAATTAGAATGTATAACTGCTAACTTTAGTATAGCTAACATACAGTCCCATTAAACGGCAACACCCAGTGTGTTTTGTTTAATTAGTTAGATTTACTACCGAGCAAAATATATTTTAAACGACATTTAAATTAGTCAACTGTATTGTAAATCATACATGAAATAAGAAGCCTAATTCATTGCAATAGCTTTATGAAATAGTATTTCGAAATAGTCCTTTCGTTGAAATGTGCGGAAGATAATGGTACTTTAGGTTGAAATATTGGGTTGGCAAGAAAGTAATTTCGGTATTTTAAGGTGAAATAGAAAACTCAATTTTTTTATTCAAACAATGAACTTTAATCAATATTTTCCATTTTGTTCGATGATCTTTTGTCATCTTTCTGGTAGCTTCACAATTCCGCGCTCATAAAACTTCTGGTCCTTATCGGCAAAAAACTGATCCAAGTGCGATTTCAAGTCATCATTATTTCACCTTAAAATACCGAAATTACTTTCTTGTCAACCCAATACTTCTAATACTTAGTCATTGTATGTATTTATTATGACTGTGCTACATGCGTAAAGCCGTATTTAAACTAAAAATAGATTTTTGTACCAAATTTTATCCAGTCCTTGATGGATCTAATGGTAAACGGTTATTGATTTTACTGTGTAAACATTTTAAAGGTTATAAAGTGGTATATACGTAAGCAGTGGCGCACCCAGGATTTAATCTTGGGGGGGGGGGCCGAGTTGAACGGACAAAATTTTGTGGCCTGGTGCAAGAATTGCCAATGTACAGTTAGCGCGTTATAACTAGTGATAATAATATGAAACACAATGAATGAACTTTTTTTTCGTTTTTTAGCCAAAATATCCCTTAACGGTACCCAGGGCTGTTCCACGATTTTGCTTTTAGAAGCTAAACATGTTTTACATACAGGGAACCGGATTAATATTCGGGCGCTCCAAAAAGACGATAACTTTTTTAATATTGTACTATACGATTTGAACTTTTTTGGGAAGCTAGAGCAATAAGTTTACTACAGGATGTGTAAAGAAATTTTATTAAAAATTGCAATTGATCGGAATTGTACAAATAATACTAAAAGTTGCATTTTACAACTTTTTTATGTGGGCAGATATTGAAAATTTAAAAAATACGTTTTGTAGATCTGTGTCAATTAAAAATATTCTGAAAATTTCGACAAAATCAGTCGGCGTTGCAATGAGCTACAAACGTTCAAAGATGGTAAAAATTGCATTCCCACATCAACCGATTTCGATGAAACTTTCACAGTGCATGTAATTGACACAGACCTTCAAATTTTAAAAAGTTTCAATATAGGCCCACATAAAAAATTTCATCAATTGCAATTTTTGAAAAAATTTCTTTTCACATCCTGTAATAAACTAATTGCTCTAGCTTCTCAAAAAAGTTAAAATCGTATAATACAATATTTAAAAAGTTACCGTCTTTTTTGGAGCGTCCGAATATTAATCCGGTTCACTGTATGTGTTACGGTAAATGTAATAAATTGGTGATTATGTATAATAACCTGTTATTATGCATAATCACCGGATTAATCACGTTTACCGTATCATATGTACTTCATCAATACTGACATTGAAACATTTTGTATCAGCCCACAAGAAGACTTTTAATTCACATTAAATAAAATCCATTAAGATGATTATAATAAAATCTAGTTTTCTTTTCTTTTTACACAGCTCTTCAATTACTTCGGTTATAGTTATATTAATGCCTCTGTGTATGTATAACAAAGCCAACCCATTCAGTCGTGGTTGTGTCATTGTGGAACTTAAATATGTTTTCAAAATTCTTAATGTAGAAAATGATCTTTCACTGACGCACGTCGTCACCGGAAGCGTTGCTAATATTTTTAATAAATTATAAATATTAGGATATATCATTTTATCACATTTCGAATTTACATTAATGGCATTTTTGCATGGATCTGTTCCAACCGCTTTTCCAAATTTTGCACGCCACAATTTGAATTCCGCGTTTAGAATTGCTAGATTTGTTGAAATCAAATCACGGGCATAAAATTCACACAACTGACGAAAATCATCCATTAGACTTGCTGTTGGAGCGTCTTTTCCATTTGGTAAAAGAATAAAAAAATGTTTTAACGTATTGCGGTGTCGAGTGAAACGTTCATGAAGTTGATTCAATATTTGGTCAATGAATGGAATGAAAATATTTCTCCTAAAATACTCCTCTACAGAATCAGCTGGGACATTAGACCTTAATGTTTGTTTTGATGCAGTTCTTGGTTTTTTAATGTTAATATTAAAATTATTAGCTTTTATGCAGGCTTCATCAAAAATATCTTTAAAAGGAAAATCTGGTTTTTCACGAACGATTCTTAATTGAGCCACATCATCAACAAAGTTTAGGGCAAATTAGAGATCATTATCAGACTTTTGCAGGATTTTAGAAAGTGGTAAAGTGTACGCAAATATATTTTGCAAGCTAAATAAAGATATTATAAATCCAAATTCACACAACGAATTAATCAACAGTTTTGCATTAAAGGACGAGTCTCTGTCTTCCCAAGAACTGATTGTTTCAAGACTATGAATCACTGCATTGTATAATTCAACCATGGTCATGATGACTTCATGACGTTCCACCCACCTAGTGGGACAAACTTGGCGTAGTTTCTGTCTCTTAGTATCCGGTACATGTTTATCAATATTGTCGATAAGAATTTTTTGTCTCTTAGGGGTATTGAAGAAATTGTGTACTTTTTCAATTATACCAATGCAATTTCTTATATCAATCACAGATACAGCATTTCCAATTGCCAAATTCAAACTATGTGATGCACAATGAACATATAAAGCTTGTGGGTATATAGCTGATATATGAGCTTGAACACCATTAAACTTTCCGCTCATTGATACGGCACCGTCGTAACCTTGCCCACGTAAATAAGATAAATCGATATCATAGTTATTTAAGCTTTCTAATATTGTCTGACAATGAGATAAGTTTCTTCCTGTAGTATTTGTTACAGGAACAAATTCTAAGAATTGTTCACAAAGCTTGCTATCATTTTCTTCGTCTATATACCTGACACACAAGGAAAGTTGCTCAGTGGTAGAAATGTCACAAGTTTCATCAGCAAGAAGTGAAAAACATTTCGCCGAATTAATTTTTTTAACCAAATGGTTCAAAATGACTTCATTACAAGCATTTATGATTTGATTTTGTATGTTCCAGCTAATGTAGCTAGCGTTTTTAGCAGCATGTTTAAAATGTTCAGTGAGGTTCTCATCGCCCGCATCGACTCTCATTCTTAATAAAGCTTGAAAATTGCCTTCATTAGCGATTGGCTCCTGTTCAAATGAAATTTCTCCATAATCGCGATGTCCTCTCAAAGGTATATTTTGCCGACCACATAAAATTATTGTTTTTATAATCGGTTCCAATCGTTTCCGGTTAACTGCAGCTTGTGATATCTTGCTTGTGTCAATTTGTCGATCAACTGAAAGACATTTTCCATCTCTAATATTTTGTAGTTTTTCGTAAGTCTCATAACAGCTTCTATGTGATATTTTGTGTTTTGATGCTTATTAAATTTATCAACGGCTTTCTTCCAGCTGTTATATCCTTGTGTAACATGGGGAAAGGTCAGGCCCTTTTCCCATTAACCATCCAATAGCCCAACTATCAGGGTAGCCAACCCACATATACAAAACTCTTGATTCGAAAATTCATTTTTTTTATTTTTGGCCACGTTTTGGAGTAAATCGACCACTGTGCGGCGCAGCGGCGCGGTAGGAGCACCAATACTGACGCGTACACGGCCGCAGATGCACAACAATAGGCAGAATTCAGTATTCTAGTATTGGCAGTTTTTGCAAATATCTTGGAACCCAAGCAAGTGGATGCCTTATATGTATAGAGTAAAGTTGTTCAAAATGTTGAGTTTTACATATAAAATATCCAAAAATCATCGAAATCGTAGAGGAAACAGCTATTCTACAGTTTGACCAATTTTCCCGTGTCATTATTCTTGGGGGGGACTTGGCCCCCTGGCCCCCCCCCCCTGGGTGCGCCACTGTACGTAAGTATCATACATATTGTATATGTATGTCGTATTGCAGCTATTCCAGACAAGTCAAATTAATGTTGTACAACTGTGGTTGGGTCGAAAAAGAAGATAGAACTGGGAGCGTTTGCAGATTATAAAAATAATCGTATTCCTTTATTAACAAAGGCATATAATTTTGTCGCGCAAATTGGTTCTTCGAAATATAGCTTGAATAAAAAGTGGAAACTACAGTAATTGAGAACCCTATATGTGTATATCATAAAATATTTCGTGCTATTACTTATAATGCATGTGCACCTTGCATTAATCAATGTTCTGATAAATTGATCTCATGTTATTAATGTGTTATGCATGAAATTTTATACAATATTTGCAATACCTTATAACAATAGCCAAACCTTTCAACAGACTTTATTCACAGAACGACTGACGTAATTTATTGACGCGGAAAGATCAAATAGTTCAATATTTTCAAATGTGATGCACCCATAGAAAATATTGTAATGACAGAATAATGTTAAATTAAGTTACCGAAACAAACTTTCCTATAGCAATATTTTTATGTTTTTTGAACGGACTCTGAATAAATGATTTGTTTATTATGTATTGTTCATTAATAATGTGAAACATACATACATATTGTATATCAGGGATATGTCGAAGGGGTATCTAAATGAGTTGATACATCTCCGCTAATGCAGTCGTGTGCTTTCCAAGGGCTAAACAAGTTCCACTTGATTGTAAAAGTCTTGCGACGATTAAAGCTCGAAACGGCTAATGCGATTAACTAAATGAAACGCAACTGCGACGTTGCTTAACCGTCCTTCGTTATTATCATTACCGAGTTAATATGTCCGAGATTAATTTTCCACGACTTATCTAGTTTAACTTGAAGAGCATCTTACTTCGGCCGGGTAGCTTCAGCAATTGCTGAACACCGACAGCTGAGTGCTAGGTAATTCAATATTAGATATTAAATAGTTCATAAATAAACTTTTCGAAATCGGAATAAT
This sequence comes from Lasioglossum pauxillum, assembly GCA_933228785.1. Lineage (NCBI taxonomy): Eukaryota > Metazoa > Arthropoda > Insecta > Hymenoptera > Halictidae > Lasioglossum > Lasioglossum pauxillum. The sequence goes on along the minus strand of OW121701.1, from coordinate 24,391,807 downwards.
TTCTTGCTTTCTAAATTATTACATTTTATACTTTGATTTATTCTAGCGGAGCGCAGCAGAAAATTGATCTTCTTTAACATTAAGTAAGCAGTATTTATAGGAAACTGCCTTCGTAGTTTTGTACATACACTATACCGCCCAAAAGTATCCGGAACACTTCCTTTTTCTCTACAAAACGTAGTTTAAGTTAGTAGAACAAATATTTAGAACAATTTTGTCACTTGTAATTATTATTAGTAATTATTATTAGGTATACATATGGTATGGTGGTATCATAGCACAGTAGAATTTACTTTTATGTACAAATTATATAATGAAAATGCAATAATATAATTTCTATCCGCAAATACGAAATCTAGTGGAACGGTCTCGGTGTTTGAAAGGATTTAAAGTTTCACTTTCAGAATTGAGAGAATTTTCCGAAAATATTTTTGGCCAACTTTATTACGAACTTCATTACTGTGCACTATAGATAATATAACTATGCATAAATGAGCATTATTGAGCTACAGAATAGAATAACCTCACACGTAATGGGTATATCATGATTTCTTGGTAACAACTACAGAAACCGGGCAACTATAGATCACACCGACCTAGATCACTTTCTCAGAAAGTAACCTACTGCAACAGTACGACCATAATAGTTTAACCTTGATATAAATACAGAAATTATAAGCACAGTAAAATTACTACTTTCAAATTTCTCAATTTTCTCAAATACTATCTAAAATAATATCTTCCGTAAAAAAGTGAAATCATAATCTAATTTAATGCATTGAATTAATTATATTAGAATATATATTTTTATTTTAACAAATATGAAACTGTGAAAGATATAAAACATCTGGGAATATTGTTATGTTGTTTCAACGTAAAAATAATATTAAAGTGTGAAATCAATTTTTATTCAACTACGGCCTCCCGTAATCGATACAGAATATTTTTATTTCACATAAAGATCCGCAGTCTAACGATTACATTATCTCCTGATATCATTTTCCCTTTTTTAATAATCCCGCATGGATTTATTTCAGTCCGCGTTACTATACGGGGCGAGTCATTTAAACTAAAACAGGCGTAGGGTAAAGTGCCCAAATATGAACCACTTTTTGTTGATGTCATTTTTTTATTATTTTAGAATGCTCTTTTTTCGACCAAAAAATTACCAGCTCTAGATGCATTTTCTCCCTATACGATTCTGGGGTCAAGTTCGTTCAAAAATTAATACAGCTTGGGAAAAATATTTTTTTGTGGTGTGTCATTTTTTGATGATTTTAGAATGCTCTTTCCCGACCAAAATATTACCAGTTATAGATGCATTTCCTTCCTATAAGATTCTTTCACACAATCCTCGTAGTAAGAAAAGTGTATTTCTTAAAAAGAAAAGCTAAGCTATTGAAAAAATGAGGTAAAATTCGTAAAATCAATGAAATTAAAGTTATAAAATTTATGTAGAACTCAGGAATAAAAAAATTTTTCTTCCCGATGTTTCGTTCCACTCTACTGTATGTGTTACTCAAGGACCGGCGCAATTTGTAACCGAATTATACGAATTTGTGAGTAATTCTGGCATCGTGTTATTTAAGAGTTGCCTGTGTATCAACATATATTTCCATCTGTACTTTTCGTATTATTCCATCTTCCCCCGTCGCGTCGCCGCGCCGTTTTCCTTTTCAATTGATCCATCTGTACTGTTGCCGCTTTTTCCATAAACTCCCATATCTCTTGTTTTTTCCCCACAGCAACTATGGGGAATATATAACTACTTGAACCGTTTGATCCGTTTAGCAACTTGTGAGCAATGTGTTCCCTCCATTCTTTAATTGAGATCTTCCTAGCGGATGTAACTATTTCTTTACTCCTGTTTCTTCCCTTATTTATGTCCCTCATTTATATGTGTTTTAATTTTCTCTTCCACACATCTTCTAGTATTGTTTGCTTTATTTTCCAGAATGTTCAACTCCTACTTCGCTTCCAGAAACAGCGTCGAAAAAAGAAGGAGGTAATTCCCGAAGTGGTTCTAAACATTTTTCTTGTTTCTCAATTCGCGACGAAACACTTTGTGTTCGAGTTATTAACGAAAAACATGGACCAATCAGAGCGCGGCTATAGCGGACGGATCCCAGCTTGTCCAACGGCAACACTAAGCTCAGCGGGACCTGTCGTCGAGACGGAATCTGTCTGCTCTAGCCGCGCTTCGATTGGTCCATATTTTTTTTTGTTATTTTCCATCGCACTTAACTGCCAGGGTTATTTCGCGACGGGATTAGTCCATATTTTTCGTTAATAACTCGAAAACAAAGCGTTTCACCGCGCATTGATAAAACAAAAAGGTGCTCGGAATCACCTCAGGAATCACCCATTTCTTGTTCCGACACTCTTTCTGGGACACCTTGTATACACTAGTAACTTTGATTCTATGTTGGCTAAACTAAGTACATAAAATGTTGCAAGCTGTTTTCTTCGAAACCACACAAAATATCGACTTATTTCATTCAAGAAAATTGAGACACAGCGATTTTGTGAAGACTTTGAGTGCTTTTTCTTTTTTTATTTCTGGTACCTCTATGGTGCAATATTTATCAAGGTTTCCTAGCTTCTATGATTATGTCTCGATACATATGTTATTCGTAAATTATATTCTTTTAGGGAAGTGAAGACATAAAGGCAAGCTGTAATTTTTAATTTAACAATAATATACTGGGTGAACCAGATAAAGTGTTACAAGCTGTTTTCTCAGAATCTAATAAAGACATCGAATTAATTTTCTTTCATTAAATGGTTAAGGAGGGTTAATATTTTAGTATGTATTAAATTATTTTGGAAGAGGAAGGGGTGTCCAACATTTTTTAAAATGGAAAGTATTATTGATTTCTTGTTATTGTGATACCTTTCATTAAATTCAATAGCATTTACTTGAACTTTTTTCTTTATTGCGCATAAGTTCTGTTCGTGCGACAATCGCGGTTTCCGAGCAGATAGGTCGTGTTTCCAAGTTACACTTTTCCTTCTTTTGCGTTTTTCTCGAAACTACATTTTTACAACTGGTGTAACAAATATCTCTGAAACTATACGTCCGATTTATTTCAAATTTGATATACATAATTCTAATAACATTATCTATGATGCAGCATAGGATTCTTTTGATACAATATCCCAATTGTTTATAACAATCGTTTAAAGTTTGACTTTTTTGGTAAAAATGTAATGTTTATTTTCACTTTCCTCGCATTTGTACAAAAATGTTTTTTTCTTTAAATCCCTATGCTACATGATAGATATTTTATCAATAAACAATAAAATCATGAGTTTTTTCGTTTCGAATAATCCTGGGCATCACAATCCGTTACACCGTCTGCGCGCGTCCTGGGGGAGGAGCATTGCAGGACAATGGATACCCCGGCCATTTTTTAATATTTCTTTGTAAAATTTACACAATATGTCCTTGAATGTATGCCCTGGCTATATATAATAATTAAATAATTGTCACATTCATAGTCTCGTAGAAAATAATTCGTAAACTTCGATGTCATTTCGGCCTCCTCAGGGTGGCGCAACCCCTTCAGTCGATATCTTCATTAGATTCCGAAAAAACAGCTTGTTGCACTTTATCTGGTACACTCTGTATATGAAATAAAGAATCGACAGAAATCGTTAGGGGAAAATGATCAGCGGCGCATAAATAATTCTTCAGACTTTAGACGAACATTCAGTACTGGTGTCTTATCGAAACTTTCATCAAATTCTGTGATTTAAAATACGTTAACTGCACTATAACAGAAAAAATGCACATTTCTTGTTCATCAATAATTCCAACAGTAGTTTTATACATATGTTCATAGTCTTATAATCTAAAAATAATTCAATATTTCGACGAGAATGAACAGAATTTGAAACATTTCTCACTCAAAATGCGTCCATGTTAACAGTCTTTCAACACGTTAAAGTTTCCGTTCAGAGAATTTGTTGCATAGCACTTCGGGACCGTTTCACGATTGGCTAACTCTGCGTATAGCACTTAACGTGCGCCGACCGACACCACTCGAAGGACCACTTGATGTGGGAATGAACTTTCAGTATAATTTTTGTGAAAACTACTCTCTAACTCTTGGCTAGCGAAGCCGAATCATTTTAATTCACATACAGTGAGAGTCAAAAATTAGTATACACCCCATACATATGAGATTCTACACTATATTTACAACATATTTCACAAAAACCGAAGTTGTGATGTTGTAGTACATGGTAATTCTAGTGTCACAATCGTATATAAATACACATTTTAGTGAATTGCGTTTTCAATGTTTTGTAAACAAATGCCTTTCTGAACTAGGATTCTTACGAACGTGTCAAAAGCAGTGATGCCAGATGAGGGGAATCACGGTGAGATGATGTACCCCCTCTCTGATAACCAGACCAGTCTGCAACACGTGCACCGTGGTCTACGGCAGACTTGGGCGACGATCGGCCAAAAAACACATGGTGCTGCTTTTCCCCTTCGTCGGCTCGGCAAGGCAGTCCCCACCACGTCCACTCCGACTCTCCCTTCAGCACGAGCCCCAGGATGCTACACCAGTTTCGCCAGATGAGGGGAATCACGGTGAGATGATGTACCCCTTCTCTGATGACCAGACCAGTCCACGGCACGGGCACCGTGGTCTACGGTCTTAGTGGGGGACGTTGGAGTGTGCGCATGATGCTGGAATGGGATAGTGGAAGGGAAAAATGAGGAGAGGAAACGAGGCCGGTTTCTACCTCATTTGGCGACATTGTGCTGCACCGGCAGGTTACCATAGACTTATAGAGATAGACCGCGCGGCCTGTACGAAGCGTTGAAGCCTGCCATGGCGGCTGGTCGTATATCTATCTCACTCGCACACCGATAGTTGGTGGGGCGCAGCGAACCAGTCAACTCTCACTTCCTACGAATTCCCCACTTTCATTGGTCAATCAGAAAGAGAGCGCCTTACGACCACAATACCACAATACAGTTCGGTCTTATGTACACAATATTGCTCTGTTTTATTTCTTACACGGTTTCTCATATCATTAAAAACAATGGAGGTATTTCCAGTGAAAATGTTGAACGACTCACATTTTATACAGGGTGTTACCGATCCGGTGATACAAGCCCTTGATAACCTTCCGCTTGTTTGCGTTATTTGCGTTTCTTCTATCGATCTCTACTTCCAAGTGTGTACTTCCGTTATCTTTCTTTTTCTCCTCCTTGCTAGAGCTTTTCTAAGACATTCTGTCCTTGATGTGCTTACGCTTTCGTCTGTGTTCGCCTTGGTTACTTTCCTATCGACTACATTGTCTGTTTTACCTACTTCTTTGGCTAATCTTTTTATCGACTCGATACGATCATCCATTGTTGCCCCTTATTTCGAACCACTAATTCTTCTTACATTCTTTCCACATACAATTTTTTTCGATCTAAACTACTCAACCTTCCCTCCTTCTTTACTTCCTAACTAAATTCATATGTGTATTACCTATACTTATCCATTTTTCAATGGAATCACCTATAATGTAATATATACTTATATTATAATAATAATCTATAATAATATATATTTAATAATAATAAATAATAATTTATATTAATAAATTATATATTATTATTATATAAAATTATATAATATATAATATGTATAATATAATATATATAAATTATTATTTATTTATAATATTTTATAAATATTATAAACAAATATATTATATATAATATAATTATTAATCATAATAGAACTTCTGAAATATATTTTTAATATAAAATTAATATCGAAGTAAAAGAAAATTAATATCTAGTGGATGCCTATGTATGTTGACAACGACAATATAGAATTTTATTCCGGTTTAAAAGAGATTATTAACAAACATATTTGGCAGACTTTGTACAAATTATAGTGGAGGAAAATAAATAAACCAAAGTACTTCTATAGGAGATTGTTTAAATAAAAGAGAATTTTCAAGTGAATTACAAAGATCACTATCAATAATCTCACACTCCGTGTACTAGACCAGGGGTCGGCAAACTTTTTTTAGAAAGGGCCAGATTGTAAAAATTTTAGGCTCGGCGGGCCAAGTAGCAAACATGAAGATATGAATGGGTAATTTTCTCATAGAGCAAAAAAAACGTTTATTTTTTATATACTTTTAAATAATGTTTATACAAGTTTTACTAACACTTACAAAAATACGAATAAAAGATTTACATTTACATATTGAAAACGTTATTTTTAAATAGATTAAATTTTCTAATGCGAAGATTGTAATTGTTTTTTCTGAGATAATATTTCATCATACCGGAGTTCAAAATTAGTACTTCCTATCATTAAAGTTGTTTGCAAATGGTCATTTGTTAATAATGATCTGAATTGCGATTTTACATACTTCATTTTCGAAAATGTCTTTTCACATTGGTAAGTACTCCCAAATACGGATATAAATCCCCGTGCATATGATTTTAATTGGGCGTATTTATCTTCCGAAAGATATTTATAAAATTTGGTTAGATCCTTTTCTTTGAACATCATTTTTAACCTATCATCATTTTGCAAATCGATCACTTCCAGTTGAAGGTGTGATGGAAGCTCCTCAATTATACAGTCAAATGGATTTTGGAAACATCAACTATCGGCCGTTGCATAATAGTGCGTAATTTGATTTAATTTTCGTGTAAAAAACAGTATCATCCCGCGGGCCGGATGAAAAACAAGCGGCGGGCCGGATTTGGCCCGCGGGCCGTAGGTTGCCGACCCCTGTACTAGACTATTGAAAAAGTTTTAAACATTTTTATATTAATAATCGAAAGTCTTATTTTGAACTGATAGATAATCTTCTATACATATAATTATTCTTCACGGTTTTCACTTATAGAGTTCAAAAAGATTTAAAATTTTTCTGTATGTGTTGGTGCATACTAGACATAATAAACGAATCCTAACTACGACGTTCAACTGCTCTGAAATTCAATCGCGAAGTTACACAAACAGATTGAGAACGTAACTTTAGGAGGACCGCAAATGAAGTAGAAACTTCTTAATAAAATACGGTCGCAATCAAGACGATAAACCGCGCCAGTGTTTCTAGGCTAGTGAATACGGCAGGTAGCAGACCTGATACAAATCTGAGTTTGTTTTTCGATATCGGCTACTTACGTTACACGACCACTTTACGATTCTTTCTAGCAGAAACTACTTTTCAACAAACTAATAAATCAAATTGCTTGTTCAATTTCAATGGAGAAATTATTGGACATAAACAATTTGACTTTATCGTTGCAGCACGTATATAGTGAATTACATGTATTGTACAAAGCTATTATCCTATACGTTTTGTGCTCCAATAATCAACAGAGAAATTTGATGGATTCTCTTTTATTGAATATGAGTCTTACCGTCAGTTTTCTGGGAAATTTAATTTTGAAAAAGGATCAAATCTTCCAGCTTAAATACTTTTCAAACTTTTTTACAAGATCTACACAGGTCTATACAGGTGTCCGAGATTTAAAGTGCCAAACTTTCTAAACAAGGAAGAAATGTTACGTAGACATAGGTCGTTTAACGATTCATTAAACAGTTATAAATAACAGTTAAGCGATATTTAAATACATACGTGTAGTTTTATGGAGTCTGTTTTTCGAGCGAACAACTTCAAAACGAGACGAGGGGCTACCTTCTTATTTCTATATACAAAAACAGATCGATATTGTGCGCATAAGACCGCACGACCGAAGTGAAAACTTCTATGCCGATTGCACAACTGTCTGTTTCTCGCTCGCTCAGCTAAACTCACCCCTCCAATTTATCCGAATAGCGTTTCACCTCGGAACGCGACAGATCTGACTCATTTACTTTCCCGTAAATGTGTACCCGGTGCGCTTAACCCTTAGCACTTGATTGGTGACTCTGAGTTGCCACTAAAAATTGCTGTATCATTGTTCAAGATATTGTTTAACACTAGAACTACCACACCAGTAAAAATGACTGGTTTTACAATGTCATTTTAAATTTCTTATTTCATGTTACATTTTTTTCCGCAATGATGTGATGACTTTTGACTAAAGGTGTAACATAATAAATTTTATTTTTGTTCAATTTATTCAGAATCAAAATAATTTTGTAGCATGGCTAGTTATACCAATACCAGTCATTTTGCCTGGTACCACTGGTGTTCATATTTCATCATAACAGTACTAGTTTGTTTAAAATTGGATAACTATAAAATGAAACAATATAATTTAATGCAATAAGAAGCATTTTATAGCAGGCTTGTTAATCATTCTTTTCTTTTTTCTTTTCTTAAAAATCTTATACCTATTAAAATTTGGGATTTTACGTGCATTTGTATGTATAAAAAGTAGACACTGTAGATGATGTGCAAAGAAAAGTGAGCCAGTACTTACAGTAAAATACCACGCTTGTCTTTTGAACGTTTTTCTCGAAAATGAAGCTCTCTAAATAAACAATATATTAAAAAACATGCATAGCTATAATTTGTACGTAGCTATACGCCAACTATTGTAAATACAGACATTTTTTGAAAGATGTTAGGTAAACTGAAACAAAACAAAAACTTTTCTTTAATTAAACCGTTTGCAACGTGATTGCATCGAATCTGATTGTATTCACCACTAAAACTGCAATTTAAACAAATCCATGACATGCATTTTTTAATCTGATTGAACTTTGAAACATGAATATACGTTAAACAAGAGGTATAAAATATTTTCAATTTTCAAATCGGCTATCATTGTAGTGAAAATACATGATTCCTTGATATATTTTCGTGTGCTTGCGTGTGTAAGTATATTATTCGTTTTGAAAGCAAACGCTGGCCTGTTTGAAAAAAATCGGTGTTGATTTTCATATCTTTAAGCTGTATACTGCATACTGCATACTGCATACCGAAAATTTCAGCATGTAATCGTGGTAACAGGAGAAATCCGTTTGCTTGAACTAAAGAAAATGCGATCATAATCACGGGAAGCGTTGAAAACGAAAACTAAAACGAAAACGAAAACCCGCATGCGGTGGCGAGTGCATGCGCACGAACGCGTCCGCCGATAAAAGTACTGCGAGCCACGAGGCTGTCGGCATTGGGGGTTCAAATCAAAAGGCATACGGCTGGCAATCGGAACACAGAGTGCGCCATTGAGATTTGTAACGCCTCACGGCTCCGCCAGACGCGTTGACGGCGCTGTTTCCGTAGCTCTTTTTCTAGTTCCCCCCTTTTTCTCCTTATTCTCTACAACTCGCCGCGCCGCGCCGCGCCGTCTGCATCCCTCAAATCTGTGAACGTGTAGTACGCCCGCCAACCACTGACTCCATAAATATGCATTCCATTTAATGAGACCGCTGTAGCACGTGGGACACGGTTTCGTGGCCGGATGCAGTTCCGTACCGCAGATACGCGGGTCCGCACACGAGAACTCGTCATAATGCGATTGAGTTCGCGCATCGTGGCATGCGCGCATTGTTGCGCTACTACCAAGTGTAACTCGAGTGTCTTAAGTGTCATCGAAATCCTTCTGTCTTTACGCGGCACCTAGCTATCAGTCGGCTCTGCGACAATATTTCGTCGAAACGACGCATTGTCATATCTCCCAATTACGGTACACTCCACGACAAAAAAAAATAGCACAGATAAATGGTTTTTTAGCATTTCAAGTAGTATATTACATTGTTCGTGGCCTGGATACTGGGTACTAAAAATAACAAATTATGTATTTCAATGTGTTTCTATATTCATTACGAGAAGAAACAATTTTATTGGAAAATATGTAGCGTTAAACGAAAAATCGGTACGTTAAAAAGATAGCACACATTTCTTAAAATAACTAAAAAATATAGTGTATGTGTAAAAAAGTAATGTCTCAATATTTTTTAACTCCGCCGTTTGTTTGTATAACTTGGAATAAACGTTTCGGTATAGATTTATATAATTTTTTAACCACGTTTCTGCTTAACGATACCCAGTTTCGTTCACTACAGGTTTTTAATTCGTCGAGGGTTCGAAATTGTCTTCCGCCGGCGTATACCGATTTGGCTAAATAGGCCCGGCAATTTTCTATGACATTTAAATATGAGGCCTGGCTGGCCACTCCAAAATTTGAATATTTTCGCGTGCAAAATATTCTTTTACAATCTTCGCGGTATGAACACTTGCATTATCTTGCTGATAAATAAAGTTTGTTCCCGCAATTTTTGCAGCATGTCTCTTCAATTGTTCGTCGATTAATCTAATGTACCTTGCACTTTTCATTTTTCCACTTATACACTTAATTTCCGTGTTTCCATAGTACCCAATTCCCGCCCAGACCATTACGCGACCGTCACCGAATTGTTGACGACATAAAATTTGTTGTTCTTTACGCAAATCGTGGAAATAACAATGGTAGCTATCCGATCCATCTAACGTAAATCTTTTCTCATCACTAAAGATAACTTTTCGCCATTTTCTTTTCCAATGAACATATTTCTCAGAAAATTGTAAACGAGCTTCTTTAAATTGCTTAGTTAGCGGTGGTTTACGCATTTTGGTCTTTAATCGCAGATTAAATCGCTTAATCGCTTAATTTAAATAGCAGATTCTTACGATTTTTGCTATTTTCAATCAATTATATTTCGTAACATCTTGATCGATTTCGATGAAACTTTGCACAAGTATAAAACTGACTTAGACCTACCAGAGGAGCTAATAAAATTATTACATTAGTTTTGTTCATAAAAATCGATTTCTTGCAAAATCCTGAGGTCGTAGACAAATTTTGGGACCAGATTTGAAATCAGCGAAAATTGTCGCAGCGAGTTCATGGCGCACTAAATCAAATCGGCAGAATCTCTGCTTCAATCTGACGTTCGGATCATGGTATTACGATCATTTCTCGCCGAGATATAGCGAATTAAAGGAAAAATGGAAATTGTGCATTTTTTAAGCATATTTTCAGAAACACCTGGTATATCGAAATGTTAATGAAATTGAAAAAAACAAAAGGATTGTCTTGAAGAGAAAGAAACGCTCTTTCTATTGCTTTGTTGCACAAGATTCTACGATAATTTTTTCGCTTTCTGGAGCCAGTCGAATTTAAAAAGCCCATATTTACTTCAATGTTGAATAACTCGAATAAAAAAAATCGCACAATAATCAACAACCACACATTTTACACAGGAAAGATAGATCTTCCAAATGATATTAGCGCGATTTATCAAAAAAATTTGTTGCTCCCCGTGTGATGTTCCAAAGTTGCACAAAATTTTTGTTAACCGTCAATGTTGTCTTCATCTCGCTATAACTTTGTAAAAAACCAATATAGCAACTACACATTTGAAACAGAGCATCTGAAACTAGAGGTTTCAGGCTTTCAAACCATTGTTTAACGATATCGATACAGCAATTTTTCACGGAGTTGTGACACGTAAAGTGGGAGCAATTTTTCATGGTTCGCACAAGTGATCCCTTAATTCTTTTGAGGAATGTAGATAGGATCTACAGCATCTAGCAAAATATTATGGCTCCAAATGTTGTAAAAGTTTATGTTACGTATAATGTAACGAAAATATTAAATTAACAAATAATTAAATCATCGCAAAATGAATATTTGGTGTTCATATTTTTTTTCTGTAAAGCAAAATTATTAAAGCGTCTTGTTACGATTGAAGATTTTCTGTAAATTCTGAATTTTCTATACGCTCGGGAAAACAGTGAAATACCACGGAACATAGTTAACGCCGATAGAATTCGAAGAACGAGTGTGAACTTATACCCAATTAAAATGATTCCATACTGCATATAATTAGAATATTGTTCAATGGGAACGCCACTCGATGCATATATGTTTACATGGTACTGGGATACGCGAAAAGTGGCATTATATCATCACGTTGAAGCGTATCTGATATCTCGTGAGTGCCATTCAGAACCCTCTGATTGTCGAAGGAAAAGGCAGAATGATAACGATTGCTTTTAATCACGAGTTTCCACTTTAGACTACAATCGATATGCACCGAACAGACGTAGTATTCAATTGAACACTATTGAGTCAAGTACAGAAGATATTGTTACTTTAAGTATGTTACCTCTGCAACAATGAAAACATTGGTAATTAAGAAATTACTTAAACCCTACTTGTTTTAACATTGTCAAATAAATATACGGAAATTATAGGTAATTATAGGTAGTCTGTATCCTATCCGTTTATTTCTATTATTAAATTGTTGTTCATTGCTACGAGTCTGATCCTTATTTAACTCTACCCGCGTAGCTCTTTTGGTTAAATCCTACATTCATATTGTATAGTTAATTAGGAATTTGAGCAATATAATGAATATTTGCTTACGATGTTTGATGCAAGGGATCTTCGGGATCCTCGCCATCTTTTTGAGTAAAATACTTTAGTAGATTCCATGTTTTTCTTTAAGAACTTCAAATGTACGAGGTGTGTTTAAAAAATAACAGGAATTTTGTAATTTCGCGGGTTGTATTAGTCCGATTTACGCCATTTTTTCTTTGTTATGTTGGTAAACGTGCCTGAAAAGTGTCTGTAGATTGGTTGTCGTATTCGATGATTAGTCTATTGTCAGCTTTCTAGAAGGTTACATGTGTTCCGGTACGATCAGCGATTCTTTACTTGTTGCTCACACTTCCTTGCTTGTTCGTGACTTTTTGGCTAAAACCAACATTGTAAGGATGCCCCAGCCTTCATATTCGCGAAACATGGCCCCGTGTGACCTTCCCTTGTTCCCAAAAATATGGAGAACCTTAAAGAGTCATCGTTTTTCAAGATGATGAGATTCAAGATGAGATTAGAAGTGTTTCGGGAATTGGAAAAAGAGCTGGCATAAGCGTGTAATATCTAATGGAGACTATTTTGATGGGAATAACGTTCATGTACACGAATGAATCAAATTTTTTCCGAAATATGAAAATTCATGAAATTCATGAAAGTTTTTGAGGAAACTTACGATTGTCGCTGACGCCCTTCTTACGTCCAACAGTACAATTCGTATAAATAGATTTCAAATTACATTCATGGCATTCAACATGATGTAAGCATTTCCGGCTGGTATGTGGAGTTCTGTGGTTATATTTATGATAGGATTATCGTTAGAAGCTCGAGAGTTGGCAGAGACGGTAACAAAAATATGGAAGGTAGTTCTATGTTCCGAATTGTCCATCCCTAAAAACTCAGTCTCGAAGCATTCCTTTGCTGCCTTTGTTGTTTAGCAGGGACCAAGAATAACATTTATTCTAACATTTTCTACCATAAAAATCATTAATAAAAAGTTCATTATTATAGCAATTTAAGATAATCTACACAAAAAAAATCGAAGAACAAAGCGATTAAAAAATATTGATTTTTATACTTTTTTGTTACAAATAACAGTTATTAATGTCCAAAAAATTGGAACCTCCTCGATAACTGTTATCGATGGAGAAAAACTGTTTCGATTGCGCAAACCAGTTATCGATGAGAGAAGTTTATTTTGGTCGCTCATAACAGTTATCAACGAGAAAAATTTATTTCGATCGCTCATAACAATTATCGATTAGAGAAATTTATTTCGATCGCTCATAACAGTTATGAATGAGAAAAATTTATGTCGATTCGCTCATAACAGTTATCAATGAGAGAAAATTTCGATCGCTCATAACAGTTATCGATGAGAGAAATTTATTTCGATCACTCATAATAGTTATCGATGGCCGAATTTCTTTTCACTTGTTCATAATAATTATTGAAGAGAAAATTCATTTTGGTTGCTTATTTAATTATTACGACGATGAATTGGGCAATATGAGTTGTCCCGAAATTAGAAAGGCATACGATGAAATTGAAAACTATCGGAAAAAATGTATCGATATAAACGAAAATATTTTAGATTACTGGGAATATCAGAAGTATAGACTCCCGTATTTATCAAAACTAGCGTGCATAATTCACGCTGTGCCCGCAACTCAGATTAGCGTTGAACGAGCCGTTTCTGCTCTAATATTAACGCTGGATGCTTTGCGGTGTAATTTGTCAGGATGAAATTTTGGAAAAACTCATGTTTGTCACTTTAGATTTTGATTGTAGCAATTAATTTTATGAATACAAAATTTATGAAATAATTGATTATCTACAATTTGAAAGTTGTACCAAAACTTAATAATAATATATATATTAACAATAAATTTAATTTGATATAATTAAATTTAATAATAAATTTAATATAATTTATATATTAATAATAAATTTAATAATAACTATTACAAAATTTCCTTCATCAATAACTGTTACGAGCGATCGAAATCAATTTCTCTCATTGATAACTGTTATAAGTGATCGAAATTAATTTCTCTCAACGATAACATTTACCAACATGAGACAAATTTTCGGTTACTTATAATCCTTGTTTGTAACCAATACGATTCTAGTGGATGAAATACTTGTTATTCCATGACATTTTTTCTTTTTGGTTATAACAGTTAGGGTCCCTGCTGTTTAGCGATAAACGAGACGTTCTTAATAGTATTTTGGACGAATCACAAACTATACCAACTCCCGAACTCCCAACGATTAGAAACTTAGAGTTTCGTCCTTAGTTCAGTATGCTGACAACTGACTACCAATATGATTTAAGGAAATGTTCTAGATGAATTTTATTTGATGTTATTTTATTTCGTACCTTCTAATTTACGCGAGCAGATATACTTATTTCATCACTTAAATATTTATCGTTTCACTTCTTACGTATCACTAAATAAGCTCTTCAACCAACTTTAACTCCTTTCTTGCGCCTCGATAACAACCAGGCAACTTTTGTTGTTAATTTTAAAAAGTCTGCCCATTTTTAAGGTTGTCTTACGTTCAGCAAATTGTTCTATACTCTCCCAAATAGAAGGGTGATCAGTTTATAACATTGTAAGCATTTAAATAAACATTTAAAACGCCAATATTTGTTCAAAAGTTTTGTAATTTATTTTCAGACACAATCTAAATATTATAGCTACGTCACACGCTAGAGAGCGAATCATTCTCCCTCAGAAATAATCAGAACAATGAAGTGTCAAAACTAATTATCAAAACGTGAAATTAGTGTTGGACAGTGATATTAACTTTCGGACATTTTCAAATTCAGCATTCTGTCAATCGATCAGTTAATTAAGCACTGTAATTCGGCTTAATATGTCAAATTAACAACTAACGAGGGAAATATCATCATTTCATTAATTAAAGAAGATATTATTAGAAGCAATTGCAAGTCGTTGAATTGAAATAACTAATAATATCGTAATTACTGGCAAATATTATCCGCTGTGTCTTCGTGGCAAAAGTACAAACCTGATCCAACTATTGAATTAGATTTGAATCTTTCACACAAATCTAGTATTTCATACGAATTGTTGAATCTTTCTCTAATTCTGTCACATATTTCTCTATTTTTCCGAGACGTTGTTGTAGCCTAGCGGATCAAATCCAAGGTTAAAAGATCACATTATGCAAAACCAGGCAGGATGAGCCGCGATTATGAGAGATACCAAAGTTTGCGACGCTGATAGAGATCGAAGCAAAGTTCCCTAACATACACCTTGAAACCTGATAAAACGCGTAATCAGTTTTCCTTCATGTAAGTACGTCGACACATTTAAGGGACGTCGCCCTATCGAACTAACTTTCTTGAAAACTTCCGCCATTTTTCCAGTGGATTCTACTTTCTTTCTCTCTCCCTCCCTCTCTCTCTCGTTTCCTTCTCCTCTCTGCTTCTGTTTTGCTCTTTTGCTCTTCTCCTTTTTTTCTCTTTTCGTCTTTGCCTCTCTCCTCTCAGGCCGATGCTTCGCGTTGATATTATTGACATCGTGCACAATAATTACAGGATGAGTTGTGGGTTTACTTCGCCACGTGGTGATCGATTAAGTCGCGGCGGTGGCTTGTAGATACAGAGCAGGAATTATTTCGAAGGAAAATAAAGCAAAACGAACATCGACCAATTTCAACTTTTAATAAACTACTTCGGTCGGTCGGATAGAAGAATTTCTTGCGCGCGAATCATCGCGTAAGAAAATAAAAAAACAGATGGTCATCCTTCATGACCAAGCGTAAATCGCAACATTTGTTCGCCGATCTGTTTCGATTGCCATGCCATACATCATACAGTGAAATTTCAAACAAACATTGTAAAGTGCACGACTCTGCATTAGGTACGTCCGATATTATTATTGTATTCCGATTATAATTATTATACTGTAATTTTAATGTCGTAATTGTTCCATGCGCGCATACCTAAATTCCCTTTAGTTAGCGCGGTCATTGTAACTGTTGTTTACCTATAACTATCGTCCGTATAATCCACAAATAGTCCGCATCGCTTGAGTACCTTTATCATTATATACTCATTCTTAATTGTTCAAGCGCACATACCAGTCTCTCAAAATGGTTTAATTATCTGGTTTTAATTATTACCGTGGATCATGCTACTTCAAATATGTGATATTGTTAGGAACGACTGAAAAATGCAGTGATCAGTGATTCCCATTAATATACAGGGTGGGGCATTTAAATGGGAACACCTAAATATCTCGGTTATTATTAGTCGTACAAAAAATCTCCACAGAATAAAATTGTACTGTTTCAATGGGCGAATTTGATGATGGTAAAAATTTTTTCTGAAGGTCATTTTTTTACAAGATTTCAAGGTCGTCGATATTTTTAACTTCCCGATTCATAGGGAAGTTACTGTAATTACCCCGAAAATCGAAAATCGATTTTTTAGCAGATCTTCACGTTTCATGGTCATTGGAGTCATTTTAGACTATTTTTATCAAAATGTTGTGTGTGTGTGTGTGTGTGTGTGTGTGTGTGTGTGTGTGTGTGTGTGTGTGTGTGCGTATGTCCGTTTGTATGGTATCAAATTTTTCGTTAACGTTTTCAGAAAAAGTAACAACGCGATCAGGATGATGAATGATGCAATCGATGTGCCCCGTCGTAACTTAGAGCTGATTAGATTTTGGTCCATATTGGTCAAGTAGTTTTTTAGATTTTTAGTTTTTTTTCGAAAAGAGTTGATTCTACAATGCAATTTATAAGGGAGGACGAAAATTTTCCACCAAAGAACCAAACGCAATTACATAAAAAATTTTTTTCTTAATTTTTTTTTAGATTTAAAAATTTTTTTTTTTTTAAACTGATGCTAATGTTACCGCTTGGAATAATCGAAAGTTATTCCAATGCAAGAGTGGGTTAATCATCTCTACTCCGAAGAATACATTTTAGGAGAATATCGATGAAAGTACAAAAAAAAACGATGTTAGCGATGTTGGCGAAGGAGTAACGAATCGGGAAGTTCTTTGTGTGACTCTTGGAGAGTCACATACCAAATAAAAAACATTAATAGCAGTAGGCCCTACTAGCTATGCGTATCACTAACCCTCTCGCTGGAGCAGTCCTACCCGCGAGCTCGCGAAGCGAGCGAGTAAAAACAACCCTACTCGCGAGCGAGCCCTCTAGTAGTAACAATAGCCCTCTAGTTTTTTAATGGAATGAAGTATTTTTTAATACACCAATCGATGCAGCTGGACATTCGTTACAATAAAGTACTAACGTATGTATGTCGAAAAGTTAGTAGTTCACGAGATATTTCGATTTAAATAACTCTAAAACACCATAAATATGTTTCTTCTATCGAAGAAAGAAGATAATTAATTTTCTTGTGCATTGCCATTCGTGTGCATTTCGTGGACTCTTCCGAATAAGATGACGTACACAGTTTAATATTAGAATTATTAGTATGGAGACGTGCGGAAACAATCATTAAAATGAAAGAGACAACTAAAGTATGGAAAGTATGGATATGTTTAAATTTATTTCGAAAGCAGAACATGCAGCAGGAAATCTAATTACTTCGCGCGAAAGAGCAATCCTTCGAGCTACGGATGATGTTGGTAGAAGTTAGGAATCTCGTTTCGTCTTCAAAATACAGACGAAATAGTTTTGCAAGATGTATCACGCTGGTATGGTGGTGATGGTACTCAACGCTCGAGCGACGCGACTCTTCAGTTTCTCTTTTTCGACCTGCTCAACGCAATAGGACTGTCATATGTTTTCAGTATTATTGAATGAACTGATTGAATATTACTGAATACTTCAGTACATTCAGTATTACAATAATATTTGAGTGCAATAAAATACACGATAGCGTTGAGTACCACTACCGGCATGATATGACTTACAAAACTGTTCCATTTATATTTTGAAAACAATACATGCTTTCTAACTTCAGCCGACACCATTCACATGCCAAAGGCTCACTCTTTCGTGTGAAGTAATTCGATATTCTCCTGCAGGTTTAGATTTTGAAATACGTACATAGATTGACAAAATATCCACAAAGATTGATAATCTTGAGGTATCTTTTTTAATCTAAGGATTGTTTAATCATGTTTCCATACTAACGACATAATATTATACTGTTTCACCTTATTCGAAAAAGTCTACAAAGTACTATGCAAGTCAGAAATATATGAATATTGTTTGTAAAGTACAAGACGTCGCCAAAGTTGAAAATTTGCGTCTTCTTCACGAAGAAAAATTGAACAAAAATACAGATTTATATTCATCTCACAAAGATCTACAATTAAAATAGTATACTCAAAGTTGCAAATCCATAAGAAAATTCATTGAACAATGCAACGCAACTTTTGTCTGAAACATTTTTCTCCAAAATGCTTCATTTCCGAGATATACGTCTGTTTCACTTTAAATGACTCACCCGGTATATTATAAGAACATTTTAAAATGATTACCATTAATTTTCATCCGAAAATACAACAGAAATTTCTTCCTCGGATAATGTTTCTTTTTTATTTGAGGCCAAGCGTAGCCGAACGTACAGCCGTACGCGAAATGCTGCTAAACGCTTAATACTATAGTAAATTAGCTATAAAATTTCAATTCGGACATAGTCGGAATCAAATTTTATTGGTTCATAATCACAAATCTTTACCGAATGTAATGAGACCAAAAATGAGCATCCAGACTCACACAGAACTATAACAAAATAGTCAATACAGTTTTGTAATCGTAAAAAAACTTACAGAATTATTGGCATATGTTCAAATATTAATAACTATACTAATTTAGATGATAACAAAACGAAATCTGTGCGAAAGTGCTCAGTACACCTACCTGAAAAGTTTTTGTCATACAAGAATTCACACAATTTTCCTTAAAACGCTTGAAAATCACCGATGAACGGACGCTGTGTTAGAGACTTTAAGAACGCAAAGCGCACCTAAAATCTCTTGACTTTCGATGAAGTTTACTACTTCACGGGTGTACAAATAGAAAAAACAACATTGAAGCTTTATTCTTCAGACCTTTAACTACGACGGACAACAAAAATTTTATGATATACTCAAAAATTTAGCCAAAGCCAAATAGATCACTGTGCGTCGTTTAACCCTTATGTAGCCACTTAATGTACCACGGGTTTGATTTCTGATTCCGGTAGTGTATGAAGTAATTTACGCCTTTAATCAAGCCTTCTTTTTCTATAATTTTATGTGTGTTTTAGTTCATACTGATATATTGAAATACAAAATTGCCGCTGAGCGCAGTGTGTTTTTAATCGATGAATCTATCCAGTCAGCTAGGCCTGACTCGAGCAGAAATCGAGCCCATCTGCCGAGCAGAATCCAGGACCGAGTGGCCAGCATTCTGCCTGTTTTTAAGAGGGCAGCACGGTCGCACTAATGCCTTGTACATTCTGTCAAAAAAGTACCGGGAATTGGTCAATGAAACACAAAATACGTATTATTTATCCAAATTGATTGTATCGCCTTCAAAGTAGGCCCCTTTCGAAATAATACACTTATGCCTACTAATAACCCAATCATCAAAACATTTTTTAAACGCATTTTTTGGAATCAACTTCAGTACTCGCCGCGAATTCTCTTTTATGTCATCTATCGACTAAACACGGGTACCTCGAAGTGGTAATTTGAGTTTTGGAAAAAGAAATAAGTCGGCCGGAGCCATATCAGAGGATTACGGTGGCTGCTCGATAAGATTTGTTGAGGTTTTGGCTAGAAATTCGTTCACAATGATAGTTCAGTTGAAGACGTTGATGGCCGACCAGAGCGAGGCAAATCTTCCACCACATCTCGACAGCTTTTAAATGCACTGTACCACTCATACGCACGTGTTTTTGATAAAGTCGATTTACCGTAAGCCATATGTAACATTTGCAATTTAAGACAGATTCTTTGTTCGATATTTTTATCCATTGTAAAAATCGCAAAACACACTTGAGATGAACTGACAAAATGGCGCACTGTAAACAAACTAAATGACAAGTGACGCTCAAACTCCGCGTGGGTATAGAGGATAGTTGTGCCAACTTAGCGACAAAAAGAATTTCAACAATCCTTTTAAGCGGGCTTTTTAAATGATTAATTTCCGGTACTATCTTGACAGAATGTATAACGGCATTCTCCACATTAGTGCGACCATACTGTCCTCTTAAAAACGGGCAGAATCCGGGACTGAGCGGCCTGCATTGTGCCCGAACAGCTTCTGCCGGGCATATGCCTGGTCTCTCTGCCGGCAGAAAGCGCTACCAATGCGCGCGTAGATACCCGTCCAAAATCGAGCATTTTGCTTACTGGGAATTTGTAAAGTACATTGGCATAACAGAGTAACGCAATCGATAAAAGTTATTATCATCATAAATGATGATAATTTACTATGGAGATAATGAAAAGTGTTCATTTAAAAAAGGTGCAAAAGAAAAGTTCATTGATATTGTCTATCATGGTGAACCTATACGTTAAGCCTTAAGCTTCGGTTGACTAGGTATCGATACTACTAGAATGTAGTAACCCCATAATATATTTCGAAACTATAAAGATTAAATGGAAGAGCACCGTCGTACGTATATCTTTGTAACGAGTAACCTTTGCAAGCAAATCCGCCATGATTCACGAGATTGACCTACGGTCGAGAAGATCCGACAGCAGCCTAGACTAGTAGCGCTTCGCGGGCCCATAAATCTCAATGCATTATCGATCGATCTCCGCAATGTGCTTCGTATATGTGAAACAGACAGAGAAAACGCGCGTATGGCTCTATGGCGTTGATTTAGGTAGGATAATATCGAATTACGATCGCAGCCAGTTGTCGGAAAGTCTACACGCTTGTCGACATCACTGGCAAGAATCAAGTTTTAGTGTACACAGTATAAGCAACTCTTTTCTTTTGTCATATTCTTTAATTTCGCTACAGTTCGTTACAATCTTTTAAATACTCTACTCTTCGCTATCTAGGGATCTCAATTACAGTAGGATCTCGATTAACCGGCTTGATCGGGAGGCAAACAGCCCGGACAAATTAAAGCCCGATGGATAATCGAGACCCGGGGGACATAATTAAAATGTACATTATATTCCAAAATAAATTTTTTACTTTTGAAAATTTATTTCCCTTCGTAATATAATCATATTTAATCGCATATTTGTTTACAATCGAGATCCGGTTAATCGAGGTCCTACTATATATACATTCATCACTTTATTGATCCCCTCGGGGTTACAATCTTTGCAATTCCCCTCCCCTTCCCCTTTTCACCCACATTTCCCCCTGCCGTCGCTCTTAGCATAACCTTATTCTCAACTTAACCTATCTTATATCCTAATGATGAACTATTCTTATATCTACTTAACTACACAATTGTTTACAATTAAACTTAAACTTAAAGAACTTAGATATTACTAACTTACATCTAAACGCACAATATCCTCGATTCCCACGCACACGCACCCTTCTCTAACCGTGGACCCTATCTTCCGTCGCTCCTCATTCATCCCAATATTTTTTTTCCTTTTCTTCTCTCCGTTCATCCACCTTCCTCAGCCATTCCACTCCTACCCTTTCCAGGAGATCTAAATTTATTATTGCTTCTTTTATCACACGGATTGCGTAAGCTACAACCTAATTTTGAATGCATAATTCACTCAATTTTCATAGTACACAAAAATTTCAAACATTTGGTTACTTAACCCTCATTCATCCCTCGTATTAATTTGACACAGGCTCTGTAATTTGTAGGTAAATATTTCCGTAACTTCGTGTGATTTATTTTTCTAATGCGAAACACACAACCGAAAAACCTAAGATGTAAATGTTAACTCAACGAATTAAATAAAAGAACATCGAAAAATAACTGTTTACCTGGTTATTTTATTGAACTTTTATCACTGTATCAATTTGACACTGAGGGACAGATTCAGTTCATGAAATGACGAACGGATGAGGGTTAAATAACATTTGGATGAATTTGACTAAACTTGACAATGTTAAAAAAGAAGATTGATCTTTTCAGTTTTATACGCAAGAGTAATTATAGCTTCCATGACCCAATGAACTGTACCTTTTGTTTCCTTTGCTAATCGGTATTCCAATAATCTTTATTTTCTACTGTTTTGGTACTCCTAGTACGGAGTAAGACATAGTAAAGAATGCTTGAAGTAGAGCTCAAGGATAACTTGAAATGATGTACCGTGATCGTATTATAGTTTTGTAATAATCTGTACTCGTATACAGTCCGACAATACGTATTAACTATTAACCCTTTGCATTCCGAATTATGTTCTCTTTAACCCTTTGCACTCAGAGCTGTTATATTTCAAAAATTAAACATTTTATCCGAACTAGAATAATTCCATTCTATAAAATCTTTTTTTCATTTTATGAAAATATAAAATTGATTTAATACCTCATACAGTACTTGAATGTGTAGTAATTGATTAGATACCACTTAAAATAATGTAAACAATATTTTGAATAATGGTACAGCAATTTTTAGTGGTGACTCTGAATCACTACTCGAGTACTAACAAAGGGTAAAAATAAGAAATAATAATTAAATTTTAAATCGAGGTATTTGTCAAACTATACTTACATATAGATCACGTTCAAATAGAATAAGCTTGTCCTTTTGAATTCAGTTGCGGTCACAAATCCCAGATTCAACTACGATTCACTACACTATTACCTGCCAATTAATATTGAGTAATTGGATCAACAGAGCATGCTAGCGGTTGTTTCGACCAATAGGTTCATGTACACATACATATGTATAATATTTGTCGAGCGAAAGTTGTCGACCGAATACTGCTGACTTATTGTTAGTATTTCATACGTATCGGGTTCGGGGAAAAAGTTTCTTCGTATTTTAATGCAGAAATGAATCAAGCTTTTTCCGTAATTTAAATGAAGTTTATTAAATCAAGTATGTGCCGTTTTGATCGATCGCCTTTTACCATTTTTGAGGTAAAGCCATAATCCCGTCATAGTAGAACTTCTGTGATTTCTAGGCGAAAAACTGGGACACGTGATTTTCGCAGACCTCTCTTGAAGTCAACTTCACACCATTAAGAGAGTTCTGTAGAGACCGAAACATATGGTAGTCTGTTGGTGCAATATTAGGACTATACGGTGGGTGCATCAGAACTTTCCAACCAAGCTCTCTTAATTTTTGACGGGTCGCCAAAGACGTGTGGGGTCTGGCATTATCGAGATGGAAGACGATGCACAGTGGGCTCGATTGAAGAAGCACGCGACATTTTTTAATAACTCTTAAACCACTGAAGATATTGCAATGAAATTTCAACTGAATATATAAAAAAATAATTCCATCTCAATGATTTTTAACTTAATATATTTCACATTTGTTTAACCGTTTTTATTAATTTAAAACAGTTTTATAAGTTATTTATTCTATAATGTATTTAATATTTTCGCTATTTAATGCAAATAGAGAAAATGTTTAAGTTTTACATTATTGAGAAAAATTTGTTAAGGCCGAAAATCTTGAAAAATTGCAATTTTTACCACTTTTGACCGTTTATAATTCGTAAACCAATTAACCAATTTCAATGAAATTTTCAGAGCGTGTATGTATAATTTATACCAATTGAGAAAACACATTTTTTTAATTTTCGTTATTGGGCCAACTAAAAAAGTTGTAAAAATCAATTTTTAGTATTGTTTTTCACAATTCCGACCAAATGCATTTTTTCAACTTATTTATTAGACGTCATTTACTAAACTAATTCTTCTAGCCTTACAGAGAAATTGAAGTCGTTTGGTCTATTCATATAAAAGTTCTATATGAATAAAAAAGTTCTAAAGAACGTATACGTATATGCAATACATATACACATATACAATACTAACGCACTAATATCTTACACACTAAACACTATACATAATATGTAATACTATATTATACTAAAGTACACTAAATCATATGTATAAGATGTGTAAAATACCAAAATTCCTGAACATCCCGAAAATGGTAGGTTCCTGAGACCATTTGAAGCGATATTTTAATATACAGGGTGGGGCAATAACTATTAGCACCTCAGATATCTTCGAAACTATAAGTATCACAGAAATAGTTGGTCAAATAAAACTGCACAGTACGAAGGGGGCCATCCGGTGGCGATAATAGCTTTTTTGCAGGTGGAGGTACTTCGGACATTTGAAGGTCACCTTCATTTTTTTAAATGGAATGAGGTATTTTTTAATACATCAATCGATGCAGCTAGACATTCGTTATAAAAAAGTACTAACCTATGTATGTTGAAAAGTTAGTAGTTCAGGAAATATTTCAATTTTAATCATGCTGAAACACCATTACTGTCGTACTAAGACGTTAGCGTTTAATTACTTGTGTAACGTATTAGTACGACAGTAATGGTGTTTTAGAGTCATTTAAATTGAAATATCTCCTGAACTACTAACTTTTCAACATACATAGGTTAGTACTTTTTTATAACGAATGTCTAGCTGCATCGATTGATGTATTAAAAAATACCTCATTCCATTTAAAAAAATGAAAGTGACCTTCAAATGTCCGAAATACCTCCACCTGCAAAAAAGCTATTATCGCCACCGGAGGGCCCCTTCGTACTGTGCAATTTTATTTGACCAAATATTTCTGTGAAACTTATAGTTTCGAAGATATCTGAGGTGCTAACAGTTATTGCCCCACCCTGTATAACGAAGGGATATTTTAATATTTTATATATAATATATAATTATATAAGAGAAAACGTATAAAACTGAAAATAATTTCGGAATTACAGTACTGCTCAGGCTGATAGTTCTGCTCTGACTGACAATAATTCTGTTTCAATCATAAACATTTGAAAATCGATGCGCGTATACAATTACAATGTAACTTATGCACTGTCGAAAAGAATTCGTCAAACTCAACGCAGTCAAAATATCAGAGATGAAAGACTGACTTATTTACTGCAAAATATAAATTAATATTAAATAAAAATATGATATAAATATAAATATTAAACACAGACCTGTCAGACTTTCAGAGGCTGCGTACTTGACGAATTCAGCGCGTAGCGTGCGTCCGAGGGCGGACAATATAACGCGACGCGGATGTCTTCAGACAATAATATCTTGAAAAAGGACTCGAACAAGGAAATAATTTTTGTCACATTACATAGAAGAAGGTTCACTGAAAAGATCCTTACTTGTTAAAAAGTGGGCCCTCCTGGGACCTGAAAGATAGCGCATGTCAAAGATACACATTTTTAACGATTATTTTCATTTTGCTCAGTATTTTTTAAAAATATGTTATATATCATAATTGTCAATGAAAAGTATGATTTCTTATCAATAAAGTGTGCATTTTAATTAGCTTTTATTAACAGTACGATGGATAGATTTCAATATTTAGATATTTAGGAACAAATTTAGCTGCAAGTGTTAGAAGAGTTTAGTTGCCAGATTCGTGGATCTTTCAGCAAGTCAAGATCCTAAACATACAGCAAAGATTGTTAAGGATTGGTTGTAACAAAATGCTCCAAATTAACTGAATTCACCGCTGCAATCTCCACATCTTAATCTAATAGAGAATTTGTGGGAAATATTAGATTTGAACTTACGCAAAGTAAAAATTACGAACAAGGAAAACCTCAAAATCGAACTGCTAAAAGTATGGAATGATATTTTTTTGTTTCAACAACACAAGTTGGTTGAATCCATGCAAAGACGATTAGCTGCCGTAATTATACCTAAAGGTGGCCCAACAAAATATTAAATGTACGTGATTTTATTAATAAATGCAGATAAATCTTTCTTGATTAATTGTGTATACTCAGTTTTGATTCATATTTTTACAACTCTTCAACTATTTTATGTTGTATCTCAATAAGTATTTATTAGATAGAATTACGTTTTCTACATTTAATTACCATCAATCTACACTTTACGTTTTTCAAATAACTTTTTTATTAATGTAACATATATCTAATAATTGTTAAATAAATGCCGTGTTCTCGAGGTGTATACTAACTTTTGACCCTCACTGTACATCTGTGTGAATATTTTCGAACGAGCAATTCGAAACGAATGATGCGAGCGACTGTTCGTGTACGAATATTGCAACGGGAAAATCTTCCAAAACCTGTGAATAGCGCGATTACGAAAATCTTCGTGAATTTCCCCCGTTTCGTCAGAAGAATTTAATATTTATGTGATTGCTGCATTTTTCAATACTATTCCAACGATTAGTAACTAACAATGGTAAACATTTTATGTATATAATAAATTACATAAATAAATCGTTTCTTATACAATAGGTATGTTTCAAATAAAACAATATTCCTTTTCCACATTTACTTCTTATGAGTAGACAGCAGATTTTATGCATTTATGACAAGAATGAGCAGGTGTAAATTAAAACAGTAATAACATTAGAGGAATTTAAAAATACACACTGTTATATTATTTTCAACCTATTAAACATTTTAAGAAAGAAAAGAAATGTCTATTCCGTTCCAGTTTGTTGGAATTCAGGTAGAACCTGAATCTAATTATGAGCGAGCTTCGTACACTCCTTTGGTTTAAGTTTTGAATACAAATCCGGAAGCAAAATGACTGCTACCCTTAGTCTTTGAAAGGAATTCATTATGCAAAATATTTATTAATATCTCAATATTAATAAATTAATTAAGAATTTGGAACCATTGCAAATGTCTGTTAAAGTTTAAAATCATAAATACAATAATAATTTTTCGCATTTTTACTAAAAGTAATTTATCGCAACTTTACCATCCAGAGTCGAGTTTTACAGAAGTTTCTAAAGATGAAAGAAAATAGAAGAACTATTGGATCATTTTCATTTCAAACATTAATTCGAAGGACAAAATAGAAATTGTACATTGTCAAATTGAAATCAGTTAAAATAATAAATTGAAAAAAGAATTTCGTTATTTTTATCTTAAAAACTAACAGATATAATCAAATAATTTGAATACAATTTGTAAGAAATGTCATCTCCAAAAAGCATTGACTTTATGTTATTTATTAAATAGTTAAAGGCAATATAAAAGCAATTAATGGAGGTATCGATAATTATCTTATAATTTTGAGGGTTTATATACCTTTGAACGGTGGAAAAAATAAGAGAAATTCAACAATTTTTTAAAATATAAAATTAGGTTTCTTTAAAATAATAATATGTGTACATCTTATTATACAATATTATATAATACTTGTTAAAAAATTGAAGGACACCTTAAATTAGAAGTACGTGATAACCACTTTCCCTAAGCCATTCTATCAAGCAGGGTTTTTGAAAGGATTGTGGATACTTCTGAGTTGTGTTTGATATATTAACAATGTTTATTGTAACTATAATGATACTGGATAAACTCTCTTGACACGTGTGAAATCTCTTATTCATTTGTAGTAACGTCCGTCGCTACTGCGCAATGCCTCCTGCGCAGCGACTCACCGTGCACGCGTTCTCAACACATCCTCTCACGCATGCTTCGCACCATGCGTACCACGCACAATACATATAAATGTATCATTCATGCCAACAGTTTTATCTAATACACATGTTTTAGATTGTACAGTAAATCATACAAAAATTCTTGCCGAAGCCGATTTAAAAAATGAATTTTTAATACATTAACCCTTTGTCGAGTGTGACCCGACATCAGAGGAAGAAAAATGTAAATAAAACGGGTTTTTATGTGTATTAGATTCTTCTTTCTTTATTTAGTTGTTTTATTTTTTAGCTAAAAACAAATAGAAGTTCCACAAATATAAATTACATTATATAATTACTGACCAAAATTGTTTAAAACAAGTAGCAGTGAAGGAACTGCCCTTTGCAGTAAATTTCAAATAAGACACTTAATTAAAACAGTAGGGAGTTGTTTACAGCAAAATTGAGAAATAATTCGGAGTGCGAAGGATTAAGTGTTGGTTAGCCTTGACGGAATTTGATAGAAAATGACTTGTGCAATTCTAACGATATCCTTTCCGCTCGGCTGACCCGTATTTCAAAGATATAAAGTTGAATAGATAACTGCCAAACGAAGTATAGTCGAGAATGCGTGGTTTGAGAAGTTTGGTGTACTGGCGTTGATTTACATCGGATAATATCAAATTGCGATCGCAGAAGATTGTCGGTGGTTCCACGTGGCCGACCACGTTTTTCCCCTGGGGTAGCGGATATCAGAGGGAGAAGGCTCACTCAGTAGAGAAGTGGAAGTAGAGGTAACCGGTTAAGGAGTAGACAGCGAGCAGGGTGTAGGGTGTAGGGTGTAGGGTGCAGGGCTGTAGATGTGGCGCAGCATGCGAGTAGGAAGAGTCATTTGTACCATGAAGCGCGAGGTCCCCTCGTGACGGTTGCGTGTGCCGGCAGTTTCGACCCTGTCGTTCACACGCTTGCCACCACCCTTTTCCACTTGCATAGATAACTTTCATCCCTTGCTTGTCGATCTCTGATTGAATCCTCGTTGTCCTGGACGACCGACTGTTTGATTCCACCATTTTACCACTTAACCGCGATCTTGTATTATTTACATGACCGACCTACCAGTTGATTTGTTCTAGATAACTTCCGATCCATGACATTATCAAGTCATTCCAGGAGTTCGTGCCATTTCCCAGATACAAGGTATTAACAGTTTGTTTATCCCACTTCGGAGACGTTCGCTCCGACTTCTACGGAACCTTTTCTGGTATGTGCAATGGTAAAATTCTTTAGAGAGAAATAAATAATCCTTCAATTAACCCTGGAACTGCACCAGCGACTCAGAAACCCAGAGCGTCATTAATTATAATTGTTTGAATTTTAGTGTGAAGCCACGGTAGCGCCGAAAGCATCATTAAATTAGATATTGAACATTTACGATCGATCATTGGGATGATTTTATCATGGATTGCGAAACACTCACACACAACGACGGTTTTTTTACATCAATGTCAAGATTGTTTGGATTTGAAACCATGAGAGTTTTAAAGGAATGGTCAAATACAAGAAACCAAATCGCTAAGATAAGTAATGTTTAATTAATTTAATTAATGTTTACTTACTTGTGTAACATCTTAGCACGACAGTAATGGTATTTTAGAGTTATTTAAATTGAAATATCTCCTGAACTACTAACTTTTCGACATACATTGGTTAGTACTTTTTTATAACGAATGTCCAACTGCATCGATTGATGTATTAAAAAATACCTCATTCTTTTTAAAAAAATGAAGGTCACCTTCATATCTCTAAAAAAAAATTACATAAAAATAAAATTTTTTTTTGTATCGTATAAGCCCCATTCTACGATTCAACTTTGTCCTTCAGACATTTGACGTATCTTTAACAACACAAAGATATTTGAGGTGGCAAAATGTGGCGCCCCACCCTGTATAATTGCGGATCAATTTTCCTATTTATATGCTCGTCATTGTATGTATTTTATCTCCAGCGTTAGTATAACTGTTTTCATTTTGTAAAATGCAAACGAGCATTCACCAAGGAATGTCGAATGGAATAATATTCTTCGACGCGTTGTGTATAACAGTTACATAGTTGCATAAATAGTTTCATTACAAATGAGTAATGAAACGAGGAGCGTAATATAATTTATAAATGTAATCAAATATGTAGTTGATTTGAATTCAACTAAATTCTATATAATTGAACCTCTTCCTCAATTTACTGCCTGCGAATTCAAGTAAAACGATATTCACACTAATAAAATCACTCATATGAAAAACTCTCTGGTAGAGGGGATTTATCAATTTAATATCATACATCCTTCCGACTTTCGCAGACAGATGCCTTTTATACTTGGGTACGGACCCTTCATTAAATCCATGGTTTCTAAACCCTCGTTATTCTGCGCGATGAACCGTTTTAAATTCTCCCATTCATCTTGGTAGCTCCTCGTCCTCATTTTTCCATGTTTTTATTTTCTTACTATTCCTGTAAATCAGTAATGATAGCATCCACTGGACATTTTAGAGAAAATTTTGAATGGCTACTAACTCAATTAAAAACAAAATTAGCCAGTGTAAAAGTACTCCTATTCTTTATGATTATTAATCTAATGTGGTCAATTGGCAATTAATCTAAACAGGCATTACTAACAAGGATACAAATTCAGTTGATACAAGCTGATTTTGATGAAACTTATGTGAGATATAGTTAAATTGCATTACTTTTTTGAGCCTTTCGAATTTGTTTTCATGACTTTTTTTCTGGTAAATACGTAAAACCTATACTCTAAAGCTCAATTAACGCATAAACTCAAATTTTTTGAAATTGTGACATGCGGCGTTTTTCCTGACAACCACAGATACGTAGTTCTTCGAAAAATATTTGACACGTGTTTTTTTATATCGGCAACCATCCACTTTGAAGGGGTGAAAACAGCCCTGAAAGTTGGGGGTCGGAACCATATTTTTTGAGATATCTCGGAAACCAGAGGTCGTCACATACCGTTCACGTGTGTGTCTAAAGTCTAAATAAATATATAATTTAATCGAAATAAATAATTAAAATTAATTTCAAATATTGTTAACGGGAGAAATTGATTTGCGAAAGGTTAAATTTGGAGTTTAAAACCTATAATAGTAGACTATGAAGTATTATATGTTCTGTTTTAAACGTACATGATATACAATGTACATCTAATGTTGCACAAATGTAACAAATGTTTAAAAATAAATATTTCTCTCATACCAAGAAAGATATTATCACGTTAAAATTTGTTCGTATTTCGTTAAATCTAAAGCGAGGCTGTATTAGTCATACTTTTTGTCAAAACGTTTCATTGTTTACGTAAACAGTTTTAATACATGAAGAATTATCAAGCTATTTAAGTACGAAAAGATAAATTATAAATTTCGAACATCATAATACTCGTAATAGTTTTCACCATTTTGTAAAATTGTTATTGAAAATGTACATCAATATATAATATGTATGTATACATATAAATACGATAAGTCTGTTTAATATTTTCAGAGGTAATTACGTAGTGTAGTTATTATACATGCGATTTGTTTCCAAAAGAGGAATTAAGTTTAATAATTCGATATAATTCTGATTTTGGGAGATGATTAAATTGAAGTTTACATGCGAACTGGTTCTATATTGAGAGAAGTACTGATCGTTAGTGAGAACATTAGTCTCGCATAGCGTTTAAGCGTTTAAAGGTTTCCTTTAGGTGCTTTAGCTGGTTTGAAATGCGAAAACTAGGAAGACGATGTGATGTATACATAGTACAAGCAAGACATTGATATCTGCGTCTTAACTGCAGTAATAGCAAAGAGGGACATGAATATTCAGATAATATTCCATGCGGAGGAAAGTAAGCCATATTTAATTATTGTATAGAGACAATGGGCAAAGCAAGCAATTCCATCAATATCACTTGTAACAAAGAGTTTACGCAATGACATGTTGCATAGCTTCGTATTTTTATTTCTATTTTTATTTAGTGAGAATAAGTAACACGTACAGTGAGCCACGAAAGTATTTGAACGCAATTTAAACCAGTATAACTTTTTTATAATTGTACCAAACGACCTGATGTTTTGTATGCAATTACGAGCATTAGTTTACTAAATGATCTGCAAAATAGATTTTTCAAAAATTGCAATTTACAAGGCTGCATGCAAAAATGAGAAAACCATTTTTTAAAGCTTTTTCATTTGGGACCTTAATGAAAATTTAAAATATACGTTTTGTAGATCTATGTTAGTTATAGAAATACCGAAAATTTCATCGAAATCGATTAGCATACCCAAGAGCTACAAGTGGTTATATGTGGTAAAAATCATAGTTTTTCGCGACTTTTGGTCAGTTTCTGCCGAAACTTAAAATTCACAGATTCTTACATTTTTCGATGCGCGTCGTTTTTTCCGCGTCAACCGATTTCGATGAAATTCTCAGCATGAGTATAACTAACATACATCTACGAAACGTATATTTTAAATTTTCATTACGGGCTCTAATAAAAAAATTATAAATGGTGCTACTTTTACTTTCGCGAAGGATTCCTGCATCGCGGCCGCGAGGAAACGAGGAGCGCCCTGTGCGACGAAGGCGCGCGTTGCTTGGAAGAGAGGTTGGTGGGACAAGCAGGCGTTTGAGGGGCCCCACCCGTGCCCATACCTGCAGTAGAAGGTGACTGTGTTCCGGGCAACGGACAGAATTCGTTCTGGTCACAAAAGATGCGTGGAATTCGTGATCGAATTGAAAAAAAATGTACGCCTTTGTCGTCTCTTTTATTTTACAGAAATACAGTGAAGTTATATACCATCTTAACATTATGTTGCAATTTCATCACATAATTTTGATCACATCCCGAACACTCGCAATCAGTATCCATTAGAATACTTAAGTCAATATCACTGTGCAATATAGAATTCCGAAACGAAAGCTTCTTGTTACTCTTCAGTTTGTAATCAGTAGACAGCGGATTTGATGCATTTATGATAAAAATCAGTTGGTGTAATTTAAAATGATAGAAACAATTAAAGGAATTGTAGAATACTTATACTATTTTCAATCTGTTGAACATATTGGCAAAGTCAATTTTCTGTTTCAAAATTCTTATTTTGCATGAAAATACGCTCTCTACCAATTAGCAACCAGAACTAATCAGTTCAGCATGATGGCGTTGCAGTTCTAAGTAATATTAGATTAAAGTTCACTACAAGAAATTATGTGTCTTATGTAGGTCGCGCTCTGATTGGTCTGTGTTTTTCGTTAATAAGTCCTAAACAAAGCCGCGGATAACATTTTTGCAAAGGAAAATGTCGCTTGAAATGGTCTCAGGAACCACCCCCTTTTGGGAAGTTCACGAATTTTGGGACACCCTGTATAAGCAAATGTGTCTGGGTTAGGAAAGGTAGTTTTTCAATTTGTATTTACCGCCAAGTATCGATTCAAGAACTTTTCGATCACCGTGTCTGATTGGCTGATTGTCAATATACGTCGTCCCTTGGTTTTTGCATTGGTTCTCTCTTAACGTTCGCATGGTTTAGTTCATGCCAGCATGGAATTCAGTTGGAAATTTGTACACTTATAAACAATTTACAGTTAGCAAGTACGGTGAAAAATTATGTTATGGTTATTATTGATCTTGTGAAACACTCGGTACAATATTCAGTATTTTTCAGACGCAAAATTCTCTTGAAGATGATCCATACTTGGATCGAAATGTTGAGAAAAATCTTTTAAATTGCAAAATTGCTTTGTCTTGATTTTGGACCGAACCTGTGCGCCGATAACATAAACTAATTTCTATTAATTCGTTACCATCGACAAAACGGAGTATTTACTAAGAAGTGTGTTTATACAATACGTTTGTGACACTAGAAATGCCATGCACTACAACATCACAACTTTGGTTCTTGCGAAATATGCTGTAAATACAATGTAGAATCTCATATGTGTGGAGCGTATACTCATTTTTGACTCTCA
This sequence comes from Lasioglossum pauxillum, assembly GCA_933228785.1. NCBI lineage: Eukaryota > Metazoa > Arthropoda > Insecta > Hymenoptera > Halictidae > Lasioglossum > Lasioglossum pauxillum. Next base: position 24,358,001 of record OW121701.1, on the reverse strand, counting down.
CTGTAGGTGTTTCGGAAGAGACATTTTTCAAAAGATTCACATACCGTCACGGTTCGATCTAAGAACAACCTGCGGGTACTGTTTCTTAGATCGTGTAGTTCTACTATTTTTTATGACCGCGCCGAACGTAAAAGAGGACAGCGCGTGTCAACACGAAATTTTGCACAGATTTTGTTTATTAATTGGAACACTCCTGTGGGGTGCCGCAACAAAATTTTGAAAAAATTTTCTTCAAGAGTACGGAGGCTTGCCAGAGACCCAACACAGAATTATTTTACACAAAAATAAGAGCCTTCGTGAGCAAATAGAGGCTTGCGCTGTGATTTCATTGTCACAATAAATCGATATAGAACAGACCATTATAATTTAAATGTTTCACTTGCATGCACGTAAAATGTTGAAGGCACCAAACGTAAATGTAATAACGAAATTAAAAATATTGTATAAAACATATTGTGTGGCAATGCAATTTTTACAATGAATAATGCGTGAAGTTAATTGAACATTTATAACATGAAATGTTATACCGCATCGTATTGATATGTTAATTATTCATTGTAATTATTATAAGTATATTTAGAATTTCTTGGAAAGCTGTAATGTAATTTAATGTTTATTTAATGTGTAATTGTAACATATGAGATTCTTTATACTAAAGATATAAAATAAATATTTTAATGATTGGTTTTACAAGTCATATTTTTATTGACCTGATCAATATTGGCGGATTAGAAAAACTTTAAATCGTTGTTAATATTGAAGAAATTAAAACCGCAATACTGTTACGTTAGATTTTCATCTTAAATTAATGCAATATGTCAGGATCAGTTCTTGAAACATTTGACACTTTGGTTTGACCCTAATATTTGGAGAAAAATGGAAAGGAAGAAGACAGTTTGTTTTTTCATATCGGTTATTTTATCGTTTCTTTCCAATATTTGATAAAACAAGTGATAGAATTTTTTGATCAACAGTATTTTTGTATTTGCTCGATCGATATTTGTGTTTCCATTGTATTTGTTACTAAATGTATTTCGGTAAAAGTTATTTCGACCTTCTTTTCGGAAGAAGTCTGAGTTTGCATGATTGAATATTTTTAAGTTCTCTTGCGAAGTGTATAATATAAACATAATTGTTTTAAGGTTGTTCAAAAGCAAAATCATTGACTTACAAGCAGAAATCTATTATGTTTGTTCGATAACAAACAATTTACCTGCTAATGAAAGAAAGTATATTCTCTTACTTTTTCAGCGATCACGATGCGCGATACTATTTTCAATCCCTTTTTTATGGAAGTCTTAGAACTCAATTCGAGGGTATCGACTTTAACGAGTTAAGGGTGAAAGTTTTTTTTAAGGCTTGGCGTGTTACGTTCTTTTATGAGTCGAAATAAGAAAAGAGTCAAAGTGTTCTTGCGAAAGAGTACTAAAAGCGAGACTTTCAGAAACGAGCAACACCAATCGTCGATTCAGCAAAGAAACCTTAGAATTGTTTTCTTATGATTATTCTGAGAAATCTTACCGTTAGGTTTATAGAAAAAAATGATCACACTGATATGAAAATATTTTCTAAATCTAATTCTCTGAAACTAAAATTATTCTAGTTTTTCTTTAACTATTGCCCGATACAAAATATAATATGCATATGCATATGTATCTACGTAAGTTCATACAATTCTTAACAAGGTAACATTAAAAAAAATCGACGATGACATTACAATAATGATTTTGCATGACCATGCTTTTGTGATAGTTTTTGTTGCACGTTCCCTATGTTCAAGTGTCTTAATTTGATATCAAATTTTTTATTACATTTCTTGCTCTATACAATATGTATGAAATTTCAAATGTGTATGTAGAACGCTGTAATTTTTTTCCATCACATGGAGGATTTTTCCAGACATGGAGACGAATTCAACAGACTCCATTGACGTGGTTGAAATGTGTATGCAATCATTTATTTTTCGTATACAGAAGTGCATAGAAATTGCCAATCAGCATTTTTAATACCTACAGTAAATCCAAGTGAATTCGAAATTTAAGATTATGGATATTACATGTCAACCGGTTTATATTAAACGGTATATACAGGGTGTCCCAAAATTCCTGCACATCCCGGAAATGGGAGTTCCTGAGACCAGAGTTGGGCAAAATATGTAATTAAAATATGTAAATATGTAAATATGTAAATTCTCGAAATTAACGGGATTCTTGAAATTATCGCGATTCTCGAAAATTTCGGGGGTTTCAGTACTCGATTATCGTTGTAAGACCCGCTTTAAAAACAATCGTGGTATGAGATTTCCTATACCTAAGGCGTTTCTGAAAGCCACGTTACAAACTTTATTTATTGAATTTTCTTTTTTTAATCTCGATACTTTCGAGAATCTCAATAATTTCAAGAATCCCGTTATTTTCGAGAATCTCGACATAATCGAGAATCCCGAAATTTTCGAGAACCCGACTCATCTCGTCTCGATGTCTTCCCGACCCGCCTCGACCATCGAGATCCATTTTCGGGTTCTCGCACACCTCTAATATCTGCTGAATTCAGCTGTAGCTCAGCTCTAGCTCAGACCTGGACATACGTTTTATGAGTTGAAGAAAGTTTCGTTCAAATCGGACGCGGTAATGAAATTGTGGAATCCGAAACAAGGAATTTGGAGTATTGCGAATGTGTGGATTGCGTCTAATTTACTTTGGTTTCGCTTCAATCTATGCTAGGTATGGGTAGCTCTGAATATTCGTTTATTTAAAAAATCTACTGAATTCGACATAACTATTGCATTGTTTTCAAAATTTATTTAATTATCATTTGATTTGTATCTATGAAGGTGGAGTGGAGTAAGTGCGTCAACGGGGCAAGTGCATTAATCGGTTATCTTTATTATAATATGAACGAAATTTCTCTAGCTTGCATTTATTACTGTAGTATAAGTTAGTATGAATTATTCGACATAGATGTCGCCCAAGAATAAAGGCGTTTTCCTCGCTTAAATAAACCAATGTCAAATAGTCACGTGCGAGGTACACGTACAACTTTGAGGTTACCCTGATCGTGCAATAGTTTACAAGTTATTAATATATTCTGTGTTGTTATTTTAGGCAAGTACAACAAATATTGATGTGGGTTTACATTAAATAAACCGTTTTTACTGTATTTCTTTAAATTTATTGAGAAAAACATTAAGATGCACTTGCACCGTAAATATTACTGCAGGGGGCAAATGCGTACTATCACGGTGGGGTACGTGCGTACTATATAGGTAACTATAAAACTAAACAATATAATTTAATGCAATAAGAAGCATTTTATAGCAGATTGTTAATCATTCTTTTCTTGTCCCGTATCACTTGAAACAAGATTTGAAAGCATTTTTAACTCTCAGAGACGCTCTTTTTCGGGGTAAGTGCATAGTAGTTGACACTTTGTACAATATCCTATCAAAATGAGAATTTTCAAGCAAAATTAGAATCCTACTCCTGTGGCTCAAGTAAAATTAAGTTTGTACATACCAGTCTGAAAATACATCAGTTTAAAGTCCAACTTTGCAAAAACTAGGGCGCACTTACCCCACTCCACCAGTCAATCTTTTACCGCGCCCTATTGTTGAAAAGTCCACAATATTTCAATTCTAGAATACGCACAGTATTAAATACTTGTCGAACTGAACACTTTGACATCTTTACGCTAACTGTAAGCCAGAACTGGGGAAAATAGTATTTGAAATAGTAAATAGTAAATAATCCCATATATTTCACAGTGTCTGTGTAACTTTGAAAATAAAATATTTTATTTGATGCAGTAATTTTTGAAAATAAAATATTTTATTTGATGTAGTAATTTTTGAAAATAAAATATTTTATTTTATTTTAAAAGAAAAAAACATTAATTTTAAATTGTGTATCACCGTGAAATAAATTATCGAACATCGAAAGAACAATTTGAAATCTATAGGTACCGTTGTATTGTAGTTATTTTTGTGTACACGGTAAAAAAGCAATACCACGCTGAGTAAATTATCCAATATAATTCAAATATGCGAGCTGTAGACTTTTATTACTTCGATATTAAATCAGGAAAGCGCAACTAGAATTTTCTTTCAATTGAAGCATGGATTATTTTTTCATATAAATCGAGTTTCCTGATATTCTGCATATGAGAGTACTGTAATCCCGAGAAAATGTCGATCATACTGCTGTCGAAAATTTCAATTTCTAAACCTCCCCTTTTTAGCAATCGCCTGACCATCGACCCGTTGAACAACTCCGCTTGGCCTGCAGAATTTCAAAGCGGTGCCGCACAGCATATAGATATGTCATTTACTAGTTCAATGTAGATATTTTCTTCTTGCGATAATGTACGTTCCTAATCTCTTTTGCGCGTACAGTATTCAGCGTGAACTTGCATCCGTGTGAACTTCTCACAGGCTCACCTAACTCTTTGTGACTTGATTGGGAATAGTAGATGCCTGATGAAACTGATAGTAACATAGTGGGTAACGTATAAATTATCACTGTCCAACACCGTTCCACAACTACTGTTGAGTGGTTTTTATAGAGTTTTTCGCTCTGATTCCGAATCTGTTCTCAATTTTTTTCCTACACGCACAGTTTTTGAGAAACATATGACTTTGAAAAAAAACATATTTTTCAACTTTAAACAAATATTGTGGTGTTATTATAAAAGATATTGGATTGTTCATTATAGCAAAAGATTTTGTAGACTTTCCCGAATGCAGCGATATCCAATATTAATATATTATGATTGTTTAAACAATCTTTGTTTAAACTTGTTTAATCAATCACTAAAGGCGAAGAGACACCACTTTTGCACCTATTTTTGAGGATATTTTTCAATTTATTTCAAAAAATAAAACACGTCGACATTCCAAACTTAACAGATTGTTTAAACATGTTTAAACAATCATAATGTATTAATATTGGATATCGCTGTATTCGGGAAAGTCTACAGAAGCTTTTGCTATAAAGAACAATTCAATATCTTTTATTATAATACCACAATATTTGTTTAAAGTTGAAAAATATGTTTTTTTTTCAAAGCCATGTTCCTAAAAAACTGTGCGTATAGGAGGAAAATTAAGGACAGATTCGGAATCAGCGCAAAAAACTCTATAAGAAGGATCCAACGTAATTAGGGAACATAAAATAGTTGCAATTTGTTGGACAGTGTTATTATACAAGGGGACAGACAGTATTCGTATAACGATTAGCTTCAATAAAAAGGTTATTTCAAATTTGCCTTATTTTTCTTCAAACAAACAATGTTCACTAGCTTCTGGAATCCGTCAGAATAAATTCTACAGAAATAATCAAACATTTGTACGTTCTGTAACAACGCTAATACAAATTTCGAAATTACTAGAAATATGCACATACACGATAAGTAGACTGCGGATCTTAATGCGAAGTAAAAATTGTCTGCGTCGATTGCAAAAAATATTTTGTTGGAAAGAAGCGTATAAACAATTCCCATAGCGTGAAAACGTTTTCCAACAGTAGATCGATCGACGTTTAATTCAATTGACAGTTCTGCAAGTGTTTGACGTGGATTTTTATCAAGTAATGCTGAGAAATCTGTATCTTCGAATTTTTTGGCACACCATCGCAATCTTTGTCCCTTACGTCGAAATCATGGTTTTTAAACCGCCGAAACCATTCTTTACAACTTGTATTTGATCGGCCATCGTCCCCGTAAATATATAATAAATATAATACAGTAAATATATAGCGCCTTTCTTTATAACAAAATAATGCAACATGACTTTCCGCAAATGCTGCTTGCTTGGAACAGAAGTCGACATTTTTCACGCGAAAAATTGACTGCTGCTCACGCTCCAAACAATTGCCACTAACTGCGTTTCGAAGCTTACAATTAGACATAGACCTTTCAAAAACATGTACTACGTTCCATCAAATACGCGATCGGTACTTAAGTACAACGACATCTGTCAAAAGGGCGGAAACTTATTCCCATACCCAATAGAATCGAAATTGAATGTTATTTCTTCCCTTAATAATTTTAATAGATGAGAAATCGTAGATTAATATTTTCAAATTTTTTAAATTTTCTTACAATTTTGAATATCATCTACTCAAGTTTGCTATAAATACATACATTCATCAGCTGTCGTAACAGATATTGGATTTATTCTTACAATTAGACTAAATAATCGCTGTAGAACGATATAGTATTTCAAATATGGTATTGTTTAGAGAGTTTTTCATATCATTTCACTTTTCTAATATTTCCTTTTTAATATCCTCTTTTGAAGATATATATGTGATGGTATCTTGAAACTTTTGTGTAATTTCCAGTTAGTTTGGCTTCTATAGTACACTCTCACAGTCTGCTGTGTTGTAAGAATTGCATTTCCGTTCATTATTTCGCATGAAAATAAAATTATTTTATAATGAAATTTAATTTACGTATTCGGTGTATCATACCATCAACTAAATTGGGAGTTCCGACCTCGCTTTCCAACCAGGGACTGAAACGGTTCTGAAAATAACTGTTTCAAACGGTTATACAGGGTGAGTCTCGTAACGTGACGACCTCAAATAACTCGTAAGTTATTTGTTGTACAAAAAAAATGTTCAAACAAATGTTGCATGGACCGTAGGGGGATATACAGTGCTGCAATGTAATTTTTGTTAACATCGATTTTTTATCAAGATATGAAGGTCAAGTTCAGTTTTTTAAATAGAATACCCAATATTTTTGATTGAACTCGGATGAGGCACAAAATTCTGTGTAAAAAAGTATTGACCTTCATTTATCATAAATCTAACAGTTAAAGAGACATTATTGATATAAATTCCCATATGTACAGTGAGAGTCAAAAATGAGTATACACTCCGCACATATGAGATTCTACATTATTTTACAGCATATTTCGCAAAAACCAAAGTTGTGATGTTGGAGTACATGGTATTTATAGTGTCACAATCGTATCCCTAGTAGCATTTATGGTTGGCCAACGGTGGCCAATGGTTGCGAGTTAGTTGGCAGCTCGAATTTGTCATGTTTGACTGATTATATCTCGATAACTGTTCATTATTGAGCTTTGCGCCCATTGCATCTTTTGTTCAGTAGATCATACACTACAACATATGAAAAATCCAACTGATTTGACCGGGATAGATTTTCCATATGATTAGTGCGGCGTCCTTTACTACATGTCTCTGTTATAATCTCATCAAAATGTTTAATATTGATTGTAAAATTTCACAGACACAAGACTAACAAGCAGAAAATAATTATTTAAATAAAAATAAATTTTTTAAAAATACCATGTTTTTAAACATATTTTACAAAAAATTTATTTTTATTTAAATTATTTTATACATCTTAGCCCGTTTTTTAAACATATTTTTTCAAAAATTCATTTTTATAGATTCGGCTTCCTTTGTACTTTCGGCGCGGTAGACGAAGTCAAAAAAAATAGTGCCCCTACACATTTTTTCTCCCTGCTCGGAACTGACAAAGGGAGAAATATCGCGACTTTACTGTATACCTAAACTGTGTCGTTTCGTTCAAACCTTCTGCGTTGTTTAACTTGGAACGTTGTACAAGTCAATACTTACATATGTATAATGTATTTCTAGCAATCTGTACCACACACAGATGCTCGCTTATCCCTACCATTTTGTTGTAGTTCGTTACAATGCAGACAACTGTCCGTAACAAGGCAGACATCGTAGCCTAACCTCAGGGGGTATGTATCTCGTGAGCACCCATGTTGTGGGCTATTGTTGAATAGCAGTGGCTTACGAATCACCACCAAATTGCGAACCTGGTTTTCGCGATTCCCAAACAAGTTTGTATGTTTACCAGATACAAGTTTCATAAATGTTATAGTTTACAGTAATCTTCAAAAATAGAATATTCGTATTTGAAATTTTTTTCATATCGTATTTCATTTTTATAGGTGCTAGTTTTGTGTTAAATAATTCATGAATGTGTAAGTATTCGATGGTAAACCAAACGAATTTCTATGATACAAATGACCTAAATTTCTATGACACTCTGTGAAACCGTATTCATACCAGTGGAGAATTCAGTTTTCGACGTGTACAAATAAGGAAGAAATGTGCCACGGTATGCATATAACGCGTTTCTAAAGTAGGTTCGCTTTTAACGAGATTCGACATGATATACCGTTTTAATTTTCATACGGCAACGGTTGCCGCGAACAAACACCTATCACTGCGAGATTGATTTATATCGGTGAGCACGGAATGCGAATCGTAACGTTATGTCCAAGAACTAACACTATGCTGTCACTATCGACAGCTTTGACGTTTTCGGTTAACAAATCAGTGGTAACTAGAGTTATTGTTACAGATGAGATTATTACTGCAAATTTTCTAACAATTCTAAAACATCGTGTCCAATAATATTTAGTACGAGTTTATCCAATTTATAATTTCATTGAATTTTTAAAATTTCTGTGAAATTGTTAATTCACATAAAGTCTAGTCTAATCTAAACTAGTCTAGTTGCCGACACATAATAATGAAACGAGTCTAACTTAATTTCTCCTACAACTATGAAGCATAATTTAACTTTCGCATCAAACAATTTTGATTTAAATATTTTTTTGACAGGTGCAGTCCTTCACAAGATATTTCAATTTTTTCACATAAAAATATAATTATTTCACGTATGCAAATAGTATGTACAGCAGTAATCGTTTTCCTGTGTATTAAGTGTTCAGGCAGTGGATGCAACTATAAAAGTTAGATAAACAATCATGTATTAACATAACATAGTACATTATATTAGGTTGGCAAGAAAGTAATTTCGATATTTTAAAATGAAATAATTAACCGAATTTCTTTATTCAAACGATGAACTTTGATCAATAAAATATTTTCTTATTTATTCTTTTTTGCAAAAGATCATCGAACAAAAGCGAAAATATCTTGTTTATTAAAGTTCATTACTTGAATAAACAAATTCGGCTCTACTTCACCTTAAAATACCGAAATCACTGTCTTGCCAAACCAATATAATGGCGTCAACAAACAAACGATCAATCAATAACAGACATAATTCTCAAAAAACGCTCCTTCATGCACACTCATTTCTTTATTTCACACAACCAAATTCACTCCATACATTTCTGTCTCTCACTCGTTATGTTTCTTTCTCATTCTCACCACACATATCCACTCATTAAGAATGAAAAAAATATTCCAGATGAATGTTGTATATTGTATAGCGTCAACGCTATACAAAAAACGATTGAAGAACACCGTGAAGGTCAGATTTTAAATAGAACTACAATATTCTTATGGCCGACATCGAGCCGTCTTTAATTCTCATACGCATAAATAGTTGCCTGAAAGATTCTAATATAACATTTCATTCATTTTTATTGTACACTTTAAATCGACGAATTATACAATACTTTATCTAAATGTCATAATTTAAAGATATACGTCCCACAACACAGACAGAAAGAAATTAATCGTTTTACCTTATGTATTGGGTTGGAAATCATCGACATGGTAAATCATCGACACGGTTTGACCGACCCTATGTTTTCATCGACACGGTCAAATCGTAGGCATATGTTTTCATCGACAGTCCGTGTTTAACGACAGGTGAGTTCATTATTCATACCGCTCGTTGTTTTGTAGTTTATATATGTACATTCGTAGCATTCGTTCTGTTCATTCACATTTTTTATATGTATTTACACAATTATGTTTGAGATACCTATTAACAAAGTTTGTTTATTTGAAGAAATTCTGATTAATGAAGTAGCAATAAAAACTGTGATCTAAATAACAATGCTATGTAATTCTCTTTATTATTTATTATACAAGCAACTTAAATGCGTCGAGAGCATAACAATGATAATAATCATTAATATAATAGAACTCAAACTTGTCGCTAAAGACGGAATGTCGATGAAAACATGTGTCTACGATTTGACTGTGTCGATGAAAACACAGTGTCGGTCAAACCGTGTCGATGAAAACAGTGTCGGTGAAATGGGTTGTCTACGAACCAAGGGTAACCCATGTTTTTGAGCTTTTCGAATGTATTTTCATGACTTTCTTCTGGTAAATACATAAATGCGGCGTTTTTCTGACAACCACAGAAATATCTGAATTTTAGCTTTCAATTTTAATTTAAAAACGTTACAAACTTTCGTTCCAACACAAAAGAAACAGTCAATGGATGAATGTTTACTCTGAGGAACATAAGGTGAATGTCCCTATCTCTGATCGTATATTCCGCTGCGCAGAAACCGTACACGTGGGTTTCCTTCAGACAGTATTTATGGTGCCTTCGTGACTGAAAACTTTCTTCGAGGATTAAGTAAACTATTGTCATTCGGCGACCATTCGAGGCACCTGCCGGATGTTTAGTTTTTTGTGCATCTTTAAAAATACAAGTGCCAAAAAGTCCCTCCGAAGGACCACCCGCGACCGATTAGTACGGTTTCAAATTATCGAGACTCGTCGTCGACCGAGTTAGGTATCGCACCGCTCCTCGTTCCCAAGGCCTCAATCAGAGCCACTTTCAGAAGGAACCAATCAGTGCATTTTCTTTTCTCATGGCAATCGGTGACACAGCACCACTGTCGAAACTGAGAAACGCCCTCTCACGTTTAGAAAATCCTCAAGAACATCGCGTTAGGACCAGTGTCGCCAGATGAGGTAGAAAGTGGCTTCATTTCCTCTCCTCCTTTTCCCCTTCCACTATCCCATTCTAGCACCATGCGCACACTCCAACGTCCCTCACTAAGACCGTAGACCACGGTGCCCGTGCCGTAGACTGGACTGGTCATCAGAGAGGGGGTATTTACTTGTATTCCCCTCGATGTTCTCGACCTGGCGACACTGGTTAGGACTGGAAGTCGAGATCACACAGTTGAGTTTTACGCTAGAACGCCGTGACACTATCCAGTCCTCGGGTAGACAAGTACAACGCACGAGCTGTTGTCTTTGTCAATCACTCATACGACTTTCAAAACTTTGCACACCGATATTTCCTTTTCCAACGATCAGGATAAACCGACGAAAACGGGATCGCATCAGTCGAGATTGTCTGGACGAGAGTGACAGACTGACTATCCGAATTGAGCTGCACTGACTGCACTCTTTAGGATCGTGAGGTCGAATACATATAGATGTTAGGGAGCATCCTATCTTCTACGCCATGCGTCCTTAGCCATAACAAATGTCCTATATTTAACGCTATGGCGAATATATTAGTGTATGGTTACGATTACTATAACAGGGTGCTTATAGGAAGGTACGGTTGGACAGGATGCTTATAGTAGATATGGTTGGTTATCGGAAACGAGATTACTGAGAATATAACGGGATATGATTACTGGGAATTATTGCGGATGTGGGATTCGGATGTGATGATCGAACCGGAGTATGAATACTTATGCCTAACGAATATTATGTGACTCATAACTACAATTACAATATCCTACTCTTATTAACCTATGGCAACATGTCGGCAGACGTGACAATAGAAAACTTGCATTATATTTTATCGCACAATTCTATGAATAATATATTTTCATAATTCTGATAGGACTTTTGTGGAAAAAGTCATAAAACCAGAATGAAACTAATATGGCCCTGTTGAGAATAGAAAGAAAAGAAACAAGCTGAACGAAATACGATAAAATGTCGTTCCCATTGGTCAATGTTGAATTATAATACGGAAAGTTGTAATTTCCCTGAACTCTAAGGAACGATATTTCAAGATTAAACGATTAAAGTGATACTTCATTACAGAGCATTCAATTCATTTCAATTTAGTTCCAACTGCTAGCTGAATCAATTATTTCACTTTTAATAGATCTTATAAAGATGGTAGTGGATATCATTTAGACGAAAATTATAATGACGCCGCAGTCAAACGTAATGTTTTTAAATCTGAGAAAAACAAGAACGTTGACGTTTTTTTGAACACAGTATTATAATTCGAAAAACTCCTGTTAGGGAACTTATTTATCACTTTAATAAACATTATCGACTACTTCCAAATATATCCTTTTGTCTTTCAAAGCCTTTTATTCGATTCGATTTATAAAATATGGTGATTGTAAAAATAATAAAAATTACTGTGTCAATTATACTAAGAATACTCTCTATGTTGATGCAAATTAGAAACTTTTACTTTTTCTTAAAATCATTTGTCACAAAATCAAATCAGTAAGATATAGCGGGTTGATAAAGCTTATTAAATTTACGTATTTCTGATTACCACAGAAAATTTTTTAATTTGTACAACTACTTGATCATGTAACTTTTGTCTGGAACATTATTTTGTATCGTCAATATCTTCAAAAATATTTCAATTGATCGATTTAAATGGAACACCCTGTTCAATTACAAATGCAACATGTAATTTAAAGGGATATCGATTAAATTGAAATAACTCTCAAAGTAACAAAAAAGAATTTATTTGTGTCATAATATTTGTCCCGTAAAAACAATCTGGTTTGAAGTTATCACAATTTAACGTTGTCTTTCAGTTTCAATACTAACAAGGTTGTTTGAACGTTGTGTATTTCGTAACTCACCCAGTACACAAGGTAATGAACGTAACAAATAACATTTTAAATAATAACTGCAACATGAAGTGTACAAATAAATAATGTTATCTGTCAAATTGCTGAATAGCATGCCATATTATGGTGGTAGTAATTTAATCCTTTATGCACGAGGGAAGCAAATTTGTAAAGTTTCAGTTTGCAATAATAAGGTTACTGCGAATGCCACGCAATAATTATTTACATTTTCATAAATAAAGTTATTTAAGAGCAACTGAAATAATATAATATAATACTAATAAAAACTATATGCATCATATTTTCGTTCATTGTAGTGTTGTATAAGTATAGCCATTATACAGGGTTAAGAAAACAAGGGTTCCATAACTTCTAGAGCAGGTAGTATGTAGGTACTCGCCGAATAATGGAAAAATCTAATAAACATGAGTTGAACAAACTGGTAGTTTCAAAGTTATGAATCATTCTTGTTTCAGTCGAAACTAGTAACTTTCTCTCTTCGGGAACTATCGTGTCGTATCTTACCGGTTAACAGCCACATCTTACCTTAATTTTTTAATAAATACTTTACCGTTAGTATTACCCACGATGCCTCTTAGTGAAAGATTGCAACAGTAGTTTATACGTCAGAGCTGCAACATATTTTGTACCCAACATCCGAAAATTTTTAAATAATACGACGGTCTCCTGTATTCTTTTTAAATTTAAATTCCCTAGATGTCTTTTTGTAGGGGCTGTCGAAAAAGTATTGTGTACTGTTCAACTCTCCATCAATGACAGACGAATTACGACGGAAGATTTAAAAGAAACTTTTAAATGTTTTCTCGTATTAACCCTTACGTAGCCAACCAAAATGTGTAGATTATTTATAAACTTTTATTAAAATAATTGAACAAAAAGGGGGTCTTTTGCGAGCAATGTCTTTGCGAGCAATGGTTTTGCAATATTCGGCTGCATGTTGCCCGTCAGATGGCGCTACAGTCACGCCGGCGTACTAGCCTCTCCGACGGGCAATATGCAGCCGAATATTGCAAAACTATTGCTCGGGAACGACGGAGAAGGACTTTTGAGGGAAACAGCGCCCTAGATTGATCTTTCATCTAGCGATTTTGACTACTAAAAAACCCCGTCTTTGCATTATCGAGAAATCAGAAGTGGAATCCCGGACCCTTGCAATCCTCGCGTACGTATACGTGGTCTAGTGGTGTGTGAGTGTTCACGCGCGAGCGTCGTCCGGTAGAAAAGACCCCTTAAGACTATAAATTAATATATTAGCGAGCGAAGAATGGACATTCAGAGAAATTTTGTAATATTTTTAGAGGAACGTCAACAAGTTGTTGAAAGAAATGCAGTAAATGGGTACCCGGGTACCCGATTGACTATGTACACAAGGGCTAAATTGTGGTGATAAGCATTGTGCATTAATCATGTTACTTTTTCCACTGTAGTCAATACCTCGCTCAAATCATTGTAAATTGCACATGGAACATTTCTAGTATTAGTTTTAACTCCAGCTTTGCGAGTTGATTAAATAACAGCACTATGTGTACTTTCTCGATTATACATACATATGTATATGTATAATTACATTCATATGTATACGTATATGTGTATGTATATTACAGCAAAATGCTATTGAAATATCAATTCGTTCGATGTAGCAAACAAAATACAAATGGAATGTAGAAATATAACAATATACAAATAATGTACAATATACAATATACAACATAATTAATAAATAATGAAGACAAGAGTTGTGTTCATATTATTATATTAATGAAACTCGAATGAACGTCAAAACAGTCTCTGCTTGTCAATGCTTCTCTTTGTTAATGAAAACATATACAAGGTGATTCAGCTACGTGTACCACCTACATTACTCGAAAATTATTTTATATATAAAAAGAATTATTGAGAGAAACGAAAGTTGTATGGTTTTAATAGTAGATTACCATGTAAAGTAATTAACTTTTTTCTGTTTTTCTTTTTCATCAAGATGTAAAGGTTGCCTTGAATATAAATTAGCCTATCTTGAATATAAAACTCAAACTTATATAAACATACAGTGACTCACATTATTATTCGGACACTCTCAAAAAGACGATAATTTTTTAAATCTTTGACCATACGATTTTAACTTTTTCGAGATGATGAAACAGTTGGTGTGCTGCACAACGTGAAAAAAAGTTTTGAAAAAAATTGCAAGTTGTCGGAACGCAGAGAAAATACTAAATTCTGTATTTCGCAAATTTATGTGGGTTTATATGGAAAATTTAGAAAACGCACGTGTTTCATAGATCTGTATTAATTAAACGTATTCTGAAAATTTCATAAAAATCGATCGACGTGACGTTGCAACAAGCTACAAACGTTTATCACTAAACGTACCATCACCAGTCAAAATGATCGGTTCCAGATTTTTTATTTTACGATTATTGATATAATAAAGATAATTTCATAATAAATGATTGTAAGATAGATTGTATAGATTGTATAGATTGTGCAGCACATATCACAATAGGAGCTGTACGATGTCTAAACAAAATCAATCTTGTCATTTTTATAAGGGAACATATACCAGTTACTTTTAATGCTTGGTAAGTTTAAGGATGTTCTGGAGGTATATAAAAACGCAACAAAATTTTTGAAAATTTGACAAGATATAATTCTTACTAAATTGATGCAATTACCAAAGTTTGGGTTCGATTCACTGCACCGTTTAAGAATTATAGCAACTTAAAGTTTGCACATTTTAACACGTCTTCTTATGGAGAATTCATAAAGTTCCACTTCAAACTCTATTTAAACCTTGAAAAAACGCAACTAGAAACTTCAGTTTTTTTTTATATGTAGTAAAAATTATATAATTAATTATGTTCAAAATTTATTGGGATTCACTAAACAGTTACAGAGCAAAAAAATTATAAACTGTTACAAAACGTCAAATTTATCGTGTTGTCTCTTACTAGCATGGAAACGCGACAAGTGTAGACCACTGAATATAGTTACAGAGGGTACAGTATTCGCAAAAGTTTCATGCAAAATATACTCATGAATGGCTTTCATTGCCAATATATTGATGGATTTCGAATTTCTTGTACTTTTGTCTCCCATTGTACCTCCAGAACATCCTTAATGTTAAAGATGGTAAAAGTTGAAATGTTTGGCTTCTAACAGCAATAAATCTAAGGATTCGTATATCTTTCAATTTCTATTGTTTTTCCCACATCAACCGATTTCGATGAAACTTTATACAAAACGTATTTTTTAAATTTTCAATATAGGCCCATATAATAAAGCTGTAATCCGCAACTTTTTGTATTTCCTCTACAATTCCGACCAATTGCAATTTTTGACAAATTTCTTTTCACATCATGTAGTAAACTAATTGCTGTAACATCTCAAACAAGTTCAAATGGTCTAGTCCATTTTTTAGAAACTCATCGTTTTTTGAATACTGTTCGAATATTAATGGGAGTCACTGCATGCATTTAGTTTGATCTTATTTGAATTTAATGCTTAAAAGATAAACTCTTGCTAACACAATAAGTATACTTAATTATACATAGACTGCGGATCTTCATGCAGAATAAAAATTATTTAAAAATTTTGAATTTCATTAACCCAATTTTGCTGTAAATACATAAAGATCCGCAGTCTAATTGTAAATTATATGCTTCCAGCAATTTTCCAATTTTTGAAAACATGATTTATGTTGTTTCCGGTCTCGCCGATTCAATTGTTCTGTTTGAAAACTTCGATTCATTTATCGCTGACATAGTGTCAACATCGATCAATTTCTAAAGAGTCTACAAGGAGCGTCGAATAGGTTGAAAGAGCGAACGCAGTGTACACTTTCTGGTACATGATGCGTGTATGGCATCACATACCTATGTATGTACAGTGAGAGCACAGCATTTATTTAACAATTATTAGATATATGTTACATTAATGGAAAAGTTATTTGAAAAACATAAAGTGAAAAACATAATTCAATCTAATACATAATATTTCAAATACAACACAAAATAATTGAGGATCTGTAAAATCATGAATCAAAAGTGAATATACACTGTTGGTTTATTTGAGATAGTATAACCGATCAAACAAAAATGAATTTGTTTAATACGATTGAACACTACTTTATAAGTTTCTTTTGTTTTATGTTCACTTTATTTCTGGTATTCATTGTGTCACGACGTCGCGTCGTTCCTTGAGCATAAAAATAAATGATAGTTTATTGGTTATAAATGAGGTTCAGTTTATTTATCCCATATTTTGAATGATTTATCTTCATTTATTAATAAAATTATGTACATTTAATACTTTGTTGGGCCACCTTTAGGTATAATTACGGCAGCTAATCGTCTTGGCATTGAATTCAACCAACTTACGTGTTGTTGAAACAGAAAAATATCATTCCATATCTGTAATAGTTCGATTTTAAGGTTTTCCTTGTTCGTAACTTTCACTTTGCGTAAGTTCAAATCTAATATTTCCCACAAATTCTCTATTATATTATGATCTGGGGATAGCGATGGAGAATTCAGTTGATTTTTAGCATTTTGTTGCAACCAATCCTTAACAATCTTTGCTGTATGTTTAGGATCTCGATCTTACTGAAAGATCCACGAATCTGACAACTGAACTCTTCTAACACTTACAGCTAAATTTGTTCTTAAAATATTTAGAAACTGACATCTATCTATCGTATTGTTAGTAAAAGTTAATTCCCCGACTCCAGAGGCTGCCATGCTACCCCCAACCATAATATTACCACCGCCGTGCTTGACGGTACTAACAAGATTTTTCGGTTCTAATTCTGTATTTTTTCCTCCAAATTTTTGGTTGCCTTTTTCTTTTATCAATGAATAATACGGTGTTCCAAAATTCGAATGGTTTGTTTATGAATTTTTCTGCAAATTGCAATCGTAAAACGCGATTCTTTGCATTTATCGCTGGTTTCTTGCGTAGTATTCGGCCATGCATACCTTGAGAATTTAATGATCTACGCATTGTACTCGCACTTACAGATTTTTGTTGTATTGCAATGAAACCGCACTCGTAGTGGATCTTTTTTCACTATTCGTGTAATTAATCGGTTATTTACTTCACTTAACTTTCTCGGACGACGGAAACGAGGAAAGTTGTTTGCACTTTTTGTATCTTTATACTTGTCTATGAATTTTTTACAGTTAGATGACAACGATTTACTATTTTCCTTATCTCTCGAGATGATTTTCCTTGGTTTTTGATTTAACAATAAGTTTCCTCATGTCTTCTGAAGTTCCTGTACGTTTTTCACTCGAAATTCTATTTATGCACTAAGAATTTCAAAGTAATCAACAGTGATGAAAATTTACACGAATTCACGTTCATTCAGAAATTACTACTTCTAGGAAACCACTTTACTGGACTATCTTTCATAACAGACTAACTACTTTTGCTGCGTATATTCACTTTTGACGCGTTCGTAACAGACCTACTTCAGATATGTAGGCATTTGTTTACAAAACAAGGAAATCGCAATTCACTAAGATGTGTGTTTATATACGATTGTGACACTAGAACTACTACAAATATAATGTAGAATCTCATATGTATGGGGTGTATAATCATTTTTTACTGTTGCTGTATATGTATGTATGTATATGTAGAAGACAGAATTGAATCTGTAAGGTGCTTTCATATAATAGCAATATGTACTCTATTACATACATATAAAAGCGCCATAAGAGTATTCTTGCATGGACTATAAAAGCTACACGCTGAAAAGTTCAAGTCATCATTTTTTCACAGTCTATCGATGTATCCTCCCTACCATGTATGAAAACCACGCCATGCCAGGCCGCTACAGCGTGCATTAGTGTGCACTTTTGGCGTTTTATTTTTAACCGATGCAGCATGAGCTTTCGATTTCCGTACCTCGATTGAAAACTCGTTTATCTTTGTACAGAAATGTGCCGCATACATTTTCACGTAACCCGTTTCAATTACATTTATAATATGATACCAGTCATTACAGTTTTTACCGGAACGCCAATAAAATAACATCGATATATTCATTCGAATTCAGCTTCCGAATACCGCACCGTATCGATCGGGTATTACTACGTTAAATGAAAGTCAAATATGTTTTAAATGAATTTTTCAGAATTTACAGGTTTTAAACAGTTTGTAACTAATGGAATTTACTTTGAATTCTCCGAAATGGTTTACTAATAGAATTGTATGTTAATTGTTTAGCAAATTTTGAAATTTCTACTGAAACTTCAAACAAACTTGAAAGGGTGGTTTCTCAAGATAAAAGTCTGCTCTTTCGTGTGGTGTAGTTGGATATTCCGCTGGACCCTTATTTTTTTAGATAAATTCAAAAATATCCACAAAAATTGGTGCAAAAGTGGTGTCTCCCCGTCTTTAATGATCGTTTAAACATGTTTAAACACTCATAATGTATTAATATTGGATATCACTGTATTCGGGAAAGTCTACAGAATCTTTTGCTGTAAAGCACAATTCAATATCTTTTATAATAACTGTTAAGAAATGAATAAGTTTAACTCATGTACTGGTATGTATGTATATACCAAGGAGAGAGGAAAGGAGTGTAGTGGAAAGAGTCGACGCAACGCATGCGCAGTAGCTCACAAGGTAGCAAGCGTAGGAAAAGCATGAGAAAGATCGGCAGTGTATAAACCAGTGTAATATTATAATAAATAAGTTAGTGATTAAACAAAACGTGAAAAGTTAGCGTCTCACGGATTTCCACGATCTAACTCTAATTCTTAACAATAACATCACAATATTTGTTCAAAGTTGAAAAATATGTATTTTTTTGAAACTCAATTTTCTCAAAAACCGTACGTCTAGGAGAAAAATTAAGGACAGATTTGGAATCACCGCGAAATACTCTATAAGAATCGTATAGTGGGAATCGAAATACTGTTTGGCTGTTGGACAGTGTAATTTGTAGCAATTGACTAACGCAGAAAAACAAAATGTGATTACTGGAATGTTGACAGTCTTGCCAACAATAATACGGTGATGTGATTTACTAATTTTGCTTTTGTTATTGTAGTATACATATCAAACTATCATACAAGTATAAATTTTAACAGATTTACGTTAGTTGGTATTTTTAATTTATTCGCGCTAGAACTGACTTTTTAGACCACAGTGCGCTGGTCTGTTAATCTTGACCTTTCAGCAGGTTTATTATTTTATAACGTTGAAAATAGTGGTTCGCATATTGTATATGTGCTACCACTGCTACCGAACATAGCTGACATACGCTTAATTTTCACCATCTTTAAATGTTTAATTCACACAGATCTACAAAACGTATTTTTAAATTTTCAATATAGGCCTATATAAAAAAATTGTGAAATGCAACTTTTAGTATTTTTTCTACAATTTCCATCTATTGCAATTTTGTCCCAATATTTTTGTGACCGACTGTACATAGTTGGACTAAAGAATTTTTCCGTTAATCTCCACATTTAATTATACAATACAAGGTGATCGGTAACTAGTGTACAACCGAAACGGGAGTGATTCTACAAAAAAATAAGTCACTAAGGCTCATTCATTCATTCATAAAGCTTTGATATTATTTAGGTAATGACGAGTATCATTTTTATGCAGTATAAGGTTAAATTTTCTAATACGTCATTTAGAATATAAGAAACCGTAGTAAAAGTACCACCAATTTGTTCAACGAATGGATATCGCTAAAAGATTAATTTCTCGTTGAAAAAAAATTAGTGGTTAGTATAAGACTCAATAATTTACCTCGAGGAACCCTTCAAATTGCCTATTTTTTCCTTTATAAAGTTACCTTAAAAGTGCAGTTATTAGTTGAGAGCCTAATGATATTATAACCGCAAGGGAAAATTACCCATCGATTTTCGTCAATGTACTTTCGTTTAAACATTTCAATGTAGTGCTAGTTTCGTCGTCGATTGTATACAATATTCCATACATACATGAATACATGATTAACGTCCTCTGGCAACAATGCGTATCGTTATCGTTACTAACAGTTAAATGATTCGAGATTAGCATAATACAAGATCATAGAAACTGGCAAATTCGAAACCGATCCCTTATGCATACATATACACAAAATTTTCTTCAGTTGTAACAATGATTTTTATTCATATTAATGTTACGAGCCGAGGGCTGGCGAATAGACGTGGCCGAGGTTTGTTCTTATGAACAGGATGGTCGTGAACTAGCCGGTGCCTGTTTCATCACCGGGTGTCACAGGATGGGTTTTCGTGGACTAGCCGATGCCTGTTTCATCACCGGGTCGCCACTAGGTTAGGAAAGACAGAGGGTGTCGTGGACTAGCCGATGTCTGTTTCACCACCGGGTCGCCACTACATGGAAGGTTGTGAACTAGCCGATGCCTGTTTCATCACCGGGTGTCACAGGATGGGTTTTCGTGGACTAGCCGATGCCTGTTTCATCACCGGGTCACCACTAGGTTAGGAGAAAGGGGTAGTCGTGGACTAGCCGATGTCTGTTTCACCACCGGGTCGCCACTAGATAGGAAATGGGTTTTCGTGGACTAGCCTATGTCTGTTTCACCACAGGGTCGCCACTAGATAGGAATTTGTGAACTAGCCGATGCCTGTTTCATCACCGGGTGTCACAGGATTTTGGTAAGAGGTAAGGTATTGGGAAGTTCAGCTCTCGTAACTCTATATAGAATAGTTGATAAACCTCGAGCGGTAAAGGTTTATCGATATGGGTGCAATGCTAGTTACTGGAGTTTAAAGGATGTATTAAAGATATTGGAAACTCTCAATTATCTAAATGTGAAGAGTACAATATATTCTTAGATAAATGGAAATACAAATGTATTGTGTTATGTGGTTTCGCGGAAGCTAATTCCCGAACTCTCGTTTTTCACGCACTGAGATATGCGGGGGTAAGTGAGTTGACTTGACTTAAGAACTGCGTTTCGAAACTTCTTTCAAGTTAAAATGATCAAAAGGGAATGAGACCCAATCTCACTATAGACGCGTACAGATTCTCTTTCAAACTTTAACTAAGCCCGTGATGGCCAAGCTCGAGCCCTTTATATACCAGTCAAATTGTTCAAAAATGGTAGTGGGGGTAAACAGAAATCTGGAGGTTTGTCTATGTTTTCCCAGATGTATGCACTTTTCCATAAGGAGAAAAACTGTTTATTTGGCCATGCGAGCTGGACCTCCTGCATGGACACGTGGTTTCAAGAAGGAAGCAAAAGTCACGTAGGCAAAGCCTCCGTACGTAACATTAATTTAAATATAATTATTATAATATACACAGTACACCATGCACATAATTAATATAATATGTTCAACGCGTAACTATGTGAACGCTCTTTAACCGGCAAAACTGTTTTCTTATGTAAATTTCTCGTGTAATATGAGTGACCTAAGCCTATTGCATTATTGCAGTTCTGTACTTACGTACACGGTCTAAACCGAATAAGAAATAACTTTTAATGCAACCCCTCCTTGGCATGTATGAATAATTTATGTAGGATTTTAGGAAAGAAGCAACCGGGCAGCAGAGAGAACTAGAACTCGCGTTCTCGAAATTCGTAGCTGATTAACTCCTAACCACAGTCACGGAACTCTCCAACTTTTCCTAATCTCCATATGTTATATTTGATCTTGCTCAAGCCTGGGTTACTGATTTCACATTTATTAGTTACATATTAATTAAGTGAGTAGTAGAAGTTAGTTGCAGGATCTAATTTTCAGAGAATGCTAAGCATATACAGGGTATTTCGTCTAAAACAGGGCACCTAAATATCTCCTCTATCTCTGAAAATACAAAAAATGTTTCTAACGTAATCTAAATGGTTTCAAAAGACGAATCAGTGGGAAAAGAATCGTTCTTTATAAACTGTAATTTTTTAATCGTTTTTTCAAGGCCACTCATGTTTTTTTACATATACACACACATCAACACCGATCAACATGAATCTTGGCACATATATGTATTTTTTCATGGAGAAGGTTTTTACGCTATTCAATTTGTTGTAAGTCACCGCTGTAGATGGCGCTGCAATACATCAACTTCTATACCGTTGAACCTATCGCTATGAAAATTGGTATACATAGGTATTCGAGCACGAGGAATATTTTCGCGCTATCCATTTTGTTGTAACTCGCCATCATATTGACGACAAAACAGAATAATTACACTGTCCAACAAATTCAAACTTTTTTTTTACTTTTCGATTCTTACTATGCGATTCTTATAGAGTTTTTCGCGCTGATTCCGAATCTGTTTTTAATTTTTTTCCTAGATGCATAGTTTTTGAGAAATTTGAGTTTGAAAAAATGACGTATTTTTCAACTTTGAACAAAGATTGTGATGTTATTATAAAAGATATTGTATTGTTCTTTACATAAAAAGATTCTCTAGACTTTCCCGAATCCAGTGATATCCAATATTAATGCATTATGATTGTTTAAACATGTTTAAACAATGATTAAAGACGGAGAGACACCACTTTTGCACCAATTTTTGCGGATATTTCTCAATTTATCTCAAAAAATAAGGGTCTAGCGGAAAATCGAACTACACCACGCGCTAGAGCAGACTTTTATCTTGAGAAACCACCCTTTCAACTATCCAAAGTCGACGTTTTTACCGAACCAGAAAGCAAAATATCTTCGCCCGACACGAGCTGCCGCCAGTGGCGCTCACCACTACAACGGGCGTTCGCTGCGGCGTATCCCGTGAAACGCCTATTCTAGCGGTAAGCGCCACTGGTGGCAGCTCGTGTCGGGCGAAGATATTTTGCTTTCTGGTTCGGTAAAAACGTCGACTTTGGAAAGTTGAAA
Organism: Lasioglossum pauxillum; assembly: GCA_933228785.1. Taxonomy (NCBI): domain Eukaryota; kingdom Metazoa; phylum Arthropoda; class Insecta; order Hymenoptera; family Halictidae; genus Lasioglossum; species Lasioglossum pauxillum. Next base: position 24,334,574 of record OW121701.1, on the reverse strand, counting down.
GGGTGGTTTCTCAAGATAAAAGTCTGCTCTAGCGCGTGGTGTAGTTCGATTTTCCGCTAGACCCTTATTTTTTGAGATAAATTGAGAAATATCCGCAAAAATTGGTGCAAAAGTGGTGTCTCTCCGTCTTTAATCATTGTTTAAACATGTTTAAACAATCATAATGCATTAATATTGGATATCACTGGATTCGGGAAAGTCTAGAGAATCTTTTTATGTAAAGAACAATACAATATCTTTTATAATAACATCACAATCTTTGTTCAAAGTTGAAAAATAGGTCATTTTTTCAAACTCAAATTTCTCAAAAACTATGCGTCTAGGAAGAAAATTAAAAACAGATTCGGAATCAGCGCGAAAAGCTCTATAAGAATCGCATAGCGAGAATCGAAAAGATTTTTGGCTGTTGGACAGTGTTATCTATACAAATAAAAATGTAAATGTCCGTTTGTTTGTAATCGGTCATCTCCGTAACGGCTGAATGTAGAAAGCTGAGGTTTGAGCCATTAGACGCAGCGTTTCTTCGGGAAGGTTTATGCGAAATCAGCATACGAAAAACTCCATTCGTTCAAGAGTTTTGACGACTTTTTCCACCGGCTACAACGCTAACTGCTTACTTCAAGTTATGTGAATGTGGCGCGTTTGCGAAAACACTGATGTATAATAATCGATATGGTTTCGTGTTGATTTGCATTATCACCAATGCGTCACGACGGGAATCTTCTCAGTAGTATTCTGCTTCAAATTATATCGTGAAATATATAAAAATAGAAAAATTAACCTATTCGGAGTGATTCTGTAAGTTTCTCATTGCATTGGAATTCAGCTGAGTAGATTGATCTGCGTTTGAATTGAAATATTTGGTTAGTGTTTTTAAATTATTAAGTTTTTTCTTTGTTTTTTAGTTCGTGTTTTTTCCTTATTTAATGTTTATCAATTTTACATCTGTGTCAGATAAAAGCATGTTTTTAAAAAATACTGAGCCACAGCAACGCGTGGCGGGGGAAAGCTAGTACAATATAATTTGTGTCGTGTAAAATGGTCACTGGCAAAACATCAGAACTACACTTGCAGACTTTGCGTGTCACAAATATAATTAATCTCGCCGTTTAAATTTCTACATTGTTCTTTTCAATTGTTTTATAAATTCAAATAAATCACATATGTTTTTAGTTTATGCATGTTCAGAGAACTACGAATATTTTGTTACATTTTCAACGGAATAATAGTTGATCGTATAAAGTTATTGTAATAGGTTCTTCGTCAGCTGCAGCTAATTGTGCACAATCTACAACGTAAAACGGAATTACATTATACACATACATTGATAATACATAATAATACATTATCTACGGTAACAGAATTTGTTTGACTTTTAATTTTTTTTGCATTTTCATAACCAGTAGGCCATTCTTATAGATTTTGATGCGCTAAACACGAATCCAAAAGTCGTTTTTCTCTGTCATTCTCAGTTCTTGTGAAATATAATTTTCAATTATGAATTTTTTCGGCTTCAACTATAACTATGCAACGCGACTGATTCTTATGCAGAATGATTCCGTAGACTGTACCATATACTTTGACAGATTTTTTGACGATATAACAGAGATTTAAATATGTTTGATGAACAATTAAAGAGAACGAAATGTCTTTAACGTGCCAATTGTCTCACAAATTATTCTACGTATTTTGAGAATTACGGATCTGAAGAAAAGTCTAACTGCACCATGCGATAGAACGAATCTTTCTCCTTCAGACAGCGTAAAAAAGTTCGAACCCAGACTTCATTTTTGATTGAGAAAATAAAATAGTCCGGCATGCCATGCGCTTTCACCAGTGATTCTCAATGCGAGCGATCGCTTTGAGTTTACTGCAGTGCAGCTCAGCCGCTTATAGAAAGATATTCCATACATCAGCAACAATTTATTACGTTTATTTGCTAGATATTTGTTCCAACAAGGGCCGAATATTCTGACAGAAAATACTGTAATAAAAATCGCGGTGAACACAAAATTATTGTTAGCATTGAGGTTCACTGGCAATATACATACATATACCTCGTCTATCTTGCGGAACTGTTTTATTTTGTGAATCGAAAACGAAATCTGCGTTTCTCTTGACAGTTTTCGAAGGAAAAATGTCTTCCTCACCGTATGATATACAGTGTAGCCTCCCATATCCGAACTAATAGGGAGATAAAAGTGTTCGGATAACAGAACAATCACTTTTCTGATATTAAATTTCATTTCCATTCAATTAAAAATCAAGAGATTTTACAATTTATATAGTATTCAATGATCCCAAATCTGCCTTGCTGCTAAATCACGTATTTTTGAACGGAAATCATTGTGTAGAGCGTAGAACTACATTCTTACTGTGCTTCGAACCATCGAATTCCTACTTCAAGTGCTTCGAATGCTTCGATGTGAGAAGATACGACCTCATCATTACCGTCAGTTGTAATTTCAGTTTGTGTAATACAATTTATATGTGTGATGTGTGGACTATTATATAGGGAAGGTCAAAAGTCGCGAAGCGGTTGGAAAAATTTGTAATTCCTTTAACCTATATATTTTCCTTTTTTTTCTTTGCAGAATTTTTAAAGTATACCTGGGAGATTTATTATGTAAACGTACAGGGTTATTCAACGTACCAAAATTATTAAGTTTTATTTTGAAAATCATCACTCAGTGATACTCAAAGAGCTTATCGTCGTCATTTTAATGTGCGAAATCCCCCTATTAAATCGATGATTCAACGTTTAGTGCAACGTTTTCAACAGCATGATGAAGTATGTGACGACTTCTCCTTAACCCTCATCCGTCCCTCGTGTCAATTTGACACATTTTTCGCGAATTAAGGGGTACTGTTCTGTTATTTGTCGGTAAATTTGCCCGAAAGTTTGCGACTTTTATTTTTTTAATGCGAAACACATGTACCTAGCATTATTCATGGAAAATAATAATGTCAAAACTGCAAGTCGAATTTGTTACGAAAGAGTCCCGGTGTGTCAATATGACACATGTTCTCTTACGTACTGTCGCGGAGTTTTTCAATCACCATTATTTCAATGAGAAATTTATACGGCATTCGGAAATTGAAGGAAAATTGATTTTTTCTAAATTAGAAGAAAACGTATTACTCATATAGTATGGAAATTTACACGGGACGCGATCGAAACTGCCACACAGAAGTAAAGCAGGGTCAACGCGTAGTGCTACAATTAGTTGAAGGTTTGGGTGGACGCAATGTTATGTGTGACAATTTTTTTACTTCACACGAATTAGTAATTATATTACAAAAACAAAAGATGACGCTTGTAGGGACCATACGAAAAAATAGAAAAGAAATTCCACAAATTTTACTCGATACGAAGAAGAAGCCACTTCATCATTCGGAGTTTGTTTTTGAACACATACTAAAAGGTACAATGGTGTCTTATGTGACAAAAAGAAGACGATTTGTTATTCTACTTAGTACATACCATACGTCAAAGCAAATGAGTAGTGAAGTAGATAAAAAATCCTGAAATAATAAAGTATTATAACGCTACGAAAGGAGGCGTCGCGTCGATGTCCTCGATGATATGGAGATGGTGGGCACATACAGATGTAAGCGCGAAACAAATACGTGACCAATGCCAATTGTTGCTAATATGTTAGATATATCAGCATGCAATGCTTTTATAATATTTCCTTCACTCAATGCAACGTGGAATAAAAATAAAAAATATCGTCGACGCCTTTTTTAACTTCCCGATTTCATAGGGAAGTTACTGTAATTACCCCGAAAATCGAAAATCGATTTTTTAGCAGATCTTCACGTTTCGTGGTCATTGGAGTCATTTTAGACTATTTTCAGCAAAATGTTCGTATCTGTGTGTGTGTGTGTGTGTGCGTATGGCCGTTTGTATTTTATGAAATTTTTCGTTAACGTATTCTTAAAAAGTAACAACGCGATCAGAATGATGAATGATGCAATCGATGTGCCCCGCTGTAACTTAGAGCTGATTAGATTTTGGTCCATTTTGATCAAGTAGTTTTTTAGTTTTTTTCGAAAGGAGTTGATTAAACATTGCAATTTATACGAAAGGCGTATCCACCGAAGAAGTAAACGTAACTATATATATATATATTTAAACATATTAAAAAAAAAATTTTTCTTCCAATTATGCAACTAATGCTAATGTAACCGCGTACAATAATCGAAAATTATTCCAATGCAAGAGTGAGTTAATCATCGCCGAGAATACATTTTCAAAGAATATCGATAAAAGTACAAAAACATTTATATTACAATCTTTAAATAAACAATCAGTTCAAAACGAATTGTTAACTGAGATTAAATTGAAAATTAATATAAAATATATGATAATTAATAACATTGATGTTGAAGACGGATTGGTTAATGGAGCATGCGGAATATTAAAATTTATTACTTTTCAAGAAAATACTAAAATTCCGTCTATATTGTGGTTAGATTTTCAATTGGCCATAATAGGAGTGAAAGTAAGAACTCGTTATCGTGATTATATGAAAAATGCAAATATAAATCAAAATTTAACACCAACTAGAGGGCTATTGTTGCTCGCTCGCTTCGCTCGCTCGCGAGTAGGGTTGTTGTTGCTCGCTCGCTTCGCGAGCTCGCGGGCAGGACTGCTCTTGCGAGAATGTTAGTGGTATGCATGGCTAGTAGGGCCCACAGCTATTAATGTCTTTCATTTTGTGTGTGACTCTCCACGAGCCACACAAAGAACTTCCCGATTCGTTAGTTGCTGTATATTATTATTATTATTTATTAAGTGTACGTTTTAAGAAGATTATACGTTTTCAGGGAAATTCAATAGTTTTCTACTTATCAAAATGTTTGCTATATGGCGTCGCATTAATCCAATATCGTATGCTCGTTGCTCGCTTGGTTCCTTGATATAGCATACTAATATTGCAAAATAAATTGTCTTAATTAGTTTTTCGCAAACGATACAACTCATCATTATCCGGGTTTGCAGTATTGATCTTAGTTTTCTTTGATACTATTAATTTAAATTTTCTGTAAACCGTTCAATTTTGAAACTCTGCTCAGTGCTACATACAACATTTGCAAAGTTCGTATTTCTGATGTTTTAAAATCCATACATATTTTCTCGTATGTTTGTCCCTGACTTTTATGAATCGTAATCGCTTCAGCAGGAACCACTGGAAATTGACTACGTGTGATTTGTTATTTTTCTTCACTCGAAATATTTACTTGATTCGATATTTTTTTATTATTGGTGTTAAATTTTGATTTATATTTGCATTTTTCATATAATCACGATAACGCGTTCTTACTTTCACTCCTACTATGGCCAATTGAAAATCTAACCACAATATAGACGGAATTTTAGTATTTTCTTGAAAAGTAATAAATTTTAATATTTCGCATGCTCCATTAACCAATCCGTCTTCAACATCAATGTTATTAATTATCATATATTTTATATTAATTTTCAGTTTAATCTCAGTTAACAATTCGTTTTGAACTGATTGTTTATTTAAAGATTGTAATATAAATGTTTTTGTACTTTCATCGATATTCTTTGAAAATGTATTCTCGGCGATGATTAACTCACTCTTGCATTGGAATAATTTTCGATTATTGTAAGCGGTTACATTAGCATTAGTTGCATAATTGGAAAAAAAAATTTTTTTAATTAAAAAAAACAAGAAAATTTTTTTTTATTTTATAAAAAATTTTTTTTTTAATTATATAAAAAAAATTTTTTTTAAATATGTCTAAATATATATATATATAGTTACGTTTACTTCTTCGGTGGATACGCCTTTCGTATAAATTGCAATGTTTAATCAACTCCTTTCGAAAAAAACTAAAAAACTACTTGACCAAAATGGACCAAAATCTAATCAGCTCTAAGTTACAGCGGGGCACATCAATTGCATCATTCATCATTCTGATCGCGTTGTTACTTTTTAAGAATACGTTAACGAAAAATTTCATAAAATACAAACGGCCATACGCACACACACACACACATACGAACATTTTGATAAAAATAGTCTAAAATGACTCCAATGACCATAAAACGTGAAGATCTGCTAAAAAATCGATTTCGATTTGCGGGGTAATTACAATAACTTCCCTATAAAATCGGGAAGTTAATAATAAAAAAATATCGAATCAAGTAAATATTTCGAGTGAAGAAAAATAACAAATCACACGTAGTCAATTTCCAGTGGTTCCTGCTGAAGCGATTACGATTCATAAAAGTCAGGGACAAACATACGAGAAAATATGTATGGATTTTAAAACATCAGAAATACGAACTTTGCAAATGTTGTATGTAGCACTGAGCAGAGTTTCAAAATTGAACGGTTTACAGAAAATTTAAATTAATAGTATCAAAGAAAACTAAGATCAATACTGCAAACCCGGATAATGATGAGTTGTATCGTTTGCGAAAAACTAATTAAGACAATTTATTTTGCAATATTAGTATGCTATATCAAGGAACCAAGCGAGCAACGAGCATACGATATTGGATTAATGCGACGCCATATAGCAAACATTTTGATAAGTAGAAAACTATTGAATTTCCCTGAAAACGTATAATCTTCTTAAAACGTACACTTAATAAATAATAATAATAATATACAGCAACTAACGAATCGGGAAGTTCTTTGTGTGGCTCGTGGAGAGTCACACACAAAATGAAAGACATTAATAGCTGTGGGCCCTACTAGCCATGCATACCACTAACATTCTCGCAAGAGCAGTCCTGCCCGCGAGCTCGCGAAGCGAGCGAGCAACAACAACCCTACTCGCGAGCGAGCGAAGCGAGCGAGCAACAATAGCCCTCTAGTTTTTATTGAAATTGGACATTCTTTGGTGCATTCGTATATGTATTACGTTTCGCACACATCTACCGCGAGGATCTAATGCGACTGCACTTGTTGTACAAATAAAGGGTATACCAACAGTGATTGTACCGTCTTGTAGTAATCGTATAATGCATATTCCACCAACAAAAAAACGAGCCCGGTGTCACATATGTGAGAAATGACCGAATGCTAATATACATAGTGCCCGATGTGATTTGTCCAAACAAGCAATATGTCCCACACATCGCTTTATTTTATGCGAAAATTGTGCAAAAACTAAGATGCAGATGTTAACGCATTCATTTGAATACAGAAATATCGAAAAATAACTTTCTATCTTGTTATTTCGTCGATATTTTACCACTGTGTCAATTTGACACCGAGGGACAGATTCAGTTCGCGAAATGAGGGACGGATGAGGGTTAAGGAAGTGTACAGTGTACGCTAATAACACTGTTCAACAGCCAAAAAACGTTTCGATTCTCACTATGCGACTCTTATAGAGTTTTTCACGCTGATTCCGAATCTGACCTTAATTTTTATCCTAGACGCACAATGTTTGAGAAATTCGAGTTTGAATAAAGACATATATTTCAACTTTAAACAAATATTGTGATGTTATTATAAAAGATATTAAATTGTTCTTTACAGCAGAAGATTCTGTAGACTTTCCCGAATACAGTGATATCCACTATTAATTCATTGTGATTGTTTAAACATCATTAAAAACGGAGAGACACCACTTTAGCACCAATTTTTGAGGATATCTTGAATTTATCTAAAAAAATAAGGGTCTAGCGGAAAATCGAGCTATACCGCGCGATAGAACAGACCTTTATCTTGAGAAACCACCCTTTCAAGTTTGCAACGTCGACGTTCTTTTCGAACCAGAAAGCAAAATATCTTCGCCCGACATGAGTTGCTACCAGTGGTACTCACCACTATCGAGGTCGTTCGACGGAATACGTCGCGCGTCGCGGCTCGGCCCGTTACCACTTGCACGCTAGTGGTGTCCGTAGAAACTTTTATTTTGGTTACTAGAACTAATCGCTCCGAAATATAAAAAATTTCGTAATACTAACAAGGGCACCTTCTTTAAATTTTTAATGGTGGGTAGATATAAAAAAAGAGAGCCAACAACACGTGGTGTTAATAGGCGGTCACCCATCCAAGTACTAACCACGCTCAGCGCTGTTTAACTTGGATGATCGGACGAGAATCGGTTTATTATAACGATTTTCTTTTTAATTGTTTATTTAAAATACATACAATGTTAACCGTTTTTAAACTAACTATAAAAATAAACGAAAAGTTTTTTCTAACAATTTTAGTAATACTAATGTATAAAGGCACATTAGCGGTATACATTCTTTCTTTCTTAGTCGGAGGTGTGGCGAATGCTCACCCCTCGTAGTTCTATTTTCGCAATGAATAGAATGCAGTTCACAACCGCAACCATTTCGGGTTATCACATGCTCCTGGAAACGCCCTTAATAAAAACAGGAGCTCGCGTCAATTATTTTTAATCTTAAAACTAATTTACATATGTACATGAATATGAATGACAGAGAGGGAGGGGGATGGTGATGGTATAATGGGGTGATGTTATTTACAGTTATGTTAGGTGATGTACACGTGAGGAAGATGCGTTTGTGAAGGTAAGGATAAAGTGAATATGGGATGAGGTGAGGTTGATGATGTCTTATTTATTAACTTATGATCTAGGAGTACTTTGGTACTATCGTCGAGGTCGACATGATTGCACACTCTTCGTGATTGCACTAGGTTCTTTGGGATTGTTGGGAATGGCAGTTCATTAACAATAACAATTGAACTTGCTCATTTTGCAGGAAACTAATGAGGTGCCAGTCTATTGGCTAACCACCAATATTTCTTATAATCCATATCCTTAATTTCTACGAGATCTTTATGTGAGATAGCTGCGCTGTAACTGTAACCATGTTCAGGTGTGATTAGATCATGCCCCTGGGGGGCGTACGTTATGGCTTTTTTTACTCTGTGTCGTGGCATATGGTACAATATCGGGACTCCATTTCTGTTTTGAATGTATCCTAACTTGTCTAACAAGGGGAGTCCACAGTAGACGGGAAACGGATTTTCCTGAAACTTACAGTATTTGAAGATGACGTATCCAAATGTAATTTAGCAAAGCAGTAGCGCGCACTACTCAAGATTTCCCGAGAAAATTGCGTTTGAAAAATCGGTTTACCCGTTCATAAGGAGTTCGCGTTAACCTATGAACATGAAGCGCAGTGGTCGAGGGCGCTACGGGAAAGACTGGTAATCAGTAGGTCGCTGGTTCGCGTCTTGCTGTCGACATTTTTGTTTTAATCTTTTTTTTCAGTTTTATTCCTAAAATTTATGAAATGTACCATTAAACAATTATTTTTTAAATAAAAAATGCATGTTTTTTATTTGTGGGTATTGAAAAAAATCGAACATAAAAATAATACAGTGTTATATTTACTTTATTATTACTCATTCTTTATTAATAAAAAAAAAAATTACGTGTTAGTATGACACGACCCAGAATGATACCCATCGTAAAAGCATGGGAAACAATAATTTTTTCGGCATCTAGCACACACTATAAACGGAGCGTTTGTACAAGAGCACGCCGTTTTCAGAAGTTCTATCGAAAAACACACTTCATTCACATTCATAAAAATTTCTCTGGTATCGCAGAGTTTCGACGCATACCACGCATACTTTAACATATTTACAAATATAGGGGAAGACAGTTGGTGATTGCGAGATGGAGGGCCGCAGGCTAGGACCAGGAAAATGACGTATTCGCCATTTGGCTGTAATAAAACCGAGCGCGACGTCTGTTTTTGGGATTTACCTGGATTGACCTCGCGCCTTACATAGGTAAAAGTCTACCCCGTCCCTTCAACAGTTACTACCATCCTCATGCTGGTACTCCTTGCTTAATTGCTTTGTGCAAACACGAAAGAAGTTTTATCCAGGCAGACTCGGTTCATCCAGGTAAAGGACAACCGGAAAACCCAACAATGTCGAGATGTATAAATAGAAAATAATATCTTTTTCAAAAATAAAAATAACTATTCACAATCAGAGAAATTTTTATGAATGTGAATGAAGTGTGTTTTTCGATAGAACTTCTGAAAACGGCGTGCTCTTGTACAAACGCTCCGTTTATAGTGTGTGCTAGATGCCGAAAAAATTATTGTTTCCCATGCTTTTACGATGGGTATCATTCTGGGTCGTGTCATACTAACACGTAATTTTTTTTTTTATTAATAAAGAATGAGTAATAATAAAGTAAATATAACACTGTATTATTTTTATGTTCGATTTTTTTCAATACCCACAAATAAAAAACATGCATTTTTTATTTAAAAAATAATTGTTTAATGGTACATTTCATAAATTTTAGGAATAAAACTGAAAAAAAAGATTAAAACAAAAATGTCGACAGCAAGACTCGAACCAGCGACCTACTGATTACCAGTCTTTCCCGTAGCGCCCTCGACCACTGCGCTTCATGTTCATAGGTTAACGCGAACTCCTTATGAACGGGTAAACCGATTTTTCAAACGCAATTTTCTCGGGAAATCTTGAGTAGTGCGCGCTACTGCTTTGCTAAATTACATTTGGATACGTCATCTTCAAATACTGCAAGTTTCAGGAAAATCCGTTTCCCGTCTACCGTGGACTCCCCTTGTAAGTATACGAATGCTTCTGGAGGAATAAATCCTAAAGTTAGTGTTTCTCTGATATAGTTGTCATCTGGATATGCTGTGGGGAATATTAGGTTATTGTTTGTGACGTGTTGTGTGTTGGCGAAGTAGTTTCGTGTTATTTTTATGATGAAGCAAAAAGTCTGTGCAAAGTTCGAGTGTCCACAGATAACGGGAAAATGTTCACCAAGGCGCTGAAACATTAAAACAATTAATTTAATGGTCATAAAATGGTTTCCCTCGTATATATTCCGCATCGAAAAATATGTTAGACGAAATTTGTAGAACGTATCAATCAATCGTATATAAATACACATCTTAGTGAATTACGTTTCCAATGTTTTGTAAACAAATACCTATCTGAAGTAGGTCCTTACGAACGCGTCAACAAGGAAAACCTTAAAATCGAATTATTAAAGATATGGAATGATATTTTTCTGTTTCAACAACACGTAAGATGGTTGAATCCACGTCAAGACGAGTGGCTGCCGTAATTAAATGTAAAGGTGGACCAACAAAGTATTAAATGTAAATAAGTAATAAATCATTCTTTATTAGTTGTGTATACTCACTTTTGATTCATATTTTTACAGATCCCTAACTATTTTATGTTGCATCTCAAATATTATTTATTAGATTGAATTACGTTTTTTACATTTAATTACCATCAATCTATACTTTATGTTTTTCAAATAACTAGTAATTGTTAAATAAACGCCGTGTTCTCGAAGTGTATACTCAGTTTTAAGGCTTAATCCGTGGTGCACTAACAAAAATCTCTAACGTGAAATTATAACGACGATAAACAGATGCAGATCGGGACACTACAATCTTGTCAGCTCTCTCACTCGAATTAGCATAATAAATTTGAAGAACAGAGATCAAAATTCATCAAGCAATTACAAAAACTACATCTTTTTCTTCCGCCCTCATGTAATGTCCTACTCTCCAGACCTACGATGGAGATATGTAAACTGACCTACTCATTTCTGAATGACTCACAAGTCGCAAGTATATTTTGCTTTACATAATTTTTAACAGCTCAATTTTCGTGACGCCACTGATCAACTCTTTATCTCACTCAGTTTTCTTTGCGTGCTTACGAACTGTCTATACCAATGGTCGGGCAAACTCATTAGACAACGATTTAGATTTCTTTCGAGATCCAAATTTCTTTACAAGAATATTGTTTTTAGAAATCGGTTAAAACAAGGTACACTGAATAAAACTAGATATCATACTTTATAATAAACTTAGTTATTGATAAATATACTGCAGATCTTTATTCACAGCAAGGTTGTAACATTCGCACGCGTTCGTCTCATCAATAGCAAGTGTCGGCATTTGCTACTAACTGTCTAAAACAGTTGGCTAACTATTGGAGTAGACGTGGGAGAGAAGGATACAATATGACCAATTAAAATGTTCGGTTCTCTGATGATACAAGAAATATCTGTTTTATCTGATCCGCCACGGTTTGCCCTAGTAATCTGTGAAGGGTACTTGACGTTTGCTTGCATGTCTAAAGTGGTTGGATTCCGCTTTCTAGAAACGATGAAAAACAAATTAATCATAGAACAAGCAGCTAGTCATCGAACGAGGCATGTACATACAGTGAGAGTCAAAAGTGAGTGTACACCTCGAGAACACGGCATTTATTTAACAATTATTAGATATGCGTTAAATTAATGTAACAAAACGTAATTCAATCTAATAAAAATGTTTGAGATACAACATAAAATAGACGAGGATCTGTAAAATTATGAATGAAAAGTGAGTATACACAACTAACGAAGAATGATTTATCTCCATTTATTAATCAAATTACGTACATTTAATACTTTATTGGTCCACCTTTAGCTTTAATTACGGCAGCTAATTTTCCTGGCATGGATTCATTCCATACTTTTAGTAGTTTGATTTTAAGGTTTCCCTGGTTCGCCGCCGCGCGCATATCGGCGCGCACGAACGCGAACAGGTGCCACTTACAAATCAGTTTGCAGGATAGATAGCGTATCCTAAATATTCATAATATAAAGAATAAATGTCAAGAAATAGACAGAAATTTATAAACGAAGACATCGAGTCGCCAAAAATCCTTCTGACAATCATCATTTTAGTAAAAAAAGAACCTATTTCCAAAATTTCATCCAATCGTCTGAGCATGGACGTAATCGGAAACATAGCGCGAGATTATAATGAACACTCTTGTAGCATAGATAAAGACTAAAAAACAATATTAAAAGATTCCGTACAGTTTCAGAAATCCAGGGGTGTGCGAGATTCCGGTCGGGACGGGAATTTTTCTTGGGATCGGGACGGAATCCCCGATATTCTCGGGAATCCCGGATATTTTACGGGAATTCCGAACATTTTCGGGAATCTCGCACACCCCTGCAGAAATCCCGAAAAAATTCACGGGAAACCCGTACACCACCGGGAATCCCGAATATTCTCGAGAAAAACCCAGGATTTTTGGGATCCCGTACCGACATGATACGAGGCTTCCCATCCCGTTCCCGGCATCGGGATTCGGGAATTCCCGGGTTTCCGCACACCTCACAACTTAGAACGCTCAGCCAAATCGAAAAGGGCTCGATGTGTGACCAACCTTGTTGTTTACGGAACGCGCTCTCGGAACTTAACTCTTCCGTTTTTATTCAGAATGTGTATCGTAGAATCATATAAAGACGAAAATTCATCATGTTGCAACATCTCCAAAAATTCAAGTCATTTAATCTCGAATCTGACGTCTTTAATTTTTCAACACTTTCTGTATTTCTTTGTGTAGTATACGCCGCTGCAGCTCCCATAGTTGTTCGCAAGAACATCTGAAAATAGCACAAATCCGTTCCGATCGCCGTTCGTCGAAATGTTCGTCGAAATGCGCGGTTCGTCGAAATGTTCTAGTCTGTACGAGGCCTTAGATGTGTGTTTATATACGATTGTGACACTAGAAATACCATGTACTACAACATCACAACTTTGGTTTTTGCGAAATTGCTGCAAATATAATGTAGAATCTCATATGTATGGGGTGTATACTTATTTTTGATTCTCACTGTATATGTATGTCGGTTGTGCACTGGAATCAATTTTACAAATAAAAGTAAATTGGACACATTCGGCATCCAAATAACCCTCGGGAAGACAGGATAAAGTGCTGTTACTAGTAGGGGTGCCTTATGCCCTTAAGGCAACTGTTACATTATTATACAAGGAACCAGGTTGTACAGTTCACGGAGAATACCGTAATTGGGGAGAATTTGCCCTCGACGGTGTAGAACGCCGCGTTACTGCTCGCACTCCCCTTTTATCTCACCATCCGCGATTGTTATTCCCTCATTTACAAGCCCCACGGCGGTACACGTTACTCGCTGCGGCTGCTTGTGCACCTTCAGTCTTGCAAGGTGCCGATGACGCTACCATGTAATTTATTTATGCATTCTACTTTGACAGTAAGATGTTATCTGCAACGCGACGGCATCGCTCCTTTTCAAAGTTTACTTGTGTAATAAAATTAATAAACAACACAACGCGATGTAATTACAAAGGACCCTCTGATTTCGATACACCTAGCGTATAATAAAATCACAGTATAATACCTAATAATTATGCGGCTGGAACCACAAAAGTACTTGCTGTATTTACCTATACACTTGAGGAGAAACTGTTTAAAACGTATAATGTTTATATCTTTATTGCGTTTATACTATATTGCGTTGCTCTGAAAACAAAGTTTTTATTTAATTATCTTATACATCTTATTTACACTATTTACAATGTACAAAAATCATTACCCGAAAACAAAAAAACGACATTTAAAGTTACTAGTTAAGATGTCAATTCCTCTTTTACAATTCTAACGGTAATACCTCACTTTTACTCTATCGGGTAAGACCGTCACTACTTTACCTGCGGCCGAGTTCACATTTAAAGAAATACATTTTCTTTACAAACGTATTAAAACTATTAACAAAATCGACCAAAATAATGGTCGAGTATTTAAGAGATTTCAAACTCGTCGGATTTTTTTTCTGTAATCACGTAGTCTATTTTCTAATTATTATTGGGTTGACAAGAAAGTAATTTCGGTATTTTAAGGTGAAATAAAACTATATTTTGGGAAAATTTTGAAGATTTATGAACGCGGGATTATGAAGCTACCAGAATGATAGCAAAAGATCATCGAACAAAATGGAAAATATTTTAAAGTTCATTGCTGGAATAGAAAAATTGGGTTTTATTTCATCTTAAATTCCGAAATTACTTTCTTGCCAATCTAATAATAAGTGGACTACGGATTTTCAAATTTTTCAAATATTTTTACAGCTTTCCAATAGACCCAGATAACGCCATATATCCGTAGGACGTCCGTTTTATGTCCGGTTTATGTGCGAATGTCCTACGTCCATTTCGGACATCTCTACGATGTTCTTAGGACTTAAATTTCGTACGTTCTGCGAACGCTTAGTTCTTAGGTCCTACGAATGTTCTCACGAATAAATTTCGAATGTTCTAATGTCTTTCGAAGATCTGCCACGAGCAGCAAGTAAATGCATAAAATTCGCGGTGTACTAATAAATTATTGCTGAGATAAATTCTCCAATACTATACGTATACTTATAATACTATATGTAAACTTGTTTAAATCCCTTGAAGATTCTTTGTCTTCCAGGAGGAGAATCGAACAAGTGCCCATATACTTTTGATCGGGGGTATAAGTCAGGGAGTTCCAACTTGTTCCCCTCTAAGAACCGCAAAATCCCCACTATTGGCCAAACCTCTTCCCACTCCTACGTACAGTACAGCCGTAGAGTCAGTGGGCGGCACTGGCGGCAGTAGCGACAGAGGAACGGGAACGAAGTTGTACCTACGGCGACGATGAAGTCTAAGAGTGGGGGAAGTGCCTACGTGGAAAAGAAGCCGCGTGTGATTCCAGGGCCACATGTTGGTCCACCCTGACGTACTATATGGCAAACCCTGCTCGACAAGTGATTATATTACCCAGTTTTGCTTGAACTAACTGGCGTCCTAGTACGATTTGGAATGAGTTCTGCAGACTTGAATCATCCGATTATCAAAGAGGGTCCATAAGCTCTTTGACCCTTATGTATCCCAAAAATCGGTCGAAAGGATGATGGAAGCCGCGTGCATCTCACGAATTTATAACTTTAACTCGAATTAGAACTGAATTCTCGGAAATTATGCAACTCGCTGCATCGCCGGAAGAGCCCTTGTTCTCCTCGATTTGGAGTGAGCCCTTTGTTTTTGAATAGGCCCCGCTCTTCCTGTTCTGGCACATATTTCCGGAAAAGTCAAGAATCGCAAACAAAAAAATCTCCGTACGTAACAACTGTATTGTATTGAATACGAACTTTTATTTCCATCAGAAATACGAACTTTTATTTCCATCAGAAATATTTAAAGTAAGGAAAATAAATTAAAATGTATTAACCCTCTTAGTGCCGGGCGAAAAAGAGGTGCTTATGCGAAGATAACCGGCCGAATTTTACGATTTTACTAGGATTTGGAAAAAGGCTCAAAGAAACCAAACGAAAAGCAATATTTACATAATTCAAAAAGCAGTGTATAAAATTCTCTCGTAATGAAATTAGACTATTTATAACGTATTATAAATTTATTTTGAGATAGAGATATCTCGCAAAGCGAATAGTAAAGCGCTACAAGGTGCGGGCCGATATATCGGCTCTGGCACTTTTCGCCAGTGCAGCGAGGGCCGATATATCGGCCTCCGGCACTAAAAGGGTTAAATATGACATTCCAAATGTTTTTAATGTTCTTCAAACAAAATACTATTTTGAAAACTTATCGCATCAAATGAAACATTTTATTTTAAAAGTTGTGTATACACTTCGAAATAAATAGGATTATCTACTGTTTACTATTTGAAATACTATTTTAGCCAACTCTGATTGCTCACTTCATAGACAATTAGCGTTTGTTCCCAAAGTTTAATGTCGAATCAACTAGAGAGCTATTAGCGACGCTTTAATCTAATTTTTGTTGCAATACTGTAAACATTATAATTTTATATTATAATTTCCCATACAAAAATGAATCAGAAGAAATCAGCATTTATCCTGCAGAGATACAACCTATTACTAACTGAGCAATGATATACATACGAGAACTGTAGTTATTCAACTATATTTGCGTAAATTTACAAAATTGAATAGTGAGCAATCTTCTTGTCGCGGAGTAAACATGCGCAGACATTCTATATGTACATACAAACCTTTCGAATACTAGTACATATGCAAGAATAAGCAATCTGTATTCAGGTTTCTGCAATTAACACACTAATAATAGCGACTGGCCTGCCTTCCGCCCCGTCCGTCTATCGGTTCTCGTTCACAAGACCTCAAAGTCGTAGTTAGCAGCGCGACACGTAGAATTGTCCAGCGTGGATACACCCGATGGTGCCAGCATGTGATATATTCACGCGCCGTTCTGTGACAATGAGATGTTATCTGTAACGACGTGTGGCACACCGCGGCCCCCTTTGGGCGACGAAACCACCTCTTTCTACCTCCGACCATTCCCTTCAGCGATGCCGGGAGGACTCCTAATATATTATAACGCAGACGCCTTAGCAGCCTCGTCGACTATAGGCCTGCTCGGCTAGTTTATAGGTACCACATTAGGTTGCACGCTATTCCGCCTGGCCGAGATTGTGGAAGCGAAATGCATTACGGACGAATACCGACCGGCTACGGCTAACCAATAGCATTATAAACGTAAGCGTAACGAACCGTGGATTTATGCTGTCTTGGGCGCAATGTTGCTTATACCTTACCACCTTCTACGATCAACGAACCTACAAGATTCCTCGAAAAATTAACCTAACCTTGCATTCCCATTAATGCGTAACCGATTGATTTATGCTCGACGAATACTTTATGTTACCATTTTCAAACAGAATTTAAGAACCGTCTGATAGTATCGTTGTATTTCTCATGACTATCCTATGTACAATATGATTATCATCAAACATTACAAATCTTGTTTAGTTTCATTAACTTATTGTCGGTCTTCCAAAGTTACTTCAAATCGTTTACGGTTACACAACTGGTCTCAAATGAGACGCTTAGTATATTTGGAATTTTACAATCTTTCTAAATACGAGAATTTTCACGTGATTAACAGTATAATATACATATAATTTTTTGAAGTAAAAACGTGACATTTGGACCTTTCTATATTTATCAAATGCGACATTGGAAGAAGCTATCAAGTGATGTATACATTTTCTGGCTTGAAAAACTGATTGTTTCTTTTTATTGTTAAAGGAAAAGCTGATTTTAAGTTGATAGAAGAACTATAACTATTCCCTGTGTACGAGTTAATGTTCACGGTTTTATTTTCTATTACTGTAGTTATAAGATATAATCATACCAGCTCTTTCGTTTTTCTTTAAAATATTCTTACAACTCGCTGCATTCAAATTATTATTTTTCTACTGATTATTTTTATAAACAGATCCTAGAAAATGCCCTAAGAGTTTCTAATATTGATTGGATCAAAGAAGTTAGCTCGTCTAGAACTGTCTAGACATCGTGTCTGGACCTGGCTACGATCGAGTGGAACACTGTTATTTTCGAGTTACTCATTGACATGGTTGGCCCTTAGAATCCGTTATGGACTTGGGTACGACTGAAGTTAAGTGTCTTTTTTTTTTTTTTTTTTCACATCGCGAAAAGGCGACATCAGTTTCGGAGGAAGATCCTTGAACAAGCGATCTTTGTGCTGCGTCTTATAAGGCTATCATGAGAAAATGAAACCACGGAATCAGCAGGCGTCCCAAAATGTTTGGATTACGCCCCGAACTGGTGACTTGTCCCCTGTTTATCGCTATCAAAGTAATTATCTCTTCCCCAGCTTTAGTAGGGAATTGCAGGAGAATTAGAATTTAGAACTCTAAGATCCTTCAACGAGAATAGTACGAACCTTCTTCAAAACGATTCGGAACCACAGAACGCTACGAACCTTCGTTTTAGAAAAGTGTTGAACCTTAACTTTGAACTTGAACCTTGAATTTAACTTGAGTTTATCTTGAGTTTAACTTGAATTTAACTTGAGGTTATCTTGAGTTTAACTTGAATTTAACTTTAATCCAACTTGCATTTTACTTGAGTTTAACTTGAATTTAACTTGAATTTGCGTTGAATTTACGTTGAATTTAACTTGAATTTAATTTGAGTTTAACTTGAGTTTAACTTGAATTTAACTTGAATTTAACTTGAGTTTAACTTGAGTTTAACTTGAATTTAACTTGAATTTAATTTGAGTTTAACTTGAGTTTAACTTGAATTTAACTTGAATTTAACTTGAGTTTAACTTGAGTTTAACTTGAGTTTAACTAGAATTTAACTTGAATTTAACTTGAGTTTAACTTGAGTTTAACTTGAGTTTAACTTGAGTTTAACTTGAGTTTAACTTGAATTTAACTTGAATTTAACTTGAATTTATCTTGAATTTAACTTGAATTTAAGTTGAAATTAACTTGAATTTATCTTATACGTAACTTGAGATTAACTCGCACTTAAGTTGGACTTGAACTTCGGACTTGTACTTTTACGAACGATATGTGTGTTTTACGAATGTAAATTAGACGAATTACCGTTTGCGAAGTGGAACGTTAACTGCCCCTGAACCAGCGGCAATCTTCTACGGGACAACGCTCGAAACATTGTTGATGAAACCAAAAATGGGATTCTGTTCCATGAAAGGGCGCGCAGTGGCTCAGTGGGTAGAACGCGCGCCTACGGACTAGGGATGCCGATTATTTTCAAAAAGATCGATTTTTCTGAATCGATTATAATCGAAGCTTCAAGAATCGATCCACTAAAAAATCGTTTCCAAAATGATTGATGTCTTGAATAATCAATCTTTTTAGGAATGTCTAAAAATGATAAAAAAACGAAGATCAAAATTTTGTTGCAATCTTTTATTAAAGAAATAAAGTAATAATAATTATTAGACTGCGGATCTTTATGCATTTATTTAAAGCAAAATTGAGTATATGAAAATCGAAGAAGTTGAAAAATTTATTACGTACTTGTTTCGCGTATGTCGTTGCGCGTCAGCCAATGGTCGCGTGGTCAGCCGAGTGCGAGTAGGGAATTAGCCAATGAACGAGTTCCGTTAGAAACATTATGCGCAGTAGAATTGTCGCGTTTTAGGAACATTTATATACAGTTATTTTTTATGCTAGTTGGATCTCTTTATACAATCTCCACAGTAAACACTCCACGGTCTCCACGTACACTCATACAATTTGCCATAAAAATCGATTATTTTTATAATTTTAGAATCGATTATTTGTAAAAATCGGATATTGAAGAATCGATTCTAAAAATCGATTTATTTTATGAAAATAATCGATTTTTTAAATAATCGATTAAAAATCGACATCCCTACTACGGACTCTGTGGTCGCGGGTTCGATCCCCGACGCCGGCACTCTGGAAATATTCCATGTGCTCTGTAAACTGGTGGTGCCCAAGGTGATTCGGAACCCACCTTATAAAAATTATAGCAGTCGATGCGACGTTAAATAAACAACTAGAGGGCTATTGTTGCTCGCTCGCTTCGCTCGCTCGCGAGTAGGGTTGTTTTTGCTCGCTCGCTTCGCGAGCTCGTGGGTAGGACTGCTCTTGCGAGAGGGTTAGTGATACGCATGGCTAGTAGGGCCTACTGATATTAATGTTTTTTATTTGGTGTGTGACTCTCCAAGAGTCACACAAAGAACTTCCCGATTCGTTACTCCTTCGCCAACATCGCTAGCATCGCTTTTTTTTTGTACTTTCATCGATATTCTCCCAAAATGTATTCTTGGGAGTAGAGATGATAAATTCACTCTTGCATTGCAATAACTTTCGATTATTCCAAGCGGTAACATTAGCATCAGTTAAAAAATAAAATTTTTTTAACTCTAAAAAAAAATTTTTTTTTAATTTAAAAAAAAAATTAAGAAAAAAATTTTTTTTTTGTAATTGCGTTTGGTTCTTTGGTGGAGAATTTTCGTCCTCCCTTATAAATTGCATTGTAAAATCAAGTCTTTTCGAAAAAAAACTAAAAATCTAAAAAACTACTTGACCAATATGGACCAAAATCTAATCAGCTCTAAGTTACGACGGGGCACATCGATTGCATCATTCATCATCCTGATCGCGTTGTTACTTTTTCTGAAAACGTTAACGAAAAATTTGATTACATAGAAACGGCCATACGCGCACGCACACACACACACACACACACACACACACACACACATACGAACATTTTGCTGAAAATAGTCTAAAATGACTGCAATGACCATGAAACGTGAAGATCTGCTAAAAAATCGATTTTCGATTTTCGGGGTAATTACAATAACTTCCCTATAAAATCGGGAAGTTAATAATGATGATGATGTTCCATGAAAATGTTACCACATAATTTGGATTTGATACAATAGTATTGGGTACGGGAATAAGTTTCCGCCCTTTCGGAGATGTCGTTGTACTTATAAGTACCGATCGCGTATTTGATGGAACATAGTACATGTTTTTGAAAGGTCTATGTGTAAGCTTCAAAACGCAGTTGGTGGCAATTGTTTCGAGCGTGAACAACAGTCAATTTTTCGTGTGAAAAGTGTCGACTTTTGTTGCAAGTAAGCAGCATTTGCGGGAAGTCATGTTGCATTATTTTGTTTTAAAGAAAGGTGTTATATATTTACGGGGACGATGCTCCTTTAAAAACCATGATTTCAACGTAAGGGCAAAGATTGCGATGGTGTGCCAAAAAATTCGAAGATACAGATTTGCCAGCATTTCTTGCTGGAAATCCACGTCAAACATTTAAAGAACTGTCAATTGAATTAAACGTCGATCGATCTACTGTTGGAAAACGTTTACACGTTATGGGTATGGTTTATACTCTTCTTTTCAACAAAAAAGGGCGGCAACTTATTCCCATACCCAATAGTTAAAAGTTACAAGACTTTATCATTAATAATGCGAAATGAAATCGGTGTCATTCATTGGGAATTTTCAATATTCATTATAAAAATAGCGTTAATATTTTTCGTTCTCGATATACTGAATTGCCAAACAATTCCGTTTCTATATGAAGAACTTCCTTTGTATTCAATATATTTGCACAAATTTTCATTTTAGAAGTATGTATTAGCGAGCAAAGAATGGACATTCACAGAAATTTAGCGATATTTTTAGAGAAAATTAACAAGTTGTTGAAAGAAATGCTCTAAATACCCCGGTACCCGGTTGGTTACACGAGGGTTAAACAATTATTAACTCCTCTCACGAATTAATATTTGTAATATACTTCCTCTGAGGAAATTGGGGAACGTATCGATAACCACAGGTCGCAACAAGAGACTTGGCACCAGTGCATTTATTACCCGTTCGTATACGCTCGGTTTCTTGAACAACTGCCACTCGTGGGCCTTGCTCGCCCGCCAGACGCGTTGCTCGTATCGATCTGTAATATCGATACTTCGCTTCGATTGGTATACTACAGCTACAGTCTTAACGATATTTGGTGGGGTTAAATTAGTCTTTATACATCCGACAGTTATGGTAATGTTTTTGACTGATTTGGTTTTAAAAAGTGTTCGAATATTAACCCTTAACACTCGAGTGGTGACTCGTAGCCACCACTAAAAATTGCTGCACTATTATTCAAAATATTGTTTGCATTATTAAATATTGGCATCTAATCTATTATTATAACATTATTATAACATTTAAGTATTGTATGAGGTGTTATATCAATTACATGTGTCACGTCCGGTGGTTTAGCCATCGCTAATAATTGATATAATCAATCATGTATAACATATACCTTTTGAATTTCTTTTTATGCTAGCTCTAATAATGTTGTACGAGAAATTAAATATTAAATACTATTGTTGATAATCAATGTCGAACTATCGTATATTACATCACATTGCGTGCGATAGAATTAGGAAACCTCATTTTGAATTTGAATCTTTGTTGAACGAAATAAATACGTAGCGAAATTTATTTCATTAAATGATTGAGTCATTTCCAAATATAAATCGTGAGCGAATATCCGTTGAAGCCTGTCCATCACTGAAGACTGCGAAGATTTTTCAAAAGAATCAATGAGCAATGAATTGTTCCTCGATCTATGAGATGCGCAGAGTAATATGATCTAGCCAAGAGGAGGATAAAAAAATGCAATGCACACGATCAAGAAGAGAGTGACTGAGAAGAAAGTGATTAAGAAGAAATCGATTAAGAGGAATTGGTGATGATGTAACCACCTTATGAAAATTAAGCTAAGAACAAAGGATTGATCGATTTATAAACACAAAATACAGTCAACCAGTCAACAACTTCAGTCTACATTCAAATTTCATCAACAGTCAAAGTTATTTATCGAATCAGTCAGTTTGCTTTTTGTGTGTGTGTTATCCTGCTGGATGATAATTTCAATAGTGAAGTTAAAGTAAAAAAGTGTTAACCAGTCGAAGATATCTTTGTTACAACATCAACAACATCGACAACATCAACATCATCGAATCCAGCGCAGAAGCGACAGTTCACACCAAAGCGAAATCTACCTACCGGTAATTACTAACAATTTATGATAAGATTTCGAGAAACATTATGTATTCGAAATTTGGTGCTTAAAATATACTTTCGTTTATTTCTATTCGAATTAAAATATCAAATCATTTTTAAAGAGTTTACCCAACTTCAATTTCTACGTTCCAATTCCAAGATTAAAATCATAGAATTTACAATTACCCGAACCAAAGCCGGTGAATGCAGGTAGGTTCAAAACTACGTTGTATCTCAATTCAAATCTTTCAAATTAAACTTCAATTAAACTATCAAATCCTTAATACGTCCACCTTAGGACGTAACACATGTTTATACAGAAAAAAATTTGTTTGGAACTGAATTATTGTAGGTCGGAAGAAATGTTTAATTTTTTAATTAAAATAGCTCCGAGTGCAAAGTGTTAATAAGAGCCACTTAACCTTCTATTCTCTTGTTATAATCTCACATTCGCTATCAAGTGTGTAATTCGTTTTGCCTTCTGCACATTAAAATTCATCGATCTTCAAAATACGTCGTAGAAACATTTTTTGCAATATCTGACAATTTGTCCGAAAATTTTGTATAAAACAGAATTTTCTGTAAGCCAATTTATTGTCTAAGTAAATTCTGCTGTTGCATTTAATATAGTAATTATGCCTCCATACTTTCTAATCCACTAAGCCGTTAATTATGCGCAACGTAAACAAAAACATCAGAGTTCGAAAGAACGTAAACGAATAACGTTATAAGGAAAGAATATTGTAAGTTCTTGAAATACGACGATGTCGACGTAAATACCGACGCGAGTATAGTTTAAGTAACTCTGTTATACGTGTCGGGTAAACTTCGTGGACGTAAACACGTAACACAAACACTGCTTACTTGCTAGAGAGATATTTGTGTCATAACATTTGCTACTTGTACCGCACATAATTTGCAAATAACTCTAAACTAACTTCACACTGATTTCGAACGTTAAACAGTAAACAATTTTGTAATCTGCTCTAGATCCGCTAAAATAGCATAGGAAATATCTATTCGCGACCACTGTACTATACGAAGATGAGAAGATAGCCGGACAAAGGAATGCGGGCCTGATTGATTATCGAGCACATGTAATTTCATTATTGAGTGAAATGTTAATATCAACGATTCCCGATATCAATGGCATCCAGCACAAAGATTAGTCTATCCCCTATTGTTTATGCATATGCCATCCCACTGTCATCTTCACATCCCCACATATGAAACGGAGTGTCGTAAAGGTTGGGACACGTTTTAGTTTCCAGCTATAAAATTTCATAGGATGAGAATTATGCAATAAAATATACAGGGTTTTGCCGATAAATGTCCGAAACACGGATCAGGCCAGGGATACTATTCTTTGTCTTTTGCCAAACGTAGAAAAGGACAGCGTAATCTAACGAATCCAATAACAAAACTTCTTTATTTTTCATTATTTTTTATGGGACTTTCACCAACATATTCAAGGTTTTTTTCTAATGAAAATGATACCAAATACGATATAATTCCAATAATATTTACTTGTGTAATGAACGACGAAAGTTTTCAACGCAAAGAAGGGCAGCGTATGGGAAAGAAAGAGACGCGGAAACTTTCATCGTTCATTATACAATATCATCGGAATTATATCATATTGGGTATGTTTTTCATGAGAAAAATGCCGCGAATATGTTGGTCAAAGTCCCATAGAGAATTAATGAAAAATAAAGAAGTTTTGTTATTGGATTAGTGGTGGGCCACACCGATATACCCGACCCTTATGTATGTAGAATCTCGTAGGGATATTAGGTACTGTTTAAAGTTTAACCCTTTGCAATCGGAGCTAACTTGAAAATTAAACATTTCTCCCGACCCAGAATAATTCCATTCTACTTTAGAGTATCTGAAACTAGTGGTTTCAGGCTTTCAAACCGTTGTTTAACGATATCGATACGGCAATTTTTGACGGAGTTATGATTACGTAAAGTGGGACCAATTTTTCGGTTTCGCACAAGTGATCCCTCAATTCTTTTCGTATATGATTCTTTTCATCTTATAAATAGGAAAATAAATGTAATATCTTATACAATATTTAAATGTTTAGTAATTGGATAGATCCCAACATATTTAATAGCGTAAACAATATTTTGAAAAATGCTATAATAATTTTTAACGGTGACTTGAGAGTCTTGTATGTTTCCGTTTTAATAGTCATATCAATAATTGTTTTCTGGAAATGTAGTGTCATTGTATGTATATTCACAAATTCACATATGTAGATGAAATTTTAAAATATTGAAATAGAAATAATGGTTAACCATTACGTTACGTTTAACGTAAGTTCTGCTTTTGATTCAGCTAACAATGTTTAGCAATGAATAAAAGAAATTCTCTTTAGTTCAGTTTAGTTTTAGTAGTTTAACATTGGTTCCACTTTTGATTTAGTTAACAATTTGTAGGAATTAATTAAAGTAATTCTCTATAGTTTAGTTTAGTTTAGTTTTAGTGGTTTAACACTGGTTCCACTTTTGATTTAGTTGTTAACTATGTTAAATATGTTTAGCAATGAATAAAATAAATTGTCTTGAGTTCAGTTTAGTTTTAGTAGTTTACATTTCATATTTGGAAATCGGAAAGTGCTTTGGACATTCGTTAAAAAGAAAACCAGTGGAAACATGGACTAGAATTTACTGGAGAATAAGCTGTGTATTGTTCGCTAATGATAGTTGTTCTACAATAACCTCGTTCGTCAGCACATAACGCATTATTGCAGAAATGGAAACGGATAAGCATTCTTGCCAGCATGTATCATCTTCGTTTCACTGATTGCTCGATCGAGACTCGCAGTAGGCTGTATGAGAACAGATCCTATTGCACCACTTGTGCCTCCATCGATGAATTATTGACAAGAGGGATGTTTTTAAATTGACCTGCAACCAATCACCTGGAACATCACGGACATTCACTTTTTGTTCATTGCAACACAAACCACTTTTAAAGCAAACAACCTGGCCTTTTGTATGCCAATCAGAAACTCTTTCTTTTCCTCCTACTATTCTCGTTTTTTTTCATTTCAACAATATTTCTGGTGCACGTTCAAGTTCGTAATTCAAGAGTTCCAAAAATCCGCTACGGTGGATAAGAAAAATATACAGTAGACTGAAGAGCAATCCATATATGTATAAACAGAAGTTTACGTTACGAGTTCAAAACCCATGCTTGTAAATATATTTGACGACACTCAACAGTCTATTCTTAACTATCAAGCATTTTATTGTAATAAAAAAATAAAAATACATACAAATATAAAATACAATTTTATTTCATAAGATACATTGTTTAAGCTTTATATAACTTCGTACTACGATCAGGGATAAAAAGGATTCATTTACACTACTGCTCATGGAAATATGGACACTTGAAAATTAAGAGAAAAAGCAAGAACAGCAATTGGTACAGAAATTACAGTAACATCGTTTCTAAAGTACTGTTGAGAGATGACAAGAAAGTCCCGGGGGAGGGGGGCACAGAGGCAAGAGGAGTCTATCGTTCTGCATAACAGTAGAAATGTGTGTGTGGCCGCTTCGGCCAATAGAAGGCGCGCACCTTCCAAGCTAGCCAGCCAGGGACCTTCTTGTCATCTCTCAGCGGTAGGTGCTGACATTCTTTTCTTTAACTATTCTGCACTGACACCTTTACTTTTGTATAAAAATATAATTGTTACACTATGAAAAGTTAGATGCAGTCGGTTAACGTTGTTGTCAAACGAAAGGGGTCAAATGACCCATTTTAGATTTTTTAGTTGACAATCATTGAAATTGTAAAGGTGTTTTCACGGGAATTTATTGAATATACTTTTTGACTCCAATAGATGATGATAGCAATCTATATATACAGGGTGTCCCAAAATTCGTGAACTTCCCGAAAAGGAAGACCATCCGAAGAGGCTGAAAAATCGTGGGGACTAAGTGCCGCACCCTGTATCTAGAGTGAAAGGCCGAATTAACCAGTGGTCATATAGAAATATTACAAACATAATTGACAGAAACAATTGAAAATATGCCAGACAAAGAAATATTATATTCTAGTGATCAGTATTGAACAAGATTCAGATCCAAAACACACATTTAAAATTGTGTAAGAATGGTGAACTTCTCGTTCTCAGCTAGTTAGGCTAGCTGGTTAGGTTTTGCTTTACGTAGACAATTTGAATGTTATTATAATAAATAAATATTAATAATAAAATTTATATTATATTTATATTAGAAATAAATATTATGTTTATTTCATAAACTGTATAATGAATATGTCAAAGTTTTAAATTTATTATGCTGTAGAAAGGAAACGTTACCGCACAGGAAGCATTGTGTATTATATCAGCTATCATATAACCAAGCTGGAGGGTGTAGTTCACGGGCTTCTTCTTAGAAGCAGAATGAAGTTAAAACACAAACTGAGTATATTAGAGGTAGAAATGGTGAATCACATTCTTAGAATAATAATTCGGGACAGCTGCGTTTAACCATTTCGTTTATACAGGGTGAGTCCGAAGAAACAGAACACCTAAATATCTCCGTTACTTATCGTTGTACAAAAAAACTTCGTAGGACAAAGTTACACTGTTTGAAGGGCCACATATAACGGTGTAAGGGAAAAAAAATTTCAAGGTCATTTTTATGAGATTTCAAGGTTATCGATGTTTTCTTAAATGGAATGAGGTATTTTTTAATACATCAGTCGATGAAGCTGGATATTCTTTATAAAAAAGTACTAACCTATGTATGTCGAAAAGTTAGTAGTTCAGGAGATATTTCAATTTAAATAACTCCAAAATACCATTACTGTCGTACTTAGGCGTTAGTGTTTACTTACTCGTGTAACGCCTTATTACACAAATTGTTGAAAATTGAGAATATCTCGAGAAAAGTAGTTTTTTATTTATTGATAAACAAACCAATGAATTTTTCCAACTGCTTTCGATTGCAGCGACATCTGAAAAAGAAATTACGCCAATAATAACAAATCAATGGAGAACCAAGATTTGCTATGAAAAAGGGTTTCCCATTGAAGGTTTTGAAATAATTCTCTCTCCCACCCTCAGGAGGTGGGGATGGGGTTATTATGGGGTTACAAGACTTCAAGGTCATCGATATTTTTTTAAATGGAATGAGGTATTTTTTAATACATCAATCGATGCAGCTGCACATTCGTTATAAAAAAGTACTAACCTATGTATGTCGAAAAGTTAGGAGTTCACGAGATATTTCGATTGAAATATCTCTAATACACCATTACTGTCCTACTAAGACGTTAGCGTTTACGTACTTGTGTAACGTTTTAGTACTACAGTAATGGTGTTTTAGAGTTATTTAAATCGAAATATCTCGTGAACTACTAACTTTTCGACATACATAGGTTAGTACTTTTTTATAACGAATGTGCAGCTGCATCGATTGATGTATTAAAAAATACCTCATTCCATTTAAAAAAATATCGATGATCTTGAAGTCTTGTAAAAAAATGACCTTGAAAATTTTTTCCCTTACACCGTTACATGTGGCCCTTCAAACAGTGTAACTTTGTCCGAAGAAGTTTTTTTGTACAACGAAAGGAACGGAGATATTTAGGTGTTCTGTTTCTTCGGACTCACCCTGTATACTACACATATACAGGGTGCAATCGAAAATTATGTACAAGCGACCACGTGGTGATTCCTTATGAAAACAAAGTTCTCTTTTTCCTGAGATCGGAAAACGCCCTACACCGTTACTTATAAAAAAGATGACTATGTTCCAGCAGGATGACGTACAGAGATCGTATCTTTGATATTTACTAATATCGAATATTTGCTAATAATAGTATACAAACGTCGGAATTTTAATCCTCTTGGGACAGTGCAGAAAGTACAAACGGGTAGTATACATTGTTACGCTGAATCAAACTTTGGAGCTGGTTGAATCTAATGAGATCAGGCCAAGTTTCCCTTTCGAATCAAGAGTAACTTTATAGATTTCGCGAGTTCGGTAATTAGTCTATTTTGATCAATTCAACATAACCTCTCCGCGTTCGCTGCATCGTCACTGCGTCACCGAATAGACAGTAGTAGTACTTAGGTAACTACACAATTATTCTATACACTCAAATTCTTACCGCGACAATACAATGACAATAGAATCCAGAATCCTTGAAACCAGAAACCTTGCACCCCTACAGTCTCAAACACAGTTGAGGGTCAGTGCTCGTTTGGGGCAGCGTCAGTGTAGCTGGTGTTGACTCATTAGAATTTATTGATGAAATAATGAACCACAGGGTCTATATTGACAATTTGAAACGCAGTCTTGATGCCCGGGCAGAGAAAATGAATATTAAAGACGATTTCGTTTCCATGCGCGATAATGATCCGAAGCAGACTGCGTATAATGCCAGAATATGGATTCTACATAATACACCGGCGCACTGGTGCAGTCGCCCGATCTAGCTGTTCATTTGGTAAATAAAAAAGAGAAAACAATTTTTTCCCTGGTTCTCCCAAAAATTTAATATGAATTCAAATAAAACCATGACATTAGTGACCAAAACAATTATTTCGGTCTCGGCAAGTGTTCCGGAGTACCTACGTTATATTCTATTATAAATCAGAGAACTTTTAGCTTCGATAACTTCCTAACGAATAAGTTTAGGACATAAGTACTTTTATATAGAGCACAACAAACTGTATCAATTGGCGCGACTGCGCCAATTTTTGACTAAAAATGTAGGTTTCCATTTTTAAATAAAGTGCAGTTGCATTTTTCCGATGAAAAAAATTATATCACTTTCGATTGTTTATTCTATCAAAACCACCGAAGAGTATAAAACAAAAAGCAGTAAAATTACTCTATATACCTTCCTTTACATCCAAGCTATGTTTTTATCTCGATTTGATACACTAAACTTGTGAGAAAAATCATTTCTATAACACAAGTTTTTCCATGCTTCTCTCGGTCACGAGAATATGTTACTTTCAAGTATGTATAGGTTACTAACTAGTACTGTTTATGGAAAAATATTATTGTAGAGTACTCACATATACAGGGTGGCCCACATAACTCTGAACAGCTCAATATCTCCGTTACTTTTCGTTGTACAAAAAAACTTCGTAGGACAAAGTTACACTGCTTGAAGGGCCATATATAACGGTGTAAGGGAAAAAAAATTTCAAGGTCATTTTTATGAGATTTCAAGGTTATCGATGTTTTTTTAAATGGAATGAGGTATTTTTTAATACATCAATCGATGCAGCTAGACATTCTTTATAAAAAAGTACTAACCTATGTATGTCGAAAAGTTAGTAGTTCAGGAGATATTTCAATTTAAATAACTCCAAAATACCATTGCAGAAATGCTAATATAGGATAATAGTATTAAATTTGTATCTTGAAAGTCAAATGAAATAATGTAAATTACAACTAGATCAGATTTCATATACAGCGTGATCATTTTATCTGAAGACATTGAAATATCTCGAGAACGATGCATCGGATCAAAACAAGTGGGTAATGAAAGTTATTCGTCGCTAAGGGGGACATCCAATAATACCAAACTCGACCCCCTGGGGGTCGGGGTGGGGGAAGATAAAAAACTTAAATGGGAACCCCCATTTTTCATTGCAGATTTGGATTCTCCAGAAAAAAATACACAAATTCGACCTAGGAATTTTTTCATTTTGGTTCACAAACGGCGCTGTAATGGACAAAAATCAAAATGGGTAAAAAATCGTTGAAAATTGGGGATGTCTTGAGAAATACACATCAAATCAGAAAAATAAAAGTAGACGTATTTGATATTTTTAGGAATGCTATTCAATAACACCATAATTATACCCTGCATAACCCCATCCCCACCTCCTGAGGGTGGGAGAGAGAATTATTTCAAAACCTTCAATGGGAAACCCTTTTTCAAAGCAAATCTTGGTTCTCCATTGATTTGATATTATTGGCGTAATTTCTTTTTGAGATGTCGCTGCAATCGAAAGCAGTTGGAAAAATTCATTGGTTTGTTTATCAATAAATAAAAAACTACTTTTCTCGAGATATCCTCAATTTTCAACAATTGTGTAATAAGGCGTTACACGAGTAAGTAAACACTAACGACAGTTAGTACGACAGTAATGGTATTTTGGAGTTATTTAAATTGAAATATCTCCTGAACTACTAACTTTTCGACATACATAGGTTAGTACTTTTTTATAAAGAATGTCCAGCTTCATCGACTGATGTATTAAAAAATACCTCATTCCATTTAAGAAAACATCGATAACCTTGAAATCTCATAAAAATGACCTTGACATTTTTTTTCCCTTACACCGTTATATGTGGCCCTTCAAACAGTGTAACTTTGTCCTACGAAGTTTTTTTGTACAACGAAAAGTAACGGAGATATTGAGCTGTTCAGAGTTATGTGGGCCACCCTGTATATTCAGGCACATGGGTAAAAAGTTTTAGTCATTTTGAACAAACTAAAATTGTTGACTTCTGGCGCGCTAAACAGGCCAAACACCCCACTGTGCGGCGTGCGCCCGTCACTACAAACCAATATGGCGGCGCACTTATAAGTCAAGAAACTGGAAATATCCTCAACTTTAAGCGACCATAGCTCCTCAACTATTGATCCTGGAGGTTTGAAACTTCGATCTGCATCCGCGTCGGATACAAATCTACTGGATTACATACCAAATACATCATAATTCGTAGGAGAAAGGCACAAATTTTGAGTCCGGTAAAGTAAAGAGCAGCCAATACTAAGATATGTAATGTACAACCTTATTATAAAAGAATGTAAATATACAAAACGCCAAAAATTAATGCGTAAACCACTGCTCGTTTACAATTTTTTGAGAAGTATGTTCATTGGAAGGAAAAATGGCGAAAAATTATCTTTAGTGATGAGTTGTTATTTCCACGATTTGCGTAAAGAACAAAAAATTTCATGCAGTCAACAATTCGGTGGTGGTGGAGTAATGGTGTGAGCGGGAATTGGGTACTATGGAAACACGGAAATGAAGTTTATAAGTGGAAAAATGAACAGTGCAAAGTAAGTACATTAGTTTAATCGACGAACAATTGAAGAGACATGCTGCAAAAATTGCGGGAACAAACTTTATTTACCAGCAAGATAATGTAAGTGTTCATACCGCGATGATTGTAAAAGAATATTTTACATGGGAAAATATTCAAATTTTGGAGTGGCTAGCCAGGTCTCCAGATTTAAATGTTATAGAAAATTGCTGGCCCATTTAGCCAAATCGGTATATGCCGGCGGAACACAATTGCGAAGTCTCGGAGAATTAAAAAACTGTAAGTAAACGAAACTGGGTATCATTAAGCAGAAACGTGGTTAAAAAATTATATAAACCTGCACCGAAACTTTTATTCCAAGTTATACAAACAAAAGGCGGAGTTACAAAATATTAAGACATTATTTTTTATATATATACATTATATTTTAGTTATTTTAAGAAATGTGTGCTATCTTTTCGACGCTCCGATTTTTCGTTTAATGTTACATATTTTATATAAATATGTATAAATAATTTTTTATTCTTATTACCTTGTATCGAGGTCACAAACAATGTAATATACTACTTGAAAAGATAAAAACCATTTATCTGTATAATGTGCTATTTTTTTGTCGCAGATTGTAATTATTGAAATTACAAAAATGGTTTCATTCCGAAAATCCGTTGTCTACATACATTACAATCCTTTTATAATCTATTTAGTACATTTATAACAACGAAGCTGTTAAATAAATAATTATGTTCTTTTATTGTTAAGCAAACTGAAGAAAATAATATTTTTGTTTTGCATAAAGATCCGCTGTCTATATACATTACAATCCTTTTATAATCTATTTAGTTAATTTAGTACATTTTCAAAAACGAAGCTGGCAAATAGATAATTATATTCTTTTATTGTTAAGCAATCTGAAGAAAACAATATGACAGAAATAAGATTAAAAGTCGGTAAAAAAGGTCAGTTTTTTGTTTAAAAGCAAATATTATAGGAATAATGTGTTACATAAAATATTCTCTCCATAATGAAAATACCACCCACAACTCCTTTCGTTTTGATTATAAAACTGGATAAAAGTAAATCGTTTATGTAAATTGTTCGAAGGAAAATCTTAGTTTATATTACTTGTGAAACATACAGAAAATCAGTAGTACTTTTAATAAGAAGACAAGTATTCATTAAGTTTTTATTTCCATGGCAAGAGCTAACATTTGGAGAAAAATAATTACAAAAATGATATGTAAAAATGTTCGTCGAATATTTAAATGCGAACGCTGTTCATGGTTGGAACGTGCATAAGCTCAGCCGTAGTAGGGTAAGTAATTGATGTAATTATGAATCTGCATAGGTGTATGTTTACCTTAACAGGTTGAATGCGAGGTCGATACACATGTACACTACCGGTTAAAAGTTTGGAATCACTTGCTGATTTTCGTAAAAATCGAATGTATCGATAAATTTTTAAATGATACACCGTTATAATATCAAAATAGTAACTAGTTGAATAATATTTCTAAACAGATTTCGGCATTTTCTTATGTCCATAATGCTCTTGCATATGTATAGTTTATACACCCAGTGTAAGACGATGTTCGGAATGCACTTTTCTAAAGGGACATCGTTGGCAACTTCTACAAGAAGCATGAAAAAATGTATAATTAGAAACATTCGAAAAAATAATTGCCAGGATGCCCTGAATATGTCAGGCTGTTATTCAAAATAAATGCGGTTTTTAAATGAAAGAGCAATTCGAAGAAAAATACGCATTCCTTGATAATTAAAAATAATACAAAATGTAGTAAAACATACTGCTCGTAAGTTCTTTGACATGTTAATCTTCCTTAGTTGTCCTGAAGGCATTCAGTTCTTCTTATAAACCTTCTGTTTCTCTGAATTTATGCCGTGATTTCAAACTTTTGGCCGGTAGTGTATGTATCGCATATCAGGTATTTTTAACTGACGAAGACGAAACATATATCGCGATTTTACTAAATTACTTTTGGATAAATTAGTAATCTAAGTACTACGCAGGTAGTGAATTAACGTCCGTTTACGTATTAATTCTAAGCATTGAAAATAGAGCAAAACTATGCAAAAAATTTACATCGTTTGGATTAGTTATCATTCGTTTGCTCTGACCGCGTTAACTAAATGAAATCTTAAAGAATTTTTTATGTTTCAACACGATAAGGGCCTGCCGTACCGCGTAAAAGAAGGAATGATTACTATACGGGGTCAGCCGTTTGATTGGCACATATTTCACTACTATACACTGCATACTGTATAGGATACAGTTGAACTTATACGATTTGAACTTTTTTGGGCAGCTAGAGCAATTGATTGCAATTGATCGGAATTGTCCTTTCCAATTATCAGCATTTAAAAACTTATAACTATGTATTTAAGAATAGTTTGTCGGCTATCATTATCTATAATAAAATCCATGAAAAATAATGTGCCGAATTCACAGCAATCTTCGAATGAAACTACTATTTCTGAATTATATTTGTAAAACGTACTACTACAGATAAGGTAATTTAAATTTTTAGTTGTGTAGTCTAGCAGACTAAGATTGGTCCAGCGGCCCCACCCACAATTTTTATTGATATTGTGTGGAAAACAATGGTTTTAGGTTGAAAGATAACACCCTAAAATTTTAAGTCGCTAACCCTTTGTATAAGGATGATATGAGGGTAAATACCCTTAACTGTATCATTTTCTTTCCCGGTTGTTAATTAAGATATTCAAATTAAAAAAAAAACGAAAATACTCGAACTTACCTCTTTCATATCGTACATTTTTTTCGCCATTGTAAGCAAATTATTAAGGGTAAAAAAAAATCATTTACTTTTTAGGGGTGGGAATTGCAAGCAATCCTTCGAGTGACCACTTCCGATTTTCAGCCTCTAACTGCAATAAATCTAAGGATTTTCATTCTTTCAATACCTGTCGTTCTTTCCCCGCATCAACCGATATCGATGAAACTTTCAGAGAGCATATAATTGACACAGATCTACAAAACGTTTCTTTAAATTTTCAATATAGGCCCACGTTAAAAAGTTGCGAAATGCAACTTTAGTATTTTCTATAGAATTCCGACCAATTGCAATTGTTGAAAAAAATTTCTTTTCACAACACGTAGTAAACCAATTGCTCCAACTTCTCAAAAAATTACAAATCGTATATATTCCAGTATTTAAAAATTTATCGTTTTTATGAGAGCGTCCGAATATTAACCCTTTGCATTCGTAGCAATTTCAACTAGGAAATTAAACATTTCTTCCGACCTAGAACATTTCCATTCTCTATGATTTTTGAAATTTTATGGATATGAAATTGGTATAATACCTCATAGAATACCTAAATGTTTAGTAACTGATTAGATACTGTCATATTTCATAATGTAAATAATGTGGCGCCTCAGAGTCGCCATTCGAGTGCTAAGGGTTAATGGGAGTCACTCTACTTAATAATGTAAACAATATTTTGAATAATGGCACAGCAACTTTTAGTGTTGCCTCTCACTGTCTCAGAGTCACCATTCGAGTGCTAAGGGTTAATTATAGACTTATAAGAAGCACCATAGTTGCCCGAGTGGATTGCAGCAGCCACCTTTTTATAAGATCCTAACATACAAAATGATCCTTTATGTCCAAGTATCTCATATAGACTGTGTAAGCTGGACCATTGCCGAGGTAAGCACGTCCCTTCTCACCCCTTCTACCACCGTTTTACCCAATGAAATTCAAAATCTCTAGTACCATTTGGATTACAGCTAGTTGAGATAAGGCTACATTATTACACCTGGCAATGGCTTCTAGCCGGTAGGCAGATGGCAAAGACCAAAAGATGAGCCTGTTCACTGGTGTAATTACTAAACGTCTATCCAATTCTTACAGCTGATTCTTTTACTTATGATTCTCTATATCCTTCTCTGTATCCTATCCTTATGTATAGCGTCACGTTCGGTGGTTCAGCCATTGATAATAATTGATAAAATCAATCATGTATAACATACATTTTCTCAATTTCTTTTTATGCTTGCTCTAATAATGTTGTACGGAAAATATCATATACTATGATGGAAAATTAATTTTAAGGGGGATCTATACCCAATGAAATAACTAGAAAGGAACTAGAATCTTATTAGATTTTGGGTCGAAACATGGGTTTACGCGCGGCGATTTTTTGTCCTTATTTGAGCGGATTTTGGACTAGGTGAGGACTCATTCTATAGAGGAAGGTTAAATCCGGCGCGCTCTGCTATTGATTTAACGAGATTATGTTTATATCTAATAATATGAGTGCTCAAAGTAGAGAAAAAATCTAGAAAAATAACCGCAGATTTCAATGTATTTTCCTGTCGCAAAGAGATTTTTCTGACTGATATGATGAGCAGAGCGCGCCGTGATGAACCTTCCTCTATCAAATGAGCCTTTGTGTAGCTCAAAATATGCTCGTATAAGGACAAAAAATCGCCGCGCGTGATTTCATTCACATAAGCAGAGATTTCCCCATATTACGTTCATGAAGACAGAGGTTATCTCTGATGTAGAGCCAATCTAGAGCCAATTTCATTTCAGTTAGTTTACACGAGATGGTGCCTAGTCAGAAGGACTGTCAATCAGTGCTGCGATATTGTGCAACATTTCACTGCTGTCAATGTGGAATCATAGCAAAACTGACACAGACGAGGTACATATTCTCATCGGTGGCACAAATATTAGTGCGACCTGCCCTGTATAACGGCATTCGCGACGAGATGAATAGAATATGGAAATAGCAAGCAACTCCATCTCGTGTTCATTATGCAGTTGCGTGTTTATCAATGTTACCAAACTTTTTTTCTGCACAGAGGTTGATAACATTGATAAATAGCCCAAAATCCGAGGGTATAGATCCCCCTTAATCTTATTTATAAATATACTCTTTTTCTGAACATTGTTACTATATTATTCTGTATCATTGCTTGCTCAATACTAAAACAGAAATATTATTTGAAAATTGATGAGATTTCAAAGAATGAACGTGACTACCGTTTGAACTAAAACAAATCACAAATAATGAAAAATAAGGAAAATTATAGAATAAATATATATTACAATTGTTCAACTACATATAAATTAAAGTGTGCCGTATTGTCTAGAGATATGAAGTAACAAGAAATAAATGGTGTAATTGTTTGTTGGAAAACGTGCAAAGAATACGGTGTAAACCAGTTTAATTAAATAAAAATGTTGAAAATACAGTTCCTCACCCAAAAAGAAGAAACATTTTTAATTATTTCTTACCTTTTAACGACTTAAAAACAAGTTTATATGGTCTTCAATTACGTTAGAGAAGACTTCGATTGATCACAGAGAAACTTTGTTAGGAAAACTTGAAATCGAGATACTAATGACAGAAATTTCATATGGCAAGAACTTCAACGACCAGTGTGTGTAATTTATGTCGTTACACATTTCTAAGCAGAAGTAATATTAGTCGTATAAATGTATTCCTTTTGATAAATCGCAACACACAAAAATAACGATCAATATTCTGTCAATCTCAATCTTTCTGACAAAAAGTATTCAAAATTTCTGTCACTCTTGAGCTGGCAGAAACTATACTTTATACTAATTATAAATAAGCGATTTAATACTTCGAAGGTTATACGATGGTTAAAGTGAAGAAGGACGTCTAAAACGTGCCATTTTTTCGGATATTTTCTTATTTCAAAACTACACATACAGAAGAAAATCTAATTACTCTACACGATGGAACGATCTTTCGGACGGACCGGACGCGGACGGTGCGGTGCATGGCAGTCGTAATAGGACCGCTCAGCGTAATAGGATTGCCGTATGCGTACAATTGAGCCAACCTGCTGTACTCTTGTATTTTTTCATTATTAACAGTAATTTAATAGTAACCTTTAATAGTAAAATAACCGATTAGAATGTAATATCTCTCGACATATAAGACCCCACCATTTAATACCACTGCCTATTAACCTCTGGCCGCATTTTAACGAGTCAAACTCGTCATGAATATTTTAACAAAGTCTAACAAATAGGAATGTTACGCCTTTCTGTTTAGATGATAGAAAATTGGATTCGTTTGTAATCAATACTTGAGCATTAATATAAATGTAGCCATACAAAAAATATACATTTTCTTTTCCCTTCTACGTCATTTTTGGGGATACAGATGTTTTAATCAATGTAACTGTAAAGAAGACTTACTCTTTATCTAATATGTACCTACACAATTGACGTTTCCTACGTTAAGCAGTCTATGCATAGAACATAGTAGACGGGCATATAATAAAACAATTTCGAAGTGTATAACAAAACGATCGATACAGTAGTCAGTAGAGTAGAATTGAAGAGAAAGCTTTGTTTTATGGGTTACAGTTAAACTAATTGTAAATAAAATTTGAAATAGTAAAAGTCGTCTTGAAAGATAAATCGCGAAAGGTAGTTTCGTACTCGTAAAAACTG
Source organism: Lasioglossum pauxillum (assembly GCA_933228785.1). NCBI lineage: Eukaryota > Metazoa > Arthropoda > Insecta > Hymenoptera > Halictidae > Lasioglossum > Lasioglossum pauxillum. Next base: position 24,295,832 of record OW121701.1, on the reverse strand, counting down.
ACTAGTTGCTTTATGGTACTCGCGTTTTAAACTAAACAACAGTTATGTCATCAATCCCCGTTTTGTTTCGCTGCAACCATGCTGTCCTATTTTTTACTACATTCGTCGCGTCGTCTTATTTCTGCCTACTCGCTTCTATCGACATCCCTCCGCACCCGCATTTCTTTCTTCGCTTTCATTTTTTTTTCTATTGTATCCACATTTTTCTTCACGTTAGAGTTTAACTGATATACTTTCCATTTCTGCTGATTCCTTTCCTGCTATGATTTTACCAACGTATTCTTTTCTACTTCTCGGCACGCTCTATCATCCCTCGATCCATTGCTCACCATCCTTTGCTCTACTTTTCCTTATTCTCCTTAAATTTCTTTGTTATCTTCTCCCTTGTCTCATTTGTCTTTTCCGTTAGTATCTTTAACTCTTTCCTTATCTCACTTCACATCCGTACTAGCATCTGCTGTAGCTCTCCACCCCCTTTCTCAACTTTCCTATCGGCGATTCACCTATCTTTCCGCTCACCCTAGATTGCTCCTTGCTCATTACTCGAATTTCTCTTCCTTTTTGAAAATTCTCTATTCCTTTCGCGTCCCATACTTCTGCTCCTACTGTCTCTTCTCTTCCAATCTACACATGATCACCTTCTTTTTGTTTCCCAACTCTCCCCTCCTCCTCACAGTAAGTCACTCACTCCTCTGTACCTACTTCTTGTCGTCCTTGCCCCACCTGCACGGTTTGTTATCCTTCCTCTATTCGTTTCTTCTTGTATGCCCTGCCATTCTTTCTTATCTTCGCACTTCCTACCATTGATGTTCACTTGCCGACCTTACTTCCTAATCCTCTATAAGTCCCTATCGGTTTAGCACTCTGCTCTATGTACTCGGCAAGTGTCACTCTATTATCTTCTCCGTCTACTCGTCTAACCTCATCTAGTTCACCTTGTCTCGTAACTTCTCCCCGCTTTCCTCTTTTCACTCTCCTTCTTATCTCTATTCCTTCATTTAATCTTTCATCAATATCCGTTTTTTCGCTTTTTCTTACTGATTTATGTCTGCTCTCAAAGTTCTTTCCGCGTCTGCTCTTCGCCAACTCTACTTATCCAGAAATACTTGTCTTGGAAGTTTTCCATTTAATATATTTCTACTAATAAATGTTAAATGCTTTCGGCGCAACGGTTCGATCGTTTACTACGAATTATAAAGCAATTTTGCTAATTATCAAACAAAATCAACGTTTCGATCCTATTTTGGATCCTTTTCAAGATTTATTTGAATCGCGTCTGTAAAGTAAATATGTTATAATAATTTTCAAAAATTATTGAATGATTAAATATAAGGAATATTGTTCATTTATTAAAAATTTAATTTCCTCAAAGCAAGTCAATGTGTCTTTATGAACAATATTTCTTATATTCAATCATTCAATAATTTTTGAAAATTATTATAACATATTTACTTTACAGACGCGATTCAAATCAATTTTGAAAAGGATCCAAACTAGGATCGAAACGTTGATTTTGTTTGATAATTAGCAAAATTACTTCATAATTAGTAGTAAACGAACCGTTGCGCCGAAAGCATTTAACATTTATCAACAGCAAATGCGATCGATAGAAGAAACATAAATATATTTCTACTGTTGAAAAATGCTATAAATACTAGACAGCGGATTGTATGCGTTTATGACAAAAAGTGAAAGATGTGATTTAAAACAGCAACAACATTAGTAAAAATACATTTGCATGTCACTCCAGTTTTTTTTTTGGCGATGGAACCGATGAAACCGATGGCCCGCCAGAGTATAAAGAGTATAAAGCGTTATTAAACGTCCTCCGTTCGTTCGTTCGCATGTGTTCTTATTCTAAATATCTTACATCTTAGTCACATAATTAAGCGTCTTTCGTATCAAACCGATGATATTGTTTCATTCGATCGACTGATCAATTCACTTCTTTTTTTAATTAGCTTTTTGAAAATAATATTTGGTCCCCTCAGAGTTTCAAATCTATTTACCACTCTAACCCTCTTCCGCTCTCACTTACGCCTAATGTCAGCGAAGCCTACAGTTTATCAAGGTGGGTTCCGAACCACCTTGGGCACCACAGTTTAGATATTACATGAAAACCTTTTGCTAATAAAAAAAACCTTAGCAAGTACGTTTGTTTTTTCTTACAACATTTGGTTTTTTGTGCGGAACGCAACATAAATTACACTTTATATTAATTTAATAATTTTTACAGACGCATTATATGAAAACTTTTCTTGAAAATGGTCTGAATAGTTGAAACGTTGAAAATTTTGTGGTAATTTGCAAAATTGCTTAGGTAGTAGCATCAGATCGAACCAGTGCGCTGAAAACATTAATATACGTTATTAATAAATTGTCGATCGAGATTATGCAAACAGTTATTTGTCTTATGATTGTTATTCAGTGAATATATTTTGTAACAACAGATTTATGTCTCGTAAAACTGTTTGATTTTGCAGAAAATCTCTATTTGCTTATAATAATAGCAAGTTAAGCTCGTTTAAACATTTCAAGAAAAGATAAACAGATTTTTACTACGATTTTGGCTTAAGGTGCCAATCATTGTACAGTTTACCCTAATACGAGAACTGTAGTTATTAAACTATATTTTCGAAAATTAACAAAATTGGATAATGTGCTATCTTTTTGTCGCGGGGAGTAGTCGCGAGCCTTATCCACTTGTGCTACTGCGCGCTTTGACTGATCAATTCACTCGTCTTTTCGTTATTGTTCCGATTCGCACTTACGCGCTTAGCATCAGCTCTCGTTTTCGTAGACCTTGTTATTGTTCACGCGCTTTTTCGGACACCCTGTGTACGAAATATGAATGTCTACGAAAATAATGGTCAAACACACTGTAAAATAATACCCTGACAAAAGACTCTCGTTATAGATGTAAATTTTGACTTGAATTTCTGCTGGACATTTATGCAAGAGTTGTCGCGTAACTTGATGTTGTAAGAGTAAGACAAAAATTAAAGAAGAGCATGACAAGTAGGCATCCAACATTACACGTAGAAAAAGCATTTAACTCGGCAGTGGTCCAGCCATGATGTGGACAACGTTCGTGAGACGCCTCTAGCAGTCACGTTGAAACGGAACGCGACGTTTCCGCTTGGCTACGATCTCGTATTGCACCCATGAGTTCTTTAATGACTCCAGGACTACGTGTGCAATCGTTATTTTTACGAGAACGCTTTAAACGAGCAACCTAAATAGTGCACCCTTGTGTGAGTAGCGAACGCTGTTGGTTTGCAGAGCTAATCAAGATCACTAATCGATACAGAGCAGCGGGAAACGCGAATGTGATACCAGCTTTTTAAGTTAACATGCAATAACCAGTAAGAAGTTTTACGGCTTACGGTTGTAATAATAGCCGCAGCTCTATAGAGACTGTTGGAAACGCGAAATGTATTCATGTTCCACCATTACCCATTACCTATAATTTCCGCAATATAAAAACCAAGCTTCTAAGTAACTACAGATTTAGCGTTCTTGGAATACATAGTTAACAAATGTATTCTGTATAAAGGATACAACTGTAGCTTCGATTACCTAAATGATCTTCATTACTTTTAGAGATGTGGAAAACTTTATCTAGGAAATTCGTACCGTATCGCGAGGAGCCAATAATACACTAGTAAATAACTAATTTTTTTCTATGAGTGGAGAATTTTCGGCATTTTTAATGTTACATTTATTTGTTCAAATGATAGCCTACCCTTATTTCTTAGCAGTAAAATAGCAAAACCTACGCAATACTACTTTCGTCAAATTACTGTATATTTCATCGTCATTTCAACGTCATGTTATTATACATATCTGAATATATTTTTCGATCAATTACCCGATGCAATAAAATAAAAATGTAGTTATGTATCAAAAAACATCGATGACTTTGATAACTCCGAAAAAAATGACCTTCGGAAAAAAATATTCGTGCCAGATATTTGGTCCATTGACATCATGCACATTACGTAACAAATTTTTTTTGCATCACAATGACCTGAAGAGATATTTAGGTGTCCTGTTTTAGACGAAACACCCTGTATATAGAGATAGAGATAGAGATAGAGATAGAGATAGAGATAGGGATAGAGATAGAGATAGAGATAGAGATAGAGAGAGATAGAGAAAAGATAGAGATATAGATAGAGATAGAGATAAAGATAGAGATAGAGATAGAGAAGAGATAGAGAACAGATAGAGATAGAGATAGAGATACAGATAACCTTGTATATGACAGTATGTAGCTTGTTTTGTGCTCCGTAATATTAAGTTTTTCTACGAAAAATGTTTGCAACTGTAATTAATATTCTCACAAATACACAATACAGCATTGACGTTAGACTTAGGACAAGCTTAACAACTTGGGAGTCTATAATTGGTGAATTCATGGGTCGTAAATAATCGAGTCTTAATTAGGATAAGTTATTGTTAACGTGAAATCGTTACACCGTTCGATGAACTAATACCGGTGCAATAACCTAGAATCGTAATATGCAATTCGCCGCGAAACTTCAACAAATCCTGCATCCGGTACCGCAACTCGGTTGCAGTGGCAGGTGCGTCGAACTGCACTGTCCGTGTAGAGGCTCTGAAATTGTCGAGACCGCAAGGTGCTGACTTCCGTTTCGCGTGTGTACGCATTCCCAATGCGCGACTCCAGAGAGCCTAGTGCCGATAACTCCTACAAACGTTGATGAGCTTTTACACGAATTACGGAGGATAGTTTGTTGGGTAAATCAAGCATTTAAAATTGAACGACCACGATGGAATAGAAACCATTTATATATATCTAGAACCCACTTTAAACTAAACGTCGATAAACTAATAATGGATGACACTTAAAACACTGGACGCATTGATTAAGCTTTAGCACTCGAGTGGTGACTCAGAGTCACTACTAAAAATTGCTGTACCATTATTTAAAATATTGTTTACATTATTAAATATTTTGGTATCCAATCAATTACTAAACATTTAATTTCATATTCATATAAAGTAAAGGATTAAAATAGAATGGAATCATTCTAGGTCGGAAGAAATGTTTAATTTTCGAGTTCAAATAGCTCCGAGTGCAAAGGGTTAAACACATACGCTCATACGCGAAAGTATTCGAACGCTTACAATTCTAACATTTAACTAATGAGATATGTACGTATGTTAGATTAAAACATTTGATGTAATATCCCACATATAGCAAGGTCTCAAGACTACATGAACAAAATTAAAAAATAATTTAACAATATATACCAGAACAGAGTTGGGCATTAATCGATTAAAATGTTAACCGAGATTAATTGATTAATGTGTACGATTAAAAAAGTAATCATTGAAAAATCGGCGATTGATTCAATCGATTGATGAAGTTAATCGTCTATCGTTGATTAAAAGAAGAAATCATCGAAAAATAGGAGACTGATTCAATCGATTGGTGAAGTTAATCGCCATACGGTCTATCCATAAATTAATTTGGAATAAAAAAAAGTTTTCCCGATAAAAAATAACGACGACCTTGAAAAAACTATGAAAAAATAACCGCACAGAAAAAAATTGTTCTTCTATGATATTCCTCCTTCGATACCATTTAAATTATGCCATAAATATCTTTTTATGTCATTAAAAATAAAGGAGATATTTAAGTGGCCTCCTTCAGCTGAGACACCCTGTAGGATAATAAGGTACCAATCATCGCAATGGAAATTAGAGAGTTAATCGTTGTACTATTTATTTACCTACTTGTGCAAATCACTCATATTCTTATACATATAGAATATATTAAAAAATACACTGAGGCTGATTTACTTCAGGCTATAGAGGCAGTTCAAAATGACATGGCCGGAAAAACGGCGGAAGAAAGAAATGAAAAGGGAAAAATGAAAAAGGAAAAGGGAAGAAGCTAAAAAACTAAAGAAAGTTTGTCCTCACAGAAGAAAATGAAAATTGCAGGCTGAAAGACTGATAGAGATATCGAACTTAAAAATATTGATGGTGAATAGGATGACTTACTCTTAAACGAACGGATACACTTGAGTATATTAAAGATACTGGACGCGGCAAAGTCTAAAAGAGGCAATAAAAATATAAAAAGGATAGATGCCACAAACAATACTGAAAACATTGTTGTTAATCTCAAGACGGAGACGAAAGAAGAGACGAATTCGGAAAAGGCTGCAGTAGAAAAAAAAAGCCAGAAATCGTATCAGTCGAAATGATTGTTCCACCATGTACAATGTTGGTTTAAGGCTTAAACCAATGTGTAATAGGTTGAAAATAATATGGTAGTATTTTTAAATTCTTCTAATATTTTTACTGTCGTAAATTACACCTATTAGTTTTTGTCATAAATGCATAAAATCCGCTGTCTATTAATAGTTTTCGATGTATTCGTGTAAACAGGTTTCAAACCCGAATTTTAGATAACGTTTTCTCCCCTTGAATATGAATATTAAAAAGTGGATACAATCCAGTGCCACAAATATTTGTATAAAAACGAAATTTCATTAGACGGTATGTTTAGTAAAAACAATAACCATAGTTTATCTTTATTACTCGACTGCGGAACTTTATGCAAAATAAAAATAGTTTGCATCAACTGCAACAAACGAGGACTGTGCAAAAATTTCTTTAAATTCTTAATAATGTGCATGAGCTGCAACTAATAAATTGTTTAAATTCTTAAATTGTTTAAATCAGTCTACTGTTTTAAATTGCAACTATTTATTTTTATCATAAATGCATAATACTTACTATTAAAATAATTCTAATCGCAGGTGCACAAAATCGATTCGATTATTTAGATTAAAAATTGGTATATCGGAAAATGATTTGGGTAATAGAGAGACGTACAGAAGATACTAAATACTATATATTTAACCTCGCAATTTTTCGTATCACTGTTCGATACATGACAAATGTCTAAAAGTTAGAATATTTGATCGAGACTTTCGTGGGCTGTTTGATCTGTTAACACTTTTCTGGATAAACCACTACCTACATTTCTATTATGTGCTTTAACAATTTTTTATATTCTTGTAACAATATCGCAAAAGAGCAGGCCTGGCCAACGCGCGGCCCGCGGGCCGCATGTGGCCCGCCATGTTAAATTGTGCGGCCCAGCAGGCGATTTTATATTTCTATCGAAACTTTTATTTCTTGTTGTATGTATACAAAAAATATTAAATAAACGAAGTGTCATTGCTATAATGCGCAAGTGCGACTATGAATCCAGTTCTATATTTGATATCTTTGATATAATTGAGTTACAGTGCAACAATGAAATGAAACAAATTTTTGCGTCCACATCAATATTTAATTTTTACAATACTTATGTTACATTCGAGAGATATTCCAACTTAAGATATTTTGCACGAGTTGTAAGTTGTAACTGCTTTTGGATCCACATATGTTTGTGAAACATTTTTTTCGAAGACGAAATTTACAGAGTTCATCGCGTGCTTCATTAACTGATGCCAATTTAGAGAACCAGCTAACAAAAGATGTGCAACGTCGAACATAAATATAGATTTACCAAAATTAAGTGAAAGAAAGGATAAACAAATATCTCATTCATTAAGACTCGAGAGTTAATTATATTGAATCTTAGTACAACAATAAAGTATTATTCATTTTGTATTTGTATTACATTTTTTAAAAGCATGTTTACCTAAAGTACGGCCCGCTGTAACGTTACCAAAGTGGCTCGTGAAACCATTTGGGTTGGCCAGGCCTGCAAAAGAGCTTCGAGTTTCCATTTTTCGACTTCCGTTTAAACTTTGATTTATTTCTCAGAGATAATCGTAGCAGACTTTAATTAAACAGATGGTAAAGAACTTTGCGATTCATATTTTTGAAATTCCGATTTAAATAAAGTTACATTTGTAGAGTTTGTGTAGAAAATTCCAGACATTCTGTATGCATAACTCGAATAACTTTAATGTTCACCACTGCGTTGGTTAATTGGACTGGGAAAGTCTGTTAATTACAAACTGTCATTGCACACAATATTTTGAACAAGTTTTGAAAATGACGCCTTGATAATTACAACTTGCAGTTTACGAAATTTAATAAAAAATCACCGCCTGGAAAAAATGCTGTCCAACGCATGCCGCGTGTCTCATCTCTTGGCACGCTTCATACATCAGCAAATGGTTGGAATAGCTGGGACAATAGGAATAATCCTGTGTAGTCGTTTTTATACTCGAGAGAGATTAGCCTAGGCAAAGGGGAACAGGAAACTTTGGCTCAATGGGAGAGAATGGGCGTCAGTGTTATCTCAAAAGAATCATACTCCTGCAACATTTAAGATAGCACTTCGTACATTTCTGAAGTGATCCTTTTATGGCACCCAGAGAACAATGTTAATTACTGCCGTTATTTTCTTCCACAAGAGGGTTTCATCCTCTCGTATACCACGGAATCAAAGTGAACTTTACTCTTCTTCGTGTTCTGTAATTGCGCGTGCAGCCGCGTGTTATATTATTTACTCGTACGATATAACGGTTTACAAGCTGTGATTTTGAAGTGAAACTTCTTTGCTGAGGGGGCTACAATTTTCTTGCGTTACGGAAGTGACGCGGTCGAGCGATACGGAAGTAACGAAATTTTGCGAATAACCTCGAATAGTTCGACAAGTAACATTTTCATAATTAATTTACTAACTTTAAAGACTTCATTGATGAACTTTTTAAGATTGTAGAATGTAAAATGAAGCCTTGGCTACGTTCCCATTTCAGTTTTATGCAGGTTTGATGCTTAAATTGTTAGTTATTAATAAATTTTGGAGAAGTGGTACGTTGTGTACAGGGTGCAACAAAATTTAGTGTCATAGTTTTGGCAAATGGTTGTACACCTTCGGATCGGTGGAGATTTGTTAAAAGAAATTGCCGCAAAATTGACTTTGACCTTGAAATTCAAGGTCAACATTTTTTATGCTTGTATCGCATTCTACTCATCATGGGGACCAAACTTGTCAAAGGAATCATAGGCCGCAACTCAACCGTTCTCTTATAAAAGAATGTTAACGATCGTCCTTGAACAACAGCTTCGATTTGGCCCCACTATTTTGTAAACGAAACGAATGTAAGCAAATAGAGGACAGTAAAGCCGGGTAAACCCAAAAGAGGATGAGCACGAGCAAGTGCAATTCTATGTATATAGTTTCTAATTTTTGTTATAACTTTTTCTTAAATTTGAAGATTTAATTGAATTTAATTTAATTGCAATTAATTTAATTTGAATTTTATATTGGTTTCACATTTTTTAAATATTTACTTTATACTTATTAAATATCTAATTTATATTCTCTGAATATTTAGTTTATATTTTCTAAACATTCAATTTACATTTCTTGTACATGTATACAATATTACTTAAAACATATTTAGAAAAACATATTTATCCAATGTTTTTGTGCTACTAGGGTTATTTAATTATTTGATATACTACAATATTTAGATATTTTTTAATTACTTCAACATCCTTTAGAAACAGTACATTTTCCAGATTATTTATTATTGTTGAGATGTGGTGTAAAACTCCTTAATTTCTAAAACAACACGTGGTCGTGACGTCCTAACATCAACCTCTTACTCTATTATGCACAACGTGCTACGCACTCAGCTACATTAATATCCTTAAATCTTTTTAACATGTCAACTGTTTGATATTGTACGTACCTATTTTTATCATAAATGCATAAACTTCGCAGTGTATTCATAGCATTGCATGTAGGGTTGATGGCTATTGAATATCTAACATACATATGTATACAACACAAGTAAGTACGTCACGCCCTAGACCTTGAACTTAGGAAATACACGTTGTTACTGAAAGTGACATTCGAAAGGTCACGAACTGAACATCTGCAAGTCGACTATATTCCATTATTCAAACATACAAACAACAACGTATATCGTTATTTAAAGATAAAATCGATAAGTTCGTTGATTTGTTTATTTATTGCATTGATTAAGCTCATTATTTTTACATTATTAACTCCCACATTAAGATCATGATTTATTATGATAAATCAAGGTACAGTTCTACATATGATTATATGCGCATAATAATTTCGTTCCTTCATTAATCACTTGGACTCGAAGCTATTGTAATTTAATATATTTAACAACATGAAGCCATTTACGAACAAGGTAGATTGCAATCGAGCAGATGCTGTATGAATGTTTACGCAATCAGCGATGAAAGTTTTTGCAATTCATTAAATGCAAGTTTTAATGAAATGAAAAAAACAGTACTTGTAATGTGTCGTTTAAATGATATGATAACTTCTGTTTGTAAAGTACTTATATGCTTATATGTAGTAGTGATTTTTTTAATATATGTATAAATCAAATAGTGAATGTGTTAGAAAACAAATATGTACACAGAAATGTTAAGAAACATTGGGAATACCATTATTAACCTTCTCTCTGTGTACTGTTATTCTAATGTTAACCGTGTGCAGGGGGGTAATTTGTCTGCATAAGAATTTGTGAAATTTTATTTATTTTTAGAGGATAGATAAGTATACAATACTGTAAAAATTTGAAACATATCACAGATAGCATTCCTAGAATGTATTTGGAAATTTTCCATTCGTCAACGTTTTATTTCCCTTCTTATCAGCCTGGGGTGTATTTGTACCCCATACACAGAGAGAAGATTAACTGGCTTACGCTGTTTTTGCAGCTATTCAATGTAGAATCGAATCTCGATAAGTGCGAAACTTTTGTGCGAAAGGGGTTTTGCTAGGATGACGAATCGTATCGCACTTATGGAGAGACCAAGTGTCCTCGCGCCGCTTGCCGTTGTGCGTGTTGCCGTAGCTATACACGACACCTTAAAATTCCTATCAGGACTGTTAGGCGATGGAGTACTAGGAGTACGGACGCGTGCGTGTGAGCACGAAGCGTTCCAACTGTTCCAAGTTCATATTAAGTCCCATACGGTCCTCGGAAATAGTTCCACAAAAGATCCCTCAATGATATCTAATACATATATCTACTTATCGTTTACTCTTGAAATCAACCATTCCTGTGTAATTTATGATTCTATTTAGAGAAAGAATAATTATCTAAAGAAATGTATTTCGCAGTAGAAGTAGAAAAAAAACAAAGATTTCTTAGTATTTAGACACAGTCGGTGGATGCTTTCATCCTGGAGAGCGTATCGGGGTTAAAGGGTTCTTATTAGATTGCGGATCTTACCCTATACAAAGCGAATTTAACCCTTAGCACTCGAGTGGCTCAAAAAAAGTCACCACTAAAAATTGCTGTATGTACACTATGTACTAAACAGTTAAGTATTGTATAAGGTATTATACCAATATCATATCTGTAAAATTTCAAAAATCATAGAGAATGGAAATAATCTAGATCGGAAGGTGTTTAATTTTCCAGTTAAAATAGCTCCGAGTGCAAAGGATTAAACTTTTTCTTTGTCGTGTAGGTAGAACCGCCGAAAATGAAACTAGCTAGAATCATTTATTAAGGTCGTGAGGTCTTTAGCATTCTTTCGAGATGTGCTACGATTTCGCTCATACCGTTTCTTCGTAGGTAAATATTTCCAGGTACGTGGTATTATACTGAAAGAATTTTATTGTTACGCGAAGGACGGTAAAGAGGCAGCCAAAGTGTCTATGTTCATGGAAGGAACACTTGTATAACGCTCAGAATTAACCTGGGAAATAATTCTTTGCTATTCACCTTCCACCAGGCCTCGTAACCTGACGGAATGGTAGCCCAAGCCGACATCTGCGTTTAATTAACTTCAAGAAACATCTTTTAATTATAAAACTATTTCATACACGAGCCATGTGGTGCTGCATTCCAACATTATAATTGCTCGGGAAAATTCACGTTTCTTTCGTTCCTTATTTGTCCCCAGCCTCCAGACGTAACCAAGGGGAAGTAATGGCGACGACGCGACGGAACAGGATTGAGAACTAAGGACCTTTTTACCTCGAAAACTTGCACCTCTCTTTGTGGAAATTAGTTCGTTTGTCTTCTTTCTTTCAACCAAACTCGGCGAACGTTTTACGTGTGTTAAGAAACAATACAATTAAAAATACCTAACAAAAAGAAACGACAAAGAATCTCTGACCACCACCACGAAAGAAAACCCATTACAATCAGACCGATATCGCTTAGTCTTTTCTTTGTTCAAAACTTCGTCTTCTTTTTTACAATTTTCTGGCTCTATCGTGGATTATTTAGTTGTTCCTTTTTTTCGTCGTTGCACAATTAACGCACAAAGAAACGTTTGCCTTTTTATGCCGACTAACAAGCTCCTGCGATAAAGAAAAAGGTAAATTTTCATTTTCTAGGAAATTAGAAAACTTGAAATAGATAGAGGCGATCCTTTATGGACTTAAATTGTAGAATAAAAATTCCTTTTGTTACTCTAAAATAGAAGCGTTTTAGTAGTAATAATATAATTCGAATAATAGTAAAGAAGCAAAATTGCTATTGTTATCGTAACTATAATGACAAACAATATCTTTATGTAGAAATTGTATTGTACAATGATTGATTTATTGCATTTAAAGTATTAGATAATTCGTAATAACACATATTCTTAAAACTATTCAATTAACCAGCGGAAATCTTTTCCAAAACTTACTGTGTTCTTAGTTGTTATTTGATTTTTTACGCTTTTCTGTTAATACTACCCGTACCGGGTACAAAATGTGTCGGACATACATATATTATTTTGTAAAACTTACAAGACTGAATTTATTTAGATTTTTCACAATTTTTGTAATAATACGTGCTCGAATAAAGAAATTTATTGAATAATTTCTAATGAAAGCATCTCTATAATTTCAGTAATTAAGAAATAAACGATGTGAAAGCGGTCGTGGTACGATTTATTGTTAACAACCATTCATGAGAGAAGTTTCCAAAGGGTATATCGGAATGAAGGGATCAAACGTGTCCCCAAACCAAATTGATCTTTCTTCATACCCGGTAGTTATAGAGTGAGCATGGTTTAACGAGTTATGCTCCATTTCTTCTGCTCTGCTTAACGGAAGGTTACGAAGAAACACATGAACTTTCTAAAAAACTTGAGAAACTTAAAATTGCAGATTTTATATTGAAGTTTCCAGATGATTATCACGTTTATATTATTATGATAGCTTTATTGCCGAAAATCGTGAAAATCTGCAATTTTTACCATCTTTAAACGTTTGTAGCTCATTGCAACGTCGACGATTTTGACGAAACAGAATATGTTTAATTGACACAGATCTACAAAACGTATTTTTTAAATTTTCAATATAGGCCCACATAAAAAAGTTAAAAAATCAACTTTTAGTATTTTTTCAACAATTCCGATCCATTGCAATTATTGAAAAAATTTCTTTTCACATCCTTCAGTAAACTAATTGCTCTAGCTTCCCAAAAAAATTCAAATCGTATAGTACAATATTTAAAAAGTTATCGTCTTCTTTAGAGCGGTCTTAAACTTTTGTCAGCTGCTGTATATCAATTTTCAAGAAAATCCATTCAGTTCTAATTTTTCGGTCCGCCATATTGAATCGACCATTTCGAATTTGGTAATTTTGGTTAAAAATTTGAAATCTACGTCCAAAACAACCTACAGATACCAATTTTCTGAAAATTTACTGCAGAATTCACTGAGTTATCGAATTTAGTCTATTTCATCCGGTTTTCGCCCACTGTGCCAAAATGCAGAATTTGAAAAAAGACAACTTAAAGAATACTATAAAACTTATAGTATTTTCCAATGACATAACCTTAAAAATTGCCATTTTTTGACTTGTGTCACGTTTCTTGCGGAGGCGAGATATGTTAACGGGGGACTTAAATAAACAAAAGCAATGGACGATTTTCAGTGTATTAAATCTTTATCGACAGTTTTTGATAAATTCTAGACAGTTCCATTGGTCTTACATTATCCATTTAGTCCGGAAGAAAGTGTTCATTCAGCGCAAATGATTTTACTTACTAAGCAAATGCTACTACCAGTTTTAATATAAGCCATGGATTTGGCAGTGTGATTGCGTTAAGACATGTAGACTATAAGGCCAGGTGTCTCGAACAATTGTTACTTAGAGACACGCGTCCTGCCCATTAAACGCTGAGGGGCTTTTATGCTTCCTTAAACTATATCCGCACGTGCATGCCGCAATTAGTGCAAAATACGCGTGCGCCACGTGGTAGGTATGCTCTATGTGTAGTGTATAGTATAGGACCTACACTATAGTATAGGAAAAGACCTTTCTCATGTATAAAAGATTGAACAAATATCTTGAACCAAGTACCAGCTTGTTAAAATTTTATTTAGATGTGGTGAGACGGATAATCCTCGATCTCGATCGAATTCTTTATAAAATAATAAATAAAGAGTATTGAGTAACAACTTTTTTTAATTGAGACCTTGTTCTGAAGAAAAGATTGAAAATTAATTAGCAATACAGTTTACCGGCAATAAATTTTCAATTAAACATAGCGGTAAGAACTTGACGAGAAATACGTCATTTTTTTACATAATAGGTGTACGATATAAATCTACTAAAAAAGAACGAACAAACACAATATAGCATAGAAAAAAGTATTAAACCATTTTGCAATTTATCTAATAACAAATGTACAACAATTTATTTAAAATGCATATTACATAATATATTTAGTTTCACTTCCACGTGCATATATAACCACCGTTATATGTTTGGCCATTGATTCGATTAAATTTTTGCATCCTATTAGCTGACTAGTTAATTGTTTTAATCCCACTGTCCAATCTTAAACGTTCTTGTTGTGATAGCAAATTGGATTATCATATTTTACCCCTTGCGGCACTATTTTCTTTACAGGTACAGTGATTAAAAAGTCTTTATCCCCAAAAATGTATACTTCTATATTTATGTTTGTAAAGTATAAATATTTTTCAATCAAAGATTCAATTCATTTAAGTAGTTACAGCTATTTTGCGCACGGGCAAAAGAATGATGATAGTTAAAAGTAATTATGAATTTGTTCGTATTAAGAAAATATTTTGTTAGAATTTTTATTAAACAAGAAAATCTAGCACACCATATTCTAAACTCTCGTATGCATCTTTAGACGGCATACATCTGTCAAACTTAATTCTCTATTAAATAGAGCAGGCAGACTTCCCGATCGAAACGACAGTTTCGATGAACCGTGAAATTCGCTAGAACTAGCAATCGTCGAAGCATGAAATTTGTCATCGAGACTTTCATAGGTTCCAACGTTATTCTACCATATTGTGCCGCACGCGTATAAGTAAATTCGACAATGAATATAACGTACGTACAACAACTTCATTTGATAGTATGAGCTACTATTTTTTAATCTTATTGTATGTTTATAATACAAGAGTACTTTACTGAATTCTTAAATGCAATAGGAGAAAGTACATATTTCGTTTACTTTAAAAATTTACTGTTCGTAGAATTTTATCATGTTCTCGGACAGTCAATATAGATATCAGACATATGTATGTACATATGTCGATATTAATTTGTTAATATCTAATGAAACAAAACTACAATTATATGACCCACAGTAAATGCAAATGTTTTCAAGCATACACGAAGAAGAATGCAATGTAATAAGATTCTTTTTCTACGAAAGATTTTCATATCATTAATTTACAAACAATTAACATGAAGTTTTGTAGTAGTCGAAGTCCATGTTGATAGGATAAATACGAGAAATATACAGGGTGTTTCGTCTAAAACAGGACACCTATATATCTCCTCTATATCTAAAAATACAACAAATGTTTCTAACGTAATCTAAATGGTTTCAAAAGGCGAATCGTTTCACGAGTTTTTTAATCGTTTTTTCAAGGTCACTCGTGTTTTTTTACGTATATACACACAGTTTTTGTTGTTGTATGTTATAGCAAACAATATTGTGCATTCATCCATGTTTAATAGCACGACCTTGAAATGACCGTAGACTCTAAAATTTGCTGATTAAGGGCCCTTTCTCCTAGCAGACGACACTCGCGCGTGAATGTGTGGTACACTCACACACCGCTAGACCATGTATACGTACGCGAGGATTGCAAAGGTCCGGTATTACACTTCTGATTTCTCGATAATGCAAAGACGGGGTTTTTTAGTAGTCAATATCGCTAGATAAAAGATCAATCTAGGGAGCTGTTTGCCTCAAAAGTACTTCTTTTACGCTTCCGAGCAATGGTTTTGCAATATTTGGCTGCATTTTGCCCGTCAGATGGCGCTGCAGTCACGCCGGCGTACTAGTCTCCCCGACGGGCAACATGCAGCCGAATATCGCAAAACCATTGCTCCGAAACGTAAAAGAAGGCGTCTGGAGGCAAACAGCGCCCTAGATTGATTTTTCATCTAGCGATTTTGACTACTAAAAAACCCCGTCTTTGCATTATTGAGAAATCAGAAGTGGAATCCCGGACCTTTGCAATTTACAGAACTTACTTTCAGCGACATTTCAGATTTCAACGGTAACAGAAATCGACCATGAACTTGAACTTATAAATAATCAAATTTACTACTGCAATAAATATTTGAAATACAGAGGAATGATACAATGTGTTCATATACAAGTTCAAGATCATGGTCTAATTTCTGTTACGGTTGAAATCTGATATGTCGCTGTAAGAAAGTTCTGCATTAATTAGCAAATTTTAGAGTTCACAGTCATTTCAAGGTCATGCTATTCAACATGGATGAATGCACAATAATGTTTGCTATAACATACAACAACAAAAAATGTGTGTATATACGTAAAAAACACGAATGACCTTGAAAAAACGATAAAAAAATTACAATTTATGAAAAACGATTCTTCCATCTGATTCGACTTTTGAAACCATTTAGATTACGTTAGAAACATTTTTTGTATTTTCAGAGGTAGAGGAGATATTTAGGTGTCCTGTTTTAAACGAAACATTCGTTTCGCAATTCGCAAAAAAACTCATAAACGAACCACTAGAATTTTGGAACACCGAGTTATTCACTGATAAAAGTAAATCCGACATTTTTGGAAGAAAAAGGCAACCAAAAATTTGGAGGAAAAAAAATACGGAATTAGAACCGAAAAATCTTGTTAGTACATACCGTCAAGCACGGCGGTGGTAATATGTATTATGGTTTGGGGTAGCATGGCAGCCTGTGGAGTCGGGGAATTAGCTTAGATATTTTCAATATCTAAATATTTTAAGAACAAATTTAGCTGCAAGTGTTAGAAGAGTTCAGTTGCTAGATTCGTGGATCTTTCAGCATGATCGAGATCCGAAACATACAGCAAAGATTGTTAGGTATTGGTTGCAACAAAATGCTCCAAATCGACTGAATTCTCCACCGCAATCTCCAGATCTTAATGTAATAATCCAGTTGGACACGTGTTTTACACTTTTTTAATATCTTTCATACTCTTTGAGATATTGAACAATTTAATGGAATAGTTTTTGCCGATAATCACGAATTTTTGCTGTAAACGAATAAAGATTGTTCAAACTAATCCCTGTATTGTATATGTATTAATATAAAGAATGTATTCGTTAAAAGTAATACGTGGGGCAGAGTAACTTTATAAATAATAATGTAAAGCCACCGACGTGGAGTGTTTCCAATAGGTTTGAAAAGAATCTTGATTCATGTTGGATTTTATGAATCGAATAAATACTTAGATTTGCACTCGCAATGCAACAGATTACTTTAGTGATACTGAAATAGAAATTATTAACGTTACAGATATTGAAATCAACACATTCTCTACTTCATAATTAATTACTAACGCGAACATTAATTATCCAGATCCGTATGATAAAGAGAAGTTTGAAATACAAATGGAAATGTTGCAGGACGTGATTGCAGATATGCAAACGAACACGCGGCGTCTGCAATTCTACACGCAAATATATTCATTCAATTACATCCATTTACGTACTTTCATTCAATTTTCTTCTTGTTTCCCTCTATGTAGAGGTGTGTTCCTTCTTACATTTCTTAACATTTCTCCACTTATAATTGCAAGAACTAGAACTAGTATTGCAATTTATATTCACTTAACACTTTTATGGCCGCAGATTTTGCTCGTT
The DNA here is from genome assembly GCA_933228785.1 of Lasioglossum pauxillum. Taxonomy (NCBI): domain Eukaryota; kingdom Metazoa; phylum Arthropoda; class Insecta; order Hymenoptera; family Halictidae; genus Lasioglossum; species Lasioglossum pauxillum. Next base: position 24,277,727 of record OW121701.1, on the reverse strand, counting down.
GACTGTCACTCGTCGCAGGTGTATTTTGCATAAATCCTACCCTCCCCACCCCCCCCCCCGCCGCACAGTGTGGCAAATGGCCATTTTAGATGGTCAATATTCTAAATCGCGTATTTTTCTATATTTATTAATTAATATGTTTACACTTGTATAACATATGAATAATTATTACATTTTTATAGCAGTCAGTTAGTTTTTGTTAAACAATATGTTTTAAGTGATTTATGAATAAATATAGGGTGAACTTTACTTTACGGGGCGGCTACAGATCGAAGTTTCGATCTTGTAGGATCAATGGTTCAGAAGCTATACTTGCTTAACCCTCATCCGTCCCTCATTTCGCGAACTGAATCTGTCCCTCGGTGTCAAATTGACACAGTGGTAAAATATCTACGAAATAACAAGATAGAAAGTTATTTTTCGATATTTTTGTATTCAAATGGATGCGTTAACATCTGCATCTTAGTTTTTGCACAATTTTCGCATAAAATAAAGCGATGTGTGGGACATATTGCTTTTTTGGACAAATCACATCGGGCACTAAGTATATTAGCATTCGGTCATTTCTCACATATGTGACACCGGGCTCGTTTTTTTGTTGGTGGAGTATGCATTATACGATTACTACAAGACGGTACAATCACTGTTGGTATACCCTTCATTTGTACAACAAGTGCAGTCGCATTAGATCCTCGCGGTAGATGTGTGCGAAACGTAATACATATACGAATGCACCAAAGAATGTCCAATTTCAATAAAAAAATGGCGTCGACGATATTTTTTATTTTTATTCCACGTTGCATTGAGTGAAGGAAATATTATAAAAGCATTGCATGCTGATATATCTAACATATTAGCAACAATTGGCATTGGTCACGTATTTGTTTCGCGCTTACATCTGTATGTGCCCACCATCTCCATATCATCGAGGACATCGACGCGACGCCTCCTTTCGTAGCGTTATAATACTTTATTATTTCAGGATTTTTTATCTACTTCACTACTCATTTGCTTTGACGTATGGTATGTACTAAGTGGAATAACAAATCGTCTTCTTTTTGTCACATAAGACACCATTGTACCTTTTAGTATGTGTTCAAAAACAAACTCCGAATGATGAAGTGGCTTCTTCTTCGTATCGAGTAAAATTTGTGGAATTTCTTTTCTATTTTTTCGTATGGTCCCTACAAGCGTCATCTTTTGTTTTTGTAATATAATTACTAATTCGTGTGAAGTAAAAAAATTGTCACACATAACATTGCGTCCACCCAAACCTTCAACTAATTGTAGCACTACGCGTTGACCCTGCTTTACTTCTGTGTGGCAGTTTCGATCGCGTCCCGTGTAAATTTCCATACTATATGAGTAATACGTTTTCTTCTAATTTAGAAAAAATCAATTTTCCTTCAATTTCCGAATGCCGTATAAATTTCTCATTGAAATAATGGTGATTGAAAAACTCGGCGACAGTACGTAAGAGTACATGTGTCATATTGACACACCGGGACTCTTTCGTAACAAATTCGACTTGCAGTTTTGACATTATTATTTTCCATGAACAATGCTAGGTATATGTGTTTCGCATTAAAAAAATAAAAGTCACAAACTTTCGGGCAAATTTACCGACAAATAACAGAACAGTACCCCTTAATTCGCGAAAACTGTGTCAAATTGACACGAGGGACGGATGAGGGTTAAAGTTGAGCAATCTGCAGTGTTTTTGACAGGTAAGGGCGCCGCTTGAAGCGACGCGACGTGGAGCACACACTAATTCATTAACGAAGAGGAGCTACATGGAAATTTCTGTGTAAAAATAAGTACCGTCGTTGATATTTTATTTACTTTATTTATTTACTTCTCAGAAACACTGGTTGGGTATGTGTGGTGTTGTCCAGACCTAACCCAGACCTAACCCAGCCTAGCTCTACAAAAAATTTTTGTCGGTAAGCAGGAAAGTGACATTAAAATTGTAAAAAATCTTTTTTTGAGTCGCCAAACATCGTTCTGACAATCATCATTCTAGTCAAAAAGGAATCTATTCTATTAGGATGCGGACGAACCCAATGCGAAATTGGGGAGCCGCTGGGAGGTTGGATGAGAGCACAGACGAACCTGATGCGAAATCAGGGAGCTGTTAGGATGCGGACGAACCCAATGTGAAATTGGGGAGCCGCTAGGATAGTATAATTTTCGTGGGCGAACCCAATACGAAATTGGGGAGCCACTAGGTTGGATAAATCTCTGTTTGGACAATTGGTATGTCGCGAACGAACCTGATGTGAAATCAGGGAGTCGCTAGGATTATTAGTAGGCCTGTAAAGCCAAGAACAGGTTGTGGCGCAACTCGGGATAAGATGTCGGTAAGCGAATCGAAGAAAGGGGCCTTACCGACATCCCGAGATAGTAAGGGAGGAAGAAATCCCTTAGGGAGCAAAAAAAAAAGATTGTTAGTAGGCCTCGTAACTAGTATAATTTAATTGATACAATCCGAGCGGTAAGATTGTCCCCACACGGAACGTTCAATTACTCGATTAGAATGTGTATAGGACGATAATTATGGGTTTAATGAATTTGCGCGAATTATCAAAGAACACAAATACATTCTGATTATAAGAATTTGTATTACAATTGTGTAATTGTCGCGAACGTATTGAATTTAGAATATAGAGAATTAAAAGAAGATATTACCTAAACTAGGATGCACGGTGTTGACGCACTGGCAATGCGAGGGTTTCGGAGCAACTTTATCACTGCCTAATAGATTTTACACCGGACTCGAGGAATCTATACGGTTAACTTTGATACCAAGGGGAACTTTAGCCCTATCTCACGGGTAGTTCACTCTCTGAGATGCAGCACGACGCGACACGATTCGTGAGTACGATAGCACTAGCCCGCGAGAGCAGAAATGCAAGGGCTTATATACCCCTGCAATGACGGGTGGTACTTGTCAGTACCCTTGGAGTGAACATTCGTATTTTGTCAACGTCCAGTTAATCGTGCGTATGTTTGACCCCTAAACTAAACAACTATGTGGATTTATCTAGGCTGGCCCTGTTCGTTTATCTAGGACGGTTCCTGTCAGAGATGATCTTGAACATCTGTTCGTCATCCGTAACACTTACAAGGAAATCGGTCGCATTTAAAGCATTTTAATTGTAGTATTACTACTTTCTACAAAATTTACATCTACCTCGACTTTGAGTATACATAGATCATAAAATTATGATATTCTCTCTTCCCGAACAGATACACGTGTCTGTATGACTGCTCGAATATCTTTAGGCAATGAAGGTATTTCAGCGCGTAATTTTAGGTGTTCTTGAATTAAAGATAGAGCTAAATTATGTAAAAATACTGCAAAATACCTGAACTATGAAACTTACAACCCTGTGAACTTTCCAGGCCCATGCTTTCCCCATCATGGTGGAATTGCCTGTCGTCATGACTCATTTTATGATTGTATAGATCTGTTGAATGTAAAAACTAAATTTCGTTCCAGTTCAAAAACAGTTTCGATACCGAAGACACCTAAACTATGTACTCATTTCAAGTACATATACCCTTAGTGTTTAATTGTAGATAAATTATAACAAGATGTTTTGAAAGACAAAACAAGTCTAAAAGAATATCCAAAAGTCCCGAAACTATTAGATGGGGTTTTACTTGCTTTGCCTCCATAAACCCGACCGACCGTGCACTCCATGCACACGCGCGCCCGCCGCGTCGCGTCGGAAGGTCCACTGTAACCGATCACTGAACATAACGTTAGTTTCATTCATAATTTCTCCATTCTTAGTTCCACTTGTACGAAACTTTCATCAGTAGATTTGCGAGATTCAATCATATTTACCGATATCACAGCGAGTTATTATCACACTTTAAATCAGTAAATATGGTCCGAATTATGCCGTATTTAAACTCATTTTAATTAGAAAAGTCTTAGAAATACGTTGGTAAAAGTTCTGTAAAAAGAGAATGAAAATAAAAGGCTGATACGCAGCCTTTTGATTCATTATTGACAACGAACAACAAGTTCATTGTGCTGGTAACTTATTGATAATCCAACATTTTCAAACTCGTTTTACTCGAAAACAAATTGTCGAAGGAAAAACTGTTCTTCCTTTACTTCGACTCATTTTTGCGCGGAGAATCGCTATTCGGCCGGTTGTACTACGATTTTCGGTGCACTCTGTAGATAGGGTGATTTAGAATAAGGATAAAAATTTGATCTTGGTAATAGTGACTCGGAATAGCCACTTTGTCCATATCAGGAGAGTCTATGAAACGGATCCAATCATCGTTTGGCATCGGTAAGGTAAGGTAAGGAGGAGCAAAGATGAACTAGCTGCGAATGGTCAGGCAACAGATCCTTTTCGATCTCTTCTCTAGATACAGGCACGTAGTTGTATATGTATACATACGTGGCTGCATACTTTACCCCTAGACGGAGGAGATAACCCGCGAAATCACCGAACCGGGGCGTGGAGAGTTCCAGTCGCAACTTTCCGCCACATGCAAATTCACCGAGCCACCTAAGGGGCTCCTCTAGTGGACTCTTGTGTGATATTTAACGGACGTAGTAGGGTAAGAAGATAAATAGCCTTTCATTTTTAGAAAATTCACCACCTCCTAACAAATTTTCTTCTACGAGGAAATGTATTTTTTCATCGGCAAAGCTACAATTCTTTGGATGCGGCTCTACGAGTAAACATTTCTTTATTTGCTGAAATGTTTATGTGAAACATTTTCGGCTCAGCATCCATTCTTCTGATTTATTAATCATGCAAACATAAAATGAAAAATGAACATCATTTTTTCAAATGAATATCATTCGCTTGAAAAATTCAGACAGCTTCCAGATTCATAAGTATGTATTGCGAAGAACACATATAAATAAATTCGTTTTTATAAGTTTTTCGAACTCTTAGACTTTTTGGATGTATGCGCGTAATCTTCGATAACTAAAAAGGAAACCTAGAAAACATCAACGCAGAGTCCAGGACTTAAACAATTGCTCTCTTGGATTTTAAAATAAAATTAATTGTCCTCTCACAGTTCCCAGCTGAGTGCTTAAAAACGGCCACAGAATTAATTTCGCACTTGGAAAAATTTGTATTGTCGGACCCGAGTATTTTGCACAAAATTTTCAAGTATTTTGAGTAGTTTTAATTACAGTGCTGGATATCTTCATGCTGACTCGCTTCATACTTTACCACATTAATCTCTATAATCTATAATGAATGTAGAGTCACTGGTTTACAATATAAAATTTTAAGCAACAAACAAAGCACATTATCATTGAATACGTCTCGACACCAGCTACAACACTATGAAGTTAAAAATATATGGTGTCATTTAAAAAGCATCAATGACCTTCAGAAGACCTTGAAAACGGCAATAATCAGAAATTTTTTTGTATCACAATATTTGCCACCTTGAATAGTACAACTTTTCTCTCTAACATTTTCTTCTATGTATCTTCAAGTCTAACGGAACTATTTAGGTGGCCTGTTTCTCGTGAATCACCCGATATATACGATGAAAGATATCAATCAAAGATTCATCGGGAGTATTTTGGTTTTGTTTAAAAAATACGCTAGGATTGCTATTTGTTTTGGTAGAATTGCAATATAAATTTTCGATGAACCTGTGTCCACAATTAGAATATGTTTATTTTGAACTCCAATTTTTGTTAAATATTCCAAACCTGTTCAAGTTGAATATATGTATGTATGTACATATTCTCAAAGTTTGTTTCTTGAAGATTTCTTAAAAACTCCGTAAGAAATTGTTTCTATTTTTGCAAAAATGGAATGACATTTGTAAAATAAAACTTACGTAAAACAACAAAAAGATTGCATTATGTTATAAACTTCGAAACTCAAGTTATCAATGAAAAATGACATTTTCAAAAGCTGCTTTAAATAATAAGAAAATGTATAATCCTGTAACCTTTTCTTTGTAGAACAGTATTTTTTTAGGAACATATAAAATTGTTCAGAATGATATTTGTTTTGTTACCTGTAAAAAAAAAACGTTGCTCCTGTCGAGAACAAAACGTTGCTTCTTTGTAGAACAGTATTTTTTTAGGAACATATAAAATTGTTCAGAATGATATTTGTTTTGTTACCTGTAAAAAAAAACGTTGCTCCTGTCGAGTAAGACGCTCGAGTCTAGGAAGGAAGTACATATGTTTATTATTTATATTATGCATTTAGTTAAACAGGCTATTTGTATTTTATTTAAGTCGCGATTAGGATTAAAAATAGTATCTTAATACTTCAAAATATGATTGACGCAATCTTCAAAAGTTGTGCACACCGAAAACGAGAAGTATGAATGTATGATATGTAATTGATAGACTGCAGATCTTTATACATACTCATACACAATAAAAATGTTCTGCATCGATTGTGGGTTTCAGGAATAAAATAAAAATTTATTTCATCTCTTAATGACTTTGTTGTACTGAAAACAACATTACAATATTCTTAAATTCTTCTAATCTTTTACTGTTTTATATTTCATCCAACCAATTTCTTCATAAATGCATAAATATCCGCAGTTTAGTGATTGGCACTCCTTATTTGAAAAAAAACTAAAATTGTCGATATATAATATGAAAATCTGACCGCGAAATATATGTTTCTAAAATGAGATTATACAAATAACGTAAAAAGGCAATGTTCGTGTTCTCGTCAACGATAAAACTGTAGAACGATTTACTCTTTGAAAGGTGGTGCAGCTCATTTTGGTACCAAAGCAAACATAATCAAGCCACTTTCGCTCTAACTTTGCCAGCCACAATAAATGATACAAGATCATATTTATCATGAGATATGAAGGATTCACAAGATGAGGTCTTCCAATCTCCCGAGTCCTCTCATTTCGCAGTGTTACGTAAGTAACATCCAGTTCCATAAGCTCCAACTTAAGTATTTATATTGCTATGTACTTCCGCGCAGAGTCACTCTACCAATTTTCAGTACGGCTTCTTCATTCACTATTCTTGTTTACCATCATTTTTGGCGACCAAGGAACTATAAACGCAAACTAATCAAAAGCAACATATTTTCTTTGAAAACGGAATCATAGTTTATCTTCCCTTTGATTCTTCTGATTTATTATCTCATTCTTATGGATTTCATGTATTGATAACAGATACAAACTTCCTATTTAATGATTCTACTAGTTCCTAAATTTCAAATAGCGTTACTGGCAAGGAAGTTAGAGAACCGGTAAATTCAAAAAATTATAAAACTTTGCACACAAGTAGAGTTAGTTACTACAATACCTAATACAAACCTATTTTTAATTAAATCTTCTATTAAATTGAATCAGCCTTTGAAAAATTTTAATATTTTCTTTTTCGTGAAATATCTGAAAAACAACAAATAATATTTAAAAAAAGTTCAAACGAAAGTTGCATATTACTATTGTGTCTACCAAACTGTGTAACCAAAAATGTTTAAATGCATTTCTAAAAAAAAGTATTTCACGAAAAAGAAAATATTATATTGACATTTTTTCAAGGGTTGATTTCACCTCTGTAATGCGAGAAGTAGGACGAATAAATTGGGTTGTATTAGGCATAGCTTACTCTACTTGTATGCGAAGTTGCATAACTTTTTGAATTTTGGCTTGAGGAAAGAAGTTTTTTTACTATATGGTTTTAAATTTAATTGACTCGCTCTGTTTATCAATAAAATGCTCGTCAATTTCGAAACGAGAAGGTAACTAATGATATTTAATTAAAATCATAATTAGTGCTATAATTAATTTACTTAAAATTGTAATTAATACTGTACTGAATGTCATCGCCCTATCAGGTTATCTTTGTGATTTTTTTGTTAACTTTACCTTTATCACGCACCTACCGCTAAATAGTTTATTTATGATATACGTTAATACCAACTGAAACGTAATCAAAGCGATGAGTCAACCAACAATTAAAAATTAATTCCTAGTGGTCAAACATGTGCACGCAATCAGCAATCAAGTTACATGTTTAACCAAATAAAAGTAGTTGAAAAGAAACTGTAATCTCGTACCCATACAAGTAACAAAGAAATGCATTTGTTAGATGCTATATTTCATAAAACAATAAGTGCTCTTTATTGTAGGAACTATATGTAGAGTCTAGCTACAGAGAGTTAAGGATGTTGGACAAAGTTACAAAGTCATGCTCCTCTCCTTATAGCTCGATCGATTCCTCGCTTATTTTATAAGATGAGACTTTCAAAAGGTTAACAACCTTTCCCAACACACGCAGAACTCTTCGTAAATCTAGGTAAAAACTACTGTAAAAACTAGTTCTCCTGTATCCAACAATAAGAAACAACTCATGTGTAAACTTGTAATACACTAATTGAGACGTTGCATAGTGAGCCAGTAACGTTATTTCAAGGTTTAATGTTATGTTATTATATGTATACTTGAATTACAAAATACAACCCATCAGTATACAATTCTGAAAGAAAAAACCTTATTTTAATAAAATTATTCGGATGCGTCTAATGTTATTTTCTAATTCTGCTACAATAACAATAAAAAGGTAAGTTGTTATTAAACAATACTCATGGTGAGTACGAAGCAACTAATACACACTACCACTTACACGAAAATTATTAGTAGACTGCGGAAGTTTATGCAATTTGCAATTTTTCGAGACGATTTTTAAGAAGGGGGAACCAAATAAAATATTATTTTCAGTGGTAGTAGCCTTTGCAGACCTGATATATTTCAAAATTTCACTAAATTGAATTGAAGGATATATACTGGCATTTTTTTCAAAATTTTCAGAAGCCATAATTGCATGAAGATCCGCAGTCTAATTATATTAGTGTTTCATACGGTTACAAATTATTTTTTGTTACAATTACGTCTAAAAATAGTAAGTAATAATAATTAATCCGAATTTTTAAGTATTGTCCAGTGTTTGAAATTCTTGAATATTTATGAGAATGGTTATCCCCTGTTGCTTACATTTTGAATCTATCACATTTTGAACATATTATACTATGAAACAACGAGAAAAATTCAAAATGCAGTAAGTATTCGGCCGTGCGGTCCGTATTTAAACGTGCTGTACTTCTAGTCCCAAAGAAATAGTATAACCACAGGATCTAAGAAACAGCACGGACGCGAGGGTTTTTCTTAGATCAACAGTTCATTGTAATTACTAGACTGCGGATCTTTCTGCATTTATAGCAAAATTGAGTATATGAAATTCGAAATTGTTGAACAATTTTAAAAACTGAAGATGTCGATATATAATTTCTCCTCTATTAAGATCATTAAGGGAAGAAGTAACATTCAATTTAGTTTCTACATATTTCTTACAATCGGTGCAGACAATTTTTATTTTGCACAAAGATCCGAGGTTTAGTAATTCTGTTTAAGCAGTGGATGGAATTGTCAATGTTTAACGAACCATATGTTTGATGTTATACAAACAATATTCAATAAACAACTGCCCCACAAAATGCTCCCTCATGCACACTTATTTCTTTATCTCGTTTAATCGAATTCACTTCATACATTTTGCCTTTCACCCATTATGTTCCTTTCTCATTCTCATCACACATAAATTCACTTCGTACGTTTTTCCCCACATTCGTTATGTCTCTATCTCATTCTCACCACACATATCCACTCAATTACTTCTCAGAAAAATAGTAGAGCTACACGATCTAAGAAACAGCACGGACCCGAGGATTTTTCTTATATCAAACCTTCGATGTACTTCCTGCAACTGCTAGAGTACCCGAATTCGACAGATTTTCAAACTCGTTTCCCCGAACACAAAGCGTCAAACAAAAAAATGTTATTCCTTCTTTTCGACTTGTTTTTGCATATAGAATCAACACCCGGCCGCTTCTGCCTCGATTTTGGAAACATCATGTATATTCATTTGCTCAACCCGTGTATTAGATTAAAACTTTCGAAGTGCGGTGCTTCTGTCTCTGTTTGTATCTGTATTATTAAATATGGATAACGTCATCCTTTCTATTAAACAATGGCTTTCGGCTACGATTTACGTTCGTAAATCTGTGGTTGTCTGGAAAAACGCCGCATGTCGTAATTTCAAAAAATTTAAGTTCATGCATTAATTGAACTTTATAGTATAGGATTTACGTATTTTCCAGAAGAAAAGTCATGAAAATAAATTCGAAAGGCTCAAAAAAATAATACAATTTAACCGATGTTCTATGTCAAAGCATTAGTAATCAAAACTTTAAACGGCAATATCTCGAAAGTGAAAGTATGTGTATAATGATATGTAATTGCTTGAGTATATGGGATTCCATTCATTTGCTGAAATATCTTCAAGATGTTCAGAGATGTTCATGAAACATTTGAATATTTTCCATGTAGAGTCACCGCCCGATCGGTCGTATCACGATTTTCAGTACACCCTGTATAATATATGATGAATGTTCAAGTAAAATATAAAGTTTTATTAACCTGCATTTGACTTTTATTTCAACCGGTCTGTGCATACCAAATTTTTTGCTTGGATAGAAACATCTATCCTAGTCCCTGGCCATCGTTCTCCCTTCCAGGGATGGTTGATTCAGTCCGATATTTTAGATTTGAAGTAGCCGCTGGGAATATCCCATGGATTTTCTTCTGGCTATCTTCTTAGGTTCGTCAGATTCAATTTCGTTGATCGAGAAATTCTTGAAGACCAGTACTGTATGATATTCTGTTTCAGTTTTCCTCTCTCTCTCCTCGATCGATTCGTTTTAATCGATCTTGTGTAAATGCTATATGTGTTTAAATCGTCATCCAACTACCAATCACAGATTTTCATGAAACTTTGCACGTTTATAGTTCAGCCAAAAGTATTTGACACGCGTTTTTTTTATCAAATACACATGTTATATATTCATTTTATCAGCTACCCTATTTTATCGAGAATTTTACTTTACTGATGCTAAAATCGGTCCGCGTGCGCGAAAAATCTTGGCCAATATCTCAGCACTGACTTTGTGTCTCACTATCAGTCAAGCAAGTCAATTTTAACATATGTAGCTCTTTATCTTTGTATATATCGTTGTTACACTCCTTTTATTGAAGTGTAGTAGTAGTAGAATGCTTGAAAGCATGGTGAAATGCGTAATGTGACGGAATAATTTTTACAGAAATATCTGGTCTCCTTTCGTCGACCATTTTGTTTTTGCAAACTACACATTCTACATATTGTTGGATGAGATTTTTTTTGTGCGTTGTATTTTTGTATATTAGATTTCCTACATCGATTACAATTATCCCTCTGCGTTCCATACAAAATAAGCAATAAAAACTCTAATTGTGTAAAATATGGAGTATTTTATATTTACGATTTTTAAGCACCTTCCACCAACGATGACATATACAGGGTGAGTCCGAAGAAACAGAACACCTAAATATCTCCGTTACTTTTCGTTATACAAAAAAACTTCTTAGGACAAAATTACACTGTTTGAAGGGCCACATGTAACAGTATAAAAGAAAAAATTTTCAAGGTCATTTTTACAAGATTTCAAGGTCATCGATATTTTTTTAAATGGAATGAGGTATTTTTTAATACATCCATCGATGCACCTGGACATTCGTTATAAAATAGGACTAACCTATGCATGTCGAAAAGTTAGTAGTTCACGAGAAATTTCGATTTAAATAACTCTAAAACATCATTTCTCCTAACATGAAATACATATTTACTGTATATTTGAAAAAAAATATCTGTTAATGTAAAATAAATATTGTGCGTTTTGGATATTAAAAACAGAGTGGATGTCTTTTTAACACCATATGAATATCTATACAATATTTTGCGCTACTAGGGTCGTATGTACGACAGCATGGTGACGAGATGTCCCGTCCATGGCATTGTTTCTTCGACATCGTGGAAACGATATATCTTGTCCACTGTAGTGAAAGGGTTAATTTCGTTAGCCCCTACGAAACAGTTCATTCAATTTTTCTTAATGCGCCCCTATACAAGGGAAGGAAAAGAAAAATGGAATGTAAATATCATAAGAACTTGAATCCTGAAAATGTTAGACTAGTCTTTCGTTCAATTTTGCTCGTTTGCTTTGTCCAATTTCGGTCGGCTGCATGGATTCACTTCCATCAGCGATATTATTTCACCAGATCTTTCGTTTCTCTCTGCCGTAGATCTTTCATTCTCGGAAAATACCGTGACTCGGTGTATTTTAGATATTGCTTCCTGTAACCAGAATAGAAATTATTGAATAGCATCGATTGTTGTGATGCTAGTTACTCTTGAGATATGTACGCGAGAAAAATCACTAGCGACTGAAAAGGAGAAATCACAAAATAAATTTCACTAATATTGCCGCTTAAAGATTTTATTGTGCTTTCTTTCAAGTGTGACTTCTAAAAGTAAATATTTTGATTATAAAAATATATTTAATATAAAGTGCAATTATTAGGAATAATTGTTATGGAAATAACAATAAATTTAAAAAATTAAAAAAGCAATTTTTTGCAATCATTTTTGCAATTTTTTAATGTTATGATACGTTTCCGAATTCGCCTTGAAATCCTCGAACAGATAAGGCGTAAAAGAATTGTGTGCTTATTTGCAAAAAATTCAAGGTGACTAATCTGAGGTGAGTAATCTCTACTGATCACGATTCGTGGTTCAACCCGTATAAACATTGTTTGCTACGAATAATAATAATTACGAAAATCGGGGTGGTAATATCTGGTGAACCACCCTATATACACAAGAGTGCATGAGGTTTAAGAAAGCCGTAAATCAATATTTCATAACGTGGATATTTATGTTACATTTAATTTCTGTTCATTTTGCTAACAAAAGCCCAGCGCTAAGTGTAGGTGTCTACGTAGTGCAGCTCTGGGACTCCTTGAAAAAAAGAGAAGGGTACGGTTTCGTCGAGATGAAAAAGTTGCAAGTGCAAACCGGCATCAGATTTACAGTTTAAAAGGTCGGCAATGCTCGCAACGTGGAAAATGTTGTCCATTTGTGAGTTAAATGGTGGCAAAAATTTCTTTGTTAATTTCTCCGTCACGTTTTGAACTCCGACAGGTCTGATTCTATTGTGCCGCTACGAGTCGGTATACATTCTCCGTAAAAATATTTCAATGTATTACATATGTATACATATAAACTGCCGCTACGGCCCGAACAAATCTTATAATATTTTCTGCGTATTTCGGCACAGCGCGTGAACTCAAGTTGACACTTTGTGAACGAAACTGTATGATAAGACGAAGAACATCGTAATGTGACAGGAAACTAGTACTCTAAAACTTCATACAAGAATTTGTTTTCACAAACTTGACGTTTCCGCGTGCCCTATTGATTACATTATAAACGAACGTGTAATGTAAACGATTATTGAATCACGTACCTCGTATCGGATTTACTGCGATATTATTATTTTGATCAGTTATCGTATGAAATATTGTATACCATATTATATAATTCAGATGGAGAGACATATAGATACAGAAAACACATCTGGAAACACGATATTCGTTATCCCGAATGCAAATAATAATTTTACACGTCAGAACTTGTTTTTTAATTTGAGGGTCCACATTACACGTAGAAATTACGTCGGACAAATTCAAATTTGTAAAAGATTACAATACATTTTCCTTGTTTCTCGATATTCTTTATTCGTTCGTTGAAAAGTATTTATTAAATATAATTTATTATTCGGAATATTTTGAACTTTGAGTGGCGATGTGTAAGGCCTTATGATGTTGCAAGATTTGCTATGTCCTTGACTGAACGTTTTCTATGAACTTACACTGATGGCTGATCAATTATTGATCTTTCCACGCTGAGTACACGAGAAGATTTTCAGAACAGTGTTCCAAGACAACGAAATTGAGACGTCTTTTTCTTTTAAGATTTACGATTAATCTAGGGCCGAATGTGTTTTACTGTCCCACTCACACATCCATTGGTGAAAACAAAAGGAGGATTTTTACTACTAGGGCATTCCCTAGTAGTGGGGATCAAATTGAATTCGTAATAAAAGGGACTATCATAGTAGATGTTTAAGAAAAGGTGGTTTCATTTAAAAAAATGAAGATGACCTTGATATATCTAGAAAAATGTACATAAAAACAAAAATTTTTTTGGTATCGTATAAGCCCCATTTCACCATTCAACTTTGTCCTCAAGACATTTAATGTATCTTTGAAAACAACAAAGATATTTGAGGTGATAATGTTAGGTAGCTCACACTAGTAAAAATCACACAAAATATAAATAAATTTAATCTTGTTATTTATATAGTACCATACACATTAGTCACCTTTGATGACCAGTAGATTCAGTGTTAAAAAGCAATGTTTGATACCTCAATATCATTTAAACTTTTTGAATTACACAGAACAAAAGAACATATCCAATTTTTAAAAAGAAAATTATAGCTCGAACAATATCACGGACATTACCACGAGACGAGCCGTTATATACGTGAAACTTTAAATTTTAATGTATAAACTATGCTTCTCACTTTGACATTTAAAATGTCTTTTTAGAGCAGAATGGTCGACTTGAAATATTTTACCGCCGTATTTTTTAAGTGTCTTTCATATCTCGTTTTCGTGATGGAACGTTCATAATAGACAAAATTTAAACCTGACACTGCCTAGCTGTAGGAAAAATACATTTGTCACTGCTATTTGAAACTATAAAAAATGAACGTCGTTTAAATATTTTAGTTGCTTGTACTGACAAACTTGTTGCACTTCCAACTACTACAATGCAGTATTGATATTGCAGTCAACACAATAGTCAATGAAGATTATACAGTTCTATATTTAAAATTAGTAAACGAAAAAAATATTTGTTCCCACTAGAATGGAATTTAAATATATTTTTTACTCGTTCCAACAATATGTTAGGAAATACTGATTCATTTTAGAAAAGATATACATACAGTTACTCGAATTAATATTCGGACGCTCTAAAAAAGACGATAGCTTTTGTAATATTGTACTGTACGGTTTGAACTTTTTTGGAAAGCTAGAGCAATTAGTTTACTACAGGATGTAACAAAAATTGTTTCAAAAATAGAAATCTGTCGGAATTGTAGAAAAAATACTAAAAGTTGCATTTTACAACTTTTTTATGTGAGCCTATATTGAAAAGTTAAAAGGTACGTTTTATAGGTCTGTGTCAATTATATGCACTGTGAAAGTTTCATCGAAGTCGGTAGATGCGAGAAAAAACGACAGGCATTGAAAGATGTAAGAATTCTTAAACATAAGCCGAAAATCGTGAAAATCTGCAATTATTACCATCTTTGAACGTTTGTAGCTCATTCCAACGTCGACCAAATTTCACGGAATTTTCAGAATATGTTTAACCTTCCGTCGGGCGCAACCGATCTGAGAGGCACAGCTCGATCATTGAGGTACCTCTCCCTCTCCCCCGCCCCCCCACCTGGCGACTTTGGCACTTGGCGCTCCCAGTAGCTGCCTATTTTGACGTGCTCTAAGGAACCTTCCCGCTTAGTTTGTCTTTGAAGTTATTCAAGTTTTGTTCAGATAAGCTATATATTTCTTTTCATCGACCCATTGCAATTTCTTTAATAGACCGGTCTGTAGCCAAGATGTGGCACATTTTAGCACAATTAGAAGGTTTCTCAACCAATGCATTCAACTTACAATTAGTCTCCCAGGTCCAACAGACCGTATCGTAAAGTCGCAGTGCCGAAGGTTCAGGTAGCAAGTAAGTATCTCGAAAACACAAGCGACTCAGTCATCCCCACCCTTGGGGAGGGCCCAAAAGGGCGGCCCCACGAGTATAGACGGCACCTAGTGCACTATTTTCCTAACTGCAGTTGTATAAATGAACTTAATTAGGTGTTTATCATGTTTCTTGAATGTGTGCTCGTCAAGCACATTGCATCCGAACTCGGCGGCCCAAATACTGCGCCCAACGGAAGGTTAATTTACACAGATCTACAAAACGCATTTTTAATATAGGCCCATATAAAGAAGTTGCAAAATACAACTTTTAGTATTTTCTCTACAATTTCGATCAATTGCAATTTTTGAAAAATTTCTTTTCACATCCTGTAGTAAACTAATTGCTCCAGCTTCTCAAAAACGTTCAAACCGTATAGTACAATATTTAAAAAGTTATCGTCTTTTTTAGAGCGTCCGAATATATCGATGATTATTACATATATATATATATATATATTATTGATTATTATTATATATATTGTATATATATAATCACGGTGACCGGTGTGAATCTTTAATTGTCAATTACTTGTATACTATGTGTTATATGTTATATAAAAAAATAGTTTAGATAAGAAATGAATGGTTTTAACGCTAGAACTACCACACTAGTCAAAATGATTGGTTTGAAAATTTCATTTTAATTTGTGCCTTTAAGTTCCGAAGATGAAAATGGAAGTATACAAGATCATTAAAATGAAATTGTCGCAGACGAAACCAGTTTCGAAAAAATAAAAGAAGGGTCCACTGCTGAAAGATTACCACTACAAATTATTCTCAAAGAGACATATTCGGTCCCATATTCCTTTTGTAAGATAGTAATAAATCCATAAATATAAAAATATTCTATCATTACGTATTTTTTAAAGTCAATATAAACTACAGATCAATACGAAAAAAATTTATGTTTGTGTATTTCATTAAGATCGACAGATATCGCTTCGATATAATATTCTCTTGTCAGTATTTGATGTCCATATTCCATCAAGGAATTTAGTGAAAACGCCCACAGATTATCACAGTAATATCGACTATTTCTAAATTCAAAATATTTCCAGCCATTTCAGGTTTTGAAATATTCGAATTTCGTACTTTTATTTTGATTACAATCCATTGCGACAGCAATCTTTTTGCTGGTTGTCGCGCCGTTTACTGTTTAGTATTTTTATTCGCTCTGTTCGTTCACTGTGCCATTTACACGCTTCATGTAAAATACATTTGTCAATTCTTTAAATATTAATATGTAACAACAGCTTGTGATATTTTATATTGGTTTTAATCCGAAAATTCGGATCGCTTTTCATTGTTTATTTCGGAAACAGTACGATTCATAAACACGAGAATTGCTTTCGGTTAATAACAGAAACTAAAAAATTGTCGTAAACGGCA
Source organism: Lasioglossum pauxillum (assembly GCA_933228785.1). Classification (NCBI taxonomy): domain Eukaryota; kingdom Metazoa; phylum Arthropoda; class Insecta; order Hymenoptera; family Halictidae; genus Lasioglossum; species Lasioglossum pauxillum. Next base: position 24,260,585 of record OW121701.1, on the reverse strand, counting down.
TAAACAAACATAGAAAAGTATTAACTTTTCAAGAGCTATTCTCTCATTATGCTTGAAAGGATGATGAAAAGTGGTAAGCTCGATATTCAAGCTCGAATTTTAATACGTAATACTCATTTTCCATAGATTTTGTTTCATGAATACTTTTGTTTGATCTAATTTTTAATAGCTTGATTTGAAAGAGTAATCCCGCTCGCTATACATCATCGCGCCCCTTTGCATATTGTATAAGCGTGGTTTCAACAGAAATGCGTAAGTAGACGTTTATTTTCATTGAATCTTTCAATAATGCACTCTTATCACATAACCAACGGATTCAGCTGTCAATTACCAGCAGCTGGAACACGTGAAACATTTTCTGAATTTCTACCGTGTAACGAGCGTAATTGAATAAAGGCTGTATGCTAAAGCCGTCCTGAATTAAGTAGCAACTTATCGATTTACCAATTGAACTCCATTGAATTGCTCAAATCAAATAAAGCGATGGCTAACAATTATACCATCATTAAATATAAAAAAGCAAATTCGAAAATACCGACAGTATATTAGGTCAACATCAAAACAAATCATTCATTCCTGTCAGTATCAGGACATTTCGTAATTGTTTAATTACATTGTCAAACGGATCCGTGACTTTTATAAAAATTCTAGTCGCAAACAGGGATCGGAAAACAGATTTTCTGTTACCCGCAATCTTTCGAGGATCTGAATCTTTAAAAAATTCATGTGTGGATGACTAACAATGAGTGTTCCACTCATATGTTTATCTGATATATATATAATTTTATTGATTTATGCGTTGCGTTAACGTTTTGTTAACAAATGTATGTTTCGTTCAGATTTTGTTAAATAAAAAGTTCCCCGCGAGCAAGCAACGGATCGCAACGTGTCGTGTCGAGCATCCTTACAGTTTAATTCGTTAAATTCGAGTGATCACTCAGAGTCACCAATAAAAATTGCTGTACCATTATCCAAAATATTGTTTACATTACTAAACATGTCTAATCAATTACTAACTATCTCATATTTAATATCCATAAGATGAACAAAATCATATATTAGATTGTAAAGAAAGAAATGCAGGATTTGAACCTATGTTTTTAAAGTGTTATAACTCACGCAAAATACAATTTTATCAAGATTGTTTTAATAAAAACAATAATATGAAAATTAACTTTATATATTTAATATTGTTTAATAGTAACATTAAATTATTATGAGAATTGATTTTAATATTATGGATATACGCTAAGTAAACGTTCAAATACTTCATTATGATTATTTTTAATGTGTTTTATATATGAGAATACAATATTCCTTCAAACTGGTGGGTTACCAATTCATTTAAACGAAAAAATGATTTCATAAGTTGTGTTCACAAAAATCGATTTCTTGCAATATCCTGAGGTCGTAGACAAATTTTGAAACCAGATTTGAAATCAGCGTGAAAAAATCTACGGGAAATGATGTGTCGCATGTTAAAAAAAATTTTTTTCCGCGCGTGGTATTGGAAAAACCACAATTTTCTTGCAATTGTGCAGTTTAACGAATTCTTTCAAGATTAAAAAACGTTCATACCGCAATCTCCATAATTATCCCATATTCTGCAAAGTTTCAGCTTTCATTTAAAAAAAAATGCATCGCTTTCTCTGATTTCTATCGAAAGTTACCCATAGTGCGGCACTTCGGCCTAGTTTGAACTCATAGAAAAAAATAATGGGAAAATCGAGTTTTGACATCCTGAAATAAAAGTCAAATGATTCAATAAAAATTTAATAGAGCGTAAAACAAGCTTTAAAATGACTTCATTAAATTAAGGTAAATATTTATTCGTATAAAATTGCAATTAAAACAAAGGAACAAAAATCCTGCATTTCTTTCTTTACAACCTAATAGAATGGAATTATTTTAGGTCGAAAGAAATGTTTAATTAACTTTCCGATTCATAGGGAAGTTACTGTAATTACCCCGAAAATCGAAAATCGATTTTTTAGCAGATCTTCACGTTTCATGGTCATTGGAGTCATTTTAGACTATTTTTATCAAAATGTTTGTGTGTGTGTGTGTGTGTGTGCGTGTGCGCGCGCGTGTATGTCCGTTTGTATGGTATCAAATGTTTCGTTAACGTTTTCAGAAAAAGTAACAACGCGATCAGGATGATGAATGATGCAATCGATGTGCCCCGTCGTAACTTAGAGCTGATTAGATTTTGGTCCATATTGGTCAAGTAGTTTTTTTAGATTTTTAGTTTTTTTTCGAAAAGAGTTGATTCTACAATGCAATTTATAAGGAAGGACGAAAATTTTCCACCAAAGAACCAAACGCAATTACATAAAAAAAAATTTTTTCTTAATTTTTTCTTTTTAGATTTAAAAAAAATTTCTTTTTTTAGATTTAAAAAAATTTTTTTTTTAACTGATGCTAATGTTACCGCTTGGAATAATCGAAAGTTATTCCAATGCAACAGTGAATTTATCATCTCTACTCCCAAGAATACATTTTGGGAGAATATCGATGAAAGTACAAAAAAAAACGATGTTATTGATGTTGGCGAAGGAGTAACGAATCGGGAAGTTCTTTGTGTGACTCTTGGAGAGTCACACACCAAATAAAAAACATTAATATCAGTAGGCCCTACTAGCCATGCGTATCACTAACCCTCTCGCAAGAGCAGTCCTACCCGCGAGCTCGCAAAGCGAGCGATCAAAAACAACCCTACTCGCGAGCGAGCGAAGCGAGCGAGCAACAATAGCCCTCTAGTTTTCAAGTTAAAATAGCTCCGAGTGCAAAGGGTTAAAAATCTCTTCATACGCAATTTTAATATTACATTTTTATATAAAAAAAAAGTCGAAAACTCTACAATCAATTTTGTTGCACTTGGAAAGAGAGAATTGCTCGAGGAAGAATAATGAGTGAGGCAGAATGTGAACGGTGAAACATTCGTGATTGCTTTACCTTCTACTCGTTATCGAGGCGGACAGTATAGATTAGCAGAATCGCTTAATCGATGCACCGGTTGTATTAGCAGATGTGGTTTGGCACGATTACCTCCTTTAGTTCACCACTATAACTTTCTCCTTCTCACACCACCTTTTCCTATCGGAATGGCTTTAAAGCAGAAACTACAAAAGTTTGTTAACAGCAAGTGAAATGGTAACTGTTGAAACTAAAGTTAAATGTGTTAAATCAAGTAATTGGCGATAATGATAGATAAGTGAGCTATCGAGAGAGAAATAGAAACACGAAACATAAACCCTCTCTCTTTCGTCTATCTTTAATAATATCAACAACCAATAATCCAATCTTCAATCTACGAAGATTACGTTATGAACTATCGTGGCAAATATTAATTAACAGAGAAACCAATCCTATGTAACATAAACTATTGATAATTATTGATAATTATTGATGCATGAATAGTTCACCTAAGTCACTAACAATTTTATTGCACTGCAAATTATATGAACTATTGTGTGAGTTTTCTCAACGGCAGCTACTCTCTACACTTCTTACTATTATCTTGCATCCCACGTTTTTCGTTTTAAATCTTACAAGTATTTTCGTAGATATTAAAAATCCACAATCACAAATTTTCAGGACTATCTGTATGGGGTTAGGAATCTGTATGGGGCAAGGAAAAATTATTTTATACTTTTTACTCCGTTTTAAAATTTTACCTGTGGATGTATGGTCATTGACAATTGTTACATACAGGGTAGGTGACCAGATATTACCATCTCGATTTTCGTCATTATTATTATTCGCAGAGAAGAATGTTTATATAAAGTTGAATGGTTTCGAGAGATGCACACTTTGTTGTTGTGAGTTTTTCTGTAGGTGGACGCGTACAAGAGATATGAAGGTCATCAGTATTTTTTCAAATGGGATCGTATATTTTTCCTGCACCAATCGATGAAGCTTTCTATTCTCTACAAAAACGTATTAACCTATTAATATCGAAAAACCATTAGTTAAGGAGATATTTTATTTTTAGTGTTGTTACGAAATCACAACTCTCTTAATAATATTGTAGTTTGTATTCTTGATAAAACTATTGTATATTATTCCATTTAGAAGCGGAGACGTTACGGAGTTCTTTACACTTCACCAAATCTTATGTGGGTCCCATGGAAATCACAGACACAAATTTCTCCGACACGGTTTTCACCGACAACATTTCATTAATTTTTTATTTATTAATTAATTAATTCAAGAACACTCGGTTTCATATTTCGTTTTTCCACTGATTTTCATTCAATCCACATTAATTAATTAATTAATAAACTAGAGGGCTATTGTTGCTCGCTCGCTTCGCTCGCTCGCGAGTAGGGTTGTTTTTTCTCGCGAGTAGGGTTGTTTTTTCTCGCTCGCTTCGCGAGCTCGCGGGTAGGACTGCTCTCGCGAGAGGGTTAGTGATACGCATGGCTAGTAGGGCCTACTGCTATTAATGTTTTTTATTTGGTGTGTGACTCTCCAAGAGTCACACAAAGAACTTCCCGATTCGTTACTCCTTCGCCAACATCAATAACATCGTTTTTTTTTGTACTTTCATCGATATTCTCCCAAAATGTATTCTTGGGAGTAGAGATGATAAATTCACTGTTGCATTGGAATAACTTTCGATTATTCCAAGCGGTAACATTAGCATCAGTTAAAAAAAAAAAGATTTTTTAATCTAAAAAAAAATTAAGAAAAAAATTTTTTATGTAATTGCGTTTGGTTCTTTGGTGGAAAATTTTCGTCCTCCCTTATAAATTGCATTGTAGAATCAACTCTTTTCGAAAAAAACTAAAAATCTAAAAAACTACTTGACCAAAATGGACCAAAATCTAATCAGCTCTAAGTTACAGCGGGGCACATCGATTGCATCATTCATCATCCTGATCGCGTTGTTACTTTTTCTGAAAACGTTAACGAAAAATTTGATACCATACAAACGGACATACGCACACACACACACACACATACAAACATTTTGATAAAAATAGTCTAAAATGACTCCAATGACCATGAAACGTGAAGATCTGCTAAAAAATCGATTTTCGATTTTCGGGGTAATTACAGTAACTTCCCTATGAATCGGGAAGTTAAAAATTAATGACATGTTGTCGGAGAAATCTGTGTCGATGATTTCCATGGGACCCATCTTATGTACGCCTTTGTTTCATCATGAAATAACACAGTCTTATCGTTCACATCTAAAATGTTTGTTCGAATTTTTGATGGAATAGTTTTTACAGTGGACACATCTGTGTCCTTTCAAATTCGAGCCTTTCCAACATCTGCAAAACGCGTTCGACAATCGATAACGATATTTGGAAACATCGGTCTGGTTGTCAGCATCTGCGTGAGGTAGATTCGGAATCCGTTCGTGCTAGACTGATCCGCAGAACAATACCTACTACCAAGAACCGTATCGTTGAGAACCACTACCAAAGTCAACAGCGTCAACAGAATATTTTGGTTGGTAAAATTTAGACTTTTACGCGAATTTTGTTGTAAGCAAGATGTTTTCCTCGTCGCGTCGCACAGAGCGTTGCCTATGGACAAAAATAAAGAAATCAACTGTCACGTTGGTACTTAGAACCGTAGAAGTGTTCCTGGAGACCTATTACAAAGTTGAGTAATGATATTAAAATTCATAGACTAATTTTAAGAAAGTAGAATCAAATAAAATCTTATCTTCAGTAGTAGATCTGAAATAAATAAAAATCGTACTAAATTCTGTTGAATTTTATATTTCAGCATTGTTTGAATATTTTCAGATACCATAAATGCATAAAGATCCGCAGTCTACTAATTAACAAGTATTAACTCTGAATTATGTCTGTTGGATAATTCACCTGCAAATGAAAAGTTTCTATTAAAATTCATTTTCAATTGTGCTGGTGTGTTAATTTTATAAAAGTTTAAAACTACATAAATTTTTTTATAAAAGTGTAGAACTTTTCGTTATTTCTGTATGGAGTGTATTCATGGAGGTCTACATATACTTGTATTTTTGATGTTAAAAAATACTCTTCAAAACTCCTTCGTGATTTTATGTGGAACAATGCGTAGATTTATGCTGTAAAAAATTATGCAAGATTCTGCTGTTCCTACCTGTTCGTTGATTTTTAACCTTTTGTTAATGTCAGCGACGACTTATTACGAAGAAATCTAATTTCGATATACGGTTTTTAAATAGTCGTAATTAAGTAATTATTTTAGATCTTGTACTTTTATTAACTGTTTCATTAACTACATACAGTGACTCCCATTAATATTCGGACGCTCTAAAAAACAATAACTTTTTTAATGTTGGACCATACTTGAAATGATTTTTCATTAAAATTACGTTTGTACAAAATTTTTGTGTTTGAGGTCATTTGAAGGTCATAGTGTAATACACTGTTGAATTCGTCTCGACGTCAGCAGTAATCCTATGACGCCAAAACATATGGTGCCATTTAAAAAAGTCAAGATGACCTTTACTTTTCTACGTAAAAAGGATTTTTTCAGATTTAAGGATATGCGAACATGTAGCTCACCAAGTACTGATAAACCATTGTTTAAAACATTTTTTAATTGCACTACCGGAAATGCCTAAACATTGGTGACGAAAGTTAAAGCATAGACCCTGTATATCGTACAACTTTCGTTCGAAAAATTTTTCCGTATCACCTAATAATATTTGAGTAATGGATTTTTGTCGAGAAAACGGACTTCTCAGCGCATTGTGCGCCGCGCGTCGTGGCAAAAGAAAACAGTGGCTGCGTATAACATTCTCTTTCGGAGAGAAAACCAGTTAAGCGGCTGGATTCAGACACGTGTCAATCACAGGAGTTTTGAATTTTCCTGACGCAATGGACCAGTCCACGCGGACCCGCGAAAGCGTACTAGTCTCAAATACAGGTTCGGAAACTCTTAAAAATCTACAAACTCGCTCGAACATTCGTATACCGAGCAGTCAGTTCGCACCCAGTGTGAATATACGCAGGAAATTACTAAGTAAGTAAGTCGAAAGTTCTCGGCGGAGAAACACAAGCAAACCAATCTCGTTTGATATGTCTGTGGTTGTAAGGAAAAACGCCGCATGTCACATGTTTTCACTTTCGAGATATTCTCGTTTAAAGTTTTGATCAATCCCTTGTACAACTAATGTTTCCTCGTTCTCTTTTTATGATGTACAGTGAACCACGATAGTATTTGGACGCACTTTAAAACAGTATAACTTTTTTATGTTTGGACCAAACGACCCGACTTTTTTTTAGCAACTAGAAGAATTGATTTACCAGATGACATGCAAAAAAGATTTTGAAAGAATTGCAATTGCTAAGAACTACATGAGAGTGTAAAAGAGGCACCATTTATAACTTTTTTATTAGAGCCCCTAATGAAAATTTAAATTGTGCGTTTTATAGATGTATTTTGTTAGTTATACATATGCTGAAAATTTCATCGAAATCGGTTGACCCAAGAAAAAAACGACACGCATCGAAAGATGTACGAATCTGTAGATTTTATGCAGAAACTGACCAAACCCGCGAAAAACTATGATTTTCACCACGTAGCTGCTGGGCATGTGTTAATCGATTTTGATGAAATTTTCAGTATATGTATAACTAACATAAATCTACAAAATAAATAAATAGGCTGACATTTATGTCGAGCCAGAACTCGTATTACGCTACTTTGACTCATCCTTGTTTCTCGGGCAATTTCTCTCGTACTCACATATGGATTACAGCTATAGCTGCTAAAATATTAATTTCATTGTCTTCAGTAGTCATGGGATTCTTTCGTTTACGCTTTCTTACATCTTAAACGTATTCGGCTTCCATATTTTAGTCGTGTACGTTTTTTCTGTCTGCGATCTTGAATGACCTTGAGTAATTGTAGTCACTGAATTCGTAATGAGAGGGACTATCATTGTAAATGTTTAAAAAAGGGTGGTCCCATTTAAAAAATGAAGGTGACATTGATACTCTAAAAAATGTGATAAAAACAAAAAATTTTTATGTATTAGTATTCTATGTATTTTTTATGTATACGAACACACACACACAGTTTTTGAGAAACATGACTGAAAAAAAACGTATTTTTCAACTTCAAAGAAATATTGTGATGTTATTATAAAAGATATTGAATTGTTTTTTGCAGCAAAAGATTCTGTAGACTTTCTCAAATACAGTGACATCTAATATTAATACATCTTTATCTTGAGAAATCACTTGAGAAAGCAAAATATCTTGGCCCGGCATAAGTTGGCGCCAGTGGCGCTCACCACTAGCGCGGTCTCATGTCAACATAAATTGGCCAACTCGTGCCGGGCGAAGATATTTTGCTTTCTGGTTCGAAAAGAACGTCGACGTTGAAAACTTCAAAGGGTGATTTCTCAAGATAAAACTCTGCTCTATCGCGTGATATAGTTCGATTTTTCTCTGGACCCATATTTTTTAGATAAATTCAAAAATATCCTCAAAAATTGGTGCAAAAGTGCTGTCCCTCCGTCTTTAATGATTGTTTACACATGTTTAAACAATCATGATGTATTAATATTGGATATCACTGTATTCGGGAATCTTTTGCTGCAAAGAACAATTCAATATCTTTTATAGTAATATCACAATATATGTTTAAGGTTGAAAAATACATTTTTTTTTCAAAATCATGTTTCTCAAAAACTGTTCGTCTAGGAGAAAAATTACGGGCAGATTCGGAATCAGCGCATGAAACCTTATAAGAACCACCATCACAATGTAATTGTGAAACAAATTTGGTGTTGGACAGTCTTGTTAACAATACTTTTACTTACTTTTGTCTACATTTGTATAGAAAATGTTTATAATAATAAATTTTGTTTTTAACATTACCATTAAATATGTAATCAGCTCGTTTATTTTTATAAGTGAATAAACTGTTATCGTGATTTCATTATTGAAAATACGAGTGATTACTTACTTCTGTTATCCACTGTATGTACAACATTTTTTATAATTACATTAATAGCACGAATAAACAGTAATGTTCTAAACAAAAACTAAATCCACTATAAAATCAATCATATATGAAATAAAATTAATAAGATATTACATACACACATATATTTTATTATAAATAAACCATATGCGTATTATGTTTATTTAGATAAAATCAAATTATTTCCGAATGGGTTATTAGAAGGCGCACTCTTTATTGAATTTCCTAACAATCTTGAAGCATGATGTGTAAACTTTAAACGATGTAGTGTCGCGAGCCGTGAGATATTGTGAAACTAAAAGAAATATCTGAGCAGCGAAAACGCGCGCAATATAAAATGATATCGTATGCGCGATAAAATAAGATGAACATAAATCTATCGATGAATTTACATGAAGAGACTGTATCCAAAGGGGTGCGAGTATCCGAGGGCTTTGTAATAAATTTTTACGAACTTTCCAGACAAATTTTGATTCATGCCGTGGCACAGTTAAGAAATTTGAACGATTTATGGTTGTCGTGAAATTTCTCACTTGTTGGAGAAATATTATCTTCATTTGTTTTTTAGATAGAGAAAGAGTATAAACATTTTCTGTTTAAGTTAAGTTTAATTTTATATCCAGTAAGGTGTTATTTAGACAATTATTAGAGAACGGATTTCATGCATTTATGACAAAGATAAGTAGGTGAAACTTCAAACAGTACGAACACTTAAAAAATTTTAAAATATGAAGACGTTATTTTCGATTGACAATTACTTGACAATTACTTGCATAAGAAATAAATCTTTATTTAGCTTAATTTCCATGCAAACGATATGTAAACTTTTTATTTTGCATAAAAATCTGTTTAATAATAAGATACTTGAACCATTTTTTTAACAAAACTTTTGAATATTTGCTTCACTTTTTTTGTGCTATTTTAATGATATTTTTATATGTTCCTATACGAAGTAGTAATATTTTGCAGTAATACTCTATTCTTTTATAATACGCAAAGCAACATTTATAACTGCTTACCGATGTCATAAAGCATGAGTTTTAGTAAGAACAAGTAAGGTTTAGCGTTACGATTATAAGGAATTTATTTAATGAAGGTTTACAATACGGACGTGACTTCTTTGCTATTTTTGAGAGAAAGCCTTTCTTTAATGCGTTTAGTGACCCTACGGCCAGTCCTCCACTTCCATGGTGGACAAGTTGGGACGGGCTTAGGGAAAACGGGAGAACGTGGAAACGTGAAAACGTGAAAACTCCCTCCAATATTGCTATTGGCAATTTTCTCTTCCACTAATCGATCCGCCAAAAATCACATTCCCTGGGTCGTGGGAGGGGATTGTTGGTGGAGAGTACAGCGCTCACGACTCTCTTACAATTAGAAGAATTCAGAATTAAGACAACCGTCGAACGGAAAACACCGCATTTTGTAAATACTCCGCGCTACCGTAACTACCATCTTGTTGTATCTGAATACGATAAATTATTGTGAGGCAAACGAAACAGTTGCTCTATCAACAAGCTCCCACGAGGAGTGCAAGTGGCTTTGAACTTTTACTTAGGGTTTTGAACAAATGCTTAGAGCATTTAATTGTAGTTCTCATCGTACATGTTTTGCGTAAGATAATACCCTTAGTCTCTCCCACAATTTAAAATGAAGATTTCTTGAGTTTGCCTTTGACTTGTAGTCTTTTCCATAGTCTTGAATGAAGTTTTAATAAGTTTACTTTTGACTTGGACTTACAGCTTTCAGGTGCAAATATGCATAAAGATTTCAACCTACTTTCATCACAATCCACTGTTACATGTCTTAATTTATTTTCATCTTAGTAAGCGGTTTTCTTGGAGTACGGATCATAGATAAACATAAAGCTGGTATCTGAATAGAAAAGATTGAATGTTATTGCAAAACGAGTGAAGGGTAAATTCAATTTTACGTGTGTTATTAATATTAATAAAATTATTGGTTTTATTAACTTAATTGTGAGAATTAATTTATTACACGAATGCTTTATTCGACATCAAATAGAGATACACAATAATATCATTAAGTATTATACATCAGAGTTGGGCAGTAATCAATTACATCTTTAATTACATGTGCAAAAGTGGACTATAATTACAATAAGAAAGCGATTCAATGGTCCAAAGCATAAAAATTAGTGGTTTAAAAGAACAATTACGCTGAAGTAATTGTTAGACTCAATTACAAGTACTGTAATCGTGTTAAGTAATTGCAATTACTCCTTACACAATTACTGTAATTGTAATTTACTGGTCGAGCCAAAGTAATTGCAATTACCAATTACAATTACATGTAATTGTAATTTTCATTTCTGCAATATCAAGTAATTTTAGTGCAATTACAAGTAATTGTAATTGGCAGTTGCAATTACTTAACGCCAAAATGGCACTAAAAAAAGTAATTAGACCTACTCAATGGAAATGTATAAAAAGAACAAACAAAAAGCATATGTTATATTTATATATTATCCGATTCCAACTTTGAAATGAGGGTCATTTTGGAAAGTAATGGTAATTGTTTTTGTGAAATATCAAATAATTAGCTACAAATAATTATTTAATGAATAATAAATATTTCCTAACATGTGCTATTTGATTGTTCTTTGTAGACATTTTTTTCGGAGTTATCAAGGTCATCGATGTTTTTTGATACATAACTACATTTCTATTTTATTGCATCGGGTAACTGATCCAAAAATACATTCAAATATGTATAATAACATTTCAAGAAATACAAAGAAATTTATCTTCATATTATGCATATTTCAAGAAATACAAAGAAACTTACAAAAAAGACATCGGTTCTTATGGTTCTTACGCCTCTTATGGTTCAAGAGTTATAGTAAAATGTCACCAAATGTCTTGATCCAGCCCACTGTGCGACGTGCGATTGACACGCTTTAAATACTAATAACTTGCGTGGGGGGGACGATGTGGGAAGTAAATCGCGCATAACCATATCAGGAAAAGTTCAGGAAAAGTCTACTAAAAATAGTACAATTCGTAATAATGCGGTACTATCTGGAACTCAAAAGGTATTCCTTATCAAAGACGAAGAATTTTCACAAATTTTAATACATTATTTAAATTTAATTTTTAATTGCCAGTGTAAATTCTTATCGTAAAGGAATTCTCTTCACCTTAAAAGAAGAGCAGAGAAGAAATATTAAACAGGTTAGCCGGGGTATTCAGATGAAGATGAGCATCTTTCTTCTGCGAATCATATTATTTTCAAAATGTCCAACTTCAAGTGTTCGTTACGATTACAATTTTTATTATATTTTATTCATTTCTTTATTTTCGAGGTGAATGGATATTTAGAAAGCAATACAAACCTTGTACATGTGAATATGAGAAAGTTCATCTTACAACAAAATGTCACTCGAGTTTCCAGTCCGGACCACTGTGCGGCATCATCCCTTGACTTGGCTTAAAACACGTTTGCGCTAACATGTAGGTATTTGTTATTTTATATTTCGTGTGATTTCTGGAGTCATTATGAGCATTGGCGCATATTGCTCCGCTGCAGATATATTTTGCTAATTGTAAATGTAAATGTTTGGATTGTTTGACGTTGTACAATTGTGAAGTGGGCGATTCTACTTGAGAAAATAAGTCGAAAAATAGAATAAAATTTCTACAATACGGAGCTTGGATTTCGAGAAAATCGAGTTTGAAAACGCAGCGAATACGCGTCTGACGCGTCTGATCATAACCCACTAATTCTACTTCCTCCATATAGTAAAGCACGCGAACCAGACGGATCTCTAAACTCTAAAGTCTAACCCTTTGCACTCGGAACTATTTTAACTCGAAAATGAAACCTTTCTTCCGACCTAGAATAATTCCATTCTATATGATTTTTTTCTGTTTATAGACATGAAATTGATATAATACCTCGTACAATACTTAAACGTTTAGTAATTGATTACATACCAATATATTTAATAATGTAAACAATATTTGAATAATGCTACATAGCAATGTTTAGTGGTGACTCAGAGTCTCGACTCGAGTGCTAAGGATTAAACTCGGTTTTCTCAAAAAAACGAACCCTCATGTTTGAAAAAAATTCCGTATTTTCGACTTATTTTCTCATTTAGAATCACCTTCTCTACGGTTATACCATCAATATTGGGACACCCTGTATACTCAATGTAAATAATATCGTTCTACGAATATTTTAACTTGTGAAGAAACCGCTTATGTTTTCTAATTTTATCGATTCAGCCACTTTCAGCTACAACGATCGCTTTAGTTTATAAAATTGACATGGATATTAGAATAATTTTCTAGCTTTCATTAAAGTTCAAATAAGCTATTTATAAAGCGGGAATATCTCGGGAAAGTGATTTCAATGCAAACGATTGTTTCATCGTTGATCCGACATCAGCAATCAGTTTATCTTCGTTTGCATGTCTGAGTACAATTTTATACCTTTCTTCTTCTTTGTACTCTCGATCGGACTCCATGGAGTCAGGTATACATTGTGGTGTGCATATAAAACTTTGAAGCTGAGGCTTCAATACCAGCAGCACATATTTCATACCAAGCGTACAATACAAGGATTCCCGTTTCATTTATGAATTATTCTTCCGTCCACTGAGCACATGCTGAAATCACTCGGTGTGACTTTACTTTCCGTAAAAACTGAATTCTATATTATTTATTCTATTCCTTTCTTTTTGCAGTACGTTCCTTTTGCCGGACATAGGAATGCATCCATTTTTTCAGGGAATATATGTATTGCTGAAACCATATAAACACATCGGATAATAAAGCCCAATTTACAATTTAATTTAAAGCCTAATTGCCATCGCGTCGAGTAAACGAAATTTTTCGTGAGTGATTTATTTCGTTTTAAACTTGAACATACAATGTACATGGTAAGTTTCGTGACATAGGAGTCATTCATTTCAATATGATCTCATTCTCTTCCCATTCTAAGTATACACGGAAAATTATTTCATTCAATATAAATTAAACGAAGTAAAGTATCTAATCTTTCCCAAAGGAAGTCAGCTGATACAGAAAACAATAAAGTCGTCAAAGAGACACTAGAACGACTCTAAAACATGTTATCGTACAAAATCAACCGCACCGCAGACCCAAACTGAAATTCAAGCCGGCCAAACAATAAGCACGTCTCAACAATGTTTTTAAATTTTCAAATATAAATTAAAATAAACCACACGTTCTTGGATGTTCCCATACATTCCGGCATGTTTCCATTGAAAACTTGAAGTTTCATAATTAAAAATTCATATACATATCCATACCAGGGTCGCCAGAAAGTGACCGAACCAGCACTCGAGGGGAATACAAGGTACCCCCACTCTGATGACCAGAGTAGAGTAATATGTGACACGTTGCGCGTGCGCGGCGTGGGACCACCTTGTCTTATCCAACAATTCAGAAATGAATTTCTTGTTATTCTTTTATAATGTGCAGGACAACCAGCCTGTTGGAGCCACATTGTTTGTTGAATATGCAATGATAAATCATGTAAAGATTACCATAAGGTATGTGAATTAGTAACACTATCAAGAGAGTTGTGATTTCGTAACAACGATAAAAATAAAATATCTCCATAACTAATGGTTGTTCGATATTAATAGGTTAAAACTTTTTTTGTAGAGAATACGAAGCTTCATCGATTGGAGCAGGAAAAAATATACGAACCCATTTAAAAATTACTGATCACCTTCATATCTCTTCTACGCGTCCACCTACAAAAAAAAACTCACACCACCAAAGTATGCATGTCTCAAAACCATTCAACGTTATATAAACATTTTTCGCTGCGAATAGTAATAATAATGACGAAAATCGAGGTGGTAATATCTGATGAACCACCCTGTATGTATTTTTACAGAAATCAGAGGAAAACTTCAAATGCATTGTTATGTATAAATGAAACATTGATAAAAACCGGAAACGGTTTGTTTTCATTCGCGATATGATTGGTGCATTCATCCAGAAAAAGAATGATACGATTAACAAAAATACGACCGAAGCAAGATAAGGATAATAATTTGTGCTACTTATTTTATAATGTACGAATGGAGATCGAATTAACAACAATGAACACCGTTTGCTTTGCTCAAAATCAATCCATATGAATTTCGACAAAGAACGGCATCTAGTCTGAAATTTCCAATTATAATCAAACTATGCGCTTGTCAGACTTTATGTTCATCATTTAATGTGAAAATGATGTCGTTAGTCAGAGATTAAATACTTGTTTTATGAAATACAATATCTTGACGAGTAGTGAAGATTGAAAAAAATGTTAAATATAAAAATCGCATGACTTTTCATAAGGGATGTGAACATGTAAACAAAATTTGAAAACCTTCGTAGATGACGCTAATTAATCCGTTTTTTATTAGTCTTTTCCTGAAACAAAGAACATTTAATGCTGAAAATTTGAGAATGTGAACTACGTACCGACGTAATAAACACATTCCTTTTAATTTTTTAAAATTAGTAGAAATTATATGAGCGAAACGTGTAGCCATGTCGAACACTCTATACAGGGTGACTCATTTAATTGTGATCTCTCTAATATCCTTTCTAATCTTCGCAAGATAATGTGGGATCTCAGAGACCCCAGCTTCAGATTTTTGAAAAGAATTTTTATGTGAATAAAATTAAAGCTGTTTGTTTACTTTTTATCCTGTGTTATTCCTTATCCAAAATTGATTAGAAACGAGGCTATTTATGAAATTCATTTGTCGGGGTCTAAGAGACCCCACCTTACTATTTATAGTCGGTCACAAAAATATTCGGACACTTTTAAAAAGATGATAACTTTTTTAATATTGGACCGAGCGATTTGAACTTTTTTGGAAAGCAAGAGCAATTAGTTTACTACAGGATGTGAAAAGAGATTTTTTCAAAAATTCTAATAGATCGGAATTGTAGGAAAAATACTAAAAGTTGCATTTTACAACCTTTTTGTGTGGGCCTATATCGAAAATTTAATAATTGTATTTTATAGATCTGTGTGAATTATGTGCACTGTGAAAGTTTCATCGAAATCGGTTGATGCGGGAAAATATGACAGGCATTGAAAGATGTAAGAATCCTTTGATTTATTGCAGTTACAGGCCGAAAGTCGTGGAAAATTGAAATTTTCACCATCTTTAAACGTTTGCAGCTCATTCCAACGTCGCACAGTGGAGTATTTGGCCCGAAAAGCTGGCCAAACGTCAATTCAAAAATTTTGTCTACAATATAAAATTTTTGCATTTTGAGATAGTTAAATATATACAGAATGATATTGCAATACCTTTTTTTAAATTTTATTCCCTCATGAAGTATTATGCTTCATCAAAGATGGAGAGTTTTCGTAGTCCTGTTTCTCTCAACTAGTCTCTGTATTACTGTGCGCTTGTTAATGAAACCGCGGCCCGCAAATCGGGACGTTTTGAATAGACTTTTACTATCATCAGACCCATTCATATCTGGTTCCTGAAAAAAATTTCATAAAAAACGAAAACCATTTTCACCCGAAACAATACAACTTTTAATTTCAGAGGAACAAGAATCTAATAGGGGCGCGCAGTGGCTTAGTGGGTAGAGCGCGCGCAGTGGCTCAGTGGGTACAGCGCGCGCCTACGGACTCTCCGTGGTCGCGGGTTCGATCCCCGACGCCGGGCACCTCTGGAAATACTCCATGTGCTCTGTGAACTATGGTGCCCAAGGTGGTTCGGAACACAACCCACCTTATAAAAACTTATAGGTCCCGTCGCTAATGACCATAGCAATTGATGCGACGTTAAATAAATAATGATGATGATGATGAAGAATCTAATACAAGTAGTAGAGACATAGAAGACGATTCAGAAGTAGATATATGTATATGAGTAATAAGGATTAATGTAATGCGTTAAAATAAAATGTTCATGGGGTACACACAATCGAATCGGCAGAATTTCTGCTTCAATCTGACGTTCGGATCATGGTATTACGATCATTTCTCGCCGACATACAGCGAGTTAAAGGAAAAATGTAAATTGTGCATTTTTTAAGCATATTTTCAGAAACACCCGATATATCGAAATGTTGCAGACTCTATGATAATTCTATGATAATTTTTTCGCTTTCTGGAGCCAGTTAAAGTTAAAAAGCCCATATTTACTTCAATGTTGAATAACTCGAATAAAAAAAACGTACAATATTCAACAACCACACAATTTACACAGCAAAGATGGTCCTTCCAAATGATATAAACGCAATTTATCAAAAATATTTGTTTCTCCCCGTGTGATGTTCCAAAGTTGCACAAAATTTTTGTTCACCGTCAATGTTGTCTTCATCTCGCTATAACTTTGTAAAAGACCAACATAGCAACAATTTGAAACAGCGTATCTGAAACTAGAGGTTCATGCTTTCAAACCATTGTTTAACGATACCGATACAGCAATTTTTAACGGAGTTATGATCACGTAAAGTGGGAGCAATTTTTCGGGTTCGCACAAGTGATCCCTTAATTCTTTTGAGGAGTGTAGTAGTAGAAAACTTTTCGAAATAAAAGTTGCATCGGACAACAGGGGCTGTAGTGTTGCGTTAATCTTTTGCTGCTAGGTGGAGTCGCTTCAGAGATGTGAAGGTCGCCTTTGTGTTTTTAAATATAATGCTATATTTTGGTACGAGTTTTCTGATAGCGGCTGTTGAAACGAATCCAACGAGGTGCAACATTACGGTCTTTGATGGTAAGCAAAGGTGATTTACGACAAAAGAGGCGAAATAAACTTGCATTTACAGAAGGTGTTCAAAGTGATTGCTATTGGTATCAATTCAATGCTGCAATCTTCTTATCACGGATTGAGTAGTATTACCTATCGCTTAGACACTTATCGTATCACATGCTGTAACAATTTATTGTACAAATGTAGTCAATTGGCGTGTAGGGTGAGAAAGTTGAGGATATTTTTTAGTGTATTTACTAAACTGGACGATATCGCTGGACATCAATCATAAGAATGGTAAGATTAGTATCATCGAATCAAGCGATTGTAATCGATTCTTTCGAAGAACAAACTGATACGCTTCTCTGTTACGGAGAGTGCCAGCAAAATTCAGTGAGAGCTAGAGATTTATACCCTGTTATCTGAACAGCGTACTTTTGTCTCCCTATTAATTCAGTGATGCGGTTACAACGTTTTTCTATGGAATCGTGAAAAGTAAAATAAACCATTTGAATACATAAATAAGTTCGTTTAAAACTTCATATTCCACATAGGGTGATGTTTCATGCTAATAGTTGTTTAAGCGTTTCGTACAAAAAATGCAACCGAGCTCAATATTTTACTAAAATTTATATGCAGGTTTACTAACGTGTGGTCTTCCGCGGTTTATACCTCGTCATTTATTCGTAACATTTCGCGGTCAGTTCCATTTAATCGTTGCCTGCCAACGAAACTATTTTATCTGACATTTTCTGTCTCTCGAGCTTTTCAGCTGATCAGAGAGCAACTGAAATATTAATGATTAAGATAATGCAATGACTACGTAGCTGTACGCGATATACATATGTATGTATCTGACGCATTAACTATTACATGATCTGTAATCTACCAAACCAGCATACAGTTATACGCCTTTGTCTAATGTCGTATTAACTATATCTGTCAGAATGTACAGTGGATAACAGAAGTGAGTCTCATATGTTCGATAATGAAATCACGATAACAGTAATATCTATTCACTTATAAAAAGAAACAAGTTGATTACATATTTAATGGTAATGTCGAAAACAAAATTTACTACGATTATCAAAGTGATCTGAAGTTTTATCAAGACATTTTCAGAACAATTATGCAGCAAGTAACGATGCTGGTGGTATTATTAAACACGAAAAATGGTATCGTATGTGACAACGCTCGTAGTTGTATTGGGGAGACAGATGTGCACTCTTGCTTTACCGTGTGTAAGACGTATGAAATTTCAGCAGTAGCAGCAGCATCTTTATTGAGCTTTCTGTCTTACAAAATCGAGAGCCATATTCACCGTAACTATGTATATGTTAGAAGCATGGGGCACAGAATTAACAAAGAATTGTCAAAGCATTTTCTTAAAACAAAGCAACTAATCGCAAAAGTAAGGAAATAATGTTAGAGAAACATTAATTAAGCAGGAAAGAAACAAATATTTTAGAGACACTGGCCTTTCTATTCTTCTATTTTTCTATTAAAAGAAATGATACACTAGATACGATACAACAAGAACAAGTACTTGATATCTCTGGATTAAGAACACTTGGTTATTTTAACCCTCATCCGTCCCTCGTGTCAATTTGACACAGTTTTCGCGAATTAAGGGGTACTGTTCTGTTATTTGCCGGTAAATTTGCCCGAAAGTTTGTGACTTTTATTTTTTTAATGCGAAACACATATACCTAGCATTGTTCATGAAAAATAATAATGTCAAAACTGCAAGTCGAATTTGTGTGTCAATATGACACATGTACTCTTACGTACTGTCGCGGAGTTTTTCAATCACCATTATTTCAATGAGAAATTTATACGGCATTCGGAAATTGAAGGAAAATTGATTTTTTCTGAATTAGAAGAAAACGTATTACTCATATAGTATGGAAATTTACACGGGACGCGATCGAAACTGCCACACAGAAGTAAAGCAGGGTCAACGCGTAGTGGTACAATTAGTTGAAGGTTTGGGTGGACGCAATGTTATGTGTGACAATTTTTTTACTTCACACGAATTAGTAATTATATTACAAAAACAAAAGATGACGCTTGTAGGGACCATACGAAAAAATAGAAAAGAAATTCCACAAATTTTACTCGATACGAAGAAGAAGCCACTTCATCATTCGGAGTTTGTTTTTGAACACATACTAAAAGCTACAATGGTGTCTTATGTGACAAAAAGAAGACGATTTGTTATTCTACTTAGTACATACTATACGTCAAAGCAAATGAGTAGTGAAGTAGATAAAAAATCCTGAAATAATAAAGTATTATAACGCTACGAAAGGAGGCGTCGCGTCGATGTCCTCGATGATATGGAGATGGTGGGCACATACAGATGTAAGCGCGAAACAAATAGATGACCAATGGCAATTGTTGCTAATATGTTAGATATATCAGCATGCAATGCTTTTATAATATTTCCTTCACTCAATGCAACGTGGAATAAAAATAAAAAATATCGTCGACGCCTTTTTTTTATTGAAATTGGACATTCTTTGGTGCATTCGTATACGTATTACGTATTCGTATTACGTTTCGCACACATCTACCGCGAGGATCTAATGCGACTGCACTTGTTGTACAAATAAAGAGCATACCAACAGTGATTGTACCGTCTTGTAGTAATCGTATAATGCATACTCCACCAACAAAAAAACGAGCCCGGTGTCACATATGTGAGAAATGACCGAATGCTAATATACATAGTGCCCGATGTGATTTGTCCAAAAAAGCAATATGTCCCACACATCGCTTTATTTTATGCGAAAATTGTGCAAAAACTAAGATGCAGATGTTAACGCATCCATTTGAATACAAAAATATCGAAAAATAACTTTCTATCTTGTTATTTCGTAGATATTTTACCACTATGTCAATTTGACACCGAGGGACAGATTCAGTTCGCGAAATGAGGGACGGATGAGGGTTAAAGTGACATTTGAGCCATTTATTTTGAAAGTGACATAATAAGTCCATTTATATATAAATTGAGATATTTAATAGTTTGCCTTTAATTAAAGCATAAAATTGAAACTATACGTATCGAATACCAATGTGTCACACTGCTCAAGCGTATCTAAGAGAATTAAATTTACAATTCCCGTTAAAATAATAGAAATTATTAAGTGAATAATATGTATTTTCTTACCACAAATGGGGTTATACATTTTCAAAATTAACAACTAGATTTGTTATAAAATCCGAAAGAGCCCAAGTCCATTCGACAAAATTTAAAAAAGACTTGGCCGTTACTTTTTACACCAATGGTCATAAAAGGTGTTAGGTAACGGCCAAGTTTGAATAATTTAATCCTCCATGTAACTCTTTAAAAATTAAATAGCGTTCTTTTAAACTAATTTTTACAAACGCTTTTTTCAGTATTGCAAGAGGTATTTCTAAGCTAACGAACTTGTCCGTATTTTGTTTGATCTCACAACTTTTTACGGCCATGGGAACTTGGCTACTGTTTACAGGATGTGTTTGTTGGGATTTCATCAATTTTGTTGAAATTTCATCAAAACATTAAATCCTAAACATTTTTTACCTTTACGGTGGAACTTTAAATGATTAACACTCTGCCGGTGACGCTCGGATCCGTTTGCCCCCCGCCGCTATAGACGATGTTCAGTGCAGTTTCTTTTGTTTACGTTAGAGCGATTGTTTTTTTCATTAGTATTTGTTGTGACTTAGAAGCTAATAAAATGTATACTTATGTATATTATGCTGCTATGTACGTACCTATTTCGTAATGTTCTTTTTAAGGTGCAAAATTTCAAACTTTGATAATTATTCCTTCGAGTGTTTGTTATGGTGGACCTATGTATATATCAAATTTTAAGCTTGTAGGCCAATGGGAAATACCCAAAAGGTTTTGATGATCTGTCAGTCAGTCAGTCAGTGACAAATTTATCGATTTTTAAGGTCCTATATCTCGGAACCTACTAATGTTGAAAAATTAATGTTTTGTCAATATTGAGACATGATAGCATTTAACAAGTATACGAAATTACATCTCTCCATCTGCACCCAGTGCCGAGTTATAAGCCTCTAAAAAACGGCTAAGTTGTTTCGTGTAAAAGGAGGTACATAGTACGAGAACTTGGCTGGTGCACTACCGTGCACCCAGATCAAATTTTAAAATGAATAAAATGTCGCAAGATATTCTAATTACTAGAAACTAAATACACTAAATGGCTAGACGAAGATGTTGTATTAGAAACAACAAAATCCGTCACGGTTCCTTCAGGAAGACCAACAAAAAATTTTGAAGACCTATAGTAAGCCGACTTGCTGTAGCAACGTGAAGAAAATTATGAAAACTGTATTTCCGATGAAGATTGTACATGTATGCTGGATGTGGATAAGAAATCTGATGATGCGGAGACTGTGTAAACTATTATGTCTGTATATGTATATTTACGAGTATATCGGAAAGTTATGAGTTTTATAAATATAAATTTCAACATATTTTGAAAACCACAAATTCTATCGATTTAGTTTTTGTCACAATCGGTTTAAAATAACAAAATACATAGACAGCAGCATTGCCATTGATATAAATATAATTTTAGATTTGTTTCCTCCCAATTCCACAGCCAGGAGAACTGTGATAATTTTTTTTCATCTTCTATTTGTAGAAAGCGTTGACAAAATTTGACTGATAAAGAAGGACACATTGAATTCGTACTCGTGAAGCAAGAAATTTGAAATTCATCAAATTGACCGTATTAAGAATTGTGGTATTAATGGAACATTGAAAGTAATGTAATCGTTACTAACCAAACTTGTTCAAAAGATTTATTGATGGTATGGCGTTGTATCATAAAGAAAATAAGGTTACTGTAAAGCAACGACAGTATACATATAATGCATCATGTTATGACTTGAAAGTGTGTTTAATTTTAACATTGATTTGTAACCCCAAATATAGTATACCTAGTACGAATTGATAGGGAAGACTGGGTTTGACAGCGAATCGCGTTACAGAATTCGATCGCGTGCAGCGGTCCCTTAACCTGGGATCGATATCACTGCTGGTTACTGCGAACTTGCGGATATTCAAATCTTGCAGGGCCATACTTCGTATTATCCTCGCGAAATCATAATCAAACCAGAAAGTCGAAGTACACGATTCGTGTACAACGATGATATACGTACACGTACAAACGTACCCTGAGCTATTGCGAAAAATTATTATGTTAGTTCAAACAGCTGTACCAAATACTATTTTGTTTGTCATCTCAAAATATTTATATTTTTCATGTACATACATGAAATATGTACATACTTGCAGCAGCAATGACAACTAAACGTTATTTTCTATAATGTGATGTTGCCAGAATGGATTCAACTGAGTGAAACGCGTTAGTAGGCATTACAGAAAATAATTACATGATTGGGAATTGTCACTTTAAAACTTTGCTGCTAACAGAATTCTCGTAACAGCCGATGATGGGCGTGGATGGGGATAAAGTTAAGGACAGAGAGCAGTTTCCTTGTACTGGAAACTATCGTTGCAGTTTACCATCGATTGGGAGCTTGAAATCGTGCAAAGAATGCTGAGGTCGTCGTAGAAAGGAAACCTTGATAAATCGGTTTACAAGTGAAACTTTCTTCGAATTAGTTTCTCTCAATACGAAGAGGGAAACACAAGTTCGAATTTCATACATTCATATCAATTAAGATACTTGCTTGCGGATTATTTTATATGTATTTTTAGATAATCCGTAAAATACAGAAATCTCAACAGTAATTTAATTTCTCACGAAACACTTGTACATACAGTACAGGTACTTGTTTTGTGTTTGTTAGATACATTGTTCACATAAAGTACACAAAGTGTCACAAGCAGTTTTCTGTAGAATATTGCTGGTATCGACATAATTTCTGTTTATTCAAATCGGATAATGATAATCAGTTATTTCGGATAAATAAAATGTGTCGAAGTTAGGAAAGGAGGTTAAATAAGAAAATTGAGAATTATTTCATTAAATGTTCGATTTCTACATCAATTTCTGCACATCAGTTAATTTTTTGTATGCTGTTGTTTTAGATTTAGAAGAATATTTTATTTCTGCCAACGCATTCTTTCTTATCGTGATTGCTACAGTTATCACTGGTAGCTTTACATGCAAAATGGTTACACAAACAAATTTGAAATAGACCTCGTTCGTTTGAATAAACTTTGAATAAACCTCGTTCTATTATACATATACTTATCTTGAAAATTTTTATTTTGAACGATTTTGATGATAAATGAATTAAATTTCATTACATCTAAAAAGAAAGGTATAACATTCATATTTGTTAGACTTTGTTACAATCTTCATGACGAGTCTGACTCGTTAAAATACGGCAAGAGGTTAAAGGAACAATATCAAAACCTTCCGCGTAATTACCACTTTAAATGAAATTTTGGAAAATTAAAAATCGTTTAGAGAAAGCATTATCTGTTACACATCTGTTAAACTCTTAATTGGCGTTTGTGTTTTTCGATTCCAAACAATTGTTTTTATGAACGGGGTTTTGTATTTCCCGATCATTCATTGAAGTCTTAACAACTCGCACAGTATACTGGGTTTATTCGGTTTTTACTATCAGACTAACGAATCGTAACTAGAGCAAACTATTGAAAATAAAACGAAGCAAACAGAGTGTTTTAGTAATATTGATTGCTCTTCGCACTCAGAAAAAAGCAATAGAATGTAAATAAAAGATAGACATGTGTAAAAAATTGACTCGATGACATTTTTCTTATCGCAATCATTTTTAAATGGATTTATCCAGGTGTACACTAAAAGGATTGTTGTCCTATTTCGACTTATAACAATTTACTACTATACTACTGGTATTACTTACTTAATACAATAACAATTTAGAAAATAGTTATAATATTTACCGAGGTTCTCATTTCTTATATTGGGCTCGCGATGTTCAAATATGGCAAATAACATATTTGGCATATTATTATCTGAGTAACCGTTGTGTTTTAATACATTTTTTATTAACAGCAAATGTTGTTGGGTCGAAATTCAGGATCAGAGAGTAAGATAGCTCTATCTATCAAACTTTTGATTAAGCCCACTTTATGTTGCAAAGGGTGAAACGAGTAGATTCGTTTTTAACCTATTTTCTGGTCTAATGACACGTCGAGAAATCTTAGACTTGAATTGCTTTCCATTTCATATGTGAATTGTAATCTTTCATGAAAGCTGTTAAATGTATCATTCAATGTATCATTTGATACATCAAATGTATCAAATGTATCATTCAAATAATTTTGAAAAGGATCCAAACTAGGATCGAAACGTTGATTCTGTTTGATAATTAGCAAAAGTGCTTCATAATTAGTAGTAAACGATCGAACCGTTTCGCGCCGAAAGCATTTAACATTTATTAGCACTTGAGTACATTAAAGATACTGGACGCGGCAAAGTTTAATAAAGACATTAAAAATATAAAAAGGATAGAAGCCAACAACAATACTGAAAATACTGTTGTTAATCTCAAAACGGAGAAGAAATAAGAAAATTCAGAAAAGGCTCCAGTAGAAAAAAAGAAGCCGGAGATCGTATCAGTCGAAATGATTGTTCCAGCATGTACATCATATAAAGATCTTCTCTTAAATAGACAAAAAAAATTATTCGAAATTTACACAAGAGGAACATTCACCACAGAAGGAAGAGTTGAATCAAATGACTCATGTAAACTTTAAAATATTTTTTTCTTTGAGCATTGTCTTTGTCTCTTAAGTTATTCTTACATATTTAGCTGATGATATTAGTTCAGACGTAAATTGTACATTATGCAAAATTTAAGCCTACATGCAGTACAAACTATTTCCATTATTTTTCTTTATTACGTTAATAATGCCTATTCAGTTCTTTAGTGTCAATAACTGATACATGTTGTGTCAATAACTGTACCAAATGTGCCAATGACTGTACTATTTGTCTTACGATTGATATTCACTGAGTATATTTTATAATAAAAGATTTATGACTCGTAAAACTGTTTAATTTTGCTGAAAAACTCTATTAGCTTACAATAATAGCAAGTTAAGCTCGTTTAAACATTTCAAAAAAAAGATAAAAAGATTTTTACTACAATTTTGGCTTAGGGTGCCAATCATTGTACAGTACTACACAAAAATAATATGAAGGAATGAAACACATATCATTGGTCAAGAATGCCAAGCTAAACGGAGAAAGATGTCAAATGATAGACTGAAAGCGAAGAAAAAACGAGAGGTAAAGAGGGAGAGAACGTTTCTTCGTCACCCATAGAATTCAATCACGCCGTGTTTACAGCTCAGTACACTTAATCCTCTTTATTGGATTCAAAGCGTTTGCCGGAACACTGTATCTCAGAATTTGATCAATTTTATGGGCAAAGGATTTGGATGATACTTGCCGACCATCTGTGTATTGACTCCCAATGAAATTATGCTGTCATTGAGAGAATCCTATTGACTGCAACCTCTATTCGTTGGTAACCCACATTTCTTCCCTTTAATTACACAAAGCACTTCTACATTCAAATCTAAACTACTGGCTGGAAGTTTCGAGTCACTTTGCGAATTTACACAAATCCAAAAAAATATGCTTATTCGGTCTTTAAACGCAAATATTTCCAGAAAATTGCGTTAATTTTCTAATCGAATTGTGAAAAATCAGAATATAGGTAAATACTCTAACTAATAATAAATATAGACAGTGGATCTTTATGCAAAATGAAAATTTTCTACCCAAATTTAAACAAACTGGAGTGAAATAGAAATTTATTTTTTCTATTAATATGTTTAATAGGTTGAAAATAATGTAACAGTATATTTAAATTCTTGTAATTTGTTTACAATTATAGGCCGAAAATTCAGAAGAACTGCAATTTCTATCATTTTTAAACGTTTGTAGCTCATTGCAACGTCGACCGATTTTTATGCAATTTTCCGAGTATGTTTAATTGATACAGATCTATGAAACGTGTTTTCTAAATTTCCCATATAGGTCTACATAAAAAAGTTTCAAAATACATTGTTTAGTATTTCCTCTGCAATTCCGACAACTTGCATTTTTCTCAAAAATTTTGGTCACGTTGTGTAGCAAACCAACTAACTTCTAACTTCCCAAAATATTTAAAATCGTATTTCGCGTCATATCGAAAACAAACGCCGTGGTAAAATGTCAAAGATAAAGGTTCGACGGAGAATCTTGGTGTAATGGTTCTTCCGCTTGGTAAACAAACATTATAGAATAATAACATAATACGTAGTAACTTTGTAAACACTGCACGGAGCTCGAACGCACACTGTTCTCCTTCGGTGCGAAGCGGGTCAGTGAAGTGGGGATGAGTCAGAGTGGGAACGCGTAGTAGAGTGGGGACGCAGAACGCGAAGACGTACTACGTCACGCGGCGGAAGGGGAGGGGGCAGGGGTGCAACGGTTCGAATTATTAATAATTTATATCTCCTAAACGCATAGGCTTTCTCAAAATTTTTTTTTAAATATTGCATTGTCTTCCAGTTCTGAGCTATGTTTAAAATTTCAAGTCTCTAGCTCATCGGGAAGTTAGTTTAAAATCAATTACAAAATTTGTACCGAACAAACAAACAGACAGACAAGAAAACGAGCTAATAAAAACGTGGTAAAAAGTTGTCGTCTTTTTAAGAGTGTCCGAATATTAGTGGGAGTCAACGTGCTTCTTAAACACGCGGATATTTATACTGAATATGATTATAGAAACAATTCAAGTCCTACAAATCTACAAAATGTCTTGTTTGTGAAATGAAATTGGTGGTTTTCTTATTCAATATATTTCTAATAAAAATGTAATACTTATGTTTTGATTTTCATATTGTTTCTTTAATTTGTAAATAACATTACATAATATTGTTAGATAAATCTCGCATGATTCGATGTTTTATTTATTTTATAAGGGCTTTTTGATAAATGTTTCCAAAAATTTGTTTCCATGGAATTTTTAATATACTGAATCTGCTCCACGAGAATACTTTTCGAAGAAGTTCCGAAGAGGTAGCACACAATTATTTTCGTAAAAATTCCGTTTACGTTAGTAAATAAGTTGGTACTTAATCAATTACTAAACATTTAAGTATTGTATGAGGTGATCTATCAATTTTATATCCACCAATTGAACAAAAATCATATAGAATGGAATTATTCTAGCTAGAATGAAATGTTTAATTTTCGAGTTAAAATAGCTCCGAGTGCAAAGGGTTAAATATAGTGTACGAAGAAGCATCTGACAAGGGAGAACACATCGAATCTGGACACACCGAATTTTTTGAAATTTATGTGAGAAGTAGTTTTCGGAGGGGTGTTTCACGCGTGTCCTTTTTTATCATGTTGAAAGGTTGAAAACAGCCGTCGAAGTTGTTGATTTCACCCAGCTGTAACGTAACTTGACCGATGAAAGATGGCGCAAGATGGTAGATAAAAAATATACGCGTCAAATATTTTTCTGAAAACTTCCTCTTACACGAATATCATCGAAATCGGTGTGTCCAGATTCGATGTGTTCCTCCTTGTCAGGTGCTGTATCATACACTATATTGAATGGTAAATCAAGAGAAAATAATTAACAAAAATATTTAACGATATTTCCGAAATAATGAAATATAATTATGGTAAAACTTGTTGTTAAACGTTAACGCAAATGTGACCCAAGTTACCTTTGCCCGATTGCTTCCAAATTTGACACATACCAATTTTTCACCATCTGTTACAATTTAGGGGGGGGCGGATAAGAACAAAAAATTTAGCATCAGTTAAAATAGTTCATTATGGCAAGAGAAATGTGTTTCGTGTATGAGGTTAATGGTGTTTTAGAGTTATTTACATAGAAATATCTCCTGAACTACTAACTTTTGGACATATATGGGTTAGTACTTTTTTATAACGAATGGCCAGCTACATCGATTGATGTATTACAAAATACCTCATTCCATTTAAAAAAATGAAGTTGACCTTAGAATTACCTTGAAAACATGATGAAAATTTAAAATGGGTATGACTGCTGCATCAGTCCCTCCTTGATTTAAACTTTTTATTTGAAATATTTTTTCTCTGGAATTTAGTTTCCGAGATATTCCAGGTGGTCAGAATAAATGCCCCACCCTGTATACGATATACCACAGTTTCACTAAAAACCAGAGGTGTCCTAAAACTTATGAGCGGGAGTGTACTTTTTTAAGTCTCGTCTCATGGAATAGGAAAAAAATTGTAGAATGTACAACAACAACCAGTTAAAATATAATATTGCTACATTGATTTCATGAAATCACAGTGTTTTGATATATGTGAATACACGTAAATATGTAAATCCACGCGCTGCTCAATTTATTGTATACAATGTGAAAACACGTACCTACAATATACGTTGAGAATGAAACAAATATGAAAATTTTTCATTTCCGCTGCTGAAAGTACGTACATCGCGGTTTACGTGTTGAAATACTGGATTGCAGCATCCCATAGAGAAGTATAATACCAGCGCTTACACAATTTATGCTAATATAGTTTACTATAATAAGCATATAAAACGGAATACAGGATAGTGCTATTCTACATTAAGCTACGTTATACATATTTCGTAACGTTACGGTTCTGTATCAAATAAATAAGGTGATATGGAGAACTCGATACGGTTCGAACTTCTCACTTTAATTTGTACGTGAACTTAACATTATCATTTAACAGGGACACTCTGTAGTCTAATAATTTGAATACATTTACTCCCACGATCATACGAGGAAGTTTATTTACAGATATTAGCTATCTACATATATGTGATGCTGCTATATGTTTGTAGAGTTTCGCGTACGTGGTTAAAAGCATTAAATAAATAAATAATACATACACTAGTGGAATTAATTCTGGACACTTTTTAATTTTTACTTAAATTTCGCATTTGTTCAAATTATTTAATATATGATCTTTATATTTTGTACTCTAATCATTGTTTTCTAACTTTAGGACGCCGCTTATATAAAAAAATCAGTAATAAGACCATTTACAGCCATACTTCTACTATATACAATTTCAACACGTTTCGAAGTATTCGAAATCATTTTAGTCGTTATTCACATTTTTAAAAACTTTACTAAGGTCCTCACTTCTGAAAAAACAATGATGAAACTGGTTGTAAAGACAGTCAAGACCTTCTTGATTGGTTATTACAATGAACCCACTGTGATTGGCTATTTCACAGCATGCGACGTTTCGTGTGTTGCCAGACGCAAAAACGAAAATAATAACACAGTTTAGATGTTTTTAAATTAAAATTGTAGAACATTTATAAACCAAATCATGTGAAAATATTAAGTATAAACATTATAGATTCTAGATAGATGCAGATTTTCTGCATAAATATGAAATAGACAATATTTTTATTCAAAGTGTCCAGAATTAATTCCACCAGTGTATATGTACACTCTACCGTCCATAAGTATTTGATCACCTTCAATTTATCGAAAATATACAAAATATATTTAAAGTAAGGCATCGCAATGTAACTTTTGCCACAGTATTTCTTTTATACACTCACATAAAAGTAATAATTAATAATACAGATAATATTGAACATCAATTACTGTGAATAAAAAGATAATAAGAAAAATTGTACGAAAACTGATCGAGCGAACGCACTTAAGTATGGTGGTTTCAGGCAGTGTGGCCAGAATGAAGTTGGTTTCAACTTTATTTCCCTCTCCAGACTCTCCACCTTTATCCCCTTCCACTATCCTATTCCGCCGTTCAGTCCATATCGCGCGCGCGCGACGTGTCTCCCATTCGCCTCACTCTATTTTAGTCGCGCAGTCGCGCAACGTGTCACACATTATTATAGTCATCAGAGAGGGGGTACTTGTATTCCCCTCGATTCCTTTTCGATTACCTCTGTCTGGACACACTGGTTTCAGGTGATCCTCCGCTGTATCTGTTTACTATTTCCAGGAAGAAACATCAAAGAAGCTACATGTTTGGCACACTGCTGTCAAGACTCACATACAAAGCCTGCAGAGAATTCAAAACAAAGCATTAAAAATCATTCTGAACCTACCTAGGGATCACTCCATATCAGATATTCGTCTCAAAACCAATATCCCAATGCTATTACAACTTTATATAATTTAGTCAAAAGGTACAAATCGGATAGCCACCAAAATCCATTGATTCAACAAACTGCAAGGATTAAGAGGGAATTGCTTCCCTACTCTCCCAAAATTCGGTTTCCATTGGATGTCCCTCCTGGGCACATGGAAGCTTCTTCAGCAGACAAAGCCAACAAAGCCAACAAAGCCGACAAATCGGGGAACAGTGGTCCCCATCCCCCGGGGCGGGGAACAGTACCGGTCCGTGGATCAAATGGTACCGGGCCGCCCAAGGAAAATTAAATACAATTATTTAAATACAATTAAATTAAAATGATTATATCAAAACAATCTTAAATATAAATAATCGACGTCCTCGCCCTCAGCGGGCCGCGGTAAAATTATCAAACGTTGACTGGTCCGCGGCGATAAAAAGGTTGGGGAACACTGTACTAGAAGACATCTAGAATAGAGAAGATCTTAAAAAGAACTCTAATGATAGCTCGATGCTTGAGCTGATCACTTCCCAAGCAATATGGCGTGGCTGCTACAACCGATGCAACGCTCAGTGATGCCAGAATGAACTCCAAACGGAGCTCATGTACTCTCCTCCTTACCCCTTCCACTATTCCATTCCACCACCGTGCGCACGCGCTCACTCCACGGGTCCCCATCGCGTACGTGCAACGTGTCTCCCATTATCCCCACTCATTCCCCGTCATCAGAGAGGGAGTACATCATTTCACCGTGACTCTCTCATCTGGCTACACTGCTCCAGCCCCTCAAGCCCCCCTCTGCTTGCGAAGCGCCTCAAACGGTGAAACAGGGCAATATGAAGACTGCTAACCACATAAAGGCAGTCTCTCATGAACAGGATAAAAGTAACCAGATGTCGTAGCTATCATTATAGCTCACACAACCTTAACAAGTTGTTTGAAAATTTTCTTGTTTATTAAAATACTATGGGAGTTACGACTTAATCTCACTCTCATGGTGGAAAATGGCAACTCTTAAATTTAAAAGTGTAGAGAGCGCTGTAGAGCTCTAGGAAACTTTTGAAATCGCCATGATAGAGAAACAGGTCCCGACCTGGTTAAAAAAAAGGAAGAACCATTAAAATAGCTTGTTGCTAGATTGCCTCGGATTGTAAACGCCGTCATTGCCCAGCGAGGTGGATATATTAATGAACGAAGTATTTAATAACTTTTATCTATTTACTGGTAAAATCCATAACATGTAATACATTATAATGCTTCTATGTCAATCATTTACATTTATATTCATTCTACTTCAAAGTAATCCAAGTTATAACGTTGATATAATCTTTTAGATTCGATTCCGCCAAGTGATCAAATATTTATGGACGGTAGTGTATGTATGTACAATGCGAGGCTGTACGACTGAAATCGTCATTATAATTTTATCAAAAAGTACTAATTTTGGCAAAAAGAATTAGACAGTATTTTTTGAGAAAGCGTCTAATATTTTTGTTGATTAACCCATACCAGTGGTTGAAGAACTCATTAGTCAAACGATCCAAAATATCAGCAGTACTTATAACGATTTAGATTTCTTCCGAGAGCCAAATACGAAAATTGTAATTACGTCTTACCGAATTGAAATGATATCAGGTGCATTCAGTATATTCTTCAGCAAGAAAGATATATTAATAAAATATGTATTGCTATGGAAATTCTTCCATTCACCGCTATCACAATTCATTAGACTTTGTTTGGTGTAAGTACTCGGAACGAAACGAATGTGTGGTAAATTTAAACGTGACAGCCTCGACGTTCTCTTAGTAAAATTTTGTTACCTGCCTGAGTTACGGAACACGCAAAATGTAAATGAACAGCATCCAAGCTTACACGGAGGGATGGGCTACTATTAAAAGAAGTAATAAATCGAGGATGCGATGATCGCTTGGTAAATTAAGAAAAAAAATTGCCAAGCGAAGCGTCCACTATTGAATAAGATCACAACCATTTTTCTCGAGGAAAAAATGTTTATCCTCTTGTAGTTATTTATTTGTCCCATCATTTATGTTTATCTTCAATCGTTTAATGAATAGTAAGTAGGTACGGGGCAGATTCTCGTAAAACAGCTACAAAAGTGATATTTATTTTTTTTTTTCAGAAAACTATTATTATTTGTGTGACGTGTAACACCTGTCATAGTGATCTGAATTCCAAAGATGCATGAAAAAAGTCGATATTTTTTTAAAGTTAGATGGTTTAGTTTCGAGTCATATTAGCTACAAAAAATATATGAAAAATTGAACAGATTTTAAAGTTTAAAAGAACAAGGATAGTTTTTTATCAAAAATGTACCATGCTTTGTTAAAGTAAAATGTAGACGGTCACGCTTGCAACAAATCGAACGAGTTTCCCATATTTCTTATTTCTCGAGATATCCCCAATTTTCAACAATTTTTTACCCATTTTTATTTTTGTCCATTACAGCGCCATCTGTGTCAAATTTGTGTATTTTTTTCTGGAGAATCCAAATCTGCAATGAAAAATGGGGAAAATCCCCAGGAGGTGGCGGTGGGGGTCGAGTTTGGTCTCATTGGATGTCCCCCTTCGCGACGAACAACTTTCATTACCCACTTGTTTTGATCCGATGCATAGTTCTCGAGATATTTCAATGTCTTCAGATAAATCGTCCACTCTGTATTATATGTAGGTAGTAAGAAACAGAAAATTGATACATCTGCTAGTGTTGTTAAAAAAATATGAAATACTCAGAGTTGTAAGAGTGTCTGTATGTCTCCATGTTGTCAAAGACAGTTTCAGGAAAAGGTACAGCTGCATAAAGTCAAAAATGCTTCCAAACCAAGATGATTTTTGGTCACACCATTCGATAGGGATTCCCTAGGCATTCCCTAAAGAAACCCCTGTGTGGCAAGCATCAAGTTGGTACCCCTACCACAAGGGTAGTTCTAAGGCAGGCATGGGCAGAAATAGCACGCGAGCTAGGGAATTCAAGGAATACCCCCACTTTTCCCGGCCGCGCGTCTTAATCCCCTTGACAGCCGTAGTTGCACCGAGCACTACGGCCGCCACGGGACGCGAGGGGACAGCGAGGGACAGCGAGACGCGCGGCCGGGAGAAGTGGGGGTATTCCACGGGTATTCCTTGAATTCCCTAGCTCGTGTGCTATTTTTGCCAATGCCTGTTCTAAGGTGGACACTAGGATGGCTCTTATAAAATCTTGTCAAAAATTTTTTGTCAAAAACTCTTTTACGTTACCCCCCAGTGTTGTTCTCTATAATTAAAAAAAATTTCGGCCAAGTTGAGTGCCCACAGATAAAGGGAAAACGTGCCCCAAAAGATTTTGTTTAATTATTTGGAACAATCCTGGAGGTGTTATAAAATAAATTCAAAAGTCGAAAAGAAGAGCCACCATAGTGAACACGGTTTTTAAGAAATGTGTTATTTCGTCCGTTCTACTTAACAGAAAATTATGAAAAAAGTACATGAACATTCAACCTTATAGCACAAACGCCTGTGAACTTTTCCCAATTTTTTGGTTAAAAAATCGTTTTTTTCTTTTTTAATTCCAAAAACTTAGAATTACTGATTTTATATTGAAGTTATCAGATGACCACGTTTATAATATTATGGCTAATGCAATATGCCTAATATGGCTAATGCAAATCCTCCAAATAATTATTAAACATAATCAAACATTTTTTATCGATACAATGTACAAAAGGCTATATAAGCAAATTTTTTTATAATTTTACATGCAACTCTAGCTGTGTACGAGGAGTTTGAACAGACAAAAATGTTATGAAATTAAAGGGATGAGCGTTAACGACAATACTTAAATACAAATATCAACTTATACTTAATAATTTTTAACTCATTTTACTTGTTTTTCATACACTTTAGGTTCATTGTTAAAGACGCGAAGTAATTGATTTCGGTCATTTAAACAAAAGTTAAAAATCGATTTTTGTCCGGTTTTCGCCAACTGTGTAACGTTTTAGTTAATTAGAATTGTATAATTAGTTGTGACAACAATGGTTTCAATGTGTCATGTTATGGAAAATCATCGTGATTAATATATGGATAAAATTGGATTCTGAACGTGTCAATCCTGAAACAAGATAATTTTAATTATTGAAGCGATTCGTTCCTGGAATAGAAAACCAAGCTTTGGAACTGTAATAATGTTCTTTGGGAATAATTTGATTCTATCTACAATTCAGATTCCCTTGGTACATACTTCAGGACTTAATAGATTGACACGAATTAACATTTAAATTCACGGTCATTCGAATCGAAAGATAATACTTTTGACTTCTTAACAAATATGCTATTGAAAACCGTGCGACCGCGAATACGTTGTACGGGGAGAGAGTAATTAATTCAGATGGTAATTATAACAGGCCATGTATTTCACCTGGTAATAAATGTGATCGGTCAAACACTGATCCTGAACAAACAAATTGGTTTTCCGGCCTCTCTTGAAATTCATCGACGCAGAGTAATTTTCAATCATACCGTATAAAATCTGATCTGTACTATTCCCGAAATATCGTGGAAATTTATCATCCACCGACGCGACGATGTTTC
Organism: Lasioglossum pauxillum; assembly: GCA_933228785.1. NCBI lineage: Eukaryota > Metazoa > Arthropoda > Insecta > Hymenoptera > Halictidae > Lasioglossum > Lasioglossum pauxillum. The sequence continues at coordinate 24,225,190 of OW121701.1, read as the reverse complement.
CTTCTCTAAAATCATTCGCTGTAATCGTAACCGTTTTTTTTTTCGTTAATAGGATTATATGCGTAATCCTGTTTCGAGCATTAGCAATTTCACAATTCCATACTTTCGCAAAGTTATCGCATTTTCAAGAATTTAATGGATTTCAATTTCGAAACATTAATGCACGGCATTGGCCAGTTTCATTTTCAAGGTCGATTATATGATTTCTGTTGTCGTTTATACATATTCATATGTTATTACTAATGTTTTTGGAAACACAATAACTGTGATTGACATCAGTGTCATAAATAGACAGCGGATCTTTCTGCAAAATAAACATTTTCTACCACATTTGCAACAAGCTGGAGCGAAACAGAAATTTATTTAACAGGCTGAAAATAATTCAACAATATTTTTAAATTCTTCTAATGTTTTTACTGTTTTAAATAACACTTACTGATTTTTGTCATAAATGCATAAAATCCGCTGTTAGTCATCAATTTTTTCTTATTTTTACTCGGTATATTGCATTATAATACTGGAACCTAGTTTAATATCAAACTCGCAAGCTTCTTGGGAAAACTAAAATGCTTACATGAATGTATTGGGTTGGCAAGAAAGTAATTTCGATATTTTAAGGTAAAATAAAACCGAATTTCTTTATTCAAGCGATGAACTTTAATCAATAGAATATTTTCTTTTTTATTCTTTTTGGCAAAAGATCATCGAACAAAAGGGAAAATATCTTATTCATTAAAGTTCATTGCTTGAATAAAAAATTGGACTGTATTTGCCAACCCAATAAAACATTTAAACTTTTAAAAAACTCAGGAATTTCACAAGTTATATGAAATGAAGTTTTTCTCTTCCATGCGCTATATTCAGATTAAGAAAGAGCTAATCAACATTATGAAAACCAGTCCCACCAATTGTATAATTTTTATGTCTGTCATATGCATTACGACTCCGAACGAAATTACTTATTGGATGACAAAGTTGCGATTCTTTAATAGAAGACGTGCTAAGGCGTATTAACACTTTCATATGGTACGTTAAATTAACGATTCAGTAGCAAGACAATGGTGAGATTAAAATGATTAATTTATATTTATTTAAAACTATCGGGTCAGGCTATGTTGAATTTCTTTCATTGAAATAACGTCCCTTATTCTTAATGAGGTTTTCAACGTGGAAACTAATTACCTAACGAGGAGACGAAGTATGATGGTTCTTGCGATGAAGCGAAGTTATTTCAAACGTGAAAATCTCATGATCCATAAAACCGCTCGCGCTCGTGGTGTATGAATTAGAGAAAAAGCAATAAAACAGTATTGTTTGCTGAAATAGAGGACAGGGCGTAGCACAAAAAGAGCCTTAATAAATCTGCGAAAGATTTATGAAATACTTGATCTACATATTATATTTCTTTTTGTCAATAATTTTGCGAAGAATCTTCATTTTTGCATTTACTGTTGCACGTTATGCAGTGAAACGTACGTTATATAAACGTAGAAAGCATTACACAATAGTAAGCAGTATTTACACCTTTTTTTATTCATGAAATTCAAAAATACCATTCCGTTTCGTTAAATATTCTTTCATTCTCAGTATAATGGTACATACATAAAATGTCCCGTCAACACTGCAGTAGTATTTACATGCAGTTATTGTATATGGAGTTCTTTTCCCGTACAACATAGACTTCATGCCTAAAACCCGGGGACACTAACTGTTATAACCAAAAAGAAAAAAAGTCATGGAATAACAAGTATTTCATCGATTAAAATCGTATTGAATACAAATAAGGATTATAAGTAACCAAAAATTGTTTCTCTTATTGGTAAATGTTATCATTGAGAGAAATTAATTTCGATCACTTACAGTAAGGAGCAAAACTGAAACAATAACCACAAGTTTTGTATAAATCATTATTTATTGCTAGAAATATGGAAGAATAACAAAAGATCAACATTATAATTATTTTTATCATAGTTAGAAGTAACTTAAGAATATTTTTTAAATTTTAGAGCAGAATAGGCTCGTTCTACGCTAACCTGAGTTGCGGGCACAGCGTGAATTATGCACGCTAGTTTTGATAAATGCGGGATCTATGTATCTGATTTTCCCAGTAATCTATGTATAATATTTTCGTCTACATCGATACATTTTTCCCGAGTGGAACAGTGTCGTCCGTGAACAAAGACAGTCAACAAACAGATTTTGTGTTGTCCTTATGGTCTGTTGATTCGTCTTGTTGTACGAAACCTTCTCAATGAATTTCACAGGCTTGCTCCATCCAAAGAAAAGTAGACAACTCAATAATTAAATAAGCAACCGAAATGAATTTTCTCATCAATAATTATTATGAACTAGTGTAAAGAAATTCGATCATCGATAACTATTATGAGCGAGCGAGAAATAAACTTCTCTCATTGATAACTGCTTCCAGCAATCGAAACAGTTTTTCTTCATCGATAACAGTTATCGAGGAAGATCCAATTTTTTGGACACTAATAACTGTTACTTGTAACCAAAAAGTATAAAAATCGATATTTTTTAATCATTTTGTTCTTCAAATTTTTTGCTTGATATTTTGTGTAGATTATCTTAAATTTCAATAATAATCAACTTTTTATTAATGATTTTTATCATTGAATATTTTACAATAACTTATTTTGGTCTCTGCTAAGAACAATTAAATATGTAAATATGTATAATAACTAGACTGCGGATCTTTATGCATTTATAATATATCGAAATATGCAAAATATATGCAAGATGTGTGCAAGGTATATGCTAAATATAGGGTGTCCCAAAATTCCTGCACATCCCGGAAATGGGAGGTTCCTGAGACCATTTGAAGCGACATTTTCCTTTGCAAAAATGTTATCCACGACTTTGTTTAGAAGTTATTAACGAAAAACCAATCAATCCAATTAGAACGCGACGTAGACGCGATTTGGCACAGTCGGCCCGGCGCGCCAACTGTCTATTGGCCGACTGTGCCAAATCGCGTCTAGGTCGTGCTCTGATTGGTCCGTGTTTTCCGTTAATAACTCCTAAACAAAGCCGCGGATAACATTTTTGCAAAGGAAAATGTCGCTTCAAATGGTCTCAGGATCCTCCCATTTCCGGGAAGTGCAGGAATTTTGGGATCCCTGTATATGTATAGGGAATGCATGTACGGATCTATAAAATAGCAATTATTTGATTGTTTTATTTATTATAATTTAAATTACAATATACAACAATAGTTTTTTCTATAGTGTCGATTGTAAATTGATGCCTCTTGTCTGTTAAAATTAATTTATACGCTGAAAAAGAGCGTTCTACATCACATGATGTTATAGGGGCATATTTAAAACCCCAATGATGTGTCAGAACCTCTCGTGGTCCTCCAACGTGTTCACCCTTCCAAACCTTGCTTATTTTTAAATGGCTCTGAATAATATTTATGCAAAATTTATGCAAGAAATATGCACTTATGCAAAACATATGCAATATGCAAAATATGCAAAATAAAAATTATATGTTTAAAATACTCTAATGACAAAACAAATATCTGTTTACGTCCCAGTTTTCTATCTATTTTCGAAAAAAATATGCATTTGCATAAACATCCGCAGTCTAATAATAACTATGCGTGCTTTTGAATGCGAATAACTAATATACCTGTGTACTATTACCTGCTGTTCTTTCTCGGTTGAACTGGTTAAACAATTTTAATGTATGACATATTATTGTAAACTACCGACATTGTTGTCGTTTAATGTCAACAAGCATGAAAATAGAAAAATTTATCAATAATGATATCTAAATGGCTGAGTAACAGAGTAATTGTAGTCTTCAATATCAACAAAAATACACAGTGATGACGAAGACGCTGACACAACTTTTCATATAACAAAGTAGAATTCCATCTTCCAAATCTCGTTTCCTAATAAAAGGAATGTGGATGTTTATGCAATTTCCAACTTTTGTAGAGGAATTTTAAGAAATTCAAATCAAATAAAATCGTATTTTCCGTGGTAGTAGTAGCTTTCCCAGATTTAAAATAATTTAAAATGATGCTAAATTCTGTCGTATTTTATATCCTAACATTTTTTTAACATTTTGAAAAGCCATAACTGCATAAAGATTTGCTGTCTACTTATAAAAGTCACTTTCCTTGATTACGCCAATAAATCCTAATAAATAGACTACGAATGTTTATGCAATTTCCAATTTTTGTAGAGGAATTTTAAGAAGTTTTAATCAAATAAAGTCGTATTTTCCGTGGTAGTAGTAGCCTTCCCAGATTTAAAATAATTTAAAATGATGCTAAATTCTGTCGTATTTTATATCCTAATTTTTTACGCCACTAATAAATTTGATGAGATTAAATTTCCGAAATAAGAAAAAACATTTTGTATTTCTTATTTTGAATTTTTGAAAATGTGCTTTTAACTTAGGAAATAATTTTTACAAGATTCATTTTTGTAAGTAGGGATGAAAATTATTTCATATATGTTTTTTCATTTAAAAAAAGTACAATAGTGATAACTCTACAGGAAAGTCGAAAGATGTATGAAACACAGTACGTGCATTTTTTCTTTTACTGCCGTCTCTTCTATAAATGATCATTTGCGTCATGTCCTGCTTGATGTTCATAAATTCGAACTGTATCTCGAGGATATGGAAAACTACCTAAACTAATCACTAAAAATGTCAGCAGCGAGAGATTTCAGCTTGATAAATAAGAAACGAACTATGATGGAGTTCGTTTCCATTTAACTTTGTGTGCTGGTATTGCAAGTAAATTTGTTTCTAATTAGAGTACCGTTGATCCCTAAAATCATACATTTGTTTTCGATTGTGTATCTTCGAAATAGTACGGAATTGTTGGCAACGAAATTGAAAAATAATTCGGAGTGCAAAGGGTTAATGCATTTAAATGTAAACACGAAAATAATATTCGCTTTTGTTATTTCCGATTTCAATGACACCATTATATAAAATTTTATTCATTTCAATCTAAAGTTTACATTTCAAACTCTTAGTTCATATATGTATCTCTCGCGTAGAAGGAATAAAAATATTTGCAATATTATTCTGATTGGCACACGTTCAATTTGTATTTTTTTTTAAATTGTACAAAAAACCCAACTGCACAGAAGTACACACAACGGACTTCACTCTCTCAATATTTTGATATTGCGTTTCCCACGTATTTCCTCTTTTTATTCGACGAAACTCTACAGGAATACACATGGCACGGCAACGTTTACTAAATCTAAACTTTATTGCACGCATAGTATGTAGCATATGTGTTCAATTTTACACAGAAGATCAACATCTACATTACCGAGAATCGTCGTAAATCAAATACAATTTTGATCGAGTAAGAGTGCCGTGCTACACAATCTTTACGTTTATATCGACCAGAAGTTATATCGTTGACAAGGTAACAACGACCAAGACTCTAACCAAAGAATCGGCATGGTTTCCTACTTTTCATTCGTCGAATCTTCGAATTCGGTAGTTCATGCAATACATACTACGAGTGTATGTGGGTTACGTTGTTTTTCAAACAAGTTTTGCATTTATATGACGTACCAAAAATATAGGTTCATCAAACATTCTAACACAAACAATAAACTCCAATGGAACACTATTATGAATTATTAACTACAATTTTGTATATAAAATGCAGATTAGAATATTCCTGAGGTTATTTCGTCAATTTGTATATGCGATGTTAACTTTTTATCCGTAATAAACATTCTTTTATTTATTCTTCATTCTTTTATTCTATTTATAACGACCATCGTGCAGTTAACATAATAAACAATATATTTTTCTTCACTCTTCCGTCGATATATTATGCAATATTTAACACTCACATAGTCAGGGGAGCAATTGACATAATTCAAAATCCAATTCAAATTTTTGACACGGATGAGGGGGAGGCGGGTCTATCGAATGATGTGGCCAAAAACCAATTTGGTTTGGGGGAACTTACTATACGTTTTGTGTATACTCTCTTTCGTCTATATCCTTTGTATTATTACCTCTTTGATTAAGAGTATTAAAATACATAGTTCTGATGTATTTCCATACTATTTAATCAGTTTTATAATTTTCAAAGCAATAAATATTTTAACATTTCATTTATATGGTTTTGCTTGACATATTATGTTTCTTCAATATACAACATATTAAAAACGTTAAAACTCAATAAACTTGCTTGATTTTTAAAATGGTTTTATATTTATATCACGTACCAAAAAAATTGGTTCATCAAGCTTTCTTATATAAACAATAAACTCCAATGGAATATTATTACATTATTATAAATTATTAATTAAAAATGTGACAATAAGTTTCCGCATTCATCCTTCCATCGATTTAAAAAATGTTTCCAACATTATTGCCTTTGATGCAACCCCGTATCATAATGTTGCCTCCGCCAAACTTCACAGTTCGTAAAACATGACTGTCGGTTAATTGTGATGCTGGCATTTTCCATATCCACTTACGACCATCTGATCCAAATCTGTCAATCATTATGATATTGGGTTGCATCAAAGGCAATAATGTTGAAAAAATCTTTTAATCGAAAGAAGGATGAATGCGGAAACTTATTGTCACATTTTGAAAACAACATTATTACCAAGTTTACAGTCCTCGACAAAATAATAAGACACCTAGCATATTTTTAAATTTCTTATATTTAAAGGTAGAAAATGTACACTTCGGTGTATCCTGTATATGTATTACATACTATTTCCAAAATAAACATGTGAAATCTTAGGACTGTATCGCGTATCATAGCAGAATTAGAGAAAGGTATGTAAACACGGTCTGACAATAATTAGACAAAAGTATAAGACACTAACAGTAAAATGTTTGATTAAGCAAATAAAAATACAAAGTTAATACTTTGTGATACCTCCCTTGAATTGAATTATGTCTAGTAATCGCTTTGGGATAGTTTTATATAACTTTTTGATTCGTTTTTGTTCTGAATATGTCCAATTGTGATTTATACTTTCTTTTAGTTCATTTACGTTATATTGTCTCCCATTCACGTAGAATCGTCTTGACAAATCTCCCCACATATTTTCTATAATATTTAAATCGGGAGAACGAGCGGGCCATTCCAAAATATTAATATTTTTTGGAAGAATGGATTGTTTCACAGATTTTGCAGTATGGATTGTTGTATTATCCTGTTAAAAAATATAATCACAACGCGTGATACGAGCTGCAGACTTGTTTAACTGATCTGTTATTAGTTGAATATATTTATTACTATTCATCCGACCTGATAAAAAGTTCATTTCTGTTTTTCCATAGTAACCAATAGCGGTCTATACCATAACACTGCCACCACCCATTTGACGGCAACTTAAATGTAGTTCTTCGTTTCTGCAATCATGAAAGTAGTAGGCCCAGCCGTCAAGACCATCTAGATTGGATTTTATCTCGACACTAAAAATGACTTTTTCGAGTTTTTCATTCAGTGGACGTATTCACAAGCGCACTTTAGTCCTGCTTGTTTGTGTTTCTCCATTAAGGGTGGCCGTTGTTTTAATTTCTTCTGTTTAATGTGTTTTCTTCCTTGTAAAATGCGATGTACATTTCTTAAATTTGTTTTCACACCTGCTTCTTCGGCTATTTGTCTTGCTGTGTCCTTAAAATTCGACACAACACGCAAAATTGCACGTTTATCACGTTCGGAAGTAACGCTAGGTCTTCCACTTCCTTTCGTTTTTCCATAAGCACTTGGATTTTTTAACATATTATATATCGCTCACCTACTTCTGTCTAAAATCCGCTGTGTAATTATAGCTTAAGAGAAACCCAAATACCATCTTCGGAGAATACACGAATTCATATTTTACACAAAAGTATATAATTACTATTTTGAGCACAGTTTCAATTTGGTACAAAACACAGAATGATATTAGCACGACTCGAAGCACGCACGATTTTTTACAACTTTCGAACAAACGCTAGGCGTTCGTGTATGCGCGTTGTATGAACTTTTATAAACCTATTTGCATACAAAAACAAAATGCTTCGTTTGAAATTTGGATCGTTTAGACTACTCTTTCGTAAATACAAAATCAAGTTTGCGTGAAAATACTTGAAAATAAGCATCACTATTTTCAGTACATTTCTAATCATTGTAGATTATTTAAAAATTATAAATAGTAACAAGCGCAATTAACGGGGTGATATGATTAATTGAGATGAAGAGTTCACTCGTCATTCGTGTCTGCCATTTCTTCAATCAAGAATTAATTCTTTCATGTCATTGTGTCATCACTAGCGAATCTTTATGCAAAATAAAAATTTTGTACCTGATTTGCGACAAACTGGAGTGAAATAGAAGTTTATTTTCTTTCTTAAGATATTTAGTAAGTTGAAAACAATATAATAGTATTTTTAAATTCTTCTAACATTTTTACTGTTTTAAATTACAATTATTCATTTTTGTGATAAATGCATAAAATCCGCTTGTTAATCCATACTAGTATAAACTGTTTAAATTAGTATTAATGATCGTGTTTACATTGATTGTGCCAAAACTTTTGTTATGTCAATTTTCTTTGTCTTACGTTTAGTTGCATCTCCCTTGAACATTCGCAACGAAAAGATCACTCAAATTAGTATTAATAATCATGTTTACATTGATTGTGCCAAAACTTTTGTTATGTCAATTTTCTTTGTCTTACGTTTAGTTGCATTTCCCTTGAATATTTGCGACGGAAAGATCACTCGATTAAAAAGTTAAAAGTGTGACCAACTATTATTGTTTTGCAATACTTTATTTATCCAGACATACAATTAGTTACCGTCAATTCAATCCTTTTCCTACAGTATCTGATTGGGAGAGCACCCCAACTGTTATGCTGACCTTTTATCGAACCCCCAGCAAATTGTAATGTTCATCAAGCGGGGTATGTCAGTTTCACTGTGCCGACTGCAGTGAAGCCTTTTAATTTACGAAAACTGTCTCACCTTATTTACTGTAGAAGAATATAGTATTCTTGGCGTAAATATAAGAAAGCGGATTTGTGTTTAGAAATATGTATAAAGGTCGACTCTTTTTTTCTTTTATTATTACTTTGTGAACTGCTAGTCAGCGACCTTTAACGCTGACATTTGCGGCTTAATCAGTGCTGCAGTATAGCATCACAGTCACATATTTTTCACTTCACTTTTTATTCTCACTGCCTGGTTAAGAATTATTCAAATACCATATAAATTAAGTGTAAACAGTTTTTAACCCTTTCGGTCATGGCGTCCTCATATAAGGATATACTGAATAAAAATTTAATGAAAAATAATTCAAAACCATGATATTTTTTCCAGGAATAAATAATTCGTGACCGAAATGGTTAAGATCATTAAAACGCAACTGCAGTCAATGATTAAATTGACCCTTTACAAGATATAAATATCGAGACCTGTTTTCATTGAACGCCATTAATTAAGCAAGGGTATGAAAGATTAATTGTCCTCTTTCTATAGACACTTCTATTTCAAATTGCTAGCGATATGTATTAACCAATAATTATGAATGGTTCAGAACATGTTAGTATATTCTGGGTAGGATTCTCACAAATTCGACGTACTTCGGAGTATCTTCCGAATATAACTGGTTAACCTGTAATCGTTTTGCTCCATTTTAAAAACGTACACTTGTAGGCTTAACTATGTTTAAACTAGCATTATTTCTGTGTGTTTTCATTCACATTACACCGCGCACTCTCGTAAATTTTATGTAATAGTAAATATGTACTCGACGTAAGCAGTTGATAGGTTAAAGAAAGCTATGGCAATCCTCGGGAAGTTTTTGTTGCAAGTGTTACGCAAGTTACCGTATATATTAATCAAAACGACGTAGCCACAATTGGAGGAACCTGAAAAATGTTAAGGGAAATATATACTCTATCCTCAAGAGCAGAAAGTTTCTTCGAAACCAAATTACGAGGAACTTCTCGCGCTTAACACTTTCCTCTCTCGGACATGTCTTAATAACCGGTGACTGCGATCTCATAAATTTCCGTGACAAAGTGATTCTGAAAAGTCCGTCAACATCGAAGAGGAAACATCTCCTCGTGACACTGATCAGTTCCGTTGGAAAAACGACGGGGGTGGACGAAAATGCGAAGTGGACACGGTGAAAAACATTGTCGATGAACAAACAAAGATTTGTTTACTCACCGACTAATTCAGGGCGCACGCCGACCAACAACGTAGTCACTACCAGGAGAGACACCTGCGGTCCACGCGTGCACAAACCATGTTTTTCACACATGATTCACTATACGGAGAACACGAAACACACGTAGCGCTTGCCGCGTCGAGACTGAAATTCGTAGCTCGTGGGATTCTCTGTATATCCTAAGCGCACGAGGATCCCCCACCCTTGTCGGTTCAACCCTGACTCGGTCGTGCCGCGCCGCGCGCCGTGGGTCGTGGCAAGGGTTCGCTCCAATACGAGGCACCCTGTTCATCCATGCTGGCTGCTGGCTGTTGGCTGCGGCCTCACACCCCTGCGACCTCACCTCACTCTCTCGCTCCTCATCGCCCCCATCGCACCACCGCACCGCAACCCCGACAATGTGCTCAAAGAGACTGCTGTCAATCGGCTTCAGTTCTACCTGTGTGTATACCCCGTCATACTTACGAATCACGCCTATCTAATTGTTCACCGATCTAACGTCGACAGTGTTACGAGCCGAGAGTAAGATAGATGATGCATGACCAACGATTCTTTGTATTAGGTTGCTGTATATGAAATGTCCGATTATAGAATGCGACTCTTATAAAATGTTTCGATCAAGAAATGCTGTTACAGTCTACAGGTTTATTGTACATATAAAACTTCGAGGTACAAAGCTAATCCTCAACACTAAACGTACCACGACCCACAGTGCCACAGTGGTCCGAGAACGCGATTTTACTGTCCAAAAGTCAAAATGTCATTGGATCTTTATAAAAGTTGATAATCAGACGATTTTGTCAATATTCAAAATGGCGGATCCAATACTATGCACATATAAACTGGAAATTCGTTTTTCATGGTCAAAATTGAAGAGACACACATATCGACATTTTTCAACGCAATAAATTTGTATATAATTATATTTCCGATGTTAATTCTAAATTATTCAAATATTTCGACATGATTAATTCAAATTCCTTTTCATCTAAATTTTCTGCACCATCAATTGATCTTCATTTACGTTTTGATCAAAGATTAGATGTTGTTCTAACCACACTGTCCAACAAATTTCAACTTTTTCTATGTTCCCTAATTACTGTTGGGTCCTTCTAATAGAGTTTTTTGCATTGATTCCGAATCTGTCCTTAATTTTTCTCCTATACGCACAGTTTTTGAGGAACATGACTTTGAAAAAAAACATATTTTTCAACTCAAGAGAGAGACACCACTTTTGCACCAATTTTTTAGGATATTTTTCAAGTTATCTCAAAAAATAAGGGTCCTGCGGAAAATTGAACTATACCACGCGATAGAGCACACTTTTATCTTGAGAAACTCCCCTTTAAAGGTTGCGGCATCGACGTTCTTTTCGAACCAGAAAGCAAAAATCTTCGCCCGACATGAGTTGCCGCCAGTGGCGCTCGGGACGGGATACCGTTCTGATGGTGAGCGCCACTGGTGGTAACAACTCATGTTGGCCGAAGATATTTTGCTTTCTGACTAAAAAAGAACGTCGACGTTCCAAACTTGAAAGGGTGGTTTCTCAAGATAAAAGTCGGCTCTACCACGTGGTATAGTCCCATTTTCCGCTGGACCCTTACTTTTTGAGATAAATTGAAAAATATCCTAAAAAATTGGTGCAAAAGTGGTGTCTCTCCGTCTTTAATGATTGTTTAAACATGTGTAAACAAATTTAAACATGTTTAAACAATCGTAATGTATTAATATTGGATAGCACTGTATTTGGAAAAGTCTACAGAATCTTTTGCTGCAAAGAACAATTCAATATCTTTTATAATAACATCACAATATTTCTTTAAAGTTGAAAAATATGTTTTTTTTCAAGGCCATGTTCCTCAAAAACTGTGCGTATATGAGAAAAATTAAGAACAGATTCGGAATCAGCGCAAAAAACTCTATAAGAAGGACCAAACAGTAATTAGGGAACAAATTTGGTGTTGGACAGTGCCATTTATCGTAATTCGCTTTAAAGTGCTTTAGTGACCGATGATAATTTTTCCATTTCTGGGATAAATTATTGCAAAAAAGACGTACTTTTTGTTTAATAGACTTTCTAGTTTCGTCACAAGTCACTTCGTTGATTTTATCAAAAATAACATCAGACACAGCAATTATTAACTTCCCGATTCATAGGGAAGTTACTGTAATTACCCCGAAAATCGAAAATCGATTTTTTAGCAGATCTTCACGTTTCATGGTCATTGGAGTCATTTTAGACTATTTTTATCAAAATGTTTGTGTGTGTGTGTGTGTGTGTGTGTGTGCGCGTATGTCCGTTTGTATGGTATCAAATTTTTCGTTAACGTTTTCAGAAAAAGTAACAACGCGATCAGGATGATGAATGATGCAATTGATGTGCCCCGTCGTAACTTAGAGCTGATTAGATTTTGGTCCATATTGGTCAAGTAGTTTTTTAGATTTTTAGTTTTTTTTCGAAAAGAGTTGATTCTACAATGCAATTTATAAGGGAGGACGAAAATTTTCCACCAAAGAACCAAACGCAATTACATAGAAAAAAATGTTGTCTTAATTTTTTTTTACTGATGCTAATGTTACCGCTTGGAATAATCGAAAGTTATTCCAATGCAACAGTGAATTTATCATCTCTACTCCCAAGAATACATTTTGGGAGAATATCGATGAAAGTACAAAAAAAACGATGTTAGCGATGTTGGCGAAGGAGTAACGAATCGGGAAGTTCTTTGTGTGACTCTTGGAGAGTCACACACCAAATAAAAAACATTAATATCAGTAGGCCCTACTAGCCATGCGTATCACTAACCCTCTCGCAAGAGCAGTCCTACCCGCGAGCTCGCGAAGCGAGCGAGCAAAAACAACCCTACTCGCGAGCGTGCGAAGCGAGCGAGCAACAATAGCCCTCTAGTTTTTCTGCTCGGATCACCTTCATTATACCATACATTAAAAAGATCCTCATTTTTAAAGTTATATTTGTGTACAAATATAGAAATAATTAACCTTTTGATGTCAAGACAGTATGATGGGAAGGTAAAAGTGGAACATACTTTGCGACATTGTAATTCAAAATTATTTTCAACTCTTAAACTATCCTTAAACTAAATTACAACCTATATAAATGATCTGAAGGTAAAACTTTAATTTTCGAAGGTCAAGGTCATTTCAAGTTCATGTTATTATACATATCTGAATATATTTTTCGATCAGTTACCCGATGCAATAAAATAAAAATGTAGTTATGTATCAAAAAACATCGATGGCCTTGATAACTCCCAAAAAAATGACCTTTGGAAAAAAATATTCTTGCCTGATATTTGGTTCATTGATGATATGCACATTACGTAACAAATATATTTTGCACCACAATAGCCTGAAGAGATATTTAGGGGTCCTGTTTTAGACGAAACACCCTGTATAGAAAATAATATTCCAATACCTTTTCTCTTGTTTTATTTATTCCTGAAGTATCATGTTTTGTTAAAGGTGAAGAATTTTCGTAATACTGCTTCTCTCAACTAGTCTCTGAATTACTGATGATTTTTCTATATCTCAAAGAAATGATGCTAACATTTTTCTATACTGATATTTTTCAAGCAAGTATGTATTTTACTTCATGGTAAATATTATGCTCTTCATTGTTTGTGTGTTTTTGTGATCAGTCATGTTAAAAACTGATCAATAGTTCCGTGAAGTACATTGCAATTCAAACAATTCATACAGAATTTTAGTATGCTTCCAAATGAGTCCCGATGCTTGTTTTCAAACGGTTTTTCTGTTGCGACGTTCGATGCAATGTAGGCTGTAGGGCGATCATCATTTCAAACAGTTCGTAAATTCAAGTTATATTTGACAGGTTCATTATAATTCACATATAAGTTAAAGTTTACTACAGTTTATATTATTAGGTTGTAGTTTATTATAGTCGCTTTTATAAAAAAGGAAAACGTTTCTTCACCTGAAACCCTAGAACCTGGAACCCTAGAACTTCTAATTTCAGAGGAACATGTGTGCGTGAAACAAATAGTAGACACATGGAAGACAAGTCAGATTTTGGGACACCCTGTATGTATAAAATGTATACAGTGCTGTTCACTTGAATAGCCTCAAATAATCCAAATTTGTTTTCCTTACGAAATTTTGAGTAATGGGAAATAAACAAATTTCTTTTAATAATATTTATTATATGTAGTACTCATAAGTTCGGAATGTCAATTCCGGAATGTAATTCCGGTTTATTTTTTCTTATAGTATCTATTACAGTGATACTCTGGTCCTATCGAAAATGTCTATTATCTGTCTAATTGTCAATATTATCTAACAAAATTGTCACATGTTATATTATATCCTTTGAGTTGCTTTACAAGATCATGTGCCAGACGAAACCCTTGACTATTATCGGGTTATTACCCCGGTAATTTTTCTGTATGTATTTGCATATTATATCGATATGAATTTTCTGAATCGCGCATACCCCTTTTCACACGATATTTTGCAGGTTTGCTGCGAATATATTGGCGAAAGAGTGCGAGGCCGACGCAGATAAAACAAACATGAAATTCGATCACTAAACAAGCTATAAATAGCGGAAAATCCACGTAGAGTTCTAGTATATTGATTTTTGTTTATTTATTCCTGTATATTTATTTATTTACTTATTCATTTTGACAAATTGTGCTGACGTTGTTGCGTTATGGCTCACAATGACCCGAAAATTGTAAATGTAACAATTTTTATTTTATACATATGCAATTACTTTTGCAGAAAGCTCATTCAATATTTTTAACACGTTCGCTGCCGAGCGACATTTTCAAAAACGGTTCCACCAGGCCAACAAATTTTAATTAATTGTAAAATAAAAATACAAAACATGTACACTCCTCAAAAGAATTAAGGGATCACTTTTTCGAACCCGAGAAATTGGTCCCACTTTACGTGATCATAACTCCGTCAAAAATTGCCGTATCGATATCGTTAAACAATGGTTTGAAAGCCTGAAACCTCTAGTTTCAGATGCTCTGTTTCAAATATGTAGTTGCTATATTGGTTTTTTACAAAGTTATAGCGAGATGAAGACAACATTGACGGCTAACAAAAATTTTGGAACTTTGGAACATCTCACGGGGAGCAACAAATTTTTTTGATAAATCGCGTTAATATCATTTGGAAGGACTGTCTTTCCTATGTAAATTGTGTGGTTATTGAATATTGTGCGATTTTTTTTATTCGAGCTATTCAACATTGAAGTAAATATGGGCCTTTTAACTTTAACTGGCTCCAGAAAGCGAAAAAATTATGATAGAATCTTGTGTAAAAAAGCAATAGAAAGAGCGTTTCTTTCTCTTCAAGGCACTCATTTTGTTTTTTCAATTTCATTAACATTTCGACATGCCAGGTGTTTCTGAAAATATGCTTAAAAAATGCACAATTTCCATTTTTCCTTTAACTCGCTATATCTCGACGAGAAATGATCCTAATACCATGATCCGAACGTCAGATTGAAGCAGAGATTCTGACGATTCGATTGAGTAGCCCATGAACTCGCTGCGACAATTTTTTACCTATGGCAGCTGTGTTTGAAGTTAGTGCTTCGCAGAAATTAGCGCGCCACGTACAGCGGCTGCCTGACATCTAATCTGAATATGTTACCGCCGCGCCGCGCTGGCGCACAGTGGAAAATTTGGACCAAACTCGATTTAAAATCAAAGAACTTTCGATAGAAATGAGGTAGAACGATGAAATTTTTTAAAAATTAGAGCTGAAACTTTGCAGAATATGGGAAAAATAGGGAGATTATGGCACGAATGTTTTTTAAAGTTGAGAAAATTCGTTAAACATGTAGAATTTCAAGAAAATGTGGTTTCTCCAGTACCACGAGCGGAAAAATTTTTTTTAACATGCTATATATCATTTCCCGTAGATTTTTTCACGCTGATTTCAAATTTTGAGACCTTCTAAATGATATTAATGCGATTTATACAAAAAATTTGTTGCTCCCCGTGTGATGTTCCAAAGTTGCAGAAAAGTTTTGTTAACCGTCAATGTTGTCTTCATCTCGCTATAACTTTGTAAAAAACCAATATAGCAAGAATTTGAAACAGAGTATCTGAAACTAGAGGTTTCAGGCTTTCAAACCATTGTTTAACGATATCGATACGGCAATTTTTGACGGAGTTATGATCATGTAGAGCGGGACCAATTTTTCGGGTTCGCACAAGTGATCCCTTAATTCTTTTAAGGAGTGTATTTATGGGAAAGATATTGAATTTAGATAATTTTTAATTGCTTTATTAATTATACGAGTTATATCGTAGTCGGTTTTTGCGATAAAATGTTTTATGACAGCCTAACCACAAACTTCGACCTACGAGATAACTCGTTGTTGGCAGCGAACGTGTTATATATGCATAAAAATAAACAAAGCAATATCGAAGGAATTTTAGAGAACTTTATCAAAAATATTGAGAAATGTTGGAAAATAGGCAATAATTATAAAGATAGATTTCTGTCAAAAAATAAGACTTGGTTAGAATCAACCATAGTATTCCCCTTTAATGAGATCGACATTCACGAACTTGAAAATTACGGGAGTAGATGAAGAGATTCTATACAGGATGTACATGATTCTTCAAACCATTTCATGTGGAAACCGCAAAAAAATTTGTGTCTCTATATTCGTGGTTTTATATGCCTACAAGCGTTCGGAAAGTGCTGATACTTGGAGCAGAAATTATAAAACATGCGATTTTACCAGCCGATTTGTCAGCTTGGAGAGGAAGCGCAAGAGGCAAAAAACAAGGAATTTATATTTATAAGGGAACACAGAAGTAGGAAGGATTCTGCGGAACATACAAACATAGATTTGTTTAATTACTTTTTATTGTCTTCAGATCCAATTATATCTGGATTAGGTCTGCAGGAAAAGTGTAGTATTTAAAAAGTTACGTCTCGATCCCGAAGCTTTGCAGATGCTAAAAGCACCAATAATTCGATCAAATACCAGCTCCGACAGTGAATAATAATCTTTTATATTATATTTGTAACACTTAATTATTAAATTAATAAACAAGTAGTCAGTATTGTAAATTAAATTTTATTTATTTTACTCAAATATTTAAGGGGGATGTATACCCTCTGAAGTAACTAGAATCTTACTAGATTTTGGGTCGAAACATGGGTTTACGCGCGGCGATTTTTTGTCCTTATTTGAGCGGATTTTGGACTGGGGGAAGACTCATTCTATAGAGGAAGGTTAAATCCGACGCGCTCTGCTATTGATTTAACGAGATTATGTTTATATCTAATAATATGAGTGCCCAAAGTAGAGAAAAAATCTAGAAAAATAACCGCAGATTTCAATGTATTTTCCTGTCTCAAAGAGATTTTTTTGACTGATATGGTGAGCAGAGCGCGCCGTGATGAACCTTTCTCTATCAAATGAACCTTTGTGCAGCTCAAAATATGCTCGTATAAGGACAAAAAATCGCCGCGCGTGATTTCATTCACATTAGCATAGATTTCCCCATATTACGTTCATGAAGACCGAGGTTATCTCTGATGTAGTGCCAATCTAGAGCCAATTTTATTTCAGTTAGTTTATACGAGATGGCGCCTAGTCTGGAGGGCTGTCAATCAGTGCTGCGATATTGTGCAACATTTCACTGCTGCACTGCTGTCAATGTGGAATGATAGCAAAACTGACATAGACGAGGTACATATTCTCATCGGTGGCACTAATATTAGTGCGACCTGCCCTGTATAACGGCATTCGCGACGAGCTGAATAGAATATGGAAATAGCAAGCAACTCCATCTCGTGTTCATTATGAAGTTGCGTGCTTATCAATGTTACCAAACTTTTTTTCTGCACAGAGGTTGATAACATTGATAAATACCCCAAAATCTGAGGGTATAGATCCCCCTTAAAAGTAATTTTTACACAAAATGTCCATTTTTTTCTCGTACAATAATTAATTCGCACTACAACTGACTTCTAGACCACTGTGCGTCGCTACACACAATATAGCGGTGCTAATCTGTCAAAAACACTGGAAATCGCTCGACTTTAAACACTTGTAACTTTTGAACCATTGATCCTCCAGGATCGAAACTTGGATTTCCCACATCTTTCCGTTCAAATCTACTGGATAACGTAAGAATAAGGCAAAAATTTATAGGAGAAGGGCCAAAATTTCTGGTTACACAAGGGAAAATTTACCCAAAGTAACTTTTGAATGCAAAATTCGTGCAACGAATGATGACACAAACCTTGGCTGATTTTTAACATTGTATCATGCGAGACGTAGCTTATTTTCTGTGGTGATTGTTGGACATTCAGTTTGAAATGATTGTCACGTGAGTTAAAAAGAAGTGTTGAAAAGAAAGTGCTCTTCGAAAATTACGAAGTGTATCACTTGCTCTTATCGATCGAATACGTAAATGTTGTATTAGTTGTAATAGGAACATTTTCAGGATCACTTGCACTCAAAATCACTTGGAGAGTGCCACAATAACTATTAGATTTTTACTTCTTGTACCTTCATGGTTTTTTACTCAGGAATGATTTTTCTCCTCAACCGCAAAATTAAAATTTACTATTTAGAATTAAAGAAAGAAATCTCATTTTTTCATATACCAAACAGTTTACACGTAATTTAGATAGCACAGTTTGCTGGATCAACCTGTTAATACGGGTAGAAATGATTATAACAGGGTTCCATCTGTGGTTAAAAATAAGGATAGACAGACCTTACTCGATTCAAATGCAATTGATACAAAACAGGCCCATGCGTGCTAGAAAACCGACACTGGTTTACGAGCCCAGATTCTGGAACAAGGGATCTCTCTAAACGATTTTTCCACTCTTATCAAGGAAATGATTTTAACGATCCTTTCGTGGCAGATTGGTGCAGCATAACCAGAGGACTTATACTTTGACCTCTGGACAGTACAGAACTGAATTCGTACTTATTGTGAGAACAGACCTGAACTTCTGATTAGAACCTCGTGCACTAGTAACTTTGTACAATTATATAACTATTTTGAACTTAAGCTACAACGAACTTAATATAACTGTGAACCCTTGAGTGGCAAAGAGTTGGCGACGAACTCTATATAAATTGGACTCCGAATATATACTTTTATTGTTGTAATTAAATTTACTGTCATAATTGTTGTCAATTTACAACTCTAGCTTGTGTTTCAAGAGATATAGCTCTATCTGGTGGCTACATAACAGCAGTATTTGTGTTGATGTATTGCAAGTTTCAACTTGACTGTACTGCATCTTAGAAATACGAAATTCAATTTAAAAGCTGGTAAACTTCACGATGTAAATGTTATTGGGGTTAGTAGGATAAGAAATGGCGATTAGCACCCCATCACGCTAATACCCAAGGTCACCCCTTTTGACTATTCAAAAAATAATGAACGAAATCTAGCACATTATCGATACTGCATGCGCTCCACGTTTTTTGTTTTAAATCTTACAAGTATTTTCATAGCTATTAAAAATTCACAATCACAAATTTTCAGGACTATCTGTACGGGATTAGCAAAATTATTTTATACTTTTTAGTCTTGTATAATTGAAATGTTACAATCGATTTTGAACATTTTGATGAGATTATAACAGAGACATGTAGTAAATTTTAGACGGTATTGCGACCGTCATATCAAAAACAAACGCCGCACAGTGGGCCCAAACGCCAATCTAGCTGATAAAAAATCATAGTGATCAAACGCAGCTTCCTATTGCAACTTGTGTGGAGTCGTTGTAACCGCGAGACTTCAATCTTTAAATCTATGATAATTTGGACCACAAAAAAATTTTTTTAACTTTTTATAGTCATTAATGTAATTTTAGAGAGAACAAGCATTTCCGCGGAAATTAAAGTTACTAGCGTTTTTAGTCAAAAAATGAACTGAAACCAACACTAAAATAAAAACCTTATATATTTACAATCATTCACACTTGATTAGTTATACATACATCGTTTCAGTTTTGTACACACATCCATGCACTGAATACACACCTACACTATAACAAAGAGAATACATATATAGAAAATAAAACTTTAGAGAACTATAGAGAATACATATATAGAAAATAAAACTAGGTTCCCACGTCAGAATCGATATTATTGTTGTGGTCAGAATTGTCAGAATCGTCATCACTTGTTGACGGGACATGTACAGATGAAAGTTTCGGATCAACTAATAATTTGACAACCTCTTGGTCTAGAATCGTTTCTTTCTTCCAAATCGTTGACGTTTTTCTTGAAATTGTAGATATGATAGGATCTGACGAAAATAATATGATGTGGAACAAATCTTCCATTGTTTGTTCTCTTGACATCTTCCTGGTATTTCGTTCCCGGTATTTTTTAAAATCTTTATTCCTAAATTCCAGGGCTTCCTCTGATAGCATTCCTATGGGTAGAATGGCTTTTCGAATTATGTCTGCTCCGTGGATCAATATTTTATGTATGCTAGATGGCATGTTGTACCATGGATACAGCAAAACGAATTTTTTGGCCGTATCCTTTTCATATTAACTTCCCGATTTTATAGGGAAGTTACTGTAATTACCCCGAAAATCGAAAATCGATTTTTTAGCAGATCTTCACGTTTCATGGTCATTGGAGTCATTTTAGACTATTTTTATCAAAATGTTCGTATGTGTGTGTGTGTGTGTGTGTGTGTGTGTGTGTGTGTGCGTATGGCCGTATCTATGTAATCAAATTTTTCGTTAACGTTTTCAGAAAAAGTAACAACGCGATCAGGATGATGAATGATGCAATTGATGTGCCCCGTCGTAACTTAGAGCTGATTAGATTTTGGTCCATATTGGTCAAGTAGTTTTTTAGATTTTTAGTTTTTTTTCGAAAAGAGTTGATTCTACAATGCAATTTATAAGGGAGGACGAAAATTTTCCACCAAAGAACCAAACGCAATTACATAGAAAAAAATGTTGTCTTAATTTTTTTTTACTGATGCTAATGTTACCGCTTGGAATAATCGAAAGTTATTCCAATGCAAGAGTGAATTTATCATCTCTATTCCCAAGAATACATTTTGGGAGACTATCGATGAAAGTACAAAAAAAACGATGTTGGCGATGTTGGCGAAGGAGTAACGAATCGGGAAGTTCTTTGTGTGACTCTTGGAGAGTCACACACCAAATAAAAAACATTAATATCAGTAGGCCCTACTAGCCATGCGTATCACTAACCCTCTCGCATGAGCAGTCCTACCCGCGAGCTCGCGAAGCGAGCGAGCAAGAACAACCCTACTCGCGAGCGAGCGAAGCGAGCGAGCAACAATAGCCCTCTAGTTTCTCGAAGGAATCACTATTAATTGTGTATCCACTAAGAGATACTGTTGTTCTCTAGACAGGGAAATATAGCCATTTTTCCCAAAAATTCATGTTTATTACGGGAAATCCCTTACAACCGAGGCCGATTCCTCCCATGATTGAGACTTGGCGGCCGCAGCCGAGGCCCCGCGGTCGCGCCCGGTCCTTATTTTATGATAGACAGGTAATCACCAGTTATTTGACTTGTACGGAAAACCGAAAGATACTAAAAACATTTATAATAAGCAGAATCCTGTTCAGAATTTTTATCGATTACTGAATATTCGTCTATCGCCGTGTGGACACACAGTCATCAATGCTTGTCATGTTAACTCGTGCAATTTTTACTCTAATTCATATCAGATACAATTAAGTAAGCAATATAAGGTATCAGTCTTTTAAATCTCATACAGCTATCCTATTTGTTTATGTGCTGTCACAAGAAAACATAAAATTCCGTTTTACACTAGAAGTATTAATTTTATGACCTACATTGATTAAACATTTTTTACTCCTCTCAGTCAGTATTATGAACCACAAAAATCTTAAACCCTCTTTATGAGTGATCGCAAACTGTTCACAAACTTTAAAGTCACATTAAACATTTATTGGCAATTTCTGCCAGCTGATTTTTACAAGAATTAAAGAACAGAGTCTACATTACGAAATCACACAGGAGATTCGACAAATGCGCGTAAATTTGGCTACTTACATTCGAAAAACTGAAATGCATGAAGTAAAAAATTGTCTACCGTTGAACACGGGTATTTGGAAAATTCATTAACTTTTGCTAATTCTGTAATTACAGAATGAAAGTACGTACTTTCTTCTACAAAACCCATGAAAGGCAAAATATTCGCATTTAATATGAACGTTTATCAGTAGCAAAAGCACTGACCGTTCTGGGGGACTCTTAAAGGCCGCAGCGACTATAGACTTTTGCGTAAATATTACCCTATATAAAAAATCTTCAGAGCAAAACAGAATATAATTTAAAGTTCTACAGGGATTTAAGAATGGAAACAAATAAAGAAGAAAGTCATAGTACGTGATTGAAAAACGACTTTTTATCAGCTAGATTGGCGTTTGGCCCCACTGTGCGCCGCGCCGCGTCGTGGTGAAATGTCAAAGATAAAGGTTCGACGGAGAATCTCGGTGTAACGGTTCTTTTGCTTGGCAAACAAACCTTATAGTATAATAATACGTAGTATCTTTGTCGTGCTAAGATGTTACACAAGTAAGTAAACACTAACGTCTTAGTACGACAGTAATGGTATTTTAGAGTTACTTAAATTGAAATATCTCCTGAACTACTAACTTTTCTACATACATAGGTTAGTACTTTTTTATAACGAATGCCCAGCTGCATCGATTGATGTATTAAAAAATACCTCATTCCATTAAAAAAAATGTAGTTGACCTTCATATGTCCTTTATGCGTCCACCTGTAAAAAAATTAAATACACTACATAATGTACCCCTTCAGACCATGCAACTTCTGTATACAAAACTTTTTCGTGCAACGTATACTTTGGAAGTAATTATAGGTGTGCAAGTTGCGTGGACCACCCTGTACGTATACATATACATATGTGTATTCTTATTAGCGGCAATTTGTCTTTTTGTCCAGGGCGACGTAACCGCTAGAGCGGGCGCTGTCACATTGAAACTACATAAAAGAATTGGTGCTGTCTAGTGTGCAACGGCCTTAAGAATGACTCGTGTGTAGAAGAGGTGACAAAAGGATACAGAATAACGCGTTTGTGAATAGTATTATATTTATGGGATTTTTTATTATATCACTATGAAATGCTGTCAATAGATGATCAATGACCTGTAACCAATGGGAACGATGTCAAACATAATTGAATAATAGTAACTTGGTCGATTAGTATGAAATAAATACATTTGCTTTCTAACATTCCAGTTGTGTATTATTATAATTCATAAATATGACGGTGGCACCTGGAATTTAAAAGGGATCTCTTTCACGATTACCATTCATACTACGTCCATAGTCAACTTGATTTTATTCACCTTTGTTCTCTTTATCAATGATATATCGACATCACTCCTTTTTCCTGCTTGACACTTGTGCGACCATTTTTAAAGTTTTCAGTATATTCGTACGAACTCTATTGCGGTAAAACATAGTTTCTATATTGCGTTGATTGCCGTCAATGGGTTTCAGCTCTTGGTACAACAGCCAACCGCTGAAACCGCATCGCTGCTACTCGTTGTTCTTCTTTGATGTAAACGGAGAGCGAAGCGGTTGTGGTTAACACGATGATGACAACAGGAAAAGTGACAGAAGAAGATCAAATCTGTCTATATGTACAACATTTCATCGCATTGACAAGTCTGTCTGGTTGGCGCCCACGATGTAAGTGCGATTCCCGTGTTTTTCACCTGTTTATAGAAAATCCCCCCCTTTCGCGTTTATAAATCAATATCCCTACCATTTCCACGATCCTGAAACCGACAGAGCCGTCAGACACGGTTAGCCGGCTGCGTGCAGTAAAGTATGCGCATAGAGTGAAATCCATCAAAACAAAACTCCGTTTTCATCTTTTCTGTTTCGTTACGGAGGCCATGTTTGTAATATAGTATTTTCCTGAGGTATTAATAAGAACTTCACGAAATCTTTACGGTGACTTTCTAATACCTCCATCTTCGTGAAATATCAGTATCTAACAAGCCGTGCACGCTCGTTACATTATTAACATCGTTAACAACTAACTGTGCCAGATACATATTGTGTTACCAGCAAATATGAAGTGGCTGCGATACTACTTGGTTGGAACGAAAGTTCGTAGCGTTTGTAAATTAAAATTGAAAGCTAAAATTTATAGATTTATTCAATAACATATTTTCCACCCTGTTCTATTACTTTCTGCCATTTTCGAGGTAACTTCTCGTGTTATTGAACAAACATATGAATAAATACCTTCATTCCATCTCTGATTCTTAATTTTAAAACGCTACGAACTTTCTTTCCAACCTAATATTTAGCTAAGACTGCACAAAAACGCAGCAGCAACGACAGCCAATTTTATATGGATCAAACTGAAATTTTAATACCTACAAGCTATCTTTATTATCCTAAACATGTTTCAAACAGTGTCAGACCTTGAAGTATGCAGACATTTGAGAAAAATAGATAAAGTGAACGAGTGAAACAGAATTATACAGAGTGTCCCAAAATCTCTGAACATCCCGGAAATGGGAGGTTCCTGAGACCATTTGAAGCGATATTTTCCTTTGCAAAAATGTTATCTGCGGCTTTGTTTAGGAGTTATTAACGAAAAACACGGACCAATCAGAGCGCGACCAAGACGCGAGTTGGCACAGTCGGCCCGGCGCGCTAACTGTCGATTGGCTGACTGTGCCATCTCGCGTCTTGGTCCCGCTCTGATTGGTCCGTGTTTTTCGTTAATAACTCCTAAACAAAGCCTCGGATAACATTTTTGCAAAGGAAAATATCGCTTGAAATTGTCTCAGGAACCACCCCCTTTTGGAAACTTCACGAATTTTGGAAACCCTGTATATTATACAGTCTAAAACAGGACATCTAAATATCTCCTCTATCTCTGAAAATACAAAAAATGTTTGTAACGTAATCTAAATGGTGTCACAAGACGAATCAGATGGAAGAATCGTTTTTTATAAATTGTAATTTTTTAATCGTTTTTTCAAGGTCACTCGTGTTTTTTTACATATATACACACATTTTTTGTTGTTGTATGTTATAGCAAACATTATTGTGCATTCATCCGTATTTAATTAATGCAGAACTTACTTTCGCTTTAATAATTCGCGATTTTGTTACAGGAAAACGTAGATTTACAAACATTTCACACATACACTGGTGTCAACATGACGGTGCTCCACTGCATTATGAACGTAGAGTTGGACATTTTCTAAATGCTCGATATTATCGTAGTCGGATCGGTCGAGGAGGCTTTGTAGAATGGCGTTCCCAGATCTCCTGATTTAACGCCAATGGATATTTTTCTGGGGTTATGTAAAAGAAAGCGTTTATACCTACATAGGAACTAACGACAGTAGATAGCATGAAAGAGAGGGTTACACTGGCATTTAATACTGTTACACCAAAAATGTTACGTACTACGTACAATAATTTCAGAAGGAGGATACAAGTGGTTGGAAAAACAATCCAGGTAGAGTTTCTGGACATATTATGTCGTATACTTTCTTTTTTATTGTTGAATGTGGAAGGATTGGATATCTTTCGGCGTATTTAGTAAACCTGGCAATGGCAAATAAACACACGTGGACGATATCGCAGGACATCAATAATAAGATAGTAAGATCAGTATCTCTCTCTCTCTCTCTCTCTCTCTCTCTCTCTCTCTCTCTCTCTCTCTCTCTCTCTCTCTCATCGAATCAAGCGATTGTAAACGATGTATTCATCAGACAAATCCACCAACATTGGCTGCATCATCCAAAATGCAATCAATTTGTTTGAAATCAGAAAATCTTTCTTTTAAATCAGTCGATAGAATCTCAGATGATCGAAAGTAACTAGTATAACTATAGATAGAATTTTCGCATGATCGAATTGCCTCCCTTAACAATCAAATTGCCCCCTGTGGAGCACGGTTGAAGCACAATATTGAAAATACAATTTGTGTTTTGTCTTTATTTTCAAATTCAATTTTAAATATTATTGCTCAAAATAATGATTCGGAATCAATACATTCATAAGTACAAAGATATAAAAAATGAAATATACATTGGGTAACGAAAGTATTCGAACGCCCTTTAAAACAAAATAATTTTTTTATAATTGTACCAAACGGTCTGATTTTTTATAATCAATTAGAAGCATTGGTTTATGAAATGATATGCAAAAAAGGTTTTCCAAAAAATTATAGTTTACAAGGTTACATGCAAAAATAAAAAAAGGCATTTTTTAAACTTTTTTATTAGGGCCCTTAAAGAAAATTTAAAAAATATGATTTGTAGATCTATGAAAGTTATACACATGCTGAAAATTTCATCAATTTCGAATGAATAATATGAGCAACCTTATAGTCGTAATATGAACATGGTTAATCTAAAGAAATGTAATCATAGATAGACTGCGGATGTTTATGCAATTTCCAATTTATGAGACAAATTTTAAGAAAGTGAAATGAAATAGAATCCTATTTTTCATGGGAACAGCTTTTGTGGATTTAAGACAAATAAAAATCATACAAAATTCTATCGATATAATTTTATATTATAGCATTCTTTTTAAATTTTCATATGCCATAGATGCATAAACATCCGCAGTCTAGTAATAGAATTATAAAAATAAATAATTGGTGAACCGAAAGTCGAAGCTTTGCTAAAGAAGTCGACGTCATATAATAATAGAATACAATTTTAGTCATTAATATCTTGCAAACTATTAGCTGTTGTCTTTCAAAGAGGTAGACTAGCATACTTGGCCTGATGAGTACTGCAATCTGCCAAGGGCTCATTAAAAAGTTAGCGTAACGCTTGGAGAGTTCCCCTCGTGAGACCAAACTCAACATCATTCAGATAATTGTATAATATAATATAGATAACTTTAATCATACTCAATTTGAATTACTGTAAATGAGTCGTACATTTTGCATAACTAAAAATGACATAAATAAGATCTTGATTTGAACTTATTTATATGTACACCGAAAACGCGATTTATTAATTCTGTTCAGAGAATTGAACGTTTACATATTTCGAACCGCCTCACAGTGGCCTAGAAGTCAGTTGTAGTGCGAATTAATTATTGTGCGAGGACAAAATGGACATTTTGTGTAAAAATTACTTTTAAATATTTGAGTAAAGTAAATTAAATTATAATTTACAATACTGACTACTTGTTTATTAATTTAATAATTAAGTGTTACAAATATAATATAAAAGATTCACTGTCGGAGCTGGTATTTGATCGAATTATTGGTGCTTTTAGCATCTGCAAAGCTTCGGGATCGAGACGTAACTTTTTATATACTACACTTTTCCTGCAGACCTAATTCAGATATAATTGGATCTGAAGATAATAAAAAATAATTAAACAAATCTATGTTTGTATGTTCCGCAGAATCCTTCCTACTTCTGTGTTCCCTTATAAATATAAATTCCTTGTTTTTTGCCTCTTGCGCTTCCTCTCCAAGATGACAAATCGGCTGGTAAAATCGCATGTTTTATAATTTCTGCTCCAAGTATCAGCACTTTCCGAACGCTTGTAGGCATATAAAACCACGAATATAGAGACACAAATTTTTTTGCGGTTTCCACATGAAATGGTTTGAAGAATCATGTACATCCTGTATATAATCTCTTCGTCTACTCCCGTAATTTTCAAGTTCGTGAATGTCGATCTCATTAAAGGGGAATACTATGGTCGATTCTAACCAAGTCTTATTTTTTGACAGAAATCTATCTTTATAATTATTGCCTATTTTCCAACATTTCTCAATATTTTTGATAAAGTTCTCTAAAATTCCTTCAATATTGTGTCCGCCCACGTTCCTTCCGGTAAAAATAGCGACTAATAATCCACTAACGCAATCCTTTCGTTTCAAATTCTTCAATTTGAATCATTCTTCGAACAATTCTAAGCAGGTGATCGTAGATACGTTTACTAAAATATTAAAATAAAATAATAATGGGATTGCGGGGAATCGCGTTTTCTCTTTGCCGTTTATGGAGATGAAGTAAGCTTTCAAATTAAATACTTCGCAACGCGTGCAAATGCGTGCAAATTTTGTAAAACTTACGACATTCTAATAATTTTTCTTAAAAAGTATCAGTTCATAAAATATATCATAAAGTGTGTGAAGGAAACGTAAACCTACCATTTCCAGTTACAACCATACCGATTATATCATGTATAACAAGATAATAACACAATTTATGCACACTTCAAGAAAGAACTCGATATTTTGAGGTTATAATTTGCAGCAATTGACTAACGCAGAAAAACAAAATGTGGTTACTGGAATGTTGACAGTTTTGCCAACAATAATACGGTGATGTGATTTACTAATTTTGCTTTTGTTATTGTACTATACATATCAAACTATCATACAAGTATAAATTTTAACAGATTTACGTTAAGCTTGACTCCAAATAAGAATGTACTTACTAGCCGACAAATTTAAGACTCTACTGCGCATCTGACTCTAACGGAACTCGTTCATTGGCTAATCCCCCTATTGTTATTTCGCCGACCACGCGATCATTGGCTGACGCCATCAATTTTATGGCTGACGCGCATCGACTTGCGCAACGATTTTGCTCACGTTGTGTAACAAATCAATTGTTCTAACATTTAAAAAAATGTTAAATTGTATGGTCGAATATTAAAAAAGACATCTTCTTTTTAAGAGTGGCCGAATATTAGTGGGTGTCACTTTAGGTAGCAAAGGACGCACTCTGGTACTTTACTGCGTCGGACAAGGTATAGTGATCGATCATGATCATGAAAGTTCTTATACCTACATACATACCCCATTCCGTCTTTTTGTGGAAATACCTCACCGTATTTGCTTCAACAATCCACCATCACTTTGTGAATGAAAAGAAAATACTCTTATCGAAGGTGAAGTATTTTGCAGGAAATGTATCGGCAAGTTTGAAATTAATTTTCTAGATTAACTTTGACGAGTGTTGTCGTCGTAGTCATGATTGTCCCATTGATTTAACTAATAGAAAATAGTGTTTTTTAAGTACATACGTATGTAAAGAAAATGTATTTTTTTAAATGTGAACTTGACCGCAGGTAAAGTAGTGACGGTCTTACCCGATAGAGTAAAAGTAAGGTATTACAGTAGAATTGTAAAAGAGGAATTGACATCTTAAATAATAAAAAATGTCGTTTCTTTGTTTTCAGAGCAACGCAATATAGTTAGCTTAATTTGTAAATCCTAACCAACAAAAGAAAGATATAACATTATACGTATACAATAATGTTTGAAGTATACAAGTAGTATATGTATTGCTTTCTAAAGTGTATATTTTTCAGAAATTTGTTGAAGGTAGACAGTACAGCAAAACTTTATGCAAAATACAAATTTTCCACCTGAATGACAACAAACCGGAGTGACATAGAAATTAATATTTTCTCTAAATATATTCAATAGGTTGAAAATAATATAAAAGCATTTTTAACACGTTCGCTGCCGAGCGACATTTTCAAAAATACAAAAGATGTATTTATAGAAAAGATATTGAATTTAGATAATTTTTAATTGCTTTATTAATTATGCGAGTTATGTCGTAGTCGGTTTTTGCGATAAAATGTTTGATGACAGCCTAAACACAAACTTCGACCTAGATAACTCGTTGTTGGCAGCGAACGTGTTAAATTCGTCTAATACTTTTAATGTTTTAATGCTTTCATGATTTCTCAAAGTTACCTTCAATTTTTTGAAAATACACTTATAATTTTTTTACTTATCTATTATAACTAGACTACGGATCTTTATGCATTTATAATATGTCGAAATATGCAAAATATATGCAAGATGTATGCAAGGTATATGCTAAATATATGTATAGGGAATGCATATACGGATCTGTAAAATAGTAATTATTTTATTGTTTTATTTATTAACTTCCTGATTCATAGGGAAGTTACTGTAATTACCCCGAAAATCGAAAATCGATTTTTTAGCAGATCTTCACGTTTCATGGTCATTGGAGTCATTTTAGACTATTTTTATCAAAATGTTTGTATGTGTGTGTGTGTGTGTGCGTATGTCCGTTTGTATGATATCAAATTTTTCGTTAACGTTTTCAGAAAAAGTAACAACGCGATCAGGATGATGAATGATGCAATCGATGTGCCCCGTCGTAACTTAGAGCTGATTAGATTTTGGTCCATATTGGTCAAGTAGTTTTTTAGATTTTTTGCTTTTTTTCGAAAAGAGTTGATTCTACAATGCAATTTATAAGGGAGGACGAAAATTTTCCACCAAAGAACCAAACGCAATTACATAAAAAAAATTTTTTTTCTTAATTTTTTTTTTAGATTTAAAAATTTTTTTTTTAGATTTAAAAAAAAATTTTTTTTTAACTGATGCTAATGTTACCGCTTGGAATAATCGAAAGTTATTCCAATGCAACAGTGAATTTATCATCTCTACTCCCCAGAATACATTTTGGGAGAATATCGATGAAAGTACAAAAGAAACGATGTTAGCGATGTTGGCGAAGGAGTAACGAATCGGGAAGTTCTTTGTGTGACTCTTGGAGAGTCACACACCAAATAAAAAACATTAATATCAATAGGCCCTACTAGCCATGCGTATCACTAACCCTCTCGCAAGAGCAGTCCTACCCGCGAGCTCGCGAAGCGAGCGAGCAAAAACAACCCTACTCGCGAGCGAGCGAAGCGAGCGAGCAACAATAGCCCTCTAGTTATAATTTAAATTACAATACACAACAATAATTTTTTCGATAGCGTCGATTGTAAATTGATGCCTCTTGTCTGTTAAAATTAATTTATACGCTGAACAAGAGCGTTCTACATCACATGATGTTATAGGGGCATATTTAAAACCCCAATGATGTGCCAGAACCTCTCGTGGTCCTTCAACGTGTTCACCCTTCAAAATCTTGCTTATTTTTAATAATACATTGAAGTGTACATTTCGTTTTAATACAGATTCCATTTTATGTGTAACCTTTTCCCCATAATCACCGGGTATAATTTCTAAATTTTCTATAACTGTAGTTACCAAATCTATAGATTCCTATTGTTTCCAATTTCTTCATGGCCTCGGGTAAAATTTGGAAATGGGTCTGAATAAATGTTAAATTGTGTTGTAAATGCTTACATTGTAAATTGTAATGCTTCTTTCGCCGATTTAATTGACCAAGCCTCCTTTTCGTCGAACGATTCTATGACGTCTTTATTCCTTGTAAATGCGTTCCATAAAAAACGCTACTTCCAACCAGGTTCCCCATCTTGTTATTACAGGTTCTGGTGGCAATGGCATATTTTGTAATTTATTTTTATAAATTTCGACGCGTAGTGTAGCTTTTAAAAATACTTGTATATGGAACATCTGCCAATTATATTTGATATCTATTGCAATGTTTAGTAGAATAAGAAACTAAATTATTTGAAAAATATAAAAATTTTCGGAGTAAAAACTTTAGATTATGAAAGGAACATCACATCGCGATCTATATACAATAATTAAATAGAAGGTACGTTCCATTTGGCCTCATTACTTAATATTTTATCCCTCTTTGACGTACCCGACCACTGACAGCGAAAATCCTGGCAGCAAGCCCATTTCGTATATTTTTGCAGTTAACCACGCATACCGGGATTTACTTTCAGATTATTCTGTAGGACACAAAGATGCATTTAGTAAGTATCTTTATTATTTCTATCGATCGAGCGACATCGAATTATTTAATATCCATTTAACTTATTAATTGATGCTTCTTTGATATTATTCGAACACGCGCACACAGGCTTAGAAATACGTTTATATTCAATCAAACCAATTAGAATATTTTCACTTATCCCTTAATAACCTCTAGTATAAATTTTTCGGCAACATTACAGAACTAAAGCCAGGATATTATTTTCGGTTGTGGGTTTTCCTATTGAATAAGTTGATGAAATAGATTTTTCTTTCATTCTTCACTGATCCAATAAAAGAAACGATAAGAGCGAACATTTGTATCCACATTCATCTACTAAAAAAGTGTCTATTTTGGCTACACCAGTGGTCCGCAAACTCATTTAGATTTCTTTTAAGTGTCAAATTTCTTTACAAGAACCAAAGTTGGACAAAAATTTTATTCAAATAAAAATTTCGAATAAAGTGGGTTTAAAACCCACTTCATTCGGAATAATTGTTTAAATAAAATATTTGCTCAACTCTGACAAATTAAGTCCGGTGGTTCAGCCATCGATAATAATTGATATAATCAACCATGTATAATATATACTGTTTGAATTTCTTTTTATGCTTGCTCTTAATAATGTTGTGCGAGAGGTTGAATGTTAAATACTATTGTTGATAATTAATATTGAACTGCCGTACATTATATCATATTGCGTGCGGCAGAATCAATAAATCAATGTGATTTATTTTAAACTTAAACTCGACTTTTTTGAATATCATTGAATAAATTAAGGACGCAGCGAAATGTATTTTATTAAATATAAAGCGATAATTTGAAATATAAATTGCGAATGAATATCCGTTGAAAACTGTTCATTACTGAAGAATGTGAAGATCGATTCTTTGAAATGAACAAAGATTGATAAATAATAAGCTGGTGACTAATTAACTGGCAGGATGTATAAGACTCTTCATCCGGTGAAGAGGTAATAGTTCATAGGAAAACTGATTTCGAAGAATGCTTGAGGATACATTCAACCCATGGCGATTAGGCTCAGAACAAAGGATTGACTAATCTATAAAAGGGATGGCTCTTCATGAAATTCACCCCGTCTATGTTCGAATTTATTCGGTCGCTGTCCGAAAGTCGTCCGAAATCATTACGTCGTTCGTCAAAGTCAGTCAATATTCCAAAGTTCAAGTCAGTCGTTATTCTGAGTTCAGTATTTAAAGTTCAGTTAAGTTCGTGAAAGCGTATTAACCCGCCGGATTTCTGCATCAGTATTATCATCATCTTCAACACTAGCTGGATTATCATCATCATCATCTTCATCACCATAAGCGATCATTCAAACGAACGTCTGAGCGACAAATTAAGCGGACCTCGAGCGAAATCAGCGTACGGTAAATACCTACTAACAATTTATAATAAGATCACAATAACTCTATGTATTCGAAATTTGGTGCTTAAAATATACCTTTGTTCATTTTTACTTAAATCAAAACGTCAAATCATTTTTAAAGAGTTTACCCAACTTCGATTTCACCTATCCAAATCCTCAAACAAGGTCACTTAGTATTAAGAAAATCCTCAATTACCCGAACTGAAGCCGGTGATTGCAGGTAGGTTCAAAACTGCGTTTTATCTTCAATTCGAATCTTTAAATTTAAGGACGTAACACTAGATATCATACTTTATAATAATCTTATTTGTTGATGGAAACAGAGTAGAAATTACACATTATTTGAATTTAATTATAACACACTGACTGATTGAGAATTGTGTAATAAAATTCTATTAAATTAAAATAAAATAAATTAATCTTAAACGCGTCATTCGTGGAAGGGCCGCATTCAAGTAGCCAAAGCCAATTAACTCATTGTCAATCAGGAATGGCATCTAGAATTTTGTTAATTTACAGTTATCAGCCATTTGATATTATGCGATCACTAGTCTGCGGATCTTTGTGCATTTATAGCAAAATTGAGTAGATGAAATTCAAAATTGTTGTAAAATTTAAAAAATTGAAGATGTCAATATATGATTTATCCTCTATTCAAATCATTAAGGGAAGAAATAACCTGTTTAAACCAGTGTTTCCCAATGTGAGGCGCACGCCTCATAGCGGGCAATTTAATTGTTAAGGGGGCAATTCGAAAATGCACTCGTCCAGAGTAACTTCTGTCCAAACTATTTTTACCATTTCCATCTTCATCTTTAGCTGAATGTGGATTTAGTGCCATAAATGATTTACTGACAAAAAAAAGAAATCGGCTAGATATAACACAACGAAGAGACTTGAGACTGAAGCTAACTAAATTGGAACCTAACATATAAAATCTCTATGTAGCAAGCAACAAGCGCAAGAATCTCACTAAATGTAAATAATACATAATTACTAATAATTAAAAGAATATAGTCAAATCTTTCATTAAAATTATTTCGTACCTGAATTTCAGTTCTCCATTATATGTTTTGGACTTACTGTGTTTCCTCAACAATTTCCTAGTGATTTATTCCTAAAACTTATCATTTAAATTCCTTCAGTGAACAATTCAATTTTTGAATATTAAAAATTGTGAATATGTTACATAGAGGGCATACGAATTTTAGAAAGGTGGGGCATGGCACAAAAAAGTTGGGAAACACTGGTTTAATCTGTTTCAGTCTTAATGCGTAAAACTTATTATATTACTAATTCTAATAGCACAGCTTCTAAATTTTTATGAAAACAATGTTTTAAATTTCCCACAATGCTTCAACAATTCACAATGTTTGAAACTTTTTTCTGTAGTGTCACTGGGGTATGTTCTTTCATTTTTCATAAGTTTCGTGATATAATATTGATAATTGCCAAAGTTGGAAGTTTTTATTGCTCTGAATGTCTGCGCACAGAGTGCCGCGGTGCAAAGTGCTGGTGGCGTTTGTCAACAAAAACTGGCCAAATAGTCACAATTTCTGGCGATATTTAAAAATCTGGTATTCCTTTGTTTTCAATGATGTTGAAAACTTCAAAATAGAGAAATTAATGTCACTAGTATAAATATTATCTTACAATCGAATTTAATATGACGACGCGTTAGTTTCAACATGATTTCAAAATTAACTGTCTTGAAAATTGTCCTTTTGCCGGTTTAATGAAAGAGTAAACATTGCTGCACTTACAATTAGTACGACACTTAGTTCTAGTGCATTATCGAAAATTCAATTCTCTTTTCGACCACAAGATTAAAACTTACCGATTCCTTTATCTCGATCAACAATTTGTTAATAACGTATATTAATGTTTTCGGCGCACTGATTCGATCTGATGCTACTACCTAAGCAATTTTGTAAGTTACCATAAAATTTTCAACGTTTCGGTCAATATTTAGACCATTTTCAAGAAAAATTTTCATATAATTTCAAGCGTTTGCTAGGTGAACAAATTATTTTAAACTCTTTACAACTTTATAACACATGTTGATAAAATTTTGTGGTAATTTGCAAAATTGCTTAGGCAGTAGAATCAGATCGAACCAGTGCGCTGAAAACATTAATATACGTTATTAAAACTTACGCTTTGCAAACAAAGAAATAAAAGCAAACTGTAAAGAAAAAACTAATCCATTGTATGCTATTCGTGAAATCATAGTAACCATACAGCTTCGTTTCAGGTATTTTTTCATATATCAAATAGTTTATATAGTAATTTAGGTGGCACGTACAACTGAATCGCTCTGTATGATATATATGAAGTACTTACATGAATTTTCTTTTAACAAATCTATCGACATACTTTAGTGCACGTGTGCTCATGCTTGTGCCGAATTCATCTTGACGAGTATCCGGTCATCATAAAAATCAACCTCTTTTGAGGATTTCGGGGAGTATTCTCAGCACACGTTCGCTTAGTCTGGATAGCGTTCGAACATTCACAGTACATACATAGTTTACGTGTGTTGTTGCACAAAAGTGGACTTAGCCTAAAGCTGTGTTCATAGCAGTGTGGACATATGTCACATAGCCATGTGTATTTGATTATATCAGAAGATCGCGACGCTCGCAACTTTTCGAGATTTCGATAGAACTACCACATCAGTTAAGGATATTCTGGAAGTATATAAAAACGCACACAATTTTTGAAAATTTAACAAGATATAATTCTTACTAAATTAATGCAATTACCAAAGTTTGGGTTCGATTCACTGCACCGTTTAAGAATTATAGCAACTTATAGTTTTAACACGTCTTCTTATGGAGAATTCATAAAATTTCACTTCAAACCCTATTTAAACCTTGAAAAAACGCAACTAGAAAGTCCAGTTTTTTTATATATAGTACAAATTATGTAATTAATTATGTTCAAAATTTATTAGGATTCACTAAACAGTTACAGAGCAAAAAATTATAAACTGTTACATAACGTCAAATTTATCGTGTTGTCATCTCACTAGCATGGAATCGCGACAACTGTATAGACCACTGAATATAGCTAGAATCAGAGGGTACAATTATTCGCAAAAGTCACTTACAATTTTTTATAATATGAATTAAAAAATAAATATAAGGGAAACCGCTAACAAGTGAAATTCTAAACTTGTTTATTTTGTAAAATCCGCAGTCTAGTGATCAGTTATGCTACTAATTGTATGATTCCAATCAAACATTTCTTCTAACGATTTGAATTCAAATTTTATGTACGACAGTATGGTTAGGATTGATAGGGAAATATAAGAGGAAAATATTGATGATCAAGGTAATGTCGGTTTATGTTCAATATATACATATATATGTTTTATTCAATTTTGGACGTGACATGTAATAAACAGCAAAACCAACGAACATAACGATACACATTTTAGTAATACATACATACATACTTTAACGCGACGATACCACCTTTTCGTCCCATTACATATAAACACAGTAATACAATTTTATTATTTACAATTAATTATCAATTAGATTTGACCACTGTTGCTGTTGCAATTCTTCTTTGTCTAGTACGACGAAACGTCCTCTTCTTGGCAACAGAGTGTCAGTGGGGTTAGATTTTCCTTGGGGTTTCCTTCTGTTGTTTCTTCGTTGGTCCTCGCCGTCGTCCTGTAGCCACCGATAGCATGAAAAGAAAAACATTCTCACATTAAAATGTGTTTGTCACATGTAAAATTGAAAGTTTAATTCAGTCCTCAAAAGAATTAACGGATCACCTCTGCGAGCCCGAAAAATTGCTACCAGTTTACATGATCATAACCCCGGCCAAAATTGCTGTATCAGTATCGATATCGTTAAATAATGTTTTGAAAGCGTGAAACCTCTAGTTTCAGATGCTCTGTTTCAAATTGTTGCTATGTTGGTTTTTTACAAAGTTATAACGAGATAAAGACAACACTGACGGTTAACAGAAATTTTGTGCAACTTTGTAACATCACACGGGGAGAAAACAAATGTTTTTGATGGAATCGCGTTAATATCATGTTAATATCACATCTTTCCTGTGTAAAATGTGTGGTTATTGATTATTGTGCGATTTTTTTTTATTCGAGTTATTCAACATTGAAGTAAATGTTGGCTTTTTAACTTTAACTTACTCCAGAAAGCGAAAAAGAATATCGTAGAATCTTGTGCAAAAAAGGAGCCAGTTAAAGTCGCAAATAATAATTAATAGTCGCAAGTAAAAAACATTAAATAACGAACAACGGATAAGTGTCTCTTTCAAATAAATAACGGGAGTAATTAATTCGTCATATCAGAGAAATTTATTACATACGTTTATTTTATTTCTTACATGTACTTATTCAAAATGAAACGTACTGTGTACAATGTCGAAACTGTGAACACAATATCCACACTTTTAAGAGTAGAGTGTATGGATTTTCTCTTATTTATCGATTAAACACAATTTATGATTTTCTCTTACTTATCGACTAAACAATTTATTCTTCTATATTGATTTATCCGGGATAGCGCGAACGCAGTCCCGACTAACAAAAATTATACGCCCGAGATATCCACATTAGGGATATTCGCAGGGGTCAGCTCAACCTAAGTGCAATGGAAGAGCCTCACCCTGGAGGAACCGCCTTCGTGATCACGGTAACCTCTACGCCAGGTAAGTATGCTTACTGCCACTTCTGGACGGTATATGAAGGCTATACCGTACACTTTTAACTGCGGGTAACCTCTTCATCGTCGATGCACTCTAGCGGCCGCTTCGAGACTTAATATCACCCATCTCCAACTGTTAGGTAGAACGGTAGGACCTGTTACGACAATATGTACGCATCCTGATTCGAAATCGTATACATATGTATTATGTATGTAGAATGTACATATAACGTGTATATAGATATGAAGTATTATTTTTCTAAATGCCCATCTGTGATTACTGTTTCTCTATTGATTGCTTCTACGTTTTGGAGAAAATCGCAAAAAAAGAAACAAAACAGGTTTTAATTTTTGTACTTATATATTTACATTTTATTTTTTTACTCAAAAATATCTGAGTAACTGACTAAAGACTGATTAAGGAATCATAGAAGAAAGCAAGAACCTAAACAAACGAAAGAACATAAAGGATAACATCAAGTGTTTACATATCTCACTGTCATAGCTCACACAACAATGTCAAAACAATCACAAATATAAGTGTATACAACAACTCAAGAGAGCAACTGACAACGAGATATTGAATTTTTGCGATTTTCTCCAAAACGAAGCAAAAACGAGCAAATCTCTAAACGTTTTGTCTCAGTTTTTCGGTCCCCTAAGCTACACGCTCCTGAAGTTTTGCCATTTAAATTCGGGACACCCTGTATAGTCGTTGGTTTGCTTGTACAGTTAGAAAGAGTACAATTCTATACGTAATGAGTTAATGGCATACAGTAACCACACGGTTGAAAAAATTAATAATTATACTGAATCAAAAGTTAATACCAACCTAAGATTAACAAAGGGTTTATCGTTTAAGTGCATTTTAAGTATAAGATATATTCCTAATAATAAAATCGATACACCTCTTTGTCAAAGTTTTATTTCATTGAATTTGTATTATCTACATTCTTTAATTTTACAGTGATATTGCAGCGAATATGAAATACTAGAAACAAAATGATTGTAATTAATATTAAATTAAAAACACAGATACCGCCGTATTTAATTATGTAAACAATACTTTGAATAATGGTACAGCAATGGAGTCTAAAAGTCACCATTCGAGTGCTAAGGGTTAATACAAAGGTAGCCATCTTATTTCTTACTTCTAAATCTAAAACATATTTAGCAAAACGGGCTTGAATTAACATCACGTCTTATAGTACGTATGTGTTACGTCCAGAGATGGGCAGTATCTAAATAAAAAATTATTCAAATAAGTTCTAGACCAAATAACCTATATCTTTCGCCTTTTATTCGAAGTCGATTGCAGCGCCACAATGTATCTGTAACTTCATCTGTCGGGCGCTCGGTTAGGAGAGTTTATTCATCTGTCTCTCCGACGATTTTCTGGTTATCTTCGACTTTTATTTGAGAATCAAATACAGTGCCACGATTTATCTTACGGTTGTATCTGTCGTTAACTTGGCTGCAGAGTTTTCCGTCAGATTTTATTGTAAGAAATAGATTCGTAATCTTATGGATTATTCGAAACCCCAGATGTCGCGCGAGATTTATCGGTCATCTTTATTCGTTATTTTTAGCCAGACGATTTATTTGACGCTTTTATTCGTGACGAGTAACTGGAAGAGATGAAAATCACATGTATCTTTATTCTTTATCTTTATTTAATTTCAAATAACTGAGAACTTGATCCGACGTTGCCACATAGTAATACATACGTAATGTAATAACTCCCAAAATGTAATACGTCCCAATCAGCACACGTCGTCTCAAAGATGTCTGTTTCACGTCGTCTTCACGTCTGAACGTCTTATGTCCCAAAGATGCGTCTGTTAGTCGCCAAAAAGATATCTTTATGGAGACGGCGTTTCCACGGCAGAGGGTGAATGTCTTTTAGCTGTCTCATTTCAGAGACGTTTTTCCGGAAACGTTGTTTTTGCGGCTATCTTTCCCGGACTGAGGAACTTCTAAATATAAAACTATAAAATAAATCTTTATTTAACACGTTTAGTGCCCAGCCCGATTTGCTTGCCGTTCCGTTCAGGCCCAGACTCGGCCATCAAGTGGGTCTAAAGCAGAGTTGGGCAAAATGTAATTTCAATTATAATTACAATTACTTACCAATTACTGTAATTTGGAATTGCAGAAATACAATTACAATTACATGTAATTGTAATTGAAGATGTAATTAATTACTCATGTAATTAATTCCTGCCCAACTCTGGTCTAAAGTCTGCGGCCGGTCCGCAGGGACCGGCCTGAACGGAAAGTCTAACGACGGTCCCTATATTTAACGATGGCTGAACCACCGGACGTGACATATGTATGCCTCCAATTTCCATTAACTGAATAAGACAAGATTATATATAGAAAAAAAATTTTATATTTACATTAAAATTTCTAAAATTCTAATCAGATCGCAATTGATTTATTTAATTCAACGTTCGCAATATTTTACTTTCTAGTGAAAACATTATTCTATCGATTGCACATAATGAGTACACACTATAGATAAAAATAGAGTTCGTGAAAGCCTTTGTTTAAATTATTAATCATAGATTTCAGTCGAATATGCTGCACATATCAATGACGAGATTCGTGTCAATTGTCACACGTCGTGTACGATTGCGGTTAACCACGCATGTTGCTGGTTATCTAGCGATTAGCTAGAGTCGAGGTAGGTTAGAATGTATCCACAGTGCAAACAGGAAAGACTCGTTTAACACACAAGAACAGTACTGTTTCCATTTGTCGATACATACATTATGTTTATGTTATACTTCCACTTTTAACATTTAATATTT
Source organism: Lasioglossum pauxillum (assembly GCA_933228785.1). Lineage (NCBI taxonomy): Eukaryota > Metazoa > Arthropoda > Insecta > Hymenoptera > Halictidae > Lasioglossum > Lasioglossum pauxillum. The sequence continues at coordinate 24,184,369 of OW121701.1, read as the reverse complement.
ACCTAACCCTCATAGCTGGCCTGCGGATATTTATGCAAAATTGAATGTTATTTCTTACCTTAAGGATATTCTGGAAGTATATAAAAACGCACAAAATTTTTGAAAATTTAACAAGATATAATTCTTACTAAATTAATGCAATTACCAAAGTTTGGGTTCGATTCACTGCACCGTTTAAGAATTATAGCAACTTAAAGTTTTAACGCGTCTTCTTATGGAGAATTCATAAAATTTCATTTCAAACCCTATTTAAACCTTAAAAAAACGCAACCAGAAAGTCAAGTTTTTTTATATATAGTAAAAATTATGTAATTAATTATGTTCAAAATTTATTAGGATTCACTAAACAGTTACAGAGCAAAAAATTATAAACTGTTACAAAACGTCAATCGTGTTGTCTCTCACTAGCATGGAACGCGACAAGTGTAGATCACTGAGTATAGCTACAATCAGAGGGTACAATTATTCGCAAAAGTCACTTACAATTTTTTATAATATGAAGACAATTTGATTAAAAAATAAATATAACATGAAATTGACTAATTAAACGAAAGCTTTCTAAATTAATCTATTTTTTTAATGGAAAATATACTCATGAATGGCATTCATTGCCAATACATTGATGGATTTCAAATTTCTTCTACTTTTGTCTCCCATTGTACCTCCACGTTGTGGCCTGCGCGTAGTGTTAGGTTTCCACTTTTGGCCCACTACAGTCTGCAAGTTGCTCATTACTGTTCTACAATCTATAGTTTATAGAAATGACTCTGCTCCAAAATTATAATCGGCCAATTAACAATCGTACGTGTTATACTCCCCTGGAAGAGCTCGCAATACCAAAATTCCTGTATGATACTTTAGTCTGTAGGGATCTACGATTCGCCGGAATCATTCTCGTGCTACTAGCTGTTATGTCAATCAGTCCCCTCTCTGATTGTAAGTCGGAATTATTTGGTTCATGGAAAACGAACATTAGCGTTGTAACCCTTAGAGCTTACCATGGCAATTGGCAATCATGGTTCCTTCAGATCGTTGCGTCTTTATTGCCCTTGATTGCATAACCACGCGATAGCTAAACCCGCCGAAGTGAAGAAAACGGCAATATCGAACGTTGACTTTGTGACACTTTCTGACATTTTTTACCACAATATCATTGTTTTTGTGTATAATATTCTCCGTTTCACCACTTTTTATATGTAGAACTGGAACAAATAATATTTCACTGAATGCAGTGTAAGCTCGGATCAATACTTCAATAAGACTGTAGAAAATCTATGATTCTAATAGATTAGAATTACACTTAAATACTAAAAACATATACTGGTTTTTCGATATTAGTAGGTTAATTTTTTTTTTGTAGAGAATGTGAAGCTTTATCAAATTTTATCGATATGAAATTTGTATAACACCTCGTACAATACCTAAATGTTTAGTAATTGATTAGATACTGATATATTAAATAATCTAAACAATATTTTGAGCAATGGTACAGCAATTTTCAGTGGGGTGACTCTCTCTCTCAGAGTCCAGAGCTGGGCATTATTTGGCGAAAAAGAAAATAGTATTTTATTTCAACAATCTGAATCTCAAAATAAAATATTTCTATTTTAACAATTTCATACACAAAATAAAATATTTCTATTTTAATAATCTGAAACACAAAATAGAATATTTTATCTTTTGCATCGTTATACCTAATACTTTCAGAAATCGCATTACTTACATAATATTTCTTATTTTAGCAATAATTTAAAGAAGAAATGGTACTTAAGGATGTCCTGGAGGTACAATGGGAGACAAAAGTACAAGAAATTCGAAATCCATCAATATATTGGCAATGAAAGCCATTCATGAGTATATTTTGCATACTTTTGTATACTTTTTTTTAGACTGTTGTCGCGTTTCCATGCTAGTGAGATGACAACACGATAAATTTGACGTTTTGTAACAGTTTATAATTTTTTTCTCTGTAACTGTTTAGTGAATCCTAATAAATTTTGAACATAATTAATTACATAATTTGTACTATATATAAAAAAAACTGGACTTTCTAGTTGCGTTTTTTCAAGGTTTAAATAGGGTTAGAAGTGAAATTTTATGAATTCTCCATAAGAAGACGTGTTAAAACTTTAATTTGTTAAAATTCTTAAACGGTGCAGTGAATCGAACCCAAACTTTGGTGATTGCATTAATTTAGTCAGAATTATATCATGTCAAATTTTCAAAAATTTTGTAGCGTTTTTATATACCTCCAGAATATCCTTAATATAAGAAACTATATCATTTGCCACATTTTCGTTTTATTTTTTTGTTTGATTGCTGCTATTACTGCGTATATCCACTTCAGTTCACAGCATGTGCCTACTGAGGTTTGTTGATAAACATACAGTATATCTTATCACCAGGAAACTATTTATACTCAGAAATCTATTGAATGCGAACCATTATTTTGAGCAATAATATTTAACATTCAAATTGAAAATAAAGACAAAGTCCAAATATTTTCAATATTCTTAAAATAAAATACTATTTCCAAAAATTACTGCAACAAATAAAATATTTTATTTTCAAAAATTACTGTATCAAATAAAATATTTTATTTTCAACAATTACTGTATCAAATAAAATATTTTATTTTCAAAGTTGTACAGACACTGTAAAATAAATGGGATTATTTACTATTTACTATTTAAAATACCATTTTCCCCAGCTCTGTCAGAGTCACCACTCGAGTGCTAAGGGTTAAGATTAGAATTTCTACAATCTATATCAGTATGAATACCTTTGGCACTAGATCGTTTGTCAAATGTTGATATCATTCACTAATCTGGGATCTCTTCGCTACGTTATACAACTTCTTTGTATATCATATACAAAGGGTTAAACTTAAACGTTAAACGTTATAGAATTTTCAAAATTTTAACGTTATAGAAATCATTATTGATCCAATCATGTCGTTTTTAAGTCTAACTCATAGAATAGACGCGGGTAATAGCCAGACAAATACGTAAAACAGATTAGTTCATTCACACGTACGACGAAATAACATCTCTCGGACGGGGGTCGCGCGTTGCGACGCGACGCGACGTATTCTTCGGTAGGATTTGAGCAAATGCGACCAGTACTAAACTTGGCTGGCTTCACTTATTCTTACTTACGCAACTCACGCGTCGCATTTTCACGTCCTCTTAAGAGGTGAGCAGCCATTTGTCTGGCTTGTCCACAGATAACTAAGAACGTACAGAAACTCTTGAGTGAAATCATTTCTAACTGATGTCAAATAATCATTCAAACGTCTTTCCTTCCTCATTGTTCTGGTAACACCTTTATTGCCATAGTAATCAGTTCACTCTCATTTCTCAGCGATGGGTTTCGGAAACCAACATTTTGAAATCATGCTTTGCTACACATTCCTCCTGTTGCCATCCCATGTAAATAAAAATGGCGCAGTGATAAACTTATGTGCAGAGTTTTATCTATATTTCAATTATCTATTAGGTTGTCCCAAAAGTTTCTTCCGGAATGTTTCTTTCCTTTAATATTGTTAAATAAATATTAGGTTGTGCCAAAGGTTGGTTCTCGATTTATTCACATAATGCAAATTTATATTAGAAAGTACTATAACGTTAACATAAAGATCATCGCATTGTTTGTATTTATTTAGCAAAATTAAAGGAACAGATTCCGAAAGAAACTTTGGGACAACCTAATAGAACACAGTGTCACACAAATCAAAAAGAGCAATACAATTATTATTCTCTACTGGCCAAATTAGGAAGATCAACGAATAAGATCTTCACAATTGTCCGAGGAGTGTCTCTGTAAACTTCTCATTCTCATAGTAAAAATCGCGTGTTCCTAACAACTCAAATACTTATATAGAATTATAAAATATTATTCGTCACATGTGTGTAATACTCTTCCATTTCTGTCTATCTCACATAAAATGATACAACATATTCATCAAATTAATATATAACGTTCCTGAACTGTTTTTTTAACAGTAACAACAAAAAAATTCCACTTTGACGCAGCAATATAGTTCCACTAGATCACGAAAATATCAGATTCTACATGGATAGAAGCATGATGTTTTTTTACAAACGCATTTTATATAACGTTGAAAATATTAATATCGATTTACAACCAGTTCTCTTGTTTCACGACTCGATAATCGCAAAAACAGAATACACAGCATAACGGAATTTTTTTGTAAGTTTTGTGCATTCAGATTAACCAAAGTTTTAAAATAAACCGGAAAAGATGAAAAATGAATGAAACTCTACTACAGGATCCACCATGCACATACCCTACGGTTGTTTCTCTTGTTATGTACTTGGTCGCATAGGTACCGTCAGATTTGGTTGGAAGGAGTTCATTCGTAATCTTGTGTGTTATTCGAATCCAGATGTCGCGCGAGATTTATCTGTTATCGTTTATCCGTTATTCGAAGCTCCATCTAACGCGTTTGTACGTAGTGACGAGTTATTCGAAAGGGATAAAAAAATCGCATGTATCTTATTCGTTATTTTTACTTGACTTCGAATAACTGACAACTTAATTCGACGTTGCCACGTCGTAATACGTACGTACAAACAACACGCTTAAAAGGACGATAACTTATGTCATATTGGATCATAACGACTTGAATTTTTATGATAAACTAACTGTACCGGGCCACGCGTTGCTGTGGCTCAGTCTGGTTACATGGAAAAGAAAGAAAAGAGAAGGCGCAACAGATATACTTTTCTACTTTATACTATATTATATTCTTGCTAGCGTATTCAGAGATGTCAGGGAGCCGCTGTACATGGTGCGCTAATTTCTGCGAAGCATTAACTTCAAACACAGCTGCCATAGGTAAAAAATTGTCGCAGCGAGTTCATGGGCTACTCAATCGAATCGGCAGAATCTCTGCTTCAAGCTGACGTTCGGATCATGGAATTACGATCACTTGTCGCCCAGATATAGCGAGTTAAAGGAAAAATGTAAATTGTGCATTTTTTAAGCATATTTTCAGAGACACCTGGTATATCGAAATGTTAATGAAATTGAAAAAACAAAAGGAGTGCCTTGAAGAGAAAGAAACGCTCTTTCTATTGCTTTTTTGCAGAAGATTCTACGATAATTTTTTCGCTTTCTCGAGCCAGTTAAAGCTAAAAAGCCCATATTTACTTCAATGTTGAATAACTCGAATAAAAAAATCGCAGAATATTCAACAACCACACAATTTATACAGGAAAGATAGTCCTCCCAAATAATATTAGCGCGATTTATACAAAAAATTTTTTGCTCCCCGTGTGCTGTTCCAAAGTTGCACAAAATTTTTGTTAACCATCAATGTTGTCTTCATCTCGCTATAATTTTGTAAAACACCAACGTAGCAACAATTTAGAACAGAGCGTCTGAAACTAGAGGTTTCAGGCTTTCAAACCATTGTTTAACGATATCGATACGGCAATTTTTGACGAAGTTATGATCATGTAGAGTGGGACCAATTTTTCGGATTCGCAGAAGTGATCCCTTAATTCTTTTGAGTGTATAAAATCGCCCGGCGGGCCGCGTGTTGGCCAGGCCTGTCCTAAACATTCCCGAAGAAACGCCGCGTCTAATGGCTCAAAACCCAGCTTACATACTACGTTCAGCCGTTCTGAGTTGATGCCGTCAGAAACATACAGACAAACACAATTTTATTATATACTAGCTCCTCGTGGCGTACCTGCGGTACGTCCTCGCAACCAGGCCCTCCGGGCAGGCGGCACACAGTGAGCAATTTCGATAAAATCTCACTTATATGGAATTTTCCGAGTTATTTTCTCCATGTAAACGATTTCTGTTTTTTTTTATTCATATCCTTGTGTCCGTGCTGTCATCTTGTAATTCAGCTCGGTAATCAGCACGCGATTGTCATACCGAATTAGATCATACACACATACTTTTCTACTTTATACATAGACAGGGTGTCCCAAAATTCCTTCAACAGCCGGAAATGGGAGGTTCCTGACGTCATTTGAAGGGACATTTTCCTTAGCAAAAATGTTATGTGCGGCTTTGTTTAGGAGTTATTAACGAAAAACACGGACCAATCAGACCGCGATCTAGACGCGAGTTGGCACAGTCGGCTCGGCGCGCCTACTGTCTATTGGCCAACTGTGTCAACTCGCGTCTAGGTCGCACTCTGATTAGTCCGTGTTTTTCGTTAACAACTCCTAAACAAAGCCGCGGATAACATTTTTGCAAAGGAAAATATTGCTTCAAATGATCTCAGGAACCTCCCATTTTCGGCTGTTGAAGGAATTTTGGGACACCCTGTATATTAAATTCACCTATCTCTCTCTCTCCCCCTCACTTCTCCCTCTCTCTCCCGCTCTCTCTCCCTCTCTCACCCCGCTCTTTCTCTCTCTCTCCCTCTCCCGAAGAGTACCCCAAATGGAATATAGGTGCTATAAGTCAAAAGATATAAGCAGAAACGTGCCCAAAACAGGGCGAAAAAGTCGTCTTTGGTGACTAATGACGTCATAAGTTTTGAACGGATGGTCTTTTTCGAATACGGTTTGCTTTAAACTCTTCTCGACGAAACTCTTCTTCTTCTCTTATGGTTCAAACATCAGCTTTCTACGTTCAGCCATTCTCAATTGATGCCGTCACAAACAGACAGACGGACACGATTTTATTATATATAGAGATATAGATAGAGATGTTTTTTAAAAAAAAGCATGTTTTTAGCTGTCACAGGTGTGACATCTATACATAAGGTATATAAAAACACGCGCGTATTCGAATGCAACGTTGTGTCAAAATTTCAAAGCAATCGGCGAAGAACTTTCGGAGATTTAAGATTTTGAACAAACGAACATTTATTGTACATTTTTATTTACATAGATTAGAACAATAGGTTTACTACATGTGAAACAATTTTGAAAAGATTGCAACTGGCCGAAATTGTAGAAAAAATACTAAAAATTGTATTTTACAAGTTATTGCTGCTGTTCTGTTGCTTTTCTTCAATCATACGTCCACAATTTATAATATTAAAATATTTCTACAAACTACAACAAACTTAGAAATTTTCTAATATTAGAAAGAAAATTTTGAAAAGATTGCAACTTGTCGAAATTGCAGATAAAAAATACTGAAAATTGTATTTTACAACTTTTCTGCTTGTTCTATTGCTTTTCTTCTTCAATCGTACTTCCACAATTTATAATATTAAAATATTTCTACAAACAATTAGAAATTTTCTAATATTAGAAAGAAAGTTTGGAAGATTTTTTTCAGCTTTAAAAACATTCTTTCAACAATAATTAGAACGTACTTATTTTCCATGAAAACAACGTATAAATGAACACAACTATTAAACCTTGCGTAAATATTTTACGCAATAATAAGATAATATAAACTTCTAAGGTAATATGTTTGAAGTAAATTATCCGGGATAGCGCGAACGCAGTCCCGACTAACAAAAATTATACGTCCGAGATATCCACATTAGGGATATTCGCAGGGGTCAGCTCAGCCGTAGTGCAATGGAAGAGCCTCAACCTGGAGGAACCGCCTTCGTGATCACGGTAACCTCTACGCCAGGTAAGTATGCTTACTGCCACTTCTGGACGGTATTTGAGGTCGATGTCGTACACTTTTAACTGCGGAAAACCTCTTCATCGTCGGCGCACTCTGTCGGCAATTTTAGATATTACACAGCAGAGGTCTATCAAATACAAGCAACCCTCCTCCCTCGTGTAGTACAGCGTTCCTACAATACGGTTTCCCGTACCGTCAACACAATCAAAGAATTGGGGTTGTACCCTCGATGGTACAACACATTATTGTCACTCAGGGCCGGCTCTAGGCTTAGGCACAATAGGTTTCGACGTAGGGACGCAATGGCTTTGGAACTCCAACATCGTAAAAAATAATAGTATTTTATATTTAATAACAACTTCGATTCACGGTTGAGATTTTTTTCAAAAGAAGTTAACACATTACCGACCGGTGATTATTGCATAATTTTGAAAAATCTATGGTACATGGCTAACCCATATGATAATGGAACCCTTTCTAATGGACCCTTGAATAGCAACAGCAATTTTTGAAAAAATTTCTTTTCACACCATGTAGTTAGCTGATTGCTCTAGCTTCCTAAAAAAGTTCAAATCGTATATTACAATATTAAAAAGTTATCGTTTTTTTTTGGAGCATCCGAATATTAATGGGAGTCACTGTATTAGATTAAAGAACTAAATCCTTAGTCCCCCCGCGAGATTAAAATAAATCCGACATCCATCCCGGGAGATTGAAAATGCCGCGGGATTGCAATTCCTAATAATGTACCGTCAAAAACGCATGTTTTGGATGATCCAGTAATTCTCTAGTGATCTGATATCTCCGTTTAAGACAAGATTAATCGAGATTCTATTGTAATATGAAATATAATATAGGAGACGGTGAAGCATTCAAACACGTCACTGTTTATATTCCAACGAACGACCAGGAAGTATGGAAGACACGCGAGTAAATACATAAGCATATGTGTACATTCCGTTATACCTTCCAGCAGTACTCGTTTCATCCTTCAAAGCGGATACCGTCTCGTACTTTATTCTTCAAAGGCTCCGATCAACTAGGGAAATTTGTAACTGCTACTCGAACCCAACTACGGCGGACGATCGCTCGATTCAAAAGTTCAAAAGTACGGATTTTATTGAATCCTGTTTCCCCTACATTTATTGCTCTTTTATGAAACGGTCGGTGACATTTCCTTTGAAGACATTTACATATTTATAAGAATAGTTATATGCAACTTCGCTAACAGGTATATAGTATTTACTAGATATATCCATTGTGTAATCAATTCATTGTAGATTATATTTACTATATGTGTATAATAAATAACTCATCTTTAAAAATTGAACTTTTCTTTACTTAAAACTATGACAATCAGCAAATTATTATTAGAATTATTCACTAATAATTCTAATTTTCTTATTAACTGTGAACGCTTATTATTAAATTATTATTATTAGGCAGTTTCGATCGCGTCACGTGTAAATTTCCATACAATATGAGCCTAATACGTTTTCTTTCTAATTTAGAAAAAATCAATTTTCCTTCAATTTTCGAATGCCGTATAAATTTGTCATTAAAAAACTCCACGACAGTATGTAAGAATACATGTGTCATATTGACACACAGGGATTTTTTCGTAACAAATTCAACTTGCAGTTTTGACATCATTATTTTCCATGAACAATGCTAAGCATATGTGTTTCACATTAAAAAAAATAAAAGTCACAAAGTTTCGGGCAAATTTACCGACAAATAACAGAACAGTACACTTTAATTCGCAAAGTAACTGTGACAAATTGACACGAGGGATGGATGAGGGTTAATAAAGTAATATTTTCAAGTAAAAATGTTGAATTTTCCTTCTGATTTGAAATCCGCAATCACTTAGTTGCCAACCAAATATTAATTCGAAGACTTGTAAACACTAATACAGGAAAAATATCACTGCGTTTACTCAAGTGTCGTGGACTGTAGAAACTGTCGTTCAATCCGGTTTCACATATGCGAAGGCACAATCTGAATCTCTCAGCAATCGAGACTGTTAGATCAGGTATAGGCACGAACTTGCTCGTACGAGCAGGCAGTATATCAGTCTTGTTTGCGAGCTGGTTGGTGAGAAAGGCGTTGTAGGGACAGCATAGTGTGAATGAATGGTGGGGATACGATGTCTGACAATGAGTATAACTCATTGTCAGCTGTGTGATCTCAAGAAACTAAGGAGTGGGGCGTTGCTTCCCCGCTTTCAACTTCAACCGAATCCGTGCCCGTAACAGGAGCTCATAGCTGTACTCGCAAGCTGTCGCAAGTGCTCGTGTTCGTTTCATTACTTGCTATCCATGTTTGCACTAGGTGATCGAGACCATGAATAATCGCAATCTGTTGAATCAAGATCTTACCGAACATGCAGACTTTGAAATTTTAAATAAAAACAGTAAAATACTTCGAAATTTTGTATTATGCGATAAATCCAACATTTTAAACTTCTCACAGCCCTTCGTTAGGATTTCACGAATCACGTAGAATTGCAAAACTCACTTTTTTTCTGAAGTTCAACAACAAACGCGATAATAATTAATATCGTATCTATAAACCTTAGGTTCCGAAGGAAAGCGAACGAACACAAGTTAATAATGGGTTAGGGAAAAAGTTTCTTCGTATTTTAATGCAGAAATGAATGAAGCTTTTTCCATAATTTAAAATGAAGTTTATTAAATCATCGAAATCGGTGAGGTAGGACCTTTTATGCACAATTACCGTATTTAATATTGTGTTCGTTGCCGGTTGCACCCCGCGCATAGTCTTATGTTTCCACTTTAGGCCCACTGCATCCGTGGGTTGCTCATCACTTACTCTATGGTATTTTCAGACGCACTCAAGTAATACCAGATCCGATTTTCGACCTATATTGTCATGGAGAACCACCCTTTAAATTTTCTCCCGTCTGTAGTCGACAACCTGTATATGCTAAGCACGAACATAAAAAAATAGGAAAGGGGCACGAATGACTACCCTGAGGATGCCTGACCCTGGATCAGTATGTCAACAACTAGCATTTCAATTTAAAATCTCCAACTTCAATAAATAAAATTCATCTTATAGCCGACAAAACTTCTGCATCAATTTCTGGCGAAACGGTTGAGTTTTAACCCATGGTTCATTTGACACTTTTCATCCCCATGATGCGTAGAATACAATGCAACAATAAAAAAATTTGACCTTGAAATTCAAGGTCAAGGACAATTTTGCGACAACTTTTTTTATAGATCTTCACCGATCCGAAGATGTAGAATACGTCTATGGCAGCCAAGACCAAACATTTTCTTACAACCTGTACATATCACGTACATCTGGATCGTGGATTTCGGTTTACACTTGTCTGCCACTCTTCTACTTGCACTAGCAATTAAGGGTCTAGACTCATTTTTCCAGGATTGCAAGGGTGCTGGATGCAGAGTTGTGCTAATTCAATTACATTGTAATCCAATTACTAAGTATTTTAATCAGATGTGTAATTGAAATACAATGTAATTCAATTACTAAGTATTTTAATCAGATGTGTAATTGAAATGCAATGTAATTCAATTACAATGTATTTTATAATTGTACTTCATTGCAATTACGAATTACATTGTAATTTAAATGAATGAAGATCTGAATTATAAATTACAATATGTATAACTGAATTACAATGTAATTCAATTACTTTGTAATTATAATTCTGGAGTAATTCAATTGTAATTCTGCACAACTCTGCTGGGATGCGCCTTCTCATTTCTCGATAATATCAGCTTGTCCTAAAAATTTCTTTCACAACGTGCACATTCCATGTTGTTAGATAACATCAGCCTACACAAAGAACACAATCTTCTGTTTGTTAATGTTTTATTATTTCTTAAGCTTCCCCTTTCTTAACCATGCCATTGTTTTTCGTAAAAACTACTCTGAATTAGCACTGAGTATATTAATCCGGAACGAAACGAACTTATGGAACAACCTAATATAAAGATGGGGTTTCTCAGTAGTCAAAAGCGCTAGAGAAAAGATCAATCTAGATCGCGATCGCCCTCAAAAGTACTATTTTTACGTTTACGAAGCGTAATTTTCATTATTCGGTAGCGTAATTCATTCGGAAGCAAACAACTGCGCATGCAGCTAGTTTCATACAGCTGCGACTGAATAATGCAAATAACACCTCATAAACGTAAAAATAGCGGCCTAGATTGATATTTTATCTAGCGCTTTTGACTACTGAAAAATCCCATCTTTGTATTATCGAGAAATGAGAAGGCGCATCCCGAACCCTTGCAATTCTCGAAACGAGTCTACCGCCTTAAGGTTTCATCCTATCACTGATTGTTTACTTATTTTTGTTACATACACTAGTGGAATTATTAGGTCAATCAGGAAGCTCCGTAAAAAAGAAAAAAGTTAAATAATGATGTCAAAGTGAAAAATAATGATGTCAAAACTGCAAGTCGAATTTGTTACGAAAGAGTCCCTGTGTGTCAATATGACACATGTACTCTTACGTACTGTCGCCGAGTTTTTCAATGGCCATTATTTCAATGACAAATTTATACGGCATTCGAAAATTGAAGGAAAATTGATTTTTTCTAAATTAGAAAGAAAACGTATTAGGATCATATAGTATGGAAATTTACACGGGACGCGATCGAAACTGCCACACAGAAGTAAAGCAGGGTCAACGCGTAGTGCTACAATTAGTTGAAGGTTTGGGTGGACGCAATGTTACGTGTGACAATTTTTTTACTTCCACGAAAAAATATAAAAGAAATTCCAAAAATTTTACTCGATATGAAGAAGAAGCCACTTCTTCATCATTCGGAATTTGTTTTTGATCACAGTAAAAGGTACAATGACGTCTTATGTGACAAAAAGAAGACGATTTGTTATTCTACTTAATAAGTCAAAGCAAATAAATAGTGAAGTAGATGAAAAACCTGAAATAATAAAATATTATAAAGCTACAAAAGGAGGCGTCGCGTCGATGTCCTCGATGATATGGAAATGGTGGGCACATACAGATACATGTAAGCGCAAAACAAATAGATGGCCAATGGCAATTTTTGCTAATATGTTAGATATATCAGCATGCAATGCTTTTATAGTATTTACTTCACGCATATATCATGTATCGATTTAGCATAGCAGAATATACATTTTCTGCACAAATATGAAATAAATATATTTCTATTCAAAGTGTCCAGAATTAAATCCACCAGTGTAGTTTATTTCAGAGGACCATCAAAATTGACGAAAATGGGCCCCTTCAAATTACTGGTACAACATTTTGTAACTAAAAAGAAAATCAAAGTATTGTCAAAATTAAGAGGATAAATGAATATCTGTTTCATAGTATAAAAATATCAACTTGATAAATTGAACTTCGACTATAATGTTTCTGCTATGTCACAATCTATGTGTTCCATCTTGATTGGGTCTCGTCTGGCTGTATATAAACCTTTTTTGAATTCGTCTGCGAGGTTCATTAGTTCTGTCAGAAGGAGTCAGATTTTTCTATTTTTGTTACACGGGCGATGTGCTGCGCGATGTTCCAAACTCGTGAAATGTATTCAAAACTGAAATTTCCGTGAAGAGAAAAAAAATGAGCAGAAAAGATGCGGCAATATCGATTGAATATTAGAAATCTGAAGGCATGCAAAACCAACGAGCACACATTAACCTTTTTGACTTGCTAAACAGGTTAATTTGAATGTTTAAATTCCAGACCCGTTCAACTCAATTTGCGAGGACTCGCCGTCTGTTTAATTCCTTTCCTTCGTCCTGCTAGCCACCCCGCACTTGCATCAACTATCGCTAAGCCAACCCACCTGGCCTGTTAACTTCTAACACGTCTCGAACGCCTGACATACGGAAATGTCCGACAGTCTCTCACACGGCTACTTAAACGGGCCATGCGCTTCCCGTATTGTTTAACTAGAGACCGCATTTCCTTTGCTCCTAATAGTTTCGCAACCTTCTAATCATTATCCTATTGAAAAACTCAAACATTTTTACATTGTTTCGACGATTTCTTCATTTAATCAACGATTGACGATTAACTTCATCAATCGATTGAATCTATCGTTGATTCTTCGAAGATTTCTTACACATTAATCAATCAATTATGATTAAAATTTTAATCGATTAACGCCCAACTCTGATTGTACAGTTTACCCCAATTTAGGTTATTTCAATCTCGAGGAGAAGAGGAGTATGTACTGCATTCCTCTTTGATGTAGGTGGAAGAATCTCATCATCGGGATAAAACGCACGCGAATTTAATTAAAAACGCCGACCATCGTTTTCATTTGTATGTATTGAGATACGGCAGAGTCTCTCTCAATGGTGCGGTTTATGGCGGTATTGTTCTGTGCGTCCGGTTGTGCAGACCTTCACAAACAGAACCGGACTTTGCTTCGCGTCCTGATTGTTGACCGATGTGCCGAATACCGTCACAAACTGTTTGACATGTTTACCAGACGTAGGAAAGTCTGAAATTTAACAGAACAGACTTACTCAGCGAAATAAATGTTTTAGCGAATAGCTTATTGGAATTGGATTTTGAGGTTTCGTGTAGCGAAGCTATATAACTTCATACAAGAAAATAGGCAACCCAAAACAAAATCTAAATGATCGGTCTACATTAATAACTCCATAATAACTCTTAAAATGTCGCTTGAAATGTTCTCAGGAACTACCCCCTTTCGGGGAGTTCACGAATTTTGGGACACCCTGTATAAATGCATAAAGATCCGCAGTCTAGTGATCACACTTTTATGCTCGCATATTACTAGACTTTTATAAAATTGTATAGCTTATGCATAAACTAAAAATCAATGTTCTATTGTCAATATTGTTGGAATTTTCTGAGTTATGAAGACTAAATTTGCTTTTCTTTAAAAAATTATAGTTTACACGATATTAAGTCTAAAATAAAAATACTACGTACTATACCACGACTTTTAAATGGTTGCAAAGAATGTTAGTAATATTCAAGCTTGAGTATAAATTCAAAAATACTTGAAACGTCTGAATTAAGTAAGTTGAGTCTTGTTAATTCTTTGCAAATTTTATTTCTAATAGTTCATACTATTCATACAGAATGTGCTACATAATCTCTAATTTTTTTGGGAATCACAAGATATTTTACTTTGAATTCCACTCTGTGCATCTTCCTCTAGAAATCCAAGTAAGTAAAGTAAACGACATACTTAGCAAACACGATAACGAGTAATCCGCTAGTGCTGATCGATATTTAGATTTCAGAACTTTTCTAACAGAAGAAGTTTTGTATCTACAAGTAGAGTCGAATATAGGGCATAATTTTACATTTAGGTTTATTAATATTCGGTATTTATTCACGAACGAAAATTGAAAAAGTTCGACAAAATACTAATTTTTGCATAATAGAAAATACAAATAGTCGTTTTGCAAATTGCAAATCTCCAATCTATATCTGAAGTTTGGATCTTGAATTCTACATCATTCCAAGTTATTAAATATGACTGAAGGGTCATTCCTGACGGGTGATCAAATCGATCCCTTTTTGCAGGCACCATCGTCGATTTTGTTCTAAATGAAATATGTTATAGTCCATGTGAAATTAGGGGGGGGGGGTTAAGTCATCATTTTGCCGGTTTCGAATTTCTTTAGAAATGGCAGACCTTCAATTTTTTTTCAATTTTTGCCCATTTCGGCGTAAACGTGCCTCACTTACGAATTTTTATCTCAGGAACTATTTGTCCGATTGAGCTACATTTTTTTTGTTTTATTCGAAAAGGATTGGGCTATTACAAAATAATTTTTTCAACCCCGACAATCAACTTTATAATGTCGAAAAATTTAAACAAATTCTTTTTTTACGTTTTTTTTCGATGATGGGGCTCAGTGATTTAAATTTTGAAAAAATATGGTAATATTCCTTGAAGTTTCCCCTTTAAAATGAACCCTTGAAAAAGATGGTATCGTTAAAATTGGCGTCACAATGCGCTGGTAAAGTACGCTGTGTACCTCCGTTTCAAGTAGAGGCGAGTCGAGCGCACCGCTATTATGGTCCGTTGACTATACCGCTGGTCTCGAGAAAATACTAACTGATAATAACTCTATTTATACCTGGAGAACAGTATTAGTAACCACTCTTGACCAGCAACACCTTTTTAATCATGACTTTATTTATAGATATTAATTTTTATAAGAATCATATACAGTGGCCGAAATAATGATAGGTACAATTCAATTTGTTGACATAATGTTGTGTTTAATGCAGTATTTTTGATTTTACTTATTATTATTTATTCATTCTAATAAAATTAACAAAATACACAGCTCAATTGAATAACACAATGCTAATTAATGTCAATTACAAATGTTCTATTACAACACTTGAATTTTAGTTGCGAAATAAACATAGGTTCATTATGTATTTTTACATAAAAAATTAGGAAAAAGAGAAAATAAAAATAATTCAGTACAGAGTTGGGCAGTATTTAAGTCAAAACGTATCTAAATCCAGATCCAACTAAAAGATAAGTAACTAAGTTCCGTGATCTTAAGGTTCGGATCCAAAAGGATCTTGTATCCGAAGTTGAATTAGATAATTTCATATCCGAAGCAGAAGGATCCGAAGCTACGGATCCATTTTTAACTAGTTAAATATCTCATTCAAAGATCCTTTCGGATCCTTCAAGATCCTTTCGGATCCTCCAAGATCCTTTTGACCAGCTCGAGGCTTGAATGAACACGTTCCGAGGCCCGAGGGTCGGGCCCCGAGGCCTGAGCCCAGAATACAATAGAAGTACAATAAACACGGCCGGGGGATTGCCCGGCCGTGTTTATTGCACCACATGGCCAAGGCGCCCCAGCCAACTCGTCGCTTCGTCGCCCTAGCACCGATGATGGAGCAAAATTTTGAATTAGATAGATTTTCAAAGATATCTTCACATATAAAGGCAGTAAGCAGTGGCCGAATTCTATCGCGTTTAGACTTTTTTTGATCGGAAGAACGCCACGAATTGGCCCGTGCCACTTTCGTGAGGGCATTACGAAAAATGAACAAGTTCAGGATGCACTTGTCAGGGGTATCATGCCGATCTAGCTGTCTGACCAGGGGATTGCCCGGCCGTGTTTATTGCACCACATGGCCAAGGCGCCCCAGCCAACTCGTCGCTTCGTCGCCCTAGCACCGATGATGGAGCAAAATTTTGAATTAGATAGATTTTCAAAGATATCTTCACATATAAAGGCAGTAAGCAGTGGCCGAATTCTATCGCGTTTAGACTTTTTTTAATCGGAAAAACGCCACGAATTGGCTCGTGCCACTTTCGTGAGGACATTACGAAAAATGAACAAGTTCAGCATGCACTTGTCAGGGGTATCATGCCGAGCTACCTGGCTGGCCAGGGGATGGCCCGGTCGTGTTTATTGCACCACTTGGCCAAGGGGCCCCAGCCAACTCGTCGCTTCGTCGCCCTAGCACCGATGATGGAGCAAAATTTTGAATTAGATAGATTTTCAAAGATATCTTCACATATAAAGGCAGTAAGCAGTGGCCGAATTCTATCGCGTTTAGACTTTTTTTAATCGGAAAAACGCCACGAATTGGCCCGTGCCACTTTCGTGAGGGCATTACGAAAAATGAACAAGTTCAGGATGCACGTGTCAGGGGTATCATGCCGATCTACCTGGCTGGCCAGGGGATGGCCCGGCCGTGTTTATTGTACTTCTATTGTATTCTGGGCTCAGGCCTCGGGGCCCGACCCTCGGGCCTCGGAACGTGTTCATTCAAGTCTCGAGCTGGTCAAAAGGATCTTGGAGGATCCGAAAGGATCTTGAAGGATCCGAAAGGATCTTTGAATTAGATATTTAACTAGTTAAAAATGGATCCGTAGCTTCGGATCCTTTTGCTTCGGATATGAAATTATCTAATTCAACTTCGGATGCAAGTTACTTTTTATCTTTATCTTGGAGTAACTAATTCAAAATTTTCTATCTATGATCCGTGATCCGAAATTTGTATCTAATTAAATTTTTTGCCCAACTCTGATTCAGTACTTACAATTAGTTGAACCTCCTTTGTGTTTTATAACTTCAAATATTCTTCGTGGAATCGATTAAATTAATTTTTGTAATGTTTCTTATTTAATTTCAGCCCACGCATCTCTAACCGCATTTTTTATTTCTGAAACAGTGTTATACCGTTTCCCATTGACGTATAGCTTTCATGCTAATATTCCCCAAATAATTTCAATCGGATTTAAGTCCGGACTCCTTGATGGCTAGGGTAAAACTTCAATTTTTATCCTTTCAAAGTAGTTTTTAATTGTTATTGCACGATGAATTGCTGTATTATCGTGTTGGAATATTAAATTAGGTCTACCAATCTTGTCGCCATATTCATCCAATACGTATTCCAGTAGTTCCTGATATTTTCCGGCATTGGTTGTTGGAGGGAACCACATTATCGGAGTCTTACCGTCCCAGCCGAATGCAGCCGAAACCATTACACATCCTCCTCCACGTACTCTTGTCATTTTTACATTTTTTCATCATGCAGATCGTGCCAGTAATATTAATACCCATCTAGGCTGTCCAAATTAAATCTTTTTTCATCAGAAAAAATCACCGTCTTCTACTTTTCGGTCCATGACATATGATATTCTGCGAACTTTGATCTCTCCTCCTTGTGGAATTTAGTTAATGGAGGATTTTTCGCTTTTTTAGAATATTTAAGTGTCCCATTCGATCTCACAACTTACTGTACACCAACTGGCAAATCTAATTTCATTTTTATTTTAGAGGCATTAACCTTTAACTACCCGCGCTGGTGTAAAAAGTACACCAATACAATAATATATGTACTGTTCAGAGCACGAGAGAAAACTAGCGGGAGGGGAACGGGGCAAGAGGAACGCAAAGGCAATCTTCCTGCCCGTTAGTTTTCTCTCGTGCTCCGCACAGTACTCAGTCACACAGTGATACATGTAGTGTACTGAATACACCGCGCGGGTAGTTACGTGAAAATTCAGAGCGCGGGTAGTTAAAGGTTAAGCATATTTTGCCTGCTTCTTGAAAAATTTTATCTTTGTCCCTATGTTTTAATTTTTTTGAATGACCTGTACATGTTTTACTGCTGTATTTTTCATTTAATTTTAAAAAATTGTTTATGACATTTAATGACCTTTTCAATCTTCTTGCAATTTCTCTGTTAGAGAGACTCATATTGTGGATAGCAATAATTTGGCCCTTTTCGTTATCATTTAACGATTTCCCTGTGTCATTGTGCTTTAATAATATTAAACGACCATAAAATATTTTTTATAATTTTTTATAATTCTTAAACTTCATAAATCTGTATACTTACCATACAAAAACGTTCAAAAAATTGCACTAGCAATAGTAATCTTTAAATATTTCTCCGTGAACCTAAGATTATTTCGTATTTTGTACTCGATAATTTTCAAAGTATTTTTGAAACAGATACATCATTACACTAATACTGTTCATAGTCGACTGACTGCTTACACAATGTGTAGAACACATTCTTGCGAAATAAAAAGAAATGCCACAGTGCACTTCCGAAAACGAAAATAAAAGTAGAAGCAGTAAACCAGCCGATGCGGCTAGTGAACCTATCATTATTTCGGCCACTGTATGTTCTACAAAAACGGTGTCGTTGCTCAATGGAAATCACGAGAAGTTGGTGGTTTTCTTCCATCGGGGAGGGATAAGGAGGGCTCATGTTAAGAAGTATGGATAGGATCATTGTGTGGGGTGGACTTAAGGATTATGGAGAAAAATATAAGGAAAACTATTTCATTACTTGCAATGCGCAGTAGCATACAAAGACCATTAGGTAACCAAATTCTCACCCCTAAAAATTTATTTGAATTGGCAGAAACATCTTGACACTGAAACGTTCTTTAACATGTTTCATTTGCTAAGCCACACATTAATACGTGAATGTGTCAACATCGCCAAATCTTTTAAACGATTTGAAAGTTGTTTCATTTTCCATATTAAGGGAATTTCCATTTATGAAGACGTGTGCCCGGATATTCATTTGCAATCTATTGATGGGATAGAAAATGATGTAACTGAGAACGTTCTATTTCACATATAAACAAATTCATTTCATTTTGGAAACCACTTTATATGCGACGAATTATTTGACATATGATTTGGTTCGGTTTTTGCGGATTTAAGTTTAAACTGTTTGAATATTATGAGAAAAAATGCTAATTCACATACATACATTTGAATAACTAATTGTTTTTAAATGTGAAATATTTAGCTTTAATAACCTCTTCGCTATCAAATAATGTTTACACTGTCTTAAAGTGGAATACAACGAAAAGCTAAAGATTTCACGTATCCACTACTGTAAATGGAGTAATGAAAATATCATGTAATATGTGTTTTGAATTTGTCTCGATATGGTAAAAAAGAATATGTGTTCCTATTTGTAAAACCCATGGTGACCTCGATTTCGCCATGATAACAAACTGTTTTCGAAATTTTTTTACTAATATCTATTGTGCACTCCATACTCCATACCCTACAAGTCTTGTTGTAAACTTTTTTTTGTCAGATGACTGCAACTGGGTGAAAAATCGTGCTTCGTGTTAGAGAGAACACTTTGTATAGCCCTTCGCCATCCATCTGATTTGGGGTGGACGAATTAGAGTTACAACTCCAATTGAAACTTGAAACACGTCGCTCTCCGGTAGGTATTACGCTTCGCGAAAACGGACTTGTCAGTGGGAAGGTGGCGGACTGAAATTAGACAGGCTAATTAATGCGAAATAATCTTAATTCGTAGAAAGCAAACTTGTGCTTGAATGCATGTAAGGAATGATGATGGTATAAAATATTGAACGTGAATTTTTAGTATACTCTTCACATTTATATAGCGCGCAGTTATTTCTATTTCGAAACCTCGTATTCGATGTGCCACGTCTTCTCGACGTGCGATTGATCTAAAATTGTAGATACATATGTATATGTATCTCTTTTCATGAAATGGAACAATTTTAGGGGGCGGATTGCTCAAAATTTCATAGTTGAAAAATAAGGTCCAGACTAATGCATATGTATGTATACATGCACGAAGTAGAAAATATTTATCTTGTGAAACTTCACATATGTACAGTAAGGAACAAAACTGAACTAATAACCACAAGTTTTGTATTAATCTTTATTTACTGCTAGGAATATAGAAGAATAACAAAAAATCAACATTAGAATTATTTTTATCATAGTTAGTAGTAACTTAAGAAATTTTTTTCAATAATTAATGTCTCCTCGTTTAACAATGACAACAAAAATAGATTGACTCGGTTTTGCACCACGTCCAATACTTGGCAATATTTAATATATTATTTATTTTGAATATTTTGTCCACAACCCTTGTGCTTATAAAACTGCACTAATTCGCTTTGGCATACTTTCTACTAATTTTTGCAGTAATCCGGAGATATTTGTTCCTATTGTTCTTGAATTCTATCATACAAATCTGTAATTGAAGTTGGTTGGGAGTCATATGAATCCCGAAGTCGTCTTTCTAGTAAACCCCATAGATTTTCTCTAACCCTGCAAATTTTCGCCGACTTACGCGTTGACAAGGCCGTCATTCAAAAGAGAAATTACTCTAGTTACACAATTTGGAGCAATTGACTTCATATTTATTCTTACTTCACTTACGTGCTTTTCCGTTCGACTGGTTGCGAAGAACTGAGTGGTAAGACGTAGACTAATAGTTTGTAAACATACCAAAGTGCTAGATGTAAACATACTACTAGAACATCATTCCACGTAAACATTTCTTGTAGGGACCGGTGCAAAACCGAGTCAATCTATTTTTGTTGTCATTGCTAAACGAGGAGACATTAATTATTGAAAAAAATTTCTTAAGTTACTCCTAACTATGATAAAAATAATTCTAATGTTGATTTTTTGTTATTCTTCTATATACCTAGCAATAAATAATGATTTATACAAAACTTGTGATTATTGGTTCAGTTTTGCTCCTTACTGTAGTTTGAAGTTTGAAATAAGTGAATTACGTGATAGGTTCGAATTATGTGATGCAATTAAACAAAATCTGATTGTTAATATGAATTCAGCACCTCAAAATCTATAAAACTGTACCATTTTTTTTAATTTAAACTTAGGAATAGCTTCAGAAATGATTTTTGTCCGCGTTTCAACTCACTGTGCGCTAGGTTAGGAAATAGTAAAATTTTGTTTATTCGTTTCTTATCCGGGATAGCGCGAACGCAGTCCCGACTACCAAAAATTGTACGTCCGAGATATCCACATTAGGGATATTCGCAGGGGTCAGCTCAACCTTAGTGCAATGGAGGAGCCTCACCCTGGAGGAACCGCCTTCGTGATCACGGTAACCTCTACGCCAGGTAAGTATGCTTAGGTCTCTACCCAACGCAACTTGAAGGCTATACTGCGCGTTTTTGAAAGCGAGAAGCTTCTTCATAGGCGACGCGCCCTTGCGACAACTTCAGGAATCACTACGCAAGTTGCAACATTCATAATTAAGCACATAGCTATCCGATTGCGTTTGCCTCAAAAGATCAATGTAAAATGTTTTCTTTTAACCACTTGCCGTATTTTAACGAGTCACGCTCGTCACGAACATTTTAAATAAAGTCTATGAAATATGATGTTACGCGTTTATTTTAATGAAGTAAAATTTGATTCGCTTGTAATCAATATTTAAGCATTAAAATAAAGATAGCCATACAGGAAATATAAATTTTCTTTTCTCTTCTACGACATTTTTCAGGATAAAGACGTTTTAATCGCTGTAACTGTAAAGAAAATGATACGGCAAGAGATTAAATGTACCATATAATAGCTACATATCATATCAGACTATTTAATCTACAGTCCATTAATATTAATATACAGGCTGTCCCAAAATTCGTGAACTTCCCGATAGGGGGTGGTTCCTAAGATCATTTCAAGCGACATTTTCCTTTGCAAAAATGTTATCTGCGGCTTTGTTTACGAGTTATTAAAGAAAAACACGGAGCAATCAGAGTGCGACCTAAACGCGAGTTGGCACAGTCGGCCCGACGCGCCAACTGTCGATTGGCCGACTGTGCCAACTCGCGTCAAGGTCGCGTTCTAATTGGTCCATGTTTTTCGTTAATAACTCCTAAACAAAGACGCGGATAACATTTTTGCAAAGGAAAATGTTGTTTCAAATGATCTCAGGAACCTCCCATTTCCAGCTGTTGAAGGAATTTTGGGACACCCTGTATAAAAACACGCGCGTATTCGAATGCAACGTTGTGTCAAAATTTCAAAGCAATCGGCAAAGAACTTTCGGAGATTTAAGATTTTGAACAAAGGAACATTTATTATATATTTTTATTTACATAGATTAGAACAATAGGTTTACTACATGTGAAACAATTCTGAAAAGATTGCAACTGGCCGAAATTGCTGACAAAATACTAAAAATTGTATTTTACAAGTTATTGCTGCTGTTCTATTGCTTTTCTTCAATCATACGTCCACAATTTATAATATTAAAATATCTCTACAAAGTACAACAAACTTAGAAATTTTCTAATATTAGAAAGAAAATTTTGAAAAGTTTGCAATTTGTCGAAATTGCAGATAAAAAATACTGAAAATTATTGTATTTTACAACTTTTCTGCTGCTGTTGTTCTATTGCTTTTCTTCTTCAATCGTACTTCCACAATTTATAATATTAAAATATTTCTACAAACAATTAGAAATTTTCTAATATTAGAAAGAAAGTTTTGAAGATTTTTTTCAGCTTTAAAAACATTCTTTCAACAAATAATTAGAACGTACTTATTTTCCATGAAAACAACGTATAAATGAACAATTATTAAACCTTGCGTAAATAATATTTTACGCAATAATAAGATAATATAAACTTCTAAGGTAATATGTTTGAAATAAATTATCCGGGATAGCGCGAACGCAGTCCCGACTAACAAAAATTATACGTCCGAGATATCCACATTAGGGATATTCGCAAGGGTCAGCTCAACCTAAGTGCAATGGAAGAGCCTCGCCCTGGAGGAACCGCCTTCGTGATCACGGTAACCTCTACGCCAGGTAAGTATGCTTTCAAACCCGACTCCACGATACTTGTTACAACGAGGTACTAGTTTTAGAAGCGAGAATCGGGATCTCTCCGAACGCACCATAGCGACAAGTTTTTGAACTAACCCCGCTTCATGTAACGGTTATTTTCAACCCCGTTCAAGTTCAACCCCAACCCTAATAGATGTGCACGTAACCCAGCTGTGATTGTCACTATACTTATTAAAAAGAAGAAATTATTTTTCGATCGTACTATACTTATTCTTTCTAAATAGAGTAGACAAATGTGTTCACCCAAAAACGTTACATGAAAGCATTAACCCTTTGCACTCGGAGCTATTTTAACTCAAAAATTAAACATTTCTTCCGACCTAGAATATTTCCATTCCCTATGATTATTGAAATTTTATGGATATGAAATTGGTATAATACCTTGTGCCTTGTACAATGCCTAAATATTTAATAATCGATTAAATACCGATATATTTAATAATCTAAACAATATTTTGAGTAATGGTACAGTAATTAACTTCCCGATTCATAGGGAAGTTACTGTAATTACCCCGAAAATCGAAAATCGATTTTTTAGCAGATCTTCACGTTTCATGGTCATTGGAGTCATTTTAGACTATTTTTATCAAAATGTTTGTATGTGTGTGTATGTGTGTGTGTGTGCGTATGTCCGTTTGTATGGTATCACATTTTTCGTTAACGTTTTCAGAAAAAGTAACAACGCGATCAGGATGATGAATGATGCAATCGATGTGCCCCGTCGTAACTTAGAGCTGATTAGATTTTGGTCCATATTGGTCAAGTAGTTTTTCAGATTTTTAGTTTTTTTTCGAAAAGAGTTGATTCTACAATGCAATTTATAAGGGAGGACGAAAATTTTCCACCAAAGAACCAAACGCAATTACATAAAAAAATTTTTTTTTCTTAATTTTTTTGGATTGAAAAAAAATTTTTTTCTTAATTTTTTTTTTTGGATTTAAAAAAAATTTTTTTCTTTTAGACTTAAAAAAAATTTTTTTTTTAACTGATGCTAATGTTACCGCTTGGAATAATCGAAAGTTATTCCAATGCAACAGTGAATTTATCATCTCTACTCCCAACAATACATTTTGGGAGAATATCGATGAAAGTACAAAAAAAAAAACGATGTTAGCGATGTTGGCGAAGGAGTAACGAATCGGGAAGTTCTTTGTGTGACTCTTGGAGAGTTTCTAGTTTCTAGTTTCTATAGTGACGCCTCTCGCAGAGAGTGCTAAGAGTACATTAACATAATTCATTAACACTAACCGTACCACGACCGGTCAAATGACTGCTTTCACGTCCTTCATTTTGTAATTATCAAAATTATACAGATGTGCTTCGTTAGAAATTATTCTGCTGTACTCACTTAAACAGGACAGTACATACGTATACTTACATACAGAGTTGGCCATTAATCGATTAAAATTTTAATCATGATTGATTGATTAATGTGTACGATTAAAAAAAGAAATCGTCGAAACATCGTCGGTTGATTCAATCGATTGATGAAGTTAATCGTCAATCGTTAATTAAATGAAGAAATCGTCGAAAAATCGACGGTTGATTCAATCGATGGATGAAGTTAATCGTCAATCGTTGATTACAAAAAGGAATCATCGAAAAATCGGATGATTTAATCAATTGTTGAAGTTAATCACGGTCTATCCATAAATTGTCATAAGGAGGGAGAGAGAGACAGAGAGAGTTGACAGAAATAATAATATATTTCAACAAAAACATGGTCGTAGCTTTCCAGGAATAATAATTTCAAACATAAAAGCACTTAAACGGAGTTTGTATTATAGACCAAATGACAATACATCGAAACTCAGTTTACATTTTTTTCAATATTAATACAGTTCTGATTATGTATTTCATTTCGAAATTTCAGCAGTTAATCATTAATTAATTATCCGATTGACGATTAACAATCGTTAATCACAATGAACGACTAATGTATAAATGTAATCGTTAACCGCAATTAACGATTAATAAGTATTTAATCGTTAACCACAATTAACGACTAAACGAGGAGAGTAGTTGTTAATTGCGATTAACGATTAAAGTAGAAATTTAGGCGTCAATCGTTGATTAAATTTTTGCCCAACTCTGCTACATACATATACTTACATTCATAAATAACACAAATAACATAAAGTGAAAACACATTTTGATTAATGTACGTATAACTAAACGCAGAGATATATAACATCTTTGTGGTTATTATTTTTGAACACCTTTTAACATAAACACATACTCTATATTAATCTTACAAATGATAAAAGTACTTATTTAGTTACATTATATGTTGTTGCACAAGTATATATGCCGAATTTGTAATTTGCCAAGTACATATATGTACATACATAATACATACCTATCCAGGTTATGAAAGTATTAACTAACCTCGATATTGTCTTCTTCACTGAGGCTCTATATTATTGTTGTAGAGTTAGCCAGGGTTTAAACAATTGTTCAGCATTCACCATCGCGCAATTTGTAATAATCTATGATCCAATGAAATGTTTAATCATAATAACAGCAATTATTTCTTATTATATCAATACTTACTATTTCTATATGCAATTACAATGTTTTTCTGCAAACCGTTCTCAGTAACAGTCGAAAGTCGCAGTATCAAACAGCGATTGTAACACAACATGTGACAAACGCTCGGGAAGGTTCGATCATTGAATTCACGATCCCGGGCACAAATCGTTCGATTACCATCACCATCCCTATCTTCTTTGTATAATGCTGGTATTTTCGCGTTTTTATCTGTTTCCTCTATATCGTTTTCTGCATCGCCATTACACTGTTCACAGTCGCAGGAAGCTTCGTTTTCAGTGGACATGATGTTATATCCTAAGCCAACTATAAGAACTGAATAAAGAACACTACATTTATATTTAAATCATGTAATACACATCTCTAAAACTGTCACTTTTGCTATTTACACCACGTAACAAAAATACAGCATATTCTAAATATAAACTTAACGTTTCCGTAATTTGTATGAATTAAGTATTAAAAATAGTTTAGTCCACGTATTTAATTCAACTTTTAATTAGCTGCTTTTTTTAATTATAGCTATTTCCAACTACGTTGCTCATACTTAAACAATAGGACATTTTGTTAACTTCATAATAAAACTCTGTAAACAAGAAAAATAGATAAATTTAATTCATGCAAATTATGCAAACATTAAGATTATAGAATAAGCTATATTTTTGTTACGTGGTGTAAATATAGCAATGGTGAAATTTTTAGAGATGTATTACGTGAATTAAATTTATCTACTTCTGCTGATTACAGAGATTTAGTATGTTAACAAAAAGTCCTATGGTTTAAGTATGAGCAACGTAGTTAGAAATAGTTATTTATAATTAAGCAGATATAATTAGTAATTCAGTTGAAATATAACATTTTCTAGGACGATTGCTGTTTTTTAATGTTCTAAGGCGTTCAGGTATTTACTGAATCGATATAATTATCAAGACAAAGTCGAATAAAAAAAACACATGTGTGTAAGTGAAAAAAACAATTTGGAGAGTGATCTGCTCAGAAAATTAGAGAACACATGTATACATATGAAACTTTCATTATTACCATAACATATTATCGCAGAACAATGGAATGAAAAGATTAAATTTTGAGTAATAAAAATAATTTTCGCATGTAAAGAGGCATGGTTTAGCGATTGTAAAAATAATAAAATATAATCACAAAAATAACTATTTTTAGTGTAGTGTCACTTTTGAATGCTTCCTGTGAACGAATAAAAATGACTGGAGTTTAAGATTGAAGACTCGAACAAATACTTATTTCTTAATATTTATGCACACATATTTATGTATGCGTGTATGTGTGTGAATGCTTAGCATGCTGAATGCTTGAATGATTAGCATTCCTCTTTACATGAATCGTCTGTATAATCGTTACTCGAAATATCGAAAAAGTGATATAATTATTGTGCTGTTAAAATTCTCGGCTAATTTTTGTTTGATCTTCTAAAAAATATAAGAAACATGATGCACAAACATACAAAATATACACGATCTATGCAATAATCGCATTGTAGGTACAGATTAAACGAGAAAAAGCTGGAACTGAAGAAACGAAGGCACAAAATCGATTATTGGACGAACTAGCAGTCGCTACCGATTCAAACTGACGTTATATGACAACTGTACGTTGAGATATTTCGTGTGGTACATACAGTGCTGTGTTATTGTACATTGTAGTTTAAGCCTCAAGCTTGTTAATTTTTAACACACTACTGTGTAACAAATCGGATAATGTACAGATTAAAATTTAAACAGCGGTATTTTTATCTTGACTTGAACAGCTTATCGAAAAACTATATTTATACATATAAAAATATTTGACGAACTGATGCACAGAAATTATATTTCAAACGAAAGTAGTAAATATGTTAAACATTACTATCTTAAATTGCAATGTTTGTTATATATGTATGTATAATATTGTATATAAAGCTTATAATTACAGTACTGAGTAATTATAATTACAGTACTACACATTTTCGGTGAGGAAATTCATATACGCGTACGTCACTGTTTCATAATGGATCAAAAACGTCGACATAGTAACCTTTGGCTATCATGCAGTAAAAGTAAAGCGTGTGCGTATCAATGTTAAAGTGACATAAATAGATACATGAAGTTTAGTAAGAAAACAGTAGTCGTATCTGAGTAAGTGATATTAACTTCAATGACCTAGTATGTATCGTGTTGATTTTTATTAAACACTTACTGTATTACAAAAGAATACTGTTGTACGAAAGAATATTTGACTTGATATAATTGTTAATTTCGTTTATTGTGAGCTAAAATATTACATGTTTATTTGTACATATATTTCGTATTGTTTGTATTATTTAATTATAAATTCGTTAGCAAATTTCACTAAAACGTTAGATTTCCGAAGACATTTATACAAATAATTCTTGTAATCATTTATTGTACTGAAAACTATATTACATTGAAATATTAAAAACAATATTGAAAGGGAATATTATATACAATGTAGTACATGTATGGGCATAACATTGATAACATACAGTGACTCGAATTAATATTCGGACGCTCTAAAAAAGACGATAACTTTTTTAATATTGTACTATACGATTTGAAATTTTTTTGAAAAGCTAGAGCAATTAGTTTACTACAGGATGTGAAAAGCAATTTTTTCAAAAATTGCAATTGATCGGAATTGTAGAAAAAATACTAAAAGTTGCATTTTACAACCTTTTTATGTGGGCCTATATTGAAAATTTAAAAAGTACGATTTGTAGATCTGTATCAATTAAACGTACAGGGTGTCTCGTCTAAAACAAGACACCTAAATATCCCCTCTATCTCTGAAAATACAGAAAATGTTTCTAACGTAATCTAAATGGTTTCAAAAGACGAATCAGGTGGAAGAATCGTTTTTTATAAATTGTGATCTTTTAATCGTTTTTTCAAGGTCACTCGTGTTTTTTTACATATATACACACATTTTTTGTTGTTGTATGTTATAGCAAACATTATTGTGCATTCATCCATGT
Source organism: Lasioglossum pauxillum (assembly GCA_933228785.1). Taxonomy (NCBI): domain Eukaryota; kingdom Metazoa; phylum Arthropoda; class Insecta; order Hymenoptera; family Halictidae; genus Lasioglossum; species Lasioglossum pauxillum. Next base: position 24,155,075 of record OW121701.1, on the reverse strand, counting down.
TTAATAGCACGACCTTGAAATGTCCGTGAACTCTAAAATTTGCTAATTAATGCAGAACTTACTTTCAGCGACATTTCAGATTTCAACGGTAACAGAAATTTTGAACTAATTGCTTAAAATTTTGGGAAAAAATATTATTAATCATTTAACTAGATTCGGTATTTTATGGAGAACCAGGAAAAAATTATTCTCCTTTTTAGTGCATTCTAATGAAAGCGTGGTTATTAAAAAGTTTTTTTATACAGGGTGTCCCAAAATTCCTCAAACAGCATTTTTGCAAAGAAAAATGTTGCTTCAAATGATCTCAGAAACCTCCCATTTCCGGCTGTTGAAGGAATTTTGGGACACCTTGTATATTCTATTATGTCTACATGTTACCTTGACATGTTTAACTTTAGTAAAATTGTAGTTTCTCAATTCTCTAACATCTTTGATTACAGTCCAGATTAGGACAATGACATTTGATAGTGGAACGGTACAATGAGCGTAACAGAATAGCAAAAAATATTGCTAATCTTGAAATCTATTTCGACACCTAACGCAACGCACGAATCTTTAAAGTTTATTGGCATAACAATAGGTATTTCACAGCAGCTGACAATCGCATAATGTTGTGACTTATGAACTAATTTACATCTTAATCCGAGCGTCCATTGTTCGACGCTATTGTAGCTCAAGAGCTTACTGTGTTTAGGGTAGCAAACTTCGAAGCGTTCTAAGAAGACTACGTATTTACATTCGTCGATTGCTAAAAGAGAATCGTCAATAATAAGAAAATCTGTGAACTACATATACAATATTAAGATTAATTTTTATCAAGTTGTTTGATAGCGTGTAGCACATCAGAAATTAACTAAAGACAGTGATGGACTCAGCGAGAACAAAAACAACGTAAGTCAATTTTCCTTTGAAATTGGCAAATTGGTAAAATCTAAAATCATATTAGTATTAGTTTATGAGATTAGTACGTCTATTAGGACGAAAACGCTCCTTATTATTACAGATACAACCCCTGGCATAATGTTTCCGATCGGATTTTAGAGAAAACATTCACAATTTAGAAGTATAAAATATTACTTTATAGAGTTAAAACTGATGGGAAATGAAAAGGGGCATATTGAAGAATGGAAAACAACAAAATAACATAAGAAACGAGAAAATAAACAAAATGTAACACGGAAAAAAGTTCCCGATTAATAGAACAGCTGGAAGAAAGTTTTCGATTCGATTTACACTGTACAACACCAAATTTGTTCAATAATTACTGTTGGATGATTCTTATAGAGTTTTTCGCGCAGATTCTGAATCTGCCCTTAATTTTCCCCCTAAGCGCAGAGTTTTTGAGAAACTTGATTTTGGAACAAAAAAGACATTTTTCAACTTTAAACAAATATTGTGATGTTATTATAAAAGATATTGGATTGTTCTTTGCAGCAAAAGATTCTCTGGACATCCCCGAATGACAGTAACATCCAATATTAATACATTACGAATTTTTAAACATGTTTAAACAATCGTTAAAGATGGAGAGACAGCACTTTTGCACTAATTGTTGAGGATATTTTTCAATTTATCTGAAAAGATAAGGGTCAAAGGGCGAAGATATTTTGCTTTTTGGTTCGAAAAAACGTCGACGTTGCAAACTTTAAAGGGTGGTTTCTCAAAATAAAGGTCAGACCCTTATTTTTTAGATGAAGCATTTAAAAAGCTTTCGTTTCATTAGTCAATTTCATGTTATATTTATTTTTTAATCAAATTGTCTTCATATTATAAAAAATTGTAAGTGACTTTTGCGAATAATTGTACCCTCTGATTGTAGCTACATTCAGTGGTCTACACAGTTGTCGCGTTTCCATGCTAGTGAGAAGGACAACACGATACATTTGACGTTTGCACAGTTTATAATGTTTTGCTCTGTAACTGTTTAGTGAATCCTAATAAATTTTGAACATAATTAATTACATAATTTTTACTATACATAAAAAAAACTGGACTTTCTAGTTGCGTTTTTTCAAGGTTTAAATAGGGTTTGAAGTGAAATTTTATGAATTCTCCATAAGAAGACGCGTTAAAACTTTAAGTTGCTATAATTCTTAAACGGTGCAGTGAATCGAACCCAAACTTTGGTAATTGCATTAATTTATATCTTGTCAAATTTTCAAAAATTTTGTTGCGTTTTTATATACCTCCAGAACATCCTTAATCTCGACAATCTCAGAATATGGAGCGTTCTATTGTACACCAATTCGTTAAATCTGGTTAATTCCATCCACTGCTCGAGCATATCCATAGATCTGAAAGTTGATCTAAACTTCAATCTAGCTTGATGTTATATATTATATAGAAACATGTGTTGGGAAATATTCTCAACGGGAAATTAACAACCTATAATTTCACGTAGTTTTATAGCAATCTAAACGTGTAGATATCTATTTTGAAAATGTCAAACAGAAGTGTTTACGATCGTTAATTAATTTCATCGTGTTTAATCTCGACAATCTCAGAATATGGAACGTTCAATTGTACACCAATTCGTTAAATCTGGTTAATTCCATCCACTGCTTGAACATATCCATAGATTTAAAAGTTTATCTATACTTCAATCTAGCTTGATGTTATATAGAAATATGTGTTGGGAGATATTCTCAACGGGTAATTAACAACCTATAATTTCACGTAGTTTTATAACAATCTAAACGTGTAGATATCTATTTTGAAAATATCAAACAAAAGTGTTCACTATCGTTAATTAATTTCATCGTATTTAATCTCGACAATCTCAGAATATGGAACGTTCAATTGTACACCAATCTCTAAACGAATAGTAAGCGGGTTTGCCATCGAGCGAACGAATATTCCAATTTTCAGATGACACAGCTTGTCTTTTTTTCTTATTCGTTCTTTCTCGTCCGGCACTTGACTCTATTAAGCCGCTTCCAGACCCTGCTATTCTGTTCCGCCTTATATTTTCATTTTCAGTAAGTTCATTACGCAGAACGTGATACCGATCGGAGTAGGCTCAAACGCAATGTCTTTCACTGCTATCTTACCAATGCATCTTTTAATTAAATTGTATTTCTTTATATTTCTTTGCATTTCCACTTTCCGATTGGAGTTGGTCAAATTCAAAGGTGCTCGTACATTATGTTTAATAGAGATGATACGTGTGCAGCTTTTCACTGTAGTCTGTCACTTGTAAGAACGTCGCTAAATCCAAATTCTTTACGTTTATGCGTTTTCAATGTGTTTGATAATGATTTGAAAACATTTTTGCGATTTCATTGAATTGTCTCGAATGGTAATTTCGTTCAATCTATAAAGATTAGTATGAATGCGGCTTTATTTGCAACAGAAACGAAACGTGATTTCAAAAGGGTATTGAAGTGATGGATAGTGTGAGGTGTGGTGATCGTAGAAACGGGTACTGGAGGGTGAAGAGGACATGGAAAATTGTCAATCAGTACGAGCCATCTAGACTTGATTACACCTCGAGCATTGGATTCGCAGTTTGTTTCGATGCTTTGGAAATGGTTGGCTAAATTTTTATGCTCAATGAAGTTCACTTACTATTGTATCTATTACAAATCTATTTCTGGGTTTATTGTTAACCCTTTGCACTGGGAGCTATTTTAACTCGAAAAAATAAAGATAAATTTTTAAAAAATACCACGTTTTTAAAACGGACTAGAAAGTATAAAATAAATTTTTAAAAAACACCACGTTAAAAAAACGGACTGAAAAGTATAAAATAATTTTACCGGCAATTTTAATTCTCAACGGCAGCTACTCTCTACACTCCTTACTACATTATCTTGCATTAAAAACAACATTATAGTGTGTTCTTAAATTTTTCTAATCTATTACTGTTGTTACGTCCCAAAGTGGACGTATTATAGATTTCAAGTTAAATTTGAATGATTTTAATAGAAGATAAAACGCAGTTTTGAACCTACCTGCATTCACCGGCTACGGTTCGTGTAATTGAGGATTTCTTAAATCATTATGCGGCTTTGATTGTGGAATTGGATCGAAGAAATCGAAGTTGGGTAAACTCTCTTTAAAAATGATTTGAAGTTTTGATTTGAATAAAAATTAACAAACATATATTGTAAGGATCAAATTTCGGATACATAGAGTTCTTGTGATCTTATTATAAATTATTATTATTTACCGTATGCTGATTTCGCTCGCAGGTATAGAACGATTGTTTCGGTCATTGTTTCGATCATGATCATGATGACGATGAAGATGATGATGCTGATTGTGTTGGAGATGTTGTTGATTAAAATCCAGCGGGTTAACACGCTTTCAACTTTTTAACTCCACTGAACGCACTATTGAACTCTGGCTCTGATTTTATTGACTGAACGTATCGATTGCTGATTAACTGTTACTGATTTATTGAGGACTAAGGTCTGTTGTATGTCTTTACGTCTTACGTCTCAGTAAGACGCTATTTACACGTCCATAAAAGCATCTTTACTGGGACGTCATGTTGTCCAGTGTGTAATCAATGGTTAAAGTGAAAAAGCAACGTCTAAAATGTGCTGGTTTTAGGGAATATTATTCAATTTGTTTCAGAAACTAAACATGCAGGAGAAAATCTAATTATTGCCTACGATAGAGTGAGTCTTTGATCTATTCATAGCGTTGCTGAATACAAATTACATATCATATTTCGTTTTCAAACTACATACAAACGAAACAATTTTGCAAGAGGCGTCCTGCCAGCAGTGGTATTCAACGCCGGAACCGCGGTCGTATCTCGTATCGCAGAAAGATATGACACATGATAGAGAGATAGATAGGTATAGTAGGCATATGCAGGCTACAGTATTAGGAAATATTACACTCTCGTCCGTTATTTATTAATCATATAGTTTATAAATACAAAATACAATAATATAGCGCGCTGACATATTACGCTAGCACCACGAGAGACTATCATCGCGCGAATGTTGAGTATAGCAGAGTTGTGCAGAATTACAATTGAATTACTCCAGAATTATAATTACGAAGTAATTGAATTACATTGTAATTCAGTTATACTGTAATATATAATTCAGATCTTCATTCAATTAAAATTACAATGTAATTCGTAATTGCAATGGAGTACAATTATAAAATACTTCGTAATTAAATTACATAAAATAGCGTTACGTATTATGAACGAGGACGAGGAATAGAAACTACGCCGCACAGACACTAAACAAGTATATGAAAGAAAAACATAAAAATATATCGCACTTCTTCAAAGATTTGGGCTATAATTTGGAAAGCTGTATTTTAATTATATTGTATTTCAATTATATTGTATTTCAATTATATTGTATTTCGATTACACATCTGATTAAAATACTTAGTAATCGAATTCCATTGTATTTCAATTATATAGTAAGTCAGTTGCGACGTAATTGAATTACAATGTAATTGAATTAGCACAACTCTGGAGTATAGGGATGGCATGAACTGCTATGTACTTTTGGATCACTCGTGACTCGATCACGTTCGTTCCCAATCACGGTGATTTTTTACAGTGATTCGTGATTTTCGTGATCGCTTCTGATTGGCAGAGAATACGATATAATAACCAAGAAAACGTTGAATAATTAGATTCTCCTGTATGTTTAGTTTTTGAAACAAATTGAAAAATATTCCCCAAGCTTAGCACATTTTAAACGTTGCTTTTTCACTTTAACCATTGTTTACACGTGTTTTCGTATTTATACTGAGGAACAAAACGAAATTAAATGTCTTGAACATTAAATGTTATTAGCGAATGAGCCAAGCATGTGTATAAAAGATGCTATCTATTTTTCCTATCAGAAATCTTGCAGTTAACAAAAATAGATTTAATAATATATGCATTTTTTTAAAATTAACGGAACAATTTCAAGTGTTGATGTTACATTTAGTTGACACTGACTTTTAATTTTCATTTCGTTCGTTATTGTCTTACCTTTATGTATTTACAAACAATCACAAGTACAATCAATTCAACAGCAAAAGATGACAGAAGTGTGACCACCTCTCTTCCAAATCAAATTTTAGATTTTTCGAAATAATAATACTATGACAATCGTATTGTAATATTTCATATTTTATAATACAGAAATAGAGTGAGAAATAAAATTATCTATTCTTTCGTCTTCCTTACTAGTATCTTGTAATGTTGTATTCCTCTGCAAATACTTCATATTCGTTCGATATACTTCACACATATAAGAAATGGTTATTAAAAGCAAGTTATCTGTGGTCACAAGTTATATTGAAATCAGTGCAGTATGTAACATTTTCTTTGTAAAATTTGATGAAATATGATTAATACATGAAACTCGAAGAATTGCTAGATTTACCCTTTGCCAATTCTGAAAAGAGAATTTCGTATTTGCTTGGAGCAACCACAGAAGTTCCAATTTCCTGGTCGATTAAAGACTTACACATTTGAATAGTATACAGTACACACATGCGCGCATTGCTTCGTTCTCGTTAAATTCTGTACAAAAAAAATTCAATGTGAAACACAATGTTTAAAAGTAAAATGGGAACTAATATAAGATTCGTTGCATTTTTTGTTACTACGAATAAGAAATAACATGTTCAATTTATTTGTAGCTACAAACAAATGTAGACTTCAAATCGTGAAAATTATCTATTCAAACAGTGAATATGCTATAATAATTATATGTAAATAAACTACAAAATATTGTGTAAACGTAATACATGTGTAAATTTAATGTCTATTGCATTATTATCACGTGATCAAAAAAAATTCAAATTTAGGGGATAAATATTTGTCACATTCTAAGGTAAAAATTAAGAGCAGAATATTATAGTTTCGTCTTCATTTTTTAATTATTATATCTGTATACATATGTATAGTATACCTTTCTCACTCTGAAGGAACAAAATTATATATAAAGTCAGTTTATATCAATATTAATTATGTGTAAATGTAAACAAATATATATAAATCTTTATTTGATCCTCCTTTCCTTATCTAACCTCCTCTCTTATTCTACTCCTTATTCTACATTCCTTAAAACTATCGCTTAACCTAAATTCTTGATTATTACTACCTTACAACTACTTAAATCTACTTCTCAACACTATATTTGCAAGTTTTATTTACAGTAAATGTAAACAAATATGATTTCTATAAAAATTAGCTTCATCTTAATTTTGGTTAGTCAATCTCTATTGTACATATAATGATTAGACTACAGATGTTTATGCAATTTTTAATTTTAGCAAGGAAATTTTAAGAAATTGGAATCATGTAAAATTTTATTTTCTAAATTCTGTGAAATTTTATATTCCAGTATTTTTCCAAAATTTTCAGAAGCCATAAATGCATAAAGATCCGCAGTTTAGTCATGTCGGCACCCAATGTGTATACATACAGGGTGGTCCACGCCGCTTGCACATCTATAATAACTTTCAAAGTATGCGTTGCACGAAAAAATTTTGTATACACAAGTTGCATGGTCTGAAGGGGTACACTATGTAGTGTATTTATTTTTTTTACAAGTGGACGCGTAAAGGACATGTGAAGGTCAACTTCATTTTTTTAAATGAAATGAGGTATTTTTTAATACGTCAATCGATGCAGCTGGGCATTCGTTATAAAACAAGTACTAACCTATGTATGTCGAAAAGTTAGTAGTTCAGTTAGTAGTTTAGTTAACAATTCGCATTGAAGAAAGTTTGTCAAAATATTAATTTATAATTCACGGAATTAGTACAATTGAATAGAAATGAAGATGCCTTGAATTTCCTTGAAGACTCTCGTGCCAATGAGAGAGCATTTCCGTAAATTATAAAGCCAATCTATTAAATGTTCTATCTGCGCGTCACCTCAGTACTGTTTTAACTGTGGATTTTAAGGAAAAGCAGGACTGTGCCACTCACTTCTCGGATCTTGTATGTCTGAGAAAATGTCCAATGCCGCCACCCTTCACAGACTTCCTTTGCGATTCCTTGGAAGTGCGACAAAATTACCTTTCCCTTTGGACGAGTGGTTAATTAAATTTCTTCATCTTTCTTTTCTCTCTCAGGCAGGTGTGCCATTAACGTCGGACTGGTTTGGTGAAATTTTCTGCATTTGACTGTTCGGCCCATATATTTAACATGAGTTATAAATATTAATATCAACCGCAGCTTTCGGTTCGATATTCGTGTCCAGACACGTTTTACTAGATTATTATTACTTCTCAGCAATTAGCAAATTGAAATCTACCTTTCCATATTCTTACTTACTCTGCTGTCAATAAATCATGAGACAGCTTTATTTTAAAGACGATATTAGTAGTAGTAATAAGCACTGTTTATTCAGCCTCGTGGCTCGTAATAGAACTTAACTTAACCTAACTTAACTAACTTAACATAAGCAATCAACACATACAACCCGTTTACCGTTCACTCCTTCTAGGGCAAACTGTTTCTTGCGTAACCGGAAATTGTTGCCTTTTTCCTATGTTATCCAAGAGACTTGGACGAGAATATGTGAGAAATCCAAGTTTCCATCCTGCAGAATCAAGGGTTCAAAAGTTACAAGTATTTAAAGTTGAGCGATTTCCAGTGTTTTTGAAAGGTTAGCGCCGCCATGTTGTGTGTAGTGACAGTCGCGTAGTAACTAGCATTATAAACATCCTATTTTTTCGTTTCCATGGCGTAATTTGCATTATTCGGCAGCATGTAGCTATGAAAATAGCATATGCTATTTATGCTATTAAAAACTCTTCATGTTATATGAAAAAACTCACACAATTTGCGTCGACAAAACAAAACATAAAGATTTGAAGATCGATGCGCGTAAACAATTACTATATAACTTATGCACTGTTGAAAAGAATTCGTCAAACTCAACGCAGTCAAGATATCAGAGATGAAAGACTAACTTATTTACTGCAAAATATAAATTAATATTAAATAAAAATATAATATAAATATAAATATTCAACACAGTTCTGTCAGACTTTTAAAGGCTGCGTACTTGACGAATTCAGCGCGTAGCGCGGACAAGATAACGCGACGCGGATGTCTTCAGACAATAATATCTTGAAAAAGGACTCGAACAAGGAAATAATTTTTGTCACATAACATAGAGGAAGGTTCACTGAAAAGATCCTTACTTGTTAAAAAGTGGGCCCTCCTGGGACCTGAAAGATAGCGCATGTCAAAGATACAAATTTTTAACGATTATTTTCATTTTGCTCAGTATTTTTTAAAAATATGTTATATATCATAATTGTCAATGAAAAGTATGATTTCTTATGAATGAAGTGTGCATTTTGATGTAGAAAAAAATTCAGGGCAAGAAGTTTATCACAGTTATCAGGACACTTTAAGAATGAACAGCCAAATTATGTAGGGAAAATCGATATTCCTAAACTGTCTAACTTCATGCGTGTATCACAACTAGAACTGCTATTGTATTTGATTAATTTTATCATTTTCGTGGTCGGTGGACATTTAGAAATCGATATCAATTGAAAAAATATCAAAATTATAAAGTTGATTTTTTCGCAAAATGTCGCGTGCTTCTTCAATCGAGCTCACTGTGATGCCAGGCCAGGGCCCGACATTTGTCCGGGGCACCAAAATTGGGGGCCGTCATTTTGGCTGTAAGTGTGAGAAAAATATTGATGTGTTAAATACCCAATTAATAGAAAATTTGCTTATTAAGCATAAAATTCTCTTACACAAAGTCTGCCCTCCTTTTTTCTCGGACACTAGCTTTGCAAGAAAAAGGTTGTGTCTAGTTGTTTAGTTTTGTTTGTTTAGAATAAAATGACCGTCTTTCCGAAAATACCAGCAATAACAAGACACCCTATGTACGTATGTATGTAGTGGATCATATTGTTGGGCGTTTCAATTTGATCCGCTATTAATCAAAAATTTGTCATGGTTCTTTGCTGTACGCATTCATTAATCTCTGATACACGCAAAAACTACATCGTATTATAGTGCCACACTCTGCTAAAAAAAATCTCGCCTATCTAGTGCACAGTATACCGTGGAAATTAGTATTCAAAAGGACGATAATATCATGTTAACGGACTCTTTTCGTCTCAAGGAACTTACAGAGTATTGATTTTACTAAACCTTTAGGTAAACTGTACTGAGCACACAAGTCTCGTCTGATCGACAAATTAACGCCGATCAACTTTTCTGAACGTTTCCCACCCCCCACGTTTAGTATCATCAAACTCTATCCACTTCCTTCGCAGTTCAAACTAAAAGTATATGCGACCCTTTGAGCTAATGGAACGAAATACAAATAACTTTACCAAACTGTAAGTTCTATTTCATCGTAATAACTGAACCGGCTATTTTAAACGCGTTTAATGTATTCGCAGAAAAACTGATAAAACGACAAGACGGTTTCCTATGTTATAATTAGACTGCGGATCTTTATGCATCTATGAAGAAAATGGTCGGGTGAGACGTGAAACGTGATGTTGTTCTTAGCGTAACAAAGACATTAAGGGATAAAATCAATTTTTATTTTACTCCTGCTATGCTCACAATCAATGCAGAACATGTTTATGTTGCGTAAAGAGATCCGCAGTTTAGTTATAATAATTAGATCCTTAGGCATTTATGAAGAAATTGGTCGGGTGAAATGTAAAACAGTAAAGGATTAGAAAAATTTAAGAATATTGTGATGTTGTTTTTAGCGTAACAAAGATATTAAGGGATACAATCTCCTTAACTAATGATTTTTCGATATTAATAGGTTAATACTTTTTTGTCGAGAATACGAAGCTCATCTATTGGTGCAGGAATAACATATATACGATCCTATTTTAAAAAATACTGATTACCTTTATATCTCTTCTACGCGTCCGTCTACAAAAAAACTCACAACACCAAAGTATGCTTCTTTCGAAACCATGCAACCTTATATAAACATTCTTCGCTACGAATAATAGTAATGACGAAAATCGAGGTGGTAATATCTGGTAAACCACTCTGTATATTACAAATGTATCGTACTATTGGATGGGCAAATAAGTTCGTTCGGTTTTTGTGATTTATTCCACTGTAAAAAACCGAACGAACTTATTTGCCAACCCAATAGTACTCAGCATTTGTTTGTAGAAAATAGATACTTGAATGCTTCGCATTAGTCGAAATATTTATCAAAGTGGTTTCGCCACATTTTCGTAAAATATCTATAGCTTAGGGAGACGTAAACAAGAGGTAGAAATATGAAGAATAATATTTCGTTGATGCACATTGTCAAGTAAGAACAGTAATTCATTATTTAGACTGTAACTAACTGGGTAACTAACCTGTGGGCGAAAAGCATTAGCGTATGAAGCTTGTAACACAAACGCGGGACAGAGAATGAAGGGACTAAGAGAGATGAAACGAAGCACGTTGTTGTAACTTTGCTTTCTAGCTCTCAGAAGCAATTCGCGTCCACCAGGTGGTTCATCAGACGACTCTGTGGCAAATGCGAGGTTACTTCTATCCTCTTCATCCCTTCGTTCATCTGTAGTTTCTCTAGAGGTCATCAACTCTGTGTTTCCCTTCCTCAAATATAGAGGAACCCGCACTTTCTCTCTTCCTTCGCTCCCACTTCACTGGACAAGGCTGACCTTTACTCGTTTGACCAGAGAGGCCAGATCCGCTTACGTTGGTACGATTTGAGATTCCGTAAATCCACCAAAAGCTTGACCTACGTCACTGGCTTTCCACTTATCTGGCAAATATACAAGGTTCGTGGGAACTATTGCGTCTATACAGTGCCCGGTACGGTGAACTGCAATGGGAGTCGGAACGATGTACCGATGGTGTATGCACATGCATTCAATAATGTGACGAAAGCACATAGCCATTATGAGATGTAGAATAAAATTCAGACAATTTACATTTTATAAAGACAAACAGGTACAGTATTTCGAACAATGTAGTAATACTAGCTGGGCAAAATTCAAAATTAACTATGGTAAACTGTACAATGATTGGCACCCTGAGCCAAAATCGTAGTAAAAATCTTTTTATCTTTTTTTGAAATGTTTAAACGAGCTTAACTTGATATTATTATAAGCTAATAGAGATTTTTCTGCAAAATCAAACAGTTTTACGAATCATAAATCTTTTATTATAAAATATATTCAGTGAATAACTACAGATGTAATAACTAACTACTACAGATGTAATAAGTGCGTATATGTTTAATTATAAAACAAATAGCCTGTTTACGTTTACTTCTTACTGTGCCAATGTCTGTACTATTTGTCTTACGATTGTTATTCACTGAATATATTTTATAATAAAAGATTTATGATTCGTAAAACTGTTTGATTTTGCAGAGAAATCTCTATTAGCTTATAATAATATCAAGTTAAGCTCGTTTAAACATTTTAAAAAAAGGTAAAAAGATTTTTTTTACTACGATTTTGGCTTAGGGTGCCAATCATTGTACAGTTTACCCTAATGGACACAGATCTACACACTGTATTTTTTAAATTTTCAATGCAGGCCAACATAAAAAAGTTGTAAAATGCAACGTCTAGTATTCTCTACATATACAATTCCGACCAATTGCAATTATTGAAAAATTTTCTTATCACAACATGTAGTAAACTAATTACACTTACTTCTCAAGAAAGCCCAAATGGTACAGTTCAATATTTAAAAACTTATCGTTTTTTTTTTTAGAGCGTCCGAATATTAATGCGAGACTCTGTATGTACATGAAACCATTAAGTAATATCTCGTACCAAAGTAAATGGGGAAAAGAGAAAGTGGTTTCGTTAATACAAAGCATTATTTTCAAGAAAGAAGTTTAAAATGTCTCGTATCTCCATTTTAGTATTTACGTTTATAATTGTCTGAACATATAGAAACGCATATGTACAATGTACATATATTCAAAGAACACTTAAATTCTATGTCCGATTTTTGAATGTGAAAGAAACTTTAAAAAATATAAAAACGTATGCTAACAATATAAGTAGTATCAGTGTAATACTTTGACAAATCTAACGTTACAAAACTTTTGCGAACTGTTTTTATAAATTCAAGAAATTTTATTATAACCGTCAATTTTAAAGTTATTTTTACAATGAATAATATCAACAAAATTTGCAACTTTATAAAATAATACCTATATATTGTTACCTGCTCATTTCAATAAAAAGTTGTTTCATTTCAAGAAATAATGTTACAAGATGAGAATAGCTTCACCTAAATCGTGTCTGCAACTCCTTTTAATTTTAGAAACCCAAACAATATTAGGACTGTAATGATACTGCTAGATTATAATACCACGAACAGACTGACAACCAGACGTTTTATCGGGAATCTAATTATTGACGAAAATAATGAAGTAGGAGCGGGTAACAGGATATAAAAGAAGGGAAAATGCACTATCTCATTGGCTTCTGTGCGCGATATAACAGTCGGTATACACTTGATTCAACAAAGCAAATCAGACTTCGACACGCGAAGTCGGTATGAAGCATCACGCGAGGTCGACCTCCCTCGGTCAATCTTTTCCCTGACTTTCTTAGCCTTGCCCATGCTTCCTCCTAAAATTAGTGTCAAGCTAATTCCGAAGCAAAATTTAGAAAAGTTTTCTTTGATCGTGTGTCTCTCAATGCTACCTACCCAACTCTCTACAATCAGCCCTCGACCCTCCTACTCTGTCGCCTTTTTCTTGTTGTACACCATTTCCATGAAGCGACAATTGCTTTGCATTGTAAGGTACATTACGAGTGTTCTTACCGAGCAATTTTTCGGCTACCTAACTTTTATGAGACTAAATGTGCACGCAATTAAACGCTTTCGGTTTATATCGAAGATTATTAGAAACTTCGTATTTTCCTCCTTATTATCATCGTACACTAGTTATTCGAATTATTAATTAAGAAAAGTTATGTTAAAATGTCATACGTATCGATAAAAAGTACTTCCCATGAATGGAAACGTACATGACTTATTAAAAGAATGCAATTATTCAAAAAATTCACATCTATGTTTTTATCCATTTTTATTTTGTCGTAAATATAATATTTAATGGTTTAGAAAATAAAAACCAATTTGTTAGATAGAAAGGACGGAATATACGCCCATTGCATTCTGTGTATCTTAAACTACATTTCTACAACTTTTTCATCATAAATAGACAGCGTACTTTATGCATTTATGACAGAAATGAGTAAAATACTAAAAAAATGTTAAAAATACTGTTATACTATTTTCTACCTATCAAACATATTAAGTAAGAAAACAATTTTCTATTTCATTTCATTCCAGTTTGTTACAAATCAGGTAGAACATTATTACTTTGCATAAAGATCCTCTGTTTAACCATGATTCACCTTATACATATAAAGACCGAGTCTCGAGCAACTTGCAACATCACTGAAAAAAGATGAAAAAAATATATTTACAACTTCCGACTCTTTTATACCAATTGTGACGTTAAAAGAGACAATAAATAATGTTTTAATAATTTTCTATTTTTTTGAGGTCATCGAGGTCCGAGTGACAGTTTTTTTTATATTTTTTATGTTATATACTATATATGCAGGAAAACATAGTGATTAAATAAAAGAAACCGTTAAAATCTGAAGGGAGAACCCTACTCGACAAGTTCGAACCCTGTTTTCTATAACAATACAAGAGTAACAGTAATTTTCAATAATGAAAAAACGGAAAATATTAACAATTGTTTAAATGCATTGCAAACAAAATTGGATAGTTTGGTTGAATTCGGTGAGCTTGAATACAATCAAATATTTGATCATACATACATATATTGTAAAGCATCGATAAAAATTGCATATTATATATACAGGGTGTTTCGTATAAAACAGGACACCTAAATATGTCTTCAGGTTATTGTGACACAAAAAATATTTGTTACGTAATGTGCATGGTGTCAATGGATACAAATATCTGGCACGAATATTTTTTTCGGAGTTATCAAGGTCATCGATGTTTTTTGATACATAATTACATTTTTATTTTATTGCATCGGGTAACTGATCCAAAAATACATTCAGATATGTATAATAACATGACCTTGAGCTTGATCTGAAGGTAAAACTTTAATTTTCGAAGATTAAGGTCATGTTTTTATAAATATTTGAATGTATTTTTCGATCAGTTACCCGGTGCAATAAAATAAAAATGTAGTTATGTATCAAAAAACATCGATGACCATCATAACTCCGAAAAAAATGAGCTTCGGAAAAAAATATTCGTGCCAGATATTTGGTCCATTGACACCATGCACATTACGTAACAAATATTTTTTGCATCGCAATAACCTGAAGAGATATTTAGGTGTCCTGTTTTAGACGAAACACCCTGTATATTATATTACAGGCTTATTTATATGCTGAAAATTGTGAAAGAAATATGTACAAAACATGTGCAACACGTACCGATACTTTAGATTCAATATCAACAAATTGCAATATGCCAGAAGCACCATTGGTAAATATCAGAAGCAGAGAAAAATTAAAAGATTCAAACATTTTATGTATAGTTTATTTCATAAAATTGAGAAATATTTTGAACAAGCAGTAGAATCAAAGTTCTGTAATATCTATGGAAGAATTATTGAAAAGTTACTACGCGATTAAAAATAGTAACGTTTTTAAACAAAACATGGAAAAAGATATTGGCAAAATTAGTTTATACAGGGTATTTCGCCTAACTTGACCATACTGAATATCTTTGTTGTTTTTAAAGATACGTGAAATGTCTGAAGGACAAAGTTCAATGGTAAAATAGGGCTCATACGATACCAAACAAATTTTTGTTTTTATGTAATTTTTTTTAGAGATATGGAGGTCACCTTTATTTTTTTTAAATGGAATGTGGTATTTTTTAATACATCAATCGATGCAGCTGGACATTCGTTATAAAAAAGTACTAACTTTAAAAGTAAAGTACTAAGACGTTAGACACGAGTAAGTAAACACTAACGTCTTAGTACCACAGTAATGGTATTTTAGAATTATTTAAATTGAAATATCTCCTCAACTACCCAGATAGCATACGACATCTTAAAGACGTCCATTTTACGTCTATTTCAAGTCTGAAATTCTTGCGTCCTAAGAAGACTCTTTAACGTTTACGTCTTTAAGACCATCAACAGTGTGGTTTTTATATACCCATAATCTAGCAGTATTAGTATTGGTATTATTTGTTCGAGTTAGTGTTTTTGCTTCAATTTCGATTTTTCAATTTCAACTTTTTCAAATTCCAATTTCAACATCAATTTCAATTTTTCGATTTCAACTTCAATTTTTTAAATTTCGATTTCAACATCAATTTCAAGTTCAATTTCTACTCTTTTATTTCAACTTCAACTCTTCAATTTCAACTTCAATTTTTCAAATTACAAATTCAATTTCAGCTCTTCGATTTCAACTTCAATTTTTCAATTTCAACTTCGTCTTCAATTTCCATTTCAACTCTTTTATGTCAATTTCAATCTTTCAATTTCGACCTCAATTTCAACTTCTTCGATTTCAACTTCAATTTTTCAAATTTCAAATTCAATTTCAGCTCTTCGATTTCAACTTCAATTTTTCAATTTCAACTTCAATTTTTATTATTATTATAGTGATTTAATTGCAATTGTTAGTTTTATTACACTTTTTATATCAATTCCACATGCGTTCTTCTGATAAAGATAGGTTTAACTTTAAACTCGTTTTTGTCGAAATCTATTTTTACTCTTCCCTTCTTTTAATTTAATTAACATTTATGGACCTTTAAGACTTCTTAGGGACATCTTGAAGACCACCCGAATGTCGTACGGCCGTCTAATGAACGTCTTCTACACGTCAAACAGACGTCTTAGACACGTACCGTTTTCTAACACAAGACATTCAGGAGACGTTCGTAGGATATTCGGGGCATCTCTAAGACGTCGTTAAAACGTCTTTGTGCTATCTGGGTATTAACTTTTCGACATACATAGATTAGTACGTTTTTATAACGAATGTCCAGCTGTATCGATTCATGTATTAAAAAATACCTCATTCCATTAAAAACAACAAAGTTGACCTTCATATCTCCTTGACGTCTTCACCTATAAAAAAATTAATTACATCAGATTACGGGCGCCTCGATATCAAGTAAGTTTGGTCTGATGCATTTTTTTCTTTCTTCAAAATTAAGCAAGTTATTCAGGTGACCTGTTTTAGGTGCCCCACCCTGTATATTGTAGCATTGCAATTAAATACTTGCATTTGCGATCCTCATCTCGTATCATTATTTCTGTATCATTTAGTATGTAAATGAACCGTATGGAATACAGATCTGTGTATTGTATATTTTTTTCAATATTTCTCACATTGTCCTCTCCCGTCTCCTCTTCTATTATTTTATTGTTTATACGCGATCACGGCACTCAGTTGTAGCGATGACGATTAAACGAATGATAATAACGAGTGATATACAAAGGGAATATATTTGTTAAAAGCATCACCTTATATTTGGCAGCATATCAGTAACTACAATTTAATTTTATAATTATTTCTATATAAATTAGTGTTTGTCTTACAAAAGTAAAAAATTGATACCAATATCTCGTGGTAAAACAACCTGCAAAATTTCACACTTTCTGCAAACGCTTTGACGTACTCCGATAGGCAAGACCTACTATAACAGCTACATTAATATAAATAAAATGATACACGTCATAATGTTGAGTTTAATTATACGTTACTGTTAAATACTCGTTGCATCTACAACATATATGTATATATTTTCATAGAGATGCAAATTTTACTGCAAAACACGTTGGTGCTATTAGTTTCGGTGGACATAACGTAAGAGTTCAACGTAAAGCTAATAGCTACAAAGAAAAGAGAGAAAACAAAATCGTTAGTAAATGAATGATTATGCACGACTACACAGTGATTATTGAAAGTATGAAATTGGTATCAGTTTTTTTACAAGAATTCTTCTTATCGGCTATGTGTGTTACAAAATCATCGTAAACAAGATTTTTCTCGAAAAATGTGTGCTCATATTTACTTATATACAATCGTTAAATACTTTGTTCTGCAGTCTCTTTATTCCAATGCAATACTGTTTTACTTCTTATTGCTTTTCTGTAAGTCTTCTTGATAGAAACTATTTTTCCCTTGCAATTGAAATATTATCCCTTTCACGAAAGCACAACAATATTCGATAACGTCATAATTTCGCATTTAAATAATTTCTCGTATTTGTCGACACAAGAGAATATGTCGAACAAAGTATATGCAAAATGAGTTAATATAGCTAGAGCTGTATAGTTTAGAACATGTTAAAAAAATAACGTTCTTTTTGCGTACAAGTACATCCAATTAGACTTGCAAATGAATTGGTAGGAATTGTTAATGTAATTTTAGCATGGAAGATGTTAAGGCCTGTACCTTAGCTGACTTCTGTATAAAAGCATAACAAAGTATGCAGCAATATTATTGTCAAAGAATACATTGCGATAAGAAACCGACATTGATGTAACATATTAGTAAACGTTCAAGGCCTATAATTATTCTTAAAATTACTTGAAGCAGCAACCTTCATATTCTCAAAGGTTTAAAGACATTTAAATACTCCAAAAGATAGTCACTCTGTCGCTAAGAGGTGTTCAACTCTCAAATAGTGTATAATAAAGTGTATTAATGGCTAAATAGTCGAAAAATACAACGTGAAAAAATCAAACTTGTTTCCAACATTTCCGTTCACATATGCATAAGTCTTCTTCAATATTGCAACATAAAAAAATACGAGGCCTTTGATAAGCTGTCGTGCACATATGCTTAAATATACATACACCACTCGTCGCTCAATATTATTTAGTAAAAATCCAATCAAAATTGATGTACATAATACAAAATTTATATTTGTATATCAATTGTAAACATGATAATGAAAAAATTGGCATCCCTTCGATACTTAATTGCTATTGTCGATTATTAATTAATATATTAGTCACATTTTGCATTGAAGTCTTCACTTGCAAAAAAATATATTCGTAATCATTATCGATTTACGACTAGTAAAACATTGTAAACGTCTTATTTAAGTAATGTATAATTTACTTGAATACCCATACGTACTTCATAGTGATTAAAACGCGTTCTAATCAATATGAATATTATCAAACGATGCATCATCAAATCATAAAACACTCTTACATCCTATGAAATATAGTTGACACTTATTAGTTTGTATGTATAATAATTCAAATCTAAATCTCATATATGTATATTCTACAAAAAGAGATTAATTTTTTTGAGATCTAATTAAGTTCCATCTGAAAATTGACATGGTCATTATAGTGTTCTTGTTTTTCCAAACGTTCATCGATCAATAATTACAAAGAATATTAACATTTACTTTACGCAAGATATTTTATTTTCAAATAGTTCCATTATATTTCTGTTCGGAATATTTTCCATTTCTATCACAATTTCAAACGCGCGATATCAATTCTTCTTTATATCTTATCATTTAAAATCTTTCTCAATCGCTTCCTCACTACCAGGTATTACAACTATATCAATACGCTATAATATGATTGTACACTGATGATATTTAAAATATGTTAGTAACACTTAATTCTGTCTTTTAACTTTCTACGAGATATCGTTTTGCAGAAAGAGTGTCTATATTTCATAATACACAAGAAATCGTTGATAAATGCTTCGAACGTAGTATTCAGTAGAAAATAAAACATCTTGCTCGAATCGCTCTCCAAAGGTGATGCTGTCTATAGATTGTATTTTCATTAAATTACTTACAGTCCTCGACAAAATAATAAGACACCTAGCATATTTTTAAATTTCTTATATTTAAAGGTAGAAAATGTACACTCCGTTATACATGAGCGTATCCACTCATGTATACACATGAGCGTTCAAACGCTTTCCGTAGGACTCTGAAATTCTGAGAGTGCATGTATCGGATTTTGCACTTTTTTCTGCGAACCCTTACGTACTTTGGCTCTAACTTCTTCTGGTCTCTCGGGTCGTACAAGCGGTTTCTTCTCCGGTGCTTTCATTTTCCACACAACGATCGGTGACTAAGCGAACAGAAAATCAATCAACGATTAGTAAAAAATGCAAACGATCAATGCTCAGCATATCTACAGAAATACTCACATACTGTGTAATCCAATTGTTAGTCAGTAAACAAGTTTGAGTATTAATGTTAGTTTTATGCGAAAATCTACCGTGTATATATTATTACAATGAAATTGATTGCAATATCTCCAGTGAACGAGCCAAAGAGTATTTAACATTTACATTTTATTATCAAAATTTGCTTTAGACTCTTTTGCCCACCCACTACAGACATATCAATGATACTCACAGTTACTGTAGATTGTCGAGGATACTTTGTTGACGCAACATACGAAGCCTTAACAGTAAGAACCACCGCGTTCATCAAGTTCTTTGCTGCCTGGATGAGAGAAGTAGCGCTGTCCAATCCGGACACGATCAATTCCCCGCTAATGTTTTGTACATCCGCTTTAACTTTACTAGTTATATTCATTTGATGACAATACAATGCTATACGCTGCAAATACGCCAGGAGGTCCTTCTTGGTAGAACTCTCCGGGCATTGATCCGCAATTTGCCTAGTTAATTTATCTAATTTCGTTCCGGCTTCGGAAATCTTTTTGGCCGCGTTGATCACGTCCATAGTAGTTTTCAGTGGTCCACGACCTCTCGTGAAGTCCGTCATCTCCATCATGATCATACACATGTGCTTTGCCAGAACGATTATATCATTTCCAGCATCGTCCCATTTGGCAACCTCTTTATCGAACTTCAACTTCTCGCTCTTAAAGAACTCCACCTGTTGCAAGATCTTCTGCTTATCTTCCTCCGGCATCTTGCGCATGGCTTCGCGCGCCGTTGTTATGCCACTGATTTCTGGATACTCGTCAACACCGTGCTCGCCGGTTTGAGCGCTCGATTTGCTACGGGTTTCTAATGTATAGTGTTCGTCGAGCTCGACATCCTCGGGGTCTAAATCTTCGTCCGCCTAAAAGAAAAATTATGTCAGACCGACGCGACGAACGAGTCTCTGTTTAAAACTTAAGGCTAGGATTACACGGACAAGTGAAACTGCTGAACAGCTATAAAAAGTTGTCTGTATAAGACTGTCCGAATATTATCGCGAGTGTAGCTGTTCTGCGATTTCACCCGCAGGCGTGTTAGTTCCAAGCCTCGGTCTGAAACTTGAGGTGTTCTTACTCTATTCATCAATACAGCGCGTCTAATTTCACGGACTCCGTCGTAAACTAATCTTGAAGCGTCTATAAAGTCATTCTCATCCACCTCTTTAGCAGGATTACTACCCAAAGCATCTACCGCGACTTCTACTCGCTGTGCGAATTTCGGCATTACTTGTTCCCTCAGAACTTTCACAGCCTCTAAAACCCGTTTGGTATAGATACAGGGCTCATAGTTGTCCATCTCGGCTTGGACAACGTTACAGACCCTAGCCGATCGGCCGCGGATCGCGCCCGCCGTTCTATCTAAGGTGTCTGCATCACCTTCTTGCAATGCCAGCACGCATTTGTTCACGTCCTCTAAAATATGATTCTCAGACACGGCCAAGAAATCATCGATGGTGGTAATATCATCGACCGCTTCCGTTAATACTCTCACTTGATTTTCCCACGCCTGTCGGAACACTTCCATGTTGTCCAGAGCAACTTTGGATCTGTTACGAGCCGCCAATACCCTGGCCGCATTAATTACTTGAGGGCACAAGTTACCAATTTGTGCTGCGGCATAGCGAACCATCTTTACGCCGTCCTCGTTGCCGGACATACTGCACACCAGATTGGCGACCTGATTGCACGAATGAAAAATTAATCGACTACATCAGAAATTGATTACGCAGGTTCACTTAACCGTACCATCTAGATTTACCCATAAATACATGGTGGCTGAAAAGTTCCCGGAATTTTTTAAAACATTTCAGCAGCATAAAAATACCGCACAAACGAATGAATCCACACACTTGACCGAATAATGAGTTTTATTAATTCATTAACAATGAAATGAACCAAAAACATTTACAACAAATGTTCGAAATTGCCTCCTTTAGATTCGATACATTTACGGACCCGCTTTCTAAAATTCCCGACGATGGTCGCGCACTCTTCCACCATAATCTTGTCATGGGCACGCGTCAAATCCGCTTTCAGCTGCTCCACCGTGGCGTATCGTCTTCCTGAAATTTTTTGCTACATGATGAACCATACTGAGTAATCCATCGGGTTAAGATCCGACGAGTTCGGCGGCCAAACATCCTTTCCCCAAAAGCCAGGAAACAGCTCTTTGCAGACGACGATGGTGGATTTGGCGGAATACGCCGGCGCCCAGTCCTACTGAAGCGTGAATCCGTCCTGGCCGAGGTGTCACGTTGCCCACGGCTTTAATTCCCTCCAGAGGACACGTTCCTGGTCCTCGGCGGCGTTCATTTTTACGTTTCTCGGGATGAACACCAGGTGGCGTCTTCCCGGTGGTGCAGATACCGGCCCAAGTCATGACCGAGGCTGGAAAATGGCTGCGGCCGAAGTCTTCTGCTGGCCCTTCTTGAGCAGCTGGTGGTGATTTTGGCGGTTGTGTAGGGATTCGATCGTAAAAATTTTCTCATCCGTGAAAAGAACCTTCTTCAGGCGATCACCAGCGACCATCGTCGGGAATTTTAGAAAGCGGGTCCGTAAATGTATCGAATCAAAAGGAGGCAATTTCGAACATTTGTTGTAAATGTTTTTGGTTCATTTCATTGTTAATGAATTAATAAAACTCATTATTCGGTCAAGTGTGTGGATTCATTCGTTTGTGCGGTATTTTTATGCTGCTGAAATGCTTTAAAAAATTCAGCCACCCCGTAGACTGAGGATTTGAAACAGTAAAAGGATTAAAAGAATTAGAGAGTGTCGGCACATTAATTTTGACCATCTAGAATTATTTAGAAAACAAAGAAATTCCTGAATGGCTCCAGTTTCTTGCAACAACTTTAGCAATACGCAAGAATATTGATAGCTGAGTAAAGATTTACCTCTACTAATTTATTCGCATGTTCTGTGAAGACTAGCGCGTATTCCTCGACTTCTTTGTCACGACCGTTCCTCGCAGCTTCGATCAGAACCAGCAAGGGCACACTTGTTTCCAAAAAGCTGTCCGATACGTGGTCTACCACGGCCTTTCTTAATTGTCTACGAAGATCCCGTGTTTTCCTGCACATGTGATCAATTGCCCTCTCCAAACCTTCGGATTGTTCTTTGACGCCCATCTGTTAAATTATATTTGAATTATAATCAACGATGCATAGAGATTAACGCAATGCGGGCATCCAAATAAAGTCTATGCTATTGTTTTACTAGCTGATTATTAGAGTGCAACATATGGAAATACTTTAATTAATATGATTATCAGAGATTACGTTGTTTAGTATGTTTAATCGAAAGTAGTTCTCAAGTAATTTGATATCAAATCATTAAGAAAAAAGCTATGTACACAAGCAAGTCTAAAAAAGGATGGGCGAAATCATAAAGTTGATGCAAACTCTCACATAATAAAATAATATCGTTATGTTAAAAAATAAGTAAATATTTGTTGGTATTTATGATCGACTTGAAATCAGTTCAAACTACATGTTTACTTCGATTGGAATGGCTAGCTACAGTCTGTCTAAGTTCAATAAGTCTCAAGTTACGTCTGCAATATGCACTATGCATCTACTCTATTACGTATACTTTTTCATTTCTATCAACTGGAAACTATATTATATATCGTGGAAGTATGTAATATTTACAGTTGTGCAAATAAGAGTAAATTTGATAGACACTCCACTGTTAAGTACGATCAAATTAGTGCTTGTAGTAAGACATTGCAGGAGAGTAGGAGCATTATTATATGTGAGAGCTAGTACAGTGTTCAGCAATTAATGTTTGCTTGATTTATAGATTGTATGCAAGAAGAGTGCCAGAACACAAGGCTTTTTCATATTTACCCGTTTCCCACCCCGAGCGAGCTGTAACTGCAGTCATCAAAATAAAGAATAAATGAGTAGAATGAACATATTAAAATACAGATAAATCATTTTAAGCAAGTTCGTAAATACAATTGCGAAATGTAGAGTATACAAGAATGTATCTGACGAATGACAAATCAAGACAAATCATATAGAAATTAAAATAAACAACCAGTCTGTTCTATGTGTGGATAGCTTGTACACTTGTGGCCAGCAGAGCTGTGCCAGAACCCGAAAACGTCGGATTTGATAACGAAGAAATTATATATTTTCGGGTTCTTACACACCCCTGACAATCATTTAATTTTTGTATGAATTATTAAAAGAATTCCCGGAATACTTACATTATTCATATATTCACTGAGCAAATCTTGCAAGGCTTGCCTGACCGCGTTGCATTCGGCAACGATGCGTTCTCTACGTTCGTCTCTGGTACACGAGGAGTCTGCCATCAGTGCAGCGCCGCTGATAATGCTCTCTAGTCTTTCCTCGAGGCTGGGTCTTGTGCGTACTTCGTTGTACGCTAGCGGGGACATGACCATTCTCTCGTCAAAGTCATCTAACGCGGCAGCGAGTTCGCCAGGTCCTTCGTAAGGATGTTGACTATCGAGAGGAGTCTTTCCTTGTGCGACATCGTTGATGGTATTCACAGCTTCGCAAACTTGCTTCAGGACGTAATCGCGATTCGCTTTTGCCGCGGCTAGCTCGGGATGTCGAACGTAAACTTTCGAGGCGGTCAGAAGCATAGTGGAGTGCTTTTTAAGCACGGCTCTGGCTGCAGCCAAGTCATCTCTCAACTGAGGATCTTTCAGCTCTTGCTGACGCTTCGCTGCTTGGTTCATTAGCTCCGATGCGTTTCTTCCGAATTGTTTGATGTTCTCCAACAGTTCTCCTTGCGAGGATGCATTCTTAAGCTTCTGTAAATCGTCCTCCACCACATGCAGGGACTTCAGCAACAAATGCACATCCACCATATCTGCTAGAATAAGTAAACGGGTCACTGCGGATAAAAGATTTCTCGCAGCACGGACCATGTTGCCTCTCTTCAACGAGGAGCAAGGATCTTCGGAGAATTCCCTGTTCGGATTTGCAACAATACGAATATATATTTAAAAACATGTGCATGCTACAGGAATGAGAAAAGAGAATGAAAATGATACCTAGCAGCAATGCTCATTGCTGCACCCGTCTTCTTGACTTCTTCAACAGCACTTAACATCTCAGCAGTGATATCTGGATTTTCGTAAGCGATTTGTTCACCTTTCTCGATAAAATTATTAGTCGCCTTCTCTACAGTTCCTACGAGAGCACTAGCTCTCTTTGACTTTCCTTTTTTCTTCTTGCTGGGGCCCTTTGTGTTCACAAGCGTGGTAACTTGTAGAACCAAGGGCTCTAACGTCTTCTCCACGGACATTGTACGAATTTCCAAATTCTTGGGATCCCATTTCAAAGTGATTGGACCAAAATGATCTGACATCTTTGCTTGCTTTATACAAGTCAATTCTGAAAACGGAGCGAATCTATAGAATACGTACATACTTTCAACAGTTGTAAAATTACCTGTGCCTTCGAATGTACTACAGATAATTAAATTAATTTTTTCAATGCCTTTTTTATGTACGTCATTTCGTTAAAACTTTTTTTGCCGAGACATGGAATACGGATCAGAATTTCGTAATTTTACGGCGGATTTATTCGTTTATAATGGACGTTCCGATATAATAAAAAATGCAATGGGGCTGGACAAGGCTGTTATCCAGTTTCAACTCTGATAAAAACCTCGGAGTGACGAGCCCGTTTCTGTTCGATTGGTTTCCGCGCTTGCATAAATAGCCGTAGTCCGCTAATAACATTACGATGATTTATCCTTTATGGAATTAACAGTATTTATCGTTCGCTCGCGAAAGTCACTGAAAAGGTGTGATCCCGATATCGTCCGTGGTGCATGCGTTCAGGGAACATAAAGTTTCGGGGAATGCTCCGTTGGGTTTCTCGAGTTTTGAACACTTGTATAAGTACGAGAAAACCTATCGGCAGGAGGAAACAACAAATTCTTACCTTCATAAGACCACGGCTTCGAACCTATAGATTCCCGATGAAAACCCAAGCGCAGCTATCTCTATAATGCTTTTCCACGGAATCAGTCACATTGAAAAGCAAACACTTTAGCGTGTACACAATTCCGTATCATTTCGATGTATCATCCGTTTGTCATCGACACTTCATTCATGACGTCATGATTTCCGCCACAGTTGAAAAGGATAGCCAAGCGAAACCGGTCTACGCCCGAAACTCGGAACACGAATGCACGAATGTTAGAGTTAGAGCGATAATCGCGTTCGCGGAACGATTCCAGCGCCGTGTACCCAGGTCTATAAGTATATAAGGTCGATACAAGAATAGCAGGATCAGGAGACACGATGACAGCGCTGCGACGAAAGGCGGAAAGTGCGATAACGAAGCAGCCATGTTGGTATGCAAATTGTTCAGTTTTATAACGATGTACCTACCCCCAATTTCTGAAGCGAAGAAGCAATATTTTGTGATGCTCTTTGTGTTTAAATATTCTCTATATTGTTGTGGGGTAGCGTACAAAGCCCTTTTTTGGAAAAAGTGTACAGAAAAAAATTTCTTCTATAAAAATGTACACTATTATTGTTTATAAAGTTTCAAGAACCGAATTGAAAAAAGGGGCTTGTACGCTACCCCGTAATAATACAGAGAATATTTCAACACAAAGAGAATCAAAAATTATTGCTCTTCGCTTTAGGAATTGGGAAATAGGCTCATCAAGGAGCTCTCTGTCTTTGTCTCTCCTGCGAGTGTCATATCTTCCTCTCTGTCTCAGCCCTGCAGGGGAGAGTGACAAGGATCTATCACCTATATATATCTCTAATCTCTAATCTCTATCACCGACGAGCACGGTGTATTACAGTAAATCTTCAATCGGAGTCCTGGGTCGCCTATCTAACCGTAGTCCAGTGCCTACTCACTCCACTGCCGGCCAACGCTGCGCCGCGCCGTAGGGCGGCGATGTTTGATCTCGGCTCGGGTATATCGGTGTGAACACCACACATTGACTCGACTGAATCGAAATCTCAAACTTCTTAATTTTAATGATCGGTTTATGGGACTTTAACTAGCTTATTCCTGGCGTTTCGCTGATTAAGATGGTACCAAGAACGATATAATTGGGCCAATATTTAGTGGTTTAATCGACGATGAAAGTTTCGAACGCAACTTTCCTGTATTTCCTGTATTACCAACTTGGTTTTGGAGCCCCATGACCACCGACGAGATACTATTAAAGACTGCCAGCCCCAGCACCGACGAGATACTAGCACCGACGAGATACTATTAAAGACTGCCAGCCTTATGGGAGTCGGTGTGTCTCGAATTTTTCGGTGTTCTCTTACGCCCTCTAGGATATATTCTGCCTGGAGTGAGAACCAGAACGTTCCTTTCCCAACGCGCCCGCGCGCTACACACACGAGCGTACCTCTACTATATCCGTGTGCGCTGCTTGTGCGCTTGCGCCAGCCACAATCTATTTTTAGCACTTGCCGTGTTGTATTGCTCTACACAAACGAAACTGAAATTCGGCTGTCGAGCCGTCGAGCGTATGAATCGCAATCTGGAGCTAGCCTTCGAATCCCTGTGCAGCGATTTTTATTTTTATTTCTCATTACTTTTTTAATTACATTTTTAACCTTGCAAAAAATTAAAAATGTAAAAACTATGTTCAAAATATGTATTCATTTAAAATAGAAACGTTTTGTTACTGTCATAATTGCATTAATAAAAATTGTTATATGAGAACCGGTTGATGGTATTTATTTGGACTGATTGGAGAATACGAAAATGCAGAAAGTATTTTTTAGTTTATGAAACAATTTATAGATTTATTAGTTGTTAAACAAATAATAGAATAAATTGGATAATATATATAAATTGATTTTACTAGCATACACAAGTTTATTTGATCTTCTGTCTTCCTATAATAAAAAAATACAGTCATAATTATAATTATAATAGAATTTCATAGAATATTGAGGTTATTGCAAACTCATCTTTTTTCGCAATGATGTTCTAATTTCATTGCTTCTCTCAAATGTCCATTTCCTTCCGAGACAGTGGCGTTTATAGGTGTAAATAACAAATGTTGATATTCATCATAATTAAACTACAATTATTCTAATAACGTGGAATGTAGTACATATTAAGTGTTAGTTACCCGGATTTTCGTCTTCGACGTTAAGCACTCTTTACTGCTTCTCGTAATTTACGTATATGTAACATTAGGGTTGACCTTATTTTTCGACCATGACATTTTTTTGGTCCCGTAAACCAGAATTGCAACAAATGTTGAGAAAATGTTCTGGAAAAATTTTGGGGCCGTTTGGATCATGGGAAAATGAGGCACAGCAAATTTGAAAATTTTGAATTTTTTAAATCTTGTCATAAATAGACGTTATGATATATCGTTGAATTTGTCTTTTTTCTCTTTAAGAGTCCATATATAGTATAAACAGTTGTTGACAGAAAAAACATCCGTGACCTTAAAAACTTTAAATAATAACTTTGAAAAATTGTTTTTTCTTTGAAACTATATCCACCTCCTTATATACTACAGCTTTTGTTTGAAGAGTTTTTTCATATATACATAACTGACCGAGATATTAAGGGGCGGAATTTGCATTATTCGGAAGCATACAACTGCGCATGTAGCTATTTTTATAGCTACATGCTGCCGAATAATGCAAATTACGCCTCGTAAACGAAAAAATGGGACTTTTGAGGCAGATAGTGCCCTAGATCGATCTTTTATCTAGCGTTTTTGACTAGTGGAAAACCCCGTGTTTGAGAAGGTGAATCCAGCACCCTTGCAATCCTGGAAGTCTCTCTACTCCCTTAAATAAATTCATTAATACACTCCAATCTACAAAAAAAACAGTTCTAATATCGGAAAAAGAAGTTATTATGAATAATAAGCAGTCTGACTGAAACATGGACTGAATGTGGTCAATGATACCGCTGAACGGGGCGTTAAACTAATGGAGGATCATAATTAAATTTTATCTAGAAACAAAGAGGAGAAATAATATATACTATACAAACTGTGATGGAATATCGAAAGCAGTACATCCTGACGCCACAAAATAGAATTTGTCAAAGGATTTTTAAGTATTTTTTAATATAGAGAGAAACACCTGAGCAATCCCTGCATGATTAATTGCATTTTTAAGAGGCATTGAAGACTGCTTATTAACTAAGAGTTATTACATTTTTAATTTTCCTCAGAGTCAGTAAGTTCTTTATTTTTTTCGGAGTCATTAAGTTTTCCATTTGTCTTCGAGTTATTCAATTTTTCATTTTCCTCAGTGTCATTAAGTTCTTTATTTTTCTCGGAGTCATTAAGTTTTTCATTTTTCTTGGAGTCATTGAATTTTTTACTTTTCTCAGAGTCATTGAATTTTTTATTACTCTCTTTAACTTTCTCAGCCGCCGAGTTGGGCGTTGGGCATGCCTGTACTCCAACTTGTCTGATTTGTTGCGTGTTTAGACTTGTTTTCATCAGCAAACCATTTACTAATCAATTGATAACATTTCCATGGCAGAATTCTGAATCGTAACAAACATTTAATTGCTATTAATAAATGATGGTGAAACGCTTACATTGTTGTCTCTAGGAGGCACACAACGCGACGCGACGTTCGATACGGTCGTGATTCAGCATCAGAGGCAACATTGTAACGCACAGCGTATTGGCATTTACTAACTAAAACCAATATGTATTACTTATTATGAACATTACCATAATGATATCATCACCTATCGATTGAAAATGTTTTCCCAATCAAAATAAGCTCAAACACGGCATAAATCGGATAATAATAATAATACAGCCAGGGTGCACTAGAAAATATCAGGCGAAACAGTCATGTTTCAGGCGTACGAATCGTCAAGTCGGGGCACTGACAGGACAGACAGTCGAGGCGTCGAGCGAGCTCAAGCGGACTCGAGTCGGGTACGCGATACATCAGACACATCCGGCGGCCCATGACTCACCTTTGTCGGGCGGCTTCTAAAAGAATAGAACAAGACCGCGCGAGCGTGTTATCACGATACCCGAAAATCAACTCTGGGTTCTTATGAAATAGATAATGATAATAATGGTACGTATTTCTTTCATAACTTATAATGTGATTTTTAATATATGTACTTGGATTTTTTTATAACTACATTAGGTATACAGTAAACGCTCGTTCGTTGTGAAAAATCGACTATGCGGTCGTTGCGACGTGCCTACTCCCACCACTGCCTGTCAACGCCGAGTCGGCCGAGTCGCTCCGCACGGCGGCAACATTGATGTCGGCTCGGGTATATCGGTGTGAACACCACACATTGACTCGAGCTTGGGTCGCGCGATCCGTATTTCACTCTGTCCTTCTCTATGTTCGGCTCTCTATTGAAGTCTCGCTCGGCGCGCTCGGCGCGATATCTAGACGCAGTCATAAATCAAAAATCGCTTCACTATTCGCTCGTTGCGACCTCAACTCTCATGCCTCTTCACAACGAACGAGCATTTACTGTATTTGGCACACATGTGCATGATCTCCATTTGTATTAAAATTTGAAATAATGCACGTTTCACGTGAAAAAATTATAAGAAAATATTGACAACGTGGTAATAAGTTATGATACCTTTTTAGTAGGTGATGTTTTTATTAACTGTTAAGTAACCTACTTACTTAACTATCATTAACCTTACACAAATTCTTAAAAGATAATATATAATATACAATATAAAATAAAATAGAAATTAACTTAAAATAAAATCATATAAAATAAAAAATTATACATATAGAGCCTATAGATAATACAGAATAAAATATAAACACGAAATATAATATGTATAATGTTTATTTTTATATTTCGTTTTTAATTATTGCTATATTTTACCATATTGTAACCTTCTAGGTGTATATAACTCCGTAAGCAGTGGCGCACCCAGGATTTAATCTTGGGGGGGGGGGCCGAGTTGAACGGACAAAATTTTGTGGCCTGGTGCAAGAATTGCTAATGTACAGTTAGCGCGTTATAACTAGTGATAATAATATGAAACACAATGAATGATCTTTTTTTTCGTTTTTTAGCCAAATATCCCCTAACGATACCCAGGGCTGTTCCACGATTTTGCTTTTAGAAGCTAAACATGTTTTACATACAGGGAACCGGATTAATATTCGGGCGCTCCAAAAAGACGATAACTTTTTTAATATTGTACTGTACGATTTGAACTTTTTTGGGAAGCTAGAGCAATAAGTTTACTACAGGATGTGTAAAGAAATTTTATTAAAAATTGCAATTGATCGTTATTGTACAAATAATACTAAAAGTTGCATTTTACAACTTTTTTATGTGGGCCTATATTGAAAATTTAAAAAATACGTTTTGTAAATCTGTGTCAATTAAAAATATTCTGAAAATTTCGACAAAATCAGTCGGCGTTGCAATGAGTTACAAACGTTCAAAGATGGTAAAAATTGCATTCCCACATCAACCGATTTCGATGAAACTTTCACAGAGCATGTAATTGACATAGACCTACAAATTTTAAAAATTTTCAATATAGGCCCACATAAAAAATTTCATCAATTGCAATTTTTGAAAAAATTTCTTTTCACATCCTGTAGTAAACTAATTGCTCTAGCTTCTCAAAAAAGTTAAAATCGTATAATACAATATTTAAAAAGTTACCGTCTTTTTTGGAGCGTCCGAATATTAATCCGGTTCACTGTATGTGTTACCATAGTTATTTAAGCTTTCTAATATTGTCTGAGATAAGTTTTTTCCTGTAGTATTTGTTAGAGGAACAAATTGTAAGAATTGTTCACAAAGCTTGCTATCATTTTCTTCGTCTATATACCTGACACACAAGGAAAGTTGCTCAGTGGTAGAAATGTCACAAGTTTCATCAGCAAGAAGTGAAAAACATTTCGCCGAATTAATTTTTTTAACCAAATGGTTCAAAATGACTTCATTACAAGCATTTATGATTTGATTTTGTATGTTCCAGCTAATGTAGGTAGCGTTTTTAGCAGCATGTTTAAAATGTTCAGTGAGGTTCTCATCGCCCGCATCGACTCTCATTCTTAATAAAGCTCGAAAATTGCCTTCATTAGCGATTGGCTCCTGTTCAAATGAAATTTCTCCATAATCGCGATGTCCTCTCAAAGGTATATTTTGCCGACCACATAAAATTATTGTTTTTATAATCGGTTCCAATCGTTTCCGGTTAACTGCAGCTTGTGATATCTTGCTTGCGTCAATTTGTCGATCAACTGAAAGACATTTTCCATGTCTAATATTTTGTAGTTTTTCGTAAGTCTCATAACAGCTTCTACGTGATATTTTGTGTTTTGATGCTTATTAAATTTATCAACGGCTTTCTTCCAGTTGTTATATCCTTGTGTAACATGGGGAAAGGTCAGGCCCTTTTCCCATTAACAATCTAATAGCCCAACTATCAGGGTAGCCAACCCACGTATACAAAACTCTTGATTCGAAAATTCATTTTTTTTATTTTTGGCCACGTTTTGGAGTAAATCGACCACTGTGCGGCGCAGCGGCGCGGTAGGAGCACCAATACTGACGCGTACACGGCCGCAGACGCACAACAATAGGCAGAATTCAGTATTCTAGTATTGGCAGTTTTTGCAAATATCTTGGAACCCAAGCAAGTGCATACCTTATATGTATAGGGTAAAGTTGTTCAAAATGTTGAGTTTTACATATAAAATATCCAAAAATCATCGAAATCGTAGAGGAAGCAGCTATTCTACAGTTTGACCAATTTTCCAGTGTCATTATTCTTGGGGGGGGACTTGGCCCCCTGGCCCCCCCCCCTGGGTGCGCCACTGTCCGTAAGGATATTGTAATGATATATTATCGATACATATCTAAGTTCACTGGGAGAAAATTCGTTAAAAAGCTAGAAATATTGTCTTTTAAGTTTTTCACATGAAACGTGCATTATTTCAAGCTTTAATATAAATAAAGAGCAGGCACACGTTTGCCGATTATACCTAATGTAGTTATAAAAAAAACCAGGTATATTAGAAATCACGTTATAACTTAAGAAAGAGAACCATTATTACCATTATCTATGTCATAAGAACGCAGAGTATTTGAATCTCGGATATCGCAATAACTCATTCGCCCGAACTTGTTCGATTCTTTTCGAACCCGCCCGACGAATTCGAAGTCGAATCGACGCGACGGGCCGCGTAACTTTCTGCGACCCGACCCGAATCCGAACATCGAGCGGCCCGCAATCTCCCTTACGTTTATAATTAAAAATTATATTATATTAAATAACCTATATCATTGCGAGTTATGATCACGCTTTAAATAAATAAATGTGGCTCAAATTATGACGTATTTAGATTAGACTCATTTTAATTAGAAGAATCTCACAAATACGTTGGTAATTTCATAAAAAAACAATGAAAAATAAAATACTTTCCTATGTGTATTGACGTAATCGGTACTCAGCCTTTTGAACTGTGCCGGCTGCCTCGTACCTCAGTCCCACTTTGTCGTTTACGCGCTGTCGTAAAAAAAGTTCTGGTATGTTGCTAGTCTAAAAATATGATCAATGCTATTTTTTAATTTCTCTAAAAAACCTGCATTTGTCGAATTTTTGCGTATTTTCACATTGTGTAAATAACATTTTGAACCAAAAAATCCGGAAGAAATCTCAAATATCATTTCAATTATATGCAATTAAATGATTAAATTAGTGCAAGTAAATGGGAAAAATTGACCAAAAATTGAATGGCGCAACGGCTGTTTGAATAATTCGAAGGACTACCTCATCCGGCTAGGCCCTTTATTCCAAATTGTAATATTCCAATATTTCAAATATATTAATGAGTTTTAACAACAAAATATTTTAAATAGAAAACTAAATTTTGACAAATAAAATACGATTATAACAAGCTTCCTATAAATGTCGAAACCTTGAGTCTGGCCAGAGACATCAATTTTCAGGAAACACTATTCTGTGATGACGAAAGGAGAAAAGGCAAGCGAAGCTCGAGGGCTTCGGTCGCCGTGGAATGGAGCGATACATTGTAACATGATACGGGTTGTGTCGGCTATAACAGTGTGAGACTTCTAATCAAATAACAAAACTTAATTATTTATCATTATTTTTTTATAGGATTTTTCTTAACATATTTGGTGAATTCCTTTGGTCCCTCTTTTAAGATTTCGACTTCCGACTTCAACTGCTAGCTCTTCGCCTCGTCGCACAATGTATACAATGTATAAGCGATTCATATTTCAGGAAGTGGTGTTCAGTTCAAAATGAAATAAAATCATGTTACACGCACTTTTTAAATAACGTCATGTTGCAAGAAATTTTCGTATAGAGTGAAATAGAATTATTTTGTTAGATATCTTCGTACGAAATACTGCCTCTAAATAACATTGTATGGATAGGAGCCGTCGAAAATTAGTTTAATTAGTTAATACTTTTATCTTATTGTTACTACCTCTACTATATAATAATTGCAGTCAATTCTGTCGAGCATTACAAGTATGGGATAAATAAGTAAAAAAATTAATTTTCTGTTTCCTACTAAGGATCTTAATAAGAACGATTGGGTTTTGTCATTACATAACATAATAGAATATTTTTTATGAATCATTATTTTATATATAACGCAATAACGTTCAAATTACTTTTGAATTTCGATAAATTTGTAGAATATTACGTAGTAATTACTTTCATTTTTCCTACATCTATAAACTATCGATTATACTGTAAAACAATTATTACAATGGTAATAATAAGGAAATAAGAATGCAATAAGAGAATTATATATAGTATTATAAGGCAATTACAGAATGGGTAATGCCAGCATTCTACTATATCATTCTTCTTCAACTTGACGAATATCTCGTCGGTGGTGGAACTTTTGACTATGTGGTATATCAGCTCACTGTAAGCTCTACGTTATCCCCGCGCCCATCGCGCCCACTTACCCGTCTCGCTGTTTAACACAGGGGCTGGCAGTCTTTAATAGTACCTCGTCGGTGATACTAGTAAAGACTGCCAGCCCCTGTGTTAAACAGCGAGACGGGTAAGTGGGCGCGATGGGCGCGGGGATAACGTAGAGCTTACAGTGAGCTGATATACCACATAGTCAAAAGTTCCACCACCGACGAGATATTCGTCAAGTTGAAGAAGAATGATATAGTAGAATGCTGACATTACC
Source organism: Lasioglossum pauxillum (assembly GCA_933228785.1). Taxonomy (NCBI): domain Eukaryota; kingdom Metazoa; phylum Arthropoda; class Insecta; order Hymenoptera; family Halictidae; genus Lasioglossum; species Lasioglossum pauxillum. The sequence goes on along the minus strand of OW121701.1, from coordinate 24,119,751 downwards.
CATTCTGTAATTGCCTTATAATACTATGTACAGTAAATTCTCTATAAATGCGAACGTCTCGGGGGGATTTCTTCGCATTTTTCGATCTTGGTCCTACGTTTTTCGAGCTTCAAAGGCCAAGCCGAACGTAGAGAAGGACAGCGCGTGTAAAGCGAGACCACGCGCGGGCCTTTGAATTGTGCCGGCGACTCCGACTCTCCGCGTCTCTTTCTTTTCTATACGCGCTATCCTTCCTTGCGCCCGAAACGTTCATCGTCATTTAAACTACTACAGTTTAAATACCATTGAAGGAAAACTATCGAATTGAAGCGTTTACATCCGTCAGGAAAAGACACACTTTTTGTAGTTTTTGAACTGTTTTAAGTAATATACTTAAGATTTATTTAAGATTTATTTAATTGTGTTTCTTATCAAAAAATTGTAATGGAGCGAGCGACGCGCGTGACTTGACACGGTGTTCGGTTTTGCGTATATACCATCAATTAAACCACTAAATTCAGTTCAAATTAGGTCGTGTTTGGTATCATTTTAATCAGAAAAGTGCCAGAAATAAGGTAGTGAATGTCCCATAACAGTATCATGGAAAATAAAGAAGATAGACTAGACTGTTGGTGTAACATTATGATGACTCACGGGCGTTTGAACTGTGCCGACGACTGCGACTCTCCGCGTCTCTTTCTTTCATATACGCTATCCTTCCTTGCGCCCGAAACTTTCATTGTCAATTAAACCACTAAATTCAATTCAAATTAGATCGTGTTTGGTATCATTTTAATCAGAAAAATGCCAGAAATAAGGTAGTGAAAGTCCCATAACAGTATCATGGAAAATAAAGAAGATAGACTGTTGATGTAACGTTATGATGACTCACGGGCGTTTGAACTGTGCCGACGACTGCGACTCTCCGCATCGCGTTAGTAGTGGTTCACACCGATATACCAAGCCGAGATCTGTGTGCTAAGTTGGAGGGGATATTTCTTTCGCGTTTATCGTGAAGAGATTTTCGCGTTTATAGAGAATTTACTGTATATATAATTCTCTTATTGCATTCTTATTTCCTTATTATTACCATTGTAATAATTGTTTTACAGTATAATCGATAGTTTATAGATGTAGGAAAAATGAAAGTAATTACTACGTAATATTCTACAAATTTATCGAAATTCAAAAGTAATTTGAACGTTATTGCGTTATATATAAAATAATGATTCATAAAAAATATTCTATTATGTTATGTAATGACAAAATCCAATCGTTCTTATTAAGATCCTTAGTAGGAAACAGAAAATTAATTTTTTTACTTATTTATCCCATACTTGTAATGCTCGACAGAATTGACTGCAATTATTATATAGTAGAGGTAGTAACAATAAGATAAAAGTATTAACTAATTAAACTAATTTTCGACGGCTCCTATCCATACAATGTTATTTAGAGGCAGTATTTCGTACGAAGATATCTAACAAAATAATTCTATTTCACTCTATACGAAAATTTCTTGCAACATGACGCTATTTAAAAAGTGCGTGTAACATGATTTTATTTCATTCTGAACTGAACACCACTTCCTGAAATATGAATCGCTTATACATTGTATACATTGTTCGACGAGGCGAAGAGCTAGCAGTTGAAGTCGGAAGTCGAAATCTTAAAAGAAGGACTCTCCGCGTCTCTTTTTTCCCGATGCTGTTCTTCTTTGTGTCCGAAACTTGCGTCGTTCATTGCACAAGCAAATATCGGAATTATATCATGTCATTTTCATAAAAAAAATTCACCAAATATGTTAAGGAAAATCCTATAAAAAAATAATGATAAATAATTAAGTTTTGACAGTCATGTTTCAGGCGTACTTAATAGTATCTCGTCGGTGGTGTCTCTATCCTCGTCTAAGAGCTTCTTAATTTTGCCGCACGTGTCGCTGTAATCACCCAAAATGTTTACTGTCGCTCCTGCAAAAATCCTTTATCTTATTGAATCATGTTTTGAATTTGTGCTCAGAAATATGTGTGCTGCAACAATATTTTAGGAAAATTGCATTATTGGATAGGTTAGAATTTCCACCATCCATGAAGCATTTGATTGGCGAATGACTTTTTCAATTGCACTCGAGATGGATGTTCAATACAAATTCAACAGAGAAATCGATTGTAAACAAGGAGCTGTTCGAGCTGTTCGATTTAGCGGTACGTGCAGTTTACAGTAAATTTGTGATTTGTATTTAATAGATAATATGAATTTGAAAGGAATAGGTATATTTTAGTTGATGGAAGTTATTGTATAACATGCGGATCGGATAGAAAATTGAAATTATGGAATCCGCACAGAGGGGTTGTTTTGAAAACATACGGTGGACACGGAGACGAAGTAATGGATGCTTGCGCATCTTGCGATAGTAGTCAAATTGTTTCTTGCGGATTGGATAAATCTGTTATCCTCTGGGATGTAGCAACTGGTACTCTGGTTCGTCGCTTGAGAGGACATGCGGGTCCTGTTAATACAGTAAAGTAAGTATAGATTTTACACATATATATTTATTTATCCCAACTGTAATAAAATAAAGCCTCTTGCACGTGTCAGATTCAACGAAGAGTCTACAATGGCTATTTCTGGATCGAGAGACAACTCTGTAATGTGTTGGGACGTGCGTTCCAAAGCTGTAGATCCTGTGCAATGTCTAGGCGAAGCTAAGGACTCTATTTCTAGTGTCAGAGTATCCGATCATGAAATTCTATCGGCTTCGTTTGATGGCAAGATACGTAGATACGATATTCGTGTTGGTGAAATGTACGCGGATTACGTGGGAGGTACTAAATAATATAACATTCTTATAAAGCAAAGATAGAAATATGAACTGTAGTTAAATATAAAAAATATGTTGTAGATGCGGTAACATGTGCAAGCTTCACAAGAGATGGCCAGTGCATAGTAGTCAGTTGCGCGGATGCCGCGATCAGATTAATGGACAAAGACTCGGGAGAACTGCTCGGAGAGTTTACAGGGCACCTGGCAGACAATTTATGCTTAGAGTCGAGCGTCGACGTTCAAGACACTCGAATCCTTTCTGGCTCAGCCGATGGAAAATTATGGATATGGGACTTGGTTTCCCAGAAAGTTGTCGCGAAGCTGTCTGGCTTTAAACCTACGAAACATCCTGTAGTGTCCTTGAGTATTCATCCGAAAGTTAATTGCTTCTTGGCTAGTAACGGACCAAACATTTTGATGTGGAGCACTGCATCTTTGGAACAGGAATAGTAGTACTCGACGAAGAAACCTTAAATGTTATTTAGTTATAAAGTCAATCTTGTAATAAAGTTCATATTTCTTTACTTCGAATGGAGTGTGCTAATGAAGAAGAATGTGCTGGCTGGAAATTCGCTTTTCCTAAGGAGTAAGCGTTTCGTCAATATTTCATTTTTCTACCTGAAGTTCCTACTCGTCTTTTCTTTATTTATTGCGATCTATAATCTACGGAAGCTTTATCTTGGACCTAAATTGAAATGATATGTAATTGTAAATGTTCGGGCTTGGAATGGAGAAGTCTGATATTTGAAAGCTGTGTATTTTAGATAAGAGATTTTATAAGCTTACATGTGGGTAAAGAAAAGTTACCCGGCCACCTGGATAATTCTGGATTTGGAAACAGACATAGACCTTTGATATTCGATGAGGTAGTTCGGTGCTCGAGTATGTATCTCGGCGCAACGAGACAAATTCGTTTAGACAATTCCGGTATACATAGTATTTGTCTAGTAGCAGTGGCCTACCCTCGACGAGTACCGAGACTGGACACGTTGACAGGCCCCGTCTGCCGCGTATCAAAGAAAAATAGAATATGGGTTAGCCTAAGCTGGGTCGTGGCATACAGTTAAAGAAGCAGGCTAGGAGTACGCGCGTAGCGTAACTTTAGCGCACGAATGGGATCGCGAGTGGGAGACGGGAGAAGCGAGAGGGAGTGAGATTGGGTTTCGCCGTGGTCGGAGTCGGAGGAAGAGAGAGGGTATAGGTGCGTGCGCAGGTGGCGCGATATCGGTGCGTCAGAATCAGTGGTCGCCACCGTCTCGCCCGGGTGAGGGAAAGAAAAAGAGAGAAAGAGGGAACGGTTCCCGTGCAGCGAAGAGAAATAGAATGGGCCGCGCGCAGGAGTAAGAAAGGACGACGGACTCCGACACGTCGAACGAAAAAGACGGACGGCATCGAAGAGGAAGCAAGACGGAAAAACAGCAGAGAGCGAGGCGAGAGACACACCGGAGGTGCTCGCACACGGGGCGGGCCTGCCAGTCTGAACCACTTCGTGGAGTACACTTTTTATTCTCTCTGTTATATTCGAGCACGCAGCCACTTCTGAATATTGTCGGTTGCTGGTTCGCACCTCTACACGCAACAACAATCGAGAGGAGCCCGTGCGACTCGCCCGATGCGGAAAGCCCCGTATGCCGTTCGACCGCGTGGTCTCTCTCACCAGACTCTGCTGGCAGCCAGTCTCGCCGTACCGTGAGCGAGGATTGTTGATGTTGTTGTTGTTGACGATCGATTCCTCCCGGCTCGCCGGCTGTCAAAGTCACCGGAAACATTGAGACGTTGCTCGCGGATCGAAGAAAACGAACGCGAGTTTTGTCCGAGATCTCTCGCCTCTCGCCTCTCGCCTCTTGGGTGTCAGTGACAAGTGGTGAAGAACAGAGAGTGCTGTTGGAGGAAGATACAAAGGAGACGACGGGTATAGTGCGACTGAAAGAGGGTTGTTATGGGGCGAAGCTGTCGGCTGCTGGTACTATCGCCGCTGCATTTGCTGACTATACTCGGCTTCCTAGCGGCGGCCGAGGCTTTCTCCGTCGACGGTAAGCAGCATTTATCTTTTCTTGTTCCCCTATTCTACCCGTGCGTTGCGTACCGGACGGAGAAAGAAAGCGCGAACATTCGGGGGGAAAGACGGTGTTGCCGTTTCAGAATCTATATGTATAGATGCACGGCCACCGTACAGCGTTAAGCGGTTAAGCGTAGAGGAACGTTGTTGTCATCGAGCTACGGAATACGTGTACATTACGGGATGCGCCGCGCCGGTTTCTCGCTTACATAACCGACCTTTCGCGTGCATTTTCGACGAGGTGGTACGTCCCTTACGAATCCGTCGACGCGGCAAAGGACAGCCGACGATAGGAAAAGAATATCCAACCTACGGGCTCGATATCAACGCGATAAATGTGAGGGGGATGCTGCTGGCGGTGCGTTGGTCCTCTGTAAATGGGGGAACACCGCGGTAGATGGAAGCACGTGAACATCTTGCTACACTGGGCCACACAGCCTCATCTGCTGGTTTAGGGTGCTCTTGAAAACCTGGGGGAGATGTTGCTCAATTTTCTCTACGATTTATTCGCAGGAAATTATCGACGATACCCAACGAGCATATTATTTCCATATGCAAATTCCATATGCAGTGTCTAGTTCATGGCTCTATTCCACTTGTTCCAGTTGTACAAACAATTCTACAAATACGTTTTCATCCACCTTACCACGGATTTTCATTCATCGATTTCTATATTTTCCACAAATATGCTAAATATTCCTGCACAATTTCTTCACATATAATATTGTCGAAGAAATTGGGACTTTTATCCTCAAGCTTCTTATACATGTATGTACATACATACTATTATGCTATTATGTTTTACTACATACATACATCGTATACTCCACATATGTATACGTTTCAATGGGAATACATGGAGCAATAACAATTCGATAAAGTCAGGAAATATTGATGCAAATTTCTCGAAATACGATGATTGAAACCACATTGTTATACAGATCGACGATGTATATCGTTCCATTTAAAAAATCACTGGAGAAAATCGTCTTACTACTACGCATATGCGTCATTTGAAATTGTATAACTTTGTTCTGAATATTCAATAAATAACGAAGGTATTTAGTCTTTCCATTTAAGTCGTCCAGTCGGTATAACAAACAATTGAAACTTGAGATTTCTAGCAATATCATCGCAATTCCCTCCATTTTTCATTAATCGATTTTCTATATTCCACGAACGTTGGAAATGTTTCTGTACGATTTGTTTGTACACTTTCAAAGACAATAACTCTCTAATTTTATACTTCTCGTACGCGCGTCACTACAGCGCCATACCATTATGTTTCATCAGATCGTGCACGTTTCATTTTACAGTCTAATCACGTTTTTTCCATTGACCTTTAGTGTCACGTGCGAAGTAAAGCGCTTCGGTCGAGATCGATATTAGAGTATATATTTAATATTCTTGACAATCGGGTAATATTGAGGCGGGAAAAAATTATTCTATAAACGGATAAAGCTGTATAAAGCAATTCGTGTTTCATTTATTCGCGGCGTAACGAAAATTCGAAATAAATTCCGCGTCACCCGGTGGCACGCGCACACGTTCGCGGTGTATACGTACATTCTGCGCGTCACAGTCGCATAACTTTTGTAGTTGTCATTAAAATTTCAATTATAATCTGAAACGTCCCAGCCAAAGGATGTGTAAACTGTAACTCGAAGCCGAAACGTGTCTTGTTGCGCGTCGGATAAATTAATATTTTTGACGCATGACTGCCGCATGCCGGCGAGGCGGTCGTGTTGTGACAATCAGCGAATGGAAAAATCTGGATAAATTATGATAACGGTGCGATGTTACGTTCGAACGTAACGATCTACAATTTCCGCGATATTTATCATATTTACCGCGGTATTGATATGGTATGCAAGCAGTAGAGGTTCACCGAATGCACCTTATCGCCGGCGAATTATTTTCGATCAAGTACCGAGACAAGCGGAACAAATTAATATATCAGCGTGTGCACTGTTACGCACGATCATCGAATCATAACAATTCCTAAAACGGGATTAAATTGTCGTTCCTAGTTTCGTGGTGCCTCAAAGCTCCGAAATCACATTAATTTCTCATTTATTACGTTGCCTTTGTATAAAGTTTAGTTCGAACGCGAGAACAGTGCTCGGCCCGATCTAACCAACGGATCGGCAATTTCATTATTTCCTTTGCCAGATTATGTTTGCCACTTGTTCGCTATAGCTATATGGTCGCTATACGTATTTATTTTCACCGCTCTTCTTTACACGATTATCCAGAGTCTCGTTCGTTTCGGGTCCGGAGTCCGGAGGGCATTAATCGAATCAAATATTCAATTTCACCGATTGATTTGTAAGTGCCGAATAACAGGATAATTGACCATCAATCCGGTCCGGCGATTAAATAATTAATTATCGACTCCGATCGATGATTGAATACTTGCTTAATTAACCGCGGCTATATGTACATCAGACGAACGAAAACTTTAACCGTTAATTGCGTCTGGTAATCAAGTGTTTCGATTGTAATCGCGGCTCGTTAATTGCACTCGATGTTTCGGGGCGGTGATTTTCGAACGGTTACGAGCTCAAGTGCACTTCTATTTAAATATGATAAACGCCGCATATTTTACCTGTCCCGCGTGCACATCGGTATGCCAATATTGATCCTCTTATCCAGCATCTCTATTTTTGTCAGAGCAACGTCGAAACTGACGCGAAAAGCCACTCTACGATTCTCTTCTTTGCCATTTGACAAGTTGCTGGCTAAAGGGATGTGGAGAAGGGAGTCAATAATGTCTTCGAACCGAATGGAACCAAATGGGTCGAAGTCGAGCAGCTTTCAATAGCTTATCAAGAAAATACGTTTTTGCGTGTAATTTCAACCCTTTAGCTTAATCAAGGAGGTAGTTAGATGTAGTACATATTTAGTTGGTCCATTTTCTTTCATGGATTCTGACATTGACAGGGAAAAAACAGAATTAAACGTGTATGAATTGAACAGCTATTTGTACAGACATATTTTTAAATCGTTTCAACCAAAGAGAAACACACACGAACAGGGCCACCCTAACCACAGGGCTAAATGGGCTAAGCCCCGGGGCGCAAGCCTTTTGGGGGCGGCAATTTTTATTGGTGTTATATTTTTTAACTTCCCGATTTTATAGGGAAGTTATTGTAATTACCCCGAAAATCGAAAATCGATTTTTTAGCAGATCTTCACGTTTCATGGTCATTGCAGTCATTTTAGACTATTTTCAGCAAAATGTTCGTGTGTGTGTGTGTGTGTGTGTGTGTGTGTGTGTGTGTGTGTGTGTGTGTGTGTGCGTATGGCCGTTTCTATGTAATCAAATTTTTCGTTAACGTTTTCAGAAAAAGTAACAACGCGATCAGGATGATGAATGATGCAATCGATGTGCCCCGTCGTAACTTAGAGCTGATTAGATTTTGGTCCATATTGGTCAAGTAGTTTTTTAGATTTTGAGTTTTTTTTCGAAAAGAGTTGATTCTACAATGCAATTTATAAGGGAGGACGAAAATTTTCCACCAAAGAACCAAACGCAATTACATAAAAAAAATTTTTTTTCTTAATTTTTTTTTAGATTTAAAAAATTTTTTTTTAGATCTAAAAAAATTTTTTTTTTTAACTGATGCTAATGTTACCGCTTGGAATAATCGAAAGTTATTCTAATGCAACAGTGAATTTATCATCTCTACTCCCAAGAATACATTTTGGGAGAATATCGATGAAAGTACAAAAAAAAACGATGTTAGCGATGTTGGCGAAGGAGTAACGAATCGGGAAGTTCTTTGTGTGACTCTTGGAGAGTCACACACCACATAAAAAACATTAATATCAGTAGGCCCTACTAGCCATGCGTATCACTAACCCTCTCGCAAGAGCAGTCCTACCCGCGAGCTCGCGAAGCGAGCGAGCAAAAACAACCCTACTCGCGAGCGAGCGAAGCGAGCGAGCAACAATAGCCCTCTTGTTTGTTATTAGTTTAGTAATTAGATAAACTTCTAGCAGAAATACAAAAGAGAAAGTGTGCCTATGATGGCATTTACCGAAAGTTTGGGTTTCTGGTCAATTTAAAAAATTTAAATAAAGACACAATTAGAAAGAATGCTGCAAAGTTGTGTGAAACGTATATGGACGATCTAGAAAATAATTTTATTGAAGAATGCCTTCATTTTAAACACGTATATTTATTGGAAAATAAAGAAAATATATCTACTGCGGAACTTAGTGTAGGACATTAATTGACTCGAAAATTGAGTCTACATTTCCTAACGCGGCCACAGCACTGTGCATTTTTTAAATTGCCACTACAAATTGCAGCGGCGAAAGATCTTTTTCAGCACTGAAAAGGATAAAAAATTATTTACGGTCTTCTTTGGGACAGAGCAAATTAAATGCTTTGAGTATTTTATGCATAGAGAGTGACGTATTTAATAACTTAAATACGTCTGATATTATTAATCAATCTGCAATATAAAAAGCTAGGAAAATAAATATATAAATTACTTTTGTTTTTTGTTTACTATAAAGTTTGTTTTTGTTCATATAGGTTTTTTTTAATTTTGTATGAATTTTATGTTTTTGTTTAGTGTAATGGTAATAAATTGACTTTTTCTAGTTCTGACACTTTTGTATAACTTTGCCGGTCACCCCGCTCCCGTTAGCTATCCCGTGTATTCTCTTATGAAGAGGGGCGCATTATTTTTAGTAGCCCACGGGCGCTGAATATCTTAGGACGGCCCTGCAAACGAAAAATATTTTTCGAACATATAACGTGAACAGTTATCTGTTATTTTTTAAAAAAACTCTCTAGGTATGTTTCGTCTAACAGAATTTCTCGTTGAATTTTTATTTAAAGAAATGTTGCACCCCTTAGGAACTTGTGTGAAAAAGTCCTTTCACGGAACAGATATTTTAGCATCTGTATAATAAAGTTCCATGGCAGAAGCAAGTTGTTTTCAAGCGTTTATTAAAAAAGCCCTTGGCTTCTGGTCATTTCAAAGAGAAACGCAAACAAGCGTTGAACTGCAAATTAAGTACTGTAGGTAAATATTGCAAATAAACAACGTAAGGTAAACTGTACTATGTATTGCTGGCACTGCAGTAGTTATTGGCACTTTTGATTTAAACGGCAAATATGAAGAATTCCTGGTATAGAAAATCGTTTTTTATTGCTTCTTATTTATATTTCAAAGCATCGTTGTAAATTTTCATAACAGAGTTCCACCTATGACTGTTAGCAACGCTGGTACATCCAGTAAGACCGTCGGATGATCACAGTGCAGAGTAAATAGTTTTTTATTAAAATTTTCGTTCCGAGTAAGTACACTCTATCGCTTTTTAACTTAATTTCGGACTGTACTACATATGTAATAAGTGCGTATATGTTTAATTGTAAATCAAATAATCTGTTTAACGTTTACTTCTTACTGTTTATCAGACATAGCCTCAAATTTCAGGTGCCAACGAATGGTTCATTTATTTGTATGGAAGTTTAATTAATTAACACCTATGCCAATTACTAGATATAAACTTTTCTATTTTTCTTAATATTCGAAAGATTAATGCTTTGAATCTTTAAAACCAATTAGAAATATGACTTTAATTTTTTGAAAGACGTCTTATCAATTCTTGGCACTACCAATCATTGTACATTGAAGAAGCCAATCACTATAGGATAATAAGGTGCCAATCATTGCAATGGACATTAGGGAGTTAATCAGTGTACTATTTATTTACCTACTTGTGCAAATCACTCATATTCTTATACAGAATATACTAAAAAATACACTGAGACAGATTTACTTCAGGCTATAGAGGCAGTTCAAAATGGCATGTGCAAAAAAACCGGCGGAAGAAAGAAATAGAAAGGGAAAACGAAAAAGGAAATGAGGAGAAGCTAAAAGATCTAAAGAAAGTTTGTCCTCACAGAAGAAAATGAAAATTGCAGGCTTAAGGACTGATAGAGATATCGAACTTAAAAATACTGATGACGAATACGATGACTTACCTTTAAACGAACGGATACACTTTAGTACTTTAAAGACACTGGACGCGGCAAAGTTTAAAAGAGGCAATAAAAATAGGAAAAGCACAGATGCCAACAACAATACTGAAAATACTGTTGTTAATCTCAAGGCGGAGAAGAAAGAAGAAAATTGAGAAAAGGCTGGAGTAGAAAAAAAGAAGCCAGAGATCGTATCAGTCGAAATGATTGTTCCACCATGTACATACATCATATAAAGATCTTCTGTTAAATAAACAAAAAAAAATTATTCGAAATTTACACAAGAGGAACATTCACCACAAAAGGAAGAGTTGAATCGGATGACTCATGTAAACTTTAAAATATGTATCTCTTTTTTCTTTGAGCATTATCTTCGTCTCTAAAGTTATTTCTACATATTAAGCTGATGATATTAGTTCAGAGTTCCGACGTAAATTATACATTATGCAGAATTTAAACCTATATACATGCAGTACAAACTATTTTCATTATTTTTCTTTATTAAGTTAATAATTCCTATTCAGTTCTTCAGTGCCAATAACTGATACATGTTGTGTGCCAATAACCGTACCAAATGTGCCAATGACTGTACTATTTGTCTTATGATTGTTATTCACTGAATATATTTTATAATAAAAGATTTACGACTCGTAAAACTGTTTGATTTTGCAGAGAAATCTCTATTAGCTTATAATAATAGAAAGTTAAGCTCGTTTAAACATTTCAAAAAAGATAAAAAGATTTTTACTACGACTTTGGCTTAGGGTGCCAATCATTGTATGTACAGTTTACCCTACTTGGGATTTTAATCTAACTGTGGCAAGTACTTAATATGTGCACACTCTATTTATCGAACAGCATTCAGTATTTTTATTTTATTTCTTCTTATCTTGCGTAGCTTTACGAGAAACTTCCATAATTCTTTCGATTCCCTTTCGAAGCCTTATTAAACAGTAATAGAAATAAAAATTGTTCACTGTGTAAATTATCCGATCGTTGTCATAATTCGTTTCAAGGACACCGTTGCTCTCCATTGAAATATTCGCAGAAGTCGGCACTTTATTCGAAAATTATTCGGCGCTAACGGTGTGATTAGATCATACAATTCGCTTGATTAATGTATTCATTCTCTAAAAAGCTATGCTCGCGAGTTTCGCGGATGCTCAAGTATCGCCTCCTCTTCTGCACAGTTTCAAAAGGCAAAAGAAAACGTGGAAATTAGCATACGCGGGGACATCTCTTTCAATGGTATTGCGAATTGCGACACAATTCGCGAGCACGCGAACGCATTAACGGTGCTAATTAAGATGCTCACGCAGATGGCACTACTGACGCGCGAACGTTGCACTTTTAGACTTAGGCGAAACAACTACTGAATTCTACAGTTTCCTAAAAATAGTACAAGTTTTACGTCTGAAAAATTATGGTCCTATACGATTTATTTATCATGTATCTCATTCGTCTCTCTTGACACAACATTTTACAGAGAAGCACAATTTAAGTTTGATTCATTGCACCGCATGTTACCCATTGTTCAAATAACGATTACACCGAGCGTAATGTGCATGGGGTTTAAGGCGGATTTCATGAGAGTACGTGGATCAAATTCGTAACGTGCGATTGATGTGCGGAATGTGATCGAATTTTTCAGAATCATCTGAAATTTCGTGTCTTTAGAAAAATCAGTGAGCTGGCCTACATTTATTCAGTGGTGTCAGTGCACTGTGAATTTCATCGATATCTGCAATATAAAAGCTACAAATCTAAATAAAAAATAATCGTAGATCCTATCAGAAAAAGATTTCATTCTACCGAAATTTATCAATTATGTTTTAGACTTGTGCAAATTTTAACGTTCTGTTGCTTCTAAAGATTCTCGTAACTCGAGGTTGTCTTCTTCAATATTTTTTCTATTTGCAATGTTCTCAAGTGACGTCAACTCTGTCAATATACCAAAGACAATGAAATAACCGGTTTCGATTTTGTATTTCACCGCAGTCGTATTTGTAAAGTTACGTTCATGCTTTGGTTCGAATCTTCGATAGAGCATACAGTGAGCCACGAAAGTATTCGAACGCCCTTTAAAACAGAATAACTTTTTTATAATTGTACCAATAAACGACCTGATTTTTTATAATCAATTGGAAGCAGTGGATTACGAAATGATATGCAAAAAAGATTTTCCAAAAAAAATGTTTTTTTAAAAAATGTTTTGATGATTGGGTTATTCGTTGGCATAAGTGTATTATTTCGAAAGGGGCCTACTTTGAAGGCGATACAATCAATTTGGATGAATAATACATATTTTGTGTTTCATTGACCAATTCCCGGTACTTTTTTGACAGAATGTATATTACGAGGAATTTTAAATACCAACACGACCCAAATGTCCCCAATATGCCGAAATTTCTTCTGAAATGGTTAACAGTGGCATGAATCGTCTGGAAAAGGCGATGTTCACTGAGGGGAGGTGTTCAGAATCCTCGACATCTTTCGAAGCGAAGTAACAGCGGGTCTTTCGCAAAAGTTCGAGACGATGGGTAGTCGGTAGCGATGTCGGGAATCGCACGATGGAATAGTTAGTTATTCTATGGTCGTTTGTCACTCGGTAAAGATTGCCGGAGTAAGGAAGACGGATAAGTGGTTTTTCGCATGAGCTGAGAGGCGACGCGCGACGCCTCGGAACTTTAAACGAATCGAGACAGAGTCGCTTCGTTACTTTCGACGAACAAACAAAATCCATTTTCAAGATAGAATAAAAGTTTATTCGAAGCGAGTTGTCCTTATTTCCTGTGTATTCCGGTTATTCTGGAAAATCAGGGGAGGAGACCCCGCCCGCCCGGTCGCATCCGGTTAAACTTTTAGAACTGCGAATGAGAGAGAAGAGTTACGATAACTGTAGATAGCGTCGCGAACAGCCATATTCCTGAACTCGGTGGGGAGGGGAGGGTGTGGGTTTCTGAATCTATGGGGCCATTCATTTTTCTATTGAATTATGGCGCTCGTGGATTATCTTTGGAAGTGTATTCAGCGTGGGATTACCGTACACAATTATGTGCCGCGGAGGTTAGCATACCAGAGCATTACACGGCCGACTATCTCTTGCCGAACCATGTAGGGATATTGTGCTCGAAATGCGCAATAATTCTTGTCGTTTCACCATATGCTGCCCGGCTAATGCGGTAGAAATCATTGCAACCGCAATTCAATTTGTCAAGCCTCTATTATTAACACTTTACCTGCCTGTAATTACACGAATCACTTGCAATTTGCTGCGAAACGTCATATGTATATACAATACGTATATGTATATGTCGGAGATAGCCGAGACACTCCCGTAGGAATCCCAAAAGTTACTTCGCCTCCTGACGTATCCATCGGGACGGGGAACCCAGGCAATCAGTCACTAACACTTGAAGACAAAAGTCGTGAAAAACACGGCTCGCCGCCGAATCAGTGGTCCGGATCGAAGAGGTTGGAGTCATTTTGTTATAACTTTTGAACTATTAGAGATATCCCAATGAAATTTTCACCAAAAATATTTAAAGTAACAGTAATTCTTACCTAGAGATAATTAAATATTTTTTGCATTTTTACTAACCATTCATTGATATTTTTTATTAAAAAATTAATTGTTCAAATATAGTTTTTCAACCTCTTTTTACTTGTTGTGAACAATAATTTTTAGAGTTGGTCTTAATTTTTAACACATAAAAGAATGCTTTCCTGTGTAAAAAAAAGAAATATTTTAAATATATATTGCGACTAAAATAGTACTAACATTATATTCAGTCAATATTACCACAAATAAAAAAGTAAGCTAATAAAATAAACATACCGTAATTTGTCTTTCTGCCTTAGGATTCAGTATTCTAGGATTTCTTTGATAGCAGGAAAATACACTTGTTTAATTGCCTTAACAGCTTATTTTCCAAAAAGAATGAACGCTTGATCGCGATTGATAAGCAACTTTTTGGTTAATAAAATGTACCAGATATGTAGATTTCTCTTTATCATCTCCCGGAGCTTTAAAAAATTAAATAAATCAATAAAATCAGAATATTATATTAAATTAGGACATGCCCAACAATAGCAAGAATGATAAACCAGCGTTACAGCGCGATAATAAATCTCAGAGGTAATTTCAATTGTGGTTGAAAATGCCGGTCTTCTAGAACTACTACTACAGGTTTTCTTTCCAAAAATCTGGTCTTTTTCGACGAATTTTGCACGTGTTTTTGATAAAATCGATTCACCGTAAGCCTTATGTAACACTTTCAGCGTTTCGGCACACGAAATTCCATTTGCAATGCAAAATTTAAGACAGATTCTTCGTTCGGTATTTTTATCCATTGTAAAAATCGCGAAACACACTTGAGATGAACTGACAAAATGGCGCACTGTAAACAAACTAAATAACAAGTGACGCTCAAACTCCGCGTGAGTATAGAGGACAGTTGTGCCAACTTAGCGACAAAAAGAATTTCAACAATCCCTTTAAGCAGGCTTTTTAAATGATCGATTCCCGGTACTTTCTTGACAGAATGTACATATTCTATATGTATAAATGGTGTAGAAACGTGGCACCTACCTGGATTTTCTCCACAGAAAAATCGAACTACACTTTTATAAAATAATTTAAACTGCGAGATTAAGGGGGTCGCTATCCTCATCGTTTTCGGATTCAACATTTTCCGGATTATGTAAATAGCAGCACGTTTAAATTAAACTGAAAGACTCGATTGAATTTTAATCAGAAACTTCGAGCCACATTCTCCTACCCCGGGATCATTAATCTGCCTACTCCGAAGCTTTTCTCATAATTCTTTCAATCAAATTTCCTCCGGAATTATAAGAATTCTTAAAAAGTTCCTCCATTTAGGAATTTTTCCGACCCTGAAATTATTCCGATCCCCCGTCAGGAATCGGTTAACAAAGCCCACTTAATTATTCCGTCGGATCTTATAAATAGCACAGAAATGATGTCACTTGAACAGGGTCGTGGTCGAAATTAAATCGAACGTAATACGGTTCCGCGGAGGTCGTCGATCTAATTGTTTTTTTCCCCGACGAATTGTTCGCCGCCGGTGACCCGACAGGGACCGAATTAAAATGGCCGACGGATTATTGGTCATCCTTGGTCATATTTTTTTCTGGCGACACCGCGACCACGCGGAATTGATACGAGTTATCACGACCGGGTACGTGTCTGCGGATTTCCCGCGAAAAAGATTAACGTTTCCCCCGCGGACTAAATGAAATCGCGTTTAAATCATTGTTACTAAATAACGAAACGTGAATTAACGCGCGAGAAATTCTTTTCTAACGCTGAGAACACGGATACATCGAGAACGTAAGTCAGCATTTGTTAGAAATGATTCTGTGCCAATATTATGTTACGAACAACAATCGATACAAAATGAAAGTTCTCGCGTGCAATGGCGAGAGTTGACCATCGAACTTTGTTTCTGCAATTCGACTATGAGAGAGAGAGATGCGGTTGCACGGATGCAGTGGTAATATATGTATGTGACGCGATATTGCTGATCGTGTTTGTCCTGTCGCACGCGGTTTTCTGAGTTAGGTGTTGTCGTACATCCGGCAGCTGGAAAGGTACGATCCTATTTGAGAATTTGTTCCATGTATAAAATTACACGGTACGGCTCACGGATTAAATGGCCTCGTGTACAGCATATTTTTCAGAAATGAATTTCTTCGATCCACAAGGATGAACGCAAATCCTCGGGAGGTAATTCTATTCTCCAGCTTCGGTTCCTTTTTGCTCAAGTAATCATCTCATGTCCGATTTCACCAGCAGTCTTCCCTCAGCCCGCGTACACAGCATTCGCAGCGAAAAGGTAGATATGTACCTCGGTTATTACTTTCGCGTCCATACAATGCGTACGTAACGAAGCGACGCTGAATGGCGTCCTCTCCGCGCAATCGGCGTTCAAATGTCTTTCTTTCTCTCCGGTTAATTTTCCATTTTCACCCTCTCTTTTTTTTCTCCGTCCCATCGCATCTCGTTTCGCTAATCATTCTGATTTTGCACGATTATGTTTTGTTACCACAGCACAGCATATACTGAAATCTGGTTAACCCTTTGCTTACCGACAATCGACGAACCCTTTGCATTCGAACGGCGACATTGATTTGCTTGAACCTGCTCGAACACCTGCAACTGATTGTCCTACAGCGAAAGGGTTAACCCGAACACATGTCATTTCATTTCTGTTTTGTTATTTGGTTTTAGGCGAGCTTCGTATTTCGAAGCAATTCCATTGCGCGAATAATAAAAGAATACCGATCTCGTGGGTCTGCGACAAAGAAAACGACTGCGGAGACCATTCCGATGAAGCTGAGGAGGTATGCAAAGGTGAGCGATGAGACGGTTATTCAAATGTATCGTGTGTACTTTGTACGGGTTCGGAACGATGCCGAACCCCCGCTATAAAAGATCGAATAAAATACGCGAGCGTTCGTGTACCTCTCTTCCTGTTTTACCCCAAGCAAAAGGGAGCAAAAACCGCGCTGTATGATCGATATTCGAGTTCCGAGGGAAAAGGAAAGCAAGAGAAAATCCTCGGGAAAAAACAGAAACCTCGGTGGGGCAATTATTGTGTAGAAAAATTAATTCGTAGCCTTACCTTCGAGAATTTCTTGATTATTTCCAAACAAAATACGTTTTACTCTCTCCATCGCTATACACTGTACATATAATCTTGATCGCTTTTTATGCAGCTAGGTAATTAATTAATAAAATTAATAGATGAATATAAAATTAATTTATAATTGATTTATTCTGACAGCTTCGACTCTATACATGTAGGGTAAACTGTACATAATGATTGGCACCTGAAGCCAAAATCTTAGTAAGAATCTTTTTTTTTTGAAATATTTAAACGAGCTTAACTTGCTATTATTATAGGCCAGGCCTGACCAACAAGCGGCCCGTCAGCCGATTTCACATTTCTATTGAAACTTTTGTTTCTCGTTGTATATGTACAAAAAATATTAAATAAATTAATATTTGCATGTGTCATTGTTATAATGCGTAAGTGCAAATACGAACTCCAATTCTATATTTGATATCTTTGATGTAATTGAGTTACAGTGCAACAATGAAATGATACAAATTTTTGCGTCCAGATCAAAAATTAATTTTTACAATACTTATATTACATCCGAGAGATATTCCAACTTAAGATATTTTGCACAATGAGTTGTAAGTGATCTTTTGGAACCACATATGTTTGTGAAACATTTTTTTCGGAGATGAAATTTACAATGAGTTCATCACGTGCTTCATTAACTGTTGCCGATTTAGAAAACCAGCTAATTGTAAAATAAGTATCATATTTTAGGGAAGCAAGGCCAAAAAAATTCTAAAGTTGAAAAATAAGGACCACCCTAATGTACAATGATTGGCAGTGCCAAGAATTGATAAGAAGACGTCTTTCAAAAAATTAAAGTCATATTTCTAATTGGTTTTAAAGATTCAAAGCATTAATCTTTCGAATATTTAAAAAAAAAATCGAAAAGTTTATATCTAGTGATTGGCATAGGTGTTAATTAATTAACTTCCATACAAATAAATGAACCATTCGTTGGCACCTGAAATTTGAGGCTATGTCTGATACACAGTAAGAAGTAAACGTTAAACAGGTTATTTGATTTACAATTAAACATATACGCACTTATTACATATGTAGTACAGTCCGAAATTAAGTTAAAAAGTGATAGAGTATACTTACTCGGAACGAAAATTTTAATAAAAAACGTGGTAAAAACTATTTACACTGCACTGTGTTGATCCGTCGGTCTTACTGGGTGTACCAGTGTTGCTAACAGTCGTATGTGGAACTCTTGTTATGAAAACTTACAACAATGCTTCGAAATATAAATAAAAAGCAATAAAAAATGATTTTCTATACCAGGAATTCTTAATATTTGCCGTTTAAATCAAAAGTGCCAATAACTACTGCAGTGTCAGTAGTGTTCCTGATTCTCAACATTTTTAATTTCTCGAGAAATAAGACTATATTTCTCGAGAATTTTTAATGAAATAACAAAATATTGGAAAACTTATGATATTTGGAATAACGTTGATAATATTTATCGAAAGCGCAGAAAACATTAAATGTTTATTCCTGTCCAATATGTACATTAGGGTGGACCTAATTTTCGTTATTGGGCCAGCTAAAAAAGTTGTAACAATCAATTTTTAGTATTGTTTTTCACAATTCCGACCAAATTCATTTTTTCAACTTATTTATTACACGTCATTTACTAAACTAATTCTTCTAGCCTTACAGAGAAATTGAAGTCGTTTGGTCCATTCATATAAAAGTTATTCTGATTTGTTCTTGTATGTATTTGCTCATTTCCGAAAATATGTTATAAAATAAATGAGATTCATAAGAATTTTCCTAGATTTAAATTTCTCGAGAAATATTGTAATTTCTCGAGAAATAAGAAATAACCAATTACAAAATTTCTCGAGAAATTCTCGAGAAGGAACACTAAGTGCCAGCAATAGTACAGTTTACCCTATTTGTACGTCCAATATTTTTCAACATTTTCGCGTATAATAAATGTTCGCGTTCCGTGAGAGGGAGGGCAGCAAGAGGAAATCCAGAAACAAGAGGACCCGGCGCAATTATTTTCGTTTTATTGACCGAAATCATTTCATACGAAAGAAGCGACTGCTATAGCGATACGGGGAGAAGATCTTGGGCTCGGTCTTCATAAATATGGATCCCTGAATGCCTGCGGGTTCTACTCCCCCTTTTTTAAAGTAGCTATTGCTCCGGGAAAAATTCTGAAGCTCCTCAGGAACCGCGTTTGTATCCTTCGAGGATGCAAGTACCTTCCAGAATCGAAGTAACGAACGTAATTGTACAGAATAAAATAAATAGAAACGGTTTTGTAATGTCGGAGGAGCCCGATTGAAAATGCTGTATAGCCCGTGACGCGAAAATGTTACTGCTAATTATAAAGCTAGCAAATGAAGCGACTCGTTTACGCGAATATCTCGATTCATAAAAGAGATCGCGAAGCTGCGCGGTCATCATACGAAGGTCAGCCTATAAATTACCATCATCCTGGTTTACAATGCTGCGCAGTTGCGCGAATCAAACGCTGATTTAGAAATTTACTATGATTCGTGCGATTGAGCGATCCGAGCGATGATAATCCCCAGTGACCTCGGCGGGTCACCGATAAGATAATAACAAATTATGAATTGTTTTTTAACTGACTTTTGACTTTTAATTAAAAATAATAAAGGCGTTTTAGTGTCGGAGGATTAAACTTGCTACGAAGCGCAGGCATTTAATATTAGTAGCTCGTATACAGTGGTCCTCGAAAGTCCTCGAGCACAGAGATATAACTCGTGCGATGCATTTTTATCGACTTTTCTGATAGTCGTGCTGCATTCAAGCAAAGTTCCCAGACAATCAAATTCGATAAATAACGCTCTGGAACTGTCGGAGAGTTTGCGAGGATTAAAGACGTAAAAGTAGATTGATCCATGTGCATGCACCCTGCAATCGAAGGCTCCATAAATGCACGTAATTCTACGATCAACCCTACGTAGACCAGAATTTCTTCCAAATATGAACAATATTTTCCTCCGAAAACTAGATTCTGTATCGAAGTAATAACACCTTGTGAAATAGAAAAATACATATGGATCTTATGTTATTTTAATGATTAAATGCTCTGCGTAGAACTTTGGGAATTGAGCGCATGAGCCTGATGTCGTCGCTACATATTCCGCCTTCGTCTTCAAAGGGTTAAATTAGCTCCTTCCCGAGGTAATTACGTCCTGCTCTTGATGAAGATCTCAAACAGAATCTACTAGAAATGATTCCTTTCCTTTAGGATCGAGTAAAATGCTATTCTTTTATAATCAATCCAGCCCAGCAGGCAGGCGAGGGGTTAGCGCCACTAATTTCGGTCGATGCTCCCAGCGTGAAGACTCTCACTTGAATAATTTTTTGCAAATTGTATGAACTTGATTCTATAGTTAGAGAGCATTTTTCTGGGTCAATGTGTACCGCGATCGGGCACCGGATAAACTTTTCTCCTCGATTGGCCGCCCATCCGGTTTAATTCGTGAAATATTAACAGTGGAGCCGCTCGAGAGGGGTGGATTCGCGAGATCGACGAAAGTTTCGCGCGAGGAGTGTTATTCCGTGGAAAATCGCGGAGAGTACATATCGTGTATATGTATATCGCGAAAAAAATTCGGGTAAATCCATCCCGAGGAGTGGTAGGCGGAAGTATAGTCGAGGAGGTGCACTTAAACAGATTGTTCGAGCGCAACTTAGCCGGGCGTTTCTGGACTTGGAAGTTTTGAATATTTGAATCGTTGAATTGTTTAATGTTCCCGGGGAAACTATTCTCGGAATCCGGAGTGTCGGGCGCGCGGAGACGTTCGCGTGTTGGGCAATATTATTTCGTCTGTTATTTATTATTAAAGTTATCCTCGGGACGATCACGTTGCCCCCGTGCTGCCCTTATACGTATATGTATTTGTATATGTACGTATTGATCTTACGACGCTCATAATCGCCTTCCGATTGGCGGCCAGCGCATGGTGGAGATTCGATGCAACGCAATTATAGAACTTTCTCTCGGGCTGCGAGAACTTTATCACGGTAGTTACTCAATCTCCCAGATTCGTTTAACCGATCCCTGTGCATTTCGATCAATTTGTTCGAGCAGCTGCGAGATCCACGGTCCCTCTGAACGTTCGTGTCGTTAGCTGGCGTTTTCCTCGACGATGGTAAACGCGCCGACCTAATCGATGAGGAAAACGCTTGACTCGCTTTTATCAGCTGTGCAACTGCCTGCGCAAATTCTTTGCGGTTGAAAATCCGGGACACTTCGCACACAGTCCTCCAAAACGCTCATAGGACCATTTTTCGAAGTAAAGAATTTTGATCGTGCGAGTGGTGATATGGTTAGTTAATAGTTCAAACTGCAAGGAACTATAAAAATTAGCTTGAAAAATTAGTTTTAATTCAAATACTGTGAACTGTATTATGCCCATTTCTTAATGTTGCGTTAAATCTGTACATTTTAGAGAATAAAAACCAAAAACCGTTTTTATTTTGTAGTTTGCGAACAAATCCAAAAAAAAGAAAAAGAAAAAAATAAGTATTGAATATAGCCAAGCTTATTATGATCTAATATTCTAATATTTCGAGTGTGGCGCAGCGTTTGAGCAGAGACCATTTCGAGTGGGACGTCTCGTAGCAGACGTTGCACGCGGCGACCTCGCGCTATCAAGGGAAAAATTGCACTCGGTATCGCGACTGACCCATTATTGGCACCGTGTATCTATTCGATTCGCTGGGATTGATCCCGGCTCATTAATTTGCGCGCGCGCGATCGTCTGCCGCGCCGAGCGCGTCGCCATTCATCGATTTTACAGAATCAACAGTAATTGGTCGGGTTTAAAGATCAAGAAACCATGCGCCGCGATAACGGCGCCTGCTTTCAACATTCACGCTCGTTTTCTTCAAAACCACCGGATCCGATCGGTGAAAGACTCGAGAGATAGTAATTACGCGAGATAGTATGTAATTGTGATAATTGCATAGGGCATAGGCGACCGATTATGGGTCTTGTCGACGGAATTCCTCGTGCGTGTATAACACGGACATACTCATGGTACCAGGAAAAACGTCTTTGTTGCTCGTGCGAATTTACCCGTTATGGAATATACGAGTCGGATACACGTAGGTTCACTGCGATCTTGCGTCAGGCAGGTTCAATGATTTCCGATCGACTTTTTATCCATCGGTGATCGATACTCGATGATCGATCTCGTTGTCACAGATTTTTTAATTGTACTCTTATCGTAGCTACAGGTTGAACCTCATCTTTATCCTATTTAGAGATTTATTGTCATTTAAATCAATGTTCCCTAGGGGATATAGCCGGATAAGATAGTCAAAAATGCCCTTGAACCGAATTTTATCGACGGTGTGCCATTCGATAGAACGCCAAGGAAAAACATACTATGCACAATTTCAACCCTGCATCTCGATCGGGAGGGTAGTTATGTGGTAAAATCGAAAAATCAGTTTTTGACCTATTTTCCCTAGTTAATGTCGATTAGAAATTCTAAGAAAATCTTACACATGTGAAGGATTCAAATACATATTCTACAATTGAATTCAGATTTTTAAATTGAAAATCCTGCTTGTAAAAAATCAAAAACCTCAGAAAAATCGAAAAAATGCAGATTTCGCATAGAAGTTCTACAGTGACACCGTCAGTTAATCAGAAATCCGTTGTTAAAAGAAATAAAAACCGATTTTTTTGACGTTTTTTCCGCGAAGAACTAAGCTAACCTTAAAATTGTTACGTTCTATTCATTTTGTAAGGCTATCAGGCACTGATAAACCTTGAGAATTGAACAGAAGTAATTAAACAATGAAATCAACTTAATTAATATTTCTACAGTATAAACATTACATCTGAAAATATCAATCACGTTTCCAACAGATCGGTTGGCTCAGCGCGTTAGGCATTTGACTGTGGACCGGCCTATACTAGAAAATCGGTAAAGAGTTTAATCTACATTTTCCGCCTAATTTTCGAATTATGAGATTGCAAATCTCTGTTTCGTGCAAAGACGACAGAAACAAGAATTTTTTCAGCGAGTATCTCCGTTGAATCTAATAGGCGCGATTCCAACGTCTCCCGTCGCGGAACGTCGTTGCGAGATCAGAAATAGGGTAATACGAAAACGTGCTTATATTTATCAAGTAACGCACTCGAGCGTCAGGATGCTGCTGCGACGCCGAGCGAGCGAGCGTCGCCCGAGGGCGAAGTCTGCGAAGACTATGCGAGTAAAAAGAGCAGCAAAGAGTAACGTCGTTTAAGGAACCGGACGACAGCCGTGGAAGCGAAACACTCTGTTCACTCTGTTCACTCTGTTCATTCTCTGTTCCGTTTCTTCTTCGCCGTCGATCATTTACACGGACGGAAAACTCTGACCATACCGTTTCCACGGATTATTTCTCCGGCGCTCGTTTCGTCACACTGCGTCGTGTAATAGAATTTACATCTGTTACGTATTCATCAGCGTTTATGCTAGTTTTTATCCCGACGCGACACGCGACGATTTTTCTACCTCCCGAACTGCAAATTTTTATCGAGATTCATACCTTTAAAGGAGATTCTCATCCCGGCACAAAGAATTATCGGATTATTGGTGATCGAGCATCTTACAATTTTGTATAGGGGAGGTGGTTGGGTTGTGAGACATTATAAGTGGATTAATGATGTCGTCCAGTAAATTTAAATACAGATTGCCATTCAAATTCTCTTGGAAAAACAGAGGACCTATAATAGCATTTCCTAAAATGCCTGGCCAAACATTTATTTTTTCCGGCCATTGAGTATTACTTTCTCTAATAATATGTGGATTTTCGTCACTCCAATCACGACAGTTATGAGGATTTACAGCATCATTTAAGAAAAAAGTGCATTCGTCACTAAAACAAATGTTTTTAATTAGATTATGAGTGACGTTGATCATATTTGTTAATTTTTCAGAAAACTCAATCCGCGACACCGTAATCCGCAGAATAGGTTTTGCGGACATTGTCGTAGCCGCTTCCATCAGCGAAATGAGCTGCGAATATTCCTTCGGTTCCCTTTGATTCACCGCTGCAAATAAAGCCGCGACGCTACGTTTGACTCAAAATTAACCAATCTTACTTTATAAGCTGTCAGAGCCACTTCTTGATCTCTTTACCACGTCAGACTCCTCTTTGTGGCTTCTCCTACTCTGTTTCGTTCTTTTCGGTCTTCTCTCTTTCTTTTTTATCCTGTAATTCTTCAGCTCCCTTTTCCAACGTTCCGCGAGCACCACAAAGTCGACTTGAACCATACTCTTCGAAAAGCACCTCGATCGAGGCGAATTAAATGGGTATCGATTACACACAGCCAGGACCGCCTAAGATACATACTTTCCCTTCAATTTCTTCGTTGCCAAAGATTAACCGAACTTTTTATCCAAAGCGAGAGAAAGTTCTGCCCCGGTATTTATTAAATCGAGAGAGAGAGAAGAGAGAGAGAGAGAGAGAGAGAGAGAGAGAGAGAGAGAGAGAGAGAGAGAGAGAGAGAGAGAGAGAGAGAGAACTTCGGCTGTAAAACTTTGCTGACTGTTTTTTCAAGGAAGCTGGGAATATTTTCCTACTTAAAACGTAAAGTTCGTTCACGTGGTTTTTGTACAGCGTAAAAGGGCCATTACACTTTCATTGTAACAATTTTATACGTTGCCGAATAGAAAAGTTTTGCTCGAAAGCGGCTTTCGAAAGGGAAGCTGAAAATTCGTGGTATGTATCTCCAAATTTTTGCTCGGGGTTCTGTATTTTTCCAGCAAGCTTTTCTACAGGGTGGCGCAAAATGATGTTTCTGGTTTGAATTATTCATAACTTTTTTAATTTTAGAGTGAAATACATACATATGGGATAAAAATATAGTGTACAGAAGAGGAATTTTATTGAACTAGACGTGGGAGATTACATCTCGCAAATGGCGGCCATTCTCTACTTGACACATTCGTGCTCTTTCTAACACATTTTCCATGACTTTTCGCAAAATTTCAGGTGTTATTGCACGCATTTCATTGTGAATATTGGGGAATGGTTGGGGAATGGTCGCTGGCTTATTGACGTACACTCGCTCTTTCAAATACGCCCAAAGAAAACAGTCGGGAGCGGTTAAGTCCGGTGAACGCGGTGGCCAGTTGAAGTCACTATTGCGCGAAATATGTAATGCGTTCGCCAAAGACGTCTCGTAACAAAGCCATTGTTTCCCTTGCAGTATCTGTTGTGTATCTTTCCATATTGAATTCTAGAAGCCTTGTTTACAAAATTCTGAAAAAATTTGAAAAAATGTTGAAATAAAAAAGTTATGAAGAATTCAAACCAGCAACATCATTTTGCGCCACCCTGTATAAGGAAACTTTTCTATAGAGGGTGTTCATTCGAAAACTTTTCAGCTGAATATCTCGAAAAGTATGAAAGATATTAAAAAAAGTGTAAAACACATGTCCAAGAATTTCGAAGGGGAAAGAGGGAGGCAGCATCAGTTTTTTATTTCGGTGGCGTTTTCAAGATCATTTGGAGGTCAACTTTGTTTTTTCAAATGGAAACCTATATTTTTTATTATGGGATCTATTAAATGCTATTATAGGTCCTCTGTTTTTCCAAGAGAATTTGAATGGCAATCTGTATTTAAATTTACTGGACGACATCATTGATCCACTTATAATGTCTCACAACCCAACCACCTCCCCTATACAAAATTGTAAGATGCTCGATAAACAATAATCCGATAATTCTTTGTGCCGAGATGAGAATCTCCTTTAAAGGTATGAATCTCGATAAAAATTTGCAGTTCGGGAGGTAGAAAAATCGTCGCGTGTCGCGTCGGGATAAAAACTAGCATAAACGCGAATGAATACGTAACAGATGTAAATAAACCCCTAAGGGAGTGAAAAGGGGTTTCGAAATCTAAGATCGGGACATGACATAAAATTAAAACTCTATAGGGGTGAATGGGGGATTAAAAGGTTTTATGGAGAAACAATATCAATTTCCGAGGGCATTAAACGGTTTCCTGTGCGAGCGAAGCCGCGGGCAAAAGCTAGTATGTCTATAAAATACTAAACAAATTCATTTCATCAGATTTTTCAAATCGCTCAATTAACTATCAAAGATAGTAGCAGGTATTTTTATTACACACAGAAAAAGCTTCACCGCTATTTTTGGAACATTCCCGCAGAAACCCAGTACAAATACCACAGACGGTTCCATGTCAGAAAATATACGAATATAAAACGTATCCATTTTTCGTGAAGTCTGCGCGAACCAGTTCGCTATGGTTCAAGATTTGGAGGAAATTTCATCAGTTCCATAGAAATGGAGCTGTTTGCGTCGCAGTAAGGCTCCAAACGAGGAAGAGCCTGGTTGGCAGGGTTTAGGGGTCCCAAACTTGGTCGTCTACCCTGTCAGCCAGTTTTTCTTGCTCTTTTTTCTTCTCTTTTCTTTTCGCCTGGGGCGATTGCGATTTTTAGCGCAAGGCCTGCGCCAGTTGCATCAGAGTCCGAGATCTGGAATCGATTCTGTAGTCTAAAGAGCTTATAAGAAGGGGAACCTGGTCTGCGCACCTTATAATTATGGCGAAAGCCAGTCTCGCAGTCCGCGATACGCGTGGCGATGGCTATGGGCTTTCAGAGTGGCGAAAATCGTCAAATCCTGACCAAAATTAGAGCTGTTAAAATAAATTATTCGGTAATTTAGTTGTATGAATTTTGAATAGGCGATTTCGAGCCTTAGGGACGCATAAAATAAAATTCCCATTTCGGATCAGGCTCTGGGAGAATTTCAGTTCTTTTTTTTATCTTGACTTCTCATTAATGCTTTTGCAAATTTCCGCCAGCGCAGCGTGGCTCGGTTCGATCGCGCCCAGCCATAGCCGCATTCGGAAGTGCAGCGACGTAAAAGTAAAAATGCAACTGGGGATATCGGCGGAGCTTCATTTTCGGCGGGGCCGCTACTTTAATTGCGGTCGGGCACGTGCGATATTGATTAGCACCTGACCAAAGTGTCGCCGCTGGACTGCTGAACTTTACGCGTTCCCAGCTCCGTGCGAGAGGTGCACCACTCGCAAAAATTCATATAGCGCGGACTTTAATAAAATCCCTTCGCGGCTTTATTTACCAGGAGCCCATTCATAAAGGAAATTAAATTTTATTTGGCGTCGCGTCGGTTTCTTTTAGCCGCTCTGTTAAAATTCGTATTTGCATAAACGGTGCTGCCGGGTGTGGTTATTACACGTTGCTTTTGCTTGTACACTCCGCGCGTCGCACGAGTTCTCAAAGTCGATTGTTCGGGACCGGGGGAACGTCGTCTAATGTTTTGCAAATTATTTAACACGCTTGCGCGGGCTTTAATGCCCGAGACTTTTCGAACTGGGGCTCCGTTTTGCATCGACTGAATTTTTAATGCGGAATTCACGCTGTTCCGTGAATAAGGGATGCTGCGGATGAATTCTGCGGTTCGAATAGATTGTGCAATCTGTCGCTGGTTCGAAGGAGTTGCTGGCTTGCGAAATGATACGATTTCGCGGTTATTATCCTGAAGCTGCACGGAGAAATGCTCGAGGACGGAGCCTAAAATAGTGGGTCGAAAGAATCGATAGCATAATCCCGCGGAAATACTCTCCGGAAGAAGTTTAATGAAAGTCGACAAGTTAACGCGTATTCGGCTACATTGTTCTTTAAAATGCAGAACCATTTTTTTAACGTTTCATTTCTCAAGTTGAAAGTATGCTCATGCTGTTGGCATACTCATAAACTAAATATGAAGCTCGCCAATCTTCTACAGTTTGCCCCTTCGGTTCGTTCTACCCCGTTTTCAATGTTCCGGCCGTAGAATAAAGCTCGATACGCTCGCAGGAGCGAGGATGTTAGCTCGCATTCGCGAATACAAAATAGAGGAACCGCCGCCGCGTAATCACCAGCTCCGAATGACCCAGTTACCGATTTCCGCATAGCAGTGCACGTGGCGTTCGACGAGCGCCATCGAACCCCCGACCCACCCATAAACCTTCCCCTAAACGAAAGAAACAGAATATATCCGTCCGCGTTCGGCTAAAGTCTGCTACCCCCCGGATATAGTAGGTCATCGGCTTCTAAAAAGTCTCTAACCGAATGGGGTATAATCCCCATCCATTTGCTACTTCTGCGTCCGTGAGGATTTTAAGGAGCACACCAAGACACGCTCTCGCTGCTGCTGCGAAACGTCTGGGTCAACACCTACCTCATTCGGCGGATGAAATACAGCGACCTCGTTTAATTAGCCGAGGACTGGCAACGTTGATAAGACCCTCCATTTTCGTTCTAACTGGTTTATTATCACTCTCCGAGCATAACGAATCTATAGCTGCTTAATAGAGCGTTCATGGTTTGGCCTACACCT
This sequence comes from Lasioglossum pauxillum, assembly GCA_933228785.1. Classification (NCBI taxonomy): domain Eukaryota; kingdom Metazoa; phylum Arthropoda; class Insecta; order Hymenoptera; family Halictidae; genus Lasioglossum; species Lasioglossum pauxillum. The sequence continues at coordinate 24,090,872 of OW121701.1, read as the reverse complement.
TCGGATGAGGGATGATGGATCAGCTTTCGAGCGTGCTGGAGTGACTAGCGTCTGGAAAAAGAAGGCTTAAGGGGTTCGAGGATGAGGATTCTGCTTCCTTCAGGCTGAAGGATTCCACTTGGGCTGTTTGTTTTCCGATACGGATTACCGAATCTGTGAGATTAGGCGAAGTTTTGGTATCTTTGGATTGGCGAGGGCGCGCAGCGAGCCATTTCGGCGGTTAAACGGAGATTCATCTTCGAAGGATGATATGGCTTTTGGTTTTTGGAACTATGTACAGGGTGTAACAAAATTTAGTGTCATGGTTTTAGCTTTTAGCAGATGGTTGTACATCTTCGGATCGGTGAAGATTTGTTAAAAGAAATTGCCGCAATTGGCAGTGGTCATCTGTAAGTTGTGATGTTTTTACTGTCCTCTATTTGTTTACATCCGTTCCGTTTCCAAAATAATGGTGACCAAATCGAAGCCGCTGTTCATGGACGATTGTTAACAGTCATAAACCATGATGGTTCTCAACTCGAGGAACAGAAGACGACGTTAAAACATTTAACATTCTTTTATAAGAGAACGGTTGAGTTGCGGCCTATGGTTCCTTTGACAAGTTTGGTCCCCATGGTGAGTAGAATGCTGTACAAACATAAACAAATTTGACCTTGAATGTCAAGGTCAAAGTCTACTTTGCGACAATTTCTTTTAACAAATCTCCACCGATCCGAAGGTGTACAACCATCTGCCAAAACCATGACACTAAATTTTGTTATACCCTGTACAGTAAATAGTCGATCGAGGAAAACGGTGCTGTGGAACTGTACGATCTAAGAAAAACTAATATCCCTTCCAAGGACCTGCCTCCAAGTGGTCGACGCACTGACGGTCGCATCGATTGCTGGCTCCTTCCCCGGCCAGGTCTCCTCTCGAGGGTGTTCTCTCCTCCTTTGTCAGCTACTTTCAGGCCGGCAGGCGGCGTATATCGCCGCTGTTTCAGCACGCTCCGCGAGCAAGAGGGTAACCCGGCCTTCGATTGATCCCAATTGAGTTAGAAATCGTTAACGGAGTCTGATTGGTCTGCATTTGACACAAAAGAACGGCCGAGCCTGTTTTGTCGTTAACTTTCCCACGACGCCGTGCCGCACCGAAGGCTTTTCCACGAGCAGCGTCTTCTGATTCCGTCTAAGCCGGATGAGGGTCACGGGTGCCGGATATATAGACGGTGGAAGAGAACGGAATGGCTCTTTTCGCGAGAAAGTTTGATATGGACGCTCTTCGGTGCCTCTAATTGTGTGCGCTACTGCTGGCAATTACCGAGACAACTTCTGCGCAGAGAGGAGCTAAGGAAATTCCTTATAAAATACTCCGGCTCACATATTCGTTCGTAGCACTGAAACTTTTCATTATAGAATAAGACGGAAACTTGTAGGAAAATTAATTATGTAAATCGTACACAGTGCTACAATAATTTGCATATGACATACATTGTTAAAAAATTTTATAAAAAGAAATTAAACCGACTTCGAAAAACGCATTAAAAAGTATAAAATAATTTACATTTAATTTATGTGAATACACACGCACTTAAATACAATACAATCTTTTCGGAGGCGACGCAAAATTGTAAAATTTTCCAAATGACAGATGTTGCTGATTATGATTTCATTGGAATATGGTGGACTTGGAAATCAGTAGGTGGGAAGAGAAGATACAATACTATGTGAAAGCATGTAGAAGGATTTAAAGATTTTTGCTTTCTTCTTACCCAATTGGAAATTATAGAATTGCCCTCCTTTTCAAACCTAGCTGTGTATTGATATTTGCTGATTTTATAAGTATTTGTATCATTCAACATTTTTAGCACTTCTGAGTTATATACGTCTTCATCAACTATAACTGTTGTACATATTACCTTTATCAGATTTAAGCATCAATAGATTACTGTTTTGTTTTATAAATTGTTTCGTTTCTTTCATTTCAGATTTAGATAAGAATTTTTTATTTGACTTAGGTGTATGTGTAATGTAATTCATAATTTTGTTAATCAATTTCATTCTGGTTGATGTTTGTATATTGTCGTAGTCGGTAACCTTGGTTAAACCAACCTCTATTGATGCAATGAATTTAGGTGAAGTAATATATAATATTTCTTATTAGGAACGTCAAGTGCATGCTTGGGTCCTAATTTCAAAACTTTTTCAATACACTTTGGAATCTCTATGTTTGTAAGGTTTTTTAGCCAGTAATTATTCTTTACATCCAAAAGATTGTCATTATCGTTGTTAAGTATGATGTCGCTTGTATCTACTAATCTATTGAATTTATTTATGCCTTTTCTTTTTATATTCTTTGAACAGTTTGTTCAAAGTTTGTTCTATTATCGTATATCTGGAAATAGGAGCATTCAGTTTGATGGTCAATCAGTGGATGACATACTCTGTTGCACGCGCGACCATAATGTAATAAAGACGTATTTTCGTTGGAGTAGATTATTCCGCGCGTAGCTACTTACGTCCGCCACTGGAAAAGCAGCTTAAAAAAATAATAAAATCGAAATTCAGCACGGCGTATTATTCCATGTCTGGAAAATCATCTGCGCCGTTCTGTTAATACGTAAACCGAGTTGAATCTTGTGATTTATTCGAAGTGCGACATTAAGAGAGCAAACAGTATGAAAAGGATATTTCTCTAGGACAGAGATACATATTTCGAACATCTCCGAGGTCGTCAAACATGCTAATCCACTTAACAAAGGGCTCTCGTCTGACCCGAATTAGGAGAACGTGCGGGAATGTTTTCGAAAACAATTTCTGTACATTTCGTTTGCATATTTGCACAGTTTTTTGTTGACCGATCGAAATAGAATACGAGCAGATATTTTCCGCGGCGAAAGATATTCATTGTACGATATAACAATAATATTTGTTCCGCTCGTCCGCGTTAAGGCTGTCCATCGGCATGCAGCGCAGCCCGTATTCACCTGAAAATGACAATTCGAAATGATGTTGGTTTTTTACGGGCGAGATCGAACGAACGGCCGGCTCTACTGTAAATAGCATGGAATTGGAAAAAGTTGCGTCTCCGAAAAATGAAGCTTGTAATTGTTCCCGAAAAATCCCGTATTGTTTGGTGAAAACAATTGAACCGAAACATATAAAGCTTCCACGCAGTGTACACGTCGGCCGGGTCCCAAGTAAATCGAACAATTCCGAGCAATTTCAAGGAAGCACCTTCGCGAACAACGCTTCAAGTTCAAAGCTTGAAACGCTGCCGTCAGCACGTTTCAAGTAGTATTTACTCTTGACCATAACTTTGTTAATTTTGCAAATATTTAAACGAAATTTCTGGGGAGCGTAGTTCGAGCGTATTTGCGGGTCATCTTCGAATCGATTTCTTTGCACGGGGCTCCGAAGGGCTTGACCTCTTACCATATAATCAGAAGTCCGATGAATATTTTAAACAGGAATTTACTAAATATGAATGCGCCTTTATTTTCGGACGAAATGAAATCCCATTCTTCAGCGACCAATATTTTACTGTCGAAGTAACGATGACCTAAATCTATGCACGCGTAAATATACATTTTTTCTTTCCTCTTCTGTGAAATCGAGGGTAAAGAAAATCGTGCACGGGTTGATATTCCATCGCGACTAAATCGCGACGCGTTTCCGGTTCCGCGACCGTGCGATTGATTAATCGTGGAAGGAGGAGGAGGACGACGAGTTGGACCGTTGTCGTCAACGTGTTTAACGACTCGGACGGACGTAACCCTTGTTACACAGGTTTTTGCGTATCTCGGATCGGTAAATTTCAAGCGGCAATCGTGCACCGCCGGAAGGGGTCGGATATTACGCGGCGCGTTTTATAGCGAGCGTTTTACAAGTGCCTACACTCGAACGCTATGAAAAAGTAGTTCGAGATCCTCGCGCGCCTTTCGTACGGTAGTAGCTTTAAAGGCGGGGGTCTCTTCGGGAGTCAAAGGAATCTTTAAAGGATTTCGTTCGTCGGTGTGAACATGAGACGGAAGGTGAAAAAGAGAGAGAGAGAGAGGACTATGATTTTTGCGAAATATGTAATTCGACGGTATCGCATTATGTATATCGACAATGTTGCTGCTCAAATTGTCAGCCGTTCGAGAAACACGCGACGCAATTCTCTTTTTCCGACGATTCCGCACGACGAAGATCGTCGAGGCTATATTGTGCAAAAGTCTCGGGATACACGCCGGCAAGATAATACCTCGTTAGCTCGTGAATGAAATAAGACCGTCGGATATTATCTTCCCTCGGTTATTAATCTCTGGAAATAGTAATAATGATATGGCCGGTTCGTCGGGAAATAAAAAGGCGCTCTGTTATTTCGTATTAACCTTCGCAAAGTAATGTGGGAGTCTTAGAGACCCCCAGAGCTTCAGATTTTTGAAAAGCATTTTTATATGAATAAAGTTAAATCTGTTTGTTTACTTTTTATCCTGTGCTATTCCTTATCCCAATTTTATTAAAATCGAGGCTATTTACGAAATTCATTGATTCGGGGTAAAAGAGACACTATCTTGCTATGTACATATTTATGTGTTATTAGTAGACTGCGGATCTTTATGCAAAATAAAAATTGTCTGCATCATGATGCAGATCGATGCGCATCGATTGCAAGGAATAGGAATTAAATTGAATGTTATTTCTTCCCTTAATGATATGAATATACGAGAACGCATATATTGACATTTTCAATTTAAAAAATTTTCCCAACACTTCTGAATTACATCTACTCAATTTCACTATAAATGCATAAAGATCCGCAGTCTAGTTATTAGACCTTACTTTGCGAGGGTTAACCGGCCGGCGATGAAACTGTTTCTTGAGCTACATACGTGGCTTTAGGAAAATAACCGTTACCGGAGTCTCTACACGCCTCGTCAATGTATCTGTCAACTATTTAAACAAATTGGATGGAATTGTCGTCTTTGTGCAGCCAAATTACCGCAATACCACATTACAATTCGAAGTTGAGAAATAGCGTCTGCTGCTCGCTAAGGTCTCGCAGCGCGCTCCCTTAACAAGGGAGAACTGTCAATAAAACTCGCAGCCTCTTTGTTGCAGCATCCGAGCAACCCAGTTACCGTATTTGTCACGTTAAAATTCGAAGTCCGTCTGAGCCAGAAAATTTACTGGCTTTTTATCTTCCATCCTCGACCCTGCCAAGAGTATTGAACGATCGATCGCGATTGCGAAGATAGGACGCGGCAAAGTATAGTCGTGCGTTGACCTACAGTCCACACAGGAAACATATGAAGTCTCTCGACACACGGGCCGCGAAGTTCTTTGTGCCGGTAGCCAAAGAAAGGAAACCGTCTTCGATTTGGAAGTTCGTCTAACAAAAGGCCGGCCCGTTATTTCGAGAAATCCTGGTGTATAATGATACTGGTAGAGATGCAGCGAGAAAAAACGTGTCGCCGTCGCCGGCACAGTTCAAAGAATGTCCCATACGCTGTTCTTCGTTGCGTTCGAAACTTTCATCGTCGATTAAACCACTAAATACAGTTGAAATTATATCTTGTTTGCTGTCATTTTAATCAGAGAAATGCCAGAAATAAGCTAGTGACAGTCCCATAAAAAGATAATGGAAATTAAGAAGTTTGGATATTCGATTCACTCGAGTCAATGTTGTGGTGTTCACACCGCTATACCCGAGCCGACATCAATCGTCGCCGCCCTGCGGAGCGACTCGGCGTTGACAGGCAGTAGAGTGAGTAGGCACTGGACAACGATCGTGCCCACGATTCTATTATAAAGTTCGTAAGACAATAGCACGCTGAGAAGCGATAATTGCTGACGTGAACGGCGCGGCAGGCAACGAGGAATCAAAAGGGCAAATACTTCATCGGTATTATCGGACGAAGGGATCCGCGCATTGTCCAACCAGATTTCACGGATTCGTTTAATCGGGAATTTCTTCTGCAGCCTTTTTCTTCTGCGTTTCCCTTTCTACATGGTTTATCTTCCACCTGCCTGCCCCCGTTGCGCAATATTCCGCGAGGTGGCAATTTTCCGGGAAGATTTTCGTGGAACACGGATTCATCGCTGCGCGAAAATCATTAAATCTGATATTAAATCCGGGCGTCCTCTGCCGCGCTTTCGATTCGCGGACCGCCGCGTGCGCCCGGGAACGGAATGCGTGTTGTTGCATAAAACGCAATAACGACTAATCTCCATTTAAAATGGAAATAAAAAAGGGGCAGCGCGAGAGGAATTGGACGTTTGTTACGGATACCTTTTTCCCGGGGACTGCGCGCATTGTGCTCCCCGATGCTGGCCATCGGTATTTAATTTCTCGCGTGCTCTCGCGCGACAGCACGCATCACGATAAGAGATTTCAGAAATATTTTTTTTATTAAAAACTGTCCCCGTCCTCCATTCACCGGTCGTGTTCGTACGAACGTTAATTCCGTTTCGATTCGGTCGCGCTTCTAATTTTCAGTCCGAACGAAACCGAGGACTCTCTCGAAATGTTATAACAATTAAATTCGGGTTATACAGCGCACAATGGATTCCCCGGTCGTGTTGCGTTTTCTCTTGCCGCCCCTCCCTCAAGACGGATCTCTACGGTCCCACAAAAAATTCACTTCACTCTCCGGGGCGAATAGAAAAAAGAGGGAGAGAGAGAAAACGAATCACATTGTCCCCGTCATTTTTTATGTACCGGTTAACGAATGGATCTTTTTGCCTTGCTCGTTCCACCTCTTCCGGCGCCGCTTTCTATTTTCCGTACTTTAACAGAGCCTGGATTTTAAATAACGAAGCCGTGGATTATTATTTCTGCTTTTAATCAGTCCGCAGTAATAGTGTCGCGAATAACGAATGCATTAGTCGAGTCGCGACCAGATTAATGACACGACTGCCGCGAAAGCTTCACTCGAGCGATAATCTTTTCCTTTTCTGGTCGGTTTAGTCGATAAAAATATGAAGTAAGACGTTCTCGTGATTTATTTTTAGTCATTCTTCGTTAGCACATTTTTCTACAAAAAGTTCTTCAAAAAATTCTCCGACTTTCACCGGAAGGACAAAAATTATTTATATTTCTCGCGATAGATGTAATTATTTGAGTAAAAGAAAATTTTTAATATACCGCGTTTTTAAAAGGGACGGAAAATTCACTTCAGTATGTACTAGCAATAGTTTTTTGCAATAATCTCGGAAACTATGACCGAGCACCGGATGGATGTATAGAGAAAAGTTGTTCAGAATGTTGTCCTCGACAATACAGGGTCATCCGTTTTTAAACGAACAAACGTAAACCAGCTATAAAGGACCCCAAATGAAACAATTTTTAACCCTACCACTTTTTTTGATTCGGCCTTGAATTTTAGATAATCGCAAAAACCCATAATTTTTCCACGACGTGCCCTATGCCAAAAAAACAAAGATCCGAAGGTCATACAAAAATATTTTGTTAACAAAAAAGATGCCCCTATTTATTTTAAACCAAACAAAGGAAAAATCATCAAGATTCATCACTGGAGTCCCGACATTTTCAAGTTTATGTGAACTAAAAAAATTATGGTTTTTTGCAATTTTCTAGAAATCAAGGCCGAAACAAAAAAAGTGGCAGGGGTAAAACTTGTTCCATTTGGGGTTCTTTATAGCTGGTTTACGTTTGTCCGTTTAAAAACGGATGACCCTGTATATGTCAAGGTCAAGGTCAAGGTCATCCGAGATGCCTTTCCTTATCGTAAGGTTTACCAAATAATTTTTCCTAGCCCTGCGTACAAATTCCTAACCCCATACAGATAGTCCTGAAAATTTGTGATTGTGAATTTTGAATAACTACGAAAATACTTGTAAGATTTAAGACAAAAGACGTGGGGCGCAAGGTTATAGTAAGGAGTGTAGAGAGTAGCTGTCGTTGAGAAAACTCACACAACAGTTCATATAATTTGCAGTGCAATAAAATTGTTAGTGACTTAGGGGAACTATTCATGCATCAATAATTATCTATTGCATGCGCCCCACATTTTTTATTTCAAATCTTACAAGTATTTTCAGAGCTATTCAAAATTCACAATTACAAATTTTCAGGACTATCTGTATCGGGTCAGGAACCTGCATGGGGCTAGGAAAAATTATTTTATACTTTTTAGTCCGTTTTAAAAACGTGGTTTTATATTAAAAATTTTTTTTATTTATATAATTATTTTCTGCTTTTTAGTTTTGTGTGTATGAAATTTTCCAATCGATTTTAAGCATTTTGATGAAATTATAGCAGAGACAAGTAGTTTTCACGTTTATTTCAGTTTGGCATATCGAAAACAAACGCGATCGGTATTGCGGCCGCTGCATATTGAAAACAAACGCGAGCGGTTGTGAAAACGAACTGCACGCATTCAGACCGTTTACCTCAACATACGAAGATTCAAACGAACTAAATAGATCTAGAACGTTCGATCGTGGAACCAATAAAATATTGCATTGTCATCCAGTTCTGAGCTATGTTTAAAGTTTCGAGTCTCGAACTCATCGGGAAGTTAGTTTAAAATCAATTAAAAAATTTGTACCGAACAGACAAACAAACAAACGAACAAACAAACAAATAGACAGACAGACAAGAAAGTGAGTTAATTAAACGTGGTACATAAAATGCCAATATTAATTAATATTTTAAATTGTTCAAATGTTCGCAGTCTAGCGACGACATCGTAAAATGTACGAACTGCAACAGATTGATATAAGCTGGCAAAATGATGATTTACTGAGAAATTACAGTGTATTCTAGTTTCTGGGAAGCTGGTCGATGCAAGAACCAAGCTCCGGAGCGACAGCGCAAAATGCTGGTGCTCCCCGGAGCAGCTACGTATAGCAATCTTGCTCGACTCAGGCACCGTCGCGTGGAGGTGTGAACCGTGTCTGCCGGAAACATTACACCAACGTTCCGCAAACGTTGCAAAGCGACTCGGTTCGCCAGGGGGTTGAACGACTGGTCAGCTGACCAATTAAAACCTCCGGACCGGTTGCCATTGATCCGGAACGTGAACGGGTTACGGTTTAACAGCGAACCATCCCCCGCGACACACAACAGGGATATCTCGACCTCACCGGCGCGGAAGCTAGCCAATTTTTGTAAAAGGACACTCGAAAACCCTTGACCGCTGGCAACATCGTGAGATCGAGTCAAAGATGAGGCCGCGAGCGAGCGCTTCGTAGTATACATAATACATACATATGTATACATCTCTACATCTTTGTCCAGCTCTTCCAGTTCCGTGTTATACCCGGCTCGAAAAAATCCAGAAATTACAAATTAACCCCGGGAAGATGAATTACAGCCGTCTGTGCAACTCTGTTGGCAAATAAAGTCGGCAAGTTGTGTGCTTTAACATACGTGCAAACGAGATCACGGCCGAAACGAGACCGCGTGCAACTTCTCAGAACGTTTCGTACACTTTGGATTTTCGCGTAAATATAACCTTTACAAGTCTTGCAAATATTGCGTACGAATAAAAAATTCAGAGGGTCGCAGTTGTAAAGCCTCTTTAATGGAACTGCCTAAAGAAAATTCGTTGCAGCCGCTGCGCTGAAGCGTGAAGCCAGTTGGCCGAAGCAAACGCTGCTGGCAAACCTGTAAACTAAATCAATCGAGTTATTACGGTTTTAACGTTCGCTCGTGGGCAAACTTCACTATTTCGTGTCGTACAACAGAAAATAGTCTGATTTCTTCTTCCAACAATTGTAATACACTCCTCAAAAGAATTAAGGGATCACTTGTGCGAACCCGAAAAATTGGTCCCACTTTACGTGATCATAACTCCGTCAAAAATTGCCGTATCGATATCGTTAAACAATGGTTTGAAAGCCTGAAACTTCTAGTTACAAATGCTCTGTTTCAAATATGTAGTTGCTATATTGGTTTTTTACAAAGTTATAGCGAGATGAAGACAACATTGACGGTTAACAAAAATTTTGTGCAACTTTGGAACATCACACGGGGAGCAACAAATTTTTTTGATAAATTGCGTTAATATCATTTGGAAGGGCTATTTTTCCTGTGTAAATTGTGTGATTGTTGAATATTGTGCGATTTTTTTTATCGAGTTATTCAATATTGAAGTAAATATGGGCAAGAAATCGATTTTGCAAAATCCTGAGGTCGTAGACAAATTTTGAGACCAGATTTGAAATCAGCGTGAAAAAATCTACGGGAAATGATATATAGCATTTATATAGAACCACATTTTCTCGAAATTCTACATGTTTAACGAATTTTCTTTACGTTAAAAAACGTTCGTACAATAATCTTCCTGCTTTTCCAATATTCTGCAAAGTTTCAGCTTTAATTTTTAAAACATTTCATCGCTCTACATCATTTCCATCGAAAGTTCTTTGATTTTGAATCGAGTTTGGCCCAAATTTTCCACTATGGGCCCGGCGCACAGTGGGCCACATCGGCGCGCTAGCTGTTCACGCGTATTTCACCATTATTTCAAAACATAAAGACCACATTAAATATACCGTCGGATTCGTCTCGGCATCAGCTATAATATTATTGAATAAAAAATATATAGTTATAAATAAATAATGAAGGTAAACACAATTTTTTATTAAAAAAAGAAATTATTGAAATTTTTTGTCTTTAGATTTGTAGAAGACTAAGTACTGATTACTTTTTGTAGAAAACATTTTTTTGTTACACCACCGGAAATGCTGTAAACTCGTGTGAATAACGAATAACATTTGAAAACTGGCTATTCAGGCATTCAAACAAGAGTAATTCATAATTATTGAATGAATGAAGTTTATTATATTTAATGAAATAACAAAAATGTGTTATTACTGTCTTATTTAAAAAATTACAAAAATTCAAACAAGATTAAGTATTATATTTTACAAAGTTATTGACTATATTCGATTGATCATACGGATTTTCTGCTTATATCTCTGTTTATCTATGAATAAAGAAAAATCTATACTATAATTCCTCTTAACAAAGGTAAAATACAGGTCTTTAATATGGAAAAACTGCTCTGATGCTATACACTACGATGCAGTATGTTGTATGGTCACGGTGTTAGAGGTTCTGCTCGATGCTCTGGAGGACTCCAGTTCGAATTCTCCTCAACTCAAATATACTACGATGTGTTACTATAATCTTTCAAATACAACTGATTCAACTGTGAGCTAGTAACAAGTTCGAATGTTTATCAATGGTCGTATAATCTAAAAAATTCATAAGATAGGTCTGGGTTAGTTCTTTACACTCTTAAGAGCTGTTGAGTGATCGTCAATGCGTCTCGCGCAACGCGATTCGCCGCGGAATTGCGTGACACGCGACGCTTTAAACCATCATAATTTCCAAGTTTGGGTCGATTTGGGTGTGAAATTTGCAGGATCTTTTAGAGGAGACGTTGCTGAAAATGTTTCACTTTGTTAGAGCACGACACTATATAACACTTTTAACTTATCCCTTGTCAAAGGTGAAAAACTTTGACGGTATTCCTTAGTTGACTAAGTATTTTTTTTTATAACAAATTATGAACATTAATGTTTAGTTCCTGGTGCGTTGTCAACATAGATATACATTCTTCATACAAAAAAAAATTGGGCACTTAATCTTTAGTAGGTTTTCCAGGACGTCGTTATGAAGAAAAGGAATTTTTTCGGTGATAAATCGTATCTGAAAAAGTTTGATCTTTGAACGCTTATTGTAACGAGAGTTTTTAATAACATTAATTAATATTATCGTTTTTGAATGCAATGGACATTTAAGAAACATTGTACATTCATTAAAAATCGATATGAGGACTTCGATTTTTTAGCTCATGAACAGCTAGCGCGTCGATCTGGCCTACTGTGCGGCGCGGCGCACAGTGGTCTAAAACGCGAGAAGTGACATTTTGGTATAACTTCTAAGCTATTAAAGATATCGACGTGAAATTTGGGGTATAGGATATTAACATGTAATCTTTTTTAATAATATATAATGTGGTATACTTTTCGTTTATTTAATAGCTTTTTTAACTATTTTTTTACACATATTTGCAAATTTAACAACTTTTAGCAAATTTTTTTGAAACGGAATACATTCAGCTTAGTCAATATATTATTCTTCTAAATTTTTTAGAAATCGCTGTTTGAATAAAATTTGTTTCTTGATTATCCTCCAGAGAAAATTTAAAGAGAAAGCCTCCAGAGAAAATTTATCTGATCCTTATTACGGTTACAAAATTTTTGTTAACCGTCAATGTTGTCTTCATCTCGCTATAACTTTGTAAAAAACCAATATAGCAACTACATATTTGAAACAGAGCATCTGAAACTAGAGGTTTCAGGCTTCCAAACCATTGTTTAACGATATCGATACGGCAATTTTTGACGGAGTTATGATCACGTAAAGTGGGACCAATTTTTCGAGTTCGCACAAGTGAATCCTTAATTCTTTTGAGGAGTGTAGGTTAGAAATCATGTGCGATTTAAATGCATTTAAAGGCCCTTCTACCGTGCCATAAACGCGTGCAATCCTCTAATGCGAATCATCGAAAACTTCCGAGTTTTATTACAGACGAAATTTTTCCGCGTCTCAGATATAGTTAGTACACATTTTGATTAATTTCCGTGCAAGCAAACGCTCGGAGCTTCCGGGCCGCGCCCTGTGTGCATTTCCCATAATGCCGCTTGGTGCAGTGGATTCTCCGGTGGAAAGATCGTGTGTTTCTTGAGAAACGGTGCTGCGCTTCCACTTGGAGTCCCATTCGGGCTAATATCGAGGCGACAGCAGGAACAACAATCCTCGACGCCACGGATCCCCGATTCGCGTAACACCTACCGTGAGCATGTGCAGTTGTCGTCGCATTCCTGCAGATCGCGACACACATGCGCTCGCTTGTGTACCGGGGGAAGCTGAGGAGGCGACCTGTTAAAGGCGGGACACGCCGAGGCGAGTTTCTGTCCGCAGGAATCTTGTCCCGTCTACGATCGGGAACCGATAGAACCGTGTTACCTATCGTCCACTGCCTTCCACTCGGTTGTCCGCATTCCCATTTCGCCGTTCCACCATTTTCCGCGAATCTCTCCGTTGCGCCGCGTCGAAACGAAACGAATCGAAACGATTTTTTCCGCATTTGCAACGCCAAGGAATTCGCGGGTCTCGCGATTTCACTTACGGGGCACTGCACTCTACGCAAGGGCGCATCCAAATCGGCGATCGAGGCTCAGTTGTTCATCTCCTAATATTCATTTGAATTTCATCGATCACATCTGCTAGAAATAAAAGATTAAACCAACTTCGAAAAAACGCACCAAAAAGTATAAAATAATTTCCATTTAATTTATGTGAATACACACGCACTTAAATACAATACAATCTTTTTGGAAGCGGTGCAAAATTGAAAATCGGATCAAAGATATATCTTTCGTTTGAGTATTCACAAATCTCCGTCTGAGATTTACAAAAACGTATTTCTCTGTCAACCATCACATTCCAAATCGTAATTTATAAATATCTGAAAGCCGCAATCAATATACTGTTCCTAATATCTAACATTCAGCGGAGTTCACAACGGCATCACCAACCTACGCTTTCGCAAATAAAATCGTAAAAAATAAAAAAATGCAAAATTCTTTTTTCACGGGACCACCCCGGGGACATACTCTACAAAATGCAAAAGGTTTCGTTCCGACCGGTCCATCCATCTCGGCGTAATCGGTGAACATACATAGAAAAAAAGGCACATACAGATCGAATTGAGTAACCTCCTCCTTTTTCGAAGTCGGTTAAAAATAGATAAAATCTGGAAAAGAGGAAGAATGTTTTTGTCGATATCGGTGATTCGATAAGACGCCCGGTCGGTGATCCGGCACTGCGACACTATCCGGCCGGGTGTTTCGATTTTTCGATTTTTCTTCCCGGTTTTTTCCCCACCCGTAGCGGAGTTGATTTAATTGGGAGAGCGAACGGCGCGCCGAGGAAAGTTATTCGGCGCACGTTCACTCGCCGCGACGTGATTCCGGTGGAAGAAGATGATGATTCGTGTCCAGGATACGTCGAAGAGGAAGAATGAAGCTGCACCTAGATAGTAGATTCGTTGCTGTTCATCTTGATTTCCCGGGGAACATTGCGTCGCGGCCGTGGAACGAATTTGACAGGGTTTCCCCGTCCAGTCGGATTTGATAGATTCGCTTTTGACCCGTCGTCGCGTCGCGTCGCGGCGGAAAGAACATGAACGGTGAAACGCGTTCATTTCTCTTCGTTCGCGGTATTCTAGTAAATTGTTCCGGCTCGTTTTTAATTAGGAAAAACCCAACAACCCATTGTTTCCTGTCTTCGCCAGGAAAGCCGGGGGCCTTCCGTTTTAAATGTCCGTCGTTTCGAAAATGAATGTTACGCCCCGTCCGTTGGCTCTTCAGCGCGAGTCTTGATTAGGGGAGATTTAAATACTAGCCGGAGATACAGCTTTTTTCCGAAAGTAATTAAATTAATTAATCGATGACCCAGCTTTCGTAGTCGACGGACTCGGCTCGGCTTGAAAAACTACTCGGCTCCAGCTCGCCTTTCCACCTTCCGCTACTTTATTACTCTTTCGAGAGCAGTTTATTGAATCGACAGTTTTTCGGGCCGCTTTTTCAGTAATGGAAATTAGGCGGCAGCTTATACTCTTCGTCGAGCGTTTCATCTGATTACGAATCGGACGGAAAATTCATTCGGCGCCCCATTCAAGCCTGATTTCGGTGTTTGCACGACGGAAACGCGAAAAATCGAACGATTGGTTACAGGTGTTCGTGCGAAAATCGAATCCTCCAGAAAAGTACAGCATTTGCGAATGGAGATTATAACGTACTGAAAACTGTTAGCTTAAAAATCTACGGAATATTGCAAAACCAAAAAGCATCGGAGATAAACGCGTAGTCGCCCCGCAACAATTGCTCCACTTGATTATTGTTGGAAAACTGTGCGATCAAAGAGAAGAGTCAACACATTAGCACATTTACTGCCTACTTGGAGTTATCTTCCCGTAAGTAATCTCTCCAATGGCGCCAGCTACGAGTTAATTCCTAGACAACGGTTCTGCGTGTAAAACCAGATACGAAAGCACTTGTAGCAAATAGATGCAATTTATGGCCCGTGTGCATCTGCGATAATATTATAGTTCACTCGTGTTTGCTCACGCATTATGATTCCGCACTGAATGAGTGGAATTAAACATTACAGTGAAAACTATTGAATTTTTACCCTGGGGTTCAAACGATCTAAGCGCAATTTTTATTCGGACGGGAAACGGAATAATGGAAAAAATTGTATGAATAATGCGGTATACGTAGTTAGGAACAAAGAAACAGCTAACACACGCTAACAGTATTTCTCACCGTGGACGATTAAAAAAGAGCGTGATCGTTCTCGATTGGTTTGGGATTCCCGGAGGCGTTATCTTCGATTGCCACCCCCGATTCTCCTGGCACGGTGCGAGACTCGATTAACGAAAATTTTCGTTCGAGAATCTTCAGCCGTCAGCCTGTTTCCGCTATCGGGTGAACTGCGAGGGTCACGTGGATTCCCGATGCCAACGCGATGCAACGCGATTTCCCGCGTGGTCAATTACGCCGTTACTTTTGCTCGAGCTCCTGGATTCCGGTTCGATCTGGACCAGCGCGCACCGATGCTCGATTGTGCAACTCGATCGAGATCGTCTTTGCGCAAAACCGACATCATTATCCGGCCAGCTTAACTACACTCCTCAAAAGAATTAAGGGATCACTTGTGCAAACCCGAAAAATTGGTCCCACTTTACGTGATCATAACTCCGTCAAAAATTGCCGTATCGCTATCGTTAAACAATGGTTTGAAAGCCTGAAACCTCTAGTTTCAGATGCTCTGTTTCAAATATGTAGTTGCTATATTGGTTTTTTACAAAGTTATAGCGAGATGAAGACAACATTGACGGTTAACAAAAATTTTGTGCAACTTTGGAACATCACACGGGGAGCAACAAATTTTGATAAATCGCGTTAATATCATTTGGAAGGGCTATCTTTCCTGTGTAAATTGTATGGTTGCTGAATATTGTGCGATTTTTTTTATTCGAGTAATTTTTGACGGAGTTATGATCACGTAAAATGGGACCAATTTTTTGGGTTCGCACAAGTGATCCCTTAATTCTTTTGAGGAGTGTTAATACAATCCTCCGCACTTGAAATTTTCAAAATTCCAATTTTTCTAGGTACGAAGAAACGTTTAATTTTCGAGTTAAAGTAGCTCCGACTGCAAAGGGTTAATATTAAAACGTGCGAAGATGCTCTCTGACCTCCTTCCAATCAACCTAGTACCACACTGATAAGCAGACTGCGGATTCTATGCATTTATAGCAAAAATAGATAGATCGATAGACTGCGGATTGTATCTATTTATAACGAAAATGAGCACGTACAATTTCAGTGGACATATCAACAAAAATGTTAGATAAATTGAATGACGATTTTATTATTAAAAAAGGAACTGCATTTTCGTTTAACAGAAAAGTCGATTTAATTTTGACGAATTGCCTGATACCATGAAGACACGTTATTTAGTGTTATGGAGATTTCGCGTTTTCGGTGGTCGGCAGTGATCGGATCACGGATTAGTTCGAACGGGGTATTGCGCGTTTAAAATTCAATGAGTCGAGACGGAACGGAAGCTGGACGAAAGACGATTCTCCGAATGACTTCGTCCGCCCCCGTTTTCTCCAGGTTTCACGGAGGAAGTTTGCGCGAAACTCACCCGCACACGCTCCCTTTCTCTCTTTCTCGTCCTCCTGGCCCCCGAGAGTTTAATATCGGCATTTCAATATTGGAATTTTGTCTTCCTCCCTTTTTTTCTACGGCTCTGCTCTGCTTGTCTCTCCTTTTTGTTTGGCCCGGTTACGTTCTCGCAAAAGAGAAACCCTGTTCGGTTCGAGGTCGCGTGCGCGCCGCTGTGCTGTGTGTTTGCCTTGCATCGTTGCATCCGGCTGCAACGGCGTGTCGGGTTAACCGAGAAGTTGGCTTAGGGTATCCGGGCTCGGTCTAAATAGGCAATTCAACCTCCCTACCGGCTCGAGTGTCGTGAGACTCGATGCCAAGTTGTGTGCGCGACACGGTGCATCCTAGGGCATCCTAGGGAAATCGATGGGACCAGGTCAGATGGTTTTTCAAAAATTCCTATTCCTTCGGATCTTGAGAGAACAGTGGCTAAGGTGCATAGGGTGCATCGAAGAGAAATTCTGCCGTCTTTCGATCTGAAAATTGTTGCTGCTCGACAACGGGGCGAATCTTTAGAAAATTGAGAATACATACTTGGAAATGTGATTTACTTCGGAATATAGTGAAATTCCTAGTAAATACGAACACATTCTGTCGATAGATACTGTGAAAATCACAAAAGTCTATATTTTTGTGAAAACGTGTCTCAATTCGTGAAAGGAGCTTTTGAGAACAAAATATTTTGTGCTTTCCATATTTTTGCACGTTCTTTTCGCGGTACGCTCTCTCCCTCTCTCTTTCAATCGTTTGGCTTGTTAAGCTCTTTGTTTGTACAACATTTTCAACGGTGTATGCGATTTTGGGATTGTGGATTTTCCGCGCGGTTGCACTATGCAAATGCGTGCAACGTAATGAAACGTAATTTTCCTGTAGAAGGCAATCGGCCGCATTTTTGTTCAGGTTTTTCTACAAGTAAGTATTTGTACAGATTGATCGATGAAAACAATGCCTGAAGCCTCGTTGAACGTTTTCGTTGGTTCAAGAAAAATATCATGGATTTCGTGTAATTCTTGCGCGCAGTTGCACAGCTGCATTCACCGGTATTCACTATAATAAATACGCATAGAAAAATCGCTCGGCCCGCGGGTAATCTCGCAGATATATTAACCGGGAACGAGGAAGCATGTATATTAGCGGGAGGGAAAAGATTAGAACGGTATCAGGCTCCTGTCTCTAACTCTTTCTTTTTCGCTATTAATGCTTTTTATGCTTTGTAAAACGAATCGGAGAAGCACCGAGCAGAGTTTAATCTGGAATATCGAGCAGAGCCCGAGGAAAAATCCGGGAAAACTTTTGGCGCGACTTAATACAACAGCCGCGCTGCGACGCGCCGCGCCGCCACGAAAAAACGCGAAAATATTGGAAATGTTATTTAAAACAGGGATTGGCTGTCTTGTGTGTGTGTCGGTTATCGTAAATTCCCATTTTCGGTGCAGTTGCTTCGGCATCTGCGATCGATTCCACATGCGACCACCGTCGAGGCCAATAAATCTCCTCGTACCGGGGAAATGTCATACAAATTATTAATTACTAATTCAACCGGCGATCACGGCACGATCTTTACGAGCATGCACTGCCAAAATTAATGGCGTATCGAACCTTTTAAGTAGAGCGTAAACGTGTTACAAATTGGATAAAAGCAATTCCATTTTTGCGGGAATGATGAATGTGAATAGTTGATCGATTCCGAACGAACAATTCGATTCACATTGTTAGAATGCTTCGCCTCGCCGAAATTAAAGCTGGTCCGGATTTTTTAGTCTTTTCAACTCGGAGCTATTTTAATCGAACGCGTTTGCTTATATTACACATCAATTTTTAGCAAATTTAGCAATATCCTGATTCAGAGTCACGGGGAAATTCCACTGTGAATAGTTCAATATTGACTGGGCCGAAAAGGCCACATTTCTCTTTCTACTAACGCAGAAAATAAATACAGTGGCCGAAATAATGATAGGTTCACTTCAATTTGTTGACACAATGTTGCGTTTAATGCAGTATTTTTAATTTTACTTATTATTATTTATTCATTCTAGTAAAATCAACGAAATACACTGCTTGATTGAATAACACAATGTTAATTAATGTCAATTACAAATTTTTTATTACAACACTTGATTCTTAGTTGCGAAATAAACATAGGTTCATTATGTATTTTCACATAAGAAATTAAAAAAAATAATTCTGTACTTAGTTGAACCTCCTTTGTGTTTTATAACTTCGAATATTCTGCGTGGAATTGATTAAATTAATTTTTGTAATGTTTCTAATATAATTTCAGACCACGTCTCTCTAATCCCATTTTTCATTTCTGAAACAGTGCTGTACTGTTTTCCATTGTCGTATAGCTTCCGTGCTAATATTCCCCAAAGATTTTCAATCGGATTTAAGTCCGGACTTCTTGATGGCCAGGGTAAAACTTCCATTTTTACACTCCCAAAGTAGTTTTTAATTGTTTTTGCACGATGTATTGCTGCATTATCGTGTTGGAATATTAAATTAGGTCCACCAATCTTGTCGCCATATTCATCCATTACGTACTCCAATAGTTCCTGATATTTTTCAGCATTGGTTTTTGGAAGGGGCCACATTATCGGACACATTCTCTTCCATGTACATTTTTGCATTTTTACACTTTTTCATCATGCAGATCGTGCCAGTAAAGCGGCCCTAGACGTTCAATAATATTGTCAATACGCCCATCAATAATATTGACGAGGCGCAATGAAAGGGCATATTGACCGTTTAGAAGGTGTTCAAACGCATTGGTCAATATATTGCAGCATATTGATAGAAATTTTGATCGAAGCGCATTGACGGGAGCCATAATGATGCGCGCATTGACGTTCAGGAGGTTCATTGTCAATATTTCGTCAATCTCGATAGATATCTCGCGCATGCGCGGGCGAAACAGTTAACGTAAATATGTATTTAGTCCAGTCAACGAAAAGTTGTAGAGGGAAATAACGAAACCTTTTCATTGTCAGTTATCATGGGACCTTGATCGTAACAAGCGGCGCTCGTATTTCCTGGACGAAAACGACGCACTATGGTCTGAATCATGCTTTTAACGCGAACGAAAAGTATTCCCATTCTCCGACTGTTCTAATGCTCGAGTCGCGAAACGTATTTACACCGGACACTTCAATTTACCATTGGGTTCAATCGTCCTAGTTAAGCAGCAATTGGTTATGTTGAACCTTAGGAGAGCCGCCGGGGGTGGCTACCATAGTGGCCAGGGATAAACCTGGTTTTTTCGACAAAATTTTCCCGAATTATTTCAGTCTACGCGATACTACGTGACAATGATCGAATCGCCGCTGCGCAGAAGCGCATAAAACGATAAAGGAAAACAGTTTTCTCGTTGGCGAACGAGTTGGTGCGCCGCCGCCGCGCCGGCAGCTTTGATCATGCAGCGATCGGAAACGCATGTGGCAGGGAGATTCTCGTCGCAATCTTGTCTGGATTCCCTTCCCCCTCAATTTGCACGCGTGGGACCCTTATAAAGGGGCCCCCGTGTCAGCTGGATCGGTCTGACAGCATCTTGCAGCGGGCGCGAGTGCATCGAAGATCGGTCGGTGTAGCAGCGGGGCGAACCTCCTCCGGCAACGGAACCGTATTCGGTTTTCGCGTTCAGTATCGCTCGGCTCGCCGTTCGAACCGGTGTCCTTCCCGGAGAAAGAAGGGTCTCCATATCTGGAGGAAAGCTGGTTCGCGACTCTCCAGTTTCGATCTCGAATCAATGATTTCACCTAGCCTAGACTCAGGGAGAGCCTGAGAGAGAGAGAGAGAGAGAGAGAGAGAGAGAGAGAGAGAGAGGGAGAGAGAGAGAGAGAGAGAGAGAGAGAGAAAGAGAAAGAGAGGAGTGTCCCTGGCGTTTATCGGGGAATCTTTTGTTTGGCCGGGAGAGTGTTCCCGGTAATCTCGAGAAGGGTGCAATTGTGATCTGAAAGAGGGTGGAGAAGCAGGGAGAAAGAGAGGACAGGAGCGGGGTCGGTTTAGAGTGGATCGAGGATTTTATTCGGCGCGATACGAGACCCGATGAACCTCGAAGGATGCTCTGAATAGACGCTGTACTTCGGTGTTGTTTTCGGTGCTATCTGGTTCTCTCGAAGCCGTTGCAGTTCCGCGGTGCACGCTCGTTGCAGTTCCCGTAGCAACGACGAACCGATACCTTTGGAAGCTGCAGAACACTGTTCAAAGCCTACCCGCTGTATAAGAAGCGCCCGGAGCGCAATTGGTGCACGACCAGGCAGCCTTGTGCACCGCCTTGTGCACCGCCTTGTGCAGCATCTGTGCACTGTCTTGAGCTACACGGCTTGCGAACCTGGTGCATCGTTTATCGGTGATAAGTAACACGAGTGGGCGGTGGGCGGTAGGGACACCTGACACACACACGCCATGAGGTCTCCGAATCCGGCCCGACACGTGTGCGCGCTGATGATGCAGCTCGCCTGCATCGCTTGCATCGCGTGCATCCCCGCGGTCGCGCAAATCGGCTTCTTTTATGAACACAACGATGATCCGCTTGCAGATATACACACGTGCACCGAGACCGAGTTCAAGTGCACCAACGGCAGGTGCATACCCAAGACGTGGCAGTGCGACGGGGACAAGGACTGCACCGATGGCGCCGACGAGGATGAAGCGACTTGCAGTAAGCGCATCTTTTTTTTTATTACTTGTTTATTTATGTGTATTTGCTGTTTGGTTCGTGACCTCGTGATTGGGCGCGCGGGGTCAGCGTGAAATCAAGTAACTTACCCCTCGCAAGGTTAAGGTCTAATAACCAGGGACCAAAAATAACAGTTATTCTAAAATTTTCTACGATAAAAATCATTAATAAACAGTTGATTATTATTGAAATTTAACACTTCAACTACCGGAAGCCTATTAATAGGATTTTCAATAATTTTGCTGTACCAAAAGAAAGCATAGAAATTTTCTTTTACATTGCAATCTTAAATGAAACTATTATTTTAAATTATATATATTCTAAATTACTGTTACTATTGATGGTTCCATTAAAAAGTGTTTAGCCATGAATCATAGATTTTTCAAAATTAAGCAATAATCACCGGTCGGTAATGTGTTACGATAATCTACACAAAATATAAAGAAAATAATTCGAAGAACAAAATAATTAAAAAATATCGATTTTTATACTTTTTGGTTAGAAGTAACATTTGTTAGTGTCCAAAAAGTTAGATCCACCTCGATAACTGTTATCGATGAAGAAAAACTGTTTCGATTGTTCAAAGCAGTTATCGATGAGAGAAGGTCATTTCGTTCACACATAACAATTATCGAGGAGAGAAATTTATCTGTATCGCTCATAACAGTTATCAATGAGAGAAATTAATTTCGATCGCTCATTACAGTTATCGATGAGAGAAATTCATTTCGATCACTCATAACAATTATAGATGAGAGAAATTTATTTGTATTGCTCATAACAGTTATCGATGAGAAAAATTTATTTCGATTGCTCATAATAGTTATCGATGAGAGAAATTTATTTCGATCGCTCATAACAGTTATCGATGAGAGAAGTTCATTTCGATCACTCATAACAATTATCGATGGGGTAAGTTTATTTCTATCGCTCATAACAGTTGTCGATGAGAGAAATTTATTTCGATACATAAGTGATCGAAATTAATTTCTCTCAACTATAACATTTACCAACAAAAGAACAAATTTTCGGTTACTTACAATCCTTATTTGTACCCAACATGATTTTAGTCGATGAAATACTTGTTATTCCATGACTTTTTTTCTTTTTGGTTATAACAGTTAGGGTCCCTGCTAATAACACATAAATAGTAAGGTGGGGTCTCTTAGACTCCAACAAATGAATTTCATAAATAGCCTCATTTTGATGGGATAAAGAATAAACACAGGATAAAAAGTTAACAAATAGATTTAATTTTATTCATATAAGAATGCTTTTCAAAAATCTGAAGCTGGGATCTTTGAGACTCCACATTACCTTGCGAATATTAATGTCAGTGTTGGGCAAACATTGTATTTAAAGACAATTGTGTTTAAATACAAATTTCGAATAACGAATAAAAGATACAAAATTTGTATTCGTTACTCGAAGGTTCGAATACAAAAATATCTTTCATTCGACTTTTATTTAAATAATCTTGTATTCGCCGAGAATGTATTCGATGAATAATAGTTACAAATTGTATTCAAAGTGTAACTATTATTCATCGAATACATTCTCGGCGAATATAAAATTATTTAAATAAAATACGAATAACAAATAAGAGTTATGTATCTTTTATTCCAATCGGTATTTACATAATTTTAATGGTTAGTTACTGGTTTATTCGTTACACCATATCGTAGTACAGAGATGGCATTGTAGAGCCGAGGCGAAAAGTATTTAAATACTGCCCAACTCCGATTAATATTAATATTTACCTATTCCGCGCGACATTTTCTATTTCAAGTCACGCTGACCCCACGCGCCTCATCAAGAATCAACGATTAGTCCTTTTAATGCTACGAGTCGAGCGTTTTTCTAAATACGACAAAAATGTCCAACACAGCAGATCGACGCTTTCGAGGAGAGCTACGGAAATTCTTTTTCACTTGTCTCTTCTTGATTCCCTTTCGTGCATTAGAAATTCTTTTTTCGTTCTGTTCTAAAATGAATTCTTTCAAACGCTCGGCGTTGGCGATCGGAGTTGGTAAACACAACCCGCACCGACCTTAGTTGGTAAACGCAGCTTATGTAAACGGATTAGACAAATATTGCGAACTTGTTCTCTCCTCCATGCTCCACCGTTGTTATCTCTGTTTTCTTCGTAGCTGTTTAGCGAAGCGTTTATCGTTCTATTGATTTTATAGATTTTTATTCCGACTAACGCTGTTCGTAGCAGGAAATGGTTGGGACATCCTGCACACGAGTGCACTTTATTTTGCTATTGATATGATATGATATGCCAGTTCTGGGAAAGTCGAACATACGTCATTGCGAACATCAAGTCGCAATTCCAGGAAGATCTCGGACTTGTTTAAATTTCATTCTGTCCATCGGAGACTCTGCCATGATTAGTTAGCAATGAAAGGACTAATGAAACTAAGCTGCAAATTTGAGATGGCTGAAAATGGAGTTCCAGCAAAAATCCTGAAGGCTAACGAGCATAAACTAGCGAGTCCGTGACGGAGTACGCGAATTTGTTTCGCTAATGCTCGCGCACGCGGAAACATTTTTGCGTATTTCGTATTTCCGATGCGCGTAGTTTACACGCGAACTAGAATCAGAATGATTTCGGGAACCGAGAGCACTCGAACAGGACAGTTGACAGAGAAGAGCCCCGAATTTCCATATTTTTCGCGCACGGGCATCCGTGCAGATTTAATTTTCGATATCCCGGCGAAATAAAGGATACAAACGTGCGACCGTTCGAAGAGCCGCGCGGAACAATACGCTCGATTTTATTCTCTATAAAGCAGCCGTGAAAGTTATTCTCTCGCTCGCAACGGGCCGGATAGAGAAAGAAAAACAGCCCGTAAACGGTTCGTTTGTTACATTTAACAGCTAAATTATTGCGCGGGGACAAATCGAACCGGCAAACAGACCGAGTCCGTCCGGAAACGTGCGCGCACGCGCCTACCGTCCGTTGAGCAATCCGTCAAAAAATTCACCGATGAAAATTAAATTCCCGTTAGAATGCAAGAGCGTGAATTATGTGTATATAAAACGACAGGAACGAGCACCGATTGATGTTTTATTCGAATCTATTTGATCCCTAGTCAGGTTTTTATTTATTTTTTTATTAAGCAATTTACTGAAAAGTGTTCGCCGATGAAAATAAATTGGTGTTAGATTGTTGGAGTGTAAACTATACATCGCACGATATTAAAACATGTCGATTAACGTTAGGAGGCGGTGGAAGTGTGTTTGAAATTTTCAAAAGTGGAATTCGAACATTGTGTGTCTGCGGCTGACTGAACTTACTGACGCGTTCAAACAGGCTTCACTGAATGCGCAGCCTTATAAAAATAACCAAATTGAATTTATTTGATTGATTATTATTTTATTCCAGAAATGCACTTTCGCAATTCACATAATAATACAATTATATCAGAGATTTTTACTCAATATTGTTAGTCCAGTCAATGAATGCTCATAAGGGGGTGTAGAGGGAAATATAAGAAACACAATCTTTAACTTTGGGTCTTTGTTTGGACTAGTTAGGAGGTAAACATACTAAAAGTCCCTACTCCTAGGAGGTGAGCGGGATGCAGGGGGCACGTAGAAGGTCCCCTTTTTTAGTTTTCCGCTTATATCTCGAAAACTATGCGTCCTAGCGATAAGACCATTCCATGCAAAATTAAAACTGACAAAATGTGCCACAAGATTGATTCGATTCAGTTTTTCGCTATCTCGCATAGTTCCCGAGATATCCGCGCTCAAAGTTCACTAATTGTGCTGATAAGTTAGCTAGTCAAGTAAAGCAAAAAACGTGATTAAACCACTAAATACAATTGAAATTATATCGTGTTTGGTATCGTTTTGCATAAGAAAAATGCCACGAATATGTTGGTGAAAGTTCCATTAAAAAATAATGGAAAATAAAGAAGATACAACTTTGATGATGACGCACGGACCTTTAAACTGTGCCGGTGACGGCGACACGCTTCGGCCACGCGATCCTATTTCATTAAGTCCTTCTCTATTAGCCCAGTCAATGAATGCTCATAAGGGGGGCGTAGAGGAAAATGGAAGGAACACAACTTTTAACTTTGGGACTTTGTTTGGACTAGTTAGGAGGTAAACATATTAAAAGTCCCTACTTCTAGGAGGTGAGCAGGCTACAAGGGGGCACGTAGAAGTCAACTTTTTCGGTTTCCCGGTTATATCTCGGAAACTATGTGTCCTAGCGATAATACCATTCCATACAAAATTAAAGCTGACAAAATGTGCTATAAGATTGATTGCATGCACTTTTTCGCTATCTCGCATAGTTTCAGAGATATCCGAGCTCAAAGTTCACTAATTGTGCTGAAGAGTTAGCTAGTCAAGTAAGGCAAAACACGTGAAGCAAAAATTTCTATTTCACAATTCGTGACGTTTGTGCACGGATATCTCGGAAACTATGCGTCCTAGCGATAAGACCATTCAATGCAAAATTAAAGCTGACAAAATATGCCACAAGATTGATTCCATTCAGTTTTTCGCTATCTCGCATAGTTTTTGAGATATCCGCGCTCAAAGTTGACTAATTGTGAAAAAGAAATTTTTGCCTCACGTTTTTTGCCTTGTTTGACTAGCAAACTCTTCAGCACAATTAGTGAACTTTGAGGGTGGATATCTCGGAAACTATGCGAGTTGGCGAAAAACTGAATGCAGTCAATCTTGTGGCACGTTTTGTCAGCTTTAATTTTGTCTAGAATGGTCTTATCGCAAGGATGCATAGTTTCCGAGATATAAGCGGAAAACTGAAAAAGGGGAAAAAGGGCTTCTACGTGCCCCCCCTGCACCCTGCTCACCTCCCAGGTTTGGGGACTTTAAGTATATTTACCTCCTAACTAGTCCAAACAAAGACCCAAAGTTAAAAAGTATGTTTCTTCCATTTCCCTCTACAACTTTTCGTTGACTAGACTATGTATAATTGTAATAATTTATTTGTTACTTTTCCACTCTACTCCGAGTTATACCGCGATTACGAAAACTGCCTCAATAAATGATCCGCTAAGCAGCCTCCAGCAGATTAAGCTCGATCCACTCGAAATGCGAAACGCACTTCGCTGCGAAATCGATAACTTTTATGAAGCCCGGTGCTCGAGGTCAGGATTGATCGAAATCTGCCAATTCGTATAATCCGATGGTCGAAAAGCGAATCGAGAGGGCTCGGTTTCCGAAACACGGGATAAACGATGCGCGATCGGCGGTGATTAGTGGCCGCGATATTATTCTTATCGCTCCTATCTATATTGTTATATTACCGTTGGTAAATTGTAAACGCGCGCGATACCCGGTTGTTATTAATAATATCGTTCCAGGCTTGTCCCGAATTCGACAGAGCCTGGGTCCACGGATTAATATTCATGCGCGCGTATTTTCGACAGCACGCGCGCACACAACCACGATCGCCTCTCCCGTTCTCTCGTCTCTCGTAATTAATATTCAATTATAATGGGGGCTCGCTCGTATGTAGAAATACGCGGGGCCAGATCAGAACAGGCTGCGGCACACGCTGATTACTTTCGCGTTGTGCTAATTGTCCCGGCACCCGATCGTCGCTCTCTCGGCTAACGATTATTTACCGCGGATTACACAGCCGACGACTCGTTTTCGACGATACCTACCCGCTCGCTGACGGAAAGTTGGGAAATGGATCGTTCTTTCATGAACGTTGCAAATTATTTACCCTGCCGCGCCGGACGACGCGACTGCTACCATTATTCGACCCCGTTTTACCAAAGCGTGCGCGAGCACGCGCATCGCAAACACCAAGTAAAACATCCCGACGAACTGTAATATCAACTGACAGAGCCTCGTTATTTAATTAATTAATCGGCCGACGCACCGACCGCGTTTTCTGCGAATTTCGGTCGCGCTCCAGTCCACCCCGGAAGTGTCTCACGATCCATGGGCTGGAAATCATGAGATTCTCGGTCTGCTTTAATTTGTTCATTTCCGTAGTTATTTTGACGAATTTTTCGATGTTTTCAGCCGATGGAGAAATTCTCTATTATTTGTTAACCTGTGACCGATGAGTCTCCGAGTTGAAATTTTTTAAATGAGTAATGATTTCGTTATTTTTATTGTAAAACAGACATTAATTAGTTTGTTTCGTTGTTGATGTGGCAGGATTCTCTCAGGATGCTCTCTTTTAAGGAAAATATAAAAAGGAGTTTCTGGGTCTTGCTGAAATTTTTATACGAATTATTTTCATGTGTAGTTTCATTATTATTCCAATGTATCAATTTCGATGCTCCATTTTCAAGTAAATATACAAATGTTAGAATCCGGAAGATGTGCTCACCGGTTGAGGGTTGATTCGTTGATTTGCATTCGTTGATTATTAATCGTTTCGAGCACAGAATCAGAAGTTTCTCTGAAAGAGTCGATTCTACGAGAAAAATAAATCGAAAATGTAAAACGAGACCCTTCCAGTTAGATCTTCGGACCGGAGAAAATTGAATTTCAAAATTCGTCGAGCACGTGCGCTCCTAAATGAGACTGGCTAGAACGTCTGACCATCGCTGACTGCTTCTACTTAGGCGAAAGGATCGCTGGCACGTCTTATTATCTGCTACCCATCGATCTTATTAATTTTCATCTCTCCGCTCCTGCGGAATTCATTTGGAAGACGAATAACAATTCGAAATCGTACTAAACAATCATCGTCTATTTTTCAACAAATTTCATTCGTACTTACACGATGCGGTATCATATGTACATTGAACAGTAATCAGAATTTGTTACAGCGATTCAAGACTTATTTTAATATTCTTGGTTCTACTCAAACTAACTTTTAACAACTTTTACTTTCAATAATGCTTCTTTATCGCTTCTCTCCGGAACGTGTAATATGTATCCGGGCATTTTTTAAAAACACTCCACAGTTCGTGTTTCCAAAATACACCCTATTAATAATTCATATATAATTCTTTGATTCCCTGATAATAATGTATCACGTCGATATTTACACAAAATGGCGCAAGTAGAGGTAACCGTTAATGGTCAGACACTCGAAGCGAACAGCACTCGGTTCTCCAAATATTATTTTTCCACAGAATGACTCGGAACACAACAATTTGATCGTTAGGTTTCCCATTATCTTTTACACGCATCATTCATATACAGAGTGAGTCCGAAAAAACAGAACACCTAAATATTTCCGTTACTTTTCGTTGTACAAAAAAACTTCTCCAGACAAAGTTACACTGTTTGAAGGGCCACATGTAACGGTGTAAGGGAAACAATTTTCAAGGTCATTTTTTTATGAGATCTCAAGGCCATCGGTTTTTTTAAACGGAATGATATATCTTCGTTAACGTAATGTTGTAGCTGACAAAATAACGAATTCATCCATGTAACACAATATGACCTTCAACCCAGAAAAATGGAATAAATAAAATTCAATATTCAAATATTCCCTTCAGCTGCTATACATTCAAATGTATCGCAATACACAACATAATAGCAGATTCGGTGTTGACAGGAAGACATTTATGATATACCTTCACCTATGCGTTCCTACAGAATCGTGTTTATCAACCGCTAATTACTCTGAAGACCTTTTTGCTATCAGATTTCGACTGTTTCTAAGATTTCTAATCTACCAGTTTATCGATGCACGTTTCACAATGCGTTACTCGAAGGAAGATAAGATTGATATGATTTTCATTTATGGAGAAAGTCGACAGTGTTAAAGAGAAGCAGTGCGGTTGTACAAGAATCGATTTTCTAACCGTAATTGTCCATCAGTTTCCGTTTACTCCAATTTGATAAATAAATTCCGCGAAACTGGTAGTGTTAAAAATAAAAAATGTACGAAGGTGAGGACTGTACAACGAAAAGTAACGGAGATATTTAGGTGTTCCGTTTCTTCGGACTCACCCTGTAGTTACATTATTTATTCCCGTACACGTTCGATATTATTTCAAAGAATTACCCAGAATTGAATTTACAGTGTCCAATATTTATCGTTCTTTGTCTGCAGCGATTTTTTAATCAAATCTCCTTTGAATAACCAGAAAATAATTTTGTTTAAACCCAGGTCCGTTGGCATAATCTTCAACAAAGTCTGTATTTCTCAAAAAAATGAACAAACGAAGCCATATATTTGATTTGGTATCGCAACCGTATCATTGTCGAACGTCGAACGAGTTCGCGATCTCGCGGAAATTCTTCGTTTCCCAACTTTTCCGACAAAACCGACGGGAAATTTCTTTTTTCGCGTTCCGGGAGGCAGGCGGGGAAGTCTGTAAACGATTTTCGGGGAAACGAGAGGATCGAGCAGAGCCATATATCCTCGATCGCTTTGCTCGGAGCGATTTTCTCCGGTGCAGATGCTGGCTTGTGAAAGTGCAACTTTTCGGACCGGTTTCCGCGCAGGTGAGACGGATTGATGCATGCACGAAAGCTATCGTTGCTATGTATACATATATAGTATATACCATTGCCTTGAGCAACGTGTTCAGATCCGACCGAATTCAGATCCTCTCGTGGATTCGATAAACCTATTAAAAAATTTCACCGGCGATCCCCGGCGGGCGGCGTCTTCGTGAGAGCGAAATTAATCGAATGAATCAAATGAATGAAACGAATCGGATGAATTAAAAAGGCCACTCTCAATTTGGATGCTAGACTCCATTACTATCCGGCCGGAAATAACTCCCGTCGCGGACGATGAGCATTCTATGAATCACTAATTATCAGCCTCGTGGAATTTACCTCGTTTACAGTCCGACATAAATATTAAATCTTTCTTCAATTAATAACTTGTCGCCCGGAGCCGAGAGACTCTCTCTCTCTCTTTCAGAAGTAGACGGCGGAGAGACTTTATGCATTTATGCATTAAAGCCGGGGCTGAAGTTGCTAGATTTTTCTTTCGTTTGGACCTCGACGGAATCCTTGATAGAGGAAGCAATTTTTGATTTAATTAGAATCCCCGTCAGTTCATCTTTCATTGCTGCTATTAATCTTGTGTAACTCTTAATTGGTGGGGCGGTTTACGATGCGTTTGGAGAAGTTAAACGCTGCGCTCGGGCTCCGAGGACATTAAACTTTCTGTATCTAAGTTGGAACGGGACACGACGGACCGTATCAAGTTTAAATTATTTTTTGTTTTGTAATTTCTGTGATATCGGGGAATGTTTGATTCGGTTGAAACGTTCTACACGAAAATAAGGTTGAGCTCTTCGTTTACATTCTGTCAAGAAAGTATCGGGAATCGATCATTTAAAAAGCCCGCTTAAATGGATTGTTGAAATTCTTTTTGTCGCTAAGTTGGCACAACTGTCCTCTATCCTCACGCGGAGTTTGAGCGTCACTTGTCATTTAGTTTGTTTACAGTGCGCCATTTTGTCAGTTCATCTCAAGTGTGTTTTGCGATTTTTACAATGGATAAAGATATCGAACAAAGAATCTGTCTCAAATTTTGCATTGCAAATGGAATTTCGTGTGCCTAAGCGCTGAAAGTATTACATAAGTATTACGGTGAATCGACTTTATCAAAAACACGTGCAAAATTCGTCGATAAAGACCAGATTTGTGGAAAGAAAACTCATGGATTTTGCACCACGATAACGCACGATCTCACAAGGCAATCATTGTAAACGAATTTCTGGCCAAAAACTCAACAAATCTTATCGAGCAGCCACCGTATTCCCCTGATACGGCTCCGGCTGACTTTTTTCTTTTTCCGAAACTCAAATTACCACTTCGAGGCACCCGTTTTCAGTCGATAGATGACATAAAAGAGAATTCGCGGCGAGTACTGAAGTTGATTCCAAAAAATGTATTTAAAAAATGCTTTGATGATTGGGTTATTCGTTGGCATAAGTGTATTATTTCGAAAGGGGCCTACTTTGAAGGCGATACAATAAATTTGGATGAATAATACATATTTTGTGTTGCATTGACCAATTCCCGGTACTTTTTTGACAGAATGTATTAGCGGACGCGTCTCCCGTGTTCACCTGGAAATTTTCAGGCAAACATCCGGTTGTGCAGTCGATATTCCTTTTGAAATAATGTGACAGCGGACGGTCGCGAATAATCCTAAAATTACACTGCTCAATTTAGATATACCCTTTAATCATCAAAAACTGCGGTATTAAATATTCTCGAGCACGACAGTGATCGTCGAATCGAATAATAATCAGGGCGATCCAGCAGACAGACATTAAGTGTCAATCATCCCAGAGACAGGAGATTCATTCTGCGAGACAATTTTGGAGTATCTCGGACAAAATAGACGTTCGCAAATCGAATGAATCCTGTTTTAACCGACAACGATTTCTCAAATTCATTTATTCTGCTAAAAATATTCATCGAGAGACCATGATTTTCCGAAAAACTCGAAAACAGGCGAATGCATTTAACAAAAAAAAAATCAAAATTGAATATAACCTGACAGATTGGTGGAAAATCGGATTCGAGTGATTTCGGGGAAATCTCTCTAACCGTTAGAGGGCCAACAATAAGACCAGAATTAATTTGAAGGAACAAGGGTTTCCCATTAGATTTATTGGCTGGCGGCAAGATTAAAAGCGTGAAAATGTAACCGGGGATGGAAATGAAGTTGATCGACTCGCGAATCGTATCGTATCGTGCGCGAATGCAAGTTAAGCTGGCCGGGTAGACAACAATTCACGAACTGAAATTAAACGCCATTCCTTGTGTTTTCTGAAACGAAACGGAACGAAACGTTCCGGTTCCGAACGTGTCGAGCTGTTGTTGTGCATTCGCGAATTCGAAAAATAATTACGCGACGATTTCGACACGGAACACGGCACTCTCGACGCGACCGTCTCTCTGTAATCAGGGATACTCGACACAGGAAATTCTAATCGCCGCAACACGCCTGACCCTCGCTTAAGCCGCCTTTATCAGTATAATTAAATAGCCCCGTTATTGACGTTGTCTCTCGTTATCGATATGTTCAGCAACGTGACCGAAACGCGCGCGCGTGCAAACCAATTTTCCGGATTCCTATTCGACGATTACCGGTGGACGCGTGTTACCGTTAATCGAGTACATAGTTTCATAATAATGTTTCACTCTGGCCTGATCGTTTCTGATCGATTTTACGGACGGTTTTCGATTTTGGCATAGTTCAATGGTAGCAGAGGTCGAGATTTGTTGATGATTCGGATGCAGGTGATAGTGGGAAGTCTGCTGGAGGGTCTCTTCAAATTTGAAGTCTATCGGACAACTAGATCTCGAGATGTCATGTCACCCATATCAGAAAATGAGATTTCGAGAAACGCGCGTTTAAAGTTTCTCCTATCAGTTATATTCAGATATGCACATTTACACTACAAACATGCATAACTTCGTTATTTTAATGAATCGACGTAACTTCTTTTGCATATATAAGGTGGAGTGGACTAAGTGCGTCAACGGAGCAAGTGCGTTAATAATTAATAACCATAAATAACCATAAATGGTTATTTTTATTATAATATGAACGAAATTTCTCTAGCTTGTATTTATTAATATAGTATAAGTTAGTATCAACTATTCGACATAGATGTCGTTCAAGAATAAAGGTGTTTTCCTCGCTTATATCAACGTATGCCAAAAAGTCACGTGTGAGGTACACGTACAACTTTGAAGTTACCCTGAACGTGCAATAGATTACAAGTTATTAATATATTCTGTGTTGTTATTTTAGGCAAGTACAACCAATATTGATGTAGGTTTACATTAAATAAACCGTTTTCATTGTATTTTTTAAAATTTATTGAGAAAAACTCTAAGATGCTCTTGCCCCGTAAATATTACTACACGGGGCAAGTGCGTACTATATGGGTAACTATAAAACTAAACAATATAATTTAATGCAATAAAAAGCATTTTGTAGTAGGGTTGATAAGAATTCTTTTCTTGTCCCGTAGCACTTGAAACAAGGTTCGAAAACATTTTTAAACTTTGTTTTAATATTA
Organism: Lasioglossum pauxillum; assembly: GCA_933228785.1. NCBI lineage: Eukaryota > Metazoa > Arthropoda > Insecta > Hymenoptera > Halictidae > Lasioglossum > Lasioglossum pauxillum. The sequence goes on along the minus strand of OW121701.1, from coordinate 24,057,477 downwards.
CTGTATCCCCTTTCATATTTCAGCATAAAAGTACATGTTTGCTTAAAAATGGATAACTATACAACTAAACAATATAATTTAGTGCAATAAGAAGCATTTTAAAGCAGGCTTATTAGCACTTGAACAAGGTTTGAAAGCATTTTTAACTCTCAGAGACGCACTTGCCACATTTTTGGGGCAAGTGCGTCCTAGTTGTACAATATCCTATCAAAATGATAATTTTTAAGCAAAATTAGAATCCTACATAATACTAATTCATCAGTAATAACTGTGGCAAGAGTTTGATACCAAGAGCGTTAAGTTTTTACATACCAGACTGAAATACATCAATTTACCCCACTCCACATTATATTGTATTAGTTGTAGAAATTATTTCGGTGCCTTTTTAAAACAAATTTAGTATTTATTTATAATGTAATCATACATCTGTTATTTTTCAAAATAGCCTCCATTATTTTCGATGACTTTGGTCCATCATTCAGGCAACTGTCGAATTCCTTGACGGAAAAAAGATGGCGGTTTTGACGTAATGAATTCGTCAATACTTTTTTGCGCCTCTTCCAATGTTTGGAAATTTGTATCTGCTAAATGATGCTGGAGTGATCGGAATAAATGAAAATCCGATGGAGCCAGGTCAGGAGAGTAATTCTAACTTATTCAGACGATGGGAAATTGATTTTTGTGACACGCCAAGTTGCACTGTTAGCTCATCTTGTGTTTGCGCGGAATTTTCAGAGAGCAGCTGCTCAAGTTCTTCGTCTTCAAATCTTCTTGGCTGTCCGGTACGTCCTCGATCAGAAAGATCAAAGTCGCCGCTTCGAAATCTTTGATTCCACTTCTTACAGGTCTTATGCGTTACTGCACCTTCACCCAAAGCAGAACAAATCATTTCAGCGGCTTCGGAATCATTTTTCTTTAATTGAAAGGCAAACAGTATACAGTGCTGTATACGAGTCTTGTCAGACGCCGCCATCTTGCTTACTACATAATAGTTTTTGTTTTGACTAGATGTCAGATGTTTCATAACTTCGTGTTGGTACTTAAACGTTACAAAATGGCGGCGGATTATTTGCATTCAAACCAGAGTTATAAGTAATTTAATACCAAGGCACCGAATTAATTTCTACACCTAATAATAAAATCGTGTCTGTCTGTCTGTTTGCGACGACATCAACTGAGAACGGCTGAACGTAGAAAGCTAGGGTTTGAACCATTAGACGCAGCGTTTCTTCGGGAAGGTTTAGGAGAAATTCGCATTCGAAAAAGTCCATTCATTCAAAAGTTGTGACGCCATCAGTGAACAAAGACGACATGTTCGCCCTCTTTTGGGTACGTTTCCGCTTATAACTTTTGGATTTGTTATTGCTAGGGGTGTGCGAGAACCCGAAATGTCGGGTCGGGACGGGTACCCAAAAATTTCGAGATTCTCAAATTTATCGGGATTCCATAAAAAAATCGGGATTCTCGAATTTATCGGGATTCCCGAAAATTTCGAGAACCCATTAACCATTTATATTTGTTTTAATGAATACTTTCAGAGTTTCGGATTTTTCATTCTAGATGTTTTCGAAACTGAAAGAATGTTGTCCATCACGAATTCTTTTCAAGAGTGTCTTATGTCATATTCTCGAAATTTTCGGGAATCAGATTTCTTCGGGAATCTCGAAATTTTCGGGAATCTTGAAATTTTCGGGAATCTTGAAATTTTCGGGAACCCGACCCGACCCGACTCGATCTCTTCTCGACTCGTCCCGACCATCGGGTTCCCGATATTTCGGGTTCTCGCACACCCCTAGTTGTTGCACGTTGACAAAGTCGCGGGTACAGCTAGTTATTTTAAGAAATCCTGAATTTAAAAAGAATATATATATATATATAATAAAAAAATCCACTCAAATTCGTCTACCGGTAGCGCGCAATCGATTTCGAAACGGGGCGTGTTCGGGGCTACAATTTCAAAATGAAAAAAGAAAACTACAGTAATTTCCAATTCCGTGAGATCTTAAGTAGAATGTACCGGCGAAAGGATTCTTTTCATTAATCGAGAGCCACGGTGGAGTTCAACGATACGACGTTCGAGAAACGACGAGGACGAGGACAAGGACGACAAAGACGGCGGTAATATTTCATAGCTTGTTACCCGACCTCTTCACCGATCGCATTTGCAAACAGTACCGTCAACGCGATTGCATTTACCTTAGCGATATCGAAGACCCCGTTCAATTTACATAACTCCTCGTTGCGCGGTGTCTCCGCCGATCCACCATCGCTCGTATAGATCGTCGGCATAGATCCTCGCTCTGTTTGAACGGTGATCGATCCGAGTACGCAGGATCAAGCTCGGGCCATTACGTACGCGAGTATGCCTTTAATATTAATTACTGGACCCCTTGCCTCTCCACGGAATGCTTTCAACCGATTTAAGAAAAAAGAAAAATAAAAAAAAATGAAAAGCTCGAAGGTATTCGATACCGCGATTAAGCGGGGGCGCTTAATAAGAGACGGAATCGGTGGCGCGACGGCGCAATTATGCAAAAATATAAATACAAATCTGGAACATGGATTGGTCCAGTTTCACTCGCTGTTTAATCGCGAATATTTCACTGGGACGTAAAAAAATATATTAATCCTGGCGGCGAATACGCCATGATCGCCGCTTCTTTTTAGAACGAATCCTCCAAGTATAGCGCCACGTGACTTTGGAACGATACCGAGGAAAGTTGCCAAATTCTTTTATCATTTATTCTTATCGAGCCATCGATGTATTTGTAAGTTGTAAGATTCATGGTTTTTAGTTCTGATTTGTCAAGATTTCGAGACAACTGGAAATGTAAATTGTTTCACGAATTTCCGTATATAAAATCTGTTGTCCAGTTTGTAATTCGAAAGTTGTAATCCGCTTATCGTTTTAATAAAACCCATAAAAAAATGTAAATTAACTGTTCGTTTATAACCGGAAAGTTTATATTTGCTAATTTCGCGACGCGCAATATTTTTCGAAACACGATCAAAATTGGGTCACAGGGGATTAATGAAAAATATTCATCCAGGAGGGGAAATAAAATATTCCTGGAGAAAATAGACTGATGGAGCGCCGCTTTTGTTTTAATATCTAACAAGCTCCTATTGTAAAGAAAGATTACTGGAAATCTAAATAAGTAACTGTAACGTTCCATTAAAAAATGAATTTCCGTTCGGTACTCTGAAAATATAACCAGACGACAGACCAGTATAAAATCCAAAACAATAGCCTCCGATCCATGAATCGCGCAGTGTCAGAGGCTAACGAACAGGATGAGTGAATAGCATGATCAAGCGCGCGCTGCGCAGCGAGTAAACAGCTCCGGGCCAATGTCGATCGACCGATAGATCGATGAAGAGATTACAACGCGATTCTTCGAGTCTTGAACATGTTTTGCCGAGAGTGCTCGGAAAGAAATTGCCGTTCGTCGAAACGAATTCCGCTCGCGGAGAGCGTAATTTCTTGCTCGAAATGTTTGGCGATGTAAAGCAGTCTCTTAACAATGCGCTGAATGCAAATGACGGAATCGGAAGCAGATTCATCAGAACCGGGGATTGTCTTCCTTTCATTTCAAAACTACACTCGCATACTAACAAGGAAAGGCTCTCCCGACCCGACATTTTGAATCCAATAAAACTCCGTGCTGAAGGGGTGGAACGAACCCTTAAAGTTCCCCGGGTTTTTTCTTCTCGCCCCCCTCGCCGGATTTGCAACTTTGTCGTTCCACGTGGAACTGAAAATTCGAATGAAAGTGAACATTTCAATAATGAAAATGTTTTAAAATTGTTCGAGTTTTATATTTTGCAGGTTCAATTTTCTGACGAATAGATACAGTCTGCAGTTTATTAATTAATAAGCGAATCGATGCAACTATGTTAAACGAGCCAGTGTTGACCGACTCCGTTAAATGAGAGAATCGAACGATATGCTCATTGAACGGAACAATTAATTTCATTACTATAATTCCTGCGGTCTATTTATCGTCCATCGCATTACGACAAAAATATACAGGGTGTCCCAGCACGTTACACTTGGGACAATTTCTAGCGTATAATTCATAAATACATCAACAGAACTATGGTAAACTGTACAACCGTGACCGGCTATATTAAATGGCCGAATCTAATCTTAATTTGATGCGTTCGTTGAAGAGTGCAATTAATTCCATCGCTATGATGTTATGAATTTCTCTCTAAATACCACTCCCAAATCTGTTTGCCTATCCATCGGGTTAACAACTAAAAGCAATGTTCTAACAAATATGAAAGGTGAGGGGGGTAAGTGCGCCCTAGTTTTTGCAAAGTTGGACTTTAAACTGATGTATTTCAATCTGGTATGTAAAAACCTAACGATTTTATTGTTAGGTGTAGAAATTAATTCGGTGCCTTGGTATTAAATTACTTATAACTCTGGTTTGAATGCAAATAATCCGCCGCCATTTTGTAACGTTTAAGTACCAACACGAAGTTATGAAACATCTGACATCTAGTCAAAACAAAAACTATTATGTAGTAAGCAAGATGGCGGCGTCTGACAAGACTCGTATACAGCACTGTATACTGTTTGCCTTTCAATTAAAGAAAAATGATTCCGAAGCCGCTGAAATGATTTGTTCTGCTTTGGGTGAAGGTGCAGTAACGCATAAGACCTGTAAGAAGTGGAATCAAAGATTTCGAAGCGGCGACTTTGATCTTTCTGATCGAGGACGTACCGGACAGCCAAGAAGATTTGAAGACGAAGAACTTGAGCAGCTGCTCTCTGAAAATTCCGCGCAAACACAAGATGAGCTAACAGTGCAACTTGGCGTGTCACAAAAATCAATTTCCCATCGTCTGAATAAGTTAGAATTACTCTCCTGACCTGGCTCCATCGGATTTTCATTTATTCCGATCACTCCAGCATCATTTAGCAGATAAAAATTTCCAAACATTGGAAGAGGCGCAAAAAAGTATTGACGAATTCATTACGTCAAAACCGCCATCTTTTTTCCGTCAAGGAATTCGACAGTTGCCTGAATGATGGACCAAAGTCATCGAAAATAATGGAGGCTATTTTGAAAAATAACAGATGTATGATTACATTATAAATAAATACTAAATTTGTTTTAAAAAGGCACCGAAATAATTTCTACAACTAATACAATATAATGTGGAGTGGGGTAAATTGATGTATTTCAGTCTGGTATGTAAAAACTTAACGCTCTTGGTATCAAACTCTTGCCACAGTTATTACTGATGAATTAGTATTATTGGGAATTATGCCCAAAAATGGGGCAAGTGCATCTCTGAGAGCTAAAAATGCTTTCAAACCTTGTTTCAAGTGCTACGGGGCAAGAAAAGAATGATTAATAAGCCTGCTATAAAATGTTTCTTATTGCACTAAATTATATTGTTTAGTTGTATAGTTATCCATTTTTAAGCAAACATGTACTTTTATGCTGAAATATGAAAGGGGATACAGTAATATTAAAACAAAGTTTAAAAATTTTTTCGAACCTTGTTTCAAGTGCTACAGGACAAGAAAAGAATTCTTATCAAGCCTGCTACAAAATGCTTTTTATTGCATTAAATTATATTGTTTAGTTTTATAGTTACCCATATAGTACGCACTTACCCCACCGTGATAGTACGCACTTGCCCCGTGTAGTAATATTTACGGGGCAACTGCATCTTAGTGTTTTTCTCAATAAATCTTAAAAAATACAATGAAAACGGTTTATTTAATGTAAACCTACATCAATATTGGTTGTACTTACCTAAAATAACAACACGGAATATATTAATAACTTGTAAACTATTGCACCTTCAGGGTAACCTCAAAGTTGTACGTGTACCTCGCACGTGACTGTTTGGCATTGGTTGATTTAAACGAGGGAAACACCTTTATACTTGGACGACATCTATGTAGAATAGTTCATACTAACTTATACTACATTAGTAAGTACAAGCTAGAGAAATTTCGTTGATATTATAATAAAAATAACCAATTAACGCACTTGCCCCACTCCACCTTATAGAGGTAGAGATTATCGTGGTTGTTCAGGTTCATTTTGTCTCCGTAAATGCAAAAAAAAAACAAAACTTTTTCGAATTACGGAAACGTGTGAGGATGCTCAAACATACACGGGTGCTCGCTAAATCGAGGACTGAGAGCTGCAGCGCCGAAAAATGTCAGTGCAAAAAGCTTCGCTAAAATATTCACTCTAAAGTTCCTTACGGGATGACACCCGAAGTCAGGGAAACCTTGAAAAAGAAATACGCGGCCTGTTGAAATCGAATAATTCCGAAAATATTTTACATCTTGCTACGTGTTCGTAAATTCGAATTTCAGACCGTGTTAAATAATTATCCGAAAATTTTCGATACAAAGAAAGCATTTGAAACTTTCTAGGACAACATTCCCATCTGCTAACAAGTTGGAATTTTGCACCCCAAAAGAAAATTGTACTTTTAACCTGACGGACTGTAAAACGAAGTAACCGGAAGTCCTCGAAGTCTAGTGCGTCACGCTTCCCAAAATACAGTCGAGTCGACCGGCGAATTTGAATTTCAACCCTTAAGTAACCATCGTGAAAAAGAAATTCGACAGCAAACGAAAGGTTGCACTTTCGATCCAGAAAAATCGGCGAGAATGAAAATCACGAGCTCGCTGGGTTAATCGAGATATCGTTCGCAGCTTGTTACCGAAAAACCAAAAAATCCGCCAGCAGAGAGAACGGTCGGATCGCGTGCGTCTCAATTAATCCGCGGGTAACGAATCGCGCACGCTGTTAAATCGTTCATAACGTTCGCGGGCTCGCATTAGCGACGCATTAGCGCCGACAGGATTGCTGAGCTCGATGGGCGCTGTGTTGGACATTATACAAATACGAATAATGAATAAGTAATTAGTCGTCATTCGGTTATTTGTTGTACGAGTTGTTCGTTATTCGTTTGGAAAACTTTTAAACCACTGTCCATTATTCGTTATCGATACAGATGAAGATGCTCGATATGATTACTCGGTATCGGTGGACTGCGGATTTTATGCATTTAAACAAATTCTTTTTAGATGTATTATTTCTAACTTATTGAAGTGATTTGAGGGAGAACGTAATTTCACTTAGTTCCTATTTCTTGCAATTTGTGCAGAGAATTTTCATTTTGCATAAAGATCCGCTGTCTACTAACGATAGTGTCCACGGATTCTTGCAAGACGAAAGACGATATTGGTGAAATATTGGGTAAATTAAAATTGGAAGCTAAAATCCAGATGTTTATTCATAGATTTATTCAATAACATATTTTCCATTCTGTTCTATTACTTTTGGCCATTTTCGAGGTAACTTCTCGTGTTATTAACCCTCATCCGTCCCTCGTATCAATTTGACACAGTTTTTCCGAAATAAGTTGTACTGTTCTGTTATTTGCAGGTAAAGTCCGTAACTTGGTGACTTTTATTTTTTAATGCGAAACATATAACCGAGAAATCTAAAATGTAAATGTTAACTAATCGATTTCAATAAAAAACCATCACAAAGTAACTATTTACCTTGTTATTTATCAATTTTTTATCATTGTGTCAATTTGACACCGAGGGACAGATTCAGTTAGTGAAATGAGGGACGGATGAGGGTTAAATAAACACATGAATAAATACCGAAATTTTATCTTCGATTCTTAATTTAAAAACACAACTTTCTTTCCAACCCAATAGTTATCGGGTCTTCCATGCCAAATCGATCATTTTTTGCAGGCACCATCGTCGATTTTGTTTTAAATGAAATATGTTGTAGTCCATGTGAAATTAGGAGGGAGGGGGGTTTAAGTCACCATTCTGTCGGTTTCGAATTTTTTTAAAAATGGCAGACCTTCAAAGTTTTCAATTTTTGCCCATTTTGGCGAAAACGGGCCTCACTTACGAATTTTTATCTCAGGAACTGTTTGTCCGATTGAGCTACATTTTTTTTGTTTTATTCGGAAAGGATTGGGCTATTACAAAATAATTTTTTCAACCTCGAAAATCAACTTTATAATGTCGAAAAATTTAAACAAATTCTTTTTTTACGTTTTTTTCGATGAGGGGCCAGAGTGATTTAAATTTTGAAAAAAATATGGTTATATTCCTTGAAGTTTCCCCTTTAAAATGAGCCCTTGAAAAAGATGGAGCCACAAAAATTAGCGTCACAATGAGCTGATAAAGGACGCCGTGTACCCTCGTTTCAGGTGGAGACGAGTCGAGCGCACGGCTATTATGGTCCGTTGTCTATATCGCTGATCTCGAATAACCCTAAACTAAATAACCCTATTTATATCTGGAGAACAATATTAGTAACCACTCTTGGCCAATAACACCTTTTTAATCATGACTTGATTTATAGATATTACTTTTTATACAAATTAATACGCTCGACTCGTCTCTGCCTGAAACGGGGGCACACGGCGTCCTTTACCAGTTCATTGTAACGCTAATTTTTGTGGCTCCATCTTTTTCAAGGGCTCATTTTAAAGGGGAAACTTGAAGGAATGTAACCATATTTTTTCAAAATTCAAATCACTCTGGCGCCTCATCGAAAAAAACGTAAGGCCAATCCTTTCCGAATAAAACAAAAAAAATGTAGCTCAATCGGACAAACAGTTCCTGAGATAAAAATTCGTAAGTGAGGCCCGTTTTCGTCAAAATGGGCAAAAATTGAAAACTTTGAAGGTCTGCCATTTCTAAAAAAATTCGAAACCGGCAGACCCCTAATTTCACATGGACTACAACATATTTCATTTAGAACAAAATCGACGATGGTGCTTGCAAAAAATGATCGATTTGGCATGGAATGACCCTATCGATGAAATGATTGTCGTTGATTTAATTGTAACTCGTTATGGAAACGCAAAGTCGTTGTTGGACAGTATCGTTGAACAGGGTTTCGCACGGGTGTGGGTGGCGATGGTCGTTTTCGCGCGGCATTTGCGACCTAAGGGGGGATCGGAAAAGAAAGAAGGGAATGATGACGGAACGATTGCGATGAAAAGGTCCGTGCAGCAGAATGCATTTCGAGTGCAGCCCGGGGAAGTGCATACCGAGGAGCTGGCTCTGCGACCATCAGCCCGACTGCGCGAACGGGCTGGACGAGATAAATTGCGGCAGTAAGTTATCGATAAGTCTGTAGGTCGATCGTTGGATGCACGGCTTCATGGGCCAGGAAGGGCCAAGGGCGAGGCGAGGCGAGGCAAGACTGAGGCAGGACTGTGAGACGAAGGCACGGCGTGGCAAAGCCCTGAAAACTACGGAAACAGCCGACACAGACGGCGGATTATTAGGGGGGCGCTCGCCTCTTCGAATCGCAAATTGCATCCCCCTACCGGTGAACTCGTTTCCCATCGGTGCGGAATTGCGAGTCGGCCACCGGAAGAAAATAAATTACCGGGAAAGTAAATATCAGCCCTCGAAACCCCCGCGGCCGGCCTCCAAAACGTAGGAGGTTTGTCGTTCGAAACATTTCTTTTTATCCTTCTCGTTTTTCAAGGAAAATTATAGAGTAATGTACACGTCTCGCGAACCGACGATTTCAAAACTGTTTGTTAGATCGATCACCGCGACCAGAACGTTTCGAGTTACTCGCCGATATTAATGTTCGCGGGATTTATGACTCCCCTTTCGAACTCTGCTGCAACCGTGGCGATGTGTACTGCTTCGCGACAACGAAATTGGAAGTCTTTTTAAGTGGAATTGCTCGTGGACTTCTCAATTTGTTCGGGATTCGGCTAGCTCTCTTTTTAAATCCATAGTGTTCTTATTTAAAATAATCCCGATTATCGATCGTAAATGTTAAATATTTAATTTAATGATGCTTTCGGCGCTACCATTTCGATCAATATACCTATTTTGTAGTTTCAACAATTTGTTATAAGTAAAAACAGAAGTGGTGATCAACTTGCAATTTTTCGAAACATTGTTACTAATAAATTTTGGTGTTATATTATTGGTACTACATTTTAAAAGAAGTAACTTTCTGTTACTTATCTTAGCGATTTGGTTTCTTGAGTTACCATGATAAAACCATGATAAAACTAGAGGGCTATTGTTGCTCGCTCGCTCGCGAGTAGGGTTGTTTTTGCTCGCTCGCTTCGCGAGCTCGCGGGTAGGACTGCTGTTGCGAGAGGGTTAGTGATACGCATGGCTAGTAGGGCCTACTGATATTAATGTTTTTTATTTGGTGTTTGACTCTCCAAGAGTCACACAAAGAACTTCCCGATTCGTTACTCCTTCGCCAACATCGCTAACATCGTTTTTTTTTGTACTTTCATCGATATTCTCCCAAAATGTATTCTTGGGAGTAGAGATGATAAATTCACTGTTGCATTGGAATAACTTTCGATTATTCCAAGCGGTAACATTAGCATCAGTTAAAAAAAAATTTTTTTTAATCTAAAAAAAAAATTTTTTTTGATCTAAAAAAAATTAAGAAAAAAATTTTTTTTATGTAATTGCGTTTGGTTCTTTGGTGGAAAATTTTCGTCCTCCCTTATAAATTGCATTGTAGAATCAACTCTTTTCGAAAAAAAACTAAAAATCTAAAAAACTAGACCAATATGGACCAAAATCTAATCAGCTCTAAGTTACGACGGGGCACATCGATTGCATCATTCATCATCCTGATCGCGTTGTTACTTTTTCTGAAAACGTTAACGAAAAATTTGATAACATACAAACGGCCATACGCGCGCGCGCGCGCGCACGCACACACACACACACACACGAACATTTTGCTGAAAATAGTCTAAAATGACTGCAATGACCATGAAACGTGAAGATCTGCTAAAAAATCGATTTTCGATTTTCGGGGTAATTACAATAACTTCCCTATAAAATCGGGAAGTTAATAATGAAACTTGTTGAAACCATGATAAAATAATTCCGATTATCGAAGGTTTTTATGCATCAATGTCAAGATTGTTTGGATTTGAAACCATGAGACTTCTCAAGGAATGGTCAAACACAAGAAACCAAATCGCTAAGATAAGTAACAGAAAGTTATTTCTTTTAAAATGTAGAACCAATAATATAACACCAAAATTTATTAGTAACAATGTTTCGAAAAATTGCAAGTTGCTAACCACTTCTGTTTGTACGTATAACAAATTGTTGAAACTACAAAATAGATATGATATCATTAAATTAAATATGTTCTTATTTAGTTGGAATTGACGGTTTTCTGGAGTCCACTCGATTTTTCAATATTTCGACATACTTAATTCGTAAAATAATGTTCTCCGAGCTTTCAGTCCGCGAGCTCCCAAAGCAGCAGTGCAATTTGCAACTAAAGTACGCAGGCCGTAAAGCAAACAGTCATAAAAAAGAAACGGGCCAATGAATAGAGGAAAGCAACCTAATTTGGACCGCTCCCTGGATTGGAGTTGATTTATAATTCACAATTAATTAATACCAGCGTCCACTCTGCTGCTCTTTTTCAAGATAGCGATTCAATCTAGATAATTGCTCTAACAAATTCGTACAACATCTCAAAATGCCGCTGGTTTCAAATATGATTTTCTACGATAGTCAAATGAATTTTTATTACTATTTAAAAACGTGCGAGTGTTAAATTGCATTGTTCCATCTTTTAATCTTTAATCACAAAGACGTGCGGTTTCAGACACCGCTGCGCGTTAGTGTTTTAATTAACACTGGGGTGAAATCTTCTTTCGCTCTGTTTGTAATCATGCTGGGATGTGGAATTATCCGAATATACTTTTATAGAGGTTAAAAGTAATGTACATATGGGCGAAATCTACATTAATTAGTCTAATTACCATTCCCACCGACGCACTGTGGTCTAAAAGTCAGTTCTAGCGCGAATTAATTAAAAATACCAACGCACGTAAATCTGTTAAAATTTATACTTGTATGATAGTTTGATATGTATATTACAATAACAAAAGCAAAATTAATAAATCACATCACCGTATTATTGTTGACAAGATTGTCAACATTCCAGTAACCACATTTTGTTTTTCTGCGTCAGAAGAATTTTCCTAGATTTAAATTTCTCGAGAAATGAGAAATAACCAATTACAAAATTTCTCGAGAAGGAACACTATCTAGACCACTGTGCGACGGTATCGTTGAAATTTTTACAGGTTTTATAGTATGATAACTTGACGGCAGACCCGTATGAATTTGTATCATGCAAACGTTCCTGAAATACGAGCAACCGTGTACATTAACCGAAATTATCGGTGTGTAATTTTCTCACTCTATCGAGCCTTGGAAGTCGGTCGAAATTCGGCAACGCCATCGAAACTGAAAAATCGTAAACTGGAAGAACACTAAAACAATTTCAGTAAGAATCGCATGAGAGGTAAATGGTCACGCGAGAGGAAACGAGGGTTAAAAAGGTCCAGCTTCCTCGTTGCATCGAGTCCTGAAAGTCGGTCGAATTTCGACACCGTGTCATATGCGCCGCGCCATAAGCATCGCCGCGGCGCGGCAGCTGCATTAAACGGCGCGGCGCGGCGTTTTATTCTAAAACGCGAAAAGTGTAACGGCACGTCGTCCGAGATTTTACGTTACACGATAATTATTCCCGGGGCGAGATGGGTAAGGTCGCGAGGTCGCGTTGAAAGCCGTCGGCGGCGGAATAAAAAATGCCTCGGAGTGCAATTGACCCTGGGGGATGCAATTCGCGGATCTCGAGACGGCTCTCGACGGAAATAGACCGCGAACAATGTTGTCGGTACTGCACGGACGCGGGCGGAACACAGGCGCACAGAGAATTCGCGGAACACGGGCCATGCACCCGGTTGTACTTGCTCTCTCGGTGTCATCGAGAGGAGGGATTCAACCCTGCGCGTGGATTAATTGTCATCTATTAGATTCGATTGTCATCTATCTTATAGGGGTGAAGAATTGCACGGCGGAAGAGTTCACCTGTCACTCGGGGAACGGCGAGTGCGTGACACTGTCATGGATGTGCGATGGCAGCCTGGACTGTTCGGATGGCTCAGACGAGGCTGAGTGCAGTAAGCTTCCGCATGGGGCTCTTCGTACAACTCCATCGAGTTTCTCTTCTCTCCTCTCTTGCCTTGCCTTGCCTTGTGTTGTCTTGTCTTGTCTTGCTTTATCTTGTCTTGTCTTGTCTTGTATTGCTTTGTCTTGCTTTGTATCCTCGAAGATGCTCAACGAGTCGACTCGACGCAGATAAATGAAATGTCAACGTGCGTTTCGCTTGAACGCATTGCGGATTATGCTTACCAGTGAAACTGTAAGTTTTGTGGGACATATCTGATACTTTCATTATTACCACAGTTAATCTGGAGTTGGAATTGAAATTTCCGAGAATTTTAATCTCCAGCGAGAAGGTATACAGTCTACTCGCACACTGGGCTCGTTTAATTAATTTTCAATTTTTTAACGTACACTTTTGAAAAAACGAAGTAGAAAATTGTTTAGTTTGTTCAGAATTTTAATACGTTCGATAGAATCATTATATTCATTCTATAGAATTATTTTCTTTATAAAGAATTTTTCATGTCAATAATATAATGTACAATCAGCGGCAATAATAAGTGAACACCCTTAAAAATCGCATAACTTTTTATAAATTGGTCCAAAGGACTTGAATCTTTTTAAGATGTTAGACCGACTAGTTCGCTAGAGAATAAGTAAACAAAAATTTATTACGATTGCAATTGGTAGGAATTATACAAAATTTTAAAAAAATACGTTTGTCAACTTTTTATGTGGGCCTGTAACGATAATTTAAAGAATGCGTTTTATAGCTTTCGGTAACTTATATGCATACTGAAAATTTCATCGAAATCGGTCAACATTGCAACATTGCATACGTTTAAAGATGATCACGTAAGGGCGAAATGCCCTGGCAAGGCTGAAAATCTGCGACTTTCACCCTTGAGCTCTCATCTTTAAACGTATGTAGCTCATTGCAATGTTGACCGATTTCGATGAAATTTTCAGTATGCATATAAGTTACCGAAAGCTATAAAACGCATTCTTTAAATTATCGTTACAGGCCCACATAAAAAGTTGACAAACGTATTTTTTTAAAATTTTGTATAATTCCTACCAATTGCAATCGTAATAAATTTTTGTTTACTTATTCTCTAGCGAACTAGTCGGTCTAACATCTTTAAAAAATTCAAGTCCTTTGGACGAATTTCTACAAAGTTATGCGATTGTTAAGGGTATCCACTTATTATTGCCGCTGACTGTAACTGATACTTTCATTATTATCACAGTTCATCTGGAGTTGGACTGTCATGCGCCGAATCGCTTCCGAGAATTTTAATCTCCAGCGAGAAGGTACACAGTCTACTCGCACACTGGGCTCGTTTAATTAATTTTCAATTTTTTAACGTACACTTTTGAAAAAACGAAGTAGAAAATTGTTTAGTTTGTTCAGAATTTTAATACGTTGGATAGAATCGTTATATTCATTCTATAGAATTATTTTCTTTATAAAGAATCTTTCATGTCAATAATATTATGTAATGACAATTTTAATTCATTTTCTGGTGAGATGCTGTTAATCTACGACCCTTCGCAGTCTAATAATTAATTCCTGTACAGGAACATTGTTGCATTCGTTTTCGAAGCAAAATCAGAACGAAGGAACATTCGTAGTATCAAAAGTAAAATGTTAACTTCTGCGGAACGTTCTCCTGTACTTGCGCGACTATATATACCCCAACCATAATAACTATTCGCCCAACTAGGATGTCCTTAATATAATATTATCAGTAGATTGCGGACGTTTATGCAAATTTTCACATTTATAGGGAAGTTTCAGGAAACAGACAGAGAGAGAGAGAGAGGTGTTGCGTAAAATTTTATTTCTCACAGTAATAAAAACTAAAATTGTATGAAATGTTATTAAGCTTATTAAGACTATAAATCCATAAAGAGTTTTAGACTCATTCGACTGCATTTAATTCCGAACAGAAAGATATTTCAATTCGAAACACATCAAATCCAGATTAGTTACGAATTTGTATGGATTAAAACTACGTTCGCGAAACTCACGACATCTCGTTATCCGTAATGCGTTCGCAATCTGAAGAACGTGAATCGAACTCTGTCCCATTTAACTGGTCGTCACGTGCATTTGTTTTCAGCTACCGACTCGACTCGTTGAACGAACTATAGTTATAGTAGTTTCGCTTTCTGTCGCCATAATGCGTTGATTGCCAAGTAATCAGCTGATGCGAAGCTTGCTTTCAAAAGTTTCAGCAGCAACAAGAATGTAGCAGCTGGAATTTTTCCAACACACACACACACACATACAGAACTTGCAAAACCAACAATTACCCATCCCCCTTGAAATTCCAATTGCTAACCTACGATTTATCTTCGTTGATCTTCTAGATTATCTACAGTGAGTGTCGAATGTATTCGTACACTGATAAATTTCAAACAAAACTGTGAAATTGTTGTTTATTAACGATTTTTTCTGTAAACAATGAATATGTACATATTCTGAGAAGTCTATAGAATAGATACAATGTAAAAAAACATTAATTTCTTGATTAACTTGCGAATGTAATAAGGAAAAACAAAAAATCGACTGAAATATCTCAGCAAATAGTATTCGTGCACTCCTTAATTAATTCGAACTGCGCTGCGTAGGGAACAGTTCTTAACGTAAACATACCATGTATACATAAACAAATTACGGTGTAAGTATGATTGATCTCCACAGTATATTTAGAAACGTTGTTGGCATTGTTACATCCTAAGGTGGACGTATTATAGATTTGAAGTTAAATGTGAAAGATTAGAATTGTAGATAAAACGCAGTTTTGAACCTACCTGCATTCACCGGCTTCGGTTCAGGTAATTGAGGATTTCTTAAATTCTGTGGGACTTTGATTGTGGAATTGGATCGAAGAAATCGAAGTTGGATAAACTCTTTAAAAATGATTTGAAGTTTTGATTTGAGTAAAACTTAACAAAAGTATGTTGTAAACATCAAATTATGGATACATAGAGTTATTGTGATCTTATAATAAATTGTTAGTATTTACCGTTCGCTGATCTCGCTCGATTTTTCGCTCGCAGGAAAAGAACTATCGTTTCGGCAACGAAGTCGATATTGATGATGATGATGATGTTGATGATGTTGATGTTGATGTTGGTGTTGGAGACGGTGTAAAACTCCGGCGGGTGTACACGCCTTATAACTTTATATATTTTATATGAAATCCGGCGGGTGTATACTCCTTGTCACTTTAACAACTGACTAACTTGAACTTTTGAAAATTGACTTTGACAAACGATGGCTTTTGAACAGCGACTGAGCAAATTTGAACATAGACTGGATTGGGTTTCTTGAAGAGATTGTAATATATAATATATTATACGACAGTTCAATATTAGTTATCAACAATAGTATTTAATATTTAATTTCTCATACAACATTATTAGAGTAAGTATAAGTATAAAAAGAAATTCAGAAATTATATGTTATACATGATTATGATCAATTATTATCGATGGCTGAACCACCGGACGTGACAGCATCAATAGCATTTCAAAATTCCGAGATATTCAAAGTTATCGTTGAAAAATGGGACGGAAACAACGATAGGCGAAAGAAAAATTATGATTAACTTGCACAATCATTGTAAAATAGTGCAGAAATATTGTAAGTAGACCTCGATCTATAATACAAAGTTTAATTGACAGGTATGAGCTACGAAAAAGACTACAAAATGAATCAAGAAGTGGACGTCCACGAAAAATCAATCAATACACTGGTAGAGTTATTATTAGAATGATAAAGACAAATCCAAGAATAAGTGCAATAAAAATAGTTGAACACATTAAAAATAATTTAAACATTGATGTATCTGCTAGTACTGTGCGCAGTTTTATACGAAATTCAGGATATCACGGACAGGTGGCCCGTAAAAAATTGTTTGTAAGTGAAACGAATAGAAAGAAAAGAGTGGAATTCGCAAATAATGATGTAACTACACCAGTGGAGTACTGGAATAAAGTGATCTTCACAGATGAAAGTAAGTGCAACATTTTTGGGTCTGATGGACGCTGTACCGTTCGGAGAAAAAAATACAGAATTGAAACCATAAAACTTAAAACCTACAGTCAAACACGGTGGAGGTCCGGTACTTGTTTGGAGCTGCATGAGTGCAGCTGGTGTTGGCTCATGAGAATTTATTGATGGAATAATAAACCACAGGGTCTATATTGACATTTTGAAACGCAATCTTGATCCTAGTGCGGAGAAAATGAGTATTAAAGATGATTTCGTTTTCATGCACGATAATAATCCGAAGCATACTGCGTATAATACCAGAATGTGGATACTACATAACACACCGGCGTATCTGAAAACTCCGCCACAATCTCCCGATATCAATGTTATAGAACACCTGTGGGATTATTTAGAACGACAGATCAGAAAACATGAAATTTCTTCAAAAGAGAGGTTGAAAATGCACGGAAGGAAGAGTGAAACCAGATCTCACGACACGTGGCCTCAAAAGTAAATTCAATGCCGAGAAGAATTGCAGCGGTTATAAAGGCCAAAGGCTATCCAACCAAATATTAATTAATAATTTTTTAATGTCACATTAATTTACATTACGTTTCTTTGTCTGAAATTGTAAAACGATAGAAACTGTACGAATACTTTTTGTTGGTGTATTTCAGTCGATTTTTTGTTTTTTCTTATTACATTCGCAAGTTAATCAAGAAATTAATTTTCTTTGCATTGCATCTATTCTATAGACTTTTCATAATATGTACATATTCATTGTTTACAGAAAAAATAGTTAATAAACAACAATTCCACAGTTTTGTTTGACATTTATCAGTGTACGAATACTTTTTACACCCACTGTAGAACGAAAATTGGTAAAGCAGAGTTTTTAGTATTTTTACAATCGTCTTGAACAGCATATTTATTTCGGAACATGATTGTGACTCGACGGTAAACATTTTTGAATTTCCCCGATTCTCGGAATATATTTTTGCGATCTCCGAATTTTTGAGTGGTTTTATTGTCGTCGACTCTGCCGCGTCACGTTCCAGAAGTGCTCATTAAAACTTGCTGTAATTTACGAAAACATTTGACTCGGCTTGAACTTTCAACTATTCGTTTTATGCGTTCGCGGGAGAGCGCGCGAGCTCGAAAGTTTGCGACGCCTTTTTCTGCTCGGAAATCGCGTACAATCGCATCGACGTTATCAATTATGCTCGGCCATCGATGGCGGCAGTGTATCAACTTTCTCTCTATTTCCCTCTTCTAGGCTCGGCTCGCGAAAACACCGTTAAACGATAAAAGGAACGGTCAAAATAAAGAGTTTGACGGTTCCAGAGCGTCGAGTTTTATGAATTATTTTAATACCGCGACCGAAACTCCGCCCAATCTATTCTCGGTATCGTTAAAACTCGGGGCCAGGCCAGTAAAAGAGTTGGATAGCCAGTAACAAGTGAAATTCTCGATTTATCGGCGCTTTATTCCACTTTGTTAATTATGTAACAAGGCCTTCGGGCTCCGTTAGTTAAGAGTTAATACACGATCGGTTTAATAATGGACACGCCAGTCGTTGATCAAAAAGCTTCGAGCACCTCTTCGTACCTTTCCGAAACATTTCGACCCGAAACGTGATTACAACTATTTAAAAAGCATGCCTGCAACCTCGTTACCGTTTTAATTATAAAGTTCGACGTTATTATCGATTGCGCGGCGGTAAATTGTTCGCGAAACAACGCTTTTGTCGCCGGAAACGCGGAAAGGATGGCAATGCTTCTCGTCGAGACTACGTTGACACCGAAACTTGAAAAGAAACGCAAATGGAAATTTCGTTGAGTTTTTACGGCGTGAAAATATCAATTGTTCGACGACGGAACTTTGTGAAATTATAATTAGATAATTAATTGGTTAAAGATGCAAGTTTCATGGAAATTTTCTGTTGGAGAAATCGAAGTCAGAATTTTTCGAATAAAAATATACATATATTAGAATGTCAGAACGGAATAGTGTAAATTACAAATTACAAATTACAAAGAGAACGTACGAACTGGAAAGTCGAAAGGAAGTAAATGTAAAGTAGAAAGTCGTGAAAACTAAAGTTAGTTAGGATGCTGAGAGAGGAAAATACAATTTTGTACTTTCAGAGGAAGAACAATTCTAATTAGAACGTTGAAAGAGAGAATGTACAGAATGGAACGTTGAAAGAAGAGAGGTGCAAATTAGAACGTTGAAAAAGGATACATAAAATTAGAAAATCCAAAAAATATACGAATGTCGGAAAGCTTAGAAAAACAAAGCACAAATTAGGACGACGGAAAGGGTTGGTCAAAATTAGAGGGGCCGAAAAAAAGAATATAAATTAAAAACTAAAAAGTGTACGTACCGAAACTCTAAAAAAGCTGAAAGAAGAAGAAATCAAACTGGAACGTTCAAAAAGAGGAATAAAGATCGTAAAGCCAAGAGAGACGGTACATAAATTAGAAATTAGTGTGAATAAAAAACGGAAACTGCACGTTAGAGAGCGAAAGAAGAAAAACGCACCTACAAAGTTTTTAACGTAGAATAAAAATCATAAGGCCAAGAGGAAGCGTACGTAAATTAGAAACTGAAAAGAGTACAAATCAAAACTTCGAAAAACGTGTGAACGTGAAACGTGAAAAAGCTATACATTAAACAGCGAGAGAAGAAATGTGTAAACTGGGACGTCGAAAAGGAGCTAAAAGCCGCAAGACTAAAAGAAAAAGAATTTATAATAAATTAAAAGTGAACAAATCGAAAGTTTGGAAAACCGTGTGAATTAGAAGCGTCGAAAGAAAAAGAGCTAGAATTCGAGCGAGAGCAGAAGAGTGCGGACTAGAACGTCGAAAGGGAGTTAAAAATTGCAGGATCGAAGAGAATATGTAGAACTAGTAAGGTGAAGGCCTCGGAGAATCAGAAATTGAAAAATATATGGGACTACAGTAAACTCCGGAACAGTCGGAAGCGAAAGAGTCTCCTGAACGGGGACTTGAAAAAGAAACGAAATTTCGTTGGACTCGAAACGGTGGGATTAATGAATAGGTTGAATTTCCGAAGTAAGACGTACAGATTTCCGAATGTCGAGATTATTTGCTCCGCAAAGAATTGTTGAGGAGGAAAAGTTGGCATGATAAATTGGCGGGCGGCGAGTGTGGATCTCGCGACGGTCGAAAAGTTGCGATTTATTGGATCGCCGCGCCGCCGCCGAGAGAATTATTAAACAAAAGGGGAGCTGATGGACTGTTAATATCGCGATGGGGGCTGGTGTCGGCGTCGGCTGCTTATTACGGTGGATATTAAAAGTTCGGCGTCGTCGGGGTGGGCCCGCGACGTAATATACAAGCAGAACCAGCTGAAAACGGCCGGTCCGCTTCGTATTTCAGGGATTAATCGGGAACACCGTGTGCTCTCCTGGCTGCAATCGTTGCACGCTGCACCGCCCGGCACGCCTCTAATTAATAATTGTTGCGCGTACGCCGGTCCCGCGCGCCGCGCTGCGCGGACCCCCGTTGTCCTTTTTATTACGCTCCAGATATAATTATTACGATTATCGTTGCCATCCCCCGTTCCTTAATTAGTCTCATCGCCGAAGACCGCGGCAGCCATAAGTAACATTCGCTTCTTCGCGATAATATCCGGTCGACCTCCATTCCCACGCACCCGACACCCTTTGTCGCCCGGTGCATCCTATTCAGTTGCATCTCCGCCACGCTTTTTAATGCCGATTTTAACATCGTCCCTTATCCCCAGAAACGCACTGTGCTTTCAAACGGTCGCCTGAACGCGAAAAATTCTACGTTTCCGGTGCATATAGTTCACTCGAGTTTTTAAATCCCCAAAGGCCCTTCACCCTACCCTTCGCCCTTCATCCTACAACCTTATTCTTACCGACATCGTCTGCATACTGGGTCGCCTAAGTTCCTGCAAAATCTTTCTGCAAGTGCTCGTGGTTCAAAACGTACCATAACATTTTTGTATGCTCTTCCACGTTTGCGGAATAGCGTCCAATTATATATTCGCGTTGCCTCGTATTACTTCAATTTCCTTTAAACGAAATCAAATTTCAAGCGAAGTATGCAAAGAATGAAAATTAATTAAAAAATTCTTATCTCCATGCAGCATATACATGAAGTAACGGAGTTGCGTTCGCGTGACTTCTTTTCGCGCGCGAACTGTCTCCCTTTTCGAGATTATTTCGGGATGATTTTTGAACCGGAAGCATCGGGGCTTCTTAATAGATGGGCTTCCTAATGCTCGCGGTGTGCTCGCGTAATTGATAATTCTATCAAGACAGTACCGGGAATCGATCATTTAAAAAGTCCGCTTAAAGGGATTATTGAAATTCTTTTTGTCGCTAAGTTGGCGCAACTGTCCTATATACTCTATCCATGTTTTGTGATTTTTACAATGTATAAAAATATCGAACAAAGAATTTGTCTTAAATTTTGCATTGCAAATGGAATTTTGTGTGCCGAAGCGCTGAAAATGTTACATAAGGCTTACGGTGAATCGACTTTATCAAAAACACGTGCGTATGAGTGGTACAGTGCATTTAAAAGCGGTTGAGATGTGGTGGAAGATTTGCCTCGCTCTGGTCGGCCATCAACGCCTTCAACTGAAATTCACATCGCTAAAGTAAAGGAAATGGTGACTGAAAATCGTCGTCTATGTCTGAGAGAGATAGCCACTGAAATTTCTGTGTCTCGCGAATCAATTCATACCATTTTAAACAATTGTTTGGGCATGAAACGCGTTGCCGCTCGACTAGTGCCGAAAGACCTGAATTTTTTGCAAAAACTCAGAATCATTGTGAACGAATTTCTGGCCAAAAACTCAAGAAATCTTATCGAGCAGCCACCGTATTCCCCTGATATGGCTCCGGCCGACTTTTTTCTTTTTCCAAAACTTAAATTACCACTTCGAGGCACCCTTTTTCAGTCGATAGATGACATAAAAGAGAATTCGCGGCGAGTACTGAAGTTGATTCCAAAAAATGTTTTGATGATTGGGTTATTCGTTGGCATAAGTGTATTATTTCGAAAGGGGCCTACTTTGAAGGTGATACAATAAATTTGGATGAATAATACATATTTTGTGTTTCATTGACCAATTCCCGGTACTTTTTTTTACAGAATGTGTGTACGTTGAAATTAAAAACGACCGGAGAAACAGGTTAAGCCGTAATTGCTTCGCAATGCGTAAAACACGTCGGTGTTCAACAATAGCTTCTGTAGCATTTTTGCTTCGCGCTTCTTTTTAACATGTCTCTGGTGGAGGTAAAGTGTTAATAAATTCCGCGCGCATGAGCTTCTTGTTTCCGCAAACTGCCCCCTCCTCCCCCCATATGCTGTTCCATTGTAGAGTTTAAGGCAATTCGCACCACGTCGATTTTTCGTTATTAAGTGACCAATGATTTGTTCGCCACCGTGGCAATAAACGTGTTTTATGTCGATGCTGTTCCCGTAGTATTTCTCTGTTATTTTCGAAACTTCCTTATCCAGCTTGCAGCGACCCTTCACCCTATGTTTATTACAGCCGATATGTTATACCTTTTAACTGGAAAACCTCGAACATACAATGTGTGTCTACTGTTAATTAATACTTCTCCGAAAGGAAAATGATGTTTGAGAACATTTAAATGTTTCAGCTTGCAGTAAGGTTTGGATTAGCACGCTTCGTAATTCTGATTTCGAGTTCACCGGCCACGGTATAATTATTTCCTCGTAATTGTGGTTATATTGAATAATTAATTGTTCGATAATGGGATTAATCAGGAACAACACTCGTTATCGATACGATTCGTTGAAAGTAGCTTAGTTTAATCAACTTTCTGGATCATATTCGATTTCGCTTCCAGTTACCAGCAGGTTTGAACCTTTTGTAAGTCTCTATTGGGGCGTGCTAATCCAAAGCTTGTTGCGAACCTATGCAATTCTGCGTTTCTATCGAATTCTAGTGTTCAATGTTACTCGAGTATTGCAAGGTAGCGGTTAGTTTGTGTTCGCTTGATCGTGATCGAAAACGGTGCACTGTACTTGCCTGTGGCTGGGACCGCTTTTAAAATGTCAGTGAATCGACTGCTGTACGTTCTGCAAAGTACAAATCGCTCGCGTCAATTGCAAGAGGCTGGAGTCACACGTTCGAAACGCACTCTTAACTCTTAATTTCCGCCTAGCTATCTTTTTTCTTTAAATGGTCAAATCTTCGTAAATTAAGAATAACATTATCCTTAAAATCTTGCAATATATTCGCTGGGTCTAGCAGCTAATGGAAGACCGCTTTGTCACACAAAGACGTACTCTGGTGCTCGTTGAAATTTTTAGTTCGCTTCTTACTCAACCGTTCGCCTCTTTAGCCTCTTTGTTTAATTGGACTTGGGCACGTTTTGCAAAACGGAGATGCAACCTGGTCCTCTTCCAAATTTTTAGCTAATTTCTTAAGCATGTTCGAACTTTTTCAATTAGTCTAGCAGACTAAGATTGGTCCAGCGAACACTGCACTGTACATTATACCATTATAATGACGTAATTTCATTTGTTTTTCAATATTTAACTATGTTCCACCAATCCGACCATCTTGAAACTTTTTTATATGTCAGATAAGTAACAGAAGATTGTTCTTGAATTTTTTGGAAGTGGTCACTCGAAGGTTTGCTTGCAATTCCCACCCGTAAAAAACTAAATGATTTTTTTCTACCCTTAATAATTTGATCACAATGGTGAAAAAAATGTATGATATGAAGGAGGTAAGTTCGAGTATTTTCGTTTCTTTTTTATCTGAATATCTTAATTAACAACCGAGAAAAAAAATGATGTAGTTAAGGGTATTTACTCTCATATCATCCTTATACGAAGGGTTAGCGACTTAAAATTTTAGGGGGTTGTCTTTCAACCTAAAACCATTGTTTTCCACACAATATCAATAAAAATTGTGGGTGGGCCGCTAGACCAATCTTAGTCTGCTAGACTAATTGAAAAAGTTCGAATATACGTAATAAATTAAGTAAAAATTTGGAAGAGGACCAGGTTGCATCATCTTTTTGCAAAACGTGCCCAAGTCCAATTAAACAAAGAAGCTAAAGAGGCGAAAGGTTGAGTAAGAAGCGAACTAAAAATTTCAACGAGCACCAGAGTACGTGTCTGTGTGACAAAGCGGTCTTCCATTAGCAAGAGAATGCGCAGAACGCGTAAAACGCGTGGTCTAATGGCAATATAACAAAATTAGAACGGAGTAAAGAGAATTTTCGGATCTCCTTGCGAACAGCCAGTACGGTGCACGCGTTTCCCGTGAGAACGATCCAGCCTGTTGTAGTTCCGTAGACGAGCAAGTAGCTTTTTACTGTGTATGCCAGAGTTAATGTCACGCCGCACCGTGTCGTCGTAACAGCGCACCAGACCGCGCTTGTCATTGATCGAGCACCGGTTAATTGCCTCGCTTAATTACAGGACCGTGCTAAGGAACTTATTTCTTCCGGAGCGCGATATGGTCTCGCGAGGCCGCCAAACTATTCTTCCTATCGTTTAAACGCAGTTCTCACGGAGATAGCGAACGAGCCTCTCGTTTAGATTCAATTCCGAGCAATTTCATATTTCTCCCTCAAAGTGGAAACTTCGATGAAGAATTTCTGCTCGAATGATTCCACCGGCGCATACGTTTTCATGCGCTTTAACGAGCTCGGCGTTTCTCGCGAACGTCGATCCGTATTTCCAAATGATTCCGCACGGAAGAAATGAGTTGTCTTTAGCGTCGTACGGAAGAGGCACGATTGCTACACCTTTGCAACATACAGAAATTCAATTATCAAGTTTAGGAAGTCGATGAAAATAAAAATTGTATTCGTGTAGAAATCCGCAGTGATAATTGTTCGGAACCGATTGGTTGCATAGCAAAGTTCATTTATCAGTTATAGAAACAATATTTACACGGTAACGGTGTTGTTGATTTATAAAAACACGCGATATTGGTTATTCGCTATTCGCGCACTATTCGCTCCGATTAATCCTACATCGTTCATATGAAGCGCGCTGAACCCCAATGGATTTATTTCATCGAATCGCTGATAAACGACGCCGATCGGTTGTGTGGCTTTGGCAAACTCTTTTTTTTAGTAAGTACATAGTGCAATCATTTCAACACAACAGACTTCAATGAATGTCCCCCAAAAATGTCAGAGTGAAACTGAACTAGCTTGGAATCGTGCTTCTTCCCAACGAATTCCTGTCGCTCGTGAAATCTTTCACGAGCGATAAGAATCGGATAGCGCATCTTCGTGTTTTAATTAGCAAATTACGCCTTTGAGTGCCGCATCGAATTATACGTGGTGTTCCTAATTAAATGCCTCGAACGTCGACCGTTTCGTCCAAGTTGACGAAGCGAGGAAAGGTCGCGGAGATACGAGGGCTATGACGAACAGGTTGACGACAGGTTTCCCCGGTTCATCGATGCGCCGGGATGCAATTAGAGATCGTACACGGTTGATCGGGCACTCAAAGGGTTAATTAAAGCGTGATCATGGGTATCGTTTCTAATGCCGTTTGATTCTTCTGTTCCTGAAACGCGCGTTTCTCTTAGACGACACCTGTCGATCCGACGAGTTCACGTGCACCAACAAACAATGCATACCGCAACCCTGGGTCTGCGATAGCGACGACGACTGCGAGGATGGCAGCGACGAGGCGGACTGCAAGCTGGCCACCTGTAATCCGAAGACCGAATTCGCCTGCTCCGATCATCGTTGCATCACGTCCAAGTGGAGGTGCGACGGGGACGCAGATTGCCCGAATCGGGCCGACGAAATTGGATGCTTGGTTCGTAAACGATCGTTACACTAGGGTTGACACACGGGGCAAGTTGATACATTCTACAGTTTTTCATTTCTACAATTTTCCTTGAAAACTGATCACACGCTCTTTAAATCGGAATAACTTCTTTATGAATGGACCAAACGACTTCAATTTCCCTGTAAGGCTAGAAGAATTAGTTTAGTCAATGACGTCTAAAAATATTTTGAAGAAATACATTTGGTCGGAATTGTGAAAAACAATAGTAAAAAATTGATTTTTACAACTGTTTTAGCTGGGCCAATAACGAAAATTTAAAAGATGTGTTTTGTAAAGTCGTATGAATTATACAGGGTGTTTCGTCTAAAACGGAACACCTAAATATCTCTTCAGGTTATTGCGATGCAAAAAATATTGGGTATGGAAATAAGTTTCCGCCCTTTTGGAGATGTTGTTGTACTTAAGCACAGATCGCGTATTTGATGGAACGTAGTATATGTTTTTGAAAGGTCTATTTCTAATCTTCAAAACGTAGTTAGTAGCAATTGTTTCAAGCGTGAACAGCAGTCAATTTTTCGCGTGAAAAATGTCGACTTTTGTACCAAGTAAGCAGCATTTGCGGGAAATCATGTTGCATTATTTTGTTTTGAAGAAAGGTGTTATATATTTACTATATTATATTTATTATATATTTGCGGGGATGATGCTCCTTTAAAAACCATGATTTCGACGTAAGGGCAGAGATTGCGATGGTGTGCCAAAAAATTCGAAGATACAGATTTCCCAGCATTACTTGATGGAAATCCACGTCAAACACTTGCAGAACTGTCAATTGAATTAAACGTCGATCGATCTACCGTTGGAAAACGTTTTCACGTTACGGGAATTGTTTATACGCTTCTTTTCAACAAAAAGGGGCGGAAACTTATTCCCATACACAATATTTGTTACGTAATGTGCATGGTGTCAATGGACCAAAGGTCATTTTTTTCGGAGTTATCAAGGTCATCGATGTTTTTTGATACATAACTATATTTTCATTTTATTGCACCGTGTAACTGAACGAAAAATACATTCAGATATTTATAAAAACATAACCTTGAAATGACCTTGTCTTCGAAAATTAAAAGTTTTTCCTTCAGATCAAGCTCAAGGTCATGTTATTATACATATCTGAATGTATTTTCCGATCAGTTAACCGATGCAATAAAATAAAAATATAGTTATGTACCAAAAAACATCGATGACCTTGATAACTCCGAAAAAAATGACCTTCGGATAAAAATATTCGTGCCAGATATTTGGTCCATTGACACCATGCACATTACGTAACAAATATTTTTTGCATCGCAATAACCTGAAGAAATATTTAGGTGTCCTGTTTTAGACGAAACACTCTGTATACAGGGTGAGTCACCTAACGTTGCCACCTCAAATGTCTTTGTTGTTTTTAAAGATAATGTTTAAAGATAATGAAGGGCAAAGTTGAATGATTCAGTGGGTCTCACATGATAGCAAAAATATTTTTGTTTTTATGTGTTTTTTAGAGATACCAACACCTTTATTTTTTTAAATAGAAGCATCCGTTTTTAAACACCTACAATGACAGTCCCTTCCATTAGGAATTCAATGACTATAATTACCCATGCACGTATAAACTTACTAAGTAGCTCCTAGTCCATATAACAGACACAGAGCATTATTATTTTGCATTAACCATTAAAAATTCGCAGTCTACTCGTCAATCACTCACTAATTTTCGAAGCCCCTTATTTGTAGACTTCATACTTAGGCTTCAAAAGCAACAAAGGTATTTGAGGTGGCAACGTTAGGTGACTCATCCTGCATATACATATAGATAGATATGTAGAAAGTTCCATCGCTGAGAATTGTTGCGTCGAATTCAAATTAAATCACGCAACATTAGTTGCGACTGGAAGGTTGACGATTCCATTTGAAAATTGAATTTCTCTTGCTGATTCGAATATAATTTCGTGTCTTCCAGGACAACCCGAAAAGCCGCCGTGCCAGCCCATGCGATGCAAACTTCATTGACTGCGGCGACGATTTCACATGCATACATCCAGAATGGTTATGCGACGGGGGAAAAGATTGTCCAAACGGTGCAGACGAATCACCGGAACGATGCCACAATAGCACTTGCAGGCCCGATCAGTTCCAATGCGAGGATCATCACACCTGTATCTCAGGTACCTGAACAACCTATTTACGAAGCAAATAAGTATGTGTGTGCCCCCCAATCACTGAGTTTCTATAGTCCACGGCGCGATAGAATTTTCTGCGTAGCGTGATTAATTGTGATGTCTCCAAATCTAAATTATTGAAATATTGTAGGCCATCTGTACTGCAACGGGAACGTGGAGTGTCCGGACGGAAGCGACGAAAAGAATTGCACAAGCAAAACAGCCTCCTGCGATCCTTTGACCCAGTTCGAATGTAGCGAGGGTTCCTGTATACCTCTTCACAAGGTGTGCAATAAGAATCGGGATTGCATCGGCTGGGAAGACGAGAGCCACGAGCTTTGCGGTGTAAACGAATGTCAGACCAACAATGGCGGATGTTCTCAACTTTGCATCGATCTGCCTATTGGTTTCCGATGTGCCTGCAACCCTGGTTACAGATTAATCGATAACCGAACATGCGACGGTAAGACATACACGATTGTTCTAACTTCTGAAAAAGAAAAATCCAAGTTGCAACACTGTGTTTCATTTCTATTCTCTAGACATAAACGAGTGCCTAGAGCCAGGCAGCTGTTCTCAATTCTGCCTAAACCAGAAGGGCAGCTTCAAGTGCTACTGCTCCACCGGTTACCTCAGAGATCCGAGGAACCATAATCGTTGCAAAGCAGCAGAAGGCCACGCGAGCCTTCTCTTCACCAGACGACACGACATCAGAAAGGTAGCATTGGATCGGCAAGAGATGACCGAGATAGTAAACAACACAAAGATGGCAGCAGCCTTGGACTTTGTATTCCGCACGGGTATGATCTTCTGGAGCGACATGAGCGAGAGGAAGATCTACAAGTAAGCACCGATTCCTCTTCCAACCATCGACTCTGGGGGTCATTCCATGCCGAATCGATCACTTTTTGCAGGCACCATCGTCGATTTTGTTCTAAATGAAATATGTTGTAGTCCATGTGAAATTAGGGGGGGGGTTTAAGTCATCATTTTGCCGGTTTCGAATTTTTTTAGAAATGGCAGGCCTTCAAATTTTTCAATTTTTGCCCATTTCGGCGAAAACGGGTCTCACATACGAATTTTTATCTCAAGAACCGTTTGTCCGATTGAGCTAAATTTTTTTTGTTTTATTCGGAATGGATTGGGCTATTACAAAATAATTTTTTCAACCTCGAAAATCAACTTTATAATGTCGAAAAATTTAAACAAATTCTTTTTTTACGTTTTTTTCGATGAGGGGCCAGAGTGATTTAAATTTTGAAAAAAATACGTTAATATTCCTTGAAGTTTCCCCTTTAAAATGAGTCCTTGAAAAAGATGGTATCATTAAAATTGGCGTCACAATGAGCTGGTAAAGGACGCCGTGTACCCCCGTTTCAGCTAGAGGTGGGTCGAGCGCACCGCTGTTGTCGTCCGATTGGAAAAGGATTCTGATTCATAAACTTGTATTGAAAGGTCGATTTACGTTATAGTCGGCCTCTATGCTTGACCTCGAGTTGTGATGGAATACTAGACCCGAACAATAACATTCGTAAATGTTCGTCCACCAGGCAGTTGTGTTCCAGTAATCGACCTTTCAATGACCTTGGAAATGGATAACAAGCTTAACGTCAGAGACAAGTTTATGAATCAGAAGCCTTGTCCAATCTCGATGCCAGTATTTACTGTCATCTTTTATTTACCACCAAACAGTGATTTAACCTCTGAACGGCCTCTAGCAGTCATTTTAATCTAGGACATAAGTACATATCTGAACGTGAAATTTCAAAAGTAGTCAAAAGTAGGGGTTTCCATTTAAAAAATACGTACTTACCTCCAAATAACCTTGACAATGGATCCGAAGGTCAAGTACAAGGTCATGGACATACAGTAGCGGACAAAAGTTTAAGACCGCTCTAAAGAAGAAGAAAAAACATATTTATCGATTCTGTCTTTGGAAAAATTCTTATGGTGATTCTTGCGACCTTACAGGGCTCCGATAGACGAAGGAAACGAGCGCACGGTCGTCATCGACGATGGCTTAACGACGTCCGACGGGCTGGCCGTCGACTGGATTTACAGTCACATTTATTGGACCGATTCCGAGAAGAATACCATAGAACTGGCCAACTTCGAGGGTAACATGAGAAAGACGCTTATACAGGATCGCATACAGGAGCCGAGGGCGATTGCTCTGAACCCCTTGGAAGGGTGGATGTTCTGGACCGACTGGAGCGACGAGGCTCGCATCGAGAAAGCTGGCATGGACGGCTCCCATCGAACGGTAATTTCATCGATCTCTATTTTCACCCGAATGTTCGATCGAAAAATATTCGAAACGTTAACCACGCTGTATATTATTGCAGGTAATAGTGGACAACGACGTGACCTGGCCGAACGGTCTAACCCTGGATCTAGTCGGCAAGAAGGTGTACTGGGTGGACGCGAAATTGTACATAATTGGATCGTGTAATTACGATGGTTCCGGTAAACGGACGGTCCTGTTTTCCCCTGATTCGTTGAGGCACCCGTTCAGCATCACGACGTTCGAAGACTACGTCTATTGGACCGACTGGGACAAGGAAACGATATTCAAAGCGAACAAGTTCACCGGCAAGGAAGTGGAAGCGGTGACGTCCCACCGAACCCTGCAGCACCCGATGGTGGTCCATGTGTACCATCCGTACAGGCAACCGGACGGGGTAAACCAGTGTCAAGCTGTGAATGGGCACTGCAGTCACTTGTGTCTGCCTGCCCCGAAGATCAACGCGAAATCGCCTCTTCTCAGCTGCGCCTGTCCAGACGGCCTAAAATTGCTGCCCGACGGTTTGATGTGTGTGGAAAAAGGTGAGTCGATCGCGGAACAGTAGCGTATCGTTTCTTCTAACCGAGCTGCGTGCATTCGTTCATAATATAACACATAGTATTATATATAGCACCGAATGAATAACGTAAAATGGTACGTCTTGCATGTCGTTAGAATACCTTAACGCTTATGGTATAGACTTCGCGAAACTCTTCTCGAAAACGGCATGCATAATATTACTCTATGAATCCATAGCAAACAGAAATTTATCGTTTACTCGATTATTATTTATTACTTTGTTACTTATGTTTTTTTGCATCGGTGTTGCATGAATATGGGATATTCCAGTAACCACAACCGTAGAGCCCACCACGCAAGAAAGTAGTAAGCCGTTCAAGAGGCTCGAACCGTTCAACGTTACCACCACCACCACCGTTCGTAAGTATCACTGCACGCCTACCGGTGTAGCTAAATATACGCGAGTTGTTTACGATCGTAGATGCTCGGCTTTAGCTTATTCTGTTCAGCATATAATTACCACGGTCGCGTTAGCGATGATAATAACTGACCTCTGCGGATCATTTATGCAGACTCCCGTTTTCATAGATCATTTTCTTTACTGTTCGATGCAAACGTTGACCTGTCGTTTCGCAATTTGCAAACGTCACGAGTGCATGAAGGTCTGCATAATTAAAACGTGGGATCTGTATTGTGCGTAGTTGATGCTTAACGACACTTTCAACTTTTTCATTAATTCCTGAAAGTAACCGATGAGAAGCTTTTCTATGGTACTACCCCTGGCGGAAAATATTCGATCGAAATCGATCAAAAATGAAACACACGAATAGCTGTGACGACTAGACTGCGGATTTTATGCAAAATAAACATTTTCTCTTCGGATAATTTTAATCAACTGAAAACAATACAATATACGATTATTAATTTTTAATGTTTTCAGAGTTCTCTATCTCGTCTAGCCATTCTCGTGGTAAATGCAAAAAGTCTGCAGTCTAGTATTAAAGATACCATAATAAATTCATGTTTGATTTTAGATCCGCCACAGACGACCGATGTAGATGGCAAGGGTAGCCTTGCAACCGAATCGACGGATGCTGGTTTGGTTGCTGGTATAGCGATAGGGGTTGCGTCGTTTGTGCTGTTGCTCCTCGCGTTGGTCGCAGTATTATGTTACAGGCATTATCTTCACCGTAACGTGACGAGTATGAATTTTGACAATCCTGTGTACAGGAAAACCACCGAAGATCAATTCAGTCTTGAGAAGAATAGGTTTCCACTCCCCACTGCTACTGTTGGAGAAGAGGTAATTAATTAGTACGTAGCACAGTGTGTCCAAATGGCGGAATCGTGGTCAAAACATCAAAACGTACTTCAATGTAGACAAAATTGAACAAAAATTAGTACATGAATGTTTTTGGGATTGCTGATTACGAATCTGAGCTTAATAGTTTAAAAAACAAAATAGCGAATCCAATATGGCGGACATGTATAGCAAAAAATTGTTTTTTCCTTTAAAGAATTTGTACAGTAATGCTCTTAGGTCTCTAATTATTAGTTGAAATCTATTTTTTTATATAGAATTTAAAAAATTTTCACATTTAAAAATTCGAATTTATTTCAATGTATTACAACTTACAAATCATGAGTTTATTTATTTACGGATGAAAACCTATAATACATAATTAGATATAACATTACACTACAAGAAGAAAAACATAGAAAGTTCAGTAAAATTTTGCCACAACCCTCAATCAAATCAAAAGAAAGCACGCATGACGTTGCTTCATTCTGCATTCACAAAATGGTCTTACAAAGAAAATGGCACTTCTGGGCAGCCAATTTTTGCAAATACTGGAAGATGACAGTGTCAACTACAAGTTCCAACAAAAATTTTAGTGGCATATTGTGGTGTGCACAACTTTTGCTCTATATGAACGAAATTTGTCCTTAAAACTTTTCTGCTCTTGTCTTCTAATAAGGTTTATTATTATACAACGTAACCATTGACTATTTCAGATATATTAGTAGTCAGAGACATTCTACTTACTGCCAGGAACAGCATCCATTTTACAGAATTGAAATTAAATAAATCGTTTTTGAATGTATGCAGTTTTCATTTTTCGCTTTCACGCAGTTCCTCACAACATGATTACTGCACGATTAATGAACGAAAACTTCGAGCTCTCACCATTTTCCAGGTGTAAGTAATAAAACATTCGCACCTCGGTTTTTCCATGGGAACATTACTGAAGAATCTAAAATAGTACTTACTGTATCCCCACCGAAAAGCTCATTTCCGAGATTTTGGCCACAATTTCGCCGTTTGGACATGCTGTGCGTCGTATACCGTTTCGTACAAGATGTCCTGCTAATATTTCTCTTTCCACACAGGCTCAGGAGCCTTTAACGAGTCCTGGAACTAACGATTACGTTTAAGACTCACTCTGGCGATGAAACGGGCTTAGCAGGCTGTTGAAAACAATGTCGACCAAGTAACAGATGTCGAGCGAGCCTGTCCAATAGTACGCCTGCGTTTGCCCGCCTGCCTGCCAACTCAGCTGTGATTATGTTTACTTTTTTGTTTTTGTACTGTGCCTATTTGTTTACAAATTTAAGCATCTCGTCATTCGAACTATATGGTATATGTGCGTGCGTGCGCGCGCGCGCCCATGCCCGCGCGTGCAACATTGAAGATTTGCTCCGAGGCATAAAGGGAGAAATGTCTAGGTGAAACTGTAATTGCTGCCAAATAAGCGTGTCGTACGAGCGCCCGTTTCCAAGTAGTTCAATAAGGATCAGGAATTCCTACTTTGTAAACGTTCTCTCCTCGGTTTTACAATGCGTAACGTGTAATATATAGCGCTATTTGTCACACACACACACACGTCGCATCTACGTTTAAATTTATATATAAATATATATATAAATATATATATATTATAAATACATAGAATATTTTTATCTACATCGTAAGATCTTTAACTTGTTATTGTTTCGTTATTTATTCTCTGTAAGAGTATATACGTTCTGAAGCATAAACCTTTCAGTTGGAATACATAGATAATACTGTTGCATTATTGAGAATCACATGTATATAACACACAAATTCGAAGTGTATCATAGAGATAATTTTAAAGATCATTAGTAACAATATTGAATTATATTGAGAACCTTTACCGTATAGTTCTTTGCGAGTTTGTTAAATTATTTATAATACGTTTTAACGTGTACATCGTAAAGTACTTCGTCGTGCCAAAAGAAGAAGAAAAAGAAAACGTCCCAAGAAATTCTCGAATCTAAACGGTTATCGATACATGAATAGCGATCGGACATCTTTTCGTGAAACCAGTGTGTAAACTTCTTTCCGGTATCGTAAAATAGGTCTTAAGGATAGCAATACTTGTATTCGAAAACCCAGTAATGTAGTTTAAAAAGGATGGCGTTTTAGCATGCATAATCTGTATCTGATTTTTGTACATGAAGAAAAGAAAAACAAAACAGATTTCTCCTTTTATGTCACTAAAGCGAGACACGAAAGAAAACCGGTGCTTCGAGCACGTCCGCGGAAACATTTTTTAACGACGACTTGTGTTTTACGTGGAGTGGCTCATATCACGGTGATACCGGTTCTCTCACGAATATTCTGTTAACGTTTATGATTCTAACGGAATAGTTTCGACACAAATTAGATGTAATAAGATCAGCTCAATGACACTAAGTGGACTGTGTGTTAAAGTAAAACTGTTGTTTAGGTATTTCAACCCACTAAAAAGAAAAATCAGTGTATATGTATAGAATTATCGCCTCCGGCTTAAGAGTTTTACTTATTATATACTTTATGATTACTGTATTAAAACAATTAAATGTGAGCCAGACGTTCTTCTAGATAAGATTACTAAAAAGTATAATAATATTAGGGCGAAATCAGGAGCTGTGTCCATTAATCAGTAGCAAAATTATGTTTTTCCGATCGCCATAATAATATTCGCAAAACGATTAGCCCCCGGTACATTCCGTTTCAAAAAATTATACCTCAAAGACTGCATCTCGAACATTTTCAACGAATTTTACAAACATAATCTACTCGATCTAACCAACAGTCGAAGTTCAAAACTAATGTTTGCTACTTTTTAATCGAGCATACGTTCTTGTCTGCGTGTGCGAGAAAGCAAAGTCCAAAATTAAAATAATAGACGCTCGGTGGTGATTTTAATCAAAAGATAGCAAGAGTGTGGTGAGTATCGGTTGCAATTAATTGTGTGAGTCACAAGGCATAACTTAGCCGATCTATTCGCCAAAATCGTGTCAAACATTATTTCTATGCAATATATATTATCACTACACACGCATAATATAAATATATATTATATATATAATTTATTATAATTATTATTGTATAAATAAATATACAAAATAAATCACACTACCCTTATCATTATCATACCTATTAAGAAGTGTAAAATGTATAATTTGTAAAAATGTACTTTGAAAATATAGAATAGTAATTAATTTCTTTCCTGCGTTATGCATCGAATGTAGCGCATAAATTTAAACATTACCGCTCAAAGGTATAGGATCACTTTTTTATTTGTAATAACTGAAATCAAAGATAGTCGTTAGTCAATTTGCTAAATTCCAGGGATTCTATTCTTCGCAATGATTCCTTTAAAAAAGTAATCGCATCTCTCTATAGCGGCCCCTAGATTTTCAATAATATTGTCAATACGCCCATCGATAATATTGATGAGGCGCATTGAAAGGGCATATTGACCGTTTAGAAGGGGATATTTGTTACGAGTCAGGGCCGCGAGCAGCAAAAGTGGCCGGCGAAGGGTTGTTACCCTAGGAATATGGTATCAATTTGTTAGTTAAGGTACGCGAACGAACCCAATGCGAAACTGGGGAGCCGCTAGGATTATAGACAGCGAGGACGAACCTGACGCGAAGTCAGAGAGCCTCTAGGAATGGAGTCAAACGCAGACGAACCTGATGCGAGATCAGGGAGCTGCTAGGAAGGTGAAACTTCGTGAACGAACCCAATGCAAAATTGGGGAGTCACTAGGAACGACGCGCAGACGAACCCGATGCGAAACCGGGGAACTGCTAGGAGGTTGTATAACGACGCGGACGAACCCAATGCGAAATTGAGGAGCCGCTGGGAGGTTGGATAAGAGCACAGACGAACCTGATGCGAAATCAGGGAGCTGTTAGGATGCGGACGAACCCAATGCGAAACTGGCGAGTCGCTAGGTTGGATAAATCTCTGTTTGGACAATTGGAATATCGCGAACGAACCTGATGCGTAATCAGGGAATCGCTAGGATAATTAGTAAGCCTCGTAACTAGTCTAATTTAATTGATACAATCTGAGCGGTAAGATTGTATTGTGTGGGGACGTTCAATTACTTGATTAGGATATTAGACAATATATTGTCTAATATCCTAAACTAATTAGTTTAGGTAATATCATCTTTCAATTTTTTCTATTCTAAATTCAATCCATTCGCGATAATTACACAATTGTAACACGAAGTCTTACAGTAAGAATATATTTGTGTTCTTTGATAATTAACGCAAGTTCATTAAACCCATAATTATAAGATGCACGGTGTTGACGCACTGGCAATGCGGGGGTCTCGGAGCAACTTTATCACTGCCTAATAGATTTTACACCGAACTCGCGGAATCTATACGATTACACGTTGATTCCAAGGGAACTTTAGCCCGATCTCACTGGTAGTTGACTTCCGAGATGCAGAACGACGCGACACGATTCGTGACTACGACGGTACTAGCCCACGAGAGTAGAAATGCAAGGGGCTTATATAGCTCTGCAATGACAGGTGGTACTTGTCAGTACCCTTCAAGTGAACATTCGTATTTTGTCAACGACCAGTTGGTCGTGCGTATGTTTGGGCCCTAAACTAAACTAAACAGTTATGTAGATTTATCTTGGTTAGCTTTGTTCGTTTATCTAGGACGGTCTAGTTGATTGAAGCGCATTGACGGGAGCCATATTGATGCGCGCATTGACGTTTAGGAGGTTTATTGTCAATATTTCGTCAATCTCACTAGACAACGATGCGATATGGTGCAAAATTTCTCGTGCATGTGCCGGCGAAACTACGATGATGAGGTAGTAGAACCCTGAGGCAATTATATTGGCAAGAATGTACCGAAACAATCATTCCAGACAATATT
Organism: Lasioglossum pauxillum; assembly: GCA_933228785.1. Taxonomy (NCBI): domain Eukaryota; kingdom Metazoa; phylum Arthropoda; class Insecta; order Hymenoptera; family Halictidae; genus Lasioglossum; species Lasioglossum pauxillum. The sequence continues at coordinate 24,020,459 of OW121701.1, read as the reverse complement.
ATTGAACGTCTAGGGGCCGTTTATCATCCGGAACAATTTACATATGTAAGAAACGTTTCGGAGCATAATTTCGAATGAACCCATCGATACATCGAAAATACACTCTCGTTAGAACGATATCTCGCATAATGGCGTTCATTTTGAAAACGGTTGATACAACACAATAACAACGGTTTTATCAGTGTTTACACAAAACTATTGAGAACTGATACTATGAGTAATGCGACTAATTATCCCTCTTGTATAAAAATTGTAAGTACTTAGCAAACGATAATTATTATTATTCTACAAGAATGGTTGAACACGAATAATATTACAAATCCTGAGGTAAATTAATGCTTCTAGCCGTCCACTAATTCAAAACAGAATAATACAATGGTTCCTCAGAAATCAGATTTAAACGAAACATTAGCACTTAACAGAGAATTAATAACCTTAGCTAATCGAGTGTTCGGAGAAGGAAAATGGAACCACAGCGTGACAAATCAAACAGTTGGTGCGTAACTTATTTTTATTAATTGTTACAAACTATTTGGAGTACATTGAAAACGTATTATTATTATTACTGTGCTACTGTTTTAGATTTTGTAGAGCCTTTCATGGGCAAATACGTTTGTGGCTGTGTAACATTTGTTAAGATTCAATTACACAATGGAACATTCCACGAGGATATGGGTTATTTTCATGCGGAAGGAGTTACGAAAGGTTTAGCAGTGCATACTGCAAGAATTGTATGATATTATATTTGTACTTCAACGTTTCACATTTTTGCATGAGAGGAGAATTAACTTTTGATTTTTGTATTCAGGTTTCTCTTACAGAGGCTTTCAAAAAGGTATTGTCTTGTTTTAGTTATTTTATAGAGCACGATATAGAGAAGCTACTAACAAAACCTAATTCGCACAATAATAATAGTCAGAAAGAGGATTTACAATGCTCCATATCTAGTTTTCATAGCGATATGGTCGAGGCTGGTATACAATCGAGTCCATTTAAAAACCACAAAACCAACAAGGAAGGGGATAGACCAGGTTCGCGCAAAATTTCTTATCGCCAAAGCTTTGGGAGAATAGTTCTTATTGTTTGGTATTTTTTAGAAGCAATACCGTGCTCGAAAAGCCCATCCAAACAGGAGGCACAGATATCTGTACCAAGAATAGACACAAAATCAAAAAGTCCAATGGAAAGTACAAGTAAACTTATTGGTGCAAAGAGTACAAACAATGTAAAAGGTCAGTTGCAGTCCGACGATGTAAGTTCTATAAAGGAGCAAGAAATTAATCAAAAGGAACAGGAACAGAAAAAAGGTAGATTAATTAATGATTGATGTAAAATTGATATTAAATTACATGCAAATGATTGCAGAACTGAACGAGGAAGAACTTTTACGAATGGAGCGAAAACGAAAGCAAATGGAGAAGCAAGCCGAGTTCAAAAGATTAATGAAAGAAAAGGAACAGCAAAAGAGTGTAGATAGCAGAAAACCTAATCCTAAATATTAATGGAAATATTTCTGTATATTACAGAGCGAAAAATATTCGAATGTAAATTTAGCTTAGATCGATTTGTAAGAGCGTGAATTATGTACATTCTTGTAAAATTTATTTTATTTATGTATCGGGAATGTAATCATGTGTAAAACTGCCATATGCATTATGTCGACCACGTGCTAATACATGTACATATATGTATGTATGTATATCTGTTTACCGCATGTTAAGGTTAGGAATTCTAGGAAGAGTGTATTTACTGATAGATTGTACTGAGTGTTATTGAATATGTAATTTATCCAAAAAGAAAATACTTAATATTTATAACTGTACGATTACTTTTTGTAAAATAATAAAATATATGTATGCACATAAAATTTAGATATTTATGTTTCCCAGTATCATGGAAAGTGAAAGCATGGATCAGTATTTTAAGAGTTACGAAGAGCTTGATGTGTGTATACAAACATATATTATGCATTTCTCATTTCAAATATGTTATCCTGTTTAATTCTATTTCCAGGTGCATCAATTAATGTTAAGCGACAAGTCGAGGACTCTTACATACCAGAATGCGATTATTAATTCTAAACAATTATTTGAGAATAAAATTGTTATGGATGTTGGTGCAGGAACAGGTAGTATTTTATCATTTGTTTCAAAGAGCGGTATCAATTTTTTGAATCTATAGAGCAGTATCAATGCATATTAATTTATTTCTAGGAATACTGTCAGCTTTTTGCGCGCAAGCGGGTGCACAGAAAGTTTATGCAGTTGAAGCGAGCGACTTAGCAAAACTTACCAAAGAAGTTGTAAAGGAGAATAAACTGGACGATAAGATTACTGTGATCCACAGCAAAGCAGAGGACATCGATGTAAATTCAATTGAAAAAGTTGATATAATCGTATCAGAATGGATGGGCTTCTATTTAGTACACGAAGGAATGTTGGACTCTGTTCTCTTTGCAAGAGACAATTTTCTGAAAGAAGATGGTATCCTCTTTCCGTCTGTTGCTAAACTATATGCATCGCCGTGTCAGTTGCCATCCATGTACAATTTTTGGGATGACATTTATGGAGTCAGTATGAAGTAATAACAAATAGTTCGTTAACATAAGCGAATAGTTTTATCGTGTTATAGTATTTAATATTTTTATGCTCTTCGTAGATGCATTGGACAGAAGTACAGGGAAATGAAATCAATGAAACCAGAGGTATTATTTGTTGATGACAAAGACCTTTTGGCTGAAGGGAAGTTATTGGCATGGTTGGATCTACGGTGCATCGATATTAAAGAATTGGATCTGCTCGGAGGAGAGGATTATGTTTCTATTTGTAAGAAAGATGGGAAGTATCAGGGAATTTGTATTTGGTTCGACGCAGAGTTCCCAGGTGGTTTGGAATTATCCACGAGTCCTTTCAGTGAAGCTACTCACTGGAAACAAACTGCTATCGTTTTGCCTACGGACGTGGAAGTAACGAAAGGCGAGCCTATTGCGTTTAAATTAGAGCTGAGAAGAAACTCTATTAAACCTAGGCAGTATAACATGGAGTTAGAGTTGTTGGATGCAGCAGAGGTAGATCATGATGTTCCTTGTAATTGTTACATGACGAAATGTATAGTGATGAAAACTTATATAGAAGAGCAAGCAAATGATGCAAGAACGAATAAGTGATTCTACTATCCTTTCACCATGTACAATGTGCAAGAAAGATTTACATAAAATATTTTAATATTGTATGTAAAAGCAAGTTTTTATACAACATATGAACACTTGTTTCTATTAGAAATAAAAGAATTTTTATATACATGTCTCTAAATATTTATTTTATTTCTTTGAATCAACAATTTTAATTATCATTTTATTAACAGTAAAGATAAAGATACATCCATCAGGAATTATTTCACTTTCTTTCTTTGGGTAGGTTCTGTTCCATGCTAAATTTGGGTATACTCTGTCTCTGTCTATACCACGGTGTATTATAGAGGTGTTCCGACTAAGCCCTCTGTAAGGCTGAAGTTTTGAAAAAGATAGCGGTTGGTTCTCTGGTCGCCGCCAGATGGATCAGTGTTCCGATTACTGCTGGTTCCGATTGATGGTGCACTTTCTCGCGCATGCGCGGCAATTTCAGCCTCAGTAACGCGACCAAAACAGTAGCGTATCTACAATGACGCAGCAGAGCGGTCAGGGCCCTGACCCTTGAGGCAGTTATATTGGCAGGAATGTACCGAAACAATCTGTTCCGGACAAAAAGACTTTAGGACGTGTCCTACGAGATACAAAATATACAGAAATACACATGTTATACATTAATTTTTCAGAATCAAATCATACCAATTTTTTAAAAGTCTGCGTGCTGCTCAAGCTACCCGATTTCATCGAAAAGGTTACGTTACTGAGGCTGAAATTGCCGCGCATGCGCGAGAAAGTGCACCAGTAATCGGAACATTGATCCATCTGGCGGCGACCAGAGAACCAACCGCTATCTTTTTCACTTTCCCGAGAGTAGCCAGAACACCTCTATAATACACCGTGGTCTATAGTCTATACTGAGCACTCTCGCATCTTCTCTGATGGTAGTGATGGTACAATGACTATCTGTCATGCGAGGTTATGATTTCTTCGATACACGTGCGTTAAAGACGCTTTAGACATTGGATACCCACGGAATAAAATCTTTCAAATAATTTAAGGATAAGGTAGATGCAATATTTAAGACAGAATGCCGGTAATAAGCAGAGTAGTGTGAGTATTTTCAGTTTACGTTTTTATAAAGTTTTTGGTTACGTTTTCACCTGTGTATGAGAGTTCGAAAAATTTCCTAAGAGGTAACAATTCTCGAAACGTGTAAATTCGTACAGAATTGTTTAAAAACGGAAGGTATCTGTTTATTTCGAGCCCTGATCAATATTCGAATTGTTATTGCAGAAAACCAACCACTCACAGGGGCAAAAGAGCTATCTTGAAAAAGGAGCCAAAGTTGATAGAGGATGTCAAAGAGACTCTGTGCTTTAAAGGAAAAAACACTTCTCAGGTTGTTGTTGATTTTATGAAAGATCTGGTAAGTGGAACTCCAAAATTTCTAATTAGGAAAAGCAACAGATTTATCAATTTAGTAGTATAATTATTATAAAATTTTTCATTGTTTATTTCTTACAGTATGATCTTAAAAAGCCCAATGCACAGATGATGCAAAAGAAAAATGATGTCTTGCCGTTTGAAAATGTCACGCCTATTGAAAAGTTTGTTACCAAGTATAATGCACCTCTTTTTATGCTTGCATCGCACAATAAAAAACGACCCCATAATATTGTGATGGGTAGAATGTATGAAAATACGTTGTTGGACATGGCAGAGTTCGGCATAGAAAATTACAAGAGCTTGAAAGATTTTAAAGTACCGAAAATATCCGAGGGGTTGAAACCACTGTTAGTATTCAACGGAGAGCTTTTTGAAAACAATTACGAGCTTGATAGGATAAAGAATTTGTTTGTAGACATGTTCCAAAGAGAAGTTGTTGAGAATATTAGACTACAGGGTATCGAACATGTTTTAAGTTTCACTGCTGTAGAAAATAAAATTCTCCTAAGGAGTTACAGGTAAATTTATTGTCTAATAACTTTGTTAAACAGTATTGCGTTATATACTTACCTTTTCAACGAACTCTTGTTCCAGAGTACTTCTAAAGAAGTCTAACGGCAGAACACCGAGGATAGAATTAGAAGAAATTGGCCCGAGAGCAGATTTAATATGCAGACGAACAAAACTTGCTTCCGCGGATCTCTTTAAACAAGCATGCAAGAAACCGAAAGAATTAAAGGTCAAAAAGAAGAAGAATATTTCAAAAGACAATCTTGGAACAACCTTTGGTCGCGTACACGTTGGAGCACAGAATCTTAATAGTATTCAGACAAGAAAAATGAAGGGTTTGAAGAAAACGGTGGCGGAGAAGAAGGCTGGTATGAAACGGAAAAGTCCAGATGCTGCTGCTGTTGCCGATGATAGTCCAAAGAAATTGAAAAATCTTACAGATTCAGCTGATTGAAATAATGAAATACAACTCTCAATGTAAGTGTACAGTAACTTTTTTTATGAATGCGCTATTTACAATAAGAAATTGTGGTATTTTCAATTCAATACGACTTTATACTCCAAGTGGTGTCAGTCTTAGAATCCTGGAAGTAAGAAAGCAAAATTATGTTTTTGAGCGTTGGTGAACACACGCACTGAGCGCGTCTGATAATATAACCACGTTTCTCTTAATAAATTGTACTCTCCGCTGCGGAGCTAATGAAACACTATACAAAGTATGCAATCGTTAAAATAAGTACCTTCACGAGCACTCCACACTTCAAAAGATCTGCTCGTGCTTCGTCGCATGCAGTCAGCAAAACTTTATCCAGTATATCCTGTTCTTTGGTCCTGTTTCGGACAATTTTTCTAAACTTTATAAAGTACTCGATAAGATTATTCAGTTTGTATTCATCCGCCACTTCTGAACGACCGATTCCCAGTTTGGAGAACATTGTAGATACATAATTCGAGACTGCGCTTACTGCAGGTATACTCCTGGTTACGGAAGGCTCCTTTCACGAAATAAAATAAAATTGTTTAAATGACATTAACATTAAATACAATTTTGTACTTACAGAGGAATCGTGCAACATTTTATTTCCTATATTAATCAGGTTCAGTATCGTATGCGTTGCTTGTGCGGTGTTAAAATTATTTGCGAACGCTGCGTCAACATTATTCTTTGTTTCTTCCAAGCACTAAAATAAATTTGCATATTCGTTATTTTTGCAAGTCTAGGTGGTAAACTCCTAAGTCCTATTTTTACGTTTTCGAGGTGTAATTTACAAAAACGAGGCTACGCCCTTAAAGACACACGGTTCATCGGAAAAATAACAACTCACACGAAGCAGCGCAACTTCGTCCACATTGCCAGTGGTCCACTTTCCAATGACATAATTGTCGCAAGTAGCAATGAAATGTTCGACTTTATTCATTATGCTTACTGCGTTATTCATTACCTCGTCGCAGAATTCGATATCTGAAAAATGATTTGGTAATTCAATCATCCATATTTAACTTGAATATTTTGTATACGAATGAAATGTACCACTGTCGTAATTAGAAAGCAAGCAAAGCATTCTGAATTGATTTGCAGTGTATTTTTGAAGGAGTTTTCTTATGCTGATAGTGTTTCGAAGGCTTTTTGACATTTTAACATCTTTCAGGAGCAGATGTCCACAGTGCAACCAATAATTTACCCATTGGTCCACTTCGTGGTAAGAACACGATTGCGCCTCCTCATTTTCATGATGCGGAAAAACAAGGTCTATCGCGCCGCTGTGGATGTCTATGGAATTCCCAAAAACTGTGCTATTTCAAATAGAAATATCAATTTATATAAAATAGACAATTCTCTATACTTTCATGAAACTATTTAAAACAATTCTATTTGCTAGGAAACAATTACCTAGCGACGGTGCTACATTCTATGTGCCACCCTGGCCTACCGTTACCCCATGGGGATTCCCAAAAGGGTTCTCCTTCTTTAGATGCCTTCCACAGAGTAAAATCTAACGCTGATTTTTTATTGGGATGACTACTGTCTTGACATGGAGTCGACAACTTGCCATAAATGTTATGCTTGTTTACGTCAAAGTATACCGATCCTATAAATGATAATCATTCATTTAATCATTTTTTATGACCAATTAAACATACAAATACAGTAATAAATGATTTTACCATCTTTTCCAACGTATGCTTCTTCCTTGTTAACAATGTTATTAATAAAATTAATAATTTGTGGGATGAAATCGGTAACTCTGCAATATAAATTAGGTTTCGATACATTTAACATTTGCATGTCTTCCATGAATTCTGTCTCGTAATGTTGCGATAGTTCCTCGAAGTTTCGATTAGTCGCCTTCGCGCGTTTTATTATTTTGTCATCTATGTTCGTGACAGACATTGCCATTATAACATTTATGTTAAAATGATCTGTCAATATTCTTCTGATGATATCTGTCCTGACGTAAGTGCTGTATAATATAAAGCGAGTTATATTTCATAAAAGTTTCTTTAATTGTTTTTTTTTTTAATGAATACTGGAACGAATGAATGAAACGGAATGTGTCTTACGCTGCGTGTCCGATGTGTGCCGAATCATAAACAGTTGGACCACAGACGTACCAGGTTAGATAAGTTTTATATTTTAAAATTAGCGGTACTGTACACTTTGTTGCAGTGTTATATACTTTAATGTTTGTTTCATAGCCGACCGGTTTCATCCACTGCGGCTTTTGTTTTTGTTTTGTGTCGTGCATAGAACGACGGCACATTGTACGTAACTTCTGTTTCATATTTCGGCTGATCAAATGCATTCTGGTTATGTTGGACGTCTAATGTCAATGAATGTTTATTTATTTCATGATTCTATATTTTAGATTCAATCAATTTTAACGGCGCTAACTGACAGACGTAAAATAACCTCAAAAGACTGTTCTACAATATCTTCACGTTGTGTCCTGGTGCCTAGGCAGTGCAGTGTGCCCAGATGGGATGCTTTTTTTCGCGCATGCGCGTCCAAAACAGTAACGTAGCTATGATGCGGCCGAGGCGATGATGTAGCAGAGCCCTGAGGCAGCTACAGTCGTACAGTCAGCGACGATAATAAGTGGACACGCTTAAAAATCACATAACTTTTTAGAAATTGGTCCAAAGGACTTGCATTTTTTTAAGATGTTAGACCGGCTAGTTTGCTAGAGAATAAGTAAACCAAAATTTATTACGATTGCAATTGGTAGGAATTATACAAAATTTTAAAATATGATGTTCTGCCAACTTTTTTATCTGGGCCTGTAACGATAATGTAAAATTATATATAATAATTAATAATATCTCAATATTTCATATGTATATACGGATATACAAATACACTTGTCATTAATTCGTTTTTCATAATCAGTTCATATCAACTTCTTAACATTCGGCATGGCGCTAAAGGTGCCATATTTCCTCGCGAAGCGTACTTTACTGAGGTTGAAAACGCCGCGCATGTTCGAAAAAAAGCATCCCATTTGGGCACACTGTGTGGCTCCCGTCAATGCGCTTCAATCAAAATTTCTATCAATATGCTTCAATATATGTATTGATCAATGCGTTTGAACCCCTTCTGAACGGTCAGTATGCCCTTGATTGATTGACAATATTATTGAACGTCTAGCACATTTCTCGCACACTTCTCGCAACCAAAGCGGTCACACATACTATGAAGCTGTAAGCACATTATCGTATTATCGCATGCAGTAGAAACAATAGAGCGTTATGCGAGCAAGAGATTACGTCTTGGGACATTATAGACACGTAACGTGCAATGTTAAATACTTTTATTACACATAATGCTTCGATTACTATATCATTATTTATAATGTATTTATAATAATCAGATAATATCATCTTACGTCTCTATACAAAAATAATTACAATAATTAATCGTTATTGGCATAGGCAAAATCGTTATTTATTGAAATTTATTGAGCACAATTATTTTTTTGTCTTATTTTACACAAGTAAACCTATATTAAAAGTCATTTAAAATTATAAGATCTTAATTATATCTCTTATTAACACACACGCACGTTTACAGATGCGCGTGCCTCTTCGTATATTGTGTATATTTATATTTAAATTCATTCTGTAATACCTACAACGCATACTAACAATATATCAAAGTCTTTTTTATTTTATTACACTGGTAATACGAATTCTTGACAAAATACTGAATATTTCTTCTTCCTCTCTCCATCCTCCACCTTCCGTTCGTTCATCCCCGTTGTCATTTCCGTGTTCGCCATTGCTTTTTATACGGCAGTGTGTGTACGTGAATGTTTACAGCAGTCCTCATCTCGCGAAACCTCGCGAAACGAATTCGTCAAACTGCACCTTCGTCGAACGTTCGAAAGTGTAAATTTTCGCATTCTATTTTAGCGTCACGCGTGCTTAGTCGAGAACCCTGATCAATTCGTGATTACTAGAGGAGAGTGTTCGGCATGGTAAACGGATCATTTGCCATCTGTCGAAGGGTTGTATCTCCTCTCGGTGTCGAGTTTTTCGTTGTCAACCCTCGACGTGACAAATCGTCCACTTTATAATGACACTGTGATCGAAACAGAACAACTGACCGTTCAAGATCGTTTCATTCATCGAACGAGCCCGGCTGAATAGACGTGTCTACCCGGATGCCTACAGAAGGGTATCTTGTACGCCGACACTCGAAAATGTAGAAGAAATCTACAAAACGATAAATAGCGAATGTTATCTCATAGTTAAACTCGAGAACGCCTCGAACGGTCAAATTCTCCTGTCTCTTATTCGAGAATGAAGACGGAGGCCCGCGTTTCTTCATAACGGCGGACGTCCATTAAACGCTGTTCCTCAACCGCGCTAATTATCGTCGCAGCTGTGGTTGTCGATTATAAAAACGGTATAAAATTCGTACTGTGTTAATCGAGCTTACGAGAAAAGTTCAGAATCGATTCGAACGCGAAGAAACGTTTAGTTTTGCTTTTTTCGTAGGGAAACGTGAGGGACGCGAAGCGTTAAGTTGCATGGCCAGTGGATGTGGTTAAGGGGATAAAAGGGAGTGTGTTGGCAGCGGTGTCGTCGTAATCTAAAGTAATGGAAAATGGTACGTAGAACTACAATATTATCGTTAGCCGTTCGCGGACGAACGCGAGCTTAAAAATATTCGAATTCGGCATGCATCCCGTGGGACGTGGGTTCGAACGACCGTGTCCCCTCTTTCTCTTTCTTTCTAGCATCGTCGTTTCGGATCGCTGAGCTCGGGGGATGGAAAATACTTGTTCGCGATTTAGACGCGCAAACAATGGGATTCCATCGGTTTCCGTGAAATTCCGCGTTGCGAATCCTCTCGTGGGGAACGCGTCTGCGTCGACGAGTCGAAGTTTAACGACCTGTTAACGTTTCGCGGCTCGTTTAGCCTGATGCGTTCTCCGCGTTTCTCTTCGTCGAAACGACGACGCGAGGAAACGACTACGCTCCTCCCTTCCCTTTCCTTTCCTTTCTTTCGACGAAAGAAACGCGCCGCAGCGATAGGTGAAACGAGCCGGAATAACGTCCGCGAAAGGTACCCTCTTGCGTTACACCCTCAAGGTGCGACAGACCCGATATTCGCCTCGGGCCGCACCGCTCTGCAGCGTTGCAATTTTATATGGCACGTGTTACTTACACCCGCCTGAAAAGAGCTGCAGCGATGTTGCGAATTTCTCTGCCGCAAGCTGCAATCGAAACTCCATGGAAAATATTTAGGCGAACAGCTCCGAATCCTTGCCTTGGGATAGCTTCCGGGCCGATTGGGACGAGGGCGCTTGTATTTTTGATAGACCATCTTAGGTGTCTGTTAGTCACCCTTTAATTGAATTTTAATTGAATTTGTAAAGAATCTGTTAAGCGTTTACCTCCTGCTAGTTCGGATTCAGTATCCGAATGCTGATTATCAGGGTGGATATTTATGGTGGAAATTTCGGGACATCGCTGAATCTTTTCGGACCGGTATAACAGAAGTTTCTTACACCCTTCGCCCTACCCTTTTCCATTCCCTTCGCCCTGTCGCACTCTTCGAAACGCGACGAAGCGAGCCAAGACCTATGTCGCAAGCTTTGCGAAAGCTTTGTCGAAGCTTCGTCTCTCGACACGCTTCGTGGCTCCTTGCTTTGTGGATCCGCGATCTTGGTAACTCGTTAATAACGTAGGGTGATCATATCTCGCGCGCCTAACAAGTACTATAAATCATGTTGCTTAGTTTATGATACAACAAACGCATACGGTTCGCTCCAAGAGTCTTCGAATTTACATTAAAATAGCTTATCGGCCGTTTTATCTCGTTTTTTATTTAATGACAAACTCTGCGGAAACTTCTCCAATCTCGAAGAAGCATCGAATATGTCTGGTGAGTATAATTGTAAACAATGTAAAAAAAAGACAAGCTTGTGGATTATTCACGATGAAAAGCTCGCACGGAGGTTTTAATGTAAATTTTCTAGCTATTGGATAAACCTTGCATATTTGCGATAATAAATATAGGGTACAAACGAAATCCTATGAAATAGGTCGTCGAGAATCCTCATAAAAAATCAAGTGTTAAATCGCAACTTAAAGTACATATGTTGATACAAAATTAATGTACAATGAGTTAGGAAAGATATCTCGGTCGATTAAACTTACACACTCCGATAGAAACATTTTCTATAATCGGTTAAATAATTTCTCCCGTGAATGTACATTTTTTAAAATTTCTAACAATATACTTCGCGTACAACCAACTATCAGAATTGTTCCGAGAATCTTTCCCAGCTCGACAAACGCTCTTCACAAAACTGCACTAAGGCTATCAATTATAATTAGCATAAAAATTGTAGATAATAGAAAAGATCACGCTTATAACGTCCTCGTCCACGACGTAAACTCGTAAGCGGACGAAAAATTATACTTTGGCTGCGGTTGGAGCTTTCATACGAGAAATCCTAACAATCGTACGGCTTTCGAGAAGGAGTCTATTGCTCCTCGTGACCTAATTCAACGATCATGCTCGCCGATATCGTCAATACGATCACCTTACAAATAACATTCTAACTTAAACGACCTAAGGGCTAAATAAAGATTTATTTTTCACGCAAACAGCGGGTAACTAGACGATTCGAGAATGAAAATAAACGAACCGTGTCTTCCCTCGGGGCGGTTAAAGCTTCGAAATGAGCAACATACATACAGAATGAGTCTAAGATAACCAACAGACGCGTATATGTGTGTATATTTATATATATATATATATATATATTTATATATTTATATCACTTCGAAAATCGTTAAAAAATCTTCATTTTTTCCTCTTCTTATTCTTCTTCTTTAAAACTCTATCCACGGTTACGTAACATCGTTATAATAACACCGCATTTATCTAGACCCGTACTGTACACGGAAATTTTTTTTCGCGTCGCCTACGTCCAACAATAAATAATCCAGCTGCAGAGAAACAACACGAGAAGTGTGTCTGTGTCTGTCCAGTTTTTCGACGCGCGCTTATTTTATACAATAGAATATATACCTATCGTGATCACTGTCGTAGAACTATCGTCGCCCTCCCCCCCGTAACTATGATTACACACTGCGATACCCCGATACCGAACGAAACGATCGCAGACTCGTCGGCTTGATTGCGTCTCTTTTATTCATTCTGATTCGTGTAGAGAAAACAAAATGTTATATCTGCAGATTAAAAGATTCGAGCCGCGAACAAACGAATAAACTCATAGTTAGAACGCATTCTGTCGGGGAGACCGAAAAATTCGCGTCGCGAACAAACGAATAAAATCACAATTAGAACGTATTCTGTCGGGGAGACCGAAAAATTCATGTCGGAAATCAAAGGACCATTGGACCGCGGATTTCATTCGTTTATGACGAAAGTAAGAATTTAGAAAGACTCGTATGAAAATTAAGAAGAGGATTCGGGATGTCTACGTAGCTTCGTGTATCTTGAAACGTATGCAGACAGTTTTTGCGACAAATTGCTCGATAAGAGTTCGTGCTTGATATTTCGTGAAATAAATATCGCAGGATAATTTATTCCGTAGAATTCCTCTGGACCGTAGTTATCAGAATTGTTCTGGAAGTTCCTCTTCCCCAGTTAATAACAGCTTCCGGTTAAAAACTATAGAGATCCCGGGCGAATAAAAGCGAGAATCTCTGATAACGCTCCAGCCCACACGGCAAACTTAATAAAAATTCTTGAAGATCTTAGATGGGAGGTTCTCCGGCCGCCTCCGTACTCGCACTGGACTATGCTTCGACGGATTACCACCTTTTTTCCTTCTTCTCGAAACGCCTCGAGCGGAATTTCCATGGCGGTGCGAAATTGATATCACCGAATATTGCCGATCAAAATTACATTTTTCTATACATATACAGAAAACCACAGAAACTTAGAAAACAGCCTTCATATTAAAGCGAAATTAATTTTGTTGTTAACTCAGAGGTCGTGTTTTAGCGCCCTCGGAGTTGCTGCGAAAGAATGAGCCACGATTCTGAAGGAATCCATGGCTATAGCTGAATTTCCGACGAGCAATCAAGCCGGATTCGCGACCATAATTTTCAATCCGCCGAATCGACGTGGAAAGGAAATTCTAGTCTCTCAAGACCTCTCGTACATCATCTTCGCTCTCCATCATTGTTTACGGACGGCTGAATAGGGCCCGCTATAATTTGACGTTGTTCGTTTTCATAGTGTTTAGAGCCATTACCGCCGATCGCCATCGGTCGCTTCACCTGCGACAGCGCTCGGATTTACTTACTCGCGACGCGACAGGCGAGTTTCGAAGGCTACGCTCAGCTACGCTCCCTTGCCCCGGCCGCGTGTCCGCTCCCCGTGGCGGCCATAGTTCTCCTAGGCTCCACGAATAGCGAGTATGGAACGCGGCTGGATCGAGGGGGCGTAGCCTTCGAAACTCGGCCGTCGCGATCAAGTAAATCCGAGCGCTGACCTGCGAGAACAGAAATACTCTACTCGGAAATCGTGATCCTCTGAACGAGGCTGAAATCATTTCCTTCGCCACGATAACAACTCTATCACGAATCTTTCGGAAAGCATATATTATATATTTCATACTATAATTCGCGCAAGAAACATTTTCATCTGTTTTCCTTTTTTTTCTTCATGTTTTAAATTACTTTCATCGTTCGCCGTTCTCGTGAATCACCTCCGCAACGTTCCGTTAACGGGAATCCTAACGATACCGAGCGACGTTTCTCGTCGATAATAATTTAACGGGGAACGTCGTTCGCGTATATTATATGTATTTCTCTATGTTGTTCGGTTTAGCATTAGTTCCCTCTTCCCTCCAGTATCCAGGAGCTTATTAATTTCTTAATAACCGGTGCGTCGAGAAACGTTTAAGAGCGAAGTGTTGCGTCGATCGAGATCGAGCTTGCTTAGAATCATGTGGTCGGCGTGTTCGAAGATGGCGGCGTGTCGGTGCGCCACAACGAGCTGCCCGATTGGCTGATCGTGGTGATCTGCGAACAAAAATCGTTTGTATATCCCCTGCAAGATCATCGACAAAATTAGAAAATTTCATGCTTCACGCAAATTATTCAATTCTTAAGGGTACGCCGCACAGTGGGCCAGAAACCGATTTTTTTGGACAAAAATCTGCCGACAACTCAGATTTCATCGATTCAATTGGAATTTTTTTTTAAATGTTGGCGAAGGACTATACTTTGATGACGTGCTGCGCGAAAATCGTTAACTGTCACAAGAAATAAAGAATCCTTATCTATAAAACCCAATAACTCCGATACTTTTCGAATTACCATTAATTTATTGGTCCAACAGCAGCGTTTTCGCTTCTCGAAGAAGTCATTTTGTTATAACTTTTGAACTATTAGAGATATCGCAATGAAATTTTCACCAAAAATATTTAAAAAATAGTCATTCTTACCTAAACATAATTAAATATTTTTTGCATTTGTTAAACAATAATTTTTACTAACTTTTCATTGATATTTTTTATTAAAAAATGAATTGTTCAAATATAGTTTTTCAACCTTTTTTTACTTGTTGTGAACAATAATTTTTAGTGTTGGTCTTAATCTTTAACACATAAAAGAATGCTTTCCTGTGTAAAAAAATAGAAATATTTTTAATACATATTGCGACTAAAATAGTACTAAAATTATATTGAGTCAATATTACCACAAATAAAAAAGTAAGCTAATAAAATAAACATACCATAATTTGTCTTTCATGATGATCTATGATAATCGATTGCATTAGTTAATTAATAACTCTACTGCCTCAGGATTCAGTATTTTAGGATTTCTTTTACATGTTAATCTTACAGTCAGCGACAATATTAAGTGGACACTCTTAAAAATCGCATAACTTTTTAAAACTTGCTCGAAAGGACTTGAATTTTTTAAAGATGTTAGACCGACTAGTTTACTAGAGAATATGTAAACCAAAATTTATTAAGATTGCAATTGGTAGGAATCATATAAAAATTAAAAAATGATGTTTTGTCAACTTTTTTATCTGGGCTTGTAACAATAATTTAAAAAATGCGTTTTATAGATTTCGGTAACTTATATGGTCAACATTGCAATGAACTACATACGTTTAAAGATGAGAGCTTAAGGGTGAAAGTCGCAGATTTTCAGCCTTGCCAGGGCATTTCACCCTTACGTGAACATCTGTAAACGTTTTTTTTCGATGAAATTTTCAATATGTATATAAGTTACCGAAATCTACAAAACGCATTTTTTAAATTATCGTTACAGGCTCAGAAAAAAAAGTTGACAAAACATCATTTTTAAAATTTTGTATGATTTCTACCACTTGCAATCTTAATAAATTTTTGTTTACTTATTCTCTAGCGAATTAGTCGGTCTAACATCTTAAAAAAATTCAAGTCCTTTGGACCAATTTTTAAAAAGTTATGCGATTTTGAAGGGTGTCCACTTAATATTGCCGCTAACTGTAATTGTGACATGTACGTGTCAGATGTTAACAATAATCTCAAATAGTTTTCGAACGCTGCACAAGTTTCCAGAGATAGAAATAAATGCAGCGAGAACGCTAAGAAACTCTCATCATTCGTTTCGTTATATTTTTTTCAAATAAAAGTGACTACCGAAGTTAATTTACATATATATCTTTACTCTATTTATCTCTTATAATGTTATTGTAAAAACGTTCGTATTTGGAAGACATTTGATCAGTCATACGAGCCTGTTTTACGCAAGCGAAACTCGTCGCGAAGTAACATTGACAGCTTTGAACAATGATAAGTTGTAAAGTAGGATAATATTCTTGCATAATTATATACGGGAAAGAATGCTGAAAATGATCCAATTTGTTATAAAACAAGTCTTTTCATGACCCTCTAGATATTCCTTGTCAAATGTAAAAAATTTGGCCAATTTTTTTATTTCATTGAATATTAATTTTTAACATATTGTGAACAATAACTTTTAGTATCGATATTAATTGTGTAACACAAAAGAGTGCACTTCATCGTAAACAAAAAAAATAAGAAATATTAAGTGGTGTGATCAGGGCACCTCGAAGAAGAAAAGCAAATTTCTTGATGAACAGTACTATCTCTAAATGTCTACCTTTAAGTATTCGTCCTAATTACACTTCTTGGTTAACTGCATTAATTTTTTCATTTTCGAAGTTGATCAACATTTAGGAAGCAATACAAATTTGTTAGAAATCGATATGAGAAAGTTGACTTTTTAGCTAAATGACACCAACTTCTTCGATCCGGACCACTGTGCGGCGCACCCTCACGTATTTTGTCGGCTATTTCAAAGTATATAGGTAGAAAGGAATGGGAAAATGTTTGTGCCAATCAATTTCGAGATATCAGAACTTGCAGAATGCTCGGGAAACGCAAGCATGGTATTCGTGTTCTGCGGGAACCGAGCAATTCGGATTCGAACGAGACTCTAAATCGCGAGAGTTACGGAGCCAACGCGGATCGCGCGGAACGCTCGCTTGTTCGCGCCGCTACGGTCGTCAATTAATTGTCACCTTATTGTCGTGTCCGATTAATGGAGTTTCTGCCGTGGTTTCGTCGCTGGCGCGACTCATGTACGGATGCGGGGGTGGCACATAAATCGGCTTGGAATGACTGGCGACTTGCGCGTAAATCGTCGGTTCCTGGATTGGCTGCCTGCGCGTCAGGGTCGACATGGGTAGCAGTTGAGGTCGCTGAATATTGGACACCTGTACCGGCTGATAACAATTAGGCGGTATTCGTCGGTTGCCCCGGAGCGACAGCTCGGCGTACGTTAGCTCTGATCCCTGGAAAATCGGAGAATGTGCGATTTGTTACCGATTACGCGGCCGGACTAGCAACACCCGGAAATCTAATGCTCTGCTTGTGCCTGTGCCGGTGCCTGTCCCTGTCTCTGTGACTCTGTGTGCTTCCCTTTCCCTATAATTGCATCGGCCCCGGGTACCGGTAAGGTGATTATAGAGAACAGTGCACACGATTCCCGCGATCGGTTCATTTGCCATCGGATCACCTTTGTCCCGTCTGATATCGATTTTTCTGCACTAATTCGCGGAAACTGGAGATCAACGACGCGACGCTTCCCCGGCTCTGGCTACCACCGTCGATCCAAAAATCTCGCAAACTCTACTCGATTCTCGATACTCGATTACGATCGAGCAAAGGGATCGGCGAGAGCGACAGAGGTTACCGTTCTCCTTCGTTACTAAATTTACCGAGACTATAATAAATCGAACTCTCTGTGCAGAATGTCTTGCTCCGACGCTACCTCGCTACCTTGAAAATGACGCCGCGCATAAGCCGCCCGGAAATTTCCGTTTTTACAACTGTTAACTTCGGATGGAATTTCGCGGAAGTTCGGACAATCGTTCGATGTTAATATTGGGGAAACGGATACGCGAACTGGTAATTTCCGAGCGGCCAAGTATGCTTGACGGGGAAGTCTTTAACGAGAAATGAAAAGGTGGGTCGGCGCGCGCTATTTTAAAAGTTACGAGAGCGACCACTCAAAGTTTTCGTGCTTTATCGGAGCCATTTCCCTTTATTTTCGGCACGTGACACGTATGAAACGCCGACGGTGCCCCCCGGGAGTTCAATTAATGCAATTTCTACTCACGTTATTGACATTGGCGAAAGTGCTCGCGTCTGTTCGTGGCTGGTGCAGAACGTACCGGGGAGAAGTGCCCTTACACAGCTCCGCGTAAGAATTTTCTGTGGAAAAACAGTTCAAGATGATTGTTAACTGTTTCACGGCTACTGGCGAGAACTTTTCGCCACTTTTCTCGTTCGAGCCCGACCAACTTCAAAAGAAGACTGCTTTTTCTTTTTAACCGTTCTCCGGCCGAGGCTCTTCCCCGAGTATAATTATGGGCGTCGTTTCTGTTTTTATTGCCGAAGCCTCGTTTCTAACGAAAGAGTGGACTGCGCGGTCCAATGCTCGGCAACTTTCTGGCGTCGCGTCGGTCCTTTGCAAAACCTTTTCAATCCTGTGTTTAAACAATAAATAATTTCTTTGTAAAAACGAAGCTGGTTCCTGTAAACTTTGGTCGAGCTATAAGTGTCACAGGATGAAGGAACTTTGAATCGAATTTCGTGAGCACGAATGTTGATTTACCGACGACAGCAGGATCGTTCGATTTGTTCCTAAAATTGCACAGAAAAATAATTGAATTGTCCGAATAGCATAATTTTCCTATTACAGTAATTCTTCAATCAAAGTCCCAACACCCGTGTTTTCAACGGACTTCAGTAGCGTAAAGAGGCTATTTTTTATGACTGCGTCTACCGCGCCAACCGCGCCGAGACTTCAATCGACGAGCCGAACATATAGTTCAGTCAACGAACAGTCGTAGAGGGAAATGGAAGGAATACAATTTTTAACTTTGGGTCTTTGTTTGGACTAGTGAGGAGGTAAACATACTAAAAGTCCGCACTCCTAGAAGGTGAGCGGTGTGCAGGGGGGTACGTAGAAGGTCCCCTTTTTCGGTTCTCCGCGTATATCTCGGAAACTATGCGTCCTAGCGATAAGACCATTCCATGCAAAATTAAAACTGACAAAATGTGCCACAAGATTGATTCGATTCAGTTTTTCGCTATCTCGCATAGTTCCCGAGATATCCGCGCTCAAAGTTCACTAATTGTGCTGATAAGTTAGCTAGTCAAGTAAAGCAAAAAACGTGAGGCAAACATTTCTTTTTCACAATTGGTGAACTTTGAGCTCGGATATCTCTGAAACTGTGCAAGATAGCGAAAAAGTGAATGCAATCAATCTTATAGCACATTTTGTCAGCTTTAATTTTGCATTGAATGGTCTTATCGCTAGGACGCATAGTTTCCGAGATATCCGTGCACAAACGTCACGAATTGTGAAATAGAAATTTTTGCTTCACGTGTTTTGCCTTACTTGACTAGCTAACTCTTCAGCACAATTAGTGAACTTTGAGCTCGGATATCTCTGAAACTATGCGAGATAGCGAAAAAAGTGAATGCAATCAATCTTATAGCACATTTTGTCAGCTTTAATTTTGTATGGAATGGTATTATCGCTAGGACACATAGTTTCCGAGATATAACCGGGAAACCGAAAAAGTTGACTTCTACGTGCCCCCTTGTAGCCTGCTCACCTCCTAGAAGTAGGGACTTTTAATATGTTTACCTCCTAACTAGTCCAAACAAAGTCCCAAAGTTAAAAGTTGTGTTCCTTCCATTTTCCTCTACGCCCCCCTTATGAGCATTCATTGACTGGGCTAATAGAGAAGGACTTAATGAAATAGGATCGCGTGGCCGAAGCGTGTCGCCGTCACCGGCACAGTTTAAAGGTCCGTGCGTCATCATCAAAGTTGTATCTTCTTTATTTTCCATTATTTTTTAATGGAACTTTCACCAACATATTTGTGGCATTTTTCTTATGCAAAACGATACCAAACACGATATAATTTCAACTGTATTTAGTGGTTTAATCGACGATGAAAGTTTCGAACGCAACGAAGATGAGCGTATGGGAAAGAAAGAGACGCGGACAGTCCGCGTCGCCGGCACAGTTCAAAGGTCCGCGTTGTCTCTGTCCTTCCTTGCTCCCGAAACTTTCACCGTCGATTAAACCACTAAATACAGTTGAAATTATATCGTGCTTGGTGTTATTTTAATCAGAGAAATGCCAGGAATAAGCTAGTAAATGTCCCATAAAATAATAATGAAAATTAAGAAGTTTGAGAATTCAATTCACTCGAGTCAATGTTGTGGTGTTCACACCGATATACCCGAGCCGAAATCGATCATCGCCGCCCTACGGCGCGCGGCGCAGCGTTGGCCGGGAGTGGAGTAGGCACTGGACTTCGATTAGATAGGCGATCCACGACTTCGATTGAAGAATTACTGTATTTCAGACTTCTAAACATAAAATGTACTTCCAAACAGTGTTAAACAATTTCTATTCGCAGAGGTTTAGAAGGAAACCGAACACAATTATGCTTGGAAGATTCAGAGATTATTTTCCCACGGTATAAAGGTTGAATCAGAAAGATTCTGGTAATACTCTTTTCTAGCCGTCTAATTGGGATTCGTAGAGCAGAGAGAACAAAGGAAACAACGATCGGAAACGTTTCATTATTTCCAGACGATTCCTCCTCCGCTCCCGGCTAGCTTCCAATAACCGTGGCACTGAATAAACTATTGACTTTGTTAATAAAATTGATCAATAATTCATCGGTATCCCGCTTCAAAGTCGCCAGTAGAAGTTCCCGAAGCATCGGGGCAAGAACCCGAAGGTGGAACGGAATTTTTTAGCAGGAACGTTATTCCCCGTAACGAGCTAATTGCTGCCATTTCTTTTTACCCGGGCTTCTGTCACGGTTCGCCGAGTTATCAGCTACCGTGAAACGCGTTACGTTAATTCTTTCACTGTAGAATGTTCGAGGTGTCCCATTACTGGTGAACTTGTACGAGTTACTTTAACTCTTCGTCGAGCGCGTACGATGTTCAACAATCGTGCTTGCATCGCGCGCAAATAACGCCGAGAACGTTTACACGACTCGCGAACAAAGAAATAATAATTAACAACGCACATAATTGCTGCGCGAATAACTCTCGGCAATGAGATCTCCGTGTGCACATTTCTCAAGAAAAATACTGACGGAACTTGATACTCCATTGCTTTTAAAAGACTTCTTTTCGCGTTGAACGCGGTATGAAATAACTCGTCATTTTTTAAACATACAGGGTGTGTATTTTATCTTGAACACTTACATTATTTCCGCTACTATTAAAAGTAAGAAAAAATAACTGAATAGGATGTACATGGTTTTAGTAGCGCGTCAGATGGTAATAAAAACAAAATTCTTTGAAGGTCATTTTACCAGTTTTTTCGAGGTTACTGTATTTTTTTTGCATATTAACATGTATTTTTCATAATGCAATGTTGTAGTCGGCGTCAAGATGAGTTCAACGACCTATACACCTTAACCTTGAAGTGACCTTGAAGGCGAAAAAATCAGTTTCAATTTGAAGAATACAAAAGTAATAAAACGAAAAGGGTAATATCACCTTATTTTTTTAGTTATTCAAAATGCTGGCCGTACGCTGCGAGACACGTCTGTACACGAGAAGTCCAAAAGAAAGTTTAAAATCTACTGTTTATAACGAAAGTCCCACGACGCCGCACTATGGTATGGAAGCCCGTTTTTGGTGGCCAAAAGTCAATTTATCAAGATTAAGATATTAAACAAATTTTGTTTGTAACAGTGTGAACCCTTCAAAGCTTCCAAATCCAAATTATTATTCATATCACATTATTTTGTGCTGAGATATAACGTTTTGAAGACAAACTCCGTAAAATACTAATTTGCTGCAACAAAAGAAAGCATAGAAATTTTCTTTTTCGTTGCAATCTTAAATGAAACTATCAGATGACGTTATTGAGGGTGTCTTGTTAGTTCATAATGAAAATTGCTGTTACTATTGATGGTTCCATTAAAAAGTGTTTAGCCATGAACCATAGATTTTTCAAAATTAAGCAATAATCACCGGTCGGTAATGTGTTAATATGCAAAAAAAATACAGTGACAAAAAAAACTGTTAAAGTGACCTTCAAAGGAATTTTTTATTACCATCTGATACGCGTCTTAAAACCATGTACAGCTATCCAAATCTAGTTGTGCGGCTGAATGTGCCTCGCAAGGGGAAATGGTATTTCTGCTGCGCAATGGTAAATAGGCGAAACCTTGCAACGATGGTGAACTGATCGTCACCTGTCAAACGATGCACGTGGCGCCAGTTCAGTTAAAAAGTAAAGCGACACAAGTGTATTCATATTCACACAAACATATAAACACAGTTGTTTTGTACGTTTACTGCTGTAAGAAATAATGGACAGTACGCACTTCTGACGAGGTGTGTACTTTACCGTTCATATGTTGCATCCTTTTCTCGTCGAGTGCGGTCTTTGTTTTTGTCTGCGCATTCCTAAGTTTTGGACAATCGCACAGCTAGATTTGACAAGCTGTACATCCTATTCAGTTGTTTTTTGCTTACTTTTAATAGTAGGGGAAATAATTTAGGTGTTCAAGATAAAATAAACACCCTGTAATAAAGCTTAATAAAGCTGTTTCTTTTATGTTTCTTCACCGGGTAGCTTCATCGGAGATTATTTTGCTGGGCAAGCAAGGACGACCCACAGCTCAGGACGCCATCAACATCTCCAGCACGCTATCGAATAGTGGTTGGATAACCGGCAGCAAAGTGTCGCAAAACTGAAAGGTGGTATGTGTATGTGTGCGCGCGTGTGTGTCAGTGTGTGAGAGGAAGAGAGAGAGAGAGAGAGAGAGGATGTTTGAAGGGGTTAGGTGGCCGATCGGCGTTGAACGATGGTCGCAACACCCGCCAGATGGTCGTTAAATTACCCACCATTAGCGTGAGGAATTATATCGGGGTCCTTCTCGAAGCTCTCGATGCTGTCGGAGTTGAGAGGCAAGGTGGACGATTTATCACGTGGAGAGGTGCTGCCGGTGCCGGACGCGGCCAGGTTCGCCATGCCCCCGTCGTCGTGAGAGTCCTTGTCCTCCTGCGGCCTTGGTCGATAGCGCAGCCTCACCGCCAGCACTATCACAAAGATCACCAACAGAAGGCCCGCCGTCGCGCCGACGACAGCGCCTAACAGCGGCCCGGACAACGACAGCATCACCGGCGTCAGCGCTGGAAATCGCAGCAAATACCACTTCTCAGTAACCAGGCGTTCTCCGCCTACAACATACTTGCTCCGGAGAACCCTCCACCTCCATTGCAACGGCAACCCTCCCGACGCGAGATTGGGATTCGATCGTCGCAAAGGACCTCGCGCTGATCTCGCGAGGATTTCCTCTGGGAGGCTTGCACACTCGGCGAGGAGGGATCACCCGGGATAAAGGGGTCGCGAGGCTTGATTTCTTGTCTTTGCATTGTGTTTCGCCCGGG
The DNA here is from genome assembly GCA_933228785.1 of Lasioglossum pauxillum. NCBI lineage: Eukaryota > Metazoa > Arthropoda > Insecta > Hymenoptera > Halictidae > Lasioglossum > Lasioglossum pauxillum. Next base: position 23,996,912 of record OW121701.1, on the reverse strand, counting down.
ACTACAGGCTCTGGATTTCTAATCGCGGTTCTCAGACGCAATTCGATGTCCGATACGCTATTGCGGGATTTGAATCGTAAGGCAAACTTCGTTTCGCCTAGCTCTTCGTTCGGGACATTCGATGGTTTCTCAGGGGCGAGCTCGAGGCATTCTGGCGACTTTAATCGGTGTTTTAACGTTTATTATACGAGCCCAGACTATTTGAGAAAAGACCAATATTTACTGTGCGCCTAAAGAGATTTCACTTCAAAAATCTGACGAACGATGCCTATGGTATTGTAAAGGGTGTCCCAAAATTCACGTAAGATTTTAATTTTGCGGTAAAGTGTTGCCAACGAAAAAAAGACAGGCAGCTGACAGTTCAGGGTTATTAAAAATGGAGTGCTACACGAAAGAACAACGCGTTTTCATTGTTGAGCAATATTTTGAAAGTAATGAAATAATAAAATCGTGTAATTTCCCGCTTTGTTGAACAGAATTGGCCGCCGCCCAGATCAGAGTTGCGCAAAATGTAATTTCAATTACAATTACAATTACTTACCAATTACTGTCATTTGGAATTGCAGGAATACAATTACAATTACATGTAATTGTAATTTTATTTCTGCAATTACAAGTGATTGGTAGAAGCAATTACAACATTAATTACATACCTACTCAATGGAAATGTCTAAAAAGAACAAACAACAAGCACATGTTAGGAAATATTTATTATTCATTAAATATTTATTTGTAGATAACTATTTGATATTTCACAAAAACGATAACCATTACTTTCCAAAATGACCCTCATTTCAAAGTTGGAGTTGGATAATATATAACATATGCTTTTTGTTTGTTCTTTTTACACATATCCATTGAGTAGGTACCTAATTACTTTTCTTTGGTGCCATTTTGGCGTTAAGTAATTGCAGCTACCAATTACAATTACTTGTAATTGCATAAAAAATACTTGAAATTGCAGAAATAAAATTACAATTACATGTGATTGTAATTGCGGGCCACAATAACAATTGCAGTAATTGTGAAAGAAGTCATTGCAATTACTTAACACGATTACAGTAATTGTTATTGAGTCTAACAATTACTTCGGTGTAATTGTTCTTTGAAACCACTAATTTTTATGTTTTGGACCATTTAACCGTTTTCTTATTGTAATTATTAGACTGCGGATCTTTATGCAAAATAAAAATTTTCTTCGTCAGTTACAAGACACTGAAACCATATAAAAGATTCTTTCTATTTTTAACAATTTTAATAAACTGCAAATAACATATGGACGTTCCTAAATTGTTTTAATATTTTTACTGTTTTAAATTGCATCCATTCATTTTTGTCATAAATGCATAAAATCCGCAGTCTAGTAATTATAGTCCACTTTTGCACATGTAATTAATTTAATACTCATGTAATTACTCATGTAATTAACTACTGCTCAACTCTGGCCCAGATTATGCGATTTAATGCCGTTGGACCTTTTTCTTTGGTGTTTCTTGAAGTCTAAGATCTATGTCAACAAGCCCACGACCACCCACGCCTTGAAGGAGGAAATTGAGCGCTGTATCGATGAAATTCAGCCATGTTAATGCAAACGGTCATGGAAAATTTCGACAAAAGAGTGCGTATGTGCCAGCAAAGCCGTGGAGGCCATTTACCCGATATGCTACTCCATACATAACCCTGTATACTTTATGAATCAATAAAAAATTTACAATTTTTAATTAAAAACCTGTGTTTTCTATCAAAATTACTTCCTGCGTGAATTTTGGGATACCCTTTACAACATTTATCCTAGGGAAACAAATCTGAAGGGTTAATTTTTGTTCGAAAAAGAAGCGATACAGTTTGAAAATTAATTCGCAAAGGACATCGCGATCGCGGCCCGCTGACGTAAGGAATTCAAACAACGTTCCGCGCGAGCATGATTTATTCGCGCGCGCGTAATTTCGACTGGCAACTTGATTTACGTTCACGGGCGCATTGTTGGTAATAATGGATTAATATCTCGATAATAAACGAGCGCCGGCTGATTAACTACGGCCCAGTGAGTTTCGTATTTAGCCGACGACAATTATGTAAATTGTGATCACCGGTGATCGTCGTGTTCCCGCGACAGCGGGATTCATAGCGATTCTTCGCGAAGAAAATGAGAAGGGGAGAGGTAGCTACACGGGGGTGGAAAAGTTGAACTTTATCGCGTGTTATCGTATAAATAACGACGTAAGGACGTTTAACGGCCTGTTTAGGATGTATCGAGCGACTTCCACGTGGGACATAAATTTTTCAATCGTGCACGTGGCTTCTGGTTTATATCTTGCGGTCTGGCACGAGCATAAAATTCCCGTTAACATTAAGTGATCTTTTATACTTCCAGTACCTTGGTTTCCGTGTCGCGCCATTTAATTCCGCGATAGTAAATCAATGTCGCGAACTTCTCGTCACGAAATCGATAAAAATCCTCGGCAAACATATTTCAAAACTTCACTGTAATATATCTTTTTCTTGTCTTTGAATTCTATCGGTCGAAACTGAATTTATACATTTTTCCTGCGAGAAATAACAAAGATTTTTGTTGTATTTTACACTAATTGAATCCTTCTGAAATTTATTATGAACGAGACTGAAGAGAGAGAGAGAGAGAGAGAGAGAGAGAGAGAGAGAGAGTGAGGCTCAAACGTTCTTTCAATGAATATTTCTGATGTTAAAAAATTGATGAATTGACGAATTGATGTTAAAAAAAGTACCGGTTTGTTGGCTGATAAATTTTGTTAGGGACTTCGGTACCTCGAGCAACGCTGGCCATCACGGCCGCGACAAAATGTCGTCAACGGTGACAGTGAAAAGAAGCTGTGCGTCATCTAGGCATATTCCACACTACGTTCGAGAATTACCGAAGCAGGACCATCATTCGCATGCAATGACAAGGTCTACAGAGAAACAGGTGAAACATTAAATCTACCATCAGAAGCGAGAAAGCGCGTCGTTGCAAGCAAAAGTATATATCGTGTCCAGTCACGCTTCCGGTTCGATCTGACACGCTCTACGCGGACGAGTCACCGTGTACGCAGAATTATTCAATTATGGGACACGTCTGTTGAATAATGTGCATCTTTCCGCCCCAATATTTCACTAGTTAATCGCTACGAACATTTTCCGATTTGCCATCTTCATACGAAAATTCTATACTTGAAAAATTCAATCGCCGCGTCTCGTTCTTTCTACAGAAAATCAAAATATGCAAATTTCTTTGCTGAGCTGTTTCCCCATTCATTTCCGAATCAGCACAAAATTCCGACGTTTAATTATAATAAAGGTGCGATCCGGGGGTGTAAAAGGTAAATTCGCGGATCAGATGGGTAGACAGACAGAAGCCGGAAAAAATGCAACAGAACACAATGTGTCGCCGTGAAAACGCTCTAGCCGTCGGCGGGCGAACAGTTTTCGTAGACAATGGAGATAGAGAGAGTGTGTGTGTGTGTGAGAGAGAGAGAGAGAGAGAGAAAGATGAAAATGGACCGCAGTGTGCTGTCTCCGCCAAATGAGTGAATGAACGCGTCAAATAAATGATGACATTCTGAAAGCGTGCGGAGATTTCTACGTGGTTCTCTCTGCAGGAGCACGTCTCTTGAGAGGGGCAACGGGGGTTGAGTCGCTCGTAAAAAGCAGCTCGTAAAAATGTACGTTTCCGGGGACGCGATCGTAAAGGCAGTTCCGCTTCAATCCTTTCCTCGGCTGCCACTTTCTTCCTCCCCTTTGCGACTCCCTTTCTGTTATTATTCTTGTTTGCGAAACATGATATTTTGAACACGGCAGGATAAACCAGCCGGAATTATTTTTAAAATTGTGATCTAATCTAATTCTACAACTCTTAAACATTCCAAAAACTATTCTGTCTGTACCGAAAAATGTAGGGGAGGTAGTTGGGTTGTGAGACGGGTTTTGTTTTTCGGCTGTAACTTTTTGCTTGATGAAGATATCAAAGAGATTTATATACCGTTGGAACGGTGAAGGCAATACGCAACTTTTATACATAAAATGTTTAGTGATTTGATCAACAAGTACAATTTTATGGTCAATTTTCCGAGGACATCTTTTTTGGCTGCCTGAAAAAAGTGGTTGGGTTGTGAGACACTCGAAGAAGTCAACTAAAAGTGGTAAAATATAAAATAAAACCCATGTAACTTTAAGCAAAAATGAATTTTTATTTATTTTAAAGACATTAAGTGGCCAAAGAAGGTATAAAGAATGGAAAAAAATTGAAAAAAGCAAAGAATGGCGAAGAGAAGTACAAAAAAAATATAATGGATGGAAGGATTCAATAATCATCTTCCTCTTCGTCATCCAAGTCGCTGTCACAATGTTTGCATGTGAAAAACGAGGTATGCGCAGAAATTCCGTCAATTCTTCATCGCAAACGGTGGAAATATCGTCAAAATGACTGTCAACTTTCTTCGCATAACGCTGTAACGTGCTCTTATCAACGCCATATTCTTTGGCAACCTTTCTTATGCCTTTCTTCTCCAGCAAATGATCTTTAACGGCACTAAGCACGACATTGAAATTAATTTCTTTGTTTGCGGGCGATTTTCTTGGAGTTGACATGACTATAAATTCAAAAAATAAACCAAAACAAACGTTAAATGACAAATAAACATTTAATTCTAACACAAACAACGATATTAGATAGTTCTAGTTCGTTTCTAGCACAAAAAACTAGTGTGTCTCACAACCCAACCACTATGGTGTCTCATAACCTAACCATGATGCCATTCCGAATGTGACAGAAATAAACTGTGTTTGTCGTATATGCGCAAAACTCAATATTTCATCGTAAAATGTAAGGAAAACACTAGATGAAAATGTATCACACTCACCTTTTTCAATTGATTTACTCAACAAAATAATGTTTTTAAAAAAATGAGTAAAAGTTTTGGAAATTGATTTTTACACACGATGTCCGTATCTAATATAAGCAACACGTCTATACACCTCGGTGCTAGCACAAAAACTAGCAGACGTCAAAACAAAAATTTGACAGCTGACAGATTGGAATTATCGCGATTGCGCGAGATGGATAAAAACGGCTGTCGCACAACCCAACCACCTCCCTTATAATTAAGGGAAATTATTAAAATTATTAAAATTATTTTTTTATTAATTAAAAAAAACTTATCCCTTGTCAAAGGTGAAAAACTTTGACGGTATTCCTTAGTTGACTAACTATTTCTTTTTTATAACAAATTATGAACATTAATGTTTAGTTCCTGGTGCGTTCTCAACATGGATATACATTCTTCATACAAGAAAAAATTGGGCACTTAATCTTCAGTAGGTTTTCCAGGACATCGTTATGAAGAAAAGGAATTTTTTCGGTGATAAATCGTATCTGAAAAAGTTTGATCTTTGAACGCTTATTGTAACGAGGACTTTGATTTTTTAGCTTATGAACAGCGAGCGCGTCGATCTGGCCCATTTTGCGACGTTCCGATCTATTTCAACCCTCCGAACCCATTCCCTAATTTCGTCTGTTTTCGACAGAGAGGGTTGACGGTGTCCGATCATGTTCCGACGCTCACTGTCTCGCGGATTAACCGAACCGGCTAATTTCGGATTAATCGATTCCATATCCTCGCGACTCGCCTGTAACAGCGCGTTTGCGCGCAAGGATCGATGCGTGTTAGTGGCAACTGACCGCCAATTAGCTGCACAGTTTGTTCGGGACAATCGCCGACAGAGAACACCTGGAAGACAGGCCAGGAAACGGAAGCCAGCGAATTCCCCGGTGATTTGCGTACGCTACTTTCGCGGCTTTCCCCAACTAAATGATCCCAACACGATTTTCTTGTGATTTCGCTTAACACCTGATTGTTCCCGGCGCGATATGCACTCGGAGCAACGCGGATCGTCGTTAGGCCGGCAATAAATCTGGGATTCAGATGCACCGTCGCGTCGTCCAGAACTGTGTCGGCACTCGAGTTCGAGATTAATCAAAATCCACTTAAATTCGCGAACTCCTCTAAACGAGTAGACCTCTTATTCTGCTCCCGTGATTCTAAGTTGATATTAAACGCGGAAGGACGTCGTCGGATACAGGGACGCTTCACTCTTCCCGACAATTCCCCGGACGGCAGCGAGTTAATTCGAAAGCAATTTTATAATCCTCTCCTGGCGTTCGTCTTTCCCCTTGATGACGTTTCAGTTGTTTCATCATGGTAGAACAGTGTCTGCCCAAAGTAAAATTTAAATGCCGTACTCGCTTGTCCCTGAGTCTCCCGATTTTATTAAATTTCATTCTATTCTTATCGAATAATATACAGGGTGAGTCACCTAAAAAAGCCACCCGAACAACTTCTTCTAGCTGAGAATATAAGAACAGGAGCAAAGTGCAGCGGGTCTAAGTCATTAAATCGTCCGATATTCAAGAATGCATATTCAGCAAGGTCCGGCCGCCTAAATCAAAACATCATGAGCACGAACAATATCGATAACGTCGTCGGTCCGGTGACGGGGAATGCGCTAGCCACCGGGGTAGTTAGTTAACGGAGGACGTCTCGCGTCGAATCGGTTCTGCGCGGAGTGGGGACAGCCGTTTAATCGGATTCCAATCAGCGTATTCATTTATTTATAAGACTAATCAAGTCCAGGATTTACGGGGACCTCGTCGGGAAGGCTTGCAGACAATTCAAGCATCCGCTTCTGGGTGCGGGTGGAGCCACGTTTATCGAACTCCTGTCCTCTCTCAGTTGACTACGAAGGAAGATCGGGTTCAGCCGCAGACCAATTTCGGCTGAACGTCCTCGAGCAGGTTTGCACGTGCAAGCGGTTGTCTTGGTGGTGTCCCTTGGAACCAGGACTTCTCTCTGTCGCCCTCTCTCTGTCTCTCTGTCTTCCTATCTTTATCTGTCTGCGCGTCTCCTGCTCAGTGTACCTAGTGTACCTAGCTACCGTTTATACGATGTATACGGGGGGACCTTTCACCGCGAATTCACGGAGGGGCCGTCCATTTACATATTCGCGGCGGTTAGCTGAAAGACGTTTTGTAATCAGGTTCTGCGGCCCGTTTATGGTTCACTTTAACCGTTAACGCGGCAACGGACGTTTAATAACCGCCGACACGTTACACGAGCCAGGGTAATGTCCCTCTACAAATTTAATCAGCACGGGGGTCGTTCCGATGCCGAACCGAACTGATCGTTTAATCCACGAGGATTACGTTCGACCGACTCGAAACGAGTCCGTTAGATGGACTGGGCTAAGTGTTTTCGGGGACGCGAGCCCGGGGCTAGAAGAATTTTTCCTGGCTAACGATGCCCGATCACTTCCCCCTGCTGATCGTGCTGACACCGAGTCCACCGTTCTTCGATCTTCGGGTTGGTTCGCGGATAACCAGGTGCAATTGGAAATTCGGATACGCGACAGTGAAAGAAATAAGTGAACCCCACGGCTGAACTTTCACTCGGGGGACCAAAAGTTATCGACATTTCTGTATGGAATATTATACAACTCATATTATATAACATACACTCCTCAAAAGAATTAAAGGATCACTTGTGCGAACCCGAAAAATTGGTGCCAATTTACGTCATCATAACTCCGTGAAAAATTGCTGTATCGATATCGTTAAACAATGGCTTGAAAGCCTGAAACCTGTAAGAAACCTGGTTTCTTACCAAGTTATAGCGAGATGAAGACAACATTGACGGTTAACAAAAATTTTGTGCAACTTTGGAACATCACACGGAGAGCAACAAATTTGTTCTGATAAATCGCGTTAATATCATTTGGAAGGTCTATCTCTTCTGTGTAAATTGTGTGGTTGTTGAATATTGTGCGATTTTTTTTATTCGAGTTATTCAACATTGAATTAAATATGAGCTTTTTAACTTTAACTGGCTCCAGAAAGCGAAAAAATTATCGTAGAATCTTGTGCAAAAAGGCAATAGAAAGAGCGTTTCTTTCTCTTCAAGGCTCTCCTTTCGTTTGTTCAATTTCATTAACATTTCGATATACCAGGTGTTTCTGAAAATATGCTTAAAAAATATCTCGGCGAGAAATGATCGTAATACCATGATCCGAACGTCAGATTGAAGCAGAGATTCTGCCGATTCGATTGAGCACTCCATGAACTCGCTATGATAATTTTTTACCTATGGCAGCTGTGGTTGAAGTTAGTGCTTCGCAGAAATTAGCGCGCCACGTACAGCGGCTGCCTGACATCTCTGAATACTCTATCGCCGCGCCGCGCGCCGCGCCGGCCGTTCAAAATCAAAGAACTTTCGATAGAAATGAGGTAGAGCGATGAAATTTTTTAAAAATTAAAGCTGAAGCTTTGCAGAATTTGGGAAAAATAGGGATATTATAGTTCGAACGTTTTTTAACGTTGAGAAAATTTGTTAAACATGTAGAATTTCAAGAAAATGTGGTTTCTTCAGTACCACGCGCGGAAAAAATTTTTTGTTAACATGCTATATATCGTTTCCCGTAGATTTTTTCACGCCGATTTCAAATCTGGTCTCAAAATTTGTCTACGACCTCAGGATTTTGCAAGAAATCGACAGAGCATCTGAAACTAGAGGTTTCAGGCTTTCAAACTATTGTTTAACGATATCAATAGGGTAATATTTAACGGAGTTATGATCACGTAAAGTGAGACCAATTTTTCGGGTTCGCACAAGTGATCCCTTAATTCTTTTGAGGAGTGTAGATTAGAATTTCTTTGTCGTTCGATCATCGAATCAAGAAACCCCAAAATATGTTCCCCCAAAACCTCGCGATCAAGGGGAGCCGTGTTCAAAAAATGCCTACGGATGTAATTCACAAAATACTCGGATCATAGTTCGCTAAAAACTTAATACGTATATTGAATAGCAATTAAACCGATAATGAACAGTCACGGGTGTTCGAGCCAAAATCCAGGTTTCGGCCTCAAGGCAGAATAATCCAGCATCGATCAAGACACCGACGATCGCCCCGGTAGATTAAACGAGGATTGTGTCCCCGGATATGCTGATAGATAGATCCGATAAGGTGATCCGACGGTTTAGTGGGAAAATTGAATTCTATTCAGGCCGCTACTTGCTTTCGGATTAGTTTTAGATGCCGGTACACCGTGCGAGCTTCGGTAGAGACAGACAGAGAGAGAGAGAGAGAGAGAGAGAGAGAGAGAGAGAGAGAGAGAGAGGGCTTTGACGAGCCTGACGAACCCCGATCATGCTGGCAGCGGCCCGCGATCATACGTCCAGTTCCGTGTTTACGCGGCTCCGAATTGGCCGTTGGTTAATTTCCGGCGCCGGGTGAACGTTAATTTTCGATCAGGTTTTCAGTCGGATTCACCGAGATGATCCAATGATTTAATGATTAAACCGTCGAGCCAATTGATCTCTACACGATCCTGGATTAAGTCCAGATTATGCCCAGCGATCGTGAATTCTGGATTCAAGTATCGCCGGCACGTTTGACAGTGTAATTTGACATCCCGATAGCGCACTGGCTAATTCAAGATCGGATCCCGATTTGCATAATGCCGCGGCGCGGCAGATTTCAACCGTGTCCATGGCAAAATTCCGAAGATTAACCCTTTTGCGGTGGAACGGGATCAAGCGGATCGATGGGTGAGCATATACTTGACAGAAATCGTTCCTGCCATTGATAAACAATTTTTTGGAAAATACGGAATAATCAATTTTTAAAAGAACGACTATCGAAATTAAAACATTGGAGTGGCTTATTTTTTCTGTGCAAAGCAATCTGTTTAGTTGAATTGTGGTTAGTTAGTTGATCGTCGGTTTCGGACTGTGAAACGAGGAATCGGGGCTCTAAATATCAGCTAATTGAAAAATGTCAGGCGATAGGGCAACCGAGCTCAAACCGGATGGCTAACTAGTTCGAACGCAATTCCGATCGGACTTCAATTTGCGATTAGTTCGGCCAGACTCGCCAGCTCGAAATCGAATAGTTAATTCCGTTGCGCAGTTTTGAACCAGATTTAATATCCCGTGAGCAAGCTGTGTCCATCGGGAATCTATCGCTTTAGAATTCCAGAGCCAGAATAACTCGAATACTCTACGACCGGTTCACTGGTGCACAAGATGGCGCTCGTATACGCAAATGGATACCTTTCACAAAATTCTGGGGACTGGTTTCTGTTGTTCGTTCGTATTAAAGATTGCTCCATTATTCGAATTTGAAGAAAGGGTCTCAGTCTATTTTTGAAACGATCGCACGGAGCTTGTTTGCTCGCTACTCGGTTTTAAACAGTTTAATTGTTCTTCGATTTTATTGTTAAAAGTGTGCCAACTGTTTTATTAGAGATTTGAGGCTTTTACAGGCCACTACTTTGACTCTGCCAGCTACGAGTCGCGTCCTTTTGAGATAATTATCCGACGAGCATCGCTTTATACTGCAGAAATCTTTATCAAAGGGTCGATTGATACTAATACCCTTATAGAGGTTCACTTTTAACCCTTTCGCGTTACTAAAGACGACTTCATTCATCCACTTCTGTGGCGGCTTCTTGACTGCCAAAGGGCGATTGCAATAATTAGATGAGATTTCAACTTACTTGAATACACTAATTTTGAAATGCGACGTCGTTACTATTCAAAATTATAATACCTGATGCGAAATTCAAGGAATCTACTTGTCCTGCTAAATTATTCTGATATTTCACAAAGGGATCGCATTTAATGAAATATTCCGGCCACGGAGACTGTTATCCAAATATAAGTGGCGCTGGCCGACGTGTTAATTTGAGATATCTCGAATAAAAAGCCCATAATTTGCATAATATTAAGCAGTGGCAGATGTTGCGCTCGGTTCGCTGCGAAGTGCAATCTCGCGACCCAACTCTCCCTTAGAATTGCACAGTTTCTTGAAGCACCGAAGACGGTTCTCTTTCCAAAGGATATTACAATCGAAAGACTCGATAATGAAGATTCTAATTTTAAAGATTAGCTACCTTTAATCCATTGAATGTTCTCTCTCTCAACTACATAATCTATCTTTTAACGATTAACTTACGAAGTCCCGAACATCTCGAACTCTTAGAATCCGAATGATCTAGAGCAGGCATGACCAGAAATAGCACGCGTGCTAGGGATTCTCTAGGAATACCCCCACTTATCCCGGCCGCGCGTCTCGCTCCCCGCCAAGGGGATTGAGACACACGGCCGGGAGAAGTGGGGGTATTCCTTGAGAATCCCTAACACGCGAGCTACTTCTGGCCATGCCTGATCTAGAGGGCTAGCACGAGTAGCGAGCAAAGAGGGTCCACGACAATGAAACGAACAATAGAGAATATTATTTTTGGAGGCAGGTGATACTGTGGGAGGTGCGGAGGAGGGCGGGTGTTGTTAGTGGACGGTCCGCGATGGCGCACGATGACTCGAAATCGAACACTAGCTGGCCCCTACCTGGGTATCGTTGACGCTCCGGTGTCTTACCCTCCTGAACAAAGTGCGGGCTGTGTAGAACGGTGGCGTCGCTCATCGCGTGCTCCGTCATGATCCTCAGGGATAGCACCAGGCCCGAGTAACTCCTCTCCGCGGGCAGGTCGGTGATCTCGAGCATGCTAGGCGTCATGCTGGTCGTGGAGGCCAGCAGACGCCTGGTGTCCGCGTCGAAGACCTGCAGCACATAGGTGGCAGTGCGCGAGTCGATGTACTCGCTCTCGGCGCAGCTCACCCTGACCGTTGTCCGACTCTCTTCCCTGATCGTACAATTCTCCGGGGGCGGAGGTTGCGCCAGCCTCTCACCTGCTACCACATCGGCACAACACACCAGCCTCAGCCTTCTTCTACTGCTACTTTTCGGAGGGTACTTTTTTATGGGACGCGCGCGCTTTCGATTTTCGAAGGGGTTGTTCGGTCTCTTTGGTTCTGGTTGGGGATCATAGTTCTCGGTTTGCGGAGCGGTGGACTTCGGTGTTCCGTGGACGTTGGACAAGCTACAGAAGCTTCGGCTTCTCTTCTTACGTTTTTCTGTTTTGTCTGTCTTAGACAGACTTGCGTTTTAGGGGATTGGTGTCTTTTAGGTTGGTCAAGTGACAGACTCGACTCGGAGTCGATGCGTCGGGGCGATTCGTAGGAGTACATATGCAGAGTAGAACCCTACAGTTGCCTTACACCGAGCTGTAAGGTTGACAGAGTTTAAAGCAGAGTTGTGCTAATTTAATTATATTGTAATTCAATTGAATTACATTGTATTTCAATTAATAGTAATTCAATTACGTCGCAACTATACATTTATATGTATATTATTGAAATACAATGTAATTCAATTACTAAGTATTTTAACCAGATGTGTAATTGAAATACAATATAATTGAAATACAACATAATTGAAATACAATATAATTGAAATACAATATAATTAAAATATAGCTTTCCAAATTATAGCCCAGAACTTTGAAGAAGTGCGATATATTTTTATGTTTTTCTTTCATATACATGTTTAGTGTCTGTGCGGCGTAATTTCTATTCCTCGTTATGTAATTTAATTACGAAGTATTTTATAATTGTACTCCATTGCAATTACGAATTACATTGTAATTTAATTGAATGAAGGCCTGAGTTACAATCCTCAAAAGAATTAAGGGATCACTTGTGCGAACCCGAAAAATTGGTGCCACTTTACGTCATCATAACTCCGTCAAAAATGACTGTATCGATATCGTTAAACAATGGTTTGAAAGCCTGAAACCTCTGGTTTTAGATGCTCTGTTTCAAATTCTTACTATGTTCGTTTCTTATAAAGTTATAGTGAGATGAAGACAACATTGACGGTTAACAAAAATTTTGTGCAACTGTGGAACATCACACGGGGAGCAACAAATTTTTTTGATAAATCGCGCTGATATCATTTGGAAGGGCTATCTTTTCTGTGTAAATTGTGTAGTCGTTGAATATTGTGCGATTTTTTTATTCGAGTTATGCAACATTGAAGTAAATATGGGCATTTTAACTTTACCTGGCTTTAGAATGCGAAAAAATTATCGTAGAATCTTGTGAAAAAATACAATAGAAAGAGCGTTTCTTTCTCTTCAAGGCACTCCTTCTATTTCTTCAATTTCATTAACATTTCGATATACCAGGTGTTTCTGAAAATATGCTTAAAAAATGCACAATTTCCATTTTTCCTATAACTCGCTATATCTCGGCGAGAAATGATCGTAATATCATGATCCGAACATCAAATTGAAGCAGAGATTCTGCCGATTCGATTGAGTACCTGCGATTGAAATCGCTGCGATAATTTTTTACCTATAGCAGCTTTGTTTGAAGTTAGTGTTTCGCAGAAATTAGCGCGCCACGTACAGCGGCTGTCTGACATCTCTGAATACGCTACTGCCGCGGCGGCCGTTCAAAATCAAAGAACTTTCGAAAGAAATGAGGTAGAGCGATGAAATATTTTTCAAATTAAAGCTGAAACTTTGCAGAATATGGGATAAATAGGGAGATTATGATACGAACGTTTTTTAACGTTGATAAAATTCGTTAAACATGTAGAATTTCAAGAAAATGTGGTTTCTTCAGTACCACGCGCGGAAAAAATTTTTTGTTAACATGCTATATATCATTTACCGTAGATTTTTTTACGCCGATTTCAAATCTGGTCTCAAAATTTGTCTACGATCTCAGGATTTTGCAAGAAATCGACAGAGCATCTGAAACTAGAGGTTTCAGGCTTTCAAACTATTGTTTAACGATATCGATACGGTCATTTTTGACGGAGTTATGATCACGTAAAGTGGGACCAATTTAAATACAATTGTATTTAAATACATTGTCTTTAAATTGTATTCAAATACAAATTTCGAATAACGAATAAAAGATACAAAATTTGTATTCGTTATTCGAAGGTTCGAATACAAAAGTATCTTTTATTCGACTTTTATTTAAATAATCTTTTACTCGCCGAGAATGTATTCGATGAATAATAGTTACAAATTATATTCGAAATGGATGTATTCGAAGCTTTGAATACAATTTGTAACTATTATTCATCGAATACATTCTCGGCGAATACAAAATTATTTAAATAAAAGTCGAATGAAAGATACTTTTTTATTCGAACCTTCGAGTAACGAGTAAAAGTTATGTATTTTTTATTCCTATTGGTTGGTTAATGGTTTATTCGTTACTCTATATCGTAGTACAGAGATGGCGTTGTAGAGCCGAGGCGAGAAGTATTTAAATACTGCCCAACTCTGGTTCGCACAAGTGATCCCTTAATTCTTTTGAGGAGTGTATAAATTACAATACAATATAACTGAATTACAATGTAATTCAATTACTTTGTAATTATAATTCTGGAGTAATTCAATTGTAATTCTGCACAACTCTGGTTTAAAGCCCCATTGAGAGGTAGGTTTTTTTAATGGGTAGCAGGTGACATTAGGTCATCTGAGTCCCACACTCCCCGACGTTAGAAGCCAGGGTCGCTCGTAAATGCGTTTTTTCCTATCTCTCACCCGAAAAAGAGGTTCTGGGTGGTCAAGATCGAGGGAATTATAATTCTGCGGATCGATGGACGTACTTCTCCCTGGACCTTAAAAACGTCACGGTTTCTAATTTTTGTTGTCTGAATGGTTTAATCGGCCTATGTTTATTTGCTGTCTTTTTTCAGGTAGATACAGTGTGGCCAGTCTTGTTTTGGCTCAATGTTAGCAACGGAAAGTGTAGAGGATTCTGTGGTTCGAAGGCTCGCTTTTGTGTTATGCTTTCGTTTGGGTGGAGAGAGAGAGTTTCGTGTTTTGAAGTGATCGAGATTCCCGTTTGAGTGGAATTAGTCGACAATTTTTGCGTCAGAGTCGGTCGCAATGGGGAACGTCGCGTTGCTGGGATTTTATGATCGGAAGTTTTACGAGCGAAAGTTTCTGTGTTCGTTAGAGTTTGTTCCGTGCTCGTGCGGGAATGCGGAATAAAAATAAATAGTGGACCTTGCTCGAAGCTGTTTCGCTATCGGATAGTTTAAACTCGACAATCGTGAAAATGATCGTTTCGATGGAGAACAGGAATTCATAATTGCCAAGTTAGAAATTTGTTTCCGGAGTGTTCGCGAACCCTTTCAATAGTTAGCCAGGAGCATGACAGCGAAAATAAATTGATCTGACCGGCATTGGAACCGCATGATGAATCGGTTGGTTCATCTCCCGGTGGTTTCGCTATGTGTCTCCGGTTGTTTGAGTCAGTATGCTCACGTTAATCCCTCGTCGGCGCCGAGCGACCAGTTCAATTTGCAATCAGTGAAAGGTTATGTCGAAGGTATCCAGTCGTATCGATGTGATTCCGAAAGGGCCGGCTTAAGGTATATCACCGCCCTCATGCACATATCGCCGTTTCCCATTATGTATGCACAGATGTTAAGCACCCCCATTCAATGGTTAGCAGTTTTGCTAGCTCCAGCGGCTTATCGGATCATCGATTGGCAGCGACATCTATTCAAAATGTCAGAGAAACAATCTCCGAAAAAAATTGAACACTTTACTGTCCACCATCGAAAGGGTCAGAAACGAAGATTTTGCGAAAAGTCCGAGAGTGGACAGAGAATATATTTTAAAAAAGGGAGTGCCGTAAATTTCTTTCTCCCGACCCGTAAACCAGTTCGCGAGTGACAATAGATTTCTGCCGAAGCCCGGCAGTGCCTCGTTTCTCATCGAGCAGAGTCGCTCGAACATGTTTTAATATAAACGTCATGGCGCAATCGATATCTGCCATTGGCTGGACACGCTGTTGCCCGATAGGAGCAGACTGGTCGCCGATCGAGCAGCTCGATTTCGTCATTTGTACGTCGTATAACAAGCGTATCTGACTTTCGTTCGAAAACTAAGTCCGTGCCGGAAGTTCGCCGGAACGACCGCTTTATCGGCCGAAATATTCGGGAGCCTGACAGAAGAAGAATCACACGAGCGACTGAACACCAGTCAGGACAGCCCTCTTTTTTTTCCGCGCTGATTCTTTTGCCGAGGTGGACTTGGACGCTCGGACAGCAGCGCGAGTCAATAAACTCGCGGACAAGCGGATCAAGTGGCGGTGCTCAGTGATATCCACCGTTGCGAGCTATTTTCTTTCGCGGAATATTGTTTCCGAACAGATTCTCGATCTCGAATAGTCTTCTCGGATTTTCGCAAGAATTTATTCCGTGCGAAATCGCCGAGAAGGAAGTTCAGTGGAGGCATTAAGTAGTATAGCTCAATGCAGCGCCCGCTCTAGCGGTTACGACGCCCCGGAAAAAAGACAAATTACCGCCCCTTAAGAATATATATATATTTTTTGAATAAAGGTACATATTTTTTATTTTCAATAAAAATCAAACCATTTTATTTAATTTTAATAAAAGCAAATTTTCTATTACTTGAGTATTTAACAAATCAATATTTTTCTCACACTTACAGCCAAAATGGCGCCCCTAAATTTTGTTGCCCCGGAAAAATGTCCGGGTTGCCCGCCTCTAGAGCGGGCCCTGGTCAATGATAACCGTGTATAATGAATTATGCTTTACGGCGAAGCAGACTCGAGAGGTATACGTGTTCTAAACATTTGTATTGATTTTTTGTTGCTCGTTACTTTGGAGTTTACGGTGAATTTTTTCAGGGTGGATTGTCGTAGAATATTAAGTAGTACAGGTCAATGATAACCGTGTATAATGAATTATGCTTTACGGCGAAGCAGACTCGAGAGGTATACGTGTTCTAAACATTTGTATTGATTTTTCGATGCTCGTTACTTTGGAATTTACGGTGAATTTTTTCAGGGGGATTGTCGTAGAATAAGCTTTACAAACGCGAAATAAAGCGATGCTGGTCAAAGATACTGGCCAGCGATAATGTCAAAATGAATTTGTTATTTGGAACCGGTTGTTTTCCTTTCGAAAATTTCGCTTCAATGAAAGCATTTAACAAATTACCGAAGCAGCGAGTTGATCGCGAGGGTGTAGTATTACCAAACCAAGAGAAAATCTGGGGTTATTTACCCGAAAAAATATAGGATTGCACGTTTTATCGACCAGAGGGTAAATATCATTGATTCGTACTACTTGATACTCTGCCAGCCGGTTTATTGACACATACCACTGCGCGCGGGACCCACCCCTAGTCGGTATTCCGAAAACAAACAGAATTATCGGGTTTACAATCTCGCGTTACCTTTATCGAGCATTTCCACGTCATTTAAACGACATTTAATCCCATTTTTCTTCGATCCGTCGAAATATGTACAAACCGCTCTGACGGGGAACATTCGAATACCTGATTGGTGTTTCAAATCGTCAAGGACGCACCTTGAACACCATTAAAATCATCGGAAACTCATATAACGTGATTCCACACACGAGATAGATAATAAACGCAATTTGATGCAAAGAGAAGCTCTAAAAATCATTTGAAAAAATCTTTAACTATCGATAGGGTGTTAAAACTCGCTCGCAGGAGAATAAGATCGAAGCGCAGCTAGCCTAATCGTCTTCGCAGAACCTATCCCAGCCATTAGCGAGAGGAGCGATATCGAGTTCGGATCTAGAAATTGGTCCCCCTGCCCGCAGGAAATTCCGTTTTGCGACAGAGTTCCCGGCGTTGGCTGGTAATAAAAGACAGCCGGACAATTAGAGCGCGAGCCAACAGTCGCATGAAGCACACCGATCCCAGTTAGCCAACGGGCAGAATAGGCAGAGTCAACGATGAGGAGAACGGCCGCGAGAACCCACCCCCTCGCATCCCAATTAGCCACGCATTATTAACGCGTACTGTACACAGGCCGTTTACGGGGAAACCCGGTCCCCCCGACGCGGCCCTGGCGTTCCAGAGTTAATTGTTAGCAATTAGCAGGAAGAATGAGCTCGCAATCTGGCAGAGTCGCCGGGACAAAATTATTTTGGCAGCCTGGAAGTGGAATCCCTTTCGACGGAACCTCCGTACCGTTATCTCTCCGAGGGGAAAAAAGGGGACGCGTCCGACTTTGCAACCCGTTTATTTCTATCCGATGGAATTCGTTCCCGTCTTCGCGCACGGGTCGCCAATTTAATCTTCAATTAACTGGTTGTATTGGGAGGTTGAACAAGTTCTCGCTGCTTTTCAACAAATAGCGTTACCAGAACTGCGCGCATGTAGTTTAAGATGGTGACGCATCTATAAAGAAGTACTACAATAAGCGAGTTTGAAATTCATTGTATGCCCATTCCGCCGAAGTTTAAACAACTATAATAAATTTTTAAATGCTTTCGGCGCAACGGTTCGCTCGTTTATTACGAATTATAAAGAATTATAAATTGATTTTCCCCAAAGCAAGTGAGTGTGTCTTTATGAACAATATTCCTTATATTCAATCATTCAATAGTTTTTTGAAATTATTATAACATATTTAATTTACAGACGCGATTCAAATAAATCTTGAAAAAGATCCAAACTAGGATCGAAACGTTGATTTTCTTTGACAATTAGCAAAATTGCTTTATAATTCATAATAAACGATCGAACCGTTGCGCCGAAAGCATTTAAAAATTTATTAACAGCAAATACGATCGATATAAGAAACATATCTAAACAACTATCTTTTTCATAGTGTTAATGGCGAATTTCGTACCAAAATAAAAGAGTATTTGTGGGGAATTTTACTGCACTACTTTAATAAAAAAAAAACCGGCAGCTGAAGCACACAGAATTCTAGTGGACACTCACGGCGACCATGCTCTGTCGGAAACGACATGCAGAGATTTTTGTTTAGGCCTTCAGGCGTTTCAAAAATGAGAATTATGATCTTGAAGATAAAGAACGCTCTGGCGCACCTCAGAAGTTGCAAGACGAAAAATTAGAGGCATTACTCGTCGAAAATTCCTGTCAGACACTTGTTGAACTGGCAGAAACATTAGAAGTTGATGACACGACTGTTTCAAAACGTTTGAAAGCTTTAGGAATGATTCAAAAGCAAGGACATTGGGTGCCGTACGAGTTGAAACCGAGAGACGTCGAACGCCGTCTTTGCACGTGTGAGCAAATGTTTCAACGCACTGTGGTCTAAAAGTCAGTTCTAGCGCGAATAAATTAAAAATACCAACTAACGTAAATCTGTTAAAATTTATACTTGTATGATAGTTTGATATGTATATTACAATAACAAAAGCAAAAATTAGTAAATCACATCACCGTATTATTGTTGGCAAGACTATCAACATTCCAGTAACCACATTTTGTTTTCCTGCGTTAGTCAATTGCTACAAATTATAACCTCAAAATATCGAGTTCTTTCTTGAAGTGTGCATAAATTGTGTTAGTATCTTGTTATACATGATATTATCGGTATGGCTGTAACTGGAAATGGTAGGTTTACGTTTCCTTCACACACTTTATGATATATTTTATGAACTGATACTTTTTAAGAAAAATTATTAGAATGTCGTAAGTTTTACAAAATTTGCACTCATTTGCACGCGTTGCGAAGTATTTAATTTGAAAGCTTACTTCATCTCCATAAACGGCAATGAGAAAACGCGATCCCCCGCAATCCCATTATCATTTTATTTTAATATTTTGGTAAACGTATTTGCGATCACACGCTTAAAGTTGTTCGAATAATGGTTCAAATTGAAGATTACTAGAGGCTATTTTTACCGGAAGGAATGTGAGCGGATACAATATTGAAGGAGTTTTAGAGAACTTTATCAAAAATATTGAGAAACGTTGGAAAATAGGCAATAATTATAAAGATAGATTTCTGTCAAAAAATAAAACTTGGTTAGGATCGACCATAGTATTCCCCTTTAATGAGATTGACATTCACGAATTTGAATCCGCAAGAGTTGGAAGGCTATTAAAAAATTTTAATGAATGTAGTAGCAGATTAATAATTATTATATTAATAAACAAGTAGTCAGTATTGTAAATTATGTTTTATTTCTTTCTCAAATATTTAAAAGTAATTTTTACACAAAATGCCAATTTTTTCCTCGCACAATAATTAATTCGCCCTAGAACTGACTTCTAGACCACTGTGCAACGGCAGAAAAGAAAAGGTTTTTGTTTACGATAACCCTAAACGTAAAAAATCATGGGGTAAGCCCGGCCATCCATCAACATCGTCGGCAAAGCCGAATATCCATTGTTCCAAAGTTCTGCTCTTCATTTGCTTGGATCAGCTGGGTGTAGTGTATTATGAGCTTCTCAAATCGGACGACACCATCACGGGAGATCGCTATCGACTACAATTGCTGCGTTTGAGCCGAGAATTGAAGGAGAAACGGCCGCAATACGAGCAGAGACACGATAAAGTGACTTTGCTGCATGACAACGCTCGGCCACATGTTGCAAAACCGGTGAAAACATACTTGAAAACACTTAAATGGGAAGTCCTACCACACCCGCCGCACAGTGCGGCCGATCGCCGACCTAGCTGTTCAAAATTCAGAAAGTGCTTTTAATGATTTCTTTTAAGAACTAGAGGGCTATTGTTGCTCGCTCGCTTCGCTCGCTCGCGAGTAGGTTTGTTTTTGCTCGCTCGCTTCGCGAGCTCGTGGGTAGGACTGCTCTTGCGAGAGGGTTAGTGATACGCATGGCTAGTAGGGCCTACTGCTACAATTAATGTTTTTTATTTGGTGTGTGACTCTCCAAGAGTCACACAAAGAACTTCCCGATTCGTTACTCCTTCGCCAACATCGCTAACATTGTTTTTCTTTTGTACTTTCATCGATATTCTCCCAAAATGTATTCTTGGGAGTAGAGATGATAAATTCACTGTTGCATTGGAATAACTTTCGATTATTCCAAGCGGCAACATTAGCATCAGTTAAAAAAAAATTTTTTTAAATCTAAAAAAAAAAATTTTTTTTATGTAATTGCGTTTCGTTCTGTGGTGGAAAATTTTCGTCCTCCCTTATACATTGCATTGTAGAATCAACTCTTTTCGAAAAAAAACTAAAAATCTAAAAAACTACTTGACCAAAATGGACCAAAATCTAATCAGCTCTAAGTTACAGCGGGGCACATCGATTGCATCATTCATCATCCTGATCGCGTTGTTACTTTTTCTGAAAACGTTAACGAAAAATTTGATACCATACAAACGGACATACGCACACACACACACACGCACACACACACATACAAACATTTTGATAAAAATAGTCTAAAATGACTCCAATGACAATGAAACGTGAAGATCTGCTAAAAAATCGATTTTCGATTTTCGGGGTAATTACAGTAACTTCCCTATGAATCGGGAAGTTAAAAACCTTGGCGTGTACGGTTTTCAAAGTACAGTTTTTCACTCCCCCCCAGGAGATTCATCGTAGAAAATAATCAGTAACTTGCTTCAAACCTAACGAAACTCTAAAAACATGGTTGCAAACCCTTTGTGGATTATTTCGTTATTAGATTTTACCAGTTTTATACCCATATGCATCCATAATTTGACAATCATGACACACCGACAGGAGAGGTATTACAACTACTTGAACTGCCAGAGTCCCTACTCTCATCGTCTTCCACAACATCTTCGCCAGAGGAAACCAGTTAATATGTATAATATGTATTAATATATAATCATATTTATATTTTTTCAAGTCATCACACGTTATTTGATGATTGATATTTTGTTATTACCAAAATAAAGTCATTACGTTTTTCAATTATTATTTCAAAGAACATGTAATGACCGAAAATCTAGTTTATTTCTCTTATTATAATTATATTTTCTTTTATAATAATAAAGTTATTAAGTTTTTGTTGTTAAATAAAGTTATGGAAGGGGGGAGTGAGAAACTGTACTTTGAAAACCGTACACGCCAAGGTTTTTCTTAAAAGAAATCATTAAAAGCACTTTCTGAATTTTGAACAGCTAGATCGGCGATCGGCCGTACTGTGCGCCGTATACACCAGACATTGCCCCTTCCGACTATCATTTGTTTGGATCAATGACACATGGCCTGGCTGAGCAGCACTTCCATTCTTACGAAGATGCTAAAAAATGGGTCGACTCTTGGATAGCCTTAAAAACCGTGTCGTTTCTTTCACGTGGAATTCGCATGCTTACAGAAAGATGGGAAAAAGTAGTGGCTAGCGATGGACAATACTTTTAATGACATGTTTTCTACTAATTTCTTTAAAATAAAGGATTAAGTAAATGAAAAAACAGCGGGAACTTATTCAACCTCCTAATAGCACTTGTTCCTCCTAGTTTTTACTAGATCGTCGCCGACCGACACCGAGCGAGAGTCGCTTCTACTTTATGTTAATCACTTTGACTGTAACTTGATAAGTAGTGCAAGTCAATGACAGGGGCTACAGGAGCGAATTTCCATTAGACAAAATGTCTCCAAGGATAAAAAGTCTCGAAACTTTGTATACTCGGAGTGAAACGTTCGATTTATATAGAAACTGTTCAACAATCGATGAAAGCGAAAAAGTTCATCGAGAAAAAGCCAGGTTCAAGTTGTTCCAACAAACAAAGGTTAAGAGGAACAGCCGCCTTCGAGGCTGAACATTTGTCCAGCGTTTCGCCGGGACTAATCCGAGCGAGAGCACCCCGGGACAGGACTCGCGGGAGAATTCATCGGAATCGGTTCTTAACGTGCCTTTTTTCCTCCGATGCGGATCCTCGTCCCCGGGATTTTCTAAGAACTTACGAATAATACGACCCGCCGGCGATCCAATTTTCCTTCGGCTGAAAGGCGCAGTCATTTGGCCAAGATTTATTAAGGGTAATACCGCTCCCTAAATCTTCAATCACCGTCAACCGGAAGATGTACCATAGGTATGTATATGTATATAGACATAGTACATAGAAAATCGTTCTTCTTTTTCGAACTTACCTACCCGGTAATTCCATCAGAACCGATGACGATCGCGTTACGGTTCCCTTCATTAATTTCGGAGCAAACGGTTCGAAAAACATTCGATTTATCCGTGGGTAGATCCCCAAAAACCGTCGGAGAATCTCGATTTTCGGGGATGATGGCTCGCGGACCCGCGTTTCGATTAAATCTGATCCCGGGGAAGTCACGAAATTAATTGCCACAATCGGCGCTCGTTAATTAAACCCGACGTCATCGATCACCGGAATAAATCACGCGGCTAATTATGCCGATTAATTTCGACTTCGGTCGCTGGCATCGATTTCAACAGGAAAGAAACTCCATCGGCAACGCATCAGATTGTTGCGCCTGTGATTCGGTGTCGAATTTTTCCACTTAAAATTGGAAAGTTCGGACGATCAAGGTCCCGCGTATACTGGCAAGTATTTCGCTTGCGCGCGGTGTGTCGGATGCTCGCGTGGATGCAGTTTTCGGCGCAGCTAACGATGCAGCACGGGTCGCGGAGCACGGAAACCGGTAATCGAGTTCGACGGGGACCTGGAACTCGTCGGGACACCTGCCGAGCTACCAGTATCAAGCGCCTAATCGCTGGTCTACGATACGAGCACGAGTAAACGCTGCAACATGACGTTCATGTCGCTCGGAGAGCTATCGGGGCGGCTGCTTCTGAAGCTTAAGGACCTGCGCGTCGCTACTTGCAAATATCACTTCAGATATTCCAATTTTCCAACGTCGGTTCTAGAATCTACGTTTCAAGGTTCGGGGCTGGGTTCGAGGTTGATCGATCGAGACCTAGAAATGCTGAGCTCTAATTTTTCACCGGTGTAATTGGGTGCTGAAGGCTGGGAAATGGATTGGTTTGCTTCTGGATGATTACTTTGACCGTGGAGTGGCGAAATGTATGTTTATCTTGTTGTAATTGGATTTTGGAGACTGGAGATTGGAGGATCGGTTGGATTCTAGAATGATGGAATGAAGAGCCGGTTCGCTTTAATTGTATCTATTAAAATGCAGAAACTGCGGAGCCCTGGGTGATCAGTCGAGTCCGAACGATCCAGAAACTGCGGTACAAATGTCCAAGGATGGTTCTGAAAAGTCCGCGCACCCGTCGCGAAGTCAAGCTAAGAAGACAAACGTCAGAAAAACCAGTTCTAAACGTAAGGCAAACACTTAATTTCCCGTGCAATCGATCCGCTAACTGCACCGGCGAAGTTCGTTCAAACGATCGTTGATCCAGCAGCGTGGTTCTCAAGAAAAACTGCTGGATCCTTTTGCCGAAGTCCGTCCACGGAAGGCTGATCGATACGCGTATCGCAGCGTTCGCTCGTTCTCAACCCCCGTCGGATCGTAAATAAAGGGATAGGGTGGTTGTCTAAGAAGGACAAAGTTATCGCGCGCGCGCACTGAAGAGAAATAGAGAGAGAGGGATTGGAAGGGGAACCCTTCGAAGATCGAAGAGAGAAGGAAGAGAGGGAGACAGAGGATCAAGTACTAAGAAGAAATATAGATAATCACGTGAGCTCTACGATGCAAGGCCGTGCAGCGTAGCAGACAGTGCTCAAAGGAAATCGCAAGAGAGTGTTGTGCATCGTCGGATTCGGAGCCATCGACGATTCACCGACGGAGATCGTCATCGTCCGATCGATCGATCTCTGGCGTCCGATCTACACGGGTGTCCTGCGGCCTCGCTCTCTCAAAGGAGGGACTAACTCACCTATTCGTCTTTCGGGCAGGTTCAGGGTGGTGGCACGGAACCGGACCGTCTCGCTGCGACCCTTGCTGTTGCTCGCATATATGTAGACGTCGTAGCTGGTCCCGGGCTCCAGGTTGCTCATCGAGAACGACGGAACTTTGCTCGTCTGGTTGTACACCGTCCTGCTGGGCTTCGCCGGGCCGTTGCTACCAGCGCTGCTCGCCTCCCGGTCCACCTGGATCGTGAAATTCTGCGGCAGGCCGCCGTCGAACCCCTCCGTGCACTCCACGTACAGAGAATCCGTTGTCTGGTTCTGAAGAGAGCAATTGTGCGGCGTGTCCGGGTGACCTGGAAAAGTAAATCATTTGTACGATCTCTGGGACCGGTGTGACTTTGCTTCCTTTCGTGGTCTTTCGTTGGCCGGTCTTTTATGGCTGTGGGTTCGAGACTGGCGGTAACCATCGTTCGCTTTCCCTAGAAAAATTTTCCATGATACAGCAGCTGAAAAATTGATACTCTCTTTTTAGAGAGACATTTATTTCCTCTTTGAAAAAATTGCTGTGAATTTCCAGGTTCGAAATCTACTTTAAATCACGAATTTCTGGAAGTGTACACTCTGCTTTATTTAGCTTTTTCGAAGGAATAATTAAGCCAATTGTTTTCGGGTGGTATTGTATTTGAAAATTAGATTAGCTACAGACGTTAGCACCCTTTTACCGAGGATCAAGCCACTGGGATGGTATAACGGGCTTGGGCTCCTGACTGGCAGTAACCATCGTTCGCTTTCCCTAGAAAAATTTTCCATGATACAGCAGCTGAAAAATTGAGACCCTCTTTTTAACTCGGACAGACAATTATTTCCTCTTCTGAAAAATTGCTGTGAATTTCCAGGTTCGTAATCTACTTGTTTAAATCAAGAATTTCTGGAAGAGTACACTCTGCATTATTTAGCTTTTTCGAAGTAATAATTAAGCCAATTGTTCTCGAGTGATATAGTATTTAAGAGTTAGATTAGCTACAGACATTAGTACCCTTTTACCGAGGATCAAGCTCCAGTGATGGTATTACGGATCAAGGATTTGTGGGAAGATTGCACACTCTGCATTGTCTAGCCTTAAGCTAGTATTTGATTGGAAAGGGTGCAATCCCGCTAATGGGTTTCTCACAACCACACAGCCAAAATCTGCCCAAGAGACAACATCCCAGCGGTCAGAAGAGTCAAGCTACCTTCACCCTAGCTTTGCCGCATAAACCCCTTATGGCGACGATGCAATTCGCCGTCATCCTCTCAAAGACACGTATACACGCGATACATTTTACTACCTAAAACAAGTACCTCCACAAACCAGACTGAAATAATGTGTCGAAAAAACATGAATTTTTATTATTCCCTAAATCGATGTTGTCGCGTGGCAAATAGTTGCAACTTTTAAAAATTGAATTTTTCAAAATACGCTTCGATGAGGATTCGCTTGGTTCGTGTAGTTTAACACTCCGAATAGATCCAAGTCTAAATAAGATAAGAAAACGTTTCAGTGGCGAGATGAGCGTTCCCTTAGCGTCAGATTCGGGGTCGAAACCTCCCCTATTCAGGGGTTTTAGGACCGAGAACAGTCCGAGACGACGTTGGCTGTACGCTATTTTGTTTTCGTCATCCGACGGCGGAGAGGGTTGGGTTTAACAATCAGCAGTTAAAGTCTCCGTAAAGATCCCCTGGTTTCCTCGGATAAACGAAACCGATTCGTATCCTCTCTTCGCGAAGAGATAGGTCAGCGTGATTGGCTAGCGTTGAAGGCGTCGAGGATGGCAGTAGCTTCGAGAAAACTGTCGCGACAAACGTTTACCAACTACGGGAACGGAATACAAAGATGACGGGATCGTCGGCGACGCACGTTTCTCGGCCAAAATGCTGCTCGCTATCTAAGAAACGGCAGCGTTTCGTCGTCTTTAATCAACCGGCACGAGCTAACGAGGTTTAGGTTTTGCGCTGGCGTTCCCCGGACCAAGGGCTCCGCCCCCGTATCGAATCCAACTGAACTCAACTGGGTTTTATGCAACGCTCTCCTTAATGGCAGTTTTTATTGGCCCGTCTCGACGGTTTAGAGTCCTCGCCCGGCACTGAACCGCATTTCTGACGTATTGACGCGCCTTTATACGAGCTGACTCCCTTTCGTCGACCGTTACGCGCTTCCTACTTGCAGCTCGTTCGCTCGTGTTTTTAGACCCTCTTAGGATTAAACCTGCCCGAAGTCAGCTGCAAACCAGAAATCACGAGGACATCCTGAGAACAGTGGAAGGATCCTCCGTTACAACGCTTGCCCCGGTATCTAGCAGCGTTTCCTCAGGCTGCAGCGATTCCATAAAGACTCCTGTTTGCTCTAGATAGATCCCTACAACGTTTCAACACTAAACCTACCACGACCGGTCAAACGACTGGTGCTAGATTTTTTATTTTGCCATTATTCAAAGGAACTACAACCGCGCAAAGTCTAAATAAATTAAATCTTGTCATTTTTATAAGGCAACATGTTGCTTTCATAGCTTGGTACGTTTAAGATCGTCGGTCACTAGAACGCACCATACCAGCACCGCACCAGCGTTTTCATTGGAGCTCACCACTATCGCGGCCGATGACAACTCAGTTTGTCATCGATTCAATAGGAATTTTTTTAAAATGTTCGTGAAGGACTATACTTTGATGACGTGCTGCGCGAAAATCGTTAAGTTAAAGTGCAAAATTCTTTGAAAGAGCTATCAATCACAGTTGATGTGGTCAAATAGAGAGCTGGTACATCAAATACTGGGAACATGGCCGGAACTTTCTTTAGAAAAGCCGAATCAGTTGCTGCAGTTACTGGATTAAACGCGGTTATTATCACAAGATTGCATAACATTCTTCAGGTAATTACATGTAACAAGAAAGCTGATTCTGTGAAATGCAAAGAATATTGTTCGGAGACGGCTAAATTGTGCATTAAAATTTATCCATGGTATAAACTACCTGCGTCAGTTCATAAGGTACTACAACATGGAAGTGAAGTACTTGCTATATTTGAACTGCCAATTGGTTTGTATTCAGAACAGCCACAAGAGGCAAATAATAAAGTCTTCAGGAAATCACGAGCTGAAAACTCCCGAATGTGTTGCCGCAAAAAGATAAATTAAATATTATACGGCATATGTTATTATCATCCGATCCACTTATAAGCTCTCTAAGAATAAAGGATGGCAAGCACAAGGAAGGTCTTTCTCAAGAAGCGAAAACGCTGCTGTTGGATCAATAAATTAATGGTAAGTCTCATAAGTGCCGGATGTAATTCTATTCAATTGGTAATTCTCAGGGCCAGATTTATAGTTTATAATTTTGCGGTTTAGGGTTTAGGGTTAAGAACTATCGGCAACTCAGCTGGGACATGCAAATTTATGGCATGGGCGGATGAAGTATCGGAGTTATTGGGCTTTGTAGATAAGGATTTTTGATTGCGACAGTTAACGATTTTCGCGCAGTACGTCATCAAAGTATAGTCCTTATCGATAAAAACTGAGTTGTCGGCAGATTTTTGTCCAAAAGGTTCGGTTTCTGGCCCACTGTGCGCCGTAACCTATCGAACGACCTAACCCAGACCGTTCTAGTGGTGAGCGCCACTGTAAAAGTTGGTATGGTGCGTTCTAGTGAGCGACGACCTTCAATTTTAGAAATATATCAGCTGGATAGAAAAGCGTGCACCTTGTATCCATGTTTTCTCATTAACACAGGAGGTGTTCAAATACTACCAATCAGAAATACGACAATTGTTACATGGCATGAAATTGCGGCATTATCGATGAACGTACAACCGTAAGTGGCACAGAGTCGCCGTTCGACTGGCAAGAGTTAAAAGTCAGCAGCATTTCAGCAGCTCACCGAACGCAGGAAGTAAAGTTCTCGGATTTCCTCGGAATCCATTTTAGAGTCGAAGGCGAGGCGAGCGTATTTCCTATCATCAGGAATCGTCCGATGATCACAGATAACACCATAGAAGAACGGGTACCCGGTGGAAGCGCACGTGCGCCGCAAAGCGGGGAACGGCTAGTCCGAGGACTAAGGGTCGGAGGAAAAGCTCTATATCAGCGCATGACGCGCGCGTATACGGGGATCTTATTTACTGGTGATCGTTCGACCGGGAGAAATGCTGCCTGTAATTCAGCCGTTTCGAATGGAACGAGCTCTCGCTCTCTCTCTCTCTCTCTGTCGCTCTTTCTCTCTCTCTCGCTATCTCTCTCTCTGCCATCGTCTCTTCGTCTGTCGGGTAACGTCTCGTTAAGGGGTCAGAGAAGCGGGACGGCACCAAAAAGGAACAGCGTCGACGACGTCCAGCTGCCGAGGCAGCAACGGACGTCGTTGTTTCTAATCTGCATAATGAGGAAACTTTTTAAATCTAATTTACGTCTATCAAGCCTCCTTCTCCACTTCTCCCTCTCGAGAGAGAACTAGAAAGAGGAAGAGGAAAGAGAGTGAGAGACACTTCTACGCGGATTACTTTGCGCGCATCTTTCCGCCATAAATCCCGGCGATTTATATTTACTAAAATCTTAATTTCCTCCGTTGCGCGCGGACTGTTACATAATTAAAAAGCAAGTTTTTCCATAAAGTACCGGGGCCGCGGTAGATCTCCCGCGGACACAATTTCAACGCCGCATTATTTCTGCACCGCGAGAGAGATGTTCTCTCTCTTTATCTCTCTTCTGCAGTTTTTCTTCGGCTAAATTGCCTGAAAGCCGAATGGACAACAGGATGCGTCGAGAGAGAGAGAGAGAGAGAGAGAGAGAGAGAGAGAGAGAGAGAGAGAGAGAGAGAGAGGGGAGGGGGGACGAGAGAATCGGAGAAGAGCGAATTTTCCGGTGTCGAATTAACGTCGAAATAGTTTCCGCGTCTTTCTCCGGTAGAAAAGCATTCGAAATCGACGGGGATTCGCGCCGTTTCGCGTCGCATTTGAGAATGCTCGATGACGTTACGTTGAACCGGAGAGCATAAAGCGTAGACGGGCCTGTGTAGATTTCCTCCGAGTCTACCAGCTTTATTTCATTTCTCTTTTATCGTAAAGTTCGTCTGTCGGGAAGAAGTGCTGTTTGTTCTCGTTCAGATTTCGACACGTTGATTCTGTGATCACTGAACCAGGAACGAGATTGAAAGGGTTAATAGTTAAATTATTAACCCTTTGCAGTCGGAGCTATTTTAACTGGAAAATGAAACATTTCTTCCGATTTAGAATAATTCCGTTCCGTATGATGTTTTCCTGCAGCCCAATGTTAATTGTTAATTGTTGTAGACGAAGATAAAATAATGTATAATTGATTGGCACTCACCGGCCGGAACGATGTGGTACACGCAAGGCTCGAGTTGAGTTCCCTGATCATTCGTGCCCCAACAAAGTAGAGTTCCGTAATCTAACTCCGTCATGGGTGTGTAAGACGCTGTTGAACGGGTCCGTTCGCTGGTAACATGTGCCTGGGGTATGTCCACAGCCTCCATTGTGTTATTAAACCTCCAGGTAAACGACACTTCCGGTGGATTCGCCACAAGCTCGCATGGTATCCGTGCGGTCTCCTGTCGGGCCACTCCGAAGACCTTCATCTGTCCATGGTGACAGACTGGGCTGACTGGAAAAGAAACATAAGTGTCTCTGTCAGTGATTATCCTCCAATTAACCCACACTTTTAACCCTTTTCACTCGAACGTAGCAATGTAAAAATTGTCTTAATACTAGATCTACCAAGGGGGTCAAAATGGCTTGCTCCTGATTTCTTCTTTAAGAAATATTAGAATTATAAATATGTTTTTCTGAAAAATTGTTTCAGCGAACTTCTGACAGAATGTTTCCGATCGGAGGCATTGATACGGATCTTAGAGTAAACATTCACAATTTAGAAGTATAAAATATTACTTTATGGAGTTAAAACTAATGGGAAATGAAAAGTGGCTAATTGAAGAATGAAAAACAACAAAATAACATAAGCTTCCATTTATTATAACAAAGAAACGAGAAAATAAACAAAATGTTACACGGAAAAAAGTTCCCGATTAATAGATCAGCTGGAAAAAAGTTTCCGATTCGATTTACACTGTCCAACACCGTTAAACAATTACTGTTCGATGATTCTTATAGAGTTTTTGCGCTGATTCCGAATCTGCCCTTAATTTTTCCCCTAGACGCACAATTTTTGAGAAACTTTATTTTGAAAAAAAAACACATTTTTCAACTTTAAACAAATATTGTGATGTTATTATAAAAGATATTGGATTGTTATTTGCAGCAAAAGATTCTGTAGACTTTTCCGAATACAGTGATATCCAATATTAATACATTATGAATGTTTAAACATGTTTAAACAATCGTTAAAGATGGAGAGATACCATTTTTGCCTCAATTGTTGCGGATATTTTTCAGTTTATCTTAAAAAATAAGGGTCCGGCGTAAAATCTAACTATATCACGCGATAGAGCAGACTTTTATCTTGAGAAATTACCTTTTAAAGTTTGCAACGTCGACGTTTTTTCGAACCAAAAAGCAAAATATCTTCGCCCGACATGAGTTGCGGCGCGGCGCGGCGCGGCGAGTGGCCGTACTAATGGCGAGCGCCACTGGCCACTCACGTCGGGCGAATATATTTGGCTTTTTTGATTCCAAAAAACGTTGATGTTGCAATCTTTAAAGAGTGGTTTCTCAAGATAAAAGTCTGCTCTATCGCGTGGTACAGTTAGATTTTACGACGGACCCTTATTTTTTAAGATAAACTGGAAAATATCCTCCACAATTGAGGCAAAAGTGATGCCTCTCCATCTTTAACGATTGTTTAAACATGTTTAAACATTCATAATGTGTTAATACTGGATATCACTGTATTCGGGAAAGTTTACAGTATCTTTTGCTGCAAAGAACAATCCAATATCTTGTTAATAAAATGTTGAACAAATTTGGTGATGGACAGTGTAAATCGAATCGGAAACTTTCTTCCAGCTGATCTATTAATCGGGAACTTTTTTCCGTGTAACATTTTGTTTATTTTCCCGTTTCTTTGTTGTAATAAATGGAAGCTTATGTTATTTTGCTGTTTTTCATTCTTCAATAAGCCCCTTTTCATTTCCCATCAGTTTTAACTCCATAAAGTAATATTTTATACTTCTAAATTGTGAATATTTTTCCTAAAATCCGTATCAATGCCTGCGATCGAAAACATGCTGCCAGTGGTTGTATTTGAACAATTTTGTCATTATCAGAAATTCCAGTGTTAAATGATTATAGTGTTAATAGTAATATAGTATCCAGTATCCAGTATCCAGTATATAGTATCCAGTATTATAGTATATAGTATCCAGTATTATAGTATCCAGTGTTAATAATAATGTTTAGTAACGACTTAGTTTATAATCTGAATAATTAAAAATATCAGAAACCGTCATAAACCAGAATCCCGTAAATAAACCAGCGAGAGTTGAATCTATGTTTCAAAAAATTCTCATCAATCCGGTATCGTGTATAGAAATTTTCAGGAAAGATGAATCAGTGTGCTGGAGCGTTCCGAACATTCTGCACACTGTCGCTGCACCTTGTCTAGCCGACCTCATTAAGGTCCCAGCATGATCACCGATGCCAGCAAGCTTGTCTCATAATTCAATCACCCTATCTAACAAAGTTACCAAGCGATTCCTCGTGACAACATAAAGAATACTCGCACACTAATCTCTGATATATAATAATTTCTTAAATCTCGAATCGTTCTTATTAATTATTCTGTGATTTTCCTGAGACTAGCCTAACCGAGGAAAGTTTGTGACCGGAATGCATCCCCTCAGCTTTCCCATAAGTTCGAGCTTTTCGGGGCCGACTTTGACGATGAGTGATCGTCCGGGGTATCTAATATTCGTACAGGACAAAGGTAACACGATTACGGTGCACTATCCGTGATTAAGCATTAATGATACAATCGATGTGCCTGCGTCATTCCCAAGTCCTTGTCAACCGCAGCATAGGCAGCGTCGGATTTCACGACGACATATAATACATGATAATATATGTGTGCACGCGAGCGAGCGCACACGCGTGTATTTATGTAGAATATAGATAGAGTGAGGAGAGAGCATGTGCAGGAAGCTATCGCACTATCATAGCTGTGCACCACCGAGAGGCTGCATCTTTATTACCGGTATGAACGGGGAATATTGCTGAAATTAACTTCGGAGGAGTTCTTCGTTACTGCCTTGGTGCCCGTGAAAAAGGAGATCTTCTCGCGGAACATGGAAAATTAACAGAAACCATGAAATATTTTATGCGAGCGGCTATTAATCAGCAAGGAAATAAAACAAGCGAAATATCTGCGTTTCGTTCCCGGCCCTGCGAAATCGCAGGAGAACCCACAATTTCGCACTTGTTGGTTTCTCTCTCGTGTTCAATTAATAATATAAGAAAGGAGCTTCCGCTTAGAAAATGTAAAAGTTACGTTAGACGTGTATTGAAAATTCATGTGTACACTTGTACACGTGAAACGAATATATACGTGTTGAGTTCGTGCAATGCTTAAGGATGTCCTAGAGGTATATAAAAACGCAACAAAATTTTTGAAAATTTGACAAGATATAATTCTTACTAAATTCATGCAATTACCAAAGTTTCGGTTCGATTCACTGCACCGTTTAAGAATTATAGCACCTTAAAGTTTGCATATTTTAACACGTCTTCTTATGGAGAATTCATAAAATTCCACTTCAAACCCTATTTAAACCTTGAAAAAACGCAACTAGAAACTCCAATTTTTTTATATGTAGTAAAAATTATGTAATTAATTATGTTCAATATTTATTAGGATTCACTAAACAGTTACAGAGCAAAAAATTATAAACTGTTACAAAACAGTGTTGTCTCTCACTAGCATGGAAACGCAACAAGTGTAGACCACTGAATATAGCTACAGAGGGTACAAGTATTCTCAAAAGTTTAATGCAAAATATACTCATGAATGGCTTTCATCGCCAATATATGTATTGATGGATTTCGAATTTCTTGTACTTTTGTCTCCCATTGTACCTCCGGAACATACTTAAACTTTGTGGACGCCCAGAACTCTTCTTTTTCCTTTTTCGGCATCTATTTACAATTTTTGATATTTGTGTAATTCAATCTTTTTCTTCCTTTAACTTCAATATCGTATGTACTTCATATACACTTGTTAGTTTTCTTCCACGACCCATTCTTAACGCTTAGTATGTTGTTTTATTTAATAGGCACGAAAGAAGCTAGTACCCACTTTACCAATTACGTTATGCAATGAATGTTTGCTCTTCAGTAACTTCTGCACAACTGACAAATGTAAAATTATTTGTGCTATTGTCCCGCTTGTGTGCTCCAATATTTACGTTTTCATTTCGAAAATTCTATTGAAGTTAATATGGTGGATCATATTCAGTACATTGTACATACAGGCATGTCAGAATATGTTGACATATTAAAATATTCATTTTCTTCAGTTTTATGTACCAAACGAGGAAAAATAGATGTATCTTTTTGTCCCGGAGTGTACATGCATTGCCAATAACTTCTATTTCATTAATAAAATCGAACAGTTTCTGCATCGATTAAAGTTTAAGTTGCTGTTGTATCGTAACGTTGCAAACTATGTACATAGTTAGAACACCTTGTTGTTCGGCCAGTGTATTACTGCCTCCATGCATATAATTTCTGAAATAAGAACTGCAGATGCAAATACACAAACATGTTACTAATAATACATCGTGTCCTATTATGCCTGAAACATGTAACGATAAACTAGTTTCGAGAAACTAGAACATGTTTAGATTATATTTGGGTGGGTTTGGCAAATTTCAAAAATTGCGAACGCCAGCGAACGGATCGATGGAATCGAACGATTAAAATTTCCGTCGGTCAGGGTTCAATTTTACATCGCGAAATTCAAAGGAAATTTCGCGGGGTCCACGTGCCTTGGACGCGAGCAATTTGCGGTATGTGCCGCGCGTGTGATTTTGCGGGCACGACACGCGTCAGCGTTTTGCGAATTCCATTCACTGAGCCGGTGGGTTCCGTCCAGGATTACGAGA
Source organism: Lasioglossum pauxillum (assembly GCA_933228785.1). NCBI lineage: Eukaryota > Metazoa > Arthropoda > Insecta > Hymenoptera > Halictidae > Lasioglossum > Lasioglossum pauxillum. The sequence continues at coordinate 23,962,332 of OW121701.1, read as the reverse complement.
GCGGCGTCGTTCGAATAATTATGGACGGTTCACGGAGGTCTTGTTCTAAGTGACCGAGATCAAAATTCTGTTATCGCGACCAGAGTAATAATCATCGATAATAGGCTCTCTTCGATTTGCATTTTCCATGGGGCTTGAATAATTTTCGTGTGCACAAAGGCCGCGCTGGATTGTCCCTGGTACACCAATATGGAGATCGTAACTTTATTATGATTACTATATGAAACGCGAGCCGTGCCGGCGCTGTTATTATTGTCACAGAATTGCAACTTATTAATGAAATGTTGCCTGGCAATTAACCGTTGACGCTGCTGTAATCGCTGGGTCGCGGGTCGCATAATCCCCTGCCTGGTTCGACCCTAATTTACTAGCCATTTTATCAAAGGAATTATAATTTTTTCTATTTTGCAAAATCAAAATTGTTTGCATATATTGCAATGCACAAGAAACTTCATACTTTTTTAAATTATCTTATTAAGCCAGCGGTTTCCAACCTTTATGCTACTATGCCTCCCTAAACAAAATTTTTTTCCGCGCATCCCTATCTTCTAATCGATATAATAATATAGACACGTTTTAAAATACTGAAAACTACAATTAACAGAATAATAACAAGGTTTTGCTATAAAAATAGGAACATGCATATTTATTTTTATATTAAATTACTAATTAAACTACATCTAATGCATCAAAATTTAATGCGAGTGTTATTGTTGTTTATTGGCACAGAGTTTATCAAATTTTGGGGGCAATGTGGAGAATGCCACCCGCAACTCTTTTTCGACTATTAACGATATTTGGTATAAAAATGTAAGAAAACTAAAAATAAACATTACTTCACTGAATTTGTACTGTTACGTTACGATATAAAGTTTATTTATTTGTAGATATTATAGTATGAACATTAATTTTTTATTAAAAATTTTGGAGCCTCCCCTGGCAATAGCCCGCGCCTCCCCGGTTGGAAACTACAAATAAATATGTCCTTTTAAATCTTTTAAATAAAATCCGCAGTCTAACAACTATAGCTTGACGTTATTTAAAAACATTTGGCACATGTCGCGATGGTAGAAGTATGTCCGAGTCTCTCGGAAAAGAAAAAGTTTCTGACGTCCCCGTAGCCCCGAGTGCCGGATATCGCATAGAATTTCCTGAGTGATCTAATCAATGAAAGGTTAGCCCCTGTTCTCCTCTGTTCCGCCTTCGTCTTCCTTGGTCTACTCTCTATGTACGTACACGTTCTCTTACTTTCCGCCACTATGTACAAAGTATTATTGAATTTCAAGGAAGAACCGTCCCGATAGAGACTTCCGTCCCGAGCGCAGGGTCGCCATGGGATCTTCTGTCAGAATACACCTTATCCTACTTTCCCGTCCGCTGTCTTAGTTGAATAACAATCGTCGGAAACTGCTCGAAATAATGGGCAACTTCTTCGCGAATCGCGACTCTATCGCTGGCCGATACTTCGCGAAAACTGAACTCCGTAGGGAATGTCGTTCTTTGTTTGATACTCCCATTATTTTAGGATTTCCGTTGCGAATTGTTATTTAATGCGGATCTTGCGCAGTCTTAGACTCGCGAAAAGTATTTTTTAATGATTTTACAGACGTTTGAACTTGCAGCATTATCGAGAGGAAACGTGTAACGAAAAATTATTAGTTTATCATATTAAGCAGTATTATTTAAACAGGACTAAAAACTACTAGAACTAAAAATAGCTATGCATAATTGTCCGACAACGCCCTATCCGTAAAACGGTGTCCACTTTAAAATCCTCTTTTGACGATCAACGTTAAAATGCTCCGGTCAAGGAACACCTAAATTCTGTTTTTTTCAGGGAGCAAAAATAACAGTTGTTCTAAAATTTTCTATGATAAAAATCATTAATATAAAGTTAATTATTATTGAAATTTAAGATGATCTACACAAAATATAAAGAAAAGAATTCGAAGAACAAAATGATTAAAATATATCGATTTTTATACGTTTGGTTACAAGTAACAGTTATTAGTGTCCAAAAGATTAGATACTCCTCGATAAATGTTATCGATGAAGAAAAACTCTTTCGATTGCTCAAAGCAGTTATCAATCAGAGAAGTTATTTCGATCACTCATAACAGTTATCGATGAGAGAAATTTATTGACGGACCACGAGAGGTTCTGGCACATCATTGGGGTAAATTTAAATATGCCCCTATAACATCATGTGATGTAGAACGCTCTTTTTCAGCGTATAAATTAATTTTAACAGGCAAGAGGCATCAATTTACAATCGACACTATAGAAAAAACTATTGTTGTATATTGTAATTTAAATTATTATAATAAATAAAACAATAAAATAATTACTATTTTACAGATCCGTACATACATTCCCTATACATATATTTAGCATATACCTTGCATACATCTTGCATATTTCGACATATTATAAATGCATAAAGATCCGCAGTCTAGTGATTACAAACTTTTGGCCGGTTGTGTACGTTTCCCAGTAACATCGAAAAACTGTTTCTAACATAACAAAATACAGTGGACTCCCATGTAAATATATGTATACAAGACAGTGGATTTTTCGAAAAATTATTAAAAATATTTTTTCTAAAACTTGGAAAATGCTTTCGGTAGGTTATATCCGATTTCGCCGTGCAAAGGAGATATAAATCGAGCTCGAATCGCAACGTGATGTTACAGGCGACAGACACAGGCTTCGACTCCTGCGTGGGTGTCGTTCAATATTTAAAAAACCGCTTCGAACCGAGAATCTGCCCCCGGGGGCTGTCAATAAGCGTCGCATCGGCGAGAATTGGCGAAAACGCTCGCAGCACGCATCTCAGGGGCGCGCGTCAAAATTAAATAGAACGGAACGATGGGCGAGAGACGCGATATTCGCGTCAATCGACCGTTCACGATGGCAAATAAAGGCGCAATAATCCCGAAGGCATCCTCGCCGGTTTACGAGTCGGTCTATGGCCGTTCGGGAAAAGGCTGCCGGCTGCCGGGGAACAAGCGTGACAAGGAGGATTTGCGTAGCGAGAGCAGAAACGGGCTGGTAAACGGTCAATTTTTATTGCAAATATCCCCTGAGGACGTGACAATTCCCCGATTTATCGTTCTCATAATACGGCGAATATATTCCTACCCAGCAGCGTGTGTAACGAGCTCAACTGCTAACGAAAAAAACCCTAACTCTTATAACCGAAAAGAAAAAAGTCATGGAATAACAAGTATTTCATCGATTAACATCGTATTGGTTACAAATAAGGATTATAAGTAACCGAAAATTTGTTCTCTTGTTGGTAAATGTTATCGTTGAGAGAAATTCATTTCGATCACTTATAACTAGATTGCGGATGTTTCTGCATATGCATATTTTCATAGAAAGTAGGTAAAGTTGTGGGACTTGGACAAAAATTTACGTTGTCTGTAGAGATATTGCATATTTTTTACATATTTTGCATTTAATTGTACATACATAAAGAACCGTTATGTGATATGAATCGTATCATATCATATGATTCTGGCAGGAAACAGCAGTACTTGGTCTCGATCTTCAGATGTGTAAATACTAGGGGTGTGCGAGAACCTGAAATATCGGGTCGGGTCGGGAACACGAAATTTTTTCGGGATCGGGACGGGTACCTGAAAATATCGAGATTCTCGAATTTATCGGGATTCCCGAAAATTTCGAGAACCCATTAATCATTTATATTCGTTTTAATGAATACATTCAGTTTCGGATTTTTTATTCTAGATGTTTTCGAGATTGAAAGAATGTTGTCCATCACGAATTCTTTTCAAGAGTGTCTTATGTCATATCCTCGAAATTTTCGGGAACCCGATTTCTTCGGGAATCCCGACATTTTCGGGAACTCGACCCGACCCGACTCGACCTCTTCTCGACTCGTCTCGACCATCGGGATCCCGATATTTCGGGTTCTCGCACATCCCTAGTAAATACCGATTCCTACATATTGCAGGAATCAGTTAAATTAGTTACTGATATTACTTTAGTTGGAATGGGTATTTGGTAGTTGTGGAGAAATAATTCGAATTAAATGGAAGAAGATCTTTAAAAAAATCCAGAATTTGATCCTTTGTTAAAACTTGAAAAACTCTACACGCATTCACTACTGAAGGACCAGACGAAATTGATGCAAGATATTGGAAAAAATACACATATGCACCAATAACGTCCTGCGATGTTGAGAGGACATTTTCAGTGTACAAATTAATCTTTAGCGAGAAAAGACTTCAACTTACCGTTGACAATATGGAAAAAATCATAGTTACATATTCTAATGCAAATTACAGCGAACAATAAATGAAAATATGTATACAGTGTATAATGGGTTTCACTACTTTGGATATGTTTTTGCATATGTCGTGCATATATTTTTGCATATTCTGCATATTAATTTTGCATAAACATCCGCTGTCTAGTTATAAGCGACCGAAATGAACTTTCCTGATCGATAACTGCTTTGAGCAATCGAGACAGTTTTTCTTCATCGATAACAGTTATCGAGGAGGATCCAATTTTTTGTACACTAATAACTGTTACTTGTAATCAAAAAGTATAAAAATTGATATTTTTTAATCATTTTGTTCTTTATATTTTGCGTAGATTATCTTAGATTTCAATAATAATCAATTTTTAATTAATGATTTTTATCGTAGAAAATTTTAGAATAACTGTTATTTTTGGTCCCTGCTGAAAAGTAAACAGAAGCCAGGTCACATAAAGAGAAACAATCAAACTAGTAAGTCAATGATTACCGAATTAGGTTAAAAAAATAGTGAAAACTATTTCGAACCTGTGACAACAGTTTAAAAATCATTGGTAGGTTCGTCGAAACGAGATGGCGTTTCTATAACCGGATCGTCGCTCGTGCAACTATCATCTCTATAAGTTATAACAGTTATCAATGAGAGAAATTTATTTCGATCGCTCATAACAGTTATCGATACGAGAAATTTATTTCGATCGCTTATATTCAATAAGAATTTCAGTGGTGCTTCGGGAAAACACTTCCTACGTACCATAAACGCGTAAACGCAGTCAGATAATGATTATCGACAGGATAAGTATGCGGTTATAGTGGAGCAGCGAGGTGAGCTGTGCGGTGAAAAAAAAAGAAAAAAAAAGAAAATACATATGTACTTTTTCTTTAGCATGTGTTGAAATGTTGTCACGAATGTTGGTTTGTTTTCACCGCGCCGCTATCATCGATGCTCGCCGCTCCACTATAACCGCACCCTAAGTTTTCCGAGCAGCAGAATTATTTAGGAACTTTCTGTCTTTATTTTCCGGTGGTCTCCAGTTGGAAAGTAGTTCCCCAGAGGTGTATCGAGATGATCGTCGAGCATTCGATGTGATCGCACCAACTATCTGTTTTTCTCCGAACGTCCTGCCTCGGCCGGACGTATCGCATCGTTTCGAACGTCCACGCGGGTGGCCTCGGAAGTTACTATCGATTGCTCCCTCCACTGACAATAACGAATTAATGTCTGTCCATTAAGCATTAATGACGCATCGCCTATGGCCCCGCTACGTGCCAAGTGTCTCTGCTAACTATCGGGAGCGATTTATGTTACCCGAATGCATAATTCAGTCGTCACTGGCACAATATTATTACAAAGGGAAGCTGTGCACGAAATGGCCGGCGGAATGCGTCCCGTCACCCTAAACAGTTTCTTCATGGGCGAATCTCGAGCGAACAACAACCATTGTGTACGTTGGAGTCGCCTAATTCAACGGTGAAATCAATTGCCGCACTCGGTTAATTATTATGTAGATTTGTCAAAGTAATTTTCGAAGGGATGTAGCTTGTTTAATTCGTTAAGTGATATGATTTTCTTGAACATTTGAATAATTGTATTTGTACGCGTGAATTAATTTTGTTAGATTAAATACGCGCGGCGATTCAATGCTATCATTAAATGATGAAATCGAAATAAAATTGTAAAGTCAAGTGTTTGTTAAATCCTAGGAAAAGAATTTATGAAGAGCTCAAGACGAATATTTTTGTAAAATGTGTTAGCAACATTTACGTTCCTGTGCAGCCCGTTCGAAAGGCAAGTTTGAAACCTTCCGACTTCCCCGGAAGAATGTCCCGTTAAATTATGTACTCGGTGGTCGGTAAAATAATCGTCGGGAAAGAAACGGGACGGGACGGGACAATTAACTTGCTCTGTATCCAAGAACAGGCCGGGGGGAAACTTTTCCGATTCCGAAAGTTCTTCTCCGCGTTCGAATCGAGCCGCATGAATACCACGGCCGTTCAAGTAAGGCTAGCTTTATAATTCCCGTAGGAAAATGTGCGGCAAGAATATAGAGCAGCACATTACTATCAAACTTCTAACCACATCTGACAAAATGGTTCTGTGTATTGTGGATTAACTGAAATGAGAGACGCTATTCCAAAGTTTTATTGGCTCGGAGGATTATGTTTGATCATGCAACGGTTCCGCGAACGACGATTAAGCCGGATCTTTATAGTGTGCACGAATGTGCAGCTCGCGGAATGTGCTACGGGCCTCTATAATCAAACTATTAATGGAAACGATGTCGTTTAATCATGGCGCGATATCTAGACTGCGGATTTTTATGCAACAATATTCATTCTACCGAATGTCATGAACTAATCTGTGAGAGTTGTCTGAAATGTTACTTGGAGCGTTGTTGCTAGTGAAACTTCTTGCAGTCTAGTAATGTTTAGAAGTAAATTAAGATTGGAAATGGTAAATAATCCTAATGAAGCGACAACAAGATCAGGAACAAATCTCGATGCAGTATTTGCATGACATTTAGACAAAATTGAATCCAGAATATTTATGTCATATTTTAGCTATCACAAGCCAATTGTTTCAATGATAGAATCATAGGAAATCATAGAAAAAATAATGAACGATTAAAATTTTCGACGCAAAGAAGGAGAGCGTATGGGAAATGCTATGAACTTGTCTCTTTCAGTCTCGTTCATTATTTTTTCTATGATTTTCTATGATTCTATCATTGAAACAATTGGCTTGTGACAGCTAAAATATGATATAAATATTCTGGATTCAATTTTGTCTAAATGTCTTGCAAATACTGCATCGAGAGTTGTTCCTGATCTTGTTGTCGCTTCATTAGGATTATTTACCATTTCCAATCTTAAAAGCGTCATTTTACATTCTAGAATCTTAAAAGTTCACCAATGAAGTCTTTAAAGTTAGTAAATTAATTGTGAAAATGTTACTTGTCAAACTATTTGAGGTTATTCGCGAAATTTCGTTACCTCCGTAACGCTTGACCGCGTCACTTCCGTAACGCTAGAATATTGTAGCCCCCTCAGCAAAGAAGTTTCACTTTAATAAAGTGTTCTAGTCTAAGCAAGATAACAGTTGTCCATCAACCGTTTACTGAAAGTTTGCCAGGTCGGGTTGATTTATCGTTGCGACACAATAATTTACCAGTAAATTATGCATACGCAGATATCGAACGCATTACGGCTGTTTCTGACTTGAGATGATGCATGAACATTGATACACCGGCAGCTGCTAATCAGTTACATTAATTAATTATTAATGGCTGCCGCTCGACAAGCGTTTCGTCCGAGCTAAGATAACTTATCGATCGATTATTCTAACGAGCCTCGGCTGCTCGCTTTCTTTGTTGATATCGATGGAAACTCAAGATATTTGTTAACTTTTACAGAGAAATTAATCGAATGCATAAATCGGTAAAATACAAAATTGTGGACTCCGTCTAGATTAATTTTTTACGAAAATTATGGAAAGGGTGTGGCACGGTGGAATAAATTTCCCGGCGCTATCCTAACGGAAATCTTTACTACTTACGCGATGACTAACGCAAGACTCAAGTAATACGATAGGATCAAACTGCCAGGGCATGGCGGGCAATTCCCAGCAATTAGCCCGAAGAAGAGCAAAGGTTCTATCGCGGAGGACATCTAGACTACCTGGAGATACAGTGAGAGCCTAAGTGTAATTGTCGCGCAAAAGTATAAATGACGAACGCGCGAGTCACTTCATACAGCGAATAAGTATGCGAGCTACACTCCGGGACAAAAATATAGCAGATCGTCTATTTTTCCTGATTTGGTACATTAAACTGAAGAAAATGAATATTTTAATATGTCAACATATTCTGACATGCCTGTATGTACAATGTACTGAATATCATCCACCATATTAACTTCAATAGAATTTTCGAAACGAAAACGTAAATATTGGGGCACACAAGCGGGACAATAGCACAAATAATTTTACATTTGTCATTTTACATTTGATCGATCGGCACCAACACCAACGTATCTAACATCTAATACCTACAAATGTTTAATAAACAGAAATTACATTCATTTCAAAGTGTGCTATCTTTTCGTCCCGGACTGTATAACTATCCCGAGCATTCTGGACAAGGAATCAAGAAACTCAAAACACACCAATTTTTCTGATAGGCAAGTTGTTTCTGAAAAAAGTTAATAAGCAGTACAACTCGGAAACCGAATAAAGCCTCGCATCTCTGTGAAAGGTTCGGCAATTAGTTGAAAGAAGAGGGAAGGGTCTATTAGCGAGGACATCTAAGCGTAACAGTCTGCAGATAGGAGGAGCTCTAAGTTTAATCGACGCACAAAAGGTACAAACTTCGCGGCAAGTACATACGTGCACGGAATTCGACAAAAAGAGAGAGAGAGAGAGAGAGAGAGAGAACGTTGTGATAGAAAGAAAGACAGGACAACGGCACAGTTAAAGCGAGAAAGTCCGATGGTGCATAGGCAAACACGCGCACAAGAGAACGCTCGTGCAATGTGTGCAACGCGAGAGCAACCGAGCCGAGGATCATTGAATTCAGCTGCGGCCGTATTTTCAGAGTGCCGACGATTACCATAATACATCCCATTTTCTCAGCGGAAATTCTTTCACCGGTCCCTCGGATCGCTGATTGCGCGAGAGAAATTTCAGACCGCATGCAATAGCAATCGGGCTGGTTAATGAGGCGGCCGCGATCATCGTCCGTGAAGAATCGAACCAATCGGCACATGCGTCGCTTCTCCGAGCATTCGTAAAGAACGCCAATCGAGAATCACCTTCGGCGAAAGAGGACAACATCTTCGAATAATGGTCGTCACGACGGGGAACTCTCAGAAAATTTCGCAGGGCTGAATGGTTCGCGAATTAGGTCGAAGCCACTTCGCGGCGAATCGATGCGAGCTTTTCTTTTTCGTGTCGCTCGCACAATTTGACAGCAACCGTCTTTTAGGGTGGTCCGTTGATCTTGGGGAATTTGGTTTGCGTGCGTTTCGTGGTACACGATTCCTCTCGAATTTCCGCGTGTTTCCTACAATTCACGTTTCACGAAGAAATAATTGATACGAAAGATGAGAAGCGTCAAAATTATATCGATTTTTCATGCAACAGTTTTGTTTTTGAATATTTCCTTTTTTTTTGTGCACAGTGCCATTTTTCTAGCATCGATGCGCCACGGTCGTTCAATCGTTTACTATTCCATTTTCACATCGTTTAAAACACGTTCTTTATGATCGAACACGCTCTACCGATTCCGCCAAAAAACATTCACAATTTCGGTTCTGACATTATTATTTCCATAGCGAGTTCTCATCGAAATTGAAAAATAGAATAAAAAAGAGAAGTGCTGGTTTTTACTGTATCGTTTGACACTAAACCTACCGAGCCTTAAAAGTAACTGATACATGTTCCCTTATAAAGATGACAAAATTGATTTTATTTAGACTTTGTGCAGCACCTATTGTAATATGTACTCTACTAAATATATCTATACAATCATTTTCTATGAAATTATTTTTATTATATCAATAATCGTAAAATAAAAAATCTGGAACCGGTCATTAGGTAAGTTCAGTATTAAAAAAATATATTAAAAAAAACTTGTTAAAGATCGCGGTTATATTAAAATGCACTAAAATGGAGAAAATAATTTTTTTAGACATTAGTGACTATAAATAGAAGCGTGGAGCGCTAAACTAGATTGACGTAACCTCCGTGGGCACTCCGCACTCTTATTTATTGTGAGTAATGTCTAAAAAAATTATTTTCTCCTTTTAGTGCATTTTAATATAAGCGTGGTTTTTAAAAAGTTTTTTTTATATTTTTTATTTTCTACTTTTTAGTATTTTTTAAATGGATCGCAAGATATAGTAATACTGGTATGAAATAGTAAGATATGGAAACCAGAGCTGGGGAAAATAGTATTTTAAATAGTAAATAGTAAATAATCCCATTTATTTTACAGTGTCTGTACAACTTTGAAAATAAAATATTTTATTTGATGCAGTAATTTTTGAAAATAAAATATTTTATTTGATGCAGTAATTTTTGAAGGAAAATTATTTTATTTGTTGCAGTAATTTGTGAAAATAGTATTTGAAAATAGTATTTTATTTTAAGAATATTGAAAATATTTGGAGATTGCCTTTATTTTCAATTTCAATTTTAAATATTATTGCTCAAAATAATGGTTCGCATTCAATAGATTTCTGAGTACAAATAGTTTCCTGGTGATAATATACACTGTATGTTTATCAACAAACCTCAGTAGGCACATGCTGTGATACTGAAGTGGATATACGCAGTAATAGCAGCAATTAAACAAAAAAGTAAAACGAAAATGTGACAAATGATATAGTTTCTTATAGTAAGTACCATTTCTTCTTTAAATTATTGCTAAAACAAGAAATATTAAATAAGTAATGCGATTTCTGAAAGTATTAGGTATAACGACGCAAAAAATTAAATATTATATTTTGTGTTTCAGATTACTAAAATAGAAATATTTTATTTTGTGGATGAAATTTTTAAAATAGAAATATTTTATTTTGAGGTTCAGATTGTTTAAATAAATAGAAGTATTTTACTTCGAGGTTCAGATGTTCAAATAGAAATATTTTATTTCGAGGTTCAGATTGTTCAAATAAAATACTATTTTCTTTAAGCAAAATAAAATCTAAAATATTAAATAGTATTTCAAATATTTTTTTCGCCAAATAATGCCCACCTCTGATAGAAACGCAAGATATGGAAATACGCGAGATAGAATGAGGGGATGACTACGAGACGACGTCTCTTAATGGAGTCCGAAATTGTCCGAAATGGAACTGAATGAACGGAACACCACACTGACTGAGCTCCTTCGGTGAGAAATGGGTCAGTGGAGTGGAAATGAGTCGGAGTGGGAACGCGTAGTCCTACCGAGTGTCGTGCGACGATTTTTAAATTTGTTTGTTAATATTGTATTGTTATCCATTTCTCAGCTATGTTGAAAGTTTCAGGTCTGTAGCTCATCGGGAAGTAGTTTAAAATTCGATTACAATATTTGACGCATACAACAACAACGACGACAACTCGGCAAGCTAATATAAGCGTGGTAAAATAGGCAGAGGAAATTTTCGGCGAGAAAGTCGGTTCGCTCGTAAATACGTCATCGCCGGCGGAATTTTTTGCCGACCTTACGGAGGGGTGGAGGAACGCGATTACAGGGAAATCGAACGACGGTTGAGTACACGATCTCGGCCCTTTCCCGATCCGCGAGCACAGACATCGATCCGGGGTCCGGGTGTCTAAAGGTGTTAGGGGACGTGATCGTGTTAGACATCGCGGCGCAATGCGGCTCCGTGAATTTTTAAGGGCCGTCACATTCCGCAGCTTGCGTGGCTCGACTCGGTTATTGACAGACCGCCATTGGTACGCGGGAAACCTTTCCCGATGATCGCAACACTGATTCCCTTTTCCCTTTCTCCCTTTAGAACCCGTCGCCCCCGAGACTGACTTCGTTTCGCTTCGAAGGGGATTGTGGTTTTGATGAGCGAACGCGAAAGGAGAGAGAATGCGAGCAGGCCGAGAAATTTTTATTGACTTTGCTGGGAGGTCTGATCGGGCGACGACCTATTCTACTTCCGACGGTAAGCACTCCGCTCTTCGAGAACCGTCTGAGACCTGTAGATAATAAAGCGGAACGCGTTGAGGGATTTCTACAGAGGTGTTTTTAAGTCTGCGGAAGCTGCGAGATTCTGTTTAGTTGACTGGCTGGTTTTAATTTTGCTCTTCTGGCTCCGAATTGCTCGATTAAGATCTTTTTCAATCGAGATTTTATTCAATCATTATCGATAATGGATTCATGGTTTGACCGCCAAAGTGACAGGACGTGTTTACGGTGAGGCTCTTGAGTAAACATCTATATGTTCGCGCGGGTCTACAGTACTGTGTAGATGAACCAGTGTACTCTCGTTAAACAGTGACATATTGTGTCTTTTGTTTTCCTCCGTCTATCCAAAGGGTGCAATATGCACCCTTTTCTATCTCCAATGATTCCTGACTACAGGAGTCAGATGGAATCTTCAAAATCAACGGATACAACTCTACAGAAACACTCCTCGTATCAAGCTCCCAATTACGCAGCTGCTGTACAAACCACACTCTCCCTTACAAGAGAACAAGCTATCGTCATTAGCGCCTTAAAAGGCGTATCCATCAAGGAGTATGTTAAAGCGATTAGTTCACTGATTAATTCTTCCGACATCAGGTTTGTGTCTAAAATATCACTGAACAGAATCTAGCCGAAGCGATAGCCAACAAACTCATGGAATCAAACCAAGTAGAGTAATTAGTTTACTAAAGGATGTGAAAAGAAATTTTTTCAAAATTTGCAATTGATCGGAATTGTTGAGAAAATACTAAAAATTGAATTTTTAATTTTTTATGTGGGCCTATATTGAAAATTTAAAAAATGCATTTTGTAGATCTATGTCAGTTAAACATATTCTGAAAATTTCGTCAAAATCGGTCGACGTTGCAATGAGCTACAAACGTTTAAAGATGGTAAAAATTGCAGATTTTCACGAATTATTGCAGAAAAATATAATCACAACGCGTGATACGAGCTGCAGGCTTGTTTAACTGATCTGCTATTAGTTCAATATATTTATTACTAGTCATTCGACCTGATAAAAAGTTTATTTCTGTTTCTCCATAGTAACCAATAGCGTCTATACCAGGGGTCGGCAACCTTTTGAGTCGGAAGAGTCCAAAATTACAATTTACAAAATTTCAAAGTTTTTAAAGAGCCACAAAATTTTTTCTTGCCAACAATAAATAGTACTCGCATAAATAAAGTTTTTTGATAAAAAAAAACTAATCTATTTATTCATAAGAAAAAACATCCAAAGAGCCGCATGTGGCTCGCGAGCCACAGGTTGCCGACCCCTGGGCTATACCCTTAAATGAATGCCTCAATGTTAATAAGAATATCAGCCAAGTCATAACATTTCTAAAATCCATCAATATGTGGTATATATACCACACTCTGTAATCTTTATATATAACAGCTGCTAATTGATCTTTCCACAATGCACTTGTAATTAGTTCTAACAAAAGTATACAAATCTAAAGGGTATAGCCGGATAAGCATGGCCAGCCGCCCCCGCTCCGATTTTCCTGATTCTGTGTACCTGATTGTAAAATTTCAAGTGTCTACCCCCACCGATAGGGGTGATATCGAGGTAAATTCCCCCGCACTTAAATGCAATTTGCTCTAAAGCGAGAAAAGATATCGACATGGGATAAACGGCAAATAAAAGATATAGATACACTCTATATTTCAGATTTTTTTCAGAATTTTTTGCTAATTATTTATAGTTGAAAATAATTAATTAATTTTTTGGGAATTTTTTTAACTATCTTCCCCTGGGTTGACACCTACCAAAAAATTCTAAAATATTGCTATCATTCTAACCTATTTTGTAAAAAAATCTCAGAAGTGTCCGTTTGGTGGAACAGTGTCAAAAAAAAATAAAGTATGCCGGCGAACGCTCGGTTTGATCAGTGACGACGCAGCGACCGATTCCCCTTGCGGTGGCTAGTGACGGGAGCGAACGGGAAGTCGGCGCTTGTACGGAAAAGCTGATACATGTAAAAATGCGACTAAATCTTCTAATACATGATTATAGTTGGAAGTCTAAACAATTATATTCTAGGAAATAGCTTACATTGAAGAACAAGTATGTTGTATGGTCACGGTATTAGAGGTTCTGCTCGATGCTCTGGAGGGCTCCAGTTCGAATCCTCCTCAGCTCAACTTTTCTTGCTTTTTTCTTTTTTTTATATGTATTTATAAACTAAACGATTTTTATTGTTTGCACTTCAATATTCTATAAAACAAACATAATTATTAATTGAATGAGTTCTCGCGTTTCGCGTTTCGCTCATTTCGCGGCATGCCGCCTTTGAACATGCCGCAGAGTCGGCATATTCCTTGATCGCTAGCCGACGTTACAATGTTATCTGGTCACACGCTCATTCGTTTGGTTATACACGATCAGAATGAGTGCGGTTCCATTCATCGGCTGGATTACAATAATAAAAGAAAAAATTATTGTTGTTACGCAATCATCCCTTCGCGGTCTTGGTACACGCGCAAGATATTATTATTTCACAGTGTTCAGAATTTGAGCGCAGAAATACAAAGCAGCACATTGCATTATAGCAAGTTTGTTTTATAGAATATTGAAGTGCAAACAATAAAAATCGTTTAGTTTATAAATACATATAAAAAAAAGAAAAAAGCAAGAAAAGTTGAGCTGAGGAGGATTCGAACTGGAGCCCTCCAGAGCATCGAGCAGAACCTCTAATACCGTGACCATACAACATACTTGTGAGAAGCTTCTTCTTTCTGTTACTTGACAGCAAGAAACTAGCTTCACACGGATTTTTCTTCTTCAATGTAAGCTATTTCCTAGAATATAATTGTTTAGACTTCCAACTATAATCATGTATTAGAAGATTTAGTCGCATTTTTACATGTATCAGCTTTTCCGTACAAGCGTCGACTTCCCGTTCGCTCCCGTCACTAGCCACCGCAAGGGGAATCGGTCGCTGCGTCGTCACTGATCAAACCGAGCGTTCGCCGGCATACTTTATTTTTTTTGACACTGTTCCACCAAACGGACACTTCTGAGATTTTTTTACAAAATAGGTTAGAATGATAGCAATATTTTAGAATTTTTTGGTAGGTGTCAACCCAGGGGAAGATAGTTAAAAAAATTCCCAAAAAATTAATTAATTATTTTCAACTATAAATAATTAGCAAAAAATTCTGAAAAAAATCTGAAATATAGAGTGTATCTATATCTTTTATTTGCCGTTTATCCCATGTCGATATCTTTTCTCGTTTTAGAGCAAATTACATTTAAGTGCGGGGGAATTTACCTCGATATCACCCCTATTGGTGGGGGTAGACACTTGAAATTTTACACAATGTGTTTTTAGACATAAAACGATGTTTTAAGACAGGAATCAGGAAAATCGGAGCGGGGGCCGCTGGCCCATGCTTATCCGGCTATACCCTTTGTAATTCACATGTTATAATTCTTGTGGTCGCTGATGACCTTGATGTTGATGCGACCTTAAATAAATAATTGAAAAAAAATATCGATAATAATATAAATGCTGATGAGAATAAACATTCTCCAGTCGTTTATCCTTGTACGAATTTTTGCCGGGAGGTCTGGCCATTTTTCAACTGGTTCTACTTGAAGGTTTAAGATCGAGGGCCTAATAGATTAAGTTCCGAGGATAATAAAGAAAAATGATCGTTGGGGTTGCTGGAGCGAGTGAAAATGCGAAAAATTTCGCAACAGGAAGTTTTCGATGGGCAAACATAGCGACGGTGCGAGGCAGTCTGACTATTCTTTGACCTCCTTCACTTGAATAGGCGAAGTTCCGCTCTTAGGGCTGCGAGAGGTCAAGTTTCGAAGCTGCGATCGAGTGTTGGGAAGTTTGCTTGATTAATGATTGCCAGGGAAACGTCGGAATTTAAACGATTTATATTTACGTTCAACTCGGATCGCTCGTCGAGCCGCTTCCCTTATCTTATCGGAGATCGTGTCCGATCGGTGACTGGCTTGTTCTACTTAATCGAAGAGGTAATTGGACGGCTGTATTGTGCTTGTGTCTGGCTAGTTCATCGCGCATCCTAACGGCGGAGATTCACAGAATCTATAGGTCCATTGAAAAATACGGGATCCGCGGCGTAATTTACTGGATTTTTAGCGAGAAAACGCAGACGTGTTCGACGCGGTTTTCGTTTTGGGTGCGCGCGAGAGAGCGTTTCAACCCTCCGACCGCAGGAATCGTGTTCCATTTAGTTTGTAAACTTCTGCGGGAACGCTGTTATTGCGGTCTACCTGTATAGTGCGCGAAGAACTTATTGCTTCGAGGTTTTTCGTTCGTTTTGCGGAGGTGTGCGATAGCGTGCCGTCTCGGCCAGTGCTCGCGAAATACTAATACTATTTTTCCACTTTTCTTAAACGTACACTTCCATCTTGAATCAGCTACCGACAGAAAATTTTTGCAGAAATGTCCCGACAGGAGGCGGTGGGTCTTTCGAGCAGGTGAACAATCGGCATTATTCCAGCGCAACAAGCTGTTGACCGGGGTCTTTCTCGCCCGCGGGCCAAGACTGCGGCATTTAGCAGCGGCGGAGGAACTTTTTCGTGGTCGGGGGTGGTGGCTGCTCGCGTAAATTAACGGCGCATTAACGCTCGTGGACTGGGCCGGTCCGCGCGAAATACTCCTGCCGGTCATCCGGCAATTATTTTCGTTTTAATAACCCGTTTTCGGGGCGCGGTAAACGGCCCCGGCGGCTCCGGCTCCGCATTTAATCCGCGCGCGCGTTCTTTGTCCCGTCTGGCTCTCGTGGAAGGGGCGGTATTTCACAGTCTCGCTATTTTACAGGCAACTAAGCGGCTTAAGATCGCCGGCCCGAAGGAAACCAAGGCTCCTTGCCTACCCCTCCCCCTCCCTCCACCACCCCGGCGCATAATTACGTGTCCCGAAACTGAATTGAAATCTTAAGCCTCGTTACCGCTATAAATGGACCTCGAAAACTCCGCCCTCTTGCGCCCTCGTGTTCTTCCTCTTACCCCTTACCTTCTTTCTACTCGTCGAGCTATACACGGTATGCTCGCTTCATCCACCGACAATTCGCGTGTAAATTATTATCTGAAAAGTGTTAATTAAGAGCCGAAACTGAATTGAACTGTTTCGTCGTCCTGTTCTTCTTCTTACCCTCTGTTTCTCTCGTGGAACTATATCCGGTATGCTCGCTTCAGCCACCGAAAATTCGCATGTAAATTATTATCCGACGAAATACAGAGCGACGCGAGTGACCCCGCTCGGAAAGGGAACGCGAGCGAATCGCGGGGCTGCGCTAATTCCGCGAGCGAGCTCGTAGAATGACTTTGTTCCGAGGATTATGCCCGGCGTTGTTGCCGGCCCTGCGAAAATGATAGCTCGAGAGGTTTCGGTACTTTCACCGGCTAACTGCATAACTTCACAAATTTCAATGCTCGCGTGAGTACAATTAAGCGCGAACGGAAACGCAATTCCGCCTGCTTTGCCGCGCAAGAAACGCGAATACCGTGTAACTTGATAATTGTACGCCGCTGCGCGTAAAACTCGCGACAACGGGAATATCTAAATTGAATTTGCTACCTTATTGCCGGGCGGAACGACGGCGGCGTCAAGGGAAGCAATAACTGCGGCGACAAAGGATTTTTGAGACAATGGTTAGTTTCCAGTTTGCGGGTCCCGGTCCGCGCAACCGTTAATCGTTAATCTTTGTGAAATGTTTCCTTGACGGCAGGGTTCCCGCGATTATACGCTGCCCAATATTGTTTCGAAAATATTAGCATTTAATATTGATAGCGAACATTTGATTCGCGCGACGTGATTAGTGGCGCATATATTATTCGATGCTCCGATTCGCTTCGAACAATAATTGGACATAAACTATTCCAGAATTCCATCAATTTTTTAACTGGGTTTCGTGTTATTGAAACCTCCGTCGCGTGATTTTTGACTATAAAAAATAGAACAGCTCATCAAAATTCGCAGTCCACCGACGAATAAATAACAAATTTTATTCTCTCTCTCTCTCTCTCTCTCTGCCTGTGTCGGTGCCCGTGATTGCCGACTACAGAAATTGAATTTCAAAAATTGTAATTGTTATTCAGGAATATGGAATTAGCTTTCCTCCAACAGCTGATTGCGACAAGCTAATCCCCCCGTTATCCCGGGAATCGGATAAGGGACATGGTTTAGCTCGATCCGTGCGAGCGTGAATTGTCGAAATCGCGAATGCCAGGCGAACACGCGGAAGGGTCGGTTTTTATTGGTTGATCCGTGGAATCGTCCGGGAGGTAATTGAATTGAGGGTTAATTGAGGAAACTTGGTTTGAATGATCGAGAGACTTTGTTGGATTTCTGGGATGGAACGATCGGACAGGATTCCCCGGTAGCCGCGTGTCGGCGAAACGTCGGCCATGTGGAGACGACGCTCGGTTTCGTTTAATTAAACAAATTGGAGCCGTTGATTAAAGTAGACTAATTGCACGGAGCGGGAGGGTGCAATTTTTCCCGTGGCTGCCTCCGGGGACCGAACACTTCGGCAACTTTTCCGGAATCTCCCATCGAAATGTCTTGGATCAAGTCCGAGAAATAGCGGAACGCTATTCGGGGAGCCGAGTTCCACTTCGAGATTCGCTGTTTTTTAAAGTTCATTTATAGTCCGACACAGTGGCCGAGGAGTTAATGGATTTTCGGGAGACAAAGCGATAATTGAGAGCGAATTCCCTAATCAGGGGAACAATCGTTGGCGGTAAGACACGCGTGGGCGTCGCGCGGCTCGTCAGTTTCCTTCGGCGACATTAAGGGCCCCTCTAAATCATTACGGTCGGTTTTGGCGGTGCCGAATTTGCATAGGCGCCATATGCGCGAACGCGTGTGCACACGTATGTGCAGCGTGCACCGAATCGACCGGTTCTCTCGAGCGCGGCGTGCGTCCTCTATCTCTCTCGACAGAGAATCCGCACACGGAATTCCGAGCGGAATGATTTGTTTTTCGACGGTGCCACGGCCTAGATCTGGGCCATCCGGCAGAGAACTATGCGCCCTTTCCCGCCGGCACGGTCCACCGTATCAATTTTGTTCGGTAATTGTTACATTGAATTACGACACGGTAACGAACCGCCGCGCCGGTAACCGGCCGAGCACGGTCCCCGTTAATTGTTTCGAGAAGACGAGCGATCGGCCGGTCGTCCCCGCTAAATGATAAATTCCATTCACCGAGTCGCCCGTGGGACCAGCTCGAAACTTTATTAAGCCCCGTGTTTGCCGAGACGCTGGATAACTCCGTTTGTTGGGAATATTAAGCGAAAGCGGATTCGACGACGAATGCGCCCTCGAGCTTGCTTTTGTTTTGCTACATTCGATAAACAATTCCAAAAGGACAACATGTCGAAGAATCCTAGTAGTGCGTGATGCCAGATCGCGAAATCTCCGATTATGAACAACGTGCAGATCGAAATGCTCGAAGCAGCCGAGCGATCAAACGATCGCCTTGGACCGCGGTTCAGACGGCTATTTAACCCGACAAACATGGCCGATGGGTCGGGTACAAGGCACGGGTCGTTGCCTGTCGGCATTGAATTCCGGCATGTGTCAGAGGGTACCTACTGTACGGCGTGCCAGGCGCGCAAGGTCCAGCGGATTAGCCGCGGCAGTTTACGGCCGTTAAGACCATTACACACCGATCTACCGTGGCCGAGCATATGGACGCGCGAGGCGAGACCGACTGTCGGACCGATCGTAAGTTACAGCGGGACTTGAGACACCGGATTACGCCTGTAACGCCTACAAACGCGGTCCGCCGGCTCTAGGATCGGCGGTCCTCGTCGTTCGTTCATCGATCATGCTCCTTCGAGGGACCTCGCACCTCGGATGGCTCCAGAAGACAGCCTGGTGACTATGACAGGCTGTTTCTGCTACTTGTTTCTTTGTGGATGCTAGCTGAAATCTAGCTGCTAATAGACAAATCATTTTTAACAGTCGAACGGAGATTGAATTTTCTAGAAAACATTTTATCACTCGCTCACAGGAACTGATTCGAATCGTCGATAAGAACCCAACAAAATGAAAATGCAAAAGAAGTGGAAATCCTCGGAGGCACGGAAGTCGATGTAACGCGACACGCAAAATGAATACGGAGATCTTTACATTCCGTGAACACGTCGTCCCGGCAAGTGGTTAATTCAAAGTTCCCGAGATTCCCGAACGTAGACGCCATAAAATCAGGGGCAACGCGAGGAAAATTTGGGCGAACGTCTTGGAATTCGTTCTTGTACGGACCGGTCCACGGAATCCGAGACGCGTTCTCGTGGGCTCCGAGAAATTCGGGATTGGAGTGCTGTAAATTGAAAGCGAAATCGACGGTGGACCGGAGAACGCGCTACTATTTGGTCTTCGAGTGGATTTGATAAAATCTGAGTCAGCGCGGATAACGTTCCCGGGAACGTTACTCGCGACCTCGCCGATCGAAGTTTCGTAGACGCGCTGATTTCTCAGCTATTCGTTATCGATCGACTGCGAAATGCGGTGACACGAATCTTTCCGCGCGTTTTAACAATCTTCGCGCTTTGTTGTAAACGTGCGGAAAATGAACGTCTGCATAAAGATAGACTTAAAGCCGTTGGTACATTTGTTCGACTGCTAAAAATAAAAATGAAAATAGCTTTGGAAAATAGCAATGGACATTCACAAATTGCACTTGCATTGGTGTTTTTATTGCACGAACGGTTTCTTTCGAGGAGCAGCAGAATTTTTCAATGAACAAAATACGCGCGAACGCCAGTCATCGGTAAATCGAAAATTCTCGCGGCATCATGGGCCCGAATTCCGGAAAATGATTCGAATCATCGCAGTTCGCGAAATCACGTCGATCGGAGGACTCTAATTGAATTTTTCGCGGAATCGTCGGCCATGCTCGTCCGTGGAAAGTCAAACGAATCGACGCCAGTCTATTTTCACGCATCGGGACTGAAATTACTGTACTGGACAACATTTTTCCGGCGTGAAAGCGATATTATCACGGTGCTGCCAGTACAGCATGGCCTTTCCATGCCCTGAAAAATGAAAGTAATCGGGACTCGAGGGGTTTCGGGAAAATCACATTTTTCGAACGATATCGCGTTGCAGAACCGATGACAGACTTCAGGGTTCGTGTTTCATTAGTAAGTCGAGTCTGTTTGCTAGAGGTTTGCTGGTTGTCTCTGTTCTGCCATTCTACCCCACCTGGACAGTTACGGGTGCCTCGAACCTCTGAAGATTGTAACAATTTCTTGCTGAAAGAATTTCATTTCTTAAACAGAACCGAGTGGAACTGACAGCTCTACAACTATTTCGATGCAAAATGCGGTCCCTACATTCCATGCAATTGTATTCTGTTCGCTCGTAAAGGTCGTCGTACAGGAAAGAATCGATAAAAAAAGTTGCGAAAACCAGCGCTGAAAAGTAGGAGCCCTAACTGTTACAACCAAAAAGAAAAAAAGTCATGTAATAACAAGTATTTCATCGACTAAAATCGTATTCGTTACAAATGAGGATTATTAGTAACCGAAAATTGTTTCTGTTGTTGGTGAATGTTATCGTTGAGAGAAATTCATTTCGATCACTTATAAGTAGACTGCGAGTCTTTATGCAAAACAAACATTTCTTACCAGAATTGCAACAAACTGGAGTGAAATAGAAATTTATTTTCTTCCCGACTATATTTAGTAGATTGAAAATAATATAACAGCATGTTTAAATTTGGCAATTTTTGCTTTTTTAAATTATACCAACTCATTTTTGTCATAAATGCATAAAATCCGAAGTCTACTTATAACAGTTATCAATCAGAGTTTATTTCGATCGTTCATAACAGTTATCGATACGAGAAATTTATTTTGATCGCTCATAACAATCATCGATGAGAGGAATTTATTTACGTCGCTCATAACAGTTATCAATGAGAGAAGTTCATTTCGATCGCTCATAACAGTTATAGATGAAGGTAATTTGTAATCTTATTATTAAATAGTACAACTTTAAATGGTAGACAATCAATTATTTCATAAATTTTTTATTCGCAGAATTAATTTCTACAATCAAAATTTAATGTGACAAACATGAGATTTTCCAAATTCTCTCCTGACAAATTACACTGCAAATCATCTAGCATTAACTTTAGAGAAGAAAAGGCTCGTTCAATGCTAACCTGAGTTGCAGGCACATCGTGAATTATGCACGCTAGTTTTGATAAATACGGGAGTCTATATTTCTAATGTTACCAGTAATCTATAATATTTTTGTCTATATCAATACGTTTTCCCCGAGTGGAACAGAGTTGTCCGTGAACAAAGACAGTCAACAAACTGATTTTGTGTTGTTCTTATGGTCTGTTGATCTGTCTTGTTGTACGAAACCTCAATGAATTTCACAAATTTGCTCCATCCGAAGAAGAGTAGACAACTCAATAATAACATAAGCAACCGAATGAATGTTCTCATCACTAATAAATTATTATGAACAAGTGAAAAGAAATTCGATCATGGATAACTGTTATGAGCGATCGAAATAAATTTCTCTCATTGGTAACTGTTATGAGCGATCGAAATAAATTTCTCTCATCGATAACTGTTATGAGCGATCGAAATAAACCCTCATTGATAACTGTTATGATCGATCGAAATAAACCCTCATTGATAACTATTATGAGCGATCGAAATAAATTTCTCCCACCGATAATTGTTATAAGCGATCGAAATGAACTTCTCTCATCGATAACTGCTTTGAGCAATCGAAACAGTTTTTCTTCATCGATAACGGTTATCGAGGAGGATCCAATTGTTTGGACACTAATAACTGTTACTTGTAACCAAAAAGCATAAAAATCGATATTTTTTAATTATTTTGTTCGTCGAATTTTTTTCTTTATATTTTGTGTAGATTATCTTAAAGTTCAATAATAATCAACTTTTTATTAATGATTTTTATCGTAGAAAATTTTAGGATAACTGTTATTTTTGTTCCCTGCTGAAAAGTAAGCAGAAACCAGGTCACATAAAGGGTAACAATCAAAATAGTAAGTCAATGATTACCGAATTAGGGTAAAAAGAATAGTGAAACTGTGGCAACAGTTTAAAAATCATTGGTAGGTTCGTCGAAACGAGATGGCGTTGTTATAACCGGATCGTCGCTCGTGCAAATATCATCTCGTTGGAAAACGTACAACGTCGGGACTTAAACCGAGTAAATAAATATAATCCTTGTATCCGTATTTCGCAACGGTGAATACGAATCGATTTCGAAACAAACATATACAGAGGGAGAGAGAGTGAGTGAGAGACAGAGGCGAAACACCGGGGTACTCACATTTGATGTCCAGAATCAGAGGATTGCTCTCTCCGTCGCCTTCCTGATTGCTGCCAATGCAGGTGTAGATACCGGCTCTGCTGCGAGTCACGCTTTGCAACACCAGGCTTTGGTTGCTGATTATCGTGCCGGTCGCTGGATTATGATACAATGGATTTCCCTGTGAAACGGAACGTCAAAATATATCTCTTCGTTCGCTAACAAACATCATAAGCTCCGCCCAGACGACGCCGGATGGGAACGTTCTTCTTTTTATACGAAACAAAACGTTCCCTTTTTTCGACGAAACAAAACGCTTTTACTGTGCGCGTTATTCGAACCGTGTATCCGCCCGTCGAAGTTTTAAATACTATCGTCTTTTTGTTCATTATAGCACTGTGGATTTTTATGGAAAATAAAAATTCTCGGAATTAATTGCAAGGCAGAAGAGCTACATAGACATTTGTGTTTCTTTTATTAATAATTCTAACAAAGTTGGAAGTAAAATACAACGCTATTTCTATGTAAATTCTTGAAATGTTATCGCTGCACTGCAGATCTTTATGCATTTATGGTTTATAAAAATTTTCAAAAAATGCTATAGCATCAAATCCGACAGAATTGTGCAAAAAATGAATATTATTGTGCAGCTTGCATTTTCAAAATAAATATAAAAGCGAAACTGTCAAGAAAAATACTCTGTAGAAACTCGGGAATTTTTGCAAGGTCCAAGACATTCGACTCGGTGTGCGTCTTCCGGCGAATGCAAAATATTCGCAAAATTGCAAACTTTTGCTAGCAAGGGCGAAATTTACGAGACAGGCGGACGCAGGCGTGCGTTGCAAATGGCAGCGAACAACGTGTTGATATTGCAGATTTGCGACATCCGAGAAGACACTCGCACGCGGGCGCGCGCGAATGTTTCCTCGCGAAACAAACGGAAGGCGTGGGAAAAAACGCGCGGAAGAAAAGAGAGACAGGAAAAAAAGGGGGATGAAAGGTCGCCGACAGTTTTTCAATTTCTCAACGGTGCGCCGTGGCGCGACAATGTCCTCCGTTTTCTTCTTTTTCGAGTGTCGGAAAGCTCCTTTGAATTTCCGCGAAACACACTGGGACTAGGAAGAGTAGGACGGGAAATCCTCAGCCCCGCCCTTCTCCGTTCCCTTCGACCCGCTAAAACTCACGCCGGTCGTGTCCCTACCGAATCACACGAAGAATCGACAAAGACTCGTGTCTCGGACGTTTCCGCGAGCACAATGACATTATGATCCGTGGCGCGGGGAAGTAAATATTTATGGAACTCGAGTAATATACCGGCACAAAGGGCCCGGCGCGGCACGGCGTCTGCATTCGTTTAAAATAAATCCCCCCTCCCTGCGAACTATGGCAGAGGGGATCGTAATTGTCCCGCGTGAAATTATATTCCTTTAAAATCTTGGATAAGAAATGACTTTGGAATCGTTGGAATTTTATATTTCAATATTCTGTTCAGTGAATGAAGGACAATTTTATTTACATTCAACTAGAAAGAGATCAACTAAAAAATATTGTATATTTGGTCTAGCGGCAATTAGTGCAGACATTTTTGATAAAATCCGCAGTTTACCGATTCTAGGGTTGATAGCAGAAATAGGCTTTTTAAAAAAATTTTTTTTAAATATTGCATTGTCATCCAGTTCTGAGCTGTTTAAAATTTCAAGTCTCTAGCTCATCGGGAAGTTAGTTTAAAATCAATTGCAAACTTTGTACCGAACGCACAGACAGACAAACGGACAAACGGACAGACAAACAGACAGACAAGAAAGCGAGCTAATAAAAACGTGGTAAAATTGTGTCTAATTTGGGATCCTGAAATCTGAGGAGGGGGAATAATTTGTATAAACAAACTCTGGACAGAGGACAAACGGGTTAGTAGCGTCAATATTTGTCGCGGATCGACTCGCGTCGGCTCATAAACATCAAACAGATTAATATTGAACGGCGCGGCCCCTGATCGACGCAACTAATCATTAAACAAATCCGGTGGCGCCGAGCTTGTGTCAGAGCTGGTAACCGAGTCGATTGGTGGATCTCATTAACCGCGGATACACATTTCCCCGTGGCTCTAATCGCGCTTTGCCAGCTTCCTTATAATCGTATTACCACCCCCGCGTCTTGAGGCTCAGTCAGACAACAACGCCTCGAAGCCAGCCTGGTTGACGATCAATCGGTTGCCGAATTTCCTATGTAGAATCGCGCCGTATTCCGCGACACTATAGCGGGGAACGACTGTAATTAACTCCCTGTGTAGATAGAGTTCTCGTTGCGACCGGCACACTTCTTCAATTGCTTTTGTCCAAAAAATCAGAATTGTTTTTGGTAAAATCTAGAGATCCGAATCGTGTCTAATCAAAGACGTCAAACGATCGATTTCGAATTTGTTGATTCGAAAATTGTTCAAGACATGAAAATGTTTCTTTCTGCTCGAGTTGCTTGAGTGTGTCGACTTCGATACCGCAGATAATCAGGTGCTCGGTCCGCCTTCCGTGTAAGTTTAAACGCGCGCTAGGGCCGCGCTTAGGGATACGTCAACAGTTTCGAAATTCGCCGATAAATTTCTTATCGACGGTAACCGGCAGCTATTAGTTCAAAGAACGCTTACGCGCCAGTTCCCGGTCGGCCGGTATCAGCATGTAAATTTTAAACGGAAAGTTCGCGTCACAGGTGCGCAGCCCGTCTCCCCTTATCTCGTCTCCCGATTAAGCTTCAAGCCCGGCCCGACGCGACCCGGCCCGGCCCGAACTCGACCCGGGTCGGCTCTAATTTATCGATTCCGGAACTGCGTCGCAGATTCGTTAGCCCGGCCCGTGGCGAACGTTTCCATCCTATACCGTGTTCTCCTTTTCTCGATACACTCTCTCATCCCCTTCCCCGACAGCCCTACCGAAAGGGGTGGCAACGTAAAACGACGCGAGTCACGTTTTCGAAAAGTTTGCCGTTTTGCCAAAGGACTCCCGGAAATCTCCGAGTTCATGCGCCGAGAGGATACCGTGTTAGTTCCGCTGTCAATTTTCTGCGCCTTTTTTCAGCTCGGAAGAAAATTTTTGAGATGGGGCTGAACGAGGATTGTAGATTTTGTACCGTGGTGTGGGGCCGTGTGTTCGTCGAGTCTTTTTTTAACTATCTTTGGGTGATTTTGATCTTTTTTAAGCGGATACAATTTTATATCTTTTTCTATTGGCGACATTCTAATAGCTCTTTTCAACAGTGTTTACATTCTGTAAAGAAAGTACCGGGAATCGATCATTTAAAAAGCCCGCTTAAAGGGATTGTTGAAATTCTTTTTGTCGCCAAGTTGACACAACTGTCCTCTATACTCATGCGGAGTTTGAGCGTCACTTGTCATTTAGCTTATTCACAGTGCGCCATTTTGTCAGTTCATCTCAAGTGTGTTTTGCGATTTTTACAATGGATAAAAATATCGAACAAAGCATCTGCCTTAAATTTTGCATTGCAAATGGAATTTTGTGTGCCGAAGCGCTGAAAATGTTACATACGGCTTACGGCGAATCGACTTTATCAAAAACACGGGAGTATGAGTGGTACAGTGCATTTAAAAGCGGCCGAAATGTGGTGGAAGATTTGCCTCGCTCTGGTCGGCCATCAACGTCTTCAACTGAACTATCATTGTGAACGAATTTCTGGCCAAAGACTCAACAAATGGCTCCGGCCGACTTTTTTCTTTTTCCAAAACTCAAATTACCACTTCGAGGCACCCGTTTTCAGTCGATAGATGACATAAAAGAGAATTCGCGGCGAGTACTGAAGTTGATTCCAAAAAATGCGTTTAAAAAATGTTTTGATGATTGGGTTATTCGTTGGCATAAGTGTATTATTTCGAAAGGGGCCTACTTTGAGGGCGATACAATAAATTCGGATGAATAATACATATTTTGTGTTCCATTGACCAATTCCCGGTACCTTTTTGACAGTATGTACATGCTACCGTATATACAAGCGTATTTGGACTCACGTTATGTCGCCAGGAGACCTTGTAAACCCACGGATTGGATTTGATGTTGCACTCGAAGTAGACGTCGATACCCTCGCGGATTGCGCTCAGGTTCAAATTGCTGCCAAGCTCCAACGTAACCACTGGTTGGTCTGAAAGTTCAACGGTTAGGTTCACGTAAGAAATGGTTCCGATGTTTTGCTGCCTGGCCAGTGAAGCAAGTACAGGAGGCGACGGCGACGACGACGACGACGACGTTCCGCGTTTCGACGTGGCGCGCCAACGAGCCGCAAGAAAGCGGAGAGTTATCGCGCGTAGGATGCCGGGCAACCGGTCGTATGGAAATGATTTGTGTGCTAGGCGGAATTTCGGTGGGGTTTAGGATACGTGTTTAGGGCGATTTTGCGCATTTCGGAAGCTTCTCGCCCGAATTTGGGACTGCAGCGGTGGCCAGCCCTGAAACTACCCCTTCCTGAATACTAGCTTAGCCTATGCTCGCATTGGGAACCTGTTTTGGCTCCAATTCCTTTATACGATCTAGAATATTTTCGTTGCGTAAGACCTTTACCTTCACGTTTGCGTAACCACCGAAATCTCTCAGCAGACACCGAGAACAACACAGATCTTCTCACCGAGGTGTAAATAATGTTCGGCAATCGCCCATCTAGTGCCCGGTTTCGCGAACGTAGCAATAAGGGCCCGGTCAGTGGTGTGCACAGGATGAATCCCGGCGATTATGTGTCTATAGAATAAGCATCGTTGATGCAGCAAACAATCCGTGTTCCTATCCAGCGTTTTCAGCACAAACAAATTAAATTCCCACTTCCCCCCGATACAATACTGCGCCGGCCCGGCAACAACAAAATCAATTTTCCCCGGTTAATCCTCCTTGGTCGGTGCCCTGGGGCAGCCTGCCGGAGATCAGAAAGCCAAACCAAAACCGGACCAACGTTTCCTGCTTAATCGCACGGGCGCATCCTCCGCCGACAACGGTCGAGGAGTGTTCTCGTTTTGGTGCAAGAATCGAATGCCTCGATGCCACGGAGCCGATGGGACATGAATAATTTTGTTATCAACTACTCCACCTACTCGGTTCTATTCGGGAAACTTTGCTTTCCCTGCCTTGCTTTGAGACCTGCCAAGCCGTATCGGATCATCCGCGTATCGCAGAGAAACAAGTTATAATCTTGCCGGTAGTCGAGAGGAAATATTGTTTGGCCGATGTTTCGGGGCTCGGAACGTTTACTGTCGTATTAGTTCATTTTTTATAACTCGAAATTAAGCGATCGAGAATGAGTTCCCCAGCGAAAACAGCATCGTACGCAGCAAGTAGAATGGAAAATTAATATTGGTACATTAAACATCATTCGTGGAGCTGGAAAACTGTATTTCAAAGGCAGAGAGAAAATATCCGTACGTCCGATAGACCATTTTTCTTACGTCCACGCGCGGAATATACCCATAAATCCCGTGACACCCAGCCCATACAGAAGCCGTATAACGAACCCGGTGTTATGCAGACCGCCCATTCCCGCCACGCTCGCTGGAGATTAACGCCGTGATTTCACTGTCCAATATAAAAGTTTTTCCCCGGGCTAGAGCACACAGGCTAAAGGGACGTAGAACGAAAGGAAGAAAGCCACGCCACGCGGAGAACGAACGCGATCGACAAAGAGAGAAACAGAGTGAGAGTGAGAGAGAGAGAAAGAGAGAGAGAGAGAGAGGCAGAAGCGACCAGCAGAGGAGATCAGCTCGGCTCCACTGAAATTAATGGTACATGCCGATCCGCGGCTAAAGATTCCCTCGTTTTCTCGATTTTCTTCTTTCCATTCGTCCGAACCTGCCCTCTCACCCTCCACCTTTGCCTCTGTTGACCCTTCCATGCACGTTCTGCTCCCTCGCCCTCTCGTTCTGCTCTCGGTTCTTTCTCTCTACATCCGCTTTTCGATCTCGCGTTTGATCGCTCCGCTCTGCTTCCTTCTATCTCTCGGGATTCTATATATACTTCATCCTCTCTCTTTCTTTAGACCCTCTGGTTGGACATACTCTTTCTCTATTTCTCCCTTTTGCTCTCTTGATTTCCTCTCCCCTTCCTCCGCATACTTTTTTCGATCGCTCTCTTTTTACCACTTCTCTCTGTATCGTTCTATTTCTAGGGATTCTTTTCCCCTACATTTCACTCGCTCCCTCTCTTTCTCGAAATTCCCTCATTCTTTCTGTCTCTAGAACAGATGACTAAACAATACTAAACTTTTGAGACAACCTAATACATCAATTTTCCCCTATTCTCACTTATCTTCTCTCACTACCTCACACACTTCGCTCTCCACGATCCTAATCATTCTCCCCCTCCCTCTTCCCAGTGACTCTACAAGCTCGATTCTCTCTCTGCTCTTTGTCTCCCACTCAGTCTCTCTCAAACCCAGTGCACCGTGGTGCTCCTCGTTTTTTTTCCATTAGCCACGTCGAGCGGTAATTTCAGATAGAAAGGGACGAAAGAAGAAAGGAGAGGCTGTGGTTACGAGTCTAGCTCGCTCCAGAGAGAAAGAGAATAGGGGGATGGAGAGAAAGAAGGCGACGGTGGGAAATAGGGAAAAATTTACTCGTTATTGCAGGCACGAATCTTGCGGCGGAATTATCGGATTTGTTCGGCGGACTCGTATTACCAGGAGCGTTCCGAGGGCGAGAGAAATCATAAGCAAGACCCGGCCGGTGAACGTCGTGAATCGATATTGCGGCTGCTCTTTCGCGGCTCCTCTCTCTCCTCTCTCTCACACTCCTTCTCTTTCCCTCTTTTTTCCCCGCTTCTTTTCCTTTCTTTTTCTCCTCTCTTCCGTCGTTTTTCTTCTGTGTCCCGCTGCTGCTCACCCCTCGGCCTCGTCTAGCCGTTCGGTTTTCAGCGGGCGAAGCGATATCGAACGGCCATCCCGGGGAGAGAGAGATTTCTTGCTAATAGCGAGACCGGAGATCAAGCTTGAAGCCGATACGAGCGGTCCTGGCTTGACGGAATACGCCCGGAAAAAATTCCCAACCCCCATCACACCCCCCAAAAGATCCACACCCCGAGAACTTCAGGAAGCTAAAGATCCGCAGCGATTTTTCAGTTGAACTAGACCTTTGCCCTTTGTAGTCCTCAAGGTTCCCTCTATTTTGTTTCAGAACTCTCTTTCTTGCTAAAATATCATAACTACAGTGGGTGTAGAAAGTATTCGCACACTGATAAATTTCAAACAGAACTGTGAAATTGTTGTTTATTAACTATTTGTTCTGTAAACATTGAATATGTACGTATTCTGAGATGTCTATAGAATAGATACAATGTAAAAAAACATTAATTTCTTGATTAACTTGCGAATGTAATAAGGAAAAACAAAAAATCGGCTGAAATACACCAACAAAAAGTATTCGTACAGTTTCTAACTTTTTACAATTTGAGAAAAAAACGTAATGTAAATTAATGTGACATTAAAAAATTATTAATTGATATTTGGTTGGATAACCTTTGGCCTTTATAACCGTTGCAATTCTTCTCGGCATTGAATTTACTGAGGTCACGTGTTGTGGGATCTGGTTCCACTGTTCCTTCCGTGCATTTTTAACCTCTCTTTTGAAGAAATTTCATGTTTTCTGATTTGTCGTTCTCAATAATCCCACAGGTGTTCTATAACATTGATATCGGGAGATTGTGGCGAAGTTTTCAGATACGCCGGTGTGTTACGTAGTATCCACATTCTGGTATTGTACGCAGTATGTATTCGGATCATTATCGTGCATGAAAACGAAATCATCTTAATATTCATTTTCTCTGCTCTAGGATCAAGATTGCGTTTCAAAATGTCGATATAGACCCTGTGGTTCATTATTCCATCAATAAATTCTCATGAGCCAACACCAGCTGCACTCATGCAGCCCCAAACAAGTATGGATCTCCACCGTGTTTGACTGTAGGTTTTAAGTTTTGTGGTTTCAATTCTGTATTTTTTTTCTCCGAACGGTACAGTGTCCATCAGACCCAAAAATGTTGCACTTACTTTCATCTGTGAAGATCACTTTATTTCAGTACCCCACTGGTGTAGTTACATTATTATTTGCGAATTCCAGTCTTTTCTTTCTATTCGCTTCACTTACAAAAAATTTTTTACGAGCCACCCGTCCGTGATATCCTGAATTTCGTATAAAATTGCGCACAGTACTAGCAGATACATCAATGTTTAAATTATTTTTAATGTGTTTAAGTATTTTTATTGCACTTGTTCTTGGATTTGTCTTTACCATTATAATAATAACTCTACCAGTGTATTGATTGATTTTTCGTGGACGTCCACTTCTTGATTTATTTTGTAGTATTTTTCGTAGCCCATACCTGTTAATTAAACTTTGCATAGTAGATCGAGGTCTACTTACAATACGCGAAATTTCTGCTAAACTTTTACACTGATTGTGCAAGTTAATAATCATTTTACCACGTTTTTATTAGCTCGTTTTCTTGTTTGTCTGTTTGTCTGTTTGTTCGGTGGCAAATTTTGCAATTGATTTTAAATTAACTTCCTGATGAGCTAGAGACTTGAAATCGGTTACATGGCTCAGAACTGGATGACAATGCATTATTAAACTAGAGGGCTATTGTTGCTCGCTCGCTTCGCTCGCTCGCGGGTGGGGTTGTTGTTGCTCGCTCGCTTCGCGAGCTCGCGGGCAGGACTGCTCTTGCGAGAATGTTAGTGGTACGCATGGCTAGTAGGGCCCACAGCTATTAATGTCTCATTTTGTGTGTGACTCTCCACGAGCCACACAAAGAACTTCCCGATTCGTTAGTTGCTGTATATTATTATTATTATTTATTAAGTGTACGTTTTAAGAAGATTATACGTTTTCAGGGAAATTCAATAGTTCTCTACTTATCAAAATGTTTGCTATATGGCATCGCATTAAACCAATATCGTATGCTCGTTGCTCGCTTGGTTCCTTGTTATAGCATACTAATGTTGCAAAATAAATTGTCTTAATTAGTTTTTCGCAAACGATACAACTCACCATTATCCGGGTTTGCAGTATTGATCTTGGTTTTCTTCGATACTATTAATTTAAATTTTCTCAAAATATATAAACCGCTCAATTTTGAAACTCTGCTCAGTGCTACATACAACATTTGTAAAGTTCGTATTTCTGATGTTTTAAAATCCATACATACTTTCTCGTATGTTTGTCCCCGACTTTTATGAATCGTAATCGCTTCAGCAGGAACCACTGGAAATTGACTACGTGTGATTTGTTATTTTTCTTCACTCGAAATAATTACTTGATTCGATATTTTTTTATTATTGGTGTTAAATTTTGATTTATATTTGCATTTTTCATATAATCACGATAACGAGTTCTTACTTTCACTCATACTATGGCCAATTGACAATCTAACCACAATATAGACGGAATTTTAGTATTATCTTGAAAAGTAATAAATTTTAATATTCCGCATGCTCCATTAACCAATCCGTCTTCAACATCAATGCTATTAATTATCATATATTTTATATTAATTTTCAATTTAATCTCAGTTAACAATTCGTTTTGAACTGATTGTTTATTTAAAGATTGTAATATAAATGTTTTTGTACTTTCATCGATATTCTTTGAAAATGTATTCTCGGCGATGATTAACTCACTCTTGCATTGGAATAATTTTCGATTATTGTAAGCGGTTACATTAGCATTAGTTGCATAATTGGAAAAAGCGTATTTTTAATTAAAAAAAACAAGAAAAATTTTTTTTTTAATTTTATAAAAATTTTTTTTTAAATTTTATAAAAAAAATTTTTTTTTAAAATATGTCTAAATATATATATAGTTACGTTTACTTCTTCGGTGGATACGCCTTTCGTATAAATTGCAATGTTTAATCAACTCCTTTCGAAAAAAACTAAAAAACTACTTGACCAAAATGGACCAAAATCTAATCAGCTCTAAGTTACAGCAGGGCACATCGATTGCATCATTCATCATTCCGATCGCGTTGTTACTTTTTCTGAAAACGTTAACGAAAAATTTGATACCATAGAAACGGACATACGTACACACACACACACACACACACACATACCGACATTTTGATAAAAATAGTCTAAAATGACTCCAATGACCATGAAACGTGAAGATCTGCTAAAAATTCGATTTTCGATTTTCGGGGTAATTACAATAACTTCCCTATAAAATCGGGAAGTTAAAAAAAAAAATTTTTTAAAGTTTATCCGTTTCGGAGAAATAACAATTAAATATTTACCTGTTCACCCCCTCGCGAAACTACGTCATCGCGTTCAGCGATCGCCACGCCGCGCGACAGCGCTCCCTACTCTACTACCCGTTCCCTCTCTCACTAATCCCCACTCCACTGGCCCGCTTCGCACCGAAGGAGCCCAGTGTGCGTCAGTGTGCGTCAGTATGCGTTTGAGCTCCGTGCGGTGTTTACAAAGTTACTACGTATTATTATACTATAATGTTTGTTTACCAATCGAAGGGACAGTTACACCGAGATTTTCGGTCGAAACTTTATCTTTGACATTTTACCACGGCGTTTCGATATGATGCGGTCGCAATACCGTCTGAAATTTACTACATGTCTCTGTTATAATCTCGAAATAATGTCTACAAAAAAGGAGCAGTTCGTTAATGATGATTTTCACAGAGAAGTCGCCAAATCACCAGGTATGCCATTAAATATTTTACCACGTTTTTATTAGGTCGCTTTCTTGTATGTCTGTTTGTCTGTTCGGTACAAATTTTACAACTGATTTTAAACTAACTTCTCGATGAGCTTGAGACTTGAAATTTTAAACATAGCTCAGTACTATATGACAATGCAATATTTAAAAAAAAATTTTTTTTAATTTGCAACAGCCTACGCGTTTAGGAGATATAAACTATTAAAAATTTAACCGTTACACGTCCCCGCGCGACGACCGGTAGTGCCCACTCGGTTCCCACTCTGACTCATCCCCACTCCACTGACCTGCTTCGCACCGAAGGAGTTCAATGTGCGTTCGAGCTCCGTGCGGTGTTTACAAAGTTACTACGAATTAGTATACTATAATATTTGTTTACCAACCGAAAGAACAGTTACACCGAAATTCTCCGTCGAACCTTTATCTTTGACATTTTACCACGGCGTTCGTTTTCGATATGACGCGTCGCAATACCGTCTGAAATTTATTACATGTCTCTGTTATAATCTCATAAAAATGTTCAAAATCGATTGTAAAATTTCACACATACAAGACTAAAAAGCAGAAAATAATTATTTAAATAAAAATAAATTTTTTAAAAATACCACGTTTTTAAAACGCACTAAAAAGTATAAAATAAAATTTTTAAAAACGCCACGTTTAAAAAACGGATTAAAAAGTATAAAATAATTTTTTCTAGCCCCATACAGATTCCTAACCTCTGAAAATTTGTGATTCTGAATTTTTAATAGCTAAGAAAATACTTGTAAGATTTAAAACGAAAAACGCGGGGCGCATGCAACAGATAATTGATGCATGAACACTAAATCACTAACAACTTTATTGCACTGCAAATGTTATGAAGTGTTGTACGAGATTTCTCAGCGGCAGCTACTCTCTACACTCCTTACTATGTATTACCTTGCGCCCCACGTTTTTCGTTTTAAATCTTACAAGTATTTTCTTAGCTATTAAAAATTCAGAATCACAAATTTTATCTATTTACAATTATTTATTTATTTACAATTTAAATCTTACAAGTATTTTCTTAGCTATTAAAAATTCAGAATCACAAATTTTCAGAGGTTAGGAATCTGTATGGGGCTAGAAAAAATTATTTTATACTTTTTAATCCGTTTTTTAAACGTGGCGTTTTTAAAAATTTTATTTTATACTTTTTAGTGCGTTTTAAAAACGTGGTATTTTTAAAAAATGTATTTTTATTTAAATAATTATTTCTTTCTTCTAGCGTTGTTTCGGTACGTTTCCGTCCCATTTTTACCACGTTTTTATTAGCTCGCTTTCTTGCCTGTCTGTTTGTTTGTTCGAAATTTTAAACATAGCTCAGAACTGGATGACAATGCAATATTTTAAAAAAATTTTTTTAAAAAGCCTATTTCAACGATAACATTGAATATCTCGGAATTTTGAAATGCTATCCATGTCAACAACGTTTCTAAATATACTGAGAAGATCAATCATACTTACACCGCAGTTTGTTTATGTTTACATGGTATGTTACTGTTCCCTACGCAATTCGAATTAAGGAGTGTACGAATACTATTTGCTGGTGTATTTCAGTCGATTTTTTGTTTTTCCTTATTACATTCGCAAGTTAATCAAGAAATTAATGTTTTTTTACATTGTATCTATTCTATAGACTTCTCAGACATATTCATTGTTTACAGAAAAAATAGTTAATAAACAACAATTTCACAGTTTGGTTTGAAATTTATCACTGTACGAATACTTCCGACACCCACTGTACCTCCAAACGCTATAGAGAAATGAATCATTGAAATTACAAGTCCGACATTCTTGCAATCCTATCCGCAAATCATGTTCCGATCTACACCGCGGTAGATCTCTCAATCAAAATCACGGCGAATTAATTGGTCGCACGAACACGCTAAGGACAAATTTCCGGCGGATTTCGTGGGTCGTTTATTAAGTAAGCGAACAAATTAATTGACTTAATAACCGGTCGGCCACAAAAGCACGTTCGCCGCGGCGCGGTGCGGCGTAGCGTCCAGTAATCGTAAACCAAGGCATCTGATATCCGTCATTATAACGAGTTTGATAGTTCTAGTGTGAAGTTCAAATTCCAAACTAATTTCAAAGTTCCGGTCAGCGGGGTGTGTGTACGTGGATAGGTACGAGAAGATTACGGGATCCGGTCGATTTTGCAAAAGCCCGTTCGGGGAATCGGGGTCGATCGGTTTCCGGGAACGTGGAAGCGGAATTTTCGGGAACCGCGTTGTCCGGTCCCAGGTTTTTGCGAGCGGATCCGTCCGCCGGAAAAACCCGCCCGCCTTCCCGCCGCTGTCCAATAAAAATGAAATATGGCTGATGACCGATTTATTACACCGCGGCACGGCACGTAATTTAATTCGCGTAGTCGATAGGGACGCGCCCTATCTCGCTCTCTCGCGTTCACGGGCTGATTAGTTTCGCAATAGTATATTTGTGCTGATAATTATGAAAGTGGTCTAAGTGAAAATTTAAGAACAAAAGAGTTTATCAGTTATTTCTTATCGGTAGACTACGTATGTTTATGTAAATACATATTTCGATGTGCAAATATTATATTAACTGACAAACGGCAACAACAAAGTGTTACAAACATGGAAAAATGACTAGCAACTTATTGTAACGCAAATTATGGTGTTTTCGTATAAATAAATTGTTAATTAAAACACAACTGATAAATATTTCTTTGTATTAGTTTTGATCATATTTTATGTGCATATTTGCATATGCTTTTTGCACGTTTTACGTGCATAAAGATCCACAGTCTACTCATTAATGAGTCACCACTTGACGAAAATTTATCGACTATTCAGGATTAGGTAGTTTCTGTGGACCAAGCAGATTTCAGTTTGCCAAATAAGTCGATTACGATCTTGCAAAATCGCGCTTCCAGGGAAGTATGGCCACGCGTGTTCATTTTATTTAGTTCCCCGGAGGATCTCGGCCACGTGTCATGCGGCGACATGCCCGTGTCGCAGCTTTCCATTTATATGAAACTTCCTGTGGGTAGAACACTTACGGTGTATGTCGAGCTTCCATCCGTCCTCCATCTCGGAATCCGGGATATCCGGCACGCTGCCGTGGCAGGAGAGGAACTTCCCGGCGTCCTCGATACTCGGCACGAAGGTGAGAATACTGGTGGTGACGTTGTTGTCGGGGCTCATCTACGATATAGCTTTCATGAATTTCAAACAGTTTACCGAACGAACGGTTCGGTAATCTGACCGGGGGAAACCACAGAAAAAACAATGCCGGTCTCCCGTGGACCTCTGCTAGCTCTCTACTAGGCTTTGCTACTTTGCTAGCCGCTCTACCGGAAGTCGATCGGAGGAGATCGAGTTCCGAGATTCAGCTCGATCTCGCACAGATATTCGAAAATGAAAACGTGGCGAATAACCACGGCTTTCCGGAAGCTCTTGCTGGATTTCGAATTAACACTAAACCTACCACCACCGGTCAAAACGACGCACAGTGGGCTGTATGCCCGATTTCAGCGGCCACAGCTAGTCCAAAATTCGCTTAATATTAAAACTGCTGTAACTTTGCTAAAATTTATCCAAATTTTATGAAAAAACAACCACTTCAAAGCTTGAGATTTCTACTTTTTGTACTGTATACCGTTTTTGCTGAAACGAATGTTTTGAGTGCAAAAT
This sequence comes from Lasioglossum pauxillum, assembly GCA_933228785.1. NCBI lineage: Eukaryota > Metazoa > Arthropoda > Insecta > Hymenoptera > Halictidae > Lasioglossum > Lasioglossum pauxillum. The sequence goes on along the minus strand of OW121701.1, from coordinate 23,924,675 downwards.
TTTCCTATAAAGAGGAGCGTATTAGATTGTAAAGTTTGTAGCTATTTTTCAATCAAGTACTGCGGATTACGATCAATATTTTAACGTTATTCGTCTATTTTATGTACACTATCGAAAAGTGTAATCATTTACAATTAAAATATCTTTTTAAGATAGTTATTACAAAGAATAATCTCCGTTATTTATAATAGTATGGAAAAATGTTATGAGCAAAATTTGCACGGTTCAGAGGGGGACATGTTGTGGCACAAACATTTTCTGCGTGGGTGGAGGCATAGAGGAGATTTCAAGGTCACTTTGATTTTTTTAAACAGAATGTCCTTTTTTTATACCATAGATGGATAGAGTATCAAATTCTGAGTATAAAAGTGTTGACTTTCGTATGTCCTAAACCTAATAGTTAACGAGATATTATCAAAAGAAAAAAGAAAATTATTTCGATAATATCTCGTTAACTATTAGATTTAAGACATAAGGAGGTCATTACATTTTTACTCAGAATTCGATAGTCTATCGATTCATGATACAAAAAGTAGGCCTTTCGATTTAAAAAAATCAAGGTGACCTTAAAATCACCTCTATGATTCCAACCACGCAGAAAATGTATATGTCACAACATGTTCCCCTCTATACCGTGCAAATTTTGTCTATAACATTTTTTCATATTATTACAAATAAAGGCAATATTCAAAGTGGATATACAGTAGCGGACAAAAGTTTAAGACTCCTAAAGAAGATGATAACTTTTTTAATATTGTACTGTACGATTTGAACTTTTTTGGGAAGCTAGACCAATTAGTTTACTAAAGGATTTGAAAAAAAATTTTCTCAAAAGAGATTTTCGGCAATATCGTGAAAATCTGCAGTTTTTACCATCTAAATGTATGTAGCTCATTGCAATTTCGACCGATTTTGACGAAATTTTCAGAATATGTTTAATTAACACAGATCTACAAAACGTATTTTTTAAATTTTCAATATAGGCCCACATAAAAACGTTAAAAATTCAACTTTTAGTATTTTTTCAACATTACCGATCAATGCAATTTTTTAAAAAATTTCTTTTCACATCCTTTGGTAAATTAATTGGTCTAGCTCCCCAAAAAAGTTCAAATTGTACAGTACAATATTAAAAAAGTTATCGTCAGCTTTAGAGCGGTCTTAAACTCTTGTCCGCCAGTGTAGTTATCGCCCCACTCTGTATATTATTTAAATTTCATGTGTATACTGTTTTCTTATTTTAGTGTATATTGTGTATTTATTATTATTATTTAGTATTTATTTAAGTTAATACGAAGATATAGCGAATGGGAACATGCAGGATGTGAGAAATGCTGCGTTTTTCGCGCGCGCGATGGCCATTTTCTCGTAGATCAACTATAAAACACGGAGTAGCAGCCTTTTTCTCTCGCATCTTAACCAGAAAACTTCAAAGAACACAATGGCACATGAATGAACACCCGGTCGCACCCGGAGGTATAACAAAGTCATTACCAAAGTCTTAGAATCAGAAAGAAAGTGACTGAATCGTTGGTTATCTTTAAATATTAATAACTAAAAAAATGTATATGGTACAAAAGTGAATTTCTCTTAAAAGTATACCTTATACTTAGCTAAAAAAACTTCTATAAAACAAAAATCTGTTAGTGTATGTAAATAAGGTAACAAGAATTTCAAACTTCCGACAAAGGCTATAGCCGGGTTTGATAGTGAAATTCGCCCCCGGCGGGATTTTAATCGTGCTTGGACCATTCGATAGCGTACCCAAAAAAACCCCTCTCTGCCAAGTTTCAGCCCCCTATCTCATCTGTAAGGGTAGTTATTGAGAAAAAACGAAAAATCAGTTTTTGGCCCATTTTCCCTATTTATTGACAATTAAAAATTCGGGAAAAAATCTGGCACATTTCGGATACCGAGCCACATATTAGGTATCATTTCCAGATTTTTCTGCTGCAAGCTCTGCTTGTGAAAAATGAAAAACACGAAAAAAATCGAAAAAATGCAGGTTTTATATAGAAATCTAAAAGGTGCTACTCCAGATTTAATTTAGCAATGAGGTATTACCGTAAGTATTATGCTCAATTTTTTTCAGATTTTTGTGAGTGGTGCGTCATAGTTAAAAAAAATAAAAACCGCTTTTTTCGGCGTTTTTCCTAAGTTATACTTATATTCCCTGAATCATAAAAATATATTATGTGATATTAAACGTTCCTACGTTCAGAAAAACATCTCCCAGACTTTAAAACTTGCCTAATACGAAATACGCAAATTATACCATGTACATATATTCGAATATTTCGAAGAGAATTTCAACAGCGTCGGTTGGTGCAGTGGCTATGGTCTCCGTCTGCGGAATCGCTGAAGACTTTTTGGACCGGGTACGAGTCCCGATCAGGTCAATTTTTTTTTCTAAGTTTTTTAAGATTATTCTTCTAAGATTATTGTTGAACCATTGTAAAAAACTTATTTGAACTATATTTAGACTATCTTAAAATATTTTTTCAGAAAAATATTCTTGGAGTACTATCGGCCTCTAGTCATTTACGGACTATATTACAGCTATACTTTACATTTTTTATGTGGATTTGTGCATCGACTTGATTTTTTTATCTTTACTGGCCGAAAGTACTCCAAGAATATTTTTCCGAAAAAATATTTTAAGATAGTCTAAATATAGTTCAAATAAGTTTTTTACAATGGTTCAACAATAATCTTAGAAGAATAATCTTAAAAAACTTAGAAAAAAAAATTGACCTGATCGGGACTCGTACCCGGTCCAAAAAGTCTTCAGCGGTTCCGCAGACGGAGACCATAGCCACTGCACCAACCGACGCTGTTGAAATTCTCTTCGAAATATTCGAATATATGTACATGGTATAATTTGCGTATTTCGTATTAGGCAAGTTTTAAAGTCTGGGAGATGTTTTTCTGAACGTAGGAACGTTTAATATCACATAATATATTTTTATGATTCAGGGAATATAAGTATAACTTAGGAAAAACGCCGAAAAAAGCGGTTTTTATTTTTTTTAACTATGACGCACCACTCACAAAAATCTGAAAAAAATTGAGCATAATACTTACGGTAATACCCCATTGCTAAATTAAATCTGGAGTAGCACCTTTTAGATTTCTATATAAAACCTGCATTTTTTCGATTTTTTTCGTGTTTTTCATTTTTCACAAGCAGAGCTTACAGCAGAAAAATCTGGAAATGATACCTAATATGTGGCTCGATATCCGAAATGTGCCAGATTTTTTCCAGAATTTGTAATTGTCAATAAATAAGGAAAATGGGCCAAAAACTGATTTTTCGTTTTTTCTCAATAACTACCCTTACAGATGAGATAGGGGGCTGAAACTTGGCAGAGAGGGGTTTTTTTGGGTGGGCTATCGAATGGTCCAAGCACGATTAAAATCCCGCCGGGGGCGAATTTCACTATCAAACCCGGCTATAGCCTTTCAATGCTTTATGGATACATGAATGGGAAAACGAATGATGGAAGATTGTTCCTCAGATATTCAACTAATTGAAGCCACAAAACTTTTTACAATTTATGTAAAGTTTTAAATTTTGACTGCTGAAATCGGGCATACAGTCCATTGTGTGACGGTCTCCCCGGTAATGGCAATTTAACAAAGATTCACCGTCTGCCGTGCGTTCTTCAGCGTCGTACTCCCCTTCGACCAGATAATTTTTGGCGTTGGTCTAGCCCCCACAACTTCGCAACCTATTTCGTACGTGGTGCCAGCGCTAAGTGGACGGTTCTCTCCTTGCATGCGGACCCACAATGGCTTCACTAAAACACGCGTACCATCCATTAGTCTCTCTCTCTTCCTCGTTGCTATAGCCGCCGCTGTTAGCTACACGAGAAGAAGCACGATGCGGCGGAGACGATTCTCCGCCGGGAATAACTGTTTGCATAATTATTCCTACATTGTATTCTACATAGAGGCTCTATATTCCTAACTGTGGATCTTAAAATTTACAAAAAACTATGCTCGATAATTGTCTCTGCATTGATATCAAGATGAACGAGCCGAATAGAAATTTATTTCCGTATTTGATCGTCTCGGTAAGTTGGAAATAATGCATTGATAATTATTTAATTCATGGATTATATTTATAAGAATATTTGATGGTTTCTGGGAGACTCACGATTCATGTTGAGACTGACAGAGCTGGATATAGGTGTCACCATGTTGTTGTTGGAGGCCTGACAGGTGAGAATCGCGTTCAAATGTTCGCGGCCAAGTTTCTCCAGGCGCAGGACATTGCGCACGCTTTTTGGGCTGACGGTTTCGTAGGTGTCGTCCAGAAGTGCATTCTCCTGCCACCATGTGACCCTTGGTTGCGGCCGACCTGCGGAAACCGATCAAAAAGACGGAAGTCAGTTAGAGCGATCCTCTCGTTTCCGGCTGCGATTCTTACGGTCGACCTCTTTTCAACGTTAAAAGAAATTCGATAAAAGACCGACCTGTCCTCCTATTTTTATTTCCTCTTCTTCTCGATACATGCGCATCCTACAGCCATTTCTCGTTGGTGTGTACCATTTTTATCGATCGTAACAATTAAAAAGTCCTCGAACTCTTTGGCTATTTCAATCAGAGTTGTGCAGAATTACAATTGAATTACTCCAGGAATTATAATTACAAAGTAATTGAATTCAGTTATATCGTAATTTATAATTCAGATCTTCATTCAATTCAATTACAATGTAATTCGTAATTGCAATTAGAGTACAATTATTATTTTAAGTTGCAATTAAATTACATTAATTACGAATTACGATGTAATTAAATTAAAATTAAAGAATAATAAAGTAATAGGCAAGAAGAGGTTGAAAAATCCACGTGAAGGTATCAAACAGAAGGAATTTATTATTTATAATTTATAATATCTGCACAGAAATAACTTCTGCGTTATATATTTTTTAAATTTCAAACATAAACATGAAATAACGTTACGTATTATGAACGAGGACGAGGAATAGAATCTACGCCGCACAGACAGGAAACAAGTACATATATGAAAGAAAAACATAAAAATATATCGCACTTCTTCAAAGTTCTGGGTTATAATTTGGAGATCTGTATTTTAATTATATTGTATTTCAATTACATTGTACTTCAATTACACATCTGATTAAAATACTTCGTAATTGAATTAATTGAAAGGTTTGAATTATGTAATTCAGTTACGACCTAGTTGAATTACTATATAATTGAAATACAATGTAATTCAATTGCTTAATTGAATTACAATGTAATTGAATTAGCACAACTCTGATTTCAATACATTGTCCGGAGTGAAAAATTTTTATGGAACTGTATCCACTGAGTGAAACTTATTCGCTTTCTCAAAAGCTGCATAAATTTAGAAAATTAATTCACAGTTTCTGATTTGTTTCAGCGTCGGATGTTAACTATTTTAATAAGCCAGGGCAATTCCGAAGATTGGATGGTCGAAATGGGAAGACGTAATAAGAGCGGGGTTCTCCTGACGAGTGGGAAGAATTCCAGCGGTTATCAGGAAACGAGTAAGGTCCAGTAAGTACCGAAACTCCAATATCCATTGCTCAGGTGATCGATTGCAATACTGCTCAGGTGGAAACACGCATTTGCCCTATTGCAACTTCCTTCGCAAGACGCGCTCTGGTTATCGCCCAGCGAAACGTGTTGTAATTCAAAACACAGAGATGGGAAGGAAACATAACTCGCGAGAAAATCACCTAAATTTCGCACTCATGAATTTTCTACATACATATTCAGCTGTTTCAAACCTCGAAATACTGAAAAGAATTTAGCCAGCTGACAAACAAATTCGCATGTTGTCTATCGAATGAAAAGTTCGATGGAAGGGTTGGCCTTTCGGCGGATCCCCATGAAATCATTCTGAAACGTCAGAGTAGTTGGCGAATCACAGTGAAAAACCGCCGACACGTCGCTCGCTCTCATAAAATAGGTGTCCATCGCCGCCGATACCACACCATAAAAACATTTTTAAACGTTCCAGCTCGCGCGAAACGATCCTCGCAGGATCAACGGTATCGCCATTATTTCCCGCTACGAATCGCTGCCGGCGAAAACCAACGTCGATCGCGGTTTCGCTCGTGGCTGTACGGTTTTTTTTGGGTTGATGAACATCGCGAAAGAGTGGGTGTGCACCGTCATACAAATATTTAAATAGGGGAATGAACGCCGCACGGAAATACGAATTTCAAATGTCCATTTCGATATTTTTTCGCTCTCCCCTCGCCGCGTCTGATTTGTCTGTATTTTCTTTTATTTTTTCGCCTACTAGGCGAGCTGTCCGATAGTTATGGTGCACCAGAATAATAATAATTTTAAATATTCTTAACCGATGTGTTTGCGAGACATTCTTTTCATTTTGAATAAACGGTCAAAGAATTGTTTGGGCACCGCGTTCGTACCATTTTCTGCCAGAGGTAACATTAATCGTTGGATTATGCGTTCTCCCGTGTTTCAGAGAGAAAATTGGTCAGCAGGGGGTGTGGGACAGGACGCGAATAAAATGGTGAATAATTCATTGATACATCTAATTGAATTCCCGTATTTCCGGGGAACTGCGCGGCTTTATGCCGGATGCAATTCCTCGGCGAAACGGGAAAATATTTTGCCAGGGGCGAGAGAACCCGCGAGCGCAATAACGTCTTCTGCCGCGGAAAGAACACGAGACATTTCAGATTATGGCACGTAAGCCGTCCGCCTGCAATTCCCTATAAATAAATACACCCTCGCAAATAATAAACGGTGGAAATTCTCCGTGAGCCGCGGTGCGGTTTGCGGCACGCTTTAACGCCGCCGAGGTGTGAACGCGCCAGCCAGTATACGGGGTCGAGTGATGAACGTTTCTGCATACCTGGTGTGCCGTTAAAATGCATCGCGAAATATAACTTCTAACTTCTCTCCGATACAACTTCGCAAAATCGAATCAATTTTCTGCGAGTTTACGGTTGGGTTTCATTGATCTTTCGATACGGTAGCAAATTTTTGTTTCGAACCTAATTCCACCTATCGTAAAGTACATTCCTCCACCTTGAATTTAAGCCATCAAACGTACAGAAATTCCTCCGTGAAAGCATTTTAAAGTTGCCCCAAAGGTGCCCCTTAAAATCCATTCATTCTTCTCCGAGGTCCCAGTCGAGATTTATCGATTTCTTCAGATAATTAAAAATTTTCCCGCAATCGTGAGTGGATCTTTTTTGTAATATCGAGATGTTGGATAAATGCAATGCCGAGTCTAATAAAATCGTTAATTACTGTAATAAAGTGCACGGCGAGAATAACAAGAAAATTTAAAATTGTCTTTCGCGAGAGAAGTAAAATATGAAATCTCTGTCGTTCTAATAATTATGGATGGCACACTGTACACAGGTTGCTCCGTGCAGCTGGCGACCCGTAAAAATGTATGTGCAGGGGAGAATTGCGGAGTGAGATAGTACATTAATGTCTAGAGTAAGGCGGTACATTAAGCGAAATGGCCTTGAGGCGGATAAGGTTTATAGGCTATCCTCTGTACTGTAATAGAACTGAATAGCGTTAAAATGCAGTATATCCTGCATCGGTCCGTAAATTGGCTGCATTTTCCCAATGGATGCGCTATTCGATCCCAATAGAAGTGCAAACATAATTCGACATCAATTTCTACATTGAACACATTTTTAATTTTGAACTCTACAAAATCGGCAAAAATTAATATATATTCCGTTTTGTCGATCGTAACGAATTAATAGAAATTAGTTTATGTTATCGGCGCACAGATTCGATCCAAAATCAAGACAAAGCAATTTTGCAATTAAAAAATTTTTCTCAACGTTTCGATCCAAGAATCAAGATCAACAATAACAAACAACATAATTTTTCACCGTACTTGCTATGTGTAAATTGTTTATCAGTGTATAAATTTTCAACTGAATTCCATGAAGGCACGAGCTAAACTGAACCATGTGAACGTTAAGAGAGAACCAGTCCAAAAACAAAGGAACGACGTATATTGACAATCAGTCAATCGATTCTTGAATCGATACTTGACGGTAAATACAAATTGAAAAACTGCCTTTCCTAACCCAGACTCATTTGCTTATATACCATTTGTTGTTACGGTAAAAATTGACATTCAAAATATTTGACCAACAATTCTAAAATACTGAGTGTTTACTTGGTGGATGAGAACAACTCTTAGAATTTGTTATATGAAAGAAAACTTCATCATATACACATTACTGGTTCAGTAATGCTGCGTAATATTCATGAATCTTAGGTGTTTCGTACCTAAGATTTACGCTTTGTTGTTTAATCGTGTGAATAGTAATCTTTGCTGTAAATTAGGTTCTCTGTCTACGATTTTAGCATTTTCAAAATCGAATGAATGGTCAAACTGAAGTGAATGTTTCGTCAAAGCGGTGTGTTGAGTTGATGGCAAAAAAATATTTCGTTTATGTTCACTGATCCGTGTGTCTAAATGTCATGATGTCTGTCCAATGTATGCATGGTTGCAACCATTACATGGTATTGCATATACTATGTTGCAACTTTTTGAAAGTGGCAATTTGTCTTTAACCGGTGAAAACCAATTTTTTAAATATAATGGTATTCTATAAATCGTGTGAATTCCAACCTTTCTTAAAATTCTTTTTATATCATTAGAAATTACAATATCATTAGTAAAACGAGAAGTGAGAGGCAGTAATTTTTGAAAATTGTCTTTTATTTGAAGAATATATTGCAAATATTTGTATTTTGTCTTTATTTTTAATTTTAAATATTATTGCAGAAAATAATGGTTCGGATTCAGTACATTTATGAGTGTAAATAATTTCTTAACGATAAGATAGACATAAACTATTTTGTGTTTCAGATTGTTAAAATAGAAATATATTATTTTCGAAATTGTATATCTTATTTAAAATGCTATTTTCTTTAAGCAAAATGAAATCTAAAATATTAAATAGTATTTGAAATATTTGTTTCGCCAAACAATGCACACCTCTGTACGTAACGCTATTTCATGTGTATGGTTGAAATTTAAAAAATCTGTAACGCAGAAGTTATTTTGTTCAGATATTATTTTATAAATAATAAATTCCTTCTGTTTGAAACCTTCACATGGATTTTTCAACCTCTTCTTACCTATTACTCTATTATTCTTTAATTTTAATTTAATTACATCGTAATTCGTAATTAATGTAATTTAATTACAAAGTATTTTATAAATGTACTCTAATTGCAATTACGAATTACATTGTAATTTAATTATAATGTATTTTATAATTGTACTCCAATTGCAATGACGAATTACATTGTAATTGAATTGAATAAAGGTCAGAATTATAAATTGCAATATAACTGGATTACAATGTAATTCAACTACATTGTAATTATAATTCCTGGAGTAATTCAATCGTAATTCTGCACAACTCTGAATGAGTATAATGTAAAACCATCTTCCTTTAGTGCGCGACTCCATAAAACCTAAATGACGAAAGTTCGCGAGTTTTGTGCTTGATTCTGCTAAAAAATTTGCCTCCCGCCTCGTAAATATTTTTACGGTGGACAATAAGCTCGTAGCAGACACGAAACGCATTCGGGGAAAGTAGAGTGGAAATGGCCGACTGTGATCAGACATTACTCCAACACCTCCTCGCATAGCACTTGAAAATCTCAATATTATTACCCAAACGATTTTCTCTGAATATGTGTAATTCGCAAAACATTTTCTGTATTATTGTAGTACAGGATGTAGAATCGAAGACTTTTAACGACAAACATTATGTTTCAGCGTTAATTATTAGAATGCGTTATTTGTAACGAATAACGTATACGGATAAACTCGATCGCGTTTCATTCGAAAAGTTTACACGCGGTATAACGCGAGCTCAACGGCAAAAGATAGTTTTCGAGAACAATGGAATTACTCGGGTGCTCGGAGACCCAATGTTTCCACTGGTGTAGGACCCCTTTAAGTAGTACGTCTCGGTACGTAGTCAGACAACTCACGGTAATCAGACTAGCTACCCATCTACCTCGATATTTCCTTCGCTATTTTCCACAGCTTTAGAGCTAGCTACCAATTAACAGAGCTTGTTACTTACGAAACGAAACGAGAACATTTATTTCCAGCCTCTTGGAATCATTCGTCAAGTCGGCCTCCAGAGTACCGACATCCTTTTCTCTATTTAATTTATAATTGAAAAATGTAGTCTCGCAGACTTTGCTGTTTCTAAGCTCCAGTTCCGATCCATTGAATTTCCACCGAGAACAACGCTAGTTGTTGAAACTCACACTTTCGATGTTGATGAACCAAGAGCGCAAGATTTCGCTAAACTGCACAGTTGCCTGCTGTGTGTTTTATAAGTGCACTACGCTCTTCAGCGAGCCGGATTGTTTCGAAAAAGTTGCGTTCAATGGCCCGGCTAAACAAATATTTGCGTCGAAATCCCCGTTGATGTTCCATTTTTCCCGTTTATGGCAGCGAATTGAATGGTAAATATTCTAGCATGAAAAATCGATAGCTCCGCTAACATCCTCGCAAAATTTCGCGAAAGAGAAACAAAAAAAAGCGCGAAACGTACGCGTTGTGCGAGGAAAAATAAAACCGGTTCATCTTAATTCCCTATTACAAAAATATATTCTCGGCGTGCAGTGGGGATCCGTAATCAAGAACGCAATTTGCAAGCAGATTCACTGAACCACCGTCCGGCGAGAAGTATCTTTTGTCAAATTTATCGCGGACTTTCGTTTTAATTTAGTAGAACAAAAAAAGAATCGGCCGGATTCTTTTGTGTTCGACGACCGGGATTAACGCAAGTTCGTGTAATTACGCCGAGCGCGGAACGTTAACAAGTATCACTCTCATCCGGACGTTACATAAAAACGAATTACAAACTTTCTTTAATTAGCGTGCGCGTAAAAACGGAATTATCAACCTGAGAGACATGTTTGGATTTTATCCAGCGCCTGGAAAAATTAGAATAAAGGCGAGTCGCGTTGCACAATAGCCGGACAAGAGTATGGACTTCTTCGTTGATGCGTAAATTCAAATAAGAATAGGGGGGTGTTTGAACAATAGCAATTTGGTGCAATAGATTAGTCACAACGATGGCCGTGCAAATACTTTTATTCGCGATTGTGCATCTTTCTCTCGCAGAAATTCGTTGCGACTTTTTTCAGCGAAGAAACGATTTTCGCACGGACAAATGAAGATCGCTCGCGGTCGCGAACTGTGAAATATACGAGGTCTCGCGAGTCGGTTCTTCCCACTCTTCTTTTTTTTTATTAGATTAATCAATTTAGAGGCTCCCGCCTGTGAATTCTACTTTGAGAGAGATACTGGCGCTCGTAATCTCGCGGCAGCTCCTTAAAAAAGAGGGAAGCGGACACGGGAAGCTTTTTCGCATGCAAATCCGAAGAGATATAAGGTTACCGCCTTAAAACGCGCGGCTAATAAACTCGCCGACATGGCGGCTTCGAAGCTGAGGGAGAAGAAGAAGGAGGAGAAGAGGATGATGATGCCGAAGAAACGAAAATTCGAGGCGTCTCGCGACAGTACAAGTGTGAGGGAGAGGAGGACGCTGCGAGCGAATGCACCGGGGACCTTTGTGCACTGAATCTTTACTTCGAAAGAGCAAACTGCCAATCTCGTCTCGCCGGGTGTCGAGTGTCAAAGAGCCTAACTTCATGGGAACGGGGATGATCGCGACGCCGGAGATACGGGGAAGAAATTCGACGTAGAAGCACCGGATTTGAAATATCTCAATTGTTCTTTAACAAAGGGAGCTTTTGTTTTGCAGTCTAGTCGTAAATACACGAGATTCGCAATCTATATAAATAAAAATGTAAATGTCCGTTTGTCCGTTTGTTTGCTGGGCTTTGAGCCATTAGACGCAGCGTTTCCTCGAGAAGGTTTTAGGATAATCCGTATTCGAAAAAGTCCATTCGTTAACACTAGAAAGACGGGAGCTTAGTATATACCTATATTGCCTGAAAGCAGTTAAAATGACTGCATTGTGAAAAAATAACTAATGCGCAAAGAAATTTGTTTATCAGTAATTTTTAATATATTTTATATCACTTACAGTCATATAACAAGTTATTAATAAGTATTAACAATAAAAAAAATGTATTTCAGTATGAAATCATACACTCAGTGATCCTCCTTCCCATCTGAATTACGTTACAGCGCGTTCAAAGGGAACAAAGCGCGTGGCCAGGCCTGGCATAAAGATTCGAATAACAATAACAATAACTTTAGTTATTGAACAACTGCAACTTATCAAGTATATGTCAAAATCGACAATTTATCATGATTTATCATCTTGTATGTTATCATGTTATTCCAATCCAGAGCCGAACTGGTCTTTTCCAAGCTGTCAAAATGACTGCTTTTCGGCAATATAGGTATAACACACATATATATGCCGGAAGTGAAGGAGGGGGGGGCAACAACAATGATTAATTAACCCATTTATATGTTGTAGAAAAAGTCACAAACTTATAAGAAGCTGTGTCATTATTTAAATAATTATTTTTTTAATTGAAATTCAAAAGCAGTCAAAATGACTTGCTTAGGCAATCTGGTGTTAAAGAGTTTTGACGACTTTTTCCACCGGCTACGACGCTAACTGCTTACTTCAAGTTATGTGAATGTAGCGCGTTTGTGGAAAAATTGATGTAGAATAATGGATATGATTTCGTGTTGATTCGCGTTATAACCAATGCGTCACGACAAAAATCTTTTCAGTGGTATTCTGCTTCAAATTATATCGTGAAATATCTATATAAATAGAAAAAATATCTATATAAATAAAAAGATTGACCTATTCGGAGTGATGTGTTCTGTAAGTTTCTCATTGCATTGGAATTCAGCTGAGTAGATTGATCTGCGTTTGAATTGAAATGTTTGGTTAGCATTTTTAAATTATTAAGTTTTTTCTTTGTTTTTTAGTTCATGTTTTTTCCTTATTTAATGTTTAGCAATTTTAGATGTTATCGATATAACTTTCTTTCTACTTTAGTACATAAAAAGAATAACTCGCAGAAAAGCAAACTTAGGTCGGCGTACTCGCGGAACGGAAGCAGTGTAACGATTAAGATCAAATCAAATTGAGGAAGAACGGGCATCACAAAGAATTGTTCGAATACGTGCCAGACTTGAGGATGCACGGTTGCGAGCACGGCGATCGGGTACTGCAGCTTCAGATCTGCATCAAACTCAGCAGAATGAACCACGACTCCGTGATCAGCAATCACGTGATTAAAATGTCATATGTGTGACAGGTAAAAACGTGCTTTTAAAAAATACTGAGCCACAGCAACGCGTGGCGGGGGAAAGCTAGTCAATTCATAGCAATTTCGAAATTGAGAGAAAGAAAATGAGGGACGACAAAGAGCTAATCTTGATAGAATTTCCATTCGAGCGCGCGTCGAAACCGCACGCTTCGCAAAATCCGCGGGAACAAAGTGGGGATCCCAGCGTCAGCGAAGATATTCAAGAAAAATTGAAATTTCCACGGGTGCTTTCGCAGCGTCTGGTTATTTATATTCGACTGATAAATTTTCGAGGAACGGACGACATGCAACGCGGGCTGCCGGCGAAGATCGCGATCACTCGCGCGCGAGTATACGCGTGCCCGCCAGGAATTTCCCATCAGCGAAACAACCCCGGAAGTTGGTATCGCTTCGGGTGCGCGAAGTATGATTAAAATGAAAATTTAATAGTGCCGGATACGGTAAAGAAGATGAAGCACGAGGCGCCCCGTGTATCGCCGCCCGCATTCCCAGCCGCTGCGAGCTCGCGTTTATCTTGCGACGTCTCCTGCGTTCGCATCTTTTGCCCCCACTTTTGATGCAACAGCCCCATACTGATTTATAAACAAACGCGAGATCACAACTGACGCGGCTAAATAAATCTGCATTCAGAGTCGGACGCAAAAATGCTTCGTGTTGTTCCTCGAGAAGCAGTGTTCGCCGAGGATGTTCGCGAGTAAATATTTTTTAAAGAAGAAATTATCCTGTAACTTCCAAACATCGAACAAGCAAAAACTAGAAACATTTCTATTTGATTTCATCTTCGGGAGAACGTTTCTAAAAATTCTCGGCAATATTTTGACCGAGCACTTTTTCGAGCGATTTTATTTTCGTTTGACGGTGTTTTTATTTGCTATCTCCGTGATTGGATTTTTTTTCATGCCATCGATAACGTTGAAACGTTTCCAAACCTGTTTGTACACCGGTTTTTCCAAGTGTTTAAATAGTCAAGAAAACAGTATCCAACTCGACCGCAGTTCTTCGAAGCTCGTAATTTCCAAGTTTCGTGCACTTCGGTCTCGGAAACATTTTTGCTTGAGATCCCTCAGCGCCAATTTTTGTAGTTTATCGAACACGCAAGAGTCTCGGCAGGCCGATTACCTCTCGAGAAAGCGTGAACCCATAAGAACACTTCCGTTATGCAGGTCGCCCTTAAGTGTGCATAAATAGAAAGCGTTATTGAAAGAGAGGAAGATGTGGGTTCGATCTCTCGAGGTTGTTTCAAGAATTATTCCGAGACGATGGAAATAAATGTTCTCGATTTTTTCATATTAGAATACGTAGCATTCGTAGATCGAGATTGATTTTGAAATCCCTTTTTTAACTAGGCCATTGAGACGGAATTTCCCCCTTAATTTGTAAATTAAAAAATACATTTTTTAATCTCCATTTCCCCTTATTTTCACAATGGGTTACAGTGCCAGAAATGAACGAATCACAACTGAAAAGTAAATACAATGAAATCTCTCAGCGAAAAATATATTTTCGAATCTCCATTTTCCCTCTTTACTTGATTAATTGAAAAATTTATGTTTTAATATTCGTTCTCCTATATTTTCTTAATTAAACGTATTCCTTGTCACAAATCTATGAATTGTAATATCAATATTATAAATAATATCAACATAATTAAAAAATCACTTTCTTTGTGTCATATGTAGGAAATTTTAAATTAGAGTACAAATTAGTAAATTTATTAAAATTATGTATAGTAAACTAATGATTCTCGTTGCACTTTAATATTTCATTTCTCGAGAATATAATAGAAAATCGTATTATTTGTGACATAACCTGATTCAATTAGGGTCAATGGATGGATAATGGATTTAATCAGCTTGTTCCGAGTTATGCTGTTCTCGGGCATTGTTTGCAGAGCGTTGATAGGGGATGTAAAATTGTTGCGGAACATATTCCGGCGATCGATATTACGCGAGATGTAACAAGATAAAATTTTCGACTACAATTTGAATGTAAATTACTGTTTACGCTTAAATTGCTCTGAACACGGCGCGCCGCTGCATAAACATCCGCAGTATATTTATAATTTAATGAACTGAAGCTTTGCAGCGCGTAATATTTTCTGCATAATGGCGCTGTGTCTTCGAGAGCAGAAATAAAGTTTCGTTCAAGTACTGTTTGCGAATTTCTCCTGAGAAATTTAATTTTCCAACAGGAACGAAAATTTTAATACGGAAATTTCACCACTCCATGCTCAGAAATTTCAGCGGGTGAAATAATCATTGTTCTAAACAATTCAAAGACTGTACGAACTTATGATAGATGTATTTCTATTGTTAATAGAGAATTGTAGAGAAAACAATTCACGATTAAAGTGTTTCGGTTAGGTTAGAGAAAAATACGCGAGAAAATCGAGTTGAATTCGTTTCATCGATTCCCAAACTTTCCGAGGTGCAACAAAAGGAGCTCGAAAGAAAAGCATCGGAGAACAATAGAGCGAAGAGTGTGAAAAATCCAGTGGTTCGAAACGATGGGACTCAAAAGCGATGGCGGCAAAAGGATTATGATGAAAAGAGAAAGAATATACGAAAATACAGGGAGGAATGGAAATCGTGGCTAAATATTAGGTCGTCCGAAGAATTCGTGCCGTTTCCTGCGCAGTGTCTTTATTATCCTTTCATCCTAAGAAATAAAATCTCCTTCGGGATCTTGCAATCTTTCGAAAACGTTCCACGTACTATACTCCGCTTAGCTATCATTTTTCTAATCTTCCGATGGACGGAAATGAAAAAGCACGGGAAATCCAATTTCCAAAATCGTTACTTGCTTAGTTGACAAACAAAATTACGTACCTGCTGAAATTATTTATAAATCAACCTAACCCTTAAGTGCATCGTGTTGCCGTTTGGCAACAATGCATTTTCTGGCTCTACATTCACTGCAGGAACATTTGGATGCTTTCTACGCATCGTAGCCACAAAGCAACAAACCGCTTCTAACCTCAAACATGGCAACATATGATAATTTTGTAATAAAAAATATTTTCACAAAGACGTGATCTTTTTCCTTATTTTGCCCTTAATATACACTCTCTTTTTAGTAATGTTTGACAAATAGAAACTGTAAACAAAAAATCGTGCACTTAAGGGCTAACGTAAATGACAAAGATGAACAAGATAAAGGATAGTGCTCACCTCCAGCAGCGACACAGGTGATATTAAGCGAAGCCCCCTCACTGTACGGGCCCAGGACGTAGTAAGGAATATTCGACTTCTCGTCCTCGTCCAATATGCTGAGCCGGTCCGGCGGTACTGAAATCATTTCACAACAATAAGACAGTCTTCTTTTTCAAGCGAAAACTACTTTAGGAGCACCGCGTGCACCGCTGCGTCATCCGCCAGACACTTTGGCTGGTATTCTTATCTTGCTGGCCGTTACCGCCATCCCCCTAACTCCCTTTTCTCACCCCTTGCGAGCCATCCCCGCAGCACACTTAAGAACCCGCCGCTGCTTATGATATGCAAATTGTTTTCGAGCTAGACAAGCGGAATTGAAATGGACGACGGTGTTCTCCTCCTCGGCCTTCCGGGCCGATTAAATCCTTCGTGAGTGGAATTGATTGCGTCGATAGGGGACACGGTGATCCTTCCAACGATCCAACCACGATTTCGAGAGGATCTCCGATCTCTACTTTTTTTTTTGCTGAGGGAATTCAGAGATCCTGCACCGGGGCATTTTAAGCAATTGACCTTTCACCTGTGGCTGTCCCTCTTGGGTCGCAGCCACGTGTCTCTTGGCTTCCGTGAAAACGAGGAGGTGTAGACATAAAATCCCAACAAAAACATCCTGTAAACAGGAGCCAAGTTCCTATGGCCGTAAAAAGTTGTGAGATCAAACAAAATACGACCAAGTTCGTCAGTTTAAAAATACCTCTTGCAATACTGAAAAAAAGCGTTTGTAAAAATTAGTTTAAAAGAATGCTATTTAATTTTTAATGAATTACATGGAGTGCTAAATTATTTAAACTTGGCTGTTACTTTTTAAACCAATGGCCATGAAAGGTGTTAGGTAGCGGCCAGGTTTGAATAATTTAGCCCCCCATGTAATTCATTAAAAATTAAATAGCGTTTTTTTAAACTAATTTTTACAAATGCTTTTTTCAGTATTTCAAGAGGTATCTCTAAGCTAACGAACTTGGCCGTATTTTGTTTGATCTCACAACTTTTTACGGCCATAGGAACTTGGCTCGTGTTTACAGGATGTTTTTGTTGGGATTTCATCAATTTTTGTTGAAATTTCATCAGTTATCAAGCAGGTATCAAAGATTAACACTCTGCCATGCCGGCGAATTAGAACCCAACTTTATCTAGATTTTTTTGTTATAATTTTAGTGTCATTTTCTACCTTTTCGTAATCTAACAGTTTGAGCTTTTTGCCACTACCTCGAATGGCGCTGTACGGACGTTTCCAGAGAGCAGACGATTCTTTGCGGAATTTACACGGTTCCTTATGGGAAAAGTGGCATATTTTATTTTCGCCATACATAACCTATTTCGTAATGTTTCTTTTTTCAATACAACCCCTTTAAGATGTAAAATTTCAAACTTTGATAATTATTCCTTTGAGTGTTTGTTATGGTGGACCTATGTACCAAATTTCAAGCTTGTAGGTCAATGAGAGGTACCCAAAAGGTTTTGATGATCTGTCAGTCAGTCAGTGACAAATTTAGCGATATTTCAGGTCCTATATCTCGGAATCTACTAATGTTGGAAGATTTCGTCAATATTGAGACATAATAGCATATAACTAGAGGGCTATTGTTGCTCGCTCGCTTCGCGAGCTCGCGGGCAGGACTGCTCTTGCGAGAATGTTAGTGGTACGCATGGCTAGTATAGGGCCCACAGCTATTAATGTCTTTCATTTTGTGTATGACTCTCCACGAGCCACACAAAGAACTTCCCGATTCGTTAGTTGCTGTATATTATTATTATTATTTATTAAGTGTACGTTTTAAGAAGATTATACGTTTTCAGGGAAATTCAATAGTTTTCTACTTATCAAAATGTTTGCTATATGGCGTCGCATTAAACGAACATCGCAGGCTCGTTGCTCGCTTGGTTCCTTGTTATAGTATACTAATGTTGCAAAATAAATTGTCTTAATTAGTTTTTCGCAAACGATACAACTCATCATTATTCGGGTTTGCAGTATTGATCTTGGTTTTCTTCGATACTGTTAATTTAAATTGTCCCGAAATATATAAACCGCGCTCAATTTTGAAACTCTGCTCAGTGCTACATACAACATTTGTAAAGTTCGTATTTCTGATGTTTTAAAATCCATACATACTTTCTCGTATGTTTGTCCCTGACTTTTATGAATCGTAATCGCTTCAGCAGGAACCACTGGAAATTGACTACGTGTGATTTCTTATTTTCTTCACTCGAAATATTTACTTGATTCGATATTTTGTTATTATTGGTGTTAAATTTTGATTTATATTTGCGTTTTTCATATAATCACGATAACGAGTTCTTACTTTCACTCCTACTATGGCCAATTGACAATCTAACCACAATATAGACGGAATTTTAGTATTTTCTTGAAAAGTAATAAATTTTAATATTCCGCATGCTCCATTAACCAATCCGTCTTCAACATCAATGTTATTAATTATCATATATTTTATATTAATTTTCAATTTAATCTCAGTTAACAATTCGTTTTGAACTGATTGTTTATTTAAAGATTGTAATATAAATGTTTTTGTACTTTCATCGATATTCTTTGAAAATGTATTCTCAGGAGTAGAGATGATTAACTCACTCTTGCATTGGGATAATTTTCGATTATTGTAAGCGGAAACATCATCTTAAGGTACAAAAAAAGATTTTAAAAAAAAAATTTTTTTTTCTAATTTTAAAAAAATCGAAAAAAAAATTTTTTGTGTAATTACGTTTGTTTCTTCGGTGGAAACTTCCCGTTCTCTCGTATAAATTGCATTGTTGAATGAACTTCTTTCGAAAAAAACTGAAAAAACTAAAAAACTACTTGACCAAAATGGACCAAAATCTAATCAGCTCTAAGTTACAGCGGGGCACAACGATTGCATCATTCATCATCCTGATCGCGTTGTTACTTTTTCTGAAAACGTTAACGAAAAATTTGATTACATAGAAACGGCCATACGCACACACACACACAACACACACACACACACACACACACACGCACACACACACACACACACACACACATACGAACATTTTGCTGAAAATAGTCTAAAATGACTGCAATGACCATGAAACGTGAAGATCTGCTAAAAAATCGATTTTCGATTTTCGGGATAATTACAATAACTTCCCTATAAAATCGGGAAGTTAACAAGTGTACGAAATTACATCTCTCCATCTGCCTCCAGTTCCGAGTTATAAGCCTCTAAAAAACGTCTAAGTTGTTTCGTGTAAAAGGAGGTAGTGCGAGGAACTTGGCTGGTGCACTACTGTGCACCTAGATAAATCATGAGAAATACAGTGATTTTAGCAGGCATCGACTATGATTTTACGCTATGAATTTATTCGGTCATTCCCCGTAAAAGCCTGCGCGATTTCGTCGATGATGGAGCCAAAGGTCCAACACTCCGGTGACTCTAACTTCAGAAGTTCCGGTAACTGGGAAAATCAAATTCGGTTCGTTCCATCTCGACAGTTCTAGTTTTATATTCGTTCGGATCCAGTCGGAACAGAAGGTACTGAAATGATCGGGTACGATGCCACGACCGGATCCCGCAGACCAGAAATTTCCTTATCGATATCGCTTGTGGATTGGCGACGTCGATCGCGTCGAGATTGCCATGCCGCATGCCGGTCGGAGTTTCGTGTTTTCCGTGATCCTCCGACGACTTTCCAGATAAAACTGCTCTTAATCGTCGCTCGGCGAACCGTGGATCCGGGTCAAGAAGGCTGGAGATCCCTGTTTGTTCAGGCTAATCGCGGAAAGCCTCGATCAACTCTGAGAAAATCAAAGGGTGCCGGATATCGAGAGCTAGACGAGGAAAAACCAACGAGGAAGAGAGAGAGAGAGAGAGAGAGAGAAGTGGAAGACGGCGAACAGAGCAGAGACGTTGAAGGAATTAGAAGGGGAAAAATTAGCGAGAGGAAAGTGTCGGGAACAAGAGGGGAAAAAATGGAGCGAGTGCCCGGAGGAAACACGAAAAAGAATCGCGGAGGCATACAGTCGGGGACAAAAGTTCCAGACGAAAACGAGCAAAGCGATAAATTCCTCAACAACGAGAAGAAGAACACCGACTGCCGACCGAGTTATTTTTTTGTTCTTCTAATTAGAACGATGTTTGCCCCGCGAAATATTTGCGGACGTAGTCGCGACGGCTAATCCGCGCGCGAAACTCCGCTCGTCCACGAATTTATAGGTATTACTGTATCTCACGGCGACGAATAAATAGGAGAATGTAGTCCGAATTTAAAAGCGTAATTTACAGAGGATTTTTTCCTTCGGACAGCTGGGAAAATGTGTAATCGCTGAAAGCGAAAGAGAGGACACGGGAGAAATGGAAAACGCGAGAGGAAGCGCGACGGTTCCATCGGTGCGATGGCGTAGAACAGGATGAACAAGAATAAGAATCGGTGGTTTCCGCGTTTCTGTTTTCTTGAATGTGTAGAACCTTTCGGAGGTTCTCTTGTGTTTGCATAAAGAAACGGAGGAATAACGGAGAACGCGATCCGAGAGGAACGAGAACACGGGCTGGGGTTCGATGGTGGAAGAGGGATAAAGATGAGGCAGTTTCTCATTCGATATACGTTTCGTCTATTATTGTTAGATGATTCTGCGAACTGTATTTCTTATGCTCCGTGCCTTATTTTTGGAGAACCACACGAATTTTGCAATTTTTACAGGTATTTCCTATATCGGATGTATCCTTTTTTTGAAAACATCCATTTAGAATTACGCTACTTATTTATTCTATATTTCCAGCATCAGATAGAATTTTAAAATGTCCTGCACCATCTTGTGACATTTTTCTGAAGCGCGAGAAGATACATTTAGTACGATGCTATCCATTTATTCCGTATCTCCAGCATCAGATATGATTTTTTAAAAGTGTCAAAGACCGTGCAGCATTCATTTTTTAGAGTATCAGGACGGAAAAAAGATTTATTTGTTTGGACTCGGACTATCTGATCGAGAAACCAGCAGATTCTCCGGTGCCATTGATAAGATAAATAAGAAATAAGCATATTTATCTTCGGGGAAAGATAAGAAACGGGGAACGCGGCGAGACTCGATGAAATGGAACGACGGTTGAACTCTGCAGGGAAGGAGGCTAGAGTAGTGGAGAAAGGAGCAGTAAATTACTAAGTAAAGGCAAATTTAAAAATATTGCATTATCACGTCAAGGGAAAGTAATGGACGCAGAAGGTTCAAAGGATAGGAAACGGGAGGACGAAAAGATTAATGGAGAATGAAACAGACGGACACAAGGGACGAATGGAGTGGCACATTGAGTCGAGGATACAAGAAAAAAGGAAAGGATCAAAGGCAGTCCTGGTAAGAGGTCGAAAGAACGGTCTGGGAGGAACACGGCCCGCTTCTCCTCGGTGAATAATTACTGCAGTCTTCGTGATAATAACGTATACAAATTCATGAGTGTGCTTTAAACGTATGTAAATAAGTTCGCAAACTTTCATTCGGATACGTCGCAAAGTTTGCTTGGAAAACATTGCAGAATTGCTCCAAGATGCACTGCAAATTATACGTGCCCTCTTATCAACATTTCGGAACGAAGAAAATTTCGGCTAAACTTCCGAAGACGTCCATGCTCAGGATTGGATGAAATTTTGGGAACGGGTTCCTTTCTGACTAAAATGATGATTGTCAGAAGGATTTTTGGCAACTCGAAAAAATTTGTTACCATTTTAATGCCACTCTCTACCTTATCGATAAATTTTTTTGTAGGGTTAGGCTAGGTTAGGTCTGTATTGACAAGAACAGGAGTGGAGTCAGATCCGAAGCAGTGAGCAGAGTTGGGCAAAATGTAATTTCAATTACAATTACAATTACTTGCCAGTTGCTGTAATTTGAAATTGCAGAAATAAAATTACAATTACATGTTATTGTAATTGGTAGTTGCAATTACTTAACGCTAAAATGGCACTAAAAAAAAGGTAATTAGATACCTACTCAACGGAAATGTCCAAAAAGAACAAACGAAAAGCATATGTTAGGAAATATTTATTATATATTTTAATCTGGAAGTGGAGTTAGTTTAATAATAAACCGTTAGACATTTTTTGAAAAAAGGTGTGGGTTAGGTCAGGCTATGAAATTTGTGCGCGAAACGAATTCATTGAATTAGTTATAGAGGTATGAAACCATGTGGGCCACCTACGACTTTGTCGGTAAGGTAGAGAGTGGCATTAAAATGGTAAAAATTTTTTTTTCGAATCGCCAATCATTTTCGTCAAACAGGAACATATTCTCAAAATGTTATTCTATTCTGAGCATGAACGTCTTCGGAAGTATGGCCAAAATTTGTTTGAACGTGTAAAGTGTATAGTATAAAAGTCCACCGTCTAATTAGGGGCTGATTTAATCGAACGCGCTCTGCGGGGATGGCTTTCGAGCAGAATGGAAAATCGCGAGGGTGAAAAGGGGGCCAATGAGAGATCGATGGAAAATCAGATGGATGCTTACCGATCACTGTGAGATTGACTTTGCTGTTCCTAGTCGGCGACTGCTTGAAATCGACTCTGCATCTGTAAACGGCGGCGTCGCTCTCATAGACGTTCTCGAGGGTGAGTTTCGCCGGTTGGTCGGTGTATCTGAAGAAGGCACGTTTGTCGAGGCTGATATTCTGCCAGTGTTTTCCTTGTTCCACGTTGGTTTGTCCTCTCGAGTCGAAACTGCAAACATTTGGGCGGTCGTGTATAGGCAACAGCGACACAGAGTTCGAGGAACAAGATGCAAACGCTTTTCGTCAGCCACGCCGGAATAACTAATGCCGGCCCGGTTTGCTCGCGAGCAAATTGTTTCCCGCATTTCACTAGGACCCCGTACAACCTCATAAACCAGTACAAGAAACGCAACACGAATTCGACACCGATTTATACCGATCTCGAACCGATCGTTACTAAAATCATCGTCTGAACTTCACAATTACTTACGTTATGTTTAGACATTATTATATAATAATACCGACGTGAATATAAATGTACGGTGCTACAATTAATTTTTTCCAACGTTAATAAGTAACGTTTGTCAAGGTTTATTCGAGGCAGTTCCGAAAGATTTTAAACAGTGCACAGCAACATTGTGCCGCCGAATAAAGGAGAAAAGGTAAGAAATTCGTTCCGTCGTACATTTCACCGAGCCAAACCAGTTGCAGGGCTTTCTCCCGGTTTTCTTCTGTAACACGAAGTACGAAGGTTTCATATTTAAGAATACCTCGACCGAGACCCGGCGGATTCACTCTATGTAACATTGCAAGAGCAAAGAAAGATTTCAGCGTAATTATACGACGTTCGTCACCGCCGTATTATCTTTAGAAACGCGAAGAAAGCTCTTCAGCAAATAATTTCGTGAGTCTGAATCGTTTTAATTGCGACTTTTCAGTTTTGTGTGCATTGCCTTTCGGACGTTCAGCGTATTCAAAACATGCTCGACGACGGTCCAACTTGTAGCTTTGTTTCCATAGAGTTGCGTTTATTTCGATAATGGCGGGATAAAAACACAAAGAAGTTTTAATAATGTAGGATAATTTGCGTTAAATTCACTGGAAACCGCTGTTCAGCTTTCTATAGTTGTATACTTTCGTTTATTAGTATTTTATAATTTTTCTACTAAATGTGCACCGTATAGGATGAAAGCGTTTAAGAATAAAAAAGATGGTATTTATAGGGTAATAAAATGGTAAATACGATTAATCTTGCACACGGTGTTTCAGATTGTACAAGCCTCGGGGGTGAACGTAATATTTAATTAGAGTTTCTTGAAATCGATCTATAAATCTGCGTGTTTTCACGAATGCCGGTCGTTTACTCGTAATTCCTCTGGTAAATGCATGTTGCTCTGATTTATTCGTGACCAGGCACACTTAGTCATCGACGGCAGCTAAGCTGGCGATCGTGATACATCATAAATCATTGCGAGATTAATAGACCGATTAACTGGTCGTAACGTCAAAGTAAATGACTAATAAAAGAGTGGATAAGGAAACTCGGTACCTTGTTCGAATTAATATTGCATTAAACACGTTTGATCGTACACGATGTAATTTATGCAGCCCCGTGGGAGCAACAAAATTCGTTCGCTTTTTTGTGCCGATATCGATGACGCGAAACAGGTGAAATTACACCGCCTTTATTTACCATTAAAACGATAGTCGATCTGTACCGACACATGAGAAACGCTTTGACAGATTTCATATGCTTATACATATACTTGTTATGAAATAGAAACTTGGTTTTTGTTCGAAATTATTACCAAATTCGTCTAATCTTTATTCTATTTTGAATTTCATCCACTCATTTTTCTCATAATTGCATAAATTACGCAGTCCATCGATTACCTATTTTACTAGGTCTCGAAGTAATAACTTTCTTGATGTCAGTATTATTAGAGTGGGTAAAGAACTAAAAACAAATTGGTTTTACAAAACTAGCTGGTCTGGCAGATGCGTAAATTTTTATTCTTTCCATCCGTTACAATATAAGATAGGTGTTGTCAATGGTCTTATTGATCGTGCCAATCTTTTTGCAAATCCTGAATTCAGATCAAACAATCTGTCACTCATAAGGAATGTACTTAAACATAATGGATACCCTGCAAATTATTTTCCTACAGGACTCCTCACCAACTCTTAATGTTCCAATCGTTGCAAGTCAACAGCACTCTAGGTCAAATTTGTGTATTTTTTTCTGGAGAATCCAAATCTGCAATGGAAAATGGAGGTTCCCATTTAAGTTATTTTTTTGGTATAATTGGATGTCCCCCTTCGCGACGAACAACTTTCATTACCCACTTGTTTTGATCCGATGCATAGTTCTCGACATATTTCAATGCCTTTAGATAAAATTACCACCCTGTATATATATATATATATATATATATATATATATATATATATATATATATATATATATAGGAAATATTCATGTCTACAAGACAATATATATATATTGTCTTGTAGACATAAATATTTCTTTTGAAAAAGGTTCAGAAGTGAACCGAAACGTTAGGAAAGAAGAAAAGATTATTGCAAAATTGCTAGATTTACTAAGTGATCGAAACGGTAACGCCGAAAGTATCATTAAATTAAGTAGCTATAACGTAAAATTCGAAAAATATGAATCGAGTTCTGGCATTTGTGGAATTTATTTGAGAAGCTCGCTGGAGGGCGAATAAAATGCCTAGTGCTTTAGATCTCAATTATTATCCAATTAGACGGCCCGATTTCGTAGCAAAGACATAACGCTGACAATTCCGTTAAGAAGATTACCAATCTCGAAGCGAGGGTTTCGGAATTTCAAGGGAATCATGTAGAAAGGCTGGCATATTCGCGCAGATACGCGGAAGTGCACGTCGAAGTGTCTTTTCGGAATCAGGACGAGGCGTGGGCGGAGGAAATGCAAGCGAAACTTTCATATTGCCTCCGCTAAACTCATGCGGAACGATCAATCGGGGAAAACACGTCCGGTTATCAAGGAAAAGCGGAGAGACCGAGCAAGAAAACGAGGGAGTGAGGGAGAGAGAGAGAGAGATAGCTGAGAAGAGAGATAAAGAGACATAGAGGGATGAAGAGAGAGAAAGAGAGTCACGCGAGATTCCCGAGCCACTTTACCGTCTAATATCTGGCTTTTACGCGACGGTACTTTTATTACCGGGGCCCGTTGGTTATGCCGGCAACAGGATCTAACTAAATTTATGGCGTATCGATGGCGCGAGAGCTTTCTTAAAGGGATCAAAGCGCCATCTACCCCTGAAGAAATTTTCTCCCAACGAGTTATTTACATTTTCTTGCTCTATCCTGCCTCCAGCTCTTCGCCTTCCTACCAGAGACGCTATAAATACAGCGATCGAATCTTCCACGGGACGATGGCTCCCTTTTACGAGCGATTATCGATCACGCCACACCGCCAATGTTTATGCGAATTCACTGTTCACCGTAATGTATGCGGCGTTTATCTCTAGCTCTGGGCAAGCTCTACCGTTTATAGAGACCCAGCTTTCGCGGAAGAATAACAAACTTTTTGCTCTTTAACTCTGATATTCGAACTTCGTGCTAATTCCTGTCGTATTCAATCTCGTATCTAATCTTGTGGAACCTGCAACAAATTCTTCTTGACGGGAAGATTGTTTGTTGTTTAAGCTGAAGTCAAATGATCGCAATATCCGCCATAAGTTCGCGTGTTGGCTGTTATTGACGACGACGTAACGCGACGAGAGAGAAATTCTGCACCTCCTAATAATTAACCGCAACCGTTTTTCTTATCTCTCGCATACGGTTGTCTCGCGAGGCGCGACATTTCCCGCGAGCATTCCGAGCGCCGAGCTGCGCAATCAACGTGCTACCACATTCTGTCAGCGTTATTATGCCCAGCTATTTGTTACCGGGCCGGTTATCACGGGATTTTTTTCAAAATGTTTACGAGCGCTAACGCGTCTCCGTGTGTTACGCGCTCGTTCCGTGGAATGCGCTGCCATTTCCCCTTTATTCGCCTCATTGCGAACCCCTTTCATGCCATTCAGTTTTTGTAAACGGGGCCAAACGATGGCACGCTAACCACCTGCCATTTCTAAAATGAAAATATTCCTGTAACGTCGCTGATGTGCCCGTCGACTGAGATTAAACGCTCGTTCTCGAGTACTCGTGCAATATATCTGGCGAGTTTTGCGATCACGTGGATGCGCGATGTGCGAACAAAAATAGTAATAATTCGTGGCTCGTCTAAACGATTGCAATTGCATTGAGAGTGTGCGGCGTTCTTATGGTCAGAGTGGACAAAAGTCTGTTCTTGACGAATTCTTATAGGAAATTTCACGCTGATCATGAATATACCATATACTAGGGGTCCCTGAATAGAATTTAACAGTTTTTTTCCGCAAAATACCGTTTTTTCGAAGTTTTTTGAGCGTTTTTGCGTGAAAAAACGGTTAAACTCCATTCAGTGACCCTTAATACATGGTATATTCGTGATCAGCGTGAAATTTCCTATAAGACCTCGAAGTATCTTTCTTTCGTTTGGGATCACACTGTATATTCCAAGTGATGGAAACAGGGATCAGTTAAGAAAAATTGCTCTTCAATGCATCATCTACAAAAATAAGGGAACACGACCAAGAATTAAATTGAATTTTATTCAAAATTGAATTTCAAATAATATTTTATATACATTATAACAATAATAATGGACAGAATATGTAGGTAACTTCACAATAATAAAGGCATGCCTATTTACATAACATAGGCCATAAACTATACCTATGAAGTAGATATTTATAAAATCACTAATTATATACACTAATTTTATAACAGAAGAAATTTTGAACGAATAGCTTCAAATTTTGGGGAAAAATATTATTAATAATTTAACTAGATTCGGTATTTTATGGAGAAACGGAGAAAAAATTATTTTCTTTTTTTCAGTGCATTTTAATATAAGCGTGGTTTTTAAAAAGTTTTTTATATATTTTATTTTTTACTTTTATTGTCATCGGAAGCAAGTGTGTATATAAAATTTCAGTAAGATTGGTCTATGGGAAGAGGCTTAAAATTCGATTACAATATTTGTCGCATAAGCGTGGTAAAAAATGGGACACAGCCGTTCAAAGCAGTTTGAAGTAGGAAATGTTTACATATTTGTGAAGTATAGTAGTTGTGAAATCGTAATATATCAAAATTTTCGACTTTTGTCCACAGGCGGCCGCGGCGTGAGGATTCGAGGATGTCTTCGGTTAAGGCATTTTGGAGGAACTGCCCCGAAGTGGTTTAATCAACAAACAGCGGGTCTCTGCGATTAAACTCGACTCAGGATAAACATTCGTGCCCGTTAATCCCATCGAATCGCCGTTCATAATGAAGTTACATCGTTTGCCTGGGAAACCCACAGGATTATCAATCCGGTAAAATGAACCGTGAGGTCGGGGCCGGGGCTCGAACTCGATTTTTCTGGGGGTTGGCCGCGCGGCCACATCGTTTCGCCCCGAGAGTTCGATCCACGGCCTGATTTCGTCGTGCAAACCAATTATTCCGCTGTTACGCGTTAAAGTTCACGGTTAATTAGATTTCGGCCAGCAAACGGCCGCTTTGAACAGCCAAAATCACGCGCACGGCAAAGGGGTGCCGGCCTGAAGTCGACTGCGCAACCGTTCAACGTTCGACACTTCTTTGTCGTTCCTGTTGAACGGAATTCAACTTACAAATACAAGGCATACTAGGTATTTCCTTAAATTAGCTTCTCGACTTTTATCTCGTTAAATATTAGGCGTAAAAATTAATGCGTGGCCCTCGGGATCGATCAGTAATTTTATTTTAGATCCACAATTTTCAAATCGATAATCAGTAGTCATTTATAAGATGGGGTAAATATGTGGAAACTTGTACATCTAATTTTGATTTCAAGGGGTGAAGATTAATTTATGGAGATTCGAAGGCAACAATTTTTGTTCCCGGTACTTTCCGCAGCGATGAGGAATCGAGAGTCGTAAATTCGCGGATGTAATACTGCAGCCAAGTTACTTATGCGCACCGCGAGAAATACTGCCGTGTCCATAATTTCACCGTGGGATACCTTTAAGCTCGGCGCAATTCATATATCAGCTTGCGGGACAGAGAAACTGCCTGTGGCGGCGGTACAAGGGAAGAAAACGGCCCAATTGGAGCTATACAATTAGACCAAGGAGTGCGCGTTCATTTTTCTTAAGTAGCATCCTAGCATGCGCATCAGGAAGTAGTTTGTCCCTCGGTGTGCTTAATATATTTTACCCAGAAGCAGATAAAAATTTGTGTTACACACATTTCTACGATGTAAATGGTACAGCAGGCAATTTTCTTTTCTCTGGCCACCGGCTGTTAGTAATATGTACTTAACAAATTGATCAACGCTTCCAGTATACAAGGTGTTTCGTCTAAAACAGGACACCTAAATATCTCCTCTATCTCTGAAAATACAAAAAATGTTTCTAGCGTAATCTAAATGGAGTCAAATGATGAAAGAATCGTTTTTTATAAATTGTAATTTTTTAATCGTTTTTTCAAGATCACTCGTGTTTTTTTACATATATACACACATTTTTTGTTGTATGTTATAGCAAACATTATTGTGCATTCATCCATGTTTAATAGCACGACCTTGGAAGGACATAATTTCGAACATTTATGGCAGTAACAAATGGGATTATTTACAAGTTCAAGTTGATAGTCGAATTTCTGTTACCGTTGAAATCTGAAATGTCGCTGAAAGTAAGTTCTGCATTAATTAGCAAATTTTAGAGTTCACGGTCATTTCAAGGTCGTGCTATTAAACATGGATGGTTGCACAATAATGTTTGCTATAACATACAACCACAACAAAATGTGTGTATATATGTAAAAATACACGAATGACCTTGAAAAACCGATTCAAAAATTACAATTTATAAAAAACGATTCTTCCATCTGATTCGTCTTTTGAAACCATTTAGATTACGTTAGAAACATTTTTTGTATTTTCAGAGATAGAGGAGATATTTAGGTGTCCTGTTTTAGACGAAACACCCTGTATACTAAAACTGAAAAGCACAATTGAGGGACACCGATGAAGCTGTTCGATGCTCGACAAAAAGAATGCGCTTTAAAAGAACACTCTGTTCCGCACAAGATCGCGATCTAACCGCTCGAAACAGTATCACAGGCTCCTAACCACCAAAAGGCAGCTGTAAACCACGAAGAGGCGTATGAAGTGATCAGTAAAATGCTTAAGACACCCCGTGCCCCGTTCTAAACAACTCCGAAACGATCTGGGGATTGCAACTGGCATCCCTTTGCGCATCGGCGAAGCTTTCATCCCCATGGTTTCTCCACGGAGAAAGAGGAATAAAAACGCGGGGAGAAGATATAAGACGTTTCTTTATTCTTTTCGTACACAAGCCGGGGTGAGGTGCTGCAGGGGGTGGCATAAAAACACCGTCTGCGGGCTCGAAGGAAAATAAACTCGACCCTGGAAACCTCGAGTTCTCGGTTTTAATAAAACACCGGATTGTAAGCCCTGCCGCGTCGTGACAGACGTATTACTTACATGAACGCGCTGCGATACCGCCGCCATAATTTCGTGGCTCTCGCGATTCGATGTTGAAAGGGCTGAAACGGGGGAGAGAGGACAATCCATTTTATGGATTATTACTCGAGAATTTTTCAAGATACCGTTACGAAAAAGTGACTACATGCTGTTCGATGTATGTACTTTTCTGGAAACTGAGTTCCAAGCATAATACATTCGAAATGAAAAGCTCGCGAAAGCAACTCCAGCGAAAGCGGCTCCAGAACTCGAAATCCGGCAGGATTCACGGTCGTTCGGCTCCGCGCCGTCGAATTTACACGATCCAGATCCCCCCGGCTCACTTATAAATCTTCCCCGAGACCCGATGTCCCGTAATTCCCGTTCTAATTTATATTTCTATATATCTCAATACAAAAAGAACCGGCCGCATTACTCTCACTTTGCGATTTCAACGCGGAACAAACTGACTGCGCCGCGTCCTCTGTATTACACATTGTCCGCGGCGACACTGAATCATATTGTCCCGTAGATTGTACAACGTCACGTGTATCCGCGAGTTGGTTTACTGTTACTAATAAATCCATTCATTTGACAACTGCGTTGCCGTTGGCCTGCTCCCTTTATGCGATACGATTCGCATACGTCCCGATCGTTCTTAAATGAACGTTGCATTCATTTCGGCCTTGGTTCGATTCTCATGACAAAACTGCGGATTTTATGCATTTATGGCGAAACCGAGTAGGCGCGATTTAACACAGCGAAAAGATCAAACAAGCTTCAAGAACATCGATATATTGTAATTATTAGACTGCGGATTTTATGCATTAATGACAGAAAGTGGTACGTACAACTTAAAACAGTGGACGTATTAAAAAGATTGAAGGCCACCAGTGTATTAGTTTCACCTTAATAAGATAATCAAAAGAAGAATTAAATTTTTATTTGACTCCTGTGTCTTGCAATCAATGCAAACATTTCTTATTTTAAATATGTGATGGTATTGGCGCACAGGTTCGATCAGTGATAAACACAAGCAATTTTGCAAATTAATTCAAAAACTCAACGTTTCGATCCTGATGTGGATCATTCTCAAGAGTAAATTTTGCGTCTGAAAAATAATGCGAATATAATATATGTTACCAGTAAAAATAATATGAAGATACCAAATAAACCTTTTCTTATTTCTTATTTTGCATGGAGATCCGCAGTCTAGTAATTATTAATGAGGAAATAAATGTTTATTTAGCTCGACACGTCTATACACGATCGAAATCAGATGTAACGCTTCCTGTCCACGCTGCAATTGTTTCACACCAGCCACGCGTCTGTTCCGTACGTTCCCAAATGAAGGTTTTATTTTTTTTAGGCGCTCCGCCCGACCCCGTATAACCAAAATCTCGTATTTACTTGGCGGTATTATTACAACGAAATCGATCGGGTGCTCTCTATCCGCAGGGCTCAAAGCGGTTAATATCAATCCGGGTGAACCGACGCGGCGGCCGCCGCGATAAAACTCTCCGCGCAAATATTTACCGATCCGGAGTGATCGAAAAACTAGCTCGCCCCGAAATCCCCGGTCAAACTTGGGGGAAATCTCGGCTACAGCGAGGTGGAGAGAGGGCATGGATCGAAGCGATCTATGGGCGATCGGATCGCGCGATTCACGATTATACGCCGCGTCTGGGCAGGTGTTCCACGCCTTTTTCTCTTTGCACGGTAGCGGAGGACGCCGCGGGCGCCGAGAGGCTTGCGGCGATCCGAAAACCGGTCTTCGAGGACATCCCTGTGCTTATGCTTCGTGTCGACTTGACGATTTCACTCCTGACAATTTCAATGATTAGCTATTATGTCCAGTTTCCATGCTGGCAACCGGCTATTATCATACAGTAGGACTGTACTTATAATAGTCTCGGTAAAATCGAACTAGCGAGAACACGAGACGATGTTGTCTAAAACTGTTTCTTATGTGTAGAAGCGGTATAATTTTCAAGAGCCACGTCGTGTGGACACGTAGCATAACGCCGTGGATCGTTCGAGATCGTCAGAGGTTCTGACACCGTGTGAACGGGTTTCCTTCGTTCTACTTTCTTTGGAATTTTCCCGACTGAGTGGATTTGCGACGCGAATCGACCACGTTTTAACGCGTTGCCAGCGAAAACGTGCTGCAATGGTTTTCTTTTCTATACGACCGCCTTTCAGACTACAAATTTCACGTAAAACCTTGCATAAAAAATAAGTGATAATCATTCGAATATTCTGAATGTCTTAGATTTAGTTTTAACCCTCATCCGTCCCTCATTTCGCGAACTGAATCTGTCCCTCGGTGTCAAATTGACACAGTGGCAAAATATCGACGAAATAACAAGATAGAAAGTTATTTTTCGATATTTTTGTATTCAAATGGATGCGTTAACATCTGCATCTTAGTTTTTGCACAATTTTCGCATAAAGTAAAGCGATGTGTGGGACGTATTGCTTGTTTGGACAAATCACATCGGGCACTATGTATATTAGCATTCGGTCATTTCTCACATATGTAACACCGGGCTCGTTTTTTTGTTGGTGGAGTATGCATTATACGATTACTACAAGACGGTACAATCACTGTTGGTATACCCTTTATTTGTACA
The DNA here is from genome assembly GCA_933228785.1 of Lasioglossum pauxillum. Lineage (NCBI taxonomy): Eukaryota > Metazoa > Arthropoda > Insecta > Hymenoptera > Halictidae > Lasioglossum > Lasioglossum pauxillum. The sequence goes on along the minus strand of OW121701.1, from coordinate 23,891,485 downwards.
ACAAGTGCAGTCGCATTAGATCCTCGCGGTAGATGTGTGCGAAACGTAATACATATACGAATGCACCAAAGAATGTCCAATTTCAATAAAAAAAAGGCGTCGACGATATTTTTTATTTTTATTCCACGTTGCATTGAGTGAAGGAAATATTATAAAAGCATTGCATGCTGATATATCTAACATATTAGCAACAATTGCCATTGGTCATCTATTTGTTTCGCGCTTACATCTGTATGTGCCCACCATCTCCATATCATCGAGGACATCGACGCGACGCCTCCTTTCGTAGCATTATAATACTTTATTATTTCAGGATTTTTTATCTACTTCACTACTCATTTGCTTTGACGTATGGTATGTACTAAGTAGAATAACAAATCGTCTTCTTTTTGTCACATAAGACACCATTGTACCTTTTAGTATGTGTTCAAAAACAAACTCCGAATGATGAAGTGGCTTCTTCTTCGTATCGAGTAAAATTTGTGGAATTTCTTTTCTATTTTTTCGTATGGTCCTTACAAGCGTCATCTTTTGTTTTTGTAATATAATTACTAATTCGTGTGAAGTAAAAAAATTGTCACACATAACATTGCGTCCACCCAAACCTTCAACTAATTGTAGCACTACGCGTTGACCCTGCTTTACTTCTGTGTGGCAGTTTCGATCGCGTCCCGTGTAAATTTCCATACTATATGAGTAATACGTTTTCTTAAGAGTACATGTGTCATATTGACACACATGGACTCTTTCGTAACAAATTCGACTTGCAGTTTTGACATTATTATTTTCCATGAACAATGCTAGGGATATGTGTTTCGCATTAAAAAAATAAAAGTCACAAACTTTCGGGGAAATTTACCGACAAATAACAGAACAGTACCCCTTAATTCGCGAAAACTGTGTCAAATTGACACGAGGGACGGATGAGGGTTAATAAAATACGGATCCACGTTTCTTACTTAAAATTGTGGAAATTCTTTGCGAACACGGGTGAAACCGAAGATTAGCCATTTTTTAATCAAATATTCCCAAAGTAGTAAATTTTGTTGAATAATTCCTCTTGATAATATGCAGGGTGTACATGTAAACAGATAACATAAACAATGGTCATCCGCTCTAGGAATGAATCTACACATCTGGATCGGTGGACATTTGTAAGAGAAACTTGCCACAAAATTGTTTATAACAAAGAAAATTGTTGGTAAAGTTTTTTTTTACATCAACACCTTCCACTCATCGGGAAAAGAAAAAGTTTGAAAGAAGTCGCATGTCGCAAACAAACAGTTATTGAGATATAAGCTGTTAAAGTTTTTGTAAAATTTGATTGTGTGGAGTTATACGTATACATAGACAAAAGCCTACTACTACAGTCCACCCAACCGTGTCGATGCGACAGAACATAATCGTGTGCGTGCCTCGACAAACGAAATTTAAAGGGACATTCGTCGCTAGGCCCGTAGACATCATCGTCTCTCTGCCCATTCGGATCATAAATTTGAAGTTGCAAAATTTGAAAGAATACCTTATATCCACTGTTACAAGAATATTAAGGGGGATCTATACCCAATGAAGTAACTAGAAAGGAACTAGAATCTTACTAGATTTTGGGTCAAAACATGGGTTTACGCGCGGCGATTTTTTGTCCTTATTTGAGCGGATTTTGGACTGGGTGAGGACTCATTCTATAGAGGAAGGTTAAATCCGACGCGCTCTGCTATTGATTTAACGAGATTATGTTTATATCTAATAATATGAGTGCCCAAAGTAGAGAAAAAATCTAGAAAAATAACCGCAGATTTCAATGTATTTTCCTGTCTCAAAGAGATTTTTCTGACTGATATGATGAGCAGAGCGCGCCGTGATGAACCTTCCTCTATCAAATGAGCCTTTGTGTAGCTCAAAATATGCTCGTATAAGGACAAAAAATCGCCGCACGTGATTTCATTCACATTAGCAGAGATTTCCCCATATTACGTTCATGAAGACAGAGGTTATCTCTGATGTAGAGCCAATCTAGAGCCAATTTCATTTCAGTTAGTTTACACGAGATGGTGCCTAGTCAGAAGGACTGTCAATCAGTGCTGCGATATTGTGCAACATTTCACTGCTGCACTGCTGTCAATGTGGAATCATAGCAAAACTGACACAGACGAGGTACATATTCTCATCGGTGGCACTAATATTAGTGCGACCTGCCCTGTATAACGGCATTCGCGACGAGATGAATAGAATATGGAAATAGCAAGCAACTCCATCTCGTGTTCATTATGCAGTTGCGTGTTTATCAATGTTACCAAACTTTTTTTCTGCACAGAGGTTGATAACATTGATAAATACCCCAAAATCCGAGGGTATAGATCCCCCTTAACACTAATCCTACCGATCATAAAAAGTGACTGATGTGTATAGTATTATAAAAATAACAAGATTAAATTTAGTTATATTTTGTGCGATTTTTATTATACACAGGGTGTTCGCGATAATTTGGACCAGCGTTTTTTTTTGTAAACGGTAAACATTAGAAAAAAACTGAAGACGACGAAGTTATAGTATATTTTACTAGCAATGTGATAGCGTATCTACATTTTTTTATTTCTAATATTTTTCTTAACATAGAGGTGACCTTCATTTTTTTTAATGGAATGCTACATATTTTTTTACATCATGTAAAAGCGGGAATTAAGACAATTTTAACCATGTAGTATAGTATAGTCTTCAGGGTCATACGAGGGCAGTATGGCCCTTGGAAAGCACAATGGGAGTCACATTGAACACGAAATGTAGTCTTATGAATACAACATAAGTAAATACAATATTACAAAATGTTAAATTTATTTCTTTCATTTCTGCCCTTGTATGACCCTGAAGATTATACTATACTACATGGTTGAAATCGTCTTAATTCTCACTTTTACATGATGTAAAAAAATATGTAGCATTCCATTACAAAAAAATGAAGGTCACCTCTTGTTTAAGAAAAATATTACAAGTAAAAAAGATGTAGATACGCTATCATATTGCTAGTAAAATATACTATACCTTCCTCTTCGGTTTTTGTTTCTAATGTTTACCGTTTACGAAAAAAACGCTGGTCCAAATTATCGCAAACACCCTGTATAATGCATATTGGAATCAAAAGATATATTCAATAAATTCCCATGAAAACACCTTTACAATTTCAATAATCGTCAAATCAAAGATTTAAGTAGGTCATTCGACCCCCCGTGGTAGGTTTAAGGGGCTTGTTCACGATCAAGCATTTTGCGCAACAATGCCTATTACGCAACATGATTGATTGTGAATGATAGTGATTGACTAATTGCGCAACCTGTTGCGTAAAATCAGAATTTCCTGATATTTAGTGTACAACAAACGGGTTGCGTTTGTATTGTGTTGTACTGTGAATGGCAGTGTTGCACAAATATTGTCAGACGAGTCTCATCACTACGGAGTGAAAAACTTGAGTGATTTCTCAAATTATGTGTCAACGTGAATACAATTTGGATTTGTGTAATATCATGCTGCACAATAACTCTTGCGCAACATACTTGATTGTGAATAGGCCCCTTTAGTGTTAATCCTGTATTACAAAATGTTATCGTACCTCACCATTCCGCCAGCGGATTAGGTGATATACCTGTAAAGGACGTTATAGCAAGCAAAAAACGCATGCGAATCTTCAACCCCGACAGATGGACAACACGTGCAACGCACCCATCGAATCTTCGAGCCTTATACCCTTATAAATCACGTTATTGACAACCGAAGACAATTCCAAAAGGAATTGGACACACCCCCGTCCAATTAACAAACCAGGTTACTGGTATTCCAGTAGATTTGTACCCGGGGAGGCTGCAGATCGAAGTTTCGATCCTATAGGATCAATGATTCAGGAGTTATGCTTGCTTAAAGTTGTGCACTTTTCAGTGTTTTTGACAATTGAGGGCGCCGCCATATAGGTTTGTAGTGACGATCGTGCGCCGCTTACCGAGCAGAACCGCTAGATGGCAGCACGGGTACGCGTTAATGCTGATAATATAGAGCGGGCATTGGAATTGTTGTTTGAATTTTGAATGACATGGCCACGAGGTTGCGTTTTAACTGGTCTAGGTTAGGTTTTTGTTTATATTTTCCGCGATAGTTCTTCTCCAACATTTTCTAAGATATTTTCGTCTATGTTAACGATATTACTGTGTGGCGGATGTAGATATAAAGATAATGTAGATTTCTGATGTAGATATGAAGATAATCTAGATTTCTGTTAATGTTAATTGTATCAATTAATTTGTTTATTCTGAGGTTGTTAACACTTATTTTGTTTTTGGTTTCCTACCAACAAATCTATTGATATAATAAAATTATACCAGATTCAAATAAATATTTCAAGAAGTAACGCGTCATTTTATTTTGAGGACTATCTTTCACCTCTACAACTGTGTGCCCGTGCTGCCATCTAGCGGTTCTGCTCGGTAAGCAGCTCGCGATCGTCATTACAAACCAATATGGCGGCACCCTTACCTGTCGAAAACACTGCAGATTGCTCAACTTTAAGCAAGCATAACTCCTAAACCATTGATCCTACAGGATCGAAACTTCGATCTGCAGCCGCCCCGGGTACAAATCTACTGGATTACATACCAAATACAAAATAATTTATAAGAGAAAGGCACAAATTTTGAGTCCGGTAAAGTAAAGTTTACCCATTTTCTTTGTTATAAACAATTTTGCGGCAAGTTTCTCTTACAAATGTCCAGAGGTGTAGATTCACCCCTAGAACGGGTGATTATTACTTTTTATACGTCCTGTAAACTGCTATTCGCAATTATTTTTTAATCTTCGTCTACTAATTTTCACCACGAATGCGTAAAATGCGCAGTCTGCTTATTAACAAGCACGCGTACGGTAATCTGGACGTTTCGATTCTTTTTCCATCGAATTCAACAGCGTTTCTGAAAGAAGTAAAAGACCGAATCTGCCAATTAGTTATTGAAAACGCTGGCGAACGGAGCACTGTGAAGCGCGGTAAAACTCGAGCAGGCTGGAACGTTAACTTTTATTCTGTTGTTAAGCCGATCGCAGAGAGCATCGGCGGGAGAAAACACGTTCCTGTTTAATCTTCGTTCAGTCCGCGAGAAACGTGCGGGCGCCCATTAAAATTCGTAGTCTACTTACAGCACACGTTCGACAGTGTAATTAGCAAAATATAGTAAGACCGTAGAGCGTGGATAATGAAATACAAACAGAGAGAACGGAGCAACACCAGAACAGAGAAATAGAGGAGGAGAGGGGAGAACGAACTGGCAACATTTCAGACGTAAAATTCGCTCGGCGGAAATGAATTTATGGGAAGAATGCTGCGAGAAAGTGGATTGCCCGCAATGCAGCATTTATCCGGGGAATTTCAAAGTGGCTCCGTTAACGCGATGAAAGGCCGAAAACTATTCCAATTGCTCCCGGAACCGATGAAAGATCGCGGGATTCACCGTTGTAGCCCAGGGTCGCCGAGCTGTCTTTTATTCCTGAGGCACACCGGGCTTCTCCCGGTTTCACTTTCTCAAAATGTTTGCCCACGGTAAATATCATTCGCCACGCCTTAGGTATATCCCGGAAAACTGGAGCATCCTGCATCACGGTTACCATGTACCCCTCAAACTTTCAAAGTATTCCACCGGATACATCTCTCTGCGGTCGCGCCCCGAAACAACGCGGTTCTTCTTCTTTGTTCCAGATGCCGGTCTGGATTGTGGTCTGCATTTTTTATGGGACATTTTTTCGCTGCACTCTTTCGCCTCGTTTCAATCCTTGTAGCATTCGGAACATTCTTGTTGAACGATTCAACAATTTTTGGGCAATTTTTGAACAGTTTTTCTACAAATACATGCATAAACATAGCCTACGAACGTTCACGCAAATTCCCATTTATTTAATGTAATCGTTGCAACCATTGTTCTTAAGTTTTGTTCAGCATCTTATCCGGCTAAACCGTTTTGCTTCGGATGTAAGAAAACAAATGGAAATTCGGTGGGAGTTTTTTCGCAGCGCTCGGCCAGCGAGATGCGAATTTGCGTAAACGTTCGCAGTCTGGATGGAAGTGGCGCAAGTATAAATTTACCTGTATATCGGTGTGTCTGCGTCCCCCTTGTACCAAATAACTAGATGTAGCTTGTCTCCGGAGACCGGCGGTTCCACGTCGCACGGTAACTGAGCAATTTCACCTGCCACTGCCTCCGCATCTATCATTGTCACTGTAATGACAAAGACAAGCCGTGAGTCAAGGTATATCATATAATAAGAAAACGACGGTGGCTGGAATTTGTATCAGGCATTCCGGCTTAAACGGTTTCGCGGAATGCTATTCGCACGTTTTCATGCGACAGGATGCATCTACCCCGCTTTCCTAGGACGTTGTCGATGTTGCCGTGAAATTATCAAGTTCTCAGTTACACGGTGCACTGTAATCATTTCGCTCCGTCAAAGTTTGCAACTGCTTCTTGCACGATAATCATTTCCTTCGGCCAGCGAAACGAGCGTTGAAACTGCAAACTGTACCGATTTTGCATAATTCGAACCGTCAAGCTACTATATTTGATCGTTTCATCTCCTTTCTTTATGAAAATGCACCGCTACTGTTCGTAAACACATAAGATGGAGTGAGGAAAGTCCGTTAATTGGTTATTTTTAATATAGTATGAACGAAATTTCTCTAGCTTGTATTTATTAATGTAGTATAAGTTAGAATGAACTATTCTACATAGATGTCGCCCAAGAATAATGGTGTTTTCCTCGTTTAAATCAACCAATGCCAAACAGTCACGTGCGAGGTACACGTACAACTTTGAGGTTACCCTGAACGTGCAATAGTTTACAAAGTTATTAATACACTCCTCAAAAGAATTAAGGGATCACTTGTGCGAAACCGAAAAATTGGTCCCACTTTACGTGATCATAACTCCGTCAAAAATTGCCGTATCGATATCGTTAAACAATGGTTTCAAAGCGTGAAACCTCTAGTTTCAGATGCTCTGTTTCAAATTGTAGCTATGTTGGTTTTTTACAAAGTTATAGCGAGATGAAGACAACATTGACGGTTAACAAAAATTTTGTAAAACTTTGGAACATCACACGGGGATGGATTCAGTTATGGCGCCTACTTCAAAAGAATGAGTATAGGCGCAAGGATCCAATGCGTCACGTTTGGCGCATGCGCCATAGGTTGGCCACCCCTGGCGTAAAGACCGGGCCTTAAAAGTAACTATGTACATGTTCCCTTATAAAAATGACAAGATTGATTTTATTTAGACTTTGTGCAGCATCTATTATAATACATGCTTTACTAAAAATATTTATACAATCAATTCTTATAAAACCATTTTTATTATTTCAATAATTGTAAAATAATAAATCTGGAACCAGTCAATTTGACCGATGGTGGCAGGTTTAGTGTTAATTGCATTGTTAATGAACTTCAAATTGTATACAGTTTGCAGCTGCTCAATCAGAATCGTGACACTGGAATTTCATGTTTCTCCTCGTTTTCTTGAATCAATAATACTGCAGGTAAGTACGTGTTTCAATTAATTAACTTCGGCTGAGCCGGTTTTCACCAGAAAATTGCATTAGTTACGAGAAGCATTTTGCGTACACTGCTAATTAAGTCGGAATGTATTACGCAAACGTGTGAAACTTCGTTAATTAAGTGTGGTAGTTTCGGCTTTTACTTTCGCCATTTAAATTGCGATTGGCTAAATAATAGCGCGGAGCGTTATTAATTGCTAGTGACGACTGCTTGTCTTGATAAAGCGATCGAAATAAGCGGATAATTTTTAACGTTGACAAACAGTGTGCTGTCTAAACACCTGTGTATATTTCAATTATTATCTAATAATTACGTTAGAATGTACTGATGTGTGCCTTCGCGAGTGCTGCCCTCATAGGACATACATTGCGAAAACAATGTCGCGCGATTCGAGCGATTCGCTCTCTAGTCTCCGGGATCTCATCGAGTACGCATCGATCGCGTATCACCTCGCGTCGAATATTCAAGTCGTGTTAAATAAATATATATTTCTGTATATTAACCTACATGTGGTTGTGTTTCACTAAACCTGCTGGCGTGAATAATCCCTGACAAATTAAAACACTTTTGTATCGCAGCGCACTATTTGTTAAATAGCGAGACAATTAATTTCGGACTGTGCCAGTGTATTTTATTGATTAATATCGAGTGCAGTAATCAAATTCGCGCGTAATCGAATAGCAATTACTTTGGCGTCCCGTTCAGGGTGCACTGTGTGCAACATTCTAATTATGACGTCATTAAGTATTTAAATGACTCGATAACAGTCAACTAGTGAAAATAAATTGCATAGTTTAATGAAGATGCGGCAGGAAGCCTGCGTCGAAAAAAAAGAAAAAAATTAAAAACATGGAAATTGTAAATTCGCACGACGAAAGTTTCTCGTTAAGCTGGAACCGCGTTAAATAAATTCCGTTGATTGCTCGGTTACGTCAAATATTAATTTTCATTGCATATATCAGTCCTAACCACGGTGATTCACTAGCAGCGATACCCAGGGCTCGTTACGCGATGAAAAAAGAAAGTGTAATTAGAGGCATTAATCAAATCTAATTGTGGCAATTAACCGGACCGGCCTGGAGTAACTCACTCTCCCCCCCTTCCTCTCTAGGTTACTCCCTTGGCCGCTCGGTGAATACATAATTTTCGTTAATAATTAAACTACGGACAAATAGACGCTAAGCGTAACGTTACACCGACGAAGATGCCCCGTTAATGACAATTAGACGGTTCATATATTCGCCGTAGTAGTTGGTTCCGTCTGCAAACGGTTGCCAAGAATGTCTAGTTAGCAAAGAAAGTGCGCCTACTATGCTGTCTCATTGCTCGTTTTAATTAGTGGCGATAGTAATTGTCTCGCGAAAACGCCTCATTTGCACGTTCATCGCAAGACACAGGTTATAATCAAGTTAATCCGGAAGTTGATTTTCTATTTTATTTACTGTCCACCCTGATCGATTGATCTCCGATACATAGTCATTAAAATAGTCTTCGAGACGCACAGTGGGCGGCTGAAAAACGGGCACAAATTATTGTAGCTTTATTTATGGGATCAGGGTCAAATTTAATGCTCTTTCCAAAAATGAAAAAAGAAAGTACGTAGGACTCATAGTTTTTGCGTTATAGGCGTAATACCAAAAACAGGTAACAAAAATCGTGGTTTTTCCCCCTCCCCAAGGTAGCACATGGTCCTCGAGGTCGAAAACTCAGATTCGACTCCCCAGAGTACCCCTAAATGACGTGTCAAAATTTCATTAAGTTCGGAATAGTTTCCAGGTAAAAGTACCTGGCGACTGGACTATTGGCTGATTTCTGGATTTCAGTTAAGAAAAAATATCCTCAAATTTCTGACAAGGATATTGCAATTTTGCAAAGTTTTTTACACTGGTTCTAATTAAAAATGACAAACGATCGTGTTTAACGGGTCTTGACCATTTAATTATTATGTTTAAATTAACATTGATTAAATAGGCGTAAATAAATACCAAACAACAAACTTTATACTTAAATTTAAAGAGGAAATTTTTTTACATGTAATCTATTTATCTATCTATCTTCTATATCTTCTGTCTTCTATCTTCTATCTTCTATCTTCTACATAAACAAAAATCGAATGCTGTTCGTTGGTAAGCGCATCACTTGAGAACGGCTGGACCGATTTGGCTATTTTTTTTTAATGTTCGTAATAGTCCGAATAAGGTTATAGGGTAAGAAAAATTGGAAAAGTAGCCCGGAAAAATGGAAAATTCGGAAAAAACTAAAAGTGCTTTTTGAATCGTATTTCAATACAACAAAAAAACGAACGTCGCAGCTTTTAATCAATATTTCAATAGAACGTCGCAGCTTTTAATCAATATTTCAATAGAAATTTACATTATCGACGTCTATTTGCATTATCGACATTATCAACATACGCCAGTTAGTATACAATAGTAATGCCAACTTCCCCCAGCAACGCGCAACGTCGCCTGTTTTCAAACACGGATAATTATTGATCCACCCTCGTATATCTCTCGAACTTCTGAACAATGAAAGATAGAAATCCTCAAAGCGATAAAATCGTGAGGCCAATGGAGAGTTCGTCAATCTGATGGCAGGTTTCGCATCTGTAAATCTGAGATTATTCAATCACGCCGCGATTAGCATCTCTCCGCGTGTCACGCTAACAGGGACTCGATCTCCAGATGATTGCTTAATAAAAGGACACGCCGGTGATCAAGTTATTAATCCATTAACTGAATCCCGTGTCCTGTGGGACCCGATGTGTTTCCCGTACTATCGCGAGCCACACGGACAAATAACCCACGCATTAAAACCCGTTTGCATATTCATAAGAGAAGGAACGCATTTAAGCGAGTTAACGACTCAACGAGCGCTGAATATTCTTGACAGCCACGCGAGCCGGCATCGTTTTACGTTTTAATCGGTGATGCAAATCATTGTTGACGTCGCGGCGGTCTACTGGTCGAGTAATTGGTCCGTAGCATCATCGAAAAATTGTTTCCGTTTAATTAACAGGCTGTCGCGCCAGTTGAGGCGAATCTAGCCTTGGAAATCGAGTTAGCGAGCGTGTTGCTGCAGGTTGACAGTGATTCCAGTAATCTGGCTGTCGTTCAACTAACAGTGCAACATTTTACGATGAATAAAAGTTCATTATCATCCCTGAAAATTTTCCACGGCCAAAATAATGTTCACACGGAGGTACAGATAGTAGTCTGTCGTCGATAATCAGTCGTCGAGAATGGCTTCAATAATCGCATCCATAATAATCATCGACTTTCCCGCCGCGTGTCCAGCAAAAAATCTGCGGCGGCGATTAATTAAAAATCGCGAGCAGCTTGTTTCGCGTACCGCGTGAAAAAAACGTGTGCGGCGCTGAGAGAGGGAACACGGAGCGAGAAATTATCGAATAAAGGCCGTGGAACCGCGATTTCGAAATTAATCTCGCTCGCCGCGCCGCGCGCCGGTTCGAAACCGGTTAAAAAAGGTCTGAGTTGAGAGCGAAAAAGGGAGCGCGAAACACGTCGAATCGTTGCGACGAAATCATGTACGGTATTTTTTTGTTGCCCCGCCGTCGAAAACGATCGAAACGCGAAAGAGAGAAAGCGAGGGAGGGAGAACGGTGGAGCGACGCTGTTTTAGAATGATTCGAGGGCGAATTTGTCGTTGACGGGGCGAAACGGAGGAGCAATTAATTGACGGTGCGTTAATTATCGCGTGCCACACGGCCGAATATTCGGAATATTGTAAATGGCAGCGGGACGACTTACGACCCATTTAACATTTCGATGAAAACGCCGGACGTTCTAGCGCCATGCCAGCACCGCGCAATCAAAGGGGACAAATGTTTTCGGGCGCCATCGTTTCCGCCCACACCCAGAGAAATCGAAGAACAACGGTTGACGAGGGGGTGAAGAGAGTGGAGTGGCGAGGTGGCGAAGGGGTGGGGGGAGGGGTACCGAGGGGGCAGGTTTTATGCGGCACCGATTTTAATTTACCCGTCCCGGGGTGTGAAAAATCGTTTCGGGGGCAGCATTACGTTCCGCAGACGGAACAAAGGGAACAATGAGCGTTTGTTACGGACCAGTGTCATCAATGGCCGCCCTGAACAATCCTGTTCTGCACCGACGCTCTCTCTCGCTGATAACCTAATATCGTTAGGGTTTGCCTCTGTAGTACAATGCGCGTTTAACACTTTGACGGTCCCGCTTTTCGCGGGAAAACATTCTTTCGCTTTCGAACAGCGCGTGCCGTACCCGCGCGCTCTCTTTTCTGCGAGTTTCGATTGTAAGGCGGGGTACAATATATTTTATGCATTTTTATCGCGGATTTATTTCACTGCAATTAAATAAGGTGAAGTGGGGCAAGTGCGCACTTGTTTTTGTAAAGTTGGATTTAAACCGATGTATTTTCAGTCTGGTATGTAAAAACTTAACGCTCTTTGTATCAAACTCTTGCCACAGTTATTACTGATGAATTCGTATTATGTAGGATGCTAATTTTGCTTGAAACTTATCATTTTGATAGGATATTGTACAAAGTGTCAAGTTTTGTATTAGGTATTGTACTAGGACGCACTTGCCCCGAAAATGGGGTAAGTCCGTCTTTGAGAGTTAAAAATGCTTTCAATCCTTGTTTCAAGAGCTACGGGGCAAGAAAAGAATTAACAAGCCTGCTATAAAATGCTTTTTATTGCATTAAATTATATTGTTTAGTTTTATAGTTAATTAAAGTTAATTAATTAAGTCGTGTCGATGAAAACAGTGTCGGTGAAATGAGTTGTCGATGAACCCAGGATAACCCATATAGTACGCACTTACCCCGCCGTGATAGTTCGCACTTGCCCCGTGTAGTAATATTTACGAGACAAGAGCATCTTAGTGTTTTTCTCAATAAATTTTAAAAAATACATTGAAAACGGTTTATTTAATGTAAACCTACATCAATATTTGTTGTACTTATCTAAAATAACAATACAGAATATATTAATAACTTGTAAACTATTGCACGTTCAGGGTAACCTCAAAGTTGTCCGTGTACCCCTCACGTGACTGTTTGGCATTGGTTGATTTAAGCGTGGAAAACACCTTTATCCTTGGGCGACATCTATGTCGAATAGCTCATACTACCTTATACTATATTAATAAATACAAGCTAGAGAAATTTTGTTCATACTATATTAAAAATAACCAATTAACGGACTTGCCCTAAATCACCTTAGTAGAAAAAATCGTGCATTCCGATGAATTCCGGTCAATGTGTTTCTCCGATCACGCGCAAATCAATCGAAAGCAAGTTTTCACCACAATCGCGATCGCAAGTAAAGTTATACTCTCTCGACGCGTCGCTCGGTAACCACAGTTCCCACAAAGTCGCGACTCCGGTCTTCGACAGTGCCACAAAATAAACTGAAAATATTTTCGCGCGATCGTAAAGTTCCCAAAAATTCGCCGCGTTTCACCAAAGTTATCATTGACGCGAGCATTACGCTCGAAGTCCGCGGTCTAATGATAAATCGAACGAAACTTTTTGACCGACAGCATACGTGCGAAAACAATTCTCGAACGCGAAGTGTCCGTTGAACCGTGGAATTCTGTCCGTGCGGAAAAAGAGTATAAAACGAGAAAAGCAAAAGGCTGAAATTTCTCTCGCGGCCTCTCTGTTCGCTTTTAAAAAAGTTGAATCCGAATTTTCGAGCAGGGTAGACGTGCTGCTGAATAAAAAATGGCTAACGTGCCGTTTCACGACGCATCCGTTTTCTATTTGCTATAAGCACGCGCGTGTGCGCGCGTACGTGTGTATATGCGTTGGAAGGGTCTTCAGAGTCGATTTTCTTCAAGACGGAGAACTGCGGGGCGAAATTTCATTCGAAACTTTTCACTTACGGAATTTCGCCGCGAAACTGGAAATTCCGTGGATATCCCGTCACCGTATCGATCACAATTTTGCCGTTTATTACAAATTTCTTATTAGCGGGAGACAATCTTCTAGTATTTTCTTAAAATACTTTTCGGATCCACTGTGCATTATTGTGTCCATCGCGTTAATGAAACGCCTGTTTCGATTGATAATTTATTATTTACGCGACGATCGAGCGAACGGGGCTTTCGTCGGTGGGAAAATACTGTGGACTATTGTGCGAAACAGGCGAAAGCTTTTGTTCCCGGCCTATCGTTCGGAATCGCGTGGAACTTTCGCGGGACGCAAGAATAACAGATTGCCTGATTTCAATAACCCGCGTGTCGGATTTCGGACGAGGGTTTTTCCCGGGTGAAGTTGTTTTCCCGGAGGGAGCGGGGGTGTGTCGAGAATGGTCTCTCGCGATCAAGAGTAGAAACAAAAAGCGTTGGTCCTCGGGAAATCGCGGCACCGTGATACCTTTATCTAGCCACCTGCCCGGTCTCCTCTGACCCCCGGACGAAAGCCTGTTTTAAATGCTCCCTAGCATTGTTTGCGGCAACTTTCAGGCGCTTTTACTACCGCAAACAGCCATTTTCATTTAGTTTTCTTTTCATCCGCTCGATGCGCTAAGTGAATTTCACTGGCCACTTCCATTCCGTTCCCCGTTTCATTCCGCACGCAGACCCGAGCCTGTTTGGTAAATCTAATCCTTGCTTTTCATAAAAATCTCCCAGCCCCGCTCGCTTGTTCTCTTGTTCGGTTGTTCGTTTTTCGTTTCTCGTCCCCTCCATTTTATCCGCATCGATTTTCCTTCAACGCGTTTCATCTTTCCGATCCTCTTTCCTTAACGGCCTATTATTTTTGCTCTTTCCTTTCCAGCGCTTTTCTCGGCTGCTTCCGGGTCCCTTTTATCGTCTCGTTTCTCCTCGTCTTGTATTTTGTAGCGAGTCACGCGAGTTTTCTGCTGGTCAACTGCCAGCTTATAATATTCTGTTCTTCTCTTTGAATACAAGATATTCGACAAAAATTCAACACCATTGACGAATATCTCTCAAAAAATACTAAAAGTTACAGCATCGCGTTCGTAACTGCTCCTCTCTTTCGAATCAGAAAAAAACCCGAACGTTCGCTTCGTGTTTCGTTCAAAAATATTTTTACGAGGAAGAGGCAGGTTTTGAAAATTCCCAAAGATTAACCAAGGGTGAAAAATCCTTTTTTTTGTCGCCGGCTCAATGTCACACGAGGGACGTCCGAATTAATAAAATCGATGTCGCTCGTGCGGGACGGGTTACACGTCACGGATATTGTTGGCGGAAAACGTTCTAAATGGAATTCCTATTTTTTTTGCCAGCCGTGTCCGTCGATCCGTCGATACCGCGAGACTCGGGCTCTGCATTTGAATATATGATTGGCAAATTTTTTTTCCCCCCCGGTTCGTTCGTTATCCTCGCTATCGAGCCCCCCTATCCACCATTCCATATTTTGTATCTCGTCCCGGTGCTTCCGTTGCGCGCGTAGCTCTATTAACTTCTTTAAAAATAAACCGAAAAGTAACGATTTTTTCGATTGCTGACGCGGGAGAGTCGATACTGGAATACCGGGGAATTTCTTGCAATCCTTCCGGCTTCCTGGCAAAATACCAGGCCTTAAAAACGCGATATAAAGAGAAGCTTGCATTAAAATTTTTGGTAATTTTTATTCCGCTCTTACGAGGAGACCTCGCGTATCGAGAACGCAGGATCGCAACGAGTTTTTGCGTGGACGTAGCTTACGCACCCTCATGAACTATCCAATTGGTTTTAGCCGCCAACGCGAACCCGTTTTCGAGAAAATCGATTTTGAGATGCGACATGTGCGTTATATTCCGTGAGTGAAAACCTCCTGTCACAGCGGTCTATGGCCGAGCGGGTTAGATTACCATGACTACCACCGTCTTGATTCTAAAAGATGCTGGTGGCTCACTCCAAACGATACTGAAGTGTTCGATCTATTACTCAGCCTTACGAGTGAAGAAATCTTCGCCAACGTGAACGAGGTGGCGTTTCCGGAAGATTTGAAAAAAGAAAAGTGCAACTGCAACGAGGATGCAACAGAATTTGTGCGGTGTTCGTGGTGCAGGAAATACTTATGTTTCGGGTGCTTTTTCGACGCCCATCATCCCACTACGTGCACGCGGGAGTCGGAGTATTAATATTGTAAATATATTTAATTTGTTGCTTATTTCTTGTAAAATTATTGTACATTATTGCAAAATCTTCGAAAAAGAAACAAAAAAAAATGTCCCCGCACGGGGCGCGAACCTGGGATATCCGAGTGGTACGAATTTTTTCCAATTTTAAAATCGATTTTCTCGAAAACGGGTTCGCGTTGGCGGCTAAAACTAATTGGATGGTTCATGAGGGTACGTAAGCTATGTCCACACAAAAACTCGTTGCGATCCGGCGTTCTCGATACGCGAGGTCTCCTCGTTAGACTGCTCCATTAAATTTTCGACAATTCTTTCGGTCCACCCGGTGTATCCCGAGCACTGGTAACTTCATCTCGTCGAATTCCTGAGGATCGGTGGTCAGGCGTCGCTGCGGTTCCCGCTAAATTTCAAACCGAGCAGCTGCGCGCGATGCAAATATTTGCGCTGTCGTAAGCCGCATCTTAATTCACTCGGATGTTGCTCGACGTAGACTAATTACGAGTATGTTTGTTTCCGAAAGGGGATAGAGCAGAACCAGAGAACGATCCAGAGAGAGAGAGAGAGAGAGAGAGAGAGAGAGAGAGAGAGAGAGACAGAGAGAGAGTGGGGGAAGGTGAAAATGATCCAGGGTCGGCGTTCGCGTCCATTAACGGTCTAAAATTGAAATCACGCGCGGCCGTGTGTATTTATGGCGGCATAACTAATACTTGAGCGACGCGCCGGTGCCCCGTGGATCGTTCATCCACTTTGCATTAATCGATGTCGATCGATCGATCTATCGCGGGCCGCGGTGTAACCGTTCT
The DNA here is from genome assembly GCA_933228785.1 of Lasioglossum pauxillum. NCBI lineage: Eukaryota > Metazoa > Arthropoda > Insecta > Hymenoptera > Halictidae > Lasioglossum > Lasioglossum pauxillum. The sequence continues at coordinate 23,875,017 of OW121701.1, read as the reverse complement.
AAGTGCCGCCGCGGAAATTTTATGCAAACGCCCGGGCTCCGAGAGCTTAATGCCTTCATTTGCCGTCGGCGAGGTCGTAAAGTGCCGCTTCTTACTAATTTGCAGAGTCAATAAGCGTTCCCACTGCGTCGTGGATAGGCGAGGGGGTGCAAGGCACATCCGGGGATAGGTGCATTTGTGATCGGTTACCGATTTCTTCGAGATTTACGGGGACACGAGCGGAAAAATAACGAGGCTCGCGGAATTTGCCCGGATTGTTCTCCCCGATCTCGTTTCCCGTGACCTATGGGGGTCTACCGCTACCCGTTGATCGAGCACCTCCTTTATAAATCGGGAATTTTATTTCGAATGTTTTATAATGGATTTTATTCGCTTTATACGGAGACGGAGATTTGTGGAGGCGAGGCCAGTGGAAGAGGAGCTCCCCCTTCATTTATTTTCATCTTATGCGCTCTTTCCAGGCACTTGTTCTTACATCGACAGTGTTACTTTTAATGTATCTCTGTTCCGAGTAGCCAGACTTATAAGATCTTATAATAAGCGTAAATACTGTCCATTAACAAAAGCAGTGCACTTATTTCTCCCGCTCCCCAGAGCGAATAGCGGGACAGAGCCGGGTAAGTGGCCTCATTCCGTGGAATTAATCTCCGCGCTTTTAATTGTCACGGGCTCATCGCAGCGTAATGTTTCATTTTGAAAAAATCCATGTTTCCATTTAAATATTCCGCTTTTCACCGGCGGGAAGAAGAAACTCCTGGAAACGACACTAAACATCCAGCCACGCATTTAAACAGCCATGGAATTTCCCGCTTCCGTCCAGAGGCCGAGTTCTTCGGGAACGTGTTTCAAAGGGAGGGGCAGAAAAGGGTAGTAGCTGGAGGTTCGAGGGAAAGGGAGAGAGAGAGAGAGAGAAAGGAGAAAAGCGACGAGAAGCTGCTTTTCATCCGTCTGTACCGCCCGGGAACCGCAGCAGTAACCAAACACCGCGAGTAAAAACCGCGGCATAATTATATCAAGGAGCGAAAGAAAGATGGCGGCGCCCCCGACGATGGCGTGAAGGGGGAGCGGGACGGCGCAACGAGCGGAACGGGAGAAAACAGGATCGACAAAGTAGAGCGTGGACTGAGAAAAATAGCAACAAGTTCGCCACTATTTCAACCGCTCGCCACTTGAAACGAAACAGTGGCGAGGGGTTTTTCAGCGACTTGTCTGTTTTGATGAACTTAGTTCGCTGTTATACCGCGAGTTGCTGTGAGCATGGCCCCGTTACTATGACCCGAATAATTATTCCGGCGCTGTAAAACACGTTTAAAAGGAACACGGCCTCCGCCGAGAATCCCGACTGATCTCGTGTTATTTTAATTTCCGGAGAAGCGACCAAACGAAATTTTTCTTTTCGAAAGACAGGCCTGGTTGCACGAGAAAATCTCGAAATTTGTCGCGCGATCTCATTGGACTGATCGTTCGCGCAAGATTAGGATCTCGAGGAATTGGAACGCGCGCGACACGGCGCCGTTGGTCCAGAAACGAGTAAATACATGTTCGAACGGTGCTCAGACATAGCCCGCGAGAAGATCGAGGCTCGCAGCGGCAAGTCGTAAGCAAATCGCAGCGAATTTCGCGGCTCTGGGAACGGGGACGTCGTTTTTCAACCCCTGGCTGCTAGGAACGTCGTGCACACCCCTCGGGACTCGTCTCGCCGAGCGCGAATACAGTTCCTCGGAATCGAAGACCACCCCTTTCTACGGTGCTCGGAGTCTGTCTGCTCGTCTGGCCGGTTAGGAACAGGGCGCAGGAAAATTTTTCGCGTTTCTAAATGGGGCGAGACAACGGCTCCGCTTCCTCTTCGGTTGATTCCGCTCCTCCCCGCCTCGACCCGCCTGAAATCTCGATGCCAGACTGTCGCCGGGCCTCCCCGGGGAATATTCTCTTGGCACAACCAGCACGCAACTTACTTACAAGTGCTCATACATATGTATCCCATCAACATGCATATAACATCCGAGTAATTAATGTATGGCTGTCTCATTCCCCTACCCTCGACCACCCCTCGACTCTACCGCCCTCTCGTCTCATCCTCGTCCTCGTCCTGTTGTCTCCTGTTCTCTCCCTCTCTCGCTCTGTCTCTCTCTCTCTCTCTCTCTCTCTCTCTCTCTCTCTCTCTCTCTCTCTCTCTCTCTCTCTCTCTCTCTCTCTCTCTCTCTCTCTCTCTCTCTCTCTGTATGTGCTCGACTCGAGGCTCTTTCCCTCGCTACAGGCTTTCGAGGCATCCCCGTGGAAGCACTTCTCCAGCCCCTGTTTCTCACCCTCGTTTTTCAACGGTTTCGCGGCCGCTCCTTCTTTTAGGAGCCACCCTTTTTGCTTTCTGCATGCCACCCCCGCGATTCCCTGTCGCGAACAAATTTTTCACGATGGGTTTGCTGCATTTTCGGCCGATTGGATCGCGTTGTAGGCTGTTGGAAGATTGGGGAGCTCAGAAAATGCGAGATCGATCGAATAGATCGGTCTCCATTTTATCGATAATATTTAACATTGTTGGGAAGAGTTCTGAAGTTCGCAAAGAAATAGTTAGGATAAAATTGTCAAGATTCTGCGCACGAAACGACATCGTACGCTTGCGCCCCGTCACCGTGCAAGTATTAAAATACCATAAGCTGTGAAAAATACCTCCTCGACATCCCCTAAAGCGATCCTTTTCAAATATCCTCTAAGCCTCCGCGTATATTCACCATATGGCCGAAGACACGTGTATTGTTAGAAACCTCGTCTCTCCGTTTATGACTGCCGAGTGAATAGATTCATGACTTTATCGTAAACTGCTGGAACGTGTTCCGCGAAGCATTCTCACGTCATCGAAAAAATATTATGCTCGAGCAGCCCCTTCAACATGACTCTACATACATGTAGAACATAGATGTAGAAATGTTGCCGGTGGAAATCTCCATTCTCCCTTTTATGCTTTCTTGTCGACATAAATTTCAATCGTTTCATGGGAGATCTTAAACCTTCGGGGAGTTCTAGAAATCTACTTTCAGAAAAAAAGATTGAACCAAATATAAATTTCCAAACGACCTTCTAGAAGCATCGAATAAAACATTACAATTTTATTCAATAGTTTAAACATTGCGATACACTATCAAAAGTGATACATAGAAAATTTCTGCAGGCTCGTACAAGAACCCAGAGTGCCGCAGCAGGGTTATTAAAATTGAAATTACCTATTATATATTTTATAGCGCTTCTTCGCATGTAAAAATGAAATACGAAGCAGATTAAAGGCCACACGCTGTAAATTTGTGGTAACGAATTAATTCTTCTGTGCACACCCTGTAGAGGCGTGTCCTCGCACCCATCCTCGACCCCCAGTTTCGGTTCATAAACCCCGGAGTCGTTAACAGGAGGAACACAAAACAGAAACACAGAAACTTATGATCCGCGATCCACGAAACCGGTCCGATATCAAATTTAATAAGCAGGCGCGCGTGTGGTCGGATTCAAGGTGAGGGTCGAATGGGTGGGGATGACGGGTGAAAACAAAAGAAGAAGCGCACCAAACCGGAGAAAAACGAGGGTGAGAAATAGGGGTTGGCGAAGCACTTCCGCGGAGATGACTCGAAAGCGAAGCTTGGGGAGACGCGAACTCGAAGAGAGGGGGTGAGACAGGCATACATTAATTACTCAGACCTTCAACATCCATATGAAAATTCTAAAAATTCGAAATTCACGATTTATTGGGCTGGCGACAAAGTTTCTTCGTATTTTAATGCAGAAATTAATCAAGTTTTTTCCATATTTTAAATGAAGTTTATTAAATCAAGTATGTGCCGTTTTGATCGACCACCTTTTCCCATTTTTGAGGTAGAGCCATAATCCCTTCACTGTAGAACTTCTGCGATTTCTGGGCGAAAAACTGCAACAGATGATTTTTACAGATCTCTTTTGAAGTCAATTTCACGCCATTAAGAGAGTTTTGTAGAGACCGAAACAAATGGTAGTCTGATGGTGCAATATCAGGACCACGGTGTATTATACAGGTGTGCCGACTTCCCTCAGAAATTGAAAAAGATGGGTAGTAGTTCCCCGGCCGCCGCCAGGCGGCGCAAGGACATGGGTCCCGTACGTGTGCGAATGAGATTGTGTGTATTCGGACGCGCTGTTGACGTAATTGTCATACACACAATCACACTCATTCGCACACGTACGGAACCTATGACCATGCGCCGTCTGGCGGGTAGTAATTCTCTGGCCGCCGCCAGACGGCGCATGGTCATAGGTTCCGTACGTGTGCGAATGAGTGTGATTGTGTGTATGACAATTACGTCAACAGCGCGTCCGAATACACACAATCTCATTCGCACACGTACGGGACCCATGTCCTTGCGCCGCCTGGCGGCGGCCGGGGAATTACTATCCATCTATAACAAAACGTCAACGTTACAGAGATGCTAAGTCGGCACACCTGTATAATGCACCGTGATCAGGACTATCCGGTGAATGCATCGAAACTTCCCAGCCGAGCTCTCTTAATTTTTGACGGGTCGCCAAAGATGTCGATCCATTAAACTTTTAACATCTTCTTCTAACATCGAGCTGTTTTTTTGACAAATATCTATTTTGACAAATTTAATATTTTGATAAAATATTAAAATAAATTGATAATGGAACTGCGGGGGATCGCAGTTTCTCTTTGCCGTTTATGGAGACGAAGTAAGCTTTCAAATTAAATACTTCGCAACACGTGCAAATGCGTGCAAATTTTGTAAAACTGACGACATTATAATAATAAACATTATAATAAATAACATTTCCAGTTACAGCCATACTGATAATATCATATACAAACAAGATACTAACACAATTTGTGCACACTTCAAGAAAGAACTCGATATTTTGAGGTTATATTTTATAGCAATTGACTAACGCAGAAAAACAAAATGTGGTTACTGGAATGTTGACAGTCTTGCCAACAATAATACGGTGATGTGATTTACTAATTTTCCTTTTGTTATTGTAGCATACATATCAAACTATCATACAAGTATAAATTTTAACAGATTTACGTTAGTTGGTATAGTTGGTATAGTACCACTGTGTTTTGGCTGGATACGAAGAAACTTTTTCCCCAACCCAATATTACACTGGCAGAATGTTAATGTTACTACGCTTGTGGACGATCACGGGCACATTCGTTGCTCCTTTCAGAATCGGAATAACCAAATCGAAACTCGTTGTTCCCTTCGCCATCGATTCTCCACCGGTCGGACGCAACCTGTAATCGCATATGCGACATTTTAGTTAATCGGCCTGTTCGGTTAATATCGTGTAAAAGCGATCCCGTGTTTTGCGTATACCAGTTGATTTATGGGATCGCGTTGAGGTGATCGTGCGAGAACAACGAGTTCCCGGCGGCGGCCATCGCGGGAATAAAAATCATTATAGCGCTGCTTCCTGAATGAACGTGGTGCCGCGCCGCCCAAGACTCATCTGGACAACAGCAAAAACTCGTTGATCAGGATGCCGGCCGCTGTTCATTCAAATTCCACCGGTATCCTCGGCGTGGTTATTATTTTATTATTTTTAACCAGATAGCCGCGCAATTATCGCGGCGTGGCGCTTAGAAAAACTGGTCGTACAATTCCACCTCGTCATTACGAGGCTGTGCTACGAAGCTAATGACTCTAATCTCTGCCTCTATTAGACGGGGAAAAGAAAATTTTAAGCGGAGGACTGCTTATTCTCTGGAGCGATCTGCCAGCGATCAATCTGTTGGTAATTGCTTTTAGATTCGTCTTCTCGTCCGTGGATGAAGCTATCTCGTTTACACATTTTTATCCGGAATTTCTCAATGGCGTTTTAATTTGAAATTCTTCAAAATTTCCTGTCGAAACTACGCGCAGTCAACATCTAAAAACATCGATTAAATACATTTATGCTGTAGGATCATTCGGTTAAAAAACTAGTAATGTTAAGAAGTAAATTAAGATTGGAAATGGTAAATAATCCAAATGAAGCGACAACAAGATCAGGAATAACTCTCGATGCAGTATTTGCAAGACATTTAGACAAAATTGAATCAAGAATATTTATATCATATTTTAGCTATCACAAGCTAATTGTTTCAATGATAAAATCATAGAAAATCATAGAACATAGAAAAAAATAATGAACGATCACAATTTGCGACGCAAAGAAGGTCAGCATATGGGAAAGAAAGAGACATAGTTCATAGCATTTGAAGTGAAACTTCTTTGCTGAGGGGGCTACAATTTTCTAGCGTTACGGAAGTGACGAAATTTCGCGAATAACCTCGAATAGTTTTCACCAATGAAGTCTTTAAAGTTCGTAAATTAATTATGAAAATGTTACTTGTCAAACTATTCGAGGTCATTCGCGAAATTTCGTCACTTCCGTAACGCTTGACCGCGTCACTTCCGTAACGCTAGAAAATTGTAGCCCCCTCAGCAAAGAAGTTCCACTTCCAAAAATAAATTAACGTTTGTTGCTTCTCGTCAACGACTCTGCGTCGTCGACAAGTTTCGAATTCGCGACGCGAATTTAAAATATTCCGCAACGCACTAAAACCGAATGACGACGGGAATGATCGTCGGATTCTCGCGGCGTAGTTCACGAGGCAGGATCTAGCTCGCGGCGAATTTCTAATACGGCGTACGAACGTTGAGAGAAGACCGAGAAATGTTCCAGCACGCAACTACTTATCCGCGAAACGATACGCGAAACAGGAAGACCACTGACGTCCCGCTGAAATATTATCGTCGTAAAAGTGACGGGGAGAGCTGCGCTGTCATTCCCGGTAATCCACGAATGTCTTATGCGTCGTCGCCAACGACAGCCACCGTGGAACGATACACAAAGGACGGGCCCGAGTGTCGGTTTCATTTTTCCTCGTCGTCGCCGCCGCGCCGTCATAGTCGTCGCTTTTTTTTCCTTCGCTCTGGATACACAGTGGTTGATTTCATAAATACTGGCTGGGGGGAATGCGTCCGACCAAACCCAACTCATTTTATATTCCGACAGTGTGATGCCTGAGAGCAACTTTTATCGTCCGTGTAAACGGTAATGAATAACGTTCTGTTTCATCGCGCTGTTTTCTGCTTCTGGATCTTTATTGTCTCCGATTCGAATGCACGACTTACGGTCGCTGTACGTCGCGGCATTAATTCGTTCGATTTATGAGTTCGGTAATCGGCATTCCAACACTACCACCAATGCGGGATCGCTTCAAACACTCCGTACGCTCAACATAAAAATTCATCTTCGACCAAAACCAGCACCACCTATATAATAAAGCCAAACTGCTCCGAAAAAATCAGCCTGTGACGTCATACACAAAAGGCCTAGCATCAACACCACCTGGTGGTGTCCAGCTTCGTGCTGTTACTTTTGATTTGTTATACGTATACATATTGTACGGATATTTACGTATTACGTGTGGTTTGAACGACATTTTGCGATATTTATAGTCGTTTCAATTGTAAATAGTTATTATTAGTTAAAAATGGTTAATAAGTGTTGTGTACCTAAGTGTAATGGAAAATTATCTGCTGGTGATAATTCAAAATGGCATGTTTTTAAATTTCCGCGCGACGAAAAGATTAAACAGAAATGGGTAAACGCTATTCATCGAAAAGATTTCTGTGTCTCAGAACATTCCGTAATTTGTCATCGACACTTTGCGGAATCAGATATTGAATTTACTCCAACGGCAGTGCACTGGAAAACTGGAAAAATAATTACAGCTCCTTTGGGCAAGCCTCGAATAAAGCCTGGTGCAGTACCCTGCATCTTTCCAGAGTTTGCCACGTATTTAAGCAAACGAAGAAATCACAGGGAATCCCTGTAGCCATCCAGAATGCATTAATTGAAAGTGAAAGAACTGCTGCAGAACACACGAAACGTTTTTTCTTCAAAACTTTTGAAGAACTATGCCAAGCAGCCAAATTGGTGAGTATTAATGAAAATTGGACTCTGATGATTAAAAAAGAACATGTTATTTATATTTATTTAAATTTAGAAAAAAATCAACACGACACAATGTACATTTTGATCGACTCTAACTTAAAAGTGTACACAATTATATGAATTTATGTATTACATGTTTCAGCAGTTTATTAATTTTTACTTTTGTCACGTTACAGATGACATTCATGCGGACTAGTTGGAACGTCGAGCTGAGTCGGTGTTTGCAAGAATAAAAAATATTACAATTAATATGCAAAACAATAATGTCATTCAAACTGTACTTTGTAACATAATGTAATGTACCACCGGACGTGATAATTTATAAATAATGAAAATTTACTCGTGGGATTTTTAAATACACTCCTCAAAAGAATGAAGGGATAACTTGTGCGAACCCAAACAATTGGTCCCCCTTTACGTGATCATAACTCCGTCAAAAATTGCCATATCGATATCGTTAAACAATTGTTTGAAAGCCTGAAACCTCTAGTTTCAGATGCTCTGTTTCAAATTATTGCCATGTTGGTTTTGTACAAAGTTATAGCGAGATGAAGACAACATTGACGGTTAACAAAAATTTTGTGCAACTTTGGAACATCACACGGGGAGCAACAAATTTTTTTGATAAATCGCGTTCATATCATTTGGAAGGGCTATCTTTTCTGTGTAAATTCTGTGGTCGTTGAATATTGTGCGATCTTGTTTATTTGAGTTATTCAACATTGAAGTAAATACGGGCTTTTTAACTTTAACAGGCTCCAGAAAGCGAAAAAATTATCGTAGAATCTTGTGCAAAAAAAGCAATAGAAGGAGCGTTTCTTTCTCTTCGAGGCACTCCTTTTGTTTTTTCAATTTCATTAACATTTCGATATGCCAGGTGTTTTTGAAAATATGCTTAAAAATGCACAATTTCCATTTTTCCTTTAACTCGCTATATCTCGGCGATAAATGATCGTAATACCGTGATCCGAACGACAGATTGAAGCAGAGATTCTGCCGATTCGATTGAGTACCCCATGAACACGTTGCGACAATTTTTTACCTATGGCAGCTGTGTTTGAAGTTAGTGTTTCGCAGAAATTAGCGCGCCACGTACAGCGGCTGCCTGACATCTCTGAATATGCTATCAAAGTGGCGGCCCACAGTAGACAATTTTGACTAAACTCGATTCAAAATCAAAGAACATTCGATAGAAATGAGGTAGAGCAATGAAATATTTTTAAAATTAAAGCTGAAACTTTGCAGAATATGGGAAATATAGGAAGATTATGGTACGAACGTTTTTTAATGTTGATAAAAAATTCGTTAAACATGTAGAATTTCAAGAAAATGTGGTATCTTCAGTACCACGCGCGGAAAAAATTTTTTTTTAACATGCTACGTATCATTTCCCGTAGATTTTTTCACGCTGATTTTAAATCTGGTCTCAAAATTTGAAATCAGCTTGAAAAAATCTACGGGAAATGACATATAGTATGTTAAAAGAAAATTTTTTCACAGCGAAGCTGTTGGGCTTGGTTCTATAGGTGGTGTTGCCGAAACTCGCAAAAATCTAGTTCCTCCGTTGAGACACTCTGTGCCGGCACGCGTCGTCAAAGTCACGCCGGATGACAATTCGCTAGGAATCGCAAAGGCGACGAAACTCGACGGAAGAAGTAAAACGCACTCTTTTCCACGAGTGCGTCATTGACGTAATGCGATTGCACGGTGCCCAGAGCCTCGATCTGACGCCGGATTAATCTCCGGATGATGTGTCTCCAGCTTGTTCTCGTTGCGCACTTTGTGCCGACGGATGAAAACCCGTCCTTAGTCACCGCGGAAAGGGATCCTCGTTCCCATTAGTCGCGCCTAACCCTTCCTCCACCCCCGCCCGGGGGGGAAGCGGCAGAGGAGGACCGGAACAGTGAACTTGTTGGAAGTTCAGGTCGATAGCGAGATAGCTTATCGTCGATTGCTTTCAACCGCTGCAGGAGTGTAATAATTAGAAAATAAAATGATCGTAGGTCTGATTAACGAGTGTGTTTCACCAATCAATCGCACTGAGTTTCGGAAACAGCGCGTGCATCGTGAGCCAGGTGAATTACCGCGGCGGAAAACGTTGATAGTTTGTTTTAATCAGTTTAGGTACTCTTCCGCGGCGCGGCGGTACATATAATCCTCTTGTCGGCGCCCTTGAATGCGCCGCTCAACTTATCCGTGCCTAACCGTATCGTGAGATATAGCGTTTCATTAAACGAGTTTAGGGAACGAGGCGATAGTTTCGCCGAATGGGACTCCGTGATGAATGTAACGATCCACCAATTTGTTGTTTCCGTGTCGCGTTGTTATGCACGAGTGCTCCGTTACCTGCGTTAACCGCTTGCTTTATGATTCAGCTCTTGACTGGATTCCCAGACTTACATCCTCGCAGGGCAAAAACTGCACAGACTCGTTTTTCCCATTAGACCTTACATCTATATCGTATAATACGCTTTTCCGATTAAAATGAAACGAGAATCGTTACAATCGGATACAAAACAATTCTCGACAATGATGAAAACGAAACGAACAATTTGAATGAAACCAAACTGGAGGCACTCCCTTTGAAGAAGAATATGTTCCTACGCGAAATTCGCGACGACAGACAATGGCGATTCCGCGATTCAGGCTCGCGGAATTCAGGGAACAGAAGATCAGCGCGCTTTCGCAGATTCGCGTTACAGCGCGTTGTATGCACCGGGAACAATTCGCTATTGCATCGGCGCGCGCGACACACCTGGGGTGATGCCGATGAATGGATCAAATTAATGGCATATGGCATGCAATATCGCGTAGAAAAATGTCTCGCGCAGAATAAACAGGCCGTGCGTTTGCCGCGTCACCGGTGTTGGGGCCCAGACACCATATGCGTGTTCGGGCATGGAAGGATGCGTTGTCGCGTGCCCCGGCACGGTGTTTCACCGGACGCGAGAAAACAAGGGGAGAAAAGTGGAAAGGGAAGAAGAAAGGAGAGAAGGGCGGAGAAACGAAAGAGAGAGAAAGAGAGAGAGAGAGAGAGAGAGACACGCGGGTGCAGGCCGCGAACAATCGGACGTACCAGACAATGAGACTACTTTGCCCCGACTTTGTCGCAGCGAGGGTGACTATCGGCAGTTAACGCTACGCCTTTCACCGTGCACGCGAGGGCGGCGTTTTACTCGACGGTTATGATTGCCAGGCTGCGGATGTTTGCGCTTTCATTGCATATTTCGAAATATCTTCGTTGCAACTATCGGGTCTTAGTGAAAGACCAAAATTTGTCTGGGAAATTGAAAGTCTGCTTCTTCGGATGTTTCTGCGACTACACGCAGGGTCGCAAGATGCGCTGTCGCGTCCGCAGCATTTGCTGATTTAATGAGCGCATTCTGCGTGTAAGTAAAGAGACGGTAAATTGATTTCGGCCGGCAAGTTGAAAGCAAACATTTAATAGTATCAAAAGACTTAAGAGAGACGATGATGGCGCGTGGGGATCAAGACCGAAGTTAAGTCTTGGCATGCCTCTTGTACGCGATTCGTGCGCTTTCCCAGGATTCCGGGCGACTGCAGAGGATCGTCAGTAGGAATTCCGGCAAGTTTAAGTACGTTAATATGGAGTTCTGGGAACTTCTACTTCATCTCGATCTTAATACTGTGCTCTTGACTTTTCGAGTAAACTAATTTACCCCCCACCATAATGTTCTTAAACTGTTGCGAACACGAACTCGCCGCGTCGACGCACGGAATCGCGATGGCTAGCTCGCTACGAAATCACTGGCTACGAAATCACCGACTACGAGGCTATTCGCCTTGTCGGTATACAGAGGTTACCTAGATGCTCCTTTCTTTTCTCAGAACCAAGATGAAAATGAATAAACATCGTGTTCAAGACGTATCTTCACAGAAGACGCGAACACTATTTGTTGCTGCATGCACTCATTGTCAGACTGAAGTTCTAGGTTCCCACGCATCTCCTTGGGAAATTCTGCCGTTGTTTCGCGCGCATCAGCGCGGAATCCGTATCTCTGGGCAACTGCTGGCCCGTCGCGTTAGGGCTAGCCTTATTCCTCGGCCTAATTTGCGCCGTAAAACGAGAGAGCCCCGTGAAATTGGTCCAACACAGCATCAGGGTGTCCCGGCTCCGGTTACCTACGGGGTAACGCCGCTCTCGAATATGGCGTCAGGCTGTAACCTCGCGATATCTCGTGTCGCAAACTCGCCTTAAAGCTCCGCATATGCATGCAGCTTCCGTAAATATGAATTCATTTCGCCCTCCACATCCGGCGACCTTACCGTATCGTTGCATATCTCTCTGCCAGCTCCACCTACACCGAGGCTCTCCTGTCCCCGGCTCCTTTGGTATTTCAGTCGCCCCCTTTTGTCTCAGTTTTCGCGCCACCCTCCGTCAGCTATCCGGCTATTCTTCGTTTCTCCCTCTTTCTCTCTCTCTCTCCCTCTCTCTCTCACTCTACAGTTTTCGGTGCATAGAGTCCGTGCTAACGTCACAGAATCTGCCAGGCTTCCTCCGCGTTTCAGGTTAACATTCCCGAACTGATGACGGGCCGCTGGCTCCTTTCAGGATCATGCTCGGATGGTGCCACTGTCTAACTCCGGGCACGGGGACAGAACGTGTTTAATCGTAGAATTGTTGGAAAGTAGGAGGCGAAGGTGGCGCTGTAGAAGTCAGTTTTCGTTTCGAGTTTCATTTCCGAGGTCTGCGATTAGATATAATATTTAGGGACACGTGCCGGAGAAATCGACACGCGCGAATATTTCAAGATTACATAGATCCACGAGCGTAGTGATATACACAGAGAATTTCGCGGTCTTCGAAAATCTTTGTAGTACACGGCACAAGTGCGAATCGGATGTAGTCAGCCGATCCGAAGACCGAGAAAACCGCACGGCGCACGGGAATATTGAATCCCCGATGCGAAAAGTCGTCGCAGAAACCGCGACGGAAGCCTAAATGCGTGGCAGACATAAATCACAATTACCCGGATAACGTGTACCCGGGGCCAGGAATCACGGGAGCGTGCCGCAAACGGTGACGGAGAACCGCTGATCCCGAGATCTACAATTCTGAACGTGACAAACCCCGGCTCCCGGTATTCGTGTGCACTCCTTCGTACATCCGTTATTCACGGGGCCTGCGTGTTGATTATTGTACCACCTATGTACTCGCTGTCGCTCTCTACCCCTGGTCCATGCATGCGTGCTCCTCCCACTCTTCCTCCTCCAACCCTCGCTGTTTCATCCCCCTTGGTTACGCGAGAAAATCAAGACGAACCGAGGGAGAGAGAGAAAGAGAGAGAGAGACGGGGATGAGGACCAGAGAGACGAGAACTGAACTGTGAAAGTAGAGAGGAGACCGGAGAGAGAATCGGTCCTGGAATATCTCAACGAAAACAGATGGAAACAAGGGTAAACGGAACGAAAAGCTGTGGAGTGTAACGAAATGCAGTAGAGCAGCCCGTATCCAAATACCCTAATATCGGAATAGTGTGCGTCTCCTAGCAACAGATGCCTTAATTAACGCGACAGGTACCTTCGTCTGCTGCGACTACACTGCGCCCACGTTACTCGGATTATTTATGTCGTTGTTGCCGTTTTTAATGGTCCGCGCGCGTTTGGTGTGACAGCCGGTTTAGTCCTGCGACATCATTCTTTGTGTATTTATTATTTTCGATCGTCCTATGATCAGCAAAATCGAACTAATCGAAATCGAACAGCCACACAGTGGGCGAAAACCGGACAAAAATCGATTTTTAACGTTTGTTTAAATGACCGTAATCAATTATTTCACGTCTTTAACAATACCCTAAAGTTTATGAAAAACAAGTAAAATTTGTTAAAAGTTATTAAGTATAAGTTGATATTTGTACTTAAGTATTGTCGTTAACGCTCATCCCTTTAATTTCATAATATTTTTGTCTGTTCAAACTCCTCGTACACAACTAGAGTTGCATGTAAAACTATAAAAAAATTTGCTTATATAGCTCTTTGTACATTGTATCGATAAAAAATGTTTAATATTTTTTTGGTTATGTTTAATAATTATTTTCAAGTTTATTAATTGACCACCGTATTAACTCGATTTTGAATAAAAAAAAGTAAGTTTCCGATGCAAAATTTAATAAGTTTGCCTCATTATGCCGGAACGAAACTAGGATAAATCTTTTTCTTAAAGTATCCTTAAAGTTATGAAACAAACCCCGTTTGCCCATTTTTGCCTATTGAAAAGATATTAATAATATAATACTGTATGTATTTTCATGCACATTATGATGTGCTCGTTTTTACATTCGAACTTTAGATTTTGTCCACTAGATGGAATAAAGGATAACCTTAAAACTCGCAAATGAATCTTTAGATATTGAAGATTGCTTTGAAAATCTTGAAGAACATATGTAGGGTGTCCCAAAATTTCTGAACATCCCGGAAATGGTAGGTTCATGAGACCATTTGAAGCGATATTTTCTTTAGAAAAAATGTTATCCGCGGCTTTGTTTAGGAGTTATTAACGAAAAATACGGACCAGTCAGAGCGCGACCTAGACGCGAGTTGGTACAGTCGGTCCGGCGCGCCATCTGTCGATTGGCCGACTGTGCCAAACATCGCGATGTGATTTTTTTTCCTTATTTTTCCCTTAATATACACTCTTTTTTTAGTAATGTTTGATAAATAGAAACTGTAAACAAAAAATCGTGCACTTAAGGGTTAACACCCCTGGACGGGTGGTTTTGGACACCGTGTATATCAATTTTCAAAAAAATCCATTCAATTTTGATTTTTCGGTCCGCCATATTGAATCGACCATTTTAAATTTGATCATTTTTATTAAAAATTTGAAATCTACGTCCAAAACAACCAAGAGATACCAATTTTCTAAAAATTTACTGCAGAATTCACCGAGTTATCGCATTTTGTCTATTTCATCCGGTTTTCGCCCACTGTGAGCCGATAGGAACGATCGAATAGAAAAAATCGGCACGGCCTCGATCAAACGCGAAATTAATAATGCAGTCCGATTGTAATTTCATAATACGTCAATAACGTTAATACGCCTTCCGCCGTAATTACAGTCGCTTTCATAAATTTCAACGATATTTTACATCGAAAGCGACGCCACTGCAAATATTGTAGAGCCGCGTGTAGCATCGCATTAATAATAAAATTCAGCCCGATCTCGCGCCGAACGTTCAACATAATTCATACACCCTTCGGCTCGGCACGGCTCGGCACGGCACGGCGCGCAACGAATAACCGTGGATTAGTTTAATTTTATTTCACTCGGATCCGTGTTCGTCCCTCGAAATTCACTGATTAAAATATCTTTGCCTTTCTGCTATTATTTCCCGTGCCCCGGGAAACCCGTATATTCATTACTTAAAAATTTCATCCGCGTTTTGCTTGTAAATAATATATTCCGCTTTGTTATCTTTATTATCGCAGCGCCGTTTATTCCGAGCCGGATTCTTGAATGAAAGATAAAATCAATGGGAAACAGTTATTAAATTTCTTTATAACATTGCTGATAAATATCAATGTTTAAATGAACATTTCCATATAATGTACGCGCGCATTTAAGAACTTCCAAGGATTTTATTACAGCATATTTTATTTATATGAAAAAGTAACTAAACTTCAACGTTTTATCAGCAAAGACCATCTCTGATATTATGTCTGCGTTTACCCAATAATAATTATTGATTTTCTATGGGTTTCGGCTTCGATGCAGTGTAACAAAGGATATCGGTAACTCGTGTAACTAAACTGTTGGAAACTTGTGCGGATATCTTCGCGAAAATCGAGCCAGCAGTCGCGCGGAGCGTCCGACAACTGCAACCGTCGTACAGGGCATCAAAGTATCCTTAACCAGGGACGCTGCTTTATAGATTATCGAATTTAATCAGTACCGGTTAGCTAGCAGACACGAACTGTACAGATAATACGCACCGATGCGCATTAATCCTTCGAAGCGTGATTTCTAATCATGGCTGTCGGCGTGCGATCTTGTTAAGCTAATCCGATTAGAGGATAATGAGCACCGAGAGCCAGACACGGAACATGGTCTGACCAATGGGAGGAACAATACATTAATATTCTTACGTTGTAAAATCATCCTCCAAAGTATCCGCAAACAAGGGACAAGCAATCCTGGTTAGGATAGTCGTGCAAGCAAGATGACCTTCATCGACTATGTTATAAACAAATTCCAATCTTCAGCAATTGTTTTCTAATTTAATATATTTTTAGATAGCTCTGTGGACGGAGGGTGATCGAAAATGGCGGCCTCGAAATTAACACAGCGGCTGTAAGAAGGCCAGACACGAGCTCCATTGTATCGATTCGCTCGCTCGAAACAATTCTCCTTAAGAACCCATTCGCTCGTGCATCGAGCCTCTTCGGGCTCTCTTTTGTGCGACACCGCAAATTGATTTCTCGCGGGACCTTATAGAACACCAGAAATGGCAAATTGTCGGTCACCCGTCGCCGGTACAATGAAAATCTCGATTCGTTTCCGGTCCCGCTGCGAGTATCCCCTTCCCTCTTCTTCGGGGTCCGTTAATAAAGACCATACAAGCCGACTTCACCGTGAAAGGGGTTCATCAGGGTGCGTGTCGCGACACTTACGCACTATAAAACTTGTTGAAGCGTCGACTTTTATTCCCGTCACTTTTTACTGCGCGAAAATCACACTGGAAATCCTCGTATAAATTCTACGTCTCCGCTGCGGCGACTTTTATGAAGAAAATGAGCATTTACTCTGAATGAAACATCTTTTTATTGGTTTGCGGGAGTGTTATTTACTAGCTGATAGACTGAAGTTGCTGAAATATTATCTACTGGTTTGTGCGGGAATTATTTATGAGTCTCAGTCTGGTTAAATGGAAAAGAAAGAAAAAAGATAGCGCAACAGACATACTTTTCTATTTTGTATTATAAGGGTTCACCTATCTCTCTCTCTCTCCCTCTTTTTCCCTCTCTCTCTCTTCCTCGCCCTCTTCCACTCCCACTCCCCCTCTCTCTCTCCCTCGCTCTCAAATTGAATATAGGTGCTACCAGTCAAAAGTTATAAGCAGAAACGTGCCCAAAAGAGGGCGAAAAAGTTGTCTTTAGTCACTAATGACGTCACAACTTTTGAACGAATGGACTTTTTCGAATGCCTTCCTGATTTCTCAACATTTTTCATTTCTCGAGAATTCTCGAAAATTTTTAATGAATTAACAAAATATTGGAAAACTTATGATATTTGGAATATCGTTGATAATATTTATCGAAAGCGCAGAAAACATTAACTCAATGTTTATTCCTGTCCAATATGTACATTAGGGTGAACCTAAGCTATACTTGGAGAAAAATTTTTATCGAGATACAATGCACGCAACTATCCAGTATTGTTCCTTTAGGTGAGAAAAAAATTTGTGCAAAGTTTACACTTAAATTGAAAATTTTGAAAATTGTGAAATTCACCTTAACTATGGAACATGACACATCGTTGGATTTGTCTTTTCTTCTGAAGAGCAATATAGAATAATTATATGACCTCCTTTAAATAAAAATAACGATGACCTTGAAATTTCGAAATATGATATCCAAAAAATTTTTATTTTGGCATTATATTCATCTTATTGAACAGTGCAAATTTCTCCTCTGGCGTTGTTTCGTATAATCACAAGTAACAGAGATATTTAAATACCTACATTAAAATGTAGCATATTTTGACTGATGGTAGGACATACAGTAAGGAGCATAACTGATTCCATACGCTTTAAATCAGAACAACTTTTTTATGAATGGACCAAACGACTTGAATTTCTCTATAAGTCTAGAAGAATTAGTTTAGTAAATGATGCATAAAAAATATGTTGAAAAAATGCATTTGCGCGGAATTGTGAAAAACAATAGTAAAAATTGATTTTTACAACTTTTTTAGCTGGGTCAATAACGAAAATTCAAAAGATGTGTCTGGTCTTGAAATTAGTTAATTGGTTTGCGAATTATAAACGATCAAGAGTGGTAGATATTGCAATTTTTCAAGATTTTCGGCCTTTTTACCACTTTTGATCGTTTATAATTCGTAAACCAATTAACCAATTTCAATGAAATTTCAGAGCGTATATAATTTATACCAGTTGACAAAAGACATTTTTTAAATTTTCGGTAGTGGGCCAGCTAAACAAATTGTAAAAATCAATTTTTAATATCGTTTTTCACAATTCCGACCAAATGCATTTTTTCAACTTATTTATTACACGTCATTTACTAAACTAATTCTTCTAGCCTTACAGAGAAATTGAAGTCGTTTGATCCATTCATATAAAAGTTATTCTAATTTGTTGTTGTATGTATTTGTTCATTTCCGAAAATATGTTATAAAATAAATGAGATTCGTAATAATTTTCCTAGATTTAAATTTCTCGAGAAATGAGAAATAACCAATTATAAAATTTCTCGAGAAGGAACACTTTGGTGTGCTCCAAAACCTTCCCGAAGAAGCGCTGCGTCTAATGGCTCAAACCCCAACTTTCTACGTTCAGCCGTTTCGGAGATTTAAGATTTTGAACAAACGAACATTTACATTTTTATTTATATAGATTGGCAGTCATAGATCTTCTTTTAATGGCAGCGCAGTGTGCCAGGATCGTGCGTGTTATTAATATCCAGCTGAAACCGGCATTAAATATAGAGCAGGGGTTAATATACACTCCGATAAAGATCCTAATCTAGTCATTACTCGTACTAATTGGAGCCTGCTGCATAGACTAGAGTCTAGTATAGCGTATTAGTCTATATTATAGATTCGAGTCTAGCAGTATGCTATCATATAAGCTAGGATTGCATTACAATGGCTAATTAGGAACTTCTTTATCACCGTTGCCACCGTCGCTAATTTTATCTCTAACCCCTTAATAAATTCTCATCCCCTTAATTCTATGCATCTCTCGATTTCAACAATTTCTCCATGCTCTGAATCGTGACAATTCCTACTACTATTTATTCCTCGATATAAAAAGTTCTTTACAATTAATTAGAATCTGAATTTTGAATTGTTTTGTAATACCGTTGAATTCGGAGGGTGCATCGCGCATCCACGTCTTCAGTTAGTCAATCGACTCACGTCGTGTCCCAGAATCCCTTCTCCTTCCTCTGTTACCCATCCCGATCGGTATCGGTCCGCATGGTTATTAATCGATCTATTGGTTCATCTACTCGAGATCATTCAACCGATGTGACGTTGATACCGTGACTGGTGATCCGGCCGTCTGTATGTTCGTCGCGTTTGATTTGAATCATCTCTTGATGAAGTTTCGACGCAACCGAATGGCCACGGGAATGATTGAGCGTCCGTCGCTGTTCCGCCAATAACCATCGGTAAGGGCAACATCTTCCTCCTTGCACTATCTTGATCACGTTACTGCCTCCAAAAACTATTATATTAACTTCTATTCGCCTCGTTTTTAGCAAGCAAAATTCAAACCTATACATACAATAAGGAGCAAAACTGAACCAATAACCACAAGTTTTGTATAAATTATTATTTATTGCTAGGAATATAGAAGAATAACAAACAATCAACATTATAATTATTTTTATCATAGTTAGAAGTAGCTTGAGACATTTTTTTCAATAATTAATGTCTCCTCGTTTAGCAATGACAACAATAATAGATTGACTCGGTTTTGCACCGGTCTCTACAAGAACTGTTTACGTGGAATGTTCTAGTAGTATGTTTACATCTAGCACTTTGGTATGTTTACAAACTATTAGTCTACGTCTTAACACTCAGTTCTTCGCAATCAGTCTAACGGAAAAGCGCGCAAGTGAAGTAAGAATAAATATTGCCAAGTATTGGACGTAGTGTAAAACCGAGTCGATCTATTTTTGTTGTCATTGCTAAACGAGGAGGCATTAATTATTGAAAAAAAATTCTTAAGTTACTTCCAACTATAATAAAAATAATGGTAATTATTTACAAAAGCACTGCGTACTCCGATTTTGATCAAATTTAAATATGTTATGCAGCAACACATTCTAAACAACTCTTTCCTTTTCCAATATAGGGGGGTCGCTTTTAGTTTTTGAGATATTTGCAAAAAACTGTCGCGAATACTCTATTGAATTGTTCGTATTCTTGCACGCTCCGCAGCAACGTAAGCCTGTTCCGGTGCGCCGTTTGTTTACATTTTGACGCTGTAGAGATGAGGGAGAAACCAGGGGGCGGAAAGGGCCGGCCTGACACCACACACACCCACTCAGTGTTTCACACGCACCCAGTGTTTCTAAATTATACTCTAGATTCTTACGTATTTTGACGTGCTGATTACGAATATAATAGTGAAAATTGGTGCAAATGTTAACTTCATAATGGAATCCTTCTTTTGAGAAACACTGGATGCATGTGAAACACTGTATTAGGACTGGGTTAGAACTGGATTATGACTGACAATGAGTTAGGATGCTGTATTGGTCTCAGTTGATTTTATATTGTATAATGTGAGAACCTTCTTTTTAGAAACACTGGGTCCGTGTTAAGCACTGGGTGTGTGTGTGTGTGGTATTGTTGCTTCTCATCTCCACGATGTGTTTACAAACAAAAAATAAACAAATGGGTGCGTGAACACGCTTACGTTGCTGCGGAGCGTGCAAGAATACGAAAAATTCAATAGAGTATTCGCGACAGTTTTTTGCAAGTATCTCGAAAACAAAAAGCGACCCCCCTATATTGGAAAAGGAAAAAGTTGTTCAAAATGTCGAAATCTATAACATATTTAAATTTGATCAAAATCGAAGTACGCAGTGCTTTTGTAAATAATTACCAAAATAATTATAATGTTGATTTTTTGTTATTCTTCTACATTCCTAGCAATAAATAATGATTTATAAAGAACTTGTGGTTATTGGTTCAGTTTTGCTCCTTACTGTAAACAATAGACAATTATCTGTCGATCTCCGAGTGCTCGAACTCACTCGAGACCTCCACCAGGTAAGAATTCCAAGCTTTCCTTTTCTTTCGTCTCCTTTCAGACCAAGAATAATCCCAAGCTATCCAACGACTTGAAATCAGCGTGATAACATCTCGGCGAGCGTTCAAGGCGACTATCTAACGCGACGATCGCTTAGATCCATGGTTCCTTCGTAAAGCCTCGACCTCGAGGAACCGCCTCCTTTTCGAACAGTCGTCTCATCCACGTCGGGGCATATCTACTTGCTTTAATTGGGATCAACTTGCCAGCTACTCGGCACGAGACAAATGAAAGAGAGCGGGCGAGAGGGTTGGGAGACCGGGCGCGGCGCGGCGCGGCGGCTGACAGGGTTCTGAGTGCTCGCGGAGGAAACGCGACTCGTTCCGGATCCTCGTCGACGCTTTATTTCGTCGCACCGTTTGCATTCTCTAACCCCTGGCGACGATCGCCCTGTAAAATACCTCTCTTTCGACGACACCCCGCAACCCGTCACCCTCGACGAGTCTCCTTTTTCAAAACGCATCTTCGTTAACGCTGCGACACGGAGCCGGCTGCACTTCACGCGTACAACTCGGTTCCTGTTCGTGGGGTGTCGTCGCGTGACGCGCGATTCGTGCCTCTCTCTCGTTTGGTTCGCGAATTTTTGGCGATGTGTCGGGCTCCCGCGCTTATACAGGGTGCACTGGTTTAGTTTTCACGCAGGAGTCCTTGCTGATTCAGTAGAATCTCGTGTGATGAATTTCGCGAATTTTATTCTAATAAATTTCTTCATGGTTTTAACACTTTTAACTGGTTAAAGATTTACAAGACAGAACGACCAACCAGCGGATGGCGGGTCCGATAAAACTCGCACAGAAGATAGCGTGCTCGGGGAAAATATTTGACAAGTGTATTTTTTTACCGGACATCATGACGTCGAGTGGATGCAGGACACAGCCCTCAAAGTTCGAGGATCGAGATATGTTTTTTTAACTATCTCCGGGAACTACGAAAAATATATATGTATTTATACTATATGTATATATTTCTGAATATCTAGGGAAACTTCAAACAAAATATATTTTGATCCCCTACCTTTGAGAGCTGTTTTCACCCTGTCAACATGAACGATGGCCGACAGAAAAAAACACGTGTCAAATGTATTTTCCCCCGAGGACTATCTCCCATGTAAATTTCACCAATATCAACCCCTCGTGGGTCGGGTGCGATCTCTTTTTGTTGTACCCAGGGAGACGAAGTCGTGTTAGGGATATTTTATTAAACCAATATATTTTCTGATTTAATAGTAACAATCTCGTAAAAATCGTAATGTTAATTCTGACATTGCCTCGAGAAATAGAAAGTTCAGGAGAGCGAATCTGGTGCTGCAGGATTCTGTCTTTTGCAGGAGAATGTGAACGATAACATCTCTGCGGAAACATTTCTTTAAGTATATTTTTAATTAATTTCTCTACCAAGAACGATGGAAGCGTATTTAACGATCTAAAGAAATGTCTTTTATTAACATAGTTTTAACGAACAAGATTCGAAGAAGCTCTCTGGAAGAGAGATATGTAAGTATATCTAGAGGCCATTAATTAATAATCTGTCTACAAAGAAATGTTTCTCTTGAGAATTTCCTAAACCAAAATCATATTTTTATTAATTTTTTGGTGCGGGAAGAGGACGACGATTTGGGTTTCTAGCTAATAGGTGGCGCACAGTGGTCTAAAACGCGGAATTTAGTGACATTTTGCCCAAAAACCAACTGTATCATATAGATATCTGTTGAGTGTTTATTGCTTTCTAAATATCTATCAACCTCGAAAATGAAAATATTAATAAAATTTAATAAAAACCATTACTGTAACAGACAGTTAAAGTTGGAAGTTTTGAAGATAGCCTTTCTCATGGAAAAAATAGCTTTTCTTCTTTAAGATACCCTGACGATCCTTTTTAATATTTTCCTTCCAATTTCTTTTTAAATGAAAGGTTTATCTTTAAGCTGTAAATTACCATTTGTTAATTGAAAATTAGTATTTGTAATGCATTAAAAATGTTACGCTAAATGTAATGAAGAAAATTTGCAAAATTATCAAGACTTCGCAAGGAATATCTTTTGAGTCATAAGAGGTGATAGAATTTGACAAAATGGAATATTTTCAGCATACTTTCCTCTATGTAACCATGCAAGAATCATTTTCTAGCTCGTTCTATATTAAAAGTTTAAATATCTATATCAATTGTTTAAAGTCGTCCGTGCGGCTGTGCGTATTGGTTCTCGCATCCATCGTCGGGACTCCGTGACGACTAAGAAACACTTTAGACTGTAAACACTTCAAATCTTTATGCTATACTACAATTTTTTCAGCGTTATATTCCATGTTTTTCCTTTTTATTTAAATTTTGTTGTGTGCAGTTTATATTTGGTGCGTACCTCAGTATACTTTATGCATTAGTTCAGTGTTACCATCGTTTAGTACAGTTTATATAAATATACAAGGAGAATTACGTATAATTCTCCGAACGTTGTATACGTTTTAAACAATCATTTTTACGACCGTTTCTCCCACCAATATTCGGAAAAAAATACTATCGATGAATTCGTTTGCCCGATCGTCAATTTCACGCCTACTCCAAACTTATATTGTCGTCACTTCGTTCATCATCACACACTCACTGCAACATACTTTAACTCAGCACGAGCCATACGTTGTTTACAGTAATTTATATTTTGTATATGTTATATATTTTGTGTTTGTTATATTGCGTTTATATTTACATTGCGTGTTTGTTATATCTCGTTCGTGATAAAACATATCGTTTTACTAATATTTGGTAAGTACATATGTGTATAGTTGGACATTTATTACGTTAACTATTTTCCGTGTTCAACATTTCTTCCTTTATTATTCAGTATTTGTTATTTATTAAGAATGGAGGCGTTCCGTACAAATCTGAATTTATTATATTTATTATTATTTAGATTTCACTTTGTGCTTGATACACGTACCATAGATTGTGGATTTATAAGGATCAGATAAATTTTCTCCGGAGGCTTTGGAAAATCAAGAAACAAATTTTATTCAAATAGCGATTTGTCAAAAATTTAGAAGAATAATATATTGACTGAGCTGAATGCATTCCGTTTTAAAAAATTTTCTAAAAATTGTTTTTGTAAATATGTTTAAAAAATAGTAAAAAAAACTATTAAATAAACGAAAAGTATACCACATTATGTATTGTTAAAAAAGATTACATGTTAATATCCTACACCCCAAATTTCACGTCGATATCTTTAATAGCTTAGAAGTTATACCAAAATGTCACTAAATTTCGCGTTTTAGACCACTGTGCGGCGGCCCCCGAAAGCGAGACAAAAATCAGCAGCACAGTGCTTAATGAAGTACCGCTAACTCTGTCTCAGTCGGTCGCCCTTCCTTCGCCATATTTGCATAGCTCGTGATTCAGGGAGGAGCGGTGGCGTGGTGGTTCAACTATAACGCGGATCTCTGGACGCAGCTGTCTCGTAAACTTTGTTTATTACGCGAAGAAATTAGAGCCGGCCAAAATCTTTCGTTGGTCGGCGAGAGATAAACGTCCTGGGCCCGAGTGGATTAACGCTAGAATCTCCGTCTCGCCTCGAATCTCTCTTCCATTGACTTAACAACGCCGCGAGATCCTGGCAATTCTTTTTTCCCACGAAATCCCTCCCCGGTTCCATTCGGACCTTCGTTTTCAAACTTCGGCAAAAGCGAACTTCAATTAAAATGGAAACATCAGTTTCCCGAGGCTGTGTTTCGCTTCGTTTACTCGAAGTCCCGCGAGCCCTCAGCCCCGGGTCCTCCACAGGAAATAATGTATAATCTCGGAAGAAACCGCGCAACAAATTCTTTAGAAGAAAACGTCGTCTGGCTGTCTCACCGGTGAACTTTTTTAAAAAGACAAAGAATCCTTCTCCTCCGGCCTGAATTTTTCATTCGAAGCGACGCGCCGCGCCGGGTCACAGCAGATCGGTCTGGTCGGGCATCTTTCTTTCGGAAGAGATATATTGTTCCTTTGCATCGCGTAAACGTTGTATTTCTCGCGGCATTTGTTCCTCGGAGCACGCTGGACGTAATATTTGAACTTCCGTCTTGTTCATTTTGATTCTGGCAATTTTTCGGCTGATTTTTGGACTCGAAGAAGCTGTAACAGTCCAGACCGCACATATTTTCCGGCCAAATGGAGCCCGTGACATTTCGGTTTAAACGTGGCATAGGTTTCTGAATAATTGTGCAAAGTTCGGTCATTAGGTCTCGCAATTAGTTCGCTCGGCTCAAGAACGGATTAATTCGAATCGTTATACGGGCCATCTCTGTTACAGGCCTCCCCCCCGTCTCGCCTGGATGTCGACTTTCGAAATTTGAATTTGCGGCGGATCGCAAAAAATGATTTAGCTAGCTATACGGGGGAATATGGGAGAAACGCGAATTTGGTGAAACATTTATTAAGCTTTCGCGATTGTTCCAAGTTTTTCCGAGATGCGGCGTCCGAGATGGAGGAAGCGGAAGCTCGCTGAAGAAAACAAAATGGCGGAATGGCCGGACTCCTACAACTTTTATGAAAGACCGAGAAACTTCGGGAAAGTAAAATTCTCTGTTCTCTGTTCCCTGAAAGTAATTCTTTGTACAGAATTGTGATAAATGCTTCTGACACGAAAATCTATGAATGAAATGCGAAAAAGATTGAGCAATCGGTCGACAATATTTTTTATAATTTTTTAGAACTGCAATGTTAAATAGAGTTGTTGGAGAATTAATTAGCTGAAGGATTTGGTACGTCTTCCTTCGGAAGGAAAAACGAATGGTTCAGAACAAAATGGTGGGGGACTTGTCCCGTTTTAATAAGCGAGTTTCTTAAGACGACCGTGGGCGAGGTAAAAACCGTAGAAATGTCCAAGAGAACCCCGTCTATCCGCAATTCCAAGAATTTCCCTTCCGTTGCTGTAGGTGGTAGCTTCATTTGTTCCGAAGCAATATCTCCGTTCTCCAACACAAATATTTCATAACGGATCACTTGCAAAGAAGAACGTTCATGAGCACAATTTCTTTTTCTCAAGATAAGGACACCGAAGAAGACAGATAAATGATTTCATAACGCTCGCTCGACGTTTTACCGCAGCGCAGATTACAAATGCACTTTCCGGTATTCAATAAGACTGTGTACATACAATCGTTATGACGCAAGAAAATCAAATTCTAGCCAGATGTAAGAATATTTCTACGAAAGCCTCCATATTTCGATAAAGACAAAAGTAATACTAAGATAATTTGGAAGCTTCCGCCCTCGTTCGTAGATAGAAAAATCTCGAGATGCCGAAGTTCTTGAAGAAATTAACTTGCTCGTTGATATCGAAGATCCCGGCGGAGCACAAAGGTACAGGGTAGCTTCCGTTTCTTTTATACCGTTGATTTCCATCCCCGCTTTGTCTGTAGCTGTTCGTTCGAGGAAACGTGGCGACTCGGTGAACCCGGGGAAACTCTCTCTCGGATCGTTGAATAAGAACCGTGCAAAGTTTCCTCGCGGGGGTTTAACAATCACTCAACGCAGCCCCCGTGAGGGGTGACGAATCAGTACGGAGTTCCGCGTTGTAATTAAGACTTCATGATTCACGAGACGTCCGCCCTTGTAATAAGGAAATCTTCAGTCGGATCCTAAGTCTTCGCTCGAGTGAAACTTAACAACTATCTCGGCACTCGCAATCTCTCTTCGAAGAAAATCCCATTCCGCGCACACTTTCTCTGCTTGCGCGACAAACGATTCCATATACTTTCGACAAGGCAAAATTCGTTTTGGACATTTCAAATATCGCTTTGCGATCGAGCCTTATATTACTCTCGGATAATATTCGACAGGCTTTACTACAATTCTATATTGATTCGAAACTGCAGAGATTTCTAAAATGATTCGGGCACAATGACTCGGGACGTGCAGCAGTGACGGCGTTGGTTTATTCGCCGAAAAATATTCGACAGCACTACAGAGCACCGACGTAAAAAATTAGCGACCGGTTTATAAAGCAAACCGGACGAGATTTCTCGCATTTCTCGCGCACATAGAATTCGCGGGCAAAAAATTCCGATATCCTGTAAACACCGCTCGAACGGAGCAATCGAATTAAAAAATTCGAGCTCCTCAGCTGCACTTCAGAAACCATGCATTTCCGGAACTCGATTTCCGCTACTTATCAGGCGGAATCTCTGATTTCTTTTTTGCGGCGAACGGACGCGTTAACCCAATTACTACACTTCTGCCGTTGCCGGTACTATACGATATACATACATTCGGGAGAATTCGAATGCTGGACTCTCGCGTTGCGAAGGATCGAAAGCGAACTGGTAATCAGCGGGACGTATTTCATCCCGGATGTCTCCGAACGAGTGAAAGATTTACTTCCGGCCGGCTAAGTAAAAAGAAATGTTTAATTCATGGTGACGGTAATTTAGCGACTGTTGGACCAGCTCGTCCGGCATTTCCATAGTTATTTTCTGCGAGACTATAAATCGATTACGGCCGATAGAATGTAAATCTCTCGGGACTGCGGATATCTCGAACCTTTTACGTTGCTCACCAGTCGATATTTTTTCCTCTCTCTCGCCACGTTTCCATCGCGTTGTCTACCATTCCTAGATTATGGCAAACTGTTCCTGAAATGATGAATCAATTATTCATGCGCAACACCACATTCTCAACGCAAAATAGTCGAGCCAGGAACCTGGATAGAAAAAATTCTTTCTTTCGTTATTTTAATAAGTGGGGGATAATATGATTTGCTATATTTGTGGTTGTAAAGAAAAACAAAATATTTCAGTTTATGCATTGATTGAGCTTTAGCGATATCTCGAAAGTGAAAGGTTCGCATAGTGGGCTGTATGCCCAACTGCCCGAAACTGCTGAAACTTTGCTAAAATTTATCCAAATTTGATGAACAAACAACCATTTTAAAGCTTGAGATTTCTACTTTTTGTACTGTATACCGTTTTTGCTGAAACGGATGTTTTGAGTATAAAATTTCTCCATAAAAAGGAACGTATTAGATTGTAAAGTTTGTAGCTATTTTTCAATGAAGTACTGCGGATTATAATCAATATTTTAACGTTATTCGTTTATTTTATGTACACTATCGAAAAGTGTGATCATTTACATTTAACCCTTTGCATTCGAAGCAATTTGAATTCCAATATCAAGATATTTCTTTCAACCCAGATCATTTTTGTTCTATGTAATCTTGTTTACACTGTGCACATCAAATTGAGCCAGTTTTCTTATATAACAGTTGAGCTTTTTACAATTTATAGAATACAGACAAATTTAATAATGTTAAAACTGTTTTGAATAAGGCCCTCCACACACGGGTCGATTGAAATCGCGTCGTGAAGTTCGTACGTCTTGCTCGTCAAATACGATTCATGCGACGGACGCGATGCCGTCCACACACGAGTCGATTGTAATCGCGTCGTGCAGTTTTTACGTCTTGAACGTCGTACGATTCATGCAACAGACGCGATTGCCGTCCACACACGAGTCGATTGTAATCGCGTCGTGAAGTTCGTACGTCTTGATCGTCATATACGATTCATGTGACGGACGCGATTGCCATTTGCACACGGGTCGATTGTAGTCAATTTGTGTTTTTGAAACATCAAGAATCGCGTTTTCACGTTTTCACTTTCAAAAAATTTTATAAAAAAATTAAACCGACTTCGAAAAACGCACTAAAAAATATGAAATAATTATAAGTATAAATAATTATGTGAATACACACGAACTTAAATACAATAAAATCTTTTCGGAGGCGGCGCAAAATTGAAAATTTTCCAAATGACAGATGTTGCTGATTATGATTTCATTAGAATATGGTGAATCTGAAAATCAGTAGGTCGTAAGAGAATATACATTAATATGTGAAAGCATGTAGAAGAATTTAAGGAATTTAAGGAAAATTTTCAATTTTGCGTCGCCTCCGAAAACATTGTATTGCATTTAAATTCGTGTGTGTATTCACATAATTATTTATACTTATAATTATACTTATAATTTTTATTTATTATATAAAATTTTTTATTTCACACTTTTTAGTGGTACGAGTAAAAGGGCCTAGCTTTTTAAGATGGTCAAAACTGCCCTTAGAGGTTTTTCAATGGCTCTTGAATCATTCGAAAGCTGACCAATAAAAACCCATCTGAGTAAAACCCTATAACTATCACGGGCAAGCTAGAGGGCTGAAAGTTTACTCGGATGGGTTTTTATTGGTCAGCTTTCGAATGGTTCAAGAGCCATTGAAAAACGTCTAACGTCGAAAAATGAAGATTTCTCAAAAATATGAAAACATGCTATTAATAGTGCCCGAATAAGCTACCATCAAAAGCGGTGTCCTCGATTTTTTTCAGATTCTTTGTTGTGGGAGATCATTGTCAAAAACAATAAAAACCAAACTGCTTCGACGTTTTTGCTGCTAGAAGGAAAGCTAGACTTGCAGGTTTTACCGTGGGGGTATATTAAGCTCTAGTTAGTGATACTACATCGAATTAAGCAATTTTTTTACCTCAGAAATGCGATTTAAGAGAGTAAAAAAATCGTCTCCTGTGGAGTCGCGCGAATCGTACGATCCACGCGATTTTCCAACTTCGCTTCCGATCGCACGGGATTAGAATCGCGACGATTTCAGTCGAGTCGATTTCAGTCGACCACGAATCGACCCGTACGTGGCTCTCCATTTATTTGCATTGGAAGTCACGTGGAGGGAGAAATCGCATGCGACTGGAATCGCGTCGACCGAATCGCCGATCGACCCGTGTGTGGACGAACTTCGCTTCCGATCGCACGCGATTACAACCGCGGCGATTACAACCGCGGCGATTTCAGTCGAGCCGATTTCAGTCGACCACGAATCGACCCGTGTGTGGCTCTCCATTCATTTGCATTGGAAGTCACGTGGAGGGAGGAATCGCATGCGACTGGAATCGCATCGACCGAATCGCCGATCGACCCATGTGTGGAGGGCCTAATGGCATGGTAATTTTTAGTGGAACTTCAGACTCGCCATTTGAGTGCAAAGGGTTAAAATATCTTTTTAAAATATAGTTATTACATAGAATAATCTCCGTTATTTATAATAGTATGGAAAAATGTGGTTCAGAGGGGGACATGTTGTGGCACAAACATTTTCTGCGTGGGTGGAGGCATAGAGGAGATTTCAAGGACACCATGATTTTTTTAAACAGAATGTCTTCTTTTTATACCATAGATCGATAGAGTATCAAATTCTGAGTATAACAGTATTGACCTTCGTATGTCCTAAACCTAATAGTTAACGAGATATTATCAAAAGAAGAAAGAAAATTATTTGGAGAATATCTCGTTAACTATACATTTTTACTCAGAATTTGATAGTCTATCGATTCATGATACAAAAAGTAGGACTTTCGATTTAAAAAAATCGAGGTGACCTTGAAATCTCCTCTATGCCTCCTCCCACGCAGAAAATGTGAGAATGATGGAAGATTGTTCCTCAGATATTCAACTACCTCAAGCCGCAAAAATTGTACAGTTTATGTAAAGTTTTAAAAAGTGAATTTTGACGGCTGAAATCGGGCATACAGCCCACTGTGGATCGTGCGGATTACTATTTTTCTGCCAATAACAATTACTTATCGGCATGGTACCGTGATCAACTCCGCGTTGATCGGCGTGCGGAAACGCGACTTGGGCGATCGTTTTCGGTGAAAATCGGAAGATCGGCAGGTTCGATTCGGCCGTAAATAATGTCGTCGGGGTCCCGATGACGGACAAGCGACGTGACGGGCCATCAATGCCCGTTTAGGGGGAAGAATTCGCAAATCGCGCGGCACCGTCGGAATCACTGCGCGTCGCGTCGTGTCGATGAAAAATTCGGATCCCGTTACCTTCGATGCGACAATAAATTGCGTCCCTTTCGGCCCGGCCAATTCCGCCGGTTTCGAAACAACAACGGGAGCGAGAGAGCGAGAGAGAGGGAGATCCTCTGGCCTCCCGATCCAGTGGAAAAAAGGCTGCGGGTGTTGTCGAGAGGATTAAAAAAAAGCGGAACACGAAAGAAAAACGCGTGGAACGAAATTGGAGCGGGGGCTGCGGCGGTCGACGCTACGCTAATAAATCCCACGTTGTTTATCTTTCTGATGGAGCAATAAATTCTGATCGCCGGATAATTCGGATATTAAAATTCATTAAGCCCCGCGGGATCCACGAGAGCAATCTCTCGACGCAGGATCGATCCAGAGAAGACGACCAAGAGATGTATCATCCCGCGAGCCAGTGTTTTTACTTTTTTCCACCGACCACGTTAATTTCGCGACGCGTTTAAACCCGCCCCCGCCGTTAATGGAAGAACAACAAACGCCGACGGTAATCGCCCCGTCGCGTCGTCGTAACCGATCCCCGTGGCTCGCTTACAAATTTTCAGAGCCGGGAATTAAATAACCAAGATCGGCCGTGTGTTAATGGGGAAATTTTAAGCCGGTCCGAACGCGATTATCTCCGTCCGCGCGAGAACCAGCGCCTGTTTCAGCCGCTGCGCTGCTGAGGCGATGCTGCTCTTCTAAAACGGCTGACAGTCGTTGCTAGGACTTCAGCTGCGCATACCGTGTTGAGTATTTAAGCATTCGCCTCCTGACGATTGTTTAATAGCGCTCGGAGCATCGATTTTATCTTACTGGCCAGCTGATTTTTTCATTCCATGCGCGGGCTTTTCATCGTCGAGCCAGACGAGATTGCATCGTTTAATTTCTTAACCGTCTCCGAATCATCTCTAGAGCGCCGATAAATTCGCGATAAAGGGACTCGAACGTTTCGAGTACGTCGGAGACTCCATTGTCTGAAAGTCATGGCGGCCAGCCGTATTTCCCCTCGAAGAAATCCGAAGGACGAGGAGAATTACTTCTATTCTCGGGAGAGAGAGGAGCTCGAGGACTCCGCGGGATCATCGAAAGGACAGCGTTGTTAACATCTATCTCGTGGAAATCTCGGGGCAACGAACAAAGAAACACCTTAAGGAAGTCCTCGAAATCCTTCTTAGAAACTTTCCCTCCGTTGTTTCCCGATTAGAAGCCTAAGAATCTACAAAGACGTGGTCGGTAGCCTGAATTTTTTATCGACCACGCGACGCTCGGAACGTTCATTGTCCTACAGACCGGTTTTAATGAATTGATCGGTCTCGCTTGGCTATTATCCAATCATCGACAGGTCCGAGGCTCCCTTTTCGAAATATATCGGCCGCCGCGCCGCGCCGGTGTATCGAGTTATGGACGCTCCGATTCGGTAATTACCAATTAACGCGGATACATTTTCGCGAAATTCCCGTCTCGCGTTATCGTAGATCTTGATCGACTTGAAAGCCGTGCCGATATTCTATACACCGGATTATGCAGCCCACAGCGTTCATCACTGGTCAATTAGTCTCCACGAATTTTTCCAGAATTTTTCGATTTAGAATCCACTACTGCAAACCAAAATGTTGCTTGTTTAGCTGTTCCTTTTCATTTCTTTCTCGATCGTGCAATTTTCGATGATATTTTTAATATGCTTCCTTCTTGTTTGTGCTTTAGTTCGCTTTGACAGAATTTTAAAGAATGTTCAGAATTTTTTAATAACTCGTAATTTCGAGATCATGTCGGTAATGAACATATTAATGTCAATTTAATGCTTCTTCTGAAATTTTGCAATCTTCTACTATATTTTCAATATATCCTTTTGACTATGTTCGTATGAGAATGTATAAAAGTCTGCATGCTGGAAACAATTTTTTTAATATAGAACTAATTTTCAATGAATTTTCAATTTCATTTCTTCGAAATTCATTTATCATATTTATTTTTGGGTACCTGGAAATGGAAAAATATCTGCTGAATTTCCGAGCAGTATCGAACATGAAAATAATTTCGATCGGCAAGTTTTCAGCTTTAATATAATTTTGGCCGTGCCGTACGATTTTTGATAGATACGATGCGTATCTGTTCGACGCGAAATGTGGCTTTCCAAAGTCAATAGCGCGCGATGTTTGCTTTAGTATTCGCCGGATCGTTTAATTGGAAATTATTTTGAAATTCGAGCCGGAATAACATATGCGTGTACAGTGCCGTGCAAAAGTTCCCGGCCAAATGGTTTTTGCGATTTTTCTTCCATAACAAAAGCGTTAAGAAATTTTTCTTAGTATCATTTATTAGGCCATATTCCGCGAAAGGACACTACAAAAAACATCAACGCTATTTCTTTATCTTATGTGTTTATTTACAGAATATGTAAATTAACGTGTTCAAATGTTCCCAGCCAATATATTTAACAACCAAATTATGTTTATTTTTGATTATAATTAATATTTTGTAGCCATGCAATAACAGCAGCACAGCGACGAGGAATGGATTCAATTAACCAAGTAATGTAGTCGTGTGGTATTTTATTCCATTCTTCTATTAAATTTTGATAAAATTCTGTCGTATTAGAACTGCTATGATTTTTCATTCGACGTTTCATCTCTCCCCACAGATGCTCGATTGGATTTAGGTCCGCAGATTGAGAAGGCCAGTCTAAAACCTGTACTTTATTTGTAGACAACCACGCTTTTACTATTTTCGACGCATATTTGGGGTCGTTATCATGCTGAAAGAACCAATTTTCTGGCATTTTTCTTTCAGCGTATGGTACCATACGAATTTATAAAATTTCTCTATACATGACACCATTCATTGCTAACATTAGTCAATGTACGCTATCAAGAAGATTGCACGATGTAGGACTATTTGGCAGAGTTAGTGTTAAAAAAAGGCTAATCAATAAGAAAAATAAAGTAGCCAGATTAAAGTTTGACAAAAAATATTGTGATTCGACTGTTGAAAATTGAAAAGCTGTTCGTTTTTTCGGACGAATCTAAATTTAATCTGTTCGGCAGCGATGGAAGACAATGTGTACAACGCACAGTGGAGTATTTGGCCCGGAAAGCTGGCCAAAAGTCAATTAAAAAGTTTTGTCTACAATATAAAATGTTTGCATTTTGAGATAGTTAAATATATACAGAATGATATTGCAATACCTTTTTTTAAATTCTATTCCCTCATGAAGTGTTATGCATTATCAAAGATGGAGAGTTTTCGTAGTCCTGTTCCTCTCAACTAGTCTCTGTATTACTGTGCGCTAATGAATGCCAACTTTTCCCTTTACAGATGTTTTTTTTAGGTAAGTATGTACTTTACTTTCATTTAAAAATTATGCTCTTTTTTACTTGTGTTTTTGAGATTAGTGCTGTTCAAAACTGACCAATAATTCAGTGAAGTACATTAGAATTCAAAGAATTCAAATAGAATTTTAGTGTGCTTCCAAGTGCTTTCCTGTGCTTGTTTTGGTGTCATTAGACGCGCCAAGGTTTCTAGTTGATTACATGAAAAAATTGGCTACCCATTCGCGCCCCAGCGAATTTCCAAACGGTGTTTGTGGCAACGCTCGATACAGTGTAGACCAAGGATGAGCAACCCGCGGCCCGCCGCACTTTCTCGTGCGGCCTGCAAACCGGAACGTTTTGAATAGACTTTTACTATCATCGGACTCATTCATATCTGGCTCCCGAAAAAAATTTCATAAAAAAGGAAAACCGTTTTTACCCAAAACATTACAACTTTTAATTCCAGAGGAACAAGAATCTAATACAAGTAGTGGAGACATAGAAGACGATTCAGAAATAGACAGGTGAGGATTAATGTAATATGTTAAAATAAAATAATATAAACAAAAATATATTTATGTAGAATTATAAATTTGTTTGCAAAGTTTCTATCCTACCCATTCTTTTTTGAATTGCAGAATATAATGGCATTATCTCATTCGCAAGAACTCTTAGCGTATTAAAAACAAATCAAATAATTTTGTTTAAAAAAATGGTTCCAACAAAAGTTGAACAGTGTTCCGACATCTACAAACTTCGATATATAAAATTTCGAAAATATTTTTTTTACAACAATTAATCAAGGTCACTTTGATTTTTTAAATGTTAAAATGTATTTTTTACTTCATAATGTTGTAGCTGATCTTAAGACGAATTTAACGATATAATATTATGACCTTGAGACCATAAATAATGTTGCAATAGTTTTGGCCAGCTTTTCGGGCTAAATACTCCACTGTCCGACGTCCAGTTGGCACAAGAAACGATATCAGGTACCAAATACCAACTGTTAATCATGGTGGAGGAAGCATTACGGTATGGGAAGCTTTCACCGTTCAAGGAGTTGGTCCTCTTATAAAAATTGAGGGTATCATGAATGGTGTCATGTATAGAGAAATTTTATAAATTCGTATGGTACCATACGCTGAAAGAAAAATGCCAGAAAATTGGTTCTTTCAGCATAATAACGACCCCAAATATGCGTCGAAAATAGTAAAAGCGTGGTTGTCTATAAATAAAGTACAGGTTTTAGATTGGCCTTCTCAATCTGCGGACCTAAATCCAATCGAGCATCTGTGAGGAGAGATGAAACGTCGAATGAAAAATCATAGCAGTTCTAATACGACAGAATTTTATCAAAATTTAATAGAAGAATGGAATAAAATACCACACGACTACATTACTTGGTTAATTGAATCCATTCCTCGTCGCTGTGCTGCTGTTATTGCATGGCTACAAAATATTAATTATAATATGTTAAATAATGTACCGCTAAATTGTTACACAATCAAAAATAAACATAATTTTGTTGTTAAACATACTGACCGGGAAATTTGAACACGTTAATTTACTTATTCTGCAAATAAATACGTAAGAAAAATAAATAGCATTGATATACATATATGATTATATATGATACTAATCAAAATTTCTTAACGCTTTTCTTTTGGAAGAGAAATTGCAAAAACCATCTGGCCGGAAACTTTTGCACGCCACTGTATATCGGCGAGCGGACGTATTATATCGTAAAAAGAGCGATTCGAAAGCGCTGTGAAGCTCATCAGACGTTCAATTTAAACAAATTAAAGAGCCGGATCGGATGAAGTGGAATACGAGGTATACGCGCGATTCAGCCCGGTTAAGATTGAAACTGAGCGGCGCGAAATAAAAGGGCGGTGACGCGTGAAATGAAGTAAATGAGACACGCGATGTATGGACGGAGGAGCATTCTGAAAAGCCAAGGAGACACAGTAAACAGGACAAATAGAAGTTTCATTTTATGCTGAATGCCCCGCGTTATTCTTTCTAACGAATCGGAGTTCGCGAGCTCTATTTACCGGGAAATTCGAGCTACAATCGAAATTCTGCTCTGCTACCAGCACTACGAAATTGCAACCTCCCAGAATTATAACCTCGTACCATCACACATTTACAGTGTCAATTAAATATTTACAACACCATTGTAAATTTAGTTTAAATTTTATTCGCGCCTGTTCGGTGAAAATGCTCGATGTTGAACAATGCTTGCAAATATTGTTAAAGCACTTCTTGCTTTATAATATATTTGGCAATTGTAGATTTGATGCATTT
Source organism: Lasioglossum pauxillum (assembly GCA_933228785.1). Lineage (NCBI taxonomy): Eukaryota > Metazoa > Arthropoda > Insecta > Hymenoptera > Halictidae > Lasioglossum > Lasioglossum pauxillum. The sequence goes on along the minus strand of OW121701.1, from coordinate 23,838,552 downwards.
AGACAGCGGATGTTTATGCAGGTGCATATTTTTATAGAAAGTAGGTAAAGTTATGGGACCTGGAAAGAAATTTACGTTGTCTGTAGAGGATTTTGAAAACATGATAATATTTTGCACATTTTGCATATTGCATATTTAATTGTACGTACATACATTAGTACGTGTGTATACAGGGTGTCTCAGCTGAAGGAGACCACCCAAATATCGCCATTATTTTTAATGACACACAAAATATTTATGGCATAATTTAAATGATATCGAAGGAGGAATATCGCAGAAGAATTTCTTTTGTCCGGTTATTCTTTCAGTTTTTTCAAGGTCATCGTTATTTTTGTATCGGGAACACCTTTTTTTATTCCATTTCATAGCGGCTGAAAAAATACATCTGAATATGCTTAAGTCATTAACAAGATAGAATAAAAAAAAATAAGTTTTCCCGAGAAAAAATAACGATGACCTTGAAAAACTATGAAAAAATAACCGGACAAAAAAAATTGTTCTTCTATGATATTCCTCCTTCGATACCGTTTAAGTTATACCAAAAATATTTTTTTGTGCCATTCAAAATAAAGGAGATACACTCCTCAAAAGAATTACGGGATCACTTGTGCGAACCCGAAAAATTGGTCCCACTTTACGTGATCATAACTCCGTCAAAAATTGCCATATCGATATCGTTAAACAATTGTTTGAAAGCCTGAAACCTCTAGTTTCAGATGCTCTGTTTCAAATTATTGCCATGTTGGTTTTGTACAAAGTTATACCGAGATGAAGACAACATTGACGGTTAACAAAAATTTTGTGCAACTTTGGAACATCACACTGGGAGCAACAAATTTTTTTGATAAATCGCGTTAATATCATTTGGACGGGCTATCTTTCCGGTGTAAATTGTGTGGTTGTTGAATATTGTGCGATCTTGTTTATTTGAGTTATTCAACATTGAAGTAAATACGGGCTTTTTAACTTTAACAGGCTCCAGAAAGCGAAAAAATTATCGTAGAATCTTGTGCAAAAAAGCAATAGAAGGAGCGTTTCTTTCTCTTCGAGGCACTCTTTTTGTTTTTTCAATTTCATTAACATTTCGATATACCAGGTGTTTCTGACAATATGCTTAAAAAATGCACAATTTCCATTTCTTCTTTAACTTGCTATATCTCGGCGATAAATGATCGTAATACCATGATCCAAACGTTAGATTGTAGCAGAGATTCTGCCGATTCGATTGAGTACCCCATGAACTCGCTGCGACTATTTTTTACCTATGGCAGCTGTGTTTGAAGTTAGTGCTTCGCAGAAATTAGAGCGGCAAGTACAGTGGCTGCCTGACATCTCTGAAAATTTGGACCAAACTCGATTCAAAATCAAAGAACTTTCCATAGAAATGAAGTAGAGCGATGAAATTTTGTTTAACTTAAAGCTGAAACTTTGCAGAATATGGGATAAATATGGACATTATGGTACGAATGTTTTTGAACTTCGAGAAAATTCGTTAATCGTGTACAATTTCAAGAAAATGTGGTTTCTCCAGTACCACGCGCGGAAAAAATTTTTTTTAATATGCTATATATTATTTCCCGTAGATTTTTTCACGTTGATCAAATTTGTCTTCGTAGACAAAATTCTAAGGTCGTCCTTAGAATTTTGCAAAATCGATTTCTCTACGAAACAGCAGTAATTGGCCTTGGCCTTAAGATGTGGAAATACCGACTCCTACATATTGCAGGAATCAGTAAAATTAGTTACTGATATTACTGAAGAGCTGGAACGGGTAACTGGTGCTTGTGGAGAAATAATTCGAAATAAACGGAACAAGATCTTTGAAAAAATTTCCAGGATTTAATCCTTTGTTAAAACTTAACAAAACTCTATATACATCCACTACTGAACGATCGACGAAATTGATGAAAGATATTGGAGAAAATGCACATATGCACCGAGTACGTCAAGTCCTTTTTTTCTTCAGCAAGAAAAGACATCAACTTACCGTTGACAATATTGAAAAAATCATAGTTAAATATTCTAATGTAAATTACAGCGAACAATAAACAAAAATATGTATGCATTGTATAATAGGTTTCACTATTTTGTATATATTTTACATATGTTTTTGCATATGTCGTGCATATATTTCGCATATTTTTGCATATTTGGCATATTAATTGTGCATAAAGATCCGCTATCTTGATGTATTCATAAGAAAAATGAGTAAGTGCAATTAAAACAGTGAAGTAAGTGTGATTAAAACATTCGATAAATATTGACGAAAGGGGACCCAGCTCAGCTAGAGTTTACATTTGGTTCTACAATTAATGGAGGCAATTTGCACTTTGTAATAAAGAAATTATTAACAACCTTGAATATTGCAAGAATAGAATACACGATTGAATCGACAGTCACTTTGAAATCGATGATGCGCAGGTATACGTGCATTCACGAATGCGTTAACGCGTCCTCGAATAAGGATAATATCGTATAGACCAGGGGATCCTGGGATCAGATTTCTGGTCGCTCAGGGAAAGCTGGAAATGATCGGTTTGATCGGTTTTGATCTGTGAAGGAGAAGGAAATATTTACTCGAGACTCGTAACCCTATTATGCTAGCTTATGGTGCTTTGTCAGTTATCGGTCTTTGTCCGTGGGTTCTGATCGCATCCACAAAGGATCAAGGTAGGGAAGGGAAGTTGCCTCTATGGCTTGGAAATATTTCAAGAACCTATTGATAAAGGCTCGCTTACTCTAACTATAGCTGATATTCGCTCGGAAAATTCGTGGCGGCGATATATAAACTCCAATTAATCGATTATTGTACACAAAACCAAAACCAATACATATTTACAAATTAATACAGCAACAGAACATTTTCACATTTCAAAGAAGAGGCACGATCGATAAATGTAGGGCAGACCGGGGCTAGTTGCCTAACTTTTAACATATTTAATTTTTATCAATGAACCATTAGTATTTTGCTGACTTGTTGTAGACGAAAAGTTTGCACATTGGCTAGGGTATACAGATTTAATTTTAAAAATTGCTTTGATCGAACCTAGTGGTAGTTTTAATCAAATTTAGTTGACAAATTTGTGGGGTTAGTTCACTTAACAGTTACTTTTAAGTGTTTAAAAAAAATAGTATGTATTAGCAACACTTACATTTTTATTTGTTCGTACATGTCTACTGTAGTGAATTAGATGATTTGTAGGCAAAATTAAGCCAAATTAGGCTTACAAATCATCATCCGAGTCACACACACATCTGATGCATTTTTTTCATTGCAGATCGAGCATTCTGAATCATCTTCTGATTCTGAGAACAAGAAATCTTTCTTGAATGACGTAAAACCTATGCTTAGTCAAGTAGGTTCGATATTTTTATCATTGTAAGGGCCACGTGTGCATAACCTCGATGCACCGGATAAAATAAAATATGTACCTCAAGTTATAGTCAATGTATCATATTTGATAAACTAATCATGAAAAAATATCAAGCAGTACTTAATTATAGGGTTGCCGGTTAATACACACACATGCATACATACATCATCCTTCGACCCTATCGAACTATAGGGTTGAAATACGGATGATGTATGTATGTATGTATATGTTAATACACAATCCATAACTTAATAATAACAGGCAACCCTATATATAACTAAATTCATAAAAACAAAGAATCATAAATAACAGAAGAACTGTAAAATTACGATCGCCAACGAATTACAAAAAGAGCGAAATCAAAACGAGCGCCCGCGACGAACACGTTTGTCGTTCAAGGTTTTGCAGAATTATAATTGAATTACTCCAGAATTATAATTACAAAGTAATTGAATTACATCGTAATTCAGTTATATTGTAATTTATAATTCAGATCTTTATTCAATTAAATTACAATGTAATTCGTAATTGCAATGGAGTACAATTATAAAATACTTCGTAATTAAATTACATAAAATAACGTTATATATTATGAACGAGGACGAGGAATAGAAACTACGCCGCACAGATACTAAACAAGTATATGAAAGAAAAACATAAAAATATATCGCACTTCTTCAAAGTTCTGGGCTATAATTTGGAAAGCTGTATTTTAATTATATGGTATTTCAATTATATTGTATTCAATTATATTTTATTTCAATTATATTGTATTTCAATTGTATTGTATTTCAATTACACATCTGATTACAATACTTAGTAATTGAATTACAATGTAATTGAATTAGCACAACTCTGCTGTCAATAACATTTGGTTATCGGTGTGCCCAAATACGTTAATAAACCCGCTTTTCCTTACATAATGGACAAAAATTGATAAGTAGTCGAAACAAAAATGTTTACTTATCGCCGATGTTTTTAGATTTTTTAGTCTTATCGGTATAACACGGAAGTTTCGGTCACAACAACACATTACACGGTGAGCTAGGCATTCTTACGTTTCAATATCGCGGAAAGCAGTGTCATCTACTTTATAGTATTACAATTAGAATGGATTAGTCGACTAACCTCATTATTTAACTAGCCCCGGTCTCCCTTATCGTTAACTAAATATCGGTGAGAATCATATGATTATCAACTGGAAGTTCCACGATGATCGATAATAATAATCATTAATTTAATCGCGGAGGTGGCTCACGATACTTTTCCAGCGGTATCGAATTTTTGCCGTCTTTCGATCTTTTGCACCAAGTTTCCCCGGGGAACTTCGTTACGAAGTCTCGCAAGAAACTTTTCCCTGTCGCTGAGAACGTGTTAGTCTTGGGGAGAGGAGGCCCGAGTGCTTCCCATCCGGGGACGCGTTTGCGGCAGATCGCAAATCTTTTAATTAGTGAGTCCTCCGAGGGGGGAGGGGGAACGCTGTTTGATGCGTCGTAATAAGATGTCGCGGCGAACAGGACCGGAATACGTCTGCTCGCCGGAAAACGGCAACGGAATTTTGTTAAGCGCCTTTCGATATTCTTGGTCCCGGACGGAAGAGGGAAATTAACGAGCGTTCGGGGAAAGACGCGAGCTGCCGCTAATTAGGCGTGCAGCAGCTTATAAAATGTATCGGTGCAACGAACGAGGCGCTCCGCTGGGACGCGCGAAAACGATTCCGTGTCTTGCAATACCGATTTTATGCTCTCGTGAATTTTCATAGACCGTTATGTATTTGAAACCTGTACGTCTTTTATTTTCTGCGTCTTTGCGAATGTTCAAAATTGATAAAGTTACTTGGTTAACAAGATAAAAATCAAACTCAACGATGATTGTCGCAGTTTATGCATCGAGGGTTATGTTCTTTAGAAATTAATGGACGCATATTAGCGTGCAAGTGACTTACAAACTGCAAAGGGAACCAGTTAAACACGATACGGTCGAGGAGAGTGTGATTTTTGCTCCCAGTATTTCTGTACAAAGCGAGATTCATGTTGCACGTGGTCGGACCGATGAGAAAGGGGCCCACATGATCATTGTACCCCGTGGCGTACCTTGTGAGGCCCATTCAGAACACACCACCTTGGAGATGCGTTCTCTAGTATACTTATGTGGGTCCACTAATTTCTTTAGCCTTTGTCAGTCTGACGTAAGATGTTCAACATCCTCGCAAATACCTCTGAGAAACTCCGTCGGTTCGAGTTCTTGGTAAAATGCTTCTTAACTTATCGCATTACCACTGGAAAAATTTGAGACCAGATTTGAAATCAGCGCGAAAAAATCTACGGGAAATGGTATAAAGCATGTTAAAAAAAATTTTTTCCGCACGTGGTATTGGAGAAACCACATTTTCTTGAAATTGTACACGATTAACGAAATTTTCTCAACGTTCAAAAACGTACGTATCATAATCTCCCTATTTTTCCCATATTCTGCAAAGTTTCAGCTTTAATTTAAAAAAAATTTCATTGCTCTACCTCATTTACTATCGAAAGTTCTTTGATTTTGAATCGGGTTTGGTCCTTTTCCACCGTGGGCCTGTGCGGCGGTAACGCATTCAGTGATGTCAGGCAGCCGCTGTACGTGGCGCGCTAATTTCTGCGAAACACTAACTTCAAACACAGCTGCCATAGGTAAAAAATTGTCGCAACGAGTTCATGGGGTACTCAATCGAATCGGCAGAATCTCTGCTTCAATCTGTCGTTCGGATCATGGTATTACGATCATTTATCGCCGAGATATAGCGAGTTAAAGGAAAAATGGAAATTGTGCATTTTTAAGCATATTTTAAAAAACACCTGGCATATCGAAATGTTAATGAAATTGGAAAAACAAAAGGAGTGCCTCGAAGAGAAAGAAACGCTGCTTCTATTGCTTTCTTGCACAAGATTCTACGATAATTTTTTCGCTTTCTGGAGCCTGTTGAAGTTAAAAAGCCCGTATTTACTTCAATGTTGAATAACTCAAATAAACAAGATCGCACAATATTCAACAACCACACAATTTACACAGGAAAGATAGCCCGTCCAAATGATATTAACGCGATTTATCAAAAAAATTTGTTTCTCCCCGTGTGATGTTCCAAAGTTGCACAAAATTTTTGTTAACATAGCAACTACATATTTGAAACAGAGCATCTTTAACTGGAGGTTTCAGGCTTTCAAACCATTGTTTAACGATATCGATACGGCAATTTTTGACGGAGTTATGATCACGTGAAGTGGGACCAATTTTTCGGGTTCGCACAAGTGATCCCTTAATTCTTTAAATTTTCATTCTTTATAAATTATCACATCCGGTGGTTCAGCCATCGCTAATAATTGATATAATCAATCATGTGTAACATATACCTTCTGAAATTCTTTTTATGCTTGCTCTAATAATGTTGTACGTGAAATGAAATATTAAATACTATTGTTGATAATCAATGTCGAACTGTCGTATATTACAGCACATTGCGTGCGATAGAATTGGGAAACCTCATTTTGAATTTGAATCTTTATTGAACGAAATTAATACGTAGCGAATATTTTTGTTTATTTCTATTCGAATTAAAATATCAAATCATTTTAATGTTCGGATAATCTGACGGCAAAATGTTTGAAATAAAAGTTGAACAGTATTTAGACATGTACAAAATTGTATATTTAAAATTTCGAAAAAAAATTTTTTCTAAAAAAAATAAGAATTATTTTGATTTTTTAAATGTTAAAGTACAATTTTTATTTCATAATCTTGTAGCTGGAGTCTTGACGAATACAACGACCTACTTATTTATGACCCTGAGCCCATAAATAACGCTACAATATTTTATTCCCGTTTTACAGCGAAATACCCCACTGTGGGACGTAACAAAATCATTTCTATTCGTCAACCCTTATCAGCTACAGATTAAAAAACCAAAGTTAACTGTTAATACTGTGCTTCAGCTGCAACATAGACTGCATAATATTTTTGAGAACATTCGCCCAGAAATATTTTAGTGGTTCACAGCGAGAGAAACATATTTTCCTGTTTTGCCAATGTTCCAGCGTTTCCCATACACCACAGAGAGATTTAGCGTGTCGTATATCATCTGTTCTTTGCCTGCACACGATATAGGATCTTCAAGCCAACTTCCACGCTATTTTAAACGTTTCTGTAACATCAAGTCCACAGTCACTGTAACCACCAAATAAATTGTAGGGGTTAATTTTCATTTAATCAAATCCCTTCCTCGGTTTTCGCCTGACATAATGGCTCGGGGTACATTGATTTTCAACGCGGCGGAAAAGTGCCGGAATGCTTGGGAATATTAATGAATTCCAAAGACTTTGCGGAGTTCGAAAGTGCCAGGACAGCCGATAGATTGATCCTAGGGCTAATAGATTCGATAGAAAGTCCGAAATTAGAAGCCTCTCGTCTCTCGGAGGCTTAAAAACCGATCGAAATATCGAGATTGTATTAAAATTACTTTGCCGCGTGAATTAAAACTTTCGTCGGCTGTACAAGAATTAACGTGGCCTCTGTCGCCGCTGAAGACTCTAACTTCCTTAATGAGTTCCGGGGCTCCTAAGATTCTCTCGTACGATGCCGAAGCTACTGAACATTTTTCGAGCAGTTTTAAACGTGTTTCGAAACTTTCGCCGCCTCGCTTTTCAGATCTAACGTTGTTATCTAAACTGGGCCGTTTTTAATCTGCAAGAATTTTTAGATATAACAACCGGGCTTCTAACCTTTTTCGTTGCATTCAAACTACATATTTTATATTTTCTAAATTTCAGAACATCCACATATTTTATAATTGATTGTGCCTTATTTATAATCGGTATCAAGTGTTTTCAAAAAATGTCTTCTTTTCGTTCAATGTGCTAAGAAATCATTTTTTCATTCATCAATCACCATTTCCTTAAAGAACATCTTATTCCAATCGATAAAAGAGACTACAGTTAATTGCTATTTAGTAATTCGCCGCACCTTGATCAAGGAAGTATAATTGTCCGAAGTTGTTTCGAATCAGAATTCCAATCGCATTTGTCGTGTACAATCCTTCGGTAGCGGAATCGACGAAGAATTGATCTCTTTATTCCTTTATTCGGAAAGTTTCCGAGGGGTTAATAATTCTCGTTCGAATTGAATCTCAATGTTCCTCGATTTAATTGCGAATGATTACGAAATAAAAAAGACGAGAGGAACTGGGCACGGAACTTCGGAGATTGTCGTATTTGCATCGAATTTCGATCGCCGCCGGCTCCGAAACGATATTAATCCACTCGATTATTGAAAGCTAAATGGATATTACGATCGTCGAGGATGTTCGAATGATTCTTCTCTCTCGTGAGTGTTAATTAATTAATACAGCCTTTTCGATTGTATATGGGCAACGGTATAGAAATAACAGGCGGATCATTTCAAACAATCGTTTAATCATACGAAATTGCCGACAGCGGAGCCAATCGACTGCGTTGGTAAATATTTCAATAATCCCATCCATTAATGTAATTAGGAACGGTCTAATTATCACAAATAATACTTGAATTCCTGGAAGAAAAAGTGTCAACGGAGTGTTACGAATTGATTCAGTGACTCGCACAAATTTCTCCAGGCTACTAAACCCACATAAATTCGCAAACCAGCTACGAAAGCCTCAATAATGATCCTTGGAGCAAGTGGGTAGCACTTTTATCTCTCGAGGGCCTAGCGTAATCCGCGAATTCTGATCGCGACGATTCCACGGTGTGCGAAAAGGTAGGAAAAGCTTGACACTCGACCAGAGGGGAATTAATTATGCATTCTATTGAACGAAGCGAGAAGACGAGGGTGTCGGGCGAACGTCTAAAAAGAGAGCCCGGCGGAAAAGGGACCTGGCTGCGGTGCCAAGACTTCCGGTTGCGAAAAGAATGGCGTCGCTCGAGGCAGCGCGGTGGTGTGTCGCTTGAATCGCCGGGATGGACCGTGTCTTAATTACTTCAATTAAATTAGGCGGTTGTTACGGCTGGTTGCTACGAAGGCCGCGAGTGTTTATGTTGCTGTTTCAACTTTCCTGCCGAGACATGCGTTTACGGAATAAACCCGGCTCGCGTTTTGGAACGACCCCAGGTTACTCTACGAGGAAAACCGACTTCCTGTTAATAGACGAGAGCGCCGCATTATATCCTGATGGAAGACGACGCGCTGTTTTGCTTCCATTCGGGACGATCAAACAGAGCCGGATCATTCGAAATTAATTCCCTAACCGAACTCTCCGAGGACTGTTTCCGCTTTGAACGGGACAACAAGGTCCATAAACGAGAAATTCTTAATTTCTGAGAGTTTTAATTTTTAGGACAATTGGATTAACGGCCCCCAAACCAAACTTCGCAATCTATATAAATAAAAATGTAAATGTCCGTTTGTCCGTTTGTTTGTAATCGAACATCTCCGTAACGGCTAAACGTAGAAAGCTGGGGTTTAAGCCATTAGACGCTGCGTTTCTTCGGGAAGGTTTTAAGACAATACGCATTTGAAATAGTCCATTCGTTCAAGAGTTTTGACGACTTTTTCCACCGGCTACAACGCTAACTGCTTACTTCAAGTTACGTGAATGTGGCGCGTTTGCGAAAACATTAATGTAGAATAATCGATATCATTTCGTGTTGATACGCGTTATGACCTATGCGTCACGACGAGAATCTTCTGAGTGGTATTCTGCTTGAAATTATATCGTGAAATATATATAAATAGAAAGATTGACCTATCCGGAGTGGTTTGTTCTGTAAGTTTCTTGATTAAGTTTTTTCTTTGTTATTTAGTTCGTGTTTCTTCCTTATTTAATGTTTAGCAATTTTAGATGTTATCGATATAACTTTCTTTGTACTTTAGCACATGAAAAGAATGACTCGCAGAAAAGCAAACTTAGGTCGTCGTACTCGCGGAACGGAAGCAGTCTGACGATTAAGATTAAATCAAATTGAGTAAGAACGGGCATCACAAAGAATTATTCAAATACATGTCAGACTTGAAGATGCACGGTTGCGAGCACGGCGATCGGGTTCTGCAGCTTCGGATCTGCATCAAACTCAACAGAATGAACGCGACAGGCTGAGAGTGACTGAAAGACGACAACGAGAAACAGCAGATGAGCGTCAAACACGACTCCGTGATCAGCAATCAGGTGATTAAAATGTCATATCTGTGGCAGGTAAAAACATGCTTTTAAAAAATACTGAGCCACAGCAACGCGTGGCGGGGGAAAGCTAGTATAAAATAAAAATTGATTTCTTTTAATAAATCTCGTAGGAAATCTAACCAATGAAACACACGACGACAATGCGACGTTAAAGAAGAAACGAAGAAGAAGTAAAGAGGTTCGGTATAATCGATGCAAACGATCGACTCACCCCCAACAGACAGATTCTAGGGGTTTTGCAGGGAGTCAGGGAGTGGCAGGAAGAACGTTCAAGGAATTAATTATGCATTCGATGTAGAACACACGCAGGAGAAAAGTAAGATTCGGTGAGAAGAATCGACAGGGTAAAGAATGCCAAACGATGGGGGAGGGTGCGAGTGTAAGGAGGTGGGGAAGAAAAAAGAATGGAGAAATCGAGGTCGGGCAACGAAGGAGAGCCAGAAGGATCCTCGAGTAGTCTGTTGATCCGCGGATCCAAGGAGCAGGGTGGCGTTTGCTCTTCCCCCACCCCCGGCGTTCTTTGTGTGCGCAACGGTGTGCACGGCCACGTCGATTCAATGAAGAGATGTCGGAGGAACCGGAAACGCCGGTGAATGAAGTTCGTGAACGTAAACAAGAGCTCATCAATCATCCGAGTGCAAGAAACGGGATGAGAGGCCATTGTGGTCGACGGTACAGAGGGCGGCTGAGTTTTGGATCCACGGCTGAGTTCCGCGTGCGATCGCCGCCGAGATCTAGACATTTTCTGTGTAACCCGTGTGGTTTTCTGTCTCGACACCCCCTATGCTCGACCCGAGGGTCAGATCCGTGTCCGCTCGTGCATAAATCTCTTGTTCGAGACACTCGATCCTCGGCAAATATACCACCCCCTCGGCTATAAGATGCACGAGCCCTGTGATACATCGCGCTCAGATTGAATGGGGACACTTAAACCCCGGAGGAGATATTGGACGTTCAAGGTCGATGCTTGTGGCCGTGAATCATGAGAAATCTGCTCCACGATTTTCTGGATTCTCTGATCTGGATTTTCTGGATGGGAGGATTACCATATTCTTTTAGCAGATGTTTATTTTTGAAAGAAGGCACATTCATTCTCCGAGAAGAAAATTCGCGGATAAAAATCGCGCACCGGAAGTCGCAAACAGGACAATTGAACAAACGCTAATGACTCGTCGGTCCCCGGGAGCCGGGGCCGAATAAGCGCCGAGTAAGTCGAATTATCGGGCTACACGCGTGCATAATCAGTTTCGCGAAACCGATAATTGGCCTAGCGGGGGCAAAAGCGACTTATCGCAGTGGCCCCGGCCCCCGGCCTCGCTTGATAACGCCAGGCGAAACGGGAACTGCAGACGTTTCGTTTATTATCATCATCGATACCGTAGGGTAAGGGCGGGTTCGGGAGGTGGCAGTTGTGAGTTTTCCCCTGGTTCGTTGGTGGATTGCTAGAGTGAGAGGTTGTGAATGAGAGGGAGAAGGGAGGGATGGCAGGAAGCCCGGGGGACGCAACGATTTAATTTCTTCCCCTTTGTGACGTGTCAGGTTTAATTGGATCGCGTATCCCGCCTCTATCTTTGTGCCAATTACCCACTCCAAACGAGCGCATCGAGGATAGATTTTAATCGCCTTTCGCGCGGTAACGCGCGTTCAACGTGATCACGCCCGCGTAATTAGCCGGCCGACTGGTGACTCCCGAGCAAAACATACCCGCGGATTTTCCAGCTGCGGATCTATTCGCAGTTTTATTCCCGGCCGCGAAAATAAAGAGCGCGATTGATAAATTGTTCGGCCGCCGCTGCGCGAATTTTAATGATGTGCGTTCGAACGCGCGGTTCTTTTTGCGTGTATTCGGTTTCCGTTTGTTCCGTTGAAAAGCATCCTGTTTCAATGCTGAAATTTTTACTTCAACGTTTTATCATTATGTCGAAGCGCTCCGTTAAATTGTTCTCGGTTGGGAATCAACGCTGGATGAATCTAATAACTCCTTTTGGAATTATTGTGTAAATATTCAAGTCGTTCGGACCAGTTTTAAGAAATCGATACATTTTGATTGACTGTATATAGATAATCAGCTTTCCCCCGCCACGCGTTGCTGTGGCTCAGTATTTTTTAAAAGCATGTTTTTACCTGTCACAGATGTGACATTTATATGTTTTACTTTACAACAATGCTTGTGGGTATACAATATTTTGTGTTGTTCCATTCTCTGTGTATATATGTATATATATTGTCTGGTTTGCCGACTCTAGAACATGCAACATATAATTGTTCGTGTGAGAAGCAATTCGTTTGTAAATCTAATCCGTACAATTCTAAAGATTGTCCTTGAACTTAGTTAATCGTTATTGCAAACGCCAATCGAATTGGGAATTGCATTCTCTTAAATTGAAATGGCATATCCGTTGGAATCATAGGAATGCGAGGAATGAGAACATCTTCATCTTTGAAACGTCCTGTCAATATTGTTGCTTCTACGACGTTGCTCATTAATTTTTGTACTGCAAGCCACGTGCCGTTGCAAAGCTTTGGCTGGTTGATATTTCGCAACATGATAATTGCCACGCCGATTTTCAATTGCAGTACGTGCGGTGGCGTCCCTGGAAGATCGAGTGAATTCAAAAATTCTGTTGGATAATTAACTGCTTCTTCTGCTTCCACAACAGTATCCACGGACTTGTATGCGACTGCCTATATTTGAATTTAATACTGAATAATATTGTTAAGTTCGTTTACGTCTTTGTTCTTGGTAGCAAGAGAAGCTCGTTCACTCAGCCAATCGTGATTCTTATAAATGGTTTCAATATTGGGAAACACTTTTTCAACCAAATCTTCTTTTGACGTCACTAATTTGCAGAAGTTATCAGACTATGAAATTCGTCCTGAGGTCAGATCAACCGGCACCTTTCCGTTCCCAATCCCCGCAATTGATGTAAGAATATCTCAGCTGATCGATCGTTTTGCAGCTGGACACACATATTTGTAGTTAATTTCAATGTCTTTACGTGTCTCCACAAAATAGAGTATTTCAGGCAAGCATTAATTTTGTCCGCTGGTGTCGATCGAGGAATTACAGATAATGTTTGTCTGATATTTCCTGCAAGCAATATTAACGCGTCCCCAAATGGTTTAATGTTTCCACGCAAATCTCGCAATGATCGATCAAGTGTCTCGAGCGATTTTTTGTGCGCCATTGTGCATTCATCCCAAACAATAAGTTTGCATTTCTTCAAAACTTTTCCCATGCCGGATGCCTTGGAAATGTTGCACGTTGGATTTTCAATTATTTGCATGTTCAATGGCAATTTCAAAGTGGAATGAGCAGTTCTTCCATCTGGTAGCATGTTTTTTCAATGTTTGTTTTTGTATTATACCGAGAAGATTCTCGTCGTGACGCATTGGTCATAACGCGAATCAACACGAAACGATATCGATTATTCTACATTAATGTTTTCGCAAACACGCCACATTCACGTAACTTGAAGTAAGCAGTTAGCGTTGTAGCCGGTGGAAAAAGTCGTCAAAACTCTTGAACGAATGGACTATTTCGAATGCGTATTGTCTTAAAACCTTCCCGAAGAAACGCAGCGTCTAATGGCTTAAACCCCAGCTTTCTACGTTCAGCCGTTACGGAGATGTTCGATTACAAACAAACGGACAAACGGACATTTACATTTTTAACTTCCCGATTTTATAGGGAAGTTATTGTAATTACCCCGAAAATCGAAAATCGATTTTTTAGCAGATCTTCACGTTTCATGGCTATTGGAGTCATTTTAGACTATTTTTATCAAAATGTCTGTATGTGTGTGTGTGTGTGTGTGTGTGTGTGTGTGCGTATGGCCGTTTGTATGTTATCAAATTTTTCGTTAACGTTTTCTGAAAAAGTAACAACGCGATTAGAATGATGAATGATGCAATCGATGTGCCCCTTCGTAACTTAGAGCTGATTAGATTTTGGTCCATATTGGTCAAGTAGTTTTTTAGATTTTTAGTTTTTTTCGAAAAGAGTTGATTCTACAATGCAATTTATAAGGGAGGACGAAAATTTTCCACCAAGGAACCAAACGCAATTACATAAAAATTTTTTTTCTTAATTTTTTTTTAGATTTAAAAAAAATTTTTTTTAAACTGATGCTATTGTTACCGCTTGGAATAATCGAAAGTTATTCCAATGCAAGAGTGGGTTAATCATCTCTACTCCCAAGAATACATTTTGGGAGAATATCGATGAAAGTACAAAAAAAAAAAACGATGTTAGCGATGTTGGCGAAGGAGTAACGAATCGGGAAGTTCTTTGTGTGCCTCTTGGAGAGTCACACACCAAATAAAAAACATTAATAGCAGTAGGCCCTACTAGCCATGCGTATCACTAACCCTCTCGCAAGAGCAGTCCTACCCGCGAGCTTGCGAAGCGAGCGAGCAAAAACAACCCTACTCGCGAGCGAGCGAAGCGAGCGAGCAACAATAACCCTCTAGTTATTTATATAGATTACGGCAAGTTCGTTCGATCGAACACATTTTACCATTTCTGAAAACTGGTACCCGGGGATTCGATTGTGAAGTACGAGGCAGCGTGGAGCGGTTCGATCGCGGGCAGCCGGCAATCAATAAAAATCGGTGAAACTAATAATCTACGGTAAAATCGCAATCTACTGATCAAAGCGGACGTCGCAGGAATGCGACGTTCCGTTCCTCCGTTTCAATCGAAGATCTCCGGCGCGCGGGTCCAAAGGAACGACGGAACCAATTCTTCCAGAATAAATTCGTCCGCCTTTGGCGAACCCGAGCACCGTCCCCGTTACAGGAAAAGAAGAAGAAGAAGGCGGGGGGTGGTAGTTCCGGGGGGTTGGGAAATCCGTGGAAAAGTCGTAAACGATTCCCCGTCGAACGCCGGCGGTCAGTGACACCAGGGGGTGAGGACGTCCGGGGGGACCGGCATTCGAAACGTTTACTCGGATATTGTAGTTCGAGAAGCTACGAAGAAGCCGCCCCCGTCTTCGGGGGGACCTGGACAAAGCAACCATGTCTTTGGCGAGTTCAGTGCCGGGCACTAAATAAAATTCCTTCGCGCAGTCTAACAATCCAGCCCCACGGGGTGATGTGATCCGCGAAAGATGATGATCTTGCGTTCCTGCTGGGAAATACGTAAATTTCAATCTTCGGACACGTAACCGATTCGCGCAACACGCATTTTCGTTGAGTTATCGCTATTCCACTATACCGATGATAGCATAGTTGGCCAAGAATTTAGCGACCGAGCCAATCCTCTCGGATAACGACAAGTGTCCCAAGCAGAATCTTAATTTTACAGGGACAGATTCTCTTGCGCATGGCTACCTAACTTAATGATATCTGTCGACCGGGGATTTCGATCTCGAGAGCCTCCCTCCCGTGGATCCATGGCATAATGATATCCATCGACTCGAGAATTTTTGCTCTGCCCATGCGAGGACTCGCTGCATAATGATTTCCATCGACTCGAGAATTTTCCTCGTTGCAGGTACCCTCCTGTGTGACTTTTGGACCTAGAAGTTGATAGAAATCCTAGGACTCTGGTCCCCGGGACTAGCTGTACTTGTTTAATTGCTAATTAAACGAATACGAACATTCCTAGAATTATTGTTTCGAAAACGTCTTCGGGAATCCTCTAATGCAAACAGCACATAATGATTCACAGACTCACAAATAGGTTTGGATGTAGGACTATTTCCTCGGAAGCTAGTCGGCGACATAGAGAAGCCATACTCGGCTAATTGTCGGCTAAATGAGTACGAACGTCGGCCCAATCATCCCATCTAATCCACGAGCAGCGCCAGTCTCTGCTCTGTAATCCCAGTCTTCATTGTACTTCATCATCGACTGTGAGCTTCTCCTATGCAAATCCTTGGTAGCACTCTGCGTGACTTATCGATCTGTCCCAGAGCCGGAGCATTCAGTGAAAAAGAGAACTTATTTATTTCGAACTCGAAATCGACTTTCCAGGTACCGCGTACCGCAGGGAAAACGAGGAACTTTGAATATTTCCCGAAGAGTACGTTGCCAGTCGCACGACTATCGGCAACGTGGGACGTGCCAAGCGAAAACGATAGACACTTGGGGCAGTCATAAATTAGATTTCTCCCGGATAGATGTGGCATTCGTTTATTCGTTGCTTGATGAATTTTACTAGCTTCATTTTGATCTCAATCTTTAGCAGAAGCGACGTTCTTGTGCAATTAATCTGTGATCCGATGCGATGACAATAGATTTTCATTTATCTGTAAATTAGCGAAGCCATTAGACTTGTGGGAGCAAAGAAAGCTCTGTCGAGTCTACTTCCGCCTAATCCCAAGATCGAAGAACCCTATTAAGCTGTAATTTGATTGATCGATGTAAACTCGAATTTTTATTGAATCGTTCGACAACAGCTGATAAGGAAATTGATTATCCCTTGTGCTTTTTTAAAAAATCGATCAATCGTCGCGTAACAAGCTCGTTCATCACTCTTGTTACCAGCCGGGGGTTTATCTGTTCGCAGTTTGGACAGCAACCGCCGCAAGTTGATTCAACACGGAGCTCTTCGTACAGCACCGAAATTCGAAAAATTATCACGCAACTTTCCCGCAGGGGAGGGAGTGGAACTTTTGATCAGAAGTTTACCCGAGTCAGAAGCTAACAAGATTCCCCGTCCTGTAAACATCGGGCAGACAGTTTGAAAGAAAGCCAGGCGGGAAAGATAGTCCGCAGCTAAACTCGCTATGTTTTCTGCTTCACGGTAAACATCTCCCGACAGCCGTTAAACGAATTCAGACACCGTGGGGGCTGAAATCCGCACCCTCCGACTGACTAGTTTAATTGCTCTTCCCGGTGCCGGCGTGTTCTCTTAACTCGCCTGAACGGAGTTATCAGAAAACAGCGGGACGCCACGCCGACCGGTCACGAACCAGTCCTAGGAGATACGGACCTTGCTCGAGCGGTGTTTTTAACGCAAGATCCTTCTTCATCCTCGAACGCGGTGGATTTCGTTCTACGGAGCTTCTTCGGTGTATAAATAAATATTAGGCGTGCAAATAAGTTCCCTCCCCATCTTTTTTTACGATCATAACTTCTGACTGAATTCGAATTACTTCCCTAGTGTGGCGCCATCTGAAAGAGCGTTCTTTTAGCCTTAAGGCGGTAGGATACTCTCAGATAGTAACCAGCAAATAACTAGAATCTTACTAGATTTTAAGTCGAAACATGGGTTTGCGATTTTTCACTTAATGACCTTATACGATCAAATTTTTGGCTGGGTGATGGCTCATTCGAAAGAGAAAAGTTCACCGCAGGGGGCTCTGGTCACGATGTAACGAGATTATGTTAATATCTAATAATATCAGTGTCCAAAGTAGGGAAAAAATCGAGAAGAAATCCCGCAGATTTCAATGTACACTCCTCAAAAGAATTAAGGGATCACTTGTGCGAACCCGAAAAATTGGTCCCACTTTACGTGATCATAACTCACGTTTCGTTGCTGTTGTTTTGATTCAAAACAATGATTTGAAAGCCTGAAACCTCTACTTTCAGATGCTCTGTTTCGAATTGTTGCTGTTTTGGATTTTTACAATGTTATAGCGAGATGAAGACAACATTGACGGTTAACAAAAATTTTGTGCAACTTTGGAACATCACACGGGGAGCAACACATTTTTTTGATAAATCGCGTTACTATCATTTGGAAGGGCTATCTTTCCTGTGTAAATTATGTGGTCGTTGAATATTGTGCGATTTTTTTTATTCGAGTTATTCAACATTGAAGTAAATATGGGCTTCTTAACTTTAACTAGCTCTAGAAAGCTACAAAATTATCGTAGAATCTAGTGCAAAAAAGCAATAGAAAGAGCGTTTTTTTCTCTTCAAGACACTCCTTTTGTTTTTTCAATTTCATTAACATTTCGATATAACAGGTGTTTCTAAAAATATGCTTAGAAAATGCACAATTTCCATTTTTCATTTAACTCGCTGTATCTCGGCGAGAAATGATCATAATACCATGATCCGAACTTCACATTGAAGCAGGGATTCTGCCGATTCGATTGAGTATCCTATGAACTCGCTGCGACTATTTTTTACCTATTGCAGCTGTGTTTGAAGTTAGTGCTTCGCAGCAATTAGCGCGCCTCGTACAGCGGCTGCCTGACATCACTGAATACGTTACCGCCGCGTAGGCCCACAGTGGAAAATTTGGACCAAACCCGATTCAAAATCAAACAACTTTCGATAGTTAATGAGGTAGAGCGATGAAAATTCGTTAAACGTGTAGAATTTCAAAAAATGTGGTTTCTCCGGTACCACGCGTGGAAAAATTTTTTTTAACATGCTACATATCATTTCCCATAGATTTTTTCACGCTGATTTCAAATCTGGTCTCAAAATTTGTCTACGACCTCAGGATTTTACAAAATCGATTTATACTTGCTCCTGTAACTACTTCATCGTTCTAAGCACGAAACGTTCTAAGCCTTCCGAAACACGACGAGAATGCGTTGGAACGAAGGATTCGACGAACGACGAAAAAATGGTTCCACTGCGGTGCTAATGGGTCGTCAGTTCCCGGGTCGTGTTCCGTGGGAAACTGCGGGCGAACAACGTACGAGTCTTGCGCCGGGTTAATTTGTTATTGTGAGATGCGCGGCAAAAGTATCAGAAGCGGGACTTTGGAAGCAAAGTTAACGGAGTTAGGTGAATTTCCGGGTCCCCGAGAGAAGTTGATATTCAGAGCCGCCACCCCCCGTGCAACCCCCCACCCTGTTTCTTGGTAATTCTGTTAACCGTAGTTGAAGGCGCAGCCGAGCGCTTTAATTAAAAATTGCGCACTTGCAAAGACGTAACGCTTCAGAGAGCTTATTCCTGTGAACTTTCCAAACCAAAACCCCTCCGCACGATTATAGTTAACTAAGGACTAGAAATATTTTTCTCTTCGATATCCAATATTCTATCAAATTCGTCGTTGGTTAAGAAAATGACGTATTTGGAAGTTCTTCAAAAAGAAATTGAAAAAATCGCTCAATATTCAACAACAGCACAATTTACACAGGAAAGATAGCCCGTCCAAATGATATTAATGCGATTTATCAAAAAAATTTGTTTCTCCCCGTGTGATGTTTCAAAGTTGCACAAAATTTTTGTTAACAATTTTTTGTTAAAAATTTTGTTAATAATGTCGTTACTAGTGGAACTAGAGGGCTATTGTTGCTCGCTCGCTTCGCTCGCTCGCGAGTAGGGTTGTTTTTGCTCGCTCGCTTCGCGAGCTCGCGGGTAGGACTGCTCTTGCGAGAGAGTTAGTGATACGCATGGCTAGTAGGGCCTACTGATATTAATGTTTTTTATTTGGTGTGTGACTCTCCAAGAGTCACACAAAGAACTTCCCGATTCGTTACTCCTTCGCCAACATCGCTAACATCGTCTTTTTTTTGTACTTTCATCGATATTCTCCCAAAATGTATTCTTGGGAGTAGAGATGATAAATTCACTGTTGCATTGGAATAACTTTCGATTATTCCAAGCGGTAACATTAGCATCAGTTAAAAAAAAAGTTTTTTTTAAATCTAAAAAAAAATTAAGAAAAAAATTTTTTTTAATGTAATTCCGTTTGGTTCTTTGGTGGAAAGTTTTCGTCCTCCCTTATAAATTGCATTGTAGAATCAACTCTTTTCGAAAAAAAACTAAAAATCTAAAAAACTACTTGACCAATATGGACCAAAATCTAATCAGCTCTAAGTTACGACGGGGCATATCGATTGCATCATTCATCATCCTGATCGCGTTGTTACTTTTTCTGAAAACGTTAACGAAAAATTTGATTACATAGAAACGGCCATACGCACACACACACACACACACACACACGAACATTTTGCTGAAAATAGTCTAAAATGACTGCAATGACCATGAAACGTGAAGATCTGCTAAAAAATCGATTTTCGATTTTCGGGGTAATTACAATAACTTCCCTATAAAATCGGGAAGTTAATAAAAGGTAGAAACGTGCCGTGGTGTACACGAATGATGAATTCGTCGATAAAACACCGGAGTTATCAGAAATTCAGTGTTATACTGATCGAGATACCAGCTCTCGCTTTTAATAACCAGGATAATGACAACAGCGGCGACGAAACCGCCGGGGGGGAAAAAGACTGCCGGACTGCACAGCTTAATATCTTTCAAGATTAAATCCGGTCCATCCTGGTGCTTTTTAATAACACGTTTCAAACTGCATGACAGACGTTACAATAACTGACGCGGCCATATACACGCGGCCGTTATGAATATATAGTGGCGCGATGTAGGATTCCGCGACAAAATAAAAAGCTGGGGAAAACAGAAAACGGGGGAAAAAAAGGAAGAACATGGAAGAAAAATAAATCGAGACCAAAAGCGGTCGTCTCTCTCTGTCTCTCCCGGTGACCATACCCTGGGCTGACAAGTGACAAGATCTCGCGGCACAGGAGAATTGAAATATCGTGATTTATTTAAAGCCTCTCTTTGCGAGTGAGCATTTCGAGAGGAATCTCCCAGCAAAAGTCGCCGGATTCCCACCGATAAATTCTTGTCTGTTGACAAAGCGGGGACAAACGGGTCGATTCTACGTTTGTCGGTCCCGTCTCGATGACTCCACTGATTTTATGCATTCGTAAGAAAAATAGATCCACAGTCTAAACATCAGCGAAATCGGAGAATATAGTTGTTGTTATTTCCTGCTTCTCGCAATCGATGCGCAGGCTATTGGTGACGTTCCGCGAACGAGCCCCGCCATTAATGCGCAGTGTGTCCCCGTGATAATTATTTAGCCTCCAACGACGCGTGCCTGCAATAAGCTTTAATTTAATGATCGCCGCCCTGCGCCGCCCATTAGCCGGTGGCCTGTACAATCGCGATGCACTTACAAGTCTTTCGATATTCAATTCCTTTTTCTCTTTTTGCAGTTTAATTACGCCGAGCTGATGCGCGTACCGTTTCAGCGGGATGTTGCAATTGACCCTACGCCAATTGTTCTTTCTACGGATTCTTTGGCCTTGATGATTTCCCGATGGTAAAACAGGATTTATATTTATTATTGGCCTGTTGATATTTGCTTTAATGGAATTTGTATGATTCGTGACGCGTTGAGATTGTAAAGATGCATCCATGCGAAATTATTCGAGCAATTTTGTTTCTATGTGGACGATTAAGGGTGGTTGACGCCAATTTGTACAGAGTGACAGGAACTGTCTACAAAATAGTCCGTGTGAAATAGATAGATTTTGGGGCCGGTGGACTATGGCGAGAGCTATACAGTCACAGACGATCGACTGTAACACGGTACGCGAGCGCTCCTCTCGCCCCCTCGCTAGGAGTTGATAGAACCGTGGGTCTCGCGGTTCGTTGACTTTTGGAGTTCGGAGAATTAATTGGGTTTGTGAATGAAATTATGGGGTTTTGTGGTAGTTAAATGATTTTTTCAAAGCTGCACGCAAACCGATAGGCCGCGAATGGTTACGGTCCGAAAAATTCAGTGAAATAAAACTCTATTTGCAATTTAATACAATTTTACACCGAACTGTTGATTCTGTACAGCGAAGAGAAAATGCATACAATACATTTGCTAATATTTCTTCCTAGTCATTCTTTCCCGATTGTAAATACTTCTGTCGACGGTCAAATGAAAAAGTAACAATATTTCAAGTAGAACCGATGGGAAGCAATACATTTCTGCATCTTATTGATTGCTATAGGCTACAA
The DNA here is from genome assembly GCA_933228785.1 of Lasioglossum pauxillum. Taxonomy (NCBI): domain Eukaryota; kingdom Metazoa; phylum Arthropoda; class Insecta; order Hymenoptera; family Halictidae; genus Lasioglossum; species Lasioglossum pauxillum. The sequence goes on along the minus strand of OW121701.1, from coordinate 23,816,256 downwards.
GGGTGTCGTTTCGTCGTAAATGCAGAACGTAAAATGTTAAAATGAACCTGAACGGCTTTAAAGAACTCCCTTTCCGATCTACACGTAGAATTTATCGCGCATTCTTTATGCGACTCTCGAGTAGTTTGAATGCACGCCGAACCATTGCATTTTATATTGCGAGTGGAGATCATATTGCATTTATCGCCGGAACGGTTACTCTTCCCATTTTACCTTTGGAAAAATGCAACGACAGTCCAGGTAACGTCCCCTATCTGTATTATAATATTTCACCGACTGTTATATTTCTCTTCGCTTACCGAAGATTTTCCTTCGGCACTTTCCAACTTTCAAACTTCAAATTAAATTACGATATCTCAATTGAAAAATACAAGTTTCATATAAATTCTGCGTTTAGCCCAGATTCTGCGCAGCTACTTCAAAATGCAAGACTTCAATTTATGCTGAAATTGTCTTCATCTATCTATGTATCTATATCTATCTATACATATATGTATATATACCGGGTGATTCACGACAAACAGGCCACCTAAATAGCTCCGTTAGGATTAGAGATAGAAGAAAATGTTAGAGAGAAAAGTTGTACTGTTAAAGGGGGCAAATATGGTAATATAAAAAAATGTTCCGATTGTAGTCGTTTTGAAGGTCAATATATATGTCAATAGATAGGTCAATAGATATCTAGATATCTAGATATATATCTATCTATCTACATATGTATTGTATACATATATACAGTTACTCGAATTCATATTCGGATACTCTAGAAAAGGCGATAACTTTTTTAATATTGTACTACACGATTTGAACATTTTTGTGAAGCTAGAGAAAATAGTATAATACAGGATGTGATACATTTTTTTTATACAGCAATTGATCGGAATTGTAGAAAAAATACTAAAAGCTGCATTTTACAACTTTGTTATGTGGGCTTATATTGAAAATTTAAAAAGTACGTTTTGTAGGTCTGTGTTAATTATATGCACTGAGAAAGTTTAATAAAAATCGGTTAATAAATGTTTTTTTTTTAATCTCGATCGCCAAATTTTAAATAGAAATTGTAATTTCGGCGCACAGGTTCGATCCTATGTTACTAGTTAATCTAAGCAGTTTTACAAATTAGTAATTCGACGTTTCGGTCTAGATTAAGACCATCTTCAAGAATATAATTGCGTCTGTAAAAATTAATGTGAGACAAATTTTTATTGCCGTGTTGAAAAGCAAAAAGAGAAATAAATGAGAAATTGTCATAATAACAGCTAATATAAACTTACTTGCTTAGTAACAAATTTAATTTAAATTTAATATTTCAAGAATCACTTGTTGACCATGTGCCGGCATATTACATAGTAAATCGGTTAATGCTGGGAAAAACGACAGACTTTGAAAGATGTAAGAATTCTTAGATATAGACGATTCTTGACTAGTTAAACGGTGTTATCCTTTTGTGTTGGAAGATGTCGCGCATTCCAACAATATTTTTACAGGTGGACGCGTAAAGGACATGTGAAGGTCAACTCCATTTTTTTAAATGGAATGAGGTATTTTTTAATACATCAATCGATGCCGTTGGACATTCGTTATAAAAAAGTACTAACCTATGTATGTAGAAAAGTTAGTAGTTCAGGAGATATTTCAATTCAAATAACTCTAAAATACCATAACTGTCGTACTAAGACGTTACACTAGTAAGTAAACGCTAACTTCTAGTAGTAGTAGAATAAAAGTAATAAAAGCTAATAATAGAATAAAAGTACAGAAGCTCTCCGAGGAATATCGCGCAGAGATCCGGCAAATAAAACACGTTCTCGAACAATTCGTTTCGGTAGCGTCTCAGATGAAACAGGGCCGGTGAAAATTTTCTGGATGCCTTGGGTGGGTGCTCGCCGTTATTAGGAATTTCCTTGTCTCATTACGGACGCGTGCTTAAACGCCTCTCGGTTTCCTCGGCACAATTTCGGCGAAATCAAGGCGTATCTTGTCCTCCCCTTGCGAGGAGGAGGCGGCTGGGTGTGGGGTGGGATACGGGTGTCGTCTGCGCCACCCCTCTAGCAGAGGCAGAGCCCACCCCTCGATGTCTCATGGCCTCGTAACTTACCTTGTACCTGCACTTAGAATCTCAACACCGCCTGCAATTCCCGGAATTAGGAAACTCTTGGCCCGTAACTCGATTGGAGTGCATTCGAATTCGCGCATTCCGCACCCTCTAACCGACGCCCCTTCCGGCCCGGTGCGCGGTTCATCCCTCCCTCCCTTCCTTCCTTGCGCTACCACTCCTCGTTGCACGCATGCATGCACGCCGATGGGATGCGATGCGTTGCACCGATGAGACGCGACCCTGTGCAGCAACGCTTGTTGCACCGACACAACCGGAAAGATTAGCACGCGCGTCGAGAACAGTCACACTTTCCAGCTAATTCCCGTCTACCAGGCTCTCCCCAAAGTTTGCGTCCTCCGGCTCGTCCCGCTCGCTTGTTAGACGCTGATCGCTCCGAGGAACGGCGCTAACGACGAGTTCATCGAGCACGAACGCTCCCTCTCGCTCGGGATCCACCTGAATTTGCGAGAACCATTCAGAAATTTCGCAAAATTCGCTCGAGAACGCCGCGCTAGTCGTACTATTTCGCCTGTGCACACCTCACAGTGTAAAATTTCAAATGTCTACCCCCACCGATAGGGGTGATATTGAGGTAAATTCCCCCGCACTTAAATGCAATTTGCTCTAAAACGAGAAAAGATATCGACATGGGATAAACGGAAAACAAAAGATATAGATACACTTTATATTTCAGATTTTTTTCAGAATTTTTTGTTAGTTATTTATGTGTTTGGGAATTTTTTTAACTATCTTCCCCTGGGTTGACACCTACCAAAAAATTCTAAAATATTGCTATGATGCTAACCTATTTTGTATAAAAATCTCAGAAGTGTCCGTTCGGTGGAACAGTGTAAAAAAAATAAAGCATACCGGCGAACGCTCGGTTTGATAAAAATGCGACTAAATCTTCTAATATATGATTACAGTTGGAAGTCTAAACAATTATATTATCGGAGATAGCTTACATTGAAGAAGAAAAATACGTGTAAAGCTAGTTTGCTGCTGTCAAGTAACAGAAAGAAGAAGCTTCTCACTTCACGGTGTTAGAGGTTCTGCTCGATGCTCCGGAGGGCTCGAGTTCTCGAATCCTCCTCAACTCAACTTTCTTTTATTTTTTTTATTTTTTCTATATGTATTTATAAACTAAACGATTTTTATTGTTTGCACTTCAATATTCTATAAAACCATTTTGTTTGCCTAGAATCGAGGAATCGATCACTAGCTCCTTGAACTTTTGCTAAATATTCGCAGACTTTCGTAGGTTCGAAGAATTCTTCTTACGTAATCCTTTATTTCCTGTAGATAGTAATAGTTTCGATAAATAAGAAGCGTACCTGGTCGAATGTTACCGACCCCTATGTTTTACTGTGTTTTCAACAGTTTTACGAGCTATAAATGCTCGACGATCCGCAGAGTGCGCTAGTCCCTGTAACGACGTGTTTATTAAACCTTATATCTCCTGAAAAGTGCGTCTCTTGGCAATGCAATATCTCCGGAGTTATACCCGGCGGACTATAAATCATGATACGAGAGAACAACGAAGATATTGTGGCGAGAAGTGTTTCGAAAAATAACGCAGCATCTTCTCGACGTACAAACTTCATTTTCTACAGCATACATGGAGAATGGTAACCGTTTGCAGTCGGAGTTGTTTTCAATGTTAAACATTTCTTCCGACCAAGAATAATTCAGAAACCGACCTAGAATTAATTAAAGAATAAATGAATGTGCCACCTGATACGTCAATGGTTGAATTTTCCCATAAATATAAAATTCGCAGAACCGCTTGCAGTTCAATTAGTCCGGCCGTCAAAGTCGAGGAATTCGGCGTCCCGATGGCCGGCCACGTGGCGAAGGGGTGCGTCAGGGTAGCATTGACGTTTATGTCAACAATCCGTGGACCACACGTCGAAAGGGTCTAGGCACAGGGGGTGTCGTGGGGCGCGAGAAAGAGAGGGCAAACCTCCTAGGGGATGAATGGGGTTCCGCGTGTTTCGATTTTACAATTGTCGAGCGGCATTGTCGGTCCTCCGAGCAACACCTGGCTGGTTCCGGAAAGCCGAGGGCTTTTCAATTTCCGCGATAGCTGGCGCGACTAGGTTAGAGCCCGTGAGTTAGGCCACCCCGCGTCGTTTGATAAAGAAAGAAACGAGTGAATGTGTCGCGGAGGGGGTGTAAAGGCTCGATGAATGGATGGAAACGAGGAGAGAGAGGGGAAGGAAACAAGCGGAAAGAGAAAGAGCCGGCAAATGTATGTAGCGCGGCGGCCATATACTTGACGGATCTGGTGGTGCTCGCTCATTTCGCCTTTATGCACGTGCAAAAGGGGTGGCCCTCCCGCCACACACAGGAAGGGCTGAAGTGTTCGCCGAAAGTGCCAATTTCGTGCCGTGCCGGCGACAACCCGCGTCTTATTACACCGCTCGACGGTCAGCCGCCAACCGGAAGCTGCTGCGAAAACCGAGACACGAGGCATTAGCGTGTTTCTATGCCCGTTTGCTGCTCGAGTTCTCTCGATACTCGTATAGTAATTGATAATTAATTCAACTGAATATTTCAATTATCATTAAATCATTTCCGAGTAAACAGTATAAGTTGGCGTACTTTAAAACGACGCTAAAACCGTCACAGAAGATTTTGCTTTTAATAGGAACGCCATAATTATAGAGAACAGTGGACACATTTCTGGAATAATTTAATTAGCTAATGACTCGCCTTTGTCACGTCCCTTGTCATTCGTGCGCCATTAAACTGCGTGTGTTTGCACAAATTTACATTGTCGGAGTGGATTTTACAAAAAGCAAAATTACAGGACGTATAATACATCTGTTGACGGAGGTCTTCAATTAAAAATAAAACGCGAAAGCGCGCCCTCCTTTCTGGCGAAATCTGCGACCTGTTTATTCCTACGTCTTTCCATTTCAGTATATTCTTCTTTTTTTCTTTTTTCTTTAGCGAGACAACAAATTTCTCTCTCGCTCTCTTATTCTTTACTTCACTTTGTCCCATCGATTTCTTCACCCTCCCTCATCATACAAAATAACACCAAAGCGAAATGATGCAATATTGACAAGATTACAAGAAGGCTCCAGGAATGACCTTATCGAGAGGCAACAAATTTCTCCTCTGCTTTCTCTCTATTTTTCTTTGCCTATCATTTTCTCCATTCTCCTCCCTCGTCGTTCAAAATTGTACAAAAGCGAAACGATGCCGTGCTAAGGCGATTACGGCAGGGTCCCGCAGGCGAGCTTATTTAGAGGCAAATGAGAACCGCGCGTAAATCGTGTAAGCATCTCAATCGTGGGGTTAATCGGCCAGGAAACGACGACGACGACTGCGAGAAGCCAGCGCTGCTCAAAAACATCGAAACTATTCCGGCCCTGTAGCACGCCGTTGGTCCTGCTGATTGAACGAACGAGCGAACGAACGAACGAGCCAACGAACGGGCGATCGTTGTTCGTTGATTTATTGGCCGCTTTGCGGGAGAACGTGGAAGCGATTACGTGGGCTATTCCAGGTGGTAGAAGGGAGGAAAAGAAAGGCGGAGGTGAGAACCGATTGAAAAAGATGGAGAAAGGATGGCGATAGAGTCGGGACGAGCGAAGAGGGTGGTTAGGGGATTGCTGGACGATCGATGGAATCGTTTGAGAGGCGAATTATTTGCCCGGTGCATCGCGCTCCCGAGGCTGACGGTCCTTTGACCGGGGCAAAGTGAGCTCGGGAGACTATCGACATCGCGGTATAAAGTGGCCTTAGCTCGATATTTGGATAGCAGTTAGACCTGAAAATTTCATCACCCACAAGAATCCTCCCCGGCTGCCAGACGACCCCTCGATTCACCCACAAATCCGCGGATGTCGAAATTAGTAGTTCCGCAGGATTCCAATACATTCGACTTTTCATCATTTTTCCTGCTCGAGGAAAAAAATCTAAATCTCTGTAGCCGTCGTTCTACAAAAAAGAATATATAAAAATAAAAAGGAGATTGTTACGTCCTGACGTCCGTCACCGGACTCTCCCCTTATATATTTGCACTATAAGTTAATATATAAGTAATTGATATTAATATCTGAGAAGACTCCCATCCGACGTCATCACTTTGGAATGTGATCCCGTCAAGCCTCAGTGATTTTGGGCATAACAATTCCAAGGCCTGCTCACTCAAGCATACGACGCTATTGTTCCCCCACCAACTCTTCTATTGTTCCCCCACCACAAGTCCACCTGGCAACAGGCCTATAAAAGCCAGGATCGCAGAGCAGAGAGACACTATTACACAATTCGACAATTATACGATTCGATCATTCAATCATTAATAAGCAGTAACCCAGCACTAAGCATTCTTATCATTCAGTCAGTCAGCAACAGTAGTAGTATTATTCGACTATTTAGTAGAGCAATCAATCATTATTCAGTAGAGCGATCATTAGCAGTCAGTAACTCAGCAAGTCAGTACTATTTCGGGAAGGCTCAACGATAGCCAACAAGCATTTCTACGATTCAACCTCCGAACATTACAGTTCTCGCTGATGAATCAATGCGGCACGCTATAATTTATTTATAGTTGATAACCGTGATCTGAGAGAACGCTCCCTTCCTCAAAGGTCTCCTTTTGTCTACGTGAGGTTCATCAAAAGTTCGATTCGTCAAGTGACGTGTGCGTGTGCAACGGAGAGAGAGAGTCACGAGTGAGAGTGAGAATCGCGCACCGGGCCCAACATCGTTTCTCCCTCGAACTAGGCGGACTTGGTCCAGCCGTTCGAGCCAACGATCCAACCCCGAACTAGGCGGACTTGGTCCAGCCGTTCGGGCACCCTCCTCATTCACGGTCAGGCGGACTGGGTCCAGCCGTCCGAGAATTCCCAAATCCTAGCTCAAACCCTCGACGATCGAACCGCAATATTCCATTTGATCTCTCTCTCGGGCCGGATCTGCGCGGTACGCTCCCACGTCACCACGAGTCGTGAACCACACGCAAATTCGAGTCATCTCTCCGAGTCTCCGACGAAATATCCCTAATCCTCCGCAAAATCGTCCTGAGGTCAAACCTCGGTCGTAACATTGGTGACAGCAGCGGTGGGATTCGAATTGCTCAACGGAGCACCCACAATTGCCACATTCTACATAATTTTCAACATACACGATGTCTCGAACCTCGAATCCAAGCAACCCCGCATCGGTACAGTCGGTTCTCAATGAGGCCACAGCGAGGGAGCGCGTTTTACTGGAACAACTCGAAACAATGGGGCGAAGACACCAGGAACTGCTCGAAAAATACAATACACGGTTCAACCCAGTACAGAAACGTGAGCAAGTCCCCGTCGTAAAGTCCGAACCCGCAGCAAACCTCACTGTGATCGAAGGGATAGCCGACAAACTGAAAACGCTGCAAGAAATGATCGAGAATCTGGGCAGCCCAGCAAGCTCTCATACATCCGAGCGCAGTCCGACACCGGACCCCTTAAGGCCACTGGACAAGATCGCGCACAAAATCGAGGCACATTCATCCCGCGAATGCGGACGAATTACGCTAAAAGACGCAGTGGAAACCGTCCCCCACTTCGATGGCGAGAACATTACCGTCTTCCAGTTCGCACGAGCATGTAAACGGGCCCGTGAAATGCTGCCCGCGAAAGCCGAGCCAAATCTGGCCAAACTCCTGCGTAATCGGTTGAAAGGACACGCAGCTCTGGCCGTTGAGGACCAAACACATCATTCAGTGGATGAACTAATCAACAGACTGAGATACGTCTTTTCACCTTCGAAAACGCCGAATCATTACAGAGGCGAATTGGCCAACATTATTAAGGATCCAAAAGAACATATCCTCGACTACATAGCGAGAGTTAAGGACCTAAACTCCGCTATTATCGACGGCGAAAGGGAACGATACGGTACGCTGAATGATAACCACGTCAACGACATCGACGACCTCACTCTGGAATCTTTCCTAGACGGACTACCCCCCACCATGAAGACTCGAATACGTCACGAGGGTTGTTACGGTCTAACCGAGACCTTCGACTCCGCCATCCAAATCACGAAAGAAATGGAACGAGAAAGCCGAAGATTCCCAACGACCTCGCGACCGACGCCAACCACGTGCCAGTTGTGCCTCCGACCGGGACACGAAGCCCGTGCTTGTCGCGACCACGGAGTATCTCGCGGCCACGAACCGCCCCGCGACTACAGATCGCCCCGCGACTACAGATCGCCCCGCGACTATGGACCGCCCCGCGGCCTCACGCATGACCCTCGAGGTCAACCCACTCGATGGCCAGATCCACCACGTCGTGCCGTCGGCAACGACGCGAATAACACGCAACCATTCCAAGATGCAGGAACAAAAGTATCTGCCTATTGCAAAGCGACAGGGCATCTAATCTCCGAGTGTAGGAAACGGGCCTACAACAATCAACGGTTCCAGGGAAACGAGAACCGCCCACGAGAACCTACGAGCGCGTCTCGTGGAGCACCGGTACAGCAGACACGTTCCGCCCTCCCGATAGTCACGGAACAAGAAGAACCAGGACGAACACGAGCATGCGCAGTCCAACTGAAATCGGTTCTGATCGTACCCGCAATAATGTTGCACTCCGCCGACCTCAAGGAAGCAACAGAAGCCATAGTCGACACTGGATCTGAAATAAATATCATAAAACGAGAAGCTTTAAGTAAACCCGAGCTGACCAATACTCAAGAAAAAGTGAGCATCACCGGCATCACAAACTATACCGTCACCACTCTTGGCACATTCGAAATCGATATATTCAACCACAAGGTGACATTCCACGTCGTCGCCGACGACCTACCGATACCCCAAAAGGGCATCATTGGCTCCGAATTTTTCCGAAACCAATCCGTCGACATCGTCTACTCGGAAAATTGCCTCCGTTTCCACGGCACCACTATTCCATTTCTAAATCGCGAACAAGTCACGCTTCCGGCAAGATCCAAAACGGTCATTCCAGTACACATCCTAAACCCAAACCTTGACGAAGGCTACGTGCCACGTCAAGACCTCGGCGAAGGGGTCCACCTAGGACACGCCGTAATCAAATCGAAACAAGGGAAAGCCTACCTCCCCGTAGTCAACACGACGAACCAAGATATTATACTGCGGGAACCTAACGTCGAACTCCAAGAGTTCGAGGAATTCGAAAAACCTCCACCGATTCCTTCTTCACAGACCTCTTCTATTTCTATTTCTTCTACTTCTATTTCGTCCACCACAGTGCACCCACTCACTGAATCTTTACTAAATCCAAGTGTGCTGTGCGTGCGATCTCATCCCCCTCCAGAGGCATGCGAAATCAATTTTACTACTCCTAATTCTACTAATTCCCACATGCCGGAGGTCTATTCTAAAGAATCCAAGCCGATTCTATCAAATTCCAAAATCTGTGAAGAAAAATCCCCTGAGGATACGTCGAATCCCGTCTCATTATTCCCTTGCCATTTGTCTCATGAAGATACCAACCCTCCAATATCAGTTGATACAAACCCGTACGCCAATGACCGTATAACCGAAATTATGAAACTTCTAAACACGGAGCACTTAAACGCAGAAGAGGAAGCCAGCGTCAAAGACCTCGTAAAGGAATACAACGCCGTTTTTCATCTCCCCGAAAATCAACTCGGGCACACCAACGCAATCACCCATCGGATAACAACGACGGACAACCGATCAATAAACATGAAACAATATCGCTTTCCATCGATTCACAAAGAAGAAGTGAATAAGCAGCTCCTCGACAACACAATCATACAACTATCGACATCACCATACAATTCCCCCATCTGGATAGTCCCCAAGAAACCGGGGCCGGACGGTCAAAAGAAATGGCGAATGAAAATCGATTACCGACTACTGAACGCCAAAATCATACCCGACGCCTACCCGTTGCCCAACATGCGAGTTCCATTTCCTATTTTTATTTTTATCCCCTCCACAACTGCAAATAGCGTTGTGCCAGCCCACAATTTTTTCTTTTTTCCTCCATAATCGCAGATAGCATTATGTGAGTGCCACTCCTTTTTTTTACGTTTTCATTTTTCATCTAGCTCTTCTTTTCCATTCGCTATTTCCTTCACGGGAACCCATCACGGTTTGCGAACAAAAAAAATCGCATTCTTATTGCTTCGCAAACGAATTCTCTTTTTTTTTCCCCGGGGGTGACGTGTTACGTCCTGACGTCCGTCACCGGACTCTCCCCTTATATATTTGCACTATAAGTTAATATATAAGTAATTGATATTAATATCTGAGAAGACTCCCATCCGACGTCATCACTTTGGAATGTGATCCCGTCAAGCCTCAGTGATTTTGGGCATAACAATTCCAAGGCCTGCTCACTCAAGCATACGACGCTATTGTTCCCCCACCAACTCTTCTATTGTTCCCCCACCACAAGTCCACCTGGCAACAGGCCTATAAAAGCCAGGATCGCAGAGCAGAGAGACACTATTACACAATTCGACAATTATACGATTCGATCATTCAATCATTAATAAGCAGTAACCCAGCACTAAGCATTCTTATCATTCAGTCAGTCAGCAACAGTAGTAGTATTATTCGACTATTTAGTAGAGCAATCAATCATTATTCAGTAGAGCGATCATTAGCAGTCAGTAACTCAGCAAGTCAGTACTATTTCGGGAAGGCTCAACGATAGCCAACAAGCATTTCTACGATTCAACCTCCGAACATTACAGTTCTCGCTGATGAATCAATGCGGCACGCTATAATTTATTTATAGTTGATAACCGTGATCTGAGAGAACGCTCCCTTCCTCAAAGGTCTCCTTTTGTCTACGTGAGGTTCATCAAAAGTTCGATTCGTCAAGTGACGTGTGCGTGTGCAACGGAGAGAGAGAGTCACGAGTGAGAGTGAGAATCGCGCACCGGGCCCAACATCGTTTCTCCCTCGAACTAGGCGGACTTGGTCCAGCCGTTCGAGCCAACGATCCAACCCCGAACTAGGCGGACTTGGTCCAGCCGTTCGGGCACCCTCCTCATTCACGGTCAGGCGGACTGGGTCCAGCCGTCCGAGAATTCCCAAATCCTAGCTCAAACCCTCGACGATCGAACCGCAATATTCCATTTGATCTCTCTCTCGGGCCGGATCTGCGCGGTACGCTCCCACGTCACCACGAGTCGTGAACCACACGCAAATTCGAGTCATCTCTCCGAGTCTCCGACGAAATATCCCTAATCCTCCGCAAAATCGTCCTGAGGTCAAACCTCGGTCGTAACAAGATAATACTTCTTTTAGACATTGGTGACTATAAATAAAAATGTGGAGCGCTAAACTATATTGACGTAATCTTCGTGGGCGCTCCACGCTTTTATTTATAGTCACTAATGCCTAAAAAAATTATTTTCTCCTTTTTAGTGCATTTTAATATAAGCGAAGTTTTCAGAAAGTTTTTTTATATATTTTTTTATTTTCTACTTTTTAGTCTTTTTTAAGTGGAACGCAAGATATAGTAATAATGGTATGAAATAGTAAGATATAGAAACGCAAGATATGGAAATACACGAGACAGAATGAGGGGATGACTCCGAGAGACGACGTGTCTCTTGATGGAGTCCGAAATTGTCCGAAATGGAACTGAATGAACGGAACACCACACTGACTAAGTTCCTTCGGTGCGAAATAGGTCAGTGGAATGGAGTGAGTCGGAGTGGGAACGCGTAGTGGAGTAGGGAGCGCTGGCCCGCGGAGTGGGGATCGCTGAACGTGATGACGTACTATTCAATTAATTTTTGTTTCCTAGACGTACAGTTTTTTAAAAATTTGTTTTTTAATATAATATTGCATTGTCATCCAGTTCTGAGCTATATTTAAAGTTTCAAGTCTCTAGCTCTTCGGGAAGTGATTTAAAATTCGATTACAAAATTTGACGCATACAACGACGACGACAACTCGGCAAGCTAATATAAGCGTGGTAAAAATTGAAGCAAGTTTGTATTTGAAGTTTACGAGGAGAGTACGTGTTTTTAGGGTAATTAGGATGAACCATAAGCGGTAGACCATCAGGGCAGAGTGTCAACAGTCTGTTTTATCGTCGGTCGGCGTTACGGTCGGCGAAACGGCCGCGATTATGCGTAATTGCACAGATAAGGGGGTCATCGGAGACGACGCCGGCCCATAAACTTCGATCTTACATGATTAATTAAGCGTCGGTCGAGCGTGATCGAACAAGTGCTCGAGGTCACGGGAGAAGGAGCATTATGGAGCCCGCTACAGCTCCCGGCGTGGCCAACAATGGGTCGCTTGAGCAAGGGGCGAGATGAAATTATTTGGTCGATGCGCAATTATTGAGAGCTGCTTTGTAACGCATGCTTGTAACCCGCAGGCGTTGCGCCGAAGTGCGACGAACATCGGACAGGAGTATTGTACCGGGTAAATTGCTCCGCGTTCCGTCGAAATTTCACTGACGCAACACCGAGTGGATCAGCCTCTATCGCCCTTCATTATTTTCGTATCGCTTGCCATCGGTCCTCATATTTTTCTCGGCAGACAAAAATCGGCAGCTCCGAATAATCAATCCCCCTCGATTCAAGTTCTCGTTTCGAAACTTCAGATCGGATTTTTCTATTGAAAATATTCCTGAAAAATAGCGGTTCGAATTCTTATTTTCAAGTCTTTGACACGTGCCTGACTCGATGGAGCAAAGGGAAGAATGCGCAGAGCAGCATCCACTGTTGAATGATTCACAGAAGAATTAAGAGATCGAGAGATGGCAGAGAGAGAGAGAGAGAGAGAGAGAGAGAGAGAGAGAGAGAGAGTAGTGTTTCCGGTGTTAGCCAGCCACGCATCGGGATTTCCTATTCATCGGATTATTCGGTGACGGAAAGGAGATGGAACGACGATAGGTCGAAACGCGTTTATAATTTAATAATAGTCAAAGGGGAATCGGAGGGTGTCCGCGCGGCGGGTAGTTTCCGACGAATTCTTCTCAGCGGTGCCGTGAATGCGTGTCACCTTTATGCGTAATAACGTATGATGACAGGGGACCCGGCAACCATTGTCACGCCTGTTTAGAGGCTGACGTGAACCGGCCGCGGCTCGTTCATCATTTGTACTCACTTTCGAGCACCACAATCGAGGCCGGGGCTAGGGAACACGCGCGAAAAACGGACCCCCGATAGAGCAGCCCATCGACCACCGCTTCTGCCAATGATCTTTCATCGGATCTCTGATTTGCGCTCTTGAAATATTTTATACTTTATTAACATCAAAGATATTTGATATGGCAACGTTAGGTGACTCACCCTGTATAAACCAAGCTAGGTTTACGGCATCAATAAATAAATAATTAATTAATTACTTTATATTCATAATCATCTCTGATTCCAAAAATTCGTCCACTCTACAACAGGATCGCAGTAGCGATTCGCATGAAATTGTGCAAATAAGAAACCCATGAATTCCAGAAGATCCCGTTGGAGAATGCTGAAAAGAGTTCCGAACGAGAGCCTCAGCTGACATTATCGTGAAAACCAGCCTGCCCGATCGCGAAACAATGCGAACCGGAGTTCATAGAATTTATAGAAGTCGGGCTTACGCCGCGAAAATTGAACAGTAATTTCCATGCGGCCGTGGAAAACCTGAGAGAACGAAAATTACAAGAAACTAACAAAACTAGCTAATTATTTCGCTTTGCATAAACATCGCCGATCCGCGAACAATGCGTCCAATTACAAACGGTGGAAAAAGAACAGCCCCGGTGCACGGCGGCGCAATCCGGCACAAATACAGAGTTTTCCTTTGAAACGTTTAAAACGAAAAGTCCCTCTCCCTTGTTCGAAAAGCGAGGATCGCGCGGCTTTGTTGGCTGCATCTTCCGTAGCCGAATGCAAGATGCATGCTTGCATTATCCGCCGATTCCATTATCCGGCAGACGGAACATCATCCGGGTCTCTTGGAATAACGAATCTCAGGCCCGATTACCGGCATCTGTGCGGCATGAAACACAGAAAATAGCATCGCCGGAGGGGAATCGCAATTGATACCGGTAGCGGAGGGTTCAACAACCGATGCGCGCCAGGTTCGAGACGCATTCATAATTCAAATGCAACCGAGCGACCGAGTCCACGGGAAAACGGGGAAAATTCGTTGGGAAAGACGAAACTCGCGCGAGACAATGAGATACCATCCGACACGACGACGCGTTCCCCGGGACCGTTCTTAAATCGGACGTTTAACGATAATATCGTGGTTTCGTTTCGATCCGATAGGGACGCAACATTGTGCTCAGATTTTCAATGTCTGACAAATTTTACTCGAGTACTATAAAATACATAAATCGTAGGACAGTTAAAAGCATATCTTTTCAACCAGCATAGAAAATTGAGAGTTTTCGCCGAGTATCGCGTCGCCCATGACGCAACGGCGGCGTTAGTATGCTTGGAAATTCGCGAATCCTATTGCCACCCTCTCGGCGCGACGGCCATCGTCGTATCTGACTAAATACAAGGGGTGGAGGGGTGTGGGGCGCACGTTCTATTGTGTCTCGACAATGGCTGAGGGGTTTCGTGGTTTCTTTTCTGTTTCTGTGCGGCGAATAGTAAACGTTGGAATTCATTTTGCTTCGATACAGATACATATATTCTTATCGTCGAGAAGCGGTAGGGGGTGAGTTCGCGAACTGACGTAGATAATGCGCGCACGCTCCAACACACGGGAAAGTTCGGGAACCACTTATTCGGGAGCCGAGCGAAGTTCATTGTTCCATTCACCTATTTGTTTGTTTACTGTAAACCGTAAACCACGCGCGTGCGCCGCGCCCACGATTCCACTAAATTAGAAGTCGTAGAAAATTGGACATCGGTGAAATGAATCGGCCGTTCTCGAGGCAAAGTGAATTATAATGAGAGTGTACAAGCGATACCTACTCGATCTCGTGTATAATTTTGCCCTCGACGTTTGTTCACTCTTCGTAGGACCGGCGAACCGGTGCTTTCGTCGAATTGCGGCGAACTTTATCCAGCGGAGAAAAAATCAAATGCGTTTGAAGTTGTAATTGGTCCAGTTGATTTTATGCCATCGGCGGGGTGCAAATCAACGGGTGAGAAAGCGAATAAATTCCCGCGAATTCGAAACTCGATTTTGATCGATCGATGATGAATAAAATATCCAACCGAATGAAATCGAATCGATAGCCGCTTAACTCCCATTTCTGCAAATTGATCCCAGAACCGATGAAAATGTATGAACATCTGTAATCGACCTGTAATACCCCGATGATGCGGAAATGCTGACTGATTGGCACCGGCGGCCAATTTTTTCCTGTCATTACGCGCTAAGCAGTGCTAATTATGTGTGCACACTCCACTAATGACTATTGACGTTCTACTTTATCGGTGCATCAACGCAAAATTCCGTAAACCCTCGTCGCTATAAAAGTTATGGCCGTTAGCGAATTTAGTAGATTGATTTCATTCAATCTAAAATTTGTAGAACACAATAGAAATGTATTCTACTACGTTTCTATTAGCTTGCTTTCTTGTCTGTCTGTCTGTTCGGTATAAATTTTAGAATTTATTTTAAACTAACTTCCCGATGAGCTAGAGACTTGAAATTTTAAACATAGCTCAGAACAGGATGACAATGCAATATTTAAAAAAGAAATTTAAAAAAGCCTATGCCTTTAGGATATATAAACTATTAAAAATTTAACCGTTACACCTCCCCGCGCGACGATCGGGACCCACTCGGTTCCCACTCTGACTCATCCCCACTCCACTGACCCGCTTCGCACCGAAGGAGCTCAGTGTGCGTCAGTGTGCGTTCGAGCTCCATGCGGTGTTTGCAAAGTAACTACGTACACGTATACGAAAGAATGTGTACGAAAGAACAGTTACACCGAAATTCTCCATCGAACCTTTATCTTTGACATTTTACCACGGCGTTTGTTTTCGATAGGACGCGGTCGCAATACCGTCAGAAAATTCACAATCACAAATTTTCAGGACTATCTGTACGGGATTTTATACTTTTTAGTCCGTTTTAAAACGTGGTATTTTTTAAAAATTTATTTTTATTTAAATAATTCTATGAAATGATTACGCGGCATCGTTCCAGCGTCACCAAACGGCCCCGTACACCGATTCCGTTGATTTTCCGCGAACGTTTCGCGCGTCCCGAACGAATTTCCGCAGATACAGACGTTGGATAATTGAATTGAAAAGGGAATGTGTTTACTTCATCTTCGTGCAGGCTATTTTCTCCGAGGAAACTTCGTTTCCCGTCTTTATGCGTCCGACATACTGCGTCTGTGTTATTACCGGCGCGGGTGCCAAGACTCCTTTCCAATTTATAGAAAAAGACCGAACGTTGCATGCATTCATGGAATCCCGGAAAAGTTCCCGGGTGCGCGTTCGACAAATCTAGCGCAGGAAGTTTCAGAAATTCATTGGAGTTCTTGCTGGTCATTTGAACGCGCAGTTTGCGAAGTATCACGGAAGAATACACCCGGACAATTTTCCGGGGGGGAGGAAAAAAAAATACACGGGACACTAACCCGGTGAAATAGTGTTCTGTTTCGTCTGTCAATGGGTCGAGTCTTCCGAAATAGCTTTAATCCGGTCTGCTGCAGTTCGTAAAAATTTTATTTCAATTTTTACGATTATTCGGAAAGATGGTCGAGGAGATATTCGCATTTGCTTTCGCGAATTGCGAGATCCTTCGAATTTTTGCGAGCCCTCCGGATAGGTGTCCTTTAATTCTACATTATCCGTTCGAAGCGATCGGATTATAGGGTGCTACGTTTAAACGCGAATTTAACCGGAATGGCGCCATCACGCGACTTTTACGCGTCGATCGTTATAAGCTTCTATTATGTATAATTATACTGAGCGTGCCATAATATTTTCACGTCGTTAGTCCTAATGTTCTTTTAAGCGCTAAAATATTTAGCGTTCGAGGAGACAGCAAATATTTTTAGCTGTTCAGATTTTCGTAGATAAAATATGGAATAACGGAGGCTGATGATTTTACAACACGAATAATGTTATTGCTCGGTAATAGCAGCTATTGTCTACATAATAATCGCGAAATGAACAGGCTATACAGGTAAATATTCCGTTTTGTCGATCTTAACGAACCATCGCACGAGACACCTAAGATTCATGAATATTACGCAGCATTACTGAACCAGTAATGTGTATATGATGAAGTTTCCTTTCATACAACAAATCCTAAGAATTGTTCTCATCCACCAAATAAACACTCAGTGTTTTACAATTATTGGGTCAAATATTTTGAATGTCAATTTTTACTATAACAACAAATGGTATATAAGCAAATGTGTCTGGGTTAGGAAAGGCAGTTTTTCAATTTGTATTTACCGCCAAGTATCGATTCAAGAACTTTTCGATCACCGTGTCTGATTGGCTGATTGTCAATATACGTCGTTCCTTTGTTTTTGCAGTTCAGTTTAGTTCGTGCCAGCATGCACAGCACGAATGTCAGTTGCAAGTTTATACACTTATAAACAATTTACACATAGCAAGTACGGTGAAAAATTATGTTGTGGTTATTATTGATCTTATGAAACACTCAGTACAATATTTAGTATTTTTCAGACGCAAAATTCTCTTGAAGCTGATCCATGCTTGGATCGAAACGTTGAGAAAAATCTTTTAAATTGCAAAATTGCTTTGTCTTGATTTTGGATCGAACCTGTGCGCCGATAACATACACTAATTTCTATTATTAAATATGTTGGCATCTAATCATTTACTAAACATTTAAATATTTTGTGAGGTAAGAACGAAAAAAAATCATACAGACCTAAGATTCATGAATATTAAGCAGCATTACTGAACCAGTAATGTGTATATGATGAAGTTTCCTTTCATACAACAAATTCTAAGAATTGTTCTCTCTCATCCACCAAAAATAAACACTCAGTGTTTTAGAATTGTTGGTCAAATATTTTGAATGTCAATTTTTACCATAACAACAAATGGTATATAAGCAAATGTGTCTGGGTTAGGAAAGGCAGTTTTTCAGGACGTGTCCTACAAGTTACAAAATATACAGAAATACACATGTTACACATTCATTTTTCAGAATCAAATCATACAAATCTTATCGAGAATTTTACGTTACTGAGGCTGAAAGCGCCACCAGCGGCCATCCATCGCACGAAAAATCTTGGACGATATCGGAACACTGCGTTCACACGGTTCAGTTTAGCTCGTGCCAGCATGGAATTCAGTTGCAAATTTATACATTTATAACAATTTACACATAGCAAGTACGGTGAAAAATTATGTTGTTGGTTATTATTGATCTTGTGAAACACTCAGTATAATATTCAGTATTTTTCAGACGCAAAATTCTCTTGAAGATGATCCATACTTGGATCGAAACGTTGAGAACAATTTTTTAAATTTCAAAATTGCTTTGTCTTGATTTTGGATCAAACCTGTGAGACTATACCGGGTGTCGCAAAAATCGTGGTACAAGTGGATATTTAATTGATCGAAATGGTCGATTCTGGGACTGTGAAAGTTGCAGAAAATTCATTAAACGAGGCAAGCACTAAAATGTAAGGTGTAACGAATGGCTCCATGTTCCAGAGTTGTGAGTAGCGTAATCGAATTCAGTGTTCCGAGGTACGTCACCAGGAAAATTAATTTCGAAATCCGGACAAACGGTTGCGCGAGTGAACGGCGTTAATGGAGGCCATGTGAATAAGTAAGAACCCGGCGGTTAGGTCTCGGGGTTAGATAGACGCGAATCTAAACCAAACGCAATTAACGCATTAACTCCTATGAGAGGGCAACGGCGGAATCGCGTTTGTTTGTGTTCGCCGGTCTTTGAAGCGGACGACGGTAAAGCACCGCTGGGTGTCCACTTCAAGAGGAACGTCTATTTAACCGACCGGGCCCCAGACATTAAATGCATTTTCAACGCGTATGATTAACTGTACACATTTATTCGCAAGAAGTAATTGAGCTTTTGACGGAGGGAAAATTGTGTCAATTAAGATACTGGCACCCCCACCGACCGGATGCGTGAACCGGCGCGGCGGCGCGCGGCGGATAAAAAGAACGCTCTCGACTTTTACGGCTCGGAAACTCCGGCTCTGAGTTCATTCAGACTTTCATGCTCTTTTGTGCCCGCGGCTAAGTAAATATTTATTTTTATGTCCGCGGGCAAAGATTTAATTAACTGACGTTCGTTTATTGTCCTGTCTCTGGAACGACTGTCTATGAAAACATCTACAAGGAAAAATAGATTAGATTCTGAAGAGGTAATAATGAAATACTGCTGGATCATTTTTATGAGAGTTTATTAAAATGTTTTTAAATGATTGAAATGAATATCTGAACCGACGAACATGCTCAAATATTCACAGTAATAAAATCTATATAAATAAAAATGTAAATGTACGTTTGTCCGGTTGTTTGTAATCGAACATCTCCGTAACGGCTGAACGTAGAAAGCTGCGGTTTGAGCCATTAGACGCAGCGTTTCTTCGGAAAGGTTTTAAGACAATACGCATTCGAAATAGTCCATTCGTTCAAGAGTTTTGACGACTTTTTCCAGCGGCTACAACGCTAACTGCTTACTTCAAGTTATGTGAATGTGGCGCGTTTGCGAAAACCAATGCGTCATGACGAGAATCTTCTGAGTGGTATTCTGTTTCAAATTATATCGTGAAATATCTATATAAATAGAATGATCGACCTATTCGGAGTGATTTGTTCTGTAAGTTTCTCATTGCATTGGAATTCAGCTGACAAGGGAACATATTCAGATGCGAAAATCCGACTTTGATGAAACTTATGGGAGCTTATAGTTCTTTGAAAAATATTTGACACGTGTTTTTTTTATCGGCAACCATCCACTTTGAAGGGGTGAAAACAGCCCTCAAAGTTCGGTGTCAAAACAATATTTTTTGAGATATCTCGGAAACCAGAGATCGAAAAGTTTGAATTTTTTTTTAATTGTGTGTTTTCCAGTCGGAAATGTAGTCGCGCAAGAAAATTTTAACAAAAGTTTTTTGTTTAAACAATATATTAAAAATATGATTTTTTTGCAGTTTCTCTTATTTATTGTTAGTTCATTTTAATGTAAACTTGGATGTGTGATCTTTGATCCAAAATAGGGGATACATGTTTCAGAATTTTCTTTTTTTGCCATTTAACAATAATTATGCACAATGGAAGATAGTTTTGCACCTGGCGTGTGGAGGAATTCTGGCTTGTTTTATGTGTGCCAATAAATTCGAAGATACAGATTTCCCAGCATTACTTGATGGAAATCAAACACTTGCAGAACTGTTAATTGAATTAAACGTCGATCGATCTACTGTTGGAAAACGTTTTCACGTTATGGGAATTGTTTATACGCTTCTTTTCAACAAAAAGGGGCGGAAACTTATTCCCATACCCAATAGATTCGCATACAGAGCATTCTGGAAGAGCGCGAGCAAAAGAAGACAGCCGCACGAAGTTCTTTGTTGCGGATAATCGGCGAAACGGGACGATTACCCTTGCCCTTGTCCGCAAACACTGATTCGACTTTGTCCGATTGTATTCCCAGCTGATTGTGCCTCGTCTTCGCTAACCAGTATGTGGCCGGCCTAATGCGAAAGCACACACAGAGATACAGAGAGACATGCACGTCCACACTTACGCAGAAATACGTTGAACAGGGGGGGTTGAAAGCGCCTCAATTTCCGGCGAGCGCATGCGTCCGGCTTCTGCACTGCAGGCACGTGCGGTTTTAACAAGGGATGAAGCTCGCGCGACGTGCCACTGGAACTCTGTTCTATCCCCCTTCTCGCCCCCTTTACACCCACCCTGTTCAGTCTCCGTGGCAATCGAGAACGCAAAGCGGCGAGGAGACAATTTTTCGGCGTCGAGGAAAGTGAATTTTTCACCGATCTGTCTCGGAGCAGACGAGGAAATTCTTTGATCAGTTTCCCTGATGAACGGACTGAAGTCTTAAGCACCGAGCTCCGAAGTCGAGACACGTGTCAATGAAAATTTGATAAATTTCGGTCAATTCAAAATTGGCCAACGCGAAGACAACGCCTCTCGCAGTTTATAAAATCGACAGTCACACAGAACGAGATACGCCGACTCAATTTAAGGATGTTCTGGAGGTACAATGGGAGACAAAAGTACAAGAAATTCGAAATCCATCAATATATTGGCAATGAAAGCCATTCATGAGTATCAAAGTGTGATGATATAGGCGCACAGGTTCGATCAATGATAAAACATAAGCAATTTTGCAAATTACTTAAACACTCAACGATTCGATCCTGATGTGGACCATTTTCACGAGTCAAATTTTGCGTCTGAAAAATAATGTGAATATAATATATGTAACCATAAAAATACTATGGAGATACCAATTAAACCACTTTTAAATACTTGCTATATCAGAAAAATTACATTTGAAAATGATTACAAGTGAACTGATTCCATGCCGGTAGACACTGAACTGAACCAAGGTTACAAAGCAAACAGAACATACATAACGTAGACTCAAAACAGGTAAGGAAAATTTGACGATCACGGGGATTATCAAGGGATATTGGTTAAACGAAGTTAGCAGACATTTCTCCAAAGGCATCGTATATCGCAGACAATCAAATTTTCGCCAGGTCGGGTTAGGAATTCCCTCCGACCGGAATTGGGTAGATCCGTGCAATTCTACGCGTTTATTAACATCCCATCTCTGCCTCTCTCTCTCTCTCCCTTGGTTATTCGGCCTCTCTCCGATCCGCAAGATAGCAATAATTCTTGGGCAGATACGGCTTTCAAATGAACCCGTTAGCGGCTCCCGAAAGATACGAAGATCGTTAACGGCGTCGAGCGAACACGGCTATGTTTCGAGTAACGACGCGATTCCGTGGAACGTGAGTGGAATTGCTTTGAGTAGCAGTCGGTTATCTTTCCGATGGAATTATGTATGAATTTTCGACGCTTTCAGAGCACCGGACTGAAAAGGAAGCAGTAAGTGTACTAATTAATTCGGAGCCCTCGCGATTACGGCGCAAGCGTTGCTCTTGATTTCCCACTTACGTCTAAACTGGTTCGCGGAATCATCCCTTAACATACATTTGACCTGGTAATTTTTGTTGCTTGCCGATTGAAAATATTTGACGCTCGCAGTCGAACGCTTTCTAGAAATCGACAGAGATCATTCTCGGCGCTGGAACGCATTTCGATGGCGCGTAAATAAACAATAAAATGAAGGGAGGGCCCCAGAACGCGCTGTCGCATCGATTAAACGAGCGAAAGCGAAGGACAGAGAGACAGAGGTTGACGTAACGGCGTAGATTGGCTGTATTTTACGTAGACGTGGAACTCCATACGAGGCCGATTCGACGTCAAAGCGCGTAGTAACTTACGAAATACGACTTCGCGCGTGTGTACATATTTTTTTCGTCGTTTTACCGACCCTCGTAAATTCACCGGGTGCCCGTCTACCGTCGGGAAAAATTCGAATTTCGAGAAAAAAAAAGGCAAAACGTCAGCGTGACGGGGCCGACAGTGTACACACGCATTGCGTCGTATTTCAAAGGGTCGGTGATTCAACTGGGAATCGAACCGGACGTCGTCCGGTCCGGGAAATAATTAACTAATTGAGCTGAAATGTTATCCTGGCCTCGGTCCAATTGTATCGAGTTTTTCGCGAGCCGAAGGGTGAACGATAATATTTTTCTTGTTTTTTCTCTGTTCGCGCGATTTTCCTCTGCACCCTTCTCCTCGCTCCCTTTCTCTCTCTCTCTCACTCTCTCTCTCTCTCACTCTAGTGGAAAAACGAACGCGAATTACACGATAAATTCCCCCACCCTCGGAGGCTCCGGGAAACATCAACGCGAAGAATTTATATTCCCGCGGAAATCATAAAAACTCGTGTAATT
Organism: Lasioglossum pauxillum; assembly: GCA_933228785.1. Taxonomy (NCBI): domain Eukaryota; kingdom Metazoa; phylum Arthropoda; class Insecta; order Hymenoptera; family Halictidae; genus Lasioglossum; species Lasioglossum pauxillum. Next base: position 23,793,252 of record OW121701.1, on the reverse strand, counting down.
AAAACCAGGATGGTATTTCCGGGCGACGGAGAAATTTAAATTACAAAAATCGTTAGCGCCGTCGCGCAGTGTCGCCTAAGTTTTGGATGTCCCTCCCGGATATGCATTTTCGAGGAAATTGTGCTTCGTTTGTTTCGATTTTGAGACAAGGTTTCGAAGAAATTGTTGTGTAAATAAGTAAAGTCATACGATGTAGTATTTCAAAATACACAATTTATTCTACTGGATTTTATAACATTTTTACCGTGTTTCGTTCCCGATATTTTCCGCTGTTTGTTTGTCGCTGTTCGGAACAGTGACAGAAAGCAGATTCGAACAATTTCACTGAATTTCGCTGAGAATGCGACATTAAACAATGAAAATGGGTCGATTCAGTTCAAGTCACAAATTTTTGTGTCACAATCGAGATGGGTGTTCGAAAAACCGTTCTACACGATCAAGCGGGCCGGAACGTTGTTCTACGTTCCAGCCAAGGGATTTTGGGTGACCATTTAGATACCGGTCGATTATCTACCCTTTGTTTGCGACGCCAATGACACGCACTCTCGAAATTCTACGTGTAGAGGGGTGTGGCGCGCACGCGATATATCATCGGCGTCGTTATCAAAACGCCAGTCGAACGGACTATCGATATTTTTCTCTCTCTCCGCCTTTCCCCAACGGATGGAATCCGGAATGATGAATCACGGATAATTAGCCCGCAGCCGTTTATCGATAATTGGCCGAGATTAATACGAAGTGGCCCGCTTCCTCACGCTCTCCGAGATCCGATTCCCGGCTCGTGCCTTCAATATTGCAGGCCCAATCAATCAACCGGTCCAGAACAGAGAGGAATAGATCGTCGCCATCGCTGATATTCACCACCCATCCCATGGATCTATGTCGTTTCTCCTATTTTCTTTTTTTCTACCGTCTCCTCTGTTTTTCCCCAGTGTTTTTCGTACGCGCCACCCCCTCGTCATGGCATTCTCGTTCCATTGACTTGTCTGCCGAGGAAATTCATGCTGCATATTCCTATGCGTTTATTAGGTTTTCTCTTCTTTATTATTTTCCATATTTACCCCTTTCTGCATTTTTCCACTCGTTTCCCAGTTTGTTTCTCTGTCCAGAGATTTATTTCGCATATTCGTGTATTTATTTCCATACTCCGTCCCTCTGCATTCTACTTTTCACAGACTCTCTGTACTAAATCATTTTAATATTTTTTTTTTAATTTCTAGATGTTACTGCTTCTGTGCAGTGTTAATTGTATCATACCGATTTGACCCGTTGAATTATTTTCAACGCGCGCGCTCGTTTTTTGAATAGTATTTTCCTGCACGTTGGTTGGTTGTTTTCGGGGGTGGATGCGCGTTAGGTTTTCTGGTTTTTTGTGTTCCTGGCCCGTCCACAGGAGCCGTAAACGACACCAGCATAAATCCAGGACGACAGAATTCATCGGTAGCCTCGGGCAGCGGCCCTTCGGTAATTTGTTAAGGGCTGCTCGCCGCCCTAGAACGCTGGGCATCCATTCGCACGGCCTGTCCTACGGGCGAGCGAATATTTTCTCGCGTATAAATACGTCTCTCGGTGTGCCCGTCCCCCGTAAATTCTATTCCCTTCATTTTCCACCGACATTCCCTTCCTCGGCAACAAATTCCTCAAACCCAGAAAAACAGCGAACTTTCACACATTCGAACCGAATTTTAAACACGTGCATTTTAGATTCTTCAAACTCTTGTAGAGAATACGGGGTGAGTCGCCTAACGTTGCCACCTGAAATATCTTTGTTGTTTTTAAAGATACGTCAAATGTCTGAAGGACAAAGTTAAATGGTAAAATGGGGCACATACTATACAAAAAATTTTTGTTTTTATGTAATTTTTTTTAGAGATACGAAGGTCACTTTCATTTTTTTTAAATGGAATGAAGTATTTTTTAATACATCAATCGATGCCGCTGGACATTCGTTATAAAAAAGTACTAACCTATGTATGTCGAAAAGTTAGTAGTTCAGGAGATATTTCAATTCAAATAACTCTAAAATACCATTACTGTCATACTAACACGTTAGGTGTTTACTTACTTGTGTAACGTCTTAGTACGACAGTAATGGTGTTTTAGAGTTATTTAAATTGAAATATCTCCTGAACTACTAACTTTTCAACATACATAGGTTAGTACTTTTTTATAACGAATGTCCAGCTGCCTCGATTGATGTATTAAAAAATACCTCATTCCATTTAAAAAATGAAAGTGACCTTCGTATCTCTAAAAAAAATTACATAGAAACAAAAATTTTTTGGTATCATATGAACCCCCATTTTACCATTCAACTTTGTTCTTCAGACATTTGACGTATCTTTAAAAAAATTGATATAATCAATCATGTATAACATATACCTTTTGAATTTCTTTTTATGCTAGCTCTAATAATGTTGTACGAGAAATTAAATATTAAATACTATTGTTGATAGTCAATGTCGAACTATTGTATATTACAGCACATTGCGTGCGATAGAATTAGGAAACCTCATTTTGAATTTGAATCTTTATTGAACGAAATAAATACGTAGCGAAATTTGTTTCATTAAATGATTGAGTCATTTCCAAATATAAATCGTGAGCGAATATCCGTTGAAAGCCTGTCCATCGCTGAAGACTGCGAAGATTTTTCAGAAGAATCGATGAGCAATGAATTGTTCTTCGATCTATGAGATGCGCAGAGTAATATGATCTAGCCAAGTGGAGGATAAAAAATTGCAATGCACACGATTAAGAAGAGAGAGACTGAGAAGAAAGCAATTAAGAAGAAATCGATCTGCGAGATACGCAGATGTAATATGATCTAGCCAAGAGGAGGATAAAAAATTGCAATGCACACGATTAAGAAGAGAGAGACTGACAATGAGAAGAAAGCAATTAAGAAGAAATCGATTAAGAGGAATTGGTGATGAAGTAGCCACCTTATGAAAATTAAGCTAAGAACATAGGATTGATCGATCTATAAAAGGGATGGCTCCTCATTAGGAGCTCAGTCCACAAAATACAGTACACCATTCAACAAGTTCAATTTATATTAACCAAATCAGTCAGCTTGCCTTTTTATTGTGTGCGTTTGTGTGTAGTCTCTAGTGAAGTGAAGTTTATCATCATAAGAATAGGAAAAGGCGATGTTAAAGCCCCCGAATCACAAACCATCAAAAACATCCTCCAATTCAGCAAGAAGACTTTACCATTCAAACCCGAAATCTACTTAGCGGTAATTACTAACAATTTATAATAAGATTTCGAGAAACATTATGTATCCAAAATTTGGTGCTTAAAATATACTTTTGTTTATTTGTATTCAAAAATAAAATATCAAATCATTTTTAAAGAAATTACCCAACTTTGATCTCTACGTGCCAATTCCATGATCAAAGTCACTTAGATTTTAAGAAATCCTCAATTACCCGAACCGCAGCCGGTGAATGCAGGTAGGTTCAAAACTGCTTTGTATCTCAATTCTAATCTTTCAATTAAACTATCAAATCTTTAATACGTCCATCTTAGGACGTAACAGGTAACTCACCCTGTATATGGATTGAATATTATAAATTGTCTTGAGAATCCGTCAATCTACAGTCTACCGAGATTCTAACCGATCGACGAATTTTCATTAAACCAAAACGCATTGTGCACGGAATATTTTCGGTTTAAAGAAGATTGATACGAACCCCGCGATTAACTTCCGGATTAATTTACAAAACCGAGCCTGTTTCGAGCCGACATTTGATGACAAATCATTAAGCAGCAAACTACGCTTCTGCAATAATTCTGTGTGCCCATCAAACTTGATGGTATTTATTCTGTGTGCTCTTTCGAATGAGTGCTGGTACAAGCACAGTGTTAATGATGGTAATAATACTGCTTTTATGTGCTGGTCCACGAAATTCGAGCAAGGGATGAATTACACATCCAGAGGAGTAAAAGATGGAGAGCGGAAAGCATCGTACAAAGAGGATCATTTAAAAATGAAATTGCATATACTCTCTTTTGATAACGCGTATGATTTAAACCGGACTCGGAGCATCGTTCCACCCGAGCTACCAAAACCGTCGAATGAAAATAAATTATAGAACGAGCATAATTACGCCTGGCCGGAGAAGTCGCGGCGGAGTTAAATTGAATCCCTTAACCTCGCCGAAGCTCTAATTAAGAATTCAACCTCATCTGTCGAAAGCTCCACATCGCATCGCATCTCATCTCGAGTTCCGTACCCATCGCGTTCCACGATCGTACACACGGATCGAAAGAGAGAGAGAATGAGAGTACGAAAGATAGAAAAATAGAAAGAGAGAGAGAGAGAGAGAGAGAATAACGTGAATCGCGATCGTTTAACAAACCCTAAAATACCCGAACGACGGCGGAACGCCGAAACGAACCTGTTCCATCCAGCCGAATAGAGGGGCAGAAAAAAAGAAAGTTCGTCGAAAAAATCGAGTTTAATTATCGGTACCGGGACCGAACGAACAATATCGGGAGCATTCAATTTACCTGGGCGAAGGGAGGCGGACCGGGGAGGAGGGGCTGTGGGGATTTTCACAATTTCCCGAAACTTTAGATTATGTGGACCATCGGATACAGGCTTCCCGTAGGGTAGCGGAATCACGCGAAAGGGTAACTATGAAAATTCAAACTACGTCAGCGTAATAGACGACAGAGAGTTTGCACCGGCGGATTACATTCGCTGCGCTGCTGGTAGGAGGCCATGGACGAGAACTAGATAGATAGATATAGATAGAGATAGAGAGATAGATAGCGATGATCAGCGGAGATTGGCGAATAGTGAATACGCTGGAATAAATAGATAAATACAGATGAGCGAGCTCACGATGATGTAGATTGCCGCACTGATTAAAGTTCGATGGGTGTGAAGAAAGGGTCCCATGGAAATCACCGACAACATTTCACCGACTCCAGATTTGACCGACTCCAGATTTGACCGACAATAGCTTTGGCCGACAACGCCTTCAACCGACAACGAATTTGATCGACAACGATTTTGGCCGACAGCAAATTTGATCCACAACGACTTGAGACACAGTATGATAATATTGTATAATACTGTATTATAATACATATTATAATACATACTGTGGTCGTCTTAAGTTGTTGTGGATCAAATTCGTTGTCGATTAAAAGCGTTGTCGCCCAGAGCTATTGTCGGTCAAATCTGGAGTTGGTGAAATGTTGTCGGGGAATTTTGTGTCGGTGATTTCCATGGGACTCGTGAAGAAATGGGTAGATTAAAGTAGACGGGTGAATAGATGTTTACGAGATATGTAGACGGGTGTGAACGAATAAATTTATGGATAGAGAGACATATAGAGGGAGAAACAGGTAGACGAAGATGCACGGCGATAGATAAATGGTCAGATTAGCAGAGACCAAAGCGAAACAGCGAAAGGGAAGGGGATCGCGCAAACAGGAACATAGAGGGACGATGGTACCGGCGCGGCGCGGCGACCTTCTAACCCCCTTCGTCTTTTTCAGTCAGCGGGAATCCTCGATACTGGTGTTCGCGTGTATGACAATGGTCGTATGCTAGCCAGGCGACATAACGATACACAGAGCACTTGCGGTTTAATACCGAGCGTTTTCGCGTTTCGCCCGCGCGACGAAACAGAAGACCGGTGAGTGGCGTGCCGCTTTTTCCGCCGCTGAATTGTTCCAGGCCCGCCGGCAAACAATACGGTTCGCAGCTCGATCGCGTGCTTCGGCTCCACGATATTTCCCCCGCTTTTCCACCACCCATTTTCCCTCTGCCCCACCTCCGTTATTTTCCATCCCCTTTTTTCGCAATGCGTGTTTACTACCTTTTTTTCTCAGTCTCTCTCTTTCTCTCCGAGCACGAGGAATTCTTTTTGCCCTGGCGCGGCGTATCTCTTTTGCTACGGAATGTTTGTTTATTCGTAATTTCGACAGCATCCGCGGATACCCCGAGAACATTCCACGGAACCACCCCGCCTTTGTGGCGTCTGTGAACTGTATTATTCTTTGGACGGCGGTGCAGAGAAATTGCTCGAAGTGCTCGGTTAATTACGCGGTTTCGATGAATTTCCGTCGAAAAATACACGGCAGCTGGTATCGACCAACGGATTCAATTTCTGATGATCGTAGCTGTGATGTGGCCGCTTTTAACTCTCGCGCGCGCCATTCGCAGAAATTCGAGGCAGATGCTCTTATTGGTAATTTCTCGTCGAGAAATATGCAAAATTGTTTCTAGACTCCGTCCGCTATTCGAAACATTTCCCAGACAACGTCTGGCCGCTTGGGATCCGATGATCCCGAATCGGGCGCATCAGAACGACTTCATCGTGACACCATCGAACGGCTGACCGGAGGGCAGGCTCCGGGACGATTTTTCTCCGCATCCCTTCAATTACTTTTAGCGGAAGCTGCGCCACCGACGCAACATCCCATAAATCGTTCGAAGCGCAACACGCGAGGAAGAAGCAGCAACCTCCGCAGTATCCGGCGACCTAATTCCTCCTCGAGTCCCTTCGGTTTATTACATCTCGCGACGAGCGTCCCCGCAGCGAGAAACAGCGGATACGTGCGCAGAAACGAAGCGTGCGCGGGCAATAACGACATCGTCGGGGCCCTCGTAAAAGGAAACTAATTACTCGCTGCTCTCGCTGCAACCCCCGCTCGTTCCCACCAAACCCCTCGTCACTCAGCATCGGTACGTCGCGTCGGCTCGACGGAGGAAAGAGGGAAGGAAAGACGCTGATATTTCGGTCCGATCGTCGTAAACGACGGCCGACTTTTACGAGGCTGTTCACGCAGTTTCAGAATCGCGTTCAGATAAACGCGCTGCTTCCGGTTTTCCGAGGATCCGTAAAAGATCCGCTGACGGTTTTCGGAGGAGCTGCAAAATATCCACTTTCGGTTTGCCGAGGACCTTCGATGGCCGAGGACGATCCCGATGGGACCGTGATGGTTACTTATTCTTCGTCAATTAAATCGGCTTAATGTTTTTGTGGATGAACACAATAATTTAACGTGTTGTTTGAGAAAGAAAATATATTGGAGAAGATAAAATATATGTAATTGAAATGAAAGTAGAATGTAAATGTATAATTTAACTCGTATCTCACACGTGCTCTCACTTCTCGCAAATTTCACTGTGTCTCTATTTCTCTCACTCGCTTATATACTCTCGCGTAAATACAACTGCTCTCATCGACGGTTTTCAGCATACAGAGTTGAGCATTATTTAGCGAAAAAAATATTTGAAATACTATTTAATATTTTAGATTTTATTTTGCTTAAAGAAAATAGTATTTTATTTGAACAATCGGAACCTCGAAATAAAATATTTCTATTTGAACAATCTGAACCTCGAAATAAAATACTTCTATGTATTTGAACAATCTGAACCTCATAATAAAATATTTCTATTTTAATAATCTTTATGTATTGCATCGTTATATTTAATACTTTCAGAAATCGCATTACTTATTTAATATTTCTTATTTTAGCAATAATTTAAAGAAGGTATGGTACTTAATATAAGAAACTATATCATTAGCCACATTTTCGTTTTATTTTTTTGTTTGATCGCTGCTAATACTGCGTATATCCACTTCAGTTCACAGCATGTGCCTAGTGAGGTTTGTTGATAAAAATACAGTGTATCTTATCACCAGAAAACTATTTATACTCAGAAATCTATTGAATGTGTACCATTATTTTGAGCAATAATATTTAAAATTGAAATTGAAAATAAAGACAAAGTCTAAATGTTTTCAATATTCTTAAAATAAAATACTATTTCCCAATAATATTTTCAAAAATTACTGCACAAATAGAATATTTTATTTTCAAAAATTGCATCACATAAAATATTTTATTTTCAAAATTGTACAGACACTGTGAAATAAATGGGATTATTTACTATTTACGATTTCAAATACTATTTTCCCCAGCTGTGCCAACATACTCTCTTCGGGTCCCATGGAAATCACGGACACAAATTTGCCCGACACGGTTTTCACCGACAACATTTCACCAACTCTAGATTTGACCGACAATAGCTTTGGCCGACAACGCCTTTAACCGACAACGAATTTGATCGACAACGATTTTGACTGACAAGGAATTTGATCCACAACGATTTGAGACACAGTATGGTAATACATATGATAATCCTGTATGATAATACATACTGCGGTCGTCTTAAGTTGTTCTGGATCAAATTCGTTGTCGGTTAAAAGCGTTGTCGGCCATAGCTATTGTCGGTCAAATCTGGAGTCGGTGAAATTTTGTCGGTGAAAACTGTGTCGGGGAAATTTGTGTCGGTGATTTCCATGGAACCCCTCTCTTTCGTTCTCTCGACACTCGCTCATCTTGCATACAATCATAGACTTTCTCATCATCTACATAGATCGCCTTTCACACGTCAATATAAACATCGGCATCCTCATGCCGCATCCTCATCGCGCTTCGCGCCTAAAACCACATGCACAGTGGTTTTAGGTGGTTTTTAGAGTTCCCTGTTTGATACTACATCCACCCCTTTTCTGATAAATCCATAAAATCCGCAGTCTAGTAACGGATACACCGCCGCAGAAATTGACTTTGAAATCGAGCGAAATAATTTTGTGTCGCATTTCTATGGAGCGCGGCACTCAAAGGGTTAGAGGACTAACAGAAATGTTTATTGGTGCCGGTTTCAATGGTGGCCGTTCTTATGGTACTCGTTCTACAGCTACAACGTATTATTCACCGTTGAAATTCCATCTGGTGGTGCCAGCGTCGGCATCGAAAATCCGGTTTGCCGGCCTTTAAATTCATTATCCGGTATTGAATGGAAATCGCATGGCGCGGAATCGACGGGACGGGACAAGGTGTAATCGGCCGTTACAACGTCGCTGGAACGTAACGCGAGATAATGATGGGATTTAGCGGCGCGACCGAGCTTCCGGTTGTACCCGGTCTTTCTCTCTCTCTCTTTCACTCTTGCTGCCTCTCGGAAAATTGACCGTAAGTTTGAGGAGACCCGTGCCACCTCTATCGATCCCCCTTTTTCTCTTTCCCGTAGATTTAATCGGAGATTGAGCCGGGACCGATCAACCCACGGATCACTGTCCAATCAATTTTCCAATGAAAACCCTCGCCGAATTGATTCCTCCCTAATGATAATTGACGGGAAAATAGGCGAGGATGCGACCCAGGAGGAATTAACGGAACGAGACTCCCCCGAGCCTTTGACGATCTGTTTCTTTGCGTGGTCGTGCGGAGCTACGATCCGAAAAACCGTAATTTTTCAGAATTTTTCGGACAAAATCAGCGGATGTATTTTTGAAATCTTGAAAAACGACTTGTTCCATCCAAGAAATTGGTTTTGGAGCTGTAGAATGAAAATTTGTGGAGATACGATTTCCTGACGTCTCGCGCTTCTTGTGAATTAAAAATGATTGAGCTGCTAATCGAAAGAAAGTTCGTTGTTCCATGATAATTGCTTATTGAAGAGGGGAATTATAGTAACTTCGAGGAAGCATTTAATTATTCGCGCGTTACCGCCCTTCCGGCGAAGATTGTTCTCGTTCTACAAAAGCGGATTTCGAATTCATTAAAACCGTAGCTTTAACGAAAGTAGACTTAAACTTACATCGGCTGCAGGTTCCCTCCTAATAAAATCTCCTCATAGAAAAATTATATTTCAATCTCCACAAAATTCGGACTAGCTAATATACTTACAGACAAACTCAAACGTTAGCGTTATTCTCGATAATATTAAATCAATATTGCTTGTAATCGATGGAGATGAATTTTCCCGGAAGGTCACCGAATCTCGCAGCGAGTCTCGCCTAGGAATCTCGTTCCCAGGGAAATCAGGGAGAAAAAAATCGTCGGTAAATCTAACCCGGTTTCCCGGGAAAATATGACTTGAATCCTTCCACCTTGACCTCCCACGGTTTATCTAACCCCTCCGGTTCTCTATCTAACCTCGGCCTCGTCAGTATTCAACGCAGAAGGAGCATAAATTACGAATTTTCTTCCGGGACCACTTGTGGTGCACAAATTTAATGTGCAAATTCAGCTGGCTGCCGTTTGGAAAAAGAGGATTTCATCGAACAATCGGTTATACTTCGATCCAATGCTACATCGAGGGCTGGACAAATTTCATAAAATATATACTTGTTTGTGAACGGTGAGAATTTCGAGAAACCAGCAAGAACAATAGATATGTACTTTGGAAAATGGTCGATCGCCGGTGTATTAGCATTCTCGGGGACGCGTCCCTAAATTGGTCCATTAAAAATGTTCTCCCTCGAATTCTCGGCGTGCAACAAAGGACGCCGGCACGGGGGTGAGTCGAACGGGGGTTGGAGGGCCGGGGGTTGTGCAAAAGTTACGAGCGCCGAGTTAACTTTACACACAGCTTCCGCGGCCGGTACGCGATTCTCCTAATAAAATGAGAAATCGTCGGCTGGCGGACCGTACGTCCGCATAAGAAATTCGGAATTTATGCCGGCGTCGTGTTGAACGCCGGACGGGAATAAGAAACGGGACAAGGAAGAGAGAGACAAGCGGCGAAGAAAGCCAACGAGCCCCCGGTGAAAAAGTGGTTTACACGAGGCCGAGCGAGAAACTCGCGCGAGCTGCGACGATCGAGACGTTTATTTGACGCATAATTGATCGGCGAGGGCTCTTAAAAAAACTCCTGCCTCTGGCAATATAAAAAAGATCGATCTCTCAAGGTTGTATAGTTTTTTAGTACAGTCCTTCTGGAATACTCTCGCGAAATTGAAATTGTGTATTTTCAAGTGGATTTTTCATTCGTACATTTTCTCGACCACTCCGAGATACGTCTCGACCAAACACTGGTTCGCCATTACAGTTGTTTCTCCGGAGTAGAATGTTTATGCAAATCCACGCCTTACGACGTAAAGCAAGAATTAAATGCTAATTTATTTCGTCCGGTTTCCACGGTTTAAATATCTACTAAAAATATTTCGCAAACTGTGTCGAACGTTAACGAAGCATTTTTATTACATCCTGCCCCGGCAACGCATGCTGTAAACGCATAAAATTCGCGGGCACGCTCGTAATTCGATTACGAGAACTTTATTATGATTTCCATGCAGCGAGACCCATTTTAAAATTTCTGAGAATCATTTTCGCGCGGAGGGACGAAAGTTTCTTTTTTCATAGGGCACAGGGCTGCAAAATTTTTGTACGGTTAATCAGTTATTTCTGTGGATCCGTTTTCACTGTCCTCTCGGCAGAGAGGCGCCGTCTATTTAACATGCGAACTGACAATTAAAAATGAAAAAGAGTATTAACTTTATCTCGTGCGATTCACTACTGGAACGTCGAAAAAATAACCCCGACATTCATTTTTAATCCGCCATTTTCAACCGCGTCCGGCAATGGGAATGTCATTCGACTACTCTTCTTGCTCCTTTTACATTTCGTGCGGTTTTTTATTCCATGGTACTTGCTTGAATAATTAATGAAAGTGGTACTGCAATTTATGATAATAAATGTTGCTTTGTGCAAATAAATTAATGTGAAAGTCGGAAGGCAAACATTTTTTAATGGAAATGAAGGTTTATCATTCCTGGAAGCTTAAGAAATGTTCACAGGCTTCGCCAAACTCAAAAACCTCGAGTAAAACTAAGTAACCAGAACAGTGTAAATAAATAAAAACTGTAAGATTCCAGTTGAAATAATGATTTCTATTATTAAGGCGCCGCGCGCCGCGCCGGAGGGTAGCAGAAAACTCACTCGAGAATGGCTGGAACGAAACAAAAGCAGAGGAATTCCTGGCAGTCGCACGGAATTTCAGGGGGTTGGGGTGGAGATGAGGTTGGATGGTTCGTCGATCGTTTTCTTTCCGGTGGGTGGTGTTTCGGTGTTCCGTCGAGCTCGACGTGCTCATTTGCATGTTCCGCGGCCGGGGGAGGATCGATGAATTGACCGATCGAATCGAATCAGTCAATTTGCATGTCTACGACTTAATTTTGGGACTGTTTTGAGGGGCGGTAGGGGCGATGGTTAAGGCAGAACACGGACGACGGGGAATGGAGAACCACCGATGGATGAAAATCGTGGCGGATACGGGGGGCGGAAGAGAGAGACATAGAGAAAGAGGGGGGACAGCGGAAGGAAGAGAAGCGCACGAAAACAGGGTAATGAAAAAGAAATAAAACGGAGGACGGACGAATAAGTGACTGGAAGAATGAGATGTTTTATGGAACAAGGGAATGATGGATTCGATGGTGATCGATGTTCGGTAGGTGAACGTATAAAACCATGATGGTGGAGACTCGTCGAAAGGGAATGAGGAAATAGCAGAAATAAGTGTTACGTTAAGAATGCAAATGGCGTAGCTACGAGTACGATTAGGAAGTAATGCAACATTGAGGAACAGACAGTCGCATTGTTTGTACATGCTCGTGTTTCATTTTTATAAGGGAACAAGTACAGTTACTTTTAAGGCTCTGTAGATTTGGCGTTAAAAAGCACTGTACAGAGTACAGCAGGCTTTTCAATTAATAGCAACGGAGAGTGAAGAATTGTAGAACGGAACGGCCCACACTGGTCTACGCGCTCGATCTAGCTGTTCATTAATATTTTAGCACCATTTGAAAGTTTAAAGGTATAGTAATTTAGGTCGTTGGATTCGTTTTTATATCAGCTACACTATTATGAAATCAAAAATACATATTAGCTTTTAAAAATTCGAGGTGACTTGAATTATTTATGCATTAAAAATTTGTTCTTTAATTTTTTCGATTGAAATTTGTAGACTGCTGAATGTTGATTCAGTTTTGTTTAAAACATTTTTTCCTCAGATTATCCGAAGTGTCTGATAAATCAGGTTCAGTTTTTAAATAAACACAATATTGATTATAAAAAACGGAAATATAATTTTTATTGTATAAACGACAATGACAATTGACATTATATTATATTATATTGACAAATCATTATTGTCATCACTTTCTTCTTCAGCATCTTTCAGTATTAATTGTTCGACTGCATCATCAAAATGCCGGGAGTTCGGTCGCAATTCAGGCGACACATACTCTTTAAACAATATTAACTTGTGTACCGGGGCCGAATGGGATGTGATTCTTGCATGATTTCATAGAGAAAAGAACGCTGATAATAATGCACTTTGATACAATGAGGGACGATGAGGGACTCGAAAGATACCAAAGATTGAAAACTTTGAAGATTCTCTTTAGTTTATTGAGCATTGTTATCTCAATAAATTATAAATATTAAATCTTAGTACAAAAGATATACTCTAAATATAGACAAATACTATTCATTTGCAACAAAAATGGACACATAATATTAAATAGATTCTCCAGGGTATCAATAAGAAAAGAGGTAATTTTACGGTAAAATGTTGATTTTTAAATGCCTGTTCTAATCACAATTTTTAATAAACCTTATTAACTTCATCGTTTTCGAATGTCATGGATATTTAGGAAGCAATATACATTCAATAAACGTCGATTTGGGCAAGTTGCTTTTTTACCAAATGAGCAGCTAGATCGAGCGCATGAACCAGTGTGCGGCCCATCGAAAATAGAGACAATCTGGTAGTCGTATAAATACAAATGAAAATAGAAAGTGGTATCCGGGAGACTGTAAAGGGTGATAAAAAGACGCAGAAGAGGAACAATAACGATAGGCAAAATACTAGGGAAGGATAAGACAGTTGAAACAGGTGCTCGTATACGGATTTCAGAGTCTACGTTGATCCGGGGATTGAGTTCCAGGGGTTCCAGCGTTCGAAGTAGAAGGTAGACTGTCTAGAAAATAACTTTAATCTGATCCTAATGTTCCATTCGCTTTTGTGTCTGTTTTATAGCGTTTTATTCTCTCTTTTACTCTCTTGCGATTTGAATAAACATTCGCCGGGCTAAATCACGGGGGAGAAAAAGAAATCGGGCAGAGAGCATAAGGAGCACGAACTTCGTTAACGATTTTAGCGATCGCGGAGAGAAAATCCTTTTCTTGGGAAAAATCGTACTCACGGTCCGTCGGCGGTCTCGTTATTCAACCCTGCGGACTGCGATAAATTATTGGACGTACCTGCGAACAGAGATAAGAATTGTGTAAAAATCACGGAACCCGGTCTTCTCGCCTTGTCGGACAAATTATGGGCGAATTAATTATTTCCTGGGTGAACTGGTTTATTCGACCTCTCTGGCCGGGGGAATTTATTTTGTTGCAACTTATATGTATCTATAGAAAAATGCAGGATGAACTTTCAACGAACTTTGAAAAATAAAAGGATATTTCGGAGATACTTGAAGAATAACACAAGATAGCCGCGACCGTTTGTTAGTCGAGAATACAACAAACGTTTTACCGCGATGTCCTGGTTGCATCGTCCCTGCACTTTTCTTCGTATTACCTAACTCCCGGGTAGAGAACGCAGTAGTCGAGGATCCTCGGTCGGTACTTGCAGCTTAGTTACGATATCGCGAGCATCATTTCGTAACGCGAGTTACTTCAGAGTCAGCCTCGCGAAGAAGTCTTGGAGAGAGATTCCGCCTCTCGTGCCCTCGGGCTTTCTCTTCTCTTCTCTTTCCACAGCAGGAGAGAAGCGTTAAGCATGCACCGTGATGTAAAGCGGGGGCTGTTCATAATCTAGGTGAAAGCCGTAACGCGAAAAAATGGACGACGCACTCGAATGAAACAGGTGGCCACCCGTTTATCGTTGTCCCGCGACCCCGTCTCCTGCAGTGTACACTGCATTCGCGAGTGCATTCGTCGACTGCAATCTTACACGCGCGCGACCCATTCTCTTTCCCGAGACTGTAATTAATAGACTGCGGATTTTCTACGTTTACGAAAAACTGACCGAGTGAAATTTAGACCGGTGAGGATACTAAAAAAATTCAACAATGCCACCAATCTTTTTCTTGTTGTATATAACCAACAAAAGATGAATTATATTTCATTCGCCTCGTTCTCGAGATTAAGGATGTAGTCCCCCTTTCGCCCCCAGGATTAACAGTGCCTTTAGAGTGAAAACAAAAAACCCTGGCCGCTCACTGCATTTTCATTGCATACGGCCATCGTTCCTCATTCTTTATCGCTGTTTGCTAGGAGCAACACGTTACACAGTTGGTCGGAAATCGCCAAAACGTGGTCAAAATAGGAAGAAGTACTCCAATTTAGTTCAAAATTGATACTCATAGGTTTTTCGGGTCGCTGATTATAAATCTGATGTCAAAATTACAAAAAACAAAATGGCGGATTCAATATGGCGGATCCGTAACCCAAAAAAATTATTAGACTCTCCTGAAAATTGGTATTCCCATATTTTTCGTGCCGGTGAATACGAATCTGATGTCAAAATTACAAAAAACAAAATGGCGGATTCAATATGGCGGATGCGTAATCCAAGACGTTATTGGACTCTCTTGAATATAATTCCTCTGTTTCTTGTGTCGTTGAATATGAATCTGATGTCAGAATTAAAAAACAAACTGGAGGCCGGATATGTGAAAAAATTATTTATTTCCACATATATTTGGTAATAGAATGTTTGCGAGATGTATTATAAGTACAAATTGTTATCAGATGACTTCAGATAGCGAAAAATGTACGATTTTAGTGTTAAATATTGCATCCGAGGTAATTCTTTAGTACTAAAATATAATAGAAGTTTCTCAGTTCCGTTTCACTCCAATATTTCGCTCACCTCTATTAAAATAAATATATAATGTATACTATAGTGTTTCATCTAATCCATACATAAGTAGTATTAAGATGTCATGTACAAAAAAGATGAAGTAATATCCCCCCGAAGTCACACAATTTTTTGAAGAACCTGATATGGATGAAGATATGTCATATAATGAAGTATTGTAAAGTTACTTGTATACAAATTATTTTGTATTTTCCATAATTGTGATTGTAATTGATGTTTTAAATGCAATATTTACCATTAAAATCTTACACTGTTGACTATCTGAAGCATTTTATTGTAATATATAATAATAATGTACCTTACATTTGCGAATATTTGTTTTGTCTACTATTCAGGGCAAATTCGCCATATCGGAAGGTTACCGGCCGCTAAGGAAATGGCGATAATTCATAAGGTCGCAATAGGTCGCAGGAAAATGAAACGTATACTTGTTTAATAACCTTAACAGCTTCTTTTCCAAGAAAAATGAACGGTTGATCGCGATTGATAAGCAACTTTTTCGTGAATAAAATGTACCAGATGTGTAGATTTCTCTTTTTCATCTCCCAGAGCTTTAAAAAATTAAATAAAGCAATAAAATCGGAATATGATATTAAAGTAGGACATGCCCAACAATAGCAAGAATGATAAACCAGCGTTACAGCGCGATAATAAATCGCAGAGGTAATTTCAATTATGGTTGAAAATGCCGATCTTCTAGAACTACTAACTTTGAACTTACGTATCTTCGACAGAAGTACATATTAAATATTGGCTGTAACAAAAAAACGTGCTCTGGAACCTTATAAATAAAGTACTATTACACAGATTTTTAAACAACGGAAAAAAATTGTTGACTTTTGGCTACGATTTGGCGATTTCCGACGGCCGGCCGTATGCAATGAAAATGCAGCGAGTGGCCGGGGTTTCTTGTTCTCACTCTAAAGTCTAAAAGCGCTGTTAACCCTGGGGGCGAAAGAGGGACTACATCCATAATCTCTTCGAACGAGACTATTCATATAATTACGATTGAACTTCACGTACAGGTAAGTAAGCTTGATTGTTTCATTTTTATGTGATTCTTGTTCTGTTTTGCTATGTGTAAGAACATTGAGGAAAATAGGACGAGAATGGAAAGGAGCGTTTACAGAGGAAAATGAAGCGATGTAGCAAACAATTAGGGGAGGTCCGATATTTTTTGGTGTTTGGTAGCAGGCTAATGAACGTCCAAAAATTTTTCAAGCTTTGTTCCAGCGGGCCAACAACGCCGGATAAGTACGAAGTACTGCTCGTTTGCAGTTTTACATTCCGGCCCCCGGTCCGTTTGCATAAAATCTCAGCCTCGCTAAATATTTATTCTGCTTAAAATTCGCGCGGCAATTTATTCGCGTAGTGTTTACGCTTTAGTGACGAGTTATGAAAAATTGAATCGTCCGTTCGCATTACCATGAATCCTACCATCGAATTGCAAATTTTCAAGTCTGCGCGCGCGGATCCTGAAAATTTTCCACTGTGCGAAAACTCGGAGGCTTTTACGTTCCACACGATAATCGAAACGAAATTAACGCGGCGCTTGATTTTTACGCGTCGATCACATTCCGCTTTAATTATTTATTGTTCCATAGTTGTTCGGATTTTCGAACTTTTTTCGGAACTGTGGAGCAATTGCAATTGATTTAGTTTTTTACGATGTTTTACGAATTTTTGTTTCGCGTGTTTAGGACTGTACATTTATTTGGCGGCAAGAGTTGTCAGATAAATTTCGATGCAAACAAATGTTCAAGTATAACAGAATGTCCCAGATGAAACTTTCCATTTCAACGGAGACATCCTTTATTGGACGTATAAACTTCGTACTCTGGACGAAACTAAAACTGTAAGTCAAACTCCAAATTAAACTTTCGGAAAGTTCATTTCAGCTTCTGCTAAATGTTACACTTTCATAAAGAATCGTTTAGCAGGGCTGCTGGAATTGTCACTGAAACGTTAGTTGCAAGTGTTTAGGACAACGATACAATCGTATGTTCAGTTTAAAAAAAAACAATCGTCTCGAAATAATTTATTCTCCTTAACAAAAAAATCCTTATAAATCAGAGTTGAGCATTAATCGATTAAAATTTTAATCATGATTGATTGATTAATGTGTACGATTAAAAAAAAGAAACGTAAAAGAACGTAAACAGAGTTTGTATTATACAGGGTGTTCATTTGTTAAATTTTGCAGCCGAATATCTCGAAAAGTATGAAAGATATTAAAAAAGTGGAAAACACATGTCCAAGGATTTCGAGGGGGAAAGTGGGGGGCAGTATCAGTTTTTTATTTGGGTGGCGTTTCCAAGGTCAACTTTGTTTATTCAAATGGAAACCTATATTTTTTATGATGGGGTGTTATTGTACGTAAAAAGACCAGCAATTTTCGTAGGATACTTTTAGTTTATCCGCGCACTAGTTTCGGCGATATTTAAAGAGAAGTAGAGCGAGTCATACTTATACTGCGAGAAAATTTGCAATTTCTTTATAACTATAACAAATTTTCTAAATGTTCTCCGTTGTTTTCTAAACAATAATACAGACGATTCTCAAATTCTGAACGAACATTTTTGAAGGTATCTGTTGGAATGCCTCTACATTCCTGTACAATTCTGCGACGCAAATCATTGAAGTTTTCTGGTTATATTTTATAAATAACAGACTTTAAGTGTATCCACAAAAAGAAGTCGATTGGAGTTAGATCTGGCGATCTTGGTGGCTACTCAATAACACTTCTTCTACCGATCCATCTTACAATTAGTGAGAATCGATTGTTTAACCACTGGCGAACTGGTAACGTATAATGCGGGGGCGCACAATCACGTTGGAAGTACAAAAGTTCTTCATTTAACAAAAAATTGTTATCTACCTCTCTTTAAATATCGCCGAAACTAGTGCGCGGATAAAAAAAGAGTATCCTACGAAAATTGCTGGTCTTTTTACGTACAATAAGATCCCATAATAAAAAATATAGGTTTCCATTTGAAAAAACAAAGTTGACCTTCAAATGATCTTGAAAACGCCACCCAAATAAAAACTGATACTGCCACCCTCTTTCCTCCTCGAAATCCTTGGACACGTGTTTACACTTTTTTAATATCTTTCATACTTTTCGAGATATTCGGCTGGAAACTTTTCAAATGAACACCCTGTATATAGACCAAATGATAATACACCTAGACTCAGTTTACATTTGTTCAGTATTCATACAGTTTTGATTCCATTTCGAAATTTCAGCAGTTAATCATTAATCAATTATCCGATTGACGACTATAATTGAAAGAAATGTAATCGTTAACCGCAATTAACGATTAAACTAGGAGATTAATTGTTAATCACGATTAACGATTGGAATATAAATTTACTCGTCAATCGGTGATTAAATTTTTGCCCAACTCTGTTAAAAATAACAATAAAAGTTCGAACAAAATTCTATTCTCACTGTACAGAGGCAGATAACCAAGAAAATTCAATCTCACGAAATTCCTGCGACAGTAAACTTGAAAAATAAAATTTCTATTTTCCTCGACCAAATAATGCTCGAAACAGATCATTGACATCGCAGGAATTATACTTAGAACAAAATCGTCTTTTTAGAGCGCTGTTTGTCCGGAAGTAAAACCAGGCGAGCATGATCTTCGGGAACGATACTTAGGATCGGGAGGTGTGTGCACGTCACTGTGTCGTATTCACGGCGACAGGGTGTATCTAAAAGCTCCGCTGGAGCTGTTCAAACGACCGTGTCGCGGGTTGGGGAATCGAGGATTCGAAGTGGCGAACGAGGCCGTAAATCAGGGGTCGATTCCGGGTCGCGGGGTTGGACAATGCGTCGCCGGCCAACCCTCCGAGGTGGCGCGGGGGTGTCTGGACTTTCTCGTCCAGGGGGCCATCTCCGAGAAAGAGTCTCGCCCTGGCGAAATCTGAAATTTATGTTTCCGTCACGTTGGCCTCGCTTTCTGAAGAGGACCGTGGACGACGGGCTGTGCTTCTCACCTCGGCGAACAAGGGCTGGAAGACTCCGAAAAACGTTTACCTCTTATCCTCGGGTCTTTTCTCTCTCCCACTGACACTCGAGTTGAAGGGCCTGGCCAAAGGGGAAGGGCGAGGGCGCGGAACGACGCCGGTTCTTTTTATCGGAACACCCCCTTTCGCCAACGGTGGTGAAATCGTGTCACGATCTTTGCAACGATCGCCTCCAATTTGGGAGGGACGAAATTCGAATCATTCAATATGTTAACGCGACTGAAAATAAAACAGGAATTTCTACTCACGCCTCGAATCATCCCTGTAGGGTCAGTGTGTCGAGTCAGGGGTCAGAGGGTGTTTCGTCATCAATCTTTTTACCGGGACGGACAGGGATCGCATTGTCGAAGGAAAATTGTGTCACAAAGACGTGAAAAAGTTCATAATGTATGTAAACGACTAGGCGGTCGGGATTGTCGGAGTTTCGTTCGTTGAATCGCCCGCTAAATTTCAATCGACGCTCCGGCGGCGCCGCTGAAAGAGCGCAATTAACTCTCGTTGTTTGTCCAAAGGGAAAACAGAACCGTAGAAGGATTTTTGCGGGAGAGCGGGAGTGTCTCTTTGGGATTCGCGGCGCGACGACGATGATGTTTGTCGTAATTCATTATGAACGGAGCGCGTGTGGCGTCCGCACGGGAAACGCGTGGCCAAGGATGCGGGATGTATGCAAACGAGCCGGCGGAGTTCGTTCAGCGAGAAGAATAGGCGAATCCGTGGAAACGGAAACAACGGAGTCGATGGATACGTACGGACATAAATGAAACCTAGAGATTGGGTGATCTTTGTCGACCAGTGTCGAGGCGAATGTGTTTCTAATCGTCTTCCAGGCGTCGATACGAAAATATATAACACCAGTTAACCTGCTAATCCAAGAAGCTAGTAATAAAGCTCACGGAGAAATGATTAAAAGTAGCCTGACCGTCCACTGATCAGAGAAAGAACTTCCCCCTAAAAAGACTCGGTAACGGGGGAAAAAATGCGCGTCTCGTTCCCTCGACTAATCATTCCAGCCTCGAACTCGATCATCCGCAGACGGGTTTCCTCTCTCTCTGTCTCGCGATGCTGCCTCGAAATCGTATCGCGTTTCCATTCCGCGT
The DNA here is from genome assembly GCA_933228785.1 of Lasioglossum pauxillum. NCBI lineage: Eukaryota > Metazoa > Arthropoda > Insecta > Hymenoptera > Halictidae > Lasioglossum > Lasioglossum pauxillum. The sequence continues at coordinate 23,772,405 of OW121701.1, read as the reverse complement.
GCCCGTAGGTGGTTCTCGTGGTTACAGCCACGCGGAATTAATTCCGACGAATGGAGGATACGCGTAGCCAACGGAGGCGCATACAATTTCCGCGACACGCGCGCGTTCTCCCGCCGATATTACGGCTTCTAACGATCGTCGGCCAGCCAAGGAGCCCCATAAATAAAGTTCCATGGTCGGTCGGGGTCGGTCGGTCGGTCTCTCTCTCTCTCTCTCTCTCTCTCTCTCTCTCTCTCTCTCTCTCTCTCTCTCTCTCTCTCTCTCTGTCGTCGGCGGGAAACGAACCGGTTCAGACGTTAATTACGAGTCACGGACTAATTTCCACGTAGATTGTACAACGGCGAAACACCCGGCGGCGATTTGATCGATCCGCGCGCCGCGCCGCTCTCGGGATCCTCTCCCGAGAGCCGATTCGCTCCGAAGAAGCGACCCGCTGCGAAACCATGAAATTCCGCGTTGCGATTAATTCTCGACGATCGCGTGTCGGCCACCGGAATGATGCACGAGGCCCTCGAAATTATGACGCACACCACCACGGACATTAGCACTCCGCGAGTGTGCTACAGTTTGATCAAGCGATCGCTTATTCCACTTCTGCACGGTTTCAATTAAGCCACCGCTACGCTCTACACGGTCATTTTCTACATGCTACCCTTCGCGATCTTTTTTCGAGGGCTCCGGACATTATCGCGTATCGATATTTCGCACATATATTCGCTGATACTTCGAGCACATGTCACGGTTTTTTCCAAGCCGAAATACTTGAAATTGTGCGAGCTGCAGTTACTTGAACAAAAATGTCACGCTCCGCGACACGATCCTGGACGTTCTGATAATTTGAAACGCAAAAATGTCGTACATCGATTTTTCAAAGTGCCAAGGCAGAACGTTGGCGTGAAACGATGGAGACTGCTCGGAGCGTTGGTCAGAGTTGACTTTCGGTACGTGTGTGTTTCCATGCCTCGAATTGTCCACTTCGCAGGAGCATACCGCCATTGTTACTTTTCGGGGTAAAAGCAACAACCGCTCGAGAGCAGTCCGAGAGAGCAGCTCTCTCCTGGTCCGTGTCCATTATAGTAGTAATTCCAACGCGAGAGAAACTTTGAAGTGACGCCCTTAATAAGCCGTTGTTCGAGCCAAGCTGATTAGGAACGTTTTCGCCGCTGTCCGTCGTTGGTTCCAGGTAATTAATAACTTGTAGCTCTGTTCGAACGGCCTGGCCGGCCAAAGTTTTGGCTGGAATTTTGTTTTACGGCTAAACGGTTGATACGCTTCGCCGTTTGATGTTCTTTTAAAATATTCATTGTTGACACTTCGGACGGGGGTTAAATGATTCATGCCGGCGCGGCGGTGTGGCCGACATTCCGAATGCAGGCGATACTAACAGCTGCTGCGAGAACTCCAGGTAATTACCACGTTGTTTCTTTATTAAACTTTGCAAGGTAAAGTCTAATAACACATAAATTTTTAAAAATACATACCACGTTTTTAAAACGGACGACAAGGTATAAAATAATTTAAATAACAATAAATTTCTTAAAAAATATCATGTTTAAGAAGCGGACTAAAAAGTATAAAACAAACAGATTCCTAACCTCATACAGATAGTCCTGAAATACTTGTAAGATTTATAACGAAAAACGTGTGGAGCAAAATAGTAGTACGGAGTGTAGAGAGTAGCTGCCATTGAGAAAACTCACACAACAGTTCATATCATTTGCAGTGCAATCGTTGATCACTTAGGTGAACTATTCATGCATCAATTGTCTAATGCATGTGCCCACGTTTTTCGTTTTAGATCTTACAAGTATTTTCATAGCTAATAAAAATTCACCATCACAAATTTTCAGGACTACCTGTATGGGGTTAGGAATCTGTACGCGGGGGGCTACGAAAAATTATTTGGTAAACCTTACGTTAAGGGGAGGCATCTCGGATGACCTTGACCATGACATATATTGTCAAACACAACATTCTGAGGTGTAACGGTTAAATTTAATAGTTTATATCTTCTAAACGCGTAGACTTTTTAACAAATTTTTTTTAAATATTGCATTATCATCCAGTTCTGATCTATGTTTAAAATGTCAAGTTTCTAGCTCATCGGAAAGTTAGCTTAAAATCAATTGCAAAATTTGTACCGAACAGACAAACAAACAGACAGACAGACAACAAAGCGAGCTAATAAAAACGTGGTAATAAATAGCTTCGTTTTTATAAATTTGGGATAAAGAATAACGCAGGATAAAAAGTGAACAAACAGATTTAAGTTTATTCATATCATAGCATTGTTTTCTGTGATTATAAATGGATCGTCACAGATTCTGCGAAGTAATTGATTCAGTCTTGTATAGAAGGTGACAAGAATTATATAAATGAATAGTTGATTTGCAAGTTAATCTTATTTCCGTATCTATCCAATGAAACAGTTCAAAGACGACAAGATCTCCATCGAATGACAGCTTTATAGAACTATTCCACAAAGCTGTAAATTTCAACAGACACTTCAGGTCTAGATTACAAATGTTAGTGAAGTTTAGTGGAGGAATTTCATGGCACAGAGATAATCTAATCGAGCTCATTGTGTGTTTTGTTCGATTTTAGTACGCGTTGTAAACTAACTATTTTACGACTCGAATTTATTGGTTCTAACAGTAAAATATACAGTAGTACTCACTTCGGAGGAAGTTAAGGCCGTTTCGGCTTTACTTTCGCCCATTAAAATATAGTAGAGTACAGAAAGTATAGATCACGGAGAAAAGAAAATTGGCAGACGAAGGGAACGAATGATCCTGCTCATTGTTTTTGAGAGAACCATCCACAGCCATACAAACAAATAATAAGTATACCTGTTTCGCATAAGGGAGCAGTCGCGGTAGTTGTTCGACGTAGCTAAACGAATCTCCCGGCAGAATAAACCGTCTGGATACACAGCCTGAGATACGGTTTCCCGAATCCGCCTCGCGTGTCCCCCCAGGGTATTTTATAATAATGTTTGTATTGAATCGTAAGCATCTCGGGGTAAGCATGATTTAAACACAGCTTTGAATATTCAAGCCGCGGCTTGCGGTTGGCTACTTTCAGCTCGCCATCTCCTAGGAAAAGTTTGCCACCCTTCGGGACGGGGGTTGCTTGCATTATTTATCGCAAGCGTCGCGTCGGGACACCAGCACGAGATAATTTACGTCCCGCGGAATTTTTGTTGCTGGCCCACTTAATTACTTCTTCCCGGACAATCTCGCGGAATTTATTTGACTTGGCGAATCCTTCTCACGCCGTTCTAGTCCGACTTTTACTCGACTTTGTCCCTGTTCTTTTACTCTGCAGTATTTAACACGGCTAATCGCACTGCAAACATTTCTTCCGTGTAATTTACATACTCGTGTAAGTGGTAATATTGCTGTTAACGTTTCACCGTTTTTCAAGCTTCCGTTTATTCGATCGCACTACTCGCTTACTTACGCAACTATAATCTCGTTGGTCGAAAACGAAACAAACTTTTGGAACAATAAATGCCTTGAAATTAATTCGCTAATTCCGCTGCGCAGAAAACGAAATTGCGAGTGAAGCACGGTCGAATGGCAGATTGAAATGGGTGAAATATCGCTGGGGAATTTTTGGTGTCGCAATTTTTCGGTTTAACGAGCGCATCCAGTGTTTGCCGCGCAAAACAGGGATCCCTAAAAATTCGCGTTCATTAAAATTATATTAAACGAGCGGGGCCCAGGGATTATGGTCTTACTAAACGGCCGAAAGCCCCGGCCGTAAGCTTGTAACCCCATTCCTCGGGGGACTTTCGAATAGCATTAGCCAGCCAGAGCGGAAGTTCCATTTTTCGGAGTAATTTGGTCGACTGGCGATTTTGATCAGCAATTTTGCGAAATATTCAATCCTGTCCCCGCTTTTTCCATACTGTTTTCGATTCATTCATCCGTGCGCCAAGTGGATAACGCAGATTGGAATTAAAAACTCCGGTTCTCGCCAATGAAAATTATCAACGGCGATCGCTATTTTTCTGTTAAGCTCGATCGCGCGTTATTATACAAGAGCACACGCGCGTACGCGCACACCAATTCGTCGTTCTGTTTATAAGTTGTCAATGAAATACACTGGAGGTTCTTCAATCGAACACAAGTAACTCGAGATATACACTGGTGACGCCGTTCCAATTTCATTTGTAATAAACTGTCGGAACTTTATGCATATTTACAAAAATATTCAAAGGAACGCCGCGTCGAGTGACATTTTATTTTATTCGTTTCAGCTAGTAAATAAAATGTATCTGCCCCGCGTTCGACGTTGCCCATTACACGTTTTTAATGATTTTTATGCACTGTGTAAATGCATTAAAACCTCTTAATGCAGCCTAGCCGTTTAGCTCATTTTTCCGCGACTCTCGAGCTGGGAATCAATTCAGTCGATTCTTTCGTATCGGTGATCATTTGAAAAATGTATGTCAAATTTTCCGGCATCAGATTATTTATTTTTAAATATTTTTCGGCCTTTAGCACGATAAAAATATCAGAAAAAAATACGACGAATAATTCTCCATGTTATATTAATAAATTATACGCGAAGCCGACACGCATAGCATTTGCGAGCGGTTAGGCGGTAAACCGGGGCGCGGAAAAATCAACAGTCCGAGATTGCAGGGCGGCGTGTCGGAAACGATAGAAGCCTGATCGATCGAACGAACCTCCTTTTATTTTTCCCGTGGTTCTCCGGCCCTCCGCGACAATCGGCGTCGACGTCCTGTATCAGAGGAATATTCGCGTATCAGTAGAAAAAGGGGCGAGTAAGAGGATCGGCAACCGATGCAAGAGGAAGAAGTGGTACGCGCGCGCGGAGCTTTAACGGCGGCCGAGTTATCGGAACCCTTTGATGCAGAAAAGCTCTGGTAAATCAATCAGAAGCTCGGCACAGAAGGCGGCCGTTTCAGATTCTCCAGTCTGCAAAATCTAGCCGAGCAGAACTTGAACGTCGCCGCACCGCGCGCGATGGCGAGAGCGTCTCTTTGTTTCGCTAGTCATCCACCAGTCGTCGTCGTTCGAGGATTAACCACGGAAATCACGAAACCTACCCCTTCTCTTTAATTAAATTCCACGGCCTCGGCATACCCCCTTTATTTATTACAAGGCTCTCTACTACAAGACTACATTTCAATCTTCCAACCCCTTTAAAAATTTCTGTTCGCTGTTTCGTCGATCCCACCCCGACTTTCACTTCCACTCTTCTCTTCGCCTAGCAGAATTTCCACGAAAAAGTCGGCTTAAAATTTGCAAGAATTTATTCCTCAATCTCTTCGGCTCTTCTTCACTTTCGCTCTCGGCCTCTCCACCCTCCCCCTATTTTTCTTCGCGTCCCACCACCTCTCGCCCCCGCTAATTCACTTATCCGTCCGGTGTTCGTCCGTCTCTGTCTCCCGTGCTCGTACATATGCATCGGTGTTTCCTGTAACCCAAGATCGTGGGCGTAGCAGAGAGCGTGGAGGGGGCTTCGAGGAAAGGGGGCCCAGGGAAATATTATTCAAAGCAAGATTTACATTTTTACGACGCCACCCGTTTTCCACCGAAGGCACCGACAAGAATAGGAATTAGCCTGATTTCCATATATACGCGCACGCGCCGCATCGCGCGTAAACGAGATTAATGCCTTGATTAGTTCGTTTTCCACGACTTATCGCCGAGCCCCATTCCCCCGATCCACTCCCCCTCTCGAGCTTCTGCCCTTCATTACCAATGAGCGCGACGGCTCGATTTTTTTCGTTTCTTCCTCCTAAAACTTTTTCCCGCGTTCGATTTCCGCTCGAGACAATTTACTAAACCGTGACGTATTAGGCTTCCACCTCTCCTCCCGTCTGCACAGTTTCATCCCTTACGGTCGCCATAGCGAATGATCGATCACTCTCGACGAGTGTCGCTCTGCCTTCTACCGGCTGCAAAGTAATGACTTTCTTTTTAATTAATCAATGCGATTCCCCCGACCCCGAAAGAACGCTGTTGATCAGCGCAGGCTCTGGTTTTCAGTAATTAATGGAGCCTCGGTCGCGGCTCTTGCACGTGTCGATGCGTGGCTTTCGGAGTCTCTACGCCTCGATTTTGAAAAATTAATTTCTATCAAGCTTTAATCTTTCTACACTCCTCAAAAGAATTAAGGCATCACTTGTGCGAACCCGAAAAATTGGTACCACTTTACATGCTGTATATCAGTTCCCGTAGATTTTTTCACGCTGATTTCAAAACCCGTCTCAAAATTTGTCTACGACCTCAGGATTTTGCAAAATCTACGGGAAATGATATGTAGCATGTCAAAAAAAATTTTCCGCGCGTGGTACTGAAGAAACCACATTTTCTTGAAATTCTACATGTTTAACGAATTTTCTCAACGTTAAAAAACGTTCGTACCATAATCTCTCTATTTTTCCCGTATTCTGTAAAGTGTTACGAGCCGAGGTTCAGGCAGTTATGCGGAAACCGAGGGTAGTTTGGAATTAGAGATTTTAGGGCAAGGTAGGAAGGGTCCACGTAGGACTAGCCAATGTCTATTTAACCATCGGGTCGCCTCGTGTGTGAAATATGGAAAAGTGGACTAGCCGATGTCTATTTCACCACCGGGTCGCCACTGTAGGGGTACACGAGGACTAGCCGATGTCTATCTCACCACCGGGTCGCCTCGAGGGAACAAGGGAGTGGACTAGTCGATGTCTATTTCACCACCGGGTCGCCACTTATAAGGATAGGGTATTCACAAGGACTAACCGATGTCTATCTCACCACCGGGTCGCCTCGTGTGACCAAGGGAGTGGACTAGCCGATGTCTATTTCACCACCGGGTCGCCACCTATAAGGTATAGGGTCTCGGTTCCGCTGACTCGTAACTTATCGAATTGAGAAAGATACACCTTGAGCGGCAAAGGTGTATCGTCGTAGTATACTAGCGACTGGGAACTCGAAAAGGGAATATGTATAATCGATATTTGAACCCTTAATAAGTTCACACACAATAATATATTTTTGTATTTTTAAAAACGTACAAATGTTCAGTGTAATGTTGTCGCGGTGTCGCGGACTAAACCCTCTCAGTTTTGACGCACCGAGAAATGCGGGGGCGATCTACTACAGAGTGGTAGACAAGAACTTCAACAACCGATCTAGCGCGAATTGACTTTCGGCGTGGAACGGTACGTACTGCGCGTATTCACTTGAATCAACCCAACTAAATAGGAAGGATCCATGCCCTTATAAAGTACCCAAAATCGGATCTAGCGATGGTGGGGGCCACGTGCTACTTCTGATTAGCAATGAATTCTTAGAAGTTATATCGCTTGCAAGAGCCCCTTTATGATCCGATTTTGAGTAAGCCTTTTGTTCTTAAATAGGCCCTCTGTTTCGACACATATCTCCGGAAGGGTCAAGAGTCACCAACGGTAGCGTCCGCATACGTAACACAAGTTTCAGCTTTAATTTTAAAAAAATTTCATTGCCCTACCTCATTTCTATCGAAAGTTCTTTGATTTTGAATCGAGTTAGGTCCAAATTTTCCACTGTGGGCCGGCGCACAGTGGGCTCGATTGAAAAAGTACACGACATTTTTTAATAACTCTTAAACCACTGAAGATATTGCAATGAAATTTGAATTGAATATATAAACAAATCATTCCTTTTCAATGATTTTTAACTTAATATATTTCACATTTGTTTAACCGTTTTTATTCATTTAAAACAGCTTTATAAATTATTTATTCTATAATGTATTTCATATTTTCGCTATTTAATGCAAATAGATACGATGTTTAAGTTTTACATTCTTGAGAAAAATTTGTTAAGGCCGAAAATATTGAAAAATTGCAATTTTTACCACTTTTGATCGTTTATAATTCGTAAACCAATTAACCAATTTTAATGAAATTTTCAGAGCGTATATAATTTATAACAGTTGACAAAACACATTTTTTAAATTTTCGTTATTGGCCCAGCTAAAAAAGTTGTAAAAATCAATTTTTAGTATTGTTTTTCACAATTCCGACCAAATGCATTTTTTCAACTTATTTATTAGACGTCATTTACTAAACTAATTCTTCTAGCCTTACAGAGAAATTCAATTCGTGTGGTCCATTCATATAAAAGTTATTCTTATTTAAAGTGTGTGGAATCAGTTATGTTCCTTATTGTATATGAAGTTCTAAAAATAAAATGTAATTGATATATATTAACTTACTTGATGTATTATATTAAATAATATGAACAGAAAACGTATAAAACTGAAAATAATATCGGAATCACAGTACTGCTCAGGCTGATAGTTCTGCTCTGACTGACAATAATTTTGTTTCAATCCACAATTTGTGTCGACAAAACAAAACGTTTGAAAAGAAATTTCAAAAGATTTGAAGATCGATTTCGTAAACAATTACAATGTAACTTATGCACTGTCGAAAAGAATTCGTCAAACTCAACGCAGTCAAAATATCAGAGATGAGAGACTGACTTATTTACTGCAAAATATAAATTAATATTAAATAAAAATATAATATAAATATAAATATTCAACACAGTTCTGTCAGACTTTCAGAGGCTGCATAGTTGACGAATTTAGCGCGTAGCGCGCGTCCGAGCGCGGACAAGATAACGCAACGCGGATGTCTTCAGACAATAATATGTTGAAAAAGGACTCGAAGGAGGAAATCATTTTTGTCACATTACATAGAGGAAGGTTCACTGAAAAGATCCTTACTGGTTAAAAACTGGGATCTCCCGGGACCTGAAAGATCGCGCATGTCAAAGATAAAAATTTTCAACGATTATTTTAATTTTGCTCATTATTCTTTTTCAATACGTTATATATCGTAATTGTCAACGAAAAGTATGATTTCTTATCAATAAAGTGTGCATTTTGATGTAGAAAAAAATTCAGGGCAAGAAGTTGATCACAGTTATCAGGACACTTTAAGAATGAACAGCCAAATTATGTAGGGAAAATCGATATTCTTAAACTGTCTAACTTCATGCGTGTATCACAACTAGAACTGCTATTGTATTTGATTAATTTTATCATTTTCGTGGTCGGTGGACATTTAGAAATCGATATCAATTGAAAAAATATCAAAATTAGAAAGTTGATTTTTTCGCAAAATGTCGCGTACTTTTTCAATCGAGCCCACTGTGCGGCGCGACGGTAGGATATTCAGATATGTCAGGCAGCCGCTGTACGTGGCGCGGTAATTTCTGCGAAGCACTAACTTCAAATACAGTTGCCTTAGGTAAAAAATTATCGCAGCGAGTTCATGGGGTACTCAATCGAATCGACAGAATCTCTGCTTCAATCTGACGTTCGAATCATGGTATTACGATCATTTCTCACCGAGATATAGCGAGTTATAGGAAAAATGGAAATTGTGCATTTTTTAAGCATATTTTCCGAAACACCTGGTATATCGAAATGTTAATGAAATTGAAAAAACAAAAGGAGTGCCTTGAAGAGAAAGAAGCGCTCTTTCTATTGCTTTTTCGCAAAAGATTCTACGACACCTTTTTTGCTTTCTGGAGCCAGTTAAAATTAAAATGTCCATATTTACTTGAATGTTGTATAACTTTTATAAAACAAATCGCACAATATTCAACAACCACACAATTTACACAGGGAAGATAGCCCTTCCCAATGATATTGACGCGATTTATCAAAAAAATTTGTTGCTCCCCGCGTGATGTTCCAGAGTTTCACAAAATTTTTGTTAACCGTCAATGTTGTCTTCATCTCGCTATAACTTTGTAAAAACCCAACATAGCAAGAATTTGAAACAGATCATCTGAAACTAGAGGTTTCAGGCTTTCAAACCATTGTTTAACAATATCGATACGGCAATTTTTGACGGAGTTATGATCACGTAAAATGGGACCAATTTTTCGAGTTCGCACAAGTGATCCCTTAATTCTTTTGAGGAGTGTAGATTCTTTTAGATCGTTTCCCTTAAAGCTGGTTTACTCTATAAAAATTCGTCGCTAAATGTATGTACTTTATATTTGCTAAGAATTCCAGCGGGTGAAACGCGTCGAATAAATTAGCTGAAAATGCAACCGAGTTATTTTCAACCGTTTTCCCAGCAAACAATCCCTTCGGGAAACTCAGCGAGCCTCTCAGTCTTTCTCCTAACCACCTTTTGATACTCTTCCCGATTCAGTGAACCATTCGGCCCCCTCAGCATCGTTCTCCGGGACGCCATTGTACGTAATACTTAATGTAGCCGAGGTTTCACGAGAAGATGGTACATTATGCGAAACAGCGCCGTATTCTCCGGCGTAACCTGTCCCTTTACGATGTCTACTTTTGTCCACGCCTCTCCTTGCCCTCGTTCCGGCTAGCTTTTCCCGACTCCCGTTTCATTTCCATCTCTTTCGTCACCTCGTTGCCACCGGAGCTTTCCCGACCGTTTGATTTTCCTTTCTCTCCACATCCTCTCATCTTCGCTCCCTTCTCAACCCTCTTTCACGGACATCTCGTTCCCTGTGTCGCATTTCAACGCTCTGTCTCGCGCGCGGTCGTTCAAATTGATACAAACCGGCTCCTTTTGCATTTACCGGGCCTGTGTTCGATGCTGCCACCCATCAATCGGATGTACTCAGTTTTCTTATGGACCTAGCGAATTCAGAATGCTCGGTTGTTGCCGACTAATATAAATTGCTGTACAATACTACATTCAGTATTTGGGATTGGCCGAGCGTGTCGGCAGCGTGAACGCGTCGATCTACTGCGCCGCCCCGCTATTGGCGGACCCGCACGTAACAGCGAGATCGAGAGTCGATAAACAGCTCGCAGTAGCATAGGCCAGCACCGTCGGATTTCGATTAGAATCGATTATCGACCCCATCAAAAGGGAATTCCTATTGGTTGATCGCTCTATCGATCTCCCAATCACTCGTTCGACGGTGACGGTAAACTGCCAGCTGTTCGACTATGATCTCGGATAAGTGCTCCAAAGTTAGCAGATGAATTAAATAATGACCGTGGAATATCAGTGCATCCGGAAAACATAAGAAGAGTGTTACGATCAGAGGGCTACAATGGAAAAATAGCTCGAAAAAAGCCGTATATTAACGCGAAGAACTGGATGAAGAGACGGAATTTTGCAAAATACTATATTTCAAAGGAATGTTAGTGGTGGGAAGACGGAAGTTTCGCGGACGAGACCAAATTTAATATTTATGGAAGCGATGGAAGAATTAGGGTATGGCGGAAATCGAAAGAAGAATTACATCCGAGACATTTGCAGCCGACTGTGAAACACGGTGGTGGGTCTGTGATGGTGTGGGGCTGAATTTCGGCCCAGGGAGCAGGCGAATTAGTTTTTATCGACGACATCCTCGATAAAAATAGGTATCTGCACATTTTGCAAAACAATTTTTAAGAAAGTGCTGATAATATGGGACCTCAAAGTGGGATACAATTTTATCAAGACAACGACCCAAAGCACAAATCGCGTATTGTTCTTATTATATTCTTATTATACACTTGCGAGAATGTCCTCCACCCACCACCGCAATCGCCAGATTCGAATCCCATTGAAAATTTATGGGTTGAATTAGATCGCCGAATTCGAACAACTCCCATAAACTCAAAGGACGAGCTAAAAAGACGTCTGCAAGAAGAATGGCTACGTATTGGACAAGATTATTTAAAAAGAATAGTTTGTAATATGCCAACGCGATTACGGCACGTCATAAAACATATGGGATATCCAACAAAATATTAATTTATAAAAACAAGATTTATATAATAGTGTCATAAACTTAGTTTTGATAGTATCAGAATATTTTCGTGACATGAAAATGAGCGTACTTTCCATTTTTCTTTTATTATTTATGTAATCGCTTATCGTAGATAAATATCTCTTATGCTTATGTTAACTACGCACTGCATAGTAACATACATGAAACTTCTTTTCGTTCTTAATGCATAAATTTATAAAGTACGGACTATAATAGTCAAAACTATAGTGGTGTCCGAATATTTTCGTGACCGATTATACCGTTATATCGAATTTCATTCGTGGTCCGACTCATGTCGCTTAATTGTAAAAATCTATGCAGAAGATGTTAAATATTGAAGTTGAACGAGATGTAGGAGGTTCATGGTTAAATTCGCGAACCATTTGACTGAATGAGGTAAATGTCTTCATTGTAGTACACGGGACGTAAAGTTAATTCCTGTCGTGGAACAGCACGCTCCGCCCGTATTTCGCGCGCGTTTCACAGCCAGGCCCGACTTACCCTCTCTCTCTCTCTCTCTCTCTGTATGTGTGTGTATTTTTTCTCCTTTTTTTCCTTTGCTCTTTACCATTGTGCTCGCGAGGGACGCCCTAATGACAGAACACTTTACGGAACAACGCCGAGGCTTGAGAGATACATTTTTTAGAGGGTAATGAATTGTGTGCTTAACACGCTTTAAGTTGCTGGTGTCGCCGCGCCGCGTCGGGGCAAGCTTGAATCCTTTGCGGGCCCACGGTGGTCACTATGGAGATTAGGTCAACGTAATATCAAACACTTGATTTCTAATTACGCTCGGTGATCGATCATCCCTGTCGTCGCATGCCAAAACCATTTGCATTTTCATATTTTACACCGCGTCACGATTTTTCCTTTCTTCCCCCCTGGATAGAAATCATGTTCACTTTGAATAATTACAATCCTGTATAGCGTCTCTATTTTTGTGTGTTGAAATTCGTTCTGTATTCTGCACAGATTGCTCGATATTGCCGAAGAGTTTGAAATTGAGGTGCTGGATGGTTTTGTATAAAAAATTTGAAGGAAATAGAAAATTTGAAAGAAACTGTTAAACACTCGGTATTAAAAACAGTGGGATAAAAATCGACCTGAATCATCCAATTATATATTGGGTTTAATTTAATGATGCTTTCGGCGCTACTGTTTCGATCACTTAGTAAATCTAGCAATTTTGCGGTCACTTTGACCGTAGTACGTTATAAACCAGCAGCGTGTACGAATCAGTTTTTCAATGCTCAATTTACATAACTAAAGTTGTTATAGCAAGTACGTATTAATATTCTTTTTGCTCAATTTCAACTTTTCTTCTTTCCTAACGTTTCGGTTCCGTTTTGAACCTTTTCCAAAGGAAGAATTTGCGTCTCCCTTTGAAATTCTTCCTTTGAGAAAGGTTCAAAACGGAACCGAAACGTTAGGAAAGAAGAAAAGTTTTTTGCAAAATTGCTGGATTTACTAACAAAAGTGATCGAAACGGTAGTGCCGAAAGCATCATTAAATTAAATATTTAACATTTACGATCGATATTTGGGACTATTTTTATATTGGGTTGTCCGGAAAGTTCGCGCAGTTCCTGAAGGAAAATTGAAACGCTGCACATTTAAATTTTGCTATACATTTATTAAATTATATAAGTCCCATTCTGTTGCACAACCTTTCTCCATCTTTCATGGACAAAAGGTTGTATCGTTTTTAAGCGTCCAGTAAGGGGAATGGGTCGCGGAACGATAATTTCGCGCAAGTTAGACTCCGGGACGTAACACCGTCTTTTAGAATATGTACGCATGTCATTTGTTTTCAATCATTCTGATATATTCAGACCTGTCCTTATACTTATACCGCCTACCGAAAATCGACACGAACTTTTCGGACAACCCAATAGAACATTAAAATTCATCCAATCACCAGCGGTTACCATATTATACAGTCTATTAAAAAATCAGTTAATTGCTAACATTATTATGCATTTACACGTGCATGAAATTCAATTAATATTTCGTTATCTGAAAATCGATATTAATATAACGTATAAAAAGATAAATGAATCGTCTACTTGAATGAGAACGTGATGAAACCATTAATAAAAATTGCAAAAAAGTACAGGTTTCATGAAGTGATATTGATTCTTTACCATTGTGTCGATTTGACAATGCAGAGGAAAGTGAAATTGCAAAAATACGAAACAGATAAGGATTATAAATTGATTATCAATTCTGAGAGTAGACGAACCAGTTATGATTTGGAATCGACATTTTCGAACGTGTACTAGCTTGCGCGCGTTTTAAATAATTCTGCGTTTCGGAGGATACTCTGAAGGTTTTAATGTTGGTTGCAGGACGATTGCAATTTTGTCAAATGCCCATTGGTTTCGATGTTAAGGGGCCCTCATCTGCAGCAGTGCATTACTGCCTTTCCAATAGTTAATCCAGGAAAATCTATTTCACGGCCAATGTTTATCACATGTCAAATGTTTATCACGGCCAAAATCGCTCTCAAATCATTCCACGGGGGAAAAAAACATTAAAAAGTAGGTAGCACAGTTTCATCGAATAATCTTTTCCTCGAGCTTTGATATTTTCACCCTCTAAACTTTTAAACGTGACTTCCGGTCTATAGCGCGACATCCTTAGAGTAATTAATAAGTCCATCAGCAAGTAGGGCGTTACGGCGAGTCATAAAGCGAATCGGCAACCCGGGCCGAGGCTGAATTAATCGGCGAATAAAATCACTGAAAGAATTAATTACCGGGAGCACAGGGAATCGGTAATAAGTGCATTAAAGCCTGAATAAAAAGATAGAGGCAATAAAACGTGAGAGCGCCGGATGAATGATTCATGAACGAATGAATAAAAAATCGATCGGAGTTATAGGGCGATTTACTTAGCGCAAGAATTTCGAGCCGAGTCGAGCCGAGTCGCGAGACTCGAGACGAATAATCGGACTGATAGAGACGGGGCTCGTTAACGACAAATCGAGAAGCTAGTCGAGGTCAGAAATTACACGCGCGATTAAGCGATGGAGCCGGCGAATAAATTCGCGGACCGGGGACCACGGCTTGCGCGAAACGAGAAATGATCGAATCGAGAAAATACGAGAAACCAGGGAAACAGCCGTTGGAAATGGTGCGAACAAGAAAATACGATCGCGTGGCATCGGGGGAGAAAAAGAAAATGGAGACGCCGCTTTGCAGCATGTTAGAGCGAAAGAAAAATTTCTATTTTTCTTGTGAAATTTTTGTCGGTACATTTTTGGAATTTTTCCGATTAAAGCAGCCGAGGGTCGTTAATGATAATTTGGCGGAACGAGTTTGTGAAACGAGGGGCTCTAAGAGGGCGATGGCCGAGTCGAGCAACGGCCAGGGAAACGCGACAGCCGTTGAAAACGACGCGAACAAGAAAATACGATCACGTGGGACCGTCGCGCGTCGTACTGGAAAAAAAGGATAGTCGACGCCGGGAAAGAGACTTTACGCGCCGTGTTCGAGCGAAAGAAACGCTCCCAATAGAGAGACTACGCCGCGATACGACAGGACAAACACGTTCGAGAGCGTCGCACACGGGAAAGAACTTCAACTGGAGAGAGAGTTACGGCGAGGCGGCTCGTAAACTGCCAGTAAAACACAATAAGGGTAAAAAAAGGGCGAAAGGAACACGGGCGCGGGAACACAAGGAACAGAGAAAAAAGGAAGATCGACGAACAATAATTCGGCGCCGAACGAGCCAGCCACGGCGGAACACTAGTGTACACATGCGGAACTCCTGGATGTACACAAACCTTCCGGCAGAAATGATAAGAAAACGAACATTTTTGCAGGCTCGCTGCTTGAAGTGATTTTTCAGTGGCGTTTTGCGAAATTGGCCGAGTTCGGCACTGTTTGATAGCGTTCCTTTCTGTTTATTCGTTAGTTCGTTCGACGGATTGCGCTTCTCTTTAAAAGGTTATTATTAGGAAAAACAAGAAAATTTTGTAATTTATCTTGACTGGTTTAAGGATATTCTGGAGGTATATAAAAACGCAACAAAATTTTTGAAAATTTGACAAGATACAATTCTTACTAAATTAATGCAATTACCAAAGTTTGGGTTCGATTCACTATGCACCGTTTAAGAATTATAGTAACTTAAAGTTTGCACATTTCAACACGTCTTCTTATGGAGAATTCATAAAATTCCACTTCAAACTCTATTTAAACCTTGAAAAAACGCAACTAAAAACTCCACATAAAATCCGCAGTCTAGTTATGAGCGATCGAAATGAACTTCTCTTATTGATAACTGTTATAAGTGATCGAAATGAATTTCTCTGAACGATAACATTTACCAACAAGAAGAAAAATTTTCGGTTACTCATAATCCCCATTTGTAACCAATACGATTTTAGTCGATGAAATATTTGTTACTCCATGATTTTTTTCTTTCTGGTTATAACAGTAAGGGTCCATGATTCCAACTGCCCCTCTACAAAAATTGTCCTAATCACACTAAAATCCTGAACGCAGCGAACGAAGCTAATGCAAACCCTCCTTCCCGTCAGAGCCGCTACACCATGCGAACATGCGCAGTCTAATTACGCTACTTCGCTGTTCCGGACACGGGATCGGGCAGCAGTCAGCGTGCTACTGAATCCAGAAAATAAAAGCCGGCGAATAAATCCCGGAATCAGAAACAGACCCATCCGTACGCGAAAGGAGGGTTCGTAAAAGTGTATAAGGTCGAGGATGAGAGTCGCGTCGTTGAATAAAAGAGATGAGGACCGCGGGGTTGGTCGCACGTAGAGAAAGAGAGAGAAAAAAGGCGAACGGGCGGAAAAACGAAAATGGTCCGCCGTGAAAAAGAACGAGCGAAGTGGTTGGAAAACCGGGTAAAATAAAGGCAAAAGAGAGTGGGGGGTAGGGGTGTTTCAGTGCATGCGTTACACCGTATAGGTGGATAGTTAGGTATGTATAAAGCGGTGTCTCCCTAGGGCGTCTCAACCACATTAAACGCTACCCGTGCAGCTTATACGGATCCTTCGGCGGCACCGTATTTACAGGCACCATCGGAATGACATAACTCGGTTCTGGTGTGCGCACGTATGCTCGCTTAGATGCTCGCTTTTGGGACTCATGCAAAATGAAATCGAGACTTGGCTAATAGCAGCAACAGGGGTCGCATTTCAGCGACGGGGTGGCTTTTAACCCCCGCGCTCCTCAAACACACTTGCATTCTTGCACGGAACTTATCATATCTATGTAGGTTAATATTCGTTTGTTCTGGTTGAACGCGTTTGTGGTTTGTTCGTACAGGTTCAAAAATCTTCGCAGAGATTCTCTCACGGTTCCCGACGTCGGGATCGTAAATTAACAATAACCTCTTTAATCGTGTTCGCACACTGTACCGAACATAGCGCGACGAACACAGCCTAAAGCGAGAAAATAGTTGAGCAACCGCGGTCTCCTCGAAGAGGGATGGCTTCCTTACGGCACTCGAACGTGTAATCAATGTGACTTTTGAAAAAAGCGTGCGGATTTACGATCGAGAGCCAGATAGACGCTTCTGCACGCATAGCGCGGGTCCGAGATGGCAAATAGGATGAAAGGAGAGCGGGAGAGAGCAGGAAAGAGTTGGCAAAAAAATGGGGAGAGAGTCGGTTCTCCAAACAGAAAGAGTCCAGTACCGGGTGGGCGGTACAAAAACGAAGATTGATCGAAGGAATAAAAAGATACACATGGAGAGAGAGAGAGAGAGAGAGAGAGAGAGAGAGAGAGAGAGAGAGAGAGAGAGAGAGAGAGAGAGAGAGAGAGAGAGAGAGAGAGAGAGAGCAGATAGAGGGAAAGAGAGTCGAGTGGTTGGAACGAGCGAGGGTGGATTCGCGAGCAAAAGGCTGGGATACGCGAGAGCGATTTATACGCCGGCGACGAAAAACAAAACGGCCACGGGGTTTTCTGGAAACACAGACACCCATGGGACTCGCTAAAAGAAAACGGGATGGGCCGCGAGGAGCTGGTAAACAAGCTCTGTAAATTGCTGGCGTTACAATGGATACGGTGGCTCTGTTCATTGTGTAATTTGTGTAATCCGAGAATTACCTCCTTCAGACTCTGTTAGTATGCGGTGCCTCATTCTTTGGAATTGACTTTCGCGAGCGAGACAGTAAATCAATTTTTTCTAAATCCTACGGTAATGCTCTACTCCGAAAATTGCTTGGTTTAACATTTACGAAATTGTCAGTTCGAGAGCATCCTTAATATCCATATAATCTGCTCAGAATGTTTATTCTGTGACATCGACATGTTTATTTATTTAATCGTGCCCCTCTTTGTTTCATTCCAATGCCCCTTCGTCGACTCGGTGGAACTGGAACGGTGCGTGCAGCTTGTTTCGAAAGTAAGGGAAATCTTCTATGAGAAGAATTTAATAGTTTTATAGGGAACTCGTTTCCATATGGTACAACTTTTCCGAATGTAACAAGACGGAAATGCAGTACACGGTACGGAAAATCGAGGATCGCGTATGTGGCTTTTCTGGTGTATCCGAATGCATCAGAGTGCATATTCGGCGACGCGGAAAATCGATCTGCCTTTATTTATTCAAATACATAATTACGCTTAAAAGTACTGGACGAAGAAAAAGTACTTCCTCTCGATCTCTTCTTTTATTATTGTTCTCTATAATTCTTCTACTATTTAGTCTATAGCTGATACACTATTACACCATTGAATTTGCTGTAACAATTTAATCGTTTTATGTTTTAGTTCGTTCAGATGTTTATTGGGGTGCGTCACGACCGGAGAATAGGCAGTTTTTCCATGCCGGTAGTTCAGCATTGTGTTGCGAAATGCGGTTCAGTGAAATTCGTTACTTTATTCAGCTTACAGGCAGATCAGCGAGTCATTCCATATCCAGGCATCCTCCTTACTATTCGAAGAATCGAATATTTCGTATATTCGCCGGCGTGTTCCCATTGTGCTTCGGCCTTCTCCCATATTATTCCTCCCTCATATTTCCAGCATTATCTTCAGTTCCATTCTTTCCCATTCACCTCGATATACCACATATATACATATATACGACATATATCATTTTTTTTACGGCCCTAAATTACTTTGGCCCGCGTCATCCTCCCTGCTTTATGCCCGTTTTAATTCGCTTCCGTTCCTTCGGGCTAGTCGACGCTTTGTTGCTTCCCGCGGCGTTGTATCTGCTCGCTTATCGTTCCCTCTCACCCTTCGCTATCTTCTATTTTTCTCTCATTTTACCTCTCTCTCGCTCATGTTTTATAATTCGATCCGTGCGATTTTTTCTCTCCCGCCGCTTGGGAACGTTTCTCAAGCGCGAAAGCAACGACAGCTGCCTTCCGGCGTGAGCAAACATCCATTATGCACTGCCGTGACGGAATCGGCGAAATTCCGCCATTTTGTACACCCACTTGACTTTTTTCTCGAGTTCTCTTTCAGCTTCTTTCGAATTCTCTTTTTTCTTGTGCAAGCACTTTTCTCTGTGCAAGCATCATTGTCATCGTTTCTCCAAGTACTTTTTAGCCAGACCGCGTTATCGCAAACATTATAGCCAGCAGCATGTCCCATTGTCCCATTCTCGTGACGTAGCGTATCCAGCTCGCGTCGCTAATATTGTACCTATAAGGCTAAAAAGTCGAGAAGACCCGGTGATTGCGTGACGCAGCCTGGAAAGTGCTCGACGAAAAAAAGGGTTGCTCGAGAGCGGCGTGGGGGGTTGTGCGGGGCCGGAGCGTAAAAATGTCGAGGAAAATCGTGCGAGCGAGGATGGGGAGGGAAACGCGATAGACGCGACTATAAAGAGAGCCCGGGACCTGAATAGACGACGCCGCGTCGCGTCGCGTCTCGTCGGGAAACTGGAGCAAGACGCGTGAAGTGACCAGGAGAGGAAATTAAAATGGACTCGCGTGCGAGCGTCACGACTCCGAAGAGCGAACCTGCTCTGCTAAAGATTTCTCGAGCTGTTCTTTTTTCGACGATGAAAGGCGAAACGGAGTCACGAGCTGCAGCCCCCCACATGACTCCCACTTCCGCAAATAAATAGGGGCCGGGCACCGATGCGCATCGCATCCTGTTGTGCGCTGGGTGCATTTTCGGGTCGAACCTTTTCACTTCTCGACGAATTATATAAATAAAAGCTTTCTGTCGATTTTGTACAGTTTGCCACGTGTTTGAAATCGTCACAGAAAACATTTCGAAAATCCAATGAAACATTTTGCATTCTTTATAGCACGAGAAAGCCTCTGCTAGTCCAGGGGTGGGAACCAGGGTGGAATAGAGGGGTGCGAGGACGAGGGACAGGGTGGTCCGTGTGCACGCATTGTCGCCAGTACTTAATGTGACCGAGGCGTTCCGTGGAGACGCCGCTTTATACATACCTAACTACCCTGCGGTATAACCTGTCTCTCCACGCTGGTTATCTTTATCTCTCGGACCTTCCAACCCTTTTCCTCTTCGTTTTCTTTTTTTATCAAGGACCTTCTCTCTCTCTCCCCTAGCATATCCTTGGCTTGTTCCCATCCACCCCCAACTCTCTGATCCCTAACCTCCACCGGGGTCTCTGTCGCGTTAGCTTGTTTCCAAGGATTTTTTGTTTGCCACCCATCCCCTGCCAGCCTCAATCCTTTCCTTTATCCGCCGGTACACAAGCGACGCGGCTTCTTGTCTACGATTATTGTCTTTATCTCGAGACCCACGGCGCTCGTTCCCCTTTGTGCCGTCCTCCACGCTCGGAATGTCTTTTACCCTTCATTTTTTTAATTACGCTCGTTCCAAAGTGTTCTCCGCCGCTGTACTCTACGGAATGTCGCTTATTAAGGGGAATTTCTTATTTTCAACAAACACTATTTCCCGCCTTAAGAGCACGCGCACATCGTCATCGATTCCGCCTCGCCACACAAAAACTATCCGTATCATCGTATGAACGCGAGTCAACCAACATTAATGCCTTCCCACAGCCTGAAAGTTCTCGCTGCGTAAAGCTGCGGGCAGATTGCTAGCGGCCTACACCACGGCCAAGTTTTCCCCGGATTAGTCGAGGAGATGAAGTTTGCCTTTGCCCGACTGCCTGCCGCGAAATGGAAGATTATCCGACGCGAGGGCGTCCCTGTTACTTTTGTCCTTCTTTCACCGTTTTTTTTTTCGCAAAGCCGGTCAGGAAGAGTGTTCGTCGTTCGGAAAACCGTGCCGAACGAACGTGGGGAACGTATTTTTTCGATTCTTGTTGGGATTCGGCGGTGAGTGTCCCGGCGTGTTTAAACACGCGGAAAAAATTGGACCAGCTTGTACGGGTCTCCTGCGGTTTTCCTCCGAGAGCTCAGTTCCAACACCGGTGTAATTAACATTTATCAAAGTGACTAAAATAATGCGCGTTTAAGCTACTCTCGTCTTTGGAAAATGGACATTACTTTCTTCCAAGTGTCCCTTTAAGAAAGAAACACCGTTTTCGTTTAAGTTTCCTTCGGGGAAAGGGATGTCGCTTCTACTTTATGGTTTTGTCGGTAAGGAACAGATGTTGTTCGTTGCGAAGACAAATGTTCTTTACAGCATTTAGAACGCCGGCTTTACAGGGAATTGAATTTTATGCGAGGAGAGAATCGTTCTGTTAAGTCCTCCGAATTATCTCCTTAAAATAGAGGTTACTACAAGTGGACCATGACTTTTGTAGCGCTCTGTACAGCCAGAGTCAATTTCAACCGTCCAACCCTCGCCGGACCACCGTACAGAACAATAATCCTCGAGTTAGTTTGATAATGGAACGGCAGTTCCCTATATTTCCAAGATTTTCCTGTCCACTGGAGTAGAATGTGCCTCGTTCCTCGAGTTCCCACGTGCTCGGGGCTACATTCGATTAAGAAAACGGTCCAGGTGGAAGGACAACGGTTTCGACGGTCCCCGGAAGAAGCGTTATTACAATTCTTAGCGCGAGCTCACAGGGAATCGCATCTTCCGCCGTGTAACTCGCATTGACCGCTTTCTTTTTTCTCTCTATCTCTCTCTCTCTCTCTCTCCCATCCGATAGCTGGGACGAGCTGAAATTGGATCGAGCAGGAAAAGAGAGGGCAAGAGACGGAACGAGAGAGAGAGAGAACGAAGAGAAGCTTCGATGGAATCGATACACGTGGATCGAAAACGCGACAGAAGGGCCTATCGGGAGCCCTTTAGACCTAGTTTACTCGATGCTCGTTCGCTGCCGGATGGTTAGAGGGTGTAACCAACAAAAACTAACCGGTCTTCAAAGCTCGAGTGCTCTGTGCCCGGTGCTTTATTTAAAACGCGGGGCCATTCCAATGCCGGCGCATCAAACAATGCGCTTTTTGGCTCGCAGCGTTTCGTTCTTGACCCCTCGACCCCAGCAGCCCGCTAATTCGCCATTTCCAGTTATGCTACTCCATCCTCTCTCGCCTTTTCACCCTCTCAATTCCTCTCCGCACAGTTGTCAATTATTTCCGGAATTTTAAACGTTACTTCGCGCATTCTCGAATGTTCCAGATTTTCTTCGTGCTCTAATAGATTTCTAGATCCACTTCTATTCCAATGTAATTCTATTCTAATATAATATAAGCTTTAATTACGAAATCATGCTCGAGAGAGTTCACCATAAATTTCTCAGGTTTTGTTCATATAAGCTAAATAATCCAATGTCATTCTTTGATTACTCCACAATATTAACCACAATGAACCTGAAAACATTGTCTGCTCGAAGAAGAGTATCCGACCAGAGCTTTATTTTTAATTCAATTAATAATTATATTGATTGTCCCTCGCTATTTGCGCAAATCAATTTCTATGTACCTGAACGTGTAGTGAGAACTAGAGCAGGATTTCAAACCCTTAAAGCCAGATCTACCTGTGGATTAATTAACCCAATAAATCGCATTATTGCAGACTCTAGCACTCTCTGTAATCGTATTGATTTTTTCATTTAGTCTTTGCACATGTTTAAAAAACAATTATGCAGGATTGTAGGATAATACCATGTAGCTTGTACCATTTGTACATCTCCCTTCTATGTTATTGTACGAGTAGCCTTCCATTGTTTTCTATTGTAAACGTTTATGTAAGAGGGCTTCGGTCCGTTTATAATAAATAATAATAATGTAAGGAAAGTACATGGCACTTCCCTAATATTATTTGAATCATCCGCGTAATAACGATGGTCGGTAAGCCAGACATCCATAGGTACAACAAAGATAATAAGGTGAAGATGATGATGATAAACACGTGGCAGGGAGGAGTGTACGAATGATAACAAAAGAGACTGATCATAAGAAATTGTAATTGTAAGAAAGGAACAACAGAGTGAATAATAAACATTGAATGTTGTTTCTTTGATTTACAGATATGATTTGTGGTAAAGTAAACCTTAGTTTATAAGCTTGAAAATAAGAAAAATTAACTTTGATTTACAGAGAAACAATTCAGTTTACTTATTTATAAATGTTCCCAAAAAGAGGAATTAATTGAGTAAAAGACTCTTACAAAACAACATTCATTTGTGGAAGATCCACAAAAGAAATGGCTAAATTACAGTTTGCATTTGAAGTGAAAAGTGCGACAGACGGGAAAACTAACCTCGTATGCTTAACCTCAATAACAACACAGGATGGTCGCACTTTTAAAATACCAGAAGAATTTCAAGTAGCAAGTCATCACACAGAGCTGATAAAAACAGAATCATATGCTAAAATAAAAAACACACTAAAAAAAAGACATCAATCAAGAAAAATTTGGATTAGCGTATCACAAGAATTATCTACAACTTATCCGGAAGAAGAAGAAAACCTACAGTTTAACAACTATTTCCTAGAGGAAACTACAGATGACAAAATCCCTGCTGCAGCTGAAACTAGTACAGATCAATCAGTGATAAAGTTATTAGAAACATTACTAGAAGAAAAGCAAAAAGATTCCGAAATTAAAAATCTAGGAAAATTAGCAAAAGATTTTATGATTGAATGGATTAATGAATTTGAGAAAGAGTGCGAACGTTTTAAAATAACTAAAAATAAGAAAACAAAATATCCAAAAATAAGATCCATTTCTAGATCTAATACGTTTCTAGATCCACAGGTTATATTCGGAATTTTAGACAGCGCCCCTTCATGTAATCAGCCAGGCTATTAAGCAATCATGTTTGGGGCCCTGTTGCGCGACCATGAAGAGGAAAGTCTCCGATCATTATAGTGCATCAGCCCTGGAGAGCCCATAAGCGGCGCTAGTATCGCAAAGGTAGGGATCGGCGCGATCGTCGAACAATGTTGGTCATTAGTCGCCAGTAGGCCAGGGATACAGGTTTCGATTCTTTCCGAATAATCCTGCGGGTGAATGGCGGCCGGTCAGCAGCGTATGATATCCTCGCGGAATGGAACGAAGCCTTCAAATCCATTCAGACACGGCGTACCTCATTCGGCGGAATTATGCAGTCTATTGTTGGAGCCGGAGCAACGAAGCGTCTCGCGCTGTCCAATCAAGCATGAATAATCCGGTTTCAGTTTCCTCCCGCGTCTATTACCCAACGCTTGTCAGCCGACTAATTTGCCGGTTAGTTCATTCGCCGCAATTATGATCGACCGGCTCCCAGCCAAGATCGATGTCGTCCTCGATGCCGTTCGACCGTTCCGAATCTCGGTGTCGCGAATATTTATCTCCTCCAAAATTCATCTGTTTCATTCTCTCGAATTCTTTAAATATTCTTCAAACAGATAACTTTTTTCCCTTATTACGCGACTATATTCTTTGTTAAAGAACGTACGAATAGTTATTATGCTGAGTTATCGCTGACTCCTCTCTAATAAAATGCCAAATATTATTGCGCGACGGAAGCGCAATATTGTGAATTCCGCAATATTAATTCAGAGCCATGCTACATTTAATTTTGCTCCCTTTGAGCTTCATTAATTCCGTGTATTTAAAATTAAATGATTACTACCCGACATTTTCTGCAGCCCCTGTCATCAGTACTTTATTATGCACAGCCAGCTGATAAAACTCGTCTTCCGCTCAAAGCTCTGCAATTAATATCCTTTAATCCGAGCCCGTACGAATCACACATTTCAACGGATGGAATTGTAATCGAAAATTTGATTACTAAAAGTGTAGGCGAATCAGAACGTAATCGTAAAAATTAGAGCATATTTACACTTCCAACCGAACGACAATAGCGATCGAATAAATCTGAGAAATAGAATAAATCTCGAAATATCATATATTTAAATAAGAGTGCTTCAATTACTATTTCCGATAGGCACTTCCGAACTATATCCAGCTGTGCGGGTTTCACTGGGAGGAAACGAGAGCCCTGAATGGCCGTTTCAATTTGCCAATCAAAGGGTCTGCCTTTCAATTTTTTCCGGGCGACCGTCTAATAAAATGAACTTGTTACGCGCGAACGGCCCGGTTAATTATCGACGGTGCAACGCGAAAGAAGAGGCCCGCCCACGCTTTCGGCGATGGTGCCGAGCCGCGAATTTTCCTGCTGTCCAATTAGCCGGCGAATCATTCGATTTCGTTATATCGCCGCCTATTATCCGGCGATTGTAGCCGGGGCCGCTAATTCGGCTCGGTTAATTCATTCCGCGGCAATTATGGCAGATTCAGCGCCGCGGATTTTCGCGGTTCGGCCGAAACTTGAAATCCTCCGCGGGCTCAACTTCGCTTCCGGATGATCTCGAATTAACTTCGTTTTCCAGTTTCACTTCCTTGTCGTTAAACTTTTATTTTTTGGTGCTTTGTTTCGCGTTCCGAAAATCCGGGCTCCTTCGGAAAGGAAGTTCCTCCCTGTGCTGGGTCGTTTCACC
The DNA here is from genome assembly GCA_933228785.1 of Lasioglossum pauxillum. NCBI lineage: Eukaryota > Metazoa > Arthropoda > Insecta > Hymenoptera > Halictidae > Lasioglossum > Lasioglossum pauxillum. The sequence continues at coordinate 23,746,837 of OW121701.1, read as the reverse complement.
TTGCGCAAGTATCGGGCCATCAGTTTTGCTACTTTCTGCTTGGTCGAAAGTTTCCTTCGGCAAGTTAATCTGTCGGCTTAATCAGTGTGGGATTTTCTTTTTGGCGGTGGGGAATTATAAGGAGCGAGTTTTAACGATTAAATATTGGTGCTTGGTGAACCGGAGGATCTTGAGTCTTCTGGATTTTCAGGACCTGAGATTTTAAGGATCAAACTCCGAATTTAGCCACTTTATTTCCTATACATCCTCCTTCTCGTTTCCGAATTCCTGCAACTCGAGTCCAACAGTTGAGAACCTATTTCAGTCATCCCATCCTGGTCTAGATTAGGTTCACGTGACCAGATTTCCGGGTTTATTCCGTCCCGTACCTTTGAGTCCTTGATAGATCTACTGTACAAAGCCGGCCAGCTGTCTTAAGGACGGACGCGGAGGCAAAGGGAGCATTTATCTTCGTTATTTGTGTTTAGAAAACGCTTCTGTGCGGCGAGGAACGTAAACAGGAGCATGAAGAATAAGCGAGGCAGAGTTACCGCGACTACTGCGCTCGGGCTACTGCCGGCTAGAGACCGATGACAAATGAAATCGTTTGCCGTTGCTCTATTTCCCGTTGCTCTCTCGAGAGAGCACCGCTGCTACTCGCTCTATCGATGCGTCCTCCTCGTCGCGCAATGTTAACAAATTTGATTCGTGGACACCGGCAGCACTAGCTGACACTGGAAATACGTCTCGCCTTGCCCTCGCGGACCCAGGTGAGCACGCTGCCATCAAACAGCGATGCACTCTTTTCTAACTCTAGAAATCGCCGCTGAAGAATTCTTTGAACATTAACTGACAAAATATCTCTTGTGTCTCGTCCCTTGTTCGCTTTTGTCCCATGGTTATTTTTCTCTGCTGTCCGTTTTTGTCTCTCGTGTTTTATCCGTTGCTCATTTCTGTCCATTGTCGATTTTCGTCTCTCGTTAAGGGGGCCGGCGCGGCCTGTGCAAGTGTGTGCGGGGACATGCACACATCGCTAAATTCGCATATACGTATATGCAATTACACGGTTTACGGGAATCGGAAATCACGCTTCAATATTACAATGAGGAGTTCAGAAGTAGTCAATTGTGATTCCTAAAAGTATGCTACAGGGTGGTACGCTCCCCAAAATGCATTTTTTTACGTTATAGAGGAATAATTTGTAATATTCGGCAGACTAATTTGTAATATTCTGAACTCTTCGTTGCAATGTTGAAGTGTCAGTTCGCATAGAAAAAATTACTTTGTGTATATGTATACGAAAGTTACACAAGGTAATTTTTTCTATGCGAACTGACGCTTCAACATTGCAATGAAGAGTTCAGAAGCGGTCAATTGTGATTCCTAAAAGTCCAATCTATGTCTGCCCGGTGCCTAAAATGTATATTGTTACGTTATCGAGGAATAATTTATAATATTCGGCAGATACTGCCTGTCCAACACCACTGGCGTTGGCCTGTCACGAGGCATCCGTCAGAAGATAGCCACTTCGCGTACCAGTGTTTGCGATCAATAAATTTAGTATTTGCATGGACGATGGACACTGTATTATCGATACATTAGGCACGAGACAGTGGTGCCTACTAGTGCAAAATTTAAAAACTTCGAGGTGCTGTATTATTATTTGTGACAGGCGGTGTCTGCCGAATATTACAAATTATTCCTCTATAACGTAAAAAAATGCATTTTGGGGAGCGTACCACCCTGTAGCATACTTTTAGGAATCACAATTGACTACTTCTGAACTCCTCATTGCAATATTGAAGCGTGATTTCCGATTCCCGTAAACCGTGTAATTGCATATACGTATATGCGAATTTAGCGATGTGTGCATGTCCCCGCACACACTTGCACAGGCCGCGCCGGCCCCCTTAATTTTTGTCACTTGTATTTTATCTCTCGTTCGTTTTGATCCCCTCATTATGAAAAATCGAAAATAGTATAAAGATTGCAAGAATTCAACACTCCGACACCGCCCCGTTGAATAATTTTTTCCAAGGAGAAGCGCGAACGAATAAAAGGAATACCGGGAAGAAGTTATCAAAGCGGAACCTTTCGAGGGTTCGCCAATGGCCCCGAAAAGATGTTACAATTGTCCCCCCGTGAAAAGTTCGAAGACACTTGTCCCGGTCTCTTCCTGCGTCGCGGGCAAAAGTCTCGTGAAACTCGAATCCTCCAGGATTCTTCGGATATTAATTCTTTTAATGTAACTTTTAAATTCCTCCGTCGAGTAACAACGTTCATGGCCCGCCTCTAGTTTTATCGCTTCCTAGAGAGCTCTCGGAGGAGCGTTCGAACTTTCCCAGAGCAGACGAGCACGCTAATTGAACCGGGAAACGAATGCGATTCCAAGAGGCTGGACATTACTCTCTACAGTTTTTAAATAAATTAATTTTTCATCCACCTCAGGAAATTTATTCAACGCCGGATCCACGGAACTTTGAGTCCAGAGCAACGAGCTTCGTACTGCTAAAAATGATTTTAATTCAAAAATCGAAGAAATATCTCCCCGGTGGAATAATAAACTGAAAAATGTCAGAATCGAGAGCAGGACAAAGCCGGAGAAGCCACTCGGCGGGAGTTTATTTTCAATTAACGGCGCATTCTTTAACGACAGATCAATCCGATCGGAATCGTGCAATCACGCGGCGTAATTTCGCGCGAGTGCTCCGCTCGAAATGCGAATTCAAACTCGACGTGTTCGCTCGTGAAAACTTCGGATCTTGCTCTCGTGCCCGAGGTAGAACGGTCGGGGATATCGAGAAACTTCCGGGAATGATCATTCTTGAAAATTCGAACTGGTCCTTTGTTGCGTCGCTCTTTGTGAAACCAGCCTTTATCCACTGACCCGCCGCCGTCTAGAACAAAATCGACACTTCGAACAAGTTCCGGCGGTCTTCTTTCTTCCCCTTTTGTCGTGCTGTTCCGTTTAAAGTGGACCAATCCGGAAGCATTTCCATGGAACACTGTTTACCCGCTCTAAATACTGATTATATTTCTACGGTGCCGATTCAAAACGATTTTAAATGCTGATTCAAAATTGTTCTGAACGATGATTGCATTTTCACGATGCTGGTCTCAAATCATTCTGCATACTCATTATTAGACTGCGGATTTTATGCATTTATGACAAAAATGTACACGTACAATATGAAGCAGTAGACATGTTAAAAATATTCAAGAACATCAACTATTAGTTTCAGTTTAATAGGTTAATTAAAAGAAGAAAATAATTTTTATCTGGCTCCTGTGTTCTGCAATCAATGCGAACATTTTTTATTTTGCATAAAGATCCGCAGTCTATTCATTATATTCTTACTACGGCAAGACTCGAACCAGCCATCTACCGATTACCAGTCTTTCTACATGCGCCCCCAGCCACTGCAGTTCTTTCATTATATTCTTACGATGTTCATTACTGGACTGCGAATTTTATGCATTTATGACAAAAATGGGCCTAATTTCTCTTCCAGCAAATCCAATACCGTAGACCAGACGACGTACAGTATGCCGGATTTCGGCGGTCAAAATTCAATTTTTAAAACTTTACATAAATTGTAAAATTTTTGTGGCTTCAGTTAGTTGAATATCTAAGGAACAATCTCCCATCATTCGTTTTCTCACTCGAGTATCCATAAAGCACTGAAATTTGTCGGAAGTTTGAAATTCTGTTAACACGCCTTCATTTTTCAACGAATTCACCTATTAGTAATTGTTACCTTATTTACATACACTAACTGATTTTTTTATAGAAGTTTTTTAGCTAAGGTACACTTTTAAGAGAAATTCACTTTTGTACTATATACATTTTTTTAGTTATTAATATCTAAAGATAACCAACGATTAAGTCACTTTCTTTATGATTCTAAGACTTTGGTAATGACTTTGTTATACCTCCGGGTGCGATCGGATGTTCATTTCTGTGCCATTGTGTTCTTTGAAGTTTCTGATTAAGATGCAAGAGAAAAAGGCTGCTACTACGCGCTACTCCGTGTTATATAGTTGATCTACGAGAAAATGGACATCGTGCGCGCGCGAAAATCGTAGCATTTCTCACATCCTGCATGTTCGCATTCGCTGTATCTTCGTATTAACTTAAATAAATACTATATAATAATAATAAACATACAATATACACTAAAATAAGAAAACAGTATACACATGAAATTTAAATATTATACAGGGTGGGGCAATAACTATATCCACTTTGAATATTGCCTTTATTTGTAATAATATGAAAAAATGTTATGGACAGAATTTGCACGGTATAGAGGGGGACATGTTGTGACATAAACATTTTCTGCGTGGGTGGAGGCATAGAGGAGATTTCAAAGTCACCTTGATTTTTTTAAATCTAAAGACCTACTTTTTGTATCATGAATCGATAGACTATCAAATTCTGAGTAAAAATGTATTGACCTTCGTATGTCTTATATCTAATAGTTAGCGAGATATTATCGAAATAATTTTCTTTCTTCTTTTGATAATATCTCGTTAACTATTAGGTTTAGGACATACGAAGGTCAACACTTTTATACTCAGAATTTGATATTCTATCGATATATGGTATAAAAAAGGACATTCTGTTTAAAAAAATCAAGGTGACCTTGAAATCTCCTCTATGCCTCCACCCACACAGAAAATGTTTGTGCCACAACATGTCCCCCTCTGAACCGTGCAAATTTTGTTCATAACGTTTTTTCATACCATTATAAATAACGGAGATTATTCCTTGTAATAACTATATTCTAAAAAGATATTTTAAATGTAAATGAATACACTTTTCGATAGTGTATATAGAATAGACGAATAACGTTAAAATACTGATTATAAACCGCAGTACTTGATTGAAAAGTAGCTACAAACTTTACAATTTAGTTTGTAAATTGGCTCCTTTTTATGGACAAATTTTGCACTCAAAACATCCGTTTCAGCAAAAACGGTATACAGTACAAATAGTAGACATCTCTAGCTTTAAAATGGTTGTTTTTTCATCAAATTTGGATAAATTTTGGCAAAGTTACAGCAGTTTCAATATTGAGCGAATTTTGAACTAGCTGTGGCCGCTGAAATCGGGCAAATATCCCACTGTGCGCCGCGCCGCAACGGCAGCTAATTCGTTAGATTTTTGCGCTGTCAGACATCGTAAAAAATCGGCGCGATTTTTCGCGGACCGAGGGGCAAAGCTGCCGGTAACAGATTCCAGAGAATCAGGCAAATTTTGTCGACGCGGTTCGCGGATCGTGGGATAGGTATCGGAACACTGAATGGCCGAGAGGTTTTTTAAGAAGCCTGGTTCAATCAACTTCCCCAGCCGGTTATTCCCACTGTGTTCGAGAGAGGGAACGTGCTGTCTTCGCAGTCGCGAAATCCCAGGTGGCGGAACTGTAAAGTAAGGTGTCTTCGTAATCCTGAGCCCTTTCTTCTACGAATTCTCCGCGTCTCGGCTTCCCGACGCCCTTTTTCCCCCTCTTTCTTTTGCTTTCTCTTTCTATATCTGTCTTCGGCTTTAGTCGCGTCTATAAATTCTATGAAAGTTTTCCGCGCCGACCGCCAGGAGAGACGTTCCCCGATCAAGAAGGCTGATGCACCCTGCGTCCGAGACGTCCTGGGGGACGTCCAATATCGCGGACGCTGCCGCCTTGAGTTTACGGGGCCATTGTGCCGGCTGCGGAATGCTTGAGCAACGATGAAAAATTCACGGCCGCCGAGATATGAAATGACAATATCGATCCCCCGAGGTGCGACTGGATTACTCCTGTAATCATGACAGTGCGGCCTTTGATGACTGTCATATGCTCCGTGGATTCCAGAGGACTATCGCTACAACCTGTCCGTAATATGCACAAGTCGATCGACTTTGAAATATTCATGTTGTGGATGACAGGTTACGATTTTTATAGCGTACTTCTGTTTATTTTATTACCAGAGTTGGCTGATAATAGACAACAGAATCATCCGTATAATTTTAACAATTGTGAAAAATTAAATTTTCTTTTTCTTGTACTCTTTGCGCGACGGTCTGCAGCTAATTTTAGTCCGAAAGATCAAAGTGTAATGTTAGGGTATAATTTGCGAAATTATCGGCGACACCAGTAGCTGAAAACGGATCGAATGCGTTTAAAAATCGTTCGAGACACGCGATTCCGTCTCGTTATGCTCGCATACGAGGGACCGCGGCCTACACGAATACCTCATTATGCAAATCCGCCTTAAATCGCGACCAGAACAGCGTTCGCGGAATCACCGAACCACGGTTAACCGCAGGCATTTGTCTATCCGCTCGATCGATCGCCGTGCAGATAGATTTCATCGAGGCTTTTGCAGATCAATAAGCCAGCCGCCGCCGCGCCGCACCGCACCGTCGAAAAACAGTGAATATATCTACATAACAATTATTATATACACATATAAACTCTATCCAACCGCTAATACATACACAAACATTTCTCTTAATATATCAAACATTAAATGTAAACTTGTATAGGAAGTTTAGACTTGCGTGTCAAAACATTTCCGTTCCGACTGCTGTGTTATCGCATTTATAGAAGATTTATTTAAATAGATGTTTATTCTTTAACGGTTCGTTACATTCTGACGCCCGCTACCGACTGTTATTCACAAAACGAACATCGTTTGTTAATAAACAAATCGATTGTCGGCTCGTAATGACAACCAGCGAGACGAACAGACAATCGTCAGATCGTCCCAGCTGATAGCTTACGGTCTACGATCGATCGTCACCAACACATCTAACCAGGGACCAAAAATACAGTTATTCTTAAATTTTCTACGATAAAAGTAATTAATAAAAAGTTGATTATTATTGAAATGATTCCGTACAGTATCAGAGATCCTGAAAAAATTGACGGGAATCCCGCCCCGGTCCCGCACACCTCTACTAATTAATGATATACTATCGCAGCGCGAAGGGCCGCGGACAAGAGTAAAGTGCCCTTTATATCATTGTGCTGGAGAGATCGGAAGTTGTGCTGACTTGTGCTAGGTTAGCACAACTCAGATATATGATTATATGCTGTTTGGATAATATTGTTACTAACTTAAACGTTAATTAGATGTCCAAAACGATTATTTACCATAACTTCTTTATTTATTACTTTTATGAAGTAATACTTTAGCACAATCTTAGCACAACTTAGCACAACTTAGCACAATTGAGAAAATTGGAAAAAATGAAAAGTGGGTGGCTACTCAAATAATCGTTTTTCTCAATTTTTAGTCTTATTTTTTACATTATAGCTGTAATATTCGAGCACAACGTAGCAGAAACTTAGCACAACTCAGCGCAACTGTTGAAATTATTTAATTTAACAAGTGGGAGGCTAACTTCTAGGAGGCATCTATTTGTTGACTGTCTTTGTTCACGGACGACTCTGTTCCACTCGGGAAGAACGTATCGATATAGACGAAAATATTATAGATTACTGGGAAAATCAGAAATATAGACTCGATCCCATATTCATCAAAACTAGCGTGCATAATTCACGCTGTGCCCGCAACTCAGGGTTGGGGTTAAACGAGCCTTTTCTGCTCTAAAAATAACGCTAGATGATTTCCGATGTAATTTATCAGGAGAAAATTTGGAAAAACTCATGTTTGCCACATTAAATTTTGATTGTAGCAATTAATTTTATGAATAAAAATGTATGAAGTAATTGATTGTCTACCATTTGAAAGTTGTACTATTTAATAATAACTGTTACAAATTTCCTTCATCAATAACTGTTATGAGAGATCGAAATGAACTTCTCTCATTGATAACTGTTATAAGCGATCAAAATAAATCTCTCTCATCGATAATTGTTATGAGCGACCGAAATAAACTTCTCCCATCGATAACTGTTATGAGCGACTGAAATAAACTTCTCTCATTGATAACTGTTATAAGTGATCGAAATGAATTTCTCTCGACGGTAACATTTATCAACAAGAGAAAAAAAAATTCCGGTTACTGATAATCCTTATTTGTAATCAATACGATTTTAATCGATGAAATACTTGTTATTCCATGACTTTTTTTGTTTTTGGTTGTAACATCTAACACCTACACATTAGAACGGGATGCCGATGTTTCTTGTACGATGTACTTTATACTAACACTCCTGTAAATTTATTGGGGATAATTCGGAGGATTGTGTAAGCAAATAGAAAGTATCTGTACGTTCAACAAATTCCAGATCGAAAAATCAAAGCCCACAGTTTTATGTTCACTCTAATTCGCCCGAAAGGTACAAATTACGTCCAGAACCTTTATCGACGAGTAACCGGTCTGAACAATCGCTTGAAATTAATCACGAGTTGTCGCCGACGACCCCGATACTTAAGAATCAAGGAAGCAAACATCCCCGACCATAATCACAGGTTGCGGGTCCAGTCCGGAGCCTCCAGTTTGACGCAAAGTGCACGTTTCCGCTCGCGATTCCCACACACGTGAGATCGCAGATTCAGCGAGTGTCATGGACAGACGATGATCCGCAAGGGTTCAACTCGTTGTAATTTCAATTCCTGCTGGGAGCAGGGAACACCGATTCCACTCGCCGGTAAATGCAATCACGGCGTCAAAGAAGACGCGGCTCTCCTTCGTTAAAAAAAAAAGGGAAAAAGTGCGAGAGCTGGGAAAAGAAGAAGAAATGAAAAAAGTCTTCCGACAGGAAATAAAAGAGGAGCCGGCTCGGAAGTTTGACGCTGTCCCGATCCTTGGTCCCGGACTTTCATTAGGCGAATCAGAGAGCCCGGCTTCCTTCGCGCAGCCACGCCACGCCGCCGTCTGCGCGCAAAACTTTCGCGAATTTTGATGGAGGCCGGCTGGCTGAAAAGTGCTAGCACAATGAGAACGAAAATTTAATCGGACCGGGCTCGGGGGGCCGGGAGAATCTTGATTTAGATGAGAAGAACCCGATCCTCTGCCGAGCTGTTTGGGGAGAAAGTTTTTTCATGTTTGAACACGTTGATCTACGTATCAACGCGCCGACGCGACGTTTGATCGACTAGCGTAAAGATTTTCAGCAAAAGGAAATCTGCAGCTCGAAACCCGATGACGAGCTGATCGCACGATTGCCAGTGAACCTGATCATGGTCGGCGTCCTCCGATCTGTTTGATGGATGAATACTGAATTTATTCCAGTCATTTTCGAGAAAGTCATTTAATACAAACGACGGTAATATTGAACACGCTTCTGCCTTTAATTTAAAATTTAATATAATAACTGAAAGGGGATATACAATTCTTTTCAACTTCGGATCTTTTGGATAAATAATTAGCAAACTGCAAAAAGAGTTGATAATATTCAACGGGGTTTCACACTGTATCGCTTTGTATCGTAGAATTCGCTGTTATAGCTCACCAGAAAAATAGGATTATAGTTCACTTTCTACAGAGATATTTTCTGCGCACGTCACAGTTACTTTGAACCCAACAATTTAATAAAAAGAAATTTCGTGGTTATTGTAAATGCAAGTTGTTTTGATGTCACCAAGCGTTGCCGCATGTTTCGTACACTAATATAATTGTAATTACTATTCTGTTTCGCTTTGACTGGTTTTGTCAGTCTGTTGTCAACCATTCAGACTACGGGTGCCTCCACCTTAGGATCGCGAAGTCAAAGAAAGACAATAAAGACAATTGCGTGAGTTCCAAGCGATCCAGAACTTTGAATCTGTCGTCAAAGGGAAAGAAACTTCGCGAAACATTTCACGATTGCATTGATCCATTTCCTGGTGCACGGTGTTGGAGAGTGATACCGGAGTTCGCTTTGCTTGTAGCCACTCTTCGTTCTGTGCCATCGATTTCAACAATTTTTTATCGATTCTTACATAATTAAAGACATCGAAGTTGCTAGTTCGAAGACATTGCTTTTAACTTGCAATTTCAATGTGTTCAATTATGAACAGCAATCCTTAATAATTGTTCATTATATTGGGTATGGGAATAAGCTTCCGCCACTTTTTGTTGAAAAGAACCCTATAAACAATTCCCATAGCGTGAAAACGTTTTCCAACAGTAGATCGATCGGCGATTAATTCAATTGACAGTTCTGCAAGTGTTTGACGTGGATTTCTATCAAGTAATGCTGGGAAATCTGTATCTTCGAATTTTTTGGCACACCATCGCAATCTTTGCCCTTACGTAGAGATCATGGTTTTTAAAGGAGCATCGTCCCCGTAAATATATAGTAAATATATAACACCTTTCTTTAAAACAAAATAATGCAACATGACTACTCGCAAATGCTGCTTGCTTGGAACAATAGTCGACATTTTTCACGCGAAAAATTGACTGCTGTTCCCGCTCGAAACAATTGCCACTAACTGCGTTTTGAAGCTTAGACATAGACCTTTCAAAAACATGTACTACGTTCCATCAAATACGCGATCGGTACTTAAGTACAACGACATCTGTCAAAAGGGTGGAAACTTATTCCCATATCCAATATAATATCATGGTCCATGAACGTCCGGAAATTCGCAGAGTTTATCTGCGGCCGTTCTGCCGAAAAATTCGTTACGCACGCAGTTAATTTCCGCCTGTAAATCAAACTGCGGTCTTTGTGTCTAGGTGGCACGCGTGCCCAGTTTCGCATTCCAGCTAATAATTTCGTTTGGGGTGATTCGGATCTGTTGGATCGCGCGCCGCGTCGGCCACAAAGAGCAGATATTTGTAAAAACCGTCGCGTGACTGCGGTGACCTGATAAAAATTCGAAAAATCCACGGGATCCGGATACTTAATCCGCGAGCCTGTCGATTGATAAACCGTAATATACGATACACGCGGCCGGGAAAAAATGTTGGTCGGCAGTGCGCGCGAGTGAGAAAGTACTAGAATATCGGACAACAGAGGGACGACAACGCGAACGCGGCGTCACCGATGAAAATTCACGGTACACAAGCCTCCCTCTCGTGTTAACAGATTTCAACATGTAAAACTCAATTTTCAGCCATCGAGTTCTCTCCCTCACCCTCCTTTCAATCTCCCTCTCCCTCTCTCTCTTTCTCTCTTCTCCCACCGGTTGTCCCGTCTGGAATTTCATTTGGCCGCGCCAGGGCAATTAAAAGGCTGAATAACGAAACGCATTAAACCGATAACGCGGGGATTGTAACGAATCTGTGTAAGCGGTTTTCGTCGCTTGTAGCACGGACCGACTGTAAGCCAGGATTTTCATCCCCCTATCCCGTCTTCAAAATGGCCCCGGTGACGCGTGCTCGTCCTGCGCCATTATTGCTGCGCCAATCTTTGTGCAATCGCCGCGATTTTCCTGTTTTTAGTTACCGGAAACAACGACGGAAATGTTTTTAATCTGTTCCACCGTTTCATCGGGTTTTACCGAGCGGAACCCGTGTTTTTTGCAATATTTGCTTGGAGCAACTGGGAACGTTTACTGTGTTTGAATAAAAATTTAAGATTAACCATGGACGGAAAATGTTTATATCGGTCTTTTTCTAACGTGAACAGTGGAACACGAAAACCTTTTGAAAATATTAGGTCATTCCATATGTTCGTGCCGCTTTTCGAGCGATTGCATATGTTAATTTTGTAAACATACCTTTAAGTTTATTTTAGGGGTATTTTCGGAACATCTGACATTTCCTCAACTGATAAACATCGTGATATCTGTACAAGGTCTCGAATTTTACCTTCGTCTGTATTAGGAGGACGCCCGGAACGTCCCTCGTCTTCTAAATAAAAATTCCCACCTTTAAAACGTTGAAACCACTGCCTACGAGTATGAGATGAACGCGCACTTTCACCGTAAACAGCACATATGTTGTTCGTGGCGATTGTTACTGAACTTCCTTTCCAAAATTCATATAACATGAGATGTCGGAAATGGATACGCATTTCGCTCATGATTTTTCGCTGCTAAGAATCACTGTGTTCACTATTTTACGATCTTATACCCACGAAAATAGATTGTATAAATATTTACCAAACCGAATGATTAAAGTCGTTAGCTGTAAAGGAGGTCCTACAAAATATTGAGCATTGATTTTTATCGATTAATTCTGTTATATTTCAAGTTTTTCGTTAAGTGTGCTATCATTTAGTACCTCTATATTTCGCTAATAATTCTACTTCATTTAATAAAAAAAGATAAGTTAATGAAGCTCCGTTTCATTTCATATATGTTAAGAAAGACACACTAAGAATATGTGTATAAAAAAACTTGAATTTCTAATGTTTAATAAACAGGAATTACATTAATTTCAAATTGTGCTATCTTTTCGTCCCGGAGTGTAAATGCATTACCGGCAACGAACCGAAAGCCAAAAGCCGGCACGAACTCATGGGATGACCTAATATTTCCAAATTATTTTGATCCTGCTAAAATTGGAGAAGGAAGAATTTTCTGTTAGTTTCGCGACTCGAAGAACCATTGAATATTGCAAGAGCTTAGTCATTACCGAGAAACATATTTTACCGTGGCATCTAGCAGCCGCCGCGCCGCGCCGCGCGCCGGTCGGAACGGAAAGTGACACCGGGAAATTTCGGAAAAGTGTGGGGCGCGTGCGACAATTCTACGGGAAAGTCGTTGTCGCATGGTATAAGCCACTTTGTCGTCGGTGACGCAGCTCGTGCACGGTTTAATAAAGATGAGCTTATGAAAATTTATGGCGGAGGCCGCGTGCGCGTCCCACGATCCTATTGGCTCGGCAATTTGAACGTGATGATTTGTTTTATTCATGAGCGATCCATTTCAGACGGCGGCGCGCGGCGCGGCGCGGCGTTCCCGTTCGCCCCGGTTAAATAAGAAACAGGAGAACGCATCGGGGTGCAGGCTAAACAGCGATACACCTTCCAGAAGATCATCCTAAAACCGACGCATACTTTAATTATTTTAATTCAGTTTGTTTATGTATTCCAGTATTGTGAAATACTGAAATATTCAATGGCGATTCTTAATTGATCAAAATATTATAAACACGGAAGCAAAATTCGAAAATTTTAATACGATCGCGAGGATTACGGAAATAATTAATTGAGAACGGACATAGCCGCGTTTTGTTTTTCAAAATGCATTCGTTAACGGTATAAAATTTTGAATTTGCCGAATATTTTATTCATTACGGCAAAATAATTTTCGCAAAATAATGATCGTTCAAATTCCCCTTTATATTCATTATTTTATTAATTCCCCTTTGTTTCGGATTTAATGCTATTTCGTAAATATATGCGCTGCCATGTAATAACAGAAAAAAGTGTTTCTTTGACACGCTCGTTATTAAAATTCAACAAGCCCCGCAGAGATTAAATGTCAATCCCAGAGAAGAGAGCAGATACAGATTTTACGAAATAAATGCAACGAGTAAAAATACAGAATAATTATAATCGAATGCATTTATAAATAATAGAATAATTCTTTGTTAGATTCGGAATGATTTTAGTATATTCGAGGAGGGGTCATAGCGCAAATAGATCGATCAGCTTCAAATATTTAGTAATTGAGTAATTGAATTTGAACTGTGCTCGAGAAACTGAAACTGTCTGCGAAGATCGAATCCAACTCGAGAAGCTGTTTCACGTCGAAAACAAGTTTCGAGTGCTAACTTCTGCTTGCCTATCGGGCGACATAGAAATCGCTTACATACGATTAAAGAAAAGTATATAGCAGCAGCCTGAAAAGAGAAACTAGTCCTAAGGAACTCAAACAGACGGTCGAGTGCGGAAAATTGAATTATGGTTGCGGTTAGGTTCGGGCAACCGGGCTTCAAACTTTGAACAAGTGCGTTTGACCATCTCCTGCTTCCTCGACTCCCTAAACTCGCATTTCAAACAATTTTCAATAAACGCTGAAACCTCCTTCAAAAAACGATTAATATTGTAACCTCCTTCATTACTTTTCATAGAAAATTCTGTACGAAATTCTTTAAAAGATATTCCAATATTTCTGGGTCGAGTTTAAGACGGCTAGTAAATTAGCATTATTTGTAAAGGATTTTCAAAGAAACGCGAAATACAATCAATAAAAGTAATTTTTAATTTCAATAACGTCGCGAGAAGCTAATTTAAAAAGTTAATTCTGCAGATTAATGTGTCGAAGCTGATCGGGGTTGTAATTGTCGTGCACCACGGGTCTCTGCGCATTCAAGGAACTTGCATTCAATATACGAGGTGCTTTCAATTCCATAATTAACTTTCTACAAATATAACGTCACAATCTACCGCATCGAAAAGAAAACGATATAATAAAAATAACTTTCGCAAACAATGTCCAAGCGAAGCGAACCGGGGGAAATCGAAGATTACAAATTACCCAGGAACCTCCGCGAGTTCTGAAACCATGCGGCTCCCTAGTCGAACCTTCGGAATTTATCGTCGTCGTTCGGTTCAAGAATTCCGCCGGCTGCTACGAAAATCGAAGTCGTAATTTATGCGAGCGGCAGATCGGCAACGATCATTTTCGTTCAACCCTGAAACTTTAATGGCACCCCTCGTACCGACGCGTAATTCTCGCGTTTCGACGACTGGATTGATCCACCACCAGCCGCTAAATAATTATCACCTGACAACTATCGCTCGGATATTCTGTCTTCAGCATCTTCTTCATTTCTAACGGATTTGATAGCTACATCATTTTTTCAACGAGGCTGCATCATAATAATAATGAGACTGATCTGTTTATTAAAAATAATGAGGCTTGCCTAAAAATGGGCAAGATTAATCATTGATCAAGAAATATCATTTGATCATTTAAAAAGCCCGCTTAAAGGGATTGTTGAAATTTTTTTCGTCGCTAAGTTGACAGAACTGTCCTATATACTCACGCGGAGTTTGAGCGTCACTTGTCATTTAGTTTGTTTACAGTGCGCCATTTTGTCAGTTCATTTCAAGTGTGTTTTGCGATTTTTGCGAGTTTTCTGCAAAAATTCAATCGCATTAAGATCGCTGAAGACATGTTGGAACGAGTCAATTCCGACCCCACATTCATAAAACGCATTGTAACCGGTGATGAGACATGGGTCTACGAGTTTGACATGCAAACCAGTGAACAAGCTTCGGAATGGCGCCTTCCAATTGAGCCGAAACCGAAAAAGCACGTCAAAGTCGATCAAAAGTGGAGGTGATGTTGACAGTTTTTTTCGATTACCGCGGTGTTGTGCACTCGGAATTCTTGCCACAAGGTGAGACAGTAAATAAAGAATATTATCTGAGCGTTATGCGGCGTTTGAGAGAGCAAATTCGTCGAAAGAGATCAGATTTGTGGAAAGGAAACTCATGGATTTTGCACCACGATAACGCACCATCTCACAAGGCTATCATTGTGAACGAATTTCTGGCCAAAAACTCAACAAATATTATCGAGCAGCCACCGTATTCCCCTGATATGGCTTCGGCCGACTTTTTTCTTTTTCCAAAACTCAAATTACTACTTCGAGGCACCCGTTTTCAGTCGATAAATGACATAAAAGAGAATTCGCGGCGAGTGCTGAAGTTGATTCCAAAAGATGCGTTTAAAAAATGTTTTGATGATTGGGTTATTCGTTGGCATAAGTGTATTATTTCGAAAGGGGCCTACTTTGAAGGTGATACAATAAATTTGGATGAATAATACATATTTTGTGTTTCATTGACCAATTCCCGGTACTTTTTTGACAGAATGTATGTCTTTATTTAATACAGTAGTATTTTATTGACTTTCGAAGGGGGTGTCTGGGTATAGTTGAAGGCGCAAGGATTCGCTAAGTGGTGCCAGCGCACGCGATTGTAATTAGCCTCGTCATGTCCACGGCACGCTCCTCTGACCGAGGACTTCTCTGTCCTTCGAAAATCGTGTACTCGATTTAATAAACCGTTCAGCATGATTTTCTGGCGGTGAATATGGGAACGGCTCGCCTAGAAACGCGGCGACAAAAGGGCCGCGGACACGTCTGACGCGAAAACTTTTGCGATTCGGTCGCCGAGTGCACACGCGGAACCAGCTGAGCGAAACTTTAGTGGCAACTAGTATCGAGAGCGACCGGGAACGACGCGAAAACCGAGTCGTGTTACAACTTCGCCGAGGAGGAGAGCACGACGGGGCCAATCCCCTGTAAACTGCGAGGGAATTGTTAATTCGACGACGGGGGATTGGGTCGGTTATTCCGGGATTATGTAACAGATACGCTCCATTGTTCTTTCGCCGAGGTGAAAGCTTTCGGGTTTGTTATATGTTCGTCAAAATTCGAGCACCGATAATAAAGGGTTGACTCGACTTGCGACTGACCGAAACGATGTCGGATAACGATCTGCCTCGGCTCGTTTGCTACGCTGAAAACTTCACGTTTGTCTCTCAACGTTGCTTTTTGGGGAGACACCTTTTTTATTGAGAGAGGATGAGAAGTTGCATAGGGGTGAACTTGTTAAAATTGTTCTTTCGTCGAGGTTTTTATGGATTCAAATATCTGTATCGGGCTTGAAAAATGTTCGCGACGCACCATGGATTTGACGATTGAAAATGTTGAAGAAAAATGTCAGGCCATAACTGTTATAACCAAAAAGAAAAAAGTCATAGAATAACAAGTGTTTCATCGACTAAAATCATATTGGTTACAAATAAGAATTATAAGTAACCAAAAATTTTTTCTCTTGTTGGTAAATGTTATCGTTGAGAGAAATTCATTTCGATCACTCATAACTAGACTGCGGATTTTATGCATTTACGACTTGTGTCATGGACACGTACAATTTAAAGCAGTGGACATGTTAAACATATTTAAACACATCAACGTATTACTTTTAGCTTAATAGGATGATTAAAAGAAGAATATAATTTTTATTTCGCTCCTGTGTCCTGCAATGAATGCAAACATTTTTTATTTTTAAATTATAACGAGGCCTTTATTTAGAAGAATGTCTGACTACAAGAAGAAGAAGCGTTCGAGATCTCGTTCACGAGAGGTCCGTCATTCTAAGCGCAGAACTGTCGAAAAATTCGATCAATTACAGAAACAGTTAGATAACCTAACAAAAGTGGTAGAGTCTCTAGCGAATTTACAAAAAGATCAGAATTCGCCAAATCTACCTTTAAATGATATTGTAATCGGTAAGTTTAACATTGATGTGGTTGTCTCGCTCGGTATTCTCATTTTTCCATACGAAAGTTGAGAGGTAATACCCATACGGTATTACCGGTCCATACGACTTTAAATACCGATAGTCTATACGACTTTAAATTCCCATAGTCTATACGACTTTAAATACCCATAGTCCAAACGACTTTAATTATCCATAGTCCATACGACTTTAAATATTCTTAGTCCATACGACTTTAAATATCCATAGTCCATACGACTTAAAATACCCATAGTCCATACAATTTTTTAAATCAAAAAGATTACTACGGTCCATACGACCTTGAATAGAACGTTATTGTGATTAAGTTCAATAAGAACGATAATATCACAATTGCACAACAAGTGCTCTTTAATAATTCTTCTACTCCTTAATTTCAGAGACGTAGAAAATAAGGAGAATAATTCAAATATAGACGAGGTTGAAGAAGAATTGTTAAAATCCTCCGAACTTGAGACATCGAAGAATAATGTTCTGGAGATACTGGGAATAGATCCCAATGATTCCAAATTCAAAGAAGTTAAATATCTTCCAGAATTAAAGAATACGTGGTTGAAATGGAAAAATGAAGGTCTTCCAGAAAAGAATAAAAAACAGATTCTGGAAGTCTATAATAGAAAAGGAGACTTCTACACCGAAGCCCTTAATTTAAATCCAGAAATATGTCCACTGCTTTCAGAAATTACAAAAAAGAGGGATCAACATTTTATTGAAACGCAGAATTGCGTGGGCACGGCCATAGCTGCCTTAGGTGCTGCAGTTTCTATGTTAATAGACCCTCCAGAAGATGGTTTAGATGAAAGTTCTTTTATGGATTATATAAGCCATGCCGGTCAGATTTTAACTGATGGTTTTCATCAACAGTCGGTGGCAAGAAAATCTTTTATCACACCGCAGTTAAATAAAAGTGTCAAACCAATGGTAGACACAATGTTTTCTGACGAATGGCTTTATGGCGATAATTTCAAGGACAAAGTCAAAGATGTTAAAGAGATTGAAAAAGTTTGTGCGAATATCAAAGAAAAGCCTCCTAAAAAATATATTCCTAGAGTGCGAGAGCAGGGAAACTAGAAATACCCACCTGCGGGGTTCCGGCAGGTGGGTCAACAGCAGAGGCGTCGTCAAATGAGATTCAAGACACGGTCATACAGGACCTCGCAGAATTCAACCAAGGTGTCTCCTCAGACGATGAACCAATCACCGTTGAAGAAATGATTCGGGTAGATAAACCTGCGGGGCGTCTTTGTCATTTTGTAGAAAGATGGAAATTATTTACGTCAGATAGGTATATTTTAAACTGAAAAAATTCCATTTGTGGAAACACCCATTCAAAAGTTTGCTTATAAGGAAAAAGATCGTTCTTTCGACGAAATGGAAAAAATACAAAGAGAAATTATTGAGCTTTTACGGAAAGGTGCTATAGAGGAATACAATGAATGTGATGGACAATTCATTTCTTCTTATTTTCTTGTTCCAAAACCCGATGGTACAAATCGTTTTATTTTCAATCTTAAAGAATTGAATAAATTTATTAGTCCTCCACATTTTAAAATGGAAGATATTAGATCCGCGTTAAGTTTATTATCGCGAGAGGATTACATGTGTTCTTTAGACCTTAAAGATGCATATTTTTTGGTTTCCATCTATGAAGGTCACAGAAAATTTCTGAGGTTCATTTTCAAAAAGAAATTATTTCAGTTTGTATGCCTGCCTTTTGGATTATGCATTAGCCCATATGTTTTCACTAAGTTAATGAAACCGGTTATTAATAATTGAAGACTCCAAGGAATAGTAATGATTTTATATTTGGATGATTTCTTATTTATCCATGAATCTAAAGTTATATGTGAAGAAAATGTTAAGAAAGCTATTAAAATTTTAGAATATCTAGGTTTTATCATAAACTATCAAAAGAGTTGTTTAGTTGCTAATCAGAAATGTAAATTTCTAGGATTCATTATTGACTCAGTTAACTTTTCCTTGAATTTAACGAATAATAAGAAAAACCAAATAGTAGAGCTAGTGAATGAGTTTAAAATCGGGAAGCCATATAAAATTAGAAAATTTTCTAAATTTCTAGGTGTTTTAACCGCGGCATGTCCTGCCGTGGCTTATGGTTTTATTCACTGCAAACGATTAGAAAGACAAAAATATTTAGCATTGAAATTTAATGGAGGGAATGACGAATGAATTATTTGTATAACTAAATTTATGTTAGAAGATTTTGTATGGTGGAAGATAAATGCACTTATTGGATCGAATCCAATTAGAATGCAAAATTTTGTTATCGAAATCTTTTCTGATTCGTCCTTGACAGGTTGGGGTTGCTATTGTAATGGCTCAGAGGCCTTTGGATTTTGGAATAAGCAAGAAAAGAAAAATCATATTAATTATCTTGAGCTACTAGCAGCCTTCTTTGCATTAAAATGCTTTGCGTCAAAATTATCGCAATGCGAAGTATTACTTAGATTAGATAATACTACGGCTATTTCTTATATTAACAGAGCCGGAGGTGTACAATTTTTACATCTTAGTGAGCTTTCAAGAAAAATTTGGAGTTGGCGCGAAGAGAGAAGCATATGGTTAAGATCATCGTATATTGCTTCCAGTGAAAATGTAGAAGCAGATAAAGCATCACGTAATGTCAATATTGATTCTGAGTGGGAACTTTCTCAAAAAGCTTTTACACAAGTAGAGAAACAATTTGGTTCCTTTACAATAGATTTATTTGCATCTAGATTGAATAAGAAATGTAAAAGATTTTACTCTAGATTCCCAGATCCAGAAGCAGAAGCTGTAGATGCTTTTGCTATTTCATGGGCAAATGAAAATTTTTATGCCTTTCCTCCCTTCGCACTTATTCTGAGAACATTAAGTAAAATAATTAACGATAAAGCAATCGGTACTATCGTAGTTCCCTTATGGCCCACACAACCGTGGTATCCTCTTTTTACATCTCTCCTCATAGAACCTGCTATTATATTTAAACCTAATTGCACGTTGTTAATATCTCCTTACAGAGTCGAGAGTCATCCGTTAGCATTCCGCCTTTCGTTGGTGCCAAGCAGGTTATCAGGGCAGCTTTCACGAGAAAGGGCTTAACAGAAGAAATCACAGATATGATGGTTGATTCAATCGCAAAAGCGACTTAAAAACAATACGAGTGTAGTTTAAAACGTTGGTGGGAATTTACTCATTTAAGAAGTTTAGATATGTTTAGTGCAAAAACATCAGATATTCTTAATTTTCTAAATATTCTCTTTAAAGAAGGTGCAAGTTATAGTACATTAAATACCACTCGTTCTACAATATCCTTAATTTCTGGATATGATATTAATAAAGATGGGTTAATTCATCGTTTTTTAAAAGGTGTATTTAAACGGAGACCAATCAAACCTAAATATGCTACAGCATGGGATGTTACCCCAGTGTTTAATTACATTGAAAAGCTACGTCCACTTAAACAATTGAAATTAAAGGATGCTGCCGAAAAAGTGGCAACTTTATTAGCCTTGACAACAGCTCAAAGGCTGCAAACTCTAGCGTTGATAAATGTCGATAATATAGAAATAAACAGTTCAGGAATAAGTATTAAAATTACAGAACAGATTAAAACTTCAAAACCCGGAGCTTTTCAACCTGATTTAGTTTTACCATTTTTTAAAGAGAAGCCAGGGTTATGTGTAGCATCAGCTGTTTTAGATTATATAGATTATACTAAAGCATTAAGAAGTATTGATACGAAAAATTTATTTATTGCGACAATGAAACCGTTTGGCACGGTATCATCGCAAACTATTGGTCATTGGATTAAATCATTATTAGGTAAAGCTGGTATTGATATCAACCAATTCACGGCATATAGCACGCGACATGCAGCAGTATCTGCGGCTCATAAAAAAGGAGTAGATATCACAGCCATCAGACGTAGTGCAGGATGGGCTCCTGGTTCTCAAACCTTTTTTTAAGTTTTATAACAAACCGATTCAAGCTCCCAATGACCAGTTTGCGCGTGCAATTCTAAAGTTATAGAAATGTTACTTATGTTTAAATAAAGAACATAAATACTTAAAGTAAGGAATTATCACTCATACTCTAAAAATCTACAATATTATCATTGAGAACGAGACATACAATATAATCGTAGGATCAAACGAGCCCGCCAAAGGCGGGCGAAGTTTGATCAAGATTATATGGAATGTCTCGTTCGAAGATGATAGTTTCCCTCCCATTTTTTAATTCCCCTTACAAAGAAGAAGTATATACATGTATATATAGAAAATAATTAAGGTATTTTCAGATTCATCGTTATTCCCAACTATCATCTTCAAAAATACTCGTGATAATCCCATCCTCATTACACAAAACAATATGAGGTTGGAGAAATGAATAAGGACAAGTAGGCGATGGAAGAGCGCCAAATTCAGATTCATTATACGCTGAACGTTGTGATGTGAAGCATGACAAGCATGACTACAATATTATCATCTTCGAACGAGACATTTCATATTATCTTGATCAAACTTCGCTTTGATCCTACGATTAAATAGTACAACTTTCTAATGGTAGACAATCAATTATTTCATAACTTTTTTATTCGTAAAACTAATTGCTACAATCAAAATTTAATGTGACAAACAAGCAGATTTTGTGTTGTTCTTATGGTGTGTTGGTTCGTCTTGAGGTGCGAATCCTTCTCAATGAATTTTACAGGCGAAAAAGCTCAATAATCAAATATGCAACCAAAATGAATTATCTCAGCAATAATTATTATGAATAAATGAAAAGAAATTCGATCATCGATAACTGTTATGAGCAATCGAAATAAATTTCTCTCGTCGATGACTATTATGAGCGATTGAAATAAATTTCTCTAATTGATAACTATTATGAATTAGATATATCTCGTCGATAACAGTTATCGAGGAGGATCCAATTTTTTGGACACTAATAACTCTTATTCGAAATCAAAAAGTATAAAAATCGATATTTTCTAATCATTTTGTTTTTCGAATTTTTCTTCTTTATATGTTGTGTACATCATCTTAAATCTCAATAGTAATCAATTTTCTATTAATGATTTTTGTCATAGAAAATTGTAGAATAACTGTTATTTTTGGTCCCTGAAAAATATTCCCATCGAAGGTCTCTACGAAGGAATTCCCAAAAAAGCCTGCAGATCCTCCGCTTTCCCTCGGACCCGGAGCAAGGCGCTAAACGACCTCCTATTTTCCGAGTATTTTCCCGCGATCTTTCTCCCGTTCCGCGTAAATAACTTGCAGTCTACGGAAGGGGTGTACAGCAACATTTCCATGCATTTCTCGCAGCGACTGCTCCGAAATCCATCCGGAAACGGGCTAAGCGAAGCCTGGCCGCTCCTTTTGGCTGGCGCGGGCCGGACGACCGCTGAAATACGTGTTCGCGGGATTTCCACGGGCATTGATACGTGCCGACAAAACCGCGGGGGTGGCCGGCGTTCACGCCAAACACGGAGAATGTTTTTGTTACGTTCCCGGGGCTGACCGGGCCGCGTAGATCAAGGTTGCTGTGTCCGACAGGCTAGTCGCGCGCTTTGGTTTCTATCGCGACAATGTCGTTAAACCGACCAACCCTCGACCCGACGAAACGCTATCGAGTTGCCCGCGAGTCCATCCTGCGGTGCCATGCTCGCGCCAACTATACAAGCATCCATACTTCTCGAATGGGCCACTGGAAACCCTTGAAACGCGTTCTATCCGCTTCAAGATCCCTCTTCCGTCGATTTTCTGGGCATTTCCTTTAAAAAGTCCAATTTTAACACGTTCGCATTCACTGCAACTAACGATCGTTAGTTTTTTACATGTTCTTATCCTCCGCGCGGTTCTCGAATAATTTATCGAACAATTCGCAATATAAGCACCGTGGAGATCCCAACAATCGTAAATTAAAAAATTTGGAACGCGTCGGGACGGCGTAGTTCTAGTGTTAACGAATTCCGAGCATTATTCGGCGAGCAAGGCGCGCTTCCAATAAAAAGCTCGCGTTTCCCGGAGGCCGAATATCAAAGCGGCAAGAAGCTGCTGCAAAAAGCCTAATTATCGTTCGCTCCGACGCTTCGGTCGCCTCCCCAAATTTTTCCAGGCTGAATTATTCGGTGGAGAACTGCTCGTTTCGCTGCGTCACAACGCGACATCGGTTCACTCGAGAATTAAGGAAACGAAGGCGATTTTTTCCAGCGCGTTTTCAGTAGGTCGACCTGCTTATCGAACGATTTCCGCGAGCTTCTCCATCGACGCAACCACTTCAATACACCGGGTGGTCCTTCTAAAACTCACCACAAAAATATCTCCTTCGGTTGCGACGTATCGAAAACATTTTATATGCAGTTCCTTAACAATTAATGTTTCATACTCAATTTTACTTTTTGATGTCAGAAGTTGATCGGAGCATTTGTGCTACAAAATATATACATATTGTATCACCCACTTTTTGGATAAAGATGTTAAAAATGACCGTCGATGTAATTCGAGCTGTATAAAAAATATTTTTGTGTGATTACGAATGTGGGAACTGTTTAGGCGGGGATACGTTTAGATGGGTCACCCCGTATATACCAGGGACGAAGCGGTTCCCAGGCCTCATTGAAATTCTATCGCGAGGAGATCGTGCGCGAATCGCGAAATCGCTCTGTATATTCAACGATCAACGGGGAATCCTCCGCGCTCTTTGGTTTCTTACGAAATAGACAGTCCTCTCTGTCGATACAATACCGCGCGTGGCTCCGCGCTGCTTTTCCCTCTATTATTGAATCTGACTGCGAGCGGATTTTTTTTCGGAATTCGATTCCCGCGACCCGGAGAGACGAAACGGCGCGCTTCCCGTTGTTCGCAATACGCACCGAGAACTTCGTTATCCTGGCCAGATGACTGTGGCTGGCTCGCCGGATTCAAAAGATACAGTTCCATCGAGTTCTGTCGAGATTTTATCCCTTCTTCTATATGCTTCTCCTATATAGATTGCGCCCGACCTTTTATTAATAAAAAATATTAAAAATGTTTCTGTGAAAGACCTAAATTGTACGTCAAAAGCCAAACCAATTGGGGGAAACGAAACAGATACGTTATATGTAGACTGCGGATCTTTATGGAAAATAAAAATGGTCTGCATCGATTGCAAGAAATAGAAACCAAATTGAATGTTATGTCTTCCCTTAATCATTTTAATAGAGCGATCGTATATTATTATTATTATTATTTATTATAAACGTTGTTTTGTTGAAATATGTCATCTCCTTATTACAATTTATGGATAGACCGTGAGGCGATTAACTTCAACAATTGATTAAATCATCCGATTTTTCGATGATTCCTTTTTTTATCGACGATTGACGATTAAATCAATCGATTGAATCAATCGCCGATTTTTCGACGATTTCTTCATTTAATCAACGATTGACGATTAACTTCATCAATCGATTGAATCAATCGTCGATTTTTCGACGATTTCTTTTTTTAATCGTTCACATTAATCAATCAATCATGATTAAAATTTTAATCGGTTAATGCCCAACTCTGCTATTCGGAGACCATATAACTGAAGCAAATTCCAACTGGGGACGGACAAGGGTAATTGTATAGCAATCTAATTGTGTGTATTGAGTGAAAATCAGTAGAAATGCGTAGTATAAACCCGAGTGTTCTTGAGGCGGAGTTAACAATATTATGAATATGGTTGGAAAAGTTCAAGGTTGAGGAGAAATGAATTCTTAGGTCCTTTACCTCAGTTATTGAGGAGGGAATACAGTCATTGAGACGGTAAGGATATATGGATGGTACAGAGCGACGGGAAGACC
The DNA here is from genome assembly GCA_933228785.1 of Lasioglossum pauxillum. Taxonomy (NCBI): domain Eukaryota; kingdom Metazoa; phylum Arthropoda; class Insecta; order Hymenoptera; family Halictidae; genus Lasioglossum; species Lasioglossum pauxillum. The sequence goes on along the minus strand of OW121701.1, from coordinate 23,721,919 downwards.
GCATAACATGGCATTTTTTAATATTGAGTTCCATACCATTCTTGCAACAACGCTCACTAAAACGATCTAGGGCTGCCTGTAATCTGGAAGTATCATCGTAGGACGATTTTTAAATCGTCTGCGAATAGTAGGTACTTACAATATTGAAAAATAGTAGTCAAATGATTGATGAAAATTATAAATAGTATCGGACCGAGGTGGGAGTCTTGAGGTACACTTGATAGAACATGTATCGGAGATGATAGGCAACTGCGTATACGCACAATTTGAAAACGGTTTGTGAGGTAACTTTCAAGCCATGACAATAGATTTCCCCTGCAGCCAAATGCTGCAAGCTTCTCGATTAAAAGAGAATGATTTACCGTATCAAAAGCTTTTTGAAAATCTGTAAAAATTGTGTCAACCTGTAGATTAGCATCCAAAGTAGATACAAAGTAGAGACAAAGTTGCAATACACCGCTAGGTTAGTGGTTGCTGATCGCTTGTTTACGAAACCATGCTGTTGTTCACATATCGAGAGAGAAACAGTACTGTACAACTTATTTGTGTCAATATCTTCGAAGATCTTAGGCATAACGCTACTGATGTTTATAGGTCTAAAATTTTCAATATTACATTTGTCGCCTTTCTTGAAAATGGGTGTAACCAGACTGGTTTTCGAAAGTGTAGGGAATTAACCTGATTTTAAAGATTTATTGAAGATTATTCAAAGCGGCCGAGATAAAATAAAGCTGCACATTCTGAGAAACAAGGGAGGGATGCCATCTATGCCAGGACCTTTATTGACATCGAGTTCAATTAATTTAATATAAATATCGCTAATGTCAATATCGAGGTCAGAAAAACAAGGGTTACAACCATTTTCAAGGATTTTGTAATCCGTAGTGACATTTCGGTAGACTGATCCACAAACCGAACCAAACAAATTATAATATATGGCATTCTCAATCTTTAAAATTGTCCAACAATTTTGAATTTCATCTACTCAATTTTGCTTTTAAATGCATAAAGATCCGCAGTCTAGTTACATGTAATGTATTATTTTCTATTTATTGCGTCTACTTAGAAAAGAAATCAATTGTCAATGTAGCCTAGCCGATTAAGATGGTCAAAACTGCCTTTAGAGGTTCCTCAAAGACTATCGAACCATTCGAAAGCTGACCAAGAAAACTCCCTCCGAGTAAAATTTCAGCCCTTAGTTTTCCTGCGAGGGTAGTTACAGGGTAAATTTGATTTGGCGCCTTTCCGGTTTCCGATGCGTTCTAAAATTCTGAAAAGAAATGTGACATATTTTTTATGCTAAGGCGCAATTCAGACAATTTTTTGAGATTTCTTTGTTGCAAACTGTGCTCGTAAAAAATGAAAAACCGTTCGGCTAGAACGGTTTTTTACAAGTTCAATATTTGAGCAGAAGGTGAAGATCGTGGCAGTTCGAATTAAGATATACGTGTGCGGCTCTAATTTTTGTAACTTTCAATTTGGAAGATGAATAGGACATTGAAAAGTTGTATTAAGAATGCAGATGAACTATAGGAATTTGAATAAATCTCCTAATGGGACGTAGTTCCGGCACAAACGGAGAGCGAACTTTTTCGAGCGAAAACTGCGAGATTCCCTTTGAGTTGTAAATACGCTTCGTTCGTTTTTTTCCAAATAAATTAACACAGTTTTTACGCGTCGGACGAGCGTGCGAAGCTTGACACAGCGAAGCTCCAGTCGGTTCGCAGTACAATCTGCAAAAGGAATTTTAATTGCGTGCCTTCTCTACAGCTTCTGATTTTCTAAAAGCTGTAGCTGATACGCGGCTGCCGTTCGAGCACAATAGAGGCGAAACAAGAATTCTTCCAGCTATACAACCGTTACAAAAACTATATAATCAATGTTACAATCTCCAGCAATAATGCAGAAAAATTATGAGAAAGCTCGCAAACCTCCCGAAAAGAAACAATTTCGCCCCTAGCCTGTTTTCGAATTTCGTCCACGTTTTAATTCCACGGGCAAGGGGCGCACCCCAGTAGACCCTAAACGAAGTGCGACACGGAATAAAGATTGCTGGTAATGATATCATAAACGCCGGCTATAAAGGGCCGGTAGCTTGTAATTTCCCCGAACACGACCCAGGGCTGTATTAAAACCTCTTTTTCATTTCTTTCGCCGACTAAAGTTCGCCACGGTCCTCCCAATTTGCCGACGGTCCCACAATTCTCTTAACAATATTAACGGCGATTCCGCGGAAAATATGCCGGGGCATTAAGGGCGAATTTAAATGCGGCAAAAACCAGACATCGGGGAAAACAGATATCGCCCGTAAACACGGTCTCGTTTTAATCTCGCAGACGTTGCGAATGCGACGAAACCAAACAGAAAAAGAGAGAAGAGAGAGAGAGAGATAGATAGAGAGCGCTCTATCTATATAGAGAGAAAGAGAGGAAAATATACGTATCGTAGATCGCAGTCGCACGAAATTCTTATTCGGCCGCAGGTCCCCCCTTGAAATACGTTCGAGTACGGAACGAAATAGAAACTGCGCTTCAAGGCGGGTCCGCGCGATTTATATTTTTTAATCCGCCCTGCCCGGAACCTTACAACTATCCTGCTCCTGTGAATTACGGGTCGCGATAGTATTTTACGCCGTGCACCGGTTGCGTGACCGGCATCGTGGATCACCCCGGGATTAAGCCGTGTTCGAGAGATTTCGATGATCCCACCGGCGATACGGTTACCGAGCTGATGGATTCGAATGCGTCCACGATATTTTATGCACTCTGGCCCCTCCCTTTCGCGAGTCATTCGCCTCTTCGTTCCACCAGAGGATATTCTCTATTCTGCTTCTTTTTAACCGTGCGATCCAATGTATTTATCTTTCCGTTGGCCGATTTTTCGCGAACGTGATCTGCATACTCTTTCGCGGCATCTATTTCATTTACATAAAATATTTAGAGGGAACACTAATGATTAAACCGTGAAATAAAGTCGTTCTCGGTGTTGGACAGCGGGGATTTTTTACAAACGATCCAATTTCAGTGTCCGGCTATCGATGACCGTTAACGGTCACGACGAAAACCCATCTAACCGGACAACCGAGCCGCTCTGTAATTCATAAGCTAGGTAGCACACGTTCTCGCTAAACGTTTCCCTCTCCCTTCCCTGGTTCCTCTGCCAACCCGCCGTCGAATTCCCAGGTGTAATTCAGAAATCGCCGTCTGGTCCTGTGTAATTGCCGGCCGAGCATCCTGCCAGGTATCCGCTTTATGAGCCTAATTTACGCGACGCATTGTTCCTTATTACGCAATTAGACGAGGGGAATCGGTCCGCGTCACCGTCGCTAAATCGAATTTACAATGGCAGCGTGCTTCCGAAGACCGTGGAATTGAATATTGAGAACGGCCAGGGACAATGGGGGCGCGATTATATGTATAGTCAGAAAGCGAGAGAGTCGCGATACGCGTAGGTAATTCGCCTCAAGAGATTTTAGTTCGAGTTTCGCGACTGCATGATTTTATCCGCTAGCATTTTACGTAAATTCCAGAGATTGATTTATATCTGTTTCGGGTCTGAACAGATTCGAAATTCATTGCTTGATATTCGAATCGATGCTTGTTCCGCTAATTGACATCTCTACCCATCTAATCAGCGGGCTCGCCGAGGTCATCATCGTGCTCATTTACCGCTTCCTAATTAACATACCCCGGAATTATCAAAATCCTCGGATATCGCTGTTTCCTTCGCAGCTCGTCATTTTACATTGCGGCGCGGCGTAATAAATATATAGCGGCGGTCTCTATCAGTGTCCGCGCTCGACGATCCGCATAAACTGCAATTATCCGTCCAAAGCTGCTATTTCCCAATATTAGCCATGCCGGGAGAGAGAGAGAGAAAAGCAGTCGAGCCGGTATATCGGATCGAATAAATCAATCCGCGAAGAAAATTACCTGACAAACGAACCTGCTGCGAATTTCGCTCGCGGATCGTTCTCGCTCGATCCTCTATTTTGCTAATCATCGAGCAATCGGACCGCGGGAACACGGAAGGAATGTTCCACGGCGAGTGTATGCGGCGAAATAAGGTGGACAAAACGTAAAAGGAAAATTGGAGGGGGGAGAAAAGCGCGGGAGAAAATCCATCGGTGGAGAAACCTCGTTATTCGCACCTGAGAACCGGTAACTGGCGCCAGGGGGACACGCGCGACGCCATTTGCAGCTGTCGGACGCCATCAGCCTGTCGATTACAGGATCGACGGGAAAACAAGGAAAAAGGGAGAACCGATCTACTCCGGAGTAGTGATACGGACTCTCACGAGAAGTGAAACGCTACCGCTGAACTCCTAACGAGCCGGAACACCGATCGACCATTATACCACATAAGCACAGGCTGTTTCATCTCCATCGGTCATCATCGATACATTATTGGCAACAGAAAAGACTATCGCAGAAATATGTAATCGATTTTCAAGGGAAAGATGTTGTTCACACTCTTCATCAAGAACTGTAAATTTTTGTCTATTATTATTTAAAACTGTGGTGTTGGAGATGATCGAGATAAGTGAAACACCCTGTACACGCAGAAGGTTGTCGATTGGCAGCGATGATGTTAATGTATCGACCGGTTGTCCAAGAAACCGATACCCGTGTAGAATGATCGGCTCAACTGTAGCATTAGCGTCGGTCCCACTTGTGTCACCTGTACAAACGAGTTTGGATGCCTCCCAAGGCTGCAAAGTAAAAGGACGTGGGTCTTTCTGGATGCGACGACAGATTCGATCGCTTCTAATTGACCCGACTCGACGAGCACATTGCTGGCTAATCGGACGCCAGCTTCTAGTTGCCGAGTGATCAATCTAATCAGCTTTCACGCGCTGACAGTACACCGTGATTTTTAAACTACTGTACAACTGACCGGAGAATTCGTTGTACCCTCAATTTACTTATAATGTGCTCTCAAGATTCTAGTTTTTCACTTTCCGATTTCTAGAGGATACTGAAACGCACTTTAATTTCCGGACAGAACTGCCACGTAAAAGTAAAACGAGATCGAACTAGTTTAAATTTTCTCTTACCAAGAATCTGTCGATCCGCCATTTTGTCGCCGCTCCTCGAGGTAGGAAAACGAGATTGGCGAAGGGTTAAGAAAGAAAATTGCAGTTACGAGAATCTCGCGTGACAGCGGGGAATACGGTGTTCCTCGAAGGCTGTCATAACTTGCAAACAATTTTATCCTGCCCCCCTATTTCTTTACTTACCACTTTTGCGATCTGAATATCCACCCAGCTATCAATGTCTCCGCATCTTTCTTAGTTCCTCCTTTCCCCCCAGTTTCTCCATTTATCCTTCTCCATCTGAGACTGTTCTCCATATATTCATGCGTTTGTTCGTTCGGCGAGGAACGGGAGAGGCAGTCAGGTGGCGGAAACGAAATTGCCAACAACTTACGACAACTTATGACAACTCCCTGGAATACTACACCTGTCCGTCGCGATAAAACGCTGCGACGAATGCAGAGCAGATGCTGAATTTTATAGGAGCCTCTCCTACTCGTAGATATAGCGCATTCATGGCACAGTTCTCGGATCGAAGTTTCCGTGCTGCTCGATGGAACTGCGAGGCCACTGACTGCGATTAATGAACCGTCACATCCGAAAGAAGTCGATCCGATCCGATGGTCAAACTGAAACGCAACTAGACCATGTCCTAAAATACTAGACGCGACGACCAGCTGGAATTTTCTCGGCGAGCTGCATCAATATTTCGAAATCTTAGCAATTTCTTCGTTCGAAATTCAATAAAACATACGTTTTAAGAGATCCTCCTGAAAAATTGCAATTTCAACATCGCCGGCAGCCTCGAAGCCCTACGGTGAAACAACAATCGCAAGGGAGCTAAGGACGTTCATAAATATTTACCAGCGCGAGTATGGTTGTTCGCAGGCCCATTCGATTGGGTAGACCGCGTGTCGGGCATTAAAGTCTCCGGAAGTCGCGGATCGATCCCCGTAATGCATTCAGAAGCGGACTCATCCGGCGGATTAGCGTGCTTGTTCAGTTTTCACGAGACCGAGAGAGCCGCGGGATCTAGCCGGACTTCATGCTAATCCCAGAATCAACTTTGTGATCTTAACTAACGGAAAACCGGGACCGGGATCCACCGGGGGGAATAATGCTTCTTCTTTCCTCTCTGTCCCCTTCCCCGCCGTTCCTCACCCCGTTGAGGAAGCCTTGTTCCACGCGCGCGAATCCTCGGTTGCGAAACGCTCTTCTCTCGTCTGGGCTCTCTTTTTGCAAAGCGAGAGACCTCGCCGAGGATCACGGACGAGATTAACCGTTCGCAAGCAACGGAACAAACCAAGCTCCCTGTTGGATCCGGATAGCCGGCCTCATGGGCGGGCACCGGCTATTTGTCGCCTATCAAAGAACCTGCTGTTAATTGAAATCGCGATAAAGCGCGAGAACCGGATTATTACGAAGGTGCCGTTTCATTGCTGTCGATACGAAACCCGAGGATAGATTCGTACGCAAATGAGCGAGAGAGGTAGTCCAGTCAATAAATGCTCGTAAGGGGGGTGTAGAGGGAAATGGAAGGAACATAATTTTTAACTTTGGGACTTTGTTTGGATCAGTTAGGAGGTAAACATACTAAAAGTCTCTACTCCTAGAAGGTTAGCGAGGTGCATAGAAGGTCCTTTTTCGGTTTTCCGCTTATATCTCGGAAACGATGTGCCCTAGCGATAATACCATTCCATATAAAATTAAAGTTGACGGAATGAGCCATAAGATTGATTCTATTCAGTTTTTCGCTATCTCGTATAGTTTCCGATATATCCGAGTTCAAAGTTCACGAAATGTGAAAAAGAAATTTTTGCCTTATTTGACTAGCTAACTTTTCAACACAATTAGTGAACTTTGAGCGCGGATATATCGGTAACTATGCGAGATAGCGAAAAACTGAATCGAATCTATCTTGTGGCACATTTTGTCAGCTTCAATTTTGTATAGAATGGTCTTATCGCTAATACACATAGTTTCCGAGATATCCGCGCTCAAAGTTCACGAATGAGGAAAAAGAAGTTTTTGCCTTATTTGACACTTTTCCACACAATTAGTGAACTTTGAGCGCGGATATCTCGGTAACTATGCGAGATAGCGGAAAACTGAATCGAATCAATCTTGTGGCACATTTTGTCAGCTTTAATTTTGTATGGAATGGTCTTATCGCTAGGACGCATAGTTTCCGAGATGTCCGCGCTCAAAGTTCACGAATTGTAAAAAAGAAGTTTTTGCCTTATTTGACTAGCTAACTTTTCAGCACAATTAGTGAACTTTGAGCGCGGACATCTCGGAAACTATGCGAGATAGCGAAAAACTGAATCAAATCAATATTGTGGCACATTTTGTCAGCTTCTATTTTTGTATGGAATGGTCTTATCGCTAGGACGTATAGTTTCCGAGATATAAACGGAAAACCGAGAAAGGGGACCTTCTACGTGTCTACCTGCACCCCGCTCACCTCCTAGGTGGGGGACTTTTAGTATGTTTACCTCCTAACTAGTCCAAATAAAGACCCAAAGTTAAAAATTGTGTTCCTTCCATTTCCCTCTACAACTTTTCGTTGACTGGACTAAGGCGGAGGAAGGTTTCGGCAGCGTTTCGTCCTAGGCCAGCTAGAGGGCTCTCTCGTCGGTACGTGAATTAATTATCCACAAGCTATAATAATTTGAAAAGCGTAAATAATTCAGTCAGTAGAATATTCAGTAAATGGCCAGACATGGCTGAAACGATCGAAAATTTGATAGAACAGCGTCGAAAGTAACCAAAATATATTTGCTCTTGAAATAAATAACTCTCTTACCAGGGAACAATCAATTGAACGTAAACATTCGAAATGAATATTCCGCTATTATTAATATTTACGTATGAATGTAGAAGCGATTCGCAGAAGCTACATTAATATTGGTGGCACGAGTAATACAAATGAGCGTATCGATACGTAACAAACGTAAACAATTGTTAATCTCGATTTGCCCCGCTGAAAGAGGCGCGGATAAATGCCTCGCGACCGCTCTGTTTTACAATGAAATCAATCACCGGGACCGGGGATTCCTAAAATGGTTGATTTAATGATAAAACGAGATCATAATTTTCGGCCACTCCTTTTGGACACGACAACGACCACGTTGCGTTTGGATTTAATTAAATGTATAACGTTGCAGGGCCGGCCTGCTCTCTACCGAACAGTATCGAATATTGTGCCTCTATTGTTTATCGTTCATACACACAGGCCGACCGAATTATATTGTCCTTCGGTAATTACCGAAATGAAATGAAAATCATTTGAATCATTTACGGCCGTTCCTGCTCTAATGATGAATGAAAATAACATGGCGGTAACTTGGGAACGAAAAGATACATTGGAGAATACTTTTGTGTACAATAAACAATAGACGCTTCATTCGACAATACCAGCCAGTGTTATTGCTCGGTAGATTTAGTGTCAATAAAACGCTCGTTCGCAGATCCCCCGAACAAATTGCGCGCGCGGCTCGCGAAAAATGCGCAATCTAATTACTAGTCCATGAAAATAGGAATCGAGCGTTTGCCGATTTAATCGGGACCGATCGGCGAGCGCGAACGAGCGAAATTCGCAGCAGCACTCGTTCGAACGGTTCCGGAACAGCGTGTATCTAAATTTTTAACGGGCGAGAGACGATCGGGGGAGCTGATCGTTCGGCGGGATCGGCGATCGCGGGAATTGTGGTGAAAATTAAATACAGAAACGGGGTGGGACGTGGATCGCCGTTCGGGATCGAGATTCATCGTTGATAACCGATGGGAAATGGCTCGGTGAAAAAAAAGCGGCGAAGGGAGAGGGCTGATCAAACGAATATTTACGCGATCCCCGTCGTTTACGATTCGGCGCGGCGGCGCCGACATTCCGGGCTTTTGTTCGACGTCGGGCGTGACGACCGACGGAATCGTCGGCTTTTTTAAGTGCATCCGACATCGCGCCTCATCAACGCGTTTTAATCCCGGCCGCTCGAGCCGATAAAATTGGCTGGCTTTTAGGATCCACGGAATTTCCATTCCTTCCATCGTGCCCCCCTCCGTGTCGCAGTCGTTGCGTTTCGAACGAGTTCTCGGGTGCGAATCGCTGCTTTTTCCACGGGGATCGCGGGAAAATGGGAACTGCTAAACGATCCTCGTGTCGGCCCGTCGCGATACAACGCGCCTGCTCTGCGACAAAATCGGGAAAAAATACCAGCGGCGCTGCGCGTTTCCGGCTCGACGACCGTTTTGATGGAAACTCGTTTTTCGATGAGGCCACTTCGGACACGCCGATCGGTGTCTCCTGTTTGGACGATTGCCGCTCGACCTGCGAACGGAAATATTTCCAACACCCTCGTCCGCATTCCAGGTGCAACCCCTGCCACCCCACTTCGCACGGGTCACCCCTGACCCGTTTCTCTCTGTCGCAAATCAACCGATCGAATAAGCCCGGAAAAAAATGCGCAAATCCTGTTCCGAAAGTTTATTGCATACGAGAACGCGATATTTTGCGCGAGCGCGTTCAGGGTATCAATCGTGGAAAATTTTCCGCCGCTGCGCAGTGGGGTCGCGGCCTCGTAAACCTGGCAGGAGCTCGAAATATGCATATTCTTAACACTTTACCTATCGGAAGCCTATTAATAGGATTTTCAATAATTGTACTCTACCAAAAGAAAGCATAGTAATTTGCTTTTACATTGTGATCTTAAATGAAACTATTAGATGACGTTATTTAGGGTGACTTGTTAGTTCACAATGAAAATTGCTGTTGCTATTGAAGGTTCCATTAAAAAGTGTTTAGCCATGTACCATAGATTTTTCAAAATTATGCTATAATCACCGGTCGGTAATGTGTTAATTATTAGCAGGGACCCTAACTGTTATAACCAAAAAGAAGAAAAGTCATGGAATAACAAGTATTTCATCGACTAAAATCGTATCGGTTACAAATAAGGATTATAAGTATACTCAATGGATGCTCAACTGCGTTGAGACAGATGGACAGGTTGAAACAGATTTTCTTCATCGATAACAGTTATCGAGGAGGATCCAATTTTTTAGACACTAAACTAGACAGCGGATTTTATGCATTTATGAGAAAAATGAGTAGGTGTAATTTAAACCAGTAAAAATATTAGATGAATTTAAAAATACCATTACATTATTGTCAATCTATTAAACATATTAAGAAAGAAAATCAATTTCTATTTCACTCTAGTTTGTTGCAATTCGGCCAGAAAATTTTTTTTTGCATAAAGATCCGCTGTCTACTAATAACTGTTACTTGTAACGAATTAGTATAAAAATCGATATTTTCTAATCATTTTGTTCTTGAAATTTTTTTCTTTATATGTTGTGTACATTATTTTAAATTTCAATAATAATCAACTTTTTATTAATGACTTTTATCGTAGAAAATTTTAGAATAACTGCTATTTTTGGTCCCTGATTACACAGTCCAACAGATTTCAACTATTTTTGGATTTCGATTCCCACTATGCGATTTCTATAGTGTTTTTCGTGCTGATTCCGAATCTGTCATCAATTTTTCTCGTAGCCGTACAGTTTTTGAGAAAATTGAGTTTTTAAAAAAGACATATTTTTCAACTTTGAACAAATATTGTGATGTTATTATAAAAAATATTGAATTGTTCTTTACAGCAAAAGATTCTGTAGACTTTCCCGAATACAGTGATATCCAATATTAATACATTATGATTGTTTAAACATGTTTAAACAACCGCGCCGCGCCGTATCCCGTGGAACGCCTGTTCTAGTGGTAAGCGCCACTGGCGGCAACTCATGTCGGGCGAAGATATTTTGCTTTCTGGTTTGAAAAAAACCACTACCATGCAAACTTGAATGGGTGGTTCCTCAAGATAAGAGTCTGCTCTATCGCGTGGTATAGTTCGATTTTCCGCTGGACCCTTATTTTTTTTATATAAATTTAAAAATATCCGCAAAAATTGGTGCAAAAGTGATGTCTCTCCGTCTTTAATGGTCGTTTAAACATGTTTAAACAATCATAATGTATTAATATTGGATATCACTGTATTCGGGAAAGTCTACAAAATCTTCTGTTGTAAAGAACAATTCAATATCTTTTATAATAACATCACAGTGTTCGTTCAAATTTGAAAAATATGTCGTTTTTTAGAACTCAATTTTCTCAAAAACTGAACATCTAGGAGAAAAATTAAGGACAGATTTGGAATTAGCGCGGAAAACTCTATAAGTATCGCATAGAGGGAATCGAAATACTTTTTGGCTGTTGGACAGTGTTATTAGTAAACTGCGGATCTTTACGCAAAATAAGAAATGTTTGCATTGATTGCAAGATACAGGAACCAAATAAAAATTTCATTCTTCTTTTAATTATCTTACTAAGGTGAAACTAGTACATTGGTGACCTTAAATCTTTTCAATACCTCCACTGTTTTGAATTGTTCGTACCCATTTTTGTCATAAATGCATAAAATCCGCAGTCTAGTTATTAGTATTGGTTAATATCCATGCGGCAATACTTTGTTTCCTGTCCGACGATTCGAGTATCGGTCTAATCGTTCGTTAAGAATTGATTTTTCTTCGAATGCAATTGCTCGAAGCGGTAGGTATAAATAGTTAGTCGATTCGAAGGAGACCGCGGTCGATTTCCGGCAGTGTCTCGGATAAGACTGCGATCGTAGTATGCGGAGTTCGATCTATTTTTGACGGTAGACTGACTGTTCCGGGCAAATTGACAGTTTCGGCCGCGGTAGCCGCCAGTTCGGAATAGTTCTCCGTCGCAAAACCGCAGAACGAATACCGGGCACGGGTTACGATCGCTGCATCAGTTCCCCAGAAATGTACTTCCGGCACGTCCTTCCGGTTAATCGGACAGTTTCGGAATTCGTTCCAAATAGTTGTCGAAGAGTTTCGCGGGTCACGACGCTGCGCCGGGCGAACCCACCACGGATTTTCGAAAATCGAGCCCGGGGTACCAAGACGACCACCGAAAATCGAACCCGGGGACAAACGGGCTACTACATACTAAGTTTTCCCATGAGAAACCGGCGAACCGGATACACCGCGATACTCGCAACAGCATGAGAAAATATGAAAATGCACCACCGTTGATTCGCCAAAATGATCGAGTTCTTCGAAACTTTTCAAACTTCTTTCCCTGATATTCTAGGGAAATTTATATTCGTTCGTCGCTCTTCCACCTTCTGCATCGCGATTAGAGCGATTTGAGAGGTTCTTTTGCAATTAGTCAATTTTTAAAACTCATATGAGTCATGTATTCCTGTTTCGAGATATTCAAAGAAAAATTTTTAGAAGTGTGTTTCATGGCAACTTCCTTGACAGCAATTTGAATTGTGAGCCCGAAACTGTTCGAATACCAGTTCCCAGCGGAAACACAAAGGAAAGACGAGATGAATCAAAGGCGTCTGGGAGTAAGTAGAAGGAAAAGCAAAAATGCGGTGAGACAATGGCACCACTGACAAGGGGATGCTTCGAAAAAAGGCGTTTCTCGCGTTCTGACGCGTCACTCCGTGAATCCGGCGGGTTTTCCCACGGTGGAAATAAGATTAACCTACGCCATCGGAGAAAATTCTGGCACGGTGAAAGCTTTTCCGTGGTTTCTGCGGTGAGAGATGGCCGATTCTACTTAGTGCGTGAGACGCGAGAAATTTCGATTCGCCCGGAGGGACGATTCTCTCGGTGCCAGACAACATCAATCTGGACCTTGATCCCCCACTGTTGTCCTCGATTGGACGCCGTTTGTGTATTCTCCGAATCACCCAATCAACTCTCCCGTTTCAATCACTTCGCTAACAATATTTCAACGGTAAAAATGTCTCGGTATTTTTATTTCTAAGCTGAGAAACCGAAGAAATATGGTGAATCACAGCGAACGGTGACGTCAGATTTTTCGCGGTTCAACATCGCGACAAAAAAAAATTGCAATTGGTTTCTATCCAGTACCGGATTATACCGATGCAATTTTCAGGGAATGACGTGTCGCGGAATGTCGCAGGAGAAAATGTCCTCCGCGGAAAATCGACTGGAGGTTTTTCCCGGGCGAAGACAATAACCGAGCTTCGTTTCACACGATAATTTTCCTATCTGGGAGAGAGCCGCTTGACAGAAGCGTGTTAGCGGCGAGGAATGGAATTGTCTGAGTCAGTTTCAGCCGGAGAAAGAATCTGTAACCGGTGGCAGTTTTCCTTTTCTCTTTTTTGTTTTCACGGGTTACACGAGGGAAAGCTTGTCACGGCGAGAGTGAAAGAGAGTAACGACGGCGAAAACAAAGCGCGGGATGAATGGTGCTTTTCGCGCGGCGCTCGCGAAAAACGTTTGTCCTCCTTCTGCGTCCCCGATGCTCTTAAAAGTCGCGCGCAAAAACGGGCCGGATCCCTTAGCCATTTTCAGCTGAATCTCCACTCTTTGATCATTTAATTAGCAAATAACTCGATTCGCGTCGTTGTTGTACCTCCGTGTCCGCGAGCTTGATGCTGCTTTTCCTGAAAATTCGCATTTCCATAAAGTAGCATATAAACGACAACAGTGGCGCGAGGAACGTTCATTTCTTGCGCTGAAGATTTTAGCTGATTGCGGTAGACAATTAGCGAATGCGAAATTACGGTGGTTTGCAGATTTAGACTGCGCTTCGTAATTCGTGAGTTATTATGCACCTGTGACGGATCGTTTCATTTCTCAGAGGAAGGGCGATGTAAAAAACTTTGATTTCCTCGATGCACCTTTTACTGCGCCGATTAAATCGAACACTAGTCAAAATATTTTCAACCGAGGATTATAATCACGTTTCCCGGAAACAACGTGTTAAATAGAACCTGGGCAGTCGGCCGCCGATCCGTGATAAAATTTTTGTGATCAAACGTCGGTGGCCAGCGCGTTAATTAATCCTTTGAGCCCGGATAACGCGAGAGCATCGCGTACAGGTAGCGCCGTGAATTTCATTTTAGATCCGCGTTTGAAAAAAATTCCTTGCCCAAAGTAAAACCTCGACTCTCGACGGTGCACACACACACACGCACCAGGGTCCCTCGTGTCATTATTCGTTCTCTGTTGAAACACGACTGAAACAGTTCCGCGGCTGTTAATTATAACCGAGTTTCGCCGCCTTCGCGCGCCTGTCCCTTTAATTAATTAAATAGCGTTTAATTAAAAGAATGGGCGCCGGGGCGACGTGTTGCTACGCGGTCGCGTACATCGCGTACAACTTAAGTGACGCGTCAATTCGGCGTTTTGCGAGACCATTCGCGACGAACTATTACGCGGAACGTTCGATTTTACGAGGCTCGTGCACGCTCGGGAAATCGTAAATTTCTACAGGCCGCTCAACAAATAATTGCACGGTATAACACGCGAAACACTCCGTACATACCAACGAAAAAATGGTCTAGTCGAATCTCTTCGTTGCGCGAAGAAGTCACCTATTATGTTAATACATACGTTGATGCAGAAGCGACCTGGCGAAATTGCCGCTGACGACATTGTTTGATAAACAAACAGACCCGGGGAGAATCGAATGAATGCAATTCAACAGTTACCGTTACTCCGACAAGTATCGTTACATCGCTAATAAACCCGATGTGCTAATAAATCTCAATGAACAGTAAAATGTTATTTCAATTAGCAAATAGCGAGCGGTTTGCTTTAACTCATGTTGGAATTATTATTTTGGAGCGCGCGTATCAAACAATCAAATACTTTACTCTTCCTCGCTGATCGTCGACGCGATGTTCTATCCAATTGTATAGTTAAACCATTGTTTAATCTGTACTAATATCTTTCGACATTGAACTTCGTAAAGGTCATTTTTTCCGAGAGCCAGAAATTAATTTGGATTTATTTTTGTGAAGATGTGAGAGTTAAAAATATGGCTCCGAGTCGTGTATATTCAGAAAGGATGAAAATAAACATGTTTGCAGCACAATTGAACTCGTTACATCAAATTACACTCGTCACGACGATGGATTTTACGTTTATTCCGCTGGAAATGTAAACAAACCGTAAGGTTTACCTATTCCGCAGTCGGGAAAAATATATTAATATTCCCACAGATATTAATATACGTTGTAGCGATTATTATCTTCATTGGAATAACAAATATCATTCATTTTAATGCATACCGGACTGTGTCCATGAATTTTCATGTTTTCCGAGTGGTGTTTCTATCAACTTTTTTTCAAGAACACCATTCTTCAGGCGCTGTTTAAATTCAACTAAAAATATTCGAGAATGCAAAGGTCTCACATAATTTTTATGTTTTCCGAGTGGTGTTTGTATCAACTTTTTTTTCAAGAACATCATTCTTCAGGCGCTGTTTAAATTGAACTAGAAATATTCGAGAACGCGTAGGTCTCACAGAATTTTTGTTTGAAATGTTCAACATTTCCGGGAAAGCATGTCGATTTTTGGAACAGAGTGTACTGCACTTTCCAGGATCGATATCAAGCGATTCCCTAAATATCAGCCGATTGCCCGGGCATTATTCAGATCCGAGTTATTACCATTCCCCGCGGAGCTGAGTAAAATAAACATTTCTGTATGCGCTCGCGCGTTGCATCGCGTTGCATCTCTCGCGACACGGTCACGCGCGCCGATCCGCTCAAGCGAGAAGAGCACGCGATTTATTCTGTCCGCGGCTTTCTGAATGTTTGTTTAGCAGATTCGCGGCCGAGAAATTCGCGCGAATCCCGTTGTCGGCTCACAGGAGCGTGAAAGAAACAATCTCTCTCTCTCTCTCTGTCTCTCTTCCGTACACACAACCGAAACCGGAAACGGAATTAAACTGCTCGATATACCTAAGCGCTGCCAGCTTTTCCGGCGACCAGTTTTTAAGCGGGTTTCCAATCGGTCGAACGCGTGCCTACCGAGCTGCTTTTTTTTGGTTTCCACGATTTTCTTTGTCACACCGCACGCGCGATGATCGTAAAACGATAGCGTTTTTGATCGACCCACGTTTCACCGAAAATTACGCACAGGAATATCTAGTTGCAACGAGGAGCAAGGTGGACCATTCGACGAGCAGGTGCTCGTGGTAATCTTCTTTTTTTTTTAAATTCTTTATTGGAATTCGAGTTACCAGACGCTTTTCTGGTTTGGCGACACTTCCACGAAATAATTGCGAGTACGCAGCTTTATTAATATTTTTGAATTAGTGGGGTTATAGCAGAGTAGGGCAATAATCAACTAATAATTAAAACTGACTTATAGTCTTTTTAAATAAATATGTTTCTTCTCTCGATCGTATTTGCTGTTAATAAATGTTAAATGCTTTAGGCGCAACGGTTCGATCGTTCACTACTAATTATGAAGCAATTTTGCTAATTATCAAACAAAATCAACGTTTCGATCCTAGTTTGGATCCTTTTCAAGATTTATTTGAATCGCGTCTGTAAAGTAAATATGTTATACTAATTTCAAAAACTATTAAATGATTGAATATAAGGAATATTGTTCATAAAAACTCACTCACTTGCTTTGGGGAAAATAAATTTATAATAATTGTGTGGCACGTATGTTACGTCCGTCGGACATGCTTGTTGTCAAGACACTGATGTAAGAACGTATTGAAAACGATTTAGGTTATATCTATCGATATAAGGCAGTAAATTTGAAAGGGCATCGCATGTTCTTGAATCCACTCTTACGAATATACCTTGATGGTAAATCGTTATTAACATTCAACTTTTATTGGAATCAGTTTCATACAATTAATTGTATGTGAGAAACAGCTAGTTCAAAATTTTTAGATAATGACAAAAGTAAGGTTTATTGAAAAAATTCATCATAGAACATTAATGGTTCAGTATTGTTGAGAAATATTCATGTATCTTAGATGTCTCATACCTAAGATTTACGTTGCGATGTTTAATCATGTCCGAAACACGTAATACACATGCCACACAATTATTATAAATTTATTTTTCCCCAAAGCAAGTGAGTGAGTTTTTATGAACAATATTCCGTATATTCAATCATTTAATAGTTTTTAAAATTATTATAACATATTTACTTTACAGACGCGATTCAAATAAATCTTGAAAAGGATCCAAACTGGGATCGAAACGTTGATTTTGTTTGACAATTAACAAAATTGCTTCATAATTAGTAGTAAACGATCGAGTCTTTTTGAATGTTAGTCATAGCAAAATAGTCATTAGTCAAAACTTTTTATCTAGTTAGTGATAACTAATTAATACTATAGGTAAACTTTACTTTATTGGACTCAAAATTAGTACCTTTCTCCTACGAATTATGATGTATTTGGTATGTAATCCAGTACGTTTGTAATTGGCGCGGATGCAGATCGAAGTTTCGATCCTCTAGGATCAATAGTTGGGGAGGTATCGTCGCTTAAAGTTGAGCATTTTTTACAGGTAAGGGCGCCGCCATATTGGTTTGCAGTGCCGACCGCGAGCCGCTTACCTTGTTGCCGACCCCCTCCCCCCTCGACCTAATCCTAACCAACTCAGTAAGCGGCGTGCGACCGTCACTACAAACCAATATGGTTGCGCCTTTACCTGTCAAGGAACTGGAAATATGCTCAACTTTAAGCGACCATAGCTCCTCAACTATTGATCCTAGAGATTCGAAACTTCGATCTGCATCCGCGCCGGGTACAAACCCACTGGATTACATACTGTCACGTCCGGTGGTTCAGCCATCGATAATAATTGATCATAAACATGTATAACATATATTTTCTGAATTTCTTTTTATACTTATAATGATGATCGTTATATCGTAGGGGTTGACACGGTCAAATAAACAATACTGACTTTCTGTAACAAAGAGAAACGACATTGAAGTCTATTCTATCCTTGATGTCAATTCCTTTATTCAATTTTATCAATCTTGTTCGCTTCTTATTGTCTGCTTCTCATTGGCCGCGTTCGTAAGTGAGCGGCAAATTCAATTTAAAGAAATGCGCTTACGTACTTTCTTTACTTATTCTAATAATGTTGTATGAGAAATTAAATATTAAATACTATTGTTGATAATTAATATTAATCTGTCGTATATTATATCATATTGCGAGCGGCTGAACCAATAGAACTAAGGAAAATCTATAAGATATATTTCGCAGCTGATTATATGGAATTGTTAACTCATGTGATTTATTTTAAACTTAAACTCGACTTAAATTTAGAATATCATTGAATAAATTAAGAACGCAGCGAAATGTACTTTATTAAATATAAAGCGATGATTTGAAATATAAATTGCGAATGAATATCCGTTGAAAACTGTTCATCGCTGAAGAATGTGAAGATCGATAGTTTGAAATGAACAAAGATTGATAAATAATAAGCTCGTGACTAATTAACTGGCAGGATGTATAACACTCTTCATCCGGTCAAGAGGTAATAGTTCATAGGAAAACTGATTTCAAAGAATACTTGAGGATACTCTCACCCCATGGAGATTAGGCTCAGAACAAAGGATTGACTAATCTATAAAAGGGATGGCTCTTCATGAAATCAAATCCAGTCTATGTTCGAATTTATTCGGTCGCTGTTCGAAAGTCGTCCGAAATCATTACGTCGTTCGTCAAAGTCAGTCAATATTTCAAAGTTCAAGTCAGTCGATATTCTGAGTTCAGTATTTAAAGTTCAGTTAAGTTCGTGAAGGCGTGTTAACATTTTTTATTTTGCGCAAAGATCCGCAGTCTACTGATGACTAAAGATTGATGACTGATCATCAACTACTAATTAACTAATAAGCAATAGCTAACGATTACTTAGAGCTGTGACTAACTATTTGCCATGTAGTTATCACCAACTAATCAAAAAGTTTTTACTAATAACTATTTTGTTACGACTAACATTCAAAAAGACTATTAGTCATTCTGAATTATTAGTTGATTATTGCCATACTCTGGGTTAAAGAAGGTATTTGAAACTATTCCTGTGAATTTTTTAGAATTTTTCGAGTACTCTATGTGGACGAAAATAGGAAGGTGTGGTAAAAAGTAGGAAACAGTAATAAAATATTTAGTTCGATGTTTACAATATTTACAGTCTGCCTCTGTGCATGTCAAATATGTTAAAATACGCTAAAATAAAGGTTTAAATGATTCAAATGGTCATTAAGGAGATTTCCATTTTCAAAGGCTTCAATCTGGATTAAATAAATATTATTATGATTCCTCACGTCAATTAAAAGTAAATATTATTTGGTGTTCATGAATATTGAACTTTCAGAATAAGCATATATGTTATTTACGTGAAATATATAAATCCCTGCTTTAAAATGATTCACGATAATGCTACCTCCACTAGCTTAGTCACGTAATAAATCATAAAATACGGTCTTAACAGAAGTTCGACCACGTTGCTTCATTTTTGATTGTACAAAGTGCCTTGTAACGAGTTTCGGCAAACTCTGAGCCTCTTTCACATTGTACAATATTCACCGATATTCCAAAATCATTTCCGCATCGTTCCATTTTCATTTATAATCTACACAAAAATGTACAATTACTACCAAAACTCCTCGTTAAATAATCATCGAGAATGGCGAACTTGTAAAAAGGAGCACAATACGGTATGTCAAAGTAAATTCACTGTAGCAGATCGATCGAAATTTTCCGAGGCGTCGGGGCGCGATTAGAGGTAGAGCGATGGGTGGTTGGAACTTTTGATCAGGATTGCAACGTTAGTAAGTCGGGTCCAGGGCGAGGGAAATTGAGAGGCTGGGAAGATGGGGAAGTTGGTAAGGAAGATAGATGAGTGGTAGAAAAACAATGCAGGGCCGCGAGTGAATAGACAGAAATCGGAGACCGAGGGCGAAAGAAAATCCGTAGAAACGAGAAGGTGGAAGAGAGAGAGAGAGAGAATAGGGGTAGCAAGCCACTATGGGGGTGGGAGAGGATGGGGGAAAAAGGTCGATAGAGTTTTCCGCGTGTACAGGTTGGAAAAAGCGATCGTACGCGCCTATCGTCTCGCTTAATGACCGGAACACACTCACCCTCCACCGAAATTAAACCGTGTTTTCTAGTTACTTAGAAGAAGGTCTTTCGATTCTAGGAGGACCGTTTTTCTAGAGTGAAAGTTGAAGGGATGCAGAAGTCGTTGGAACATGCGCGATGATACTACTTTCCCCTTTCCTCGGTGTCAAGAGCGAGGTTGCCGGGTTTATTTACCATGAATTATGTCACTCGATGTCACCGGGAAATATATAGAGACTGACGGAGGTCGGAAACCGGAGACACGATGCTCCATGACCTGAATGACCCCCTCGAACTGTCCACAAACGCCTGGAAAGTAACGGCCATGAGCAAGTCTGAGGCTAGTTGGCATGAGCTGCTCGCGTGAGCGCTGAGAATACACTGGACTGACTGCACGGTCGTTCAAATAGGGAGGTTTCCACCCTCTACGAGTGGTTCATAAATTATTCTATAATAGAGTGGAAATGAGAAACATTAAGAAAGGTTCGTTAAGATAAATTCAGGTATGAAAGAATATGTTTTACATTTAATGTATGAAGAGTGTTGTAGAAGAATTTTTGTTTACAGTTAACGTATGAATGTATCTTCGATATTTCTCGTTTCGCGAACGTAAATCGTGCCTCCATGAATAAGATACATAGAAGATGGCGCTGCAGAATGTATCCTGCTTATTTTTACGTTTGACTGATATTTATTATTCCACGCTACATCCCCGGGTTTGATGTACCCTCTTTTATGTTTCTCTTGCATTTGATTTGAAATAAAGTTTTTATTTCCCTTTGACACAAGTACGATATCGACTTTCGAACAAATTGCTATTCCATGCACAAGTTCCGCGAAGTTCAAACGTTATACCACTTTCCAGCTGAAAAATATGAAATGTAAAGACGTGTTTATAAAAGGAAGACGATTGTGTTGCTACGTGTGTATATCTATACGTGCAAAAGAAACACATCGAATTCGTATAAAGCATTTTATAATGGCTGGTGTAAACAATTGTATAATTATTCTCACGATTAGCGCTTTAAATTACGTAGTATAAGAAGAACAGCGAACCTTCTGGAATAATAAAGAATAACCTCCTCTTGGAAACTATGGAGTTTTTTATTCAATAAGGAACAAAGAGAGAACTTCGTCGGAGCTCATTAAACTTATTCATTGCTGGACGATGGATTTCTGTGCAAATTAAAATTCTACACCTTTTCCCCCAGATAGTGGAAAATAGTTTTTAATTGGAAATACATTTTCCCAACCGGGAAAATCTATTAGACCTTCGTTATTAATTAGAGTCTATTTTATTTCTTCAATGAGCTTTATAATTTTTAGCACCTTTATAATTTCAATATTAGTAAAATAAAAAATTGATAGTCGGATCGGCGATGGAAAATGCAGTGTTAGCCCTCGCAAGGTAAGGTCTAACAACACATACAGTCGGTCACAAAAATATTGGGACAAAATTGCAATAGATCGGAATCGTAGAAAAAATACTAAAGGTTGCATTTCACAACTTTTTTATGTGGGCCTATATTGAAAATTTAAAAAATACGTTTTGTAGATCTGTGTGAATTAAACATATTCTGAAAATTTCGTCAAAATCGGTCGACGTTGCAATGAGCTATAAACGTTTAGAGATGATGAAAATTGCAATTGTTCACGATTTTCGGCCTGCAACTGCAATAAATCAATTCTTACATCTTTCAATGCATGCCGTTTTTTCCCGCATCAACCGATTTCGATGAAACTTTCACAGTGCATATAATTGACACAGATCTACAAAATGTACTTTTTAAATTTTCAATATAGGCCCACACAAAAAAGTAGAAAATGCAACTTTTAGTATTTTTTCTACAATTCCAATCTATTACAATTTTGGAAAAAATTTCATTTCACATCCTGCAGCAAACTAATTACTTCTTGCTTTCCAAAAAAGTTCAAATCGCATGGTTCAATATGAAAAAAGTTATCGTCTTTTTAAGAGTGTCCCAATATTTTTGTGGCTGACTGTAATACACTCCTCAAAAGAATGAAGGGATCACTTGTGCGAACCCGAAAAATTGGTCCCACTTTACGTGATCATAACTCCGTCAAAAATTGCCTTCTCGATATCGTTCAATAATGGGTTGGAACCCTGAAATCTCTAGTTTCCGATGCTCTGTTTCAAATTGTAGCTATGTTGGTTTTTTACAAAGTTATAGCGAGATGAAGACAACATTGACGGTTAACAAAAATTTTGTGCAACTTTGGAACATCACACGGGAACAACAAATATTTTTGATAAATCGCGTTAATATCATTTGGAAGGGCTATCTTTCCTGTGTAAATTGCGGGGTTGTTGAATGTCGTGCGATTTTTTTTATTCGAGTTATTCATAATTGAAGTAAATATGGGCTTTTTAACTTTAACCGGCTCCAGAAAGCGAAAAAATTATCGTAGAATCTTGTGCAGAAAAGCTATAGAAAAAGTGTTTCTTTCTCTTCACGGCACTCCCTTTGTTTTTTCAATTTCATTAACATTTCGATATACCAGGTGTTCCTGAAAATATGCTTAAAAAATGCACAATTTCGATTTTTCCTTTAACTCGCTATATCTCGACGTAGACCGTGACTAGAGGTTTCAGGCTTTCAAACCATTGTTTAACGATATCGATACGGCAATTTTTGACGGAGTTATAATCACGTGAAGTGGGACCAATTTTTCAGGTTCGCACAAGTGATCCCTTAATTCTTTTGAGGAGTGTAGTAGGGTGGTGTTTCTTAGACCCGGACAAATAAATTTCATAAGTAGCATCGTTTTTCCTAAATTTGGGATAAAGAATAACACAGGATAAGAAGTAAACAAACAGATTTAATTTTATTCATATAAAAATTCTTTTAAAGAATTTGAAGCTGTGGTCTCTGAAACCCCACATTACCTTGCGAAGATTAAAATAAAGATAACAGCAGGTAAAATTTGTATTTTCCAGGAAGATCCACGCGCGCGCGCGGTCCACCGGAAAACAAAAATTGAAGAATAATTCCGCAGCATTGAACGGGGCATCAGTTTCACGGGGCAGAAAGACGAGAGACACGGTTGAAATCACGGAAATAAAACGGAAAACGGAAGTCGATGGACGGTCACGGTGTCACGGTGCGACTCGGTGCGGTGCGGGGTGGAAAAACTCGCGCTAACGAATCGTAAAACTCGATATCCAGGACAGGCTCTCGCTCTCGCTGTGTACGGGGAATTAACCCGCGTTTCTGACCGGCCGGAAAAGAAGCCGAGAGAGGGTAGCTTCCACCCTTGCGAGAAGGGATGGCACAGCGGACAAGGATAAGGATCGCGGAAAGTTCGTTTTATTTACGTCCAGACGACGGCGGGTGCCCCGACGAGGAAAAACAGCCCGACGGCCACCTGGAACAACTCACCTGCCGTAAAAACGTTCAGCCAGGAGAAACGTCCGGAACCGAACACGAATACGGACGACGCGTCGCTTTTATTTCCCATTGTGGATCCTCTCCTCTCTCGTTTTGTCCCTCGTAATCTCGCAGATTTGCGAATTATGGCAAATTCCGACGAATTTCCAACCAACGGCCGAGCCGGTTTTCCAAATTGTTTAACCGATTATTTTTAAAAGGTCATTCGAATGTCATAATATACCACATAACAAAGAATTCCCTCGACCGACATACTCCATCCCCAGAAGCATAAGAGGGGAGGGAGAAAACCGATCGAAGAAGAGGTGCAGACCGTGCACAAGAAACTGGGACAAATTTGCCGCTCATAAATCCCGTTGTCCTGTAAAAAATTGTCGGTTCCATCGACGTTCGTCGACTGGCGTGCCCGGCATAGCGTGGGAGTAAAATTAATGCGTGCCTCTTACCGGGGAAAAAGTCGGTTTCATACTCCTGAGAGGTTTTTTGCTGGAGCCGCGAAACAAAGCGTGCCGGACGAAAGTCAGCAGGAAAAAAGGGCCGGAGGGAAGAAATCCTCACTCCTAGCCCGGTCTCGATCGCCTAAGCGAGAGAGTAGGAGCTCGAATTATCCTTGAGACACCCTTGCATCTCCCGCAGGACGAGAAACCGCGAAAACTAAATCCTGGACGGGCGCAGAGGAAAATTAATGCATGGGCCTGGCGCCCGCAACATTAAAAAAACCGAGTCCCATAATCTTGAGAGGTTTCTTACGACGGGGAATCTTTCTTATGGGGTTGGAGGATGCTGGATGGGAAGGGAATGAAAGGAGTCAATGGACCTAGCCGAAAAACTTCTGTTCTTTGCGAATCGACCCTCATTGATACTAAACCATCAATTACCCCTGGCAACTGGCGCTTCAAGCTAGCATCCCTCCATAAACTTGCCGTGCCTACCGACACCCATGCTCCGCACCTCACACCACGTACTGCAACCCTTCGAACAACCAGTCGCTACTCGAGTGTGTTCTACTCTGTTCGATCTCTTCCCGAACTTCTTGCGCCGACTCTTCGCTTTCTTGTTTGACTTTCTTTCTCTCTTTGCCATCTGGAACGATCCGAGAGGGTAGTTGTGTCTATTGAAGAGATTCTAAGGGTCGCGATAGTTGTAGAAAGTGAGGGAGAGGTAGATAAAAATTTTGGCAGTGGTAGTTTCGGCTCTTCTCTTTCGGTGTTGTTTGACTTTATTTCTTCGTCGTCTGGCTGGATCTTTCGGGCATGCAAAAGTTAAAGATGTTGTGGGTACCGAGAAGAATGGAATGTAAAATTTTTAAAAAATTGAAGAGATAGTTGTTTATTGGCCTTAGGACCGAAATATTTTTTGAAAAATTCCTACTAGTGAATTCGAGGTCCCAGTGTAAAATAGAGGGTGCTAGGACAGTTTCGCGAATAATTGGACGAGAAGATCGTTATGCAAGATCCGTCCTCCTCGCCCCTAACCGGTTGGGCAGACTTTAATCATAAAAGCGGTCGGGCCGACAGACTTCGGACAAATCTCTGTTAGCCATCGACAGGGGAGCGAACGACAGGCGTAAAAGCTCCGCCTTGATCCGGACATAATCGGCTCGTAAAAAGGGGCGAAGGAACAACCGGTTTGTCGTCCGATATCAATGATTATTTTACGAGCCCGGGGACCGGTCCAGGCTTTTCCTTATTGCCGGCTATTTTTATTTGATACCCGAGATCAGCGCTGTCCCACGTGTACGAGCCACCCTTGCTGAAACTTTAGAGCAACCACCCTTCTTACAAACCGACGAAATGTCCGTCCAAAAAGCGTACATTCTTAGATCAATTTTTAAGAGCGCTTTTGTCAAATCAAAAAATTGTATACATTTCGAATAGTCGCTTCGCTTTTCCAGATCCGATATATTATTTTGCTGCGATTTGGATCGTTAAAATCCTCGTCGACGAGATGACGCGCGACGCGGAGGAATAAATTTTCCCGGGAAGCGACTCGCGTCGTAAACGACGTAATGTTCCGCCGTTCTCGAATATTCAACGTCAAATATCGGGATTGTTTGTTATTTAATGGTGTGCGCGGCACTGTTTTATGAATTACCGAAAGCGAGAAGTTTTTCACGGTTTTGTTTTTGCGCTCTCGGTCGCGCTCTTTTATTGCTTCGGTCGCGGGACCGATGCGGTTGCTTTTACAAGCGTGTATGCTCGTTTTGACGCGCGGACGAGTATCTTGTACTCTGACAAAACAAAAAAAAACACGGTTGTTTTGTGCTCGGTGACGTTTGAAACATCGCGACTGGAAACTGTGGTGTAATGACGCAAAACCAACACATTGTTTCGAAAAATTCTTATTCGCTGTTGTAGTTCGATAGAATCGTTTTCAAGACGATTCTCGTCGTTTGCGTAAAGAATGAACCTGCGATTTCGAATTCTTACGATTTCTTCTCGGTTTGGAGAAAAATACGGAGAATTATGAGAAATCTGAGCCGGACCGTAATTCAAGCTTTACGTTACCAGGGATGAAAGCAGATCATCGCTGGACTGCAGACTTACCTGGAACAAGAAGAAAAATATTATTATAGAAAATATTATTATTATTAATAAAAGAACGTACTGAAATGCTAAGAATGGGTCGTGGAAAGAAACTAAGTGAATGTGAAATACATACGTTATTGAAGTTAAAGAAAGAACAATATTGAATTACACAAATATCAAAAGTTCTAAATAGAAGCCGAAATGATATTATGAGCACATTAAAAAATCTTGAAAATTACGGTAAAAGAAGAGTTCTGGGCGCCAACAAAGTTGAACTGCCCGTGAAAAACGTGCAATATTGAGAACAGCATCAAATTCGAGGATGACTGCGGGACATAATCCTGAAAGTGTTGGCGGAAACACTAACGGAAAGAATGTACGTTGTGTTTTATAAAAATGCAAGCACGTAGCACGAAGAGAATTGAAGAAGACACCTTTTGGTTAAAGGAGGAGCATAGAGCGTTTCGCCCACAATTTGCCCAAGAGCATATAAATATCAGGACAAAGCGACGAAGAGTCAATATTTACTGACGAAAAAAATATAGTATTCCATTTTTAAAAATATTATTATATATTATTATTATTAAATAACAGAACATTGTTCTCGAATTTTTTGGAAGTGGTCACTCGAAAGATTGCTTGCAAACCCCACCCCAAAAAATAAAATTATTTTTTCTGACCTTAATAATTTGATCACAATTGTCAAAAAAATATATGATATGAAGAAGGCAAGTTCGAGTATTCTCGTTTTTTTCATCTGAATACCTTAATTAACAACCGAGAAAAAAAATGATAAAGGTATTTACTCTCGTATCATCCATATATGAAGGGTTAACGACTTAAAATTTTAGGGGATTATCTTTCAACTTAAAACCATTGTTTTCCACACAATTATCAATAAAAATTGTGGCCGGGGCCGCTGGACCATCCTTATCCCGCTAGACAGAATATATTTAATTAACATAGATCTACAAAACGTGTTTTTTAAATTTTCGTCATAGGCCCACATAAAAAAGTTGTGAAATGCAACTTTTAGTATTTTTTCTACAATTTCGATCTATTGAAATTTTTGAAAAAATTTCTTTTCACTTCCTGTAGTAAATAGTTCAATAGTTCAAATCATATAGTAATATAGTACAATGTTTAAAAAGTTATCATCTTTTTTAGAGCGTCTGAATATTAATTCGAGTCACTGTATACATATAGTTATAAGTACATACAGTATACAGGGTGGGACACTATAAACAGGTCAACTGAATAATTGCTTGGTTTCGAGGGGGAATTAATCTGACGTTAGTAGCTTTTTTCTAGATCGACGCGTAAAGGACATATGAAGGTCAACTTCATTTTTTTAAATGGAATGAGGTATTTTTTAATACAGCAATCGATGCAGCTGGACATTCGTTATAAAAAAGTACTATGTACAGTGGGTAACGAAAGTATTCGAACGCCCTTTAAAACAGAATAACTTTTTTATAATTGTACCAAACGACCTCATTTTTTATAATCAATTAGGAGCATTGGTTTATGAAATGATATGCAGACAAGATTTTCCAAAAAATTATAATTTACAGAACTAACGGTTTTCGAGAAAATTGAGAAAACGTTAATTTTAAACTCATTTTGCTCGAATATCTTCTAAACTACTTATCCCGTCGAATATCTGTTTGACAAAACCTGTAGATTTTCATATTCCGCATCTTTTATGTCATATTACTTTTTCTCGTAAAACCAACGGTTTTCGAGAAAATTGAGAAAACGTTAATTTTAAACTAATTTTGCTCGAATATCTTCTAAACTACTAATCCCATCGAATTTTTGTTTGACGAAACCTGTAGATTTTCATAGTCCGCATCTTTTATGTCATATTACTTTTCCTCGTAAAACCAACGGTTTTCGAGAAAAGTGAGAAAACGTTAATTTTAAACTCATTTTGCTCGAATATCTTCTAAACTACTAATCCCATCGAATTTTCTAACGAAACCTGTAGATTTCCATATTCCGCATCTTTTATGTCATATTACTTTTTCTCGTAAAACCAACGGTTTTCGAGAAAATTGAGAAAACGTTAATTTTAAACTCATTTTGCTCGAATATCTTCTAAACTACTAATCCCTTCAAATTTCTGTTTGACAAAACCTGTAGATTTTCACATTTGTAGATCTGTCTTAATTATACATATGCTGGAAATTTCACCGAAATCGATTAACATACGCATGAGCTACAATTGGCTACAAGCGATTAAAAATGTTGAAAATCGTAGTTTTACACGATTTTTGACCAGTTTCTGCTTAAAATCCACAAAATCGTACATCTTTCGATGCGTGTCGCTTTTTCCTGCGTCATCCGATTTAGATGAAATTTTCAGCGTGTATATAACTAACATAAATCTACAAAACATATATTTTTAATTTTCTTTAATAGGGCCCTAATAAAACAGTTTAAAAAATCCCTTTTTTATTTTTGCATGTAAATGTAAATTTCATAACCCAATGCTTCTAATTGATTATAAAAAATCAGGTCGTTTGGTACAATTACAAAAAAATGATTCTGTTTTAAAGGGCGTTCGAATAGTTTCGATACCCACTGTATGTTGAAAAGTTAGTAGTTCAGGAGATATTTCAATTTAAATAACTCTAAAACACCATTACTGTCGTACTAAGACGTTACACAAGTAAGTAAACGCCTAACGTATTTGTAGTATGACAGTAATGGTGTTTTAGAGTTATTTAAATGGAAATATCTCCTGAACTACTAACTTTTCGACATACATAGGTAAGTACTTTTTTATAACGAACGTCTAGCTGCATCGATTGATGTATTCAAAAATACCTCATTCCATAAAAAAAATGAAGTTGACCTTCATATGTCCTTTACGCGTCCACCTACAAACAGCTACTAACATCAGGTTAATGCCACCTCGAAACCAAGCGATTTCCATCCGATGCATGTTTTCCTAACACCAATAGCAGCCAAGTTATTCAGGTGACCTGTTTTTATGAGGAAATCAGTTCGCAGCTGTTACTACGATAATTATAGCTCGTGGTAAATATTTGTGTATAATCCACTGTCTTGGGCAGTAGAATGCAGGAGATAACGACGCCTCGAGTGTTCGGTGATTAAAATGGCGGCATTCTATGGGATATTATATAATAGTTGGAGTGCCGGGTGAATATAAGGGTAAACTAGAGGGCTATGTTGCTCGCTCGCTTCGCTCGCTCGCGAGTAGGGTTGTTTTTGCTCGCTCGCTTCGCGAGCTCGCGGGTAGGACTGCTCTTGCGAGAGGGTTAGTGATACGCATGGCTAGTAGGGCCTACTGCTATTAATGTTTTTTATTTGGTGTGTGACTCTCCAAGAGTCACACAAAGAACTTCCCGATTCGTTACTCCTTCGCCAACATCGCTAACATCGTTTTTTTTTGTACTTTCATCGATATTCTCCCAAAATGTATTCTTGGGAGTAGAGATGATTAAAAAAATGAAGAAAAAATTTTTTATGTAATTGCGTTTGGTTCTTTGGTGCAAAATTTTCGTCCTCCCTTATAAATTGCATTGTAGAATCAACTCTTTTCGAAAAAAACTAAAAATCTAAAAAACTACTTGACCAATATGGACCAAAATCTAATCAGCTCTAAGTTACGACGGGGCACTTCGATTGCATCATTCATCATCCTGATCGCGTTGTTACTTTTTCTGAAAACGTTAACGAAAAATTTGATACCATACAAACGGACATACGCACACACACACACACATACAAACAAACAAACATTTTGATAAAAATAGTCTAAAATGACTCCAATGACCATGGAACGTGAAGATCTGCTAAAAAATCGATTTTCGATTTTCGGAGTAATTACAGTAACTTCCCTATGAATCGGGAAGTTAATAATTATAGGAAAGTAATAGGATCCCGGCGGCGTCTTCTCGCAGTTTATTAACAGGCTGTATCTGCTTCGTCAACGCTTCATCAGCTTATTTTCAGCAGGCGCCCGCGCCCTCCGCTCAATTTTCTAAAACAAACCGCGTCCCAAGCAACCGATTCATTACTCCATCGCTTATCCATTATCCCCGATGCTTCAAACTTTCCACGAACTTTCATTCATCCGGCCGACATCGACCTTCGTGAACCTAACGCGGCCCCTTACAACGAAGAAACATCCCCCTGTTGAACCGCATTCATAAATCATCCCGCTACTTCCATTAACGTAACAAAAAGTATAAACATCCTTCGATAGCTACCGACACGTTTATCCATTCTTAACCGGCGGGACCTGTTACGTGGATCGGTTGCAAACTTGTTATTTTATCTGTTTAAAAAGATGAGCTACGAAATGTGAAAGTCGTGGCAATAGATTATGCGATACATTTTGAAACTACTGTGTTGCTTTTATTTTTTGAACTTATTTCTAGTTTCATCTGGCGAGCCGGATGGAAACGCTACCTCTCGATGTTTCGCAACAAGAGGATTCTACAAGTGCATACAAGGATTGGAACAGTCCTCGAATGCCAAGCGCACTTGACAATAAATTCTGGAAATGCGGTGTCAAGGAGATAAAAAATTGGTACTGAAAATTTCTGCCAGCATGCTAGTAATTTTGCGCGATTAATATTGACCGACGCACAGTGTGACGAATGGCCTTTTTAGCTGACAAACTTAACTTTCAAATAAACAAAAACTAACTGTGCCAATATAATCTAAAATTATAATCATGTATTAAAACCCTTGAATATTAAAACTTAAAACTCTTTTGCTGTATGTTTACAGAGCGTGTAAACTTCCCCTAAAAGACGGACGCCTAACCTATAAATGAATGGGCACAATTCCATACGCGCTAGAAATATGTTAAAATGTACTAAGGAGTATTTAAATTTCCTATATATGATGGATATAGCATCTCTTTTCACTTTAGTAATTCCAAATTATCGATAACTTTTCTCTATTTTTGTAAATTAAGTGTCAAAGATGTTACTTATATTTCCACAGAAACGTCCATGTTACTCCTCTTCGTTAATGAATTAGTATATGCCCCACGTCGCCCCACGCGATGACTTTTACATATAATAAAGTAGAGATTCTCTACTTTATTTTAATATTAAAATTGGCACGCAGAACGTTGCAGAACTATACTAATTTTTACAATGAAGTTACGTCGTTTTACGTTCACGCTCGTGACAATCACGGGCCGGGCGTTCCGAACGCAACCGATGCCATCGTCATTTAGCGGTTTGTTTAGTCTACTCGTTGAAACATATAGATTGGTCTCGTTCATTGTATATTAAAGGACTAAACAATGATAATATTCTCAAGTTTTCCGCTGAACTTTCTTCCTATGAAAATTCGTTTCTTCAATCTCAGAGCGATCAGAGTACAGTATACATCTCCCTTGCGTTTTGTCGTATATCTTTCAGTTTCGTTACTTTTGTTATTGTTATTTGTTATTGTTATTATTACTGTGTGTATGTTATGTTATCACATTATACCTGAAAATGTTATAACAAAATCTTCCAATATTTACTGCTTGTTATTAAGTTTGTTTTTTATTTTTATTTTGCTGTAAACCCAAAGTAAAATATTAATCGTAATACAAATACGTTTAGATACTGTTCTATTTACATTTTTTACAAGTTATTAGTTTAATAAAACAGTGAAATCGTAGCATTGCATTTAAATTAACCAGAAGTGGCTTCTTATTTATCACAAACATTGTGTATTAGTACTAAGTCATAAACAAATTCTTATAATTGGAAAATGTTCATACATGCAACCGAGCGTTTCTATTTAATACTTTGATTTTGATCTTTGTTATTTCTTTTGTTTTATTTATATTTTTATTGAAATAATAATAATATGAAGCAGAGTTGTTATTTATGAATTGAAACCTTATAATAAACCATAGAATAATTCTTTCCCGTTGGAATATGTCTGAATCTTCAAAAAGTAAATTAGTAAATTATATTTACATTTCTTTTGTCCATAATTAAAAATGACGTCTTCTCTGATAATATCTACTATTTGTTAAATCATTCTGTGTTACATAGATCCATTACTAACTTTGTTGCATTTTATATTTAATTATAAATCACTTAAAACATATTGTTTGATTAACAAAAACCAAGTAAATGTTGTAAAAAGTTAACAATTATCCATATTTTATACAACTGTAAACATATTAATTGATAAATGGACCATTTATTTTGAAAGTGGTGTAAGTCCATTTTCTCTCATTTTTTTTTTAATTTTATTTACATTAAATTAAGCATGAATTACGTGTTATCTCATTTTTTTCAAAAATGGACTTACACCACTTTCAAAATAAACGGTCCAAATATAGAAAAATAGGCGATTTATAATTTTGTCCAGCTAAAAAGGCCATTCGTCACACTGTGCGACATACAATTCGATCTTTTCCCTTTTCCGTAGCAAGAATTGCCACAGATAATTTGTTCAGTGGTCGATCAATTTTACAACGAAAACCACCGTCAGCCATTCTCATCCACCGGGAAACGGTACGCTCAGACTCTTCGTATTAAAGAGGCGGATGTCAAATATTTACACAGCGAAAAGCTCGCGTTACACATATAATTAAGGTCGGCGGAGAGTGCGGTTTAATTGCAACCAGTTTAATTGCGGAGTGCTAGGCCGTGTGGATACGATGGATTAAACAAAGTGAAGAGACGGAAGAATCAAAGGGTTAAAAATGTGGTGAAGTAAAAAGCACCGGTGATGCGGCGAAGACGAGAGGGAGAAGCGGATGATTGTTGTAAAGGGATAGTTGGAAGCCTGTGGCTAACAAAAAACAAGAGCAGAAGGTGAGAGAGAGGGGGAGGGGGAAAAGTCAGTGGCGTAGAGTGCAGAGAAAGTAAAGCCGGTGAAGTCACAAAGAAGAGGAAGTACATGGTAGCCATCGCAAAGCGGGCCAAAGGGTTATACTAGAAACTGAAAGGAGCCTGGAAAAGGGGATCAAAGAATGCGGAAAAATGATTAAATGGAATGTTATGCGGGAGATGTAATCAGGTGATTAATAGTTACATTTTTCTGTGATCCGTTTCAGCGAACAATTTTGTCAAAGAATTTGATACGGCCTTTGATAGACTTCATCCTAATTTATTTCTACGGTGAAGAAGAATTTCTGGGAAGAGGAAGAGGAGGTATCTCTGGGAGTTCTAGAATCGAGACAGATTTCGATCGTTTTTCTAATCACCGATCCTAACCGCAATCCTGGCGGAACCACGTGTTTCACGAAACACATTCCTCGGCCGTCGGAATCCTCTTTTCCGTGGAAATCGGGTCCGAGGTTCCTTGGGTGCGGGCGGTTTTTCTTCCCTGGAATCGAACTATTCTCATCCCGCGGAGGATTTGTTCGGCACTCGTGAACCACCCCTCGGCTCTTTCACCCCTCACCCTTAGCCTAGGCCAGTGACCAATGTCAACCGGACGAAAACGGCAGCAGAGGAAACTTCTGGGGACGAGGAGCCGAGGAATTCGGGGGATACGTAGCGCCTCGAGTGGAGCCAGCACGTGTGATAACTTTTCCAGTTATCACCAGATGTTGGTCGCAATTTATTTTCCTCTTTGCGCGGCACCCACACCCGCACGCCCGCCCCTGACCCTCTATATCCGACGACCATAGTTTCTCTGTCGCAGAACTCTCCGCAGCTTCACGTCCATTTTTCGTTTCGAGCCGGTCCTCTACAGCTGCGCTACCGTTCCTCGTCATTAGGTATTTTAACAATTTTAGTGTCGACCCTCTTCTAGTAGAATTTCAACAAATTATTCTCTGCTGCGTTTCGAATCAGTCGTTCTGCGGAATTAATGTCCCCGGGAGTTTCAATTCATTTTGATGCTGGGCCGAGGACCTTGTCTCCTACAGTAATTTATTTTGTACAACGGGTCGGTAGATTTTGTGCTAAACAATTTATTTGAATCTTCTTATTTTCATAAACTAATATTCTATGAAACCATCGCTGTCAGTACCCTAGAATTCCAAAATCTGATTTCCCAGGTTCTCCAGGATTCTCCCCCTCCTCCCTTTAACTTCCCCTACCTCTGTCATGTTTGTACGTTTCAGATCATCCGTATCTTACTTTCAGTTTCACCAGTTTTCTCTGCCGACCCCCTTTGACTCTCACCCTTCCTCGCATTTTTCTACCCCTTTGTGCGACCGTTTTTCCCTCTCCATCCCCATCCTCTTCAACCCCCGGAGTTGCACCCTCAAACTCGCCTACACCAACCACCGACCCCCTAACCCCCTCTCCCTTATATTTTTCGTGTTCCCCGGTTCATCCCCGCCCATCCCTCTCGAGTTTTTCCGTCTCTCAGCCGAGTTTCTGGATGCCAGAGTCTCTCTCGAGCTCTCTGAACCCAGTTTTTCGCTTTCGCTAGAAGAAACTCTCCTCGACTCTGTGTCTACGAGCTACCCTTCCCCTCTCTCTCTTACGTTATAGATATGTATTAAGAACGATGTAAGCGGCGAGCTGCTGCTGTACTGCTTGCTTGCTTCTTCTTCTTCTCCTTTATGCCCGGGTTTTACGTCCCCTATGGAAGACGGGGTGAATCTGGGAGGTTGAACGTTTACCAGGAAGCGCGAAACGGATTTTTCTTGCCTCGAGGACCCCTCTGAAATAATTCGCGAGTACGAACGCTACGCGGATACCCTCTGTCTCCTGCTTTGTGCCTACCATAAATTGTCCCTGTGTCGTTTCGCTTACTGTTTTCAGCGGACATTGTCCTGATCCAGACTTTATTATCTTTTCTCTTTTATTTCTCAAGCAGATTCAATCTTTGACGAGACTCGTTTCAAACAAAAGTTGGCTATTGTTGCTTGATGCATTTGATTTCGAGCATGTCTGTAAATTGTCTGGTGCACTAGAGATAATGAAACTAGAGATAATAAACTCCTCAAAAGAATTAAGGGATCACTTGTGCGAATCCGAAAAATTGGTCCCACTTTACGTGATCATAACTCCGTCAAAAATTTCCGTATCGATATCGTTAAAGAATGGTTTGAAACCTCTAGTTTCAGAAGCTCTGTTTCAAATTGTAGCTATGTTGATTTTTTACAAGGTTATACCGAGATGAGGACAACGTTGACGGTTAACAAAAATTTTGTGCTACTTTGGAACATCACACGGGAGCAACAAATTTTTTTGATAAATCGCGTTAATATCATTTGGGAGGGCTATCTTTCCTGTGTAAATTGTGTGGTTGTTGAATATTGTGCGAATTTTTTATTCGAGTTATTCAACATTGAAGTAAATATGGGCTTTTTAACTTTAACCAGCTTCAGAAAGCGACAAAATTATCGTAGAATCTTGTGCAAAAAAGCAATAGAAAGAGCGTTTCTTTCTCTTCAAGGTACTCCTTTTGTTTTTCCAATTTCATTAACATACGGCAATTTTTGACGGAGTTATGATCACGTAAAGTGGGACCAATTTTTCGGGTTCGCACAAGTGATCCCTTAATTCTTTTGAGGAGTGTAGTTGGTAAATTGTTTGAGCGTTCGCGTATATATTAGAAGATAAGCTTCAGCTCTGCAGACAAATTAAAACGCGGTCTTCGTCGCGTCGGGGATCGGAACCGCGGTAATGTCGAGCTTCAAAGGTCCCAGTTTATTGAATGTTTAATTCAGCGGTGGCGCTATGGTTCCAGTTTCCTGGCCGCGTTTCATGGGGCCGCGGTTATTTCCGCGATTTAGCATTCGTTCGCTGGTAACATTGCGCGCAACCGAATTTCGCTAAACTTCCGGAACAACGCGTTTCGCTGCCATCGTCAAAGATGGAACATGAAAGGGAACAGGCTGGCCAGCCCGAAGCGTAAGTAATTTTAACCGGCGGTCTATGCCGCAAGAACGACGGAACACTTCCTTCCGTTGTATTTACTAGCGGGCATATTTCTGGCCTCTGGGTTGCCTATACATTGTCTCATTATGGGATTTCGTCGGGAAACATCAACGCGCTTCAAATTCCGTGATATACATTATCAACGCTTTTCGAGCACCGCGAAGAACTGAGATGATTAAGATAGAAATTAATTCAGTCACCTACGGTTTGCTTTTCATCAAATGAAAACAGCTGTTTGGACGCACAGTAAACATTCATTTACACACCCGAGGCCATTATTCACAAGTTTAAACAAGGAACCTGAAGTTTTAAAATCGTATCGACTTCCTGCGAGTTATTAAAGTTTAGACCGCGAGCTGAAGTATTTAATTTCTTGTTAAGCCACCCGCAAGCTCCGCATCTCCAATAAAAGTTCAAATAATGATGCTTAAATTTGTGCAACAATCTGAGTATCAGAAAATTAAGTTCAATTAAAACACGATTGAGGAATTCCAGACCATAGTAATTTTAGTGATGAAGACACGAGAGAGAAGGGGATGGTTAAATTATTTGAGATAACGCACACATTTCCCTCGTTACCTCGAGCAAGCGAATCTCTCTATTATATCATATAATTATTGTTGTTATAATTGCTCCAATTACACGAACGGAGAAGCGGTCTCTCGAAAATTCAGTGAACTCGCTCGGCTAATGTCGGCCGCGCTAGACCGCCGAAAAAGAGTAGGCTATCATTTTCCTTAAAAATATCCTTAGCGCCGGTGATGGGATTTTAATAGCGTATCGTCGCCTTAACGACGCTCCCCGGTAACTTCGTTAGCTTCGTTATTATCCTGATATCTTCTACGTCGCGTCGGCCAACTTTTCTTATTTTCCGTTCAACGTCCGACGTTATTGCGTTTTGTTCCCGCCATTAACACGGTTATTGTTACTTTCCTGTTTCCTATTCCCATCCGGTTTTTCCCGGCGACCGTAAATCCCCCTCCTCCCTCCCGCCCTCGTTCGTCTTCATAGATAACACCACTTTCGCAGCCAATAACTTTGCAGTTTTTAACCCCTAATCGCCGGTGAACGTATAATTTATATCCAGAACTCATAACGCGATCTCAATTCCAAATGGTTCAATCCTCCGGAAGAACGTGATTTTTGGGAATTTTTTATGGAAAAACTAGAGGGATCGTTTTCATAACAATTGGCTGATTTAGAAGTGCACATATTCAACTTGTGGTAATTTAATTTTTTTATTGCAAAATCATAAAAAACGACCGAATAACAGCCTTTTTTCAGATAATATTTTATAAACATTATAGCATTAGTCACAAAAAATTGCTTCAAGTTTTATCACCAAATCCAATCATAATAATAAAATAATAAATATAATAAAATAATATAATGAGTTTAAACTTTTGATCACAGAAAAAGAAATATCACGTTTAAATGAATTACCTATGCATAGCAATAATAATGAATGGAATATGTAGGTAACTTCACAATAATAAAGGTATGCCTATTTATACATATAATATAGACTATACCTATGAAGTAGATATTTATAAAATCTAGGTCACTAATTATCTCTCTGATCACAAAATCTATAACAAAAAATAAATTTTTACTTTAAACAGAAAAAAAGAGCGCAAAGCCGTTCAAAGCAGTTTGAAGCAGGAAATTTTTACATATTTGTGAAGTATAATAGTTGTGAAATCGAAATATATAGGAAGCTCAGAATGTTTTGAACCGAGATTGATAAAAGCTTATCTGAAGATATTAACGTCTATAAAACTTGATCCTAACTTAGTGTTTTATTATTACTACAAAACTAATAATTCGATGCCGTCCATATTCAAAATTTGAGGAAAGAACACAAAACAACGTTCTTGATTAAAGAAAGTCAGTAACTGATTGGGTCAGGTCTCGCGTGAGCTCTCCGATGAGCTCTCTGATGAGCTCTCTGCCATTCAAACATGATTCCTGCCTTTCATCGTGATAATATTAAATTCCCAGCACCTGTTCTTTACGCTATAGACACCTCTGAAGGGATTAGTAAAGCCAAATAAGGTGCAGAGTATAGTTGAATTTTCGACTTTTTTCCATAAGCGGCCGCACTGTGCGACATCTTAAAGCACAGCCCAATGGCTCTGCTGGATCTGCTGTATTAAAGTCGGGTTCCCGAAGGATTTGCGAAATTTATCTGGCGGATTCCATGGCCCAATCGACAGTCGGGTCGTCGATTTTTCTCGATTTTCCTCGATTTTTCAAGGCACCCTGGCTGTCGGTCATAAATTATACCACGGCAAATTGCGCAATAATGCAACAGCTTGGTTTCGAAAATGCCGCGCTATAAATCCGTGGCTTCGCGATCGATACGCGAAATTTCGAGGGGGTTGTTGGCAACGGGGAGAGGTGGATGCAAGAGAGTTCGGTCCCGGGAATGCATTTTGTAAATCATTCCCGGTGTGGTACGTTCGCCGTTTAATTCGTCCCGCGGAATCCGGAAACGCCGGTGCCCGATAAAGCTTCCGGCGAAGGAACCCGTGAAATTTGATTTTCGGGATGCCCGGAGATTATGGCAGCGAAACATTCTTGGCCAGATCCTGTAGGACTGTTGCGTTGCCATACGTAGCGATCGAGAGATGCATCGAGTTCCCGAGCTGTACAGAATCCTCTGCAATGTGCAGTCATTAAATTAAAAACCTTTTTTGGGAATTCGTCTAGATTTTGGAGAATTGCGGAATGCTACCGAAATGCATTTTATAGTATAGCGAAAACCTTGTTCATAGGTGGAGGACATACGCAATTCTATGGAACGTTGTACAGTGGCCGAAACAATAATAGGTTCATTAGCCGTGTCGCACAGTGGGGTATTTGGCTGAAAAACGGGAATAAAATATTGTAGCGTTATTTGTAGGCTTAGGGTCATAAAAAAGTAGGTCGTTGGATTCGACTTGACGCCAGCTATAACATTATGAAATAAAAAATGTATTCTAACATTTAAAAATTCAGAATATTTTTTATTTTTTGTAAAAACAATTTTTTATTCGAAATTTTTAATATAGAATTTTGTACATGTGTAAGTACTGTTCAACTTTTATTCGAAACATTTTGTCGTCAGATTATCCGAACTCTTGGAAAGTAGCGATAATGAAATGTTTTGAATACGATGTACAGAGTTCAGCTAGGTGTACAGGGGACTCACAGATTTCATTCTGTTATCTTCTAAATTAATATTGTTATTAATATTTGAACATTACCAATCATTCTGTAAGTTTTTTTTCGATTTCAAAACGACAGTCGCGACATTATATACGCATAAAGACGTAAAGACATTATATACAAATAAAAAATACTGCATTAAACACAACATTATGTCAACAAATTGAAGTGAACCAATCATTATTTCGGCCACTGTATAAACATAATGATTATTCAATTGTGACACGGTCTAATAAACGAAAATTAATGACTGCGGTACATGTCACCTCACGAGGATTCAATGAAGCCAATCACCTAAAAATTAACATTATAGAAATGATTTATGGCCTCAAATTAAAATAACAGCCTGCTGCTAAACCTCAAATATGATAGCATTTAATTAACGACGCGTAATTGTATAATGTATTGTATTTAAATGTGTAAGTGAACAATGGAGCCGTATTAATATTATTTTGTAGAATTAGTGGTTGTACAACGTTTCGTTTCATAATACTATTACTTTTGGGGTATCTGTCAATTGCACTAGGGTTTTCAATATATAACCAAAATTATTTTCTAAACATTCTAATGGAATTATAGGAAATTATACGAGTCAGCGTTAAAGTCGACTGAAATCGGAATTGAACGATTTTTCTGGGACGAGGGTGTCTCAAGGCCATGCGAGGAGAATCATTGTAGAACGAAGTGAGACGCGTTGAAAACGATTCGTCGGGAAGGAATAAATCGGCTCGAAAAGGACGACGGGAATAGAGAGGTGCATAAAAGTCGTCCTGCAGCCAGGCTGAATTATATGACACGCGAACACACTTCTCGTAAACGGTCCGCGACGCGTGTGCCGGCGCGGCGCGGCGCGGCGTGACGTACGATCCGAAAGCAATTTAATAAATTTCACGCGCTTGTCCGATGACAAGGTGTCACTGGCAAACGCGGACGATCGTTTAAAACCCTCGCGATCCACCAAGATCGCGGACGATCGAGTGCTCAATTTTGTCGTTAATCGTTTCAACGCGATTCTATCTCGATGGATGGATTCTATCTCGACCTTCTTTATCGGAACCTGTTCTGCTCGGAAAATCATGATTTACTTCTACCCTTTGTTCACTATATACATACTTTCCACATGTTAACTACTTTTCAATTCGTGCCTGAACAATTTGTTCTGTCAACGAGAGGAGGGTGAAAATAATTCTATTTCTTCGTCTGTGAATAGATCGAAAATTTTTAAGAATTCCTATGAAGATTAATGTGTGCATAATTCAACTTTTAAAAGTACGTATTTTAAAGTAAGTATATCGAGTCCACGTATGTATAATGCTAGGATTTATACAAAAACCGACCTTTTAAGAAACCGGTTTTCGGATTTTAACTTTTCCATGAAACCGGTTAAACCGGTTTCGAATTTTTACAGATAGAGAACAAGACATATTTACAACATACAATAGAAGTTTTCAATTTTTTTTATTTATAATAATTCAAAAATACAAGAAAGGATAACATAAGGTACATATACGTACATACATAAAATTATTAGAATAAAAAGTTAACAAAATAATACTCTTAAAATATCACAGAAATTAATTTAGAAATTAAATTAACAAATGTTTTACATTTATATAAATTATCATTCACTTCTTTCTTTGGACACAAAATTATCAGAAATAGAAAAAACTCGCTCACTTGCTACTGAACTGGGCTTAATTGTCTTTAAAGCATTAAATAATTGTATATTTAAATTTTTTGTTTTTCTATTTGTAGCCTCTGAGACCAAAAACTCCTTCTTTAATGTTTGAGGACTAGAGGAAGTCACTTCTTCAGATTCTTGCAGATATTTATTTATTGCTATTTCCATAGCATTTTTCATCATAGATATTTCTTGATTTTCTTCTTCGCTTACATTAAAATCATTATAGCGGATTAATATAATATATAAGTGTTATGTATAAATTTAAAACCGGTTTTTTTAACTGAAAAAATCGGTTACATAATTTTTTTGGAAACCAACAAACCCTATCTAATACAGGATTTCATTGGAATTTTTAAAATGCTCCGTTTTATTGAAATTTAACGGAGCAAGATTTTAGTGAATCTACCCTTTTCCGAGTTATTCCCGTGTACAGAAAGTTACCGGACTGTGAAATTCATATACTTATAACCTCTTTGATGTACCAGGAATCTGCATTTTATTAAAACTTTTCGAATGTTAATTTATATTGTACCATCATTTGACTGAACTTTGTCTGCGAATGGGAATATTCTTTATTAATTATTAGACAGCGAATTTTACGTACATGTAAAATGTCTATATTGTCATTTTTCATTTAAATTGCATTTTAAATGAAAATCAAGTCCGGTGTGCCCATCGAGTTTCGATCAATTCGTCCACATGCTGCATTCACCATAAAAATGCAGTTTACATTTCGGATGGGAATTTTTCGGTCTCGGGTGAATTCCATTTAAATTTCCCAACAGCTAGTGGCTGTTTCGCTACGGAATCGTTCAACGAGGATTGAGGTGTATCAGGGGAAAAATTCCGTTGTCGCGCCACGTAAAGGGTGAAATCTCCAAAGTGAAATGAGAAAGCGGCTAAGAAGGGTACAGCAGAGGTGGGCAGCCGTGGAAAATGGACCGGTCAGAGTCGCGACGCGTTGGAAATCGGCTGCGAAGTGCTCCTAGATTTTCCTTGTGACGGCGCGCGGCTCGGCGGTTCACACAATGGGCTAGAACGCGACGTGCAACCCAATTTCCCGGTCGAACCCGAACCCGGAACCCAAACCCGAACCCGAGAGCCCCGTTGTCTGCCTTTTGTTCGCCGTGCGAGCCCGTCCATCACTTAACGCGGCAAGTAAATAAACCGACATTAACGAAGTTATGAAAAGCGCGTGCTAACGAACCTGAATACGCCGGAAAAACGGGTCGCTGCGGACCCGACGGCTGTCCTGGCCATAATGAGGCTAACGAGCCGCAAAACCATCGAAAAATCAGCCCTCTTGTTCCACGCGTTTGCTCAATTTTTATTTTTATTCGCCGTTGAAGATTTACTTGAAATTTCTGTGTGTAATTGCTCCTCTTATCTAATAATTGCTCATTATCGTATCAAAACCGTGTCAGTTGCCATACTTACACTCCGGTACAAAAAGATAGCACATCATCTATTTCTCCTTATTTGGTACATTCAACTGAGGAAATGGAATATTTTAATATCGGTCAACATATTCTGACATGGCTGTAAGTACAATGTACTGAACATCATCCACCATATTTACTTCAATAGAATTTTGGAAATGATTTGTAAATATTGGGGCCCACACGTGGGACAAAATGATAGCATAAATAGCAGTTTTACATTTTGTGCAGAAGTTATTGAAGAGCAAACATTCATTGCAAAACGTAATTGATAAAATGGGTACCAGCTTCTTGTATGATTATTTAATAAAACAACATACTAATGTGTTAAGAATGGGTCGTGGGAAAAAACTAAGTGTATGTAAAGTACATGCGATATTGAAGTTAAAGGAAGAACAATCCTGAACATTACGGTAAAAAGAAGAGTTCTGGGCGTCCACAAAGTTTAACTGCCCGTGAAAAACGTGTAACATTGAGAACAGCATCAAATTCGACGATTTGTAAGAACAAATCGCTGAAAGTGTTGGCGTAAACACTAACGGAAAGAATGTACAACCCCTGGTAGAATGTTTCCGATCGGAGGCATTGATACGGATTTTAGAGGTAACATACACAATTTAGAAGTATAAAATATTACTTTATGGAGTTAAAACTGATGGGAAATGAAAAGGGGCTTATCGAAGAATGAAAAACAACAAAATAACATAAGCTCCATTTATTATAACAAAGAAACGAGAAATCTAACTGTATCACGCGATAGAGCAGACTTTTATCTTGAGAAACCACCCTTTAAAGTTTGCAACAATTCGCCC
This sequence comes from Lasioglossum pauxillum, assembly GCA_933228785.1. Classification (NCBI taxonomy): domain Eukaryota; kingdom Metazoa; phylum Arthropoda; class Insecta; order Hymenoptera; family Halictidae; genus Lasioglossum; species Lasioglossum pauxillum. Next base: position 23,678,991 of record OW121701.1, on the reverse strand, counting down.
GACATGAGTTGTCGCCAGTGACGGGATGCGGCACGGCGAACGGCCGTACTAATGGCGAGCGCCACTGGCGGCAACTCATGTCGGGTGAAGATATTTTGCTATTTGATTCGAAAAAACGTTGACGTTGCAAACTTTAAAGGGTGGTTCCTCAAGATAAAAGTCTGCTCTATCGCGTGATACAGTTAGATTTTATACCGGACCCTTATTTTTTAAGATAAATTGAAAAATATCCTCAACAATTGAGGCAAAAGTGGTGTCTCTCCGTCTTTAATAAACATGTTTAAACAATCATAATGTATTAATATTGGATATCACTGTATCGGGAATATCTACAAAATCTTTTGCTGCAAAGAACAATCCAATGTCTTGTATAATAACATCACAATATTTGTTTAAAGTTGAAAAATATGTTTTTTTTTCAAAATCAAGTTTCTAAAAAATTGTTCGTCTAGGGGAAAAATTAAGGAAAAATATAAAAGGACGAATGAATAGTGAACGCTATATTGAAATGATAAATGATCAACTAAATACTTATGCTGTAGCAATTGCTGCAAATTGCAATTGCTGCATTTTACAACAAGATAATGTCGGAGTCCACGCGGCGAAAGCGGTCAAGAAATACTTCTCTTCAAAAATTATTCGAATTTTGAAGCGGTCAGCAAGATCTCCAACCTCAACATTATTGAAAATTGTTGGGAACATCTTGCCAGTGCTGTGTACCAAAATGGCAGACAATTCCAAAATATAAACGATTTAAAGTAGAGCATTTTGGACGAATGCGAAAATATTAGGCAAAACAGTATTAAAAAATTGTATAAATATTTACCAAACCGTATAAAAAACTTGGATTTCTAATGTTTAATAAACAGAAATTACATTAATTTCAAATTGTGCCATTTTTTCGTCCCGGGGTGTATTGATACAAATTTTATGAATCTTTTAAAGCTCTTCCTCGCGATAAACGAATAAATTCCTTCGATCTAATTATGAGTTACGTCACAATTGAAATTCTACGATTTAGAAACATCTGATGCACATTTCCACTTCCCCGAGGTAGTAGCATTGCACAAAGAAAGTTAAGAAATATTACAAACTTGGACTTTTAAAAAGCAATTTAAAGAAATAGAAGTTAAATGAGATTTCCTTTCCAAGAGCAATGTCCTCTCGGTAAATTTAAATTGAAGAGAAATTGCTTCTAACTTTCGCAGATCGTTTAGAAATTGTATTATGAATGTTTCAACATTCTCTTTTAACCTTTCGAAGCACGAATATAACTGAAAAATTAAGATCCATAAAATACGGAGGGACGAATTTAACATAGAAATTGAAATTCCTAGAACACCGTCGATCTTCTCTTCGTAGCATAAAAATAGAAATGTTCGCAGTCCGTGTACGAGTAACTTTGCAAATAAAATGAAACAATTTTAAATTTCCACTTTCTCGAGGAAATAAAAAAATGATCGCGAGCTAAACAGAGGTAAAGACGTAATTGCTGAAGGTGGTACACAGGTGATGTCTATTAAAGAGCTGTTTTCTACGCGATTGAATTGTGAATTCGCCATCGGCTTGCCACTCGGTTACCACGAATATTGATTCGCCTCTGTGCAGAGGCTCGATCCGGAATTGCACTCGCGGGGAATGTGTCGGTCGTTGGTGTTCCGCAACGTGCTCGTTTCGAGTATAATTTTGCTTATTTACCGGTGGAGTGGCCGCGCGCAATTAAAAATCCACGAAAGCGTTTCTCGTTACGATTCCGCTGGCAGGAAGTCTCGAGTGTTTCCGAGACAAACACACTTATCGCGAATTACTCGATTGTAATTCACGCTGCGGCAAATTCACCGTGAAATATTGTTGCCGCTGGTTCGAGGGTTCCGCAAACACCGCGGGCAAAAATTTCGATCATCGCTAATTAGAATCTCCCATTGGAAACTCGCGATCATTGTTCGCAACAGAAACCTGACCGCACGATTTCCGCTTGCGGATGAATTGCTGGCTTTTGTTCCTCCTCGAATCGCATAAATGGTATAAAATAAATAACCTCTGATCTTCGGTAGTAAGCGAGTTTGTTCCTCGAAGCACGCCTTCGTGGATAAATATTACACCTTTTAATTGGGAATGATGTTGCAGCGAATGAACACGTCAGTTATGTTTCTCCGTGTCCTCGGAGCCATTCCTCCTCGTTCAGTTTTTAACTCGGTCGTTACTCCGATTTCTCATCGTCGCGTCGTCATCCGAGGTCCAGTCATTCGCCTACCGACTCTGCTCAATCGCCTCCGGTTCATTCGCTCGCTTACTCATTCTCTCATTCAAGCCACTATACAGCCACTCTCCTCGGCTTCGGGCTGCTTCGAACTGACTCTGGCCGGCGCGGCATCTCTCTGATGCAACATGCAAAGCAGATTAGTTTCAGATGCAAGATACCTGCACCTGTACAGGTGCAGAAACAGAGGCCTGCAATTAGCTCCACGGCCGGCGTTCCCCATCAGCCTCTCGCCCTTGCGGTCCGCCCGCGTAATTAGAAAAGTTTATTCGTCATAACTTAATTGATATTCCTGTTACACGCTCCTTGGCGTGCCGCGACAGCCAAGATTGCGTCGAACCACCCGCGAGTTTCTTTTCGCAATTTCAGCCGGCGTGATTTAGCGAATTCTCCGGTGCCTGTATTCTGAACGCGACCCATTTGTTATTTAGTTGACGTGGTTGAAATTATGACGACAGTTTCTCTCGAAACTATTCACATTCAAAGAGTTCATATACCGGCTATTTCACCTAACTGGACCACCTTGAATATCTTTGTTGTTTTTAAAGATACGTCAAATGTCTGAAGGACAAAGTTCAATGGTAAAATGAGACTCATACGATACCAACAAAATTTTGGTTTTTATGTGATTTTTTTTAGAGATTTGAAGGCCACAATAAATTTTCTAATTTATATTACAATTTAAAATCGACTCAATTTTAAAGTTTATATAAATTTACTCTATATTCAAATTTCTTATTTTAAATTATATAATAAATTTATTAATCTACACTCATAGTTAACTCTTATAAATTCAATAATAAATTCTCTAATTTATATTACACTTTGAAATTTCCTCAATTTTAAATTTATATAAATTTAATTTACATAACTTTTAATTATATAGATCTTATTTATAATTCATATAAATAAGCTAAATTAAGCTTTTAGATTCATACTCTAACTATAGAAAATATCTTTTACTTACAGTAGTGGACTAAAGAAGACGATAACTTTTTTAATATTGTACTATACGATTTGAACTTTTTGGGGAAGTTAGACCAATTAGTTTACTAAAGGATGTTAAAAAAATTTTTTTCAAAAATTGCAAGTGATCGGAATTGTTGAAAAAATATTAAAAGTTGAATTTTTAACTTTTGTATGTGGGCCCATATTGAAAATTTAAAAAATATGTTTTGTAGATCTGTGTCAATTAAACATATTCCGAAAATTTCGTTAAAATAGGTCGACGTTGCAATAAGCTACAAACGTTTAAAGATGGATTTTCAAAATTGCAGATTTTCACGATTTATTGCCGAAAATTCAACTTTTAGTATTTTTTCAACATTTTCGATCAATTGCAATTTCTGAAAAAATTTCTTGTCACATTCTTTGGGAAACTAATTGCTCTAGCTTCCCAAAAAAGTTCAAACCGTTTAGTATAATATTAAAAAAGTTATCGTCTTCTTTAGAGCGGTCTTAAACTTTTGTCCGCTACTGTAAGTAAAATGCCTGAATAAAGGATTATTTTTATATAATAAATATGTGTAATTAACCCACTTTTACTATAAATTATATTTTTTAATTCATTTACACCCTTAAAATTCAAAATCTTATATGTATATTTATATTTATATTTAACGGCTTATAATTAGTATGACAGTAGTGGTGTTTTTGAGTTATTTAAATTCATATATCTCCTGAACTACTAACTTTTCGACATACGTAGGTTAGTACTTTTTCATAACGAATGTCCAGCTGCATCGATTGATGTATTAAAAAATACCTAATTCCGTTTAAAAAAATGGAGGTGATCTTCATATCTCTAAAAAAATCACATAAATACAAAAACGAGCCCCATTTTACCATTCAACTTTGTCCTTCAGACATTTGACATATCTTTAAAAACAACAGATATTTAATTTGGTCAAGTTAGGTGAAATACCCGGTATACGTAACAGGGTAACTGTACCGATTACCTAATTCGACCTGGCATACCTAGCATAAAATCTGCAGCTCGGTTTTATCAACGTACGAAACGAGAGTCGAATAAATGTAGAAGAAAAGATTTAATTTGATCTGTGTGCAGCAATTGTTTAAATTGTAATATGTGCGGTACTTAGAGGTACATTAGTCCCGCCACATTTTCTGCTCACGCAGGTTAATTATGCCATCAATGCCCGCCAGCCATTGCTCCGATGCGGATTTGATTCATGGGTGCATAATACGGCTGGCGAAAAGTTCTATAGCTTGCAAATTGGAACGATGCAAAGGCCGAATTTCCTGGAATTTCGACTCGAGATTCATAATTGCGGGACCCCCTGCTTCATCGCGCACACTGCGTTAATTACGTGATTCGGAAACTCGCGCAATTTCGTATTACAGATGATTTCGTGATAAGTCGGAGACTGTTAATTAAAACAGGTGGTCGAGGGACCAATCGGTGCCGGCGATTTCGCTGCCGAAAGACGACAGCGGTCGACGATTTATCTGTGATTTCTGGTCGAATGTGAATGAGAAAAATGAAGGAGTTCATCGAAATTTAATTAGGAATTTCACTCGGGCCTGGAACATGAATTTTGCTATCGAATTGACTAAATTCAACCTTGTATTAATCAAGCTTGATTAATCGATTATTTGGTGTGTGTATCTGAAATTCTTTGACAAAAATTATTTTTATCTGGTTGACTAGATTCAATGTTTAATATTTTATTAATTAACTGTTTCATTTTAGGCCGTAACGATTCTGTTCCTTAATTTGTCCAGAACTGGCTTGCATTTACTTTTCAACGATCCCTGGTTGGATGTCGACAACGAGAAGAATTTCGAACAATTAGGGAGTGCATTTAGATTAAACATTCAATTTAGCATGATTAACTACGCTATAGTTGTGTTAATTATCGAGCACGTATTTTAGATTGAAACCGCTCGAAGTGGATACATGTATATTCTATGTATTTGATTTGTATTACAGGATGGTGATTTAATGATGATTAGAACATGTTATTTGAATTATTAGTACTGTTAATAATGAGGCTTAGATACAACACAACATTGATTATCAGATCCTGCCGCGCAAATCGATTGTCGTTAATAATAGCATTAACACAGGGAATTGTATAGTTTAATAGAGGTGTAACAGTGGTAATGGAAATTTTGTTAAAAGTAATTGTTTTACTCTATCTCGTTATTCGTCTTGTTTCCTCTAATTGGAAAATTGACGCAATGTTGAAATAGTCCATTAAAACACAATTCATTAAAATGTATCGCATCAAGATAATGGACTCTTCGTTACTGTCAATACATATAAATGACTGAAGTTATTCTCACAATTCCTTTGTACAAATTCACGGTTTAATTGCCGGCGACTTCGCCCGAAGATACGCGCATCAATGTAATTAACGGTAGCTAATTTAGTGGTAGAGAAATTCGGTGTATTCGCGTGTGGGACCACAGCAGCAGCGTCGAGTTTCGCAACGATTCGCTAGAACCAGCTCACGGTGCACGGTCGAACGATCCGCGGCTGGATTATGCATATCAACCGTATCAAAAGCGTTTCACATGATATTCCATGGGATACCGATTTTACTTTCAAAGTAGCTCGTTACGATCAACAATTTCAAAGATGAAGCATTTCTCGAGAGTGTTCCGTCTGCCTGTGTTTAATTTTCAAGCGAAAACAGCTCCGAGTGCAAAGGGACCGTCGACCATCCGGATAAGAAACTGAGGGGACATCGAAGACAGGACAATTGAGAAAAGGATTCCCCGGGGATCGTTTCCACAGGAGCCTATTGAAACAGCCTCCCGTGTATTTAGCCTTCGTTTAGTCTAGCCTCGAGTGGGTCTAATAACTCTAGGACTAGCTGGAGTGGTGTCGGCGTAGGCTTATTATTCAACTATCACGGTTCCCGGAGTGGCACGGTGGCGCACAAAGTGGCCGAACCACTCGAGCCCAGGTGGTTCCGATGTAAATGTCGCCGTTGCTTGTTTACAGCTCAATTAGAAGGCGGCTGATATACGGCGCGGCGGCGGACGAAAGTATTCGTGTAAACGCGGGAGGAAGCGGCCCGAGTTCCGAATATTTTCAGCTGTTCGAGTGGCCTCAAAACATCCCGGCCCGAACAGTCTTGTCGGCCCCGAATGCAGATTAAGATCGGCTCCCAGACGATCTAGCAAACAGACGACTCGGGATATCTGCGTTCTCGCTCGAGTGGCTCGCAGAACCTCGGCTCTCGCCAATGAATCGTTTTCAATTATTCATCGGCGAACCCCCGACCCGCCATGCCTGTTGATCATTATTCGTTCTTGGTCATTAGCGCGGTAATATTCTGAAAATATATTTATTTATTTGTTATGGCTCACATTTAATAGGTGTTACATTGTTTCTAAATTCTTACGGGACATTGTTTGAGAAAATTATAAATTATTTTCAGACTTTTTCAAATTTTTAATATGCTGAAATATCTCGGAGAGTAATTAAGGAAAACATTTGTATACTTCGGGGTTGTCACCCTAGTATTATCCTGAGGAAAAAGTGCAGAAATCTGAAACTTCTTCAAAGAGATGCTCCATCCAAAGAGCATTATTTATCAACCCTGCTGAACTCATACTTAGGTATATTACACTCCTACTTACTTAAAAATTAAACTGTAATTACGCGAGTTTTTAGTCTCTTTGTGAATCGTTTAGCAGAAAACTGTGTGCGATTCCATGAAAACGCATGTTATACAGAAAATCTCGATCAATTCCTTAACTTTGATGGAATTTCTGATTCTTTCATCTTCTCAAGAAAAAAGTTTGATGAACGGTTTTCTTGGATGCGAAACATAATGTTTGTTTCGAAGGAAGAATCCATTGAATTATTATTTAAAATAAATTGCGGATTGTGCTAGTTTTTACCATGACCGGAGTAATTTTTGTTAAGACACTTTTGTTATCAGCGACGGGAAGCCAGATCGCAGCGAGGTTGCTTTAAGACGCTGGAACTTTTCCTAAATTACAAGAGCGAAGAAAATCTTCGTCTTAATTTCAAAGTTTTTGCTGTATCTAACATCGATATACCATTAAAAAGTTAGATAAGATTTTCCGTGAGATTAAAATCACCGGTCAGACCGAGAATGGAGGTGGCGGGTAGAAGTAGAATCCGTGGACGGAATTCCATAATACTTTTGCAAGGCTGTACGCTTTTCTTGTTCCCGCAGTCTTAAACAATACTGCAATGTTTATCAATTCAGTAACACAGACTCGACAACACAAATTCTCAAACTAGTAAAAGCAATTTTATAATTTGATATCCTCGATGTTTTAAACAAGTTTTAAATCGATGATGTAGAAGAATATAAAATGGAAATTTTATACAGGTTGAGTCTTGAGGACGCAGTTGAATGGTTTCGAAATCGATTTTGCAAAATCCTGAGGTCGTATCCTGAATTCTTTTGAGGAGTGTATTTTATCTTGAAAGATTGTTCAGAAAATACACGATGAATATTTCACTATTTATCTTCGAATACTATTTCGTATGGACAGTGTGCAGTGAATTTATTCTTTTGGAACAAGTAGACTTTTAAACAGTTAATTAGCGAGTTGAAAGGTCTGCGTACCTCACGTGTTTCTTTAAAATTCGCAACGAGAATGGCAACGTAACAAATATGGGATTCAAGTGGTGTTGAACGTTTCCATGTACATATATATATATTTTTAAAATTCTTCTTACAAGCCACGAGAGTTTTGCACATACCTCCTTCTAACAGAGTACTGGCACTCCTCCTGCTGCATTTAAGTGCACAGTGCTTCGAGGATGCTTGCTGTTCAAGCCACATACTGCTCGACTTTGAGCAACACGAATCACAAGAGCACTGTGTGGATTTTCTATATTTTTTTCTTTCCAGTTCTTGGACACATAAAATATACAGGTTTACCCAAGAGTACCTTTAGGATGTTGAATGAGAATATGTGGCAAACGCCATGTTTATTTCTTATCACTTTCTTGTATTTCTAAGCAACAATGATGGACAATTTTAACAATGGAGTCGTATACGATTGAAGAGCGTGTTAAAGTTATTAAAATTTATTTTAAAAATCAGTGTTCAATAAAAGATACCCATCGTAAATTACGTGATTTTTTTCGGCATACATAATCGTCCATCAGAGCAAACAATTCGAAATTTGGTTAAAAAATTTCATGAAACTGGATCTGTTCATGATAAACCAAAGTCTGGCAGACCAAAAACAGCTCGTTCGAATGAAAACATTGTTGCTGTTCGTGAAAGTGTTGCTAATGATCCATCAACATCAATTCCACGTCGTTCTCAAGAATTGAGCATTTCTTATGGCAGTTTGTGGCGAATTCTGCATAAAAATCTGCATTTTGCATGCGTACAAAATTCCATTTACACAAGAATTGAAAAAACGTGACCATTTGCAACGCAGAAATTCTGTTGATTGGCTGTTAGAACATCGTTCAATTGACGCATTGTTTTCACACAACATCATCTTCAGCGATGAAGCTCATTTCACATTGAATGGAAACGAACGCTCTTTCAATTGCTTTTTTGCACAAGACTCTACGATAATTTTTTCGCTTTCTGGAGCCAGTTAAAGTTAAAAAGCCCATATTTACTTCAATGTTGAATAACTCGAATAAAAAAAATCGCACGATATGCAACAATCACACAATTTACACAGGAGAGATAGCCCTTCCAAATGATATTAACGCAATTTATCAAAAAAATTTGTTGCTCCCCGTGTGATGCTCCAAAGTTGCACAAAATTTTTGTTAACCGTCAATGTTGTCATCTCGCTATAACTTTGTAAACAACCAACATAGCAACAATTTGAGACAGAGCATCTGAAACTAGAGGTTTCAGGCTTTCAAACCATTGTTTAACAATATCGACACGGCAATTTTTGACGGAGTTATGATCACGTAAAGTGGGACCAATTTTTCGGGTTCGCACAAGTGATCGCTTAATTCTTTTGAGGAGTATAATTCACCTGCTAGTTAAATGTTAAATAATAATTTCCGAGTCCACATACTAGCTCATAAATATTAAAACATTCATTACCCAGTTTCTAAGCAATTTTCCAAGAAAAACGCTGCTGTATCCCGTAATTAATGGCAACAATAACAAAATTAACAGCACGAACTGCATATCCTTGAATGATTCAATCTCAATTGCAAATGTGCATCGGGCCAGCATAGTGGCACTTAAAGAATGAAGCTCGGAATTGTATCGGACAAAGGCAATCCATTTCTTCCGGTGATAAACAAATTATTAGGACTCTCGAGGCAATCGGAAGTGTATCATCCGAGTTAATTCATTCTCAGATATGAGAGGTGAAGCGGTTTAATTGCATTCATTTCACATGTGACCGAAGAAACGCTCGCCTTCGCGGGGGTGGACGTGGCTGATTGCAGCGACGGATAATTTTAATGGATTGCAGGGGGAGTGAAATTGCGGCGGACGGGGCCCATGATCGATATAATTATCATTGACTGACTATCGGGGCTTCTGTCATTTACAGTGAATTTACATTTCGCATTGATAGAGACAATCCCGATGGGTGGGTCGCGATGGCCGACGCTCTGCGACCGACACTGTCCGATTTGATGTTGCGATTGCACTCGAGTGCATTTAGCGGTGCAAGTGAAAGTGATCCGTTTGATTGGTTCGGGTTTTCTGACGCTAATCGAGCCTATTCATATTTGCATGTATCTATCCCGTGCAAGCCTCTTCTTAACAATTGTGTCACTAATTGTTCCGTAAACATTTCCTAAATTTCAAAAACCCATCTCGTATGCACCGGCTGACGATTTTAACCATCGATTTCAAATTTTCACTCCAAATATTGTTTTCTATGCACACTGTATTTTGTAAATGGTTGATAAAGTTACAAATTACACAGTTTACGCTTGTGTTGGTAATATCGATTTTCAAACATTTTCAGTAAAATCGTTGTCGTTTTTAATACCAGTGTTTGGTTATTGTTCAGTACTTTTCGCCAATACTCTTTTATAATTCAATTAAATCCTCGCGAGAGAAAGTGGTCTATTCAATTTATTTCATTTCCCAGCTCTTGAAAACCAAATCAGTGTTGCTTTGTTCAATAATAGTTTTCGATGTTTTCGATGTTATGTCACATATGTATTAATAAACGTATCCGTTGTATATTTTTTGTAATTTCTATGCGAAGGTCAGGGGAACGTGTTGAATGAATATACCCGGTGAAAATGTTTGAAATATTTTTATGCACGTGGATGAAAAAGTTTATTTTCTGCAACGGGTTTTGGAATGTTCAGAGAGGCTATAGAAAAGGTCGACGACCCTAGGAAACACCGGTCCGTTTAATTATACCTTCATTATTACGTCACTAACGAAGAAAATTTGCTTCCACCGTAAAATGCGTTGGTCATTGTTTCCTGTACATAATTGTTTAATTATTTCCTTACGTAATTTTTCATTTGTTCCAATTTTATTTCACGGCTGTTTAATTAGTTTAATGAACGATAATTATTTCATGAGAAAATGCGACCACTGTCCAAAGTCGTTGAAGGTTTAACACACGCAAATAATTACCGAACAAAATGACTGTGTAATAACTTGCACAAAATTATTGTCACGAAATAAATATTATATTATTATTCGCGTACAGAAGTAGCTTTTAAAAACTCGAGGAACCAACATCATCAACGTCATTAATGGATCGATTAAGAATATTGTGCGCTCGATCACGTTTGCAAGAAAGTAATTTCGGTTTTTTTAGGTGAAATAAAATCCAATTTTTTATCAAAGCAATGAACTTTAATCAATAAAATATTTTCCATTTTGTTCTATGATCTTTTGCCATCTTTATGGTAGCTTCATAATTCCGCGCTCATAAAACTTCTGATCCTTTTCGGTGAAAAACTGATCCAAGTGCGATTTCAGATCGTCATCATTAGTGAATGTTTTACCATTCAACCAGTTTTGTAAACTTCGGAATAAAAGATAATCTGATGGTGCAATGTCAAGGCTATATGCGGATGTGACATCACTTCCTAATCAAGCTCCAATAACTTTTCACGTGTTACCAAAGATTTGTGTGGCCCAGCGTTATCATGGTGTAACACGATTCCTTTGCGATTTGCCAATTCTGGCCGTTTTTCTTTGATTGCTATGTCCAGTTTTGTTAGTTGTCGACAATAAACATCTGAATTGATGGTTTGGTTCCTTGGGAGCAGCTCAAAATACACAATACCTTTGTAATCCCACTAAATTGACAACATGATCTTCTTTTGGTGCAATTCAGCTTTCGGTGTGGTTTGGGCTGATTCATCACGTTTGGACCATGATCGTTTTCGGGTTATGTTATTGTAAACAACCCATTTCTCATCACCAGTGATGATTCGCTTCAGAAAAGGGTCGATTTCATTTCGTTTGAGATGCATATCGCATATGTTGATGCGTTGCGTTAAGTGAATTTCTTTCAATTCGTGTGGAACACAGATATCGAGCTTCTTAACGATTCCGATACTTTTTAAACGATATTCTATAGTTGTATGCGAGACATTTAACCTGTCTGCAATCTCTCGGACAGTTATATGACGATCCGATTCAATAATGACTTTCATTTGGTCATCATCAACTTCAGATGGTCGACCAGAACGTTGGTCGTCTTCAAGTGAGAAATTTCCAGAACGGAATTTTTTAAACTAACTCTGGCACGTGCGTTCTGTTAAGCAATCCACACCATAAACTTCACATATATCTTTGTGAGCCTCGACAGCTTTTTTACCTCTACGGAAATAAAAAAGCAATATGTGCCTATAATGTTCGTTTCTGCACTCCATGTTCAAATTGACACAAAACTAACAATTTTAATCAAAATTACGTGTAATTTGCTTCAAAAGTAACCTAAAAGATGCAGTTATGAAATGTCAGAAACAAAACAAACGCAACGTTAACAGAAGTCAATCAAACAAAACATAACGCCATGTATTAGTGAAAACCGAAATTACTTTCTTGCCATAGTATCAGGAGATTATTACGATTCTTCCAAGACTATCGATCAATTTTGCGACTTCACCGTAACATCACTCTCAAGGATATTAATATACTTCCTTATCGAAACGACACGAGACAAATGACCCTCATTTTTGAAAGTCAATTTTACCAGAAGACTGCACTGATAAACCTTGGCTACAGTATAGATGCGTATAAAGTATTAGAGGCGGGGCAATCAGTCGGAAATCTGCTCATTTTTGGAACGAGAAAAATTCCCTTTTATCCCTCGCCCTTATTCCATCCTCTATTTTTTATTCGCGCCTGTCAACCAGTCAACAGAGCGTTACTGACGCCATAAATAAAAGTATTTATAGAATGCGGCTCCTATTAGTTGTACATTACTTTATTGAGTTAACACATTACCGACCGGTGATTATTGCATAATTTTAAGAAATCTATGGAACATGACTAACACTTTTTAATGGAACCTTCAATGGAAACAGCAATTTTCATTGAGAACTAACAAGTCATCTAATAGTTTCATTTAAGATTGCAATGTAAAAGAAAGATTTCTAAAACGAGAAAAGATATCGACATGGGATAAACGGCAAATAAAAGATATAGATACACTCTATATTTCAGATTTTTTCAGAATTTTTTGCTAATTATTTATAGTTGAAAATAATTAATTTTTTGGGAATTTTTTTAACTATCTTCCCCTAGGTTGACACCTACCAAAAAATTCTAAAATATTGCTATGATTCTAACCTATTTTGTAAAAAAATCTCAGAAGTGTCCGTTTGGTGGAACAGTGTCACAAAAAATATAGTATGCGGGCGAACGCTCGGTTTGATCAGTAACGACGCAGCGACCGATTCCCCTTGCGGCGGCTAGTGACGGGAGCGAACGGGAAGTCGGCGCTTTTCTTGTTTTTTTCTTTTTTTATATGTATTTATAAACTAAACGATTTTTATTGTCTAGAATATAATTGTTTAGACTTCTCACTGTAATCATGTATTAGAAGATTTAGTCGCATTTTTACATGTATCAGCTTTTCCGTACAAGCGCCGACTTCCCGTTCGCTCCCGTCACTAACAAAACGGACGATAGTTAAAAAAAGTCCCAAAAAATTAATTAATTATTTTCAACTATAAATAATTAGCAAAAAATTCTGAAAAAAATCTGAAATATAGAGTGTATCTATATCTTTTATTTGCCGTTTATCCCATGTCGATATCTTTTCTCGTTTTAGAGCAAATTGCATTTAAGTGCGGGGGAATTTACCTCAATATCACCCTTATTGGTGGGGGTAGACATTTGAAATTTTACACAATGTTTTTTTAGACATAAAACGATGTTTTAAGACAGGAATCACGAAAATCGGAGCCGGGGCCGCTGGCCCATTCTTATCCGGCTATACCCTTTCTATACTTTCTTTTGGTACAACGCAATGATTGAAAATCCTATTAATATAATCCTATTAATAGGCTTCCGGTAGGTAAATTATTAATAATCATTCTCTCAATTTTGTATATTTGCACTGCCCTATAATCCCATTGATTTTATAAATATTATACACACTACTTTCATACAGCAATAATCATTCGTAAAACTCTCACAGTATCCCCATTTCCGCAAACACGACCCAACCATAACTCGAAACAGCATCCGTCACGGGCCTCGCATTATTCTCCACGGGTGCCCATACATTTCCTCGACCTTTAACCCGTGGAGCCCATCGCGGACGAGTCCCCAGACCCGTAAAAACGAATCGTCCTTCAAATTACCATCTAATAAATCCTCAAACTCCTCTCTATCAATCTACCGGCGACTAACGATGTCCCTCGGTCCCATTGTCCCGCGACAATACCTCAAATCCGCACGAAACGCCGCTTGCCCGGCGTGCTCCGTCGAGCGAGAAAGATTCGGGTGGGGGGAGTCGCGCGCGCAGAAAAATCCACATAAAAAGAGCCCACTGACAAAATCAATCCCCCACTGTTCCCAAATCATCCGGAACCGCGGCGCGATTTTCTTTTCCAATCAGCCGCTGAACCGGGTCACGATCAGGACATTCCGCGAGGCCTCCGCAAGCGGAATACAAAACCGGATCGACTCGAACGATCTTACTTTCTCGAAGAAACGAGCTGCCGATGGGTGGACTGCAAACAAATACACTGTTTGCCGAAAAATTTGCTTTTTTCATAAAGATCCGATGTCTACTTATCAGTGTCTCAACCAATATCTAGGTGCACGGTAGTGCACCAGCCAAGTTCTCGCACTACCTCATTTTACACGAAACAACTTAGCCGTTTTTTAGAGGCTTGTAACTCGGCACTGGAGGCAGATGGAGAGATGTAATTTCGTACACTTGTTAAATGCTATCATATCTCAATATTGACAAAACATTAATATTCCAACATTAGTAGGTTCCGAGATACAGGACCTCAAAAATCGCTAAAGTCACTGACTGACTGACTGACAAATAATCAAAACCTTTTGGGTACTTCCCATTGACCTACAAGCTTGAAATTTGGTACATAGGTCCGCCATAACAAACACTCAAAGGAATAATTATGAAAGTTTGAAATTTTATACCTTAAGGGGGCCTTTCCCAGCTGACGATGCTCGCGCGTGAACACTCACACACCGCTAGGGTACACTCACACACCGCTATACCACGTATACGTACGCGAGGATTGCAAGGGTCCGGGATTCCACTTCTGATTTCTCGATAATGCAAAGGCAGGGTTTTGTAGTAGTCAAAATCGCTAGATGAAAGATCAATCTAGGGCGCTGTTTGCCTCAAAAGTCCTTCTTCTACGTTTCCGAGCAATGGTTTTGCAATATTTGGCTGCATGTTGCCCGTCGCATGTTGCTCGTCAGATGGTGCTGCAGTCACACCGGCGTACTAGCCTCTCCGACGGGCAACATGCAGTGGCCATAAAAGATGTTAGGTAGCGGCCAAGTTTGAATAATTTAGCCCTCCATGTAACACTTTAAAAATTAAATAGCGTTCTTTTAAACTAATTTTTACAAACGCTTTTTTCAGTATTGCAGAGGTATTTCTAAGCTAACGAACTTGGCCGTATTTTGTCTGATCTCACAACTTTTTATGGCCATGGGAACTTGGCTCCTGTTTACAGGACGTTTTTGTTGGGTAAAAATAACAGCATCAAGAAGAAAGATATAATTTCGATCATGATAGAAGCCATGTTCCATCAAGTTTTGCGAGGGTCAAAATTTTGATAAATGCGATTGATGGAACAGTTCTGTGGATAGAAGAGCAACGTAAAGGTTTGCTCATTACGCGGGTAGTATGAAGGATCGGTAACGCAGTCTTTCTGAATGATTACCCCTTCAGGATCGGACGCAGCCTCGATTTTATCTGGTTGACACATGACAACGTGGAAGCCTCGATTACAAATGCGCGGAACGTGGGTACAATATCGGCGGAAAAATTGGACCCGCCCCGGAATTCGATAGACGCGTCAAAAAGAAGGGCGTATAAATAGCGGGTTCACGAGAAACACGTAGAACCCCGTGAAAAATCGACCCTCCGACAAGGTATCGCGATTACTCGGAAGGGAAAGAGACAGAGGGGTAGTAGGGTCGCTCTCGGAAAAATCGTAAAAAATGACCGATCGTTTCCTGAAGAATTCGAACTACATGTAGACACTCTCGTTATGTCGTTGCTGTTACCAATGGCACTGGGAATCGATCTTCGCACGAGAAGGGCGAATCTGTGGTCTGTCATGCTTGTCCTATTTCAATAAATTGCCCCGCTGCCTACATAAATATTATGTCGGAAAGAAAGTTCTTGCGGTTTTTGTTATTTTGATTGTATAATAAAAACCGCAAGAACTTTGTTTCCAACTGAATAATATAATTCATACGTATAGTCCACGAACACGTAAATACTTCCTGTGAAATCTCACTGTATAATTCTGAAAAATTAGTCCTTATAAAATGTCCCGAATTATGCATTTCTCCCTTATAAAAATGACAGGATTGATTTTATTTAAACTTTGTGCGGCTTCTACTTTAATATACGTGCTCCACTAAAGATATCTACGGTATAAAATAATTTCCTATGAAATATTTATTAGAAATAAATTCTATATTTTAAATTCACCGCGTCCACTAAACAGTCTGCGCTCTTTCTATTCTTTTGAACACTCTATTACTTTTCTCACTATCTTCCTTTTCTTCTTCTCCATCTTGAATTACGACACGTGTATATAATAAAGCTGTGCAATATTATTTAACAAGTCAGTGTTTATTTAAAGAACCACAAACTCTAACAATATTTGGAGCTAAAATAATTTTTCAAAACATAAGTCACCCACATAGATACCATCGTAGATCCATCCCCAACATTTCAGCACGATGATCGCAACAGAAAATCGTTCTCGTGCTCCATAAACGCAACTGCGAGCGTCGATACATGATAATAACTCCGCAAGAAACGAATTAAAGAGATCGTTTGAAGAGGGTCGGAAATCCGTGCATCGATGATCGATCACACGATCGAGCGCACACACCAGGGTGCATGATTCGCTGTCGATGGTCGACGAGGTTGGATTATTCTGTTGATTCAACGAAACGTTTCGCAACCGGGGCTCTCGAATACGTGTTTGGCCGCCGTCATTTTCGCGGGTTCGCGCGTCAGCGCTATTTGATCGACGTGATCCACCTTTTTCCCCCCCGGCGAGGCGGAGAGTGAGATGGAGAGAGAAAGAGAGGGAGAGAGGGCACGTTGAAACGATTAAGTCCTGTGGCCACATTCAACGTCACACGTATCTAAACGCCATCGGGGAAAATGTGAATATTATTAAACTCCGACGAGCCGAGTCCGATCCGAACTCACGGCCGTTACTGTTTCCATTAAAAATCGTATTATACGTCGCATCGACGTTGACACTCGCGTGTACACTGCTCCCATTGTTCCGTCGCCTTTCGTCGCGAATTTTTGCGCTTTCCGTTACAGCTGTCCGCGGATTAATACACGCTTTTCGCGCCGAATTAATGGCCGCTGAACGCCTACCCTCGTTTTATTTGATATCGATCGTCTTCTCGCGGCCGTCGTTGTCCTCGGCAAGTGTTGCATAAGTTCGTGCCCGATTTTCATGTACAGGGTGTAATAAAATTTAATGTCATGGTTTTGGCAGATGGTTGTACACCTTCGCATCGGTGGAGATTTGTTAAAAGAAATTGCCGCAAAATTGACTTTGACCTTGAAATTCAAGGTCAAATTTTTTGTTCTTGTATCGCATTCTAATCCTCACTCTGTATAACAATCATTTCTCCCAGGATTAAGATATCACCTGGACAAAGGAAATTTCTCTAGAATCCAAACCGGAAGTCGGCCGAGATACAGACGGTGGTTCTTAAATGGCAGCGATTGTTGCAAACAAATTCGCGACCTTTCTACGGAGCGTCACCTGTTCCCACTTCGCGGATTAAGTGTGTCCCGTTTATAAATAATGCAGTTTGCAGTCGCAGTTACACCTTCCCACTGCGAAGTTTACATCCGGCGGAATTTCAATGGGCCGTCATGAATATTCCGTAAATAAGAGGGCCGGGGAGGGGGTGGAGAGCCGTAGGGTGGGAAGCCCGGGAAAATTTGAACTATTTAAATTCCGTGCCGCTGTTCACCCCATGCCCACCCCCCTGTCCTCTGCACCCCATCATTCTTGGGGCAGGAAGGATTCCGTGACAAGGCGCTGTTATCGTAATTAAAATCTACTCGGCCCCGGCGAAATTGACTGTGAATAATTAGACTCGAATTAGGAAAATAGAAATTTGCATGATCTCCTCCTACCGGCACGGCAAACGAGTTTGAGGGAAATATTAAGAAGCACGGTGTAGACATTGATAACGAAAGCAGATTATACACCGGGGATAACGTACACGTGGAATGGAACGGCAGGGATCAACCTGCTATGCAACGCGTCGAGAATTGTTACGCGTGCCCTCATTAGCGCGAATGTGAAACTGCAGCCGCTTAAATAGAATCCGCGAACGGTTTCGGTTAATTAATTGACCGGCGGCGCTCCGCTCGCTCGATCGCGGAGCGCGTTCGGTTTAGGTTTAACCCCAGTAACATTGCCTAGCTTGTGAATCGCTATGATGGGCCTGCGAGGGCCCAGAATACTCTCATCCTTGATTGTGTGGTCATTTTGCACGAGGCTTACGAGCTTGGATATCGGTTATTCAATTTGTGCGCGATCTTTGCGTGCCTGTATGCATTTTTCTAAACTTGTTTTTACTCAACACGTTGCTCAACATTCAAGTACCGAATTCGTGAATAAAACTGGGGTCGATTAGTATAAAATGAAATAAATAATTTAGAACGTAAATATTCCAGATCGGAAAAGCTGCCTGGGTTTCGACGTGAAACTAGCTTCGAGTGCAAACGGTTAATTACACTGGAAAATAAAAGAAACACGGCCGGTTCCAGTGTTCCCAAAACCCGTCAGTCTCTGTGAAAAAAAGCGACGGTTAAAAGCACCGGCGCGAAGTCCGAATCAAAATGTAGGTAGCTCAAGCGGGACGGGCAGCAGCCGTAGAAAAATAAATTGAATCTATTTCCCGGCGAAACGTTACACCAATCGCGGCCCATGGCCGTCGAAAGAAAATCGAGAAAAATTCAATCGCTTTTCCCATCGCTAATGAAACACGCGTTTGTCGACGATGAGAGGGATGCGAAAAAGCGGCCGCAAGATGATGCACGCTCGTTATCCCGCGCAGGTGCATCGGGCGTTTTAAATATTCGGGGCAAATAAAGCACACCGTGCAGAATACCTCGCGACCGGTTAATGGCGGCTGAACCGAGATAAAAGCCCGGGGCCGCGCCGCGCCGCGCCGCCTCCTCGTTGACGCGATCGTCGAATTTATTCCGGGGCAACGGAAGAGAACAAAGACATATTTCACGGGCCATCTGAGCCGGGGCGAAGCTCGAAAGGAAAAAGAAAAATATGGAGGTGCAGAGATAGATAAGAAAGTGAAAAAATCGAAATAGAAGCAGTGCGACCGACCGCGGAGGAGGAAGATAAAGAAAAAAGGAATTATGCAGCTCGCTGCACTCCGATTGCCTGATTCTACCCGGAGCCGAAACTAACTGCGCGTGTACACGATATTAATGGTGTCTCGCCCCCGGGACGTCCTGCCAACCTGGAATTCATCTTCTGCAAAGGATCACGATCCTCTCGATGATCGATCTGCACCAAGCGGTACTCGCGGAACTGACGCTTTACTCCGATATTTATGCAACTGTGCACTTTCCTATGCTTCCATTTCTGAAGGATTAACAGCAATGTTTTATAGTTCATTGACCCTCGCCGGAGCCTTCGATTCGATTCAATGCAGTTCAAATCACGCGTTTAATCGGATGAAACGATTAATATTAGTTTTGGGGCCTGTAAAGTCAATAACAATCTCGTTAAAATTAACACATTTGTTGTTTTATACCGGATACAGCGATGTGTTCGACGGGAATCAAAATAAAAAAAAAAGAAACGTTTGATAATTAATGCACGCGTATCTTGGAATTAACACAATTTTTATTTTGCATAGGATAACACATGCTACTTTTACTTCCCATAGAGGAAATTGTTTATTTTTCATATTAATAGAGTTTCTTGAATTTACGATATTTCCCTGACTACAGGTTTCACCGAATCTGCATTTTTCATTGGAAACATGCAATTGCACTCGACGCACTCGCTGCCCGCGGACAGCAAGATATCAGTGACGCGGTTGAGGCATCCAAAATATCCGAGCGTATTATGTTTCCGTGCAATAAAGCCGAGCAGATGAAACTGTACACCCTCCGCTCCTTTTTTTGCGAGGTCAACACGACAGAATCGCATACGGCAGAAAAGCAAAACGGGAATACCGGGTTAGACTGTATTATATTTTCAAATCAATTTAACGACGTCGGCGATCCTTTAATGGGCTGTTATCTTCCATTAACTCACCCCTCATACGTTTTTGTTGTAATGACCGTCGATACACGATTTCCATGAGATTTTACGATCGACTCCACTAAACGATCGTCCTGACCAATTTTACGGCGTGCTTCTTGTGTCGCGTGGTACCCGGGGTCAATGGAGCGTGGTACGCTACCGCATTGATTTAAGGAATTTATGTTCCACCCAGCGAAAACCTGCAGCTTAATCGTCGGCCACAAAAATCTGCGAGTTATACGCAGTTACATGCAGTAGTAGCATGACTGACCACATACAGACCTATTCTACTGCAGCGCTGCACGACAGATCTCAATGGAGAAATCTCATTTTTACTAAGGCCCTCTGTCCACGAAGCGATTCGATTCTGTCTACAATGCGTCGCACGGTGATCCCAAATCCCGAAACGGCCAAAACCTCAAAAAAAAAACTTCCTCCTAGGTGTTCCGTCGCGCAGGAACAGGATTCGTAGTTTTCCTTCGGACAAGATTTATGATGCGAACGTGCGTAAATATCCTCTTCAAGGGTTAAACAAACTAGGGTCATTCGGCGACCAGTCAAGGCATCTGGCTAATGTTCAGTTTTTATACAGCCTCGAAAATACAAAGGATCATAAATCTAGTCCCTCCGAAGGACCGCTCGCGACCGTTACGCACGGTGTCGAATTACCGAGACGCGTCGCGTCGTTGACCGAGTAAGAGTTTTTCCTTCCAGGGCCTCATTCAGAGCTACGAGAAGGAGGTCCTAATAGTCAAAAGTGTACTGATTGGGAAATGCAACTTTCGGCAGGAACCAATCAGTGCATCTTATTTCCTGCTCGAGAAGCCTGACAAACATCGCGTTGAGACCGCGTTCGTCAGTTGAGTTTACGCTCCAAACACCGCGCTGCGACACTCTCCAGTCCTCGGGTAGACAAGACAACGCACGAGCCGTTGTCTTGTCAAGCATTCTTAATATTTGTAACTAGCATCACGGTAGTTCGTAGTCCAACAGTCAGGACTCCTAACAAAACGGGATCGCGTCGGTCAAGATCCCTCGCGTACGGGATCACATCAGTCGAGATCCCTTGCGTGAATTACAATTAGAAACGCGAACATTATCTCTTTATCTGCGCGCGTATAAGGCAGGACCTGCTAGATCAGCCTTACTGATGAGTCCACTAGCAGGTCCGGGACGAAACGCTTTCTTTAACGTATTCATGCGTATATCAATTCATGCGAATCGATAATTGTCTTTTGCGATAATCAAAACATTGAACTAGCTGCCCAAGATTAGCTTGGCGGGCAGTGATCCGGAACATTAGCGAACCTACAGTTCCGCGACAAAACATAGAAGTTTGTGATTCTAGGGTTGGGTAAAGTGATGTTATGACCACTGAATGCCACCAAGTAAAACGGTAAAAAGTTTATGGTACGGTTCTACAATCAGTTCAAAGTTAGCCTTCGTTTGATGAGCATTTGTCTCGCGCATTAGTAGGAAATTGAATGCCCCATTCTAAAGTGCGTAACTTTCAAAATAGTGCATCAATTTCAATTTTGCAAAATGGATGCTGTTCCTGGAAGTATGTAGAATGTTTACCTGTTTTTGTATCTCAAAAATTGCTTTAACATAGGTTATCGGTTAAATTGCATTAGTTTTTTGTGCTTTTCGAATTTGTTTTCATGATTTTTTCTTTTGGTAAATACATAAATCCTATATTATAGAGCTCAATTAATGCATAAACTCAAATTTTTTGAAATTGTGACATGCGGCGTTTTTCCTTGCAACCACAGATACAGGGTGGTCCACGAAACTTGCACACCCATAATAACTTCCAAAGTATACGTTTATACGAAAAAATTTGTATACAGAAGTTGCATGGTCTGAAGGGGTACACTATGTAGTGTATTTATTTTTTTTACAGGTGGACGCGTAAAGGACATGTGAAGGTCAACTTCATTTTTTTAAATGAAATGAGGTATTTTTTAATACATCAATCGATGCAGCTGGGCATTCGTTATAAAAAAGTACTAACCTATGTATGTCGAAAAGTTAGTAGTTCAGGAGATATTTCAATTCAAATAACTCTAAAATATCATTACTGTCGTACTAAGACGTTAGTGTTTACTTACTTGTATAACATCTTAGCACGACAGTAATGGTATTTTAGAGTTATTTAAATTGAAATATCTCCTGAACTACTAACTTTCCGACATACATAGGTTAGTACTTTTTTATAACGAATGTTCAGCTGCATCGATTGATATATTAAAAAATACCTCATTCCATTAAAAAAAAATGAAGTTGACCATCACATGTCCTTTACGCGTCCACCTGTAAAAAAAATAAATACACTACATAATGTACCCCTTCAGACCATGCAACTTCTGTATACAAAATTTTTTCGTGCAACGCATACTTTGGAAGTTATTATAGGTGTGCAAGTTGCGTGGACCACCCTGTATATGTATAGTACTTGTATTAGATTTTTCCAAGAAACGACGCTACACAGAAGGCACGGAATGAAATAACGACAGAAATTAAATGATCTGATATGAATATAATTATAAAAAATCACGTCCTCCTCATCACTCGACATCTTTGTTCGCTTTTCGTAACTGACGTGAAATTTGCTCTAGTCGTCGTGTATAGACGATTGCGGTATCGTACGTTAATCATAATGACGACTGCATGTAGCGACGATTACGCGACGATGACGCTTCGTGGACAGACGTCAATTCTTTTACATTGGTCGCAGCACTGAAGCGTACTGCAATCGGTATTTCGGCGCGTACGCGTCTCTGACGCGACGCATCGTGGACAGAAGGCCTAAGAGACATTCAATTTATTTTTCAACTGCTTGCTTGAACCCTTCGTTTATCAGAAGTTATCTTATCAGTCCGGCATACTTGTTAAACGCGAAACAACACGAACCAGAAGATTGTTGAACACAGATTACTTTACCGATGATTAATGGTCTCCGAGCTTCCTCGACTAAATTAAAAATCAAAGAAACTTTTACTCGAGTTTCGACAGATCGATCATTCGTAATTAGATTCGCCTGGCTCCGGCTAATTGTGAGTGACTAAAAGGTTGTCTAAAAGCGTCTAGACTCGACACTCATTAATTATTAGACTAATTATCGGGTCTTCCTGCGGGACGAGAATTTTCTAAGTGTAATTCACATTGAACTTCGAGCTTGTTTTCTCTGCCAGAGCTGCATTCCAAATTCTATTATGCTACTCACATTCATAATTGACATAAACGTACAAAATTACATCGTCTATTAATTATAGAACTTCAATTAATAATGCGAACGAACTAATCAAATTCGATTGCAATGAATAAAATATTTCAATTAGCAAATTCTTCGTTGCCAAATAAACCTAGTTTTCATCGTTTCATCACTCATTCTAATTTTGCAGGATTCATTAAAATTAAAGGATATACATGGGAAGATAAATATAGCCAATTAGAACAACACACGTCCAATTACCAAGGTTTCCTCGATATATCCGGTTGAGCGGTGAATCGAATCTCCATTAATATTTCGCCGAGTCTCTAGCTCGCCTAATTAGATTCCATGCTGACAGGATTGCGGCGATCTAAAAACGTCGAGCAATTCGATCGAAGAGACGCGTCGCACGGAAATCAATTCCGGATCGTGTATATATTAGAACGAAAAAAATGAATCTGTTTGCGGAAGGTTAATGTCGTTAATACGATGCATTTACGTTGGAGGATCGGAATCGATGTCGCTTCGCCCGACAGAAATGTCGCGTGAATGATTTCGCGAGTTTGCCGTGCCGTGGGCACAGGGAACTCTGGTTCATAATTGAAATGCGCTCGTCCGAGCGAAAGAGACGCTCCCCAGACTAACAAAAACTGACGATGGGGAAAAGGCTGTGACGAGGGAGAGACGTGCCGAGCGAGGGTGGCGTTGACGAGACACTAAAAGGAGTCCTCGAGAGGAATGACCTGCTGGGGAATGGCAAATCGAGAGGAATCGAGAGAAACCGAACAAACAGACCCGAAAAAGACCTTTACCCTCTCTGACCCAGCCGGCAGCTGATTTATATATTTCCTTAATTCGTTCGTAATTGCCCGGAAATCCACGCCAAAGCGTTCTTTCACTTTCTGCGTGATTTCATGGAACTTCTTGTTCCGCATTCTGATTTTACAAAAATCAGCTGCGAAATAGGAAATTTGCGAAAGCCACTAAGAAACAGAAACAAAATCATTCCGAAATTCTCTTCCCGGAAATAATGATACATTGAATAAAATTGGACAGGACCAGCAATACTTAATCGATTAGATTGCATAAGCAACGCCCGCATCTCTTTCGGAATTCCACTCGATAGAAATTAGATAGGGAAAGCAGTGTTTAAATTCTGGTGGTGCTAAAGTTCCGCGAACAATATCAGCATCCTCTCTAAAGTTTCCGACGGCTCGGGAGTTCCACTTTTCAGGGTACAATAAAGAACGGAAAAAAGGGAAACGGGGTTTTCGGTATCAGGCGGGGTCGCAAGAATGTCGAGAGGCGGGGGAGGGGGTTCGTTTCCGAAAGTTCGATTTCCTAGGCGATCGAAGAGTCCCGTTAATTTTCGCTCGCGCATAAACAGCCCCCGACCGCGCTGTTCGCCGGCGATAGCGGGAAATTTAAAAGTGGCGTTGCGAGACGCGCGGTGCGCGCGTTTAATCCCATCTGCTTGCGAAAAATATCGGCGCGTTACATGCAGATGCAACGGATGCAGCAGGCGCGTTACTCTCGCGATATTATGTAACACGGACGTCGATCGCGAGAGTTATCGCGTTACCTATCGACCATATATCCGAGAGAGAGAGGAGAGAGAGGAGAGCAAGAGAGAGAGAGAGAGAGAGAGTGAGGGAGGGAGGAGAGAGGCACTCCGTAACTCTCGATAATAGAAAGGGCGGCGTGCAGCACACGCTCTCTCGATATTACTCCTGACAGAAAAATCAATTGAGCAGTGTTCCCTCTCATCTGGCCCTCTCCCCGTCTCTCCGGCTTCTCCCTTTTCACTCATCCCTATTTCTTTTTATTACCACCCACCTCTCGCGTTTTCGTTTTCGATTGCGTTTTATACGCCCTCTTTACCGTCTCCTCGAAATTCCTTCCCGTACGTCTCTTTTTTACCCTTCCCTCCCTTGTTTTAGATGCTTCTACGGAGAAACGCCACCTTCTGACCTCCCACGCAAGCTGTTTATTCGATTTCGCTGTTCTACGACCAGACTGTCTCCTCCTGATTCCGTTCCGAGCTGGCCACCAGCTTTCTAATGGAAAGAAAGACTCCTTGTTGGAATTCTGGGTGCCTTGTGCACTCGAATATTGCCGCCCTTATCTAATTTTATTTAATTTTGGAGGCGTTGCGTAGCTAAATATTGCTACAGCCATTTAGTTTTATCTAGTTTTCGTGCCATAGAATTTTTAAAAAAGTACAAATACCATGTGTAGAATTTCGTTTTATTTAATTTTCCAGGTACAGAATATTAAATGGAGTGTACATGTTGTATGTAGAATTTTTGGTGAATTGTGAATTTAAATATTGCAGCCTTCAAATAAGTTTCATCCGATTGCATTGAATTTTTAACGATGAACGAATACGATGTTTGTAGAATTTTCAAGCCTTGTGAATTATGGACGTTACCATTTGATTCATAGCGATGATTCGTATTGTTGAAGCAGAAAATTTTACAGTAAAGAATTATAATGAATATAGATATTTTTTTTCAGCAAACAAAATGGAGTTGCTTAACAAAATGATACCGGAAACCCATCGGAAATAATTACTCGCTATCGTAAAATCGATTATTCCCCCCACCCCGATATATTTGATTCGTTTTTGCGTGCATACGTACAATTTATTTTCTCCCATTATAACAAATTCATTCGCCGCTACTTTGTTGCCACAAATGATTGTCTACCTCTCAAAGAATGTAAATGTGAGAGAGAAAGAGAGAGAAAGAAAGAGAGTGGGAGACACACACATAACGTTCGCTACCGTTCTTCTACCTTTCAGAAACTCGCTTCCTTTCTTCTCGTTCTTACATTTCTTTAATGGCTTTTGCCTTATTATAATATAATATGGTCGTTATTATTACTCTGCTTTTATATTTTCGCCTTTGCTCGTTATGTTTTTCCTTTTCGTTCATTATATTCTCCATTCCCTTTCGGCGGACACACAATGGCGCAGTTTAAAGAATGTTCGGTGGCCAACCCGTAATTTGCGTGGAACGGTGAAATTGTATTTATTTTTCGCTAGTGACGTATTCCATTCAAATGTTATCGCACATCGTCGGTACAAATACAGTACAGAAAAATATTTCCAATATAGATATCAATTATTTACTTTGAAAATACCGATACTACCTATTATACCCTTCCGATTGCGATCCTGTTGATAAAATAGCGAGAGAGCGTAATACCGTTTATTTATTCACTCTTCTCCACGTTTTTTTACTGTTTAATCAGTGTGCAATATTGGAGCTGAAGATGACGCCACACAGTTTCATCTGACAAATTATCTATTGGTTTCATATCTTCATTCACAACCACAACATCGATCTCGCACAATCTGTAACCAGGGACCCTAACTGTTATAACCAAAAAGAAAAAAATGTCATAGAATAACAAGTATTTCATCGACTAAAATCGTATTGGTTACAAATAAGAATTATAAGTAACCGAAGATTTTTTCTCTTGTTGGTAAATGTTTTCGTTCAGAGAAATTCATTGCGATCACTTATAACTAGACTGCGGATTTTATGCATTTATGACGAAAATGGACACGTACAATTTAAAGTAGTAGACGAATTAAGAATATTTAAAGACATCAGTTTATTAATTTCAGCTTAATAAGTCAATTAAAAGAAGAAAGGAATTTCTATTTGGCTTCTGTGTCTTGCAATGAATGCAAACATTTTTTATTTTGCATAAAGATCCGCAGTCTACTTATAATAGTTATCGATGGGAGAAGTTTATTTCTCGCAAATAACAGTTGTCGACGACATGAATTGATTTCTATCGTTCATAACAGTTATCCATACGAGAAATTTATTTCGATCGCTCATGAACTTTACTTTACCGGACTCAAAATTAGTACCTTTCTCCTACGAATTATGATGTATTTGGTACGTAATCCAGTAGATTTGTACCCGGCGCGGATGCAGTTTGAAGTTTCGATCCTCTAGGATCAATAGTTGAGGAGCTGTGGTCGTTTAAAGTTGAGCATTTTTGACAGGTAAGGGCGCCGCCATATTGGTTTGTAGTGTCGACCGCGAGCCGCTTACCTTGCCGCCTAATTTCACATGGACTACAACATATTTCATTTAGAACAAAATCGACGATGGTGCCTGCAAAAAGTGATCGATTTGGCATGGAATGGCCCGCACTCTAGTTTTGATAAATACGGGAGTCTATATTTCTGATTTTCCCAGTAATCTATAATAATTTCGTCTATATCGACACGTTTTTCGCGAGTGGAACAGAGTCGTCCGTGAACAAATACAGTCACAAACAAATTTATTGTTATTATGGTCTCTTGATTCGTCTTGTTGTACGAAATCTTTTCAATGAATTTCGCAGGCTTGCTCCATCCGAAAAAGAGTAGCCAACTCAATAATTAAACAAACAACCGAAATGAATTTTCTCATCAATAATTATTATGAATAAATGAAAAGAAATTCGATCATCGATGATTGTTATGAGCGATCAAAATAAATTTCTCTCATCGATAATTGTTATGAGCCATCGAAATACATTTCTCTCATCGATAAAACTGCTTTGAGCAATCGAAACAGTTTTTCTTCATCGATAACAGTTATCGAGGAGGATCCAATTTTTTTTAATATATATATATAAATAGATATTTTTTAATCATTTTTTTCTTCGAATTGTTTTCTTAATGTTTTGTGTAGATTATCTTAAATTTCAATAATAATCAACTTCTTTATTAATGATTTTAATCGTAGAAAATTTTACAATAACTGTTACTTTTGGTCCCTGTCTGTAACTGCTGTCAAATAACGCACAACACTGGTCAACAGTATTAGCCAGTGGAAATCGATACCAGAAAAAAATTTGTTATCAAATTCCTCACGGTGGTAGGAGGAAGTGTTTCAGCGACTCGTTAGTGGTTCGATGGGAAATAAATCTGAAGCCGAGGCAAACCAGAGCAAACCGAAACGGCAGATGCACGGTCGCTTGCCGCAATATTAGAAAACGTCGATGAAGTGAGAGGGGAGGGTGGGAGGGCACTGTAATCTGGACTAATAAAAGACTTTCGAGGGTGCACTGGTTGATTGTTCAAACTTCGTCCAACCAACCGAAATCAACCTACCTCGGCCGGGCTGTCGCTTTGTCCGATCCCGCTATACCAAAAATTGACTGACCGCCAAATAGAAACGGCACCCGGCAAAGTCCCGGAATATCGGCGAATTAAGCCAGATCAAACAAAAACGAGCCGCAAACACCATCGCACCCTTTGTCCGGACATAACGCGAAAACCCTGACCATTGATTACTACGGTCAAACAGCAATTTTCTCGAACACAAAAGGAGAAATATCGGCGAATTCGAGCGCACGGGGGCAGAAGTCGATTATCGAAATTGCCGAAGAGGCTTACAGAAAACCAAAAAAAAAAGAAAAAATAGGAAAATGAGAGGGGGATAAACAGGTCGGCCGCGAAATTTCACGCTGTCATCGTAACGCACACGCGCGTTCTGGCTTGCCATACATAAAATATGAGCGGGTGTTCTATATATCTCTCTTTCTTTCTCGCTCGCTCTTGGTGGTGCGCAGGTAAAATATAAATACGCGACCGGGACGTTTCGTCGAGTGCGCTTGATGCATGGTTAAGTGTTATTCTGCCGCCATCTACGCGCGCCGCAGAATTTACGCGGTGTCACGAACCGAACTTGTTACAATCCCAGCTTTTTGACTGCCCTCTTTTTGGTTCGCGATTTTTGCGAGCAGCTCGGCTGTGGATGCAACCGATTCAGCGATGTATCCGGTATAATATCAGCGATATTCCTTAATGTCTTATAATGGAAATTCCGAGGGTAAATTCTACCCCTATAATAGAGTGATCATGCAAATATAAACGTAACTCTCAATGCATCCGTTTCACAATGAAATTCCTTCTTTGAGATTTGTGCAACTTCCAGCTGAAAAGTCAGACTCGAGCGTTTGTTCGCAAAGCTCTTTTTCACCCCTAACTCAAAACAACCTGTGAAGATCCATTAGCACCAGCAGGGAAATTGGTTTTCCTATTTTCGCTTGATGCGCGTAGAACGCAATCTGTGAATCCATCGGAGTTCGACGACAGACTAGAAAGAAACTGAAGGGGTGAGTAATAAAGAAAAAAGGATCAATCGAACCGAACAACAGAGGCGCAAGGTCATTTCAAAGTGATACACTTACAGATGAATTCTTTCGATTCGAACAGCCTGTAGATGATACCGAAAGGATCGGAAGCGTAAAAAGCCTTCGGTATAGAAGGAAATCCTAGCGCAGAGTGATCGAGGTGATCAGAGTCGTCCGATCGTCGTGGAATGGCACCTGAGAGCCATTTTTCACCGGCCCAGCGCTCTCGCAGACGGGGGACTCGCTCGTTAAAAAATTAACCGTCCTGACAACGTTGAAAGCCGGGCCGCGTGTCCGGCCGTCGCCCCCCGAATCTATATTTCATCTGGTTTGCTCTGGAAAACACGTCTGCCATCGGTGCCCGAACCGATTCTATTATATATCATCGGAGATTTCAACGGGACACACGAACCGCGCCGGTGGTGTCGCGAGCAGAGCCGAGCGCTTTGGAAAAGCGTAAGCGAGGGTAGGAAAATGTAATCAAACCGATGGAACGGAACTGGCCAGGACCCCAACATAGAAAACCAAAGCCTCGAGGAAAGTGTACATAACGGTTTTTGGTTTTCTGTCGCCGCTCCCAGTCTGTTTTCCATCGACTCCAATGGGATACTGTGTTTCTGGCCCCGGCGCATCCGCCTACGTTCAATCGCCGTTAATATTTGATGCGATCCGACCAACGCCACGCTGATTTTTTCTCCTGCCGATAACGCGCTCCGAACAACAGGTTATCTCTTATCGGCTGTGTTCCGGAATATTAGATGCAGCCAGCCATTTTTCTATTGCGCAATCTTTGTTGGAGGTTGAAGTGGTATTACTATCTCTGAAAAGAAATCGGATAATCACATACTTCGGCTGGTTTTAAAGCTTGAACATTGTACTTTCAGAATGTCTCTTTAAAATTGTTTAGTAGGCGAATTGTCGCCGCGCCGAATCAAGTTTAATATGACTTGATCACCAAAGGATAGCCGTTCTATGTACACTCCTCAAAAGAATTAAGGGATCACTTATACGAACCTGAAAAATTGCTCCCACAAACATTTTAACTCCGTCAAAAATTGCAGTTTAAAATTGTTGCTATGTTGGTTTTTTACAAAGTTATAGCAAGATGAAGACAACATTGACGGTTAACAAACATTTTGTGCAACTTTGGAACATTACACGGGGAGAAACAAATTTTTTGGATAAATCGCGTTAATATCATTTGGAAGGGTTATCTTTCCTGTGTAAAATGTGGGGTTGTTGAATATTGTGCGATTTTTTTATTCGAGTTATTCAACATTGAAGTAAGTATGGGCTTTTTAACTTTAACTGGCTCCAGAAAGCGAAAAAATTATCGTAGAATCTTGTGCGAAAAAGCAATAGAAAGAGCGTTTCTTTCTCTTCAAGGTACTCCTTTTGTTTTTCCAATTTCATTAACATTTCGATATACCATGTGTTTCTGAAAATATGCTTAAAAAGTGCACAATTTCCATTTTTCCTTTAACTCGCTATATCTCGGCGAGAAATGATCGTAATACCATGATCCGAACGTCAGATTGAAGAAGAGATTCTGCCGATTCGATTGAGTACCTCATGAACTCGCTGCGATAATTTTTTACCTATGGCAGCTGTGTTTGAAGTTAGTGCTTCACAGAAATTAGGGCGCTACGCACTTCACTTTATTGTCTCAGGTTATCGATTTGATGATCGATAGATCGTTGTTGATTAATCGCTCGCTGTTAGGATTACGTCAGAATTGAGCGACGCATGCGTGACTTGGCAGTGAATCGCGATTGGCCGAAACGTGTTAAAAATTTTTCTACGATGTTTGCGCATTAGATGGTTGAGGAAATATTGAGGAGAAGGAGGAGGGGGTTGGGAAAATTTTTATCAAGGACAAAATCAACGTAATAATCCTGTTCTAGGCGAGTCGTATGATGGAAACAATTCCGCCTCGATCGCCGGCATCTGCCGAGTATTTTCGGTCCCGCTCGAAATTAAATGGACTCGCTTAAGGTGAGAACGTACCCGCGCCAGTGCACGGCTTTATTGATATTGCCAATTCCATTTTCTTCATAAAACCGTGCACCGCCATCGAACGACACCTTGCAGCGTAACTGCGATCTCTAGTCGATCCGCAGTCGATTTCGAGATCGCCCGACGATCTTGCGATTTCCGGAAGTGAAGAATCGTCAGGGTGACCAGTACCTTTCGATTCTTGGTACTCCTTTATTGCCCCGCGGGAACCGATGATAAAATAACTTTTTAACGATTTTTTAGCGATGGGACCGTGTTGCTCTTGCTGGCCGCCAGCCGCCTGCGATAAAGCAGCGCAAAGTCTGATGGAACGGTGTCGTGTAATGTCGCTTTTACGGCCGCGTAATGTAATAAAATAAATGGCCGCCACCAGTATAGGGTGTCGGCCAACTGTTCGCGAGAATCGATAAGCGATTTTGAAGAAGATCCGGAAAGTAGAACGACGACGGATTTTTCCCTGCGCGGCGAGAGATCCTCTTTCTATCGTTACCGCTTCTACAGTTTGTTCGCGGATTATTTATTTGTCCCCGGGTGACCTCGAGTTTACGCCGGATAAAATTAACTCTCGCGTGCGGCAGGTACTCGGAAATGGCTTTTCAAACGATCCTCGAAATGTGCTTCGTTTAACGAACTGGAGATCAGTGATTTATTTATATTTTTTACCGCCACTCTGCCTTTAATGTTTCTCAAAAACACACCAATAACACGAGTTAATAAAGAGATCAAAGCACACCAATCCACATTTTCTATTCTCAGAAAAAGATATTGATACTCTCGAAAGCTCCGCTTTAATAATTCGATAGAATTTAACGAAATTCGGTAGAATTTAATGCAATTTCGATCCATTCTGGGTCCGTAAAAGCTATTATCATTGATAACAAGATTCTATTACGTTCTACTACATTTAAAATTGTTCTGCGAAAATGGAAAATTGCATGATCAGAGAGAAATGTCAGCTTTTCGACTGTATGGAAATAGAAAGCGGTTAATTCTCACCCTCAGCACTTCCAAGGATTAACAACAGTGTTTTCTACTATTACGTACATTGTCGTGAACTTTGTACCCGAGAAGATTGATTAAGTTCGAAGTTCTAATTACTCTACACGCGACTTTAAACCGAATAATAGTCGAAGGTACAAACTGTTAATTGCAAGTAGAAGCGGCAAATAATTAAATAGTGATCACACGCGGTAGAGGAAGTTCATTGTGTAACGCGCGAATGTATGAATGGATAAATTGAATTTTCATAGAATCGAATCTTCAACTAAGGAGTTGAAGTATGTTGACACGATCTCGAGAATTCTCGAGAAATATAGTCTTATTTCTCATTTCTCGGGAAATGGAAAATGTTGAGAAATCAGGAACACTAATAATATAGTACATACAGTCCCTGCTCACTTTATTAGACTCACCTGTATAATTATGATATTTCTATACGATATTGTACTATACGATTTGAACTTTTTTGGGAAGCTAGAGCAATTAGTTTACTAAATAATGTGAAAAGAAATTTTTTCAAAAATTGCAATTGATCGGAATTGTTAAAAAAATACTAAAAGTTGAATTTTTAACTTTTTTATGTGGGCCTATATTGACAATTTAAAAAATAAGTTTTGTAGATCTGTGTCAATTAAACATATTCTGAAAATTTCGTCAAAATCGGTCGACGTTGCAACGAGCTACAAACATTTAATGATGGTACAAAAATTGCAGATTTTCAAGATTTTCGGCAATAAATCGTGAAAATCTGCAATTTTTACCATTATTAAATGTTTGTAGCTCATTGCAACGTCGATCGATTTTGACGAAATTTTCAGAATATGTTTAATTGACACAGATCTACAAAACTTATTTTTTAAATTTTCAATATAGGCCCACATAAAAAAGTTAAAAATTCAACTTTTAGTATTTTTTCAACAATTCCGATCAGTTGCAATTTTTGAAAAAATTTATTTTCACATTCTTTAGTAAACTAATTGCTCTAGCTTCCCAAAAAAGTTCAAATCGTATAGTACAATATCGTATAGAAATATCATAATTATACAGGTGAGTCTAATAAAGTGAGCAGGGACTGTATATTTTCGATTAATTCCTAAATTATTGATTTAAAATAGAAAATATGCATTTTTGAGACGTGTCAACATACTTTCTGCGGCGTCTGTACGTTTTAGTCACTTGCTACAAGAAATGTCTTATTTGCATTATTTTTGAATTTATTGAAAATTCTTGGATTTCAGTAAAGTGATTGTAATCCGCGAAATACCGATCGGCAATCATTTCGCGATACACACACTGTTTTCGTCGAGTTTCCCGGGAAATGAATGTTTGGCTCCGAAAACGACGACACGCCGCGCCGATTTTATGCCCATGTGTAGTTTAATACGCGATCGCCTAATAGCCTGTACCAGAGAAAGGTTTAATAAAGTTTAAGGAGGCCTTCATCGGCAGAACTTGTATAATAAAGATATTTCCGACGGATTCCAATTTCCGCAAACTGATCCATAAAAATTTATACCCGCTGCGCGCTGATTTCAATACAATCGGGGCGGCCACCAACATTTCAGCTACGTTTCTTGCCAATGAAACTTGTTATCTACACTGATCTTTTCAAATTTCAATAACCTATATATCGTGTTCTACTTTATCGTGTAATTTTCAGTATGGGGATTTGTCAAATTTAATGAACTGACACTGAAGTATTTATTTTATCGTGTGACTTCTTGTATTCAAAATATTGTAACATTCTAATTGACATTTTTAATAAGATTCTCTTATGTGGAATACTCGGCAGGAATCGAAGTTCCAATGAATTTTAAGGAAGGAGCAGTAATATTCGGAGAAAGAAGTCTCATAAATTTCTTTCTTCTGGTGCCATTCTACTTGGACTGCAAGACGGGGCGCCATATTGACTTTATGGACAGGAGGGTTTCATCAATTTCTAATCTGCTTGACGTTTCGCTTGAAATCAAGGAACGAGATGCTTGGAAAATATCATCGTAATATAACTTCGAATGTATGAAATTTGGTAAAAATGTTCGACCTTGAACTATAACTGCACACCTCCAATAAATTGAGTTATCTATGTGAAATAATATTTCAAAGCTGCCATTTGACCGAAACAGGTTGCCCAATTGATTTTCAAAACTCCGGATAAAATTCGTGCGACCAGAAATAGGAAAACTGAACAAAGGAGAGCTGGAAGAAAAAGACAGTGGCAATCTCCTTCGATTTCTCGTCGGAGCGCAAGATTTTTTGCTGGGGAAGAAGACGGTCCGGCATAGCTTCCTGTTCGACCAGAAATTCTAATTTTCCGTGTAAAAGGCGCGACGGCTAAACTAGTCGGAAAATACCCTGGGCGATCGCAGTTTTCATCCCCGGCGGACCGGAATGAGCGGACAGTCGGAAAGCCGGCGCATTCTGCAGCTCGTTTCTTACTTTGCTCGACGGGAAGCGTTCCCGTTCGATATCCTAGCGAGAACGAGCTGCCTCAATTTTGTCATCCGGGGACCCCATTATTTTTTATATTACCGTGGACGAGGTTTGCGAGAGAGGAGAAAGACGAGAGAAGCATCTTGCGCGGCTTCGCGAGCTTCTAAGGGTGCGTTTATGTTCGAGCTGCGATAAACGATCATGCGACAGCGCGATAACAGGTCCACGAAAACATCAATTTCTTGCGGTTGCTCTGCGGATGGTTAAAATGATCGTAATTTATTAAAAATGTTCTCAAGACGTTGCCCATTAAAATCTCTTTTCTAAATGCATGTTGTATTTTTTAAATTTTACTTTGAACTTCCGTTTAGCTTAAGCGCAACCCAGAACGCCGATCGTCGGCAATATAATCTTCCACGGTGAAATAAGGTGCAAACCGAACGGGAGCACGCAATACGAACACCGAGAAGATTGATGCGGATGCGTCACCTGGGACACGATCGCGAATCTTCTTCGCGAAAATCGGCACCCTGCGACATCCGCTTTCAGAATCATTTTCTACCCTGCAGTGCACGCAGAGTACAACGCGAAGAGATTGAGTGGAAAATTCGCCGCGAAATGGCTGCCACGCGTTTAAAATGTTTGACTGCGAAAAAGAATCAGCGGAAATGTGAGAACTGTGAATATACATATGTCGCTAACTGTACTGCACGGCGGAGTTCCTTTGTTTTTGTGAGGTTATGTATATCTACCGAATAGCTGGCAGTGTCACGTGACACATCAGCGTGAGACATCGTTCAGATAAGTCCATTTGTGCGTGAGAAATTTTACAAGATGGAGAATGAAAAGGTACATTTGAGGCATGTAATGCTGTACGAATTTCGGTAAATCGAGAGTGTTGGGACCAGTAACGTACTGCCAAACCGCTGCTATAAACCAGCAGCGCGTACAAATCAGTTTTTCCAATGCTCAATTTTATATAACTAAAGTTATTATAGCAAACGCAAATTCTTCCTTTGAAAAAGGTTCAAAACGGAACCGAAACGTTTAGGAAAGAAGAAAAGTTTTTTGCCAAATTGCTAGATTTACTAAATGATCGAAACGGTAGCGCCGAAAACATCATTAAATTAAATATTTAACATTTACGATCGATATTTGGGATTATTGTAGTGTGATTAAAATTGTTAACGTTGAAGGGTAGATCGAGATGGGGTGGTTCTGCGAATGAAAAATTGTGACGGTAATTGCTGAAATAGTTCCTTCCTAGCACAGTTTTCTTAATAGACACGAATTATAAATTATTACTGAATTTACTGCCGCTTGTAATTTGAATGTTAGACTTTATTCTGCCGGATAACATTAATTAATGTCTGATTATATACGGCTGTGAAAGTTCATTTCGTTCGATTATGATTCGCTTTTTGAATGCAATAAAAATTGTATATCTCGTGGATTGGAATGTCGAACAAACTGAAAGTACAAAAGAGCTGTAAATCGTTCTCGGACGTTTGTAATTGCACTCAGAAGTCGCGCCTCGTTTCAAAAATATTCGCTGGACTGCGGAAGATTAATACTTTTCGGACAGCGAGATCCGAGGCTACCAAGAACATGAATAAATACATGTATTTACGAGTTAGAAAAACAACGGGAAGAACGCAGAGGGGGGAGGGGGCGACGATATACGCGTCGAAGTCCCTAGAACGTCGGAATGATCGATAGCCATTCGATTTCGCCGCCGATTTAAAAACGTCATCATGAATTTGAACGAAATATGCATTCGGATCGGTCCGGCCGTCGCTCCGATGCATTTTTCCTTCGATTGACAACGGCAACGGTGATAATAGCGTACAAAGCCGACAGAGTGAACACGGCGGAAGCGATGTCGAAGTTTCCGCGGATACAGTATCAGAGAATTGTGTCTCTCGGTTGAATTCGAGTCCGCGAATATCGAGTGGAGAGAATCGAGGAACGCAAAAAGACGAGCCACCGCCGCCTCCGACAAAGAAAACAACTGGAAAAGACCGACTGTAAAAAACTTTCTAGCCGCCGCCGCGCCGCCGCGCTGCCGCCCCACGTGTATCGCGTTCGAGTCCCGGGAATAAAAGTCGCTGTTTCGTTTTAATTATTTCTCCGCGCTTAAAAGAGTTCCCGTTCAATTCCAACGGAATTTTAAAGCCACCTACTCCGCCCTTTGCTATTTATTCTTGATCAATTTTCAGCTAATCTTGTACCATTGCTGATTCAATTAGCTCTTGAAAGAATTCGATTCAGTTGCTTTGAAAGTTTAACGAAAAATTAGGTTTGCTCGATTTCTCCGGTGCTCGGGACGCAAGAGATAAAACGTCGCGGGGAAGAAAAAATCGAGCGGCGCAGAAATTAATAAAGCAATGATAGCGCGAATGGTAGCGCGAGGATGCGATGGGATGGGGGGTTGTGTGCGGGGGTGGAAGAGAGGATCATCGTTGGTCCCTCGGCGGGACGATGGCGGCGTCAAGAGGCCAGGAATCCGGTATCTCGGTTAGATAAATCGCGGCATCGATCGATCCACTTCGAACGCATGAATCTTCCAGTGGCATCTCGGGGAAACGATTTCCGGGAAGCGGGCAGGAAACGGACGCCGATACCGATGGGAGAAAAGAAAGCAAGAGAGAGAGAGAGAGGGGGAGGCTACAGAGGAGAGGTAGCAGAACGAGTGAGAGAGGGGAGATAGAAAGAATAAGGAGAGCACGGTGGATGATCCCGAGGAGTTTTGTCGCCGGTGATACGATCACGTCGCGTCTCTGTCCTGGGAATTGCGCGCGATGCATCAAGTTAAATTGCAAATATCGAGCCGGGCCCGGCGTACGAGTGAAAAATAAATCAACCGGCCCGAGCGGATCCGCTTCGAACTCGCGCGAGCGCGTCCGTCATCGCGTAAATGGCTTCTCATAAACGGGCGAGCAACCCTTGAGCCGCCCACGCGTCCACGCGACCGGTATTCATCGATCCGACCGCGGGACTCGAAGCGGGCTCGCGATATTCGCGGTATTTGCGATATTTTCTCCGATGAAATTCTTTGGATCGGGAAACGACCGGCGAGAACGGTAACGAGACTGGTTTTCGCTCGGCGAAACCATTTATTCGAGCGGATGCCGGAAATCGACTGAGCCTCTTCCAAATCACGAGAGACTTTGTTCGAAACGTTTCTCTCGTCCCAAATCTTCTAATTGGACGTATCGTTCACTTGGAAATCGATTTCTGATATTTCGACATTTTTACCGAACATTAAATCCCAGCGATCTTACAAACAAGAGGACCCGTCAAAAGCGTACGATATTTCGCGCGAGGAAAAATGGCTTCGGGCATCACCTTCGTTACAGCAGTGTCGAAAAAAAAACAGAATGACAAACGCGCAGCGTGACGGGGGTGGTAGCAGGGAATGCTGGCTAAAACCGGATAAACCGACTTGTAATTTTTCCGCGTCTCGAAACTGTTCCTGTGTCGCGCGGGCAATGTGCGCAACGAGCGAAAAAAATTCTCTCAACTGCCACACCGAAATAAAATAAAAAACTAAAAAAAAATAGTACAGAGCGAGGGAGCAAGAGAGAGAGGGAGAGTAAAAGCAAAATGAGTAGAAAAGAGGGGAAAAGCGAGGGGGGTGATGCGCGTCGTGCTTTTCCGTTCGCCGCGGAAACGTACTATTTTCCGAATTAAATTACGAACAACGGGTAGCAGCAGCGTGTGTGTTTTGTCCGGAGCGAAACAGGCAGCCGGTGCTGCGCGCATTGATCATATCGACGAATCGACAGAGTAGAAGAGCGCTGACTGCCAGGGCTTTCGTTATATTCGTCGACGAACTGGCAGCGCGGCCAGTCCTGCGAGAGCCCGCCTGAAAATAATCCTACCGTGGAAATTTCATTCTGAAAACGCGCCGCTTCGGTGACGGGGCCGGGTTCCGACGATGAAGACTCGCGGGAAAAAGTAATTCCGTCGTTATTGGCTTAATTCTTCGCACCTGCGCACCTTCGCCTGAACAAAATAACTCGATCATGGTATAATGGGAAAAAATTGCCGGCTGTCTCCGATTTAGGTGAATATTTTTCAATAACTCGGAGCGATGCGCTTCGAATTAGACGCGCGAACATCGTTCAACTTCATGGATAATTTCTAGATATTT
This sequence comes from Lasioglossum pauxillum, assembly GCA_933228785.1. Classification (NCBI taxonomy): domain Eukaryota; kingdom Metazoa; phylum Arthropoda; class Insecta; order Hymenoptera; family Halictidae; genus Lasioglossum; species Lasioglossum pauxillum. The sequence continues at coordinate 23,639,840 of OW121701.1, read as the reverse complement.
CACTTCTCAAAATAATAATTAACGACAAACAGTAGAAGAAGAAATCAATTCGAGGGAGGGTTGTGAAAACCGCAAGAAAAAGTTTCGCAGTTGTTTAACGGGAAAACAATTGAAAGGGACACCGGAGTTGGTTCGCTCGATTTCCCAAATCTCTGGTCGAGCCGGATTCCGTCGTGAACCGGGCATCGGTCTCCGAGAAAACTTTGCGCAGTTACCAGAGACCAACGAGAGACCAAGCCAAGAACCGTAACCTATTTATCCCCGGGGCTGTTCTCTAATTTTTAATTTATCTTTTACAGAAGGAAACAGCATCGCCGCCGGAACGAGCCTCTTTCCAGCAAGTGTTGAGAACTTATCAGATCCTCTTCGGACCATTGACTCACCGGGTTGCTCGCGTAAATCACCAACTTTCTGCCCTGGCTGTAGACTCGCTATAGTCTGCGGCGAATAGACCTCGCGAATGCGCCGGCGAACACAACATAGTTACTAAGTTTCGATCACTGAAAAATTTTCGCGAAAGTTGAGGCCGAGTATCCAACGAAGGACGAGGTATCGATCGATCGAAGCGGTTTCCCACGCGTAACCGACAGTTAGCCTTGTAAATATTGTGGAATCAATGCTATTGATAGTTTGAATAGCAATTGGAAGCTGAGGAATGGGGATGCAGAGATAAGTGGGGAAGTTTGGCCAGCAAATAAGCATGACAATGCGCAGGGACTTAGTAGCGGCGATTGTGCAGCTCCCCGAAGCTATAGGAAACGCGAATGGATTCTGCAATCCACCATGAAAGGGCCAGTTTTGAGGATTTTCGATTCGCAGAATCGAACGAGCAGCGAACCGGAGAATGTTCCACGCGAAAACTGGGAATTAGGCGGTTGTTTTCCTGTTTGGCCCGGCTAACGAGACACGCTTAGTTTCGACGTACAGGCTGCCGAACCGAGCACCGCCACAAAGGCACACAGGTGTCATTACCGAAAGTGCAAACATAGTTATGTCAGGTCTGCCGGAAAGTTCCGACCGATTTCAAGTGTAGACGAACGGCAGAAGTTCATGCGAATTCACGCCTCGACGCTCGTATTTCTGGATAGGCGCCGAGAGTTGCCGACATTCTGCTTGTTTGATTAATGATTTTAGATGAAACATTAATGGTTTTAATTGAGGAGAGTCTGCCCGGGTGATTGATGGCGATGGAGCTTGTAGAAGAGCATTTTTTTCAAGCCGTTTCGCTGCGGGGAATGCGCGAACTACTGCACCGATCTCCGGGAATTCGAAGGTTTTGCTGGCGAACTTTTCTGCTACTACTTTCGTCGTTTTCTTCAACTCTCTAGGATCGTTCTCGCTATTTTTTTTCGGAGAATTTTTTCAACTCTTTTCTACCGCTTCGCGATTTCTCCAATTTTTCTCTCGAGTTGCACAATTTTCGCAGTTCTTCCAACCTTACTCTCCACACTCCTGCAGTTTTCTGAGACATTTCGAAATTTTCTGGATCTTCTCGGTTTTATTTTCGCAACCCCCCAAAATGGCTTCTTCATTCTCACAATTTGAAGAGGCTTCAAAAGCTCGTCCGGAAGAAAGAAAACCCGCGGCGTTCGACGAGCAGAGGGGTTGTCGAAGCTGTGGAGACGGGGGTGGTGATGCGATGTTTGCTCGAAGAGAGAAAAGACGCTCTGTATGCCCGGGGGTTGACTGCGGCTGGATCGCGTATGTACGAATCCACCCCCGCACAGAAACAAATACATGAACCAATACGTATTTCTCTGTTCACAGACGGTCGTATATTGCTGCGCAAAAATGTGCGGAAAAAATGTACGGACTGTTGTCTATTGTGTAGAAATGTAATTAAAAAATGTGATATTAAAGAGCTGCGATTGAATAAATGGCTGGAAGAAAGATGCACGTTAATAACACGGTCCAACAAATTTCAACTTTTCTTGGGGACTTCGAAACCACTTCGAGACCTTCTCGTGAGCGAATCGATTGACAGGGCGATCTTATACAAGCAAATATTTTAGTTTCCGTATCGTTTTCCTACATCTTTCGCACCCAATTGATTGCATAGCCTAAACATAGTTTTATCACAGCGCTCCTATGCCTGCGACTAAAATGCACCACCCACTCACCAATAGAAATCATTTAGTTAACCCATACATTTTAAAGATAGCCAAACAATACAAATTCGTTTTGTTACGTGTGTGATGAAATAGTTGCTAATAGAAGCGGAAACATGTTATAAACGTCAGTCAAGAAGAAAGAAATTTTAGGTATGTTTTCTATCTTGTAAATTCCTATTTTTACTATAAAATAATAAATAAAGAATAAATATGCTGATAGAATGAGAATAGAATAATAAATAATAAATAACAGTAATAAATAAATATTTAAATAAGCTAACATAATTGCACGCCTGTATCGCCGTTACGCCGCGCGCGCTGCGCCGTATTCCGTCGAACGACCGCGCTAGTAGAAGAGCACCACTGGCGGCAGCTCGTGTCGGGCGAAGATATTTTGCTTTCTGGTTCGGTAAAAACGTCGAGCTCTATCGTGTGGTACAGTTCTATATTCCGCTGGACCCTTATTTTTTGAGATAAATTCAAAAATATCGTCAAAAATTGGTGCAAAAGTGGTGTCTCTCCGTCTTTAATGATCGTTTAAACATGTTTAAACAATCATAATGTATTAATATTGGATATCACTGTATTCGGGAAAGTCTAAGGAATCTTTTGCTGTAAAGGTCAATTCAATATCTTTTATAATAACATCACAATATTTGTTTAAAGTTTAAAAATATGTCATTTTTTCAAACTCAAATTTTTCAAAAACTGTGCGTCTAAGAGAAAAATTAAGGACAAATCCGGAATCAGCGTGAAAAAATCTTCGGGAAATGATGTATAGCATGTATTCAAAAATTTTTTTCCGCGCGTGGTATTGAAAAACCACAATTTCCTTGAAATTGTACAAGTTTAACGAATTTTATCAAGGTTAAAAACGTTCGTACCATAATCTCCCTATTTTTCCAATATTGTACAAATTTACAGCTTCAATTTGAATAAATTCATCGCTCTATCTCATTTCTATCGATAGTTCTTTGATTTTGTCGCCGATTTCGCCGAATTGTCCACTGCGCGGCGTTGGCCGGCAGTGGAGTGAGTAGGCACTGGACAGTGATCGTATACCCGACCCCGGACAGTGAACGCGACTTTACTGTATTACCATTAATTGTTCCATAAAATGATCACAAAACCGTGTCGATTAAATTCCTAGAAGCAGTTTTGAATGGTAGTGTGGCATTCCAGGATGATAACGGGATGACCATGCACAGTAGGATCGCAGTCGGGAAGCGAGTAGAAGATCGGGAGAGGCAATCAAGAGCAGAAGAAGAGAAACGGGGTGAAAGATTCGCGATAGATGGATCGAGGGGGGTGAACGGAGGAAATATCAGCGCGATAGGTACAAATACGACGCTATATATGACAGTTTGATGTATAGTTGAATTTTTATGCCGGCGAGAGATGTTATTGCCGCGTCACAGGATGAATCTCTGATACGAGACGGCGAATGGGGTGGCAGGGGGCGGCAGAGCGAGGAAAGTTGGCAGCGGAATCGATATCGCATGATTTATGCCTAGATTGAGTTTTTCCGTCCTTTCTCTATATCCCTGGACCCCTTTTTTCTCCGATGCCCGACGCGACCATTCCCCGAAACGTCTGTTACAACTGTCCGTCTACAGTTCCTTTCCATCGCATCCCCCCTGAGCGTCACCTTTTCCTCTTTGTCGGCGTAGACGTCATCGATTCTACGATGGGAACTTAATTTCAACGGGGATTGCGATTCGGAATCGACGCAGTCGATTGGCCGGCTTGTTTCTCTGTGCACAGTCCGCGCCACGATTCTCGTCGTGTTCCAATCAAATTCTCTCGTGAACATCATTCGACACGTCTCTGTCTGTTTCTCCTTTTTCGGAGTCTGTTACTCCTTTTTGCGATACCCACGCGAAATTAGCGTGGGATCGAGTTCCCATTCGATTCACCCTGCAATTTTTCCCGGGCTGATTTCCCGTTAATGCACACGACAGAGTCCTTCGAGACGCTGGCAATTTTGAAGAAAAATTCGCAGACGGTAATTTATTATACATATTTTCAAGAAAGTACCGGGAATTGGTCAATAAAACGGAAAATATGTATTATTCATCCAAATTTATTGTATCGCCTTCAAAGTAGGCCCCTTTTGAAATAATACACTTATGCCAACGAATAACCCAATCATTAAAACATTTTTTAAACAAATTTTTTGGAATCAACTTCAGTACTCACCGCGAATTCTCTTTTATGTCATCTTTCGACTGAAAACGGGTGCCTCGAAGTGGTAATTTGAATTTTGGAAAAAGAAAAAAGTCGGCCGGAGCCATATCAGGAGAATACGGTGGCTGCTCGATAATATTTGTTGAGTTTTTGGCCAGAAATTCGTTCACAATGATAATTCAGTTGAAAACGTTGTTGGCCGACCAGAGCGAGGCAAATCTTCCTCCATATCTCGACCGCTTATAAATGCACTGTACCGCTCATACGCACGTGTTTTTGATAAAGTCGATTCACCGTAAGCCTTATGGAACATTTTCAGCGCTTCGGCACACGAAATTCCATTTGCAATGCAAAATTTACGACAGATTTTTATCCATTGTAAAAATCGAAAAACACACTTGAGATGAACTGACAAAATGGCGCACTGTAAACAAACTAAATGACAAGTGACGCTCAAACTCCGCGTGAGTATAGAGGACAGTTGTGCCAACTTAGCGACGAAAAGAATTTCAACAATCTCTTTAAGCGGGCTTTTTAAATGATCGATTCCCGGCACTTTCTTCACAGAATGTAAACTACCGCGTTTAATTCTCCAGTTTACGGAATGGATCAGAGATCCATGAATCGAATTTATGCTGTTTCAGTTTTCTTTAGATTGTCTTAAAATTCTTTAATGAATGGCATATCTTTACGTAGAAAAAACTGCGAGTTTTTAATAGAGGGGTAAACGAAAAATTAGATACTGGAGGATTAATGAGTATAACGAAAGCCTCGTTGCACTTAAAGTTACACCGTTACTTCAGTCGCAGGGTGCACAGCACACTTCCGAAAGTGATCGTTCGGAAAGTCCTATTTACTTTTACAGGTATCTGGAATGACTTCTGTAAAGAACATTTTTTCGATACTTTTTTAAGGTCGAACTTTCAGATCGCAAGGGGGGCAGAGAGAGAGACTCAAGACTCTCCCAAAGCGCATACATTTCTTTTTATCGAGTATACCGTAGCACCTTACGACCCGCGGCCAAGTTAAACATAAATTCCCTTTTATGGAATTGGCACGGCGCGAGGGTTTCCTGTTCGCGTTGCTTCTCAGCGAAGTTATGCATAACTCCGACGCATTTCTAGATCGAAACGGGACTCGGGAGAGGAGTTATTAAAACAAACGCATTATCCGGAAATCGGTAACGATTCGTAAAATCGTATTCATGACCCGGGACATTCGTCTTCGGAATTGTCAACTTCTTCAAAACGATCCTGAGAAACTGTCCTCCAGCCGTTGTATCGACGAGAAAAGTTTTGTTACGAAACAGATGTAAGGAAAAGGCGTATTTATTTGTAAAAAGCCGTAAAGACGCACGGATAACCAATCTGCTTTAAGTAGGCAAGTACTCGTAATAGAGGACAATTCTTGTAATCGTAACCTCGCATTATGCCAAAAAGACGATCCAATAATAATGAAAATTCATACCGAGTTAGAACAGGCAGAGAATAAATTGTATGAAATGCGGAATGGTTTAGTTTACAGGAAATACAAAAATCAAGCTTTGTTTTATGTTCCTACGGCATTGGAAACGAGCATAATGCACAAGTATCACAATGAAATGTGTCATGTCGGAATAGAAAAGAACATGCGAAACATATTAAACAGCTATTGGCTCCCAGAAATGAAATGAAAAATGGAACTAGAGAGCTATTGTTGCTCGCTCGCTTCGCTCGCTCGCGTGTAGGGTTGTTTTTGCTCGCTCGCTTCGCGAGCTCGCGGGTAGGACTGCTCTTGCGAGAGGGTTAGTGATACGCATGGCTAGTAGGGCCTACTGATATTAATGTTTTTTATTTGGTGCTCTTGGAAAGTCACACAAAGAACTTCCCGATTCGTTACTCCTTCGCCAACATCGCTAACATCGTTTTTTTTTGTACTTTCATCGATATTCTCCCAAAATGTATTCTTGGGAGTAGAGATGATAAATTCACTGTTGCATTGGAATAACTTTCGATTATTCCAAGCGGTAACATTAGCATCAGTTAAAAAAAAATTTTTTTTAAATCTAAAAAAAAATGAAGAAATAAATTTTTTTTTATGTAATTGCGTTTGGTTCTTTGGTGGAAAATTTTGGTCCTCCCTTATAAATTGCATTGTAGAATCAACTCTTTTCGAAAAAAAACTAAAAATCTAAAAAACTACTTGACCAATATGGACCAAAATCTAATCAGCTCTAAGTTACGACGGGGCACATCGATTGCATCATTCATCATCCTGATCGCGTTGTTACTTTTTCTGAAAACGTTAACGAAAAATTTGATTACATAGAAACGGACATACGCACAAACACACACACACACACACACACACACACACACACACACACACACACACACACACACATACGAACATTTTGCTGAAAATAGTCTAAAATGACTGCAATGGCCATGAAACGTGAACATCTGCTAAAAAATCGATTTTCGATTTTCGGGGTCATTACAATAACTTCCCTATAAAATCGGGAAGTTAAAAACACATGAAGAATTGCTTAAAATGTATCGCATTCTCACCAAACACGGTGAAATCGGAAAGATCGTTGTACAATATACCGAAAGGCAATGTACCGTTTGATACATTGCATATAGATCATTTAACCCCAGTTTTTAGGATCATCTTCCGGAAAAACCGTCACATTTATGTAATTGTAGATGCGTTTTCTAAATTCGTGAAACTGTACGCGACCAAAACAACTAATTCGTCGGAAGCCATAAAATGGACCGTTTATTTTGAAAGTGGTGTAAGTCCATTTTCTCTTGTTTTTTTTTAATTTTATTTACATTAAATTCAGCATGAATTACGTGATATATCATTTTTTTCAAAAATGGACTTACACCACTTTCAAAATAAACGGTCCAAATATCTGAAAGCATATTTTGAACAATATAGTCGTCCACTACGAATTGTGTCTGATCGTGAAACATGCTTTACGTCTAAAGAATTTGAAGATTTTGTAAATGAATATAATGTAGAACATATAAAGATAGCTACAGCCTCTCCGCAAGCCAATGGTCAAGCAGAAAGAGTAAATCGGACAATATTGCCGATGATTGCCAAATTGACGGACGAAACTAATTCTTCTTGGCCTAGTGTTTTAAAGGACGTCGAGATTGCATGTAATAATACGATATCAAAGACAACAAACGAGTGTCCTAGCGTGTTACTGTTTAGCGTACGGCAGCGCGGAAAGTAATTGATGAGTTACGAGATACGTTAGAACTAAGCGAACGAATTAATGTACCACGCCGTGAAGTATCGGAGTTGCGCGGGCAAGCCAACGAACAGATTCTAAAGAATCAGAAATTAAACAAATGTATATTCGACCGAAAGCACAAGTCCGCAAAAAACTACAAAATCGGAGACAAGGTTATGATAAGGAATTTCGATTGTTCATCGGGTGTTTCGACAAAAATGATACCAAAATTTAAAGGACCTAATGAAATAGATCGTATTCTCAGAAATGATCGATATTCCTTAAAAGACATTGATGGATTTCAATTGTCCAGAACTACGTATCGAGAGACATGGAAAGCATCAGATACGCGGCCATGGACACTGGGCTAAATTAAAAAATTCGATCATTGTTCTCGTTGTGTTGTATTCGTATCGTTAGACAGATAAACTAAGAATGAAATTTTAAAAAGTGTACTCGTTATAGTAAATAAAATCATTACATTGTAGTGGGGACATCTACATTATCCACAGTGTTCCTAAAAAAAAAGAAATCTCCAAACCGTTCGCCTATTATATTTCCGTCCCGATTCGAGCGGGAAGCTTAATCTTTTCCCGACGATTGTAAATATCGTTTCCGGGTGTTTCTCGGCGGTGGAACCGGTGCAGGATGGTCGTACTTAGCCGGGTCGTAACTCGTCAGAAAAGCACGAGAGGAGGGTACGAGAAGAGGCTACGAGAGGCGAAGAGCGTATCGGCGTGTCCCGGTTTCCGTTTCTCTCGCGTCCCCCGGAACGGTCAACTTCCGTGGAACCAGGGTTCTCTTTCCACCGCGTTCCGTCTCCTTCCGACAATAAGTTCGCACGTAGCCGTCGCCGGGACGCGTCTGGACTTAGGCCAACTGCTTTTATGGGTTTCGTGCCAGCGACAGCGTGCTTGCGCCATCGCATCGGCCAGGGGGATAGACCACCACCTACCTAGCTGTCCCTATCGACAACATGATTTGTCCGCTTTCCCATTCGACAAAAGCCGCTTCTCGAGTGTAACCCGCGGGGACGTACCGACGTAATTTACGGGTCGGCCATCAATTTTTCCGAGGCGACGACACACACGCTGGATCAACCACCTTTGTCTGCGAAAACCACCCTTCTTTCTCTCTCTCTTTCCCTGTCCTTTCTCTTTCTTCCTGTCTGGTTCTCCTTCTTTCGGTCTCTTTCTACGAACTTCTCTCTTTTGCTACCCCGGAAGCCGCAATCCCACCCACCGTGTATTCGAAGCACGTGTAAGACGATGTACAACAGGTGACGAAGGTAAACACGTGGAATTGATTGCGAAGCGGTTCGGAAACACCGCGACACCGGTTTTTCGACGGTACACGTAGCGCTGGGAATTGAGACGCTTCGAGCTCTCCCTCTCGCCGAGATATCGCTCGCAGACAGGTGGTTTCCGCTGGCAGCAAGAGTTTTAACGTGATCTGGGAAACACCGGATCGCTTTGAAGCCTTTATTTCGCATGCGAGCCCAGGAACTGCGGAACGAAAGGCGCTCGGAGTTGTGGTTCAGCTTGGAGGAACCTTGAAGATGTGTTGTGCTTTTTTATCTTCGAAACGACAGTTAGGGATGAGGAAGTTGTGGTGGAAATTGGGTTTAAGAAAGTTTGGAGCGATACAAATTACTTGAAAAAATTTTGAAAATTTATAGAATTTGTATCTGATCATCGTGAACGCATAACTAAATCATTTCTCGAGCTAAATCCGCGCAACCAGAGGAATAATCGGCGAGGAACGTCAACCGCAACATTATTCTGGCTTTCGCAGCCTAAAAAATAATTCGCACCTCACTTTCGGCGAAAACAATAAAAAAATATGGCGATAAAAATTTTAATTAAAACCCGGAAGAGGATCTCAGGCTCGGCGTCCACGGAACACACCCCCGGACCTCTTCGAAACAATTTCAACCACCCCTATTAATTCCCCTACCGCCACAGCCGCGGACTCTATCTTTCATAATCGGGGGTGCGGAATGCTTAATAAACCTATAAAAAAAAATTGAAAAAACAACAACAATCCGAAAGCCTATTATCCGCGCGAGGCCGTTTTTTCAATTAATTTTTAAAACCCTTCCCACCTAATCCAAACGCCTCGCGGCATTGTCCTCTTTTCTCTCTGCCTCTCTATCTTTCTCCCTCTCTTCTGCAATCCGACGAAAAATGCATTGGGTCGGGGGTTCCAGCTTCTCTCACGTTAATTGCTCATCGCGCAAATGCACACCGCTGACGCGTTCAGTTCTGCTAACAGTCAGCGGCTAGAGATCAGTGATAGCAGAGAGGGACAGAGAGAGAGAGAGAGAGTGAATGGTACGCGGAGTGAATGGTAAATCGTCGTCTGCAAACCGAAAAACAAATGAATTTTCATGTAGAAACCGAAGAACAAAATTGTCCGAAGATGTTTACTCGTATGGGGAAGCTTCGTTTACTGGAAAATCGAATTTTAATATTCATCGCTGCGAGCTACCGCTGTGACGACTTTCAAACATTTTGATCCATATTTACTCTAATTCTTATTTTATTAACCTTTTAACTACGGCTGTCGCCAATAGACGACGCACGAAATTTTCGTGCGATACGGCCGTCGTCAATAAGCGATTTGATGAATTATGCCGGGAACGGGGGCCGCTTATTGAATTTTATTTATCTTTTAAATAAGACAACAAGCTTAGAGGGACTAATTTTCTTAGCGAACGTATTTTTTATATACAGTGGGTAACGAAAGTATTCGAACGCCCTTTGAAACAGAATAACTTTTTTATAATTGTACCAAACGACCTGATTTTTTATGATCAATTAGAAGCATTGGTTTCTGAAATGATATGCAAAAAAGATTTTCCAAAAAATTATAATTTACAAGGTTACATGCAAAAATAAAAAAAGGCATTTTTTCAACTTTTTTATTAGGGCCCTTAAGGAAATTTAAAATATATGTTTTGTAGATCTATGTTAGTTATACACATGCTGAAAATTTCATCTAAATCGGTTGACGCAGGAAAAAAAACGACACACATCGAATGATGTACGATTTTGTGGATTTTAAGCAGTAACTGATCAAAAGTCGTGTAAAACTACGATTTTCAACATTTTAATCGCTTGTAGCTCGTGTGTATCTTAATCGATTTTGATGAAATTTTGAGCATGTGTATAACTATCAAAGACCTGCAAAACATACATTTTAAATTTTCTTTAAGGGCCCTAATAAAAAAGTTTAAAAAGTGCCTTTTCTTTTTTTGCATGTAACCTTGTAAATTATAATTTTTTGGAAAATCTTTTTTGCATATCATTTCAGAAACCAATGCTTCTAATTGATTATAAAAAATCAGGTCAATTGGTACAATTATAAAAAAGTTATTCTGTTTTAAAGGGCGTTCGCATACTTTCGTTACCGACTGTAATATTTAAGAGTAATTATATTAAAGAGGGGTGTAATTACCCCGTTTACCCCTCTAATTTTGCCATTCTTATGTACATAAATCATTACTAGACTGCGGTTCTTTATGAAAAATAAAATTTTTATACATCAATTGCAATCTACAGGAGCTAAGTAAACATCTTTTTTTTCATTAATAATTTTGATATGGTGAAAATAGTATTTCGACACTGTTAAAGTGTTTTAACCCTTTGAATGACACCTACTTATTTTTGTCATAAATGCATAAAATCCGCAGACTAATCATTACATATACATAGATAAGAAATGAATGTATCAGCAAGTGTACAACTTTTCTTTTTTGTTTTGTTTTGCGTTTAGACAAACACATTTGTGAATATATACCAGTAGCTAAAGGGTTAAGCACGTTCACTCGACTGCACATTGATTGTAAGGACAAACTCTGTCAGAACCTGATCTTGCGAGGTACACGATGTTTTCACGAGTGTCGATCGAGCTGAACGACACGAGTCTCAGATATTGACCTGATTGACATTGGTGAGTGTATAGAGCGTATAAGAAGTAATGGTCATCCATCTGTCATCCATCTGTTTTTTGCTTGCTATAACGTCCTTTACAGGTACATCGCCTAATCCGCTGGAGGAACGGTGAGGTACGGTAACATTTTATAATACAGGATTAACACTAAACGAGGGTCAAATGACCCATTTATATTTTTTATTTGACAATTATCGAAATTGTAAAGGTGTTTTCATGGGAATTTATTGAATATATTTTTTGATTCCAGTATATATTATTAGGTTGGCAACTAAGTTCGCAGCGTCCACATTTTCTCAAACAAAGTCATTTATGATATATATATTTTTTAAGCACAAGTATTTTATATAAAAAATTAGCTACATCGATTGATGTATTAAAAAATACCTCATTCCATTAAATAAAATGAAGTTGACCTTGGAATGACCTCGAAAACATGATGAAAATTTAACGCCTTCCCCTACAACATCGTGTCTGACCCGTGATGAAGATTCTGAACAGAGTCTAATAAATATGTATGCTACTAATTTCCTTTAAACCGAAATAAAATTTTACTTTGGTTTTGTCAATGTATTAGCTATTGGAGAATATATAAGCACACAATAGATATAAATTTATCCTTTTTTAGGAAAGTAAACGAACTACAAAAAAGTTCTAATCACTGAAACCGTACAATAAATCGTAAGGCAAGGGGTTAAAACGGATATGACTGCTGCATCAGTCCCTCCTTGACTTAAACTTTTTATTTGAAATATTTTGTACTCTGGAATTTAGTTTCCGAGATATTCTAGGTGGCTAAGATAAATGCCCCACCCTGTATAATAAAAATCGCACATAGTATAAATAAATTTAATCTTGTTATTTTTATAATACTATACATATCAGTCCGTACATTTGATAGTCGGTAGGATTAATGTTAATATTCTTATAACAATGGATATAAGGTATTCTTTCATATTTTGCAACTTCTTATGATCCGAATGGGCAGGGAGACGATGATGTCGTACGGGCCTAGCGACGAATGTCCCTTTAAAGGACCCCGCACTAAACCACGTGAAATGGGTCCTCGGAAAAAATGGCTGAATTTGAAATATGTTGTACCTTCTGGGTCACTGAACAAATGTATGTCAAGCAAAATGTCAAAAGTGGACAGTTTCGTTATTTCAACCCTTCAGAAGCCTGAGGTCAGACCAGCAAAGATATCACTTTCGGATCAATGCGGTTACCATTATAAGGGAACAATATGAATTTTTAGTGAACAAATAGTTAAAGAATAATTGTTTATGACAGTATTGTTTAAACAATTTGAAAATGTAATTATTTGCAAGAACCGATTGATGATTTAAAGTGGGAAAAATAAACAAATAACTGATAGTGAAACGAAAAAATACTAAAAATTCATATTGTTCCCTTATAATGGTAACCGCATTGATCCGAAAGTGATATCTTTCGTTTGTCGGAGCACGCACACGATCATGTTCTGTTTCATTGACATTGACTTCTTTCAAACTTTTTCTTTTCTGGATGAGTGGAAGGTGTAAAATACAACTTTAACAACAATTTTCTTTGTTATAAACAATTTTGCGGCAAGTTTCTTTTACAAATATCCACCGAACCAGAGGTGTAGATTCACCCCTAGAATGTATGACCATTACTTTTTATACACCCTGTACAACGATCCGGATCACGCCGTTGGCCCTCCTCGCCTTTCGCGTAATATCACCGTGAAGAGGGCTGTTTTGGTAGCCTGACGGTCATCACGGTACATTGATCCGTGGCATCTCTCTCCCACTCTCTCTCTCTCTCCCTATTTTTTTTCCTCTACACCAGTCGACCCGTATCGCGTTGCATGCAGCATTGAGCCGGCATCGAGTCGAACCGTGTCGTATTAACGCGTCAACCGTGAACAAATTTATCTTGCCCCAACCAGACGTTGTCTTTTCATCGACATCGTCGCATTACCGAACAGGAACCCGAGACTGTTCGACAGTACCACCCCTGATCAATTTATGAGGTTGCCAGGCCGCGACCCTCCACCGTCTTGACAGCTAATCGACAGTCGCTTCGCAATAACTTCTTACGACATCTCGTCCTCTGTTTTTTGCCTACAGGACAGCCCTCTTATCCATCTCATACTCATTTCAATTTCTCATCATTTTTTTAGGGTTCTCGGAGAGGTTGCCCGCTGCATATCTTAATCAAGCTGTAGGGGTAGTTTCGTTTCCCATTTTATTATTTTCAGCGACGTGAAACTGTGTAGAAAATTAATGATAAAAAAGGACTGTTTTCTGATTAGTTGGAGAATTAAAAATTCCCTTTGCAACAAAGTTTCCGAAGATTTTTTGGAGTGTACCCGGGGCAGAGATACCTCGGGAATTTCCGCGAGAGAATCGTTTCCTCTTTTCGGCCGAGGGAATTACTCGGAATCAGAGAGAGGCCGCGGGATTAATTGCATTAGATAATTTAACCGGCGCGGAAAAATCGCGGCCGCATAAAATGTGGGCGAAAATGTGATTTCGCTAATAGTTCCTTCCGCTGGCAAATTTCATGAAAATTTCAGCCGCGTCGACCGTTCGGCTGCGTTCAACGCGGCGTTTCAACCCTTTTGCCACGGTTCGGGTAACTACCCCTAAGAGAAAACCTCTCTATCTCTTTCTCTCACTCTTGCTCTCGTTTTACGCGAGCTGTCATCATCGTCGGATACCGTGGCGACGTTTATTTACTTGGTAACATGTCGTTCGATGGATCTGGTAATTATCAGGGAGCCGTGGAACGTGTTGTTTCCCAAATTGTTTGCTCAAATAACTAACTAGCCGAATTAATCCGCAAATCAGTTTAGCGCCACCGGTGCCTCAGCGTCGACAGCATGCCGCGTCATCCCCTTAAAACATCCGGTTTAATTAGAAATCGCGTGTCCCTGATTTACAAATCTACAAACTTGCCTCTAACAGTGGCACCAATAGTAATGGAGTATACGTAGTAAATAATTCCTTTGGGTCTCATTATTTTCAAGATTTTTAATGTTGCACCAATAAAGCATACGTGTAGAAATATGTTAAAACCTCTGGAAATATTCCCAATGGCGCCCAAGGTGTTTCGGAACATTATTTGGCGGAAAAAATATTTGAAATACTATTTAATATTTTAGATTTTATTTTGCTTAAAGAAAATAGTATTTTATTTGGACAATCTGAACCTCGAAATAAAATATTTCTATTTGAACAATCTGAACCTCGAAATAAAATACTTCTATATGAACAATCTGAACCTTGAAATAAAATATTTCTATTTTAACAATTTCATCCACAAAATAAAATATTTCTATTTCAATAATCTGAAACACAAAGTAAAATATTTCTATTTTAATCATCTGAAACACAAAATAGAATATTTTATTTTTTGCGTGGTTATACTTAATACTTTCAGAAATCGCATTACTTATTTGATATTTCTTATTTTAGCAATAATTTAAAGAAGAAATGGTACTTAATATAAGAAACTATATCATTTTCCAACATTTTCGTTTTATTTTTTTGTTTGACTGCTGCTATTCTCATACAACAAGGTGCAGCGTTCCAAATTGGAATCTGTTAGGGTGCTCCTTCGAGGACACAGAATCAGTCCAGCAAAGCTAAAAAGTCTCTGACCTGGGGCAGAGGATGGAATAGCTGTGTTGTATTATAAAAATAATGTTTTCATGTATTTGTACTTTGTAATACTTTCAATTCGTGTATCACTATCGCTCAAATATTGAAATAATTCTAATTCTGCAATGTTTGTATGACTGTATAATTTGTTTCTTTTTCCATAAAGGAAAAAAAGTGTTTTGTGAAAGTAATTGAGGTCGTGACTCTGAATCTGGATTTACTATCTATTTCACAGCATTTAATACGGTTTCTTTGATAAAAATACGTTTTTCTTCATTTAAGTCTTTCGGAATCCATCGTAATTTCCATTTTGGATGGCTAACAGTAGCAATTATATAGTCGCTTGCGTGTTCAGAAAAATCGACTAAATCACGAAATCGAGATTTTAAACTCGATAGTAAATGAAGTTTCAAAGGTTCGCAATATCTATTGAATGCGAACCATTATTTTGATCAATAATATTTAAAATTGAAATTGAAAATAAAGACAGTCCAAATATTTTCAATATTTTTAAAATAAAATACTATTTTTAAATATAATAGTATTTTCAAAAATTACTGTATCAAATAACATATTTTATTTTCAAAAATTACTGCATCAAATAAAATATTTTATTTTCAAAGTTGTACAGATACTGTAAAATAAATGGGATTATTTACTATTTACTATTTAAAATACTATTTTCCCCAGCTCTGGTTCGGAACCCATCTTATAAAAAACTGTAGGTCCAGTCGCGAAATAACCACAGCTGTTAAAAAAAGCGACGTAAAGTAAATAAGAAAATAAAAGAAATGTTAAGAATGAATTCGCGACAAGTGTCGTCCCGTGTTAATATTATGCTCGAGAATTAATGGATTCGTTACGTGAGAGGGAATTGAAGAAATCCGACGGAGATATCCTCGCGCAAGAATTCCCAAGATTCTTTCGACGTCAGGTCAGAAGTGGGTAATTGATGCGTTCAACAGAATGTGCTTAATTAATTCTCTGGTCTGTGATTTTAAGCAGTCTCTGTCGTCGGTAGAACGAAGAGAACGAACCTCGCGAACGAAAATTCCTGAATTATCTTGTCCGAGTATGAAACGTTTTCCGGGTGGAGGGGGAAACCTTAGATTGCATGGGGCAAAATATTAATTAAGTATGCTCGCCTCTTGCGGAGATAATAAAAGGTGACTTTGTACTCACGGCGTAGTGCTGGGGGTGAAAGTGGATGCCTCTTTGACTTACCTGGAACAAGAGTTATTAAGACGTTATTAGCAGTGTTATTAAAGTGTAATATATAATATTAATTTTAATAGCTAACAGAGGGGGCTCCGGTGAATTCTAGGTTTACGAAGATGCAATTGCGAAATGGACAAATCAAAATTGAACTGGCAATCATAGAGGAGCGGAAAATAAAATTTTATTCATAATTTTTGTTGAAAGTCTGAGGTACGACAAGAAATTTCTATAAAATTCCATACACTGTGAGAATTTTAATCGAAAACAGTTTTAGGAAATTTATCACTGCTGTACTACGATGTAAAAAATGTTCAATCTGTATTTTAGATCCTTTGACTGACGGCTTCAGATAAAAAAAATTGAAATCTGTGTGGAACGTCACTAACTCACAAAATCTATACATGGTACATGGTGGATTCTCTCTGTACCTTCAGAACCAAAAATCAGTTGGAACTCTCCAATCAAGGAGGAAGGAAAAATCAAAAAGACTTCCGTGGCAATAACAATCATCATCCTGTAAGTCTATTGATCGGTATAAAGCGACTTCCAAGTACGGCTATTACAATCGGAAGTCGTTGAAAAACCTCCAATCAATGTCAAAGCAAGTCTCTCGAAAAGGAAAAATGGTTGGAATGGAAAATGCAAAATCCTGAAAAGAAAAATTAAGGACAATTCTAAAAACACTAGCAATTTTTTAATGGATTCGATAGATCCATTGATTGGTGCAGGACGATTTTGCAAAATGTTGTCGCCGCACACTGTGAGAACAAAATGCCAGTTTAAAACTCCCAATCAGTGACAAAGAAAAGTTATATTAACAATACAGAAATACAAACAAAATGACTCTTTCAGCAACTACCGTTTTTTCCAGTAGATTCGTGTAAAACGATTTGCCAAAATACCAACGGTATTCGCTCTCAAAATAAGGACCCGGTTTTAAAAAAAAACCTGTCAAGGAAAAACCGAAATTCCCAAAAAATAAAAAAATACCGGTAAAATCACTCTCGCAAGCATCGTTTTTCAGTGGATTGGTGTGAAACTATTTCCCGAAACATCGTCGACGCGTACCCTCGAAATAATAAAAAAAAAATAATAGAAAAACTCAATCTGGGAAATCGTAAAAACATTCCCAAAAAAGAAGATCAACTTTTCAAATCACCACCGGCCGTGAAGCTATTTCTGAAAACATTGTCAGTATTCACTCTCGAAATAAAAAAATTGAATGAAACAGCCCCGACCAACAAATTCCCAAGAATTCCGATAAAAGAATAACAATCCCTAAATTAGAAAAATGAAGTAAAACCACCAGTCAGAATTTTCCAGCAGATCCGTCGACCTGCAAGACGTTCTCCCGAAGTACCCCAGCAGCCCCTCTAGGAATTAGACCGATCTAATTAACCTTTTGACGTTTCGCGGTGGGGAGAGCCGTAACCTTGGCAAGGGGTGGTCTGATACGGACATGGTCGAAGAATGGGGCTGAAGGGAGGGAAGGGCGAAAGGTAACGGCCAGGAGAAAGGGCGAGCTTTAGCAGGACGAAAGAGGAGGGAGGACCTGGTCCGCGGCGAGGAAGACGGTTCCTACGAATTAAATTGCAGCTGGCGGGCTTGCGCTCGATTACTTATTCCGGCCGTGTCACTCGTAACTCGAATCCGGATTAAACGATCGATCGCAGTAGATTAGTGCGTAAAAAGCAGCGGCGCGTGTCGCGGCACAGTGCACCGGAACCGAATGCACCTTTGCTGCATTGTCCAGGATTCCACCCAGGTAGAAAAGTTGCTTAACCAGGGCGAAACTGCTTCAATTATTTATCTAAGCACTTTTTAAAAAGTTGATCCTCGCTACTATAGCTCTTAGATGTTAGATGCGTTGGTGTTTGTGACGATCGATCGTCGGCAATCAGCTGGGATGACCTGGCGATAGTCTGCTTGTCTCGCTGGTTGTCGTTACGAACCGACGATCGATTTGTTAACAACAACCGATGTTCGTCTGGTAAATAACACTGTCCAACAAATTTCAAATTTTTTTATGTTCCCTAATTACCGTTGGGTCCTTCTCATAGAGTTTTTTTGCGCGGATTCCGAATCTGTTTTCAATTTTTTTCCTATACGCACAGTTTTTGAGGAACATGACTTTGAAAAAAAACATATTTTTCAACTTTAAACAAATATTGTGATGTTATCATAAAAGATATTGAATTGTTCTTTGCAGAAAGAGATTCTGTAAACCTTCCCGAATACAGTGATATCCAATATTAATACATTATGATTGTTTAAACATGTTTAAACAATCATTAAAGACGGAGAGACACCA
Organism: Lasioglossum pauxillum; assembly: GCA_933228785.1. Lineage (NCBI taxonomy): Eukaryota > Metazoa > Arthropoda > Insecta > Hymenoptera > Halictidae > Lasioglossum > Lasioglossum pauxillum. Next base: position 23,621,183 of record OW121701.1, on the reverse strand, counting down.
CTTTTGCACCAATTTTTGAGGATATTTTACAATTTATCTCAAAAAATAAGGGTCCAGCAGAAAATCGAACTATTCCACTCGATAGAGCAGACTTGTATCTTGAGAAGCTACCCTGTCAAGTTTGGATCGTTGTCGTTTTTTTCGAACCAGAAAGCAAAATATTCCACGGGATACGGCTCGGCGAACACCCGTTCTAATGGCGAGCGCCACTGGTGACAACTCATGTCGGGCGAAGATATTTTGCTTTCTGGTTCGAAAAAAACGTCGACCATGCAAACTTGAAGCGGTGGTTTCTCAAGATGAAAGTCTGCTCTATCGCATGGTATAGTTCGATTTTCCGCTAGACTCTTATTTTTTGAGATAAATTGACAAATATCCTCAAAAATTGTTGCAAAAGTGGTGTCTCTCCGTCTTCAATCATTGTTTAAACATGTTTAAACGGTCATAATCTAATAATGTTGGCTATCACTGTATTCGGGAAGGTTTACAGAATCTTTTGCTATAAAGAACAATTCAATATCTTTTATAATAACACCACAATATTTGTTTAAAGTTGAAAAATATGTTTTTTTTTCAAAGTCATGTATCTCAAAAACTGTGCGTATATGAGAAAAATTAAGGACATATTCGGAATCAGCGCGAGAAACTCTGTAAGAACCACCCAACAGTAGTTGTGGAACAAATTTGGTGTTGGACAGTGTAACATTCAGTAGCGAACGTCAGAATGTAACAAACCGTTAAAGAATAAACATCCATTTACATAAACCTCCTATACTACCTTCTATTCTCATAAACGTGTAATCATCACGAAAGAAAAGATGTGACTGTAACTCGTGGCTTCAGAACGAGAAAGGACCATACAAGACTACAAAATCCTCCATAAAAGACAACCACAACAATAATATTCGAACCAGCAGGTCAGAACGACTTCCTGCTCCCTCATTCCCCGGCTGCACAAAATTCACAATCCGCAGATAAGAAAAACACTTCGAGCCGTTCCCGTTGATTCGGAAAAGGGCAAGAAAAACACGCCGACCAATCCAGTGTTATCGTGACAGCCCGACGACTCGGTAAACAGAAAACCCTCCCGAAAATCGTGATTACAAAAGGCAGCGTTCGCGTCCGAAGGGTGCGCTCTTTGATTTGAATAAATATCGCACGCCGCCATCGTTTTTCCTCGGTCCCCATAAGCGTATCAAAAGAGTGTACAAATCCCCGGGAAAAATTTACAAGCATCCCCGCGCAGGACCAGGAAAGAGAACAAAAAGGGAAAATAAAAAACAGGGGTGGACCAGAAATATTCGGGTTAGAAGATCCTCGGAAACAAGGAGAGGCAGAGCTTGTATATCTCGCTGAGCCATTCGTGAAAAGCCTCCAAAAAATTTGTCCACCCCTCTCCGCGTTTATTCGGACCATTTCATCCCCGGGTCTTCGTCGATATTACGCGCTGTCGCGTATTAATAAATTTATGGTCGCGCGACAGCCGATTGGACGCCGCTTCGCCAATTGAAGGGCGCGCGATAAGAATACGGATCCCGTTTTTGCAGATACATATTTTGCTAAACACTGAATTTCGAATTTTGGAAAAACTGTTAATGTTCATTTTGTACGAAGAATATTAGTGTAAATATAATATAGTGTCAAGTATGCGGAAAGCATTTTTCAACGACGCGTCGCGTCGTCCAGACGAATACATTCGAGCGTCGCATAGTATATTGATTAAAACGTCGCAGCCACTATCGGCGACGGGTTTAATTGAGATGATAAACCCGGCGAACTTAATGATGTCTCGGATAAGATAAATCGCAGACCCGACGCGACGGTTTCCTGTCGAATTATTTTCAGCCGGTACGGAAACGGCGTTTATCTCGAGAACGATGTAAATTGGGGGAAATTGAGCGTATGAACGCGATATCCGTAATTTCACCCTTCGTACGCTGCCTTTTAATTTCACTCGTTAATTTTCTAATGTCTGCGATACCGCTCCCGATCCATAGGCGTACTTATTTATTAATTTATTCGTTCTGAAACGCAATTCTCTAATAGAATTCACTGAAGTATTTTATGTGAAATTTTTTTGTTACGCGATTCAACTACTGTACACTTTCCCACGAGAATGTAAATTTGCACCATTTTCCACAGTGAAGCTATGTTCTTCTTGTACTAGTAGTATTAAAATTCAAGTGTAAAAATGAGGCAAGTTTGTTTTTCATTGTGTACAGATTAAATATTTCTAAGTAATCTTTGGATTTTTCTCTTCTATTCGTACATTTGTTGGAATAGGATCTTATTTAAAATTTTCTACGATAAAAATCATTATTGAAATTTAAGATAATATACGCAAAATATAAAGAAAAAAATTCGAAGAACAAAATGATTAAAAAATATTGATTTTTATACTTTTTGGTTACGAATAACAGTTGTTATCGATGAAGAAAAACTGTTTCGATTGTTCAAAGCAGTTATCGATGAGAGAAGTTCATTTCGATCACTCATAATAACTAGACAGCGAATCTTTATGCAAAATAAAAATTTTCTGCTTGAATTGCAACAAACTGGAACGACATAGAAATTTCTTTTCTCTCCTAATATGTTTAATAGGTTGAGAATAATACTACAGCATTTAAAAATTTTTCTAACGGTCTTACTGTTTTAAATTACACCTACTAATTTTTGCTATAAATACAAAAAATCCGCTGTTTACTCATAACAGTTATCAGATAAACTTTGTCAGACTTAAAATTAGTACCTTTCCCCTACGAATTATGATGTATTTGGTATGTAATCCAGTAGATTTGTACCCGGCGCGGATGCAGATCGAAGTTTCGATCCCGTATAATCAATGGTTCAGGAGTTATGCTTGCTTAAAGTTGTGCATTTTTCAGTGTTTTTGACAGGTAAGGGCGCCGCCATATTGGTTTGTATTGTCACGCGCCTCTTACCGAGCAGAGCCGCTAGGTGGTAGTTGGTTGGTGACTAGGTCGGGGGCAGCAAGGTAAGCGGCTCGCGGTCGTCACTACAAACCAATATGGCGGCGCCCTTACCTATCAAAAACACTGCACATACCTCAACTTTAAGGAAGCGTAACTCCTGAAGCATTGATCCTACAAGATCGAAACTTCGATCTGCAGCCTCCCCAGGTACAAACGTACTGGATTAAATACCAAATATATCATAATTCGTAGGAGAAAGGCACAAATTTTGAGTCCGGTAAAGTAAAGAGTAGCCCAGTTATAATAGTTACAATAAATTCTCGTGAGAGACGTTCGTGTTCAAACCATGGCTTAGACCTTACAGTATAATATTGGTTGAAAAATATTTTCCCTTTCATCAAGCCTTGCTCTTTCATAATCTTTTTGGTTTGTATATGCGCATTTCTCTTGAACTCCTCGTACAAGTCAGTAAATGGAATTGGTGATCTTGAGGCACTACAGGCTACTATGGCTGATATAGTTAAACTATCCGCAAGTTCGTTACCTTGAATACCGTCATGGGAGGGGATCCAATCAAATTTAATGCCATTGCTGTTCTGATTATTTTTCAACAAAATATTATATTTCCTTTTTATCTCGAGTATGATGTTGTTTGTTTTGATTCTCATTTTACAACTAATGAGACTTTGTAAGGCACTTAGTGAATCAGAAAAAATTTCGAATTTACTTATATTAATACTTATATTAATACTTATATTACTTATATTAATTATATTAATTTATTTATATTGCTCTTAATTTCCATATTAATTTCGGGACAAATACACGCCGTGCCGACAAACTCTCTGTCAGACATTTTACTTCCATCTGTATACATATACTGCTATGGCATTGTTCTTTGACAGCTCTTCTTCCAGCTCAGCATACGGATTACTTGCTTTGGTTAATCCTTTGCCAAATTCTACGTTTATTGGAATTGATATCATTATGGTTTTAAAATCATGCGTCTCAATTAACTTACTTGACTTTAGAGGTTCTTCAATACGCAGTTCCAAAATTCGTTTACGTTTAGTTCTATTTTTTCTACTTACTCTGTGGTACCTTGATATAGCCTTGAAGGTTGATGAGTTAAATAACAACAACATGAGTGCTTTAAACGTTCATGAATCAATGGTAAACCTGACTCAGCCAGCAAAATGTTTGTGGGTGTAGAAATTCTGTAACCCAGAGCCTTTCTTATTGCACTGAATTGGATTTTCTCCGGTTTTTCAATTGCATTTTTACGAGTTGGAAAGTAGACGAAGCCAGCATAATCCATAGTAGAACGGACAAAGCTGTTGAGTAGCCCAGTTATCAATTTGAGATATTCATTTCGATCGCTCATAACAGTTATCGATGGGAGAAATTCATTTCGATCGCTCATAACAGTTATCGATGATAGAATTTCTTTTCACTTGTTCATAATAATTATTGATGATAAAATTCATATTGGTTGCTTATTTAACTATTGAGTTGTCTAATGTTTTTCGGATGGAGCAAGCCTGTGAAATTTATTGAGAACGTTTCGTACAACAAGACGAATCAACAGACCATAAGAACAACACAAAATCTGTTTGTTTGTCACATTAAATTTTACGAAATCTAAATGAATTTCTCAACGATAACATTTACCAACAAGAGAAAGAATTTTCGGTTACTTATAACTAGACTGCGGATCTTTATGCAAAATAAAAAATGTTTGCATTGATTGCAAAACGTAGGAGCCAAATAAAAATTTCATTTCTTTTTCATTCTTCTTTTAATTATCTTGTTGAGGTGAATTTAAAACAATGGTGGTCTTAAATCTTCTCAATATCTCCTCTGTTGAAAATTGTACGTATTCATTTTTGTTATAAATGCATAAAATCCGCAGTCTACTTATAACCCTTATTTGTAACCTATACGATTTTAGTCGATGAAATACTTGTTATTCTATGACTCTTTTACGTTTTGGTTTATAGCAGTTATGGTCCCTGTCTTATACGACTGTTCACGGTTGGATAGCACGGTAAGTAACGTTTGTGCTAGAAATAGGGGTCGAGAAGGGTCGGCGATTCAACAGGATCTGGGGTTACGAGGTTACGAAGCACCGGTATAACGAAATCAAGAAGGAATTAAGTGAACTCAAGAAGACCAAGCAGTTCGAATGTTTGAAAGTTCTCGTCGATCCCCCAGAGGAGACCTATTTTCTTCATGTACGAAGTTTATACTTGTTCTAACGTCAGCTCTGGCTCGTACTCTCTAGAGCTACACGGTGCTCGCTCATTTGCTAGTCTGCCGAGGATTGCAGATGTACGAGGAGTTTCGTATAGTTGATAAATTCCATTTTTGAAATGTGCATATACGTATGCTGAATACGATTGCTTGAACTTCGTGCTCGGGTATGAATATGAAGTTCTTGGATGTAGGAATAAAAGGGGAACAGTATTAATCGTTGTTGTAAAAGCGCAACTTAGCAGCCGGAGCTGCAGACAAATCTGGAAACGACCGGGCACAGCGGAGGGATCGGTAGCATTTAAAAAAAGAAAGCAGAGGGATCAATCTAATTACTCATTGGCGGATCTAACAGTAAATCCCCTGGTTCGCAGGGAGGATTCGCCAGTGACCGTTCTTAGCGCCGGCTGAATAACGATCCACAAAGAGCCAGCGTAGGAGGTCGTTAACCCGGTTAATTAACAACTAGCTATTCGTTTGCATCGACGTTAACGTTCGCCGCGAATACACCGGGGCGGGACGGTTGGTATGAATCAAAGAAGCCTGGAGAGCTTTCCTATCGACGTGTACACCAGCCTGCAATCCTCTTCTCCGCCATTCCAAGCGCGTCCTCTCTCCTCTCTCCTCTCCTCTCTCGCTCTTTCTCTCATCCTCTCTCAGTCTCATTACAATCTCACTTCTTCGGTTGGATGGTTGCCGAGTTGAATTCCGGCCAATGTGGTCGCCTGCTGTTTTTGGAATTCGACGGCGGGCTGTTGTTCGTACTTGACGAATGGCTCGCATGATTACTTTGTTTAGCATGAGAATACAAGCCCCGCTCTCGATCTTGGCCGACGCGAGATCAGGATGCACGCTGCCGCCTCGATTTATGAAGTATCTGATAGGAGAGAGCGACGGCGCAACCGACGCGAAACTTTCGATTGAAATGCCCCCCCGAACCTAACTCGGACGGATCCAACAGAGATTTATGGCTGTCTGCCGACCAACCGGCCGCTACTTAATTGCTCGATCATCCCGCCACGATCGAGCTTCAAGGTGCCAGAGATCCGACGCCGATAAGCAGGTGATATGATTTGCATGGGCGAGCGTGATCCCGTTCATGCCGATTTAATGGTCCTTTAAACATTCTCGTTTTGCTGCTGATGAGCTCCGACTGCCTTTCGGTTAATTGGCTGATGCGTGTAACGGGTGACGTGCAAATCAAGATCGTTTCGATGCTGGATTATTTTTTGTGGAATTTCGATAGATTTGACGGACGTTAACGATCGCACAATATTTTCGACGATATCGCACAGAAATAAAAATGAGCAGATGAAATGTGAAACAGACTGCTAAAATTATGCAACCTCGGCGACGGTAATATATGCATATTAACGCATTTATACCGCGATTCCAGAAACGACGTCCAAGTTAGCACCAACTTAAAATGACCGAGCTCGTTCGCCGTTTTTTCGTTTTACAGTTCCCGTCCACTTTCTGGCAGCGAAGTAAGAAGTTATGGCATAGGTTTGTTTAAAACTTCGCGGGGGATTCCGTTCTAAAATGAAATTTAGCTCTTTCGCGCGCAAACTTGATGCAACTTATTAAGTGGTTTACAGCGTTGCAACAGTCGACGAGCACGGAATTTCCTGGAGGCTAAGAGATGCTGGAATATCATCGTTGGAATCAGTCCGAAGCAGAAAATCCTACATTAACACTAGATCAACACTGGAGCGCATGTTCAGAAATGTGACAATTCTTTTTAAATGTCCAAATTGTATGATGAATTATTGTATCATGCCGCTGATAACCACGACATGAACTGGCGTGGAAAAGGGGCGTGTCTATTACCGGAAAAAGTAAGAACCGATGATTAGAGCATCGAAAAAAAGGCGAATACGCTTTACCTGCTTACTTACCAGTTGTCAAGGAGGATTTCCCGTAGACGCCAGTAGGTTGGTACGTGCTGGCAGGATTGCACGGCTTAAAATTCAGACGGCGCACCTACCGGAGGGACGAAAATTCCCGCGGGTACTATATTGCTCGACTTACGACGGTCTCCTCCCTTTTCAGCCCTCGCGCGATACGAGAGCTTCGATAATCGACGTATCCCGGGAACAAATCATTTTCTCTGTCTATGAAGTTCGGCGAAGCTAGACCCGGCCGATATAACACGGATTCAATAAAACGATCCTAGCGACAAAGGTCAACCCTTGATAATAGAGACGGGGGTGAATCCTGACAGTGACGGGGCGTATGTGTGTCAACGGGCGCCACGGTCTCTAAGTTATTTTTCCTGTCCCGTGTCGGCCGATCCATATTAATCCCGGACTCGTGTACAGGCGAGTCGCGTTCGAATCCATCGGGGAAACCCCCTTGAACCCCTCGCCTAACCCAGACCATAATCCCCATCCCTCGTGGAACTTCTGCGGTGGAGTACCTTGATCAAACGTGCCCAGCTTTCCCCGGAAACGTACGACACGTAGGAATCAATCAGCAACTCTCACGGATCGACGATAAGTTGCCTTCATACATCAACCAACTCACCACGGCGTTTCATTCCCCTGGGATTTCCCGTAATACACCCCTCGATTATCCCATAAAAATATTATTGCCCCTATCGCTGGACGAGTCCACGGGAACTACAATTTTCTCGGCGATCTTTCTCGAGGGTTACCATGGGTTCGCCGGCACTGTTTTGATCGACACGATTTGACCGACAGTAAGTTTCGTCGACATTGATTAGACCGACACTATGTTTTCATAGACACGGTCAAATTGTCGACGTCTGCTGCTTTCATCGACAGTCCGTGTTTAGCGACAGGTTTGATTCGTATTTGCTAATGTTGACTAATCATTATTACCACTGTTATGTTCTAGACGCATTTAGTTGCGTGTATAATAAAAAATAAAGAGAAGTACGAAGCATTTCTTCAAATAAACAAACTTTAATAGGTACACACAAATGAACAAAAATCATAATATTTCATTTAATTTCAAACGTAATTGTGTAAATACGTATACATAATTTGAATGAACGGAACGAATGCTACGCATATACATATACAGATTACAAAACATAACAAAATTGTACAATAATTACATAAATATCAAACAATGAAATCAAAGCGATATATTTTGTGCTAAAGCCTTTAAAAGATTCATATCACTGTACATTTCTCGGCTCTCTAGTATCTTTTTAATACGGTCTTCTCTTAAACGATCTTCTCTTTTTTACTTCGGCAGTATTTCACCTTTTAATATTTTCTGTATTAAATTGTCTACAACTGCTTGTTCTTTTTGAATTTCCGTAATTATCTGATATAAACCAACTTTATTGTGATTGAACATAGACTGCCATCGTCGATGCCAAGCTTCGGCATTATTTTGTGTACGTGGAAAATCGTGTACATAATTGTCATAAACAGACCATACGTCTTCTTGGAAAAGTGGAAGTCAGATAGACACTTTTCCATTAGACTTATGTATTACCCTACGATAAGCATAATATTTTCCAAACCATACCTGTCGCAAAACACAAACTGTTGATGAAAACATATGGCGACAATTTAACCGTGTCTATGAAAACATAGTGTCGGTCAAATCATTTGTCGACGAAAACATAGTGTCGGTCAAATCATTTGTCGACGGTTTTACAATGTCGAGGAAAACATAGTGTCGACGAAAGTAATTCTCGGTCAAATCGTGTCAATCAAAACAGTGTCGGTCGAATGAGATGTCGACGAACCCATGGCAACCCCTTTCTCGAAAAGGTCATTGATAACCTTCAGGCCGTCATCTAGCGAGTCCTGATCTAGCCACGCCCCCTCTTAACAGCCCTAGCATAAAATGCTGTTTAACTCGGACAAACGGTAAGCAATATGACGATCTTTTCATTTCCTTTTTAATCTCTCAATAACGCGTCGCTAATTTCCAAACTACCGTCGTCCTCGAAATAGGCCACGCCCCTTTTCAACGCCGCTCATCCGTCACGCCTCCCCAGGACGAAAGGGTTAATCCATCAGTTTTTAATCACCGAATCGTTAATCTCCCACATTTTCCCCATACTCATCCAGCCCTCGGTCCCCATCCCGCTTAAGTATTCAGTTGCTCCCTTCGTCCTTGATATATTGCCCAGCGCCGATCGACTTCCCCCATAGTTCCCCTCCACGCTCCCGATTCCCCTCCTTTCCAATATTCCGTCACCTCGAACAACCTGTCTCCTTCTTAAACTCATCTTCCTCCAACCCGTGTTCCTATCCCGCAAACTTCGGTTCACAACTTCCTCGGCTCCTCCGCGATCTCTCGATCTACCGCTTCATCTTCTCCCCTCTGGTCCCTCTTCCTCCTGACCAGTCTCCTACCCGCATCCTTTCCTCGGTGTCCTGAACAAAATCCTTCACCAACCGGTAGAAAGAAAAGGGAAAAAGGAGCGGAGAGAACGCGTGAGAGCGAATACGTCGCAGTATTTTCGGCGACTCGGCCCGGGTCTGAAGAGAAGAGTCTTGTTTCGCCGTTGATCAATTCATCGGCACCCCTTTGTACTTCTCTGATCTGTTCTGCTGATTGCCAGCTCATTCTTTTGTAACTGACTGGCACTGTCAAGCGAAACAATCGAATCGATCGTCTTCGGCCGATGAAGAACTTCTTTGGCACCTTTGTAGAGGCACTTGATTATTTTGGACACCGGTGTGCATTAGGTAGGACATTTTCAAAAATTCTTTCTCACACCAGACTCTGATAAATTACCAAAATATACGGTACAGAATAGTGCGATATAATTGGCAGATAACGTCAAAGAATTGATGTTTACGAGCAGTTATCACCGAACAAAGATAACTTGAAAACGAGGCTAATCAAATTTGTTGGTGAACTTTACAGGCCATCAGATTCCATATTGAGAAATTCATTTTGTGTAGTGCGACAATTTGACAGAGAGGGCAGTTTAATAGCCCTTAATTACCCTGTATCACGATATATACCATAATGAATAGATATCGCATAATATCACTCTAATGAATATCGACGGAGATAAAATGACCCGACACATTAAACGCCGAAGGGTTGATTATTAAAACGTATAGCGGGCATGTATTGGCGTGGCGGATTGATAGGAAAATTTTTGGGGAGAAAAATCGAACGAACGCATCTCGTCTGGGCATTTGCAGATTTACGGTTCGGCTGGAACGTCTGCGGTTCGACAATGAATATTCATACGTCTTTGGTCGAGCCATATATCCACCCTCTGAGATATCCGAGCTGGTAGCAGCGAGCATTTGAATTAGGGTATAACCGAACGTCTCGAAGGGTCAATCTGACCCTCGTCGCTGATCTAGATGATGTAAGTGGGCTGCTGATCTTTGTGCGAATCCTCGTTCTATATCATTCCGCAAATCTCGAAATAAGCAAAACATTTCTTGACAATCTCTATTTCATTTTTGTGCTGCTTACCTGGAGCTGGTTACTTCATTTTAGGGACTACTTCCTATTCCTGTCTGTAGCGTCACCACGGTGCACAGAGGGCTCGTATGCTCATCGTGGGCTCATTTTTGGTATCGTATGAGCCCCATTTTACCATTCAACTTTGTCCTTCAGACACTCGACGTATCTTTAAATATAACAAAGATATTTAAGGTGGTAAAGTTAGGTGAAATACACGGTATATCTTTTTATTTTCTACCTTTTAGTCTTTTTTAAGTGGAACGCAAGATTTAGTAATACTGGTATGAAATAGTAAAATATATACACGCAAGATAGAATGAGGGGATTACTCCGAGAGACGACGTCTCTTGATGGAGTCCGAAATTGTCCGAAATGGAACTCAATGAACGGAACACCACACACTGACCGAGCTCCTTCCGTGCGAAATGGGTCAGTGGAGTGGGGATGTGTCGGAGTGGGAACGCGTAGTAGAGTAGGGAGCGCTGGCGCGCGGAGTGGGGATCGCTGAACGTGATGACGTACTACCGAGCGTCGCACAGTGGGCTGTAATGCCCGATTTCAGCGGTCAAAATTCAATTTTTAAAACTTTACATAAATTGTAAAATTTTTGTGGCTTGAGTTAGTTGAATATCTGAGGAACAATCTCCCATCATTCGTTTTCCAATCATGTATCCATAAAGCACTGAAAGTCGGAAGTTCGAAATTCTGTTAACACGCTTTTATTTTTCAACGAATTCACCTATTAGTAATTGTTACCTTATTTACGTACACTAACAGATTTTTGTTTTACAGAAGTTTTTTTAGCTAAGTATAAGGTATACTTTTAAGAGAAATTCACTTTTGTACTATATACATTTTTTTAGTTATTAATATTTAAAGATAATCAACGATTCAGTCACTTTCTCTATGATTCTAAGACTTTGGTAATGACTTTGTTATACCTCCGGGCGCGACCGGGTGTTCATTTCTGTGCCATTGTGTTCTTTGAAGTTTTCTGATTAAGATGCAAGAAAAAGAGGCTGCTACTACGCGCTACTCCGGGTTTTATAGTTGATCTACAAAAAAAAGGCCATCGCGCGCGCGCGAAAATCGCAGCATTTCTCACATTCTGCATGTTCGCATTCGCTATATCTTCGTATTAACTTAAATAAATACTAAATAATAATAATAAGCACACAATATATGCACTAAAATAAGAAAACAGTATACACATGAAATTTAAATAATATACAGGGTGGGGCAATAACTATGTCCACTTTGAATATTGCCTTTATTTGTAATAATATGAAAAAATGTTATGGACATAATTTGCACGGTATAGAGGAGGACTTGTGTGACATAAACATTTTCTGCGTGGGTGTGGGCATAGAGATTTCAAGGTCACCTTGATTTTTTTAAATGTAAAGACCAACTTTTTATATCATGAATCGATAGACTATCGAATTCTGAGTAAAAATGTATTGAACTCCATATGTCTTAAATCTAATAATTAACGAGATATTATCGAAACAATTTTCTTTCTTCTTTTGATAATATCTCGTTAACTATTAGGTTTAGGACATAGGAAGGTCAACACTTTTATACTCAGAATTTGATACTATATCGATGTATGGTATAAAAAAGGACATTCTGTTTAAAAAAATCAAGGTGACCTTGAAATCTCCTCTATGCCTCCACCCACGCAGAAAATGTTTGTGCCACAACATGTCCCCTTCTGAACCGTGCAAATTTTGTTCATAACATTTTTCCATACTATTATAGATAACGGAGAATATTCTTTGTAATAACTATTTTAAAAAGATATTGTAATTGTAAATGATTACACTTTTAAATAGTGTACATAAAATAGACGAATAACGTTAAAATATTGATTATAATCCGCAGTACTTGATTGAAACATAGCTACAAACTTTACAATCTAATATGCTCCTCTTTATGGTCAAATTTTGCACTCAAAAGATCGGTTTCAGCAAAAACGGTATACAGTACAAAAAATAGAAATCTGAAGCTTTAAAATGGTTGTTTTTTCATCAATTTTGGATAAATTGTAGCAAAGTTACAGCAGTTTCAATATTGAGCGAATTTTGAACTAGCTGTAGCAGCTGAAATCGGGCATACAGCCCACTGTGCAGTGTTAAAAATAAAATAGATATGAACAGCATGGTAACACTACAGGTAGGAAAAGGACGTAGTCTCTACAATAAAGTAACCAGCTCTACCATTCCAAAACAATAACCCCCAAACCCGGCAGATTCAGCCGAAAAAGGTGAATCCAGGGATGAATCCATCTCAAAGAATCAGAATCCGGGAGACAGCGAGACTTGGTATGGAGGATTGCAGCGTTCCACTATTTCGCTCGGCCATTCACGGTCGTCAGACGACAGTAAAGGGAGAGAAAGAGTGAGAGAGAAAGGGGAGACAGGGGGTTCGCGAGATATTGCCGGATCCCCGCGAGCCCGTGCATCATCCTGTGGGACACGGGGGATAGCAGCTCCCCCCGGTACACCTGTGCCAACTCGCCACTTGGCAGGCCGTGTCGGTTGGCGAAAAAGGAAGACTGTCGTCCCCCCTTTGCGTCCCCCGTTCCAGCTCCATTCACCGAATGAATGGGCGCATTGTTACCTGGACAGAGGGACCAGGGAAGTGGCCTGCGTCGCCCGAGAATTCGAAGACGCGGTATTTATGAGCGGGCACGGTTCCATTCTTCCCGCTTTTCTAACCCCCCGCTCTCCCCTTTGCGACCCATCATGTCAGTTTCCAGCGGGAAAGGCGGGGGCGGGTCGGTTTAATGAAACCAACGACGATTGTGTAGCCGGGTCCGATTGTAATACAGTCACCGGCGGTTTCTTTTGCCCTTAAGCCCCAATTAAGACGCTGCCTAGCTGCGGATTAAGCGTGCCGCTTGGAAAAGCGGATCTCTTTTCTACCGTGAAGTCACCCGGTCTCTTGCTACCCTTCTCAATCCCTCTACCTCGTCGCGTCGCGTCGTCTTGCTCGCGACTTCGACTAACCTCCAGGTTCTTTTTCAACTTTGATTTTATCCCGGCCACAAGCCGGCCGAAGTTTTTGCTGCAGTTCTTCCTGCACGCCTTTAGCGCGCTGCACCTGCGTCGGACCTCACCGCAGACTCCTCCTCGAGGACTTTGAAGATCTCGTCTCTCATCCTTGTCGTCCTTCGGTCGATATTATCTTATTTGACCTAGACGATCATCGGCTGAACCCCTGATTTGGAAGCTTGTAATCTTTCAAAAATTATGTATGATACATTTCTCGTGGCGATTGGGAGACGATACTCGAAGGGTAGTTTCGCTAACGATCACACAGATGAATAATTCCACCCTGTTCCTATTTTTCTTGGGCTTTTAGTTCCTGCCCGTTCTTATCCAGTCTCCAGGCACTTTTCCTCTGTCCCAGTGCGCTTTGACCGTCCGGGAAGCCGCGAGCAAAGACCGGAACTTGTTTCCGGAAAGACATTGTTAATTAAGCGACTTCTTGGAGGCCCGCTCGGCGAAGCTCGATGACCGGATAAATGTTTATGGCTGATGCTGTTACACTTTGTCGGAATTGTCTCCGGGCCCGGCGGAATTTAACGGTACAAAGTGCCGACAGCAATTTCGAGCAGTTGTTCTCGAGAATTTTCTGTGTGGGACCGAAGAACAAGAGCTTATAGTAATCTTGTAACCGCTAAAAAGTGATTATAGATACACGAAGTACGATATTTGTTATGGAGATTTAATGAGGGTCAGAGGCGATGGCATAATGAATTTTCTCAAGCCTGAGCAGGCTTGTCGTCTCAAAGGCTCATACACGCGTGTCGGAACTATGTTAACCTAGTAGTTTACAACCCACCAGCGGATTTAGACAGGTTTGATCAGAACTTTGTAAGCCAAACAGGGACCATTACGACTTTGTTTAGGAAGTCCATTACTACCGTTTGGGTCATTAGACTTGAGTCTGAAGTTTTGGAACGTAGCCGGCGCCCCGACACTTTTGTGACTCGGGTGTCTATAATAACTGTCACCTGTTTCCCAATTTTGTCGCAGGGTCTGCGCAGTATACTCCTCCGCAAACAATCGTACAACTGCCACCAACGATCTTAACACCTGTATTCATTTATTAAACGTAAAACAATGCAGCAGGTCACTTTTCTAAATTGTTCTTGGGAAATCTGTATTTTAATCAAATAATGTAACAATGTTTTAAAATTTTTTTAAAGTTTTTACCATTCTATGAGATGTGAAAAGAAAATAGAAGTTGAAGAGAGAAGAGGTAGTTTATTTATTTCTTGATGACTCTTGCCAGAAACACGCAAAATCCATAAGTTATGCAAAGTCCACCAAACCGTTTGACACTGCAGCTAAAACAATGTGAGAAATTCAGCCGATAATTTCATGCGCGATAGTGATTTAATCGAGGCATGTTCGTATCGGTATTTCGCGAAGGAATCGTTTTAATTGCCGAGCTAAGGTCCTCGATGCTTCAGGTGCTCGAGTAACTCGCGAATGCGCCCGGAATATTCATTGGACTCCGCTCGGCCCGGCCGGGCCAGGAAATATCGGGCTCGGTCTCGCTGCCGCCGTGAATTTTCCGGCTGCGAAAATCGTCTGCGAATTTTCCGCGAGCACGCTTGAGCGATGAGCCCGGGGAACGAGTCCTTTAACGTTCAGCGATCCCCGCGTACGCTTGGGAAATGAGCGAAGGTAATATTTCGTACGGTGCGCGGCGATTAGCAGCACGTTGTTCCCGCTCGCGCATCGCGGATTGTTTGGAAACGGTTTTTTCCCCTGCACGGGAAATGAAGGGCTCGACGAAATTTCCGTTCGATTTTAATTTCGACGCTGGAGCGATCTAGGCTGCCTCCCTGGGAAAATTGCTGGCCACTTTTATCGCGATCTCGGCTCCCCTTCGTTTTCATTTTTTACAAGCACAGTTGGCCACAAAAAAAATTGAAAAAATTCTGTAAAGTGCGCACTGCATCCAAAACATGTCACATATCTTTTCAGAATTTTAGAACGCGTCGGAGACCGGAAAAGCGCGAAATCTAATTAACCCTGTAACTTCCTTCGCGGGCAGACTAGAGAGCTGAAATTTTACTCGGAGGGGTTTTTCTTGGTCAGCTTTCGAATGGTTCCATAGTCATTGAAAAACCTCTAAGGGCAGTTTTGACCATCTTAATCGGCCAGACCGATTGTTATTGTGCATTAGCTTTCCCCCGCCACGCGTTGCTGTGGCTCAGTATTTTTTAAAAGCATGTTTTTACTTGTCACAGATGTGACATTTAAATCACGTGATTGCTGATCACGGAGTCGTGTTTGACGCTGATCTGCTGTTTCTCGTTGTCATCTTTCAGCCACTCTCAACCTGTCGCGTTCGTTCTGTTGAGTTTGATGCAGATCTGAAGCTGCAGAAGCCGCTCGCCGTGCTCGCAACCGTGCATCCTCAAGCCTGGCACGTATTCGAACCATTCTTTGTGATGCCTATTCTTCCTCAATTTTATTTGATCTTAATCGTCGTACTGCTTCCGTTCCGCGAGTACGACGACCTAAGTTTGTTCTTCTGCGAGTCATTCTTTTTATGTACTAAAGTAGAAAGAAAGTTATATCAATAACATATATACTAACCTATAATACTAACCAAATATTTCAATTCAAACGCAGATCAATCTACTCAGCTGAATTCCAATGCAGTGAGAAACTTACAGAACAACAAAAATATTGTATTGGGTATGGGAATGAGATTCCGTCCCTTTTTGTTGAAAAGAAGCGTATAAACAATTCCCATAGCGTGAAAACGTTTTCCAACAGTAGTTCGATCGACGTTTAATTCAATTGACAGTTCTGCAAGTGTTTGACGTGGATTTCCATCAAGTAATGCTGGGAAATCTGTATCTTCGAATTTTTTGGCACACCATCGCAATCTTTGCCATTACGTCGAAATCATGGTTTTTAAAGGAGCATCGTCCCCGTAAATATATAATATATATAATATAGTAAATATATTACACCTTTCTTTAAAACAAAATAATGCAACATGATATCCCGCAAATGCTGGTTACTTGGAACAAAAGTCGACATTTTTCACGCGAAAAATTGACTGCTGTTCACGCTCGGAACAATTGCCACTAACTGCGTTTGGAAGCTTAGACATAGGCCTTTCAAAAACATGTACTACGTACCATCAAATACGCGATCGGTACTTAAGTACAACGACATCTGTCAAAAGGGCGGAAACTTATTCCCATACCCAATATATTATTATTCGGATTCTTATTGTTATATATCTGACATTTTTCTTGTAGATGAGCGAAATATTCGATAGAACGTTTAAAGTGTCAGCGTTGACATAATAGGCCAATTGCGTCCGCGCCGAAACCGATGTCGTATTAAAAAGCGATTTTTCTTGGCGGCTTATAGATTAATAGCATGCAAATGGCCAGCGAAGGGCCAAGTGGTCCCAATTGGAATAAAGACGCGGGGATTCGATCACGGGACGACAACAGCGAATCGATGTAGCCGGTGCAACCTGTCCTTAATCTCAATTTCAGATCAGCCATTGGAATTGCAACGCGTCCGTTCGCTCAGCCGGCTGGTCACGATTCAAGGAAGTCTTAACGCTATTTAAGCCTAAGCGGCGACAACAGCTCAAAGTGGCGTGCTCGTTAGCCGCGAGAACTTAATCACTTACAATTAGCCGAAATTACGAAATAACGGGCTCTCACCTACCGGGACCCAATGGGAGCTTCGAGAAAAACGTTGCGATAAAAAGAACTGCTCTGAGACCTTGCACGTTCAAATGCTTAATTGCGGTGGTTCCGATATATATACAGGGTGGCCCACATAACTCTGAACAGCTCAATATCTCGAAAACTATGCCATCGATTTTAAAGTTCTTAGTCTTAAATTGCATGGAACTGAAGGGCCTTTCTGACTACATAAACGTGAAGTGGCCTCCCTTCCCCTTTAACGGGGGAGGGGAGGTACCTTTGTAATTTTAAATGGAACCCCCTATAAAATGTTACATATTTAGATTCTACCGGAAAAAACAAGTCAATTTTGTCTGCAACATTTTTTTGTCAGATACTTCCATGATGAGATATAACAGTTTGAAGTTTCGAGTTGTAGGTACTTGAAGCGCTCGGAAATAGCGTTATGGAATTATACGCGCTTGAGTCCTTTGCTTATTCATGAAGAAACACAAACAATAATATTTACAATTCTTGAGTTTGACTCACTTATCTATGAAAACGTTTTCAGTTTAGAGCTGTTATTCAAGCAGTAACATTGTGATTATGGCTACTTTTGACACAGAAGTGAATATGTTATTAACGTTAGGTGAATGCCAAAAAAATTATCGGCGTGCAGCAGTGATGTTTTTTGAACGTTATGGTATCAAAACATGTCATGCAACATTTCATAATTTAGAAAAGCGGCTTCGCGAACACGGTGAATTGTGTAAAAAAACTCGCAATAAACCTAAAGCTGTCACTAATGAAAATAATAGTGCCAGTATTCTTGCTGCAATTACATTAAATCCTCATATTAGTCAACGTACACTTGCACAAACATCACATATTAGTCGTTCATCAATTCAACGAATTTTGAAACGGCAAAAGTATCATCCATATCACATGGTTTTATCACAAGAGCTTTCGATAGCAGATTACGATCACCGCGTAAGATTTTGTGAGTGGCTGCAGGGTGTTGTGGAAAATGACTTTTTGTGCAAAATACTTTTTCCGATGAGGCCACTTTTATGAATTCAGGGCATGTAAATAGACATAATCTGCATTATTGGGCCGTGGAAAACCCAAATTGGATGCGATGTGTTCCCTTTCAACATCGATGGTCTTTAAATGTTTGGTGTGGCCTAATAGGAGATTTTGTGATTGGACCTTATTTTTTTCAAGAAACTGTAACATCTGCAAGTTATTGTGATTTCTTAAAAAATCATTTGCCTGCGCTTTTGGAAGATGTGCCACTGCACGTTAGAAGAGAAATGTGGTTCCAACAAGACGGCGCTCCTCCACATTTTGCAATCATCACCAGGCAATTTTTGAACGAAAAATTTGGGAAAAATGGATAGGTCGTGGGGGACCTCGTCAATGGCCTCTTCGATCCCCCGATCTAACACCATTAGATTTTCTCTTATGGGGATATGTAAAGGACAAAGTTATGTTTGAACCACCGACGACAAAAGAGGATATGAAACAAAGAATACGTGACGCTTGCGCTTCAGTGACTCCCGAAATGTTAAAAAATGTTAGAACAACTTTGATGTTTCGAGTAAATAAATGTTTACAAGCCCGTGGTGGACATTTTGAACATTTAATTTAAAGTACATTTTATTTTTTCACGAATAAGCAAAGGACTCAAGCGCGTATGTACAATTCCATAACGCTATTTCCGAGCGCTTCAAGTACCTACAACTCGAAACTTCAAACTGTTATATCTCATCATGGAAGTATCTGACAAAAAAATGTTGCAGACAAAATTGACTTGTTTTTTCCGGTAGAATCTAAATATGTAACATTTTATAGGGGGTTCCATTTAAAATTACAAAGGTACCTCCCCTCCCCCGTTAAAGGGGAAGGGAGGCCACTTCACGTTTATGTAGTCAGAAAGGCCCTTCAGTTCCATGCAATTTAAGATAAGAACTTTAAAATCGATGGCATAGTTTTCGAGATATTGAGCTGTTCAGAGTTATGTGGGCCACCCTGTATATAATTGAACGCTGTTAAGCGTCCCATTATTCTCTATTTACTTTTCTGTTCAGTTACATTGTCTGTTTAGTTAATTCATATGTGAACTCACCGGCGAAGGAAGTTCGCGAGCCAATTCGGCCTGCAATTCCATGAGTTTCGCGGGTGTTAAAGGGAACGGCCGAGCATTAGTGTCCAGGATACTACCGTAAACGCGCACTAGCCGGTAACGTAGAAATAACAGCAGCAGGCGCCATTTTTGCGGCACGATTGAGCCTTCCCTTCTCGTTAAACGGAAAAATTACCTTTCGCCGAGTTGTCTTTTGAGCCACAGCGATCCTTCTTCACCCCTACAGCCGTTTCACCCCCTGTTCCACCCCCGAGCCCACTTTTGCCTCGTCTCCGTTGTCAAACAATCGGGAAACTTCACTGGTTCCTCGTATTGCATCGAATTTAGACTTCATGAATATAAATTCTGTCGAACAGAGAGGGGGCGCTGCTGGGGGTTTGAAAATGGGGGGAGTGGGGGGTTGAAAAGCTCGTTTGTATCGAGAGACGCGGGGTACATCGTTCCTCGTTTCGCGCTATGAGTTTCCATTTTAATTGAGCGCCTGCCCCGACGCAGATAAAAGAGATCAACGAGCAAAGGAAATGTTATTTGCATGAACGACGTCCTTTATCGAGGCTCGTCGTCGCGGCAAAGGAACCAGGGACCTGGTGCCATTGTGATCGAAAGATTCTGGGCTAATTGAACGATCCTTTGCGCTCCTCGATCGCTCTTTGAACCGATCGTTGTGTAGATCGATTGTTAAATAGGAAACTCGGGCGGCATCGTTGCGACGGGTTCCGGGTTCAACCTGTTCCTTCCGCGAACGCTTTGAAACGATCCACGGCCAAGGATCAAGGTATTCGTGCCGGATTTATGGAGAAATGAAATGACAGTGGCCGAGAAACGCGATCTTACCTCGCTTTTGACTGCCCGGGGCTCGTGAGCCGGGAAAAAGCCGTTTACCGGGTAAGCATCTGCGAAAAGCCACCCCTAGAATCCTTGGAAAAGTTAAATGGAAATCAGTGAAATCTATAAAAAAAATTATGAACGACGTATTCTTAATTTGTTTAGTTAGATTGTCTTTCTAGGATTACAAATTGGTATTCTTCTATTACTGAGAGAGAATCAATATGAAATATTGGAAGTAAATTAAAATTAAAAATTGATATATTTATAGGGTTAAAGTACCAATGATTTGTGTGTATTGTATGTATGTACGTGTGTGTATTAACAGACAACCCTATGTATAGTTAAATTTATAAAATAGAGAATCGGAACAGAAGAATTCTAAAATTGTAATTGCCAACGAATTATAAAAGAAGATCAGATCGAAACAAGCTCCCGCGACAAACACGTTTGTCATGACTGGTAATCCGTGTGTCTTGTTTTACAAATAAATACTGCTTATTCCTTACATATTTATTGAAAAAATCTGAATAATTTCAATAATTGCAAAATAGAAAATCTGGGATCGGTCGTTTGATCGAAGCCGGTAGGTTCGGTGTAAAACGGAATCGGAGCGCGAAGGTTACATCGATATTCCAAGTGACGAGCTTCTCTCTTCGCAGGCGGCTCTCGGCGAGTTTACCAGGTTCCGAGAGACAAAGAAACGGGAAGGACGAGTGGATGGCGCGATGGCAACACGGTTTTTGATCCTCGAACGGGATCCGCGGCAATTAGAAGAAGTTGGCCGTTCGTCTAAACCGGGGAACGAGGACGCCGAAACGGTGGCTTTAAGCGGGCTTCATTGAAATCTGGGTTAACCCTACGCGAATCCTTTCTGCACCGGTGTTCGCCGTTAATTTTCCGACCGGCTCAGCGTGGCGGGGGCGAGGGAGAGAGAGAGAGGTCGGGGTTCTGTCGTTCCAGCTCATAACTCGGCCGGGAAAAGCGGGGAAGGCAATGCTTTCCTTTCCTTTTTCCTGTCTTTCCCTTTTTCCTTTCTCTCTCTTTCTCTCTCGCTCTCGCCGTCTCTGTTCCCCCGTTGAATATTTCACCCGACAGCCGGCGTGGTTCATTTAACCTCGTCGCTGGGTGACGCGCTTGTAATTGGAGCGTTTGTAAGGTGGAGAGCGAGGCAAAACGTTTGAACAAGCGCGCGAAGATTAGAGGAACGCCGTTGGATGCAGATCTGCCGCGTGGTTTTGCTACGCGCCGACACACGGCCATTGTGCAGCCAGTGAAAAAGAAGCGAAACACGCTGCGACCGGATTTATTTATGCCCCCGGGGCCAGCTGGTTGCCCCGCGCGAAATTAGGATGCGAACCATTCGATCCGCTAGTTTCTGCTTACTAGGCCACTGTCGGTGTGAGTCTTCTTCTATGATTTTCATGCTGTCTAAATTAAGAATTTGTCTATTCGTACGAGATAATTTCTAAAATGACATTCTTATCGAAGATTACAGTCGTGTTAGAGTATGTTCAAGAAATACCTCGTCGTTAGCGCAACAAGATCATCCTAAATAAACCGTGCATCGTCGCCGGGTTAAGTATAACTCCGCGAAGGACAAAAGCTCGATCTTCTTTGTCCCCCTTATTAAGCAATTAACGTCTCCGTTCGGGACACGAAATTTCTTGGTTCGTGGAACTCTGTACGAGAAACTTCACGGCGTTGTTCGGTTTTTTACCTTCGCTCCTTAATGTGCCCTAATTATGGCTCGTTATAATTGTATATCCAGACAGCAGTCGTAAAAATAATGCGATAGATCTTTATCCGTCGTGGCGAACGAAGAATCCGCTTTTTTGATCAACATAATATACAAGATAAAAAATTCCGAATTAAATTCTATTGGAATATGGGTATACAATGAATCACTCATGATTAAATATGAAATAGAATTTATTCTATATAATATACAGGGTGGGGCAATAACTATTAGCACCTCAGATATCTTCGAAACTACAAGTTTCACAGAAATATTTGCTGAAACAAAATTGCACAGTACGAAAGGGGCCATCCGGTGGCGATAATAGTTTTTTTTGCAGGTGGACGTACTTCGGACATTTGAAGGTCACCTTCATTTTTTTAAATGGAATGAGATATTTCTTAATACATCAATCGATGCAGCGGGACATTCGTTATAAAAAAGTACTAACCTATGTATGTCGAAAAGTTAGTAGTTCAGGAGATATTTCAATTTAAATAACTCTAAAACACCATTACTGTCGTACTGAGACGTTACACAAGTAAGTAAACACTAACGTCTTAGTACGACAGTAATGGTGTTTTAGAGTTATTTAAATTGAAATATCTCCTGAACTACTAACTTTTCGACATACATAGGTTAGTACTTTTTTATAACGAATGTCCCGCTGCATCGATTGATGTATTAAGAAATATCTCATTCCATTTAAAAAAATGAAGGTGACCTTCAAATGTCCGAAGTACGTCCACCTGCAAAAAAAACTATTATCGCCACCGGATGGCCCCTTTCGTACTGTGCAATTTTGTTTCAGCAAATATTTCTGTGAAACTTGTAGTTTCGAAGATATCTGAGGTGCTAATAGTTATTGCCCCACCCTGTATATGAAGGCACGTTGTCAGGCACGTCTTTACTATTTGACAAGCACGACAGAAGTGAGGATCGCCCAGAAAATAAAAGACGTCGATCTAAGAAACAGATAAGAGTTGAGGGATCCATGACGCAGACAGCAATGATACAATGTTCATTTGTATAGGAGTTCGAGAGTCATACAAACTGAATTTGCCTACTAAATAACAGTAGATTAATTTTGTCAATTTATAAATTCCAACAAATTCCATATCTATGCCTACTAATTTCAGAACATGTCGACTAGGGTTTACAATACCGGACCAAAAAAACAATACCGGTATTCGATAGTTTCTCAAACGTTGTACCGGAATACCGGTAGTAATACTGGTATTAGGAATTTTCAAAAAGGTACAAAAACACAGTTCTTTCTTTGCCATATTTATTAGTTAATACAAGAAATAATAAACTATAAAAATATAGATAATTTTGTTACGTACAAATATAAAACAAAGGAACAAATGTTATTATCAAAAATTTTTTAATCTAGTTGTGTAGTCTATTATATAATATCTATTAATAAAAAATAACATTAACTAATTTATTAACTGCATATTTTTGAAATGTAATTTTTTAAACAGCACATACAGACACATCGTCAGCGGCAAACCCTTACAAATGTGAGATTAGGTTTCAGCAAATGATTGATCTTGGTACTACTGTAAATACGTATTTCAAATAAGAGTAGATGCCCGAAAAAAATATTTATTATTTATAGCAAATACCGAAAATACCGGTATTTTACCTTAGCCAATACCGGCTTCACGAAATTGCAAAATAGCACGAAATACCGGTATTCGGTATACCGGTGTACCGGTATTGCAATCCCTAATGTCGACTTCCGATTCTACCAATTCGAAATCACAGTGTCGACACCCTAAAAATTGCAACGCAGGAAAATAGGACCCATTTGATCGATACTTGAACCGTGTTTAACCGTGTGCGATAATTTCGCTCGGGTCGATACGTTTCGCCACTTGCTGTGGTAATTGCGGCAACGCGAAATTCGTCCCCCGCGGCGCGGCGACCAGCCTTAAGTGAACGTCACTTGAAATAATTCTTAATCCGTTCGGACGAGACGGCGACCAACGGTCTCGTGTGAATGAAAGCGACGGCCGTTCCACCGCGCCGCGTTCGTGTCCGACCGTATTATAGGCTTAATTACGCTTAATCAGCCGAAACGACGAGCTAACAAGTTCATTCAAGCCGCGCGGCCGACGCTGGAGGACGTGTGCCGGTGACTTCTTCTTCTCTTCCCTTTTCTTCGCCTCCTTCTTTCTTTCCTCTTTCCCCCACGACCTCTTTTTCCTTCTCAGTTTCTCGTTTCTCCTCCGACAACGCGAAGGCGATCTAATTCCGGGCAATTACCAGACTGCCACCCCCGCCCTTTTTTTTCCTCGAACACCGAGAACTGTTTCAAGTGAGATTTACCGAAGGTGTCTCGCTGAAAAGTATTGTCCCGCGATTGCGATCCATGATACTATCCGAGAAGTCGTTTTTGTTTCCTTTTTCTTTTTGTTTTTGTAGCCAGCTTATGAAACCTCGATCGAAGTTTATTACAGCAACATCTGTAGTGCGATGAACAGTGAAAGATAGCTAGTAGTAAATTGATTTCTCATTTAACACGTCGAATGCTCGATCATTTTTGCAACATTCTCACGACTTGTACATCTTAATTTTCAGACCAATTATTCGAACTGTGGATGATCCAAGTACATTTTCGCGGAATTTATCAGAATACTCCGATCTTGAGAGAAAATTCAGCTGCATTCTATTTTCCAATGGATTTGCTTCTCTTTCTTTTCTTACCAGCCGCTGATACTCCAGCTCTCATTCTTCACGTTCGCAGATTATGCAATTAAGATGGCACGCATCGAGTGGCCCAGTTTCCCCGACGACGATTGTCTCGCGGAAGAATTGCTTCTCTCTCGCGATGAAATTGCGTTTTTACGAGTCCGGGGGAATGTCGGGAGAGCTCGACATGAATGCAGAATATTGAGTAGCGTGGAACTTCGGCGTCTTGAGTAAATAGCGCGCGTTGCGGGAGATAAGATAAACGAAAATCCTCGGGACAACGGAACTTGATATTACGGATGCGTTCTGTGGCTCGTTGCACTGCGGAGAGATCTATTACTGACACTTTACTCGCATCCAGCTCGTTACTAGTATTCTATTTATTGTGAAGAATGTTCCATCCACATTTTTACGGCTTCGTCAGTAGGCGAATCACATCAAAACTTATTTTCAGTGGCATTTGTAGATCGGAAATAAATGAAAATTGTACTAAATTCCGTCGAATTTTATATTCCAGAATTTCTTTAAATTTTTCAGAAGCTATTGTTCTTCTTTTGATACTATTTGAATCGTGTCTCTCAACCGATATAAATAATTCGAATATCTCTAAACAAACAACAACGACCTGCAATAAAAAAGAACAGTGAGTGAACTGTTTCGTTTAGCGTTCAAACCAACACGAAATATTATTTTCTAGCTTGTTCCAGCCACGAGCGATTCACCGGCCATTGGTTCGGCGGGTGTCGCGCTAAATGAAACGAAACATCAATTGATTCCAGAAGCCCCCGACAACAGCGACAAACTAAAAAACGATTTCGCCGCAATAAACGAACACCGCGGATTTCTGCGACAATAGTGCTAACAAAAAAATAAAAAATCAATTCTTCCCAGCTCAAAAAGAAAAAAAAAACCGAAACAGAAAGAAGAATAAATCGAGCACGTATTACCCAGTATTTCCTGGCGGGCCAGAGTAAATCTGATCAAGGCAAACGGGGGAAAACTTAACAAATACGTCCCGTTCGAATTAAAGACCGAACGTTTCCGGTTTTCTGCAATTTCCCGGCTGCTATCGCAACAACGAGTGCAAAAAAACCAAGGGGAAGAGATAGAGGGGACGGGAGAAGAATAGAGAAAAAGAGAAAGAGAGAGAAAGATCAGGCAGAAAGAAGAGTAGAAGCTGCACGGAAGAGCTCTCTCCTAGACGGAATAACAATCTCGGCTGACAAAGAGGATTGCCAGGTTTAATATCCGTCCGCTTTCGTTTCCAATTAAAAGGCCGAAAGTCCGGCTGACGTAAATACACGGTTCCTGAGGGGAGAGGGTTGGGGAGGAGAGAAAGAGGCAGAGTGGAGGGAGGCAGGACGTTTTACTTTCGCCGAAGGCAGGGAACGAGCCACCTGCAATCGGATTAACGTCGTTAGACAATCCGTGAGACGTACTTGTTCTCCGGTTCGGCCGGTGATCCGACGTTCCAGTTGAATAACAGGCCATCCCACTGCTCTTTCGCGATTCCCTGAAGGACTGCGAATCGCTTCGTTCTCGCTAACGAGAGCGGGTTGCGAGCGGGTTGCGAGACCGTTGCTCCGAGTTTTTAATGAGCCTTTCGCTGATATCGCGCGCTCACTGCGCCAAAGTGACCGCTGCTAGTTAGGGGTCCACGGATTTACCAGGTGACCAAGCTTTTCAACGCATGCTGTATCCGATACTGGTGGCTTCAAACCGGATGTCAGCAGTTGAAAATTATAGCCAACCATTTTATAAATTTATTTGAAATCGAAACACTGAATTGTTATACAGTGGTAGCTTTGCGTAGACACAACTCAAAATGTACTTTTAGAAAAAGTATGTAAACAACGACAAATTATTTTACATGTCT
Source organism: Lasioglossum pauxillum (assembly GCA_933228785.1). Classification (NCBI taxonomy): domain Eukaryota; kingdom Metazoa; phylum Arthropoda; class Insecta; order Hymenoptera; family Halictidae; genus Lasioglossum; species Lasioglossum pauxillum. The sequence continues at coordinate 23,594,609 of OW121701.1, read as the reverse complement.
AAGTTAAAAATGTATATAAAACTTTTTAAAAACCACGCTTATATTAAAATGCACTAAAAAGGAGAAAATCATTTTTTTAGACATTAGTGACTATAAATAAAAGCGTGGAGCACTAAACAATAATGACGTGATCTTCGTGGGCGCTCCACGCTTTTATTTATAGTTTATATATTTTTTTATTTTTTACTTTTTAGACTTTTTTAAATGGAACGTATGTATGTAGTAGTACTGGTATGAAATAGTAAGATATAGAAACGCAAGATACGAAAATACGCGAAATAGAATGAGGGGATGACTCCGAGAGACGACGCACAGTGGTCGGAAATTGCCAGAACGTGGTCAAAATAGGAAGAAGTACTCCAATTTAGTTCAAAATTGATAACCATAGGTTTTTCGGGTCGCTGATTATAAATCTGAGGTCAAAATTACAAGAAACAAAATGGCGGATTCAATATGGCGGATGCGTAATCCAAGACGTTATTGGACTCTCTTGAATATAATTCCTCTGTTTCTTGTGTCGTTGAATATAAATCTGATGACAAAATTAAAAAACAAACTGGCGGCCGGGTATGTGAAAAAATTATTTATTTCCACATATATTTGGTAATAGAATGTTTGCGAGGTATATTATTAGTACAAATTGTTATCAGATGACTTCAGATAGCGAAAAATGTATGATTTTAGTGTTAAATATTGCATCCCAGGTAATTCTTCAGTACTAAAATACAATAGAAGTTTCTCAGTTCCGTTTCGCTCCGATATTTCGCTCACCTCTAGTAAAATAAATATACATATGATGTATACTATGGTGTTTCATCTGATCCATACATAAGTAGTATTAAGATGTCATGTACGAAAAAGATGAAACAATATCCCCCGAAGTCACACAATTTTTTGAAGAACCTGATATGAATGAAGATATGTCATGTGACGAAATATTGTAAAGTTACTTGTATACAAATTATTTTGTATTTTCCATAATTGTGATTCTAATTGGTGTTTTAAATGCAATATTTACCATTAAAATCTTACACTGTTGACTATCTGAAGCATTTTATTGTAATATATAACAATAATGTACCTTACATTTGCGAATATTAGTTTTGTCTACGATTTAGGGCAAATTCGCCATTTCCGAACGTTACCGGTCGCTAAGGAAATGGCGATAATTCATAAGGTCGCAATAGGTTGCAGGAAAATGAAACGTACACTTGTTTCATAGCCTTAACAGCTTATTTTCCAAAAAAATGAACGCTTGATCGCGATCGATAAGCAACTTTTTCGTTAATAAAATGTACCAGATGCGTAGATTTCTCTTTATCATCTCGCAGAGCTTTAAAAAATTAAATAAAGCAATAAAATCAGAATATTATATTAAAGTAGGACATGCCCAACCATAGCAAGAACGATAAACCAGCGTTACAGCGCGATAAAAAATCGCAGATGTAATTTCAATTATGGTTGAAAATGCCGATCTTCTGGAACTACTAACTTTGAACGTACGTATCTCCGACAGAAGTACGTATTAAATATTAGCTGTAACAAAAAAACGTGCTCTGGAACCTTATAAATAAAGTACTATTACACAGATTTTTAAACAACGGAAAACAATTTTTGACTTTCGACGTCTCTTGATGGCGTCCGAAATTGTCTGAAATGGAACCGAATGAACGGAACATCACAACCACATTGAATCCCTTCGGTGCGAAGTGGGCCAGTGGAGTGGGAATGAGTCGGTGTCGGAACGCGTAGTGGAGTAGAGAGCGCTGGCGCGCGGAGTGGGGATCGCTGAACGCGATGACGTACTACCGAGCATCGCGCGGCGAGGTGTAACGCTAAATATTAAAATTTTTCTTTCTTCTAGACGCACAGCTTGTTTTTTAAATTTGTTTTTAAATATTGCGTTGCCATTCAGTTCTGAGCTATGTTTAAAGTTTCAAGTCTCTAGCTCATCGGGAAGTGGTTTAAAATTCGATTACAAGATTTAACGCATATAACAACAACTCGGCAAGCTAATATAACTTGGTAAAAATGACCTAAGAAAGGATAGAAAGGAGCGGCGAAACGTTCGAAGGAATTGAAACCCGCGGCGAAAATAATCGTCTGTGGCAGGAACGACGCCTCATTCATTGTAAATATCTTCTAAATTATTAGCCATTGGCGAGAAGGGGGAACCGGCTCGTACTTGGGTTGACGAGCACCACAATCTTTCAAAGGCTCATTAAAAAGTCAGCGTAACACTTAGGGAGCACTCCTCGTAAGACTCCGGGCGGCTTAATTACGCGGCAATTTAACCTGAAAAACGCTCGGCAAACTGAACGGGGGGCGACGAGTGCCACGGTTTTTCATTTGACGACGAGCGGCGTCGCGACGCGACGAGAACGCAGCCGTCGTCGTTCCTCCTGTTAGCGATGGCGCCAAGCATAATATACACCTATTGTCAATCAATTCGGTACACACGGTTCATTGGCTTCTAAACATTAATTTCTTAACGTAACATTTACCGAAGCACTTTATATCCCTCTCCAGACCTCCTAATTTCTCGTACGATCTTCGAGGAAAAATATTTGCCACCGAAAAAATATTCTAAAATGTTTTATTTTTCTTCCAGTTATGATTTTATACAAAAATGAATGAATTAATGTTAATACATGGACTATCCAATACAATTTTTCAGAAACGATTGAAGGTGGTCGTATTTATTTGAGGTTCGTGAAAATTTGTCCGGGATGGTGCATTTCGTTGGAAAAATTGCAAGTCATTAATATAGAACATCGGTTAATATACGGATTATCCAATACAATTTTTCAGGAACGATTGAAGCTGTTCGTATTCATTTCTCGAATTGAAACGAGTTCTTTGAGGTTTGTAAAAAATTTGTTAGAGGTGGTACATCCGGTGCCATCGCTGGCAATTTTGTCCCTCCGTTCTTGATCCGCGTAATTAGAAGAAACGCGACCCATCCGATTAAGAAACCGTTTCCGTTGAATGGGGTGAAAGTTGTTTTAAGGCGAGCTTCATTGAAATCTAGGTTACTCCTCGAGTGCTGGGTTCTATTGGTCCGAGAAAGGGGATTCAACGGAGCTATCATCTCCAACGAGTCGACTATACTGCCGTTGCCTGCGACGTCGACGTCGACGTCGACGACAACGACAACGACGACGTCGACGACGACGACGACGTTGAATTTGAAGAGAATAAAAGCCCTCGGAGGCTTGGCAAATGCCCACGATCCCCTCGAGTACCGTAATTACCGATGTTGGCAATTAAAGAGCGCACTTTGCGTTTCGCGCCTCCGTCGTCAATTAAGTCTACCATCGCCAATCATTGGGAACCGTTCGAACCGTCACACGGCAAAACTGGCTTCTCACTGGGTGAGTTTTTCCTCTTGGATCGGTGGCTGCAAATCAGTTTACTCACTGTCCTCTGCGTCTCGCTTGACACTTTTTGCACCAGAGGGTTTTGTAGAATATTAAAATATTAAAAATATTCGGAGAACTATTGGGTTGGCAAGAAAGTAATTTCGGTTTCCACTAATAGATGGCGTTATGTTTTGTTTGATTGACTTCTGTTAACGTTGCGTTTGTTTTCTTTCTGACATTTCATAACTGCATCTTTTAGATTACTTTTGAAGCAAATTACACGTAATTTTGATTAAAATTGTTAGTTCTGTGTCAATTTGAACATGGAGTGCAAAAACGAACATTATAGGCACATATTGCTTTTTTATTTCCGTAGAGGTAAAAAAGCTGTCGAGGCTCACAAAGATATATGCGAAGTTTATGGTGTGGATTGCTTAACAGGACGCACGTGCCAGAATTGGTTTAAAAAATTCCGTTCTGGAAATTTCTCACTTGAGGACGACCAACGTTCTGATCGACCATCTGAAGTTGATGATGACCAAATGAAAGCCATTATTGAATCGGATCGTCATATAACTGTCCCAGAGATTGCAGACAGGTTAAATGTCTCGCATACAACTGTAGAATATCGTTTAAAAAGTCTCGGAATCGTTAAGAAGCTCGATATTTGGGTTCCACGCGAATTGAAAGAAATTCACTTAACGCAACGCATCAACATATGTGATACGCATCTCAAACGAAATGAAATCGACCCTTTTCTGAAGCGAATCATCACTGGTGATGAGAAATGGGTTGTTTACAATAACATAACCCGAAAACGATCATGGTCCAAGCGTGATGAAACAGCCCAAACCACACCGAAAGCTGAATTGCACCAAAAGAAGATCATGTTGTCAATTTGGTGGGATTACAAAGATATTGTGTATTTTGAGCTGCTTCCAAGAGACCAAACCATCAATTCAGATGTTTATTGTCGACAACTAACAAAACTGGACATAGCAATCAAAGAAAAACGGCCAGAATTGGCAAATCACAAAGGAATCGTGTTACACCATGATAACGCTGGGCCACACAAATCTTTGGTAACACGTGAAAAGTTATTGGAGCTTGATTAGGAAGTGATGTCACATCCGCATATAGCCTTGACATTGCACCATCAGATTATCTTTTATTCCGAAGTTTACAAAACTGGTTGAATGGTAAAACATTCACTAATGATGACGATCTGAAATCGCACTTGGATCAGTTTTTCACCGAAAAGGATCAGAAGTTTTATGAGCGCGGAATTATGAAGCTACCATAAAGATGGCAAAAGATCATAGAACAAAATGGAAAATATTTTATTGATTAAAGTTCATTGCTTTAATAAAAAATTGGATTTTATTTCACCTAAAAATACCGAAATTACTTCTAATTTAAGTGGTTGAAGATAACGAGAAATAACACCGTCCAACACCAAAAATATTTCCAATATACTCTTGGGTTGATCCTATAGAGTTCTTCGCGCTGATTCCTAATCTGCCCTTAATTTTTCTCCTACAGTCACAGTTTTCGAGCAACATGACTTTGAAAACAATGTATTTTTTAATCATGTTTAAACAAGTATTACAGACGAGAGATACCACTTTTGCACCAATTTTTGAGGATATTTTTCAATTTATCTCAAAAATAAGGGTCCAGCGGAAAACCGGACTATATCACGTGAAACCACTTCTGGTTCGAAAAAAACGTCGACGTTCCGAACTTGAAAGGGTGGTTTCTCAAGATAAAAGTCTGCTCTTTCGCGTGGTATAGTTCGATTTTCCGCTGGTTCCTTATTTTTTGAAATGAATTGAAAAATATACTCAAAAGTTGGTGCAAAAATGGTGTCTCTCCGTCTTTAATGCTTGTTTAAACATGTCTAAACATTCATAATGTATTAGTATTGGGTGTCACTGGATTCGGAAAAGTCTGCAGAAGTTTTGCTGTAAAGAACAATTCAATATCTTTTATAATAACATCGCAATATTTGTTTAAAGTTGAAAAATACGTTTCTTTTCCAATGTTATGTTTCTCAAAAACTGTGCGTGTAGGAGAAAAATTTAAGGCAGATTCGGAATCAGCGCAAAAAAGTCTATAAGATCCATCCAACAGTATATTGGAAACGTAAAAAAAATCGAAATTTGTTGGATAGTGTAATTAGTGAATTTTAAATGGAATGTTTTAGATATTTTCTGTATCGTGCTTTTTCTTTAAGAAATGGATGTTGATTGGATTATGATCTTTAGGTCGATCGAGATATTCTGAAAGCGGCACGAAGCGGCCGTGATTTCGATCCGATTATCGAACGCCTTTGTAAATAAGTTGCCGGGTAACAAGGCTAGACCTACTTGGATATTCGCGGTGGGGAACTTCGAAAATTTGATCAGAGAGCTGTTTTAAATTCTATCAGAAGTTTGAGCCGCGCTGCGCCGGACTTGTTTCGCGGCTAACGACGCGCGATTCAATTAAAATAATTAGATCGACTTCGTTATTCGATGGCGCGCCCGCGATGCTTGATCGTCTTTCGGAATCTTCAGACACTGAATCAGCCCGTGTTCAAACTGAAACGACTTTACCAAACACAATCCTTTCTCGATCTAATAAACGACGTACATTGAAATACCAACTCTAAATAGTCTCTGAACAATGAAAATTGCAATTTATTCAGGTTATGAAAATGTCCGTCCACTTCGTTTTCAATTTTCCAATTCGCTTACAGTCAAATTCTTCAGGAGAAATTCTCTATCCTTTGTTCATTTCTCAGGTTTAAAAAAATTGTTCAGAAAATGGCGCCCACAACCCTCTGCAGTTAGATCACCAATGGGGCGTCCTGTTTCCCAATTTTTCAAAGTAAATAATCGTTTTCATTTTCCCAGCGTTCTTCTCTAATCGCATAAATCCAGCTCCCATCGGTGTACCAGCAAATGAGTAACCAACCGGCGATAAACAATCTTAAAAAACGACGCACAGGAAAATCGTGTTGCGAATTAGACAGAGTCGGGAGGTAGATACCGTAGACCCCTGATGATTTATCCCCCGATTCCCAGGGCGGCTCGATCCAAACGACCGGTCATTATTTTGCACGCTACTTTGCACGTTTTCGCGCACCGGTATCGGAATCGGCCCCGCTAAATGGCGAACTCGCCCCGGGACAGGATATTAAGCGCGTCCCTGCAAATTCGCTGGATGTGGGCGGCATTACCTCTCTCTCCTCTCCTCTCCACCCACCTGGCCTCGGTGCCACAGTGTTTCGTTCTCTTTTTTTCATCGAGCAAACCAGCCGGGACTGGGAACCGGTCGATCGATCCCAGCGACTCGAAATGGAATTCGAGAAACCGCCATTATTGAGTCCTTGTAACCCATTTGGCACTCTATTAAACTCTTCGCGGGCCGCGTTTTGTCTCGTAAATCAACCGGCTCGAGGATCCTCCGCATTTTGCGCCGCGAATTGCCCGCGTACCAACGAAAAAACTTTTTCATCTCGATTTCCCCGTTTCATTTACGTCCCCAGAGAATATCATTTCAACCGGCTAATTGCAAATGTCCTGCCCTAACAGCCCACTTTGAATATTCTACTCGAAATGTTTTATTTGGAACCCTGAATTGGAATTTTATTTGGAATATCTGAAACATCCTGTTTCACGTGTTCCCGTTGAAATATTACTTTAGACATTCCATTTGAACCCCACTAAGTGGTCTTGAATAATCTTGGGAGACAAAAGTCTTAGAAACATACAACAGAGTCTAGACCGGGAGACCGAAGGTGTCGCCACGATTAAAATCGAGTCTTGAAAAGCAGACACCGCGATTCCGGTTATAAAGTAAGGGAAACAGCGTCGGGAAAATCAATGCGGCCGCAAGCAGAGGCAGGAGGTGTCAATGACTCAACTTGGTGAACCTCTCGATTTATTAAGTCAAAAGCCATCTCATCTACTTAGATCAAAGTTTTCGTGGTTGCCGTCGCGTCGGAGCAGGGGGACAGAAAGTTGGGAGTTTCGCGCGAAACACTTCGCTCTATCGGCGGAGCCGTGGGTTCATCAATTCAAGTTATCGGGCTATCGCGGCGGAAGTAACCGCGCATAGTTTAAATAACCCCTCCGTTGGAAAAAGTTCGATCGAAGGTCCAACGGGCCGTGGACGAGGTTTCCTCGATCGACAGTCCGTCCCCGGGAAAACCTTTAAGACTTTAAGCCTCGATTGGCACCGCGAAACTTTCCCACGAAAACCCCAACAATACGGCCGGCCGATCGCAGGCACGGGTCCAGTTCATCAGCCCAGAAGAGTCGATTAATTCAATTAATTCAATCTGGTAATTGGTTCCCATCGATCCTGTCCCATCGACAGGGCTCTCTCCTTCGCCCCGTTCTATCTGTATATCGTACGTGCTCCCTTCTCGACGGCCTCTTATCTTCCGCGTCCACTTTGACCCGAGATACCGGCCTCCCTCTCTACATTTTCCTCCACGAAACCCCGGTTTTCCGCCGACAGGATGAAACTCGTCGCACGGACATTTTTTTACTGGATGGAAAAATTCTGGTCGATGCGTCGGAATTTTTTCAAAATTTTCAAAGAATTGTTTTATGGTACATGTACGAAATTGCGTAAACAAAATCCACGAGCCACGAGCCACGTAATTTAGTGTTAAAAAGATATACAGGGTGCGGCGCAAATTAGTCCCCACGATTTTTCAGCCCCTTCGGATGGTGGAGCAGAAAAATGTTTCTTACCAAAGTTAATCAGTATTTAACCGACAAGAAATTGCAACATTTTTAATTTAAAAAAAAATCGATTTTCAACAAAAAATCAAGGTCACTGTCATATCTTTTAATGAAACTGGGTATTTTTAACTTCATAATATTGTAGGCGACGTCGAAACGAATTCAACGATCTGTATCCGAGGTAATTCTTCAGTACTAAAATACAATAGAAGTTTCTCAGTTCCGTTTCGCTCCGATATTTCGCTCACCTCTAGTAAAATAAATATACATATGATGTATACTATGGTGTTTCATCTGATCCATACATAAGTAGTATTAAGATGTCATGTACGAAAAAGATGAAACAATATCCCCCGAAGTCACACAATTTTTTGAAGAACCTGATATGAATGAAGATATGTCATGTGACGAAATATTGTAAAGTTACTTGTATACAAATTATTTTGTATTTTCCATAATTGTGATTCTAATTGGTGTTTTAAATGCAATATTTACCATTAAAATCTTACACTGTTGACTATCTGAAGCATTTTATTGTAATATATAACAATAATGTACCTTACATTTGCGAATATTAGTTTTGTCTACGATTTAGGGCAAATTCGCCATTTCCGAACGTTACCGGTCGCTAAGGAAATGGCGATAATTCATAAGGTCGCAATAGGTTGCAGGAAAATGAAACGTACACTTGTTTCATAGCCTTAACAGCTTATTTTCCAAAAAAATGAACGCTTGATCGCGATCGATAAGCAACTTTTTCGTTAATAAAATGTACCAGATGCGTAGATTTCTCTTTATCATCTCGCAGAGCTTTAAAAAATTAAATAAAGCAATAAAATCAGAATATTATATTAAAGTAGGACATGCCCAACCATAGCAAGAACGATAAACCAGCGTTACAGCGCGATAAAAAATCGCAGATGTAATTTCAATTATGGTTGAAAATGCCGATCTTCTGGAACTACTAACTTTGAACGTACGTATCTCCGACAGAAGTACGTATTAAATATTAGCTGTAACAAAAAAACGTGCTCTGGAACCTTATAAATAAAGTACTATTACACAGATTTTTAAACAACGGAAAACAATTTTTGACTTTCGACGTCTCTTGATGGCGTCCGAAATTGTCTGAAATGGAACCGAATGAATGGAACATCACAACCACATTGAATTCCTTCGGTGCGAAGTGGGCCAGTGGAGTGGGAATGAGTCGGTGTCGGATCGCGCAGTGGAGTAGAGAGCGCTGGCGCGCGGAGTGGGGATGGCTGAACGCGATGACGTACTATCGAGCATCGCGCGGCGAGGTGTAACGCTAAATATTAAAATTTTTCTTTCTGCTAGACGCACAGTTTGTTTTTTAAATTTGTTTTTTAATATTGCATTGCCATTCAGTTCTGAGCTATGTTTAAAGTTTCAAGTCTCTAGCTCATCGGGAAGTGGTTTAAAATTCGATTACAAGATTTGACGCATACAACAACAACTCGGCAAGCTAATATAAGCGTGATAATAAATGGAACAGATGGTTCATTCGTACTGATCACAAGGGACGAATGATCCTACAAATACAAATTCTACGCAATGTTTTACACCATCCAACCATCCCTCGTTTTTTCGAATCTGTCGCGCCCGAAGCTCGTTAAATTTGCAGCGGGCAAATATTTGAGAAGCGATTTACGGGATATTATTTTGTAATGCGTTCTGTAAACGTACAGGGGACAAAAGCGGTAATTTTCAACTCGGATATTCCACACTCGTTAAACATGGAAACAATTTCGCGGCCTCGTCCGCTCTCCGTTCAAGATGAAAAGATTTCTCTATCCTCGACAACATTGTGGCGATAAATTAAACAGATCGATGGGACGCGACGGTAGAAGGAGGTTAGCCCCACGTGTTTCCAAAGGGAAGCGAAACTGGAAATGAAACGCGACTGACAGCCGCACGGTTTTTCTATGGTGCTACGCCGGAAGTCCATCCATTTCCTGGACAAAAGCCGTACTTGCGACCACCGAGAGATGTTGATATAATTAACTGCTCGCAACATCGAGTTCTTCTGTACCCAACAACTTCGCGCGCGCTGGCGATTAATTATTCTCGAACATTTGTTTCCGAGGGGAAAAAATGATTGGGTATGTGGAATCGGGAAATTGAGAGCTTTCGATTTAACGTTTGATGGTTCAGAATCGAAAGCACAATGAACTCCCTTCGATTGCTCTTCAGATACTGAAACGCGGCTTCATCGGATTAAAAAATGATTTCCGATGTACTGCTAATTAATTGAACTTGTTCGAGAAATATTAATCGTTTGAAAAGTAAGGTGCTCTTTTTGTTTGCGTATTTTTACGTAATTGTGATTGCTTGGAGGGTTTCGGGAATGCAGATCGTTAAAATTATTGTAAATTGTTTACATAGAAGGCGCAATAATTAATTTCTGTCGGAGTATGGACAGAAGAATAGCATTCTATGGTACACGTCGTTATTATTGCTTCCTTGATGGTCTCTCTTAATTAGCAATTAGCCGGGAAAGAACTGTTTGAACGCAAAACACGGAAAAACTGAGACTGTTATTCTTTTAATTATTACTGGAAAATCTTGACCGAATATGCTACATTCGATGTTTTTCTAGGGAGATGCAGGCTCCAATGTTGCGAGAAAAATGATATCGTTCCTTGAAATGTAATTCCATCTCCCTTCAGAATTTTTTAATTAAGACAAACGTTCATGATGTTTTGAAACTGGAGACATAAAAAGAGAAATATTTTCGTTTCGATGAATGTATCGGTAGTCGCGAGTTAATCGAAAAGAACAAAATTCTGCAGCCGATAAATTCCGGGCGTTGCAGTTTAGGAGGGAGATTTAGCAGACTGTCCGCGCAAAATTCAACAGGATAATGTCGCGTCGGGTACACCTGCTCGTGCAGTTAAATTAGTGTTCCCGGTAAGGAATCTGGTCGTTGTAAAACGGAACAAAATGGTGGAGAGAGAGCGAGAGCCAGGGAGAGGGACGACGACGCGACGGGTGAAATCACGGGGCGCGAGCTCGGTGTATCGGCGAATATTTGCGAAAGAGTCGTGTTCCGCGGGCCGTAAGTGAATTATGCAAATTAAATGCGCGGCAACAGAGCGGCCAGTGTCCGCGGCCTGAAAATGTTCGCGCGAAATAAGCGATTATTCACGAATTACCCTGTAATTTATTAGCGAGCGACGAACGAACATCCGGCCATCGGAATGGCCGATGGGCCGTTTAGCAGTTCTCTCGCAACGAAAATGACCCCCATGATTCCGAGCTGTTGAAAATATACTCGGTTCCATGGGTATTTTCGACCCTGTTCTCTTTCTCTCTCTCTCTCTCTCTCTCTCTCTCTCTCTCTCTCTCTCTCTCTCTCTCTCTCTCGACTCTCGCTCGGCAGTTCTTGCACCCGCTTTCTGCCTCCTATTATGCATACGAGGGCCGCGGAAATTGTTTTAACGGAAACAGAAACGCGCCGGGGCCAAGCGGATGAAGAAAACAACCGAGGCGCGCGCACACACCCAGTGCAACCAACCAGCTCTCGAATTTGTACCTCGACAAATTGGATCTGCTAACGTAATGTCGCGACGTAAATTCGCGAATTAAATGCGTCCGCGTGCGCGAGGGAGAGTTACGGATTATTCCTTCTACAAAGAGCGCCGTAATTTTAACTGCTAATATCGCCGCTCTAGAGACAACGAACAACTTGCAGCGACACGGTTTCAAAAATCCGCCATTGTTCCTCTGTGATCCTTGTTCGAGCATTTAAACATTTCGGGAGCAGTATGTTCAATATTGTGAAATGTGGTTAAAAAAATTCGCCAATGTTTTTGCAGGGTACTCGTTCATTATTCGTCCGATTAGCTGTTTTGTTGAATTATGATCGGAACGTATTTTTGGTCGAATTATTTTTTGATGAGCAGCGCTTTTCACCGCTTTGTTAATATTGTGGGTTTCGTTTCTTTTGCTTGATTACCTACAGCTGTATCGTAAAATGAGTATACAATTTGGTCGTTTATATGAAGTTCGAATTTTTTTAGCACAAATAAATATATTGAAGGAGCCAGGAGATACAGTTAAAATTGAATGCAATAGGAACTTCATTTTGGGACAAATTTGGGATAAAAAAAACCACTGTCTCCACTTCATTTTAGTTCTTTTAAATTTTGCACGTATACATAAGTATCAAACCTCGGTCGCTGCGTGCAAAAATAATTCTTCATTCATTGGCAATGTCAATTTCAAACTTCATATCCGTAAAACAAATTTTACAACGTCTATATTGATACAAGAACGGTTCCCATTGCAGTAAAACAAAATATACAGCGAATTGATCGCAAATTTACTTCCACAGTGTAAATATTCTGCCAATTCATAACAATTCGTTGCGCAATTTTCAAAACCAAAAAAGTAAGAAATTACATTTACCGAGCCATCTACACATATTCTATTTTCAATAAAAGTAGCAATTCGGCAATTTCATAGGTTTCGCTGGGAACAAATTGCCAATTGCGCCGCGGTGAAACACGATCTGCAACTAACGAAATATGCAATCGAGAAGGAAACCGTTTCAACGTTAAAAGAATCGACTTTTATACGGTTGTCATTAGCTCGGCAACAAGATCGAGCGTCGTTTAACATGGGAATATCACTGGCACCGAATTATGAATCGGAAATTTCGATTCGGTTTGCCAGTTTATTAGCATAATCCGCGCGATGTTGGGAGGAGCGTTCGAGCGGAAAGTGTCATAGCCGCGGCCGGTGCGACAGTTACAAATGAAAAGCCTATGAAGGCGGACGACAATAATTCATAACGAATGAAGCGATTGCCTGGAGAAACACAAACCCCTCTCGCCTCTCTTTTTCCCTCGTCCGACGTCTTCGTGGCCGACGTTGCTTCCGTGACAACGTAATCCCCTGAAATCCGGTTTCCCCCGACGAGGAGGAACGATTTCCATAAACCTTTTAGCGAAAACGGGGAAACAGAATCGCACGAGTTTCCATGGGGTCGAGGAGGGACCTTATCGAGGCAGAAAGGTATCAATTGTCTTCCCGACTTCCGATTTTGCATTCTGACTCGGCTGTCGGCCGACAGACTGCCTCTGTCTTCCGATTTGTCTCGTGGAGAAGCCATTTTGCTCTCCAAAACAGAATAACGAAAAGTTGTTTAGCCTTTAGAGAAACAATTCCATGATTCTCAAACCCTAACTCCTTGTTCTACAATTTATGTCGTAGTAAGAAGTATTCAAATCTTTTGAAGTGAAAACTTGCTGCGCAGTGAATGAATCTGATCCGTTACTCTCCGAAGCCAAGTTCTATTTATCGTTAACAGTTTCATGCAAGAAAAGTAAAGTTAGTAATGTAGTAAATGATATGAATACCAACGATATGGTAGAATAAACAGAATTGAATTTAATTGCAATTTTAGATGCACTTTTATGTTTTCTTTCGTGATCGTATTTTATATAAATATACAATGTTCGTAGCCACCGGAAACTGCAGCCTCCGTTTATTTTTCATTAGCCGACTCCTTTCGTAAAGAAAATACGATTTTATTCCTAGTTTTGTTTTCTTAAATTTGTCTGGAAAAATACGAGTTTGTATAAATTATCGCAGCCTAATGAACAATATGCAGAGTCCAGGCAATATCTTCTCAGCTCATTGGCACCCTGTGTATTTTCAAGCGCAATTTTGTATTTGTGTTACAAATATAATTTTCATTTATGAAGCTATAAACCGCTCATAAAATTTTCACTTGCGTGTTTACATATGATTTTTGCCCCGGAGGTTTTACATACGATTTTTATTTAAACGTGTTTTTTTTCACACAATTTTTATTGACGCACTTTCATCGCGTACGATTTTTATTTGAACATTTTCGTATATGCTTCTCGTTTTTGGACTAAAAAATATGATTTCCATCCACGAATTCTCGCATCCGATGTTTATTCGAGAAAATCGCTCGGTATGAATTTTATTTGAGAACTTTCAAATATAATTTCTATGTGCTGATTGTTACTAACTTTTTACAACATCATCTTGCAGTTAGACGGTCTATTCGGGTTATTCTTCAATTGTACATCAGAGTGTTAAACAAAGCCCAGAGTGAACGCGGAAAAATATAAGCTGATCTGTTACTTTAATAATTAACTGATTTGTTCGCAATTTCAGGAATTAGGTGGACGAGCCTATCATCATCAATACGAGGATAATTGCGTTTAGAGGATCGTGGTATTTCGCGACAGGGAAATTTTGGGGATGGATTCCGATTTTATGGAAATGGCGCATGTCGAGGGGAGCCAGGGAATTCATCAACGTCAACGGATCTTTGTTCGATCCGTGACTCGCCGCGATCCATCTATCTCGCGACTCGGCTTTTGTTCTTGAAACGCAGCCCCCACCCTTGCACCGTGGAACGGCCAAACAATACTTATTAACGTGCAGCTCCATCGCGAAATCATATCCGATCCCCGGCGACCGTATCCCCGGCGTACAAAGACCGAAGAAAAATCGAGCCAACTTTCCTTTCTTCGCCGGGTATCGCGAGATTGTTTTCTGCCCGCGAAACGACGTCAAAACTGTAATGGACAGCGATGGCGCGGGAAACTGGGGCGCCCGTTTTCCACCCTCGCATCTTTCTTTCTTTTTCGGTATATCTCGCTCTCCCTCTCTCTCTCCCTTGCTTGCGAGATGGAAAAATTCGCGGAAGACGTTACACGGTTTAACGAGGATTACCTTCTTATCGCGTAATTCCTTTCAGAAATCTTGTTAGCGCTTCTCTTACTTCGTTCGACGGACGGGGAACAGCGACCGTGCTCGCGATGGGATTTACTGAATTAGATGGGATTCGCGTTAGCACGGAAATTCGGTGACAGGATGTGGCCAGTACATTCTGGAAGCAATGATTTTTCAGACGTGGGTAATGTCCCTTGTTAGTTCAGAACTTGTTAAACATCTCACAAGAAAAGGTCGCAGAGGTTTTCTGGTGAGTCTGGCGCAAAAATAAGCTGACATAATGTAACAAAATAAGCCGAAATAATTAACATGTAATTTTATGATGTCCAGAAAATTCATGAAAATTCAGAAAATTGATGTGAGAACTTCGGGGGTACCGAGTCTCAGGAAACGAAATGGTACAACATACAAATGTTCATTAACGTGTGCCGAACATAGGGAAGGACAGCGCGTGAACGACAAAGAAGGAACGTCGAAGCAGCCGGCACAGTTCAAAAGGCTGCGTAGCGATTACAATGTCAATGCAAATTGGAAAGTTCTTATTTTTCATTCTTTTTTTACAAAACTTTTACCGACGTATTTCTGAGATTTCTCTAATTAAAATCAGTCTGAACACGGCATAATTCGGGCCATATTTACTGATTTAAAGCGTGATAATAACTCGCTGTGATATCGGTAAATAATGATTGAAACTTTGTCGAGTCTGGTCTTTTTTAAACAGGGAAATCTCACAAATCTATTGATGAAAGTTTCGTATAAGTGGAACTAGAAATAAATGAAACTATTTAACAACGTCTTGTTCAGTGATCGGTTCTTCAAACAGCTCATATAATGCGATACACTGGGCCTTTGAATTGTTGTGTTTACATAGCTCAACCTCCGAGCACCAAAAAGCGAATTCAGGTCTTTAAATCTCAACGTGCAAGACTTGGAAGGGAAGTTTGATCACTGTACACGGTGTGGGTTATGTAAATATAATCGAAATTCTATCGCGTTTGGTCTTGTGTTAATCAGAAAAATTTCACAAATAAAAGTTTCTGTATTTGCGTTACCATCGCAATCGATAAGTAGGCCTTTGATTTATGCCAAACGCTGCTACTCTGCGAGCTCGGAGGACCCTTCTAGCAGTGGAGATAAAAGAGTCACATCATCCGCATACCCGAAAGTCACATCAATCGAAGGAACACTGTACTCCAATTCTAAATAATTCTAATAATTGTAAAATAGGATGTCAGTCGCGAGACCGTCGTAGATTTAGCGTTACGGATAATTAACAGAGACCCGAATTTTGTGGAGGTTTTTGTGTCGCGAGGGTTCGGCGTAAGTAATTAATTCAACGTCTCGGTAAACGAGCATTTAGTGTACTCGGATCGAATCTCGATAATAATTAATATATAAATGTAACGCGGCGACGGCGACGGTCGAAACAGCAACGGACCGACACCGCGCTAAATTACAACCGGGTTTGCCCAGAGTAAATGTCGTCGAATTACAATCGCGAAAATGGAACTATCATTCCAGGCTCACGGAGACTAACAACTCCCGTCAAATTGCATTTTGATTGCAATTAATACCACGTTACACACCGGCTGCAATTATCATTCATTTACGATGCGGCTATTATTAACGTTACTACTCGTTCACCGCTCCTGCGTCGATCGGTTCCGACCGGCGAATTAAAATGCAAGTCGGATTAGCCATGGGACACTTTCCACTTGCCAGACGACCGAAATTGATGATCGATTGTTCAGGATAGTGTTTCATTCGGCAGAGAGATTAGATAATAAATGGAGATATTTAGATGCAGAAATTAGGTGGACCGTAATGAACATATAACAAAACACACAAGATCACGTAAGATCAATAAACTATACAGACTGCAATTTCCTATTGAATCGAAGATCGTTCTAATGAATTTCTTATCTCGTAATTAGTCGATTTGATCAGCGTCCGGTTTGGACGGTAGGAAATTCGTCCTCCAACAACGTGCAACCAATCCGATTTTCCAAAGCGCCGAGGTCCGTGTCTAACAAGCGTCATAACTTCGCCAGCTAAACCGAATAGGTTCGCACGTGCTCGATGTCAAGTATAATTATTCCCGATGTAGTTAGACGGAAAATACCGGGTCGACCGGCGGAGAGGGTGAAAAAATGGTATAATTAATAGAACCAAGCCAGTCCTCTAATCGAGGCGAAAGCCAATTTCCCGACCGGTATAATTAATAACGCAGGCCCTGACGGGGAATTTCTCGCGTTTCACCGCGGAAAATGTTCGGAAGTTCGTGTTCCTACGGATAATGAAACGAAACGAGGCTGTTCGACGACGAGACACGTGTTTGCGCTCGTGTAATCGCGATTTTCCCTCCGAAACGCGCTTCGTCATCGTGTTCGGCGGGGGAAGATCGATTTTTGACACGGAAACGTCGATCTTCCCGCGAGACCGTTCATTCGCGACAATTTCGAGACGCGACTTCGGTGGCGATAAAGAATTGCAATCGGAGCTGGTTTAATTCAAGACATTTCTTCCGACCTAGAATAATTCCATTGTACATGATTTATTTCATTTATGGATATGAAATTTTAATAATGCCTCGTATGATACTTAAATGTATAGTAGTTGATTAGATACCAACATGTTTAATAATGTGTACAGTATTTTTGAAAAATTAATTCGGGTAAACTGTACTATTACTGGCACTGCAGTAGTTATTGGCACTTTTGATTGAAACGGCAAATATTAAGAATTCCTGGTATAGAAAATCATTTTTTATTGCTTCTTGTTTATGATTCTAAGCAACGTTATAAGTTTTCATAACAGAGTTCCACATATGGCTGTTAGCAAATATGCCAATGACTCTACTATTTGTCTTACGATTGTTATTCGCTGAATATATTTTATAGTAACAGATTTACGACTCGTAAAACTGTTTGATTTTACTGAAAAATCTCAATTACCTTATAATAATAGAAAGTTAAGCTCGTCTAAACATTTCAAATTATTTAAATAAAAATACATTTTTTAAAAATACCACGTTTTTAAAACGGACTAAAAAGTGTAAAATAAAATTTTTAAAAACGCCACGTTTAAAAAACGAACTAAATGTATAAAATAATTTTTTCTAGCCCCATACAGATTCCTAACCCCTGAAAATTTGTGATTGTGAATTTTTAACAGCTACGAAAATACTTGTACGATTTAAAACGAAAAACGCGGGGCGCATGCAATAATTGATGTATGAACACTAAATCACTAACAACTTTATTGCACTGCAAATGATATGAAGTGTTGTACGAGATTTCTCAGCGGCAGCTATTCTCTACACTCCTTACTATGTATTATCTTGCGCCCCACGTTTTTCGTTTTAAATCTTCCAAGTATTTTCGTAGCTATTAAAAATTCACAATCACAAATTTTCAGGGGTTAGAAATCTGTATGGGGCTAGAAAAAATTATTTTATACTTTTTAGTCTGTTTCTAAACGTGGCGTTTTTTAAAATTTTATTTTATACTTTTTAGTCCGTTTTAAAAACGTGGTATTTTTAAAAAATTTATTTTTATTTAAATAATTATTTTTTGCTTTTTAGCCTTATATGTGTGAAATTTTACAATCGATTTTGAACATTTTTGATGAGATTATAACAGAGACATGTAGTAAATTTCAGACGGTATTGCGACGCGTCATATCGAAAACGAACGCCGTGGTAAAATGTCAAAGATAAAGGTTTGACGGAGAATTTCGGTGTAACTGTTCTTTCGCTTGGTAAAGAAACATTATAGTATAATAATACGTAGTAACTTTGTAAACACCGCACGGAGCTCGTACGCACACTGAGCTCCTTCGGCGCGAAGCGGATCAGTGGAGTGGGAACCGAGTGGGTACTACATCCCCGATCGTCGCGCAGGGAGGTGTAACGGTTAAATTTTTAATAGTTTATATCTCCTAAACGCATGCTTTTTTAAATTTCTTTTTTAAATATCGCATTGTCATCCAGTTCTGGGCTATGTTTAAAATTTCAAGTCTCTAGCTCATCGGGAAGTTAATTTAAAATCAATTGCAAAATTTGTACCGAACAAACAGTCAGAAAGACAAGAAAGCGAGCTAATAGAACTGTGGTAAAAAAGCTAAACCGAGTTTTACTACAATATTGGCTCAGGTTGCCAATCAATGTACAGTTTACCCTATGAATGTCTAGGATCTGTTAATGATTCTAATTTGAATCTGTATGCATGTTCCCAATTTTAAAAGTTGAAAAGTTTCAAATAGCTCCACTACTATTACAATATTGTGGTATTTGATACAACGACGGCAATGCTCCTATAAAATGAGCTCTTGAGAGTTCAGTATTAATTTCGACCCAGAATTTCTCAGGTGAAAAATTGCGTCAGACCGCAAAACAGTTGATACGGACTGCTGTGTGACAAATGAGCAGCAATGGACCCTAATAGTCATAGCTGCTGCTATTGCGGATAGATGGTACACGGAATTTCGGAAATAATAGCCGGTTTCATATTACGGTTCCGTATTACCTCACGTGGTAATGAATTAGCTTCTACCGCTCTGATTGCAATATTAATTTGTCCACGCTCGAAAACATTGCTCGGCCACACTTTTCACAAAAATATGTTGTAATTTAATCCTGACGTTCTCATAAGGCAGCGCATGCCGGGAAAATTGCATCGAAGCTGAAAAGTGGTCGAAATGCTCTGGACAAAAACTTTTAATCAACAATGACTGTGGTCGTAATTCATATTAAACTTCGGGGAGCTATACAGGTCGTCCCAAAAATGTTGCACTTCTTTGAAGTTCAAAGAAGTGCAACATTTTTGGGAATCACCTAGTTCAAAGTTTCATCTAGGTGACTCCTGAGAAATAGTTACTTCAAACGACCCACAGTGGGCTGTTTGTCCGATTTCAGCGGCCACAGCTAGTTCAAAATTCGCTCAATATTGAAACTGCTGTAACTTTGCTAAAGTTTATCCAAATTTGATGAAAAAATAACCATTTTAAAGCTTGAGATTTCTACTTTTTATCCTATGTGTATACCGTTTTTACTAAAATGGATGTTTTGCAAAATCTATCCATAAAGAGGAGCGTATCAGATTGTAGAGTTCGTAGCTATTTTTCAATCAAGTACTGCGGATTATAATCAATATTTTAACGTTATATATTATATTTAAAATATCTTTTTAAAATAGTTATTACAAAGAATAATCTCCGTTATCTGTAATAATATGGAAAAATGTTATGAACAAAATTTTCACGGTACAGAGGTGGACATGTTGTGGCACAAACATTTTCTGCGTGGGTGGAGGCATAGAGGAGATTTCAAGGTCACCTTGATTTTTTTAAACAGAATGTCCTATTTGATACCATAGATCGATAGAGTATCAAATTCTTAGTATGAAAGTGTTGACCTCCGTATTTCCTAAACCTAATAGTTAACGAGATATTATCCAAAGAAGAATGAAAATTATTTCGACAATATCTCGTTAACTATTAGATTTAAGACATATGGAGGTCAATACGTTTTTACTCAGAATTCGATAGTCTATCGATTCATGATACAAAAGGTAGGTCTTTCCATTTAAAAAAATCAAGGTGACCTTGAAATCTCCTCTATGCCTACACCCATGCAGAAAGTATTTGTGTCACAACATGTCCCCCTCTGTACTGTGCAAATTCTGTTCATAGAGATTGATAATTCATGTAATTTCAACAACAATTTATGAAATCCCAACAAAAACATCCTATAAACAGGAGCCAAGTTCTTATGGCCCTAAAACGTTGTGAGATCAAACAAAATACGGCCAAGTTCGTTAGCTTAGAAATATCAATTGCAATACTGAAAAAAGCGTTTGTAAAAATCAGTTTAAAAGAACGCTATTTAATTTTTGAAGAGTTACATGGAGGGCTAAATTATTCAAACTTGGTAGTTACTTTCGAAACCAATGGCCATAAAAGGTGTTACGTAGCGGCTAAGTTTGAACAATTTAGCCCTCCATGTAACTCTTTAAAAATTAAATAGCCTTCTTTTAAACTAATTTTTACAAACGCTTTTTCAGTATTGTAAGAGGTATTTCTAAGCTATCGAACTTGGCCGTATTTTGTTTGATCTCACAACTTTTTACGGCTATAGGAACTTGGCTCCTGTTTACAGGATGTTTTGTTGGGATTCAACTAACTCAAGCCACTAAAATTGTACAATCTAATTAAAATTTAAAAAATTGAATGTTGACCGTTGAGATCGGACGAACAGCCCACTGTGCGACCTTTGGAATCACCCACTTTAAGGAAGTACAACATTTTTGGGAAATCCTGTATAACTAAAGAATGTTTCCAACACTGGCTGAAAATGGACCCGAGACAACCGAGGACAATCGAGGGTATTTATGTTACAAGCCAACAAATTGAATTTATTCGCAGCGTTAGCCGTCACGTTAAATAGCCATTGTCCATCAGCGGGTCGCAGAGGAGGCGCGCGCCTTTCTGGCGTTTGCGGGTCAGCCGATTCGGTCCAGGTAACGAACCACAAATCGAGAGCGGGCGCTGTGGGCGGCATTAGCCGTGTCGATTTCGGTGAAAAAAATCGCCTGGCGCGGGTTTCGGAACCGCGGGAATTTATCGGGACGTGGCGATCGAGCAATCAGTCGATAAGAACGCCTCTGACCAGGTTGTTCTGCCCAGTCAGAGATAACACATCGCATCGGTGCCAGTGCCGGCGGTGCCGGGCACCAAGCTGGCTGGATGTGTTTGCTCTAACCGAATTATGCAGATTGCTGGCTGCCTGAAATTAGCGTGCGCGTCCGCCACGATAATGTTAGCGTGTCGCGTGTTGTCGGCTTAACGGCCCGTCCAAGATCGGTCCCCGAGTCCCTGCACACCCCCGCTCGTCTCTGTATAACGAGATGATTTTCATATTTTACAGCCAATTCGCCCCGGCTAATGTCCTTAGCTCGAATTAGCGGAACGACGACCGACCGGTGTAATTCCGCAAGCGCGCGCGCGCGCGCTTATGTTTGCCCGGCAGCGACTCGCAGAATCGCAGAGTCAGGTTGTCGGACGATCGATCGGCAGCTTTCGTTCGCCGGAACGATCGATGGTTGGACTCGGTTTGTTCGATGATGGAACCCGTCGACCGGATTGTTTTTCATCCGACCGAGAGGACGGAGACCGATTCGCTGGGGATCCCCTATTTCCAACGGGATTCCTTTTTTCACATCGCGAGCCTCATCATTATTTTATCCTGATACAGTCTGGTCTTCTTTCTCGAACTTTCATCTTGGAGATTGCAGCCACAGATCTTCTTGCGTAGTAATTGATTAAATACCAACATATTTAATAATGGCGACTGTGAGTCACCGCTCGACTGCCGAGGTTCGATAACCTAGCTCGCGGGCCTAATTTCATGGACAGAAAACCGCGGGAAATAAAAGCGTGAAATCACTGAGATTTCCCGGAAGATGCCGTGCGTATGACGTCCCGTAAAAGCGAGCGATCAGTTCCAGGGACTTTGTTGCAGAGAAAGTTTCGCGGGGGCAAGATGCAAGAATAACAGAGAGGAAACAAGTCGGGACAGCGCGCCGAGTCCTGCGGGATGACAGATACACACGACAGGATGGTAATCATGGGAAAACACGGGGCCCGGCCCGTCGGCCGATGCAAATCAACGAAAAGTTTCCACGGTGAATCGATGAGCGACCCTTCTCTCTCTCTCTCTCTCTCTCTCTCTCTCTCTCTCTCTCTCTCTCTCTCTCTCCTACTCACCCCTCATTCCCGAGGGTTTCTCGACTCTTGGCGAAGACGTCGTCGGCCTTCTAATAGCCGAACACGAACAATACCCATTATCCGGGCGACATAAAACGGCGAATCCGTTCCTCTGTCAACTGCATTAAAGTTTCTCTTGATCGGCAACCCGTACTGGTATTGTTCCCACGCTCCTGGGATATTCAGTGTCCGCCGGCATTGTTACACAAATTGCAACCCCGCAGCGAGTTTTTAGCGAACTAACGATGTAAAGCGATGCTGCGAACGATACCGTAGCATCTGCGGGCATGCAAATCATTTGCAAATTTTTCTTTCGAGATGCGCGACCATCTGGGAAGAGTCGTTTGTTTTCTCTGGAATTTTTAACACGTTCACCGCCTCGAGAGTCTTTAGCGTTCCGCACATCGATGTGTTCAATTGAATCATTTTTACGGAAACGAGTGGATGAAGAAAGAAAAAACTTTTTATGTGGCTTTCGCGGTTAGTAGTCGGTGCAGACAATTTTTATTTTTGCATAAAGATCCCGAACTGGTAAATGCTGACCTGGACCGACTAGACTGCACGTCGCGGCGGTAAATAAAGCATCGTTTCTGTTACACCCTCCCGACTTGCGACTTTTTCCCTTACTCCCTCTTTCTCTCTCTCTCTCTCTCTCTCTCTCTCTCTCTCTCTCTCTCTCTCTCTCTCTCTCTCTCTCTCTCTCTCTCTCTCTCTCACTCCTTTTCCGAATGGCCAACGCTATCGGCAGGGAAGCAGGGTTTTAAAAGAAATTATGACCTTTCGGCCCGGATCGCCTCACCGCCACGATCCATCCGATTTACCACGAGCGGCGGCCGCGCGATCCGGCTGAATACGCGCGCGGTTCCAACCCCCTGTTACACACCCCCGTTTCCCATCAGCCCCCTGGACTCGTCCTCTGTCCGGCGATCTTCTCTCCACCCATCCCTCCACCCCCGTTCAGCCCTGATAAATCGATACCGGTGAAAATTCGAATAACAGCCGCGCCGGTAAATTCCACCCGAGAGGATTCCCCTCGATCCGTTTAACTCTTCGCTGGTTTACTGCGGCAAGATTCGGATCTTTAATACCGGCCGACTCGCTCTGTACCAACCCCTCCCGCCCCCACCACTACTCTGCCACCCCCTCTTCCGGTTTTCACGGCGAGTAACCCCCGTTTCACGGCGGACCGTGTTTTCGATGGTGGCGCGCATCCGGAGCGGCACCGTACCCGCGAGCCAGTCGTTTCGCGAGGATTTTCAAACCGAGTACTTCCATGACCGACCGAAATCAACCATCCATATCGAAAGTACAGGTTTTGAAAAATATCTTCCCAAATTTTTCATCGTATCTTGGATATTGATGTAATTACAGATCATTTTGTTTAACGAAGGCTGGTCATTTAGTGCTTTTTAAGAGGGTTGTCATGTTGTCGGAACAAGTAGGGTAAACTGTACTATTGCTGGCACTGCACTAGTTATTGGCACTTTTGATTTAAACGGCAAATATTAAGAATTCCTGGTATAGAAAATCATTTTATATTGCTTCTTATTTATATTTCAAAGCAACGTTGTAAGTTTTCATAATAGAGTTCCACAAATGACTTTTAGCAACGCTGGAGAACAATCGGTAAGACCGACGGATGAGCACAGTGCAGTGTATATAGTGTTTCGTTAAAATTTTCGTTACGAGTAAGTATACTTTATCGCTGTATAACTTAATTTCGGACTGTACTACAGATGTAATAAGTGCCTATATGATTAATTATAAATCAAATAACCTATTTAACGTTTACATCTTACCGTTTATCAGACATAACCTCAAATTTTCAGGTGCCAACGAATGGATCATTTATTTGTATGGAAGTTTAATTAATTAACACCTATGCCAATTACTAGATATATAGTTTTGAATTTTTTTTTAATATTCGAAAGATTAATGCTTTGATTCATTAAAACATATTAGAAATGTGGCTTTAATTCGTTGAAAGAAGTCTTATTATGAATTCTTTTGCACTGCCAATCATTGTACATTGAAGAGTACATTGTACATGATCGACACTTGGATCGAAACGTTGAGAAAAATTGTTTAAATTGCAAAATTGCTTTGTTTTGATTTTGGACCGAACCTGTGCGCCGATAACATAAACTAATTTTCACTCTAGAAACTGTTTGATTTTGTAGAAAAATGTCTATTAGCTTATAATAATAGAAAGTTAAGCTCGTTTAAACATTACGAAAAAAGATAAAAAGATTTTTACTAAGATTTTGGCTTAAGGCGCCAATGATTTTACAGTTTACCCTATGTACCGTGATAATCTAGAAATTTATTTTTTTCTCATTTTTAACGCTCCGTCAATACAGTGTTCCCGCGATTGTTGTGAGAAACGAAATGGTACTACGTTTTTTTTACGCGTGCCGAACATAGATTTCTTTGATAACTTTTCCAAGTGTAAACGACGATCCTGGCTAAACAACGGTGCTAAGCGGGAAATTGTTATATTGTACTAATGCTATCCCATACCTGAGAATGACACATCGAGTATCATAAAACCCCAATTTAAACATCCTAATACTAACACCCTAATACGTTACAGTGCAACAATGAAATGAAACAAATTTTTGCGTCCACATCAAAAATTAATTTCTACAATACTTATATTACATCCGAGAGATATTCAAACTTAAGATATTTTACACGTATGTTTGTGAAACATTTTTTTTGAAGATGAAATTTAAAAAGAGTTCATCACGTGCTTCATTAACTGATGCCAATTTAGAAAAGCAGCTAACAAAAGATGTGCAACGTCGAACATAAATATAAATTTACAAAAATTAAGTGAAAGAAACGATAAACAAATATCTCGTTAATTAAGACTCGAGAGTTAATTGTATTGAATCATAGTGTATAACAATAAAGTTTTATTAATTTTGTATTTGTATTACATTTTTTAAAAGCATGGTTACCTAAAGTGCGGCCCGCTGTAACGTTACGCGTCATCAAAGTGGCCCGTGAAACCGTTTCGGTTGGCCAGGCCTGTCCTAATACCTTAATTTCTCTGTAGCGCGATCGGCCGCCCAAGGGGGAACCCCTTAGTAGTGGGGATAAAAAGGTCACATCACCCGCATACCCGAAAGTGACATCAATCGCGGGAATATTGTATTTGCAAAGAAGCTTAGGAAGATTTGAGGGTGATTTTATCGATGCAGATAGTGAAAGCGGTAAACGTCGCGAGTAATGCGTCACTCGGTTCATAGAAAAATGGAACGGACATGTTATTACAATGAAACGAGTGTTTCTTTCGCCCGTGTTGTTTCCGATGTTTCTCGTATCCCGCACTTTTCCTGTTATTGTTGTATTTCAATGGGTCTGTCCCCGCGCAGAAATAAATCAATAAACAAACAGTTACGTCGGAACAAACTGGAGGACGATCGTGAGGTTGACAATATAAAAACGCGACTGGGTCAGAAAACATACGCCTGCCGTTCAAAGGTAAACTCCGCGTGGAATACGTTTAGCGTATGTTCCAACGTTCTCGCACAAGAAACAACGCGAGTTAACATCATGAATTTGATTAATTCGGATTATTTCGTAGATGTAGATCGAATAAGAGTGTATTACTGCGAGAAATGTCGAGTGCTGCGCTCAACAATGAAGAGAAACACGGGGTTTATGGCAACGATTCTTTTCTGGCGACCATGGCCGCCCCGATCGGATAAGTCCCCACGGAAATGAGATGGGAACGATGAAAGCGCAGCGAACGTTCGATTCCCGGGCGCGTGTCCCCAAGAGGGACCGGAAACAAAAAGAGAAACCGACGCGGCCTCTTTCCACGAGCGATACTTTGCGATCTTTTGTGAACTGCTTCCCGGAGCTAACGCGGCCAATTTCTCTGCTTTTGAGGCTGATCGACGCCAGGAACAACCTGCGCAAGGTTCCAGTCACTCTGATAAACAGCCGCGATTTTTCTCGTCGCGAATTGCCCGTGAGATGTGGATCTTGCTCGTTAAGCGGGACTGATAAGGCTTTCAATGGGATCCAGTTAATCAGAGCTGCGAGCTTTCTTCGATTTTTGTAGAATTTGGATTTCATTTACTGTGATCGTTTGGGAAATATAGGGTGGGTCCGAAGAAACAGAACACCTAAATATCTCCGTTACTTTTCGTTGAACGAAAACACTTCTTAGGACAAAGTTACACTGTTTGAAGGGCCACATGTAGCGGTGTAAGCGAAAAAATTTTCAAGGTCATTTTTGTATGAGATTTCAAGGTCATTGATGTTTTTTTTAATGGAATGATACATCTTCCTTAACGTAATGTTGTAGCTGACAAGATAACGAATTCAATAATGAATAACAATATGACCTACAAATGACCTTCAGTTCAGAAAAATGGAATAAATAAAATTCAACGTGTAAGATTCATTTGCTTTATTTCTGTTACGCAAAATGTTCAAAAATATTCCCTTGAGCTGCTATACATTCAAATGTATCGCAATACACAACATAATAACAGATTCGGTGTTGACAGGAAGACATTTATGATATACCTTCACCTATGCGTTCGTGTTTATCAACTGCTAATTACTCTGAAGACCTTCTTGCTATCAGATTTCCACTGTTTTTAAGATTTCTAATCTATCAGTTTATCGATGAACGTTTCACAATGCGTTACTCGAAGGAAGATAAGATTGATATGATTTTTATTTATTGAGAAAGTCGACAGTGTTTAAGAGAAGCAGTGCGGTTGTACAAGGACCGATTTCCTAATCGTAATTGTCCATCAGTTTTCGTTTACTCCAATTTGATAAATAAATTCCGTGAAACTGGTAGTGTTGAAAATAAAAAATGTACGAAGGTGAGGACTGTAAGGAATGAAGCAAACACAATTAATGTTCTGGCAGCAGTGGATACAAACCCTCATGCTAGTACGATGCAAATCGCACGAAAAATTGTCATTAGTCAAAAATGTGTAGTGCAAATACTCCATGAACAAAAATTTTACCCCTTTCACTTATCAATTCCTTGAGAACTTCATGGTAGAGACCTTGTAAATCGTGTAAACTTTTGCCAGTGGGGATTGAGACAATTGAATGATGAAGCTTCGTTTACAAATTACGGGCAGATAAATTTAAAAACCATGCATTATTGGTCATCTGAAAATCCGCGATGGTTACGGACAGTCGATAAACAAAGACCATGGTCCGTCAATGTTTGGTACGGAATTTTAAACAACCAAATAATTGGGCCTCACTTTATCACCGGAATATTAAATGCAGAAAAATACATTGCATTTTTGAAAATGCACTGAAAAAGTCTCTCTGTAAAAGCTCAAAAAATAAAACAATGAACCTAACGACGCGAAAGGATTGCGGTGTAAGCTTGATTTGATTTTAATTAGATGAATATTGATTTTGCATAGCCAGTGGGCCGAGAGAACGGCTGTTTACAGTAGTGTTTTATGCAGTAGGAAACGAAATTATTATTTCATCGAGTAAATGAGTTTTCCGTGGAGATTTAATGTGATTTTGGTTAGCTTTGTGATGTGTGAGAATGCGTCGAGGAGATTGAAATACAAATTGCTCGGATTGAAATATGAATTTCAGGATATTAAATTGATTATAGTGTTGGGAATAGGGTTATGATGAATTATTGCTGGGTTAGAGAAAGGACCAGTGGAACGTACCTGTCACTGGTCAGACGTTCCAGCTGAAAGTAATAATGAATCAAATAACGGGACGAATGACGTTATGTGGATTTAATGATGGATCAAATAACTGTGATTTTGTAGAAAATTGAAATGGCAATGATCGGGTTCAATCGCATAAATTATAAATTAATGTGTTAGATGTGCAATAACGATTTGAAAAGGTTTTCTGGCAAATGTTGTTCGCATAATCAAGCTGCATCTTCATCGGTCAAGTAGAATTGAATTTGGCTCCAGCAAGCAAGTGCATTCCGTGCATTCCTGGCAAACTTAATGGTGTTCGTAACCTGATTACGTTGCGATATGGCACTGCCATTGATGGCGTTATTATTGCAGACATACTTGATTCAATTCTACGTTGAAGTAAACGTCCACAATTTATAAACAAGAGATACACCCGCAGATAATCAAGCTTGAGCCACCTTGAATTCTTCCTGATCTACGTCCGATCCATTTTATCTGAAGAAGACAATAGACATGTTCGTATTTCACCGCATCGAGTTCTAAGTAGAACAGGTCCGCGCTTGATCAGACAAGTGCAACGTCCCCGATAAAACGTTCCCCGAGCACCATTCTACGTTCTCGAGTGCCATAAATCTCAAGCACAAATAGCCCAGAAAAAAGGATCTACAACAAGCCTCGCAACAATCCAATTAAAACAAAACTAGCAATCCATAAAACAACTTTCTAAATAATTAAAAATCGATCTCGTCTCGTTGCTCGAGTCTGGATGCGGTTAGGTACGTTCGTTTCTTGTTATTAATACCCGATATCCACCTGAAAATTGCATTGTTTTACGACTCGAGCAGTCGGTAAAGTTTTATCGGTTACTTTTTCCTCTACCCTTTCTCTCTCCCTGTTCTTCCTTCTTTTTTTTATATAGTGGATTCCGGTATATACAGAATCGGATGAAGTACTCTCCGTGCCTCGAGATACGGTTGTGTATGTCTCGAATGGGTTATCGGATTTCTCTAGGGTTTCCCCGCGGACTCGGTTTATGGGCATCTTGAGATTATCGGTTGCTGGTCGGAGAGCAACGCTTAAAAAGCGGTTGGCGGCTGTTGTTTCCCCGACCATGTCCTAAATGATGGAATATGGCCGCCGCTGTTTTTCCATCGACCGTTTCAGTTTACCGGTGTCCTGTATGAAACGATTCTTCCTTCCCTCTCCCATCTGCTCGCCGCAAAAATCTCGTTCTTCGTTTCATAAAAAGCTTCGCCGTATTCCGGTGCTTTCTTATGCTCCAGCTTTCATCCTCCGGTTTTGAGTTTATAAAGCCTAGCCGTTTCCGCATCCGTGCACTTTTACGGCGGAACTCCCTCGAGCTCTTATTATGGATCGGCTTGATTATACTAATTCTAGGATTATAGACATCGTAATCAAACTGATGCTGGAGTTTCTGGTGGGTTAAAAAAGATGCTAAAACACATTCCCTGACCAGTAGCTCAAAAAAAACCAACGATATAATAAACTCAAAAGAATTAAGGGATCACTTGTGCGAACCCGAAAAATTGGTCCCACTTTACGTGATCATAACTCCGTCAAAAATTGCCGTATCGATATCGTTAGACAATGGTTTGAAAGCCTGAAACCTCTAGTTTCGGATGCTCTGTTTCAAATTGTTGATATGTTGGTTTTTTACAAAGTTATAGCGAGATGAAGACAACATTGAAGGTTAACAAAAATTTTGTGCAACTTTGGAACATCACACGGGGAGCAACAAATTTTTTTGATAAATCGAGTTAATGTCATTTGGAAGGTGAATCTTTCCTGTGTAAAGTGTGTGGTTGTTGAATATTGTGCGCTTTTTTTTATTCGAGTTATTCAACATTGAAGTAAATATGGGCTTTTTAACTTTAACTGGCTCCAGAAAGCAAAAAAATTATCGTAGAATCTTGTGCAAAAAAGCAATAGAAAGGGCGTTTCTTTCCCTTGAAGGCACTCCTTTTGTATTTTCAATTTCATTAGCATTTCGATATATCAGGTGTTTCTGAAAATATGTTTAAAAAATGCACAATTTCCATTTTTCCTTTAACTCGCTATATCTCGACGAGAAAGATCGTAATACCATGATCCGAACGTTAGATTGAAACAGAGATTCTGCCGATTCGATTGAGTACCCCGTGAACTCGCTACGATAATTTCCTACCTATGGCAGCAGTGTTTGAAGTTAGTGCTTCGCAGAAATTAGCGCGCCACGTACAGCGACTGAATGACATCTCTGAATACGCGCCGCGCCGGGCCACACTGGAAAATGTGGACCAAACTCGATTCAAAATCAAAGGACTTTCAATAGAAATGAGATAGAGCGATGAAATGTTTTTAAAATTAAAGCTGAAACTTTGCAGAATATGGGAAAATAGGGAGATTATGGTACGAACGTTTTTTACGTTCAGAAAATTCGTTAAACATGTAGAATTTCAAGAAAATGTGGTTTCTCCGGTACCACGCGCGGAAATTTTTTTTTTAACATGGTATATATCACTTCCCGTAGATTTTTTCACGCTGATTTCAAATCTGGTCTCAAAATTTGTCTTCGACCTCAGGATTTTGCAAGAAATCGATTTTGGAGCCAGTTAAAGTTAAAAAGCCCATATTTACTTCAATGTTGAATAACTCGAATAAAAAAAATCGCACAATATTCAACAACCACACAATTTACAAATGGAAAGGAAAGATTCCCCTACCAAATTACATTAATGCGATTTATAAAAACAGTAACTTCCCTATGAATCGGGAAGTTAAAAAATTTGTTACTCCCCGTGTGATGTTGCAAACTTGCACAAAATGTTTGTTAACCGTCAATGTTGTCTTCATCTCGCTATAACTTTGTAAAAAACCAACATAGCAGCAATTTGAAACAAAACATCTGAAACTGGAGGTATCAGGCTGTCAAACCATTTGTGACGGAGTTATGATCACGTAAAGTGGGACCAATTTTTTGGGTTCGCACAAGTGATAATTTAATTTTTTTATTTTTATTTGTCCCCTTATGAGGTGCACGAAATTACCATTTTCATATTTGTTAGATAGACGGTAGACGTGGGAAGGGATTTTTGCGGTTGCAATGTAGAATCCGCTTGTTAACAAGAAGCTGATGAAATTTGCGAACAGAGACACGCCAGCAGCGGGACAAAGTGCCGCTGGAATCGTACGAAACGTAACAGCGTCCAATAATCTGGAAGACATAATGGCTCGACGACTGCCGGCTTACTGTAGATGACAGTCTCCTCGGGAGACCTCGCCCTAATATATCAGCGTCGTCCTTTAACCTCAAATAATTGTACGACTCTCAGCGGCATACCTAGCGCCGTTCAACTCGCTGTAGTTGCCTTCAAAATACCAACCGAGTATCGTCCGATGTAACAATAATTCATTCGCGGATACGTGGCATTCGACGCCACTCGCATTCTCAAGAAAATACATCGGGGCCATTGTCTCCGGAGAATTCCTGGTTATCGACTTTTCACCGATCCTCGCTAACTTGCACATTGCGTTGATCAGACGCGATATAATATTTTACGAGCTTCACCGAGCCCGTAACAATTTTATGAAACCTTTAGATTCTAATGTGCGCGCAATTCTATTACGCGAAAGGGATTACCAATTTTGTTAGTCGAGTTTGCTGAATTTTCAACGGTCTACAAATTGCAATACAAACAAATTTTTTTTTCAATGGTCATTCTATAAAAAATGTACAGGGTGAGTATTGTAACGTGACGATCTCAAATAACTTGTAAGTTATTTGTTGTACAAAGAAAATGTTCAAACCAATGTTGCATGGTTCCTAGGGAGACATACAGAGCTGCACTCAGATTTTTGTTTCTTCGATTTTTTATCAAGATATAGAGGTCACCTTCAGTTTATTAAATAGAATAACTAATATTTTTGATTGAACTCGCATGAAGCACAAAATTCTGCGTAAAAAAGTATTGACCTTCATATATCATAAATCTAATAGTTAACGAGATATTATCGAAATAATTGTCCATATGTATGAATAGCTATTACCTGGAAGATAGTAGGTGCTGGAACTGATACCCTCAATTCGAATAAGTACATATGGAAAATTATTTCGATAATATCTCGTTAACTATTAGATTTATGATATATGAAGGTCAATACTTTTTTTACGCAGAGAATTTTGTGCTTCATCCGAGTTCAATCAAAAATATTAGGCATTATATTTAATAAACTGAAGGTGACCTCTACATCTTGATAAAAAATCGAAGTAGGTAACAAAAATCTGATTGCAGCACTGTATGTCCCCGTAGGAACCATGCAACATTTCCTTCAACATTTTTTGTACAACAAATAACTTACGAGTTATTCGAGATCGTCACGTAACGTTATCACCTGAAATATCTTTGTTGTTTTCTTAGATACATTAGATGTCTTGAGGACAAGCTGAATGGTAAAAAATATATTAAAAAAACTTTTTAAAAACCACACTTATATTGAATTGCACTAAAAAGAAGAAAATAATTTTTGTAGACATTAGCGACAATAAATAAAAGCGTGGAGATTCACGAAGATTCCGTTAATATAGTTTAGCGTTCCACGCTTTTATTTATTGTCGCTAATGTCTAAAAAAATTATTTTCTCCTTTTTAGTGCAATTTAATATAAGCGTGGTTTTTAAAAAGTTTCTTTATATATTTTTTTATTTTCTACTTTTTAGACTTTACATATCTCGTAATCGATTTTAATTACCACTTCAACCTGTAAATTCAACCATCTTTTGTAAAAGGAAAAATATTGTGTCAAGGCGGCTGCAAATTGAAATTTCCATTCAGTAGGATTTTTGACAGGGCGCCGCCATATTGGTTTGTAGTGACGACCGCGAGCCGCTTACCGAGCAGAATCGCCGGTCCTTGTCGCCGTCCACCCGACCTAATCCTAACCAACTCAATAAGTAAACTGAGCTCCTACGATGCGAAGTGGGCCAGTGGAGTGGTGACAGTGATGCCATATGGAGCTCCAAACGGAGCTCCCGTACTCTCCTCCTTACCCCTTCCACTATTCCATTCCAGCACCGTGCGCAGGCGCACACTCCACGGTCCCCATCGCGCACGTGCAACGTGTCTCCCATTTGCTCCACTCATTCCCCGTCATCAGAGAGGGGGTACATCATTTCACCGTGACTCCCCGCATCTGGCATCACTGAGTGGTGATGAGTCAGCGCAGGCGCGCGGAGTGGGGATCGCTGGCCGCGATGACGTACTACCGAGCGTCGCGCGGGGAGGTGTAATGGTTAAATTTTTAATAGTTTATATCTCCTAAACGCATAATTTTTTTTTAATTTGTTTTTTAATATTGCATTGTCACCCAGTCCTGAGCTATGTTTAAAGTTTCAAGTCTCTAGCTTATCGGTAAGTGGTTTAAAATTCGATTACAAGATTTGACGCATACAACAACAACGACAACATCGACAACATCGACAACATCGACAACAACGACAACGACAACGACAACTCGGCAAGCTAATATGAGCGTGGTAAAATGGGGCTCATACGATACCAAACAATTTTTGTTTCCATGTAATTTTTTTTAGAGATATCAAGGTTACCTTCATTTTTTAAATGGAAACTACCCTTTTTTAAACATCTACAATGCTAGTCCCTTCCATTACGCATTCAGTGACTATAATTAGTCGAGGTCATTCAAGGTCACGAACAGAAAAAACGTGTAAAACTAAAATATGGAAGCAGAATACGTTTATCACCAGTGAGACTTGTAGTAAACGTGCTAAGGTGCTTCAATGCTATGGAATATTTTCAAACATCATCTTCTCCAGTGATGAGCAACCCGCGGTTTGTAGCGGGCCAAAGTGGAAACCTAATACTGCTCACGAGCTGCAACGAACGCAATATTAAATATTTTGTTGTGTCGCCAGCTCCAATTCCGTTCTATGTTTATGCTACGGTCTCTTAGTGCCTTTTCAACAGATAATATTGCTTTAATATTTTCGGTTTGGTGGCTTTAAATTTAAATTCGGTCGTAGTTGATCCGCCACGTCCTTGCGTAACTGTCATTGCAAATTATTAATTTTTAAAGAATGTTCACTTTCATGATGTCTCTCTTATTATTAATATTTTCATGTTTAATGTTATTTAACCCTTTCGGTCACGAATTATTTATTCCTGGAACAAAAATCATGGCTTCTTTGAATTACATTATGATTTTTTTATGCCCTTATATGAGGACGCCATGGCCGAAAGGGTTAATGTTTTTAATGTTATTTAATGTTAATATTTCTTCAACACAGATATTTTTCACTGCATATCAAACTAACAACACTTTCATTTATACAACTAAAAAAATATTCCTATGTCCAATTATCGATAAACTGCCGATGTTCATTTTCAATTTTGCGTTTTTGAGAATCCGAGCTCATGGCAAAATACGAAACTACTCGATCGTTATACAAGGAATGTGTTTCCTGGCGCAGTTCAGCGAAAAACTGTCGAATACTAGAAAAAATAGCCGGCAGGTAACAACAATGTATCGAAAATTGTGGACAAAGGCCTGCGGACGCCGCGCTGCCGCGCCACACCGGATCTCGGCGGGCTGCAGAAATTATGCTGCTGGGCCAAACGCGGCTCGCGGGCCACGGGTTGCTCATCACTTCTCCAGTCGATTACGCAGCGATTTATTTACTAACAATATGTTTCCAAACGCGATTCCGCTATGTTTTACTCAATGATTGAAAGATGTGACGTGATAACGATTTACTGTGAATGTAGACAAAATACATTGCAGGCCCGATTGCTTTATGAAGAAAGGTACCCTGAGCGAAACACTCCTTCTAGAATGCCTTTTCGAAATTGCCCTAGAAGCAAGCATGAGTCAAAGTAGCGTAATTCGAGTTCTGGCAAGACATAAATTTCATCCGTTTCACG
Organism: Lasioglossum pauxillum; assembly: GCA_933228785.1. NCBI lineage: Eukaryota > Metazoa > Arthropoda > Insecta > Hymenoptera > Halictidae > Lasioglossum > Lasioglossum pauxillum. The sequence goes on along the minus strand of OW121701.1, from coordinate 23,559,400 downwards.
TATCACTACATCAGGAATTACACGGAAGCGATTTTCAAAATCGAGTTAATTTTTGTCAATGGGGACTGTATCAAAATCGTTCATTTTTTTAAATGTCTTGTTTACGGACGAATCAACATTCACTAATCATGCTTCAATTAATTTACGGAATGCTAATTATTGCTCCGTGATAATCCACGTTGACTTCGAGAAATTGACCACCGAAGACAATGGAACGTAAACATATGGTGTGGTATTTTGAATGAAAAAGTAATCGGACCATGCTTCATTATCGGAACGATGACAGGATAAAAATATGCTCAATTTTTGCAAGAAGATCTGCCAATTTTGTTGGAAGATGTCCCTTTATAAAACCGCTGTGATATGTGGTACCAACATGACGACTGTTCTGCTCATTATGCACGAGTAGCAAGAGAAATGTTGGATTCTGGGTTTCCAAGCCGATGGATTGGACGAGGTGGAACTGTTTGTGGGGTCTGCTAAAAGAGACTGTGTACAAGAATGCTCCAACAACAGTTGAAGATTACAAAGCCTCATTAGCTGTGAAATGAGAATCAAAACAAACAACATCATACTCGAGACAAAAAGGAAATATAATATTTTGTTGAAAAATAATCAGAACAGCAATGGCATTAAATTTGATTGGATCCCCTCACATAAGGGTATTCAAGGTAACGAACTTGCGGACAGTTTAGCTAACTCAGCCACAGAAGCCTGTAGTGCCTCAACATTATCAATTCCATTTACTGACTTGTATGAGGAGTTCAAGAGAAATGCGCATATGCAAACCAAAAAGATTATAAAAGAGCAAGGCTTGATGAAAGGGAAAATATTTTTCAACCAATATTATACTGGAAGGTCTAAGCCATGGTTTAAACACGAACGTCTCTCACGAGAATTTATTGTAACTATTAATCGGTCCGGAGCCGATCATTATAGTCTTAATGCGTCTCTATTTCGTGTAGGAATTATTAGTGACCCGAAATGCGACTGCGGACACAGTAGTCGGGATATTAATCATATTGTTTGGCAATGTGGCCTCTTCGATTTACAGCGATCTGAGCTAATCAAACATCAAAATTAAGCTTCAGTTGCCTTTAAGCTTGGAAAGTCGCCCGACCCAATATTGGGGCTTGTCTTCTTATTTTTAAGTTCTTGAAAAAATGTAAACTGCGAATTTGATTTTATGTAGTGTGGACTGTGTATGTGCGAAGGTGTATATGTTTACTATAATTTGTTTCAGTGCAGCAAAAATAGATCTCGACGGAGATCTGAAATGCTTAATAAAAAACACAAACAGTTGAAGATATGTATCAAGCGTATCATTTATAGCATGTGCGAATATCACCTCGGATGTACTTGTCAGATTTCAACATTCCCTCAGAGTTTACAGGCATGTATCAACGGTCATCATTTTGACATTTATGAAATACAGGTATTCTGCTTCTATATTTTAGTTTTATACGTTTTTTTCTGTCCGTGACCTTGAATGTAATGAAAGAGACTATCATTGTAGATGTTTAAAAATGAGTGGTTCCATTTAAAAAAATGAAAGTAACCCTGATATCGCTAAAACAAATGACATGAAAACAAAAATTCTTTTGGTATCGTGTGAGCCCCATTTTACCATTCAACTTTGTCCTGAAGACATTTAATGTACCCTTGAAAATAACAAAGATATTTCAGGCGATAACGTTAGGTGACTCACCCTGTATTGTCGACTTCGTAATATTTTGTAGCTGATGTCGAAACGAATCGAACCACCTACGTCGTTATACCCTTCAATTTCTAAATAGTGTTAAAATCCTTTATTGCCTTTCTTCGAGTTATTTTTACATGTGGAATCACCCCGATGGTACTACGGATTGCCGCCGTACCCTGTATACGCAGAAAGCAGAGCTTCGACACGCGATCACAATCTATCGAGCACTCTGTCTGCCAGTATTTAACCTCTCCTCCGTTGAAAGGGAGTCCGACAGACCTTTATGCATTGGATCCGTTGGCCCCGGGCATTGTCGGCACAGCGTAAAAGCGCTAATTTTCCGTTTAATTCCCGGTTGTCGCATCGAGCGCGCGTTATTGAAATGCAATACATATTATTCCGTACACGTAGCCGATACACCGGCTCCGGCTGATTATGGAATCGTTTACTGAAAAAGGGCTGAATAGGAATCCGATATCCAATTCGGCTCGCATACAGAAGCAAAAGGGGATCGTGTGCGTGTGCGCGCGCGCACGGCAGGGGGCTGGTTACCGGTGAATAGTTCATTTGCCGTTAAATATGCTTCGGCGAAAGTAGTCGCGAGGAGGGAAAAAACTGATCGAGCAACGGTTTCCGGAGGCGTTCGATTGTGAAACGATCTCGCACGCAGTTTTACGCGCGAACGGAGATCGGCAAGAGAAAATCCGCCCGGTGAAATACGGTTTACGCAATTCACGAACACACACTCTCTCTCTCTCTCTTTCTCCCTCTTGACCAAACACTTGATGTATACGCTCCCGCGTCCCGTTCGAACAATGTCCGCGGCAATAATGCTGCTCATTAAAAAACATTAGTAATTTAATATTTACAATAAATACGATCGATATAAGGATATAATTAGAACGAAATTATGTTTGAGATTGTGCTGATTCACCGTCGATCGTCTCCAGGACCCACGAAAAATTCAACCCCGCTCTGCAATTCGCGGCGGCAATTAACACTTTACCTACCGGAAGCCTATTAATAGGATTTTAAATAGTTGTGCTGTACCAAAAGAAAGCATAGAAATTTTCTTTTACATTGCAATGTTAAATGAAACTGTTAGATGACGTTATTGAGGATGACTTGTTAGTTCACAACGAAAATTGCTGTTGCTATTAAAGATTCCATTAAAAAGTGTTTAGCCGTGTACCGCAAATTTGTCAAAATTATGCAATAATCACCAGTCGGTAATGTGTTAAAATTCGGCAGCGATTTTTTAACTATGATATAGAGAAACGGATTGGTTTTTCTCCCTAATGTCAGTCACACGCGTCTCGCTGGAAATAATGGACGATTTCGCGATTTCCGACTCGAGCAGACGGCAGCGTCTCTAATATACGGAGTTCAGCGACCGAATCCCTCTATAAATAATCGGGGGGGGGGGGGGGGGTTGGTGTTATCAAGGAAATTAGTGTCGCGCTTGCGGTGTATCGTTCAGGGAATTTAATTGCGCGCAAGGTTACGAAGATAGCCGGTTGATCGATCATAAGCCGCCGGGAAGCGTGCTGGTAAATTATGCGACGGCACTCTTATCGATAATCAAATCTAACGAGCCCCTTTGCTCGATTTAGAACCTCTGACGTCTTCCTCTTACAAGAACTCGCGAAGAATTCGCCGGTGGTTTTTCCCTTGTACTTCATTCTTCCTCCCCCGGCACCCTTTGCAAACGACTCGAAGATGCCGATGGATAATGGCGTGCGATATACGGGGTGGCCTGACCAAAAAGACATTTGGAAAACTGGAAAATATACATGAATTTTTCTTTCATTTTTGTGGAGAATGCTCGAAGCATCTTTTCCACGTTTTAAATAAATCGACGAGCATGTCAATCGTGTACACGATCTCGTCACTAAAAATGCGGGCTGGCTCAAAATAATTAAATTAAAACAGTGATCAATTTTTAATTTTCCATGAAACGTGTGAACGCTTTTTCGATATCAGCGATGTCTTTTGTTGTCGGATTATTTTTACGGTTCAAGATGAAGGAGGCGCTCGAGAGCAACTCATCCGGGACACCCTGTGTACACGTCACAAAGAATTCCCGTCAGAGCAGCTCGCGTGTGTACGTGAAGCAACGTGTAATGGGGAAAATGCAAATTTAATGGATGAATTTGAGAAGGTGCGCCGAGACCGCGGGGACCCGCCACCGGAAGCGATACCTAAGATTCATTTATGCGTTGCCCCTCGGTGCACGTTGCCTCTAAGAGAGTGTACACTCGACTCAACAGCGGTGAAACGAATGATTGGCCAACTTTTTTCCAACGATTTTATCGCTTCCGCGCATCCGAATGACAAATCTCTGGAAAACTGCATCTAGCCTCGCGGTTCAAGGTGCGGGGAATGGTAGTCACTGCTCTTGGAAGACGGATAACATTCGTCCGGGTCTGCAAATAAGTCGAATTCTCTGCCAGCCGGTGACCTAAGCGAAGCTGAACTTTTACGGAACGTTTTATTTCTGACAAAGATCAGAATTTCTTTTAACCGATCCTTCAATTTAAAAACGTTCATATTCCTTTTAGATGATTTTTTTCTTCCATCAGACATTTCACAATTTCCGTTAAAAAGGAATAGCAATTTTTCCCCGGCCTGGCTTTTAAAAAATAATTTATGAAAATGAGGGTTTACACAAAGATCGAGAGTCTGGTTGGGAATTTTCTTTACCGCGAAAGCAATTTTGTAAAATTGTTTGCCAACAATTCCTTCGGTCGATACAATTTTCTTCCTCGTTCTAGCCTTCGCAGAACAATCTGTCAGAATGAAAATTTCCATTCGCGAATGTCCCACCTCGCCAACAATGTAACAGTTATTCGAAAAATCGCGTGGTACAGTTTAGAATCTTAACGACCCTAAGCGAAACGGGTCGCGGTCTGTGTGGGGTGGGTCAGGGCTTTAGAAAAACGCGGTAAACTCGAACAATTTATTTATTATTCGCGGTGAGGGCCGGCACTTTGTGCGGTCGGTACACTTTGCCGAGGGTGCACACACCGAGAGGGAAACTTCGAATCGAGTTTCGGGGGTGGCCGGCGCCGATTCACCGGCATACAGGCCCTTTTCATCCCCCGGCGTGGCGAGAAGTTACACGGACGCTTAATGGCGTGCCTTTTAGCATTCCCTGCCTCCGGATTATCACCTGCCTTTGAGGCCGTACATAATTCACCGGGGCTCTGCCTCGTGCGAGCTTCGGCTTCTCAGCTATTAGCGGCCGCGACGACGGAATCAACGCGATGACGAACCGCCTTGTTATTCGAAACAGGTGTCCGATCCCAAGACACTGGAGTAGTCGGCATTTGCCACGTTACTCCCCCACCACCTTTCCCATACGTGAAATTCTATGCAAATACAACGATCGCTAGACTGCGGATTTACACAGGCTAATTCCATTGTTGATCTCATTCTTGTAAATTATTTTGTGAAAGCCAGAACGAGAAATGAAAGGAACGTTATAATGAACATGCTGTAAGAAAACGAACAGTCTCATTAAATCCAACTTTAATTCTTATACAATTATTTTATAGGAAGCAGAATGAACGAGAAAATTATTTCTGCAGCTAAGAGGTTCATTATGGTAAAACTGCTGAAAGATAAAGCAATTGTTATTAAATTCTAAAATCGTTTTTCCGATCCCGTTGAAAGGAGACATTTCTAATTAGGGCAGCTTTAAGGTCGAGTTCTCTGGCTAGGAGTCCGGAAGTGTTTGGAAGATGTACGAAACGGATGTCTTTCCACTCGTTTACGCCCTCGAAATATTTGCCAGCCGATGTGCAGGCTTGTTGCCGGCCGAACGGCTTTCGAAAGTTTGCGGCCAGGGTGCGGAGGGTGTGCAGGGGGTGGTAGGAGATCCAGAGATCCAGCGACAGGAAGCGGGGGGCAGCGGATGTGCGCGAAAGTTGCCGGTGTTGACGGGTCTCGCCGTGAAAAACAGAGAAAAACAGGCCGGGCTGCGAAAAATCTGGACGGGCCATGATGGAAAGGGTAAAGTTGGAGCCTCGAGGATCCCGGAGGCAGCCTGATGAGAGATAACAAACTTCATCTTTCTTCACAATGCAGCCGCCACCGAAAACCGCGCGCCCGGTGCCACTATGCCAGTGCCGGATAGCTGTCTATATATCTTCGGCGAGCCGTTCGACGACGATCATTTTTACTTTGAATTTAATTCGCGCATTCGACCCCCAGAAAAACGAGGGAATTTTTTCTACTGGCGATAGCCGTCCCGAAAAATGCCCGACCATTTGCTATTTACAAACGGACCGAAAAAATTTGATAAAAATTGTCTACCTGAATTGCAACAAACTCGAATGCAATATAATTTGATTTTGTTTCTAATAGTACTTCTAAATTCTTCTAATGTTTTTACTGTTCTAAAAAATCACAATTAATATTTTTCCATTCAAACGTGTTGAGCTAGTCGGAATAAGGCTGGTAAGCGATTAAGCACGATTTTATGGTGGATTTTCGCTAGAGCCTATTAAAAGCGCGATAATAAGGCAGTGAAACGGCTACGCGCGGTTTTATAGCTGGTTTTCAGTGTATTCCAATTTTGGTACACTGTATCAATGCGATGGCTGATTACTTTTATGACGAGGCGGCACACGTAACATACGATCAGCGTAAAAAAGCCACTTTACTCGCAATAACGTTACCATAACTCCTTTACACCGTCGTCACGACTACAGAGCACTCGGGCCACATCTATTCGCCGGTAATACCAAATTACGGGCAACTTAGCTCACGTAAAGGGCCCCCGCAACCCGTTATTATACATTATCATTACGACTATCAATGTTATCCGACGACTGGGAGGCCAATCGATGGGAAATAGGCTAGGAAATTAAGTGGGGCCGGCTGCTGAGAATTTTAAACAGCCTCAGCAGGGCAGATTCGCAAGACTATGACTCCCCGGGGCCATTCTTGGCTCTGGAAATATTAAATCTGCTTCGTACAGCGGTTCAGAACATTTACTTTCTAATAAATAAAAGAATACAATCTCGATTCTTAAATCGCTCCACAGTAGTCCGAGAACGCGATTTTACTGGCCAAAAGTCAATTTTCGAAGTTCAACATTTTGAAAAAACTAAAAGTAACAATACTTCAAACCATCAAAATCCAAAATATTATCCATTTCAGATAATTGTGTAACCGAGGGTAACGTTCTAAAGACAAAATTCTGAAATTCAAAGTGAAACTAATTATTCTAAGAACTCATTATAGAGCATTATATAACAGGTTTCAATGAATGTTTTAAATATATTAATAGGCGTTTGTTCATTATTTAATTAGCTTTCCAGCATTATTTAATCCATGTACGAATGCTGCAATATTATTGGCAATTTAAACTTTGGGAAGGTTTTTAAAAAAATGTATAAAAGTGTTAGACATCAGACTTGTTTTATATGAAAGTTTAAACAATTTTGGATAAGAGCATATAAATTTTAGGTGCAGCCTGCTGCAGCCGTGTAGTTTATACGATAATTAAGAAATAAAATCCAGCGGTATTTTGGCGTCTGGATAGTATAGTTGACTTGGACTCTGATGTTTAGACTGCGCGAGTCGTATCTGCTTGTTAGTATTTCTTTCTATAAACTGTTACATTGTATGACATTGATCGGATTCACAGAAATAATTGGTTCTCGTCGAGTATACTTGTTTTTGATCACGTTAGTCTTCAATCGACGTGGAAACATTCACGTGGAAACATCTGTACTGAAGGATTTTGCTAAGTTTTATGTGTGTTAAATTGTGTGTTATAGTTAGTTGTATAATTATAGTTGAACATATTTATGTATGTAAATACATACATTGTACATATTTTTAATTTATTTATATAGTGTGTAATTTAGTTTAAGAGTTGAAAATAATTTTGAATTACAATGTCGGAAAGTATGTTCTACTTTAACCTTCCCATCATATTGTCTTGACAACAAAAGGTTAATTATTTTTATATTTGTAGACAAATATAACTTTAAAAATGAGAATCTTTTTAATGCATGGTATAATGAAGGTGATTCGAGCAGGAAAATAATTACTGTGTTTGATGTTATTTTCGATAAAATCTACGAAGTGATTTGTGACGAAACTAGAAAGTCCATTCAACAAAAAGTACGTCTTTTTTGCAATAATTTATCCCAGAAATGGAAAAATTGTCATCGGCCACTAAATCGCTTTAAAGCGAATTACGATAAATGGTTAGAACAACATCTAATCTTTGATCGAAACGTAAATGAAGATGAATTGTTGATGCAGAAGATTTAGATGAAGAGTTGAAATATTTGAATAATCGAGAATTTACATCGGAAATATAACTATATACAAAGCCGCACTAGCCGCCGCAAGGGGAATCGGTCGCTGCGTCGTTACTCATCAAACCGAGCGTTCGCCGGCATACTTTATTTTTTTTGACACTGTTCCACCAAACGGACACTTCTGAGATTTTTTTACAAAACAGGTTAGAGTGATAGCAATATTTTAGAATTTTTTGGTAGGTGTCAACCTAGGGGAAGATAGTTAAAAAAATTCCCAAAAAATTAATTAATTATTTTCAACTATAAATAATTAGCAAAAAATTCTGAAAAAAATCTAAAATATAGAGTGTATTTATATCTTTTATTTGCCGTTTATCCCATGTCGATATCTTTTCTAGTTTTAGAGAAAATTGCATTTAAGTGCGGGGGAATTTACCTCAATATCACCCCTATCGGTGGGGGTAGACATTTGAAATTTTACACAATGTTTTTCTAGACATAAAACGATGTTTTAAGACAGGAATCAGGAAAATCGGAGCGGGGGCCGCTGGCCCATGCTTATCCGGCTATACCCTTTATTGCGTTGAAAAATGTCGATATGTGTGTCTCTTTAATTTTGACCACGAAAAACGAATTTCCAGTCTATATGTGCATAGTATTGAATCCACCATTTTGAATTTTTCATTTGTGATGTCAGATTTGTTATCAGTGACCTCAAAAATATCTGATTATCAACTTTTATAAAGATCCAATGACATTTTGACTTTTGGCCAGTAAAATCGCGTTCTCGGAACACTGTGCGCTCGTGCACCAAGAGAAGCACCTTTTTAATTTTCATTTGCAACATACAGTGGATGTACAAAGTATTCGTACACCTTTTAAAAACTAATAACTTTTTGTAATTGTACCAAACGACCTGATTTTTTATAATCAATTAGAAGCATTAGTTTACAAACTGATATGCAAAAAAGTTTTTCCAAAAATTACAATTTACAAGGTTGCAGGCAAAAATAAAGAAGGCATTTTTTAAAACTTTTTTATTTGGGCCCTTAATGAAAATTTAAAAGATATGTTTCCTAGATCCATGTTCTTTATACACATGTTGGAAATTTCATCGAAATCGATTGACGTAGGAAAAAACAACAGGCGTCGAAAGATGTACGATTCTGTGGATTTTAAGCAGAAACTGATCAAAAGTCGTGGAAAACTACGATTTTCACCATTTTTAACCGCTTGTAGCTCGTGTGTATGTTAATCGATTTCAATGAAATTTTCAACATGTGTATGACTAACATAGATTTACAAAACATACATTTTAAATTTTCATTAAGGACCCAAATAAAAAAGGTTTACAAAATGCCTTTTTTATTTTTGCATTTAACCTTGTAAATTATAATTTTTGGAAAATCTTTTTTGTATATCATTTCATAAATCAATGCTTCTAATTGATTATAAAAAATCAGGTTGTTTGGTACAATTATAAAAATGTTATTAGCTTTTAAAAAGTGTACGAATACTTTGTACACCCACTGTAGCCTTCCTACAATGTGAATAATATTATTTACGATGTTAAAGATTCTCCCAGTACTTTTATATTGAACTAAATTTCAAACAAACATTTATCCTTCTCAATCAACATTCTTTGCAATAATAAGAAATGAACTTTCTCGACGAATAATATTTGCGCCCCGGTAATGGATACTTTCATTAAAAACGTTTCGCCATTCAGATCGAATTTAATTGTCATTTATAACAACTGGAAAAAACGTTGGAGATATTAAACGAATCCTCCGCCTTTGCATGGGGCGTACTACAAGAGACGTATACATATTTCTTCGAATAAATTACTTACAGTTAATCAGCTTAAACGAGTGCGCTGCCATCGACTTACCTGGAACAAGAGAAAAATTTTCAATTAATACAATTATGTCCTCGAAGTATTCGCTCTTCTTATCGTTCGCGACGTACACCGGCGCAACAAAGGATCTTTATTTTGCGCAAATACTGTTGCCAATAAAAACCTCGAGGAGAAGCAGCTCGTTTATTATTCTCGTCCGATTCCATTCATCCTCGAGCTCCTTCCACAATATTCGTCCGCTTTTCCATATTGAACCGATCCGCTTGATCCAATTAAACGAGACGAATTTAACGAAGAACGCGGCCAAGTATAATATGCTGCCGATGAGAATTAAATGATACCTGTGATTCCGTCGGCACCCATCAATGAAAAGTATTGCGATAACGAAAAACCCGGCGAAAATTCATTTCTGACAGATTAAATTCATTTCACGTGGAAATAAACGTCCGAGGAGCAAAGAACGGGCTCGAGCGATTCGCCAAGATGTTTTATACATTTGTACTTGCAAAAATGTTTCAACGTTTCTAACTTTACAACGAATTTTTCAATAAGTTATTATTAATACACATTTTTGATCGTCCCTCCAGGAATCAAAATGTGTTAATAAAAAATAGGAGAAAGTGTACGCGAATGAACTTTTCGAGTGAAGTAACAGCGGCCAGAAAAATTGTAGCGGCAGTAAAATAATTTTTGCGATCTGTAAGAGAGACAAGGCCGATTTTAATTAAAGGAACGGAGCTTCAGGAAACAGGGAAATGGTCCCGGAGGTTCCTGTTTTTCAAACAGCGGAAGAAAATTGCATAACGAGCACGATCCCCCGACGCGAAGCACTCGCGGCGGAGGACGAGGGCGTGGAGGACCCGAAGAAACGGAGATTTAATCTCAAGATGGTCGGCTTAATTGCCAGAAAAGAAAATTACCCATAAATAAAAAGGGTAATTAAAACGTTTTGCGGGTGTCCCGCGTGAACGCGTCTTCTCCCGCGGACCTTGCGAAAAAGAGCAACTTCCCGAAACCAACGCGAAAGGCACCAAATCCCCTTCTGTTTCCGAATAGTTCTCGCAAGACTGCAGGCGTCTTGCCCTTTTGCCCCGCGGAACTTGTGAATTCCTCAAAGCGTTCTCGCGAAAATTGATTTCCATTCGGGAACTGTGGTGCGTCTATTGCTGGCGCACTTTCTCCTCAAACGACACCGCGAAATGCGCACCCAGCGACTAGTCCAGTCAATGAAAAGGTGTAGAGGAAAATGGAAGGAACACAATTTTTAACTTTGGGACTTTGTTTGGACTAGTTAGGAGGTAAACATACTAAAAGTCCCCACTCCTAGAAGGTGAGCGGGGTGCAGGTGGGCACGCAGAAGGTCCCCTTTTTCGGTTTTCCGCGTATATCTCGGAAACTATGTCTCCAGCGATAAGACTGTTTCATACAAAATTAAAGCTGACAAAATGTGCCACAAGATTGATTCGATTCAGTTTTTCGCTATCTCGCATAGTTACGAAGATATCCGCGATCAAAGTTCACTAATTGCGCTGAAGCTAGTCGAGTAAGGCAAAAATTTCTTTTCCACAATTAGTGAACTTTGACCTCGGATGTCTCGGTAGCTATGCGAGATAGTGAAAGACTGAATGGAATCAATCTTACAGCACATTTTGTCAGCTTCAATTTTGTATGGAATGGTATTATCGCTAGGACAGATAGTTTCCGAGATATAAGCGGAAATCCGAAAAAGGTGACATCTATGTGCCCTCTGTAGCCCGCTCACCTCCTAGGAGTAGGGACTTTTAGTATGTTTACCTCCTAACTAGTCCAAACAGAGTCCCAAAGTTAAAAATTGTGTTCCTTCCATTACCCTCTACGTCCCCCTTATGAGCATTCATTGACTGGACTAAACGGATCCTGGAGTCCTTGCAGATCCGTGTGAGTTGCAGAAAGTTCATTGACGTTGCTTTCCGGTAAAAAAATTCGCTGCGGTCATTAATAAGCGCTGCTTGCAATCTTTAATTAATTTATCAAGGTTTGCTTTGGTCCTGGCTTACGATGACCGCAGGTTCATAAAGTGGGATCATACAGGGTCTGTATGTGAGGGTCTTTTTGGTGATGCTTGATCCATCAATGATTACTATTAGGAATTCGAAAATGTGTATGTTCACTCCATAAAACGAAAAAGAGCGGCAAGACTCATCCCCAAAAATCCAGCGAAGGTCTGCCGATGTCGGGGAGCCAGCAGACCAGGGAACACCGTTTAAACATCGAAAAACAACAGCGTCGTGGATCTGGTGGGCGGAAAACGGAGGCCATGGGTGATCTGGGAAAATAGCGGGCGCGGATACGTACGTGTGTGTTCACGTGAAGACTACTTTTAGGATCGTCGAGTACCTTTGGGAAATTGGTTCCGCGCCTCTCCCGGGCCGTCTTCTAACTTTTATTCTCTCCGAGGGACCGACGACAAGAAAATAGCGCAAACTGAGAGCCCTCAGTCTTTCTTATCTCGGTACACTTGCTTCGCCCGGTTCTCTGTCTCCTTTTCCCCGGGCTTTTTTTGTTCTTCTTCTCCTCTCTGAACCTGGGGCGGTCGTCTCTTTCCGCCATCGACGACCTGTTCTCCACTTTTTCCACCCACGCACCCCTTCTCCCCATCCTCTAGAACCCTGTCTACCTTTCCGCGATGCTCCTCCGTTCGACCTTTTACCTTCTCATCGACGGATCCCGCGTAAATCCGCTGGCAGTCTGGTTAGGTGCCGGTCGAAGCTACTCGAAAAGATTTCATCGGTTCGATCGGCGGCAAGGCAAGTGTTCCCGCCCTGGCCGTCCGAGGCTCTCCCCTGAAATCACTTCGGAACTTCTGCTTTCAGAGGAAATTCCCTGATTACTACGGAAATGCGATGCAACCGTCCCTGTTCCGCCGGCCTTTTCACGCTTTTTTCATCCTTGTCGTTCAGCGCTCGTTGCAAGATTCGGCTTCGATCGAGAAACGCTCACGACAGACACAGTCGTTCTGCGGCTACTCCTTTCCGAAGCTTCTCTCTACGAGTGCCTGCTCGGACCTCGGTAATCTTTGCCTCGTCGTCCGCTTTGTGTACACTGCACCCCGACCTTAGACGCCGGAACAAATTGAATTGTTCTGTCAATTCGTCCTGTCTCCTCCTCCGCACGGCCCCTGATCTACACGTTGCTTGCTGGGAAACCTGCGGCTGAGACTCCTCCCGCTAGATGAGCTTTCGACCTGCTGGTCATGCTGGCTGCTGGTCGATAATGTACACCAGCTAATGCGGGGACAATCATTTTCGAGAGACTCAGGGAAAGTTCGATTCCGAGCTCCCTTTGTCATGGCTGTCTACAACTGCGGGTTTCCGCAAACATTCGAATTTTTCCTTGGGGTAGAATGCCAGTCGAAGCTGTCACTAGGGTAATATAGTTGGTAAAACACTGCACTTTATCTTTCAGATCTGACGTCGGTGTAAACCAGGCCTGGCCAAACCAAATGGTTTCGCGGGCCACTTTGATGACGCGTAACATTACAGAGGGCCGCACTTTAGATAAACGTGATTTTAGAAAATGTAATATAAATACAAAATGAATAGAACTTTATTGTTATACTATGATTCAATATAATTATAATTCTCGAGTCTTATTTAATGAGATATCTGTTTATCCTTTCTTTCACTTAATTTTTATAAATCTATATTTATGTTCGAGTTGCACATCTTTTGTTAAAAGGTTTTCTAAATTGGCATCAGTTAATGGAGCACGTGATGAACTCTTTGTAAATTTTATATTCGAAAAAATGTTTCACAACAATATATGGATCCAAAAGCACTTACAACTCGTTGTGTTATCTTAATTTCAATCAATCTTAAGTTGGAATATCTCTCGGATAAGTATTGTAAAAATAAATTTTTGATGTGGACGCAAAAATTAGTTTCATTTCTTTGTTGCACTGTAACTCCATTATATCAAAGATATCAAATACAGAACAGGAGTTCGTAGTCGCACTTGTGCATTATAACAATGACACTTCATTTATTTCATATTTTTTGTATACATTCAACGAGAAACAAAAGTTTCAATAGAAATATAAAATCGCCCGGCGGGCCGCGTGTTCGCCAGGCCTGGTGTAAACCATAAGAAACAACTTCCAGCAGAAACTTTACAGAATTCCGACACGCAGGATCAAGTATTTGTACCGCTAATTAGCACAGTCTGATCATCGCGAGTGCGGAGCATGTTTTATTAAAATGACCGCAGAAAGTTTCGGCAGCAATTCGAGAGCAGCGTCTTGAGTTTAGGAATCGAGTCTTTCGAGATTTCATCCGGATTTCCCGAGAGCGATTGGTGCCCTCTCATTGCCGCAGTACACCGTGCCATCAATTTTCCCGGAACTTTCTCTCGTGCTGGAAAAAGTCCGCGAATTTTCGTGAAAAGCGTTTTCGACGTGCGCGCACCCTCCTTTTTCTCTGTTTTCTACGAGGTCCGGGATTTTGTGTCTAAGGTACGTCGAAAGCGGTGCACGAGAAAACTTCCGAATTTATCCCGATAATATTTCGTTTAAATATAGAACTTTAATTGCTGGAGATCGTCGACTAAACTAATCCGTTCCATGCTTTCCTCCGGAGCTTACTTCGAGGCGATTTAATCCGGCATCCATCAAATTACTTTTCGATCTGTGAGTGCATCTTCGCTGTGTCCGATATTTTGCAAAGTGAGAGAAAATATTAATGCAATTATTCGAGCCAGGTGTGGTCGAATTTTATTTGCACACAAATATCGCGAGCGAGCATATCAGAGCCCCTTTTATATTAATACATCGTTTCGAAATTATTAAATTGAATTCACGTACAAAGTTACATTTTATATAATCTAGGTTTATCATTTTATTCGTGAGTTTCAAACGTTGAATTATTAAATCATATTTTCCACACAGCATTTTTTAATCAAGCTTCTGTGCTCCTCGAACGATCATGAGCGGTCAAGTATCCGCTAAATGAAAGTTTACCGGACAAACGCATGCGTTTAACTCTAGGCGGCCGGCGATAAAGAACGAAAAGAATCACTCGACATATTTCTGCTGCATCAGAAAATTGAATCACACTCATAATTTCACTCGGAACAGAAAAGAACCGGCGCGCAGACATTTCTCCACGCGAGACAATAAAAAGCACGAGCTATTCCGACGCGGCACGCGAAGCGAACCTTTTTTAACACGATTTGCCACGGAGAGAAAATTATCCGCGGAAAGCTCGGCCCAATTCGGACGCGATCGCAGCCGGCACTCGAACGTCCACGAGGATTATTTAACGGTTAAGTAAATTTCAATTAATCGTTGATTAATCCCCTTGTATACTAATCTCCGTGGCCCGCGGCTATAAGCTGCGTTCGCTTATCTATAAATCAATTCCGGTCTCGTCATTATACTCATCATCTTTCCTATTAACTTTCGACTAGACTGCGGATCTTTATGCAAAATAAAAAAACTAGATTAAATGGTATTTCTTTCTTTAAAATTCTTCAACAACTACGTATTCCATCTACTCAATTTTGCAGTGAATGCAAAACGCTCCAAACAAATTTATCGATCCATTTAATTTCCTCCTCCAGCCAAAATGAATGTCGCAATCCTCCATCGTTGGCGAACGCTACGAAATATGTTGGAGGGGCAACCATACTCCCCTCACGCCCCTTATGAGAGCGAAGTGTGCAACGTTCGCATGGAGACACACGAGCCGAGATCTTGTCGATGGAACTCCGGTGACGATGGCAATCGGCGATTTACGACGAGTTGTTAGCGGCCGGTGTACGTGCAGCTGTGCAGCGAGCGTCTCCCGCTGCACTCCTGCAGTTTCCCTTGATTGTTTACAATTAATTTGACCCGACAGCGCCATAGTTACTCGCCCCCGTTGTTTCGCTCATCTTCCCCGGTCGGAGCCGTAGTCGAACCGTCGCGTCGCGTCGGCTTCCAGGCCTTTAAAGGAAACGTTTCTCTTTCGCTGTCGAAAGCCCGGGGAAACTTTAACAGTGACTTCTTTGCTTTACCTTAAAAATAGCTTAACTTTCTTCATCTTCGATCGCGAGCGAGACCGTTGTTCTTTTATTTCTCGCAAAAGAAACTGTCTTTCCACGAGAAACGCTCTATTCTTGTTCAGTAGAAAGGCCACTCTGTCTCAGCCCCTTGAGCTATAACATCGAGTCGGTATACAATAATTTCCAGAACACACAAAGACATCGATCTAACTTCAATTCCAATTTTAACCTAATACACCCGCTCTCGATTTACGAAACATAAACTGATCATCGGATTCGTGTTCGAAGATATTTCCCTTCAAAGACGAGTGCTTTATTTAATATTCCCTTTGTCCAATCAAGAGAACAAGATAAAGTAAACCAGCTACGCCCAGCGCGACGACGCACAGTGGGCTGTATGCCCGATTTCAGCGGTCAAAATTCAATTTTTAAAACTTTAGAATATTATAAATACGGACTCTCGACTTTACACTATTGGATCCGTTCCATGGAATACCTTCTACATGTTTCATACAACATAGATTTCGAAGAAGGATCTCCGAGAACCATAGAGGAAAAAAAGTTAAAGGCGGCAAGGAAGAAAAAAGTACAAAATTCTTTGAAAGAGCTATCAATCACAGTGGATGTTGTCAAACAGTGAGCTGGTACATCAAATTGTGGAAACGTGGCCCGAAATTTCTTTAGAAAAGCCGAATCAGTTGCTGCAGTGACTGGATTAAGTGCGATTATTATCACAAGATTGCATAATATTCTTCAGGTAATTACATGTGACAAGAAAGCTGATTCTGTGAAATTCAAAGAATATTGTTCGGAGACGGCTACATTGTGTATTAAAATTTATCGATGGTATAAACTACCTACATCAGTTCATAAGGTATTGCAACATGGAAGTGAAGTAC
Organism: Lasioglossum pauxillum; assembly: GCA_933228785.1. Classification (NCBI taxonomy): domain Eukaryota; kingdom Metazoa; phylum Arthropoda; class Insecta; order Hymenoptera; family Halictidae; genus Lasioglossum; species Lasioglossum pauxillum. Next base: position 23,542,642 of record OW121701.1, on the reverse strand, counting down.
TTGCTACATTTGAACTGCCAATTGGTTTGTATTCAGAAGAGCCACAAGAGGCAAATAATAAAGTCTTCAGGAAATCACAAGCAGAAAATTCACGAATGTGTTGCCGCAACAAGACAAATATAGATATTGTATGGCATATATTATTATCATCCGATCCACCTATAAGCTCTCTAAGAATAAAGGATGGCAAGCACAAGGAAGGTCTTTCCCAAGAAGCGAAAACGCTGCTGTTGAATCAATAAATTTATGGTGAGTCTCATAAGTGCCGAATGTAATTCTATTCAATTGGTAATTCTCAGGGCCAGATATACAGATTAAAATTGTGCGGTTTAGGGTTTAGGGTTAAGAAGTGTCGGCAACTCAGCTGGGACATGCAAATTTATGGTATGGGCGGATGAAGTATCGGAGTTATTGGGCTTTGTAGATAAGGATTCTTGATTGTGACAGTTAACGATTTTCACGCAGCACGTCATCAAAGTGTAGTCCTTCACGAACATTTAAAAAAAAATTCCAATTGAATCGATGAAAAATTGAGTTGTCGGCAGATTTTTGTGCAAAAAGATCGGTTTCTGGCCCACTGTGCGACGCAACACGAGTATCGCGCGATAAGATTCGAGAAATGACCCGGTGACGGAAATATTTTAAATCCTGTCAAGAAACGTCCCGCTAATACCCGAGGGCTCGTCGTAAACGCGAGCTTAAGCCCAGTTATACATCGCGCGTAAATCTAACGTGATGTGTACGCATCGCACACACGTAGGCGTTTTACAAATAAACCGTGTGCAAGGACCGTGTCTTGCAACGGGAACGATAAAGGCCCTCGTAAAGCTCAAGAAGCATTTCGAGAGTGCCTTGACCCGTTGAGGTTCATCCTGTCATGGTAACGAGCCTATCCCGGCTTTAACGCGTGCGCAACTCGTGATTTGCGCTGGAAAATCGTTTTTACCGCTTTGCGATCAAACATACTCAGAAATGAGAATCATTCGCTGACAGCTATTGCACTAAGTGTTTAAATTTGAAGTTGATGACCGAGTTAGCAGATAAGAGGATACAAAGTTCGCGGTGTCAGTGGCAGCCATGTTGCAATCTAGGGATACATCCGAGACGTCGAGGATCTTGAAAATGAACAGTTTGCTAGCACGTTGACGAACAGCGGTTCCTTGCGTTATTTTTCGGGAAGATTTGCGGGGCGACCGGAACTTTTCCAATTGCAACTTGTCCGGCCCCGTCTAACGCAATTTCACACGGAACCTGGCAACTCCAGAGGATCTTGTTCTCGGCGCACGCCTGTCCTGGACACTTAGTTTGCCTCTAATTTTTTTCATAATTCTCGGACTTTTTGTACGACGTGGCCGGATGTTATACGTGAGCGGCGACTACCCTGGACTACGGAATTTTTGCCGGCTCTTTTCTAGTGAAACTGCTGCGCTGCACCGCCGGGTTGCTCGGGTAATCTCTAACGAGTAAAAAATAATTTAATCTAATTTAGCGGAACGGGAAATAGAAACGAAAGTTCATTATCCTCGGCGAGCGTTTTATTCTGCTTGAAATAGAAACTTCGCCAAGTCTTTGTATTTTATATTAGGTTAGGTCTAATAGAAGGTCTAAGGGACGATCTAGTGCAGAATCCAATTTAGAATTCGATTTGGAATCAGGGAAAAATTCTAGTTGGGATCTGAAGCGAAGTACAGTTCAGAATACTTAAAAAAACGTGAGAGAAGAACTAGAATAAGTAGAAAATAGAAGCAGAGAATTATTCTAGATATTACTCTGATGCAGATGCTATGTTCATGGAGAATGAAACATCCTGTGACGATCTTTGCGTAGAAGACGATAAATTTCGCAATCCTTTGGAGGGTCTTGCGGGGAAACGTCACCCAGTCGATTAAACGCTGCAGTCGTTTACACGGATTCACTTTCTCGCGGTTCAATAGGGAAAGGTAAAGATCCAATTAAACTGGAATCGCGTAATAAAATGCAAACGACCAGCGGACAGGGGCAATTAAAAGGGATGAAGCTCGTGATAAAAGCCCTGCCTCGGGCTCAAGTGACGGAAACGGAAACGATGCGTCGGTGGAGACTGCCATGGCGGTTAATGCTTCGAATCTGAATTCCTCTTTTTAATTCAAACAGCGTCCGAGTTGAAGTTGTTCATCGTGTGGACGGTGAAATAGGAGGAAAATGTCGTACACTTTGACTTCAGAGTATCGCTAGACATTTTCCTCCTTTGAATTTGTAAGACACTCCTTTATCATATTTATTAACATTTGCGTTCACTGTTGTACTTCCAAGTCCTTTGGGAACATTGCTAAATCAATTTTGAGAATGCTGGCAGCCCTTTTTATTCCCAACGAAACTCGTGAGAGTCGCTCGGCCCTCAAAAAAACCTTTTATTAGAAGATCCATCGACCGAATGGAAGAACCAGAACTAATTAAATTTGGTAAACTAATTTCGGAGAAAAATCCGACCATCCCAGCGGAAACCGCGACGTCGCTCGCTTAACCTGAGAATACCATGTAACTAGCTACATCCTGAACCGCCCACGGACTGCCACAACTACATTACGATAACTTTTGGTATACCTACAACAACTTCAGCCTGAAGATCTTAGTTGGTGGCTGGCTGCAGCACGTGCACAAGAAGCTTCATCATCGAGTAACCAGCATGTTTAATACCGGGCCGAAAATAAATTCTAGAAAATTTACGAAGCAAAAAAACCGGACCAGGGTAGGAGATAGAGCCGAGACACGACTCTCGAGAAGAATGAAACCAGGACAGGTGAATTAAGTTTTTCTGTGGCCTAAGTAGTTCCAAGAGAACTGGTCCCTTTGCCAAGAACGCAGAAGACAGTTATCCCCTTCTCTCTGTTTCCTGTCTTTCTCTCTCTCTCTCTCTCTCTCTCTTTCAGTCTCTGTCTACTCCTTCTCCTTAGGTTTATGAAACCTCTCGTGGGTCAATAATGAACCATGAGATGGAATTTTCGAGGGTGATTTCCGCGTTCGCGGTGAACAGACATCGTCTTCTGCCTAGCGCGGCTTCTTGGTACTCGTAAGCCATAGCGCGGATAGCAATTTAGCACAGCCGATGGGAGAAAGTGTCTAAAATTAGAATCCAGCTAGGCGACGTGTACAGGTGAGCAAGAAATCAGCGCGCGGAGGGTCGAAAGGGCAGCAACTGGGACGGAAAATGAATCATTAAATTATCTTGCTCGACGGAAGCTGACGCAACCGATGATAAAACCTCCGCACAAAAAATGTGCACCTTGACCGCAACGCGTACATTCAATGAGGATTTTCAAATTTTTTAAATTCTCGACACAATCTTCAGGATTCGCGTGTTTCACGAGGAATCATCCGAAGCCACAAAGAGCGACCAAGAGGAGGGTAAATTGGGGATGGCAAACGACGCGGTTTTTTCCAGGGTTGATGTCGTCAGCCCTTCCTAGTTTTTTTTCCGGGAGGGCCATTATACGTGATTTTTCGAAAGAGCACAAAATACCAGGCTGATAAATCGTGGAAATGCGGGCGGAACGTCACGTGCAGGTTTCGCGAGCTGCTGGCGTAATGGCAGCGATATTCCCCGGGGGTTTATTCGAGACACAGAAACCGAGCGGCGATCAGACACGTCCATACAGACACGCTATTGCCAGCGTTGGAAAACGGCGGACCCCGCACTCTACTTCGACGCCGAATAATCAAATGGCAGGTGTTCCCAGCAATAAACCCGTTCCACCCCTTTACTACCCCCTTTTCAACCCCCTCTCCGCTCCACCTCTTCGTCGAATTTCTCTACGCGGCCCCGGGAATATCTATTAATCACCCGGGCGCTTTGCAACTTAGATGAATGGCCGGTTCCCATGGATTTTGGACTTACGGTACGCGAATTTCGAACAATCGATTTCGTTCCATTAATAATATTTACTGTAACGTTCGACTCCTGACACCTACCGCAGCGACGAACCGCCCCGCGCAGCCTCGCATTATGCGAAACTGCCGCGAGGACTTAGGCTCACCCGCAGCATGAATCCTGACAACCGTTGACGACTGCTCGTTAGCGCTCTTAAATATTAATAGTCACCTGAGACCGTTCGAGGGGCGAGCAGACCTACCCTGCGGATGAAATAAAGCGGCGGATGGCTTCCTTCGGAATTACTGTGGTTATAGTGATCGTGTTATAGCTGGTTTTTATGGGGGACTCTGTCGACCAGCGACGCTCTCGTTTTTATTCAATTAAATGCTACTCGTTTGCCTTTTTTGCTGGATCAGTTTTATGGAACTTTGACAGTGCTCGCATTCGTCGTTATTCTGTGTAACTACACTCCTCAAAAGAATTAAGGGATCACTTGTGCGAACCCGAAAAATTGGTCCCAGTTTACGCGATCATAACTCCATCAAAAACTGCTGTATCGATATCGTTAAACAATGGTTTGAAAGCCTGAAACCTCTACTTTAAGATGCTCTCTTTCAAATGGTTGCTATGTTGGTTTTTTATAAAGTTATAGCGAGATGAAGACAACATTGACGGTTAACAAAAATTTTGTGCAACTTTGGAACATCACACGAGGAGCAACAAATTTTTTTGATAAATCACGTTAATATCATTTGGAAGGGCTATCTTTCCTGTGTAAATTGTGTGGTCGTTGAATATTGTGCGATCTTTTTTATTCGAGTTATTCAACATTGAAGTAAATATGGGCTTTTTAACTTTAACACTAGATATACCGAACCAGCCAAAATGACTGGTTCCAGATTTTTTCTTTTAGAAATATTGATACTATAAATATATTTTTCTGAGAAATTTTTTTAGTGAACTTCTTTACTGAAGTTCATATTTAAACGAAACTCGAACGAGATCTAAATAAATGCAATTTTGTCATTAATGTATGGCAATGTATGCCAATTGCGTTTAGTGCTTGGTATATCTAGTGCTAACTGGCTCCAGAAAAAATTATCGTAGAATCTTGTGCAAAAAAGCAATAGAAAGAGCGTTTCTATCTCTTGAATGCACTCCTTTTGTTTTTTTAATTTCATTAACATTCCGATATTTCTAAAAATATGCTTAAAAAATGCAGAATTTCCATTTTTCCTTTAACTCGCTATATTTCGGCAAGAAATGATCGCAATACCATGATCCGAACGTCAGATAGAAGCAAAGATTCTGCTGATTCGATTGAGTACCCCGTGAACTCGCTGCGACAATTTTTTACCTGTGGCATGTGTTTGAAGTTAGAGCTTCGCAGAAATTAGCGCGCCACGTACAGCGGCTGCCTCACATCTCTGAATACGCTACCGCCGCCCCGCGCCGCACATTTGTGCCAAAATCAAAGAACTTTCGACAGAAATGAGGTAGAGCGCTGAGAAGCTGAAACTTTGCAGAATGTGGGATAATTATGGAGATTGTGGTACGAACGTTTTTTAACCTTCAAAGAATTCGTTAAACTTGCACAATTTCAAGAAAATTGTGGTTTTTTCAATACCACGCGCGGAAACAATTCTTTTTAACATGCTATATATCATTTCCCATAAATTTTTTCACGCTGATTTCAAATCTGGTCTCAAAATTTGAAATCCGTGTGAAAAAATCTACGGGGAATTATATATAGCATGCCAAAAAAAATTTTTCCGCGCGTGGTATTGGAAAAACCACAATTTTCTTGAAATTGTGCAAGTTTAACGAATTCTTTGAAGGTTAAAAAACGTTCGTACCACAATCTCCATAATTATCCCATATTCTGCAAGGTTCAGCTTTCATTTAAAAAAATTTCATCGCTCTATCTCATTTCTATCGGAAGTTTTTTGATTTTGACACAGATTTCGTCGGTTTGGCCCATAGTGGAAAATTTGGAACCAAGCTCGATTCAAAATCAATGAATTTTCGATAGAAATGCGGTAGAGCGATGAAATTTTTAAAAAATTAAAGCTGAAACTTTGCAGAATATGGGAAAAATAGGGAGATTATGGTACGAATGTTTTTTAACGTTTAAAAAATTCGTTAATCATATAGAATTTCAAGAAAATGTGGTTTCTTCACGAGAAACCATAGGGAGAGTTTCTCCCTATTTGATCCCTAAATTCTTTTGAGGAGTGTATTTCCGAGAAGAATAGAACAAAAATCACGAAGTTGAAAAATTGTCACCGGTGTTCTTGAAATAATTACGAATGGTATCGGATAGACGATTAGTGGCGGAAGGAATTTGTTTCAATGGCTCCCGTCCCAGAACGTGGGTGGAAAAATTTCAAGCATCGTGAACTTTAACGGGGGACGTAATTAAAGTGACGTCGTGGGAATTTTCGACCCTCGAACATCGTAAAGCACAAGTTAAGCCATTGTAACGTATTAAAGGATTAAGATTCTCTTACGATTCTTTCCCCCGAGACAGAAACTTCGCGTATTCTTTAACCTCTCCTATTCGTCCCAAGAAAATCCAGATTAATTCAGAGGAAATGTTTCCCCGTTGAACTCGCTCCGTCGCGGCCAACTTCCGACGTACACGGTCCGTATCGCTGAAAAAAATTCCACGAAAACCTCCGAACAACTATTCTCCTCAATCTAAACACTCTTGCTTCTTTTTCCGACTTATTATTGCTCGGTGCGCAATTCTTTTTCACAGGAAAAAAGTAAAATAACATTTCCTGGCGTGGTGAAAGATCAGAAACGGCTTCGGCGGTCACCGAACACCGAACAGACCAACAATGCGCTTTGAGAAATCCGAGAAAAAATGTCGGGCGGCTATGAAGGACCGATTTTTCACAGAAAACGATCCTCAGCAACGGCGTATCCCCTAATCGAATTACCCGGGGCGCAAAGCCAGGCAGGCCAGGACGTCGGTGCCGGGGAAAAAGGTGAAATCGCGGGACGTGACGGTGAAAAAGGCGCGGACCGCGTTTTCTTTCGAGACTTTCGATCGTTAAGCCCGGAGCCGGCACTAATGTCGGTTTCGCCGGGCCACCAAGAGAAACTGCGTCCGTGCGCCGTGCTTAATTCTCGGTTTTTTTCGAGCCGCGCGAACGCCTTTCGTCTTCTTTATGGCGACTCGTGAACTTAGGCCGCCGGAAGACTTAATCCTCTTCTTCCGCGTGCCGCCTTTCCGTCTTTCGCGCCCGAGCCCGATGACTTCTTCCCGCCTCTTCCGCCTAATTTCGCGACCGACTCGCTTTATCAGGGATTACGCGTGTGTTCCACCCTCGACTGCATAGTTCTCTCAACTCTCGTCTCCGCACCTTTAATTATCTCCGCGTTGTGTAGCTCTGTGTGGCCCGAGACGCGTTTTGCTCCGCTAAACCGTCGATGGAAATTGACAATCTTCCGAGCGGTATAACTTCACGAAAAAAAATCCTAGGGTAACCTGCTAGGGCACGTTTGAAAGCTTGAAGCCTCAGCTTTCGATATCTGAGGTTGTTTTTGTGCAAAGAATGTTTGACATCGTGTGGCGAGTGAATTATGCCGAGGTACTTATATTCTTTGAAAATTACGAATTTGGAAAGTTAAACCAGTCTGTGGGAATCAAAAAATTTTTCTCGGGATTGAAATCTCCGTTATATCGCAGATTAATGTCTCCTCTTTGTAATGAGCTGTTAAAAATTCATGTGCGACTTTTTTCCGTCGGTGAAGGGAAATTGAGCCGGCGTATAAGCGATGGTAGACCGCATGAAGGTTGCGGAAGGGTGCTAAATTTGTAATTTGTGATTAACGTATGAGCTTAGTGTGCGTGTAGCGTGTGCTCGATACAGTTTTAGTTTAATATGGATTGCTTTACTGCTGCAGGAGGGGCGTTGTTCTCAAGTAGAAACAGCGAGTAATGATCGGACAAAGCCTCTCATCGGCTTTCCTCCATTTGTTTCCCTAATTAATTACACAACGATATCTGTGTTTACGTCGATCGCATTATATTCACGTTTCTCGCGATACGAATTGGATGAAAACGTTTTCATTTGCCTTTGAACCTGCACTACATAACGAAGTCGCGTCATCCTCGCGTCGGCAGTATCGAATTAAATTTAATAAACATCAATATCCAGTAATTGATGTCAATCCCATAGAAATTCTATTTTGCGGTTGCGCGCCCGTTATAACATCTAACAAATAAACATTTTCTCCTGTTGAAATTAATCGATCATAAAATAAGATCGTTTTCGTTCTCGAATTTATATATGTAGTGTCGCGGCTCTCTGGCTCGCAGGTTTTTATAATTCGGATCATTCATTCGCAACATGTGGCCCCTGCGGATTGAAAACATACAAAAAAAAGAGAGGTGAACGTTTCCAATCGACGAGCAAAGCACTCAGCAACGTGCGCTACGATTAGACATCCATTACGGGCTCGACGCGGCCAATCGAGGCCGTTGTTACAACGTTGTATCGCCGTTTACAACGACCCCGATATCGTCGCTACAACGTCAACTGATTCTCCTCGATATCGCTCCCAATCCACTGTTGCGATAGCGAATCAGTTTACAAGGCGTTCGACGTTTTTACCTCGACTCGAAATTGAATTTTATGCAAATCCCGCGGAGCGCAACATTCAACGAAAATATCCAGACGCTGGCAATCTCGTCGAAAATAGTTCGGCCATGAAAAAATCGTGGGCCAAGCTCGTCAGAATAAAAATGTCCGTGCCGTTTTATTTTCCGGCGAGTTGTTTAGAAAAATTTGATCAGCAGTCGGTCGATCGTAGGAATTATTTGCAGCGTTTCGAAAATAAAAACACCGACTCAGCGCGAACGAGAGCAAAAAAACAGGTCGCCAATAACCGCGCGTGTCGAACACGTTCGCTTTGATATGTATCGACAGTTCAACGCGATTTCGCGAATTACCAAAGGAAACCTAGGCGCGATTAGGACAGATTCCGCTGGCTGCGAGATGCGGCAACGAATATGGACGAATTATGTGCGTTTAATGTAACTCCGAAGAGAACGGTGCTCATAATGGATAATCTTCGCAGGCGCATTTAGCTAAAATTACCGGGAACTGTCCCGCGAAGAGTTTGCATTATCTCTGTTTAATTCGCAACGCTAAATGGTTTGAACTTAACCAGAAAATTAGTGCAGCGCGCAAGCGATGTTTCTGGGGGCATCAAGTATTTCGTTCGCAGATTTCAAACGCGAAAGGAGACGAACGACGATGTGCTATAACCTAATCTTGATCCATTCGAGACGTATTCGAGCTACTTCGGACACAATTGAACCGATCAATCGAGATCCAATTGTGGCGTGCTCAATTGCGAGATCAAGAGATCTGTGCTGTGAAAGGTTGGCGGCAAACAGATTCATCGGAAAGATTACGACTGGACAGCTGATTTTATACATTTACACTCGCAGACTAAAAGATAGTACGCGTGTGCTATCTTTAATTTCTTGTGTTAAAATCATGCAGCGGCTCCACCCACAATTTTTATTGATATTGTGTGGAAAACAATGGTTTTAGGTTGAAAGATAACCCCTTACAATTTTAAGTCGCTAACCCTTCATATAAGGATGATATGAGGGCAAATACCCTTAACTGTATCATTTTTTTTCTCGGTTGTTAATTAAGATATTCAGATAAAAAAAAACGAAAATACTCGAACTTACCTCCTTCATATCATATATTTATTTCACAATTGTGATCAAATTATTATGGGTAGAAAAAAATCATTTAATTTTTAGGGGTGGGAATTGCAAGCAACCCTTCGGAGTGACCACTTCCATAAAATTCAAAAACAATGTTCTTATCTAATATATACAAAACTTTCAACATGATCGGATTGGTGTAACATGATAATAATAATTTTTTAATGGAATACTATATTTTTTCTTCAGAAAAAATGCATGATATTATTAATGGATTGATTAGAGGTAAATCGTTAGCTTACGTCCTGCATCGACCGACTAATCGTAAGCATTTAAGTTATTGAAGTAAGTATTTATCTTTAATCATCTCGGAATAATATCATGTAGCACCTTTTTGGATATGTCTCAGTACCTGCTATTATTTTTCTGCGTGCTATCTTTTTGTCTGGGAGCGTTTAACAAAAATGAGTAGATGTAATTTGGAAAAGTGCAAACATTAGAAATCAATTTTTACATCATTCCAGTTTTGTTGTTACCCCTTTCTTCGGAGTCCTGTTCAGGATCGTCTTGGGGAAGAAATGCGGAGATTCCGTCGCGCGAGTTGCCCGACTAATTTCGGTCCGGTCGACGGAATGTTTCTGCGCAAAATAGCAACAATCCCCGCAACAGATAGTTACAGTTTCTCGGGGAATAGTTACAGCTTAGGGGCGCCGGTCACCTCTCGGTATCGAGCGGCAGCCACGATTGTTTCATAGGTATAGTATAAGCTGGTGGTTGATATAGCGATGTAGTCGCAAAGACTGGAGTCACGAGCATTCATTGACTTCGGAATCAGTTAAATTCGGGCGCGAGCTAACTGCGAAGGAACTCGTTACCCCGAAGTCGCGGTTACGCTTCCGATACTGTAACGGGAGCCAGTGGGTTCCGCTGACTTACGACAAACTTCACCTGAACTACGAACGACAGTGGAGATCCCGTGACCAAAATCACGTGACACGTACAATTTTCGCCAATCCCCGATTCCCAGCGACGAACCCACGAAAGCGTCTAGCAGGACGAAGATCATTTTTATTGACATCGTGTGGAAAACAATAAATCAATAGAATAAATGTTAAATGCTTTCGGCGCAACGGTTCGATTGTTTACTACTAATTATGAAACAATTTTGCTAATTATCAAACAAAATCAATGTTTCGATCCTAGTTTGGATCCTTTTCAAGATTTATTTGAATCACGTCTGTAAAGTAAATATGTTATAATAATTTCAAAATCTATTAAATGATTGAATATAAGGAATATTGTTTATAAAAACTCACTCACTTGCTTTGGGGAAAATAAATTTATAATAATTGTGTGGCACGTGTGTTACGTGCGTCGGACATGTTTGTTGTCAAGACACTGTAAGAACGTTTTAAAAACGATCTAGGTTATATCTGTCGACATAAGGCGGTAAATTTGAAAGGTCATAGTATGTTCTTAAATCCACTCTTATGAATATACCTTGATGGTAAATCGTTATTAACGTTCAACTTTTATTGGAGTCAGTTTCATACAGTGAATTGTATGTGAGAAACAGCTACTTCAAAATTTTGAGATAATGACAAAAGTAAGGTTTATTGGAAAAATTCATCATTGAACATTACTGGTTTAGTAATGTTGCGTAATATTCATGTATCTTAGCTGTCTCATACCTAAGATTTACACTGCGATGTTTAATCATAGGAATACTTTCCAATAGTAGTCTTTGATGTAAATTTTCTTCTTTGTCAATAATTTTGGCGTCCTCAAAATTAAATCTATGATCCATTTCAAGTGAATGTTTCGTCAATGCAGTATGTTTTAGTGGAGGTAAGAAAATATTATGCTTATGTTCTGTGATACGGGTTTTCAAGTTTCTGGACGTTTGTCCAATATATACTTGACTACATCCCAAGCAAGGAGGATATTGAGTATACAATATTGCAACTTTCTAAACGTGGTAGCTTGTCTTTGACAGGTGGAAACAAGGTTCTAAGATAATGTGGCATCCTGAAAATTGGATGAATTGTATGAACTCTTCGAAAGATCTTCTTCGAAAGAGTTCTTTTAAATCTGTCTTCCTTTCGTTCGAAATAAAACAACATACCAACATACAACTTGACGAGTTTCGTCATGCTGTTAAGTTTGTATTGGAAGACAATGTGTTCATTTTTAATGGTGTTTACTACAAACAAGTATTTGGAACAGCCATGGGTCTCCAATTTCCCTAGTTGTTGCAAATCTTGTAATGGAAAGATTAGAAGAGAATTCTATTTTAAAACTGCCCTTTCAATTGGTTCTGTATAAAAGGTATGTTGATGACATAATCACATGTATAAAACCTGAACAATTGAAAATTTTGTTGAATACATTTAACAGCTTTCATGAAAGATTACAATTCACATATTAAATGGAAAGCAATTCAAGTCTAAGCTTTCTCGACGTGAGTGTCATTAGAATAGAAAATAGGTTAAAAACCAATTGGTTTCATAAAACTAGCTGGTCGGGTAGATATGAAAACTTCTACTCGTTTCACCCTTTGCAATATAAAGTGGGCTTAATCAAAGGTATGATAGATAGAACTATCTTACTCTCTGATCCTGAATTTCGACTCAACAATTTGCTGTTAATAAAAAATGTATTAAAACACAACGGTTACTCAGAAAGTTCGACGCCAAACATCGTCAAGGAACGTATTTTTGAATTATATCATCCTCTTTTGGTTGAAAAACGAAAGGAAGATAGATTTAAAAGAACTGGTCCAATCAATTGGAAAAATATCGTTGTTATACCTTATGTTGAGAACATCTCGAATGACATAAAAAGGATCTTTCGAAGAGTAGGAATTCATACAATTTTCGGGATACCACATTATCTTAAAACCTTGTTTCCACCTGTCAAATACAAGCTACCACGTTTAGAAAGTTGCAATATTATATACTCAATACCTTGCTTGGGATGTAGTCAAATATATATTGGACAAACGTCCAGAAACTTGAAAACCCGTATCACAGAACATAAGCATAATATTTTCTTACCTCCACTAAAACATACTGCATTGCCGAAACATTCACTTGAAATGGATCATAGATTTAATTTTGAGGACGCCAAAATTATTGACAAAGAAGAAAATTTACATCAAAGGCTACTATTGGAAACTATTCATATGATTAAACATCGCGTAAATCTTAGGTACGAGACACCTAAGATACATGAATATTACGCAACATTACTAAACCAGTAATTTTCTATGATGAATTTTTCCAATAAACCTTACTTTTGTCATTATCTAAAAATTTTGAACTAGCTGTTTTTCACATACAATTGACTGTATGAAACTGATTCCAATAAAAGTTGAACGTTAATAACGATTTTCCATCAAGGTATATTCGTAAGAGTGGATTTAACAATAAGAATAAAATTTAACTTAGATCGTTTTCAATACGTTCTTACATCAGTGTCTTGACAACAAGCATCTGCGACGCACGTTACACACGTGCCACATAATTATTATAAATTTATTTTCCCCAGAGCAAGTGAGTGTGTTTTTATGAACAATATGCCTTATTTCAATGATTTAATAGTTTCTGAAATTATTATAGCATATTTACTTTACAGACGCGATTCAAATAAATCTTAAAAAGGATCCAAACTAGGGTTGAAACGTTGATTTTGTTTGATAATTAGCAAAATTGTTTCATAATTAGTAGTAAACGATCGAACCTTTGCGCCGAAAGCATTTAACATTTATTAACAGCAAATACGATAGATAGAAGAAACATATAAATCAATAGAAATTCGATATGAATAAAAATTGTCGTGGGAGCCGCTCGACCATGCTTATCTGCTATTCCCTTTCTAAATCGTCCGAGAACACCGTGGAATCGTCACCGAGCCAAATTTCCCGGATATTTAATTTCCGTAAAAACTATCGTCGCGGTGTGGTCCGCAAATATATTAAACGAAGTATACGTATGAACTCGTTCGTTCCGGATTCCGGTTAATTCTATCCACTAATTTCCGCCGCGTGATAATCTCGAACATATTCCAAATTAATTCGAATTCAATATTCGATATTTGCCCGGGCGGAACGGCCTTTAATTTCGCGTGTTTGATAAATGAAATTGCACACGGGTTCTCGCCACGGCGACGGCGGTGGTTTTGCGCAGAAAAATTCGTGGATCGCGAATCATCCGGACCATCTTGTCAGCGTCCCTCGACGGTGCCGTATTTTTCGCGCGTTTCCCATCGAACGATGGCAAACAGCCTGTTCCCGGAGAGTAACTCGAGTGTCACCGCATTTAGGAATGGAATATCCGGGTTCCACGGGGCTTCTATTCCGTCCGTCGATTTTCGAAACACTCTTCCAATAACAACGGTCCTATCGGTCATAAACCCTTTTTCGATGTTCGCGATCGCGACAGGATTCCGATCGATTTCCACCGTCACGACGACACTTTCCGCCGTATCTCGTGCGCATTGTGTCCTCCGGAGTGGACCCAGCCCGACAATATTTCACCAATTCTTCGCGAAACCATCGGCGAATCGGTTCAATCCACGAATTATGAGACGAGCGACGCCTAAAGACCTGCGGCTCTTTGCCGGATTGCGGAAAACGCTTTACGGGATTCGTGAAATCTGTTCAGAAGCAGAACAGTGGTCGTGGAATCGACAAAAACCACATTACGAATGAATATAAATCTCTATCTGACTCAAGTTTGTTGCCATTCAGGAAGAAAATTTTGTCTGTCTATTGATCAAGTAAAAATATAAGAGTATTTTTGTGATGAAAACGAATTCCGAGTGGTAATGTAAAGAATACACGGAGGATATTTTTATAATTTATAAAAGTAAAGAATTGTTGTCAGATAATCACGAATGAAATCAAAGATCGAATCAATCTATGAAAATGATAAAATAACAGAAAATGTTTCTCCACCAAGTTCGCAAGGCTTTTCCCTACTATAAATGGTTTAAGGGCATCATCAATAATCGCTTTATTTAAATATTTTTTCTTATTCTTGCTCGATCTCGCCTCCTCCTACCTTCCCGTACTTAATTGAAATGATAAAAGCGATGCACTTAGGGTTCGACAGATAAGATAAATCGATCCCGCGATCCCCGCAGCTCTCAGTAAAGAAAAATTCAATTTTCATTCCGATGCTTTTAATTCGCTCTCGCTGGATTAAATTCGGTAAAAAGATTTTCAATTTCTAAAGACCACTTCCATTTCGAATCTTGTTACTTCGAATAATGAAACTGCATTTCATCCACGTCCACGAATTTTTATTCTCGCTGCAGTCTTGAGAAATTCGACGGTTGTACATCTTACGAGACGACAGTGTACAATCTTACATTTTTAGATGTCTCGAAAAATGTGTTAAGCTGTTTAGAAAATACTGCAGAGAGATTTTTTGTTCGAATTCAAAACAGAAACGTAAAACTTCTACGCCTGTTCGTTGTATCGTCACAAATGTTGTGACACGGTTTTGTCTCCTCGCCACTCAAAACGTTCCAGCGGCCGTGATACACTTCAAAAATATTTCGCGGTCGGTTTGCTTGTTGTCACCCTGCCAACTCGATTGTTTCAATGCTCGCCACGTGTGCTCGATGTACTTACACGTAGCCTGCTGGCCGAAACGGCGAAAGTTCGTGGAAACGATTATTCCTTTGATGAGAGCAATCAATAAGCAAAACGCAACGCCGTCGAGCAACGAAAATCAAATGTTTTCTTGAATAGTGGAATGAATTAACCCCTCGCCCCCTACGATATCGTGTCAGACGGAGATTTTGAACAGAGTCTAACAAATATATATGTATGTTATTAATAGACAGCGGATGTTTATGCAAATGCACATTTTTATAGAAAGTAGGTAAAGTTATGGGACCTGCACAGAAATTGACGTTGTCTGTAAAGGATTTTGAAAATATAGTAATATTTTGCACATTTTGCATATTGAATATATTTTACATATTGCATATTTTTCACAAATATTGCATATTTTGCATTTAATTGTACATACATACATGTAAACGTGCGTATATAATTGTAAAGAACCGTCATGTGATATGAATCGTATCATATCATATGATTCTCGCAGGAAACAGCAGTAATTGGCCTTGGCCTTAAGATGTGTAAATACAGTATTTTAAACATAAATGTTTGAAATGTCTGGCCGGTAAATGTCCGAGAACTATCCCCACTACTGCGAAGTGTAGCCCCTTGAGGGGCCATGAAATTCCAGAAGCCCCGGTCGCCACAGTGATCGATTCCTTGATTCTAGGCGGACTAAATGGTAAATTTGATTAACTTCAGATATCTTCGCTGCCGTTCTATATTGTTTACGAACATTTATTTATTCGATATATAACTTAATATTTCGATTGCACGTGATTATTACGACGTAATACGGCGTTAAAGTTTTGTCTTTGCGAAATACTATAAATAAGCTAATTCTTCTCCGTCGTATAACTTGTTTGTTTGTTGTTTAAATTATTATCTAAAAAATGGAGCGTGTAAGCGAAGGTAAGTATTTAATTTTTACATATCGGTATAATTTTATTTTGACGACTTCGCTCTTTGATAGTTTTGAAGAATACTTATTTCAAAATAACGATACTAAATATCGCTTGCCCGTTTTGGCCCGTTAGTCATTTATATCATTTTTTAGAAAAGACATGGAGTATGCCACGAAGACTGATGTTTGAAACCTGGTATTCAACAAGTTCTAAAGATACCAAATTCAAAGTTGATGCAATAATAGAGCTGCTTCTAAACATTTTTAACATCGAAGCTATTAATGATTCAGCAAAAAATATTTTGCATACAAAAATTACAAGTTTTTGCAAAAGAGTCCAAGAAAAATGGCAGATATGCCACCGCACTATCGACCACTTTTTAAAAGAAAATAGAAAAAAAAATGTAGAAGACATATTTTCATATGTTACTTCTAACAGTTACTTCTAACGTCCGATCCACTTATAAGTAGTAAGAGGAAAATTACTAAAAAATGTTCTAAAGAATTAGCAGCAGAGGCAAAAAGTTTACTCAAATCACCTTAAAAAAGGTACGAGATTTACATATGACAATTATAATTTATAATAATTTAGGATATGCACCTTTGTCATGCACATTCCTTATTATAATTTTGTAATTTTGTATTATATTTTCGTACAACTTTATCTAATTTTTAAATATAAGTTAAGATTAATTCTTTTCATTTTGTGTATTGTGTATTCACGTATTTAAACAAAAACTATAAAATATTTAATTTATGTTATTTTCACAAATGTTACAATTAATTGTTTCATTTGTCCATTATAAAGAAATTATATAAATCGTTAAAGTTCATGTTGTTTTTATTCACTTGTCATGATTTCTGAGAAATAAAGCTGTATTACTACAAGAAAACACAAAAATTTGAATTTTGTCCACCTAGAATCGAGGAATCGATCACTGTGGGTCGCCGAGAAGTATGACTCATACGGCACGAGTATATCGGTGAGATCACACTAATCCGCATGTCACAACTTCTTTATTTTTAATTATTTTTTTATGGAACTTTCACCAACATATTCGTGGCATTTTTTTCATACAAATATGATATAATTCCGATGAAATTTACTTGTGTAATGGACGACGAAAGTTTCGAATGCAAGGAGGAACAGCGTATGGGAAGTTCTTCGAACTGTGCCGGCGCGCCGCGACTCTCTGCGTCTCCTTCTTTCCCATACGCCGTCCTTTCTTGCGCATGAAACTTTCATCGTCAATTAAATCATTAAATACAGTTGAAATTATATCGTGTTTGGTATCATTTTGCATTACAAAAATAATGAAAAATAAAGAAGTGTGTCATCGGATTAGTTATGTTAACACTTCTCGGCGACCGAGGCCTCTCGAGCTCGGCTGTCCTCTACGTTCGGCTAAACTCAAAGAATAGTATCCCTGGCGTATAAATGACCCTGGGCAGACCCGCGTTGGGGACTTTTATCGATAAAATACTGTACCGACTCCTACATATTGAAGGAATCAGTAAAATTACTTACTGATATTACTGAGGAGTTGGAACGGGTATTTGGTGCTTGTGGAGAAATAATTCGATCTAAACGGAAGAAGATCTTTAAAAAATCCAGGATTTGATCCTTTGTTAAAACTTAAAACACTCTACATGCATCCACTACTGAAGGACCCGACGAAATTGATGCAAGATATTGGAAAAAATACACATATGCACCAATTACGTCCTGTGACGTTGAAAGGACATTTTCAGTGTACAAATTAATCTTTAGCGAGAGAACACGTCAACTTACCGTTGACAATATGAAAAAAAATCATAGTTACATATCGTAATGCAAATTACAGCAAACAATAAATGAAAATATGTATACATTATATAATTGGTTTCACTATTTTGTATATAGTTTGCATATATTTTTGCATATTTTGCTTATGATATTATATGATATTATGCTTAGTTATTAATCTTTTTTAAACCGAAATGAAATTCCTTTTTGGTTTTGTGAATCACTGAAACCGTAAAATAAATCGTAGGGCAAGGGGTTAATCACAGCAGTAAATGATACATAAAAGCAACACTGTCATTGTTGTCATAAAAGCATAAAAACCGCTGTCTAGTTATCCGACTTCCGATTAGACTGTCCGCTGACAGGCAGACCGTGCATCATCCAGTATTATCGAAATGATAGCGACAATTCGACCTTGATTCTGTGTCGGACAATGCGTTGTCCCTTGGGGAGTAGTCTCTAAAGACTGCAGGTACATACACGCAGTGGGACCATAATTCCGCGAACTATATCGGTGAACAGACGTAATCCGCGGCGAGTGCTGATTAGGAACGCGACACACGGTCCGATATACCGATATAGAGATTATAATTCAGAATAGCGGGAGAGGAGAGCTAGAGAGAGAGACAGAGAGTTGCGTAGTATCGGGCGCATTGTTTTCAAAGCCTAAACGGTGCGCGGAATTACCGGCGCGGCGGAATGCGATCGGTGGAGCAATGCGGCCTCATTACCGCATTAGCGTAATTAGACGTCTGTTACAGATCGCGGGGGACCGGTAAACGCGCGGCCGCGCTTATAGTTAATGTCGCATTACACGACCGGCGAGCATCTTCGCGTTGATAATTGAGATGCGACCGATACCGTCGGGGGAATTATGTTTCAACTCGAATTGAACGGCGTGCAGCTGCAATTGAATGCGCGTGCACCGCGATACGGCCGCCGCGCTGGCACTCGCGTAATGTGCACGTCGACGGGTCCCGGTAAACTCGTGCACACAGAGAGATGCACAAGTGCATGTACCGTTTCGGAAGTATTCCCGCGTTCATCGCCGGGCTGCGGATCCTTGTATGGAATAAAAATTTTTAGCGCATCGTAACCAAACATTCCGCGCTATATTGAATTCATTTAACACATTATCTACCGCGAGTTATTTTAGTGCATTGTTAACAAGTTATTTGCTGGCGATTATTCTGATGCATTATTTGGGTGCATCGAAAGCTGAAGGAAGTTCCAGAATTTATGTCTCTGTTCACACTTCTTTGTTCGATGCAAATATCGCCGGATGGGACACTGTATCAAAAAGAAAGTTCGCGAAGGTACCTGGAGAAGTGTCTCGGAGAACACGACGCCGCCTTAATCGGCGAACAATTACAAGATAACCCGCGTTAACAGTGCAAACGAACATCTCCCCCGCAGCAACGGGTTCATATTACTGTCGGAGAAGAACTTTTATTTTCGTAGGAATGAACGTCGGCTTGGGATATCTTTCCGCGCCGGTTCCGCTCGGAAAACAATGTAATTCAAACAGCAATTAAGATTCCGGTTGTGTTTTGTGAGCAAGCCGAGAGAGCCAGGCCGGTGTCGATACTACTTTCGGAAAGTTCGGTGCCGATCGTACCGCGATAAAACGACAGCGAACGTGGGAGAGAATCGAGTCGAACCGGTAGCTGTTTCCACCGGGAGCATTCTATTCCACTGAATGAATCAAACGAAACATTATTCATCAATTCTTACGGGAATGTCTTCAATTACTCAACCAACACTTTCTCTGTCAGGTTAAACTCGCAAAGCCGCGTTACATATTGCAGGAATCCGAGCAACGTTGTGCACAGCGCAGAGTTTTTATTTAAAGGGTGTAATGCATGCCACGGACGTAAATAGATTAAATGCAGGTAACAAAACAAGCAGGTCGAGAGCGTTACATAAACGGCGACGAGCAGACGTCGTCGTTCCGCGACTCCATAAAACTGAGCACGATCCCCTAAATGACGAGTACCCGAGCCAAACGACACCACCGACCCGTTACACAGATATGAAGAGACTCTGCGAGGGTCGTAGGATCCTCCTGCGAACATCTGCTCGATAGGTTCTAACCTTACTCGGCCTAAGAACCATTAAAAACGTCTTCTCCGTAACCGGAACCCGATACTTCGACTCTAACGAATTACCCAATGTCTTTTGCACTATGATCTCCTTAGATGTACATAATAACCGTTTCCTTTATCTCGATCGACAATTTGTTAATAACGTATATTAATGTTTTCAGCGCACTGGTTCGATCTGATGCCACTAACTAAGCAATTTTGCAAATTACCACAAAATTTTCAACGTTTCGGTCGATATTTACACCATTTTCAAGGAAAATTTTTATAATTGCGTCTGTAAAAATTACTAAATTAATGTATAATATGTAATTTATGTTGCATTCCACACAAAAAACCAAATGTTCTAAGAAAAACAAACCTACTTGCTAAGTAAACAATTTATTTTAAACTCTTTACAACTTTATAACACATGTTGATTCTATGCATAATACCAATTGGAAAATTTTCCCTTAAAAAATCAGGAGAGAAGAAAAATAAACAATAAATAAGACGAACTCCTCTGTACGTAAAAGAAAAGTACCCTCCACCTCGAAGATGTTCGGGATTCGTGTGGACCAGAATAATCCATTAAAAAATAAAAAGAGCCACAGCGGGAGTGTGTAATAAAACGTTCCGGAATGTCTCTTCTGTCAGGAACGGTTCGGTTTTCTTGGCCTCGGCCGTTGCCATAAGCGTTTCCGGGAGCCAGATCTCGAAACTAAGCGATAGATCGTCGTTCACCGCGAAGGACACAGCCCCCGGTTGGCCGTCATTTCTCAAAACGCCTGTGTTTCCCCTCCGGCGTAAGACCTTTTACCCACTTACCGCCACTTTGCGCTAATTGATTTCAAGTGTAACGAATTGTTTCGGGCGTGTCGCGACGAACGGGGCGAACCCGCGCCCACCAGCCAGACAAATGGCAAGCGTTGTCACCCCAACAGTGTCGCCAGTTCCGCAACCCCCACGCCTCGAATAGGACGATGTTTGCGGCGAAGAATTCGCGATGACGCGACACACGAGACCCTGCCCGGGACACCAGCTCTTAATTCACCGGCAAATTATTAATGCACCTGGGAATTCTCGCCGGCAGTTGTCTCGCCGGCGACAATTACGCAGGCCTGAGTATCGCGCTGCTAAATTCTTTTGTCGCGACCGGCTAGCGAAGAAGCTCCGCAGACGATGGCTTGTCTAAAATTGTTAGACAGCCGAGACGTCTCTGGAAACTTGACTAATTGCGTAACCTCTTTTGGGAATCGGTTAAGGGTTGACAGTGAGTAAGCTGATATACGTTGATTCGAAAGATGATTGAAGTAATTCCAGTGTGATTCATTTCGTTTCATACAATTGACTGTACTTTTATTGAAAGTGTGAACATTTTGTGTGTTTCACTGTGTGTTTCTTATTGATATACAGGGTGTTCGACTACAGGTGGGAGAAAATTTTAGGGGTTTTATGAAAATGAAAAATACAAAAATTGCGATTTCGACTTCATTATTTAGTTATTAACAATTAAAAATCCGCCTAAAATGCGGTAATGCGACCAACAAAAGTCTACCTTTTGCATCTTGTAGAGTATGTCCCAGGGGTGGTCCCGTGAAAAACAAATTTTGCATTTTTTTATTCCTTACGATTTTATTTACGAAAAATGAATTATTACCATCCTCACATTAGCTTGCCGAGTTGTTGTTGTATGCATCAAATCTTGTAATCGAATTTTAAACCACTTTTCGATGAGCTAGAGACTTGAAACTTTAAACATAGCTCAGAACTTGATAACAATGCAATATTACAAAACAAATTTAAAAAAAAAACTGGGCGTCTATGAGAAAAAAATATTTAAATATTAATCTCCACATCTCGCCGCGCGAAACTCGGTAGTACGTCATCGCGTTCAACGATCCCCACTCCGCGCGCCAGCGCTCCCTACTCTACTACGCGTTCCCACTCCGACTCATCCCCACTCCACTGACCCATTTCGCACCGAAGGAGCTCGTTCAGTGTGGTGTTCGGTTCATTCAGTTCCATTTCGGATTCCATCAAGAGACGTCGTCCCTCGGAGTCATCCCTTCATTCTATCTTGCGTATTTCCATATCTTACTATTTCATACCAGAATTTAAAAAAAGACTAAAAAGTAGAAATAAAAAATATACAAAAAAAACTTTAAAAACCACGCTTATATTAAAATGCACTAAAAAGGAGAAAATAATTTTTTTAGACATTAGTGACTATAAATAAAAGCGTGGAGCGCCCACGAAGATTCCGTCAATATAGTTTATTTTATTTATATATCATTTATTTATTTATAGTCACCAATGTCCAAAAGAATTATTTTCTCCATTTTATTGTATTTTAATATAAGCGTGGTTATTAAAAAGTTTCTTTTATATATTTTTTTGTTTCATGTATGTTCACCAATTACTCCGAGATGGATGGACCAATCAGGAGGAAACCTTCTGCATTTTGTAGGGTATGTCTCCCGATTGGTCCCTTGAAAACAAATTTTGCATTTTTTCATTCTTTACGGTTTTTATTGCAAATAACCAATAAGATTGAAAAACCATCCTACGGTGTTCTACAAATTCTGTTCGTTCCACTAAAAAGTGCGACATAAAAAAATTAAAAAAAGAAATTAAACCGACTTCGAAAAAATGCACTAAAAAGTATGGAATAATTTCCATTTAATTTATGTGAATACTCACGAACTTAAATACAATACAATCTTTCCAGAGGCGCCGCAAAATTGAAAATTTTCGACTAATTTCCAAGTCCATCATATTCCAATGAAATCATAATCAGCAACATCTGTCATTTGGAAAATTTTCAATTTTCGCCGCCTCCGAAAAGATTGTATTGTATTTCAGTTCGTGTGTATTCACATCAATTAAATGGAAATTATTTCATACTTTTTAGTGCATTCCTTTAATGCGTGTTTTCGAAGTCGGTTTACTTTTTTTTATAAAATTTTTAATTGGTAATAACTAGACTAGGGATCTTTATGCATTTATGAAGAAATTGGTCGAGCGAAATATAAAACAGTGGGTGATTGAAAAAATTGAAGAGGGAAAAAACTCGTTAAGGGATCAAATCAACTTTTATGTTGTTCCTTCTTCTAACAATCAATGCAAAACATTTTTATTTTGCATAAAGATCCGCAGTCTAATAATAACTAAATAATGAAGTCGAAATCGCAATTCTTTTATTCTTCATTTTCACAACCACCCCTTAAATTTTCTCCCACCTCTAATCGAACACCCTGTACGTTCATATTTTCTGTTCAATGTGATTCCGAATGAAATAAACTGCGTGATGAGTTCGCAGAAGGAATAGCCAGTAGTACATTTTCAGCGAGACCGTGATTCTCTTTTTTTCGTGGTCGAGCGAGAGTTTACCGGGTGTCCTGGAAATTTCATAAATTACCGTGTGCGTGGTATATTCCGCGGGACGGATCCTGCAGCCATTTTCGACCCGTGTCCTGTTTTGACTCCCCGGGAATGTCTCCCGGTCGCATTATTATGCAAACGCATGTATGAAGGCGGCCGGTAAGGTAACAGTAAACAGTCAAATTAGGAGCGTGACAGGCCCGCTGACACTGGCATATTAGGTTGTCAGGCTTCTTTCGCCTCGGGAACCAGCAAAAATCCTTCTCGTCCCGCGACCTCGAATAATGATGCAATACGCGTCACGCGTAATGATAAAAATGAACAACAAAAGCCGCACGGAGATTTTTGCGTAACTACCGACTCTCTCAGCGAAGTTTCCAATTTTACTGGCTTGACGCAAAATATTGAAAGTGGTGCAGTTACTTCGACATTATTAATTGAAAAATGTCACTGAATTGGTAATTTTTGCGAAGATGTTTCTTTCAGAGAGAACAATCGAGTCGAAACGAAATTTTGCTGGAAAAATTTCCGAATCGTTTCCAATAAGAGTTTAAGCAAGCAGCGCAAACCGCGCCATAACGTTGTAGATTGTATCTTGTCTCGGTCAGGATTTTTTCTACGGCATTGTCTTGCCGGTTCTTTATTCCAGCGGCAACGTCCTATTGTTTTTTTCTCGACACTAAAAAGTCCGCGGTCCGGCAATAAAAAGTTCGCCGGGACAAAAGTTAATGACACCGGGCTGCCTCGTAATGTACGATCGCGCAGTATATAATCTATGAAATGCGCGAACACTTTTGTTTCCTCTCTTTCTTTCTCTCTCTCCCTCTCTCGCGTCGCCGTATATTTTACGTTTAACCGACCGCGAACGTGGAACGGAAACGCGACATGTGTGTTTGCACACGCGAAAATCGCGCCCTCGGAACGTCGTGCTAATTGATGGATTCTTGTCAGATATCACGTTGCGAGATTCGTCGCGGATTCTTTCGAGGAAATATTCCGAGGAAATCGTGACACGCAACTCTGAGGGATTTTTATTGAAATATGTGCATACCGCAACCGTGGTATGCGAGGGAATTGTGTATCTCTCGATCGTGGAACCCCGTGCCTGCTCGTGTGTCGCAGTCGATCGGAAATCTTCTGTGATATGAAATAGGTTGTTGCGGAACTTTTGTAATATGCACGTTTAATATCGCTATGCAGAAACTACTTGATCGTGTCCGGTAATGTTTTATTGTTTCCCAAGTTTTCTCGTACTTGACCACGCTGTTCGCTCTGTTAAAAGTAAAATGACGAGATCATTTTTAAAATGCTCAGAAAGAATTGTTAAATGTATGACCGCAATAACGAACGAACCATTAAACATTGCAATTTATCTTTCAGATCGGTTCGAAAGTTAAAACACGATACATCCGACAAGTGTAAGAGCCAGCGAATTCACGTTCCATTTTAATCCCCACCTGAAAGAAAGAATGGAACTCGCCTAACAAGTCCCCGCACACATCACTCATCAAAGAAACTTGAAGATAAGAAGCTAGCGTGTGCGACAGGCAACGATTTCTCGTCGGATTAGGGTTACAATTAGCAGTGTACGCGGTAGGAACTTTGAAATCGATACTCATTGGACTTCGTCGATCTCTCGGGATCGTTGACCAGTCACACACGCGACACTATGTACATTCTAGCTGATGCAGTTGCAAGCAAAATGCAGCTCGTTCAACCATCGAATACGGAAACCTCTCTTCCTTGACGATGCCACTTGAATTCGATAGGTCAAGGAGCTTAACCCTCTCGAGCCTTGTTGTACTTCACCGATGAATAAGATCTTGCATAACTCTAACTGGAGGTTTTGACTTTAACAATGGAGCTAGGGCTCCGGTGCGATGAACGTCAATTGCTGTTAGGGTTATTGATTCCAGTAGTCAGGAAGTAGCTAAGATAGTACTAGGGGTTGGAGTTTACCGAGCAAAAGTTGTTTATTGGCTACGGGTTCGGTAATTTGGGCGAGAAACCTCGATAATGTCTTCGATCCTCGAGCATCCTCAGGATTCTACCGAGGATAGCGCAATAATGTTTGGTGCTGTTCGATGGCTGTTAGGATCTTCTGATTATGATCTTGCAACTACTCGTCAGTAGGGTATTCTACACTTCGGGTAGTTCCTGATATTTCCTTGTATCGAATATTGCGCAGTGTTCATCGTCTGTTCTAGATGTAAACATCTTATGCTAATAGTGTGTTTTATCTTTGGTAAAAAAGCTCCTCGGAATGATTTAGTTAGCCTTAACCGTGCATTCTCTACACAGTTCTCCGCAATCTTTTCATCAGACTTTTCCATCTTTTAATATTCGGCGAGCCAGCGGGGGATTTTCGGGGGATTACAAGTTGGTCGAAAACTTCCCGGAATTTTGAGTGAAACGCCTCCTTCGACACCGCTCTGTCGAAGCAACAGACACGGCCGCGGGGCGAATAGTTTTGAGCGACGGGGCACGTCCGTCCGCAACGTGATCGACGTAATCGGTCGGTTAATTGAAAAAAGTAGTCCACGATCAACCGCCGCGTCTATTTTTCTCCGTGTCCGTCGACTTTTTTGCACCGACGGGGACGATGATCGTTGACGCGGTATCAAGATCGATGAGCGAGCGATAAAGCTGCTCAACTGGTCCCGTTTGGCAACCTCTTCGCATTTTTTATCCGCGCATGATCCCTCCGAGACGCGTACGAGATTCTCGAACCCGTCACATACTTCGAACTTTGTCTCGTGATCGCTAATTGGAGAACCCGTATAACGATGTGCATATATTAGCTGTATATTTTCAAGGAAAAACAACAGCTCGGATGAGCATCTTCCCCTAAAAAGTTCTGCAACTGTTTTGCTAATTGCCTGGCAGTTAGTTGTGAAAGCGCGAAAGGACCCGACCGCTCCCGTAGAAATTTCGGAAAATTTTTCGAAGTTCCGCGAAAATAGAAAATTAGATGTTCTCGCCAGGGAAGAACTAGTTTTCAAATTAACAGTAATACGTTCTTGGTTTTCCCCAGCATTCGAAGTTGCTTTCGCCTAAACTCCCTCGCATTTGCGCGGATAAAAGGCAATTGAGGGCACGGCGTCGTGTACACGCGAATGGAAAAACCCACCGCACGGCGGTTAATAAGAAAGTTTAATAATTGTTTGAATTGTGGGGATTCTTCTTACCCGAAAAGTTTCTTTGGGAAGCTTGCATTAATTAAGAGCTGGCTCTGAGGGATTATTTTGGAACGTCGAAAAATTCCATCGATGCAGTCTTCGAGGAAACATTGTTAAAAAACAATTTAATTTTTCTTCCGGACGGGATTAACGAAATAAAAATCTAGCGAGAGTCTAATGACATTTTTATTTCGCTCGCGTAGCTCCAGTCTTGCAAATCATGGCGCAAGATGAAAGGATTTTAATCGTTACCGGCTCTACAGTGATTTGCGGCCATCCGTCATCCTGCTGACAGATTCCGTTCTTTGTTAATTACAAAGAGCGAAATAATAAGAGTAGACGCAGTCCAACTTCTGTAACGAGTTCGAAAATTTTCAGACGATTCTCGAAGTGAAGCACGAACTTCTCGCGCGTGCACAAAATTTTGTATTAATGTCAGAGGACCATCGAAATTCCTATTTCCCGCGTTCGTCAACAGAAATTTGCATCTGCACAAATATGCGAGGTATGAATTGAACTGAATCAGGTAGAAAATTCTTTTAACAAGGTTTCTTGCGATCCGCAGCGCGGGAATCTGCATTCTATTAACGTGAAAGTATATTTTTCTGTTTCCCCCGTTACGCGTCTCGTTTTCTGCGAAAATAGAGACATATTCTCGAGTGATATCGGGTAACATATCGGGAGCATATTTTCTTTCCGCGACGGTACCGGGCGACGGCGGCGGCGGCGGCGTACGTGTGCGCATTTCAGCGGCTTCGTGACACACGGTAAAGAACCGACGAGCCACGTTGAAATTAGATTTGTCCAGCTGATTCCGTTCTTCTTGGATCTGGTTCCTTTTTGCTCGCGGCCGCGTTTCTTCCCATTTTGCCGGATACGCCTGACGCTCTTCCGATGGCTTCCAACTTGATTCGATTCCCGGACAACACCGGAAACAATTATGTCAGCACGCGACGTAACTGACAATCTATCTGCGGGGAACGCTCCCCGAACAGCTCCCTTCGGATAAAAAACGATCATTGCACCGGGCTCCGATAAAAATCTCGAAAATGAAACATCAACCTTCATTTATCGATCAGCGCGCCGCTATCGCCGCGATATATCGCGGTTTGCCAGGAGGGTGGATAAGCATTTCGCTGAAACGTGAAATCGCATTGTTCCTGGTGGCAATTTTGTGTAAATAGCTGCTTGGAATTGATGGAAAAATTCTACAAATTTTTACGGAATTTTTGATGAGAGGATACATTTTTGTTGAATTGTGCGTCTTCTCAGTTTTCGAACGTTGGATATAAAAATCAATTGCAAAATTTGCCACCGAATAAACAGACAAACAAGAAAGCGAGCTAATAAAAACGTGGTAATAAAAAATGTAAACAGACCACGGATCGAGAACAGCGATTGGCGAGCGAGTACGAGGACGAACTGTTTACGTCTCGCGAAAACAAATCCCTCCGATGAGTCTGTATGTGTGTGTGTGCGGCCGTAGGTGTTCGGTCGAGGCGTCCTAGACGCCAGTTAGTCATTGGCCAAACTCGGCAACGGTACGTTTTTAGGCAGCTCTTCAAGAAAGACTATACAATTCTCATGCATTCGTAATCACGTTTAAACATAGAAAGTAATGGTGATTATTTCGAAACATAACGTGTATTCCTTTTTTTTATAAACAAACGTCAAAAGTACGGTCAAAAGGCACCGAACTGATTTGTACTCCTAATACATCGTTGTCTGGTTTTGAAATTTGAAAAACAAGCTAAAGCTTTTCCATATACGTCTGTCTAATAATTTTCCAGAAATTCGAAGAAGAAGTAGACTGAAGAAGTAGCTGCAGTGATCGTCACTTTGTCGAGGTCCCCGGAGGGTAGGCGAGTAGGTGCATAAGATTCACGATGCTGGCATAACAATGCTCGCGCGGAGGGTAGGTGAAACTGCGGAAAGTTTTCTGCGGCCCTTATTGTGCCGTCAGACCTTGGTCACTCGTGTCAGGCACTCCCTTTAAAGGCATTACTTCCGTTAAAGAAGGTTCTAAAGAAACTTTCAAGGCACTCTGAATGAAGTAGAGCTAACGCGAGTGCCCTCGTAACGTCACTTTAGGGTTAATAGACCGGACCGTAGTTTGAGCGCCGTCCATAACCGGAAATATGAATGTTAAACTTCATCTCTCATCCTCCTGATCCCTCTCGTCGTCGCCGGAGGGAGCAAACATAAATTTCCCTATCCAAGATTCTACTAAACGACTCCGTATGAGATTGAGGTCTCGGAACTATACCCCGCCAACTGGGAAACTATCGCAGGACGAAGAAAATGCATTGGCTCGAGTTTTGGTCACGTCCGTGGAGGCGCGAAGCTCCCTCCACGTATCGTCAAAATGAATTCTCGCGAAAACGAAAACCCTCCTGGCCCGCTTTGATTTATATTTTCCGAGGGAATCAGTTCCGGCGGGGTTCTATCGTGAATATCGTACTACTCGAACACGTTTCGACGCGGCGATGTTAATGTAGATACTGGACCACGCGAAATAGAAACCCTCGAAAATACTGAGACTAAGAGACTCCACGAGGGCACGAAAATATTTCATATTTTACACTTATATAACATTATTTTATGCATTTAGCACAGGAATGAACGAGTGCAATTTTATTAAATTCACTTGGGAGGTTGAAAAGTCTTTGTGGAATTGCGTGCAATTGTTCCAGTCGCATAGAGCGCGATTCCTCGTGTTCGCGAGACTTATGTGTCCGCGAGCAGTTAGCAGCTAGCTTTCCCAGGGCTTGGCTACGAAAAGGAGGACGAAGATGCAGAAGAAGAAGAAGAAGTAGAAGAAGAAGAAAGTAACGGAAGAGGCGTGCAGGCAGAATAGAAGAGAGGAAGCGTGCGGGGGTGGTGTCGGGGTGCTGGTTTAACACACCGGCCGGGTTTCAGTTGCCGGCAAGCCACTCGAAAGATAAAGTTTGCTCGAGGCCTCCCACTGGAAATCTTTAGGCGGAAACTTCCGCGGAGTTACACGCACGCATACTATCGTCGCGATACATAATAGGTGGGGGTCGTGCAGGTGGCATAAGGGGTGGTTCACAGGGCTCCTTGGCACCGCGTATCGCGCACTCCTCGGTTACAATGCTCGCGCCAGTAAACCAACGTCGAGGTGTGTTTAACTCGGTCCCGGCGCAGAAACTTGGTTGAAAATGTCGAATTTCAATTCCCCGGCTGCTACGGCTCGGCTGACACGATCCCATTGCCCCGTGAAAAATAACCGGTCCCAGCCACCGGGAAACCGTTTTTGATTGGATTAGATTTGAATTCTGATTTATTGCGACACGCCGAGAGGTTTCCCGATCGGAGATCGGTGACGATGAATGGCAGCTTTGCGGAAATTCCACTGCCTCCATAGTTGATCGCTGGTAGGGACCGTGGGCGAGCTTGTACAGGGGCAGGGCTGCGAAATTTTTAAAAGTTTCAGCGTCCTACCGATTTCAACCAGGTATTTACACAAAACTGCTTTACAATTTAATTTCATCCCATAAGTTCGTGCCGTTTTCCGAACGGTTGCATATGTTAATTTTGTAAACATACCTTTAAGTTTGTTTTAGGCATTTTCAGAATATCTGACATCTCAACTGATAAATTTCGTAATTTCTGTACAACGTCTCAAATTTTATCTTCGTCTATCTGAGGAGGACGCCCGGAACGTTCCTCGTCTTCTAAACAAAAATTCCCACCTTTAAAACGTTGAAACCACAGGTACTACAGGCACGAGATGAAAGCGCAGTTTCTCCGTAAACAGCACACATGTTATTCGTGACGATTGCTACTGAACTTCCTTTCCGAAATTCATATAACATGAGATATCAGAAATGGATACGGAATCACTGTGTCCACTATTTCACGATCTTATACACGCGAAAACCTTCTCTGGACTGTTCCCGAACAGCTACGCGTAAGTGCATTGGTCCCTTATCGCCGTAAAGTTTATAAATCGACGCATGAAATGTATACACAAATGTCGGCACGAACTTATGGGATGACCTAATATTAATCCTTCGCACCCCCAATTATAGAAATGTGTTCAATTAGAACCAAAAATGAGCTGGATTACTATATGTATACACTTCTCCCACCTTTCGGGTAACTGGCGAATCCCGCTTCTATAAAAAGATGATGGTTTTGATTGAATAAAGTCATTAATGCTTGTGTGGACCTCTTCGAGAGATTTGAACTTAGAATCAACCAAGTGGTGTTGCAGCGAGAGAAAAAGGTGATAATCCGAGTGGGCCATATCGGAGGAATATTCCGCATGCGGGAGAATCTCCCAGCCCAAAGAAGTAATGACTTCCAGTGTTGTCTTCGCCGCATGTCGTCGTGCGTTGTTATGCAACAGAATCACTTGCCTAGGTCCACTGCCGGTAGAAGGAATTTTTTGCTGAATTGCGTCGTTTAAATGAATCATTTCTCGTTGATACTGTTCAGCGGTAATAATTTCCCCAGGTTTCAACAACTCATAATGAATGACACCTTCGAAATCCCACCAAATACTCAGTAACGCCTTTTTAGAGTGAATGTTCGGTTTAGCAGTAGATGTTGCTGGTTCACCCGGATGAACCCATGACTTTCGTCTCTTGGGATTGTCATACAATACCCATTTTTCATCCCCAGTTACAATTTTGTGAAGGAAGTCCTTTTTTTAATCGTGACAGCAGGGACATTGCCGTGTCACAACGCCTCAGTTTGTTTTCGGGGCTGAGTACGTGAGGAACCCACCGGTCTTCCTTCTGTATTCTCTCAAGCTTCTTCAAACGAACAGAAATTACTTGTTGAGTTACATTAAGTTCCTCAGTAAGTTTCTGTTGTGTTTGACAAGGATTATCATTCAACAATTGCTCTCTTTTTTCGGCATACCATTGCGTTCTCCATCACTCAGATCAAAATTTCCACTACGGAACCTTTGGAACCGCATCTTGCATGTTTTATAAGTGACAGCATTTTGACCTAACGCTGAACAAATTATTTTCGTAGCCTCAGCAGCATTTTTTTCAACTCAAATGCAAAAAGCATACAGTGTCGAATGTGCTGTTTTTTAAAGTTATGTATTGTTTTTTGAAGTCATGTATCAATTAGCGTAAATCTATGTAGTGCGTTTAGTAGGGTATTGTTGATGCTTTAAAACCCCAAAGCGGCGGGAGTTGAATATATGTAAAGGCACCAAACTTATTTGTACACCTAATATACAGTCTGCGACAATACTATAAGACAACACTTAAAACGAAATAATTATGTATTATATGAAAGAATTTCATTGTCTTCCATGCAGAGTGTTATTAATTACTTCTGGAAACGTTGTTTAACGCAGTGTTTTCGTTAGTATTTCTATGAACTTGAAAGCTACACAAGCTTGACTTCTTGTTAGCCGCGACAAATCTATGACAGTCGCTCGCAAACAGTGAAAGCGAAAATATCATCAATGAAATATTCTTCTGAAGTGTCAGTAATTGAAATAAATAATTTAAGTAAAACCTGAAAAATATTAATCAACTTGCAATATTTGTGTTTATACAAAATGCCACGGGGAAAAAAATTAAATGAAACAGAGATTAAAATTATCAATAATTTGCGAAATGAAAATCATTCGGTGGCAAAAATTTCTGAAATTCTTGGAAGATGCCGTTGTGTAGTTTATAATTATTTAAAAATAGTGAAAACTATGGTAAAAAGAATCCAGGAGGCCGTCCAACGTTGACAACTGCACAAGACAGATGGAATATTTTACGACATGCATCGAACTCTACATTCACGGCACGACAAATTGCGACAGAAACTGGCGTAAAAACAAGTGTCAGAACAGTACAACGAATAATAAAGACTTCAAATAATTTAAAAAGACGTAAAATTTTGAAAAGACCGCCGTTAACTAACCGTCATAAAGAAGCCAGATTAGAGTTTGCAGAACAACGCATGCATTGGCGTAAGAAATGAAGAAAAGTAATCTTTTCTGACGAGAAACGGTTTACTTTAGATGGCCCTTATAATCGAAATTATTATTTTCACGATTTAAGGAAAGAGGAATTGACACTGCAAAGGCGACAAATGGGGGAGGACTAATGATGAAAACAAGGAAGAATAATGATTTGGGCGGCTATAGGATATCATGGAAGAACTGAAATTGAATTTAATCCACAAAATTAAACAGCAAGAAATACATAGATGTTATTGATAAGCAATTGTCAAAACATGCTCTGTCCATAGCCAAGCAAAAATATATTTTCCAACAAGACAATGCAGCTGCTCATTCGGCAAACATAGTACAGGCCTACTTTAAAAATAAGGAAATGGACGTTTTACCATGGCCAGCGAGATCTCCCGACTTAAATATCATTGAAAACCTTTGGGGAATACTAGCCAGGGAGGACCATTCTACAGGAAACCATTTTGAAACTGTAGAACAATTGAAAAGCTGCGTTGAAATGGTATGGAAGAAAATTAAGCAAAAAACGATTAAAAACTTGTAAAAATCTATTCCAAAAAGAATGTTACATGTCATGAAAAATAAAGTTGGCAACACAAAATATTAATAACCGATAAAAATAAGCTGCACGTGTTAATTTTTTACAAAAACATTACCTGTCTTATAGTGTCGTCGCTTTAATAAAAGGTAACTTGGTGTTACTTTCAAATTCTTAGAAATACTAACGAAAACGTTGCGGTAAACGACGTCTCCAGAAGTAACTAATAACACTCTGTATGAAAGATGATAAAGTTCTTTCATATAACACATAATTATTTCTTTTTAGGTGATGTCTTATAGTATTGCCGCGGACTGTATCACCAAAACCAGTCTCCTTTGATAATGCAACGTTGTGGCCGAAGAACGACTCTTTGTGCACGTTCCAACCAACATTCGTGCTAATACATCGCAAAACCAATTATTCCAAAGCGAGGGTTCAAAAGCGAGAGGAAATCCACCTACAGAAACCGAGTTGCATTTAAACGAATTCCAGCGTTTCAGCAACAAAAACGGACGCATATAAGAAGCGGCCGGCTCGCATGTAGGTCGGATTGGGCCAAAGGTAAGCGAGTACATTGCTGGGGTCCTCCCATGAAACGCGAAGCCGCCGACAATTCGCGTGTACCGTTGCGAAAATTGTTTTTCCCTTCGGAGCCGTGCGAGCGTGTCTGCACATTTCATATTACTTTGGAGCGGCTCGGTATAAGCGGGTGATGAAGAGGCTCGTAAACAGTGTAAAGGGATCAACGGGGTCTATGGGTGTCGTTCTCCAAGATTAAAGGGACCATCCTGTAGATCAGGAGTCGGAGACGCTCGAGAAGGGTGCACTTTGCACCGGCGCGACGGCGGCGGCGAGGGGGTTGAAAACGCAGCGAGCTGAATATGCGGACGCGCAAACAGCCGGGTCGAGTAAATAGTGTTTATTGCCTTTCAGAAACGCCCGCTACTTTATGCCGGGACGCCGGCACTAGCAAAAACTCCGCAAGGGAGAGAAGAGGAAACGAAGAGTGGCAGTTGGTTAAATTTAAATTATATGCTGCGCGCGCGCGCCCGGAGACCGGCGCGGCGCCCGAAACTTGCGCTCCGGATTTTAATTAGCCCGCGAGTCCATACGCTTCGGAATAATGCGGAACTGTCCCGGGGACCTGCCAACAATTATCGCGACGATTCGAGCGAACTGCGCGAAAAAATTCGGCTTCGAGTCTGCGAGATTTTTTTCTTGAAAAGATGAATCGAGCAAAATCGCTTTGGGGCAACTCTTGATGTCGATCAGTTAACGCTTAATTAAATCTCGCCGGGGGGTAGTTTCTGTGACGGCGATGCGACGTCAGAAAACAATTTCCTTCGGCGACGCTCGTTTTTCTCGACGGTGCCCCATCCACGGGGGATGATGGTGTTGATAAACAGGCGGGGGCGTTTCGCCGATTACAGGGGGCCCGGAACGGATCGTCCCCGCGAGGAAGCTCGGTCAGAAAATTGCCTGGCGCGATTAAGTGTTAATCTCGGCGTGGCGAAACCCTCAGATGCGGCGGATAATGCGGTTATACATGGGCAGGCCGCGGCGCGGTGCCTTGCCGGGGAAAACAGGGCGAAAAACTTGCCGGCGACAAAAGTTACGAGGGTTGGAGGCGAATCAACCCCTGGCCACGCTAACGACCACCATAATTAGCCTCGCTCTCGAAGTTTCGGCCCTCTTCTACCTGACTTTTCAATTTCTTCGGGGATTCTGCGCCGAATTCCGCGCCAATGGATAAACCGACCGTAGTTCACATCTTAAAAATTTCTTCGTTCCTTCTTCCGCCCCGACGGAATTTTTCTGCCAGTTATTCGCGTAATCCGCAATTATCGATGTGGGTCAAGAATCGTTTAAGATCGCTCGTTCGTCGTTCCTTCAGGATTTTAACGGGCTGTGTGTTGAACTTTTGTTTGGCCGATTTTCTCAAATCGATGAGAGCCATTATGTTGCTTAGCGACCGAATAATTTGTTTGTCTAATTATAAATTTACGGACCTACAATCAAAGAAATTCTTTCGTTTCAAATAGGTATGGTTGAGTCGCTGTACCTGTTTCTTTTCCCGATATATTTGGTGGACATTTAATACATCGTCCCCAATTCAATACGTCATACGACGATTGTTTAACTGTCTCCCAGCTAAAAAATTGCGGACAAAGCGATTTCCAATGACACGTGAATCGCCGAGGGCCCGAAGACAATAGGTCCGCACGAAAGATGGAAAAATGATTCGTTGTTTCCGCGTTGTTTCCCTGTGAAATACGAGCGTCATAAACGTCAGCGGAATTAGCGCACGAATAAATTCTCCCCCACCTCTTTCTCTCTCTCTCTCTCTTTCGATTCACAGAAGAATGATTAGTTCATTCAAGTGGGAATAAATTTCGGTGTGTATCTATTATCGGGAACTGTAAATCCGTTTCCGGTATGAAATTTAATCCCGCGATAATTCCATTTCAATTTCGTTTAACAAACACAGTGCCGTTCGTGCTCGATACGGGGACACCCCGTTGACAAATTTAATGATAAAAATTTAGAGATGCCCTCATTTAATCGCTGCTATCATGTTTTTCCAAAAATAGTATTTTCTATAGCAACCCTGTGTTTAATCGTCTTTATTGTTGTTGAATTTACCTGAATCGTTTCTGAAAATTAAATTTATTCAATTAAGAAATTTGATTACGGTATAACAAATTTGATTACGAGTTATTTGAAATTGTGTTTCGGCTGTAAATAATCGATGAAATCACGAAGAAATCAAGTGATTAAAAGGGGCGAAATGCAATAATTTTTATATAATTTCTGAAGCTCGGAATCGGCTCGTAGACTGTTCATTTCGCAGAAAAATCCTTATTCTACTTACGGGGAAACCCGTGCTGGGTGTGGTTTGCCCCTTGCAACGTGGTACTTGCGACGCGCGAGCAATCGGCCTGTCGCCGAAACGGAAATTAATTCCGATTCACAGTTAATACCGCGGCAAATGCGTTTCCACGTAATTCGATGTATGCGTCGCCACGTATTAACGCGACGCGAATTTAACTGGTTGCTCCTATTTAAAAGTCGAAACTAATTTTGCCGTGGTTCCCGTGAACGTTGTATATGTATCTCTCTCTCTCTCTCTCTCTCTCTCTCTCTCTCTCTCTCTCTGTCGCTCACCTTTTGGTTCACGGTTTTCTCTTCACGAGCGACGCAACTTTTAGACACCCCGGATACACAGAGTGCCGCGTTTAACGCATCACCATCCCCCGAAACTGCTGGCCGAAACTTTTCCGCCCAACTCCCGCCGGATTTTCTAATTTTATTTCTGATACGATGTTTCGGAATTACCAATTATGTTTCAACTGAATTCACTGCATGTATTTTATTTATTTAATGTTCAGCATTCGTCATTCTTCACCCGCTGGAATTTTAGTAATTTTTTTAGCAGCATTTACACGAAATTTGCATCACAACAAAAATTCCCACGGACAGATAAACGTCACCGGGATATGTTTGCCGAAAAATATCCACGTCAGCTGCAAGATGGTGGTTCCTCTCTCTCTCTCTCTCTCTCTCTCTATTCCCGATTTCATCCACGAAAAATCAACTCTCCAGCAAATTCCGGGAGGTGTCGCAAGGTTCCGAGGACCTTTTCGCTTGCGTTGACACGTGGTCATTTCAATCACGACGTTTTAGTACTTTCGAACGAGCAATTCCCTGGAAATTCCGCACACAGCATGGCGTATAAGATTTTACGAACCGGCGCGCGGTGGCAGGCTTTTATTACTCTGCGCCCTCCGAAAATGCAGACTCAAAATCCGTTAATTGTAAGTCTAAATGTAGCAAAAAATACAAATTTGTGAAACCAATTCTGCAGAATACAAATTCGTACAACAACGACGCACAGTGGTCCGGATCGAAGAAGTTGGTGTCATTTTGTTATAATTTTTTAACTATTAGAGATATCGCAATGAAATTTTCACCAAAAATATTTATAAAATAGTAATTCTTATCTAGACATAATTAAATATTTTTTGCACAAACAATAATTTTTACTAACTTTTCATTGATACTTTTTATTAAAAAATTAATTGTTCAAATATAGTTTTTCAACCATTTTTTACTTGTTGTGAACAATAATTTTTATGTTGGTCTTAATCTTTAATACATAAAAGAATGCATTCCTGTGTAAAAAAAAGAAATATTTTAAATACATATT
This sequence comes from Lasioglossum pauxillum, assembly GCA_933228785.1. Taxonomy (NCBI): domain Eukaryota; kingdom Metazoa; phylum Arthropoda; class Insecta; order Hymenoptera; family Halictidae; genus Lasioglossum; species Lasioglossum pauxillum. Next base: position 23,505,427 of record OW121701.1, on the reverse strand, counting down.
GCGACTAAAATAGTACTAAAATTATATTTAGTCAATATTACCACAAATAAAAAAGTAAGCTAATAAAATAAACATACCATAATTTGTCTTTCGTGATGATCTATGATAATCGATTGCATTAGTTAATTAATAACTCTACTGCCTCAGGATTCAGTATTTTAGGATTTCTTTTACACGTTAATCTTACAGTCAGCGGAAATATTAAATGGACACTCTTAAAAATCGCATAACTTTTCAAAAATTGGTCGAAAGGACTTTTGAATTTTTTAAAGATGTTAAACCGACTAGTTCGCTAGAGAATAAGTAAACAAAAATTTATTAAGATTGCAATTGGTGAGAACCATACAAAATTTAAAAAATGATATTTGTCAACTTTTTTATCTGGGCCTGTAACGATAATTTAAAAAATGCGTTTTATAGATTTCGGTAACTTATATGGTCAACATTGCAATGAGCTACATACGTTTAAAGATGAGAGCTTAAGGGTGAAAGTCGCAGATTTTCAGCCTTGCCAGGGTATTTCGCCCTTACGTGATCATCTTGAAAACGTTTTGTTCGATGAAATTTTCAATATGTATATAACTTACCGAAATCTATAAAACGCATTTTTTAGATTATCGTTACAGGCTCAGATAAAAAAGTTGACAAAACATCATTTTTAAAATTTTGTATGATTTCTATCACTTGCAATCTTAATAAATTTTTGTTTATTCTCCAGCGAACTAGCCGGTCTAACATCTTAAAAAAATTCAAGTCCTTTGGACCAATTTTTAAAAAGTTATGCGATTTTTAAGGGTGTCCACTTAATATTGCCGCTGACTGGAATTGTGACATGTACGGGTCAGCTGTTAACAATAATCTCAAATAGGTTTCGAACGCTGCACAAGGTTCCAAAGATAGAAATAAATGCACCGAGAACGCTAAGAAACTCTCATCATTCGTTTCGTTATATTTTTAAAAAATAAAAGTTACTATCGAAGTGTGTGTTAATTTACATATATATATATATATATATATATATATATATATCTTTACTCTATTTATCTCTTATAATGTTATTGCAAAAACGTTCGTATTTGGAAGACATTTGATCAGTCATACGAGCCTGTTTTACGCAAACGAAAGTCGTTGCGAAGTAACATTGACAACTTTGGACAATGATAAGTTGCAAAGTAGGACGAGGTAGGACAATATTCTTGCATAGTTATATATGGGAAAGAATGCTGAAAATGATTCAATTTGTTATAAAACAAAACTTTTCATGGTTCTCTAGATATTCCTTGTCAAATGTAAAAAATTTGGACAATTTTTTTATTTCATTGAATATTAATTTTTAACATATTGTGAACAATAATTTTTAGTGTCGATATTAATTTTGTAGCACAAAAGAGTGCACTTCATCGTAAACAAAAAAAATAAGAAATATTAAGTGGTGTGATCAGAGCACCTCGAAGAACAGAAGCAATTTTCTTGGTGAAGAGTACTATCTCTAAATGTCTACCTTCACAATTCAGTGAACTGCATTAATTTTTTTATTTTCGAGGTTGATTGACATTTAGGAAGCAATACAAATTTGTTAGAAATCGATATGAGAAAGTTGACTTTTTAGCTAGATGACACCAACTTCTTCGATCTGGACCACTGTGCGACGACGCGAATTTATGGAAACCGGCTTTAAACGCAGTAAAGCGAGTTGTGAATCGTTCGCGCGAAACTTTTTCATGCGTGCAATCTGCGCGGAGTAGGATATCGTTGACAAATAAACTGTTTATCCGTTCGCCGGGCGAATAGATTTGATTTAATGAATTGGATGGTTCGTTTTATCGGCAGATTCAGTTTCTCGGCGAGCCGTCCGGGGAGATGAGAATTATCGGTCGAACAAAAGCCGAAAAAACCGGTCCCGCCAATACGTCGCAATCAACTGGCTTAAAGTCGAGAGGATCGAGAAGGAAAATCCTCGCTCGATCCCCCGCATTTCTCGACACAATACGCCGATTATAATTTACTTCGACCCCCTCTCTCTCTCTCTTTCTCTCTCTGCGAAGTTTCCGGATCAGTGAGAAAAACTCAGCTTTAATCTACCAGATTTTCTTCAATTAACTCGCGTCTTTGAGACCGCGGTGCTTTCGCGACAATGATTCAATTAAGAATTTGGTACGATTACGGTCGCCGTTGGTTCCCATAGAATTCTACTCTGAGACCCTCTTTTGTCCGAGGAGAACATCATAATTAAAGTGCACATTCGGAAATCTAGTTCACTGTATTGTACCGTGGAAGGAGAAGATTAAACTGTGTATTAATGCATCGGAAACAGCAGGAAATAAAAGTCTATTTTTCCGAACGAATGCATGCACCGAAGCAATAAATTGTTCCAATAGTGTTTGTTTTTATAAATTGGTCCATAAAACGTTGGATTCGCGAAACAATTCATGTTTTGGCACGCCAAGTGATTCTACACTCAATAGAGAATAAAGAATAAAAATATATGTGTATGTATATAGAACAGCGTTTGTCCGAGTGAATCATTGTTTCGCAAATCTGATTCTTGCATCGATCACGCTCTGTTTAATGTGTCTGGCTTGTGCTTGCTGTTTCTACTTACAGTGAACTCGTGCGCTATGGCAATTATCTGCGAATCTACTGTTCAAATACACAGCACTTTTCCCAATTCACTCAATATAAATGAATAAATACAGCAGTTAACAATATTGTTAATTTACGGAATTACTTTGATAGCAATCAATGAAATGTTCGACGTAGAATCGTCGGTTAAAATGTTTTCGAAAATGAAATAAATGTAAAATCGAGTCAGAAGAAATATATATCGTCAATTCACCACAGAGTTGATAGAGTGGAAATATAGTGCAATAAAAGCGCTTTAAAATTTTTAATATTCGTTTAAATTACTCGAAAACGTAGTACAGTAATCGCGTGTTGTTTAAAATCCAACAGCGTAACGCGCCGTGTTTATATTACTTTCCTTAGACGCCGGTGAGGCATAAGAACTGTCGCGTTCGAGAGTTTTGGCTCAGCTATAGCCCCGGGGCGTGGCGCACAGTGGTCTGAGAGTGGCAAAAACCACATATTTTTAAGTTTCTTAAAAAAACAAATTTTGTATATTTTTGACTAGTAGGAGAGTAAATTCAAACATTTCTAGGATGAATCAGTTCAAAATCCAAATTCACTTTGTTGTAGAACGTCTTAAAGTTGGCCATGCTAAACATACCTAGTTTTCAGCATAAATTCAAGCGCATGTTTGAAGAAACCGCATGCGCCTGTAAAAATAGTAATGTAAATAATGTTTTCTTTTCTGGCTTCCTTCAAGTACGAAGACCCGGAATAAATCGCGAAAAATGTTTATTTTTAATTTTTTCGAGTAGTTTTGTAGATAATGCTATTAAACGGGGAAAAGAGCAACGTTAATGAAGTTTGAAAGACGATATCTCTCTTGCGTCAAACTGCGCCAACGTGCCAATGGAAAAATAACGTTTGTAGATATCTAAGTAAACAATAATTATTTAAATAAAAATAAATTTTTTAAAAATACCACGTTTTTAAAAGGCACTAAAAAGTATAAAATAAAATTTTTAAAAACGCCACGTTTAAAAAACGGACTAAGAAGTATAAAATAATTTTTTCTAGCCCCATACAGATTCCTAACCCCTTAAAATTTGTGATTGTGAATTTTTAATAGCTAAGAAAATACTTGTAAGATTTAAAACGAAAAACGCGGGACGCATGCAATAGATAATTGATGCATGAACACTAAATCACTAACAACTTTATTGCACTGCAAATGTTATGAAGTGTTGTACGAGATTTCTCAGCGGCAGCTACTCTCTACACTCCTTACTATGTATTATCTTGCGCCCCACGTTTTTCGTTTTAAATATTACAAGTATTTTCGTAGCTATTAAAAATTCACAATCACAAATTTTCAGGGGTTAGAAATCTGTATGGGGCTAGAAAAAATTATTTTATACTTTTTAGTTATACTTTTAAAATTTTATTTTATACTTTTTAGTCCGTTTTAAAAACGTGGTATTTTTAAAAAATTTATTTTTATTTAAATAATTATTTTTTGCTTTTTAGCCTTATATGTGTGAAATTTTACAATCGATTTTGAACATTTTTGATGAGATTATAACAGAGACATGTAGTAAATTTCAGACGGTATTGCGATGCGTCATATCGAAAACGAACGCCGTGGTAAAATGTCAAAGATAAAGGTTTGACGGAGAATTTCGGTGTAACTGTTCTTTCGCTTGGTAAAGAAACATTATAGTATAATAATACGTAGTAACTTTGTAAACACCGCACGGAGCTCGAACGCACACTGAGCTCCTTCGGTGCGAAGCAGGTCAGTGGAGTGGGGATGAGTCAGAGTGGGAACCGAGTGGACACTACCGGTCGTCGCGCGGGGACGTGTAACGGTTAAATTTTTAATAGTTTATATCTCCTAAACGCGTAGGCTGCTGTAAATTAAAAAAAATTTTTTTAAATATTGCATTGTCATATAGGACTGAGCTATGTTTAAAATTTCAAGTCTCTAGCTCATCGAGAAGTTAGTTTAAAATCAGTTGTAAAATTTGTACCGAACAGACAAACAGACATACAAGAAAGCGACCTAATAAAAACGTGGTAAAATATTTAGTGGCATACCTGGTGATTTGGCGACTTCTCTGTGAAAATCATCATTAACGAACTGCTCCTTTTTTGTAGACATTATTTCGAGATTATAACAGAGACATGTAGTAAATTTCAGACGGTATTGCGACCGCATCATATCGAAACGCCGTGGTAAAATGTCAAAGATAAAGGTTCGACCGAAAATCTCGGTGTAACTGTCCCTTCGATTGGTAAACAAACATCATAGTATAATAATACGTAGTAACTTTGTAAATACCGCACGGAGCTCAAACGCACACTGACGCACACTGACGCACACTGAGCTCTTTCGGTGCGAAGCAGGTCAGTGGAGTGGGGAAGAGTCAGAGAGGGAACGGGTAGTGGAGTAGGGAGCGCTGTCGCGCGGCGTGGCGATCGCTGAACGCGATGACGTAAGTTTCGCGGGGGGGGACAGGTAAATATTTAATTGTTATTTCTCCGAAACGAATAGACATTTTAAAAAATTTTTTTTTGAATAATGCATTGTCATCCAGTTCTGAGCCATGTAACCGATTTCAAGTCTCTAGCTCATCAGGAAGTTAGTTTAAAATCAATTGCAAAATTTGCCACCGAACAAACAAACAAACAAGAAAGCGAGCTAATAAAAACGTGGTAATAAAAAAAAACGTAGTAATAAATGCAAAGTTCAGCTGCGGTAACCTGCGGCTTTGGGTTTTATATCATGAAATGTCGGTGAGAACGCGTCAAAGAACGCTGCGCTTTCTGGAACACTTGACGGTCCGTCACACAATGACGGTAGCTCGCTTTTTGTGGCCAAAACTATTGTAGCGTTATTTCAAGGTTTAATGTTATATTATTATAGGTCGTTGGATTTGTCTTGATACCAGTTAAAATATTATGAAGTAAAAAATATATGTTAATATTTAAAAAATTGAGATGACCTTCATTTTTTATACAAAAAGAGATTTTTCTTTATTTTTTTTGTATTGAAGTTTGTAGAAAAGTGAACACTAATCAACTTTCGTTTGAAAAATTTTTTGTCAGATCATCGGAAATATTTGAAAAATCGTGTTAACAATTCTCACAATGCATACTATTGAAAACAAGTGTAAAATGTATTATTTATTATTATTTTATTAATTATTTTTTAATTTATTTATTATTTTTCGTGACCAAAATGTAAATAAACCTTACCTGTATACTGTACATAATAAATTTCCATGAAATTATTTCATTTTATTTTAATTGACATAAAATTATTGTTTTTTAAATTAAGTAGTTATTTTATATGGAGAGGAATCATTTTTTATTATCTTTAATTTAAATTGAATTATATTTCATTTTAAATTTATTTTATATTCAGTTTAAGTGTAAAATTTATTATTTATTATTAATTTATTACTTATTTTTTAATGTATTTATTATTTTTCGTGACCAAGAACGGTTACAAACATTTTTTGTCGAGATTTTCCTCGAAATAGAGCTTTCCTAGGGTTTTTGCCGTTTTCTGCCGCTCTCAGACCACTGTGCGGTGCGGAGTTGGCACTTGCAGTGGAATGGGTAGGCACTTGACAGTGATCGCACAGACGACACCTGACAGTAAACGCGCGATTACTGGACAATAAATCCTATATAGACACGACTGCCTCGGCGGGATTTGGTCGCATCTATCGTATAAGGTAGCTATTCTTTATCTCCAAAGGCAGAGCCGAACGTAGAGAAGGACAGCGCGTGTAAAGAGCGACCAGTATCGCCAGTTGAGAGCCAAACGGCTCTCGCACATTCTCCTCCTTTTCCCCCTCCACTATCCCATTCCAGCACCATGCGCACACTCCAATGTCCCCCACTAAGACCGTAGACCACGGTGCCCGTGCCGTAGACTGGACTAATCATCAAAGAGGGGGTACCTAATTCCCCTCGATTTTCTCGACCTGGCGATACTGGATCACGCGCGGGCCTTTCTTTTCTATACTGCACTATACGCTATCCTTCCTTGCGTCCGAAAAGTTCATCGTCAATTAAACCACTAAATACAGTTGAAATTATGTCGTGTTTGGTATCATTTTGCATTAGAAAAGTGCCACGAATATGTTGGTGAAAGTTCCATAAAAAAATAATGAAAAATGAAGAAGATTAAATATTGGTGTTACATTGTGATGACGCACCGGCATTTGAACTGTGACGTCGATGGCGTCGATTACTAAGTTGGGGGAGATATTCTTGGTCGCATCTATCGTATAGAAATTGTTGTGTCTATGTATGATTTACTGTAAACAGAATCAGGATAATATTAGGTTAGGGAGAAGTTTCTTCGTATTCTCCCGATAGTTAGAGTTACCATGTGATAACTCGGTTAATATTAATCAGATCTGGTATTACTTGAGTGCTTCTGAAAGGTGACATATCAGAGAGTAATTACAATCAAGAAACTGTGATATTCGTGTATTTAGTCAAAAGTTATTACATTTTGAAAATGAGTGGAAACAAAGAAGAAATTCGGTACATTTTGAAATTTTATTACAAAAAAAGAAAGAATGCGACCCAAGCTGCTAAAAAATTTGTGATATTTATGGAAGTGATACAGTATCAGTACGTGTGGCACAAAGTTGGTTCAAGCGATTTGAATCTAGAAATTTTGATGTCAAAGATACACCTCATTCTGGTCTACCCGTCTCTGAAAAAATCGATGAAATCATGCAAACAGTTGAGCAAGACTGGCACATTAGCAGTCGTGACATCGGTAGGGACTAAACATCGACCACAAAACAGTTCTAAACCGTTTAAAGAAGGCTGGATACAAAAAACAGCCGATGTTTGGGTGCCTCACGAGTTAAGCTTGAAAAATTTAATGGATCTAATTTCAATTTGTGAGTCGTTGCTAACACGAAACAAAATCGAACCTTTTTTGAAACGGCTCATTACTGGCGATGAAAAATGGATCACGTACGACAATAATGTGCGAAAAAGAACGTGGTCGAAACGAGGCGAAGCTCCGCAAACCGTGGCAAAGCCAGGATTGACACCAAGAAAGGTGATGCTGTGCGTTTAGTGGGGTCATAAAGGATTAATTCACTATGAGCTGCTGCCATCCGGTCCAACGATTGATTCTAACCTCTACAGTCAACAACTGGAAAGATTACGTCGAGCAATCGAGAGAAAGCGACCAGAATTGATAAAAAGAAAAGGCGTCGTCTTCTATCACGATAATGCCAGACCCCACACATCTTTGGTGAACCGTCAAAAATTAAGAGAGCTTGGCTGGGAAGTTTTGATGCACCCACCGTACAGTCCTGACATTGCACCAACAGACTACCATTTGTTTCGGTCTCTACAGAACTCTCTTAATGGTGTGAAGATGACTTCAAAAGAGGCCTGCGAAAATCACGTGTCACAGTTTTTCGCCCAGAAATCACAGAATTTCTACAGTGACGGGATTATGGTTTTACTTCATTAAAATATGGAAAAAGCTTGATACATTTCTGCATTAAAATACGATGAAACATTCTCCTCAACGTAAAATGAAACAAGGATACAGTAAGAATATTCTAAAGAATTTACAAAATAAGCAGAAGAACGAATGAAGAAGAACGATGTATAAAAGAAAACAATTTGGCAGCCACATAAAATTCGCTTGTTGCAAACCAAATTTCCCGGTCACGAAACGCGCATAAACGAAGCCACATATAAATCAGTGTTCCATTATTTCAGCGTGAAGGAATACGGTAACAAGCTTGATTTTTGGGAGCATCTCGTTACCATGCAGGAACGCGACAGTGTCGGGAGAGGGTTCGCTCCACAACCGAATTACGCAATTATTATACTTGCATGAGGAGCCCGTGTCCTGAATGGAAAGTCACGCGAGGGACTCAAACAAAGATTCATAGAGCGGGCCGAGAGAGTTTCGCGTAACGAATCGTCGCACGGTTCCGTTCATCTCTGTCAGACGGCAAACTCGCGTCTCCATAGATATTCCGAGAGAACAGGGGATGCTCGAGCGCGTCCCCGGCTCGGGATTACCGGATATCGTTGATCGCGATTTTCCATTGAAAACGATCGTCGATAACTGCCGCAAACCGGCGCCGATTCAGCCGCAAACGCGATGGAAAACATTTTCTGCCCGGAGTTAATATCCGCTTGACAATATCATAACTTTTCGAACAGCGAACCGAACGACGTGAATTTTGTCTGAGGATTCAGAAGGGCCAAATGAGAAAAGATTTTTATCTGAATTTTAAAATTACCACTTCGGTTCTCCTCTCGATTTTAAAATAAAACAAGAGACTTTGGAAAAAACCAGTTCGGGGGTATGAAAGTAGAAAGTTCACCTTTTAAAATAAACGCGGGTAGAACATTGTAAGATTTCTTTGCACGAAGTTACAGTGGTTGGAAGATGTACGATCGTTCGGTTACAATTCAGTGTTCCCATTTGAAGTAAATAATTCGGAAGCTCTCCTCTCCATCTCTCTCTGTTGTTCGCGGAGATACAGGAACGATAGTGAAAATGCTACTGCAGTATTCAATGTCCCGTGCAAACCAAATCTCCGCCGACTACACCATAAACGAACCGTACACTCGCACGAATATCATTTCCACGCGAGGCCGAATCTATTAGAATTAATTAATAAGTTATTTAAACGGCAATAGGGCCGCTCTGCCGAACCAATTAACTGCTGCTCGCGGGGTAATTAGTGAGCGGCAGTCAGCGATTCCAGGGGATATTAAAGCCCCGGTGAAAAATTAATTTTTTGTATCTCTACCAGTGTCGATACGCGAACGTTTTTATACTTGAAGTATTTCGTTCATGGACGGCCCGACAGGGAAGCTCCGGCTACATTTAATTTGCAGATATTCCCGAGAGAAAATGGACATGATGCTTTTATCTATCATCTATCCTTTTTATATCGGCTTCAATAGGATTTTAAAAATTTATGAAACGTTCAGATCTTTTACGTTACATTTTTTTGAGAATCGAAATTACGATTCAGTTTTATTCCTGTTTATGGATAGCTAACGGACGAAATACGTGAAGAATACATACATGTATTTAGATATGGTCTGATCGCGTGTTTAATTAATTCGGCTTCTTTGTAGTTATGGGAGTGTGCGTTCAATGCTATTAGAGAACGCGCATTAATTCAGATCGTTGCCGATAAGCTGCAGAATGGCAGGAATAATTTATACGATTTATGGTTATGCTGGTTTTTTAATGTCATAATGCAAATGTTTATGGTCGGTTCGGAAGAGATCAGCATAAATAGGAATCGGTTCGTTGAAATGAAATCATGTACTTTATCGGGTTTTATATTCATAAATCTCGACACAATTCGTTCAGAACAAAATTCATTTTTGTGGATGAGAAAGTGGCTCTTCCGAAAATCGAACTAATGCCTAAATAACAACCTATACAGATCAAAGAGAATCGTTCTCGCGATCCCACGAACCAACAAATCCACGCAAGACCTCTCGACTCGCTGAATCTCCGAGCTCCAAAGGAGAACAGCGAAGATCCACGAAAGCCATCGCGATTCCGGGGACTCTGCGAAAAACCATCGCCCCGTTTAAACAAAAAATCCTCTAGCATAGGCTTATCGGGAGGTTTCTCGCGAGGATCGAGTCCCCCTAGCTTATCCGAATCTCCTCTCTCGCGGAAGGGAACGGCTCTTGCAAACCGTCTTCGCCTCGAGCAGTCTACGAGGAGGAGAGAGATCCCGGGTTGGCGCGGGTTGTTGCGTTTAATTTCTGGAAAATTCTTGCTGGCGTTAATTTAACCGTATCTGCGGGGGTAACGTACCGCGAGACCCCTTTCAGATTATTACATCGTAACCGGGGCTGCTCAGGTCGAACGGCGGAACGACAATCGCGGTTTCAAACAAGGAGTCTCTCTCTCTCTCCCTCTCGCTCTTGCTAGCTCGTTCTCTTCTACCAGCTAGGAGAAGTGGCTCTCGCACTAGCTTCGCGCATCCAACTCGCATTCGTAAGATACCGGTGCTATCGTGGCTCCACCATATAACCTCCTACGTCCTCCATTGGATATCAGCGTATTTACAAGCACATGCGCGCACACCTACAGTCCCCGTCCCGTACCTCAGTTAAGTATATCTCACGAGTGCAGCGACATCTAATTTGGCCGTGAAACTTGCGTTTTCAGCTGAAATTATGCCACCGGTTCTGATAACGCGAGACCCAAACTGCATTTCTCACTGCCGCGGTGTATGCCGAAAAAGTAGACGCGATAAAATATGTCATCGACACGAGCGAGTTTATGAACGGGTCTAGCAGGATAAGCATGATCAATTTTAATCGATATCGTGCACAAAACAATCCTTGAATTGGGAAGACTTAATTTCCACGCCTAATATATTCTGCTAAGAAATTACCGGGAATCGATCATTTAAAAAGCCTGCTTAAAGGGATTGTTGACATTGTTTTTGTCGCCAAGTTGGCACAACTGTCCTCTATACTCACGCAGAGTTTGAGCGTCACTTGTCATTTAGTTTGTTTACAGTGTGCCATTTTGTCAGTTCATCTCAAGTGTGTTTTTTTCGATTTTTGCGAATTTTCTGCAAAAATTCAATCGCGTTAAGATCACTGAAGGTATGTTAGAACGAGTCAATTCCGACCCCACATTCATAAAACGCATTGTAACTGGTGATGAGAGATTGGTTTACGAGTTTCACATGCAAATCAGTCAACAAGCTTCGGAATGGCGCCTTCCAATTGAGCCGAAACCGAAGAAAGCACGTCAAAGTCGATCAAAAGTGAAGGTGATGTTGACAGTATTTTTTCGATTACCGCGGTGTTGTGACTCGGAATTCGTGCCACAAGGTGAGACAGTAAATAAGGAATATTATCCGAGCGTTATGCGGCGTTTGAGAGAGCAAATTCCTTGAAAAAGACTAGATTTGTGGAAAGAAAACTCATGGATTTTGCACCACGATAATGCACCATCTCACAAGGCTATCATTGTGAACGAATTTCTGGCCAAAAACTCAACAAATCTTATCGGGCAGCCACCGTGTTCCCCTGATATGGCTCCGGCCGACTTTTTTCTTTTTCCAAAACTCAAATTACCACTTCGAGACACCCGTTTGCAGTCGATAGATGACATAAAAGAGAATTCGCGGCGAGTACTGAAGTTGATTCCAAAAAATGCGTTTAAAAAATGTTTTGATGATTGGGTTATTCGTTAGCATAAGTGTATTATTTCGAAAGGGGCCTACTTTGGAGGCGATACAATCAATTTGGATGAATAATACATATTTTGCGTTTCATTGACCAATTCCTGGTACTTTTTTGACAGAATGTATAACGCTTGAAAGTTCGACAAAGCTGTAGAGCTTTGACCAGCATTTTCAACCACGGCGAAAGAAGGAAGAAAGAATCAAGAGAAACAGAGCAGAAAGAAGGGAGGGAAAGCTCGGATCGAGGAATAACGAGGCTGGGGGATCACCCGGGAAGGAGGAGCGAGGGGGTTAAAAAAGGAAACGCGACATTTTTACCGCGCCAATATATAAAATGGGTTACGATCAATTGAACTCGGCGATATTGAGAGGTACCGGGCGTAGGAATGCGGTATATATCGGTGGTACAAGGCATACGGAGGGGAACTCGATGCTCGTCGAACCTTAAAATACGTCCTTATCATATTGGCCTGGGTGCTGCGATGTCTAGGTCGAGTCCTGGAAAGGAAAGGGGGATTTGTACCCGAACCTACGCGACCTGCCCGCGTTCGTTTCTTCCACGGTCGACGCGTTTTCGCGAACAATTCGCGGGAACGAGACAAAAGAATGCAATTCGAACGGGTGCGGCGCTGCTGTTCCAGGCTTTCGCGTTCACTCAGCCGACCCGGACCACCCCCTAACCACCCTCTATCCACCCTTGGAACCGTCGCAGCACCAGCATCGCCGGTTTCGCGAAAACGCGCGATGCCAAGAACCCGTGGGTTGTGCTCCTGAAATATTTCCAGGCAGGTCCCGCGCCGTCTGAACGAACCCCTGCAGACAAAGGGAGTGGTTTAAGGGTGGGTAGGGGTGGAACGGGTGGAGGATGAAGGGAACTCTAACAAATTGTCATTTGCAGAGCGCAATACTCGTTCCGTCCGCGCAATAATCCAATGAGGTGCAACGCCAGCGACGATGGAAATCCTCGCGAGAGGAAACCGAGGGGAAATCGCGATGGTGCGGTTATGCAAAATTCTATTTTTCATAGGTGATGGACGCGCGATTGCAGCCGATCGATTGTTGGACTTCATAAATTCTTTAGATACGTACAGCGGTTTGTAGATCTTTTCGAATTGTTCGCCGAGGAATCTAATAAATGCGATTATTAGACTGCGGATCCTTATGCAAAATAAAAAATGTTTGCATTGATTGCAAGAGACAGGAGCCAAATAAAAATTTCATACTTCTTTTAATTACCTTATTAAGGTGAAACTCATGCACTGGTGGCCGTAAATCTTTTTAATATTTCCTCTGTCTTAAATTGTACGTAACCATTTTTTTCATAAATGCATAAAATCCGCAGTCTAGTGATTATTGTACGAAGCATTTGGCTAATTGCGGACGGAATCGGTATCTTTGACGGAGTTCGGGGACGGTCGTGTTCTCCTAAATGCGAGATTACGTTGCTACCCATGCCCCCGAGTTTCAAGGCTTGTTTTAAAGCAGACTCGTTTGATGTGTCCACCGAGCAACGTGTGCGACGTCTTAACGTCTCCGGTGAACTGCCGGATGCGGTCACCGCCATTTTGCCACGATCGAGAGTTGCAAACGACGCATAATTAGGCTTGTTGCACGCGGCAATTTGAACTGTTGATAATTAGCGACCGCAGGGGAATGGTATTTTCTTGGTCCCGCTGTCTGATGCCGGTGTAATCGTGTATGGTTTTCACCCTTTGCACACTCCACGGTATTAGAATTATTCAATTTGTTCACTGGTCGAGTATCGATGAATTCTCGCGGTGAATGGTGCGGCAGTTTAGTCAATTGCATTTCGGTAACTTCTGAAATAATTTTTTAAAGACGTAGTGCGGAAAATCGTGTCTGAGTGCAGGAACAGCAAACAAATAATTTTCTGAAGATTTTTCGCAAGATATAACAAATTTGTTTTTGCACTGGTAATCTCTTAACGTTCACATGGTTCAGTTTAGTTCGTGCCAGCATGGAATACAGTTGCAAATTCATACACTTAGAAACAATTTACACATAGCAAGTACGGTGAAAAATTATGTTGTGGTTATTATTGATCTTGTGAAACACTCAGTACAATATTCAGTATTTTTCAGACGCAAATTTCTCTTGAAGATGATCCATAGTTGGATTTAAATGTTGAGAAAAATCTTTTAAATTGCAAAATTGCTTTGTTTTGATTTTGGATCGAACCTCTGCGCCGCCGATGACATAAACTAATTTCTGATATAACAAACCATCGGAAAAAGTGGATCGAATCGTCTCGAGGTCGGGACTAAGTGGCCCAGTGGAATGAATATGGCTCTAACAAGCCCGTCGACGGAATCCATAAAAATTTGCGGCGAATAAAACAAGAATTCCATCACTCACTATCGGATTAAATACGTCAGGTCGGCTCCATAAATTCGATCGTGGCCCCATTACACCGAGCCACAAAAGAGTCTTATCGATACCATTATTCGTTCTATACTCTCGTTTCGTTGATATCCTATTCAAAGCATCGTCCTCCGAACGCTCTAAAAAGTTCCCGGAGCCAGGAGTGCATTCCATTAATCGGGCTCGGCCGATTAAGATGGTCAGAACTGTACTTAGAGATTTTTCAATGACTATCGCACCATTCGAAACCTGACCAAGAAAAACCCCTCTGAGTAAAATTTCAGCCCTCTAGCTTTCCCGCGAGAGTAGTTACAGGGTTAATTAGATTTTGTGCTTTTCCGTGCATTTTCCGGTCTCCGATGCGTTCTAGAATTCTGAAAAAAATTACATATTTTAGATCCTAAGGCGCAATGTAGGTAATTTTTCAGATTTTTCGTTGCGTGAGATCATTATGACAACCAATAAAAACCGATTTTACGTTACGCTTGTCGGTTTTTCATTTTCTACGAGCACAGTTTGCAACAAAAAAATCTTAAAAAATTCTGTAAAATGCGCCGTAGTATCCAAAATATGTTACATTTTTTTCAGAATTTTAGAACGCATCGTAGACCAGAAAATGCGCGGAAATTTTACTCGGAGGGGTTCTTCTTGGTCAGCTTTCGAATGGTTCGATGGCCATTGAAGAACCTCTAAGGACAATTTCGACCATCTTAATCGACTAGTCTAATAGAACGAAGAACAGGGGAGGCAGAAGAAGGGACAAAGAGGGGGGGAAGTTTAAATAAAAAGATCTCGACAGATACCTTTTCTTTGAGATCATTGAAGCATCGCTTCGTCTAAGAACGGAATCCACCGTGAAAACGCGATTGCGGATGGGCGGGTATGGGATGATTGCAGCGAAAGGAATCCAATAAACGCACTCTCCGTCTCGTTGCTGCAACCCTGAGCTAATTACAAGAGAACAGAGTGCACGGAGCTCGGAGGGGCTGAAGGATTGATCGGATTTTGTCGAAGTGCAACGATCAGTGGAGCTTTCCAGTTGCCTCAGCCGGCAGATGCCAATCCAGCTTCGACGCTGGTGCTCATTGTTGCTTCCTGCTCTACTCTAACCTTCATACTATGGCCAATGAAGCTTCCACCTTGGTCTGGACGTGCATCTCGGACTGATCGCGGTCGGAATTCCCCGTGATTCCAACGAATTTTACTCCGGAACACTCGAGGGAACTCCCGCTTCTATTGCTTCACTGGAATCATCTTTGACGAAAGATCGTTCTGCGCCATCCTTTAAATCTATTTGTTAATTGTTTATTTGCCGTTGTTGCGGCTGAGATTTTAGTGAATTTCGTGGTAAGATGGAGTGGGGTGAGTTCGCCAACTGGACAAGTACGTTAATTGGTAATTTTTACTGTAATATGGGCGAAATTTCTCTAGCTCGTATTTATTAATGTAGTATCAGTTAGTATGAACTATTCGACATAGATGTCGGCCAAGAATAAAGGTATTTTCCTCGCTTAAATCGACCAATGTCAAACAGTCCTGTGCGAGGTACACGTACAACTTTGAGGTTACCCTGAACGTGCATTAGTTCACAAGTGCATCATTTTGAAAAATCTATAGTATATGGCTAAACACTTTTTAATGGAACCTTCAATAGCAACAGCAATTTTCATTGTGAACTAACAAGTCACCCTCAACAGCGTCATCTAATAGTTTCATTTAAAATTGCAATGTGAAAGAAAATTTCCATGCTTTCTTTTGGTACAGCACAATTATTGAAAATTCTGTTTATTAATAGGCTTCCGGTAGGTAAAGTGTTAATATATTTTGTGTTGTTATTTTAGGTAAGTACAACAAATATTGATGTAGGTTTACATTAAATAGTTGGTTCTAAAATTTATTGAGCTAAACACTAAGATGCTCTTGCCCCGTAAATATTACTACACGGGGTAAGTGCGTACTATCACGGTGGGGTAAGTGCGTACTCGGTAGATCATGTTCACTATGTCAGTCTATTTTTTGTACTATAATTCTTAATGAAGGGTAAGTAGATAATTTGTTTTTTTCTTTTTTTAGCCATAACATGGTTCGTAACTACGTAAGAAAAAACTGAAACTTCGTTTTATATCACTTTATATCCCTTTCATATTTCAGCATAAAAGTACTTGTTTGTTTAAAAATGGATATCTATAAAACTAAACAATATAATTGAATGCAGTAAGAAGCATTTAATAGCAGGCTTGTTAATCATTCTTTTTTTGCCCCGTAGCACTTGAAATAAGATTCGAAAGCATTTTTAAACTTTGTTTTAATATCACTGTATCCCCTTTCATATTTCAGCATAAAAGTACTTGTTTGTTTAAAAATGGATATCTATAAAACTAAACAATATAATTCAATGCAATAAGAAGCATTTTATAGCAGGCTAGTTAATCATTCTTTTTTTGCCCCGTAGCACTTGAAACAAGGTTCGAAAGCATTTTTAACTCTCAGAGACGCTCTTGCCCCATTCTCGGGGCAAGTGCGTAGTAATTAACACTATCAAATAAAAGATGCCTGGTTAAGGTAGTTTACAACACAACTTGTTATTTATTAATATAATCTTACGACTCGACTTTGGTACAAAAGGTTCTCGCACGAGGCTCGCACAGACGTCATCATTATACAGCTACATACTTCACACATCATACATCCGCTAGGTGACGCTGTCTGACTTATGGTATTGTTTCCATGTATCTGTCTCAGTTGAATGTGAATGTACCTTAATACTCAACAAACAGTTTGTACAATATCTTATCAAAATGATAATTTTCAAGCAAAATTAGAATCCTGCATAACACTAATACATCAGTAATAACTGTGGCAAGAGTTTGATAGCAAGAGCGTTAAGTTTTTACATACCAGACTGAAAATACATCAGTTTAAAGTCCAATTTTGCAAAAACTACTGCGCACTTACCCCACTCCACCTTATAACAAATCGCAACAAGAAACTTGTACTCATGTCATTTTATAAACGAATTTAACCGCAATTCCGTCGCCCATGTAATTCCGAAGTAAAATAAAGCGTAATCGAGAAATATGTAAAACTAGCTTTTACGAGCAAAATCGCTAATCGATATGGAGCTTGTCAGATTCTGTTTGCGATTTGTGCCGTGTTTACATGAACAGGATTGTATACTTCGTTCCGCATTGTCGTCTATTTACTGTACAGTTCCAATTATCCGATAATCGATTATCAGAACTTTCGTATCATATGTACTTGCGTCCATGATAACGCGAATTTTCAATTGTTCCCAAATTGTTTGAAAAGGTAAAAAAATTTTCGATAAAACATTGTATCGTCGCGTCGCCCGTCGTCGTCGAGCGCAAACTTTCCTCTCTAATTAACAGTCCCAGACCATGGTACGACAGCCACCGCTATATTTGCAGTTATCGCTGATTCAACAAACTAATTTCAGACTCATCAAACTAGTTTTGCAGCTTGTCACGTTATTCCACCTTTGTCTCGTATAGCCGAAAATTATTATTTGCGCTGCGATTGCAGGACAAATCTCTAGTCAATTTAAAATGAAATTTCACTTGAAATTTTATCGGATGGTTATATCTGAGATTTAATCTTCGGTTTAATTGGGTTTGTTTAATTTGGAACGCGGAGGTCGCGAAAAGCGGACTCCCTTAATGATCCGATACCGATCTTTAACCCTTGCGTCGGAGAGTACAATTTTCGAGGATGTTCAAAAATTCAACCCTGATTTTTGCGAAACAATTTAAAATTTTACAAGCTATGTTTCAAGATGTAAATTTTAGTAACTAACTGGAAACAAATACCCGGGCGCCTACAGTGACCCGAATTAATATTCGGACGCTCTAAAAAAGACGATAACTTTTTTAATATCGTACAATACAATCTGAACTTTTTTGGGAAGCAGGAGCAATTAGTTTACTACAGGATGTGAACAGAAATTTTTTCAAAAATTGCAATAAATCGGAATTGTAGAAAAAATGCTAAAAGTTGCAGATCTCACCTTTTTAATGTGGGTCTATATTGAAAATTTAAAAAATACGTTTTGTAGATCTGTGTAAATTGAACATATTCTAAAAATTTCGTCAAAATCTGTCGACGTTGCAAAGAGCAACAAACGTTTAGAGATGGTAAAAATTACAGATTTCCACGGTTTTCGGCCTTTAACTGCAATAAATCAAAGAATTCTTACAACATTCAATGCCTGTCGTTTTTTCCCGCAACGAAACTTTCACAGTGCATGTCAAACCTATTTTTGTGCGGTCTTTTTTTATGCGATTTGTTTTATGCGATTTTTTTGAGCAATTTTTTTATGCGGTATATGAATATCAAATCAGATCATTATCAAAAAAGTGTTCTTACAAAAGTTGTTTGGTATGACGGGCTATATTACGTAGTATTAATTGTTTTCTTGTGGGTGGAGTGGTAGAGAACATTCCAAGGTCATCTTGATTTTTTAAAACGGAATGTCCTATTTTTTATACGATAGATCGATAGAGTATCAAATTCTGAGTATAAAAGTGTTGACCTTTATATGTCCTAAACCTAATAGTTCACGAGATATTATCGAAACAATTTTCTTTCTTCTTTGGATAATATCTCGTTAACTATCAGGTTTAGGACATATGAAGGTCAACACTTTTATGCTCAGAATTTAATACTCTATTGATCTATGGTATAAAAAATAGAACATTCCATTTAAAAAAATCAAAGTGACCTTGAAATGTCCTCCATCACTCCATCCACAAGAAAACAATTAATACTATCTAATGTAGCCCGTTATATCAAGCAACTTTTGTAGGAATACTTTTTCGATAACGACAACGTCTTCCGAGATATCCTGCTGATCTCATTTCAAGGAAGACACCCTGTACATGTATTGAATTATATACATTTTGAAAATTTCTCCATGTTTAAAATGAGTAATTAAAATTTTTTTAAATGTTTCCACGTGTAATTTAATTATTTATTTTGTTTGGAAAGCACTTTCTCGCTATGTTTAAAATGAGAAATTAAAAATTTTTTAAATGTTTCCATGTGTAATTTAATTATTTATTTTGTTTGGAAAGCACTTTCTCGCTATTTCGAAACGCTTTGACGTATTTTCTAAGTGAGACTTTTTTTATGCGGTTCCTCTCCTCCGCATAAAAAATATTTTTCTTTAATATGTTGTGAAACATTATTTGTTACAGCTATTTATGAAGTTTGTGAATATTTTTGTCCGCGGTCCCTATCTGCCACACGAAAACAGGTTTGACTGTAATTGACACAGATCTACAAAAGGTATTTTTTGAATAGTCAATATAGGCCCGCATAAAAAAATTGTAAAATGCAACTTTTAGTATTTTTCCTACAATTCTGAACAATTGTATTTTTCAAAAAAATTTCTTTTCACATCCTGTAGTAAACTAATTGCTCCAGCTTTCCGAAAAAGTTCAAATCGTATAGTACAATATTAAAAAAGTTATCGTCTTTGTTAGAGCGTCCGAATATTAATTCGGATCACTGTACGTATCGACGCAAGGGTTAGCTAGCCCAGGTTTAGGAAGAAGAAAAATATGAAAAATTGCGTTTGAAAGCTGGGGAAAGGGATTTATATGAATTTGGCTATTTGTCGAGGAGAGCGTGCTGCAAAGTTTAGGAACCATTTGGAAACAGGTATCCGGGCACCTAGATATTGACGCAGGAATTAATTAGCCCGTGGAAATGATGAGGGGAAAAATGCAAAAAATTACGTTCGCAATTCGGAACCCGTGGTTTTCGATAACAGACGAAGTTTCCTTAGGCAAATATCCATTTCGCCGATGCGATAGAGCAAACAGACAGCGTTAACTGCAACGGGGTCGCTTTTGAGAACGAGGAAGCGCTCGGCTGTGTCGTTTCGGCGACGCGGAAGCTCGCTCATGCTGTTTCCGGGCATTCGACACGGATCGTATCGTTAAACTCGCGGCAGAAAACGAGGAAAAGAAGTCGGGGGTGGACGAGAGCGTGGGTTGGAGGGTCGATTGAAAAAGTTTCCCGCTCGATAAGTTCAACGGGCAACCGTTTTTAGCAGGGACTGGATCTCAATCACGATCGTTACGTGTCTCCGTTACGTACCCGCCACGCCGACTGTTTCGGTGTTTATTCCGTCGCTTGTACTCGAGCACACGATCCCACCGAAACCGTTTCTCGGAAGATTAACGAGTTAATTCGACGACACTACGGAAACAGAGCCGCTGAGAGCTGCCGGGGAAGAACCGGTGATTGATAGCGAGCCGATCATGCTCGCCCGGCGCTCGATATTGCGACGGAACCGGCGAAAAAATTCCCCTGGCCTCGGTTTTATTCTCTGCCTCGAAGCAAAATTAGCTGGTCTCGAAATCGAAGTCTATTTATCGCGGAATTTATTTCGATTCCAGTGAGAGAGACTGTGCAAGTCACCACGAATGGTAGAACAATCTATTTATTTATTTGGTATTGCTTTCAACCGAGTACACAGTGGAACAAATGGCTATTTTAGGTGGAAAAAAATTCTACGCATGAGATGCGATTAGTGATGTCAACGTATGTGGCGTCGTTGTAAAGAGGAGATCTCGATCTTGAAGTTTACGGTAATTTTAATCGCGAAAAAGAATTTTGAAACAATAAAAACAAAAATATTTGAATTACATGTAATTTCTTACAGATAAAGTATCGTCAATTTAGCACTCGATTGTTAATGTAAAGGAATTTTTAAGAAAATTGAACTTACACGCGCTATTGTGTGCCTAATGGCCAATCTAGGTGGACGTTACACAAGTCAGTAAACACTAATGTCTTAGTACGACAGCAATGGTATTTTAGAGTTATTTAAATTGAAATATCTCCTGAACTACTAACTTTTCGAAATACAGAGGTTAGTACTTTTTTATAACGAATGTCCAGCTGCATGGATCTATGGTATAAAAAATACCTCATTCCATTTAAAAAAATGAAGGTGACTTTCATATCTCTAAAAAAAAATTACATAAAAACAAAAATTTGTTTGGTAGCGTATGAGCCCCATTTTACCATTCAACTTTGTCCTTCAGACATTTGACGTATCTTTAAAAACAACAAAGATATTTGAGATCGTCACGTTACAAGACTCACCCTGTATGTAGAATATTTTAATATTTCAACGGCAAGAAACCCTACTTAAACATTCCATATGCTTCGGTAAAAATATTCGATAAAATACCGATTTCTTTTTAACAGGGTTTTTGTGGATTCATGCCCTCTGGTAACATATGGGTCAGGCAATGTCAACATTACAATAGCGATTTTGATTCATTCATTTTGTTTTTCTACTCCAGGCTACGAGCTCCCGAGCTCTTCGAAAATGAAGAGTGTGCCGAGTAGAATTTTTATGAAATCACGAACCTAGATTTTCTGCACACGCCAGCTTCCCTCTCAACAGATGTAGATTTGTTTCCGGTCACCGCTTTTTACTCTCGATTGATGCAGATATTTAATTACAGAACTATGCGTAATTGAAAGCGATCGAGCATAGAAATAGAAATAGAATTCGAAAAATTCAACGATCGGCTGGCACGCTGTCGACAGTTTGTTTCGCGAAATAGCTTGACGTTGCATTGCTGCCGACACTGATATTTTCCGACAATGTGGATCGAAAGCTTTTGTTTCACTGAAATGTACCTTCTGTGCCAAAATTAAGGAAATTGGAATCAAATACATTAATTACAGATTAATGCGGTGACTTTCAGTTGCCCTTCGAATGCAAAGGGTTAAAATAGAGGAAACAACCGAACTCGAACAACAGAAATTAATTCATGATACGTGTGCAATTGTATGTGCCCGATCCAATACCAGAAGCCAAACAAGGCCCCGCTGTTTTAGTATGGTCCACCACGGAATTGTTCATTGTATTTCACGTTCGGTTGTACGCAGACGTAATACCCGGCACGATTTCCTGTCGACGAAGTTATTTCCTTTTCGGTAAATCAGAATGGAACACGACAGGAACGTCCGTCGCTGCAATATTACATATGTAATATAAAATCTTTCGAACGGCACACGCGGAATGCAACGCGGCATCGCGTGTATATGCAGAATTTATTGCAAGCGCGAGACGCATCGCGATGCGTAGCATCGCTCACACGCTTTCCCAGAATCCGGAAGAAGGAGCTTAAATATTTTCGGAAGCACGAACCAACCATCCGACGAACTCGATCATTACTGAGTTTGTTGAAAAGTCGAACGAATTTCGTAATGCGAATTTATAGAACGGAAAACTTTCTAGAGCTTTTAACAAAGTTATCGGTTGTTTGCGAGCATTGTGAAATATACTTCTATTTCGTAAATTAGTTGTACTTAACAGGGACCCTAACTGTTTTAACCAAAAAGAAAAAAAGTCATGAAATAACAAGTATTTCGTCGACTATAATCGTATTGGTTACAAATAAGGATTATAAGTAGACTGCGGATTTTATGCATTTATGACAAAAATGGGTACGTACAATTTCAAACAGTGGAGGTATTGAAAAGATTTAAGGCCACCAATGTGCCAATTTCACCTTAATAAGATTATTCAAAGAATAATGAAATTTTTATTTGGCTCCTGTGTCTTGCAATCAATGCAAACATTTTTTATTTTTCACAAATATCCGCAGTCTAATTATAAGTAACCGAAAATTTTTTTCTCTTGTTGGTAAACGTTATCGTTGAGAGAAATTCATTTCAATTTTTGCAAGACACAGGAGCGAAATAAAAATTTCTTTCTTCTTTTAATTGTCTGATTAAGCTGAAATTAATACACTAATATCTTTAAACCTTCTTAATTCGTCCACTGCTTTAAATTGTACGTGTCCATTTTCGTCATAAATGCATAAAATTCGCAGTCAAATTATGAGTGATCGAAATGAACTTCTCTCATTGATAACAGTTATCGAGGAGTATCCAATTTTTCGGACACTAATAACTGTTACTTGTAACCAAAAAGTACAAACGTCGATAGTTTTTAATCATTTTGTTCTTCGAATTTTTTTCTTCGTATTTTGTGTAGATTATCTCAAATTTCAATCATAATAAACTGTTTATTAATGATTTTCACCGTAGAAAATTTTAGAATAACTGTTATTTTTGGTCCCTGGTACTGAATGGGAAAAATGCTTGAAGGTGAAAATTAAAATTTGTCGAAAAATTGAACGTCTGAGAAATAAAAATGTATGAGGAACGCGTCTACTGAATATCGAAACGCAAAATTGGTGTCGGACAATGTCATTAACCGTCTAGAAACTGCTCGATAAAACATCAAATGAAGTTTGCCGGGACGTTTAATTGCGCCGTTCGTCGACAGCCGGGAAATAATAACTTTAATGAAGCAGCGAAACACGGGTAGGCAGGCGTTCGATCATTTTCCATTCCTCCGGGTGTCTGTCGCGGCGTCGCAGTTATTGCGATGGTCGCTTCGTATTTTGCCATTCATATATCGAAAAATGTTAGCAGGTTCCGGTCGATTTATATTCCGCTGCGATTCGAGCTCTATTGCTTCGTGCTTGGAGAA
Source organism: Lasioglossum pauxillum (assembly GCA_933228785.1). Classification (NCBI taxonomy): domain Eukaryota; kingdom Metazoa; phylum Arthropoda; class Insecta; order Hymenoptera; family Halictidae; genus Lasioglossum; species Lasioglossum pauxillum. The sequence goes on along the minus strand of OW121701.1, from coordinate 23,481,688 downwards.
GGATTCCTTGCCCCGAATCGAAAGGAAAACTTTCATATTGCTGTTGTCGTCGGCCTAGTGTTCCTCTACTCTCGTATTTTGACTCTGTCGACAAAGAAATATCCATTTGCCGAACGGAACACCGTGGGAAAATTCGCCGACCAGGAAATACGGATCCTCCCTGACAATAAACCGCGGCTAAATACCGCGTGCATATTTTACTGGAACGGGAAAATTGAATAACACGCAAATTTACCGACCGAATATTTCTGCGATTGTTGCGCACGCCTTTTCCATTCATTTAAACATTCCGCGGGAATTATCGATGATCCTGAAACGGACAGCCTAGTTGGGGTTTCGGCTAATTAAATATACGTTTGCCAATTCCACCTGGAGATAACCGAAGGTAAAATCCGGACATAAATTATGATACTTCCGTGGTTAATGGGGCCGAGCTTCTGAAATGTTTGGGTTAAACGTTCGTCGCGCTGCATTGGTATTGTTGTTCGACGCTGATTGGAATCGAATCTTTCGCATTTTCTTTGGAAGCAGACAGCAGTATTACAATTCGATGAGGGGTTGAACGCTGATACAAGTTCGACGGTAAGCGAAAAATGGTTTACAATAGTTAGCAATAGGTGGTCTGCAAGGAATCGGGTTATTTCCTCGAGGTTCACCGATCCCGTAGCGATTTTTCGTCGAAGGAGGATCCGCGTTCCGTTCGAATCAACGAACCGTGGCCACGAGAGCACGACTACTTGCGCCATTCGACCGGCCTCTCAACCCCTCGACTGTAACTCTAGTCGGCCGACAATGACTTATACATCCAGCTGTATCCGATTGTGGTCAACGGGAAGACCGGGGCTGGCCGTTCACTCGGCCGAAAAATTTTACGGTACGGAATTACACTTGGAAAACAGGCGGCCGGGAGGTCGCAAGGGTGAGGTCCGACGACGGAGAGGAAGACGTAGAAACGTCGTCGCAGACGGAGGAGCCGCGAAAGGGGCTGCGTTTTATGGCCCCGACGTTATACCCCGTTCAATTGCCCATTAATAGCGGCGCAAGTGAACGCGGCCTGTGATTGCGAACGCGATAAAAATCCTCCCTCTGAACTCAGGGTGAGTTTTATGGGCCAAGTTCGGGGGTCGAACAGCCCCCGTCGAGAACGACGCGTACCCTTTCCGCGAAACTTAACCCTCCGCGCAACTTTTCACTAAGAAACCTTCGGCTCAAATCCCTCCACCTCCTTTCATATATTCCTTATTTATGCAAATCGTGTTTCATATAATAATTATAAGCAAAACTATTAGATTACGTTTACTGCCTTCATCCCCTAGACACTCCAGGTCCCACAAAACCGGGGAAACATCGAGGGTGGTCCAGTTCGACGTGCAGGGGGCGTAGCATCGTTGGAAACTGGACGATTAATCACCGTGGTACGAAGCGACGCAGAAACGGGGGTTTGTTTACTCGGGCGACTACGGCAGCTTTTTTGCGAGTTCTCGGTGGTGCGCGCGGGAAGGGGTTGGTCGAGGATGGTGTCAGAAGGAGGGTGGCAGAAGAAGGAAGTTTCGTACACGGCGAACGAAGTGTTTCGTCGAGGGAAAATAAGTGCATCGCGACACGCCGCGCCGGGTCGTCGAGGTGGGTGCCAAGGGGTTGCGCCGGTTGCCAAACGACTCAAGTTGCATGGGAATAACGAGTTTTTGCCCTGGGCCCCTGGGGGCAACCGTGGCCCCTACCATTCGACTGCGAGGAGCTCCGCGGACAGAGGAATTAATTGGATTAGGTTCCGCGCGACTCGCTTTCGCCGTCTGTTGAAATCCGCAAACGCGGATCGTCTTCGAGATCGGGACGGGGATAGCGACATCTTCACGACGCAGTCACGGTTTCTATTAGAGCGACAAGAGTGGGATATTAGAGCGGGATATTCGCGGACGTCGTTCCCGCCTCTCTCTCCTTTTTTCTTTTTATCGCTTCTTCTTCTTCTTCGTCGTCGTTGGCCTGTTCGTTCGCTCTTTCTCTCTCCTCTTTTTTTCTCTCGGCCAACCTCCGGGCTGTTACCACTGCCGGATTAAAAGCACGTGGCTATCTCTCTCTCTCTCTCTCTCTCTCTCTCTCTTTCTCCCTCTTTTGGCGTAATTAAAAGATTACGATCAAAAAGCTTCGCCCGTCTGACCCCGATGATCCCCACGCCGACGTGCCCCCCACCCCTAACTGCGATGACACTGTGCCCGTGGCACGTCGCGTTGAAGTAATTTGCAAGTTGGTCCACCGAATGACCCACGTGGAGAGTTGGGTTTCGAGAAGAAGCTGCGGGGAATTAATTCCTTTACGGGTCTCGCTGTTTTTCGTGGCTTTCTGTCGCGGGTGGATGATATTGCGAATGTAGATCTTCGTTCGTTTTTATGTATTCTTGGGATCTAAAAATTTTCAAAAAATGCTAGAATACAAGATCTACAATTTCAATTCTATTTTGTGAAATATTCGATTGAGAAACTTTTCATTTCATTTAACGCTGTAGCGGTGTGTTTTCATTCTCGCCATGACTGTTTTTATGTCCACAACTAGCCATTTATGAATAAAATTCACCTTACAGCCGACAAAACTTGTGCATCAATTTTTGACAGAACGGTTGAGTTTTGCCCCAGGTTCCGTCGACACGTTTCATCCCCATGATGCGTAGAATGCAATGCAAGGACAATTTTGCGGCAACTTTTTTTAACGAATCTTCACCGATCATGAGGTGTAGAATCACGCTATGGTGGTCGTGACATATAATTTTTATACACCCTGTACGTTTTCATTAGCCCGGGGTACGTTCGCACCCCTATACGCAGAGCGAAGGTTAATCTCTCCCTCGCATCGAACTTCTTCTCCGAAACTTTCAAAACAGTCGCTTATCGACTGAGAGCCTCAGAATTCCGACTCGGGACTGCAGTAAGCGAACAAAGGGGTCTCGAGACGGGTAGTTTCTGTCGCGGACAAGGGTGCATGGTCGTTGACATAATAATTCTCGCGGTCGATGCGATTAAGTAACGGGGACTGGCTAAATACGTGGGGCCGAAGTCGATTCGACGCGTTATGCACGCTCGAGCGAACGATTAAGCGTCGCCTCTCCGCTTGGTGCCTCTGCTGCGAGCCTAGCCGAGTCGCGGAGTGTTTTATTTAATGTTGAAGGTGAAACGGAAGTAATTACGGTTCCTCGAAGCGTAAAGGAAGGTCCCGTCCGGGCGCGGGACGGGCGGGTCGAGAGGGTGCGGTTACGAGGTTCAGCCCCCGAGAAACCGAGGGAGTCGAACAGCGGTACAGAGAAGGGAAACTGGTGCTTGATTGAGCAGGTGGTTAGACAACTTGACCGCGCGAACACAAACCGAAAGCATTTCGGTAATTAAAGGGTCGATTAAAATCGCATCAACCGACCTACTCCCCTCTACTTCCCGGCCCTTTCCAACGTTAATAATTAAGGAGCCGACGACGGTAGTCGTCGCGGTCGGGAAACGCAACACGCCTCGACGGCGCTCGATTTCACGCGACGATTAATCGCGTCGGCTCGAATATCACGATCCACTGAACGCTGACACGATCTTTCTCTTTTCCCGCTCTTGCCCTCCCGTCTCTCGGCGAGTCTTCCGGAATCCCGGGGAAAATGCTGGGAAAGTGCTTGCGCGAAAGAAAATGCGGCTTTGCTTCAGGACCGAGCAGACCTTTGACCGAGGTGCTCAACTCTCTTTTTTAAAGGGTAGAAATTGTTCAAGTACGAGGAACATGTCTTTCAGAAAGCTGCAGAACAATCTCGGATGAAAAATAAAAGAGATTTTCGTAGAACAGAAACAACCAAGGGAAATAAAAGTAGAGAGCTCGCTCGTTCAAACGGGCCTAAGTAGAACGCTGTCAGATTATTTTTCACGGAGTTACAGTAACTGGCATTTTTCTAGCAACGCGTAGCTACTTTCGGATTTGTCAAATTAAAAGAAAACTTTACTCGCCGCGCGTGTTTCCCTGCGCGAAAGTGTCCTTAAAGAAGGCAACTTAAGAGAGTTGAAAAAGTAGAAGCTTCGTTCTTCGCGGAGAGCCTAAGTAGATCGTGCGATCGTCTTTTTTTTGCGAAGTTACAGTAGCCCGGATTTCTTAGAATCCGTGGGTACGTTTAAATCCGTCAAATTAAACGAAATAGCAGCATTTGCTTTGGTACGCTCCTCTGCTCGTGTGCTGTTGAAAAAGTACCCGGAACGATCTATAAAAATAATCTTCACTCTCCGCAACGATCCTATCGAGACCCTCGTCCGACGATTCCCCGCGAAGTTGGACGAACCTAACCGTCGCCCCTATCCAACCGATGGAGCATTACTTCAAACATCCTAACCCATTCGAAGACCACTAAAATCAACGATGTCCCCGGGACCTAATCACCGATTTTATTACCCACGGCTGTAATCCCATATCTCTCACCTGGCAAACTGAACGAGGGTCACCGTGCACGGCCACTTGAGCGAGCGATCATCGTTAAACAGGCCGCGATCAGCGCAATTATTTATATTTGCACTGCGAGCGTGTGTGCCGAGGAAATTTGTAGGTCTATTACCGCGGATGCAATCGATGCCACGAGCTCTGGCGTGTTCGTGCGCAGATGTGTGCACATTCTCGGGAAGAGGGAAGAGCATCGTTGCTCCCTTGTTGCGTGGATCCGCGCGCAAACGTTGGATTCGCAATCACGACTGATCGGCGCCGCAGGTTTATTAACGAGCGCGTTTCACGCGGTCTTAAGGGTCGCAGAGCGGATTGAATCGACTCGCGGTCATTTGCGGCTTGCGAATTTCCCGGATCAAAGGCGGTTTTGCGTGTCCCATTGGGGGTGAGGCTTCGATTCGCGGCTATAACATCATTTGCCAAACAATCGGCCTCCCCTCCCCCGCCGCTGTTCCCTACCGTTCCACTGCCTCTTTCTCGTTGCCGGCCACCGGTGACCGGCACACACCCCGATTCCATGGGAAACAGAACGCCCGCCGGCCTCGTTAGAACCGCAATGGGTAAACGAGTTAAAAACCCCCGGCATTTTCGCTCGCGAGCAACGAAATTACGCGGTCGGTATACTGTGCGGCTTTTGCCGCTAGGTGATTCAATTTGTGCATTAGCTGCGACGCAACGCAATGGATCGTACCCTTGCAAATAAACCGGAACAAAAAGAAATTACAGCCGACGGACACGACGACACGAGCTGCCGCTCACCCGCGAGACCATCGATTCAGCGAAGTACTATTCTAGATGACTACGCTGATCGCAGAACTGGATTCATCAGGGATTGGTGGTTGTCGATTTCTTTTTAACCACCTCTCTAATTTCTTAGTACCAATGCAATTTACTTAATGAAATTTTTTACGTTTATAAGACAATAATCTTATTTTCTTCTTTTTTTATTATTATTGAGAATTTTCAAGAAGTGAAACTCAATTTCGTTGCTCTGTAATAAGATTTAATTTTTATTTTCTTATATTACAATCGTATGTACAATATTTACAACCTTACCTGTAATAAGAGAAACGACAATTAAAGTTTTCTCCCTCTATCTGTCTTTTACTTCGAATATTATTTTGTAAAAATCTGTCGCACGTGTTTATTACATAACCTTCACGAAAATAAGTTGTTAGAGAATGTTATAGAGAAATCTTCCTATTGACCGCTATCTATCGTCACGGGATGCCAACTAGATCACTCGCATATGAAGCGCGGCCTATTCAAATGAAGAAAGTATACTTTCTTTACACATTTATAATGATACATGTATACTGATAAAAGTATTTTACAATTTTTACGGAAATGTTCCAGTCGATAAAAAACGTAGCTAGTGGAAATTGTAGGTTTCTGCAGGTTAGGAACGCAACGTGCCGCATAATATGCAGATCCAGTTAAAAGGATCCACTGTTTGGATATTCCGAATAGAAATACTTTCTTAAAATGAGTTCATTGAGGGAGCCGTGCAGTGTTCGGATCGGGAGATTTTTTGGCAACGAGCTGAAGAGCCCTGAGCTCCATTTGTATAGAATCGGGGTCGTATATTGTGTAGACTTTAAATGAAAGTTTTCGTAGATTGTTAGTCTAGGCCAGGATGATCCAGAAAATTATCGAGTGCGAACGAAATAGAGCCTCGACGTTCTACTATCCCCTAAATTGCTTCTGAAATAGTTATGCTCCTTTCGTCGGTCACAATGCACTATAATATCCTGCATCATGGAATTCGTTTATAAAAAAACCGATAAAACGCTTTTTAATTAACTTCCCCGAGAATTTCTTCAAAGAAACTGAGTTTCCAAAGTGGATCGAAAACTTTCGCGGATCCTAAAAAACAGACTTGTTCGATTGAGGAATAAAGACGCAGGATCCTTTGCTGGAACGTTCCGATCCTGAGAACGGGTATTCATTAGCATCCTTTGGCAGAGCGAAGCGGGCCACTGGATAAAAACTGTAGCAAAAAATACTAAATAATTTACTACACTCTTCAAAAGAATTAAGGGATCACTTGTGCGAACCCGAAAAATTGGTCCCATTTTACGTGATCATAGTTCCGTCAAAAATTGCCGTGTCGATATCGTTAAACAATGGTTTGAAAGCCTGACTCCTCTGATCATGTTCTGATACTATGTTCTGTATCAAATTGTTGCTATGATGACGTTTTACAAAGTTATAGCGAGATGAAGACAACATTGACGGTTAACAAAAATTTTCTGCAACTTTGGAACATCACACGTTGAGCAACAAATTTTTTTTATAAATCGCGTTAATATCATTTGGAAGGGCTATCTCTTCTGTGTATATTGTGTGGTTGTTGAATATTGTGCGATGTTTTTTATTCGAGTTATCCAAGATTGAAGTAAATATGGGATTTTTAACTTTAACTGGCTCCAAAATCGATTTCTTGCAAAATCCTGAGATCGTAGACAAATTTTGAGACCAGATTTGAAATGAACGTAAAAAAATCTACGGGAAATGATATATAGCATGTCAAAAAACAATTTTTTTCCGAGCGTGTTACTGGAGAAACCACATTGTCTTGAAATTATATATGTTTCACGAATTTTCTCAACGTTGAAAAACGTTCGTCCCATAATCTCCGTATTTTTCCCATATTCTGCAAAGTTTCAGCTTTAATTTTTAAAAAATTGCATCGCTCTACCTCATTTCTATCGAATGTTCTTTGATTTTGAATCGAGTTTGGTCCTTTTCCGCCGTGGGCCGGCGCGGCGCGGCGCACAGTGGTCTAAAACGCGAAATTTAGTGACATTTTGGTGTAACTTCTAAGCTATTAAAGATATCGACGTGAAATTTTGGGTGTAGAATATTAACATGTAATCTTTTTTAATAATGTGTAATGTGGTATACTTTTCGTTTACTTAATAGCTTTTTTTACTATTTTTGAAACTTATTTACAAATTTAACAACTTTTAGCAAATATTTTTGAAGCGGAATACATTCAGCTTAGTCAATATATTATTCTTCTAAATTTTTGAGAAATCGCTATTTGAATAAAATTTGTTTCTGGATTTTCCAAGGCCTCCGGAGAAAATTTATCTGATCCTTATAAATTCACAATCTATGGTACCTGTATAAAGCACAAAGTGAAATGTCAAGAATAATAAATTCAGATTTGTACGGAACGCCTCCATTCTTAATGAATAACAAATACCTGAATAATAAAGGAAGAAATGTTGAACACGGAAAGAAGTTAACGTAATAAATGTCCAACTATTTATGTACTTACCAAATATTAGTAAAACGATATGTTTTATCACGAACGAGATATAACAAACACAAAATATATAACAAATACAAAATATAAATTACTGTTACAATGTATGGCTCGTGCTGAGTTAAAGTATGGTGCGGTGAGTGTGTGATGATGAACGAAGTGACAACAATATAAGTTTGGAGTAGGCGTGAAATTGACGATCGGGCAAACGAATTCATCGATGGCATTTTTTTCCGAATATTGGTGGGGGAAACGGTCGTATAAGATGATTATTTAAAACGTGTACAACGTTCGGAGAATTATACTTAATTCTCCTTGTATATTAATATAAACTGTACTAAACGATGGTAATACTGAAGTAATGCATAAAGTATACTGAGGTGCGCACTAAATATAAACTGCACAAAACAAAATTTAAATAAAAAGGAAAAAACATGGAATATAACGCTCAAAAAATTTTAGCATAGCATAAAGATTTGAAGTGTTCAGAGTCTAAAGTGTTTCTTAGTCGTCACGGAGTCCCGACAATGGATGCGAGAACCAATACGCACAGCCGCACGGACGGCTTTAAACAATAATAACTTTTGATATAGGACGAGCTAGGAAATGATTCTTGCATGATTACATAGAGGAAAGTATGTTGAAAATATTCCATTTTGTCAAATTCTATGACCTCTTATGACTCAAAAGATATTCCTTGCGAAGTCTTGATAATTTTGAAAATTTTCTTCATTACATTTAGCGTAACATTTTTAATGCATTACAAATACTAATTTTCAATTGACAAATGGCAATTTACAGCTTAAAGATAAACCTTTCATTTAAAAAGAAATTGGAAGGAAAATATTAAAAACGATCGTCAGGGCATCTTAAAGAAGAAAAGCAATTTTTTCCTTGAGAAAAGCTATTTTCAAAACTTCCAACTTTAACTGTTTGTTACAGTAATGGTTTTTATTAAATTTTATTAATATTTTCATTTTCGAGGTTGATGGATGTTTAGAAAGCAATAAACACTCAACAGATATCTATATAATACAGTTGGTTTTTGGGCAAAATGTCACTAAATTTCGCGTCTTAGACCACTGTGCGGCGGTAGCGTATTCAGAGATGCCAGGCAGCCGCTGTACGTGGCGCGCTAATTTCTACGAAGCACTAACTTCAAACATAGCTGTCATAGGTAAAAAATTGTCGCACCGAGTTCATGGGTACTCAATCGAATTGGCAGAAACTCTGCTTCAATCTGACGTTCGGATCATGGTATTACGATCATTTCTCGCCGAGATATAGCGAGTTAAAGGAAAAATGGAAATGGAAAAGTGGAAATTTTTTAAGCATATTTTCAGAAACACCTGATATATCGAAATGCTAATGAAATTGAAAATACAAAAGGAGTGCCTTCAAGAGAAAGAAACGCTCTTTCTATTGCTTTTTTGCACAAGATTCTACGATAATTTTTTCGCTTTCTGGAGCCAGTTAAAGTAAAAAGCCCATATTTTCTTCAATGTAGAATAACACGAATAAAAAAAATCGCACAATATTCAACAACCACACAATTTACACAGAGAAGATGTCCCTTCCAAATGATAGTAGCGCAATTTATTAAAAAAATTTGTTGCTGCCCGTGTGATGTTCCAAAGTGGCACAAACTTTTTGTTAACCGTCAATGTTGTCTTCATCTCGCTATAACTTTGTAAACAATTACATAGCAGCAATTTGAAACAGAACATCTTAAAGTAGAGGTTTCAGGCTTTCAAACCATTGTCTAACGATATCGATACGGCAATTTTTGACGGAACTATGATCACATAAAGTGAGACCAATTTTTCGGGTTCGCAGAAATGATTCCTTAATTCTTTTGAAGAGAAGTCCTTTGAGGAGAGTCCCTTAATTCGCATTGAATTAAATGTAAAAATTGTCTACACAAAAGCTGAAGAAACGTAGACGCCGCGTTGCAATATTTGTCGTAGTATATCGAACAAAAAAGCCAATGGGCAAATGTTTGCAAAAAATGTTCACGAAAAATTAGAGTTCTCTGTTCGGACGACGATCGACGGACAATAATTCTGGGAGCGTTCCGCGCGTTTAAATAAAATTGGCGGGCGAAATTGGAAATCGGTGTCAACCTGTGGCTCGGCGTGTTCCTCCCTCCGCCCCTGCGCAGGGTTCGAACAATTTCGTCGAACAAATAATCCGCCGCCGAAAAATCAATTTCGCGAGCCGTCGCCGTATCGGTTAATGCGCGCGGATCACGTGAAATCTAATTAATTATCGCGTGACGCGCGCCGTCCGTCCGCAATCATCGTTTCTCCTCCGGCGTTTCCGCGCGCAATGCGTGCAATTATGCCGACTGGAACGGACGCCGTCACAAAACGCCAGAAAATGCGAGCGCGTCCCCGCAGAACTGCAAATTAACCAGCCTCTGCGAAATTCTTTCTGATCCGATACCACCCCCTCATCGTTCACCCTCGGTCACGATACTTCCATCGATTACGCCGCTCTTCGCGGACAAATAAATTACAGAGATCCTCAACATTTCCATATGAACTATTTCTTGTTTCTCTTTCCCGAAAGACGAAATGAATGAACGAAGTACGAGAACCTGCGAGCAAATATACGAAGCCAAGGTCGCCCGGGAATATTTCAAATTTCGAGTCGCTCCGCAGCATGGAATGAGCACGTTAGAGGTGCAAACTTCCTGCAAATAAACAGCAGAGTTAAGCATCTTGGGTCTACAGGTCTGTTTAACTAACTTCCGCTAGCCGGCAACCGTGGATCGTTTGAATGCGCGTTTAATAAATGTCGCCTGGTTTCGAGCTTACATGCTAATAAAAACGTGTAAACGCACGATTTCATTTCGGAGCGCGTACGACACCGGGAGCAGCGCAGATTATCTTCCGAAAAATGTTTTCCTCTCCGTCGAATTCGAGGCAGATGTAATTAGAAAGCAACGTCGCAGCATTTATCGTTTCGAAATAACACGTATACGAAAACATTCCGCGCGCATAATTCAAAGCAGCGCGTCGCTCCCGGCGTAGTTCGTAACGATAAGCAGCGATTACGTGTAAATTATGAACGGAACGACTCCGAGTAACGTTAAAGGTGCTGTAATCGTGCTGATAATTTCACTAGAAGCGAGCTGGCAAAGCAGCCGGCGATTTACATTCTCTTGTAACTCCATCGATCTCGAGACGTATCGTGGACCTAACGCGACACGTTCACGCGAAATCCTTGTTCATCTCGCTCGGATACGGAGGAACATAATTCAGAAAATTCGCGGCGCACGCTCGGCGTACGCTGTTCCTCCGGTATCGTAAATATAGTCGCATGATTTTCATTTAAAAAGTTTCAACAGCCGAAGTTACTTGTAATCGTTGAGCTACAAGAACTTAGATTTTTTTAATAGCTGTGTAAAACATTCTGCCTTGTACGACTGCATGAAGGATTACGTGTAATTTGTGCAAGAAAAATGAGATTGCGAAAATTGTCGAGTAGAGCTTTGAATTATATTGGGACGCCGCGTCTGACCATGGCGGACTGATTCTACTTATGGTAGATACAGTAAGGAGCATAACTGATTCAACACACTTTAAATCAGAATAACTTTTTTATGAATTGACCAAACGACTTCAATTTCTCTGTAAGGCTAGAAGAATTAGTTTAGTAAATGACGTCTAAAAAATATTTTGGAAAATTGCATTTGATCGGAATTGTGAAAAACAATAGTAAAAATTGATTTTTACTACTTTTTTAGCTGGGCGAATAACGAAGATTTAAAAGATGTGTTTGGTCAACTCGTATAAATTATATACGCTCTGAAAATTTCATTAAAATTGGTTTATTTGGTTTACGAGCTATAAACGATCAAAAGTGGTAAAAATTGCCATTTTTTAAAGATTTCCGGCCTTTTTACCACTTTTGATCGTTTATAACTCGTGAACCAATTAACTAATTTCAATGAAATTTTCAAACATCTTTCAAATTTTCGATATTGGCCCAGCTAAAAAAGTAGTCAAAATCAATTTTTACTATTTTTTTTCGCAATTCCGACCAAATGCATTTTTTCAAAATATTTTTTAGACGTCATTTACTAAACTAATTCTTCTAGCCTTACAGAGAAATTGAAGTCGTTTGGTCCATTCATAAAAAAGTTATTCTGATTTAAAGTGTCCGTATTTGAGAGAGTACAAATTTACAACCGAAAAATGGAAGGACAAAGTTTGCAACAAGTAGCAATAGAGTTTGGAATATCCAAAGAAGGTGTCCGAAAAATATGCCAGAAACTAAAAAGCACAGGTAAACCTGAAAATTCGATAAGAACTGGTAGGAAAAGGCACTCATCCGCTCGTCAAGATCGACAAATACTCAGAGAAGTAAAAAAAAATCCGTTTATCATCTTTAAAACAAATAAAAGAAAATCTGTCATTGCCAATATCAATTACGCAATTAAGTCACGCAATAACGAGCATAATTTACATGGACGGATATCTCGAAAGAGACCGTACATTTCTAGTGTAAATGCTGAAAAACGTTTGAAATTTGCCAGAGAATTGTACAAGAAACCCATTTCTTTTGGAAATCCAGAATATGGAGTGATAAATCCAAATTCGAATTGAATTCGGATAAGAGGAGGAAGTGTGTTTGGATAAAAGAAGGGCAGGTGTTTAAACCGAGCATAATGATATGGAGTTATTTCAACGACAACAGTTGGAAATTTGACAATAATTGATAGAAGACTTACTGCTGTAATATACATAGAATTAGTAAGGGAGAATTGATTTAAATCTATTAAAAAATTCAGAGTCGAGAAAGCCTATATTTTTCAACATGATAACGACCCAAAACATACGGCAAAAATAGTTAAGGAATTTCTAGCAGAAAATAATATTTCTGTTCTCTCATGGCCACCTCAGAGCCCAGATTTAAATCCCACAGAACATGTATGGGATGAATTAGACCGCCAAATTCAAAAAAAATGAGCGATATAAAAATATGTAAAATCTCAGTTCACCGCAGCTTTAAAAAACAAGTGGAGTGAGATTACGGCTGAAACATTAGAAAAATTAATACAGAGTAATCGCTTATTAGAAGTAATAAAAGCGAAGGGTTATCAAACCTCGTATTAATTACTTCAGTGTTTATTATTCTTATATAGTTAAACATAATATTATTAACATTATATTTGGCGTCAACTTAATTTCCGACATCAGAAAAAATATAAAAAAAGTCTAATGTATTATTGTTTTGATATAAAATAAAATTACTGTTTTTGTTGAATTTATGATGACTAAACAAATATACTTCTGTTACAAATTCGTATGTCATTTACTTTTATTACACGCTTTTATCTCCAATTTTCTAAAAATATAAGTGTCAAATAGCAACGCGAGTGTAAGAGTCAATGTCGCCAGATCGAGGAAATCGAGGGGCATACAGTTTACCCCCTCTCTGATAACCAGATTAATACGTGACCAGTCTACGGTCTTAGAGGGGGGTGTCAGAGTATGCTCATTAGGGAGGGCCTTATTTTTCGACTATCGAATTTTTTGTGGGACAATCCCTAGAATGGTGCCACTTGAAAATTTTTTAGAAAAAAGTTGTACTGTTTAATAAATTAAATATAATGCAAAAGAAAAAGAAATTTTTTAACTGTCAATTTTTGAGATTTCAAGATCACGAATTGTTTTTAAAATCAATATTACATTTTGTTTCTAAATTGTTATAGTGCGTAAAAAGACATTGAAAGATATATAAACATATATGCTGACCGCAGTCAGCTAGAGACTGCAGTGGAGAAAAGCGAGTTACAAAATTAAAAAATTTTCAAAGTCGATTTGGCACAATTTCCCGTTATTCGATCAATTTAAAATTTTGCACAGATTATTTTTTCGTCCAGTGGCACCATTCTAGGGGTTGTACCACAAAAAGGTCCACCTTAATGCTCATGCAGCTGGAATGGGATAGTGGAAGGGGAAAAGGAGGAGAGGAAAAATCGACCAGTTCTGATCGATTCTGGCGACACTGATATGAATACAGTACTACCGTAATTGTTGGTTCTATTTTCTAGGAGATTATGATGAGGATTTAATTATTTTTTTGAATGGTGAAACAGTCGGCAGTGATCAGATTTTGAACGAGATTTCATATATGCAAAACCTTCAATTCCAATTATTTGTATACACGGAATTAAACGTGCGACAGAAACAAATTTCATCTCCCAGCGGGATAAATCATTTTTCCATGAATTTATATCGACCAATTAGTTCAACAGGAAAATCAGGACCGATAACACCGCTCTACATACGATCGCGTATTTTTTCGAAAATTAAATTACACGAAAGCATACGCTAGAAAGGAAATAAAGCTGTTTCTTCCCGAGATGTGTACATAGTGTAACCACCATGCTGCAGTTAATGAAGAACGAGCAACAAAGCAGCACGTAACGTATCATCAACTCGACGTCAACCTCGTGTGCTTTTGGAATTACTAAGTGTCGGCTCGAGACACCGACAAAGAATCGCGTGTAACCAACAGTTCACGCGATGCCGGCGATTCCGTGTAATATGTTCAAGGAGGAGAAGAGGATTTATGTTCAACGAGCGGTCGGGTATCCCCTACCAATTTCCTGGGTGTAGACTACCGGACCTACGCCAACCCCAGACGTCTTCATTCCTCCGCGATATACATTTTCACGTAATTAGTTCTTCCCACTGTCGTGCGCGACGGTAACATTTCATTATTCCTTGAAGAAGCTATACAACAAATACAACGCATGTGGGATCTAAGAAAAATTTCAATCGAGACCACAAAGGACCTCTGCACCTTCGATCTAAGATCCACCTACATTCTAGATCAGTGTGCAGCCCGAAAAGGGAGTAGTCCCACGGTATCCGGGCAAATTCGGAATCGTCGAAGAAAGAGTGGATTCGGTTCACTCACCTATTTCCTGGTTGGTGATCCTGGCTCTGCACCTGGATACAGCAAGGACGAGGATCAGCGACAGGATCGCGCGAACCGAGGCAGACAGCTCATCCCGCGACATCTCGACGGCCGGATGTCACGTCACGTCACGTCACGTCACTGGTAGTCACGTCAGCGAATAGTCCTGACGCAAGATCGTAGGGTTCCTTAGGGTGTCCTTTTCTGTTTCGGCGAGGGTGGCTGGGACCCTCTTTCTGCCGGAGCTCTTCTTTCTCCAGCGCAGACAGAGAAAAGTGGAGTAGTCTTTCCTCTTCTAGCAGGCTCAGGGCTTCTGATGCTCTCCTCCGGCTCTTTTCACCGAGCTAACTCGCGCCGGCACGCTTCCTCTTTCTCTCTTCCTCTCTCTTCCTCTCTTTCGCACCGCCTGGTCCGTTCTCGCTCTCACGAAACCACTTTCTGCGACTCGAACTCTCATCTGTCGATTGCCGGGGCTTTTCGCTCTCCCTCTAGCTAGGTGCCAACCTGTCAACGGTCGTCGACGCTCCCTCCTCTGTCTCTCTCTGCTCCGTGGTTCCTCTTCTGCTTGCTCCTTCTCGTTCCAAGGCCCGGGGCTCCAACAACCCCCTGGGTTTCTCGCGCGAGCCGCAGGGAAGCAACCCTTCGCTTGTTTTCTCGTGCTCCTTCACGCCGCACCACCTTCGAACAGAAAATCGGCTCGGTCAGAGGACTGTGCACTCTGAATGCCACCCGGGCAGCTTTTTTCGGGACCTTGGGGAAAATATCAAGTAGCCTCTCGTCGATTCTCAAATTCGACAATTTAGAAAGATTGAGGATCGTATTAGACCTTGAAGATAAATTGATGTAACACCTTATCACTCCTCAAAAGAATTAAGGAATCATTTCTGCGAACCCGAAAAATTGGTCCCACTTTACGGGATCATAACTCCGAAAAAAATTCGATATCGTTAAACAATGGTTTCAAAGCCTGATATCTCTAGTTTCAGATGCTCTGTTTCAAATTGTTGCTATGGTGGTTTTTTACAAAGTTATAGAGAGATGAAAACAACATTGACGGTTAACAAAAATTTTGTGCAACGTTGGAATCATCACACGAGGAGCAACAAATTTTTTTGATACATCGCGTTAATATCATTTGGAAAGGCTATCTTTCCTATGTACATTGTGTGGTTGTTGAATATTGTGCGATTTTTTTATTCGAGTTATTCAACATTGAAGTAAATATGGGGTTTTCAACTTTAACTAGCTCCAGAAAGCGAAAAAATTATCGTTTTTTTTTAACATGCTTTATATATCATTTCCCGTAGACTTTTTCACGCTGATTTCAAATCTGGTTATCGAAGTGGATTATCAAATTTGTTCAACAAAAAAATGATTACATTAGTTTTGTTCACAAAAATCGATTTCTTGCAAAATCCTGAGGTCAAAACCACATTTTCATAAATTCTGCATGTTTAACGAATTTTCTCAACGTTAAAAAACGTTCGTACCATAATCTCCCTATTTCTCCCATATTTTGCAAAGTTTCAGCTTTAATTTTTAAAAAATTTCATCGCCCTACCCCATTTCTATCGAAAGTTCTTTGATTTCGAATCGAGTTTGGTCCAAATTTTCCACTGGGGGCCGGCGCGGTGGTGCGTATTCAGAGATGTCAGGTAGCCGCTGTACGTGGCGCTCTAATTTCTGCGAAGCACTAACTTCAAACATAACTGTCATAGGTAAAAAATTGTCGCAGCGAGTTCATGGGGTACTCACTCGAATCGGCAGAATCTCTGCTTCAATCTGACGTTCGGGTCATGGCATTACAATCATTTCTCGCCGAGATATAACGCGTTAAAGAAAAAACGGAAATTGTGAATTTTTTAAGCATACTTTCAGAAACACCTGGTATATCGAAATGTTAATAAAATTGAAAAAACAAAAGGAGTGCCTTGAAGAGAAAGAAACGCTCCTTCAATTGCTTTTTTGTACAAAATTCTACGATAATTTTTTCGCTTTCTGGAGCCAGTTAAATTTAAAAAGCCCATATTTACTTCATTGTTGAATAACTCGAATAAAAAAAATCGCACAATATTCAGCAACCACACAATTTACACAGAGAAGATGTCCCTTCCAAATGATAGTAGCGCAATTTATTAAAAAAATTTGTTGCTGCCCGTGTGATGTTCCAAAGTGGCACAAACTTTTTGTTAACCGTCAATGTTGTCTTCATCTCGCTATAACTTTGTAAAAAACCAACATAGCAACAATTTGATACAGATCATCTGAAACTAGAGGTTTCAGGCTTTCAAACAATTGTTTAACGATATCGATACGGCAATTTTTGATCACGTAAAGTGGGACCAATTTTTCGGGTTCGCACAAGTGATCCCGATCCCTTAATTCTTTTGCGGAGTGTAATACAATACATTGTAGTGATCGATTAGATACTGACATATTTAACATACGTAACATTCTTTCCACGCGGGAAGAGCGGGAACGCAAGATTCAAAAATTGCCAGACAGCTTCACGAATCCCGGGGTAGCGCATAAAATAGAAAATCGGTATTCTCGATATACAAAGGCACCCTTGTACATCGAGAGCCCGTTATCGCGAACATGTTGCGATCCGCATCGCGTTCTTCTGCGGAATATGTAGGCGGCGTGGCACCGTCTGCGAGCGTTAACACATGAATTTCAGTCGATTGCGCCCACCATTCATGTTTCCCACTCTCTGTGGTCTTTCGTCGTCGTCGTCATGTCGTTTCGCGCCCATCCCCCTGCTACGCTCTCGTTCCAACCCCCGACGGGCCCAAACACGCGCTCTCCTCTCTCTCTCTCTCTCTCTCTCTCTCTCTCTCTCTGTCTCTTGTTCTCTCCTTCTCTCTTGTGCCCTATTCTGCTGAATCCCGTTGCTCTCGCACGCGATGCCTCGTATTCACTCCCAACACCGGTTCCCCACGCCCATTGCTGCCACTGGAAACTCTCTGGAAAGCTCGAAACCACCCCCTCGAGCCCCTCAGACCTCTAAAATCCCCCGAACCCTGGATCGTGCCCTGCCGACGTTATGCGTTCGTTGTAATCGCGTGCCCGGTTTTTCTGTCCACTCTTCGCGCGCCGAGTTTTTTCGAAAGCGACGTTTCTATTTTTCTTTTTTCAGCTTTTTTTAGACCAGAGATTGCTATGTTTCGGGGCGAGAAACTTGGCGCTCGACGAGGACTTCTGTGCCGGGTGTTCCCGAATAATTCTGTAACGCTACTTCTGAAGATTGAAGTTTGCACGCGGCGAATGCATTTACACTCGGAATGATCTCGACAGCGTCGTCTGCCAGGTCGCAGCTGATCAACGAAACAGATAAAACAATGACGCCGTCGTCACGAACAGGAATCCCGAACAAAATGCCGGGGATTCTTCAGGGGGTGATCCGCCGTATCCGGAATCTCCGTAGGAGACGGCATAATGCTGGGAATGTAATCGACCAGGTAACCCGAGATTTCCATGTAAATGCAACGGGGGTGCACTTGCGTGCAGCAATTCCGTACCGGTCAGCTCCCAGCTCCCGAGGATCGTGGGGGCCTAACGATCCTCTCTTTGCCGATCGCTATACCAACCATAAACGCGACCCGGTCGCAATAAGAGCACCGCTCGACAATGGAGAAAGGTTCGCGGATGATGGGGAGAGAAGTTTGGCGGGCCGATCGCGAGCAGATATGCACTTTATGCACTCGAAATGCAACGTCAGTAGTCTTTCATCCGTGGCAGGAAAAGCCCCGAGCCATCGTAAGCAGAACCCCTTTCGGAGGCGCTTTATGAATATTCTTGGAATTTTAATGCGCTTTTTGACGATCCGCATTCACGCGGATCCTGGAGGGACGCCTCCCCGGCGTCGTTTCATGGACGCCGGGCGTCGGTACGCTCCTTGGCACGCTACCACGCACGCAGGACGTGCCTCAAATTCGCCGGCACGTTCGCCGAATACAGATTAAAACGAATACAAATGACTGCCAGAACCAACGCCCGCACCAAACCTCGATTCCTGAAACCCTCAACGAATTGTCCACCCAAGCACACGCGATTGCGTTTATGGAATATCTCGCGGAGGGCGGGTGAAAGTTCATTTGTATCAAAAAGTTGTTTAGCTTGTACTGTGGAGGTGGACGATTTTAATTATTGCGTGTGGTATAGGAAAGATAGAGACAGGGATAAAAGACGGGAATTCAGATTGTCGCATTCCGACGCAGATGGCAGCAGACAGCGTTATACCTAGCATCATGATTCCCTTGACAACCGATGCAGGGTTGAAGCAGCTCGATTTAGTCGCGAGGAAAGTTTGGACAGCGAGGAATTACTTCGCAAATAATTCGTTACTCGACAACGCGTGTCGATTCCCGAACCGACTTCGACGGCGAAATAAATTATCGTGAGACAAGAAGCGTTTCTATCGTCGAGAAGAGGTCGATTGAAAAACCACAAATCTTCACGCAAAGGTGCAACAACGGGCGTCGATTAATAAACGCAAATAATCGTGGGAACGGGAGACCCATTTACCAATTTCACGACTGAAAAAAAGGGAAAAGTAAATCCGAAAATAACCGGTGATCTGACTGGTCCAGGTATACCTATAAGATCGCCGACAAACGAATCGGTGTCCTTCGGAAGAGAACGCGGTTCGACGAGCGTCGAAATTGTTTTCTCGGCCGCGGGGCCTCTTTCGAGAAAATGACCGGTTAACGAGTGACAAGTGTCTAATTTAGCTCCCCGGAGAGCGTGACTGCGACGGTTCTTGGTATCGTGGCGGTCAAGTCGCGTCTAGTCGGGCGAATCCACTATCGAGCTGGACAATCTACGCGAATTGACCAACGTATAAATATATACGATGCTGTTCAAAACGCGTCGCAGATAGAGAGCCAGTCAATTTAGGAGATTGTCCTCGAAACTTGCCTCTTCCTCCTTCAACTTCAATATACGAGATTCCACGAGTTTCGATTAATATCCGATACTCAAAATGAATAAGATTTCGGCGAGTGTACTTGCAACGTAATCGAAGTTTAGGTGCTTGCAGGTTCCAAGATGTGCTCGTGAGAAACTTCTCCCCCTAAGCATCCTCCCTTCGGTATAGCAAATAAATGACAGTTTCTATTTCAGAATTATGGAGATTTCAGATATGACGAGTTCGGATAATGAAGGTGCTGTTTCGCTAAGGAAATGTTCGAACGTAACCAGCGAAAGATATCCTTCGGGTTTGTTTCCTTTTTTCCTTTTAATTTACTTTACGTCGCTTTTTTTAACTGCTGTGGTTATTTCGCGACGCGACGTACAGTTTTAAAAAGGTGGGTTCCGATTTGGGTTGCCAGATCTTATATATTTGATATGAGTCTTCTATATTTGAACTTGATCTTTACGTACCTATAGGAATTTTCAAAATCTTTGTCTGAATAAAAAAGTTTAAAATGTCTCTTTTACTTGAACTCCTATATTTTGAGCCTATCTCATATACAGTAGCGGACAAAAGTTTAAGACCGCTCTAAAGAAGACAATAACTTTTTTAATATTGTACTATACGAATTGAACTTTTTTGGGAAGCTAGCGCAATTAGTTTACCAGAGGATGTGAAAAGAAATTTTTTCAAAAAATGCAATTGTTCGGAATTGTTGAAAAAATACTAGAAGTTGAATTTTTAACTTTTTTATGTGGGTCTATATTGAAAATTTAAAAAATATGTTTTGTAGATGTGCGTCAATTATACATATTCTGAAAACTTCGTCAATATCGGTCGACGTTGTAATGAGCTACAAACGTTTAAAGATGGTAAAAATTGCAGGATTTTGACTGATACGAAATTTTCAGAATATATTTGATTGACGCAGATCTACAAAACGTATTTTTTAAATTTTCAATATAGACCCACATAAAAAAGTTAAAAATTCAACTTTTAGTATTTTTTCAACAATTCCAATCAATTGCAACTTTTGAAAAAATTTCTTTTCACATCCTTTAGTAAACTCATTGCACTAGCTTCCCAAAAATGTTCAAATCGTATAGTACAATATTAAAAAAGTTATCGTCTTCTTTAGAGCGGTCTTAAACTTTTGTCCGCTACTGTATATACAGTGGGTGTACAAAGTATTCGTACACTTTTTAAAAACTAATTACATTTTTATAATTGTTCCAAACAACCTGATTCTTTATAATCAATTAGAAGCATTGGTTTACGAAATGATATACAAAAAAGATTCTCCAAAAATTATATTTTACAAGGTCAAATGCAAAAATAAAAAAGGCATTTTTTAAAACTTTTTTATTTGGGTCCTTAATGAAAATTTAAAATGTATGTTTTGTAGATCAATGTTAGTCATACACATGTTGAAAATTTCATTGAAATCGATTAACATACACACGAGCTACAAGCGGTTAAAAATGGTGAAAATCGTAGTTTTCCACGACTTTTGATCAGTTTCTGCTTAAAATCCACAGAATCGTACATCTTTCGATGCATGTCGTTTCTTCCTGCGTCAGCTGATTTCGATGAAATTTTCAGCATGTGTATAAATAACATAGATCTAGGAAAAATATATTTTAAATGTTCATTAAGGGCCCAAGTAAAAAAGTTGTAAAATGCTACTTTTAGGATTTTTGCATGCAACCTTGTAAATTGTTATTTTTGGAAAATCTTTTTGGCATATCAGTACGTAAACTAACGCCTCCAATTGATTATAAAAAATCAGGTCGTTTGGTACAATTATAAAAAAGTTATTAGTTTTTAAAAGGTGTACGAATACTTTGTACACCCAGTGTATATAATTGCAGTTTTCACTACTTCTTCTATATTTGTATAAAACATTTCTGGCAACCCTAGTTCCGAACCACCTTGTGCACCACAGTTTAAAATGGCACATAGAATATTTCCAGAAATGCCTTTTCTATTTTTTATTGGTCCTGACGCGACCGGGTTATTGAATGTTCGGCGCAGCGTGCTTGTCGTTCGTTCATTAATTGGACCCGTATTTAAAAGCGGCCAAATTATATGTATGATTCCCCGTCTTGTTTGAACAGCGACCCGCCTATTTGGACACGATCTCACTCGCCGACTGCTCCGCGGGTTTATCTCGTTACGCGTAAACGCCACGCACTATAAAACCTTCGATCGTTCCCTACGATCGCTAATTTCGTGAACTACCGACGGATTTACGCGAGGAAAAATCTATCGTCCGATGGATCTCGCAGTATCGGCGCGATTTGCGACGACAGACGGGAAAGTTCGATGTATTTTATAACGAGATTCCTTCGCTTCAGGTTTGTTTAATTTCAATTTTGCGCGACTTTCTCTCCTTTGGGAAAATTGGAATCTCCAACGCGAAATTTCTAAATGGATCCGAGATAGTATTTCATAAACGAATCGGAAACTGATCGGTTCGAATGGCGCCGCTGTGTAAAGAGATAATCGTTTTGATTTCGAAATAAATTTGATCCTGAAAGTTACTTGATCGCACTTCCACTTGCAACCATGTTAATTGCCAATTCACCGTGCAATGTTCGATGAAATGAAACCAGTTACATCGTAGTAGCACAGTATTAGACAGATCAGGACAATGGAGTATCAATATCGTCATCGTTTGAACGAGGCTGGCGTTATTCGCCTAACGCGACGCCCGGAAAACTTTAATTACGGAATTATTCGTAGCGGGGCCGGAAACACCTGCCTGAAACGAGGGGGGCTTTTCTCGATTAGGGTGTCGTTAATGGAGTAAGGCTGGCGTGGCGGCTCGCTCGCACAATAAGGTGTCGATCAATCGGAAACAATCAGCGCGAATAATAACAGCGCGCGCGCGAGTGCGAAGAGCGTGTTCCATTCAGCGGCGCCCGGCGAATTGAATAAGGGAGAGAATGGTTGTAATTCACGTCGGTCTTTCTGACGTCGCTTCCGCTTTTCTGTCGCGCTTATTCATTTTTACAGCAGTTGCGTCCGATACCCGGGCGCAAAGATGTTCACGACCCAGTTTAAAAGAGTCGAGCGACGTCTCGATGTAATTATGATTTAGTCTCTTTCCGTTCCCATCCCCTCTTTCTTTCGACACAAGTTTTCCTTCATCGCTTTCGTCCCCCCACCGAACCTCTCATTTTTCTACCTTTGTTTTTCTCTCGCGGTTCTCCTTTTTTTCTTCTCGCGCTTTCGTCAACGAGAGACACACCGAGAATGGGAAAATGCCTCGCGTCGAGCACGACCAACCCGACGTGGAACCTCGTTGTTGCTCGCATACGACACCGGAGCGCGTTGTATCGTTTATTATTCCGATGGTATTCTTTCGGTACATTATTATAAAAATGTGATTCGCGAGTTCTGAAGTTCGCTTATTTTAATATTCCTGTTCCTCCGGGGAGCTGCATCGCGCTTTTCTTCCGAAAGGGAGAGAAAGAGAGAGACACCGAGGTCATCCACCTTGCACCAGCAGCGATGCGACACGCGCGATGCGCGTTTTTTTCCGCGAAAACTCCGGCGAACATCGGGAAAATGATCCGACCGAACGAACAACGTTTTCGTGAAATGCGGTCCCCGAATACCGTGGATTTTTTCGAGCGAATGCTCCTTAAATTGTCCGAGCTATTTCGGATTTTTGAAGACTGGAACGTTTTCGTTGGATTATGAAGCTGGTGGAAAATTAGGTGGAATATTAATGCAATATGATAATGTGCCTCTAAAATTTTTCACCAAGCCTGAACATCCACAGCGAAATTAATCTCAAATTAATTTCTCATAGAAAAATGTATTCCATCTTTTAACAACTTCGGCGTACCACATCCAATTGCCGAAAATAATAAGCACGATTACCAATACGCACTGTTTCGCTTGATTTGTATATTCACGTTCGTCGCGCGTCCATAAATAATTGATCGCCTGTATTGGTGAACGTTGAATAAATTCGAATCGATCGTATAAAATAAATTACGCCGATAATGAAATAAACAAACGTTTATTCATTCCCCTGTCGCATCGAAAATATAAATCGAGTGGCTTTCAGATCTTCCGCGTCTCTTCTGTTCGAGTGTTTATTCCGTTTAAACGTGACTGTTCATAATTTATGTTTCTCTGCATTGCGAATAATCATTTCAATTGTTTACGATGGGGACAAGCTGTTTCGTCTCTTATCTCATTAGAACAATTCGCGTTCGACTGGAGAGATTGGCCGTGATCATTGGAATTTACGATTAATGAGAAGAACTATTTCGGTCTTGCTGTTTGGGTTACGAAGCTAGTAAAGTCAAGAACACTGGGAGTCTGAATATGTACGTTGAGCTTTAACAGCATTCACGGCCAAGTTGTGCTGAATGGTTAGACTGAAACTATTAGTACCATCTGGGTAACAAAATCAGTTGGTACGTCTGGTGTTGCCATTGAGATATGCGTGAGCATGAAAGGTGGAGCCATTAAGGTCCAATGCGAGCCTTTTGAATGTTAACCGCTGCGGATGGCAACCTGGTTCGCGAATATTCTTCGCTTTTCACCATTTAATAAATTAAAACTTTCCAAAAGCAGCAAAATAAAATATTTTTATCAGACTCTCTATATTAAAATGATGATGGTAGATTTATGTACTCTACAGCATACCCTAAGACTATCAATCAGAGATTATTATATATTGCCAGAGAGATTATCTTGCAAACAAAAGGGTTTAGTAATGTATTCCTATTTTTCTCCAGTCGAGGATTCGTGAAACCACCGAAACAGGATAAGCGAGTTTCATGGAAAAGGATCCTCCGACTGTGCCAGTAGCATTGTTCATATCAGTATTCAGCATTTCACTCCGCGCAATATCCTGTCGCTGACAATAGCGCGGTGCATACGCATTTTCTTGAATTAGCGTGCGCCGCGAGATCAAATGCACAGAATGATTCACCCGGCTTGATGACTTCAAATTACTCGTACCCCATTCTCTGCTCGAGAGTCCTCCAAACAGGAGTTTATCGATTTCAATTGTCTTCGCAAAAAAACTGTATGATAAAAATGTAACCGATGAATCTACGTTTATGTAATAAGTGTTACGGGATGTAGATATGAAACTGCACCATGAAAATTTACGCACACGATCCCGGAGGATCCTATTCATATCGGAGCTAGTCACCTGTCCAATCCCTAAGCCAGTCCGAGCCAAATGACAATAGCAGAACAAGCATTATCCGCATGATAAAGCCATTGGCAGCGTCAGATGCGGTCATCGATACCTATTCGCCTAATCTCGTTGCATCACAGGTAGGATCGAAGATTCCACACGCTGTGATCATCTAGCCTAAGGACCCACTGACGTCCCTGGCACACCTAGCTGCCACTTACTGACATACTCGACTCTATGCGACCCCGTACACTATGCTCGAATCTATTATACCGTTTTCGGCTCCTCTGCGACACGGCTGATCACGTCTACTCGTCGCTAAACTGCGGATTTGACGCTTTCATGATAAAAATTAGTAGGTGGATCACAAAACAAAAGAATCGCAAAATTAAAATAGAAATTATTCAGCGAAGAAACCAATTTCGATGCGACTCCCTTTTCTTGTAATTGATGCAGACAACGGCTGTTTAGCATAAAGATTCGCAGTCTATTCATCGCGCGCACAGCATTTCCACTCGTCGAAGCAGCCAACTCCACAACTAAAGCGACAGCATAACTTAGCGGATTGTTCCATCCGCGCTTTCTGCTCAACGGAGCTTCTAACTACCCCCGGTCTCGTCATCGATACCCGTCCAAGTCGGGGCACGTCCTCTCGCAAAGCAAACGGATCCGCTGGTATCCGAAGCGGACCTGCGACCCGACCCAGCCATTAAATTCTGTCGCCGTGGAAAGAGAAAGTCACCTTATCGATCCCCGCAACGATATGATGAATCTACCACCTCGCGCCTCCCTCTCTCTCTCTCTCTCTCTCTCTCTTTCAACCGAAAGAATGTAACACCCTAAAACCACCCTCTCGTCAACGTAAAAACCGACGGCCCGGCAGGTCTAGCAAAGATTAACGATACCCGAGATGAAAGCCGTTATTGCGATCATCGGACTAAAACCAAATGAAATGCGAAACGTAACAAGAGCAATAAAGCAAGTCCACATGATCCGAACCACTTGCACCATTCAAGGTTCTCGACATTCCCCCGATCGTCATAGGAATCGCGTGACGATCAACTCGCGACAGACCCAACGCATTATCTCGTCGTAAAAACCTGGTCGCTTTTCCTGCGTTTACCTAGTAAGAAGTCCAATCAGTCAGGAAGGGATCATCTAGCAGAGGGTTCTCCAGGTAAACAAAACGCTCACCTGTTCTCCCTCAGGCCCAAGTCCCCAGGTCGACGATCCCCTCGAGTTATCGGAGCAGGTCTCCTCAAGGTTCTGCAGAGGGCGGCGACGGTATCCGTGGGTATCACGGGGTGTTCTCCGGGCCAATTAGCGGGCCGTTAATCACAGCGTAGCACCCCGGGCGGATAGTCACCCGCCTATACTCACTGGGATCACACTGCGGTTGTAACCCGGGTGTCACCGATCCCGATTCGTCCGATTCGGCTTAGGCACGATTTAGCACACACGCGACCACACAGCAGACACACGCGCGATCATTCGCCCGGGCGGGGGCGAGACCGTGTAGCCGGTTAGAGGGTGGGTTCCTCCAACTTGTTGAGAAGTCCTGACGAACGGTTCCGCGTGTTCCGCATAGTCCGTCGACAGACGGGGATGAGAGACGAGAGACGAGACGTCAAGCACCCTGGCCAGGCGCTATTGTCCGTCGACCCTCGCCACGCGAGCAATCCATTATCCACTGGGCAGAAGGGGACGGCACCTAGGCGACGGGACACCTCGAGGAACCGAGAATCTTCCCTCTCCTGTCAACCAAACCGAACTTGCCCCCCGAGAGCCAGGGGTTGCAAAGATGGAGCAAAGGCGTTGCTATTTCGGAACCAGATACTCGAGCTTCTCAGTTGAACGTACCCCCGTTTGATAAGGGGTGAAAAGATGTTGGGGCAATGCCCTGACTTCGACGAGTCCGACAGGTGTTGCTGGCTTGAAACTAGGTCTTCGAGCCTTTCCGATCGACTGGATCAAACCTACCCCAGTCACCAGGGGGTTCGAAGATGTTGATCGACAAGACCGACAGGTGTTGCTGTTTAGGAACCAGACGAATCAAGCTTACCCCCTTCACCAGGGGGTGCAGAGCTCTGCTGAAAGACGTTGCCCAGATTTGGAAAGTCCGACTAATGTTGCTAGTTTATATAAAAAAAAGGTAACTTGAAAATAAAACGATGCTGAAGACGATGAATAGAAGTATACGAAGAGGACGTCGAAGACGCGGAGCACTGCACGCGGCGGAGAACTCTCTTAGGACGAAGCGTATTCGCGCGGGCCGGACTTCCCACAGTCGCAGATCGTGCAGGAGCGTGTGTCGCGCGCGCGCGCCGCTCAGCTTCCTACGGGAGGCAGGACAGGAAGCCAGAGGTCGTGTCCCAAGGACTGCACGGTAATCACTGAGAGCCTCGTTCCGCGAGACACGAGGCGCGCGCCGCTCTCCCGATGGAGCACGCCCGGAGAACGCCGAGGATGCACGAGCGGCCACGAGCCAGCCGCGAGAGCGCAGCTCGTCAGAGAGCCCGAGCCCGAGAGCTGTATTCGAGAGACCGATGGGCCACCGGCCAGACCGACCGCCTCCAGCCACGAGATTTCCTTGTCGCGGCTTTCGAGGATGCATGTACTCGTACTCTCTCCACCGGCGCGGCGTGCAGCCGCCGACGCAGCGCCGCGCCGTGCGGTGCATCCGATGCATCGGGTGCATTCTGATCTATCGGCGATGCGCTCTCTTCGACGCCTACTACGCGAGACCAGGAAATCATGCGACCCGGTGATCCGAACCCCCTTCGATGCGAGCGGTTCGATTTTTGGGGGTTGGAGGTTTCTAGAGGATTTCTGACGAGTTTCGATGAGGCACCTTTGTTGTGGATGAATTTAGTCTGGTATGATTAGAATGCGGATCTTTATGCGAAATGAAAATTAGTGCTTCTAATATGAGCAATATTTCTAATTTATGATTAAGAAATTCTGACTTGAAACTTCTGTTGTGTCTTCCCCGTAGATATATTTCCCAGGTTTTTTAAAAGACTGTAGTTTTATGCGTCAATGTCGAGACAGTTTGGAATTTAAACTGTAAGGATTCTCACGGACTGGTCCAACAGAAAATTATCAATAGCAGAGATAAGTAATGGAAAGTTATTTTTATTAAAATGTAGATCGAACAATATAATTCCGAACTTCATTAGAAATAGTATCGCCAACAAATTCAACGCTTTTACCACTTCTACTTTCACGTATAACAAATTGACAAATTTACAGAATAGATACATGAAAAAATTATTAAACATTACCATCAAAGATACACATTTCTTACGAGCTTCACTGCTCAATAGAATCCCTGAATTAAATGATGAAATCCTTTTCATACTTCCTCAAAATTTCTCTGAAAGGATTTTCACTTTAGAAAATAGAAAATTTTACAAACTGTTCAAAGAATATAACAAAAAAAGGTAGAAATAAATCCAAGAGATTAGTAGAAACAAGCAACATCACATTTAGCAACGATAATGACAATCTTTTGGATGTAAATAATAATTACTGACTAAAAAACCTTACGAACATAGAGATTCCAAAGTGTATTGAAAAAGTTTTGAAATTAGGACCCAAGCATGCACTTGACGTTCCTAATAAGAAATGTATCACTTCATCTAAATTCATTACATCAATAGAAGTAGGTTTAACCAAGGTTACCGACTGCGATAATATACAAACTTCAACCAGAATGAAATTGATTAACAAAATTATGAATTACATTGCACATACATCGAAGTCAAATAATAAATTATTATTTACATCTGAAATGAAAGAAATGAAACAATTTCTAAAACGAAACAGTAATCTATAGATGCTTAAATCTGATAAAGGTAATACAACAGTCATAGTTGATAAAGAAGTATATAACTCAGAAGTGCTAAAAATGTTCAATGATACAAGTAATTATAAAATCAGCAAATACCAATACACAGCCACGTGTGAAAAGGAGGCAAATTCTATCATTTCCAATTGGGTATAACAAAATCAAATAGAAGAATCATTAGGTAAAAGATTAAAAACATACAATGGGGTAATACCCAGAGCCTACCTAAGACACATAAACAAAATTTATCATGGAGAATTATTCTCTTCCATCGGCGGTCCCACTTATAAACTGTTCAAATTTTTAGCTAACATTTTGTCCAAAATAATAGGGAAATCCCCTTATCATACAGTAGATAGCTGGCAGTTCGTAAAAAAAATTAGAACAATTGAAATTCCAGATGATTTATCAATGTTAGTATCCCTTGATGTAACATCTTTATTTACAGGTTATTTACTAGCTTTACAGGTATTAGACTGTCGATGGGACGAAATAAAACAACATATTAACATACAACTTGACGAGTTTCGTCATGCTGTTAAGTTTGTATTATTGGAAGCCAATGTGTTCATTTTTAATGGTGTTTACTACAAACAAGTATTTGGAACAGCCACGGGATCTCCAATTTCGCCAGTTGTTGCAAATCTTGTAATGGAAAGATTAGAAGAGAATTCTATTTTAAAGCTGCCCTTTGAATTGGTTCTGTATAAAAGGTATATTGATGATATAATCACATGTATAAAACCTGAACAATTGAAAATTTTGTTGAATACATTTAACAGCTTCCATGAAACATTACAATTCACATATGAAATGGACAGAAATTCAAGTCTAAGCTTTCTCGACGTGAGTGTTATTAGAACAGAAAATAGATTAAAAACGAATTGGTTTCATGAAACTAGCTGGTCGGGTAGATATGTATACTTCTACTCGTTTCACCCTTTGCAGCATAAAATGGGCTTAATCAAAGGTTTGATAGAGAGAGCTATCTTACTCTCTGATCCTGAATTCCGATCCAACAATTTGCTGTTAATATAAAATGTATTAAAACACAACGGATACTCGGAAAATTTTACGTCAAACATCGTCAAGGAACGTATTTTTGAATTATATCATCCTCTTTTGGTTGAAAAATGAAAGGAAGATAGATTTTAAAAAACTGGTCCAATCAATTGGAAAAATACCGTTGTTATACCTTATGTTGAGAACATCTCAAAAGACATAAAAAGGATCTTTCGAAGAGTAGGAATTCATACAATTTTCGGGATACCACATTATCTTAAAACCTTGTTTCCACCTGTTAAAGACAAGCTATGTACCACGTTTAGAACGTTGCAATATTGTATACTCAATACCTTGCTTGGGATGTAGTCAAGTATATATTGGACAAACGTCCAGAAACTTGAAAACCCGTATCACAGAACATAAGCATAATATTTTCTTACTTCCACCACAACATACTGCATTGACGAAACATTCACTTGAAATGGATCATAGATTTGATTTTGAGAACGCTAAAATTATTGACAAAGAAGAAAATTTACATCAAAGGCTACTATCGCAAAGTATTCATATGATTAAATGTCGCAGCGAAAATCTTAGGTAGGAGACACCTAAGATACGTGAATTTCACGCAACATTACTAAACCAGTAATGTTCTATGATGAATTTTTCCAATAAACCTTACTTTTGTCATTATCTAAAAAGTTTGAACTAGCTGTTTCCCACATACAATTGGCTGTATGAAACTGATTCCAATAAAAGTTGAACGTTAATAACGATTTTCCATCAAGGTATATTCCTAAGAGTGGATTTAAGAATAAGAATAAGATTTAACTTAGATCGTTTTCAACACGTTCTTACATCAGTGTCTTGACATCAAGCATGTCCGATGCACGTAACACACGTGCCACACAATTTAATAGTTTTTGAAATTAGTATAACATATTTATGGTACTTTACAGACGCGATTCAAATAAATCTTGAAAAGGATCCAAACTAGGATCGAAACGTTGATTTTGTTTGATAATTAGCAAAATTGCTCCATAATTAGTAGTAAACGATCGAACCGTTGCGCCGGAAGCATTTAACATTTATTAACTGGTAATTTTTCCATTATGATCAAAAAGAGTGGAGTTCGTTGCCTCGCGCGCCAGGGCCGCGTGTCCAGTTGATTTTCGATGGGGTTGCCGATCAATATTTTCGTTTTTCGAAGCCTCGCCACGAGTAACTTGTTTGTGGTTATTTAAAATACTGGTGTTTTATATTTTTGATTTATTAACGGAGTGACGTATGGCGATATTTTCACTGTTCTTGACTGAATGTGTTTTCCCAGCACGTCCGCCGGGCCGGTCCGGACCGGGCCAGGCATCACATATTTGTGACGAGCACAGTTTCGTGTTTTGCGTAAAGAAAGCTAAACGAATTTTACGTGCGTTGTTATTTAAAGCCGTAACACGCATAGTGTAACATACGGGAAGTTAATGAGATTCCCCTGTCATGTTTTTTAATATTTCGTACACAGAGTATACTGCGTTGCATTGTTAAAAGTTAAAACATTGTAACTATGAAAAGTGTTACGAAAACAAAGGGTAGTAACGAACGTGATGCTGTACCATTGTCAACCGACTTTATCTCTATATTGTTTTTTTAAACCTAGTACTGTGGAGGGACCGTGTACTTCCGAACGACAATATAAATTCTTAATTTCGTTGGTATTGTTCTAAACGAATATCTGTGGAACAGAAAATTGACAAAGATTCTATACTATTGAGAACACGTTAAATTTCATTCTCTAAATTCTAAATTAATCTTAAATTGCATCTCTAAAATTTCTTAAATTTCGAAATAGTAAGCATCGATATTGCATTCATTTTATCGCGCGCACCGTTTTATCACAGGGGTCGGCAACCTGCGGCTCTTTGGATGTTTTTTCTTATGAATAAATAGATTAGTTTTTTTTTATCAAAAAACTTTATTCATTAATGTTGGCAATTTATTATTTAATGTTGGCAAGAATAAATTTTGTGGCTCTTTAAAAACTTTGAAATTTTGTAAATTGTAATTTTTGACTCTTCCGACTCAAACGGTTGCCGACCCCTGTTTTATCAGAGTGCGTAATGCATTAAACTGATCTATCAGAGTTACAGAAACTGTTGAGACGCACTGGCGAATGTAGAATGCATTAACAGGGTGGTGGAAAATATAATCTCATTCGCTTGGATATTACAATTGAGTGAAATAACCTATCTAAGCCCTGAATAAGCTGAATTAGCCGCAACGGAGTTGGGACGACCAAGTAAAATACCCTTGGTGGCGAACGTGTTAACCCCTGAAGCACGACGGACCATGCACACCGCCAAAGAAACCTTTGTGTGCAGTCAACGTTCGTGGTAATAGCATAATTTTTGAACGAGAAGACTGTCCATCGTTAAGAAGCAGCTCAAACAAATTCTCTGCAATGATCCGGAGAAAATAAAAAATCCTGTAAATGAAACTTTCGTAAACCGAAAGAGATTAGAGAGACAGACAGATTCCGAGTTTAATTTATTTTTGGCGACGCGTTCTTCGAGGCAGAGCACGTAGCTCGCCGCAATCGTTCAGAGGACGCATGATCGATAAAGGGTCTTGTCGGGGGCGTCGATTTCCCGTCGCGCGGTTTAGAAATCATTTGTAAAGCCTCGCTGGATCATCGATCGCCGCGTTTAGATACGCGCGGCGTGCCGGTTCGATATTTCACGTGGAATAAAAATTTCGCGTGGTTCGACGCCGGTAATATATCGACGGTTCGGTTATGTATGTTTTTCGGCGAGGCTGTATACGCCGAAAATGGCGGCGCTAATGCAGAACATGTGTTCGATTTACGCGGATGTATTTCCACGATGGCGCCAGCCCGTACCATATACGTAGATATACGTGTGTGCACCTAATACGCGTACACGTTCGTGGACGTTTTGTTGTGTTTTTTCTCCTCTCTTCTTTCCCTCTTTTTTAGTGGACGCATCAGCAAGCCGGACGTCCCATAAAATGTTTTATTTTATCATTCGCGGCGAGCCGGCACGCGAAAACCAAAAACGGCCAGCCGTAATGCGACCAGAGCGAATTGTAACGTGGCCGCCATTTGCGTCGCAGCGCGGAATCGGCGATAAAAGACCCTTCCAGGGAAATTATTACAGCCCCAACAAACTGCTGAGGCCTGCCAGGCGATCGCGAATGCTCTCGATCACCGATTGATTCGCTTTATTGACCGGTGTATTTTTATTTACCCCTCGGACGCTCGGTGTTCTACGTCGCGAACGGGAAACCCGACTCTCCCGCCGTAATCTATTGAATTTATCAATTTAACCTTTCACTGAAACATTTAACTTTACACAGAATTCACGGTGTAATAGACTGAGCAAACTCGCGATCCCGTTTAACGGATGTTTTCACCCCGAGAAACAGAACTGCAGGTTAAAAAAGGATTGGATACTCCGATCGAGGCGATCTCCCGCAACCCTGCGGAGTACAGAAGTAATCGGAACTTTTAGATTATCGAAGTTCAATTGCCAGGGTGACTTCGATATTTGAAGTCCGCCTATCTACGTTTACTGCGCGGAGATCTCACTTCGATTTTGCGCGATGGGGCATTTTGTATGACTGCGTCCGTGAATATGGAAGTTTATTCCAGCTGCTGCTACGGATTTCGAGAGTTCTTGCCCAAATAATGGCAAACTGGTCGCTTAAATAATGAAACAAAATTTAAGGAATGCGTTTGGAAACGCATAGGTCATTTTTCTAAAAGCTTTTGGAATTCAGGTTTAGTGGTGAATTTTTAAACGGTGTTTGATAAACTACACAATTCTTTTTCGATTATAACTCGAGTCTCCGCGAATAAAATCGGCATCAACATAAACATCCGTCTATCCCGTGACAACTTCACGACGACAAGCCGTGAAAGCGTCAAATTTCCGTGCGAAGACCGCAATGAATAAATTTCACACCCCTATAATGCGCCGAGGCACGCCTAACAGCGACAACCTACCGCAAAACGATTTAAAAGAACGCTTTAATTCGCAGCCTGTCCGTCGCGTAAATTATACTGTCCATAAAACTTTTACCTTTTGTTGCGTTTCAATAGCTACTAATAGAGTTGTGCAGAATTACAATTGAATTACTCCAGGAATTATAATTACAAAGTAATTGATTTTAGTTATATTGTAATTTATAATTCAGATCTTCATTCAATTAAATTACAATGTAATTCGTAATTGCAATTGGAGTACAATATAAAGTATAAAGTATAAAATACTTTGTAATTAAATTACATTGATTACGAATTACGATGCACTTAAATTAAAATTAGAAATTACAATAAAGAATAATAAAGTAATAGGTAAGAAGAGGTTGAAAAATTCATGTGAAGGTTTCAAACAGTAGGAGTTTATTATTTACAAATTTATAATATCTGAACAGAAATAACTTCTGCGTTACACATTTTTTAAATTTTAATGTTAAACATGAAAAAACAGAAAAAGGAAACATGTCCCTACTTTACCTAGCTTACGCTATACATATATTAAAGGAAAAAATAACGATAATCATCTAATGAGACTCATTAAACAAACATTAATATTATTGTATGTAAGTAAAATGAAATACATTATCTAATAACAGAAAACTGATAAAAGAAACAACGACGCACAGACAGCAAACTAGTATATGTAAGATAAACATAAAAATATATCGCACTTCTTCAAAGTTCTGGGCTATGATTTGGATAATTGAATTAATTGAAAGGTTTGAATTACGTAATTCATTACGACGTAGTTGAATGACTATATAATTGAAATATAATACAATGTAATTTAATTGCGTAATTGAATTACAATGTAATTGAATTAGCACAACTCTGGCTACTAACAGATTCTGCATTAGCCCCTTCGTTTCCGAAACAAATAAGAAGGTATCCAAGCAAATTGGATTTATCTTTAAAAATCATTTAAACACATTTGGACGCTCGCAATGATATAAAAAAATATACCGGTGTATTCAAAATATTAAAAATCAAAAATCATTCTCATAGAACTTGCGATTGGAGCAGGATAAATTCTCAAAGTAGAAACTTTGATTTTCTCGAGAACTGAGGTTGATAGAGGAAAACGATTTACGGATTTTAGTTCGATGTACTAACATTTCTGAAGAGAGCGTTGGACCGCGTCACCGAAGGCAGCGGGCGTCAACGGCAGACTGTTAAAAACGAGTGTCAGAGCGAAACGTCAAGCCCGGAACCCCTAAGTACTATCACGTCAGAGGAGTTGCTCTGATTCCGCGACACGCGTCCAAGTGTCTCCTTTTTATTCATGGCCTGGCAGATTCATATGGGCGTGAAAGGAAGGAAGCGCGGCGTGCGAGTCGCCGAACCAAGTAGGTATACGTATAAATAAATCGTCGTTCGGATTACACGTGTCAGAGTCACGAAATATCATGATCAGTGGCCGTGACGGCTCGCGACTTCTCTCGAGATCCCGGGCACGTACGAAGGGACGACGAAGTCGCACCCGTCGCGACGGATACGCCCGTGATTCGGTTGTCGCGGCTTATGAGAATGCATGCGATCCAACCCCCATGGCGCCCACCGATGCACCCCTCTGCATCGACGAAGCGAGTCGCGCTTTACGCGAATCGTTGCAACTTGAACGATTGGTTTTGCACATTCTTCTTTTCACACGTGGAAATCAATTTTTGTAGGATCAGTAGTAAGGTGGGATCTGCTTTGCGCGTCTCGACGCAGCGTTTTGTTATCTCAGCGTGTTTTATACTCCATTCGTTATATAATACTTCATCAGAACGGCGTCTAGGCGTGAGCCATTGCGTCTAGGCCAAGAAACATTACCGCATTATCATTTCGAGGAATATTCCAGAATGTTCCACGGTAATGTTTTGTCAATCGTGGCCTCTCAAATGTTGCAATTTACCGACACATGCGTATCCACTTTCGGGACGCGTGTACTGGGTGACACAAACCCCTTATAATAGAGTCATTCCACGCGAAAACGGACACTTTTTCAAGTAAAATTTCGGATTTTGTTCAAATTTAAATATGTTGTAGTCTTTAGTGACCTATGAACGTATCTCAAACGATTTTTCAAAATCTTAAAAATTGTTGGTTTCACAGACGTGTAATAAATTAAAGCGTCAACATTTTTTCCATTAAATTATGTCTTTGGTTATAAATTTCCCTGTAATTCAAGAAATGTTCATGATATGAAGAACAAATGTCAAGGAATACAGAGAAATTTATAGCCGAAGACATCGGTGATTTAAATTATCTGAAAAACTACTAAATAAGTAACAAATGAACAATTTAAAATTTTATTTTAAGGCAATAAAATTGAAACAAATAATTGAAAAATGATTACAAAAAATATACATATTTATTACGATAATTATCACAACATAACAATCAGTTTTTAATGAATTTTAGTGGAAATTTCATCCCGATTTCAAGAGTTAAAAATGTCACGATCCATCCCACTGTGTTCTTCGGCCGTCCGAGATTGTATATCGCGGTACAGCGTTCACTTCAAATAGTTTTAATCTCGACAATTTCCAAACGTCCATTTTTTTAAAACGAGATCCGTGAAGGGGACACTTGGGGCTATATCCCCATTTTTTCCAAGTTTTTAAAAAGTGGCCCGCTGTGAAAACACGGCATTTGTTTAAAACAATTGCAAAACAAATGGTGAAAAAAGCATTTTTTTCAAATAACATTTTGAGTGGATACTCTTGTTTTCACTACAAACTTCTAAAAATTCATTTTTCTCGGTGTGCTAGTTCTGGTGTTATAATAACTCCTCAAAAGAATTAAGGGGTCGGGATCAGGATTTTGCAAAATCCTGAGATCTTGGACAAATTTTGAGACCAGATTTGAAATGAGCGTGAAAAAATCTACGGGAAATGATATATAGTATGTCAAAAAACAATTTTTTCCGAGCGTGTTACTGGAGTTAAAGGAAAAGTGGAAATTATGCATTTTTTAAGCATATTTTCAGAAACACCTGGTATATCGAAATGATAATGACATTGAAAAAACAATAGGAGTGCCTTAAAGAGAAAGAAACGCTCCTTCAATTGCTTTTTTGTACAAAATTCTACGATAATTTTTTCGCTTTCTGGAGCCAGTTAAATTTAAAAAGCCCATATTTACTTCATTGTTGAATAACTCGAATAAAAAAAATCGCACAATATTCAACAACCACACAATTTACACAGAGAAGATGTCCCTTCCTAATGATAGTAGCGCAATTTATTAAAAAAATTTGTTGCTCCCCGTGTGATGTTCCAAAGTTGCACAAAATTTTTTGTTAACTGTCAATGTTGTCTTCATTTCGCTGTAACTTTGTAAAAAACCAATATAGCAACTACATATTTGAAACAGAGCATCTGAAACTAGAGGTTTCAGGCTTTCAAACCATTGTTTAACGATATCGATACGGCAATTTTTGACGGAGTTATGATCGCGTAAATTGGGACCAATTTTTCGGGTTCGCACAAGTGATCCCTTAATTCTTTTGAGGAGTGTAGTATTCTGAAGCAGTGGATCGAGAAACGCATGGCTCTGCGTCTGGACTGCCTCGGTAGCAGTGGGTCAAAAATCGGTTGCGTTTGATCCTGGCGCAACATTCAGAAGACTCGAAGCGAAAATACAAACGCAAACGTGTGCGTCGAACACATATCGTAAATCGACCGACGCACTAGTTTGAGTTTGGCCAAAGCGCATCATAGAAACGCAAATTGTGCGTCCAACGACGAATGAAGTATGGATGACAAAACGCTGCGTCCATACGCGCAAAGCAGATCCTACCTTTAGGTAGAAAATTGATTATGAACCTCTCTTTTAAACATATTTTACAGTGTAAACAATATCGTGAATAATGGTACAGACTAAATTAATTTCCATCTCGTTTGGTCTATTTCTATATCAACGCACGAGTGCTCGGCGTGCAGGAAAATGATGATTTCCATGCTAATTTAATAAAGTTTTTATTCGATCGACGATTCACAAAGAAACCAGCAAGAAAACGTGTTTCCCCATCCAATTATAACTTCCGTAAACCAGTCGATCCGAATACGAACGTCCGCGTTCTATTCTAATTATAATTCCTCCCCTAATTTCACTTACTCTCTGCGTTTATCCGGGTTATCGAAGCGAACCCACATTTAACCATGATTACATGTTACTTGAACGTCTCCGACGATAATTATAGCAGGTTCTAGAGATATTTTCAAGTTAGTACTGGAGGGCTGTGATTAACCGAAAACCAACATAAAAAGCACAATCGCGAAACCGAAAGCAATTAGCCGGCTGTCGTTCCTGATTAACAGTTTTAATAATTGTCACCGTGTTCTCGACCGCAAATGAGGGTAATGGCGCG
Organism: Lasioglossum pauxillum; assembly: GCA_933228785.1. NCBI lineage: Eukaryota > Metazoa > Arthropoda > Insecta > Hymenoptera > Halictidae > Lasioglossum > Lasioglossum pauxillum. The sequence continues at coordinate 23,443,678 of OW121701.1, read as the reverse complement.
CAACGGCGAGTCAATGATGTCTCGTTTATTTCTGAAATTATAGGGACCACCGGCGCGACGCGACGCGCCGCGGTGTTTCCATTATCGCGGGGGCGTTTTTCAAATATGCATGACACTGTGTTCCGAATTTTAAACGATGTTGAAACGGCGATAATGATATGTTGAAACGCGCCGGTGCGAGCGTTATTTTGTTGCTTGACGAGAGAGAAGAGAAACGAGCGGACCGGGCCGGGCCGGACTGCTGCCTGCTGTCGTTTACATGCGGTCTGAATTTCTGCGATGTAATGGTAATAACCGGACGGCAGATTTTATGCATTTGTAACGGGGATGCTGTGCCGCTGCACTGCACCCTTTCGTACAATAAAAGCTTGAATAAAATACATGTAACGAACTGGTTATCTCGCTGCTAATGCGGCCAGCCTGTCTACGAGCGAAATAATATTTTCAGTTCATTTTCAACTAGCTACGCTCGCGATTTTACATGGCCGACCGCTGTCAAACGCGAGTCCCTTTCGCAGCGTAAACAGCCGCATAATAATTCATAGAGACGCATGTACTAAATTATTGCACGTTATTCTTCGCTCTACATTCTCATGCAATTTCTGTCGATCTTCAATCCTTTTGTTGTAATTATACGAGGGGTTACCGTACCAGGTTGTCGATAACTAGCAACTTTCCGTTGTAAAAATAATCTCATTTCTCTCCGTTCTTCTCAATAACCAGCGAGAAACGGGCGGAAGCATAAAAAGTAACTAAACTACTAGCGAGTTAGACTGCCGCCATTAAAGTTTCGAAATTCACCTGCCGGATTTAAGTTCTCTAAATTCGCCGGGGGTTTTACAACCTTCGAGAGGGACTTCTTTCTTCCTCTCTTTCTTTCCTCTTGTTCGCCAGGCGGCCGGCGAAAAGAAAACTACTGCGAGAAGCAGTTGGCGACCAGTGTTTTTTCTCCTATGAATAAAGGCGAACACAAGTCGCCGCAAGTAGCACAGGGGTCTACGAAGATTATGGGGGCTGGGATCCAGACGATAGAGGATCGAGAAGCTGTTCCTGGAATCCGGAGTGTCAACGCAGCAGGTGCTCCCGTGATATTTCCTTGTAGGGCTCTTATGAGCCCGTGCCTACTTTCTCTCTCTCTCTCTCTCCTCTCTCTCTCTTTCCCGAAGAGATATCGATATTATGAGTATTGATATTCTATGGGCCGCCGTTCGCAATAAAGAATAAAGCGGAAGCACATCGGTCGACTACGTTCGAGATAAATCGAAAATCCATCCCCGTAACCTCGATCTTCCGTGGATTCCACAATTTTTAATAAATTCCTGATGTATTCTCGATATTTTCTAGTAATTTTTGGGATACGGGCCTGCATCTTTTGCAGATAGGTGTATAAATTAAGAATTGGCTCCCTTTCTTGATACATGATCCAGCTCTTCTCGATATTTCGTAATAATTTCGAGATACGGCGCAGCATTTTCGTTTAGACAGCGACGCTGCTGTGTAAACCGTGGATTTTTATGCATTTGTGGACCGTGCGAATTCTTCAACGAAAAGTTTGCTTGGTAAAAATATGGGTTTTAGTAAAATAAATATAGAATTTTTCTTGAAAATTGAAGTTCACCTATTTTCTTGCACTATAGACATTGTTTCTGTATTTTCTTCTCACTTTTTATCACTCCGCTTTTCGTTCTTTATCCGAGCAAACATTTCTCACGTCTATTACAACAAAATAGTAATAACAAGATAATTTAGTCGGCCCATGTACTCGTGTCGGTGCTTCAAACATGTATTTTTACGGGCCCTTATGATGAGAAACTAATTAGTCTACAGATTAGAGCAGCCGCCGCTTAATGTGAAGTGTATTTAGGGCTGTTCTCCTTATCCATATGTATGCTCTCGCCGTGTTTACTTTAATCTTCTAACCCCGGCATAAGATGCCGCGTTATCTGCCATTAATTCATGTAAACAAAACCTATCATGCTAAACAGGGAGAGCACGGCATGGGAAAAGTCGATTTCCAAACGTTCTATAAACTCAAAGCACAAATATTCATTTTCAAAAAAAATGTAGCAATTGGTATTCTCCGAAAATAATTAGAAATTCAATTCCAACGTTCCGCAAAGAGTCGAGCACAGATATGAACAACTAAAAAATCGGATTTCCCAGGAAAAGGACGAAACAGCGCGCTTAATGCGGAATAAATTACAGAAATGCATAAATCATGAGTAAAATAAATAAGAAGCGGTGGAACCGAGTGAAACGTGAAGTCGATTACTACCGGTGAGTTAAGTCGTCCACGCAGGTTAGCCGGTTAATTAATCTTTCGGGAAGGAGCCGGCTAGCATCCCCACCAGCGATTCATCATCGAAGAAACGGACGTTGTTTCTTCGAGCATGCACGGACACGCACGCGCACACACTCGCATCCACGAATCTTATTCCCCCCATTCTATGGACCGTTTCTACGCGCAGGTGAATAAATAAATTCAGCACGGAATTACACGGGCACCGGCCACGTCCTGTCATTTATGCGAGCACGAGAGCGAGAAGGAGAAGAGAGAGGTACGTTCGTCCGGTTAATCCGCGTGTAGCCGGGGTGGCCAATTATTCAAATATAATTGAATACATACATAAAGAATCACGGGAAGCCGGATGATCCGAGGCCGGCCCCGGCCACGATGATATATATTCGCGAAGTCGGCTTTCTTGTCCCAATAGCACCGAGGAACCTGCGGATTCCACTCTCTTGTGGAATGACTATCATTTTGTCCCGCTTGTGGGCCCCAATATTTACGTTTCCATTTCGAAAATTCTATTGAAGTAAATATGATGGATGATATTCAGTACATTGTACGTACAGCCATGTCAGAATATGTTGACATATTAAAATATTCATTTTCTCCAGTGTAATGTATCAAATGAGGAAAAGTAGACGATGTACTATCTTTTTGTCCGGAGTGTAGCAGTTCTGATGATATTAACGAAATTTAACAAAAATGATAAAATGATGATCAAATTTAATAAAAAGAAATAATTTTCTCATGCTTGCAACATACTTTCTAATATGATTAAACCGACTTCGAAAAAACGCACTAAAAAAATGCACTAAAAAGTATGAAATAATAATTCCATTTGATTTATGTGAATACACACGCACTTAAATACCATATGATCTTTTCGGAGGCGCGCAAAATTGAAAATTTTCCAAATGACAGATGTTGCTGATTATGATTTCATTGGAATATGATGGACTTGGAAATCAGTAGGTGGGAAGAGAAGATACATTAATATATGAAAGCATGTAGAAGAATTTCAGGATTTTCGTAATTTCCAGTGTAAAAAATTTTTTATTTTGCGCTGCCTTCGAAAAGATAGTATTGTATTTAAGTTCGTGTGTATTCACATAAATTAAATGGAAATTATCATTTCATACTTTCTAGTGCATGTTTTTAGTGCGTTTTTTCGGATTCGGTTTAATTTTTTTCATAAAATTTTTTTATTTCACACTTTTTAGTGGAACGAGCAGAATTTGTAGAACACCGTAGGATGGTTTTTCGGTCTTATTGGTTATTTGCAATCAAAACCGCAAAGAATGAAAAAATGCAGAATTTGTTTTCAAGGGACCAACTTTGTTTTCGGAAGACATATCCTACAAAATGCAGGTTTCGTCCTTATTGGTCCATCCATCTCGGAGTACTCGGTGAACATACATGAAATAATTCATTTTACGCAGATATAATCGTAAGGAATAAAAAAATGCAACATTTATTTGACGGTACCACCCCGGGAACATACTTTACAAGATGCAAAAGGTTTCGTTCCGAATGGTCCATCCATTTCGGCGTAATATACAGAGAAAAAAGGCACATACAGATCGAATTGAGTAACCTCCTCCTTTTTCGAAATCGGTTAAAAATAGTATGTCAATATACGAATCTCATTGTAATAAGACCCCGTATAAAGATTTTCTGCATTCTCCGCCGTATCGGCGACATTGTCGAGCCAGCTCGAGCGCAGTTAACCGGTCAGGGATCAAGGGGAGGATGATTTTAAGCGCCGATCGATTAAGGATTCCGGTCGGCGGTGGTCCCGAGCAGATCGCGGAAAGATTTGCCGACCTGTAACGCGGACAATCGCGGGAAAGTCGTGGTCGGGGGCCCGTGCTCTTTTGTCGGCGGCTGAGCACGGAAAAAAGGGAGCTCGATCGTTCCGGAATAAGTCGAGAAATTCTTTTCTTCCGGTTTCCAGGAATACGGTTTCGGCAGTGGGAGTCGGTGCGCCGCTTCGGGATATCCTGCAGCCTCGTCGGTTCGGAGTTTATGAGAATGCATGTCATTGTCCCTATTGTGCCAGCTCGTGCAGGCACCGCACCGGTGGTGTGCGCTGCAACCCTGCTGCGGCACGGTTTGCCGACCCTGCTTCCCTGGAAGTGCCCCGTAAGAAGGCCATGGACATTCTCCACGCATGATCTCCCATTGTTGTAGACACGCTTAACTGTGTAGGTACGCGTAACACGGTCTCCTACTGATTACCTACATTCGACCACATTCTACGCGATCGAACTTCAGTCTCATCGTCGACCGAACGTAATCACCGCAGGAAAAATTCCGTAAGACTAAAGTGGCCCCTAGACGATCAATAATGTTGTCAATATTCGCTTTCAATATTGACGGAGGACCATATTGATGGAAATATTGATCGTCTAGGAGCGTATTGAAACGTCCTATCAATATTGACGGATTTTGATAGAAAATTACATTTTCTGTTTGAACGTCTAGGAGGTTTATTCTTAATGTTTCCTTCATTATGAGTTGCTTGTGAGACCACAAAGTGAGAACATGGCTGACCCACAAGTTCCCCTTTTAGTGATCAGGGTTCCGTTCGGAATCGGGATTTCACAACCCTGCTTATAGCGGCATATCGTGATTATCCGGAATTGTAGCGTGTGAAGTCAAAAGATTATTTTAACAAAGAGAAAAAAGCAAGTGCGATGCAAAAAATTGTTGATGCATTGAAACAATGTAAACCAGACTTTACGGTTGAACAATTGAAAAAGAGAATGAAACAGCCACGACCATGCAGCACAAATATTTTTGCCAGAATGATTATTGATGAGAATATTGATGTGCGTTTATTTGAAGCGAATATTGTCAATATCGTTTAGGGCAGGCCTGGCCACCGCGCGGCCCGCGGGCCGCATGTGGCCCGCCATGTTAAATTGTGCTGCCCGCCAGGCGATTTTATATTTCCATTGAAATTTTTGTTTCTTATTGTATGTATACATAAAATATTAAATAAATGAAGTGTCATTGTTATAATGCGCAAGTGCGATTATGAACTCCAGTAATATATTCGATATCTTTGATATAATTGAGTTACAGTGCATCAATGAAATGAAACAAATTTTTGCGCCCACGTTTTTACATCCGAGAGATATTTCAACTTAAGATATTTTGCACAACGAGTTGTAAGTTGTAACTGCTTTTGGATTCACATGTGTCTGTGAAACATTTTTTTCGAAGATGAAATTTACAAAGAGTTCATCACGTACTTCATTAACTGATGCCAATTTAGGGAACCAGCTAACAAAAGATGTGCAACGTCGAACATAAATATAGATTTACCAAAATGGAGTGAAAGAAAGGATAAACAAATATCTCATTCATTAAGACTCGAGAGTTAATTATATTGAATCATAGTTGTATAAGAGATTTGAGGCTTTCACGGCCCGGCATCATACAGTTATTTCTGTTGAGATTTTCGGGTGTAAGCCGTGTCCTAAAGGAAGAGATTTCCCAACGTTTCGCAAGCATTGCAGCTAGCTTCATCAGGAGGTCGGAAGACACACTGATACTGGTGTGTGCCTGATTTGTGCTCCACTTATATAGTGGAGGTTGCTCATTTCTGGTTCAGTGAGCACCAATCAAAGTAGACTTTTAATTGGGCGGCCGAACAATTAAAAGTCTACCTTGATTGGTGCTCACTGAACCAGAAATGAGCAACCTCCACTATATAAGTGGAGCACAAATCAGGCACACACCAGTATCAGTGTGTCTTCCGACCCCCTGATGAAGCTAGCTGCAATGCTTGCGAAACGTTGGGAAATCTCTTCCTTTAGGACACGGCTTACACCCGAAAATCTCAACAGAAATAACCATAGTTGTATAACAATAAAGTTTTATTCATTGTGTCTTTGTATTACATTTTTGAAGTGAAACTTCTTTTGGCAGGGTGTAAGCCTAATTTCGCGTCACGGAATTAACGGAAGTGGTGGGGATGGTTAGCCGAGCTAGTCAATCAAAAAAAATGGCTATATCTCGGGAACGGTGCGTCCTACCGCAAAAATAACGAAATTTTCAAAAGGCTTAAGCCAAAAGCATATAGGGTATGCCCAAGCACATGACGTATGTAGTCTTTTGATTTTTTCAAAAAAAATTTTTAAAAAACACGCGTGGAAAACCACGCGCAGCAGAAGTAAAACTTCTTGCAGTCTAGTAATATTTATATCATATTTTAGCTATCACAAGCCAATTGTTTCAATGATAGAATCATAGATAATCATAGAGAAAATAATGAACGATCAAAATTTGCTACGCATAGAAGGACAGCATATGGGAAGGAAAGAGGCATAGTTCATAGCATTTTCCATATGCTCTCCATCTTTGCGTCCCAAATTTTGATCATTCATTATTTTATCTATGACTTTCTATGATTCTATCATTGAAACAATTGGCTTGTGATAGCTAAAATATGATATCAATATTCTTTATTAAATTTTGTCTAAATATTTTGCAAATACTGCATCGAGAGTTATTCCTGATCTTGCTGTCGCTTCATTAGGATTATTTACCATTTCCAATCTTAATTTACTTCTAAACATTACTAGACTGCAAGAAGTTTTACTTCTGCCGCGCGTGGTTTTCCACGCTTATGTTTTTTTACTTACCTGACACCTGTTAAAATTTTTCAGGTTAGTTTAGAACGAGGGCTTGGATAATTGTTTATAAATCTTTCAGTCGGAACAAAATCCGCTGAGAAACTGCATGTGAAACTAGCTGGAGGTTGATTCTATGTAAACCAATTGCAAATGTTCACAAATTAACTCTGGTTAATTAGTTATTAACAATTGTTGCGCGGGCTGATTGTTTCGGAAGTTCCCATAATGCGTAAGACAAGAATGGTCGAACTGTGCGACAAGGACAGACAAACATAACATACTACTTCTCCAAAATGTATTAATAACTAACAATTTAAGCATCAAACCTGCATAACACTTTTACAATCTTAAAAGTTTACCAATGAAGTATTTAAAGTTAGTAAATTAATTATGGAAATGTTACTTGTCAAACTATTCGAGGTTATTCGAGAAATTTCGTCACTTGCGTTACACTAGAAAATTGTAGCCCCCTCAGCAAAGAAGTTTCGCTTGAAAATTGTTGATGCATTGAAACAATGTAAACCAGACTTTACGGTTGAACAATTGGAAAAGAGAATGAAACAGCCACGACCATGCAGCACGAATATTTTTGACAGAATGATTATTGGTGAGAATATTGATGTGCGTTTATTTGAAGCGAATATTGTCAATATTATTAATCATCTAGGGGCTTTAATAACGATGACGATTCAGTATTTTGTCGAGCATACAGTAACTGAGAAATAATAAGGAACGTAATAATTGTAACCGGACGTTGCTTTTATTACTAGTAGATCGTCAGAGGATTATTTCTCGAAGTATGATTGCTCCGGGACAGTGACAACCCAATGAACCAGTAAACAGTTTCACCTTACTCGAATCTCTCTCCGCCGCCTGGGCGGTGCAGCGTCGTGCTAGACGTTCCGCTCGAGTATTAAACCGTAGAAGGGTTAATTAGCAGCAAGAACATCTCAATTCACCGGTATGGAACGCCGGATGACGATTGGCTCGAGATCCGACGCGATGCGACGCGTCGGGTGACACGAAACGTAAATCGTCGATCAAACGTCTTCTGCGCACGGCAATCGAAGCGAACTAGTGCGTGTCGCTTGGATTCCGATCGTAGCAACGTTCCTCCAAGAGGTAATACCTCTGTCTACATAGTCGGGATCAGTCTAAGCGCATTAGGCGCACCGTGGAACCTATAGAAGAGTTATCCGGGTCAATCAGCCGATCGGATCACACCTATCCCGGCGGTTACCAAACCATCAACGCCGTATTTTCGCCCCGGATCTTGGAATTAATCTGTTTTGATCCGTGGGGCGGGTTCACATTCATGGACAACCAATTGACCGACAGGATCATTAACCGTTTACGATGAGTCAGAATTTATGGCCCGTCGTTGGACCCCAAAGATCAGGCACAATAGGGAACGGTTCATCTTTCGGTTCGTTGTTTATTTTTGTTTTGACAGGCAGGAGTACATCAAAGTCTATTCAGTGTGTCAGGTGGTGTAACCCGATATCTTTCAGAAAGGTTAGTACTTTTTCGCAGGAGTTTTCCGCTTGTATTACAATGTTCCGCATTGTACCTTGGACGAGTAACCAAGATATGCTCTTCGTATTTCCTCGTTTGCCTCGTGTCTTGAAAATTCTCCGGACGCAGGCCAGCGTAATTTTTTTTCGAGGATTCTCGTTTGTTATATTCATCGAGTTCCGAGGTTGTTTGGAGGGACGGGGATCGAGATCTAGGATCTTATTCGCGGGGTATACTCAACTGTTTAGTGGTCTGCCGAGGAACGCGAGAAAGAAAATTGCTCGGCTTAATTAACGGTTACAACTCGCCTCGAAAGAAATTTAAGTACCGCGAGGGCGAGGGAAGACCGCTAGAAACTTGAAACTTATTTCATAATACGAGCAGTCCCGGCTAGCGGCGGAATCTGTGCATCGGGATGTGGGTCAAGTGTCTCGCGTTTTTATTTGTTAGGTGCGTCTGTCCGACAGTTTTTTATTTAGTAAGCCGCGAGTGTACGCTTCTACCGAACAGACTACCACTTTTATTCCAAAGAATTTAATATATAGAAAATGCTATATTCGCGGGAACGTCTCCAATATTGTTCCAATGTGTAGTAAATAGATTTATTTTTTGCCTTTCGGCCGCAAAATGGGGTTACATGTGTTTTTGTGTATATGTGTCTGGGTTAGCTTATTGTGGGTTAGCTCTTCGTTTCCACATCTGAACCTTGCGATCATGCTTTGGTCTCTTTCTTTGTAGTTTCAATGTGCTTCAAACGAAAAATGTCACACTGAACATTACTGTGTTTCTATTCAACTTTCCTCTGAAACATGAAACCGATTTTTCTAAAAATCAGAAATCGTTTTTCAGACACCCATCCAAATAGCATCTGAAATATCGGAATTAAAATGGTGTTTGATATTAGAGTGAAATCTTCGGATCGTTTGTGTGCGGGGCGGCGCGGATTGCCCGCGCGATAGACGGTCGTGAGTGAGATTTTTCTTCGCCGCGTTGTTGATCTTCTGGATCGAGAGCGGCCAACACGAGAGCTAATTAACCGTTACGCCTGCTTAACATCACGAGATATAGACACCCCGGAGGGTGCTTACGACTCTCGTTCTCCGCTTGCGCCGCGTAGCGCCGCGGTGAACTTATATCCAGGCGAAAAAGAAATTCACTTCGAAAGTTCCGGACCTCGACAGCCGCTCCGGTAAATATTTGATCGCCGCCGGTTGCCCGGCTTATTGTGAATAAAACGCCATTATCGCCGCCGATACTGAATAATCGAACGGGAACTTTGTTTTCGGTCGTAATTAATGGCAGGTCAGCCTTCAAACTTTCCACTTGGTACAATCTCTTCGGAGTCATTACACCTTGTTCATCAAACGCTAACAACGTCTAACATCCTTTAACATTCCTAGAATGCCTAACAAATCCCGACCCTTCTTCCCTGAGCGACCCTTTAGGACGATGGTCCTCTGCGTTCTTTCTAAACCTTGGGAGTGGTCGCCCTTTGCATTCCTAAGATAACTGTGACCCTTCGAAGGACCGTTGGAGTACTGACCCCTTTTACATTCTTTGTTATCTACGTATAGCATTCATACGGGTATCCCCAAACTTTTATTACACGAATCTTTACATTTGCAACGTATCCTTAACTCCCATTACGAACTGTACTAGACCAACGATATTTCCATATCCTAACCAAACAAATATCAAAGCTCACACACATCCTCGACGAGCCGAATCGCCAAATACGTTTCGTGGACGGGTTACCATGGGTTCGTCGACAACTCATTTGACCGACACGATTTGACCGACAATAACTTTCGTCGACACTATGTTTTCTTGGACATTGTGAAATCGTCGACAAATGATTTGACCGACACACAGTGGGGTATTTGCCCGAAAAACGGGAATAAAATATTGTGGCGTTATTTATGGGCTCAGGGTCATTAAAAAGAAGGTCGTTGGATTCGTCTTGACGCAAGCTATGAGATTATGAAATAAAAAATGTACTTTAACATTTAAAAAATCAAAATAATTTTTATTTTTTGTCGAAACAAAATTTTTTTGAAATTTTAAATATATAATTTTGTACATGTTTCAATACTGTTCAACTTTTATTGGAACCATTTTGTCGTCAGATTATCCGAACTCTTGAAAAGTAGTGATAATGATTACGACGATGCTTTGATTACGATGATGTACAGAGTTAAGATAGGTGTACAAACTCTTCACAGATTTCATTCTGTTATCATCTAAATTAGTATTGTTATTAATATTTCAACATTACCAATCATTCTGTAAGTTTTTTTTCGATTTCACAATTTTATTGACGATTTTGGTATACTATTGAACTGAATTGAGCACTTCTTGTACCTTTACATTCTATAAAGCTTTGTGATTATAGTCCAACAGAAATTTCTTCCGGATTTTTCCGGATTGAAGAGTCATAACTAATTTATGTAAAAATGAGCGTCGGAAGTGGCGACTTTCGTTTCGAAATCGAAAAACAACTTACAGAATAATTGGTAATGTTCAAATATTAATAACAATATTAATTTAGATGATAACAGAATAAAATCTGCGAGTGTCCTGTACACCTACCTGAACTCTGTACATCGTACTAAAAGCATTTCATTATCACTACTTTTCAAGAGTTTCGGGTAATTTGACGACAAAATGTTTCAAATAAAAGTTGAACAGTACTTAAACATCTACAAAATTCTATATTTAAAATTCCGAAAAATAATTTTTTTCTACAAAAAATAAAAAATATTTTGATTTTTTAATGTTAAAATACATTTTTTATTTCATAATGTTATAGCTGGCGTCAAGACGAATCCAACGACCTACTTATTTATAACCCTGACCCCATAAATAACGCTACAATATTTTATTCCCGTTTTTCAGCGAAATACCTCACTGTGCGACACTATCGGAAAGTTCCGTCCGCTTGTTTACAAAAAGTAGAGCTTTATTTAAGAAACAAAATGAAAAAGTACATTAGTCAAAATATTGTGCATCGTTAGCGATGACTTTTCCCGATCCTTCGGGCAGTAAGCGAATTCCGCGACGAAAGAATGAGTCATCATTGGAGGTTATCCAGTCAGAGAGCCATTTTTCGACATCTTCGTAAGAATTAAATCGTTTCTCAGCAACTGCGTGTGCCATCGACCAAAACAAGTGATAGTCAGTAGGGGCACAGTCTGGCGAATAGGCCGCATAGGGTAGCACTTCCCAGCGAAGTGCTTCTAACGTTTCTTTGACAACTTTTGTGACGTTTCGCAAGCAGAATTTCGCAGATGGTTTTTCGCTTCTCAATGTCTCTTGGTTTGAGTTCATATGGCTTTTAAACGATCAGAAATGACAGATTGAGCACAATTTAACGCTTTTGCAATTTGTTTTTGCGTTTGAAATGGATCTTCATCCACCAATGCCTGCAATTCTTCGTCTCCTAATACTCGTGGCCGTCCAGAACGCTCTTTGTCCTTTACAACAAAATCACCATTTTTAAAGCGTCGAAACCACTCTCTACATGTTTTATCGGAAACAGCATTATCGCCATAAACGTCTATAATCATTCGATGAGTTTCAGCTGCAGTTTTCTTCCAATTGATGCTAAAGAATAACACTTCGCGCAAATGACGCTTATTCGGCTCAAATTCCGACATTTTCAATGTAGAAAAAAACAATCTTATTGATGCAAGCGTATATTGTTATGTATTGAATTTTATTGAAAGATGTCGAAACTAAAAAGTTAACATTACTTTAGACGTTATAGTTAACGACAGTTCGAGCTACGGCAACTCGACGCTAAACGGACGGAACTTTCCGTTGACCTAATAAAATACTAGAGAGCCGAGAAATGTACAGTGATATGGATCTTTTAAAGGGTTTAGCACAAAATATATCGCTTTATGTTTATGTTTTGTAATCTGTATATGTATATGCGTAGCATTCGTTCTGTTCATTCAAATTATGTATATGTATTTACACAATTATGTTTGAAATTAAATGAAATATTATGATTTTCGTTCATTTGTGTGTACCCATTAATAAAGTTTGTTTATTTGAAAAAATGCTTTGTACTTCTCTTTATTTTGTATTATACAAGCAACTAAATGCGTCTAGAACATAACAGTGATAATAACGATTAGTCAACATTAGCAAATACGAATAAAACCTGTCGCTAGACACGGACTGTCGATGATAGCAGCACACGTCGACAATCTGACCGTGTCTGTGAAAACATAGTGTCGGTCAAATCATTTGTCGACGAAAGTTACTGTCGGTCAAATCGTGTCGATCAAAACAGTGTTGGTCAAATGAGTTGTCGACGAACCCATGGTAACCCTTCGTGGACATCGTCTAGCGCAAACAATCGTGGCCAGCCGGCCGGCTCCCTATCATTCATCTTACCGCATCACGATAGCAACCGAGGATCTAATCCCATCGCGTCCCGCCGAGATTCTATTCCCAGCAAAAAGAACCGGAGGCCAAGGGAGAATCCCCGGAATCCTCGGGAATACGTATCCTTCTTCCGGTGTCCCGGTTACGAATAAATCCGGTTAAGAGCCTAGCCTCCTTGATTCGGTGTATAACACGTCTAGGCAAGCCGAGCCGAACCCCCCGAAACGGAAAGCCTGTGCGAAGCCGAATCGCGAGTATCGTTAAACAATCTTCGCGAATATCGTCGGTGCAAATATCAGCCGGCGGGTCTCTTGGTTGGGATTGAGATTCCGTTTCAGCGACGTGAGTTTCCTTCGGCTCCGGATGGAAGGAAATACGAGGGCGACTGTTATTGGAGATCTCCGCTCCCCCCTCTCACTTTCTCTCTCACCCTTTCTCTCTCTCTCCCAACCATCCCCAGCTTCACGCTTCCAGTCTGCCCATCGTTTTCTCTCTGGCACGACATTCCTCCGTCCTCATCCCCCGACGACGTTCCTCGATCACGCTTACAGATTCCCCGTTCCTCCGTCTTTGTCTTGCCAGGAACTCTCTCTTCTTCTTCTTCTCTCCGTCCTGCTCCATTCACCGTCGTCTCTCCTTGTCTGTCTCTCTTTCACCGCAATTCAACGGAATCGGTGGCTCAGGCACTGTTCCACTCGAGGGATTAAGTGTATATCAGATGGTACGAGATTCCGCGGGACGTTCAATGTGCCAATGGCGGTTGACGGATTATTGACGAAGAATCGGCTCCCTTTTCCTCGGACCCTGCGCGTTTCTGCGCCCCGGGCTACCACGATGGACGTCGAGCAGCCGATTGAATCGCTTCGATCACGGCGAAGATGATTTTACGCATAGAGGATGCGAATCTGTTGATGGAAAATGTTCTGTTTGTTTCAGCTTGTTCGGACAGGGTAACTAAATATATGTCCCGATATCACCGTAAAGCTTCTAATTCTGTCTTAAATCTTATAATTATGCCATAGTAATGAGAATCTGATGCACGATAGCATTTTAGGATTAATAAAAGAAACCATTTACATGATTACATTTATAGATATATTATTTATTTACAGAAAAACGTAAAGTTATATATAATTTAACAAAAAACGAACTGCCACATTTCCATAAAGCCACACGTTTTTTATGTAGATAAAATGAAGATTATCAAAAATTTCTTCTATATTTACAATTTAATACTTACAAGGGAACATATTCAGATGCGAAAATCGGATTATGATGAAACTTTAGGAGCTTATAGTACTTTGAAAAATATTTGACACGTGTTTTTTTTTATCGGCAACCATCCACTCTGAAGGGGTGAAAACAGCCCTCAAAGTTGGGGGTCAAAACCGTATTTTTTGAGATATCTCGGAAACCAGAGGTCCAAAAAATTTGAATTTTTTTTTAAATTGTGTGTTTTTCAATGGGGAATGTAGTCACGTAAAAAAATTTTAACAAATGTTTTTTGTTTAAACAATATATTAAAAATTAGATTTTTTTGCAGTTTCTCGTATTTATTGTTAGTTCATTTTAATGTAAACTTGGGTGTGTGATCTTTGATCCAAAATAGGGGATACATGTTTCAGGATTTTCTTTTTTTTTGCCATTTAACAATAATTATGCATAATGGAAGATAGTCTTGCACCTGGCGTGTAAAGGAATTCTGGCTTGTTTTATCGAAATATAAGCATTTAGTATGAACATATATAGTATTTTAAACAATACCACTGGATTATATGTCGTTTGTTATTTTATCAGTAGCTAAAGAAGGTGGCGCAGGTAGCAGCATGACGCGGTGTTAATTACCGCGGCGGAGTAAGGGTACCGACTTGTATGTATAGCCAATTCGTCTGCGAATTTCTGCTGTCGTTGGGTGTTTCCTTGTTATTATTGCTGTGATATGTTTCGCTCAAAATGTTTATAATGTTCATCGGATTGATCTTCATGTTTGTAAAAACGAATCTAAAAATAAACAATCAAGAAAAGTAAAAATAATATAATTATCGGATGTTTACCTTGATTATCGCCAGAAATTTTTTGTTATGTGGCACTGTTTTACAAATCCGAAAGCATTAGCCTTAACTTCTTAATATGCACGTTAATTTGATAACGAAATCCTACACAACTCAAACCGTAATGCAGAAAAACTGTAGCACACAAAGCAATGTGCCCATATTTATATGTACATTCTTAAGACTACTTTACATTTCCTCCTCTTTCACCGTAATAATCAATAGAAACTTTTGAAAATATTCGTTTCCTTCTCAAATGCTATAAATAACCAAGGTAAAACTGCAGTGTGCAGCATTTTGCCACCAGCTCTTATCAGAACTATCATATACAACGAGGGAAACTCCAGTTTCGATTATTTGAAGGATCCGCAGTGTATTAGAAAAGGCTCCAGGTATATTTTGACCGAAAGCCCAACGACAGCAGAAAATCGCAGACGAATTGGCTATACATACAAGTCGGTACCCTTACTCCGCCGCGGTAATTAACACCGCGTCACGCTGCTACCTGCGCCACCTTCTTTAGTTACTGATAAAATAACAAACGACATATAATCCAGTGGTATTGTTTAAAATACTATATATGTTCATACTAAATGCTTATATTTCGATAAAATAAGCCAGAATTCCTTTACACGCCAGGTGCAAGACTATCTTCCATTATGCATAATTATTGTTAAATGGCAAAAAAAAAGAAAATCCTGAAACATGTATCCCCTATTTTGGATCAAAGATCACACACCCAAGTTTACATTAAAATGAACTAACAATAAATACGAGAAACTGCAAAAAAAATCTAATTTTTAATATATTGTTTAAACAAAACACTTTTGTTAAAATTTTTTTACGTGACTACATTCCCCATTGAAAAACACACAATTTAAAAAAAAATTCAAATTTTTTGGACCTCTGGTTTCCGAGATATCTCAAAAAATACGGTTTTGACCCCCAACTTTGAGGGCTGTTTTCACCCCTTCAGAGTGGATGGTTGCCGATAAAAAAAGTACGTGTCAAATATTTTTCAAAGTACTATAAGCTCCTAAAGTTTCATCAAAATCCGATTTTCGCATCTGAATATGTTCCCTTGTTAGTATAATTGCCATTTCTTCGAATAACGTCGAAAATTCGATTAGGCATTGATAAAATCAAAGTACGAAGAGTTTCTGCTTTGATGGATGTCCACGCTTCTCTCACTGCAATCCATAACTCAGAAACAGAGTTGTACTGTTTACAATTGCCATAGAGGGTGAGTCCGAAGAAACAGAACACCTAAATACCTCCGTTACTTTTCGTTGTATAGAAAAACTTCTTCGGACAAAGTTATACTGTTTGAGGGGCCACATGTAACGGTGTAAGGGAACAAATTTTCAAGATCAGTTTTTTACAAGATTTCAAGGTCATCGATATTTTTTTAATACATCAATCGATGCAGCTGGACATTCATTATAAAAAGATACTAACCTATGTATGTCGAAAAGTTAGTAGTTCACGAGATATTTCGATTTAAATAACTCTAAAACACCATTACTGTCGTACTAAGACGTTACACAAGTAATTAATATAAATAATGTATCTATAAATATAATCATGTAAATGGTTACGTTTATTAATCCTGAAATGCTATCGCGCATCAGCTTCTCATTACTATGACATAATTATAAGATTTAAGACAGAATTAGAAGCTTTATGGTAATTTCGGGCAGTGTATAATGTTTGGCCCATTCAATACACCCTTCGCTCGTTACTTCTTTTCATTTTAATTTAGCCAAACAGCTACTCCCAAAATAAAAGACACGCCGATACTAATTCTATTTGAAGAGACACTTCGTGGAGTGGATGTACGGTCGCGAATAGTTAGTACGCGAATATTCCGGGACGAATGATAGCAGGATGGTTTCTCCGACAGTAAAGGAGTGCAAACGTCGAACCTAATGATTCGTTCGTCGAGCGGATTCGGTCCAGATGTGTTCCGCACGAGAGGAAAGAATTGTTTACGCGTTTCGAATTTTCACCGGGATACAGAAGGGACTGTAACCGGCGGGGTGCGGCGCGGCGGTGGTAAGGATGCAGTCGCATGTGCATCGGCGATATGGCTCACATCCCACCAGGCAGATAGCGAGATCACGGAAGCGAAACCAGAAGAATGGAGTTCGAAAATAGTGTCGCGGATCTGTTTTCGTGCGAAACTAGCTGGCTCGGCAGATGCGTTTCCACCGCCCGGAACACACTCGTACACACACACACACACGCACACACACACACACACACACACACACACACAACCGAACAGTGAATATGGTCGCGTGATAAGAAACGTGCTTCGATTTAATACCGGAAAGATTCTGCGATTTCCGCAGAAATCAGCGAAGTGGCCGATTCCGATATGACGCTTCGCTCCACCACCACCGGGGCCACTATACTAACTCACCGAGTCGAACGCGAGTACTACCGCGAAAAACACCGTGTCCCGAACGATCGTGCCATCAATTTTTAATATATTCTCATCGGCGATAAATTTTACCACCCGCCTTTCTTCTGCAGCACCAGCTACGCCGATTAAGTGGAATCGAAATCTTTTGATGGACCGAAATACGATACTGTTTTAAAGGACCATACACCTCTGCTGAAATATAAACAATTATTATACTATTGAGTTGGCAAGAAAGTAATTTCGGTATTTTAAGGTGAAATGAAACACAATTTTTTTATTCAAGCAATAAACTTTAATCGATAAAATACACTCCTCAAAAGAATTAAGGGATCACCTCTGCGAACCCGAAAAATTACTACTAGTTTACACGATCGTAACTCCGGCCAAAAGTGCTGTACCGATATCGTTAAACAATGATTTGAAAGCGTGAAACCTCTAGTTTCGGACGCTCTGTTTTAAATTGTTGCTATGTTGGTTTTTTACAAAGTTATAGCGAGATGAAGACAACATTGACGATTAACAAAAATTTTGTGCAACTTTGGAACATCACACGGGGAGCAACAAATTTTTTTGATAAATCGAGTTAATATCATTTGGAAGGACTATCTTTCCTGTGTAAATTGCGTGGTTGTTGAATATTGTGCGATATTTTTTATTCGAGTTATTCAACATTGAAGCAAATATTGGCTTTTTAACTTTAACTGGCTCCAGAAAGCGAAAAAATTATCGTAGAATCTTGTGCAAAAAAGCAATAGAAAGAGCGTTTCTTTCTCTTCAAGGCACTTCTTTTGTTTTTTCAATTTCACTAACATTTCGATATACCAGGTGTTTTTGAAAATATGCTTAAAAAACTTAATTAACAATTTTAATAACGTGTGTTACCACCTCGTTTATGAATAACAGCTCACACACACACAAAAGGCGTGTGTGTTATATATAAAAGAGATGGCAATACAAGTTATTGAAATTGTTCATTAAGTAGTTTAATGTCACACACACACGTACACGAAGGAGGCATATGGATGTGTGAGCTGTTATTCATAAACGAGGTGGTAACACACGTTCTTAAAATTGTTAATCACTCATTCCGATGGATTTTGGCCATCTTTCTGGTAGCTTCATAATTCCGCGCTCATGATTCATTATATGATTGATTAAAGTTCTCATTGCTTGAATGAAAATATTCAGTTTTGTGTCACCTCAAAATACCGAAATTACTTTCTTGCCAGCCCAATGTAAATTAAATGGCTTCTACGCTTTACAAACCACCACGAACGCACTGCAAATGTCTGTTCAGATTTTTAAAAATTCTCTTTACCCATTCATAAAATAAAGCCGTGCTTATTATCACGGATCTCCGTATTTCACAATTTTATGGAAGCTTTTATGCGTTATAAACGTCGAAAGTTTTACAATTTACTTTTATAATATTCCCCTCGTTACACGCGATAGTTAGCCATGTTTAATTCGAGTTACAAAGTTCAGGAAATTATAGCACAGTCTCGTGCAGCTTACAGATTATTTCTACACCGTTTTAAAATAAATAGTTCTTCGAAAAGTTTCCCGATCGGTGTCAAAAGCTTTTCGACCGTCAACGAATAAAAATGCTGAATAATAATACCAACACCGAAGTGCTGTTCAAATGAAATATTTGACTATCTCAATTCCGCACGGAAAAAATGTTAATCCCTTAAAAAAAAATACGTATCGGATTCTACACTAGAAATTCCGAGTTCTCAAATATTTGCGGACCTCCCGATACTTTCTGCAAATACCGCCGACCCTTCTATTGAATTTCGGATATTCGATACGCGATGTTCCCTACCGTAAAAAAAACATGCAAATAATTGTCTCCCATTAAAAATTCTTTATACCAAGATCGCGAACCTGCTGCACGTGCCGCGGGCCATCTGACTCCCAGAAACCAGCCTACCGATTACCACACCTCTCGAAAATTCCCGAAAATCTCATTCTTCATCCCCAATTCGCTAATTCCGTTCCGATGGCAAAGTGATTAAAACCCGTGGCAACCAATAATTTCGAACACGTCGACCCATATAATTACCGAATCTCGATAGATCATTCCGCTCGCGTCAGCGCTATTTCACTCGTTAAACACACAAACCATGCCCCTTAAAAAAAGGATTCGAACATCTCTGCAACGGATTCGCCGGCAATAATCTTACGGGTCAGACGAAACCATAGCACCAGCACGGTGTTCAGCCTGAACAATTCAGGGGCCCAAGAGTTAGGCCCGTGTGTTTTTTCGGCGAATGGCCCGCGGAGGACTTTTCGGGACAAGAGAGCTATTGTCGTCTATTGGTAGTGGCCACTCTCTAACACGCGATCGCACGTTAATCTCGGCTCGTCTGGAAACCGGTCTAACGACCGCGTGTAAACATAATTGTCCGATGATTGCCGGCCGGCACGAGGTGTTCCAGGGTTCGCTCGTTTATGATTCAGACGTGTTCCGCCCCCTGGTAACGTAAGTTGTACTCATGTATATCTTTATGCGGCCCCGTCGTCTACGTAAGTATATCTACGAGCTGAAGGGGGGAATAAAATTTCTGCCACGCCGAAAATATGCACGCCCACATCTTCTTCGTCTTCTTCAACCCCCTCTCGCACACCGGGCCTCGGCAACCCCTCGATTCGCTAACCCTCCCGGCGCGTTCGATCCCCAGTCATCGATAAAATAACAGAATAATCCTGGATCCTCCGATCCCATGCTCCCCGTGCACCGTTCAATCCCGAGGAATTTGATGCATGCTTCATCCCTTTAGTGCATAGCTTTATTATTTCTACTAGCTTGCAGCTGCATTTTTGCGGGCTGTTGTTTAGAGCTCGCTTTGGGGATGTTATAATGGACGGTGCAGCAATTTAAACATTTGCACCCGTTGCTATTTCCACTCGAAAATCAAACATTTCTTCCTAGCTAGAATAATTCCGTTCTATATGATCTTTTCATTTTATATCCATTTCATATCCATGAAATTGTTATACTTGAATGTTTCGTAATCGATTATACAGGGTGTCCCAAAGTTCCTGAACATCCCGGAAATGGGGGGTTCCTGAGACAAATTGAAGCGACATTTTCCATTACAAAAATGTTATCCGCGGCTTTGTTTAGGAGATATTAACGAAAAACACGGACCAATCAGAGCGCGACCTAGACGCGAGTTGGCACAGTCGGCCAATCGACAGTTGGCGCGCCGGGCCGACTATGCCAACTCGCGGCTAGGTCGCGCTCTGATTGGTCCGTGTTTTTCGTTAATAACTCCTAAACAAAGCCGCGGATAACATTTTTGCAAAGGAAAATGTCGCTTCAAATGGTCTCAGGAACCCCCATTTCCGGGATGTTCAGGAATTTTGGGACACCCTGTATAAAATCGTAGCTCTAAGCTGCCGAGGGAGAAATACAATTCAAATGATCTTCGTGGTAATGGAAAAGCTTATGAATTAGCCAATACTGCGGAGGAACAGTGCTGATCAGACCATAGTGTGACCACAGATAACACCAATGAATATACACTCCTCAAAAGAATTAAGGGATCACTTGTGCGAACCCGAAAAATTGGAAATTTACGTGATCATAACTTCGCCAAAAATTGCCGTATCGATATCGTTAAATAACGGTTTGAAAACCTGAAAACTCTAGTATCAGATGCTCTGTTTCAAATTGTTGCTATGTTGGTTTTTTACAAAGTTATAGCCAGATGAAGACAACATTGACGGTTAACAAACTTTTTGTGCAACTTTGGAGCATCACACGGGGAGCAACAAATTTTTTGAGAAAATTCGTTAAACATGTAGAATTTTCAGAAAATGTTGTTTCTCCAGTACCACGCGCGGAATATTTTTTTTTAACATGCTATATATAATTTCCCATAAATTTTGCAAAATCCTGAGGTGGTACACAAAGACCAGATTTGAAATTAGCGTGAGAAAATCAACGGGAAATGATACATAGCATGTTAAATAAAAATTCTTTCCAGGCGTGGTATTGGAGAAACCACATTTTCTTGAAATTCTACATGTTTAACGACTTTTCGAAACGTTAAAAAACGTTCGTACCATAATCTCCCTATTTTTCTCTTATTCTGCAAAGTTCTAGCTTTAATTTAAACAGAATTCCATCGCTCTACCTCATTTCTATCGAATGTTCTTTAATTTTTAATCGAGTTTGGTCCAAATTTTCGGCAATAAATCGTGAAAATCTGCAATTTTTACCATCTTTAAATGTTTGTAGCTCATTGCAACGTCGACCGATTTTGACGAAATTTTCAGAATATGTTTGACACAGATCTACAAAACGTATTTTTTAAATTTTCAATATAGGCCCACATAAAAAAGTTAAAAATTCAACTTTTATTATTTTTTCAACAATTCCGATCAATTGCAATTTTTGAAAAAATTTCTTTTCACATCCTTTAGCAAACTAATTGCTCTAGCTTCTCGAAAAAGTTCAAATCGTATAGTACGATATTAAAAAAGTTATCGTCTTCTTTAGAACGGTCTTAAACTTTTGTCCGCTGCTGTATAATTCGCTTCTTACATTTCACACTGTTATATCACACGAAGAGAGGACATTCTAGTAGTAACTAAATTGAGTTATTGATTCACAACGCCACTATCACGCCCATCACAAATTAAGTGACTCCAACAGATATGTACTGTCCGTCCAACGAGAGTTGGCACAGATTTTGCTAGTGGGTGCAGGGGATCTGCGAGACCCCACTCGTGACGCTCGGTTGCGGACCCCACTCTTGCGCTTAGGTTCTGGCGGGAACGGTCGTGATAGGAGCTCGGCGTCGCCACATCGCTCTATTGCAGTCGCACTCAAGACGCTCGTTCTCTGTCTTCGTGATTCGGCCAATCGCGGAGGACGTGTAGCGCGAAGTAGGGATACCAGGTGGTACCTACGAGTTTCTCTGTTCCAACTCTCGTTGGACGGACAGTACTTAACACATTAACTACATTAACATTAACTAGCACAAGGTTAATTGTAATATTGTGTATGTAATACAGACTGCAGAATAACCTCTTATTGGAGGGGTTACAACTGTACAATAAAAAAAAAATTCAATTGATCGAGTCTTTGAGGGTTTTGGTGATCGATCGGTGATTCTTTTTCATGTGCAAAAAATAGCAAATGGCCCAGCGAAATTGAAGCGCACACGGATTACATAAACACGGCTCGCGGTATTTTCGCGACGCGGAGAATGAGGAATAACAGAGAAATATGAAAGCCACTGACGCGCGGCACAATACACTCAAACGTATTTTTTCGCTTGTCCTTTTGCATACTATTATTCCGGGAGTTTTTATGAACATTCTCGCCGGAGCAAACATTATTTTAACGCTTGCATATAAACGATCCGCTCCTGTTTTATCAGTATTCCCGCGGAGCAGACGAGGAACGCTTCTTTTTTTTATTTTCTGCGGGAGCATGCTTTCACGCTGTGGACTCTAGGACCGATGACTTTTATTTATTCTGTTGTGACGTTACATCTTCGAATAGTATAATACCGCGAGAGCAAAATACCACCGCACAATCGAGATGTTATGAAATTCGGGGGACGGAGAGTTTAAATAATGGACCTCATACACACAGTAAAACCTCCGTACACCCTTTAAAACAGAATAACTTTTTTGTAATTATACCTAATGACTTGATGTTTTGTAAGCAATTAGAAGCATTGGTTTACTGAGTGATGTGCAGAAAATATTTTCTAAAAATTACAATTGATCAGGTTACATGCAAAAATAGAAAAAGCATTTTTTAAAACTTTTTTATTTGGCTCCCAAATGAAAATTCAAAATTTTTAGATTATGTATTTAATCAAACAAAATTAATTTAATGGAGTTTTATTAACACAACTATGAGCACACAGAAAACACGTCTATTTGATTTAAATATCACACGTTAAGTGAGAATCATTCGGGCTAGAAAGCATTGAACGATACATCGAACAAATAACTAACGGGTTTATAAATAAACTGAAATATACAAATATTAAATCGATCGTTCCTGGAGTGAAACAATAAATTCATTTTGACATATTTCAACAAAAATATATGTTTTGTAGATCTATGTTAGTTATACACACGCTGAAAATTTCATCGAAATCGGTTGACGCATGAAAAAACGACACGCATCGAAAGATGTACAATTCTGTGGATTTTAAGCAGAAACTGATCAAAAGTCGTGTAACACTGCGATTTTCTCCTATTTTAACCGCTTGTAGCTCGTGTGTATGTCAATCGATTCCGATGAAATTTTCAGCAGGTGTGTTACAACTACTATAGGTCTACAAAACAAATTTTTTAAATTCTCATTAGCGATCCAAATAAAAAGCTTTAAAAAATGCTTTTCTTTTATTTTTGCATGTAACCTGATCAATTATAATTTTTAGAAAATATTTTTTACACATTATTCAGTAAACCAATGCTTCTGATTGCTTACAAATAACCAGATCGTTTGGTACTATTATAGAAAAGTTTTTCTGTTTTAAAGGGTGTACGGAGACTTATTTTACTGAGTGTACATAAATATTCATAAATCCCGTGTTCCCATCTAGTTTCCACGATATATTAGGAGTCACGAGGATATATCCGAACCAAAATATTTGTATGCTTGTTCCCGGTTTCATCTTCCTGTTACGCGCAATAGCTATCGACGACCAACGTCAAAGTTACATTTTTTAATAATTTCGAATTTGCCGTTTCGAAAGTTCCCCGCGGACGCCTCGGGCTTTGATGAAAACGCTTTTATGAGTTCTGTAACTCGCTGGAATCGCATACCCGATTTTTTCGAAGCTGCATACACGGGAATTAAATGGTCGAACCTTTTCCACATGAAGGTCGAAACATCTTACTGGGAAATATATCACCACATCAAAATTAGTACTTAATTTACACCGAATGGAATTGAAAGGGTTGGTACTTCTCCTATTATCAAGTTTCCTAGCCTGGCAAGTCGAAGAATTCTTCGGACATCCACGTCGAAGGGTAGTTCAACGTTTTATAGGCGACATTAACCCTTAAACTTGCTCACCGATCTCCTTCTCGACCATTCTCGTTCCGTTTTACCACCTCATTAAAACAAAAAGTTCCTATAAAAATATAATAAAAGAAAAACTACCAGACCATCAAATATTTCCGTCACAACAGGAACCAACAACAAAACACGTACACGCATGTGCGAACACGTAGAGACACACGTACGCTACATTTTCCTTATCAAACCGTACCATTTCGTCCGCAAGATTTGCCCCGGGCCCCAGAAGCCGAAGACTCTGAGGGATGATACAGAACTTTTCAGTCTATACGTCACGTATCGAGGATTAACGAAACCTCGTATCGTGGCTGTCAGTGGGACACGAGCGGCCAGGATCCGTAACAAGTGACCGGGTCTTCTTTTTATCGCGGCCCTTCCCACGTCCGGATGAACTTTTCGGCTCATTAGACGAGAAGACGCTCTACACCCTCCTCTCGGATACTCTGTCCACCTTGTTCGGATCGTTTCCCTGATTTTCCATCCACGACTCCTCGATTTCCTTCGTCCAACAACCTTGGGAACCCGGTTTTGCTTTTTCTTATACGCACAGTGGTGGTATGCAGAGTTGGGCAAAAATCAACTAATATTTAAAAATGACTAATAGTCTGATTGAATGTTAGTCGAAACTTAAAAAAAGTCAGTTAAAACTTTTTGATTAGTTAGTCATAACTACATGGCACTAGTTAGTCACAACTCTAAGTAATCGTTAGTTGTTGCTTATTAGTTATGATTAATCATTAGTTAGTTTAAATGATCAGTCGTCAATCTTTAGTCATCAGTAGACTGAGGATTTGAAGCATTCATGACAAAAATGAGTAAGTGTAATCTAAAACAGCAAAAACATTAGATGAATTTAATGCTACTGTTATATCATGTTCAACCCATTAAACATTTTTAAAAAGAAATTATATTTTTATCTCAGCCCAGTTCGATGCTATTCAGGTAGAAAGTTTTTATTTTGTATAAAAATTCGCAGTCTAGTCATCAGTCACTATTGTGCGATTAACATACATTAATATGTATACTTAAACTATATCGGAATTAGCAGTGACCAAACGTGTCATAATCTGTATTTTATATTTTTATAAACTAATAGGCAATTTTCTTGTTATTATTATGTGTATATAAAAATTTATTTTAAATTTAATCAATTTTTTTTCTTATTTTAACTTATAACCATTTCTAGTCATTAGTCATAGTGAAATTCTGATTGTATATTTAGTCATTAGTTGTGCCATTATAGTCAGTATTCAATATTCATACTTAATAAAAATTTAGTCATTATTCATAAGTCATTACGCTCAAGTACTTATGTAGTCATTACTCATAGTCACGCTCAAGTATTTACTTAGTCATTACTCATAGTCACGCTCAAGTATTTACTTAGTCATTAGTTATTAGTCACTTTTGTAGGGCTTATGACGTTATTAGTCAATAATCATAATTGTGACTAGCGTTTGCCCAACTCTGATGGTCTGTCTTTCTTTAATGATAATTAATTTGTAATCAGCAACAGAAAGATAGGACACCCTATACTTCTTTATGTTTTGATATAATAGCTGGAGAAAATATAAGTACATTTTAGTACGTCAGCTACATTCTACGTATCGATAACTGTAAGCATACCGAAGTTCGTCTACAGTAGCTGTTTCTAAGAAATATTATGAAGGTAAACGTAAACATTACTGTTCTGAGGATGTCTTTAAAAATGGAATACACAAACAGAACTTACCAGTTTTGTTAAATATTCAATACTTTGTGGAGCCTCCTTTATTTTTTATTACAGAAATCATTCTTCTTGGTAAAGATTTATATAATCTTTTAATCCTTTTTGTCTTACTTGGTACCATTCATGTGCAATGTTTTACTTCGTCAATAGTTTGACGTTTGAATTCGTCAATGGCATATACCGCTCTCGCAAGGTCGCCCCAGACATTTTAGATGATATTAAGATCCGGAAATCTTGCTGGCCAGTTTAAAGTACGTTGTTTTTAACTTGCGAAAAATGCTTTCACTATTTTGACCGTGTGGACGGAGGAAAACAAAAGGAGTGCCTTGAAGAGAAAGAAACGCTCCTTCTATTGCTTTCTTGCACAAGATTCTACCATAATTTTTTCGCTTTTTGGAGCCAGTTAAAGTTAAAAAGCCCATAATTTACTTCAATTATGAATAACTCGAATAAAAAAAAATCGCACAATATTCAACAACCACACAATTTACACAGGAAAGATAGCCTTTCCAAATGATATTAACGCGATTTATCAAAAAAATTTGTTGCTCCCCGTGTGATGTTCCAAAGCTGCACCAAAAATTTTTGTTAACCGTCAATGTTGCCTTCATCTCGCTGTAACCTTGTAAAAAACCAACATATCAACAATTTGAAACAGAGCATCTGAAACTACAGTTTTCAGGCGTTCAAACCATTGTTTAACGATATCGATACGGCAATTTTTGACGGACTTATGATTACGTAAAGTTGCACCAATTTTTCGGGTTCGCACAAGTGATCCCTAAATTCTTTTGCGGAGTGTATTAAAACATAAAGCATAGCGTGTCCTATATTATTGTCCCTGACGTATTAGTGACAGTAGCACGAGTAATAGGGTAAAATGTACACGAATAAAATGATTAGAGTGAAGTGTATATTAATGTAGGTAAAATTAAATTATGTGTTTATTATTATATGTACATTTTCACCAAAATTAACCATTCTATGAATCGATTAATCACTTCGTGCATATATGAAAACCGTATGTTCATTTCAATATAATTCCGTTCGTCATACATTGACAAACCAACTACATAACACAAAGGGTTAACTGAAATTATTGCCGAGATTTACGCTAATAAAGATAATCGCGTATAAGAGAACACAATGATTCGAACACTCACGCAACTTTCATTTATATAAATGAACCTTGACTCGTCTGTACCAGAGTTGGGCATTAATCGATTAAAATTTTAATTAAGATTGATTGATTAATGTGTACGATTAAAAAAGGTAATCATAGAAAAATCGACGATTGATTCAATCGATTGATGAAGTTAATCGTCAATCGTTGATTAAAAAAAGAAATCATCCAAAAAAAAGATAAAAGCACGTAAACAGAGTTTGTATTATAGACCAAATGAAAATACACCTAAACTCAGTTTACATTGTTTTCAGTATTCATATATGTACATAGTTTTGATTCCGTATTTCATTTCGAAATTTCAGCAGTAAATCATTAATCAATTATCCGATTGACGATTACAATTGAAAGGGATGTAATCGTTAAACGCAATTAACGACTAAAGTGGAAATTTTACCGTTATTTCCAATTAACGATTAATAAGTATTTAACCGTTATTTCCAATTAACGACTAATCAGTATTTAATCGTTAACCGTAATTAACGATTAAACTAGAAGATTAATTGTTAATTTCGATTAACAATTGAAGTAGAAATTTATTCGTGAATCGTTGATTAAATTTTTCCCAACTCCGTACCACCAATTTACCACCCCTTTGTCGTACCGTGACGCGATAGAAAACACCGTGCAGATCTCGCGTTATTTTTTCTGTGAACAATGCGAAAGATTTTACGCCTGGAAGCACAGAAATTTCATCTTCCTGTTTTCGAAAATGGGAGACGCGTATATTAATATATATAAAACTGGAGATGAAATAAAAGTTCGTGTATTGGCTGCAGAATTTGATAAAGGTGTGATCAAAATTTGTGAGTGCGTGTGGTAATTCAGCGTGGTTACCAAATGTTTCGTTCGGGGTTCAATATTTCGCAGCAATTAAACCTCGTTTCGGACCGAATGAAAAATCGGCGAAAAGGAGCTCATTGTCACATGTGAAAATCGCGTCAGATTCGTGAAAAACACGGGATTCGAATCAAGCCCTAGCAGCGTCGCATCCGGCGCTGGGGCGGCAATAAAGGAAGTTATGGTACAGTGTCGATTCTAAAGTGTCAATTAAAATATGCGATGAAAAATGTCGAAACAATGAATCTGTCAGTTAGCGTGGCCGTATATCTGGCCCGGTGACCGCGGCGGCGGCTATTGACCAAAACACGGTAGGTAAACCGAATTCCTTTTTTCCATTTTTCCCTTCCGAACCGTCTGTCTGTTTCTTTCTCCAACTCTCATTCCCCCTCGCCTCCCTCTCACTCTCTTTTCTATTTCTCACTATTGTTTCGGGACAGAGCAAAGTGAAAATCCGTGGCCTGTTAACTGCATTTTCACCGGTGCACGTTTTCGATTTCGAATCGCACCCGGACAGCAGCGGCGAGAATAAAATCGCCGACGATATTCGCATTACCGTGACAATTGGCCTAAACCGTGAACCATGTAACGCAATCGACAAGAGTTAATCGCCTCGCCGATAATTCAACACGGCTGCGTGCTCGGTCAGGCTAAAAAGGAATTAATTTCACATAATTAACGGGGACCGACCCGAGAAATACTTCGTGTCGATGCACACCCGCACCCCCAGCTCCTACCCCTCGCTTTATTAATCCGTTTTTGCCTGTTACATCGACACAACGAACGGATACATCGAGGTACAGGACCATTCAACGAAAATAGAATAGCGAGTCTCTACTTGATTGTACAGGGTGTCCCAAAATTCCTGCACATCCCGGAAATGGGAGGTTCCTGAGACCATTTGAAGCGACATTTTCCTTTGCAAAAATGTTATCCGCGGCCTTGTTTGCGAGTTATTAATGAAAAACACGGACCAATCAGAGCGCGACCTAGACGCGAGTTGGCACAGTCGCACAGTGGTCCCAAATCCCGAAAACACGGCCAAAACCACAAAAATGAACTTCCTCCTAGGAGTTTGTAATTCTAGGGTTGGATAAAGTGATGTTATGACCACTGAATGCCACCAAGGAGAACGGTAAAAAGTTTATGGTACGGTTCTACAGTCAGTTCAAAGTTAGCCTTCGATTGATGAGCATTTGTCGCGCGCACTAGTAGGAAATTGAACGCCCCCTTCTGAAGTGCATAACTTTTAAAATAGTGCATCAATTTCAATTTTGCAGAATGGATGCTGTTCCTGGAAGTAAGTAGGATCTTTACCTGTTTTTGTATCTCAAAAATTGTTAGTCATTACGTTACACGATGGCAATATTCTTAGGAGAACGTAGAAGGTAAAACTTGATGCGCGTATTGTAGAAACGTAGACATAAGTTAAAAGTCCCACGTTGTCCCACCAAAATTCCTTTTCTGACGTGTTGCTAATACATTTATCTTTCAAAATTGATAAAAACCAACCTCCAATAGTCTCCTGTTTGCTCATACGAGGGTAAACTTCGTTTCATTTCTATAGATTTTAAAATGCGATTTTACAACTTTTAGTAATGAAAAACGATTCGGATGATTAAATCTTATGTAATAATTTACAATTATACTAATTCTTGATATACAAAGTGCAATTTTTTTTGTCATTTATACATTTTTATCTATCAACCTCTCAAAACACATTTAATGCGAATTGTTGTCTAAATTTTAATCGGCCATTTTGTTTTTCAAATTTTCGAGTTCATATTCGTAATCAGTAACTCCAAAGACCCCAAAAAGATCATTTTCCAAGCAGACCTAACAATTTTTTTATGTATATGTCCGCCATATTAGATCCGCCATATTAGATCTGCCATTTTGTTTTTTGGAATTTAAACTTCATATTCGTGATCAGCGATCCCGAAAACCCTCGAGTACGAATTTTTGGTTGCATTCAAGTACGTTTAGAGGTTTTGGCCGCTTTTTCGCGATTTGGGACCACTGTGAGTCGGCCTGGTGCGCCAACTGTCGATTGGCCGACTGTGCCAACTCGCGTCTACGTCGCGCTCGGATTGGTCCGTATTTTTCGTTAATAACTCTTAAACAAAGCCGCGGATAACATTTTTGCAAAGGAAAATGTCGCTTCAAATGCTCTCAGGAACCTCTTATTTCCTCTTTATCTGGGACCCTACCTGCCAGATACGATCTGGAAGAGATTCCTGTGAGAATAACCTGTGAGAGATAACTTGAAATAAAATGTAAATAAATAAGTACGAAACTGAAAACTTGTTCTGTTTCTTTTTTTGCGATTTTCTCCAAAACGAAGCAAAAACGAGCAAATCTCTAAAAGACTTTTTGCCTTAGTTTTTCGGTCCCCTTCACGTTGCTGAAGTTTTGCCATTTAAATTCGGGACACCCTGTAGAATAAACAATTAGTGAAAATTGATCTGCAATCACGAGCATGATCATAGAATTTCGCGATTAAAGACCACCCTTGGTGTAAATTCTCTGCTCGTTTCTCAGAGTTCGTCCCTGTCGGAAAGGTTGCGGCGATTTCATGGATCGAGGACTCGATCCACTCGAACGACGAGTCTCTCAGTTGCGGATCGCAGACATCTCAGTAATTTCGAGATCCCGCGGAATGGAGTTGGGTACCCGGCCCTAATTGCCGGGAATACGGCCAATAAATTACACGTGTACCGCGTAGGGCAGCCGATCCGAAAGTGATCACGGGAAACGGACATAATTCCCCATCAGGCTGTTCCAGCAGAAGGTCGTGGATCTGATCCGTTTGTAAGCCGAGTCCCCAAACGTCAGCCTATCACTTGGATCAAGTACCGAGCGATACTCTTAAGATTCCTTAATTAAACGATCTGACAGCTACATCACTAAGATCCCGGCTATCTAGGGTCCGATCAGCCGAGAGGTAGAAAGGCTCGGGCCCCCTTTGGACCATTCGAATGGCCTTTTGCTCCCTCCTCTTCTTCTTCTTCTTCTTGTTTTCTTCCTCCAGTGAATCGACTGCGCAGTGAGCAAGCGATTTCTACCGCGAGAACATCCTCGTCCTCGCTACTTCAAATCCTTTACTGACGGTCCTGGGACTGTCGGACCCTTTGATGGGCTTCTTTACATCCCATTCAACTATACGTTCGTAAAGAGACTATTAGGAACGGCTCCCAGTTGCACGCAACGTCGCGGTCTTCTATGCACTGCTCAAAGCTATCTTAGAAATCGAATTTTTAAGAAATCCGAAAATTGGAATCAATTCAATTGTGGACTACAGTGGACGAAATTTCTATAAGAACATCATAATTTACTGCCAAAAGTTCATTTATTCGGTAAATTTATGTTAGTACAGTGTAAAAACCTTATGAACACCAATGTATTATTACCGTAAAGTAACGCATGTAAATAAACTCGAAAGTTCTCAGTGTGGTAAATAAAAATAATTGAATGCTGATCGTAGTAAGTACGAAATTTGTATAAGAATGATAAGTTTTTCTCAGTTCTGTATCATCATTACTACAAGAAACATCGTCCATACCTCGGACAGAGTAAATATTGAAATTTAAATACAAAATTTTTTAACATACATATAATAATTCTTCATTTATTAGAATGCCACGCGGAAAAGTTTTAA
The DNA here is from genome assembly GCA_933228785.1 of Lasioglossum pauxillum. Taxonomy (NCBI): domain Eukaryota; kingdom Metazoa; phylum Arthropoda; class Insecta; order Hymenoptera; family Halictidae; genus Lasioglossum; species Lasioglossum pauxillum. The sequence continues at coordinate 23,411,886 of OW121701.1, read as the reverse complement.
GTTCCGAAGAAAGAATAAAAATAGATGCATAGCACGATGCAGGTTTCTCCATTCGAGAGATAGCCAAAAAATGAATAGATCTAGTACTTGCATACATCATTTTTTATAAAATTGCGTGAAAAATATGGCAAATACCATTAGACAGGTGGAAATACGAAACTTACAAGGCGTGATCGTTCTCGTATTTTTAAAGAAATATCAACTAATAATAACGCTGTCAGTGAAGTAACAAGAGTTTTGGATCTGCCGGTAACTACACGACGTGTACAGCAAATATTGCAACACGATACACGGTTAAAATGGAGTAAAAAAGTAATGAAGCCACCTCTTACCCAGGAGCACAAAACTGCAAGATTCAAATTCGCAAGAGATCGCATGACCTGGCGTCAAGAGTGGAAACATATTATATTTTCTGAAGGAAAAAAATTTAATTTAGACGCTCCTGACGGTTTTAAATACTATTCGCATGATTTACGTAAGGATAAAGCCGTAGCGATGAGTAGGAATTTCGGCGGTGGAAGTTTAATGGTGTGGGCTGCGTTTAGCTATAATTCAAAAATATCAACATGCACATTTTTACGAGAATGAACGCAGACAAATACATTGCCCTATTAGAAGACACTTTAATTTGCTTCATCGAAGAAAATCATGAAGACAACGATATTTTTCAACAAGATAACGCAGCGATACACAATGCTAAGAAGACTCGGGAGTGGTTTAGATAAAAGAATTTGCAACTAATGAACTCTGGCCGTCACGTTCCCCCGATCTAAACCCAATAGAAAATTTATGGGGAATCCTATCACGAGCAATATATAAAAATAGGAAGCAGTATAACAGCATTCAAGAGTTAGAAAACGCAGTAAGATATGAGTGGAATTAAATCCATAAAACAACGTTGCAAAAATTAGTTTGTAGTATGAAAATAGAATATTTGAAGTGATTAACTGTATCGGTGGAAGTACTAAATACTAATAATTATAAACTTGGTTTTTTGTTCGAATTTATTAGACAGTTCTTATAGACGTCATACTTGTGTACATTAAGTTGTAATATTTTGTTTCTAACAAAAATAAAGCAGTTTTTTTGAATTCAGAATATTGACTTCTGCTTTTTTATATTCCTTAATTATTTTCTAGCCTTCTTTTAATCATATTATCAAAAATACTTAACTCTTTTGTTCAAAATAGTAGTGTTCTTATAGAAATTTCGTCCACTGTATATGGTACTTTTCGGTATTCCAAATTAAAATTTATTTTTGTGTGCTTCTTCAGATCATCTTTGTTAGAGCAGTAATACTTGGAACGCCTGCTGTTTGTAGATAAACTAGTCTGGTCTGCTCCTATTTGCACGTAAAAAAGCACAGGCTATTTCCCTACCGGTTGTTCAATAGGTCTTTTCAATATTAATAATTAATAGCTAAGAGTTTCTTATAAAATTGTAACAGCAATTTCCATCGGTGATGAACCATTACATCCTCCTTCTTCTTGATATAATGGAATCATTAAGAAACACGTTAATGGACTTCCTTTAACATGTTCCTTTGCATCCTCCTTGCCAATGATACTGGGACCACTTGCTGTTCTCTAATTGCGCGTAAGATTAACTTCCATAAAGTGAAGACAACTTTCCTGTTGGTTATTGAACAACCTTCTAAAAATCCTTCAGGGCTGAGAATTATAATCTTTCCGTTTCAAGGATTCCTAAAATTGCAGTAGCAATTTCAATCGCCAAAAATAGTCAAGTTCCTTTTCCATATAACATAGAATTCCTGTGATAGATTTATTCACGCTCTCTTCAACAGCTTCTAATTACTTGTCAGCACTGCCGCTGGTAGAACTTGTTCATTAATCATTTAAAAATCAGTGATTAACAGCCGAGGATCTCCTAAGAAGCTGTCCGACCGTCTCTCACAAAATCCAGAATGACATGTAACAAAATCCTGGAACAGAGGAATAATTCAAACCCATCATCGTCATTAATTCAAATTCCTACAAGGAACTAAATCTACAAAAGGTAAACTTAATGTTTCTGGATAGGCGTTCTGCGGGCGACAAGGTTGGTTTTCGCGAGGGAAAAATAACGGATAATGATCGTCGTAATGAAAATCTTAACGCCATTAGGCCACATCGCTGGTTCTATCTACGAAATTATCTAAATCGAGGCAGGGATATTTTTCAGTGGGTCCAGGAACCGGTCCATTAGGGGGTGGGGGAGAAAAAAATAAGGCGAACACGAAGCGCAAGCTTTCCTGGGGCGCCTTTCTTCCACGCGGCCGAATCGTTAGCGTACAAGTTCCTTATCTGTTTATCAGTTCGGGCCGCGATAGCCTTTAAACAGGTTTAGACGGCAGTCTGATTAGCATATTACCACCTGTCTCGGATGGGTCCCGAAGGCTCGAACCGTTTTCCTCGGCGCTGTAACTTTCCGAGAATACGCGGGAATGCCGGCGTGACTGTTATCTCGCCCGATAAAGACCGCGACCGTTTATTTCATTCCGCGGGCCTCGCGCGGAACTTATTGGAGTCACGTTGCGCCGTGACAACGGACCACTTTATAACCCAGAAGAAGTGCTTCGTCGCGGCGAGCTAATAAACGAACGAGAAACTCGCCTTTTCCTTCAGCCGCGTCGCAACATGTGCAGCTTCAGGGAACCGGGGAGGATCCAACATTGAAACACTCGCGCCACTGTGTTATTCATAGTGACACAAGAATCTAGTCCCTAGTAACTGGCGCTTTTATTGGCTATTTTGATTTTTTGGGACAAGTATTCAGGACATAAGTAAAGCTTGTTTCGCGACAAAACAGAGCAAGTTCTGGCAAAGCGCCGCACTGTGGGGTATTTGATAAATCTAGCTGGGCGAAATTATTTTTTTGCTTAACGCGTTTAAAATGTACCTACTAACTTATATATAGTATTTTACCTTAAAAGAAGAATTATAAACAAATAAAAATTAACAATTAACAATTTTTATTGAAAGTATTATTTTTGACTAATTTGACAATATGCGCGAATTACTATAATATAAATAATATAATATAATAGAATAGAATAGAATAGAATATAACATATGACACATCCATATTAATATAATAGTATATACAGGGTGGTCCACGCAACTTGCACACCTATAATAACTTCCAAAGTATGCGTTGCACGAAAAAGTTATGTATACAGAAGTTGCATGGCCTGAAGGGGTACATTATGTAGTGTATTTATTTTTTTTACAGGTGGACGCGTAAAGAACATGTGAAGGTCAACTTCATTTTTTTTTAATGAAATGAGGTATTTTTTAATACATCAATCGATGCAGCTGGACATTCGTTATACAAAAGTACTAACCTATGTATGTCAAAAAGTTAGTAGTTCAGGAGATATTTCAATTTAAATAACTCTAAAATACCATTACTGTCGTGCTAAGATGTTACACAAGTAAGTAAACACTAACGTCTAATAACTAATAATAATACAACTAATATTAATATAATACGACTTAAATTATTCCATTTAAATTTCCATTTATTCCATTTTTTAAATTATTCCATTATTCCAAAAAACTTCTTGTTCGTTTTTCTAATAATATCGTATTGCTGTCGGGATAAATGTGCTTCAACAAACATACTTAATGCCTGCAATGGCGTTAATTTGCGACCTTTTTATATTCAATTATTCAATAACCTTTTTATATTTCTTTTATATTTAATTGCTCGCTTCGGAGAACGAGTCACTTCTCTCAATATGTTGGACGCATCTCGCAACCCCTCAGTTCGCAATTTCATTTTTGTGGCAAAAATTGGACATTCTGTGCCTTCTTTACTTCGTAAATCTTCACTCTTTCTTCTTTTGCGTCTTTCGCTCAACTGATCGAACGACTGCTTCGATGACCGACCGGTACAACTAATTCCTTCCGATTGTATGTAGGGTAACTGCACCAGTGAATAAACGGGCACCAGTAAATGAACGCTTTTGTATATTTCAACAAATTTTAAGCCACACGGCATTCTAGCGATAATGACTCTTGGGCCAATGGAATATATGACTCTTTTTCGTAGCTGTATTCCTATTGGTTTATATTGGTCACGTGACCATTAGTTTCTAAAATGGCCTATTTTCACCAAGTGCGTTGAGTGTGTGCAACAGAGCTAAAACTAGTAAGGTATGTATACACGACCTTTTCTTTTACACATAAGTTTTTATACTTTTCTTTTACACATGAGATAAAAGTTACTAACAATATAGATGTACGAGGGTTAAATATTGAATATAAATCACAAAAATAGCTATAAAATGAATATTTCGTTAAAAATTCGTTGTGTCAATCACTGGTCCACGATATTACTCATAGCCCAGTAAATGAACAGAGTGTTATTTGAATATCATAACGAAAAAGAGAAAAAAAAGACTGAGCAGATTATATTAAAAGAGGAAAGAAAACAATGCAGAAAAAGAAAAGCGGAAGAGAAAAAGAAAGCACGGGTGACATTACCGAAAAAGAAACAGAGAAAAATTCCTAATTCCAGTTCTAAAGAAAGTGTTTCTGACTGCGAACATCACGAAACTCAGGAAGATAAAAAAATTCAGAATTCGGAAAATCAAACCCAATACGAAGTAAATGATTTCGGTATTGTGAGATACAACAAGAAATACTTTCCTGGCAAAATAATCGATGAAGAAGACGAAGAGTATGAAGTGACAACAATGGTAGAATGTGAAAAAGGAAAGGTATGGAAATGGCCAGAGATTCCAGATACGGTTTGGTACAAGAGACAGGACGTTTTAACAAAGATAACGGAGCCAAAGAAAATTAATTCTAGGGGATTTTTTGTGATTAAAGAGTTAAATAAATAGGAGAATATTGTTTAATAATTTTGTTCATTCATTGGACCATCATTGTTCAATTACTAGAATGTAGTGTTCATTGACTAGTATTTTCTATATTTTTTTTAATATTATATTTTTTATTTGTGTTCATTTATTTTTGACAAATGAAGTATAGGGAGCCATTTGGCATATATGAGATTCCTTTAATTCACATATTTTTTTTTAAATACAATATTTTCCTGAACAATTTCTTAAATGTTCATTTACTGGTGCAGTTACCCTACTATGAGATTAAAACTGCCTTCCAATTAACTATTTTCACTTGCTGTTAATTTATTTAAATGAACACATATCTGATTAAAATTGTGTGAAATGCATACACTTACCTGCTACAACACTATCCATCATCGGTTTTCTTGAAATAACTTTCGTGATTAAAAACATTTCACTTCAAACATTGTTAATGCGGACGACACGGCGAAAGGCACAAGCACAACGTTCAACTTTTCCAGGTAACAACTCATTTTTACCTGGGATGAGTTTGACGAAATCAACTTTTGGCCAGCTAGATCGACCAAATACCCCACAGTGCGCCGATCAATTTGACCACTGTCTTTCCGAAATTCCATCGAGTGCTGAAGCTCGCAGAATGAGTGCTCCATCTCACAGGACGTCTGCGTCGAAAGTAATCTCGCGGGCATAAGTCTTGCTCGACGTTCGTGAAAGAGGTCATTAGTCTTGAGGCATCAGCCCACTTTCCTCCGAGTTATCAATCATATCCGCGCCAGCAACAAATATTCTAATGGGCCCGACGATGCGTTTCTCAACAGTTCTCAGCAGCTTTCAGTGTCGTCCTCAGGATTGTTGCCTGTTTTTTTTTCCAGCATCCACGGCATCCATCGACATTACGTCGATTATAATCGACGATTAAGTGGATCTGCGAGGAGGAACTAGATGGGAACACTGGATGGTACTAAGTGCGGTTAGCTAGTTGCCAAATTCTCCGAGGTTCTATCAAAGTAACCAAGTCGGAAGACTCCGACCTCGGGGCCACAGATGTATCGTGCCCGGTTAGCAAAGGCCCGGTGTAATCGCATCAATGATTCCGCTGGATAACCCATAATTCATGCTTTGACTGTTCCAGCCTGGCAGCTATTATCCTTTGTAATGACTTCAGTGTAAGCGGTTTAGCAGTTTACGTACCATCGACCATCGATTCGAACGGAAGAGCGAGAGACAAACGACTCGATCTTGAGTTCCATTTGTTACTGTCGATCTTTGATCCTTTTTTAACTGGAAAATGCCCCTCGATACCCTAGCCGCTCATTTTTCTAATGATTCTTGCTCTCGAAGCCTCGATCATCTAAAGCGAAACTAAATGCACAGATGATCGCCAAATGCTTTAAACAATAATTCAACGAAGGAGATCCGGATTTTCAACACTACAGCCGATCGAATGACGATATCAGGGAAGATATATTGCTCTCCATCAACAACAATGACAACAATAATTGCATTAATGCATCCCAAAATCGTCCATAAACGAGACGAAACAGTTCAGCCTGAATTACACGCATTACCATACGTTTACGATGTCAATTGCGCGGCGAATGCTAAGGCACAGCAATTAGTATATAATTTTGTACGACAATTTAATTCCGTGATTATCAGCGTGGCCATCGGTTAGTCAGCCTATTAGCGGTATAACCCGAGGAACGATTTAATTAAAGAATCTTAACCGGCTCGTTCGAGATCCATAAAAAGTGATGTAGAGGAGAGATCGACGTCGATTTCTAGTCATCGTTATAGATAAGGGAACTATTCCGTGTTTCCTATGGCGTCGGTCCCTTTGACGGATTGTTATTGGCTACTTTACAGTCTATACTGTATACGTGGTTCGTTATTAGGCTAACTGAAAGGAGGAGCGATTTGCCCCGACGATTTTCCTGATTTATGGGAGACAGCCGGCTCGGAATCGAATTGCTATGGATCCGTGGAATCCGGCGCGGAGTTAATATTCATCATTTCATCGAATCCTCGGCTTCGAACGAACCTGATGGCTCATTAGAGAGGAGAATCTATGGGGAAACAGGTACCTCTCGAAGCTACTGAAACGAATTGCCTCATTCTTGAATGGTGGTTCTTCATGTACCAGCCTTCCCCACCTCAATTTTTCAGATTTCACATTTTATAATATTGTAAAACACGTTTTACGTTAATATCTGGTCGTAGCATAAATATTGTAACTAACAGCTTGTTGAACTTTTATTTAATAAAAAGTAGATGTAGCTTTGTGCGTTAACAAATTGTAATCCAGTACCTTGTGATTGATGCACAACATTTTTGTAGCAATAATCGAATCCTTAAAATTACAACCAGGGACCAAAAATAACAGTTATTTTCTACGATAAAAATCATTAATAAAACATTGATTATTATTGAAATTTAAGATAATCTACACAAAATATAAAGAAAAAAATTGAAGGACAAAATGATTAAAAAATACCGATTTTGTACTTTTTGGTTACAACAGTCATTAGTGTCAAAAAATTGGATCCTCTTTGATAACTGTTATCGATGAAGAAAAACTGTTTCGATTGCTCGAAGCAGTTATCGATGAGAGAACTTTATTTCGATCGCTTATAACAGTTATAAATGAGAGAAGTTTATTTCAATCGCTCATAACAGTTACCGATGATCGAATTTCTTTTCACTTGTTCATAATAATTATTGTTGAGAAAATTCATTTCAGTTGCTTATTTAATTATTGAGTTGTCTAGTCTTTTTCGCAGGCCTGGCCAACCGAAATGATTTCACGGCCCATTTTGATGACGCGTAACGTTACAGCGGGCCGCAGTTTTGGTAAACATGCTTTCAAAAAATATGATACAAATACAAAATGAATAAAACTTTATTATTATACACTATGTTTCAATATAATTAACTCTCGAGTCTTAATTAATGAGATATTTGTTTATCCTTTCTTTCACTTAATTTTTGTAAATCTATATTTATGTTCGACGTTGCATATCTTTTGTTAGCTGGTTTTCTAAATTGGCATCAGTTAATGAAGCACGTGATGAACTCTTCTTAAATTTCATCTTCGAAAACAATGTTTCACAAACATATGTGTAAAATATCTTAAGTTGGAATATCTCTCGGATGTAATATAAGTATTGTAAAAATTAATTTTTAATGTGCAAAAATGTATTTCATTTCATTATTGCACTGTAACTCAATTATATCAAAGTATCAAAGATATCAAATCACACCACATTAAATTTTGATTGTAGCAATTAATTTTATGAATAAAACATTTATGAAATAATTGATTGTCTACTATTTGAACGTTGTACTGTTTAATGATAACTATTACAAATTTCCTTCATCAATAACTGTTATGAGCGATCGAAATAAACTTCTCCCATCGATAACTGTTATGAGCGCCCGAAATAAATTTCTCTCATTGATAACTGTTTTAAGCGATCTAAATGAATTTCTCTCAACGATAACATTTACCAATAAAAAAAAAATTTTTCGGTTATTTATAATCCTTATTTGTAACCAATACGATTTTAGTCGATGTAAACTTGTTTAGTCGATGAAATACTTGTTATTCCATGACTTTTTTCTTTTTGGTTATAACAGTTAGGGTCCCTGATTACAACGTTTCGATGCTCCCGACCAGACATGTTTACGTTACAACGTAATATATTAAAAAATCGCGTGGACATTCGTCACTCGATTTTTATAAACATTTTTGCCAGAATTATTAAGGTCGTTGATACCGGCACAACATTCACTTTAAATAAATAAATTCCCAAAGGTCGACGTCAAATGGAAATTTACTTTTTTATATGTAAAAAAAGCATGGATATGTTCGAAGTAATAAAAACATTTTTTTTAATTTGTTTCACGCAGTTAAACATACTACGTGTGCATGAACATCGGCGATCTGGTTATTACATTCCGCCAGTTACGAATTGCACAGCATATTTTCGAAGTTAAACAATAAAATGATTATTTTCAGTAATCCACTCCGCTGGAAGGATTTAGTATACTGTAAAAGAATCGAAATGTCTTAATCATTTTACTCAATTCCAATTCCGACAGATTTGATATTCGAAACAATTCGACAACCCTTTCGAATTCCGAATTTATCTGATTTCTCTGATCAATGAGACAACTATGGGCGTGTGAAAATAAAACTAGCGAATACACGTTACCAGGATTTCAACAAGAGATTGGATATCGTAGAAAATTTCAATAAATCCAGCTTCCACGACCATCAAAGGCTTCTACATGCAGCTAAAAATATCCCAGAGATAATATTTACTCCTTACTGTCTCGACGACTTAAAAACCGTAGCCAAGAGCAAACAAGAAACCGACAAATGTTCTATTCTGCGCGTATAAAAGTTCGTACGCTCCCGAGTATATTATACATTCCAATTGCGTTCTTGAATAAATAAACGTTGGATTCAAATGTTACGGGGTAATAAACTACAAAATACGCTGCTGCCTGACCGTCTGTTTCTACTGCGTGCGTATATACATAAAACGGTAAGGAATATGTAAGTACAGTGAGCTGAATCTTTCGTAACGAGCTACCAGCCGATCGAAGGGTTTACGTTTCCCGGGGAACGTAACTGTTTTCATAATGAAGAAATAATTATGGAAATTAATCGATTCGCTTATTCGAATGCGATGAATTTGCCGGTACAATCTCTCTCTCTCTCTCTCCCTCCCTCTCTCCGAAATCACGAACGTTATTTAATTTGATTAAATGGAACGTAGATCATCGTGATATGTAGCTTTGCAGGGAAACGCGCGTAGACCGGTGTCGCGTCCGCGATAAAATCTGTATAAGCGTGTCCATGTTAATTACTGCGAAAATACTCCGGCGTAGGTATCGGCCGCAAAAATCTCTGGAACGACAGGCATGATCAATGATAAACAGCGCGCGTTATTTCGTTCGAGTGATACGCGTTACGATTTAATAAGCAGCGTTTCACACTCTTTTACAAATTGTGTTCTTGTCGTTACGTTCTTGAAATATGCAGTTTCTGTAATTTTCTTTCTATCAAGATCTAAAGAAATCGGACCGACAAAAATGTATATGGAATGACTAACCTGTGTTGGACGTGATTTCAATCAAGCAACGCGCGCTACATTTTAATAACCAACATTCTGCGTTCTTCAGTAAATTATACATACAGGGTGCCCCCATAACAGTCTCCACGATTTTTCAAGTACTTGCGATAACACTGTCCAATAGCCAAAAAGTATTTCGATTCCCATTATGCGATTCTTATACAGTTTTTCGCGCTGATTACAAATCGTAATCTAGACGTACAGTTTTTGAGAAAATTGCGTTTTAAAAAAAGACACATTTTTCAACTTTGAACAAATATTGTGATTTTATTATAAAAGATATTGAATATTGTGATTTTATTATAAAATATATTGAATTGTTCTTTACAGCAACAGATTCTGTAGACTTTCCCGAATATAGTGATATCTAGTATTAATATATTATGATTGTTTAAACATGTTTAAACATGTTTAAACATTAAAGACGGGGAGACACCACTTTTGCACCCATTTTTGAGAATATTTTTCAATTTATATAAAAAATAAGGGTCCAGCAAAAAATTGAACTATACCACGCGAGCAGACTCTTATCTTACGGAACCACCCTTTCAAGTTTGCGTGGTCGACATGTCTACAGAATCTTTTGCTGCAAAGAGCAATCCAATATCTTTTATAATAACATCACAATATTTGTTCAAAGTTGAAAAATGTGTCTTTTTTTAAAACAGAATTTTCTCAAAAACTGTACGTCTAGGAGAAAAATTGAGGACAGATTTGGAATCAGCGCAAAAACTGTATAAGAATCGCAAAATTTTCAACGTCCAGATAGTTTAGACACGTAACCAGATGTCGACCACGCAAACTTGAAAGGGTGGTTCCTCAAGATTGGAGTCTGCTCTATCGCGTGGTATAGTTCGATTTTCCGCTGGACCCTTATTTTATTTATATAAATTGAAAAATATGCTCAAAAATGGGTGCAAAAGTAGTGTCTTTCCGTCTTTAATCATAATGTATTAGTATATTGGATATCACTATATTCGGGAAAGTCTACAGAATCTTCTGCTGTAAAGAACAATTCAATATCTTTTATAATAACATCACAATATTTGTTCAAAATTGAAAAATATGTCTTTTTACAACTCAATTTTCTCAAAAACTGTACGTCTAGGAGAAAAACTAAGGACATATTCGAACCAGCGCAAAAAACACTATAAGAATCGCATAGTGGGAGTCGAAATACAAAAAAAAAGTTGAAATTTGTTGGACCGTGTAATCTGACAAAAACATATTTTGAACAATAGTTGATCAGTCTTCGATTGGCTATACATTGCAGTAAAAAAAAGTTCGAAATTTTTCTTTTTTTTTAGTATTGTTAAGGCCACCTTTATTTTTTTAATGGAATGAGGTATTTTTTAATACATCAATCGATGCAGCTGGACATTCGTTATGCAAAAGTACTAACCTATGTATGTCGAAACAGGAGATATTTTAATTTAAGTAACTCTAAAATGCCATTACTGTCGTACCAAGACGTTACACAAGCAAGTAATGGTGTTTTAGAGTTATTTAAATTGAAATGTCTCCTGAAGTACTAACTTTTCGACATACATAGGTTAGTACTGTTGTATAACGTCCATTTAAAAAAATGAAGGTGGCCTTGACAATACTAAAAAAAAAGAAAAGTTTCAAACTTTTTTTAACCAATCGAAGACTGATCAACTTTTGTTTAAAATATTTGTTGTCAGATTATCGCAAGTATTTGAAAAATCGTGAAAACTGTTATGTGGGACACCCTGTATGTACACCCTTCGTCGCGTTTCAAGAGCCTGCAGCTTTTGTAATTTTTGCTCTTATTCCGCAACGCCGTTCGCCTGTTTTTAAAAACACGAGGGGAAGATGGAGTTTAATTCCGAGTTGCAAGAGTTTCTCGTGTTTGTTTCTCTGTTTAATGTTTTAACCTACCTCTTTCTCTGTGGGGAATATATTTTTTTCCTGTTCAGAATTTGTTCGAAATCCAATGTACCAATTACCGATGCACTGTTCACTGTGAAGTTTCGTATTCGTTCGTTTGGAAATCCGAGTACGTCAATTCCAGGGAAATTTTTGTAGCTGGATTCAGAGAACATTATATTCGTTGCTAATTTGGTAAATGGAAATTAGTATTTACAAAATGTTTGACTAATTTTCTTGCTGTATAATACAACCCGCGGCATAATGTTTCCGATCGGAGGCATTGATATGGATTATAGAGAAAACATTCAAAAGTAGAAGTATAAAATATTACTTTATGGAGATGAAACTAATGGGAAATGAAAAGGGGCTTATTGAAGAATGAAAAACAACAAAATAACATAAACTTCCATTTGTTACAACAAAGAAACGAGAAAATAAACAAAATGTTACACGGAAACAGCTGGAAGAAAGTTTTCGATTCTATTTACACTGTCCAACACCGTTAAACAATTACTGTTCGATGATTCTGATACAGTTTTTTGCGCTGATTCCGAATCTGCCCTTCATTTTTCCCCTAGACGTACAGATTTTGAGAAACTTGATTTTGAAAAACAACATATTTTTCAATTGTAAACAAATATTGTGATGTTATTATAAAAAATATTGGATTGATCTTTACAGCAAAAGATTCTGCAGACTTTCCCGAATACAGTGATATTTAATATTAATACATTATGAATGTTTAAACAATCGTTAAAGACGGAGAGATACCACTTTTGCAACAATTGTTGAGGATATTTTTTTGTTTATCTTAAGAAATAAGGGTCCAGCGTAAAATCGAACTATATCACGCTATAGGGCAGACTTTTATCTTGAGAAACCATCCTTTACTGTCTACAGAATCTTCTGCTGCAAAGAACAATCCAATAACTTTTATAATAACATCACAATATTTGTGTAAAGTTGAAAAATATGTTGTTTTTCAAAATCAAGTTTCTCAAAATCTGTGCGTCTAGGGGAAAAATTAAGGGCAGATTCGGAATCAGCGCAAAAGCTCTATAAGAATCATCCAACAGTAATTGTTGAACGGTGTTGAACAGTGTAAATCGAATCGGAAACTTTCTTCCAGCTGTTCTATTAATCGGGAACTTTTTTTCGTGTAACATTTTGTTTATTTTCTCGTTTCTTTGTTGTAATAAATGGAAGCTTATGTTATTTTGTTGTTTCCCATTCTTCAATAAGCCCCTGTTCATTTCCCATCAGTTTTAACTCCATAAAGTGTGAATCTAAATTGTGAATGTTTTTTCTAAAATCTGTATCAGCGCCTCCGACCGGAAACATTATGCCACTTGTATTCATAAAAATGTGAATCATTATAATTTGAGCGACGTGAAAATAGAAGGAGACTTCCACCATGAAACTATGCTATAAATTCATCAAAGTAATAGTGTATTGGCATTCGGTGGAGGTAATGGGTAACGGACTCGTCCATCCTCTAGCTGGATATGTATTTTACAGTCCCGTTACTGAGAGGAGGAGTACAGCGTGCCATGGATCACGAAACAAATGAAATCATGTCCTATGGCTGATTTATCCGGAACGATCTCCTTTAACGTCGCAATAACCAAGCACGGTGCAACGCGACGCGACGTATTTATGAAAACTAATATATCACAACGAATCGTACCGATTCGAGGCATACGGCACCGGGGGCGCCACCTCTATTATATTATCAATGGGACAATGCCCCGGCAATTATGCACCATAATTAGTCGACATTATTGTCATTATTTAAATCACGCGGCAACGTATAATGTGTCACCGGTCACCGGATATTACGTGTCCAACAGCCGGGGCGCGAAGCGGTTTGGTAACCGTTTCGAACCTCGGGCACGACGCGGAGGCGCCGCGCCACGAGTATTAATCACCGGTCGATCGTAAATCGGTCTTCGATCAGCGTCACGCTCGCGACCCCCGTTTATCCTGATAACGATCCGCCGTCGCTTATTGCTCGAACACCAAAGAAAACCAACTGGAGAAACCTAGCTACCAAGTGGACAGATGGTAGATGAACGGATCTCGTCTTCTCGATTTTATTATTTTACGTTTCCAGCTCGATTTTTATGGAGAGCAGATGTATTCCGAGGTAGAAGGTGGAAGCACGATTAGACGAAGTACGCTTAAAAACCCCGGACTTTTCAGTTTGAAACCCGGAAGCTTTCAAGGGGTGTTCTCGTTTCCAACGATCCAAAAATCAATTTTATTTCATTTCCGCAATTTCAAAGTGTCTATGAAAACATTTCATTTGTTTAAAAAAATGTTTAGAAGTAAATTAAGATTGGAAATGGTAAATAATCCTAATGAAGCGAAAACAAGATCAGGAACAACTCTCGATACAGTATTTGCGAGACATTTAGTCAAAATTGAATCAAGAATATTCATATCACATTTTAGCTATCACAAGCCAATTGTTTCAATGATAGAATCATAGAAAATCATACGAAAATTAATGAACGATCAAAATTTGCGACGCAAAGAAGGAGAGCGTATGGGAAAGAAAGAGACATAGTTCATAGCATTTCCCATACGCTCTCCTTTGCGTCGCAAATTTTGATCGTCCATTATTTTATCATTGAAACAATTGGCTTGTGATAGCTAAAATATGATATAAATATTCTTGATTCTCAATTTTGTCTAAATGTCTTGCAAGTACTGCATCGAGAGTTGTTCCTGATCTTGCTGTCGCTTCATTAGGATTATTTACCATTTCCAATCTTAATTTACTTCTAAGCATTACTAGACTGCAAGAAGTTTTACTTCTGCCGCACGTGGTTTTCCACGCGTATGTTTTTTTACTTATCTGACACCTGTCAAAATTTTTCAGGTTAATTAGAACAAGGGTTTGGATAATTGTTAATAAATCTTTCAGCCGGAATGTAGCTGGAGGTCGATTCTATGTTATCCAATTGCAAATTGTTCACAAATTAACTCTGGTTAATTAGTTATTAACAATTGTTGCGCGGGCTGATTGTTTCGGAAGTTCCCATAATGCGTAAGACAAGGAGGGTCGAACTGTGCGACAAGGACAGACATACATAACATACCACTTCTCCAAAATGTATTAATAACTAACAATTTAAGCATCAAACCTGCATAAAACTGAAATGGAAATATAGCCAAGGCTTCATTTTACATTCTACAATCTTAAAAGTTCACCAATGAAGTCTTTAAAGTTAGTAAATTAATTATGCAAATGTTACTTGTCAAACTATGCGAGGTTATTCGCAAAATTTCGTCACTTCCGTAACGCTCGACCGCGTCACTTCCGTTACACTAGAAAATTGTAGCCCTCTCAGCAAAGAAGTTTCACTTCTCGATGCTCTGATGTTTCCACTGTAATAAGAGCCCGTTCACGACGGAAACCGTGCGGATGCAAACCGCGCGGACCTTATTTATTAGGTGCGCAACTAAGTTTCCGAGTTTCACATATGAGTGGCGCTTACGACGCATGTAGTCGACATACATGTGTGAAGTTGTATTGTTTTTATAGTGTAAACATCCGTGAACAATAACCAGTCTTAATATTAAAAAATAACGCTACGCAAAAGTACTTTTTCTAACAACAAAGATGTCGAGTTTTGTGCCAAATACAGCATTTGCGGGAAGTTTTGCTTTTCTATTTTAGCCTAAAACGCTATGTAGCGGAAGCACGTCGTTTGCTCGAGGAAGCCTACGGCGACCATGCACCATCGAAAACTACCCGTGAAGAAGAAATAGCGATTTCGACATTAAAGACAAGGAGCGCTCCGGAAGACCAAAAACAATTGAGGACGGCGATCTGCAAGCGTTATTGGATGGAGATGATACGCAAACACAAGATCAACTTGCAGAAGCATTAAACGCGACTCGTCAAGATATCTTCAAACGTTTACGTGCCATGGGAAAAATCCAAAAGGAAGGAAAATGGACAGATGGAACGAACGAGTGATATTGCAGCACGACAACGCTCCGTGCCATCGCACTTCCATCGTCAAGGACATCATCACACGCTGAAATGGGATCTGCTACCGCACCCGCTGTATTCGCCAGACCTGGCACCTTCCGATTATCACTTGTTCCGGTCGATGGCGCATGGCTTGGCTGGGCTACACTTGGCAAATTTCGAAGTGCAAAATTGGTTGGATGAATGGTTTCGATCCAAAGATGCGTCGTTTTTTCGATCCAAAGATGCGGTATTCTTGTATTGCCAGAGAGAGGGCAAAACAGTGCAGCTAGCGAGGGACGATATTTTGAATAATTAATTTTTTGTATTTCTTTTGTAAGTTTCTGTTTTTAATTGTTCGAAAAAAACCCGGAACTTAGTCGCGCACCTAGTACATTAGCGTAAATGGATGCGTTCACACGTGACCGCGCGGTTGCCGCCTCTGAACCACAGGAAATAAAAAATCCGCGCTGTTTCCGTGCGATTTTAATCTTTGTACTGAGCTAAAACTTTGCCCCTCTCCTGTATGTCCGCGTGGTTACCGCCTCATCCTGAACGATTGTCAATTTTGACGCGGTTCAAATCGCGGTTCAAATCGAAAACGCGCGGATTCCGTCGTGTTTGAACGGGCCCTAAGTAGGACAATCCTACGTCCAGGCAATCGGAAATAGACTGAATGAAAAGAAGCACGGCTGAATCGGATAGTTTTGGATGAAAGAAGCGGCTATCGGTGGCGCGTTTGCGAAATCGCGCCTCCGTTATTTGCCGACGCGTTGATTGTAGATTGGCCTGGATCGGCCAAAGAGCTACACAAGAGATGGTACTAGTAATTATGACTGAGTTCGATGAAACTGGCCGTGGAGTGTCAGGCCGGTGGATGGTTCCCGGGACAAAGTGGACCGAACCGGGTAAAAAGAGGACCGATTGGTAGGTGGTTATCGGGGTGTCGATGGTGCGAGACCATGCTGTCGCATCGCGTTGCGTTGCGTAACGTGGCATTGCGTAGCATCGCATACCATCGGGGAGCATCACACACGCGAGAGGGAAAACGTCAACAAGAGAGGGGGGGCAGCACATTGTGTCGTTGATGCTGTTGCTGGTGGCATTGATGCCGACGTCATTTGCGTTCCAGGTGGCCGGGGGTGTGTGCAGCGGCGCGAGGATGGGTCTACAAAATATCGGGAACTGTTTGATCTGCTCCCCCATTTACTCAAATGGCGTGAAATTCAACAAAGCTGTTGAGTGGCATTGGCTACCGCCGATCTCGAATATCCGTGGCCAAGCGGCAGGCCAGTGTTCGAAACTCCAGCATGGGCTGGCGCTCTTCTCGCGCCGCGAAGCGTTCCCTCTTCTCCTCGTCGTTCAACCCCGGCCTCGTTTCAACTGGGTCTTCTCTGTCTGTCTCTCTCTCTCTCTCTCTCTCTCTCTCTCTCTCTCTCTCTCTCTCTCTCTCTCTCTCTTATTCTCGTTTCCTCGCCCCCTCCGAGCGAAAGCGGCCTTTTAAAGCGCCACTAAATTCCATTTTGCCGTGGGCACCAGCTGATTAAATGCTTCTGCCGGAGATGTAAATTCAGGCGATGAAAAAAATGAAACTCTGACGCGATATCTGTTCTCCACCCCCTTTCTAGCTGCACGAGATACCTGTATTTACAGGGCGAGCATACTAGTCCCGCAGGCTTCTTCGCACGCAGTCTCTTTAGAACGGGAAATTTTTTTTTCGACAGAACGAACGCTATCCTCCACATTCTCCCCAGCGTGTGTACGACGAGCGAGCAACAATCGGCCGCTCGTTAGCACTCGCGCTCCAGCAATCCTCTCCGCTCGCCCCCTGTCGAATGCTGTGTAATACAGCGAATTTCTATGTAGCCCGCCGCGTGATGTTTTCGTTCCCGCGGATCCGCCGGAATTGGAACAATTTGCAACTTGATGGTAAATTTAAATTGGGGGGGAGAGAGTGTGAAATTGTAATCGGATCCTTAGCGCTGCGAATGAGCTGGCTGCGAGCGAGCTGCCTCCGCTCCGATGATATTCTAACTATTAGGCGATGAAGAGGGAGCGGGTGTAATGCCGTTTGTTCGGACGGAATGACGCGCTCGATGATTTCCGCGAACGTCTGGTTGCCGGAACTGCTGGAAACCGGTTCGAACTTTACTGGAAATTATTGTTCGAATAAACGAGAGGATATTCGAGAAACTGGACTTCAACTTCGATGTTTAATTAATACCGAACAGTCTACCCCATCATTTTAGTGCTTAACGGGTTCGTTGATTCGCGAATCAATCTGCTTTTGTATGTTTCACAGAGGAATCTACGTAGAATTTCATTGTAGGACGTACGATAATCGACCCTTTGACGAAAACCACCAAAGAGAAAGTTGGTTTCGCTGGATAGAAGTCGGTGAAGTTGGCTCGGGCATCCGCCACCTACTAATGAGCGGCTACTAAGAAATTTCACCGTTGAAATCCGTCGAACGAGCAAGTCGACGATAATATCATGGCCGCGGGGGCTGGGCTCTAATGGAATTTCGGGTACGGTGGATTATCGTGGTGGATCGCGCCTTCGCGGCCACCGCTGCTGATACTCGCTAATTGCCGGATCGTTTACGTGTCACGCGGTCAGATCTGTTCCGTTTGATAGGCTAAATGGCCGCAACGGACGGAACGAGAGCGTATCTCTTCGAGCTCGAAGGAAACGCTGCCCGTGAATGAAAGGTTGTCAGACATCGGCGGATATCCCTTCGAACTGGAACTGATCCTCCCTCTCTCTCTCTCCCTCTCTTTGCCCGTTGATGGCCGTCATCGATCCAGAGCTGACTACTTCTTGGTATCTGGCGTGTAATTTCGACCGTGGCCGACGACCGTTCGATTACATCGGGTCCCTGCTTTTGACAGCCTACTCGCGGCGCTAGATGATTGCACGTTCGCGCAGGGCCAGCCTGTTTTTGTCGCTATCCTGTTGCCGGCTCCTTAATCCTCGTCAACAAGGATACCTAATTATTCCACAGAGAAACAGAATCACAATTCCCGTGAAACGTAGCTCCATTCAACCAAAACTTTTAAGAAACGTAAACGCATAAATGCCGGACGATAAATAACTGCTCGCTCGGAGAACCGGTGGAAATGTTATATTAGACGCGTTTGTATCCAAAGGATTCGAATAATGGCGCACGCTGCCGTGCAGCACGGTCGCCTCTGCCGGTTGACAGAGGTATTCGTGCGCCAAAGGAAAATTTATTTGACACCGGGCGCGTCCTGTGCATTTGGCCAGTCTATTAGTTTAACACCTCGATGGTGATTCATTGTTCCCGTCCGAATTTAACCTGACTTTCATAACGCGTTAGATTCCGGGCTGATAATTTTCTGGCTGATCCAACCCTCTCACCCTAACCCCTTCCCTTCCCGTCGCCGTTTCCCCTCCGGCTTTTCGCAGCGTGCACACCCCCGCCACTGTTCTTTGTTTCCCACGGTTTTGTTTCGCCAACGCAATCAGTTTCAGCTTCGCGCCTCGCCGCTTCTCGTCGAACTTCCGTCAGCGATAAATACGGGCACCGATCTCGGAATAATAAAGTGGCGAAAAGAAGGCGCAGATACAGGCTCTACCATCACCCCCCCCCCCGTAGCGTCGCTTCGTGGATCCAGCAAAGCGGGTCAATAAAAAAGAAGAAGAAGATCTCCAGGAAAAAAAACCGGTCCATTCTATGCTCTCGCAGTTTACGACTTTGCGGAAAATGCTTCCCCCGGTGTCTCTCTTTCTCTCTCGTCGTCTCGCTTTCTTCAGGGCTTATTCTATTCGCGTCCTTCTCCGCCCCGTTTACGGCCGAGCATATCTGTTGCATCGATACGATCGCGAATGATTCGCGCGATGAACGCAATGCTTTCACACCGCGCGTATAATTACGAGCCGCTACGGGAGGAATGAATTTTTGCGATTTATCGAAGTGGCTCCACGGAACTTGGACGTTCCAGCCGCTTGTCCCGTGATTTCTTTATTCGTAGACTGCGGATCTTTATGCGGTATAGAATTTTTCTGTCGTTAATTACAAGACACAGAAGCCAAATTGAATACTAAATTTTTGAAACACGTACTATATGAACACCCTACGGGATTCATCTCTTCCTAACATTCGCGCAAACATCAGAAATCCAACAACCATTATTAACGACGCATAGCTCATTAGAGAGTCGCCTGCGTAGATTCTCGGCCAAACAGGCCACTCCCCAATTAGCCGAAGGAATTACGTTTAATTAATTCGACAACAGGATAATAGGCAAATAGTATAGTCGGCTGACAATGCGGTGCTATGCGAGGAAGCTAGGGCTGAGCAGCGCGCGGCGTCGACCTTTCAAAATCCACACGCATACACACCGATCCGCATTCTTGTTCCCCCTGCTGGTCGTCGACGAGGGATAACTGTCAGGGATAACAGCTCGTTCCGTATATTTTATAACCCGTGCGCGTGTCGATGCCGGTGCTTGTTGTTATGCGTCCGCCGCGCTTCTCCTTTTCAAACCTGTAATCATCACCTACCATCTATTCCCGCGGCGCCGGGTATGCGCAAGTGTTATACCTGCAGCGACGAATCCTTTCGATGCGCGATGGTGGAATGGGACACAGTTACCATACAGCAAGGGTGGCCAACCTGTGGCGCATTCGCCAAACGTGGCGCATTGGATGATTACAAGTGGCGCATTGCATCTTTGCGCCTACTTATTCTTTTGAAGTAGATTCATAATTAAATCCATCATCGTGTTCTCGACACCTGACAAAAGAAGGATCCCAAGTGTCCGACTTCGATTTTGATAATCTTTTGTGAGACGATGGTATATGGACCTTTAATGATGTCTGTAAAATATTAGGTGTAGCTACTCAATAGTTCTAAAGATATGGCTAATGGAACTCCGAAAACTTGAGCTGCAAATCATGGTATACATATCAACACCGCATGAAAGTTTTATTGTTTATATCTTTAAAACTATTGAGTAACTACACCTAATATTTTGCAAACATCATTAGGGATCCATATACCATCGTCTCACAAAAAATTATCAAAATCGAAGTCGGTCGCTTGGGGTCCTTCCTTTGTGAGTGCTCTCTGTTCAATTCATGCAGTTTACAATTGTAAGATGTGAATTGTCTCTCGTCCAAGAGACCATTTCTCACTATTGTGGATCGGTGCCCCAATAAACCTGTGTCTTTTGAACTCACGTAAATTAATTAATCTAGTTGCGCGATCCCTTTTCCTCACCCAAGCAAAGCAGATCCTACCCCTGTCCCTATTTTTCAACCCCAACAATGAACATAAGAAGGTAGAAAAAGTGCTTCAGTTGTACGGCGCATCTGAACTCGTATGCGAACAAAATTGGCGCATGGTATATAAAAGATTGGCCACCCCTGCCATACAGCATCCCGACGATAAATACAGCCGCTTCTGCAATCTCTCTCTCTCTCTCTCTCTCTCTCTCTCTCTCTCTCTCTCTCTCTCTCTCTCTCTCTCTCTCTCTCTCTCTCTCTCTCTCCTCTCTCTTCCTCTCTCGCTCTCTCTATCAACTTGCTCGCGCTATTCTGCTCGCTTTATCCGACCGATCATTACCCCTGCTCGCTTATCCGAGGACCCGAGATGCGCCTATTGTTTAGCTGACTATCCTCTTCTGGGTGAGAGAAATTACCGAATTCGATTTATCCGATTTACCTCCTTTTTGGAATTTCTACGTACAGGGTAGATAGAGTTACAAGTAGACTGCAAATCTCTATCTTTATCTTTATATCACTATCCCTATCTCTTCTGACGTATAACTAAGTATAAGTGACGTATAACTAAGTAAGACGTTAGCGTTTATTTACTAGTGTAACGTCTTAGTACGACAGTAACGGTGTTTTAGAATTATTTAAATTGAAATATCTCCTGAACTACTAACTTTTCGACATATTGTACGTAGGTTAGTACCTTTTTATAACGAATGTCCAGCTGCATCAGTTGATGTATTCAAAAATACTTCATTCCATTAAAAAAAAAAGTTGACCTTTATATGACCTTTACGCACCCAGTCACGAGAAAACTACACTCCTTAAAAGAATTATGGGATCACTTGTGCGAACCCGAAAAATTGGTCCTACTTTACGTGATCAGAACTCCGTCAAAAATTGCCGTATCGATATCGTTAAACAATGGTTTGAAAGCCTGAAACCTCTAGTTTCAGATGCTGTGTTTCAAATATGTAGTTGCTATATTGGTTTTTTACAAAGTTATAACGAGATGAAGACAACATTGACGGTTAACAAACATTTTGTGCAAGTTTGATCATCACACGGGGAGAAACAAAAATTTTTTTGATGAATCCCGTTAATATCATTTGGAAGGGCTATCTTTTCTGTGTAAATTGCGTGGTCGTTGAATATTGTGCGATTTTTTTTATTCGAGTTATTCAACATTGATGTAAGTATGGGCTTTTCACCACGTTTTTATTAGCTCGTTTTCTTGTTTGTTTGTCTGTTTGTTCGGTACAAATTTTGCAATTGATTTTAAACTAACTTCCCGATGAGCTAGAGACTTGAAATTTTAAACATAGCTAAGAACTATATGACAATGCAATATTTTTAAAAAAAAATTTTTAATTTACAACAGCCTACGCGTTTAGGACACATAAACTATTACAAATTTAACCGTTACACGTCCCCGAGCGACGATCGGTAGTGCTCACTCTGTTCCCACTTTGACTCATCCCCAGTCCACTGATCTGCTTCGCACCGAAGGAGCTCAGTGTGCATCTGTGTGCGTCAGTGTGCGTTTGAGCTCCGTGCGGTGTTTACAAAGTCACTACGTATTATTATACTATAATGTTTGTTTACCAATCGAAGGGACAGTTACACCGAGATTTTCGGTCGAACCTTTATCTTTGACATTTTGCTACGGCGTTTCGATATGATGCGGTCGCAATACCGTCTGAAATTTACTACATATCTCTGTTATAATCTCGAAATAATGTCTACAAAAAAGGAGCAGTTCGTTAATGATGATTTTCACAGAGAAGTCGCCAAATCACCAGGTATGGCCATTAAATATTTTACCACGTTTTTATTAGGTCGCTTTCTTGTATGTCTGTTCGGTACAAATTTTACAACTGATTTTAAACTAACTTCTCGATGAGTTAGAGAATTGAAATTTTAAACATAGCTCAGTACTATATGACAATGCAATATTTAACAAAAATTTTTTTAATTTACAACAGCCTACGCGTTTAGGAGATATAAACTATTAAAAATTTAACCGTTACACGTCCCCGCGCGACGATCGGTAGTGCTCACTCTGTTCCCACTTTGACTCATCCCCACTCCACTGACCTGCTTCGCACCGAAGGAGCTCAGTGTGCGTTCGAGCTCCGTGCGGTGTTTACAAAGTCACTACGTATTATTATACTATAATGTTTGTTTACCGAGCGAAAGAACAGTTACACCGATATTCTCCGTCAACCTTTATCTTTGACATTTTACCACGGCGTTCGTTTTCGATATGACGCGTCGCAATACCGTCCGAAATTTACTACATGTCTCTGTTATAATCTCATCAAAATGTTTACAATCGATTGAAAAATTTCTCACATACAAGACTAAAAAGCAGAAAATAATTATTTAAATAAAAATAAATTTTTTTAAAATACCACGTTTTTAAAAGTATAAAATAAAATTTTAAAAAACGGACTAAAAAGTATAAAATAATTTTTTCTAGCCCCATACAGATTCCTAACCCCGTACAGATAGTCCTGAAAATTTGTGATTGTGAATTTTTAATAGCTATGAAAATACTTGTAAGATTTAAAACAAAAAACGTGGGGCGCATGCTTTAGATAATTGCTGCATGAACACCTAAATCACTAACAATTTTATTGCACTGCAAGTGATATGAACTGTTTTGCGAGTTTCCTCAGCAGCAGCTACTCTCTACACTCCTTACTACAGTAAATCTTCAATCGGAGTCCTGGGTCGCCTATCTAACCGTAGTCCAGTGCCTACTCATTCCACTGCCGGCCAACGCTGCGCCGCGCCGTAGGGCGGCGATGTTTGATCTCGGCTCGGGTATATCGGTGTGAACACCACACATTGACTCGACTGAATCGAAATCTCAAACTTCTTAATTTTAATGATCGGTTTATGGGACTTTAACTAGCTTATTCCTGGCGTTTCGCTGATTAAAATGATACCAAGAACGATATAATTGGGCCAATATTTAGTGATTTATTCGACGATGAAAGTTTCGAACGCAACGAAGAAGAGCGTATTGGAAAGAAAGAGACGCGAACAGTAGTCGCCGTCGGCACAGTTCAAAGGCCCGCGTCGTTGCTGATCTTCGTTGCGTTCGAAACTTTCATCGTCGATTAAACCACTAAATATTGGCCCAATTATATCGTTTTTGGTACCATTTTAATCAGAAAAACGTCAGGAATAAGCTAGTTAAAGTCGCATCATGATATCATAGAAAATAAAGAAGTTAAGATTTTGGTGTTTCATTGTGATGACGCACGGGCCTTTAAACTGTGCCGGCGACAGCGACACGCTTCGGCCACGCGATCCTATTTCATTCTGTCCTTCTCTATGTTCGGCTCGTCGTTTGAAGTCTCGGCGCGGTCGACGGAGTCATAAAAAAATAGCCTCTCTACGCTACCCAAGTCCGTTCAACACACGGGTGTTGGGACTCCGATCGAAGAATTACTGTATGTATTATCTTGCGCCCCACGTTTTTCGTTTTAAATCTTACAAGTATTTTCTTAGCAATTAAAAATTCACAATCACAAATTTTCAGGGGTTAGGAATCTGTATGGGGCTAGAAAAAATTATTTTATACTTTTTAGTCCGTTTTTAGTGGCGTTTTTTAAAATTTGATTTTATACTTTTTAGTCCGTTTTAAAAACGTGGTATTTTTAAAAAATTTATTTTTATTTAAATAATTATTTGATTTATGACTGGGACTTGATATCGCGCCGGCGAGACTTCAGTAGAGAGCCGAACATACAGAAGGACAGAATGAAATGCGGATCGCGTGACCGAAGCGTGTCGCCGTCGCCGGCACAGTTCAAAGAATGTCCCATACGCTGTTCTTCGTTACCTTTCAAAACTTTCATCGTCGATTAAACCGCTAAATACAGTTGAAATTATATCGCGTTTGGTGTCATTTTAACCAGAGAAATGCCAGAAATGAGGCAGTGAAAGTCCCATAAAGGAATAATGGAAATTAAGAAGTTTGAGTATTCGATTCACTCGAGTCAATGTAGTGGTGTTCTTACCGATATACCCGAGCCGACATCAATCGTCGCCGCCCTGCGGAAAGACTCGGCGTTGACAGGCAGTGGAATGGGTAGGCACTGGACAACGATCGTGCCCACGATTCAGGACAACGAAGGAGCTTTTACTGTAGTGACCAAAGACGACTTTCTCGCCCTCTTTTGAACACGTTCCTGCTTATAACTTTTGGATTTGTTATTGCACGTGGACAAAGTTCGAAGGTACAGCTTGTGCAAAATAAAAATGTTTTGCATTGACTGTAGGAAGCAGGAATAACATAAAAATTGATTTCATCGCTCAACGACTTTGTTACATTAAAAGTAACATTACAGCATTCTTGAATTTTGAAAATCTTTTACTGTTTTATATTTCGTCCAATCAATTTCTTCATAAATGCATAAAGATCCGCAGTCTAGTTATAAGATAGTTGAATAACGGTACAGCAATTTGTAACGCTTTACTTAAAGGTTTTTAAAAAAAAGCATTGATTACCGCGACGTTTAATTGTTGCACGGTATTACCACTCATTTCCCAGTACTGTTGTTTATCCGGCAATATTCATCGGCAACGCGCGGTAAATAAAACTAACCGGTGCGGCGCGGCTGGCCGCGTTTCGAATATAAATCTCGCGGATTCATATTGTATCCGAAAATAGTTGCCGGCCACCGTGGAAAGGGAGATTTAATCACCGCGTCGCGGAACTTCCGCCGCAGGACACCGACTCGGTATACGCGCTTGTACACATACATATATGTATATATCGGTAATTGATGTTTGCCAGAGTCATTGACGCACGGACGAGAATCAATCACTGCATGGTGCTTGCCTCGCGAATAGAACCCCGTGCGAACCGTTTAATTCGTAAAAGTTTCGGACGACGTGGATCCATGTATAATGGAACCAGCTACGAACTGATACCTTAGAAGCCTCCGGGGCGCGTTCACATGCGCAAAACTCGCAACATAGTTCTGGCACCGTTGCCACACCCGAATGCAAAGTCCTATCTATAATACGAGTGTCATGCAACTTCGCGAATGTTGCGCGTTAGTCGAATCGAATTTTAGTCGAGCGAGAATAACGAAGAAATAATTACACGGAAGCCAACTAACCTCCTGATAATCACGGCAGATCTTGTGAAATGTGTATATAATTATGAAAGTGGTCCAAGTCAAAATTTAATAAAAATGAGTTCATCAGTTATTTCTCATCACACTTAGGGATTGCAATCCCGCAGGATCCCGCGTCCTTTTTAGTCCCGCATTTCTTAAATAGGTGATGCGGAATCCTACAAAATTTTGCGGGACTATGCGTCCCAAAATTTCGCGAATGACGACGCGCACGAAGAACTATTTCGATGGTCTGTCATGAAGATATCGACAAAACTTTAAAAAAAGTGATGATTTCACGGAAATATTTACGTCTGGCTTACGAATATTTTTGAACTATTCGACCATCAAGTTTAGAGGCTGAACGAGCTTTTTCCACTGCAGGATATCTTTTTGTAATGACTTGAGGACCTAACTAGAAGATTCAACAATTAATAGACTTTGCTTTTTACGATCATATTTTCAAAGTTCTACAAATTAAAATTTGTTTTTATAATTTTAACATTTTTCAGAATTTAATCTAATTAAAATTACATTCAGAAACAAGTTGATTACATATAGTTCGTTCTAAACAATTTCTATAGTTATTTTCAAGTTCTAACCAACATTTTCTTAAAGGAAAAAATTCTTACGATTCACCTGAGCAATTAATATATGATATCGTAGCTTCGTTATTGATATAATAATTTTTTATTTAAATACCTTCTTTTAATAATTATTAGACATAACGAATTATTATATTATATGCTTCATACAATTAGACATGTATATATACATTTCAATTATAGTTTGTTTTCCAAAAAGAGATTTATTTTAATTTAAATTTATGTAGATTTAGATTTTATATGTATTCTGTTAATAAATTTTGACTAATATGATTAAAGATGATTATCTCATTAAGTAAAATTTGTATCTTCATTAAATATATGTTAGATTGAACACCTAAATCCTTAGTCCCGCGGGACCCCGCGGGATTGCAATCCCTAATCACACTGTTTTAATGAGAAGGGGAAATAACATCAAAGTTTACAACTTATTTTCTACGAAACTATGAATGTGACAATTATTTTATTATGATATATGGTTACGGCGTACATTAAAGGTTATACTGTAAAAATTTCATTAAAAAATATTTAAAAATGGCCGAGTTATCCGTTGTCTTGCAAAGCTCGTCCGTCAAAACACGCGCAGACGGTGACACGGATTGTGATGCCCAGGGTTATCTGAAATTAAAAAGCTCATGATTTTCTTGTTCCTTGATAAATTATCTATCGTGTAGCATAGGAATTTTAAGAAAAAACCATTTTTGTACAGATGCGAAAAGAAAGAAAATGAAAATGTAATGGTATTTTAGAGTTATTTAAATTGAAATATCTCCTGAACTACTAACTTTTCGACATACATAGGTTAGTACTTTTCTATAACGAAGATGTATTAAAAAATACCTCATTCCATTTAAAAAACATCGATAACCTTGAAATCTCATAAAAATGACCTTGAAATTTTTTTTCCCTTACACCGTTATATGTTGCCCTTCAAACAGTGTAACTTTGTCCTACGAAGTTTTTTTGTACAACGAAAAGTAACGGAGATATTTATGTGTCCTGCTTTATCGAATTCACCCTGTATAGGAATGTATATTTACGATGTACTATAATGGAGAAAGCCAAGTTTCAAAATTAATCAATTTGAAGTAAGGCCAAAAAAATCTTTAAAAAAATGTTTGGCTCCTATAGCTAAGGACCACCCTAGTGGAGATGCGTTAAAAGAAATGGACGTTGAACTCGCGGGAAATTTTGAAATTTTCAGGTTCGCGAACGAGCGAAATACCGGAAGAACAATTTATCACCGCGTCGGAACAAAATAATATTTGAATGGAGCGGAACGTTTGCCGGCGGAGATGATTGTTCAAAGAAGAGCCCAGACGGTTGCTTCTGCGATTCTCCAAGGAAATATGTCTCGTTTCGACTGGGGCCGGGATCCCCTTTCCCCGGGAACATTCAGAAAGATAAACAGTCTAATCGCGGAATAGAATCCCGGTGAATGCAGGCTCAATTTCAAGATTTCCTATCGCTAAAAATGACTATCCCTCCCCGGGCCTGTATTTCTATAACGTTTCAGACGGAGGAGGAAGCCGGTCCCCCCATTGCCGTGTGCTCATCTTCGAATGTATCAATGGATCGTCGAAGAAACCTTTGACATTCAGTTACCGGGTGAACATACGCGGGGGCTTGCCTCTCTACGTCCTCGTGCTCATCCGGCTCCGCTTTGACGTCTATTTATCTAGTATCGAGTACTTTCATTACTCGAATTGGAAATCCTCTTACCTCCGAGCTATCTCGTCTTATGTTAATCTCGCCGGATCTATTATTTCCCTGGGACCGTCGCTCGGATCGCAGTTAACACTGGGAAACGTTCGAGTTATTCATCAATTTGCAATTTCATCCTCGTCACATTTTACGGCGGGTTCTTCGAAACAATTTTTCTTTCTCAGCTAAATTTTCAAGCTGAATGCATTTCAATGTCACAACGTTACCCTTCAACCTCTAAAGCTGATAATTGTGTCACTTGTGCAGTCGTTGGATGCAGAATGTTCCCCGAAAACGGGAGACAACAGTCTGCATCGATCTCGGGATGGAAACTGTTCGGCTTCGTTGGATCCGGCAAGGCTTGACAGTAGCGTTCCTCGGCAGACACTTGCCAGGAAGTTGCCTTTAAAATTGACTCGCTTTTTCATGGAGATCCGGCCCCTTTCAGGTGAAACCAGCCCATATTTCCGCGCGAGATTACGAGTGGCTCGAAGCGCGGCTACTGAGCAGCAATGAACCATCGCAATAAGTAAATCGCATTCGCCGGGGTGAAATGTAAATGCTTATCTGCTCGTAAACATTGTCGGAGGGTAGCTGGAGGGAAATAAAAGGGGGAGAGAACAGGGGGACAGAAGGTTTCACTTTTATCTGCACGACTATGGCCGGTCTCCTTGCCAGAGCTGGCGCTGTTCTCTACTTTTCCAAGGGGATGAATATAACCCGCTGCTTAACTCGCAGCCAGTGGCTTCGATCGCGCGCGATTCACGTGCTGGATCCCGTGCGACGATCTTTCAATTTCTTTCCAGACAACTCCCTCCTTCTTCACTATTATTATACACTCCTCAAAAGAATTAAGGGAAGAAATCGATTTCTTGCAAAATCCTGAGGTCGTAGACTTTTGAGATTTGAAATCAGCGTGAAAAAATCTACGGGAAATGATATATAGCATGTTAAAAAAATATATTTCCGCGCGTGGTACTGGAGAAACCACATTTTCTTGAAATTCTACATGTTTAACAAATTTTCTCAACGTTAAAAAACGTTCGTACCATGATGTCCCTATGTTTTCCATATTCTGCAGTTTCAGCTACAATTTAAAAAAAGTTTCATCGCTCTGCCTCATTTCTATCGAAAATTCTTTGATTTTGAATCAAGTTTGTTCCAAATTTTCCACTGTGGCCCGGCGCACTATGGGCCAAACCGACGAAATCTGTGTCAAAATCAAAGAACTTTCGATAGAAATGAGATAGAGCGATGAAATTTTTTAAAAATGAAAGCTGAAACTTTACGGAATATGGGATAATTATAGAGATTGTAGTACGAATGTTTTAACCTTCAAAGAATTCGTTGAACTTGCACAATTTCAAGGAAATTGTGGTTTTTCCAATACCACGCGCGGAAAAAAATTTTTTTTAACATGTGACACATCATTTCCCGTCGATTTTTTCACGCTGATTTCAAGTAAACGTTCAAATACTTCATTATGATTATTTTTAATGTGTTTTATATATGAGAATACAATATTCCTTCAAACTAGTGGGTTACCAAATCATTTCAACGAAAAAATGATCTCATAAGTTGTGTTCACAAAAATCGATTTCTTGCAAAATCCTCAGGTCGCAGACAAATTTTGAAATCAGATTTGAAATCAGCATGAAAAAATCTACGGGAAATGATGTGTCGCACGTTAAAAAAAAATTTTTTCCGCGCGTGTTGTTGGAAAAACCACAATTTTCTTGAAATTGTGCAAGTTTAACGAATTCTTTCAAGGTTAAAAAAAGGTTCGTACTGTGGCGGCCTAACTTCCTACATGCGCCACAAGAGGGACAGGTAGTTGAAGACCTTTCCCGCAAGTACTCGGTTCCTCAATCATTTGTATACAGGGTGGCCCACATAACTCTAAACAGCTGGATATCTCCGTTACTTTTCGTTGTACAAAAAAACTTCGTAGGACAAAGATACACTGTTTGAAGGGCCACATATAACGGTGTAAGGGAAAAAAAATTTCAAGGTCATTTTTATGAGATTTCAAGGTTATCGATGTTTTTTTAAATGGAATGAGGTATTTTTTAATACATGAATCGATGCAGCTGGACATTCTTTATAAAAAGTACTAACCTATGTATGTCGAAAAGTTAGTAGTTCAGGAGATATTTCAATTTAAATAACACCAAAATACCATTACTGTCGTACTAAGACGTTACACAAGTAAGTAAACACTAACGCCTTAGTACGACAGTAATGGTATTTTGGAGTTATTTAAATTGAAATATCTCCTGAACTACTAACTTTTCGACATACATAGGTTAGTACTTTTTTATAAAGAATATCCAGCTGCATCGATTGATGTATTAAAAAATACCTCATTCTATTTAAAAAAACATCGATAACCTTGAAATCTCATAAAAATGACCTTGAATTTTTTTTCCCTTACACCGTTATATGTGGCCCTTCAAACAGTGTACCTTTGTCCTACGAAGTTTTTTTGTACAACGAAAAGTAACGGAGATATTGAGCTGTTCAGAGTTATGTGGGCCACCCTGTATATAGTGTCGTCAACCACCTTCCGACATCCCAACACGTCTAAGGCAGGGCCCGCTAGATAGCCTTACTGATGAGTAGTCTAGCGGGCCTAGGACGAAACGCTCCTTCCTTTTTCCTCCTCTCTTTCATATTGGTCGAGCTCCTTTATAATAATCAATATTATATTAGCTCCCATAGTACCACACAATCTCCATAATTATCCCATATTCTGCAAAGTTTCAGCTTTAATTTTTAAAAAATTTCATCGCTCTATCTCATTTCTATCGAATGTTCATTGATTTTGAATCGAGTTTGGTCCACGTGGCGTGCTAATTTCTGCGAAGCACTAACTTCAAACACAACTGCCATAGGTAAATAATTGTCGCAGCAAGTTCATGTGTTACTCAATCGAATCGGCAGAATCTCTGCTTCAATCTGACGTTCGGATCATGGTATTACGATCATTTCTCGCTGAGATATAGCGAGTTAAAGGAAAAATGGAAATTGCGCATTTTTTAAGCATATTTTCAGAAACACGTGGTATATCGAAATGTTAATGAAATTGAAAAAACGAAAGGAGTGCTTTGAATAGAAAGAAACGCTGTTTCTATTGCTTTTTTCACAAGATTCTACGATAATTTTTTCGCTTTCTGGAGCCAGTTAAAGTTAAAAAACCCATATTTACATCAATGTTGAATAACTCGAATAAAAAAAATCGCATAATATTCAACAACCACGAAATTTACACAGGAAAGATAGCCCTTCCAAATGACATTAACGGGATTTATCATAAAAATTTGTTGCTCCCCGTGTGATGTTCCAAAGTTGCACAAAATTTTTGTTAACCGTCAATGTTGTCTTCATCTCGCTATAACTTTGTAAAAATCCAATATAACAACAATTTGATACAGAGTATCTAAAACTAGAGGTTTCAGGCTTTCAAACCATTGTTTAACGATATCGATACGGCAATCTTTGACGGAGTTCTGATCACGTAAAGTGGGACCAATTTTTCGGGCTCGCACAAGTGATCCCTTAATTCTTTTGAGGAGTGTATTACCGGATGCCATTAATATTGAAAAAAGGCTGGGACACTCTGGGCCAATAATGGTTAAAACATTTATCATTCGTGCAATATTGAAACACGATAGCAACTATGTGCACACGTGCCGAGTCCCTCACGAGCATTCCAAACAGACTGCATCTTAATATTATATTACATTTAACCGAGCCGGCTAGGATCGGCGTCGGCCATGTTAGATAGGATGAATAATTTATTGCGTGCGATAGTTTCGAGCGTCGGAAGTCGATGAATGCTAGGATAGCATGAATTCCGGAAGCGAATAATAATATCGCGGAGATAAATAGGCGGGCGCGAGCATAAGTGCGCGCAAATCTTGGAATAATATTATAACGAATAACACGGGAGCCTCGAACAACGTCGAACGCTATAATGGCGGATCCCCGTGCACCTCGATTCGTTACACACTGATTAAAAACTTCTGCGACTTGTTTCCTCATATTTCTTTCCGGCTTTCTGAATCGGAACTTTACTCCGTCTAATTAATGGCCTCCGTAAGCTGAATGTGAATTAAAAGTTTTATTAAACTTCCGGGAGCTTGTGCTCCTTTATGGATGCGCGGAATTAACGGTGCAATAATGACGGCAGAGGGACGACACACTATCGAACGAAAAATAAACAACACTGCCAAACACGGCTGACGTGGATCCCACGCCATCTTGAATTCGCGCGTTCATCCGCGTAAGTTATACTCATTTAAGATTACGTACTTAATTCCCTTGAGCCTCTGTAGTTCGGGGAGCGCGTGAAGCAACGCACGGCCTCCGGTTTTATGGCCGGAGGATCGAGAGAATCGACGCAATCGCTCGATCGCCGCGATCCAGCCGATAAATACTTCGTTAAAATACCCCGCGTTCCCCTGCGACTCGATTTACCACGCCATTCGAGCCTCCGCTCTTTTACCTCGCAATTGTCGACCGGAATAGGCGGCATTCACTCTGTGACCGATATTATAGTCCTACGTCTTCGATCCAGGACTCAGATAGCATAAATTAACACTGTATGGTTGCTACCAAGTCGCGTCTCTGCTAAATTCAATTTTACTTCGTACGATCCTCGCTGCTTAATTTTCCAGACAATTTGGTGTGCTTCAGTTTTATGGAAATGATGTTTATCAGACGGGAAAGAGGTACATTTTCATAGCTGACCAGAAGACGTCATTTATAGTTTTTATCGGACGTTTGCGTGCAGTCCGTTTTTATCGCCAAGCAGAAAGACGAATTAATTCGTCGTTTTTTACTAGTCGTTTGTATTTCTTCGCAATTTCTCCGCCAGCTTATATATATTTTCGCGAAAGCGTGTTCGTCGCAGTGAATAAATTACGCGACTGTTTTATTCCGTTTTCCGGGCTGCGCGGCTACTCTGTCTCTGGCAGAATACAAATTTCGTTTTTAATCACCGCGGGGGAGAGTAACATTAAGAACTTTAATCACGGCGCACGCTATTAGTTCGGAAACGCTTTTGACCATCGTCATAGAAATAACAGTTTTTGCGACAGAGTGGGAGAGAGAGAGAAAGAGAGTGGATCCTTTAGGATGGTTTATCGGTATGGAAAACGTCATTCCTCTTTGTACATCTACTTTCGAGTTACGATACGGTAGCTGGACGGGCTTCCAGGAATGAAATTCAAAGGAGCACGACGAATGTAATGCTGCGGATGGTTAAAGGATTTCGGCGAATTCGTTTAATTCGTCGCGAACACACAGGCTTCTAGGATTTCTTCGGGGAGAGCGTTTATGCGAGCCTGTGTCTCGATCCCCGTTTGCGTCGGAAATTGGAAACGAACGTCCATCCGCGGGAGTTTCGTGCTCTTTATCGTGACATACATTCCAGTTTCGAATGACCGGGGAAAACGGTGCAGGCATAGCACGGAATTAAACTGGAAAATACCCAATTTGCTTGTCGTTCGCAGCGATATCGATCGCTCGGCTCCTTTGCTGCGAGAGTCAAACAGAAAAGGTCTTAAAACCATGGTCCAGTCTTCATCCGCTGTAACATCTAAAAAATCTTGAAAAATAATTGATGTGTCCTGTTGTGAGAAATGCTCACATTAAAAAATTTAAGCTTGGGCCTTTTTATTAGCAGGGAAGATGGTCGCAAGCTTTCCGAGAAATCCCACTGCGTACACGGAAAACATTCAAAAGCAAGCTCGCACAGAAGCATAATTATGATACTCCTATACGGAAGAAGCAGAAAGATATTTTTACCCAGTGTTTGTTAGTTGACACATTAGCGCACGGTCTACGGGGTGCGCTAACGAAGAAGGAAAATGTTATTCAGGAAAAGTTTAACGAAAAACCCGTGCGCCACAATGGCACACAAAAATATCTCGTATAACCGCCGACTGAAAAACTTTTGTTACATGGTCGTGGAAATAATACGATTCTCTCTCATTAACTTTCTGCTTCTATAAGATCACGAACTAGTCCTTTGCACATTTCGTGAAACCAACAGGGTCTATTTTGTGACACTGTTAATCTTATACTATACAATCGTTGTTTGCGCGAAGAATTTGTAAGACTCTCGGCGATTTAAACAGTTCATTTACTTTAGCGAGGAAGTTGTACGTTTCTTCACTACTTTGCGAACACGAAGAATGTACAGGCAGTTGATTACGCGTTGAGCTCTCTTTTGGACGTATTAGAGTTATTAGACGACACTCGTTCTCTTGTAGTTGCATTAGGCGAGACTATTGAAGAGTTCGACTGAACAAAATCGCAGCGAGTGTCACGGACACGAAATTGAACGATGCGATTGACTAAAGCGTACTCTAGAAGCGATTAGATGAAAACTGGAACAAGAGGCTTGCTCCGACATGGGGAGCCCTTAAATATTCGTCGAACAGAAGGCGTGGTCGTACGTGATTGGATCAGGATCGATCGCCTGATCCTGGGAGACGAATTGTTACCACGTTTTTATTAGCTCGCTTTCTTGTCTGTCTGTTCTTGTTGGTACAAATTTTGCAATGGATTTTAAACTAACTTCCCGATGAGCTAGAGACTTGAAATTTTAAATATAGCTCAGAACTGGATGACAATGCAATAGTAAAAAACAAATTTTTATAAAAGTCTATACGTTTAGGTGATATAGACTATTAAATTTAACCGTTACACCTCCCCGCGCGACGCTCGGTAGTACGTGATCGCGTTCAGCGATCCCCACTTCGCGCGACAGCGATCCCTACTCCACTACGCGTTCCCACTCTGATTCATCCCCACTCCACTGACCCGCTTCGCACCGAAGGAGCTCAGTGTGCGTTCGAGCTCCGTGCGGTGTTTGCAAAGTTACTACGTATTATTATTCTATAATGTTTGTTTACCAAGCGTAAGAACAGTTATACCGAGATTCTCCGTCGAACCTTTATCTTTGACATTCTACCACGGCGTACTGTGGTCTAAAAGTCAATTCTAGCGCGAATAAATTAAAAATACCAACTAACGTAAATCTGTTAAAATGTATACTTGTATGATAGTTTGATATGTATACTACAATAACAAAAGCAAAATTAGTAAATCACATCAAGGTATTATTGTTGGCAAGACTGTCAACATTCCAGTAACCACATTTTGTTTTTTTGCGTTAGTCAATTGCTACGAATTATAACCTCAAAATATCGAGTTCTTTCTTGAAGCGTGCATAAATTGTGTTAGTATCTTATTATATATGATATTGTCAGTATGGCTGTAATTGGAAATGATAGGTTTACGTGTCCTTCACAGACTTTATGATATATTTTATGAACTTTTTAAGAAAAATTATTAGAATGTCGTAAGTTTTACAAAATTTGCACGCATTTGCACGCGTTGCGAGGTATTTAATTTGAAAGCTTACTTCATCTCCATAAACGGCAAAGAAAAAACGCGACCCCCCGCAATCCCATTATCATTTTATTTTAATATTTTAGTAAACGTATCTACGATCACCCGCTTAGAATTATTCGAAGAATGGTTCAAATTGAAGAATTTGAAACGAAAGGATTGCGTTAGTGTGTTACTAGAGGCTATTTTTACCGGAAGGAATGTGAGCTGACACAATATTGAAGGAATTTTAGAGAACTTTATGAAAAATATTGAGAAACGTTGGCAAATAGGCAATAATTATAAAGATAGATTTCTGTCAAAAAATAAGACTTGGATAGAATCGACCATAGTATTCCCCTTTAATGAGATTGACATTCACGAACTTGAACCCGCAAGAATTGGAAGGCCATAAAAAAATTGTAATGAATGTAGTATTAAATTAATTATTATATTAATAAACAAGTAGTCAGTATTGTAAATTATGTTTTATTTACTTTACTCAAATATTTAAAAGTAATTTTTACACAAAATGTCAATTTTTTCTTCGCACAATAATTAATTCGCACTAGAACTAACTTCTAAACTACTTGTGCGGCGTTTGTTTTCGATATGACGCGGTCGCAATATCGTCTGAAATTTACTACAAATATTATAATCTCATCAAAATGTTTAAAATCAAGTGAAAAATGTCACACACACACAAGGCTAAAAGCAGAAAATAATTATTTAAATAAAAATTAATGTTTTAAGAATACCACGTTTTTAAAACGGACTAAAAAGTATACAAAAATTTTTCCTAGTCCCACATACAGATTCCTGACCCCGTACAGATAGTTCTAAAAAATTTGTGATTGTGAATTTTTAATAACTATGAGAATATTTGTAGATTTAAAACGAAAAACGTGGGGTGCATGCAATAGATGATTGACGCATGAATAGTTCACCTAAATCACTAACAATTTTATTCCACTACAAATGGTATGAACTGTTGTGCAAGTTTTCTCTACACTCATTACTATGTATTATCTCGCTCCCCACGTTTCTCGTTTTAAATCTTATAAGTATTTTCATAGCTATTCAAAATTCACAATCACAAAGGACTATCTGTACGGGGTTAGGAATCTGTATGGAGCTAGGAAAAATTATTTTAAACTTTTTAGTCCGTTTTATTTATTATTATTTAGCTTGTAACAGGCGCGGACAAAGGCTTCGCGGTCTCGCGCAACGGTAACGTGTGATCGCTACGCGACACTAAATACGATAGAAAAACCGTAGCGAACGTCGCTCGACGGTTAGCGTTACAGCCGGCAAATTCCATGATTCGAATCCCGAACAATCGTCTTTAAATCCCACTCGTTTTCCTCTTCTGTTAGGTCAGCCACGTTTCTAAAAACAAAATTAGAAATAATTCAGACATGAATTAAGAAGCGTAGATCCCATTAAAGAATCGGAGGAAGGTCAAAAAGCAGGATTCAAAAAGGGCGAATTGCAAAATAGATGATTTAGTTGAACGTGTCGAACTTTTCCATTGAAAATGAATTTCCCATGGATCGATCCATGGTCTGCGAAATCCGCTGACCCAGTGCGAAGTCAAGCCACGAAGACACGGTGGAAATTGCGGAGACTGTCGGTAAAAAGTGTTCAAAAGAAATAGAAACAAAGAACTCCATCGGAATCGATACCGGCGCGCGATCAACCGCTGAAACGGCTCGAATTCTTGCGCGACGGTTTGCGGGAGGTGGTTTGACGGGGATGGGTATCGTCATAGAGAAAACGTGGAACGAGATGCGCCGTTTCGTTCAGCGTGCAAGGAATCCGATAAGACGTCTCTAAGAATCCGGCTACGTAGACCGTGTGTACAAGCGGCAGCGAGGAAAACGGTCTTTCCCGCGGCCGTGAACGGGCAAAAAGGCTTGGGAGTTGAACAGGGTAGAGGGTGCTGGGGATCAGGGGTGGTTTCGGTGAGAATTTCCAGCGGATTCGACGGTCTACAGCAGGGGAAATTCGGCGACAGGAAGAAACGATAGAAAGAACAAGACAAGACGAAAAAGGAAGCTGAAGAAGAACCCGACGAGTTCCGAGAGGGTTGGGGTACACGTACAGCGACCTTTCTGCACGCGTGTGCGTATATTAAACGTACCGCTATCTCGCCATCTACACGTACCTCTCTCCAGCTCCCCAGGATCCTTTAAAGTCAACATTCTTCTCTTTAGAAGTCCCCCGGTCCCCTCGTGCCCCCGATGAAAATGGTTCCCTTTCGACGACGACCACTCGCGAATCTCTCAAACCCCCGGCGCACGTTTTCGCCATCCGGGGACAGCGTAACGCGACAATTATACAATGACCGAGGTGAAATTGTTCGGATACTTGCGTAACGCGTCTGCAGGTCTCCCATAAACGGTGCGTAAGTGATTGCACGATGCGGCTGGTTTTTCCAAGTCCGCGAAATCTATTTATAAATTAACTAAAAATCAGCTGCTGCGCTGTAAGAGCAGTCTACAGTCCAATAATTCGAAAAATGAACGAACTAAAGGGGGGTAGGAATTTTGAGGAAGAAAATTCCCGTGCGAAACGAACGTTTCCGATAATTCCGAGGGTTCTTCGCGGTAAACTTCGTAAAACATTCATAAGCAAATATTCGCCGGTTAACTCTCCCTGGCGTAACTCCGAGGCCGAGAAACAAAATCCTCTTACGCAGGGGTTGAATCGCGCCCTAAACGAGACCCGGGGGATTAAAGAAATTATAATACCGCGCCGCACGACATCCATTCACAGAATTATCGAGCCACTTCCCACCGCGTAGACAATTCCACGCGCGCGCGCAACAGAGAGAAAGAGAGAGCTGCAGCCGGTTTCCAGGGCACAAAGCCGGCCGCGATCCCAGAAGTTGAAACGACTCGGTCCAGAATGCCCCGCTAATTACGATATTACGAGGCGAGGCGGCATTAGTGCTTCAAGCGACCGATGTCGGATCGAAATCGTTGCTGGACAGAACCAGAGGGGGAAACCGCCAGATATACGGACGAGCACAGTTGCTATGGATAACTACTTTCGACGAAATATGTCACATTTCGGAAACAATTGATCATTTCATACTACACTCCTCAAAAGAATTAAGGGATCACTTCTGCGAACACGAAAAATTGCTGCCACAAACTTTTTAACTCCGTCAAAAATTGCTGTTTCAAATTGTTGCTATGTTGTTTTTTTACAAAGTTATAGCGAGATGAAGACATCATTGACAGTTAACAAAAATTTTGTACAGCTTTGGAACACCACACGGGGAGAAACAAATTTTTTGGATAGATCGCGTTAATATCATTTGGAAGGGCTATCTTTCCTGTGTAAATTGTGTGGTTGTTGAATATTGTGCGATTTTTTTTATTCGAGTCATTCAACATTGAAGTAAATATGAGCTTTTTAAGTTTAACTGGCTCCAGAAAGCGAAAAAATTATCGTAGAATCTTATGCAAAAAAGCAATAGAAAAAGCGTTTCTTTCTCTTCAAGGCACTCCTTTTGTGTTTTCAATTTCATTAACATTTCGATATACCAGGTTTTCCTGAAAATAAGCTTAAGAAGTGCATAATTTCCATTTTTCCTTTAACTCGCTATATCTCGACGAGAAATGATCGTAATACCATGATCCGAACGTCAGATTGAAGCAGAGATTCTGCCGATTCGATTGAGTACCCCATGAACTTGCTGCGACTATTTTTTACCTATGGCAGCTGTGTTTGAAGTTAGTGCTTCAACATCTCTGAATACGCTACCGCCGCGCCGCACAGTGGAACTTTTCGTCCAAATCGGAGACAAAATCAAAGAACTTTCGATAGAAATGAGGTAGAGCGATGAAATTTTTTTGAAATTAAAGCTGAAACTTGTCAAAATATGGGAAAAATAGGAAGATTATGGTACGAACGTTTTATAACCTTGGGAAAATTCGTTAAACAATTTGTTCACAAAAATCGATTTCTTGTAAAATCCTGAGGTCGTAGACAAATTTTGAGACCAGATGTAAAATCAGCGTGAAAAAATCTACAGGAAATGATGTGCAGCATGTTAAAAAAAAATTTTTCCGCCCGTGTTATTGAAAAAACCACAATTTTCTTGAAATTGTGAGAGTTTAACGAATTTTTTCAAGTTTATAAAACGTTCGTACCATAATCTCCCTATTTTTCCCATATTCTGCCAAGTTTCAGCTATAATTAAAAAAAAATTTCATCGCTCTACCTCATTTCTATCGACAGTTCTTTGATTTTGTCTCCGATTTGGACGAAAGGTTCCACTGTGCGCCGGCCCGCAGCGGAAAATTTGTACCAAACTCGATTCAAAATCAAAGAATATTCGATAGAAATGAGGTAGAGCGATGAAATTTTTTTTTAATTAAAGCTGAAACTGAAGGAATATGGGAAAAATAGGGAGATTATGGTACGAACGTTTTTTAACATTGAAAAAATTCGTTAAACATGTAGAATTTCAAGAAAATGTGGTTTTTCCAGTACCACGCGCGGAAAAAATTTTTTTTTAACATGCTATATATCATTTCCCGTAGATTTTTCACGCTGATATCAAATCTGGTCTCAAAATTGAAATTGAAAAAACAAAAGGAGTGCCTTGAATAGAAAGTAACGCTCTTTCTATTGCTTTTTTGCACAAGATTCTACGATAATTTTTTCGCTTTCTGGAGCCAGTTAAAGTCAAAAAGCCCACATTTACTTCAATGTTGAATAATTTGAATAAAAAAAAATCGCACAATATTCAACAACCATACAATTTACACAGGAAAAATAGCCCTTCCAAATTACATTAATGGGATTTATCATAAAAATTTGTTGCTCCCCGTGTGATGTTCCAAAGTTGCACAAAATTTTTGTTAACCGTCAATATTGTCTTCATCTCGCTATAACTTTATAAAAAACCAACATATCAACAATTTGGTACAGAGTATCTAAAACTAGAGGTTTCAGGCTTTCAAACCATTGTTTATCGATATCGATACGGCAATCTTAGACGGAGTTATGATCGCGTAAAGTGGGATCAATTTCTCGGGTTCACACAAGTGATCCCTTAATTCTTTTGAGGAGTGTATTAGGTTGGAAAGAAAGTTCTTGCGGTTTTGTTATAAAATCAAAAAATAACAGTAATCGTAAGAACTTTCTTTCCGACCTAACATATTAGAATGTTCACGAGAGTCCCTGTGAACGTGACCATATACAGCTGATTGAATTAGGCCCTCCACTTAACTTCGTTCTTTTATATGTAACTCTCGGCCCCCGAGTTTACTCGAATAGCGTTTCACCTCGGACGACCTTATGATTTCGGTAAAATGAAAAATCTGAAACCGGTCGTTCGAGCATAGGTATACCTTTCACGAAATATGCGACAGAGTTCGTCCGGCAACCCTAGTCGCCCGTCCCTTTTATTCTTCTCGCTGGTTCCGTTGTTTTCAGTCGCATTTTTTCACCGGCTCTCCGTTGTCAGTGGCAGAACGATGCCGGCCGGATGGTTCGTTCGTTCGTTCACCGTTTGGTGCAACGCAAACGCACACACGTTGGCCACGTGTACCTAATTTTACTGCCGCTGTCAGGTAATTAGAGGTACGTCCATTCGAACGTGATTTAAATGGAAACTGTCAAACTGCCCGAATAAATCGAAGAGCCCCATTAAAGAATTGTCTCCGGGAATGCGTGAAACGCTCCAGGATATTATACGGGCCCGTTTCCGCACAATTTGAGTTCGCTTGCGTGCATAGGTACCTCTACCCCGCCTATTCTTATTTAACATACCGTTCGACAGACGCAACGAATGTTTGCCGCTTCACTATTTCTGACTTCGT
The DNA here is from genome assembly GCA_933228785.1 of Lasioglossum pauxillum. NCBI lineage: Eukaryota > Metazoa > Arthropoda > Insecta > Hymenoptera > Halictidae > Lasioglossum > Lasioglossum pauxillum. Next base: position 23,370,107 of record OW121701.1, on the reverse strand, counting down.
TCCGTTTGTCTCGAGCTGTTGTTCCTGACCATTTCAGATGCTTCCTGTCAGTTTCATTTGTCGGGGGCATTTTTGGTTAGAAGTAATTGGTTAAATAAAACTAATAAGCTTCAGATTTGCAATGTCTCCCGTAACTAAGGTTGCCAGATCTTCTATATTTGATATCAGTCTTCTACAGGGTGTCCCAAAATTCGTGAACTTCCCGAAAGGGGGTGGTTCCTGAGGCCATTTCAGGCGACATTTTCCTTTGCAAAAATGTTATCCGTGGCTTTGTTTAGGAGTTTTTAACGAAAAACACGGACCAATCAGACCGCGACCTAGACGCGAGTTGCCACAGTCGGCCAATAGAAAGTTGGCACGCAAGACTGTGGCAACTCGCGTCTAGGTCGCGCTCTGATTGGTCCGTGTTTTTCGTTAATAACTCCTAAACAAAGCCGCGGATAACATTTTTGGAAAGGAAAATGTCGCTTGAAATGGTCTCAGGAACCACCCCCTTTCGGGAAGTTCACGAATTTTGGGACACCCTGTATATTTGAACTTGATGTTTACGTACCTATAGGAATTTTCAAAAATCTTTGTTTGAATAAAAAAGTTTAAAATGTGCTGTGTACCTCTTTTACTTGAACTCCTATATTTTGAGCTTACCTCATACAAGTACAGGGTGTTCGCGCTGTCAATAGCCAGCGTTTTTCTTGTAAATAGTAAATATTAGACAAAAATGAAAGAGGAAAAAGTAGTACTGTTTTTTATTCGCAACACAATGGCGTATGTGATTGTTTTGTGTTTATACTATTTTGTTAGATATTAAGATGACCTTCAATTTTTCAAATGGAATACTGTATATTTTTTTATATCACATGAAAGCGTGTGTCTAGACGAATTCATCCGTATACTGCACAGTGACTTTCAAGGTCATGCAAGGTCAGAAATGGAAGAAACATTTTGAATATTTCATACTTCTTATTCATACGAATCAGATGATGTTGTCATTCACTATCAGAGTGTTTACTTCTAGCTTCTTCTATGATGTGACATTTTCAGTATTACTTCCGAAACCGATTAATAATATCGCATAGTAATGTATTATTGTTCGATGGACGAGAAGGCGAATATGGCGACGCATTTATCACCAGTGCAATGGAAATAAAAGACACTGTAAATTGAAATACGTAGAGGAATATCCGGACAGAGTGCAGCCAAATGAAAATCAGTTTGTTTTGCTTGTAAAGCGTTCGACGGTAACAGGGTATTTGCAAAACAATTGTCATAATCGGACATGTCTTCTTTGTGAAGAGAAAAAAGTAGAAGTCCTCTTACATTTTTAAGAAAATCCGACAACTTCGGTGAGAAAAGTAGTTTCCGCGTGTGCTATGTCAGGTAGCTCAACTCATAACGTCTTAATATTACATACTTACAAACCCACATATTCAAAATGTTTCTTCCATTTCTGACCTTGCATGATCTTGAAGGTGTACTGAGCAGTAGGGATGCGATCAAGTTCAATATGTACTCACGAATCCGAGTCAAGTTCAATAACCAAGTTTCATTTCAAGAGTTTCGATTACTACCTAAAAGCAATAAAAGTTTCAATGATTATACTTGAAAAGTATTCATTGCATACAAGTAGTTATCGAACCTCGGAATGAGTACAAACAAGTTTCGAAAAGATACTTATAAGTACTTCAATGTTGAAAGTAATCGAAACTTTCACATGTAGTACTCGAATCTTGGAAATCAAAACTGCGTATGTAGTAGGTTTTAAGCACTTTCTTGATTAAATTCGTAACTATTTAAGAATAATATTTCATTTACAATACTTGGTTTTATCCTATTTCTTTTTTTATCCATGATATTTCCTGCCTTTGAAAAAACTCTTTCTGAAGGTACAGAAGTGGCCATTATACAAAGATAGTCACGTGCAATTTTTGATAAAATGGGCTACTTGATTGAATTTTCACCCCAAAATAATAACGGGACTTCTTTGCGTTCTAAATATTGTGATTTTAGATAATTTTCCACTTCTAACACAGCAGACGATCAGATAGGTATCGTATTATTTGTAATTGCTATTTCATTGTCAAAGGATGACCAAATTGATAATTCGCTATTGTGCCGATTTTCGGACATCTGCGTCTGTGAACTATCACATGTTGTAGATGAATTATCATTATTAATATAATTAGTGGCTATATCAGTCAAGGCATCCCGTGCTCGAGGGATAGATTCATCTTTAGAGAAAGCTAATGTTTTGAATCATGGATCCAATAATGCACAGTCAACATATACAAATGATTGTTCTCGACATCACCTAGATAATGTTCGATATAATATATCAGTTTTTGTCGCAAAGTACATTCCAAACTACAATCATCAGTAGAAGCATGTAAAATGATGAGACCCCGTTTTTTCTCTCATCTGCACAGCATGTTTACGAAAAAAAAGTAAACAGACGCTGTGCCGCGCCGGAATAGCCTTACGTTGCCACGGAGCGTGCAGGAAAAAATTTCGAAAGTTTCGAAACTGTTCGATTAAGATTCGAGTATACTTGCAAGTATTATTTACATTTACCACAGTACTTGTAAAGGGTTCGAAACTGTCTGGTAAAGGTTCGAGTATACTTGGGAGTACTATCTTTTTTTTCGAAGTATTTATAGAGACTTCGAATTCCATCAACCAAGGTTCGAACCTGTTTGCGAGGTACTTGATCCCATCCCTACTGAGCAGTATACGGATGAATTCGTCTAGACACACGCTTTCATGTGATATAAAAAAATATACAGTATTCCATTGAAAAAATTGAAAGCCACCTTCATATCTAACAAAGTAGTATAAACACAAAACAATTACATACGCCATTGTGTTGCGCATAAAAAACAGTACTACTTACTTCCTTCTCTTTCATTTTTTTCTAATATTTACTATTGACAAGAAAAACGCTGGCTAGTGATAGCGCGAACACCCTGTATACATAATTGCAGTTTTCACTACTCTTCTATAGTCGGATAAAACATTTCTGACAACCCTACCCGTAACATCTCCAAAATTGTGTTTACCTAACCCATTTCCGTCTACCATTAACAACCAAATTTTCCTTTTTCACACTCCTCGGGCCCGTTCCCCTCGCGGGCCTTTACCGATGCAGCGAGCAATAACAAGCAATTCCAAGCGAATATAAGGAGGGATGAATCCACCGTTCGCAATCTACCAGCCTGGGGAAGTTTCATTGGAGCGTCGGAGGAGGTGTTGAAATTATTTCGAAAGTTGCGGCCACATTTTACAGTTTACTCTGTAGATTAAAACGTATCCGCGCGGCGGTATGGCGTATCGCGTGCCGCTTTTCAACATAATTTACCGTAGACCAAGCCCCTGGAATCATCCACCCCGCGCGAAATAAATAACGATCCGTGCTCGCCGGCTGGACACGGATGAAATTAAAAGCTGGAGGCGATCGCATCGGGTCGCGTCGCGTTCGGAGTTATCGCGAACGGATCAGTCATCGGGTTATTTATGGATACATTAAATGAACGGGGCGGGCGTCTTGTCCGTGGCCGCTGCCTTTATCGGGAAAATGAGTTCCCGTCCAATGAGCGTCCTGTTCAGATCGAGATAAGGATAGTTCATATGCATATACGGGCTTCCGTTCTGCTCAGACAACGATGAGACCCGAGCCCCCGAGGCTCCGTCCCGGGCAACGTGAAAATTCTCCAAAACGAGACCGGAGAAATTGATCGAAGATCGTCAGTCGAACGAGTTTCGTTGTTAATGGACACGCTTTGTAACTCTGACGTTCGGGATAATACAATTTTGTTATTTGACCTGGCCTCTCATGAAAATGATGAAAATATTGTGGCGTATCCGCAGTGCTCCGCAACCTTTTATCTTCCACGGCCAGTGTTGGGCGATAATAAATTTATTTAAATAAATAATTATTAAAATAAAAATTTAAATAACACAAGTTATTTGTTATTTGGATATTCAAATAAAACGCAAAAATAATTATTTATTAGTTGAGCGAGTCTAAATGAATTTATTTAAAATAATAAAGTTAATCGTTATTTACAAATACAATTTATAATTATTATTTGTATTAACAAATTATTCATTAATCCGCCCTCCGGACGGGCCCGACCACTGGCGGTGTACCTGAAAAGGTTGCTATAGCAGACAAAAAACGCGCACGTGTTCATTGTATGTATACAAAATACAAGAATAAATAAATAAACCTTCGAATCCACTCTACCTCTTAATGGCACAATTTTTCCAACACCATATGCTGAAAAGCATCGCCAGACCATAATTCCTTGTTCGATAGATTTTACCGACGGTCTTGTATAATTATTGGTTTGGCAAATAAGTTCGTTCGGTTTTTTACATTGGAATAAATCACAAAAACCGAACGAACTTATTTGCCAACTCAATATATGAAAATGCTTCACCACCTTTCATCCAAACATGTCTTTCGCAAAATTCCATACGTTTTTTCAAATTTACTTTATTAACATATGGCAATTTTCTTGCAACACGACCATGGCTTCCCGCTGCGTGTAATCGTCTTCTAATACTTTGCGTAGACGGAACTATTTTACCTTCTTTTACTAACGTTGCTCGTATTTTTGGTACCCACATGTGTGGAGAGGCTACCGAAATATTTTCCATTCTCTTATACAGTGGGTGTACAAAGTATTCGTACAATTTTTAAAAACTAATAACATTTTTATAATTATACCAAACAACCTGATTTTTTATAATCAATTAGAAGCATTGGTTTACGAAATGATATACAAAAAAGATTTTCCAAAAATTATAATTCACAAGGTTAAATGCAAAAATAAACTAGAGGGCTATTGTTGCTCGCTCGCTTCGCTCGCTCGCGAGTAGGGTTGTTTTTGCTCGCTCGCTTCGCGAGCTCGCGGGTAGGACTGCTCTAGCGAGAGGGTTAGGCCCTCCACACACGGGTCGATCGGCGATTCGGTCGACGCGATTCCAGTCGCATGCGATTCCTCCCTCCACGTGACTTCCAATGCAAATGAATGGAGAGCCACACACGGGTCGATTCGTGGTCGACTGAAATCGGCTCGACTGAAATCGCCGCGGTTGTAATCGCGTGCGATCGGAAGCGAAGTTCGTCCACACACGGGTCGATCGGCGATTCGGTCGACGCGATTCCAGTCGCATGCGATTTCTCCCTCCACGTGACTTCCAATGCAAATGAATGGAGAGCCACACACGGGTCGATTCGTGGTCGACTGAAATCGACTCGACTGAAATCGCCGCGATTCTAATCGCGTGCGATCGGAAGCGAAGTTGGAAAATCGCGTGGATCGTACGGTTCGCGCGACTCCACAGGAGACGATTTTTTCACTCTCTTAAATCGCATTTCTGAGGTAAAAAAATTGCTTAATTCGATGTAGTATCACTAATTAGAGCTTAATATACCCCCACAGTAAAACCTGCAAGTCTAGCTTTCCTTCTAGCAGCAAAAACGTCGAAGCAGTTTGGTTTTTATTGTTTTTGACAATGATCTCCCACAACAAAAAATCTGAAAAATATCGAGGACACCGCTTTTGATGGTAGCTTATTCGGGCACTATTAATAGCATGTTTTCATATTTTTGAGTGAAAACGTGAAAACGCAATTCTTGATGTTTGAAAAACACAAATTGACTACAATCGACCCGTGTGCAAATGGCAATCGCGTCCGTCACATGAATCGTATATGACGATCAAGACGTACGAACTTCACGACGCGATTAGAATCGAATCGTGTGTGGACGGCATTCGCGTCTGTTGCATGAATCGTATTTGACGAGCAAGACGTACGAACTTCACGACGCGATTTCAATCGACCCGTGTGTGGAGGGCCTTAGTGATACGCATGGCTAGTAGGGCCTACAGCTATTAATGTTTTCTATTTTGTGTGTGACTCTCCGCGAGCCACACAAAGAACTTCCCGATTCGTTAGTTGCAGTACATTATTATCATTATTACAATACATACATTTATATACAGGGTGTCCCAGAATAAGTGTAACTCCCGGAAATGGGAGGTTCCTTGGGTCATTTGAAGCGACATTTTCCTTTACAAAAATGTTATCCGCGGTTTTGTTTAGGAGTTATTAACGAAAAACACTGACCAATCAGAGCGCGACCTGGTTATTGGTGTTAAATTTTGATCAATATTTGCATTTTTCATATAATCACGATAACGAGTTCTTACTTTCACTCCTACTCTGGCCAATTGAAAATCTAACCACAATATAGACGGAATTTTAGTATTTTCTTGAAAAGTAATAAATTTTAATATTCCGCATGTGTGCTCCATTAACCAATCAGTTTTCAACATCACTGTTATTAATAGTTTATATTAATTTTCAATTTAATCTCAGTTAATAATTCGTTTTGAACTGATTGTTTTTTTAAAGATTGTAATATAAATTTTTTTTTGTACTTTCATCGATATTCTTTGAAAATGTATTCTCGGGAGTAGAGATGATTAACTCACTCTTGCATTGGGATAATTTTCGATTATTGTAAGCGGAAACATCATCGTAAGGTACAAAAAAAGATTTAAAAAAAATTTTTTTTTTCTAATTTTAAAAAAATCGAAAAAAAATTTTTTGTGTAATTACGTTTGTTTCTTCGGTGGAAACTTTCTGTTCTCTCGTATAAATTGCATTGTTGAATGAACTTCTTTCGAAAAAAACTAAAAAAACTAAAAAATTACTTGACCGAAATGGACCAAAATCTAATCAGCTCTAAGTTACGACGGGGCACATCGATTGCATCATTCATCATCCTGATCGCGTTGTTACTTTTTCTGAAAACGTTAACGAAAAATTTGATTACATAGAAACGGCCATACGCACACACACACACACACACACACACACACACACACACACACACACACACACACACATACGAACAGTTTGATAAAAATAGTCTAAAATGACTCCAATGAACATGAAACGTGAAGATCTGCTAAAAAATCGATTTTCGATTTTCGGGGTAATTACAATAACTTCCCTATAAAATCGGGAAGTTAAAAAGGCATTTTTTAAAACTTTTTTATTTGGGTCCTTAATGAAAATTTAAAATGTATGTTTTGTACATCTATGTTAGTCATACATATGTTGAAAATTTCATTGATATCGATTAACATACACACGAGCTACAAGCGGTTAAAAATGGTGAAAATCGTAGTTTTTTACGCGAAGTGTTAATCTTTTGCTTCAATTGGAAGAAAACTGCAGCTGAAGCTCATCGAACGATTGTAGATGTTTATGGCGATAATGCTGTTTCCGATAAAACATGTAGAGAATGGTTTCGACGCTAACAAAGAGCGTTCTGGACGACCACGAGTATTCGAAGAAAAAGAATTGCAGGCATAGGCATTTTTTATTACATATTCTTGTAGCTGATCTCGAGAGCTTTCCAAAACACTATAATCACGTGTCTTTTCATGAATTACTTTTCGAGTTATAAGGCTTCAAACGTACAATACCGCCGGCATTAGCGTTAACCGAGATGAACCACGTGGAGGTTGCACGGTCGGATTTACATCTTTGTGTGTGTGTGCGCGCACTATCGAGATCAGCTACAAAAATATGTAATAAAAAATAGGGGGTGCCATTTAAAAAAATTGATGTAACCTTCACGTGACCTTCAAATGATTTTTCAAGGTCAAACCAATGGCACCATCTTATAGCCCTTGCGAAACCATAGAATACATGTCTGAACCATTTTTCTCTGAAGTGCTTTATTTTTGAGATATTCGACCGTTTCCAGACTTTTATAACACCCTGTATGTAAACATCAACACAATTTCTTCGCCACAGTGATGTCTTCATACCGTGCGAATTGCGCATTAACTTACTTTTATTATCCACTGTATATCTGACCACTCTCGTAGCACACATCGATCACTGCACAGGTGACGAGAAAAGTACATACAAGGAAACTCGAAAAAATCTTCGGAAGCAAACGGTAGTGTTGACATCGGACGTCCGTAAACAAAGGTTGCGGGGACGAATGTAGGTAGCCTCCTGCGAATATCCGTCTATTTGGCCAAGTCACCGTTGAAGTCGCGATAACGAGCCCCGTGGCGGCGTTATCGTCGCGCTAGCATAGTACACGCGTGTCACCCTGTTCTACATACCTGGCTCGAATTCACGGTAAATTGTTCGTTATATTAATCCGTTGGAAGTCCGTCGGTTCTGCCCCTCCCCCCATACAAACTCTATCGCCACCGGATTGCCGAACCGTGTTGCTCGGTCCTGTTCCCGTTGTTTGTCAGCTTGTGTTTCGGCTACTGTTCTTCTCCCTTCTCGTCCCCAACGCCACGCGGACGCGCCAACCCCTCTCGCAGCCCACCCCTCAGGCATTACACAGTTACACGGCAAGGTAATACGTTTAATCTCGATATGCTACCTCATTATAATCCCGGGGCTGGCCAATAACGATACCCCGTTAAATGACCGACGATTTCATGGCTGCGGATCACGGCTCTCCGCGACGCATTATCGCGTCACACGCGATGGCCCGCTCGGGGATTAGGATGTTTCTCTGGGATCGACGTCTGTGATGCCGTTTGATCATCACGGCCGCGGCCACCGGATTCTATGAATGCGAACAATTATGGCAATTTTCAAGTGAAAACTTCTTTACGAGTCTGGCCCGTCACATACAGAGTGAGTCACCTGTTACGAGCCAGGGCTGCGAGCAGCACGAGTGGCCGGCGAAGGGTTATAAACCCAGGAATATGGTATCAATTTGTTAGTTAAGGCACGCGGACGAACCCAATGCGAAATTGGGGAGCCGCTGGGAATATAGACAGCGAGGACGAACCTGACGCGAAGTCAGGGAGCCTCTAGGAATGGAGTCAAACGCAGACGAACCTGATGCGAAATCAGGGAGCTGCTAGGAAGGTGAAACTTCGTGAACGAACCCAATGCGAAATTGGGGAGTCACTAGGAACGACGCGCAGACGAACCCAATGCGAAACCGGGGAGCTGCTAGGAGGTTGTAGAATCAGCGCGGACGAACCCAATGCGAAATTGGGGAGCCGCTGGGAAGTCGGATAAAAGCACAGACGAACCTGATGCGAAATCAGGGAGCTGTTAGGATGCGGACGAACCTGATGCGAAATCAGGGAGCCGCTAGGATAGTATAGGTTTCGTGGACGAACCCAATGCGAAATTGGGGAGCCACTAGGTAGGAAAAATCTCTATTTGGATAATTGGTAAGTAGCGAACGAACCTGATGCGAAATCAGGTAGTCGCCAGGATAGTTAGTAGGCCTCGTAACTAATATAATCTAATTGATACAACCCGAGCGGTAAGGTTGTATCGAGTGGGAACGTTCAATTACTATATTAGGATTTTGGACAATAGTAATGGGTTCAATAATCTTGATCTAATTTCCACACAACACAAATATATTCTAATTATAAAGATCTGTAATACAAGTGTGTAATTGTCGCGATTGGAATGTAAAGAAAAATATAGAATGTAGAAAAAGGAATTTACCTAACTACGATGCTCGCTTTTGACGCACTGGCAATGCGGGGGACTCGGAAACAACCTTAACAAATTTTGATCTAAAAGGTACTTTAGCCCGATCTCACTAGAAGTTGCTTTTTCCAAATTGCAGCACGACGTGACGCGATACATGTCTACCGAAGTACTAACCCACGAAAGTAAGAATCTAAGGGTTTATATACCCCTACAATGAATGGAATACTCTGTTCATAATCTAATCGCGCTTAGAGATTAGGGCTTAGGGCCTGACTCTCATTTTTGTCACCTCTAATGAGATCGGAGCCAGAACTCGGTCCTAAATCAAAGGGTTCAACTATGATATGAAAGGTTATCTAGGACGCTTCCTGCCAGAGACGATCTGGAAGAGATTCCTGTGAGAAAACGAACGGAATATATTCTCTATCCGTAACACACCTAACGTTATCACCTTAAATATCTTTGTTGTTTTCAAAGATACATTAAATGTCTTCAGGATAAAGTTGAATGGTAACATGAGGCTCATACGATATCAAAAGGATGTTTGTTATTATGTAATTTTTTTAGAGATATCAAGGTCACCTTTATTTTTTCAAATGGAACCACCCTTCTTTAAACATCTACAATGATAGTCCCTGTTCAGGATTCAAGCTGTGGCATTCGGTCTCGGTTAGCTATACCGGTGCTCGCATTGTCACCCGTTTTTTGCCGCGTACGTCAACACGCGGATGGATCACGGATCGCCGTTGTTCGATGCCGCTTAGCAACGCGGATCATTATCGTTGGCCGAATTCCACCGCTTGAATCCTTCAAATTTACGAAAACAAGGATCATGCGATTCATGAGCTCGAATCACCATGGTCCACATTCGCCAGACCTTGTTATTTAAGGCATCTGCGGCGCCTTCGTCGCTCTCTTCGATATTTGCTCTGTACCAGAGTTGAGCAGTAATTAATTACATGAGTAATTAATTACATTCGCTCGGTGCATTCCTCTGGGTCCAACGGGAAACACAGAAGCCTCTCTTTGCTTCAATATGTATCAATTCAACGCATTCTCTAATACGAGTATGACATGTCGCGCCGCGCCGGTCGTCGCTATCAATTACGAAAGCTCGTGCGCGTCAACGAACGCGAAACGAAGGACAACAGCTACTGGGTATCCCCCGTCAACCGAGGATCACCAACGACGTGATCTTCCCAGGACGAGTGAGAATCATCGTTCTCCCTAGGACGACCCAGCCTGATTCGACAGCAGCTGTCAACGGGCAACGAAAGCAGTTCGCATGAAGGAAGCCTGCCTGTATTCACCGATCGCCATACTCAACTGTCCGATAAGTCGCTGAACATTTCCCTGCGAAGATTCGCGACGCACAGTGGGGTATTTTCCAGATTTCAGCGGTCATAATTCAATTTTAAAAATTTTAGATAAATTGTAAAATTTTTGTTGCTTGAGTTAGTTGAATGTCTGAGGAACAATCTCCCATCATTCATTTTCCCATTCATGTATCCATTAAGCACTGAAATTTGTCGGAAGTTGAAGTTCCGTTAACCCGCTTTCATTTCTCAACGAATTCACCTATTAGTAATTGTTACCTTATTTACATACACTAACAGATTTTTGTTTTATAGAAGTATTTTTAGCTAAGTATAGGGTATACTTTTAAGAGGAATTCACTTTTGTACCTTATACATGTTTATAATTATTAATATTTAAAGAAAACCAACGGTGAGTCACTTTCTTGATGATTCTAAAACTTTGGTAATGATTTCGTTATACTTCCGGGTGCGTCCCGGTGCTCATTTCTGTGCCATTGTATTCTTTGAAGTTTTCTGATTAAGATGCAAGAAAAATTGGAACTGCCTACGACTGCTTCCGTGTTTTATAGTTGATTTACGAAAAAATGGCCATCGTGCGCGCGCGAAAATCGCAGCATTTCTCACATCCTGCATGTTCGCATTCGCTATATTTTCGTATTTACTTAAGTAACTACTAAATAATAATAATAAACACACAATATACACTAAAATAAGAAAACAGTATACACATGAAATTTGAATAATATACAGGGTGGGGCAATAACTATGTCCACTTTGAATATTGTCATTATTTGTAATAATATGAAAAATTGTTATGAACAAAATTTGCACGGTACAGAGGGGGACATGTTGTGGCATAAGCATTTTCTGCGTGGGTGGAGGCATAGAGGAGATTACAAGGTGAACTCGATTTTTTTAAATCGAAGACCTACTTTTTGTACCATGAATTGATAGACTATCGAATTCTGAGTAAAAATGTATTGACCTCCATATGTCTTAAATCTAATAGTTAACGAGATATTATCGAAATAATTTTCTTTCTTCTTTTGATAATATACCTTTAACTATTAGGTTTAGGACATACGAAGGTCAACACTTTTATACTCAGAATTTGATACTCTATCGATCTATGGTATAAAAAAAGGACATTCTGTTTTACAAAACCAAGGTGACCTTGAAATCTCTATGCCTCCACTCACGCAGAAAATGTTTATGCCACAACATGTCCCCCTCGGAACCGTGCAAATTTTGTGCATAACATTTTTCCATACTATTATAAATAACGGAGATTATTCTTTGTAATAACTATTTTAAAAAGATATTTTAATTGTAAATGATTACAATTTTTGATAGTGTACATAAAATAGACGAAGAACGTTAAAATATTGATTACAATTCGCAGTACTTGATTGACAAATAGCTACAAACTTTACAATCTGATACGCTCCTCTTTATGGCCAAATTTTGCATTTAAAACATCCGTTTCAGTAAAAACGGCATACAGTACAAAAATTAGAAATCTCAAGCTTTAAAATGGTTATTTTTTCATCAAATTTGGATAAATTTTAGCAAAGTTACAGCAGTTTCAATATTGAGCGAATTTTGAACTAGCTGTGGCCGCTGAAATCGGGCAAATACCCCACTGTGCAACGTCTAGTTATCTCTGTTCTCGTCCGCCGCGCCGCGCCGCGCCGTTCCGGGCGAATCTACTACATACTTGTAAGCGTTAAGTAGTATACGCATGTTCGCGAAAGTCGTGGTTCCCAGGGTGCGTTCCGTTTCACGCATCAGGCGCATAGATCGCATTGAATGCGATGCGCGCATTGATATCGTTCCGTTTCGTTAATTGATTGTATATACCTTGAGTAGCCCTCACAGCATTTTCCTTGTCAAGCAACAAGGTCAATACTTCGTTGCTTTCTTCACAAATTGTGCTATGTTTCACAATGTGCTTTACCTGCATCTGCTTTTTTCAAATCTACCGCTAATGCATCGGCTACGTATCAGACGCATCACTTCTGAGTTCTCGTACCTGATGCACGGTTGATGCGAGAGAAGTGGTGGGGAGCTGGGGAATTCTGTGCGCTCTGATGCGCGCATTGAATGAAACGGAACGGTTCTCTATGCAGTCTATGCGCATTATGCGTGAAACGGAACGCACCCCCAGTTAGACATCGTACGTATGTGCCGCGTGGACAAAAGGTTGTATCGCATTTGAGCATCCAGTAAGGGGAATGGGTCGTTGAACGATAATTTCGCGCAAGTCAGACACCGGGACGTAACAGTGGTTTCATTTAAACAACGAAGGTGACCTTGATCTCTTTAAAAAAAATTAAATAAAAAAATTGTTTGGTATCGTGTCATTGTACCATTCAACTTTGTCCTCAAGACATTTAATGTATCTTTGAAAACAACAAATATATTTGAGGTGATAACGTTAGGTGACTCACCCTGTATATTTATTTCCGAACATGACGTTTTTCTAGCTAGTTATTTTTATTTGTCATAGTTGCTTACCTGTGTTGGGTGTTTCGCGAGATTCAATAGCGATTGCGATTACCCATTTAAACGGTTCCTAGCCAAGCTAAGACAGTGCCAGGTCTGGTACTTTATTATTAAGCGGACAAATGGATCCGAGAAGCACGTAGGACGCCATGGGGCCGCACTTAATTGCGCGACAGTTCCGCTTTGTTGGGTTGCGGTGTCTTCGAGACAAGATTGCTCCGGCACCCCACGCTTAGAGGCGGGGAACGGGGCTGACGGGGGTTCTGTTTACCCTGTTGAACTTGTTGGAAGAAACGAGGAGGTCCGATTTCGGGCACTAATTAAATTATAGGACCGAGAAATTGAACTTGGCTGGAGCTGGCTGGGTTCAAATCAGAATTAACCCTTTGTCCGACGATGGCCGGGTCTGCGGTGACCCTCGCTCGTACTATGCGCGTATTGTTTCTTCATTCATTAACACTAGACAGTGGATTTTATGCATTCATCACTAGACTGCGGATTTTATGCATTTATGACAAAAATGGACACGTACAATTTAAAGCAGTGGACATTTTAAAAATATTTAAGGACATCAACGTATTAGTTGCAGCTTAATAAGATAATTAAAAGAAGAACACAATTTTTATTTGGCACCTGTGTCCTGCAATCAATGCAAACACTTTTTATTTTGCATAAAGATCCGCAGTCTATTCATCACACAAATGAGTAGGTCTAATTAAAAATGTACAGTCCTCGCGAGGACGCAAGAGATGAGAAGATAAAAAATCATTGATGATACGTTCGGGTATCGTCAAATTACAGAACGCAAATAATAAATTAAATTGTATTTTTTTTATAGACAGCTGGGCCCTTCGGACGGGCCCGACCACTGGCGTATACCTGAAAAGGTTACTATACCAGACAAAAAAAGCGTACGTGTTCATTGTGTATACAAAATACAAGAAATAAGAGAAGACCAAAAGCTATTTATTTGATATACACCTCAATCTAAATAATAAACTAGGCGAGTAGTAGGAGTGGTAGGACTACTCTTGCGAGAGGGTTAGTCATACGCATGGCTAGTAGGACCTACTGATATTAATGTTTTTTATTTGGTGTGTGACACTCCAAGAGTCACACAAAGAACTTCCCGATTCGTTACTCCTTCGCCAACATCGCTAACATCGTTTTTTTTTTTGTACTTTCATCGATATTCTCCCAAAATGTATTCTTGGGAATAGAGATGATAAATTCACTGTTGCATTGGAATAACTTTCGATTATTCCAAGCGGTAACATTAGCATCAGTTAAAAAAAAAATTAAGAAAAAAATTTTTTTTTATGTAATTGCGTTTGGTTCTTTGGTGGAAAATTGTCGTCCTCCCTTATAAATTGCATTGTAGAATCAACTCTTTTCGAAAAAAACTAAAAATCTAAAAAACTACTTGATCAATATGGACCAAAATCTAATCAGCTCTAAGTTACGACGGGGCACATCGATTGCATTATTCATCATCCTGATCGCGTTGTTACTTTTTCTGAAAACGTTAACGAAAAATTTGATACCATACAAACGGACATACGCACACACACACACACACACACACACACACACACACACACACACACACACACACACACACACACACACACACATACAAACATTTTGATAAAAATAGTCTAAAATGACTCCAATGACCATGAAACGCGAAGATCTGCTAAAAAATCGATTTTCGATTTTCGGGGTAATTGCAGTAACTTCCCTATGAATCGGGAAGTTAATAATCTTTTATTGGCAAAGAAGAAATGAAAGTGTATTTAAATAAAAAGTTTAGTTATTATTTGTAATTAAAATCACACGTTTATTTATCATTTAATTATGTATTATTTATACAAGAAATAAGAGAAGACCAAAAGCTATTTATTTGATTTCCACCTCAATCTAAATAATAAATAATCTTTTATTTGCAAAGAAGAAATAAAATTGTATTTAAATAAAAAGTTTAATTATTATTTGCAATTAAAATCACACGTTTATTTATCATTTAATTATGTATTATTTAAAGAAGAAATAAGAGAAGACCAAAAGCTATTTATTTGATTTCCACCTTAATCTAAATAATAAATAATCTTTTATTTGCAAAGAAGAAATAAAATTGTATTTAAATAAAAAGTTTAGTTATTATTTGCAATTAAAATCACACGTTTATTTATCATTTAAAAGTATCAGGGATGATACGTTCGGACATCGTCGAATTACGGAACGCAGAAATAATAAACGCTATTTATCAATATTCATCCGTTACACCGCTCTGTGACACTCGCCGACGAGCACCTAAGAACTGCCCCCACCCCACTACCCCAAGACACCCAACCGTCACGCTTTTAACCGAACGAAACCTACAAGATTTTCAATCTTAAAAAAAGGCACATACAGATCGAATTGAGTAATCTCCTACTTTTTCGAAGTCGGTTAAAAATGTATTATCTTTACTTTATTAATTCGGGAGCTTGGTGGTTCCGGATGTCTATGGGTAAATGAATGCGCAAAGTTTCATCATAATGCTGATGGACGCTTGGCCGGTGTTCCTTGTAGGTCAGACGCGAACCGGAAGAAAGATGATACTCCTCGCCGCCAATGATTCGAAACGACATAATAAATCAGCGCCGCGCTCCGGTGCTTCTTGAAAAGCTATACTCGCAGGAACACTGGTTACTCAGAGTCAAACGAGTCTCTTCGCGAGATAGCTGCTGCTACTCCGTTCTTGTTGGCTGCCGGGGAAGTATTGGCAGCTTCGAAGTTTTGACAGTAAATCAATTCGCTCTATTGTTCCGTTTAATCAATGTACGATGTCCGGTTCTTTTACTCGGGAACTTGATTCACCTTACATTGGCTGTTCAAAATGTTATCCGGTGCTAATGGTTCACTTTATCATAGAAAACGAAAAGTTTCGATCGTGCCTAACTTTAGCAATAGATAAACATTTCGGCGCGGTGGCACCAGCAGCGTTCACCTTGCTAAAATTCGCAATTGGTTGGTACAACCGCGGATCGCTAATTATTCCGTCTGCCTGTTACAGATAGACTGTGGTACAATGCCTACACGTTCGATCGTCAAAGAGTAATTATTTGGCAGCACGGATCTTGAACTGCAAACGATTCCGGGAACGAGGCTGTGAATCAGGATGAATCCTGGTAGCATTAAGGGCCCTAAACAGTGGCAACAGCTGCGATTAATGAGCACAACAGCCTTCCAGGCATATTCAATAATTTATCTACCACGAAATGAAGTCCTGGCGGGACCGATCGGGGGCCGGGCCGATTAATATTCACCGACGTGTAAATAACGTGACAGAGGGACACCTTAATTTCGGGGGTCGGACGCCGTCAAACTGCCTGGCGAAAAGAAAAAGAAGTTCTTCGTCTCGAACTTCCGAATGTATGAAATATTCATTAACGTCGCGGAATCTGAGGAACCGCCTCGACTTTTCATCCTCGATACGCGTCTCGTCCCGTGGACCGTAATTTTCGTTCTGCCGTGAATTATATCCACGTCCCTAATGAGCCGCGCATAATGGAATAACCAATCCGCCCTTGATATTTTTTCATCCCCCCTCTCTCTTTCTCTTTCTCTTCGTTTCGCAGCTTCTTCTTTCTCTGTCTCGCTGTATCCGCTACTTTCTCAATCCTCACCCCACCCCGACGCTGAACCGCTCGACACAACTAATGAACATCCTTCTGTTTACTTTTTTACCGGGAACGATGAGCATTATACTTTGTCCGGTGCTCGGGAAACATTCTTGAAATTACACGTTGCACCGGACGGGCCGAAGATCCCACTCCAGTGATGTATTGCGACTTCGCTTTTTGCGTTTTGTGTTTCTTCCGCCGCTGTTGGCCGGCAGAGACTGTAAGTCTAATATTCCCGACAGCGAGGTCGCCATTAGGCTTGGTCACGGTTCAGTCTCCATTCCGAACGGAAAGTGTCCGACTGATTTAAACAGTTTCTTTTCCGCTGATGTATAGGCGGAGCTTCAGATTGAATTTTAAGAGGGCAACAACTTCATTTGCTCAACATATTACTCAACTCAACATAAGCTGGTCCGAAGACCTCGTATGTGTTAATTAGCGGATCTTTAGGTATGCAAAATATATACAAAATTAAAATTTCGTACCCGATTTACAACAAACTGGAGTGAAGTAGATATTTTTCTAATGGTATTACTGTTATACGATTGAAAATCTTGTAGTAGGGTTCGTTCGGCTAAAAGCGTGACGGTTGGGTGTCACACAAATGTGTAACGGAAGTTGTATGGTGGGGTAGTGGGGTGGTGGCAGTTCTTAGGTGTTCGTTCGGCGAGTGTCACAGAGCGATGTAACGGATGAATATTGATAAATAGCGTTTATTATTTTTGAGTTCCGTAATTCGACGATGTCCGAACGTATCATCATATTTTTTTAAATAATAAATAAACGTGTGATTTTAATTGCAAATAATAACTAAACTTTTTATTTAAATACAATTTTATTTCTTCTTTGTAAATAAAAGATTATTAACTTCCCGATTTTATAGGGAAGTTATTGTAATTACCCCGAAAATCGAAAATCGAATTTTTAGCAGATCTTCACGTTTCATGGTCATTGGAGTCATTTTAGACTATTTTTATCAAAATGTCGGTATGTGTGTGTGTGTGTGTGTGTGTGTGTGTGTGTGTGTGTGTGTGTGTGTGTGTGTACGTATGTCCGTTTCTATGGTATCAAATTTTTCGTTAACGTTTTCAGAAAAAGTAACAACGCGATCGGAATGATGAATGATGCAATCGATGTGCCTCGCTGTAACTTAGAGCTGATTAGATTTTGGTCCATATTGGTCAAGTAGTTTTTTAGTTTTTTCGAAAGGAGTTGATTAAACATTGCAAGTTATACGAAAGGCGTATCCACCGAAGAAGTAAACGTAACTAAATATATATATTTAGACATATTTTTAAAAAAAATTTTTTTTATGAAATTAAAAAAAAAATTTTTTATAAAATTAAAAAAAAATTTTTTCTTGTTTTTTTTTAATTAAAAAAAATGTTTTTTCCAATTATGCAACTGATGCTAATGTAACCGCTTACAATAATCGAAAATTATTCCAATGCAAGAGTGAGTTAATCATCGCCGAGAATAC
This sequence comes from Lasioglossum pauxillum, assembly GCA_933228785.1. Lineage (NCBI taxonomy): Eukaryota > Metazoa > Arthropoda > Insecta > Hymenoptera > Halictidae > Lasioglossum > Lasioglossum pauxillum. The sequence continues at coordinate 23,351,622 of OW121701.1, read as the reverse complement.
ATTTTCAAAGAATATCGATGAAAGTACAAAAACATTTATATTACAATCTTTAAATAAACAATGAGTTCAAAACGAATTGTTAACTGAGATTAAATTCAAATTAATATAAAATATATGATAATTAATAACATTGACGTTGAAGACGAATTGGTTAATGGAGCATGCGGAATATTAAAATTTATTACTTTTCAAGAAAATACTAAAATTCCGTCTATATTGTGGTTAGATTTTCAATTGGCCAGGGTAGGAGTGAAAGTAAGAACTCGTTATCGTGATTATATGAAAAATGCAAATATAAATCAAAATTTAACACCAATAATAAAAAAATATCGAATCAAGTAAATATTTCGAGTGAAGGAAAATAACAAATTACACGTAGTCAATTTCCAGTGGTTCCTGCTGAAGCGATTGCGATTCATAAAAGTCAGGGACAAACATACGAGAAAGTATGTATGGATTTTGAAACATCAGAAATACGAACTTTACAAATGTTGTATGTAGCACTGAGCAGAGTTTCAAAATTGAGCGGTTTATATATTTTGAGAAAATTTAAATTAATAGTATCGAAGAAAACCAAGATCAATACTGCAAACCCGGATAATGATGAGTTGTATCGTTTGCGAAAAACTAATTAAGACAATTTATTTTGCAATATTAGTATGCTATAACAAGGAACCAAGCGAGCAACGAGCATACGATATTGGTTTAATGCGACGCCATATAGCAAACATTTTGATAAGTAGAAAACTATTGAATTTCCCTGAAAACGTATAATCTTCTCAAAACGTACACTTAATAAATAATAATAATAATATACAGCAACTAACGAATCGGGAAGTTCTTTGTGTGGCTCGTGGAGAGTCACACACAAAATGAAAGACATTAATAGCTGTGGGCCCTACTAGCCATGCATACCACTAACATTCTCGCAAGAGCAGTCCTGCCCGCGAGCTCGCGAAGCGAGCGAGCAACAACAACCCTACTCGCGAGCGAGCGAAGCGAGCGAGCAACAATAGCCCTCTAGTTTATTATTTAGATTGAGGTGGATATCAAATAAATAGCTTTTGGTCTTCTCTTATTTCTTGTATTTTGTATACACAATATACGTACGCGTTTTTGTCTGGTATAGCAACATTTTCAGTTATACGCCAGTGGTCGGGCTCAGCTGTCTATAAAAAAATACAATTTAATTTATTATTTGTCAATAGAAATAACTTTGTTATTTTAAATAATAATTCATTTAGACTTGCTCAAATCATAAACAATCATTTGCGTTCCGTAATTCAACGATGCCCGAACGTATCTCATCAATGATTTTCAATCTTCTCATCTCTTGTGTCCTCGCGAAGACTGTACATATTTTTTTTCTATGTATGTTCACCGATTACACCGAGATGGATAGACCAATCAGGACGAAACCTTCTGCATTTTGTAGAGTATGTCCCCGGAGTGGTCGCCTAAAAAGAATGTTGCACTTTTTTATTCCTTACGATTTTATTTGCGAAAAATGAATTATTTCATGTATGTTCGCCGATTACTCCGAGATGGATGGACCAATCAGGACGAAACCTTCTGCATTTTGTAGGGTGTCTTCCGATTGGACCCTTGAAAACAAATTTTGCATTTTTCATTCTTTGCGGTTTTTATTATGAATAACCAGTAAGACCGAAAAACCATCCTACGGTGTTCTACAAATTTTGCTCATTCCACTAAAATGTGTGGAATAAAAAAATTTTATAAAAAGAAATTCAGAGTTGGGCAGTAATTAATTACATGAGTACTTAATTACATCTTCAATTACATGTGCAAAAGAGGACTATAATTACAATAAGAAAACGGTTAAGCGGTCCAAAAGATAAAAATTAGTGGTTTGAAAGAACAATTACACTGAAGTAATTGTTAGACTCAATTACAATTACTGTAATCGTGTTAAATAATTGCCATCACTTCTTCCACAATTACTGGTTGAGCCAAAGTAATTGCAATTACCAATTACAATTTCATGTAATTGTAATTTTATTTCTACAATTTCAAGTAATTGCAATTGGTAGTTGCAATTACTTAACGCTAAAATGGCACTAAAAAAAAGTAATGATATACCTACTCAATGGAAATGTCTAAAAAGAACAAACAAAAAGCATATGTTATATATTATCCGACTCCAACTTTGAAATGTGGGTCATTTTGAAAAGTAATGGTAATCGTTTTTTGAAATATCAAATAATTAGCTACAAATAAATATTTAATAAATAATAAATATTTCCTAACGTATGCTTTTTGTTCGTTCTTTTTAGACATTTCCATTGAGTAGGTATCTAATTATTTTTTTAGAGCCATTTTGGCGTTAAGTAATTGCAACTACCAATTACAGTTACTTGTAATTGCAGAAATAAAATTACAATTACATGTAATTATAATTGGTAATTGCAATTACTTTGGCTCAACCAGTAATTGCGGACCACAATTACAATTACAGTGATTCGCCAAGTAATTGTAATTTCATTTCTGCAATTTCAAATTACAGTAATTGGTAAGTAACTGCAATTGTAATTGAAATTAAATTTTTCCCAACACTGAAGAAATTAAACCGACTTTGAAAAAACGCACTAAAAAATGCATTGAAAAATATGAAATAATTTATGTGAATACACACGAACTTAAATACAATACAATCTTTTCGGAAGCGGCGCAAAATTGAAAATTTTCGACACTGGAAATTACGAAACTCCTGAAATTCTTCTACCTGCATTCATATATTAATGTATCTTCTCTTCCCACCTACTGATTTCCAGGTCCACCATGTTCCAATGAAATCTTAATCAACAACATCTGTCATTTGGGAAATTTATGTTTGTATTCACATAAATTAAATTGAAATTATTTCATACTTTTTAGTGCGTTTTTTCGAAGTCGGTTTAATTTCTTTTAGCAACGGTAGTCTCTTGGATTAAATTATAAATTTCGAAATTTCGTCAATGATTTGAGTTGGTGGTTTTGGGATGCAGAAGCCAGTTGCTCGGAATGGAGCAGATATTTCGACGGGAAGGAACATTAAAAACTCTTGTAATCCTGATGAATGCGAGGGCGGTTACATCAACCGCGATACAAACCCTTAGCCACCCCCGGGCCACCCTTAGGATATTCCCGCAGCTGGTATTCATAACGGTCATAAGTTTCTTTTCCTTTCTGCTCCCTCGCGGCAGAAAATCCGGCGGGATTTTAAAAAACCGTGGAAGGAAGACACTCTCTCTCTCGCTCTTTCGGAGAGGGGGTGAAGAAGCGGGGCCCTATATCAAACTCATTATCTATTGTAATAAAAGGGGTGAGCGTTGGGTTCATTGTTGCGATAATACAGCCCGTCGGTCTTCGCCCATTCGCGTGTATTGTGCGCGAATCCGACGGGGTCACGTCGCGACCGTATAAAAACTCCCGATGAATGCGATTAATTATAGGGCGACGCGAACGGCGAACGACGACGCGACGCCCATTCAATTGGAAATTGCGAACGTGCCCGGTGGAAACCGGACCGACGCAAAAGCCTGCCGAAAAAAAACACGCCTGATTGGTGTATCGATCGCGGTATCATTTTATACCGGCGATTCTTATCGTTCGCGAAAAAAACCACCCCGGCAAGAATAAAACACGCCCTCGTCTAGCCCGCTTTTTCCCCTGTAACACTCGATACTCTTTATTTCACTGTTTATTCCGAACCCTTTGGGCACTGTCGAACTGCATGCACAAAATTCCAAGATTTAGTATTCACGATTTTTTTACCGATACTTTTGTTTTCGAATCGGAAATCGACGGGACCGCGTCCTGAAAGATAGAAACGTTGCTGGGAAAAATATTCGACGCTTTGGGGCCTTTCGTTTGAGTTCCTCTCAAGCATACGTTATTGTCTGGATTGTATAAAATTCTCTTTTCTTTTTGGAATTGTAAATTATCGATGTAACTGTGAAAAAGAAAGAAAAATTGTTAAAAGTATTTCTTCCTGTCCTGAATATAAATTGCATCAGAGCTATCTGATGAATGGTAACAGGTTATTCGATAAATAGGATTGATATACTTAAATAAAATCGTGTTATCCATAAATAAAATTGATGTACTGCAGCGGAAATTATTTCGGATTCGGTTTAATATACCGCTCTCTGGGAAAAAATGGTCCAAACTCGTTTTGTATGTAGAGAGCAAACAGACACTAGCAATATAAAATTTGAAAGGTTTCAATTTTGATCACGAGAATAAATATAAATAGACGACGACCAGTTATTGGCGCTCGCGAACCCATAGTGTTTCTATTAGAAACTGGAAGAGTTATCGTGTGCACGAATATTTTGCTGAAGCTTCTCTACTGTTTTCAAACTACGGTATATCGTAAGCTCTCTTTCTACATAAACCTCGAGTCTTACGAAAACTAGGAAAAAAATTATCTTGACCTGTGTCTATTGACGTTTCTTCCAATACACTCCATGTTTTCTACTTTACGGTAGCCAACAACCGAGAAGTTAGCCAATATTTAAGGCTTGTGTCAATAACCGGATACCTCTACCCACTTCCAACCTGCGCTTAAAATGTTGTTTGTATTTCTGTTGAAAAATTGCAACACCGCTTTGGTGCTCATTCAAATAACCCAGTGGCAATGTTTTATATTTCGAACGTGAAAACTTTTGCTGGAAATTTTTAGTAGAACGAATATGTATTTCGAGTTTATTGAACGAGCGAAAATGCTCGTGCTTTTAACAGACAGTGTTGGGCAATAAATAAATTCAGTTATAATATTAAATAAATAAATTATTTAAATACAAATTTAAATAACAAGTTATTTGTTATTTGGATATTCAAATAAAACCCAAAAATAATTTTTTATTATTTGAGGAGGTCTAAATGAATTATTTAAAATAATAAAGTTAATTGTTATTTACAAATACAATTTCAATTATTATTTGTGTTGACAAATGCGCACATGTTCATTGTATATACAAAATACAAGAAATAAGAGAAGACCAAAAACTATTTATTTGATTTCCACCTCAATCTAAATAATAAAAAATACTTTTTAAAAACAACGCTTATATTAAAATGCACTAAAGAGGAGAAAATAATTTTTTTAGACACTAGTCACTATAAATAAAAGCGTGGTGCGCTAATAACTATATTGACGTGATCTTCGTGGGTGCTTCACGCTTTTATTTATAGTCACTAATGCCTAAAAACATTATTTTCTCCATTTTAGTGCATTTTAATATAAGCGTGGTTTTTAAAAAGTTTTTTTTATATATTTCTTTATTTTCTACTTTTTAGTATTTTTGTGCGAAGTGGGTCAGTGGAGTGGGGGAGTGGGGATGAGTCGGAGTGGGAACCCGTAGTGGAGTAGGGCGCGCTGGCGCGCAGAGTGGGGATCGCTGAACGCGTTGACGTACTACCGAGCGTCGCGCGGCCAGGTGTGACGGCTAGTATTAAAATTTTTTTCTCCCAGACGCAGTTTTTTTTAAATTTATTTTTAATATTGCATTGTCATCCAGTTCTCAGCTGTGTTTAAAGTTTCAAGTCTCTAGCTCATCGGGAAGTGGTTTAAAATTCGATTACAAGATTTGACGCATACAACAACAACAACAACGACGACTCGGCAAGCTAATATAAGCGTGGTAATAATCTTTTATTTGAAAATAAGAAATAATAAATAGATCGCTTTTGGAATTATTTAAACTATTTTCATTTAAATAAAAAATCTAGTTATTATTTGCAATTAAAATCACACGTAAATGTTCGTTTGTTTGTAATCGAACATCTCCGTAACGGCTGAACGTAGAAAGCTGGGGTTTGAGCCGTTAGACGCAGCGTTTCTTCGGGAAGGTTTATGAGAAATCAGCATGCGAAAAAGTCCATTCGTTCAAGAGTTTTGACTACTTCTTCCACCGGCTACAACGCTAACTGCTTACTTCAAGTTATGTGAATGTGGCGCGTTTGCGAAAACCCTCAGTGGTATTCTGCTTCAAATTATATCGTGAAATATATATAAATAGAAAGATTAACCTATTCGGAGTGATTTGTTCTGTAAGTTTCTCATTGCATTGGAATTCAGCTGAGTAGATTGATCTGCGTTTGAATTGAAATGTTTGGTTAGTATTTTTAAATTATTAAGTTTTTTCTTTGCTTTTTAGTTCGTGGTTTTTCCTTATTTAATGTTTAGCAATTTTAGACGTTATCGATATAACTTTCTTTCCACTTTAGTACATAAAAAGAATGACTCGCAGAAAAGCAAACTTAGTTCGTCGTACTCGCGGAACGGAAGCAGTGCGACGATTAAGATCAAATCAAATTGAGGAAGAACGGGCATCACAAAGAATGGTTCAAATACGTGTCAGACTTGAGGATGCACGGTTGCGAACACGGCGATCGGGTTCTGCAGCTTCAGATCTGCATCAAACTCAACAGAATGAACGCGAAAGGCTGAGAGTGGCTGAAAGACGACAACGAGAAACAGCAGATCAGCGTCAAACACGACTTCGTGATCAGCAATCACGTGATTAAAATGTCATATCTGTGTCAGGTAAAAACATGCTTTTAAAAAATACTGAGCCACAGCAACGCGTGGCGGGGGAAAGCCAGTTTAAAATAAAATTTTCCCAACACTGTTAACAGAAATGGAAAATACTGGTATTGTCATGCTTCAATTACAAAATTATCAAATTCATTAATACTTGCAACTCCCTAGTTCCCCATTCAGAACCCAATTCCGCGGACGTTTGCGCGCAGGAAAAATGCCCGCGAAAAGTATCGAACCCGTCAAATTTCTGGCGGGTAGAGAATTTCGGTTATCGACAGACGGGTAAAATAAGGAATCTGGGCGTCGTGTCGGAGGTACGAAAATTCCCGACTAATGGCAAAATGGACGGCGCATCGACAGCGGAGCCATCAGCGAGTAATCAAACGTCCGTTCGGAATAAGCGATTAAAATCGGCTGTTGCGCGCGCTTTAAATATAAATGGCATCCGGTAAATTGAAACGCGGGTTGGTTCGAGCTCGAGACGTATCGGGATGGCGGCTGGGGGGAGGGTAGTAAGGCGAGACGTTGCGAGAGAAGAAGGAGTAGTAGACGAGCGAAGGATTTCTGGTGCTGCTGGAAAGAGCAGGACTCGGTAGACGGGCAGTTTTCGCGAAATACGTTGTCGACGCCGGTATTTCCCCTTCTGTATTTCGCAGTGGGAATGAAAAGCGTGGGTGGGGGATGGTAATGGCCCGATTTCCGCGGGGCCGGCGCCATCGCCGCGAGAAAATCAACTAATTTGACGGGGTGGAACGGTCGGGGTTTACCGCGCGAGAAAAAAGGCTCGTGAGCAAACAAGCGGGGAGAAAGGCAGGAGAAGTTGAGGGAGAGAGAGAGAGACAGGCGAGCGTCAAGTGGAAGGGAGAGACAGGTGGGGAAAAAAGCGACCACCGAAGAATCTCGAATGAGAGCGTGCAGTCGACTGAGCGTTGCATTCAGAAGAAACGTTCCGAACCGCCTCGGGACTCTTCTTCCTCCTTCTCTGTGCTCTTCCCCCCTTATCGTCTCGCCCCTCCCCCGATCTCACCGTTCCTCCTCCATCTATCTCGACCGTCCCGCGACGTCAGCCTGAAATCAAGGCACCCAGCTACCAGTTCTCCTGTTTCTCTCCTTTTTCCCTCGATCATTATAACACTACGCGGCGGGTACCGGTTCCGGCCTGGTTAAGTCCAATTATTTACAGCTCCCATCCCTGCCCAGGACCTTCCTGGACCCGTATGGTCCCCTCGCAGCATCGTTCCGCAACTATTACGCGACGTCGAACAGGTTCGATTATCTCGGCTCGCTTTTAGCGAAGATAATGAAAAGGTAAGCGATTGTTTTCGAATGGACATCCTGCCTCTCTCTTTCTCCTGCTTCTGATTGGCTCCTACCCTCTTCGACCGCCCTAATTATTACCGGCTCGATGAAATCCAATTATTCTCGCCGATCGACGTTCTCGCGATCCGATCGGAGTAGCGTCGCGTCGATGAATTTGAAGGTTATCGACTCTTGGTGGACAGTCCAAATTTGATTCTACATTTTCAACTTCAAAGAAAAAAGAAGTCCGGGAACGCATTCCGATCGATCATTAAGGAAATTCACATTCGGAAAAGAACGAGAAGTAGACCTTGGGCGTTCCCGAGAGGTTTTCGAGAGAGTCGAGTCGGTTATCGAGAGCAGCAGGCGAGTTTAGAGAGTTGGAGAGTTTAGGCGAAGAGTCGGGAGAGCGTATCGGCTACGGGGGCGTGCAGGGATGGTTGTACAGCGAGTTTCAAAGGAAGTTATCCGGTTACATATTTAATACATTTCGCGGAAAAGCTCTCGGGTCCCCTTTTATCGGTGATTAATGAAGTGCCTCGACGCGACGCGACAGCGAGCTGAGGATCTTAAAGCCACCGGGATCCGATTTCGCGAACGCGCATCGTTTCGAAACTCGCGTCGCATCGGTTTTGCGAGCGAGTTCGCGCACACGGCTTTTTCCCTTCCGAGAAGATCGCGATCATCGAGAAACTTACCGTCTCGGAGGAAGAGGCGTGAAATGAATGGATTAAAGCCCCGGGATCGGCCCGGCAATCCTCGCGGTGGCCCGACAACCCGAACGACCAGTCGATCCTCGGTTCATAAAGCGAGTTTACGAGGTGGGAGGAGGCGAGTTCGAAAAACTCGTCTAATAAAATCGAAAGAAAGGAAAAAGAACGGGAACACCGGCCTGCCGGAGCACCCTATGGGGCTTCTCGTGTGGAGCGGAAACGGAGGTTGCTTCGCCTAATCCCCACTGGATAATGTCAATACCTCGCGATACATGGGATTAAGCGAATCGAGATTTCAATTATCAGCGTTTCTGCTTCTAATCACGCGATCTACAGTTAAGAGGATCTTCTGGTTCTCGTCGAAACTTTAGGAATTTTTTCCGGGAGAACTGTCAAGGCTTTTACATTGGGATTTTTCACACATATTCATTAGAGGCGTGCGGGACCGGGCGGGATTCCCGAAAATGCTCAGATTTCTCGAATATATTCGTGTTTCCCAAAAATGTTCGGGTTTTCCGCGAATTTTTACGGGATTTCTTAAAATGCTGGGATTCGCAAACGTGTCTTGTTTTTGTGAATATGACCATAGTGGTCGATTTATCTAAATAAAACATCAAGTGTTATTTAACTTGATAATTTATAACTTGACAGCGGATGTTTATGCAAATGCATATTTTTATAGAAAGTAGGTAAAGTTATGGAACCTGGACAGAAATTTACGTTGTCTGTAGAGGATTTTGAAAATATAGATTTTATTTTGCACATTTGCATATTCCATATATTTTATATATTGCATACTTTTCACATATATTACATACTTTCAACGTATTTTGCATGGGTCCCATGGAAATCACCGACACAGATTTCTTTTTACACAATATTTCAAAAAACGAAATTATATAGAAGACTCTTGTAGCATAGATAAAGACTAAAAAACAATATTAAAAGATTCCGTACAGTATCGAAGATCCCGCAAAAATTCACGAGACTCCCGCCCCGGTCCCGCACATCTCTACTATTCATTGGTATGTATTTGAAAATCACATGAGTTACATATATATTCTGTTAAAAGTAGTGGACCGATTGCTACCGTCTTGTATTTTCTGCAAACAATAAATTATCAAATAAAGAAAAGCTCGCCAACTGCTCAGAGTGGAAAAGGCTCAGGTTGAGGAACTTCCTTGTCCCCGGAAAAGGGTAAATCGATTCTTCGATGGCTCTTCATTTGCAAAACAGCGAAACAACTATACCGACGCTCGCAATTGAAGGTGCTCGACTCCTTAAACTAGAGCTTGAACGTTCGGGAACTCTTTCGTCCCTGTTTTTCTCGCCCCGCTCGTTATTGGGTCTGCTCTCCGATCACCCTTCAATCAATTCGGGATTGAAGAGTTTGACATCAAGAACAGAGCAACTTCGCCCGATCGTGTTTTACGGTGAATTAAAAGGACCTTTAAATCTTCTCGAATCGTCGGCCGGGAGAGCTCCTCCCTTAATCCCACCATTTTTTGGTGTCCAATCTCACCTCCGCTGTCTCGGCGAAAGGCGTACAATCCCGGGAATACAGGAATCACTGTCTGGGCCACTGGACGGCCTTTTTTTCAACATTTTAGAGAGATTTGTAAAGGAATCCCGGAAAAAACATGAACTTGAGATCAATGAGTCCGGAAACTCTGAAATGCAGGAGACTCGAGCAAGAAGAGTTTTTGCGGGCCGCGACGATCCGATTCCGCCGTATTTCGCGGTCCTTAGGTAAAACGTTCGAAAACCGATTAGTTCGTTGCGCAGGGAGCACCGGGTACGATCCTGATCGACCTAGTAGAATAGCCCTTGGCAGCAAAACCTCCTGCCGCCCTACCAATCACGCTAGGAGAGCACTGATTGCAAAGATAATCCAATTATTTCCAGGAGTGGGTTCCGCGGCTCGGTTTTTGGTCGACTTGGAGGTCCGATCGCGTCCTTTTTTACCTGTCGGTTGCAGGCAGCGTAGTCAGGTGGCCTTAGTTACTGGTCCGAACTGCCAGTAGTACTTAGGAACAAGGGGACGAGGATACTCGGCTACGATTTCACCGGTGATCAACGCCCCGTTCCGCGTGTCCTCTTATTCTGATCGTAATCGAGACCGCTGCTCGACGATTCCGTCGGGGGTTCTGTCTGTATCGTCGCCTGTCTTTTCGCTTCTTTTTATTCCCGTTGCCCACCTGTCGGCGGGACCGGGTCCCACGGACAATCCAAAAGCTTGTACATAAATGCTCGATCGTTTGTAGAGCCGTGACGACCACAGCGATAAAAGACGAAACAAAAATGCAGTTCTGCTCGTCTTACAAGACACTATTACTGATCCTACGCGGCTTAAAGTCTCGTCACGACAAAATCCGCTTATTCCCGTTTCCTTCTTCGGGATCGCGTTTTAAAACCGCGGCTCAGAATCCGCCAGATCACCAGGGATATTCCTTACACGCGGAGATCAAGACCGTGGTTCCTCGGAAATCCTTGGCGAGCGGCGCCGTTAATTGTCAGTTCGTTCCGTCATCGATCTATACAAAAATTCCTCGCAGTCTTAACTCCCGAACCCACCGATCAAATCGCTTCCAGATTTGTTAGAGTCGGGAATTCCCCAGAGCGGTTCCAGACGCGTGGAACACAAGCATATTGAGCGGTCGGTGTGAGTTATTATCCTCGCGAGCGGAAACTGCTGCGACTTTTATTGATTGCCGCTGTCTCGGGCCGGTAACAGGTTCTGCGTGCGTGCGGCGCTAGACCGGAGCATGATCGCGCTCGTCTTATAGGAGACCTGTTATATAGGAACTGTTTCAGAATTGTACACATCTAATTGCACTCTGAGGGAGTTGTCGTACAATGATCGCATTAACGTTGCGCGACAACGCAGGAAGGAACTAGTCGGCAAAACGTACAAATTGTGTGTGTGTGTGTGTCGAATTAACGAGACGTGAAAAATGTATCAAACACGCCGAATCGCGTTGAAGCTCGAGCCGCAAACTCTGCGAAGGAGCAGCTGCTCCAGTTTCGTTGGAAATTAACAGAGGCGCGCAGCTTGTTGCTATAATCAGGCTGCTTCGCCAGTTTCTTTCAGGCCCCCCGCCCCGGAGGCATTAGGGACATTCTCGGACGTTCTGCATAACGTTCGGTCGTTTTCTAGCCCCTCGAACTCATCGGTAATGAGTCCGTTGCCGTAGCGCGCGCGAGACGGATACCTTCGGGAACTCGCCGGGCGAAGAGTAATCGAGTTTGCCGTGAACGCGGGGTCGTTTGTCGTCGTCGAGAGATCCTCAATCGTTTCTGCTCCTTCGATCGGTGGACGGGGCGCTTTTAAAAAAGGCAGTTCGCGGCAGTTGGACGCCGGAAGAGTGAACCGTCCGGGAAATAATTGGATTCCGTTGAAAGGACTCGCCGAGTATAGTGTTATAACGACCGTAAACCGGGAGACGAACGAGGGAGGTGGATGCGGCGGACTTCGAGCCGATGATTCGAACATTTCGTTCATGCCCCGCGACCCTGTTCACGGCACGTTCGCCATTTTCCCTTTCCACTAATCGATCTTTTTGCTCGGGATCTGAAAATTTCTACCCTTATGCGAACACATGAAATTTTCCATATCATATTATGCATACCTTCCATCGAACGAGCATCTAAAGGTCGTCGCACACTAGAACACCCCGCCGCACAGTGTGACGAATGGCCTTTTTATGTTTACAGTTGTATAAAGTATATGAATAATTATTAACTTTTTACAACATTTAGTTGGTTTTTGTTAATTAAACAATATATTTTAAGTGATTTATAATTAAATATAATATACAACGAAGTTAGTAATGGATCTATGTAACACAGAATGATTTAGCAAGTAGTAGATATTATCAGAGAAGACGTCATTTTTAATTATGGACAAAAACAATGTTAATAATATAATTTACTAATTTACTTTTTGGAGAGTCAGACATACGGGAAAGAATTATTCTTTGGTTTAGTATAAGGTTTCAATCTATAAATAATCTACTGCATATTATTGTTTATTACTTTAATATAATAAAAAATTAAAAATATAATAACATAAAAATCACATAGAATCACATAGAATTCATAATATTGACCAGAAAGTCGAGATTTCCTAACAAATTAGAATTAAAATATCTCGTAAACTAATGATTTTTTTACACAAATAGATTAATACTTTTTTGTAAAGAATATGAAAGAGCACCAGCTGATGCAATAAAAAATATATGATTCCATTTAAAAGAACATTAATGACCTTCATATGTCCTTCACACGTCCACCTACAAAAAAAATGTACCATCAGAATGTGCCCCTCTCAAAACCATTCAACTTCATCTGAAACATTGTTTGCTATGCGTAATGATAATGACGTAAATCTAGATAGCAAAATGTGGTGACCCACCCTGTATACATAAAATACATCCATAAACATGATTTCGACTTGGACCTAATCTGATCCTCGCATGATTAGTAGTCCAAACAAATTTCTGTCCTCCACAATGTATTCCATACTAATTTAGAATATTAGAAAATGTATTTCAATGGGGGGTTTTTTGTATGTGTTAGAAAATGCATTTTAAGTTTGTAATCCAGTTTTCATCATTTTTTAATCCACATACAAATAGTGCAAACCTTTAACAATTTAAATTTTTCGAAAGGTTTTAAGAAAATATTGGTTGACCAGCCTAAATACATACTCTGCAATTGGAGTATACGTTCTGTGTGTATCTACAAAACGTATTTTTAAAATTTTTGATATAGACCCACATATAAAAATTGTTAAATGCAACTTTTAATGTTTCTTCTACAATTCCGATCACAATTGAAAAAAAAATTTTTTTCACATCCTGTAGTAAATTAATTGCTCTAGCTTCCCAAAATAGCTTAAATCGTATAGTACAATATTAAAAATCGCTTGTTACTTTACTGTAACGACCTTGACTTTACTACAGGGATGAAAAGAAAATTTTCTCTCGCATGATTAGCAGCACAAAAAAATGTCTGTTCTCGACAATGGTTACTAATATTAACAGCCAAAAATTATTTCCATTATCGATAACGGTACCTTATAGCCAAAAAGAATTGTTGTAATTTATAATGATTATTTTCCAGTCAAAGATAATGTCTATTATCGATCATGTTTATGTGTTACTAGAAGATATGCAAATTAATAGTTTAGAAGAAATAGATTTTCCGAATAATTTCTGCGAAATTCAACGATTACCTTCCTTCATCGCGATAAAATATAAAATTTTTAGAAATGATTTTTTGTTCATAAATTTAAAACCAGCGTTGTTTCTTTTCACATCCTGTAGTAAATTACAGCACAATCTGCCCTTAATTTTTCCCCTAGACGCACAGTTTTTGAAAGAAACATGATTTTTAGGAAAAAACATATTTTCAACTTCAAACAAATATTGTGCTGTTATTATAAAAGATGTTTAATTGTTCTTTACAGCAAAAGATTCTGTAGACTTTGCCGAATACAGTGATATGCATACATTATATTATTACGTGATATTAATACATTATGAATGTATAATCATGTTTAAACAATCGTTAAGGATGGAGAGACACCACTTTTGCGCCAATTTTTGAGGACATTTTTCAGTATATCTTAAAAAATAAGGGCCCAGCGTAAAATCAAAGTATATCACGCGATAGAGCAGTCTTTTATCTTGAGAAACCACCCATTGAGGTTCCAACGAGACGTTTCTTTCGAACCAGAAAGCAAAACATCTTCGCCCGTGTTACGTCCTGAGGTGGACGTATTTTAGATTTGAATAGTTAAAATTTAAATTTAATTTGAATAGATTGAAATGATTGGAAAAATTAGAATTGAAATATAACGCAGTTTTGAACCTACCTGCATTCACCGGCTTCGGTTCGGGTAATCGAGGATTTCTTAATATTCTATGTGATTTATCGATGGAAAGTGGAAATCGAAGTAGGGTGGTTTCTTTAATAAATGATTTGATATTTTTATAATAGTACTTTATATTTAGATTCTCGTACAACATTATTAGATTAAACAATTATTAATGATGGCTGAACCACCGGACGTGACACCCAACATGAATTGGCACCAGTGGCGCTCACCACTAGAGTTGGTCGGTGGCGGTCAGGCGGCGCGGCGGTCTAGTGTGCGCACATTTTCCGAGGGCGATACGTAGCGTGCCGGTGCTGACCAAGTGTGCGCACCTCCATTTAAACTACATACATAGAAGAAATCCAAAACAGCGTAGGAGCTCGGTGCAGGTCAGGCGGCGGGGCGTTCTAGTGAGCGACGACCCTTAAGGGTGTGGGTCGGATTTTGACCTTGGTCGTAGTATCGGTGCCCTCCGCATTTGTAGCTAGGAGCGCTAGTGTTTTTAGTCACTGTTTTACCGATTCAGTCACTGTATTGGTAAAATATCGGTAAAATAGTGACTAAAAACGCTAGCGCTCCTAGCTAAAAATGCCATGAAACTAATACTTGGACCAAAATCTCCCGTATAGGGATCTACTTCGTAGATTTCGTTTGCTGTGTTTAAACACGTATAGTTTAACATAATAAAGGTTTCATTGACATTGTATGTGACCCTGAATTCCGGGATGCCTACATTTTGGTCTATAAGAACCCTAAATCTCTCGATATTTAAGAAAATGTATGTGTCTCGACAATGGCAGCACTGTCGCTTATTTGTGAAACTGCGCTACATGCTGCCGAATAATGCAAATTACGCCTCGAAAACGCAAAAGTAGGCCATACATGGAAGCATCCCGTAATTGTGGGTCTTTTATCTAGCGATTGTGACTACGTAGGGGCCCCAAATGTGCGTTAGAGAGACAGCAAACGAAATCTACGGAACCCTTGCAATCTCGTGTACGTATACAGTATCTATCGGTGTGTTAAGGTACTACCACACTCGCACTCGACCAAGGTCAAAATCCGACCCACACCCTTAAGGGTCGTCGCCCACTAGACCGCCGCACACCGTCACCGACCAGCGTTTTCAGTGGCGCTCACCACTATAACGGTCTGGGTTGGGTCGTTCGACGGGTTACGGCGCGGCGAACGGCCGCGCTAGTGGTGAGCGCCAGTGAAAACGCTGGTCGGTGACGGTGTGCGGCGGTCTAGTGGGCGACGACCCTAAATTGTCGGGGTGCGGAGGCAGCGGATGGCCATTTAATCAAACAGCGATCGAAGGCCGAGCATCGGGCCATTGTTCGCGGCCGTCTCGGCTGTCGGTCTCTCGCGCGCGACCGTTTCAAACTTTTCCGACTGTGATAAACACTTGGCCGAAGTTCAGGTGGTTAAAGAGCGGAGCGCGGAGGGTGAGAAAAGCGAGCAGGAGTCGAGGCGGAGGAGGGATGCGTGCAGAATTTTCGTGGCGCTTGTCGAATGAACGCTTCATTTTCCGTGTTTGCCTTTCAAACAGAAAGCCACGAAGGCATTCGGTCGGGATGCAACGGGGGGCCCGGGTTGCATGGCTATTCTGCACGGCTACCTCCGATAAATTCGTCGCCTGTTCGCAAGTGGAAGAGAAAGCCGACGTTCGAGCCGATAACGCGAAGATAAGAGAGGAAAGGGAGGGATCGTGCGGGCCAGAAAGGGGACAAAGAGGGACAACGAGCGAACGTGGACGGTGTACAGGTCGCACGGCTATTAATTGGAGTGTCCTCCTCACCCGCCTCCTATCACCCCTGTGTCCAGCTCCTCGCGACACACCTCTCGCCTCCTCTCGATCGTCAGAAACGGCCGGCCGGCCGGCCGCGTCGATGTGATTATTTTCCTGACGTTTCGATTCAAATCAAACGCATTGTTAAACCGTGCCTCATTGTTCGGCCGGCTTCAATTTGCAGCTATATTTTACTCGACGGCTACCAGCAGCCGACGCCTCTGCCAATATGCAGCACGCGTGACTCCAAACAATTCCGTGACATCTAGGAAATGGCCCTGGGCTGCCCGACCAGGTTCGCTGCCGCTTTTTTTCCCACCGTTGCACACCCGCGGTCCCATTCAACGCTCTACCCGCTCCTCTTCTCCTCCGGCATCGTCCGCCATTTTTTATCGCACCTACACCTTTAACAACCCAAACTGGGACAGCCCGGCTGCACCTTGGTTCCGCCATGAAATCTACAAACAACTTTTGTAGATCACCCGCACAGAGAAATCTAATGAAAATTAACCCTTTTTCATCCTTCTGAACACCTGTGCAGCCCCCTCCCGCCATAAACGAGCATTCCCCGAAGCAAATAAACTGCACCGCTAATCCTTCTATCGCAAAGAAACCAAACTTCCTCGGAACGATCCGCAGAAAAATCTTCGGCAGTCACAGAATCGTAAAAATGATTGCCAACAAGTATTCCAACCGGATGCTCCGAGTCCGTCGATACTCATCGATACAGGCTCGCTCTGCATGACTACACCGGCACTAGGGAGCCAAGCGGAACAGGTGAGATTCACAACCATAACCGGTTAACAAGGCCGGCCGTTGTTCCCGAGTCGCTGTACCCTGCCACCGCTTTGCACAGTTAACAAGCAAAAACATCGTCCGGCGACAAACGAGTTCAAAGTCTGGTTGCTTTTCTTACCGGCAACTATTTCACGGGGAAACGTTAATTAAATCATCGCGACTGTTTCTAGCAAACCACGATCTTTCGGCTTTCTCGTGGTTCTTCGTGATTTCTCTCGAATCTACCTTCGCGATTCTGTTCCCTCCGTCACGCGTTCGCGTTTATTCATACTCGTTGCCATTCGATTCGCACCGGGATCGGACTATTCATCCGATGTTCTATCTCCGCTAGAACATGCTCGGAAATTCTAAACGTCGCGTCTACCGTTGCTGCTGTTGCTCGCGAAAGTTTCGCATCGATCAACGAACGCGAAAGTTCCCGAGATTTCGCGAATAACCACGCTTCTCTTTTTCAAAGTGAAATAACCCATGAATTTTCGGAAATTTTTACGCTCGCGAATATTTTTGTTTCCTAGCAAAATTCCGCGGTACAGCGGTGAATATAACAGGGTAGAATACACTCCCAAAGAAAAAGATAGCACACGCGTGCTATAGTTTAATGAGTTTTCTTAATTGGAAGGGAAACACATAATCCGACAGAAACGAAATTGAAAAACTTGAAAACACACTTGAAAAATAAAGATATATATTTTACACAACACAACTATATGTTTCATGAAACAAAAGTATACATATTTCTTATCACAATATATACACCAAACTATATTTTTCTAATAATTTGTGGAACCTCCCTTGTTTTCTATAATTTCCACCATCCTTCTAGGTAAAGAATTATGTAGTTCTTTCATTTTTGTCTAAATTAAATTTTCCCATTCAGTTGTAATGCAAGTTTTTAATTTATTTATGTTTGAAAATTGTCGGCCTTCAGCATACACTGCTTGCGAAAGCATTGCCGAGCCGGCCATTGAAGAGTGGAGCTATTTTCATTGAAAAAATATTCCTTAACAATTTTAGCAGTATGTACTAAAGCATTATCTTGTTGGAATATATATGGAGCTTCAGTAATGCGTTCTGCATACGTATAAATATGATTTTTTATTAATTGAAGATAACGAACGCTATTCATTGTCCCGCGAATAAACTTTATTTCTGTCTTTCCTTTATATCCGATACCAGCCCAGACCATTACTCCACCTCCATACAATTGGTGTCGAATTTTTGTTACTGCTTGCTTACGAATATCACGATAATAATGTGTACATCTATCTGGTCCATCAAGGTTGAACCTCTCTCATCCGTAAAAATTACTTTTCTTCAAGTCTTTTTCCAACGTACATGTTATTTTGCGAATAACAAACGTGCCTCCTTATGTCTTGCGTTTAATGATGGTTTTGCTGTTATTCTAGACCGATTTATAATATTACTAGTCTGAAGTACACGACGGACATTTTGAATATGTGTTTCGACTACAGCTTTCTTAGCGATCTCCTTTGCAGTAGCACAAACATTGAAAGCAGCACGTATCATTGCTCGTGTATTGCGTTCAGATAATGCTGCTGGTCTTCCTGTACTTTCATTCTTTCCATATGCACTTGTATCTTTCAGCAAATTATATATAACTTTTCGACTGCGACTAACTTCTTTTGCAATTTGAGTAATAGACAACTTTTGTTTTCTCAGAGCTAAAATTCTGCTAATTTCGCTTTCACTAATCTTTTCGCCACGACCCATTATGAGAATAGCAATACGACAAAGCTCTAAACACAAATTGAATACTGTAACTCCGTGAAGCTCAGGAAACAGTGAAGAATATGTAAATATAGTTCCAGTGTGCTATCATTTTGTATGTGTCGAATTATGTGTTTCCCTTCCAATTAAGAGAACTCATTGAACTAAAGTCAATCTATGTTCTGTTTACATATTCGCAGAAGGTATGTTTTACACGCTACACAGAGTTTCCACGCTAGCATAATATTAACACGAGAAATTGAATATAGCCCGCATGTGCTATCTTTTTCTTTGGGAGTGTAAATAAAAAATTTGGCAGTGGTAACTGTAGTTCGAGGAATGAAACCACCCTCTAAATTTCAACCCCCAAAGCGCTGACTCGGAAACAGTCGGAAAAGAAATACTCCAACTAAAATTGGATGTTTTCCCGCATACTAAAACAAACTATAATCATTCAGTTCGTTAATAACGAACGCAAACAATCCTTTTTCTAATGTTATTTCAACTCTACCGCCGACTGTGATAATATCCTATTTCAAACTTGCAGGCTAACGAAATTACACTTCCTTTGGTTTATTGTAATAATATGACCGTAGATCTTTCAGCAATATTTTCCTGGTGTAGAAAGAGCAATCACAGCGAAGCCTGTGTTTCCTCTGTTTGTGAATGTAGTATGTTAATGTTGGAGCTAAAAGTACGTACAATATTTAATTTATTTAATGCACGCGGAGCAATGAATTTAAATGTGACACGGTAAATGTTTAATTCATTTCATTTATGCAGTCTCCGATTTTTAGTGAATTCGAATGAAATTTTTATGAAGCAACCACTGTGGATGTGATACGTGAAATATGTAATTCGTTTAATGTACTGTATGCGCTTTTTGTTTTTTAGTAAATCTAAATAAAAATTTAATAAAGCGACGAATATCAATTTGATATCCAAAACATTTTATTGTTCGCCTACCTCTGGCTAACCGAAGAGTTGCCTCGTTGCAATTTCGCAATTTGTTCGATTCCAATTACGTTCCACATCTTTCAACCCCTCTTCAAGTAATGCATTTCGTCCAGACTCGGCGAAAATTGGGTTAGAGAGGGCGAAAAAGAATTTTAATGTCTCCCCGAAGAATGCAAAATTGCATATTACGTCCCGCGGCGGTAGGAATGCCATAAATGCATAAGAATTCCGTCCAATCGTCACGGTTGTCGACGAAATCGCGGTAAAAAGGCGTCGCGAATCCCACGGTGATTTCACCGATCGTTTAATTGGATGTGAAAACGGCCGGAAGCGTGTTGTACTTAGGGGAACTCCGGCGGCTGACAGATTCGCGGCTCTTTTTATTCACGGTGTCGCGGAAGTTGTAGAGTAATGCGATTAAGGGGCGGAATTACGGGGAATATTAATGAAAAATTGGCAAGGTCCGCGAGGGATCTGCAGGGACGGATTCCATCGCGGCAGGACCGTCGGAATCGGCCCGCTGACTATCAATAAAGTGCGAGCGAAACAGAAAGACAGAATAGCAGGGAACAGTAGTTACGAACGAGTTGGTAGCATAACGCGCGAAAGAGCCGCGTGTATACGTTTCCCGCGAATTCCTAAGTAAGCCAATTTGGCTTTCTGCAGTGCGGTGCCACACGATCGACGCTGTTGCGTCCAAATGGCACTTTGCATTTGTAACAAGCCCGCGGAAATATGCTCGCCCCGTCGTATTTTTTGGTCGGAATGAAACGAAACGGCGGGAATAAAGCGGTTCACCGAACACCGGGCCGCCTATTTTCCCGCGAATTTATCGGCAACCTTAATTAAACGTCATTACCGTTCAATAAACGCGCGAATAAAGTTCAAAGTTGAAAACGAATCCGCCCGCGCCAGAAAAAAAACCGCGTAGTTAGAGGACGAACGAGCGCTCGCGGACGGAATACTGCGGTGCACGGTTATATTTACAGCAGTTGGATCCTCGCAAGCGGGACATCTTTTTTCCAAGAACTCGCTCGAGCACAGCTAGCCAAAGCGAGGGAATCGATGTATCGCGCGGAAGCGAGATAAACGTGGTTCGCAATAAATGAGACTTTATTTTCAGTAATTGAAATAAAGTCTAAACACCGTCCATTGATGCTATTGGGTATCGGAATAAGTTTCCGCCCTTTTGGAGATGTCGTTGTACTTAAGTACCGATGGCGTATTTGATGGAACGTAGTACATGTTTTTGAAAGATCTATGTCTAAAGCTTCAAAACGCAGTTAGTGGCAATTGTTTCGAGCGTGAACAGCAGTCAATTTTTCACGTGAAAAACGTCGACTTTTGTTCCAAGTAAGCAGCATTTGCGGGAAGTCATGCTGCATTATTTTGTTTTAAAGAAAGGTGTTATATATTGACTATATTATATTTATTATATATTTACGGGGACGATGCTCCTTTAAAAGGCATGATTTCGACGTAAGGACAAAGATCGCGATGGTGTGCCAAAAAATTCGAAGATGCAGATTTCCCAGCATTACTTGATGGAAATCCACGCCAAACACTTCCAGAACTGTCAATTGAATAAAACGTCGATCGATCTACTGTTGGAAAACGTTTTCCCGTTATGGGAATTGTTTATACGCTTCTTCTCAACAAAAAGAGGCGGAAACTTATTCCCATACCCAATACAATTGTGAAAATACAATTTGATTCCATGACTCGTGTAAATTTAAGCGTGCAGTACTGTAGTCGCTCGCATTATTTCGTTGTAGCGAAATAAGGGACGTGCAAATAATCGAGCCGGATGCATAAATTAACGCCGTCGGAGTTTGACGGTCCTAAGGAGATTAGGACTCCGGGGGGATTAAAAGGATTAAACGCTCGGTGTCAGACGATATTTCGAAACGGCGCGAGACCATTCTTAACGCTAAATGCAATTTCAGCCGTATTAAACATCGGCCCGAGCGGAATGAAGCCCGGCGTCGCGACGCCGCCAGCGTCCAGACACGGCGAATCGTTAAATTAGAAATGACCGCTCCGAGTTATTGCCCGTGTAGTGTTAACTATATCCCGCCATTATCATCCGGGAACGATGTCGCTGCAGGATTGTACAACGAAATTAAGGCTGACGACTGCATAAGGTTAAACAAACTATTCGAGTTTAATTTGTTTATTTATAAATTCATCTGCAGTGCTCAAATATAGAAGATCCGGATTATTATATTTCGCTTCTTTGCAATACGGACGTAATTGCCCACGGTCATTTGATCCGCCATTTTCTTTTGCGCTCAAAGTGAGGTACACTGGTGGACAGAATGATAAGGCACACAAACACAAAATTTCATATACAATAGGGTGCGGCACAAATTAGTCCCCACGATTTTTCAGCCCGGTCGGATGATCGGACAGAAAAGCATTTCTTACCAAAGTTAATCAGTATTTAACCGACAAGAAATTGCAATTAAAACTACAGGGCTATTGTTGCTCGCTCGCTTCGCTCGCTCGCGAGTAGGGTTGTTTTTGCTCGCTCGCTTCGCGAGCTCGCGGATAGGACTGCTCTAGCGAGAGGGTTAGTGATACGCATGGCTAGTAGGGCCTACTGCTATTAATGTTTTTTATTTGGTGTGTGACTCTCCAAGAGTCACACAAAGAACTTCCCGATTCGTTACTCCTTCGCCAACATCGCTAACATCGTTTTTTTTTTTGTACTTTCATCGATATTCTCCCAAAATGTATTCTTGGGAGTAAAGATGATTAACCCACTCTTGCATTGGAATAACTTTCGATTATTCCAAGCGGTAACATTAGCATCAGTTAAAAAAAAAAAATTTTTTTAAATCTAAAAAAACAAAAATTAAGAAAACAATTTTTTATGTAATTGCGTTTGGTTCTTTGGTGGAAAATTTTCGTCCTCCCATATAAATTGCATTGTAGAATCAACTCTTTTCGAAAAAAACTAAAAATCTAGAAAACTACTTGACCAAAATGGACCAAAATCTAATCAGCTCTAAGTTACAGCGGGGCACATCGATTGCATCATTCATCATCCTGATCGCGTTATTACTTTTTCTGAAAACGTTAACGAAAAATTTGATTACATAGGAACGGACATACGCACACACACATACGAACATTTTGCTGAAAATAGTCTAAAATGACTGCAATGACCATGAAACGTGAAGATCTGCTAAAAAATCGATTTTCGATTTTCGGGGTCATTACAATAACTTCCCTATAAAATCGGGAAGTTAAAAAAATCGATTCTGAACAAAAAATCAAGGTCGCTGTCACATCTTTAAATGGAACTGAGTATTTTTAACTTCATAATATTGTAGGCGACGTCGAAACGAATTCAATGACCTGCTATACGATGACTTTCAGATAATCTTGAAAGAAAATATCGCCATATAGTGGCGACGGCATCGGATGCGTTCGGAAAGCGCCCGGCCCGAGCTCTGATTGTCACGAGCGTGAACGTTAAACGACGCAACTTCATTGTAAAAATTAGTACAGTTTTGCAACGTTTTGCAAGTCAATTTTGGTATTAAAATAAACTAGAGAGTCTCTACTTTATAATAATGTAAAAATCATCGCGTGGAGCGACATGGAGCATATACCAATTCATGAACGAAGAGGAGTAACATGGGCGTTTCTGTGGAAAAATAAGTACCGTCTTTGACACTTAATTTACAAAAATAGAGGAATGGTATCGATTATTTGGAATTACTAAAGTGAAAATACATGTTTTGAGATGCTATATCCATCATACATAGGAAATTTAAATACTCCTTAGTACATTTTAACATATTTCTACCGCGTACGGAAATGTGCCGATTCATTTATATGTAGGTTAGGCGTCCGTCTCTTAGGTGAAGTTTACACGCTCTGTAAACATACAACAAAAGAATTTTAAGTTTTAATAATCAAGGGTTTTCATACGTGGTCATTTTAGATTATATTGGCACAGTTAGTTTTTGTTTATTTGAAGGTTAATTTTGTCCAGCTAAAAAGGCCATTCGTCACAATGTGCACCGGGCCGACTGTGCCAACACGCGTCTAGGTCACGTTCTGATTGATCCGTGTTTTTCGTTGATAACTCCTTCACAAAGCCGCGAACGCCATTTTTGCAAAGGAAAATGTTGATCCATATGATTTCCATGATGATTTGAAGGAATTTTGAGACATTCTGTATAGAAGTTTACAAAGAAGAATGATTGAGGTGGTACAACGTAAACAGCAGTCCACGCATTACTAAAACTGCCACAAATTGTGTAATTTTGTTGAATTTTAATAATTTCTTATTGTATATTCAAAGTGCCTTATCATTTTGCCCACACTAAAAGTCAATTTTTGTAGAAATAATAAATGCTTTGAACGAGTTATTTAATTTTTAGTATATTATATAAAAGTTAGTACCTTATTTCGTTGTATATTCACTTTCTACGTGTATATACATGTGCAAATGAATGTTTATTGCTAAAAACCTTGAGTATGTCCATCCCCAGCAGAATTCTCCGCATAATCATTTATATGTTAATTACTTCTCTCTTTGATATCAGATTGGTAAAGATTCGCAGGCCGCATTTTCCTGAGTGCACCGTCGAAACTCGATTCGCGTCGACTATATGTGGGCTCGCCATTCTATCTTTCGCAGAAATCGCGAGCGTAATAAGTGGTAATAACGCTAATAATTATTAATCGCGGGATGATTTATCGCAATGCGTTCGACCGGACTTGTTGTATCGGCTGCGTGTATCGGTGGAATTAAAAGTAATAGTCGGTCATTTTCGCATACGAGGAAAAATGGTCTCCGGTAACGAGGATTTATGGCAGTTTCTTCGACGAAGGGCGTCGATGATTAAATTAACGAGGTGTTCGTGCGTAAAGCGTGTGGGCATTGTTAAGACATTTTTGAGAAATCAATTTTTTCCTGGACCAAAGGACGGGCAAACTCGAGAAATTCGTACTGGCACACAATGGGCGAGAAACCGATCTTTTTGGACATAAATCTGCCGACAACTCAGTTTTTCATCGATTCAATTGGAATTTTTTTTTTAAATGTTCGCGAAGGACTATACTTTGACGACGTGCTGCGCGAAAATCGTTAACTGTAACAAGAAATCAAGAATCCTTACCTACAAAACCCAATAACTCCGATACTTCATCCGCCCATACCATAAAGCATGTCCCAGCTGAGTTGCCGACACTTCTTAACCCTAAACCCTAAACCGCAAAATTTTAAACTGTAAATCTGGCCCTGAGAATTACCAATTGAATAGAATTACATTTGGCACTTATGCGACTCACCATTAATTTATTGATCCAACAGCAGCGTTTTCGCTTCTTGAGAAAGAACTTCCTTGTACTCTCCATCCTTTATTGTTAGAGAGCTTATAAGTGGATCGGATGATAATAACATATGCCGTATAATATCTACATATATTTGTCTTTTTGCGGCAACACATTCGGGAGTTTTCAGCTCGTGATTTCATGAAGACTTTATTATTTGCCTCTTGTGGCTCTTCTGAATACAAACCAATTGGCAGTTCAAATGTAGCAAGTACTTCACTTCCATGTTGCAGTACCTCATGAACTGATGGAGGTAGTTTATACCATGGATAAGTTTTAATAAAATTGTTTTTACAGTTTAAAATTGTGCGGTTTAGGGTTTAGGGTTAAGAAGTGTTATGATATAGGCGGACGAAGTATCGGAGTTCTTGGGCTTTGTAGATAAGGATTCTTGATTTCTTGTTACAGTTAACGATTTTCGCGCAGCACGTCATCAAAGTATAGTCCTTTACGAACATTTAAAAAGAAATTCCAATTAAATCGATGAAATACTGAGTTGTCGGCAGATTTTTGTCCAAAAAGATCGGTTTCTCGCCCACTGTGTGGCGCTCGGGCTTCGACACGCGAACGAGTGCACTTAACCAGAATGCGTAAGAATATTTGGCGGCGTTGGGACACCGTCATGAAGTAAATTAGCGGGGCCTGGCAAAGAGCTAAATGTACCCCATTGGCGTAATTTTAAATTCATGGCGGGGCGCCAATAAAAATGGACCGAACCCGCGAGAGTGAGGCAACCGGTACACCCGCGAGCTGAAATAAGACCGGGCCACTGAAAAACTTTTTTCCCCCTCCCCGCCCGTCACTTTTTTATCCTGTTTCGTCTTTTTCGTATGCAAGTAGCTCCCGCGCCTTTGTGTACACAATTGTCGCCTAATTACTATTGGCAACGGTCCCTCTCTATCACCGCCGCGCTCTAACCCGACAGAATAAATGCCTTTGTTCCCCGGGGCACCGTTGCTATATTATTAATGACGCTATCCACGGTGATTTAAGAACACTTATGCCACCGGAACGATTCTCGACTTTGGCTGTGCAGGCGCGCCGGTTCCGCAATCGTCGCTCGCGGTCAACTTGTTGGATTGCACCACTCGAACTGGCTTCCAAACTTGATGTAAATCATTGTTGCTCGAATGCATGAAAGGGTAACGACAGTACCGAATTATTATACATTGCAGAATTTTCACGGTGCACAGGGCGTCGGAATGCCCGTTCTTTGGAGAAAATTCCATATCTTAAAAATTATAAGTACAGTAATTCTTCAATCGAAGTCCTGGGTCGCCTGTGCGGTCGAAGTCCAGTGGCTACTCACTCCACTACCGGCCAAAGCTGCGCGCGCCGCACAGTGGTCCATGCGCTCGATCTATCTGTTCATTTGGTGAAAAAAGCAACTTGCCCAAATCGATGTTTTGAATGTATTGAATGTATATTGCTTCCTAAATGTCCATGACATCCAAAAACGATGAAATTAGTGAGATTTATTGAAAATTGTGATTAGAACAAGCTTTTAAAAATCAACATTTAATGAATCCTATTTGCCACCGAAAAAATTACCTCTTTTTTTATTGATACCCTGAAGAATCTATTTAATATTATTTGTCCACTTTTGTTGCAAATGAATAGTATTTGTCTGTATTTAGAGTATATATCTTGTACTAAGATTTAATATTTATAATCTATTGAAATAACAATGCTCAATAAACTAAATAGAATCTTCAATGTTCTCAATCTTTGGTGAAGGATATCTTTCGAGTCCCTCATCGTCCCTCATTCTATCAAAGTGCATTATTATCAGCGTTCTTTTCTCTATGAAATCGTGCAAGAATCACACCCCGTTCGGTCCCGGTACACAAGTTATTATTGTTTAATGAGTATGTGTCGTCTGAATTGCGGCCGAACCTCTGGCATTTTGATGATGCAGTCGAACAATTAATATTGAAAGATGTTGAAGAAGAAAGTAATGACAATAATGATTTGTCAATATAATATAATATAATGTCAATTGGTATTGTTGTTTATGCAATAAAAATTGTATTTTTGTTTTTATAATTAATATTATGGTTTTCGCACAGTTTCAAATAAAATATTTTTAATTATGTTTATAAAATCCATTACTTCAAAAATGATTGATTCTTGTGTTTATTTAAAACCTGAACCTGATTTATCAGATACTTCCGATAATCTGAGAAAAAAATGTTTTAAACAAAAATTAATCAACATTCAGCAGTCTACAAATTTAAATCAAAAAAATTAAAACAGAAATTTTTAGTGTATAAATAATTAAAGTCACCTTGGATTTTTAAAAGTCAATATGTATTTTTGACTGCATAATATTGTAGCTGATATCAAAAGGAATCCAACGCGACCTAAATTACTATATCTTTAAACTCTCAAATAGTGCTAAAATATTAATTAACAGCTAGATCGAGCGAGTGGACCAGTGTGCGCCGCGCCGCGCCGTAGGGCGGCGATGATTGATCTCGGCTCGGGTATATCGGTGTGAACACCACACATTGACTCGAGTGAATCGAATTCTCAAACTTCTTAATTTCCATTATTGTTTCATGGGGCTTTTACTAGCTTATTCCTGGCATTTCTCTGATTAAAATGGCACCAAACACGATATAATTCCAACTGTATTTAGTGGTGTAATCGACGGTGAAAGTTTCGGGAGCAAGGAAGGACAGCGACAACGCGGGTCTTTGAACTGTGCCGGCGACGTCGACTGTCCGCGTCTCTGTCTTTCCCATACGCTCTTCTTCGTTGCGTTCGAAACTTTCATCGTCGATTAAACCACTAAATATTGGCCAAATCATATCGTGTTTGGTATCATTTTAATCAGAGAAATGCCACGAATATGTTGGTGGAAGTTCTATAAAGAAATAATGGAAAATAAAGAAGCTAAGATTTCGGTGTTTCATTGTGACGACGCACGGGCCATTAAACTGTGCCGGCGACGGCGACACGCTTCATTTCATTCTGTCCTTCTCTATGTTCAGCTCGCCGATTGAAATCTCGGCGCGGTTGGCGCGGTAGACGCAGTCATAAAAAAATAGCCTCCCTACACTATTGATGTCCGTTCAAAACACGGATGTTGGGACTTCGTTCGAAGAATTACTGTAGATAAAAAAAAGGTTCCAAATAAAAGTTATAGGGTATAGGGAAGAGTATATGATGATTGTATTTGTTTGATATTGTTGTAACCTTGAGAAGCTCTAAGGTCACTTTTAGAATTTCATACGGTAATGTATATTTTTGATTATGTATTCTAATAGGTGAGATTAAGACATTTTAAAAACACTACAAAAACATTATTTTTGCATAAACCATTGTCAAGATATAAGTATCTAAAGACGGCCCGTCTATGGTAGTATTGATTATACCTATGTATCACTACGAGTGAGACAAAAGTCAAAATCGACTGTTCATTAATGTGGTTATTTCCGTACGTTATACAAGGTGGCCCACATAACTCTGAACAGCTCAATATCTCCGTTACTTTTCGTTGTACAAAAAAACTTCGCAGGACAAAGTTACACTGTTTGAAGGCCACATATAACTGTGTAAGGGAAAAAAAATTTCAAGGTCATTTTTATGAGATTTCAAGGTTATCGATGTTTTTTTAAATGGAATGAGGTATTTTTTAATACATCAATCGATGCAGCTGGACATTCTTTATAAAAAAGTACTAACCTATGTATGTCGAAAAGTTAGTAGTTCAGGAGATATTTCAATTTAAATAACTCCAAAATACCATTACTGTCGTACTAAGGCGTTAGTGTTTACTTACTTGTGTAACGTCTTAGTACGACTGTAATGGTATTTTGGAGTTATTTAAATTGAAATATCTCCTGAACTACTAACTTTTCGACATATATAGGTTAGTACTTTTTTATAAAGAATGTCCAGCTGCATCGATTGATGTATTAAAAAATACCTCATTCCATTTAAAAAAACATCGATAACCTTGAAATCTCATAAAAATGACCTTGAAATTTTTTTTCCTTACACCGTTATATGTGGCCCTTCAAACAGTGTAACTTTGTCCTGCGAAGTTTTTTTGTACAACGAAAAGTAACGAAGATATTGAGCTGTTCAGAGTTATGTGGGCCACCCTGTATATACAATAAATAATATTAATAATATTTAATAATAATAATACTAAAAACAAAACAATTGAAAACAAACAAAATCTGAAAAAATTGTTTAAAAATTTTCTTTTATTCCTTTGCAGGATACATGTATGCATATTTTCCAATAAAAATCATGGAGGAGTTTTGAGAAGTATTTTTTTAGAACTTCGTTAAAGTTAAAAAAAGCGTTGCAATTTCTACTACTAAATCCATTCCAAAGAGGTGAACATGAAAATCAAAACAGTGTAAAAATTAGAAGTATTTACCCTCAAAAACACGTTCCATTTCAAATAATACAAAATTTTAACTTTTATCACACTCGTACATTAGCTCGATTAGATGATGAATTTCAACTGAAATTTTTGGCTCGCACGCAACGTGACAGGGCATCGTGAACGATTGTTTATTTTGTCCAATCTCACTTCTTATTTTAGTAATGTATACTAAAGAACCCTCCAGAGACGACATTGTATAATAACACCTAAGTTTATTATTTTATTTTCGTCATGACAACGCACTGCGCGGTGTTCCGAAAAAATTCCTGAAAGTCACATTTCCTTCCTAAATGATGGTTGTGGTTGCATGGAATTTTTCTTCGTGAAATTTCAGTTTATTCGGTGGATTCTGGTACTCGATAGTGAAGCCAGACACGGTATAATACATCAATTAGCAGCATCGGAAACACGGATCCTCGCCGTTTCCTGGCCGGCGCAACAAAGCGCTCGATCTTAGCCCGTCGGTCGGATAACTCTTATTGAAAGCGGAACAAATGAACGTCAAAATTGACGAGCAAGAATGCCGGCGGAATTCAAAAGAATTCCATTAATCAATCACTGCCATGTTCCCCGCGGAGCCCCGGTTTGATGCGCGCATTATTACGGCGAACGATCTTCTCCCATCGTGCGCTCCCGCCCCCGCGCACCCCATTCGTCCCCGCTGCACCCGTTCGAGTGCATCGTCGATACGTTTCTTACTATTCAAATATTCGGGAATAATTTTACCATAAATTTTTGAACTTGGCGTCGAATGGCCATCGGGCGAATTGGCTCTGGTTGCTCGGCAAACATTGAACTATTTGATATAAAATACTTATGCTGGCTCTGCCATGCAATTTTCGAAGAGTGCTGGAAAACACTGGACCGCCCCGTCTCCGTTTCCTTTATTTCCCTGCGTCCCAGCACGGTCCCACTCCTTTTTCCGCATCGACGAGTTCTCGGCTGAGGCACTGCCACGTTTCGCTACCGGAACCGATCCCAACACACGCGCGCACACGATCTTCTGTTCCCTCTGTGCACAGTTACGCGCGCGCACACACAACCGAACGTCTTCTTCCCCTTACTCCCGATGAAATTTAAGGCGCGCCGCAATTCGCCGCGCGGATTTTTTGGTTCAATTGCAACAGCGCGAAACGAACTCGCCTGAAATACGCCGCTCATAGCTCTGATTGCAATCGCCGCCGCATGAGGAACAAGCTACCCCCTGTTTATGGAAACCCACCCCACCCCCTCATCCTCCGAAACCCTGTAAACCTGCCATCGCAAACCGATCGCGTTCTGCCACGTGTTCCGCAAAAATTATTCTACCCCCCGACTCCTAACAACCCTCTAATCGAATGGAAGTGAATTTCTCGCCAGAACCTTCATCGACGGAGGTATAGTGTTCGCATGAACTCGCACAATACTGTTTATTGACGATAATTAATAACATTTTAAAGCGAATGGCTCAATTTTGTAATTGAAAAATTTGTTATGCCCAGACGAAACTTTGAAAATCCAATTTGTGGGTGCTTGAATTACAAATCTTTTAGTGAAATCTGATTTTTAAAAAAATAATTGTTCTAAAAAATTGTATTATATTTTCTTTTGTAATTTAAAGTTTTATCATTTTATTCGTCTAATTGTATGATATTAATTACCGGCATGAATTCAACACGTGTCACACCTTTCCAATGGATTTAAAAATTCTTTTTCACAAAGTAAACTCAGTTATTTCTTGAAAATGATCTAAATTAAGATCGAAACGTTCCGGTTAATGTGGTAATTTGCAAAATTGCTTTGATGTAACAATGATCGAACCAGTGCACAGTGGTCCTAACGGCCGATTTAGGAGTGCAAAAGTCAAAAAACCAAACATGAAGTAGGCTGTTAATACTGTTAATACTGTTTCTGACATCAACACACATGTCTGTGGAAGCTAAAATCGACAATTTTACTTCTCAAATCAATTATTGTTAAGTGTGGCATAGATTGAAAGTAGCAGTATGAAAAGTACATCGATATAAAGGACATCCTTTTCACCTATTATTTATTGTTTAGAACGTTAATGTTGATTCTAATTATAATAGCCGTGTTCAGAAGCATTAGGAAGATATGAAAAGAAAAATAAAACAATTTTTCAGAAATGTTTAAATAATGTTTCTCAAGGAAGTATTAAGAAATTTATTTTTTAAGTTTGTTGTAGGATATGCTAATGATATTCGCCCGTATTCGCCTTAATTTTTGCATGAATATTAGGAATGGAATATGTAGTTTATGATTTCACCAAATTTATTTGCAGAAAAATGCAGATTAAAAAGTTATTTCATTTTTTCTGGTACAGTTCAATGACGAGTACGCGTAGGACGAAAGGTTTTAAGAAATTCATTTCTTAAGTTAGTAGAAAATACTAATGATATTCGCCCGTATTTGCGTTAATTTTTGCATGAATATTAGGAATGGAATATGTAGTTTATGATTTCACCAAATTTATTTGCAGAAAAATGCAGACTAAAAAGTTATTTCATTTTTTCTGGTACAGTTCAATGACGAGTACGCGTAGGACGTACATATATGTATAATAGACGTATTATTACACATATATACAGGGTGTCCCAAAATTCCAGAACATCCCGGAAATGGGAGGTTCCTGAGACCATTTGAAGCGACATTTTCCTTTGCAAAAATGTTATCCGCGGCTTTGTTTAGGAGTTATTAACGAAAAACACGGACCAATCAGAGCGCGACTAGACGCGAGTTGGCATAGTCGGCCAATCGACAGTTGGCGCGCCGCGCCGGGCCGACTATGCCAACTCGCGTCTAGGTCGCGCTCTGATTGGTCCGTGTTTTTCGTTAATAACTCCTAAACAAAGCCGCGGATAACATTTTTGCAAAGGAAAATGTCGCTTCAAATGGTCTCAGGAACCTCCCATTTCCGGGATGTTCTGGAATTTTGGGACACCCTGTATATGTAGACGATTAATAGACGTATTAGGCAATAATGGGCAAAGAATGCCTGGTGTTGTGGCATTGTTGTTGGAGCACCGATTGGCAGTTATATTCGCCAGTCCTAGAGAGCGTAAACAAAAAGAGATTGATTTTCTATTATTATGGGCCACCCACATGAATGTTTCCCGTTTTTATTTCATTTTTGAAAATTATACTTTTGTAAAAAAAGAAGGATTGTGTACAAGTTTCCCTTTTCTGTCACTGTAAATTAAAACTGGCATTATAAATTGAAATACGTTGCTTCCTCTGCTATATTTTAAGAAAAAAAGATATCTCAATAAACTTACGGAACTCTATTAGCCTTCTTTATACTTACTTAATGTGTATAGAATACATGTAACACAGAATTATTGATTATTAAAAGCGTTTAGACTTTTGCACTCCTAAATCGGCTGTTTGGACCACTGTGCAGTGCGCCGATAGCATCAACATTATTTGTTAACAACATTACGACCGATATAAGGAAATAGATATTAATTACTAGGGATGTGCGAGAACCCGAAATATCGGGAACCCGATGGTCGGGACGAGTCGAGAAGAGGTCGAGTCGGGTCGGGTCGGGTTCCCGAAAATTTAGAGATTCCCGAAGAAATCGGGTTCCCGAAAATTTCGAGAATATGACAAAAGACACTCTTGAAAAGAATTTGTGATGGACAACATTCTTTCAATCTCGAAAATATCTAGAATAAAAAATCCGGAACTATGAATGTATTCATTAAAACGAATATAAATGATTACTGGGTTCACGAAATTTTCGGGAATACCGATAAATTCGAGAATCCCGATTTTTTTCGGGAATCCCGATAAATTCGAGAATCTAGAAATTTTCGGGTACCCGTCCCGATCCCAAAAAAATATCGTATTCCTGTCCCGACCCGATATTTCGGGTTCTCGCATACCTCTATTAATTACGTTCAGAAAAGTCGAAAATTTTCGGCCCCCTGAGTGAGAGTTTAGCCTGAACTCGCATAATCCGCGGAGGCTAATCTCGGCAGAGACCTCTTGAACTGGTAATGCAACGTTTACCAGTCTCCCACCAATCATAAACCCATTACACACAAATCAAACGGCGACAAGCCGTCCAACACTCCATGGAAGTTCTAAACAGCGGCGGTTAAACTTCCGAAACCAGCGAACCGCCCGCACTTGGTGAAATCTTACTAAAGCCATATAGTAGGTCGGCCGAGCGCTTCCGTACCGTGTCATAATAATGCCGCATTTAAAGTCTCGCGGGACGCGTAAAAACAACGGGCTCGTACAAGAATCCCGCAAGCCCCGGCCAAATCTCCAGGCGTCCTCTTCCGCGAGAACGGCTCTCCGGTAGTTTCATTTCCTTCGCTGACGTCCCGACCCTCTGTTATTAGCCTAAGCGACCCGAAGTGGCGGCCAGACACCCGTCCAAGTTGACCCATCCTGGGAAACGCGTCAAAGGGACACCGCCGTTTTCCAAAATTACCTCACTCGTCTACTACAACTTGAGGAGCCACAGAAATAACCCTATCGTCAGCTTCCAAAATCTATTCCGAATCCTCTAATCCTCTTT
This sequence comes from Lasioglossum pauxillum, assembly GCA_933228785.1. Classification (NCBI taxonomy): domain Eukaryota; kingdom Metazoa; phylum Arthropoda; class Insecta; order Hymenoptera; family Halictidae; genus Lasioglossum; species Lasioglossum pauxillum. The sequence continues at coordinate 23,317,619 of OW121701.1, read as the reverse complement.
TCTGTTCGTTTAACTCGTCGTAGTTGGAATTTCGCTCGAGCACGGCTTCCAGGTTCGTTTGCTATTCTTCTTTGGTTAAATCTGTCGAGAGGTTATGTGAAATAATTATTTATAATTATAATTATTTGAACGAAGAAAGATGTTGAAGAAAGATGCTTATCTTCATCTATGAGGATGTTGCATATGAAATGTCCGATTTTAGAATGTAAATGTTGCAATGCGTTTTCATAAAAAAATACTATTACGTCACTTTGAAGTACAAAGCTTACGACCCTATCTTCAATTTTAATTTGCACATTTAAATTTCCTTCTAAATATTAGGTTGTTGCATATAAAATGTCCGATTGTAGAATGTGACTCTTACAAAACGTTTCGATCAAGAAATGCTGTTACAGTCTATAGGTTTATTATACGTATAAAACTTTGAGATACAAAGCTAATCCTTAACACTACCGGTTTTAGATTTATTTATTTCACAATTAATAAAATTATAAAGATGCCTTCAAAATTTGTCTACGACCTCAGGATTTTGCAAAATCGATTTCTTGCACTAACTTCAAACACAGCTGCCATAGGTAAAAAATTGTTGCGGTGAGTTCATGGGGTACTCAATCGAATCGGCAGAGTCTCTGCTACAATCTGACGTTCGAATCATGGTATTACGATCATTTCTCGCCGAGATACAGCGAGTTAAAGGAAAAATGGAAATTGTGCATTTTTTAAGCATATTTTCAGAAACACCTGGTATATCGGAATGTTAATGGAATTGAAAAAACAAAAGGAGTGCCTTGAAGAGAAATAAACGCTCTTTCTATTGCTTTTTTGCACGAGATTCTACGATAATTTTTTCACTTTCTGGAGCCAGTTAAAGTTAAAGCCCATATTTAGTTCAATGTTGAATAACTCGAATAAAAAAAAATCGCACAATATTCAATAACTACAAATTTTACACAGGAAAGATGCCCTTCCGAATGATATTAACGCAATTTATCAAAAAAGTTTGTTGCTCCCCGTGCGATGTTCCAAAGTTGCACAACATTTTTGTTAACCGTCAATGTTGTCTTCATCTCGCTATAACTTTGTAAAAAACCAACAAAGCAACAATTTAAAACAGAGCATCTGAAACTAGAGGTTTCAGGCTTTCAAACCATTGTTTAACGATATCGATACGGTAATTTTTGACGGAGTGGCACCAATTTTTCGGGTTCGCACAAGTGATCCCTTAATTCTTTTGAGGAGTGTACTTTACTTTTGCCATAACACATTCAAGAAACGTGAAATTTGTAGATAGGTTGGGTACAAAAATGCGTTTGTTTAATGTCACTGCTAAAAAATCGGACATCTCATATGCAACAACCTAATAGACGCCCTGACTAACTTGTCTAATAGTTTTTCTCTGCTCTTATTTTAAAATGAAAAGCATTCCTTTACGATAAGAATTTACACTGGTAATTAAAATTACGACGTAAATCATAAACATCAGAATCGAAGGAGTACATTGCGTTCATGTAGCTGTACATGGCGACAAAGAATTCGCGAAATTGCGGGAGGGAAAGTTCCGCTCGTTTGTAATAAATAGAACGAAATTTCAACCTTTACGACTTTCGCGACAGTCCGTCGTTAATAACCCCGGCCGAACTGTAATGAGAAATGGATGTGTTTCGGAATATTTTCGGAAAAGTTTCCCCGTTACTCTCCGGAATACAAAATATCGCGTGCGCACCGTTGCACCGTTGCACCGTTGCATCGGCCTTTATCGCTGACCACCGGTCATTTTCGCGAACGTGCTCCCACCGGAAGTGAAACTCTGATTAACCGAGCATCGCTGTTCGGCCGTCGAACGTTCCGTCAAATAAAACGGCGAAGAATGCACAACGCACGATGCTCGGTTTCATTGAATATCGGTGCACCAATTTTTCCCGCTAATTAATAGCCCGTGCAGAAATGTTTCGCTCCTTTAAAAGTGCTGCGAATCGATTCTCTGGATGCATCGATTTTTCCGAAGCGGAGCTGTTTATTCAAAGTTGATGGGGTAAAAGAAAATTCTATTATTTTCGACGTATTGGAACGAGAAATTTGTTCACTAATTAATAGTGGTAATGTTTTTCTTCTGGTGCAATATTAAACCTTTGCCGTATTTTAATGAGCCAGACTCGTAACGAAAATATTAACAAGGTCTAACAAATGTGAATGTTACGCGTTCCTTTTTAGATGAAATAAAATTTGATTTGAAATAAATGTAGCCATACGAAAAAATATAAATTTTCGGCAAAAATTGCAATTACGCATGAAATATGTTTTTCAGCGATGCGAAACATGTTCCAAATGATCGCGACAAAAATTGCAATTATGCATGAAATATGTTTTTCAGCGATGCGAAACATGTTGCAAATGATCGCGACTCAAGGAGACATTTAAGTTGTCGATTCGCGGAGAGAGCGTGCCTCGCAATTTCTCGCTGCATCCGCGTTTAAAGCGAACTTCTGCGAAGTAGTGAATACTCGAGCGCATATTTACAGGTTTATTTAATAACGCGTACTAATATCGCGCGCCGCATATTTATTTAGTTCCGGGGGCCCGGTCGGAGCGTTTTCGCATTATGCTCGGCGGTTCTTTATTACGACGGTCCGCATAAAAGCATCATTACGTGATTTTTCAGAATGATAAATTGTTTGCCGCCGCTTGAAAACACACCCTCTCCTCTGCAACCCTCCGCCGGTGCCCTCTCTTTTGACCCCGTTCCAAAACGACCCTCTCCATCCTCTCAAAGTGAGTAATATCGGAGATATAAAAATTCATTACGTACTTTCCGCGAATACACAGCCCCCGCATTGTTGCGAAACAATGGGACCGGCCGGCTCGAGACAATGGTCGGATATAAGGGAAAGAAAAGGTGGAAGAACCGCCGCGGTAGGCGTGGATATAGTTCAAATATAATAATAATAATCATAATAATCATAATAATAATCCTCGTGGACGGATAATGCTACATCGTAACAATTTACCGCCCTCCGAAGGTATGAAATTATTTCGACGGCGGCGTGCTAAAGAGAATTGGTCACAATGGTCCGGCGAAACCATTGTACCCACCTGCACGCTCGTATCGTAAATATGAATCCCGAAGGAACTACTATGATAATAGATGGAAGCGTGAATTACGCTGTTTCAAACATTATCGGCGGGAGAGCGCAACCCCTTTGCTGGCCGACGACGATTTAACTTTCTCCGGTCGCTGGGCTTTTTCTCGCGGAGAATTGTGGGCGCAAGGACACTCTGATAACCCCTTTGTTCGTCCCTTATTTTCCCGCCTCAATTTGTATCTTGGAAATGACACTGTGCTGTGATAAAGAGAGGTTCGAACTTCGAAGAATCGTGTTGTACAGGGTCTCACGAAATTGTATGTGTATGTCACGGCCACGTGATTCACGTGATTCTGCACCTACGATTTAGTGGAATTTGACATAAAGAACTCCCTCTAAATTGACCTTGAACTTGAAAATCAAGGTCAAAAAATCCAAATTCGTTTTTGTTTAATCGTGTTCTACTGGTCATATGGACCAACTTTGTGAAAGAACCATGGGTCGCATCTCAACAATTCTCTTAAAAAACAATTATTTCAATAAAAATAAGTTTTTAAAAAATACCACGTTTTAAAACGGACTGAAAAGTATAAAATAATTTAAGTAAAAATAAATTTTTAAAAAATGGATTAAAAAGTAAAATAATTTTTCTTAGCCCCATAAACACACAGGTTCCTAACCCCATACAGATAGACCTGAAAATTTGTGATTGTGAATTTTTATGGGGTATGGTCCGCCATATTGAATCGACCATTTTGAATTTGATCGTTTTGATTAAAGATTTGAAATCTACGTCCAACACAACCCAGAGATACCAATTTGTGCGTCGATGCGAAGTGGATGAGTGAAGTGGGGATGAGTCAGAATGGGGACACATCGTAGAGTGGGTACGCTGAACGCGATGACGTACTACGTCTCGAGCGGAGGGGCGGGGTGCAACGGTTAAATTTTTTAATAATTCATATCTTCTAAACGCATAGGCTTTTATAAAAATTTGTTTTTAAATATTGCATCGTCATCCAGTTCTGAACTATGTTTAAAATTTCAAGTCTCTAAATCATCAGGAAGTTAGTTTAAGGGGGCCGGCGCGACCGTGCAAGAGTGTGCGGGGACATGCACACATCGCTAAATTCGCATATACGTATATGCAATTAGAAGGTTTACGAGGATACAAAATGACGCTTCAACATTGCAATGAGGAGTTCAGAAGTAGTCAATTGTGATTCCTAAAAGTCTGATATATAGTGCTACGGTGCCCAAAATGCATATTTTTACGTTATAGAGGAATAATTTGTAATATTCGGCAGACACCGCCTGTCACAAATAATAATACAGCTCTCCTTCTTTGCGTCGCAAATTTTGATCGTTCATTATTTTTCCTATGATTTTCCATGATTCAATCATTGAAACAATTGGCTTGCGATAGTTAAAATATGATATAAATATTCTTGATTCAATTTTGTCTAAATGTCTTGCAAATACTACATCGAGAGTTGTTCCTGATCTTGTCGTCGCTTCATTAGGATTATTTACCATTTCTAATCTTAATTTACTTCTAAATATTACTAGATTGCAAGAAGTTTCACTTTTGTCTCGTGTGGTTTTCCACGCGTATGTTTTTTTACTTACCTAACACCTGTAAAAATTTTTCAGGTTAGTTTAGGACAAGGGCTTGGATAATTGTAAGTAGCTGGAGGTTGATTCTATGTTATCCAATTGCAAATGTTCACAGATTAACTCTGGTTAATTAGTTATTAACAATTGTTGCGCGGGCTGATTGTTTCGGAAGTTCCCATAATACGTAAGACAAGGAGGATCGAATTGTGCGACAAGAACAGACATACATAACATACCACTTCTCCAAAATTTGTTAGTAACTAACAATTTAAGCATTAAACCTGCGTAAAACTGAAATGGGAATGTAGTCAAGGCTTCGTTTTACATTCTACAATCTTAAAAGTTCACCAATGAAGTCTTTAAAGTTAGTAAATTAATTATGAAAATGTTACTTGTCACACTATTCGAGGTTATTCGCGAAATTTCGTCACTTCCGTAACGCTAGAAAATTGTAGCCCCCTCAGCAAAGAAGTTTCACTTCAATAGTGGAAACAAGCCGTATTTCCAACTTGAAAAATCCACATTACAAAGGCGATCAGAAATTGGACCTCTCGCAGCTTGTTACCCCTTCTGGCGCTGAACTATCAATGATCCAGTGATTCTATCATGGCGAAAGAGCATCCGTGGAACCGTCGAATCCAGCCACCCTCGAAACGGTGCACAATCACGCGAAGCACCTTCGTTTCCCGGGTGTTTTTACCCCGTTCTTTCTCTTTCTCTCCCTCTCTATCTCTCTTGGGGTGCGGGGTTGAATAACACCGTTTTTTCCAGAGGTTCGCGCGGCAGTCAATACTTTTTCACCGACGGCGACTATGTGTAGAAAACGTGCCTCCATACGTGTCAATGGTAGGAACGGACGTCTCATCCTGTATTAACCCAGTTTCGGTAGATTTTTTTTCTCCCGCTCACCCCCCCGCCGCTGTTTCTTTCGTTTTCGTTTCTTTTTGCGAAACTCGACGCTGGCGCTTCGAACGCGCCTGCATGGCATGGCATCGCGTGGCAGAGAACGGTGTAGCCGGTACAGTAACGCTTGCTGCCGGATTGCCAGAGTGGTGGATGTAAGGATGATATATCGACGGTATACATTAAGGCTGTGTTTGTGTTTTCTATTAGGCTAATCAGGACCGTGACTGGGAATACGCCGACGGTAGATGGTGTGCCCGGCTAAGGAACACACGCGCGCGTGTGTGTGTGTGTGTGTGTGTGTGTGCATTCGGTGTGTGCACGCGCACAGAGACAGAACGAGATAGCTACGCGCGAGCATGTAGGGTACATAAAGGGAGGAATCGAGGGTGAAATGTATATATGTGTACAGGGTGTCCCGTAGCTTCGGGGAACCAATTCGGCCGAGGATTTTTCACGTGGAGATCCGCGAATGATCGCGCGCAAGTGAACGCTGCTGAACCTCGCCGTCGAGTCGTGAAAAAATTGATTCTTAACGAATGGGTGTCTGCACGAAGGTTTTATGTCGGGTATTTTAAATTTTATAGAAGCGCAATTAGAAACTTATTTCGCTTTAACATTAAATACAGCGAGCCCTCGACTTACGCGTTAATTCGTTCCAGCGAAAGCCAGCGGAAGCGTTCACATTTCATGTGAAATTGGCATAGTCATCTTTGTGTTGAGCTGAATGAATTATCATTAAACTCAATTATTAAACTGAATTTGCCTGAAATGGCCCTTTGAAGTTACGGGACACCCTGTACGTGGGGAGGACAGTAATACAAACGGAAACGAGCCGACGCGGAAGCTAACGACTAGCCCGGCGAGACTGTAAACTATATAAATTGAAGCTTTAAGGAAATAGCGCGACTGCCCCGTGGAAAGATTCAGACGAAACGCCCGGCGTCCGGATGCTTGATCTTCCGGGAAGACTTTACTACCGGATGAAGATTGTCCCGTTGCGATTGCGACACCTTCGCAACCCTATCCCTTATTTCCACGAGCTTTGATATGGGCGATTTGCATCGAGAATGGACTGACGCATAGCTAACAGAGCTCGGCTGTTCAACTTCTCACTGAATTACTGTCAGAATAATGAGATTGACGATGAAATTTTACTGCGATCAACACGAATATGTTGTTTATATTGTACAAGGTGAACATTATAAAGCGTTACAGACGATTATCTCCAAAAATATTTATTATATACACAAAAAATAATTATTTAAATAAAAATAAATTTTTAAAAAATACCACGTTTTTAAAACGGACTAAAAAGTATAAAAGAAAATTTTAAATAAAAAACGCCACGTTTAGAAACGGACTAAAAAGTATAAAATAATTTTTTCTAGCCCCATACAGATTCCTAACCCCGTACAGATAGTCCTGAAAATTTGTGATTGTGAATTTTGAATAGCTATGAAAATACTTGTAAGATTTAAAACGAAAAACGTGGGGCGCATGCAATAGATAATTGATGCATGAACACCTAAATTACTAACAATTTTATTGCACTGCAAATGATATGAGCTGTTTTGCGAGTTTTCTGAGCGGCAGCTACTCTCTACACTCCTTACTATGTATTATCTTGCGCCCCACGTTTTTCGTTTTAAATCTTACAAGTATTTTCATAGCTATTCAAAATTCACAATCACAAATTTTCAGGACTATCTGTACGGGGGGATGCAAAGGTTAAAATTATTAATAATTTATATCTCCTGAACGCATAGGCTTTTTTAAAAAATTTTTTCAGAAATATTGCATTGTCATCCAGTTCTGAGCTATGTTTAAAATTTCAAGTCTCTAGCTCATCGGGAAGTTAGTTTAAAATTAATTGCAAAAGTTGTACCGAACAAACAGACAGACAGACAAGAAAGCGAGCTAATAAAAACGTGGGAAAATGTTTGAGATGAAAGTTGTTCAGTACCGAGGGGGGCATCATGTGGTGGGATTTTTATTTTTCACGATGGACACTCCAAGGTGAGAAGGTCACCTTGATTTTTTTAAATGGAAAGACCTACTTTCTGAATCGTGAATCGATAGACTACCGAATTCTGAGTAAAAATGTATAGTACTCCATATGTCCTAAATCAGGCCTGGCCAACCCAAATGGTTTCACGGGTCACTTTGATGACGCGTAATGTTACAGCGGGCCGCACTTTAGGTAAACATGTTTTTAAAAATGTAATACAAATACAAAATGAATAAAACTTTATTGTTATACTATGATTCGATATAATTAACTCTCGAGTCTTAATGAATGAGACATTTGTTTATCCTTTCCTTCACTTAATTTTGGTAAATCTATATTTATGTTCGACGTTGCACATCTTTTGTTAGCTGGTTCTCTAAATTGGCATCAGTTAATGAAGCACGCGATGAACTCTTTATAAATCATCTTCGAAAAAAATTTTTCACGAACATATGTGGATCCAAAAGCAGTTACAACTTACAATTCGTTGTGCAAAATATCTTAAGTTGGAATATCTCTCGGATGTAAAAATGTGGGCGCAAAAATTTGTTTCATTTCATTGTTGCACTGTAACTCAATTATATCAAAAATATTAAATACAGAACTGGAGTTCGTAGTCGCACTTGCGCATTATGACAATGACACTTCGTTTATTTAATATTTTTTGTATACATACAAGAAGAAACAAAAGTTTCAATAGAAATATAAAATCGCCTGGCGGGCCGCACAATTTAACATGGCGGGCCGCGCGTTGGCCAGGCCTGTCCTAAATCTACCAGGTTTGTAAATATGAAACCGGAATTTGCCCATACGTGGCCCTAGCTGTCAATGTAGTTATCGTCAAACCTCGTCATTGACGTCATTTTCTTGTTTTGACATCTGATAAAGATTTTCAACTCACAACCATACAAGTTTTATACGACAACATAGTTTTTAATAGCGTTGAACATGTCGAATTTTGTGCCTGGAAACTACGATTTGCGGACAGTATTGATTTTCTGTTACCATTTGAAGAAAACTGCTGCAGAATCTCATCGAATGCTTGTCGAAGCTTACGGTGATCATGCTCTTGGTAAATCACAGTGCTTTGAGTGGTTTAAAAAATTAAAAAATGGCGATTTTGACGTGAGAAACGAAGAACGTGGCATTGTTGGATGAGGATGACGCTCAAACGCCAAAATCAACTCGCGGATCAATTACATGTGACACGAGAAGCCGTCTCCAAAAGATCCAAAGGATGGGAAAATGGGTTCCACATGAATCACAAAGTGATTTTTCTTCATGATAATGCACCATCACACACAGCAAAACCGCTCAATGAACGATTCAGACGTTTAGTTGGGGATTCTTTCGCATGCGGCTTACTCACCAGACTTGGCTCCATCCGATTATTACTTATTGGCATCGATGGGACACGCACTTGCTAAGCAGCGCTTCACATCTTACGAAAATGTACAAAAATGGCTCGATGACTGGTCCGCCACAAAAGAGGAACAGTTTTTTTGTCGTGGCATCCACAAATTGTCCGAGAGGTGGGAAAAATGTATAGCTACCGATGGGCAGTACTTCGAATAAAATATTTTGTATAATTTTCATACAATATACCTGTATATTCTATACAAAAATTCCGGTTTCATATTTACATACCTGGTAACAGTTAATGAGATATTATCGAAACAATTTTCTTTCTTCTTTGGATAATATCTCGTTAACTATTAGGTTCAGGACATACGAAGGTCAACACTTTTATACTCAGAATTTGATACTCTATCGATTTATTTTCTCTATTATTAAAAAATAGGACATTTCATTTAAAAAAAGGAAGTTAACCTTCACCTCATCTTGGAGTGTCCAACGGTAAAAAATAAAAGCCCCACCGTATGATGTCCCCCTCGGTACTAAACAAGTTTCATCGGAAACATTTTCGCGTGTAATCAATATTTTTGGAGATATTCGTCTGTACCGCTTTATAATGTTCACCCTGTCTGCAAAGTGAACGGTTCATTGAGTGAACAGTTTCTGCACGGTGTTAAAAGATTAACGGTGTAACGAATACAATGAGTCCGCTCGAGTACTTGAACTAACGAGATGATTAGCAGATAAAAAGCGGGGCTTCAAAGGAAATAATTTGGTCACGAAAGGGTTAATTAGGAGCATACGTGCAAGAGTGCGCTGTAGCGTAGTTATCTGTAATAGGTTCAGCGAATCGAAACAGTAGCTGTTAGCAAATGCACATGACGACCATTCTGGTGGCTCCATTTCAGTGGAACGGGATCGAATTAGTGCAACGAAACCGCATCGGTATCGCTATTCCGGGGGCACTTAAAATTTCTTGAAATCAAGAAACGTTTCATCGATTTCCTAACCCTAGTACAATTGCCGAATGAACGATGATGCTTTTAACACTTTCAATGCGTTTTTGACGATCTAAAACTCGCCCCAACGCGAATTTTTTTAATTTTTATTTTTTGTTAAATCTAAATATTGTCTCTCTGGAGCCGTTTGTCAGTTCCAGAACGGACTCGCGTGGTAAAGTTGTTCTTAAGTCAGTTTCAGAACTGACTCGCGTGATTGGCCAAGAACATGTGGTTTCGACCCAATTTATGAGATCCGTGAGAATTGTGGATAACAGGGCCGCATATCTATTTTAAAAGTTGGGACAAGTTTAGTAGAAGGGCGGTCCATTGACCGCACAGTGGAGTATTTGGCCCGAAAAGCTGGCCAAAACTATTGCAACGTTATTTATGGTCTCAAGGTCATAATATTATATATCGTTGAATTCGTCTTAAGATCAGTTACAACATTATGAAATAAAAAATACATTTTGACATTTAAAAAATCAAAGTGACCTTGATTAATTGTTTAAAAAAAAATATTTTCAAAATTTTATATATCGAAGTTTGTAGATGTCGGAACACTGTTCAACTTCTGTTCGAACCATTTTTTTAAACAAAATTATTTTATTAGTTTTTATTATGCTAAGAGTTCTTGTGAATGAAATAACGTCATTATGTTCTGCAATTAAAAAAAATGTGTAGGATAGAAACTTTGCAAACGAATTTATAATTCTATATAAATGTATACTTGTTTATATTACTTTATTTTAACATATTACATTAATCCTTACTCACCTATTTCTGAATCGTCTTCTATGTCTCTACTACTTGTATTAGGTTCTTGTTCCTCTGAAATTAAAAGTTGTAATGTTTCGGGTGAAAACGGTTTTCCTTTTTTATAAAATTTTTTTCGGGAACCAGATATGAATGGGTCCGATGATAGTAAAAGTCTATTCAAAACGTCCCGATTTGCAGGCCGCACGAGAAAGTGCGGCGGGCCGCGGGCTGCTCATCCTTGGTCTACATTGTATCGAGAGTTGCCACAAAAACCGTTTGGAAATTCGCTGGGGCGCGAACGGGTAGCCATTTTTTCATGTAATAAACTAGAAACTGTTGGGGTTATGTTTGAAATAACCGCGTGGCCGTTGTTGAAGGTTATAAAATTATCTTTATTTAGTGTTCAATCTTAGATAAGGAAAAGCATGGTGAGACGAACCATGATGCAACTACGACTGTAACGGACGACATTTGAACAACGTGTGTGTTGTCGACGCGACGCAACGAATAACGGCCAAAAATACGCACGCGCGCCACATTTGAATATTGTATGATGCAGCAAAAGAATGCAACCACATAGAAACCTTGGCGCGTCTAACGACACCAAAACAAGCACTTGGAAGCACTTGGAAGCATACTAAAATTCTATTTGAATTCTTTGAATTCTAATGTACTTCACTGAATTATTGGTCAGTTTTTAACAGCACTAATCTCAAAAACGCAAGCAAAAAAGAGCATAATTTTTAAATGAAAGTAAAGTACATACTTACCTAAAAAACATCTATAAAGGGAAAAGTTGGCATTCATTTCTTTGCGGTGTAGAAAAATCATTAACGAGCGCACAGTAATACAGAGACTAGTTGAAAGAAACAGGACTACGAAAACTCTCCATCTTTGATGAAGCATAACACTTCATGAGGATACCGCGACGACTCGCGGTGACTGAATGTGAGAAACAGACATCAGCGCTCGAACCAGAACAAAACCTGTAATCTGTATCGTCACAGAAACCTCGCTTTTGTATTTCTGTATCTGACAAACTGTGTGTTTAAATACGTATGGTTTAACATAATGAACGTTGCATTGACATTGTATGTGTCCCTGTCAGCGGGGTTGCCTCCAACTTTTCCTATAAGAACCCTACATCTCTCGATACTTAAGAAAATGTATGTCTCTTGACAGTAGCAGCACTGTCGCGCCGCCCAATGCTTCTCGCGGCTCCGCTACATTCTGCCGAATAATGCAAATTACGGCTCGAAAAAGTAAAAGTAAGCCAAACTGGGATACGTCCCCGCTAAACTGATGTTTTATCTAGCGATTGTGACTACGTAGGAGCCCCAAATGTGCATTAGCTAGAGGACAAACTGTGCGTGCCGGACCCTTGCAACCTCGTGTACGCGCGTATACAGTGTCTAACGGTGTGTGAGTGTGCCACCACACTCCCGCTCAAAAGCGGATCTACACCCTTAATTGCCACACCTCATATTGTGACACCAACAAGTGTCAACTATTGCCCACCTAGAGCAGAGCAGAATTGCAATGCCGTTTACGTAAAATTTCCCGAATCCCCAAGAGTCCACCCTCAATTTCTCGATATGGGCGGACATCAAGCTCAAGAAAAACTGTCCCGCAGCCACGATATTCTACCGACAAATATACCAGAGAGTTCTCGCCACCTCGTACAGCTCGCGACTCTTTACGAGCAAGGTCAGAAACGAGCCGCTACCACCGAAAGGTTCGGCTCGTAAAATCCTAGAAGGAATCGGGTCGGTTGCTCGAGAAAAATGAATCTGCTGGCAACTAAAGTACGGTAGTCCATATTTCAGGCGACGGTGAAAAAATGGAGACCTTCGAGGCGTGGCTGGGAATGCGATCGAAAAAATCGTGTATTCGAAAGTCGGTGGAACGTGTCTGTCAAACGACCGGTTCCAGATTTTTGATTTCGCAATGTTTGAAATTATAAAGATACTTCCGGTGGCAAACATGATTAAACAAATACATATACTCGTATGAAGAGAATTCCGGATTTTGTTCAGGTTTTCGGGCGTGCGGTTTCGGGCGGAACAGTTTCGCGGGTATGTAACAAGCCGCGGAAGTTCCGAGGGCAGTATCGAAGGAACGGATAAAGGTCTGTTCCCAGGTCCGAGGTCAGGGATCGTGTATTTTGACGCGATTATGTCCAAGCGCTCGAATAATCGAGTTTACAAACTGCCGCGACTTTACTTTCCCGGGATGATATTGAGTTTCGGGCATACGGCGTGCCGTCGGGATTCAACCCCTTGCGGGTATGCGGGAGGGGAGGGGTGACGAGCAGGGGCTGTAAGTAGGGCGGCAACCTTCCCTTTGAGACCGGCGTTGATTCGATCGTCGGTCCTAAAATCCCGGCAGACATCGCCGGAAAGTGTATTACCGATATATATCACCGTACTTAATACTTTCGCGCACCGCTCGACGACCGGCCCGAGTTATAAAGTTACAAATTCCCTTCGGTGGCGCACCAGTCGAAGGGAATGCCTGTGCTCTTCGTCCAACCCCTCAGCACCCCTGGGGAACGACGTACCGAGACGTAAGACCGAATTCTTTCAACTAATTCATTTTTCACGAGTCGATACCTCATACGCCTGAGTATTCTTGCGTGGACGGTGACGTTTGCGAATTAATTTGAAGGAGACGATTGAAGCAGCACACTTTTTTACATTGACATTAACTCGAACAGCGCCATTTCTGTGCGGACAAGCCGCGATCATGGATTCCAGTGACAGCGCACACATTTGACATGATCTCCGGCGTCGGAGTCGCAAAGGACATGAAACGAGGGCAGCCGGCCTACAAAAAGATACTCGCTACAATATCGCGTCAGCAACAATCAGCCGCGGGCTAGAAAAACCCGGTAATATTACCTCACGGGCTGCGAATGCGTTAATCCTTCTTTTCATACGGGGCGAGCAGACGATAAGCGATAAAAAGAATACCCTCGCGTTCCCACAATATCCAACGGCCCATTTTCCCACCTGCGTGGCTCGAGAAAACCAAACAGCTGAAATTAATCCAAACATTTCCACGATTACACGTTTGTTTAAAGTCGCGTTCGAAATAAATTACATTAGGTCACCGCGATTTCGCGAGTTCGCCGTGTACGAGATAAAATGTTTCTCGTATCTTAATCGTTGCCAATAGACTATCTCTGTTTTTCGCGAACGTTAACGGCTACACTAAAACAGTCGAGGATCCAACGAGCACGCGATAATGTCTGAAGTTACCATTTAACGGCATTGTAAACGCAACTTGCTTCGAGGGGGAGTCAATGGTGCAACATTCCCGTACAATCGCGAGTTATCGACCCCCGTATAATCTCATCGCGGAATTCGCAAATCCGATAAACGCGGTGACCGCGGCAACATAATTGAAGGCGGGTAAACTTAGAAACACGATCGACCCCAAAGTGCTTCCTCTTACAGCTCGGCTCGTTACACCGTGGCTCCCAAGAGAAATATCTTTCTCTCTCTTCCCCTCCCCTCCCCATCACCTCTTTCTCACCCTTTTTCGTCGTGGACGTTTCCGTGAAATTTCCATGGAATCCGAAACTCGTAATGCCCCGTAACACACGGTGCTTTTCGAACCAGCCACGAACTCGCCTAACTGCCGACAAGAAAAGCCCCGTGACGAATCTTCGCGCTTTGCGAGCGGCACGGTCCACCGTGACGCGTCAACTGAAATTTTAGCTCGTTCGCTAAAACAGCAATTCTTTCCACACCGCACATAAGACCAAATTAACAATTTACGACGACAAAAATATAAAATAGGATTTTATCTAGGTGCACGATAGTGCACCAGCCAAGTTCCTTACTTGGCCGTTTTTTAGAGGCTTATAACTCGGCACTGGAGGCGGATGGAGAGATGTAATTTCGTACACTTGTTAAATGCTATCATGTCTTAATATTGACAAAACATTAATCTTCCAACATTAGTAGGTTCCGAGATATAGGACCTCAAAAATCGCTAAATTTGTCACTGACTGACTGACTGATCATCAAAACCTTTTGGGTACTTCCCATTGACCTACAAGCTTGAAATTTGGTACATAGGTCCACCATAACAAACACTCAAAGGAATAATTATCAAAGTTTGAAATTTTACACCTTGAATGGGTTGTATTTAAAAAAAACATTACGAAATAGGTTATGTATGGAGAAAATGAAATCCCAACAAAAACATTCTGTAAACAGGAGCCAAGTTCTTATGGCCGTAAAATGTTGTGAGACCAAACAAAATACGGCCAAGTTCGTTAGCTTAGAAATACCTCTTGCAATATTGAAAAAAGCGTTCGTAAAAATTAGTTTAAAAGTATGTACAACTTACCTTTGTATTAACAATAATTGGAGATGAAAGTACATACTACATACCTGACGCTTCAATATCCATGTAGAAAACTTGGCGAATTTAAATCGAAGAAAATAGAATGGCAGCAAGTACGTCGTCAAGAATACTGGCTCAATTAACTGATATTGGCCGACCGAAAGATAACTTCACTTTGCACAGGTGCACCAACTACTGTGTTGCGTTAACAAACAAAATTCTCACGCTACCTTGTGGGCTGTTTCTTGGAGAACGTTATGATGGTATTTGTCTTTATTGGTCTTGTTGGTATTTGAATTTATGCTCCTTTCCACGTGTACGTTCCAGCGAAATTTATTAAAGAATTATATTAGGCCACATTTTGTATCGAAAACTCGATGCAGGTTTATCGCGGTGACTCGTGAGCCTCGATTCGCGTTTCAATTCCGGATCACACACGCCTAATTTGCACGATTTAGCATACGGCGCGGTGGTATCGGAACGTCGCGTTTAGACAAGCACGTAGATGCAATCGCGGGCCATCTATTCAAATTAGACCGCGGATTCAAATCGGATTAAAAGCCGGAGACTTAAGTGAGCTCTGATATCGCGGCCTGTGACAAAGTGATCTTCCCAGCGCGTTGGTCGACGGGCTAATTCGTTAATTAGCAACTCGTTGAAACAGGCTATCGAATAATCACGGTGACGAATGCAGCGCGACGACGTACATATGTACAGAAATTCGTTGACTCGTTGCAAAGAAGTGGCGAGAACGCGACTGCTCTCGCCACCTGCTTCGTTTTGTTCGTAAAAATGATTATGCGTTATCCAATTATGCATGCAAATTCGTTATCGCGTGCGAATCTCGGCCCGGCTCGAACCGGTTCTCGTTCGTTCAAACGGATCTGCTTAAATCTCGGCCGGCGAGACCGTTTTCGTAAATTATAAATTACCGGCGAATCGATAACGCCTCTCATTACGCCGTGTTTTCATTTAGCCGTTGCTCGGCTACGCATTCGGTGTGGCACACCGTTTGCGTTGGCAACACAACACGCGGAGGGTAACGACATCTTCGACGGAATCGAAGCCTGAATTTTTAATGGCCGATCGCCACCACGATCGCGAGACGTCGCCGCAAAGAATGTTGCTTAATAGAATTTACAATTGAGCCGGTGCGCCACGCTCCGCTCTTGAATACTTCATGTCGTTATCTGCAACTCGCCGCGCGCCGATAAGTTCAGGGAAGCCTTGAAAGTGACATAAGGATTCGAAAGTCACGTGGAAAATCGAGAAGAATGGAATTACGGTGTGGTATACTTTTTGCTTGTAAGATCAATGAACTACTTTATTTTTTGTCGAAAAAGCAATGAAGACATTTTGCGACAATCGTTTCCATTGCGAACTCCGCAGTTGCGAACACGAATGAGCATTAAACGCGCGCGCCATTTGCAGCGTCGCAGGAGCAGCGCTCGCTCGGTCAGTAAGTGATTAAAGTTATAAAATTGTAATTTACTGGATTCAACTCGCGCAATGGCGACTAATGAGCGTAATATCGCCGTCGAAAATCGAGCAGCGAGTTTTCGCTACTTAAAAAATCGACGTAAACCACCCGGAATTACGAAATCCCAAAAACTCTCCTGTAGGAACCGAAAAACAAATTTCCCTTAAAAAATTAAGAGAATTTAGGGGTAAACTTTACTTTACCGGACACAAAATTTCTGCCTTTCTCCTATAAATTATGATGTATTTGGTATGTAATCCAGTGAACTTGTACCCAGGGCGGCTGCAGATCGTAGTTTCAATCCTGTAGGATCAATAGTTCAGGAGTTATGCTTACTTAAAGGCGCTGCCATATTGGTTTGTAGTGACGACCGCGAGCCGCTTATCGAGCAGAACCGCCGGTCCTTGCCGCCGCCCCCCCCCCCCCCCGACCTAATCACCAACCAACAATTAATTATTCTGCTCGGTAAGCGGCGCGCGACCGTCACTACAAACCAATATGGCGGCGCCCTTACCTGTCAAAAACACTGCAGATTGCTCAACTTTAAGCAACCATAACTCCTGGACCATTGATCCTACAGGATCGAAACTTCGATCTGCAGCCGCCCTAGGTACAAATCTGTAACTTTTATAGGGTTACCGAAAGAAAGGTAAATGTTCGTATGGATTTTTACTATTTATTCACTGCTGTTACGTCCCGAAGTCTGACTTGCGCGAAATTATCGTTCCGCTGCCCATTCCCGTTACTGGACGCTCAAATGCGATACAAGCTTTTGTCCACGCGGCACGTACGTCTGACGTCTGACTGGGAACCACGACTTTCGCGAACATGCGTATACTACTTAACGCTAAATGTTTAGCGACTTATGGACAGTTGAGAGCGAACTGCTCTCTCGTTGTTCGTTGACGGCTGCAATCGAATCAGACTGGGTCATCGTAGGGAGAACGATGATCCATGCTCGTCCTTGGAAGATTACGTAGCTTGTGGTCCTCGGTTGACGGGGGATATCCCGTAGCTGTTGTCCTCCGTTTCGCGTTCGTTGACGCGCGCGATTCGTCACTGATAACGACGACCGGCGCGGTGCGGCGCACAGTGGTTCCAACGGGGAAAAAATCAATTTTTCGAATGTTAAGTACATAGATTTTTCATTGCAATTTCGTTTACTAGATAGTTCGAGTATTTAAACTAATAAAAATTTTTATAAATATCACTTATTTCTAGGAATGATATGACATGAAAGTTTGGTAACAGGAAACCTGCGATTTTGGCTTATAAATGCGTCTACATACAAACGCAGCCACAAGAATCTAAAACATTAAAACACTTGAACAATATTATAATTTGATTATGTTTATAATAGATGATTTATTTAACGTAGGTTCAATTAATTTAAGTGTCATTTATTTATCTAAAACACAAATTGAAAAAGAAGTATTTTGAATAGTAGAATTAAAGTTTAATTTGACATAACTTGTTAGCGCCAAAAAGCGCCAAGATAAAACTTGTTGCAAATTATGCAACACACTTTAAAGTACATATGAACCAAGTTTCAGCTGCGAACTCCTGCGAACTTGGCACTGAAACTATTTTTATATAGCTATAGTCAGTCACATGACTATCTTTAAAACAGAATAACCTTTTTAAACTTTCACCAAATGACCTGATCTTTTGTGATCAATTAGAAGCTTTTGTTTACCAAATAACGTGCAAAAACATTTGGAAAAAATAGCAATAACATAAAAAAAGGAATTTAAAAAATTTTTTTATTTGTCGCTGTTGTTACGAGCCAGGGCCGCGAGCAGCACGAGTGGCCGGCGAAGGTTTATAAACCCAGGGAATATGGTATCAGTTTGTTAATAAAGGCACGCGGACGAACCCAATGCGAAATTGGGGAGCCGCTAGGATTATAGACGACGAGGACGAACCTGACGCGAAGTCAGGGAGCCTCTAGGAATGGAGTCAAACACAGACGAACCTGATGCGAAATCAGGGAGCTGCTAGGAAAGTGAAACTTCGTGAACGAACCCAATGCGAAATTGGGGAGTCACTAGGAACGACGCGCAGACGAACCCAATGCGAAATTGGGGAGCCGCTGGGAAGTTGGATAAAAGCACAGACGAACCTGATGCGAAATCAGGGAGCTGTTAGGATACGGACGAACCTGATGCGGAATCAGGGAGCCGCTAGGATGGTATAGGTTTCGTGGACGAACCCAATGCGAAATTGGGGAGCCACTAGGTAGGAAAAATCTCTATTTGAATAATTGGTAAATAGCGAACGAACCTGATGCGAAATCAGGGAGTCGCTAGGATAGTTAGTAGGCCTCGTAACTAATATAATCTAATTGATACAACCCGAGCGGTAGGGTTGTATCGAGTGAGAACGTTCAATTATTATATTAGGATTTTGGACGATAATAATGGGTTTAATAATCTCAATCTAATTTCCAAACAACACAAATATATTGTAACTATAAAAATCTGTGGTACAGGTGTGTAACTGTCGCGGTTGGAATTTAAAGAAAGATATAGAAAAAGGAATTTACCTAAAACGATGTTCGTTTTTTGACGCACTGGCAATGCGGGGGACTCGGAAACAACTTTAAAAAACTTTGATCCGAAAGGTACTTTAGCCCGATCTCACTATAGTTGCTTTTCCGAAATTACAGCACGACGTGACGCGATACGTGTCTACTGAAGTACTAACCCCAGAGAGTGAGAATCTAAGGGTTTATATACCCCTACAATGAATAGAATACTCTGTTCATAATCTAATCGCGCTTAGAGATTAGGGCATAGGGCCAGACTTTTATTTTGTCGCCTCTAATGAGATCGGGCTAAAAACTCGGTACTAAATCAAAGGGTTCAACTACGATATGAAAGGTTATCTAGGACGCTTCCTGCCAGAGACGATCTGGAAGAGATTCCAATGAGAAAACGAACGGAATCTATTCTCTATCCGTAACACTGTAAAGAAAATTTAAAATATATGTTTAGTAGATCAATGTTAGTTACATATATACTGAAAATTTCATCGAAATCGATTAACATACACACGAGGTATAAACGGTTAGAAGTGGTGAAAATCTTGGTATTTACAACTCCTGGTCAGTTCCTGCTCAAAATCCACAGATTCGTACATCTTTCGATGCGTGTCGTTGTTTCCACCGTCAACCGATTCCGATGAAATATTCAGCACATGTTTAACTAACATAGATCTACAGAAGGCATATTTTAAACTTTCACACACACACATACACACATTACGGATCCAATTAAAAAACTTTTAAAAAGCATTTACATTAGACGTGTATTTTAATAAATTTTAAATGTGTGTGGATCACAATTGAGAATTTGTTATTACACAGTTTTTTATTACGCAATGCAAATTTTTCTATTACTCAAATTTTTATTATTCGAGAATGCGCAGTGTCGGCACAATAACAGTTAAAATATGCTAAAATAAATGATAAATTAAGTAAATCGGACGTACGTATTTGGTTGATTACGAATATGATAGTGAAAATTGGCGCAAATAAAAATTATAGTTTTTTTATTTACTTCCGTAAATAATGGGAATTTTGAAAAATACTTCACATAAAGTTGTAGACCTTATCAAAATACACATTTTATGTCCTATTGATTTTTGTCATAAAGATAATACTTCCTGAGAAAAATGATAGGTCCGGATTAGGGCTGGGTTATTTACGGAAGTAAATAAAAAAACGCCAATTGCGCCACATTTCACTATCATATTCGTAATCAGCACGTCAAAATACGTAAGAATGCAGAGTATAAAAATAATCGGAGGTATGGGTTTTTCGGAAGTTTATCCAATAAAGAATGTGCGTAATGCAAAGATTTTCAATTAGCCCATTTTAGTTAATAATTAATACAATTTTTTATTTTTAATTGTTGCCCCATAACTGTTGTACCTGTGGCATGCTTTCTACAAATTTTCAAGCAGATTTGTTGGCTAGTTTGGTTTTTAAAGATTTTTTTCCGCTTTTTGGCCATTTCGTACCACTGTGCGGCGTGCCGCGCCACGCGACACTCGTATTATAAAATGCATCGAATTAAAGTATCGAAGTCGAGCGAGGCTTCTGCGTGCTCTGCGAATTGAAAAGAGAATATCACAAGCAAGAGGATGAGGAGAGGAGAACTAAGCGAGACTCACTTATTAAATTAATAACTGGGTATACATTTACGAAGTAGAATATTACAATGGTTTAGACTTGGAATTAGAATCCCGTGAAATGGTAAGACCGCTCGGAGGCGGCTGAAAGCGAGGACTCGTCGGAGTCCGGACCGGGACATCCAGGAGGCGGCGAGCCTCGCTGGAGTCTTGAACGAAAGTGACAGTCTGACTGTCCAAATTGAACTGAACTAACTGAACTGTTTTTGGGTTCGTGAGGTCGACTACATAGGTGTCTTATCTTCAACAAGTTTCTTACTTTAACGCAACGGATGTTATGAGATGTGCGATTAATGATTACGTGATACTGCTACGGGGAATACATTAAGATATGATTATTATACAGTAAAAGCTCCTTCGTTGTTCTGGATCGTGGGCACGATCGTTGTCCAGTGCCTACCCATTCCGCTGCCTGCCAACGCCGAGTCGCTCCGCAGGGCGGCGACGACTGAAGTCGGCTCGCGTATATCGGTGTGAACACCACAACATTGACTCGAGTGAATCGAATACTCAAACTTCTTAATTTCCATTATTCCTTTATGGGACTTTCACTAGTTTATTTCTGGCATTTCTCTGATTAAAATGACACCAAACACGATATAATTTTTAACTGTATTTAGTGGTTTAATCGACGATGGAAGTTTCGAAGGCATCCGTATTTCATTCCTTCTCTATGTTCGGCTCTCTACTGAAGTCTCGCTCGGCACGGTCGGCGCAGTCATAAATGAAAAATAGTGTCCGAGCACGATCGTTGTCCGCTCAAACACGCGGCCTTTGGACAACGAAGGACCTTTACTGTACAAGGGTTAAGATAAGAGTGGGGGTATGGTATGACGTGATAATCGGATGTGATGATCGGAGCGAAGTATGACCACTTATATCTAACGAATATTATTAATAATTACGGTTACAATATCCTACTCTTATTAATTATGCTTATAACCTATGGCAACACGTCGGCAGACGTGACACTGCTTCTACGGATAAAGTATAAAAGTATGCGACAGAGACTCGGACTGGTTACTAGAAAGAGTAACTCTCACCTCGCTTGTCTTGGTATTTATATTCTTCTTCGGAAAAGGTAACACCTTTTCCGAAGGTGCGGCGGTGGAGTTTGTTCGTCTGCAGGTCTCCGAGTGGGGTTTGTTTATCTCGAAAGCAAGTCCCTGTTTGGCGGAGGAAGGGGACTCCCGTAGCCGAGAAGTTCCGTAACGATTCATGGCTGGCGATGCTTCTGGCGACCAGGTTTGTTACACGCTTTAAAACGATTAAATAATTCTTTTCGGGCCTTGCAGATGCCGGGAAAGGTTTTATGGTCTAGTCCTTGGCATCTGCAAGAGGACAGCTCTAATGATTATTACGGTCGCCAACCATGTGTCGCTACAAATCTACTGGATTATTAGAGGTGTGCGAGAACCCGAAATATCGGGTCGGGACGGGTACCCGAAAATTTCGAGATTCTCGAATTTATCGGGATTCCCGAAAATTTCGGGAACCCAGTAATCATTTATATTCGTTTTAATGAATACATTCATAGTTTCGGATTTTTTATTCTAGATGTTTTTGAGATTGAAAGAATGTTGTCCATCACGAATTCTTTTTGTTGAGGACTGGGGTTACTCCAAAATAAAAAGGCACACGTAAATTATGTAGTTTAATCGTGATGTGGCACACTGCACGGACAAAAGGCGACTGAGCCATCAGAAGGAGGTAAAGAAAAAGAATAGGATCTCTAGAAACAAAAACATATACGAACAGTCGCGGGGGAGCGGCCCGCTTCTGCCGCGCACGCATCAAATTATACGCAAACAAACGCACGAAGTATTATGTGATTCTTATGTCACTCCAACACTTTTCAAGAGTGTCTTATGTCATATTCTCGAAGTTTTTGGGAACCCGATTTCTGCGGGAATCTTGAAATTTTCGGGAACCCGATTTCTGCGGGAATCTTGAAATTTTCGGGAACCCGACCCGACCCGACTCGACCTCTTCTCGACTCGTCCCGACCATCGGGTTCCCGATATCTCGGGTTGTCGCACACCCCTATGGATTACATATCAAAACATCATAATTTATAGGAGAAAGGCACAAATTTTGAGTCCGGTAAAGTAAAGAGCAGCCAAAGAACCCCGCACTAATCATATGGAAAATCTATCCCGGTAAAATCGGTTGGATTTTTCATATGTTGTAGCTTATGATCTACTGAACAAAAGATGTAATAGGCACAAAGCTCAATAATAATAAAATCTCGGGAAGTATTTATATTTTGGAAAAATGTTTGAAACAAAAATAGTAGGGTTTTACAAAATCTGTTAGGTGATGTCATTATTTTTGAATTTTGAATGACCTTGAAAAGGTCTATGAACAGAAAAAATTTCACAAAAATCTTTGCGTGTCACAGCAGAGATAAGGACCCCACGGTTCGTCACTCCCGTAGTATTTTTTGACTCCAAACCCTCTGTGCTGTGTGTTTGTGTGCGTGTGTGTGTGTGGATTAATAAAAAAATGATCTTATTATGCATTACTCATTTGGATTCTGTTGTGGTGGTCTCTGATTTGAGTATTCGGCAGCTCGAATTTGTCATGTTTGACTGAATATAACTCGATAACTGTCCATTATTGAGCTTTGTGCCCATTACATCTTTTGTTCAGTAGACCATAAGCTACAACATATGAAAAATCCAACTGATTTTACCGGGATAGATTTTCAATATGATTAGTGCGGGGTTCTTTTGAGTTCGGTAAAGTAAAGAGCAGTCAAATTTAGAAATGTTGGTGTACTATTTGCAGTTTACTAAAATTATTAACGAAGGAAAACATTTTTTACTCAGCTCCTACAGTGTATTCATTGCATTTCCTGCAGCGTGCCTGTAAATTGCGGGCCGTTATTTTGTATTTATAACCGATGTAAATTACGACTAGCCACCCGTGGATGCCTTAATTCGCCGATAGAGACGAGCTCGTACCGTTTCGCGTTTAATTATTCGCTAAATGGCGGAATTATTAGCTCCCGGTCGTGTATTATAGTGTTCCAAGAAAACAGCACGCACGCCAATGGAGGTTCGTTAGGTTAGATCACTATTTAAATTTTCGAACGAGCGTGTTTCGCCTCGAAAGAGCGACTCGATGTCTTCATTCAACGGAAACCCCGCCGATTCGGACCGCGAGACACCGTTATAATAAGAACACGGTGACAGTAATTAAACGGGGCTGTAAATTCTTCAGGAATACGCTATACTAACGAGCGACACGACCCCGAGATCAGCCCGGTCCCATTGTAAACCGTTGTAAACCTGAAAAACAGCCAGCGTCTCATTAAACCCTTCTCGAAGGCGTGCTATTCCCACGAGTCGCTATTAATGAACGACCCTGTACGACGAAATATCTCCATTGAACAGATGTTATTCAAACGACGATATCGATCTCGACCGACGTCAAATTGTTACTGGTTAACGCTGGGCGCAATTGAATCGCCCGGGAATTCGTTAACAAATTGTTGGAAACCGAGCCGTCGGATGTTTGATTCAAACGAGGTTGATTTTTAATACGCTGATGGAAGTAATTTGGGAATTCAGATGGCAGGCGTATCATTGATCGAATGGAAAATTTATGGATTTTTAAAAAAAATTGAAGCTGAGCTGCTTTCACTTCAGTAGCTCCAGCATAGAATAATGTAGTAGGTGTTCCCTGTGGAATTATCGTTCAGAAAAGTGCGTGCACCAACTTCCTCAATTAGTACGGATAATTTGTACGAGTTTAAGGTTGATCTCCGCTAAATGCTTCGTACTTTCGATATATTATCCTGATTCCAATGCGTTCATTGTTCTCCAGATGATCGGAGTTTAATCTGTGGTATTTCTGAATTTGTTATTGAACAAACAACCAACATACGACCCAGACCACTTACATAATCATGAACATATGCAGGGTGTTTATTTTATCTTGAACACCTAAATTATTTCCGTCACTATTACAAGTAAGAAAAAATAACTAAATAGGATGTACATGGTTTAAAGACGCGCATCAGATGGTGATAAAAAAAATCCTTTGAAGGTCATGTTAAAAAATTTTTTCGAGGTCAGTGTTTTTTTTGCATATTAACATGTATTTTTCAAGATGAGTTCAATGACCTACACATCATGACCTTGAAGTGACCTTGAAGGCGAAAAAATCAGTTTCAGTTTGAAGAATACAAAAGTAATAAAACGAAAAGGGTAATATCACCTTCTTTTTTTAGTTACTCAAAATACTGGCCGTCCGCAGCGAGACACGTCTGTACACGAGAAGTCTAAAAAAATGTTTAAAATCTACAGTTTATAACGAAAGTGCCACGACGCCGGAAGATATGAAAGAACGAATACGGAATGCACCATGAATCGCGGAAATGCCATAAAAAATGCTATTCAGTAATTCACTTCTCGTGTTTTTAACTATTTTTTGGACTTCTCGTGTACAGACGTGTCTCGCTGCGGACAGCCAGCATTTTGAGTACATGAAAGAAGAAGATGATATTACCCTTTTCGTTTTATTACTTTTGTATTCTTCGAACTGAAACTGATCTTTTCGCCTTTTAGGTCACTTCAAGGTCATGGTGTGTAAGTAGTTGAACTCATCTTGACGCCGACTGCAACATTGTATTATGAAAAATACATATTAATGTGCAATAAAATACAGAGACCTCGAAAAAACTGTTAAAATCAAACTTCAAAGGATTCTTTTTATTACCATCTATTTTATTTACATCCTATTTAGTTATTTTGTCTTACTTTTAATAGTAGCGGAAATAATTTAGGTGTTCAAGATAAAATAAACACCCCCCGTATTATTATTACATTTAGAGTACAAAAATGCTCCCTAAGCAAAGATCAAATCAGCGCAAGGTGAAAGAACTAAACTTCCGCGGTTTTTCGCAGACAGCTTGTCATTAGCAAATAGAAGTTAACGCGGCCATTGGTCCGGGTGAATCCGAAGCCATTAACAGCTGTCCACGCGTGTAGCATCACGTCTCTCTTTTCACGCCGTCTTGAATCCGAAATGAGCCTTGACGGTCTCAACGTGGCGGCGTGATTCGCGTTGAATGGAATGTTAACGACACGAGAAACGAACGAACGAACGCGACGTCCTTGCTCGCGTTTAGCCGGCTGAATGAAATTAATGTTTTCCCCCTTAGCTCTTCGGCCATCTTGCGTCCCCTCATTTTTTAGTGGCGCAGCTGCATCGAAATGCGCGCGGCTGACGCGCGAGATTCGCCGATCGACGGTGAAATTTATTCGGCCAATAAATAACCGTGATTAATTCTGATCACGTAAGCCGACCTCCGATGCCTCCAACCCCTAAACTCACCGACACACCCCCGGTTTCTCCTCAGTTTCTCAGTTTATCCCAAAGACCGTAGATATCCTTACACCACCGTCCCGTAATCATCCCCCATTCTCTCCCGGTTTTGTTTACAGTCGTATCATTTTTTAACGCAGGCCAAATATTTTGTTACCATCGATTTTCTGCTCACCGTTTAATCCTCTCGCTGTTTTCTTGCCCGACGGGTTCTTGCAGCTAATTATTGTTGGATGGATCCGGTGTTTGCCCGGAACGATACAGCAAAAACTGTTTGGTCGTGCAAACAAGCGTGTCCGCCGCGAGAATCATTCGCATGAAAAATGTTTTTCAACCGCCACTGAAGAAGTAGATTGAAGTGGTCTCGTGCTTATTTGCGCACCACCGCACCGGTCGACCGTGTTATTATCATTGTTTGCGAAATGTCGCCGCGCGAAATTAAAATGCAACGCGATCGATCATCGCTGCCAGTTCAAGCGAGCTTCGACACATTTTTGTTAGCGTATATATGTACATATCTACGGAAAAGTTCAGGACTTGCGTTTACCTTCTCTATCGTCTGTATTACTATTAGTAGACAATGTAATTTGATACAGTAAAAACGTCAGAAGAATTTGAAAATACTGTGCTATATTGGGTATGGGAATAAGTTTCCGCCCTTTTTTGTTGAAAAGAAGCGTACAAACAATTCCCATAGCGTGAAAACGTTTTCCAACAGTAGATCGATCGTCGTTTAATTCGATCGATAGTTCTGTACGTGTTTGACGTGGATTTCCATCAAGTAATGCGGGGAAATCTGTATCTTTGAATTTTTTGGCACACCATCGCAATCTTTGCCCTTACGTCGAAATCATGCTTTTTAAAGGAGCATCGTCCCCGTAAATATATAACGCCTTTCTTTAAAACAAAATAATGCAACATGACTTCTCGCAAATGCTGCTTGCTTGGAACAAAAGTCGACATTTTTCACGCGAAAAATTGACTGTTGTTCACGCTCGAAACAATTGCCACTAACTGCGTTTTGAAGCTTAGACATAGACCTTTCAAAGACATGTACTACGTTCCATCAAATACGCGATCGGTACTTAAGTGCAACGACATCTCCAAAAGGGCGGAAACTTATTCGCATACCCAATAGAATCCTAAATAATACTAATTCATCAGCATTAAGAGCGTTAAGTTTACGTACCGGACTGAAAATACATCAGTTTAAAGTCCAACTTTGCAAAAACTAGCGCGGACTTATCCCACGCCACCTTATACCGAATACAGCCCTCGACAAAATAATAAGACACCTAGCATATTTTTAAATTTTTTATATTTAAAGACAGAAAATGTACACTCCGTTGTATCCTGTATATTACAATACTATTTCCAAAGTAAACATGTAAAATCTTAGGATTGTATCGCGTACCATAGCAAAATTAGAGAAAGATATATAAACACGGTCTGACATTAATTCGACAAAAGTATAAGACACTAACAGAAAAATGTTTGATTAAGCAAATAAAAATACAAAATTAATACTTTGTGATACCTCCCTTGAATTGAATTACGTCTAGTAATCGCTTTCGGATAGTTTTATATAACTTTTTTATTCGTTTTTGTTCTAAATATGTCCAATTGTGATTTATACTTTCGTTTAGTTCATTTACGTTATTATATTGTCTCCCATTCGCGTAGAATTATCTTGACAAATCTCCCCACACATTTTCTATAATATTAAAATCGAGAGAACGAGCGGGTCATTCCAAAATATTAATATTTTTTGGAAGAACGGATTGTTTCACAGAGTTTGCAGTATAGATTGCTGCATTATCCTGTTGAAAAATATAGTCACAACGCGTGATACGAGCTGCAGGCTTGTTTAACTGATCTGTTATTAGTTCAATATATTTATTGCTATTCATCCGACCTGATAAAAAGTTTATTTCCGCTTTTCTATAGTAACCAATAGCGGCCCATACTATAACACTGCCACCACCACATTTGACGGTAACATAAGTGGAGTTCTTCCTTTCTGCAATCATGAAAGTATTGTAGTAGGCCCAGCCGTCAGGGCCATCTACAGTGGGTGTACAAAGTATTCGTACACTTTTGAAGAACTAATAACTTTTTTATAATTGTACCAAACAACCGGATTTTTTATAATCAATTAGATGCATTGGTTTACGAAATGATATGCAAAAAAGATTTTCCAAAAATTATAATTTACAAGATTAAATGCAAAAATAAAAAAGGCATTTTTTAAAACTTTTTTATTTGGGTCCTTAATGAAAATTTAAAATATATGATTTGTAGATCTATGTTAGTTATACACATGCTGAAAATTTCATTGATATCGATTAACATACACACGAGCTACAAGCGGTTAAAAATGGTGAAAATCGTAGTTTTCCACGACTTTTGATCAGTTTCTGCTTAAAATCCACAGAATCGTACATCTTTCGATGCATGTCGTTTTTTCCTGCGTCAGCCGATTTCGATGAAATTTTCAGCATGTGTATAAAGAACATAGATCTAGAAAAAATATATTTTAAATGTTCATTTAGGGCCCAAGTAAAAAAGTTGTAAAATGCTACTTTTAGGATTTTTGCATGCAACCTTGTAAATTATAATTTTTGAAAAATCTTTTTGGCATATCAGTTCGTAAACTAATGCTTCTAATTGATTATAAAAAATCAGGTCGTTTGGTACAATTATAAAACAGTTATTAGATTTTAAAAGGTGTACGAATACTTTGTACACCCACTGTAGGTTGAATTTTTTCTAGACACTGAAAATGACTTTTTTCGAGTTTTTTATCCAGTGAACGTGTTCACAAACGAACTTTAGTCGTGCTGCTTTGTGTTTCTCCATTAAGAGTGGCCGTTGTTTTAATTTCTTCCGTTTAATGTGTTTGCTTCCTTGTAAAATGCGATGTACATTTCTTAAATTTGTTTTCACAGCTGTTTCTTCGGCTATTTGTCTTGCTGTGCCCTTAAAATTCGACGCAACACACAAAATTGCACGTTTATCACGTTCGGAAGTAACACTAGAAGAAACACTTCCTTTTGTTTTTCTATAAGCACTTGGATTTTTTAACACATTATATATCGCGCACCTACTTCTGTTTAATAATTTCGCGATTTTATTAATATTCACTTATTCACTAATAGTCGTCCTCACTTTCATCTAACTGCATGCTTTCCTCGACCCATCATGTATTTTTCGTTGTAATAAATGTACTTATACTGTAAGAAAATCACAAGATTCAACGTCTGAACACGTTCGCAGTAGAACACTTAATGGTAGAAGTCACATGATTGGAAAATAAGCCAAACGTCTTATACTTTTGTCGAAGCAATGTCAGTCCGTGTTCACATATCTTTCTCTAATTTTGCTATGGTATGCGATACAATCCTAAGATTTCGCGTGTTTACTTTGGAGATGGTATGTAGTATTCAGGATATAACGGAGTGTACACTTTCCACCTTTAAATACAAGAAATTTGAAAATATGCTAGGTGTCTTATTATTTTGTCGAGGACTGTAGCTAGCATAACAGTATCAACAATTCCCCGTCGAATCTGTAGTTATTATACAATCCACTTCGCGTGTTATTCGGATCGCACGATCGTGCGGGAAATAATTGACAAGGCTAAAGAGTTAAAGAGTCGCGAAGAATGCGAAAGAGAGAAATAGCTGATAGGAAATAATAGGAGGAAACGAAATGCGTTCGCGTGAATACGAAGTTTCAGGTGGTTCGCGAATCAATTTCGGCTCGCGCACGGTTATACATCTATATGTATACGTATGACGCAGTACTTTTCCAGTTTCCCATCGTTACTATCACGCTCTCCATTAGCATGCATCAGCATTATTACTTTAGCGGGCATTATCCACGGCGGCGTTACCAGCGCAACGGGCATACAGACCGAAATACGTAAAGCAGCGAACGAAGGAACAGAGTCTGGATCATGGGTAAATGGAAGCGGAGCGATGCGAGGCTTTTGATGAATAACGCGGACCCGAAAGGGCGGCAACCCACGGGTCGACGATACGAGGGGAGAAGAGAGTCGAATCCCCCATACCCGCCTCCACGAAACCGGGCTCGCTTCTCTACGCTCATCGTTAACCGCTTTTCACGGCGATTAAGTAAATTGTCCTAATCGTGGCTCGCGATCCGCCGCGCCACGCCGGCTGTCTAATGATCGAGCACGCTTCCCTTTCCGATACTTCGGCCGTCTGTCTGTCGATTAAAATGCTTTACCTTGACCCTTTACTTTAACTTGACCGCATTGTGACTGCCAATGCGAATCGAAAACTTCGTTACCGCGCGAATCTACAAAGGGATCCGCAACCTTAGCTGTGCTAACTTCGTTGTCCCCAGGCCACTGTGTAACGGGGAAGTTTTCACGCCACTTAACTGTTGCGAGAGGAGGATACTTCTCATGATTTTCTGATGGCCGCGGATAGATCCAGACTCTTCTTTCACTCCCAACGTTTTTACAGATTTTTCAAGTGGAAACACCTTTATAATTAACTAGCTGTACCCGCGACTTCGTCCACGTGCAATAACAAATCCAAAAGTTATAAACAGAAACGTGCCCGAAAGAGGGCGAAGAAATCGTCTTTGGTAACTAATGACGTCACAACTTTTGAACGAATGGACTTTTTCGAATGCGGATTTCTCCTAAACCTCCTCGAAGAAACGCTGCGTCTATTGTCACAAACCCGAGCTTTCTACGTTTAGTCGTTCTCAGTTGATGCCGTCACAAACAGACAGACAGTCACGATTTTATTATACAGGGTGTCTCAGCTGAAGGAGGCCACCTAAATATCTTAATTAATGGCACAAAAAAAATATTTATGGCATCATTTAAATGGTATCGAAGAAGGAATATCATAGAAGAACAATTTCTGTTGTCCGGTTACTTTTTCAGTTTTTTCAAGGTCGTCGTTATTTTTTAATCAGGAAAACTTATTTTGTTTTATTCCATCTTATAGCGGCTGAAAAAATACATTTGAATATGCTTAAGTCATTAATAAGATGGAATAAAAAAAGTAAGTTTTCCCGATAAAAAATAACGACGACCTTGAAAAAACTATGAAAAAATGACCGGACAAAAGAAACTGTTCTTCTATGATATTCCTCCTTCGATACCGTTTAAATTATGGCATTAAAAATAAAGGAGATATTTAGGTTGCCTCCTTCAGCTGAGACACCCTGAATACTAGAGCTAGAGATGGAGATAATGTTTCTATGCGATAAAAATGCGCAGGGTTTATTCGGGATATAATCGAACAAGGGTGGTTCTACAGGGAAAAATGTGAAGTAGCATTTTTTTGCAGCGGGTGCCGTTTTGCGGAAAAACGAGTTCGAAAAAACACGGAAGGTACCTACGCGAACGCTGTCGAGTGGGTAGTGGCTAGCGCGTCTGCTTATGGCGTACATTTTCTACTTATTGTGTGTACTAATGCAGGCGTGCTTTGCGAATCTTCAAACTCGATTTTCTCGACAGCAGTGTCTCGTATGAGAACATTTTATACTATGTTTTTATGCTCTCGTCTTACCATGGTTTTCCATTTTCGAGAATAAAAAGTTGCAAATCTAATTACGCCTCTTTTTATGATGTTAACTTTTTCAACGTTACGACGGAACGAGTGTTAAATAACAAACGATACATTAGAGACACTCGAGTCAATTAAAAGCAGATTCGAGTCTCGCAGGATCTATTTTATTCGCGATAATTAAACCGAGCCGATTCAACCAGAAAAAAATCAGCGAAAAAATTTTTCGTGGTACGGTCTATTTTTGGAAACGAAAATGCTGAAAATGCGAAAGGCAAGCTTTCTACTTTTTGTATGCGTAGACTAATGCATGCGTGCTTTGCGATTTTCAAACGCGATTTTGTTGAAAGCTTCAAAAAATTGTGTAACTATACTTTCGGCTCACTTTTTCGTGGAGGACCAACCCCTATTAATTAACGAATTTTCACAAGTTTATAAAACGTTCGTATCATAATCTCCCTATTTTTCCCATATTCTGCCAAGTTTCAGTTATAATTTTTAAAAAATTTCATCGCTCTACCTCATTTCTATCGAAAGTTCTTTGATTTTGTCTCCGATTTGGACGAAAAGTTCCACTGTGCGCCGCACAGTGGTCCGGATCGAGAAATTCAGTGACATTTTGTTATTACTTTTGAAGAATTAGAGATATTGCAATGAAATTTTCACTAAAAATATTTAAAAAATAGTCATTTTTAATTATAGATAATTAAATATTTTTGCATTTGTTAAACAATATTTATTAATTAATTTTCATTCATACTTTGTTATTGATAATAAATTTGTTTACATATAAGTTCACAAACTATATTTGTAATAATTTATAATTAAAATTTTTTCGTCCATACCGAAAAGTTCTGTGACACTGCCACAGCTTTTGAATCGTAAAAGTTATTCTGATGAAACTTTCACTGAAAAATATGAAAAAATAATCACTTTTTAATGATAAATAATTTAATATGTTTAGTATTTGTATAATTATTTTTAATAACATTTTACTTACTTTACTGACTGATTTACTTAAATCTATGCAAGTATCAATTCTGCAGCTTCTTGATCTAGCGGCCTTTTCTTTTTATTTTGTGATTTTACTCTTATAGCAGCATATAATAAACAATTGACTGTAGCTACAATCAAAACAGTCCGCTCGCACGCGCGCGAGGTTCTTCGCGTCTCGCACAATCCTGGCGCTCGACGCAGCGATGGATACACTTGAATCACTAATAACTTGCGTCGATGGACGATGTTGGTAGTAAATCGTGCATAACTATATAGGGAAAAGTGTACTGAACATTGTACAATTTGTAAACATGCGGTGCTAATTGGAACTCAAAAGATATTCCGTATCAAAGATGAAGAATTTTGACAATTTCCGAGCCTTCACTGTACTTTATTTTTTTAATACATTATTTAAATTAATTTTTAATTGTCAGTGTAAATTTTTATCGTAATGGAATTCTCTTCATTTTTAAAAAAGAACAGAGGAAAAATATTAAACAGGTGTGTCATGGCATCCAGATAAAGATAAGTATCTTTTTTCTGCGAAACAGGCTATTTTCAAAATGTCCAACTTTAAGTGTTCGTCGCGATTACAATTTTAATTATATTTTATTAATTTCTTTATTTTCGAGGTAGATGGATATTTATGAAGCAATACAAACTTTGTACATATAAATATGAGAAAGTTCATTTTTCGACAAAATGTCACTGAATTTCTCGATCCGGACCACTGTGCGCCGTGATAAAATGTCAAAGATAAAGGTTCGACGGATAATCTCGGTGTAACGGTTCTTTCGCTTGGTAAACAAACATTATTATAGTATAAATAATACGTAGTAACTTTGTAAACACCGCACGGAGCTGAAACGCACACTGACGCACACTGAGCTCCTTCGGTGCGAAGCGGGTCAGTGGAGTGGGAACACGTAGTAGAGTGGGGACGCTGAACGCGAGGACGTACTACGTCTCGCACGGGAGGGGAGGTGTAACGGTTAAATTTTTTAATAATTTATATCTCCTAAACGCATAGGCTTTTTTAAAAATTTTTTTTTAATATTGCATTGTCATCCAGTTCTGAGCTATGTTTAAAATTTCAAGTCTCTAGCTCAGGCCTGGCCAACCCAAATGGTTTCAGGGTCCACTTTGATGACGCGTAACGTTACAACGGGCCGCACTTTAGGGAAACATGCTTTTAAAAAATATAATACAAATACAAAATGAATAAAACTTTATTGCTATTCGTCGCATTATAACAATGACACATGCAAATTTTCATTAACTTAATATTTTTGTATACATGAAACGAGAAACAAAAGTTTCAATAGAAATATAAAATCGCCCGGCGGACCGCACAATTTAACGTTGCGGGCCGCGTGTTGGCCAGGCCTGCTCTAGCTCATCGGGAAGTTAGTTTAAAATCAATTACAAAATTTGTACCGAACAAACAGACAGACAAACGGACAGACAGACAAGAAAGCGAGCTAATAAAAACGTGGTAATAATGGAATAATCTGTATTTTAGATAAACTGCAATTTTTATGCCACATCAGTTATTTAACTAGCACGTAATTAAGAGTAACCAGAAACCCAGCGAAACTTTCCTAAAACAGCATTCAATTTCTCATCGTGGTCGCAACAAAACGCAACAGAAGAAGTCCATTTTTATTATCCTGGAGTTTTCAAACCGGTGTACAGAAAATTTCCATGTTCTTCCGGCATAAACGGCGCGAAGCGATCAAATAGTTTTATGCATTTAGCGTTACACAACTGTTCCGGTTTTTATCAGGGCAGCGTTTCGTTCGCAGCAGGACGAGACGGAAAGGGGGGAGAATATTCTGTCGCAATGGATAACGCAGATGGGAGCGTAAGTAAGCTCGCGATTATGGAAGTAGTAACAGATTACACATGCCAGACTACTCGTGCTGGTCGGACGACGGGGAACGATAAGATCGCCGCGATTCTCGGCGAACTCGGCGACTTGTAGCAAAAACACTTTCGCGGGGATCTCTGTGCTCGGTGCCGGGCCACCTGAAGTTTAAATCTTCTCGAGATGAAATTCAACGAATCCGCCGATATAAGTAGAATTTATGTTCGCCGGTGTCTGACACGGCAAACGAGACCGGAGAATGAGCGTTCCGCATAACTTGGAACTTGTATAAGACATGCAATGTGCATACATTACCAATGAAAACGGGATAAACTTTGAATGTTCCATGAATAACGAGAGAGGGCCACTTTCCACTTTTTGCGAATAAATTATATCATTTCACTGACCAGACAACTACGATAGACTCGAACATGTTTTATTTTGCATAAGGTGAAGTGGGGCAAGTACGCAATAGTTTTTGTAAAGTTGGACTTTAAACTGATGTATTTTCAGTCTGGTATGTAAAAAGTTAACGCTCTTGGTATCAACCTATTGCCACAGTTATTACTGATGAATTAGTATTATGTAGGATTCTAATTTTCCTTGAAAATTATCATTTTGATAGGATATTGTACAAAATGTCAACTACTATGCACTTGCCCCGAAAATGGGGCAAGAGCGTCTCTGAGAGTCAAAAATGCTTTCAAACCTTGTTTCAAGTATTACGGGGCAAAAAAAGAATGATTATCAAGCCTGCTATAAAATGCTTCTTATCGCATTAAATATACTGTTTAGTTTCATAGTTACCCATACAGTACGCACTTACCCCACCGTGATAGTATGCACTTGCCCCGTGTAGTAATATTTACGGGGCAAGTGCATCTTAGTGTTTTCTCAATAAATTTTAAAAAATACAATAAGAACGGTTTATTTAATGTAAACCTACATCAATATCTGTTGTACTTACCTAAAATAACAACACAGAATATATTAATAACTTGTAAACTATTGCACGTTGTGGGTAATCTCAAAGCTGTACGTGTACCTCGCATGCGACTGTTTGGCATTGGTTGATTTAAGCGAGGAAAATACCTTTAATCTTGGACGACATCTATGTCGAATAGCTCATACTAACTTATACTCCATTAATAAATACAAGCTAGAGAAATTTCGTTCATATTATAATAACAAAAAACCAATTAACGCACTTCCCCCGTTAACGCACTTACCCCACTCCACCTTATCAATATATTCAATATATCATTTCAAAATTGTATTATCTAAGATTTCAGCATTTTCTTATGTCCATAAAATTCTTGTATACTTTCTACACGTATCTTACACGTAGTTGTAGTGTGAAATTAAATTACTGTTTACTGAAATTCGGTGAAGATCGCTGATATCATGATCGTTTATTAATTATCTACAACGGGCCGAGAATAAGGACAGGGGCGGCCCACGTCTACGCGCCCCGCCATCGCCGTAGTGACTTTTGCGTCGCGCGTCCTTCTCTCGTTCAATTGTATGTATACGCTCGTATTTTGGATACTTATCTATACTACTTAGTAACCCAACCATCGTCTACTTAGCCACATGTATCGTTTCATATATCCATCATGCTGTTAATCCGCATCATTAGTTTTAGATATATTGCAAATAGAGGGTGTCCTAAAATTCGTGAACTTCCCGAAAGGGGGTGGTTCCTGAGACCATTTCAAGCGACATTTTCCTTTGCACCACTGAATTGATACTGAATTGTTTCTGAATTTCTCGACAGTTTGTTTAATGTTCTCGACATTGATTCTTACATTACTACATTAATAAATACAAGCTAGAGAAATTTCGTTCATATTATAATAAAAATAACCAATTAACGGAGTAATTGTTATGCGAATCGATTAAAGTATATCCCACGAGAGAATAACCCTGTTTCGCGCAGCTTAGAAGATGGTGGGGGCGCGGCGAACCTATCATCTCTCACTCCACTACCCACTCCCCACTTTGTTGAACCAATTACGACGAAGATGCGCAAAGACGAACGAAAACTGGTCTGTCCGCGGGGTTACTCTCTTGTGGGATATACTTGAGCAGCGTATTCAAGGTTTTCTTTATCGTCAGGAAAAAATTGAAAACGTCTAGTTCTCTCTTACCCGTTCCGGAATGGTTTCGCTTCGCCAAAAATCTCGCGGAAAAGTGAAAGAGTCTCGCAGAGCGTGTTGTCAGACGATCCACGAGATGAGACGAGAAATCCGGAGCAGATTGCAATAAATTTGGCCGCATCATCGAGGAAGTTGCGAGAGGAGAAGGGTCGAGGGTGTCAGGCGGATCCGAGTTTACGAACAACCCTCGAGCAATCCCGGGCGTATACTGCTCGCGCGGACATGGTATAGTGAACTCGTAAAATTTTTTTTGCGACCGCGGAGACCTCTTTCACACCTGGGTACGACCTTCTTCACAAATATTTGATTCGAGAAGGTCCCGGTACCTCGGAAGAGAGAGAGAGAGAGAGAGAGAGAGAGAGAGAGAGAGAGCCTCGGCTGAAATTTCGGTTTTATTAGTTTCACTATGAAAACCAGTGTCCCTAGAACGGGATGTCGTGTACGGAACGGGACCGTGAGTCTTTTGCGGACGTAGTGCGAGTCCCTGTTCCATTTCACCCCTCTCGTGCTTTTCAGCATAAATAACCACAAGGTTTCCCCCAGGAGAAGCCATGATCCTCGAAAACCTTTATCCCTTTTATTTCCGTTCCGGTATTCGTCAACATTTCGGGAGAAAAAGTCCCGCGCGTGACATAAAAGATTTTTATAGCGTTTTGTGCTCGCCGGCCGGTGTCAGTTCCAGCTTCGAAATTTCAAAACGATTTTTCCCATTGACCGGGGAAACAATCGCTCGCGCCAGTCACCGGTTTTTCGGAAAAGCTAGAACGTATGTGTCCCAGCGGTGCGATTTGCGCGGTCAATCTTTCTTTCCCGGACGCATCGATTAATTTGACAGGTAAACCTCGCGGCGCCGCGCTGGCTTAGCGAACCACCTGTAATTATGCAAGGTGACGCGCGATGGAGCCAGGTAAATAAGACGCGGTGAAACTTTTATTTTTATTCTTTTCCCGGCGAACGACTGCGAGAGCCGCACTCTCGAGACACCGAGGATAAAATTGATTGCTTCTCGACGCGATTCCATGTATTTACGAGATGAGATACCTCCCAGAGACGATTGCACAGGTGGCGTAACGTGATTCGCGACAGTTTCGCCAGCCGCCCCACGTGCTCCGGAAATCTTTGTCATCCTGATGCGCAGGTGAATCGCAAAATTAATCTCTCTCCTCCGTCTTGCTCCCGGTTGTGCTCACCTGACAAATCGCTTTTTCATTGCCGGATTATTATCTAATTTTTAACCCTTTGCAGTCGGAGCTATTTTCAGTCGAAAATTAAGCATTTCTTTCGACCTAGGATAATTGCATTACAGTGATTAATAGAC
Source organism: Lasioglossum pauxillum (assembly GCA_933228785.1). Lineage (NCBI taxonomy): Eukaryota > Metazoa > Arthropoda > Insecta > Hymenoptera > Halictidae > Lasioglossum > Lasioglossum pauxillum. Next base: position 23,279,639 of record OW121701.1, on the reverse strand, counting down.
TATTAATAGAATTTTCAATGATTGTGCTGTACCAAAAGAAAGCATAGAAATTGTCTTTTACATTGCAATCTTAAATGAAACTATTAGATGACGTTATTGAGGGTGACCTGTTAGTTCACAATAAAAATTGCTGTTGCTATTGAAGGTTCGATTAAAAAGTGTTCAGCCATGTACCATAGATTTTTCAAAATTATAACAATAATCACCGGTCGGTGATGTGTTAAGAAAGTGGAATCATATAAAATATTGTTTTCAGTAGTAGTAGCCTTTGTAGATCTGAAACAAATAAAAATCGTACTGAACTCTGTCGAATCTTACATTCTAGCATTTTTTGAAAATTTTCAGGAGCCATAAATGCATAAAGATCCGCAGTCCAGTGATAAAAATTTCTTAATCCCGAAAAATGTCGTAGAAGAAAAAAGAAAATTGATATGTTTTGTATGGTTATCCCGGAAATGGTTGAGGTATTTATTATAACGCCATTCAGCAAAGTCAAGCAATTTTTTCAAGATTAAACGCAAAAGACGTGTCCGCGAAAGTATGTTTTTTCCGTGACAAAGCGGAACAAAAGAAAGTCATTAAAGTTAAAGGGAACAATCGTAGAGGAATGGGAAAGGAAACATTAAGTTCAGGTTTCCGTCGTTTTCTCATTAAAAGCGCGCGGGAACACATTAACGTCGTTCAAGGAGCTAAAGTTCGCGACAACAGAACGACCATTCGTGGGACCGCGGGCTGTCGTGGACACGTTGCGTCGACTGTCAGAAGTATTCGCCAACCATAACTTTCCGCATAGCGTGACGTCCGGCAGCCGACGGTGTCGCCTGTCCGACTTTCGTTCGTTTTCGATTATTAACGGGGCCGCTAATGATAATTGATTAGCGAGCTCAAAAAATGCTGTTGCGAAGCACACTCCGGGACAAAAAGATAGCACATCATCTATTCTTCCTCATTTGATATATTAAACTGAAGAAAATGAATATTTTTAAGCCGTCGCCAAATGGGAGGCGGCTTTGTGATAATTTGGGCCGATATTGGATATTGGGGTAAAACAGAAATCAATTTTTTAAACGAATGCATAGTAAACGGTATATTGAAATGATAAATGAACAACTAAACACTTATGCTGTAAGAATTGCTGCAAATAAACACATTTTACCACAAGATAATGTCGCAGTCCACGCGGCGAGTTTTGGAGTGGCCAGCAAGATCTCCAACCTCAACATTATTGAAAATTCTTGTGGACATCTTGCCAGAGCTGTGTACCAAAATGACAGACTATTCCAAAATATTAACGATTTAAAGCATTTGGGAGAATATTAGCCAAACCAGTATTAAAAAGTTGTATAAATATTTTCCAAACTGAATGATTAAAGTCGTTAGCTGTAAAGGAGGCCCTACAAAATATTGAGCATTGATTTTTATCGATTAATTATGTTATATTTCAAGTTTTTCGTTCAGTGTGCTATCATTATGTACGTCTATATTTCGTTAATAATTCTACTTCAATCAATAAAAATAGATAAGCTAATCAATCTTCGTTTCATTTCATTCATATATGTTAAGAAAGACACGCTAAAAATAAGTGTATAAAAAAACTTGAATTTCTAGTGTTTAATAAACAGAAATTACATTAATTTCAAAGTGTGTATCTCGCAATTCAGAGTACGGCCGAAAAAACCAGCGAAAATTAGTTGAGAATGGATGACGAATTTTTGAAAGACTTTTTAACCATCGATTAGACACGGACACTTTTATCTTTGAAATGAGACGATGAAATGGTGGTGAACAGCAGGAGAACTGAAAAAGTAACATTGTCAGGTGATTTGCGAAAGTCAGGGGTGTAGTTTAGAGAATATCGAATCGCACAATACGATTTCCCGTCCGCGTTTTTCCATTTATTTTACATTCTACATTCTCCTCCACTCGCGGGACTGTCATCCCTTTCTTCAACGATGGTAGAACGCCGCCGGCTGAAATCGCGGCAAAATTTATATCCGTTATAAATATCGATGATTAATCGTGACCACGAATGCACCCTGCGGATTCGAGTGGCGTGGCCGTCTGACCTATCTCGCTGCAACCGAAAGAACAGAGAAAGGGATTACGAACGTGCAATCGGTGCGGCGAATCCGTGCGACGAATTTTATTATTTTTTCCTAGAGAATAAACACGTTGTTTTCAAACCCATTCATTAAAAATAATCGAAATCCACTCGATACTTAGTTGGACGTGAATTTAACGCGATAATGTCGGTACGATGCCTGATGAATTTATAAACGAATCTTTTCTATTGTCTAAAAAAATTGAGGCGACGAAATCTCCATTTATTTTAAGAATCGATACAGATTTATTCCTTCTTTGAATCGCGTTAATAAGTCAACAGAAATCTGACAGTCTTCGCCAGTGGTTCTCGTGCTCTGTGTGTTATAAATACATTAAATCCACAGTTTATGAACGACATCCATATTCAGCAGACTGTGATTAAAATCTCAATCGCGAGGTCACAGGTTTTAAAGTCACAGGTTTTCTCACGCGTTAAGCAAACTTCGCGAGATAGAATCGACGGTAAACGAAATAAATCCTTAAATCTCGAGCTTATCCATTTTAAAATCAGATTAAAAATACCAGAGCTCATTCTGCCACGCCATTGAACTTTCCACTGCATAATTAGCTCAACGTGAAAATAGAATTCTTCGAGAGCAACTAGTTAAATTCAGAGAGAGATAAATTTCAAGAACCGAGCAATTTTTGGCCAAGACATTTACGCGGATAACGAGCATCGTTATTAATCCTTGTGCATAAAGAATCGGCCGTAAATTCGCGGCGGCGGCGCGGCGCTCACGCAACGATCTAATGCATAAATAATTGAATATTCAAAAATCGCGTCGCGTTATAAAACTGACGCGTTGTTTTCGCCCGGAGAGCACGACGTACGAAGGGATTAGCCGTTGCAAGATTTATATCGAGGCATTAACAATTTAATATGTAGGAATTTCGGGGAAAAAATCTAGCCGTAGCAATCGATACATTCTCCCGTCGCTAATTTATTCCCCGGGCGAATATAAAACTCGACGCGCGTTTTATAACGTGTAAATTGTTTTACGATCGGCACGGCTGTATTTCAACCCGGAGGCGGGGCGGGGCGGGCCGGTGAAGGGAGGGGGTAATTCGGCCCCGATACGGCGATGAAGGCCTTTGTTAATGAAACCGACATCTTGATTAGTTATTTCGGCCTATCCGCTGATCGGACGCGTTCGCCCCGCGGAATTTATTGGCCCCCGGCCGGCAGATAAATCACGTTCAGACGTTCTCTGAAAATCGTGGCGCCCCATTACGTTACAGAATTTATCTTGCATCGGTATTTACATTTAATAAGGAAATTTAGTGCCGCCTCCTACGCCCGACACGGGATTTAATGAAATATCGCGACCTATCGAGCGCTACTGCGTCTCGCCGAATTAATGCCACCCGTTTCTCAACCCCGCGTCCCGTTCTTTTTTCTCCCGATACTCTCCATCTTCCGTCGATCACCCCAATTACAACTTTTCAACTGAACTTTGAATTTTTCGGTCCGATTCGCGGCGTTAATCTAGTATTCATGGATTCGTTATTTTTATGCGACAGCTATTAAGAAAGTGTTCGCATACTTTCGAGCGACAGTGTACGTACCAGCTGTATATAGTTTCTGTTTTTCACCTACACACCTTTTTCCCTCTTCCAACCCCTGTCTCTCAATCTCTCTCTCTCTCTCTATCTCTCCCTCTCTTTCATATACATCGCCGTGTCTCTCTACAGGTTTTCCTCCCTCGGTTCTTTTCTCTCCTTCTCGCGCGTTGGATCTCTCGTTTTTCCACGTTTTGTTCCCACCGACTCTCTTTTTACTTGTTTCCTTCTCTCCTCTCTATTCGTTTCTCTCCGTCCCTTTCTCTCCCACTCTTTACACCAGCGATCTGGCCACTTTCTGAAATACGATCCTCTACGGCTGTATTATACTTGTACTTATTGCGAACGTGGAAACGTTACTTGTTTCAGATTGCTTCACTTGAACTTTTAGTGGCCGCCGCGTCGATTTATAATCGCGCACGTGATATAGCGACCGAGCTATAGAACCCATCCGGGGGTGTAATGTAACGGGTGAGTTGGAATCGAGGACCTAGAATTTGTTGGGGTAGCGGTCCAAGGCTAATTTATGGCGATGCTTCGGTGAATCTGAATCGCGGAACGATCTTCTCGAGGCGCAGTAGTTTTTCGGTGAACTATCGTGTGCCTCTCTGTATCTACATCAAGTGGAGATCGTAGACATTCTTTATTTGCGACGAAACTGCAGATATACATATTTATATTTGCGTTTCTTGATTGTTTTTTGATTACTAATAATTAAACTGCGGGTCTTTACGCGTTTATAGGAAAATTGAGTAGATGAAATTGAAAATTGTTGGAAAATTTTTAACATTGGAGATGTCTATGTATGATTTCTCCTATATTAAAATCATTATGGGAAGAAATAACATTCAGGTTGGTTTCGATTCCTTGCGATTAATGTAGACAATTTTTATTTTACATAAAGATCCTCAGTCTACTAATAATATACAAGGTGTATAAAATATACAGGAGCAATTCAGTTACAAAATTTGTAGGGGTGTGCGAATACCCGAAATTTCGGGTTCGGGTCGGGTGGGGAAATTTGTTCGGGTTCGGGTCGGGATCCCGAAAGTTTGTAAAGTTCGGGTACTAGCGATTTTGGGTACCCGAAATGATTGCAATCCCGCGGGATTGATGTGGGATTTATATCAATCCCGCGAGGTTCCGCGGGACTAAGGATTTTAGGTCTTCAATAGATTCCCGAAAATATCCGGGAATCCCAAAAATGTTCGGATATTCCCGAATATTTCCGGGAATCCCGTGAATGCGTTCGGGATCTCTGAGACGAAAGTGTCCATTTCCTACCCATTCCACTGCCGGGCCAATGAAGGACAGCGTATGGGAAAGAGTCACGGGCAATCGCCGTCGCCGGCACAGTTCAAAAACGCGCGTGTTTTTTGCGATCCGTATTTACATGCTGTCCTCTACGTTTGGCTTTCGTCTCAGAGATCCCGAACACATTCACGGGATTCTCGAAAATGCGAATATATTTGGGATTCCCGAATATTTTCGGGAATATCCGAATATTTTCGGGATTCCCGTCCCGTCCCGCACACCTCTAGTCTTCAATCTAATATATATTTAATAAAGAAACAAATTTTACTTAATGAGATAATCGTCTTTAATCGTATTAGTCAAAATTTATTAACAGAGTACATATAAAACCTAAATCTACATAAAATTAAAATAAATCTCTTTTTGGAAAACAAACTATAATTGAAATGTATATATACAGGGTGGCCCACATAACTCTGAACAGCTCAATATCTCGGAAACTATGCGATCGATTTTAAAGTTCTTAGTCTTAAATTGCATGGAACTGAAGGGCCTTTCTGACTACATAAACGTGAAGTGGCCTCCCTTCCCCTTTAACGGGGGAGGGGAGGTACCTTTGTAATTTTAAATGGAACCCCCTATAAAATGTTACATATTTAGATTCTACCGGAAAAAACAAGTCAATTTTGTCGGAAACATTTTTTTGTCAGATACTTCCATGATGAGATATAACAGTTTGAAGTTTCGAGTTGTAGGTACTTGAAGCTCTCGGAAATAGCGTTATGGAATTATACGCGCTTGAGTCCTTTGCTTATTCATGAAGAAACACAAACAATAATATTTACAATTCTTGAGTTTGACTCACTTATCTATGAAAACGTTTTCTACGTTTACGAATATGTTATTAACGTTAGGTGAATGCCAAAAAAATTATCGGCGTGCAGCAGTGATGTTTTTTGAACGTTATGGTATCAAAAAATGTCATGCAACATTTCATAATTTAGAAAAGCGGCTTCGCGAGCACGGTGAATTGTGTAAAAAAACTCGCAATAAACCTGAAGCTGTCACTAATGAAAATAATAGTATTCTTGCTGCAATTACATTAAATCCTCATATTAGTCAACGTACACTTGCACAAACATCACATATTAGTCGTTCATCAATTCAACGAATTTTGAAACGGCAAAAGTATCATCCATATCACATGGTTTTATCACAAGAGCTTTCGATAGCAGATTACGATCACCGCGTAAGATTTTGTGAGTGGCTGCAGGGTGTTGTGGAAAATGACTTTTTGTGCAAAATACTTTCTTCCGATGAGGCCACTTTTATGAATTCAGGGCATGTAAATAGACATAATCTGCATTATTGGCCCGTGGAAAACCCAAATTGGATGCGATGTGTTCCCTTTCAACATCGATGGTCTTTAAATGTTTGGTGTGGCCTAATAGAAGATTTTGTGATTGGACCTTATTTTTTTCAAGAAACTGTAACATCTGCAAGTTATTGTGATTTCTTAAAAAATCATTTGCCTGCGCTTTTGGAAGATGTGCCACTGCACGTTAGAAGAGAAATGTGGTTCCAACAAGACGGCGCTCCTCCACATTTTGCAATCATCACCAGGCAATTTTTGAACGAAAAATTTGGGAACAAATGGATAGGTCGTGGGGGACCTCGTCAATGGCCTCCTCGATCCCCCGATCTAACACCATTAGATTTTTTCTTATGGGGATATGTAAAGGACAAAATTATGTTTGAACCACCGACGACAAAAGAGGATATGAAACAAAGAATACGTGACGCTTGCGCTTCAGTGACTCCCGAAATGTTAAAAAATGTTAGAACAACTTTGATGTTTCGAGTAAATAAATGTTTACAAGCCCGTGGTGGACATTTTGAACATTTAATTTAAAGTACATTTTATTTTTTCACGAATAAGCAAAGGACTCAAGCGCGTATGTACAATTCCATAACGCTATTTCCGAGAGCTTCAAGTACCTACAACTCGAAACTTCAAACTGTTATATCTCATCATGGAAGTATCTGACAAAAAAATGTTTCAGACAAAATTGACTTGTTTTTTCCGGTAGAATCTAAATATGTAACATTTTATAGGGGGTTCCATTTAAAATTACAAAGGTACCTCCCCTCCCCCGTTAAAGGGGAAGGGAGGCCAATTCACGTTTTTGTAGTCAGAAAGGCCCTTCAGTTCCATGCAATTTAAGACTAAGAACTTTAAAATCGATGGCATAGTTTTCGAGATATTGAACTGTTCAGAGTTATGTGGGCCACCCTGTATACAGGGTGAGTCACCAACCGTTAGCACCTCAAATATCTTTGTTGTTTCTAAAGATACGTAAAATATGGTAAGAACAAAGTTAAATGGTACAATGGGGCTGACACGATGCCAAAACATAATTTTGTTTTTACGTCATTTTTTTATAGATATGAAGGTGACCTTCATTTTTTTAAATGGAATGAGGTATTTTTTAATAGATCAACCGATGCAGCTGGATATTCGTTATAAAAAAGTACTAACCTATGTATGTCGAAAAGTTAGTAGTTCACGAGATATTTCGATTTAAATAACTCTAAAACACCATTATTGTCGTACTAAAACGTTACACAAGTAAATAAACGCTAACGTCTTAGTACGACAGTAATGGTATTTTAGAGTTATTTAAATCGAAATATCTCGTGAACTACTAACTTTTCGACATACATAGGTTAGTACTTTTTTATAACGAATATCCAGCTGCATCGGCTGATCTATTAAAAAATACCTCATTCCATTTAAAAAAATGAAGGTCACCTTCATATCTATAAAAAAATGACATAAAAACAAAATTTTGTTTTGGCATCGTGTCAGCCCCATTGTACCATTCAACTTTGTCCTTACCATATTTACGTATCTTTACAAACAACAAAGATATTTGAGGTGCTAACGTTTGGTGACTCACCCTGTATATACATATACGTGTCTAATTGTATAAAATATATAATATAATAATTCGTTATATCTAATAATTATTAGAAGAAGGTATTTAAATAAAAAATTATTATATCAATAACGAAGCTACGATATTATATATTAATTGCTGAGGTGAATCGGAAGAATTTTGTCCTTTACCAAAATGTTGGTTAAAACTTAAAAATAACTATAAAAATTGTTTAGAACGAAAAATAAAATCTGAAAAATGTTAAAATTATAAAAACAAATTTTAATTTGTAGAACTTTGAAAATATGATCGTGAAAAGCAAAGTCTATTAATTGTTGTATCTTCTAGTTAGGTCCTCAAGTCATTACAAAAAGATATCCTGCAGCGGAAAAAGCTCGTTAAGCCTCCACACTTGGAGGTTGAATAATTAAAAAATATTCGTAAGCCATACGTAAATATTCCCCTTTTTGCCATCGCTCTCAAAGGAAATCATCTCTTTTTATTCATTTTTGTCGATATCTTCATGACAGACCATCGATATAGTTCTTCGTGCGCGTCGTCATTCGCGAAATTTTGGGACGTATAGTCCCGCAAAATTTGCGGTGTTCCGCATCACCTATTTAAGAAATGCGGGACCAAAAAATGACGCGGATCCTGTGGGATTGCGGGATCCCTCTTTGCGGGATTGCAATCCCTAGTCGAGGTTCCGAAAGTTTGCAATATTCGGATACTCGAAGTTAAAATTGGGGCAAGTCTGTGATTAAAGCAGCGATAAATAACTCTGTGCACATTAACCCTTTTCGCCGATAATGCGACATTGGAAATATGAACTTTAAATCCAGTGTCGCTGCTACGGCGATACGACTGGTTTGCTTACTAATATAAATATAGTGCTGGAGTTGTCGGTGTACTATATGAATCACTAGGCTGGAGTGCTAAGGTTTAAGATGTCCAATCATCGGTTGTAATAATATTTCGATTTGTAGTAAATACCGTTTACTAAACGCTGATTTGATCGCAGACTTGCCCCAACTTTAACTTCGGGTACCCGAATATTGCAAACTTTCGGGACCCCGACTGGACCAGACCCGAAATCGCGGGTACCCGAACTTTGTAAACTTTCGGGATCCCGACCCGACACGATCCGACACACGACCCGGCCCACTCCTAAAAATTTGTATTCTGCATTAAGATACGCAGTCCACTAATGATAGAAAAATAACAACAATCCGCGTACTTTTGGGCGGGTGTGTATAACCAAGGACTCGGCTCGATGCCGATAAGCGCGCGCGCGGCGCGGCGGTACTCGGCCGTGTTCCGCTCGGCACGAGAGAGCATTAATTTCGTTTCAACTCGTTGAACGCTCAGAATCCCTAACGAACGACGCGCTTTTTTCGAGGACCGCGGACGCGTGGTCTTTCACATACCACTTGCCGCGAAAAGCTTCATCGTCGTCGTCGCCGTCGTGCTCGCTCTTAATGCTGTGTGTCCGTGTCTTCGCCGCGACGCGGAACAAAAAGCCGCAGGAGAGCTTCTCCCTCTCTCTCTCTCTCTCCCTATATCTCTGCTTCTACCAGGTTCTGACACAATTGCACACGCACCTGTACATATACAGCGGACGAAGACGCGTCCCGGGACAAGTGGGAATAAAAAGATCGCAATTAACGAGCACGAGTCTGCGGCTTCGAAGCCGACATTCGTGAGCCAGCCTGAAATCTATAGCGCGTACGGGTTCCATTGAATGCCAGACACGGATAAAACGGTTCGCGAGGCTCGTTCGCGCGACACCGAGGAACAACCTCGAACATGGGGGACACACCCGGAAAGCAGCTATACCTGTTATAACGCCGTTACTACGCCCACGCTAATGCGCCAGTCGAGGGCCCGACGCGTTTCAAACTCTCGCGACGCGGTTTTCATCCCCTAAGAGTGAACGCGTACTCGCGATCGGAGGATAGTCTGCGTAACGCGCAGGATAGTCTACTCGGCGTCACCCTTAGGGCGCAATTTATTATACCAGAGATGAAGCTGGTGCCTTTAACCCCTGCGAGTCGATCCCCTGCGATTTTCGGGGTGGTTTCTGGAGTTGCGTCGAGGTGCTTGCTTTATGGTTTGTTTATGGAGGAGTGCTAATACTCGAGAGACCGAGGGATGGATCGAGGGTGGTTTCGTCGGTCTGAGTATGTATTTTTATTTAGACGTGATTGGACTTGAAGTCAGCTCCTTTCATCTGCCTCTGAATAATTTTTCCAAAATGTAACGCGAGCAAACATATTCATGAATTTGGTTGATTCGTAGTGACGGCACTGTTCGGAAACTGAACAGACCAGGAAATACCGGATCGCCAGCCGGATGCAAATCTGATCGGCAATCGTTGGTGACAAGACAAACGAGCTCCCGCCGAAATCGGTCGGAGTCCTCTCATCGCGGTAAAAGAATTTTCTTGTCGTCGCGGCCAGCCCTGTGTTTTAGGATCGCTCTGAAAAAGTTTTATCGGTCGGGACGGCACCGTTGGGGCCCGGTGTGCGCAGCCGAATGGCAACAGTGTTCATACCGGCGGATACTAAATTACAGTGTACACGGGACGCGTGTACAGAGCGTGCGCGCGAGTGCTCATCGAGTAACATTTTCCCGGGAGTGCATTTACAACGGATATTACATCGAACCGGCAGAAAAACGGCCGCGGCTACAACGCGAGATTAAAAGCTATCGCTCGTCAGTGTCGATGAACTCATTTTTCCAGACGTGCTCCGCAACGCCTCCACCCCCCGAATAAATATTTGAATCGCGTGGCTCGTGCATCCACCGCGCTCCAACTGCGACCACACGCAAATGCAACGCAACTGCAACGCAACACGTTCCAACTATTCCATTTGTCCGACCGATGGTCGATCCCTTCGACCGGAATCGGACTTTTCGTAGATCGCGGTGCGTGCACTTCTTTTCTTTTAATTACTTATTTATACAGTTATTCATTGTACAGCAGAGAAATATAATATTTCCGTTTTTGTCAGCCTGGGCTGCATTTTCACCACATACACGGAGAGAAGGAACGAAAGAGAAGCAAAGTTCGATCTATTCGAGCGGAACCAGCACGATTATTCGTCTCTGTAGATCACGGTGCACGTTGTTCTTCGTTTTGTTTATTGTTACGTCCCCGAGCTCCGATAATTCATACCACGTTGCGTCGAATCTTTTTTCGTTTATCCGCGTTCGCTCTCGGCCGGTGCGCCAAGCAATACCGCGAGGCTCGATCGATTTCGTTACGTGTTCCCGATTGCGCCCCCTTTGTAAAACATGTTTTTAATTTCGACTCGGTCCGGCTACTTTTTGAATGGGCTCAGTACTTCCAGGACCCCCGGATTCCTATTACACAACGCGTTTCGGGGAAATACCGACGCCGCTGCACACCACGGTCTAATGAAACACAGCGTGCAACGAAGCCGTGTTGCGCGAGATTGACATTAAAAATCAAATAGTTGGCAGCCGAATAAATAAAACCGCTAGCCGTATAATTTTACCGACGCCGGTTTTTCCGTGAGAAATCGAACGCTAGCCCTGTGTGTGCTGTTTCGATTTTTACCGACCTCCCGGTGCTGGGGATTTTGTAGTTTATATTTATTGTATATTATTTGTACTATTATACAGGGAGGTCCGTTTAAATAAGAACACCTAAATATTTCTTCAGGTTATTGTGATGCAAAAAATATTTGTTACGTAATGTGTATGGTGTCGATGGACTAAATATCTGGCACGAATATTTTTTTCGGAGTTGTCAAGGTCATCGATGTTTTTTGGTACATAACTACATTTTTTTTATTGCATCGTGTAACTGATAGAAAAATACATTCAGATATGTATAATAACATGACCTTGAAATTACCTTGATCCTCGAAAATTAAAGTTTTACCTAGAACTGATGTCGAATATCTTCGGCCACGACTCCTGAACCTATGAATGCGAAGAAAATATTTTTTATCACACTAAGAATATCGATCAACAGATGTGTGTATGTGTTAACTGTTGAAACAACACTCACTTCAAAATGGCGTCCTTCTACGTTGATACATTTGCTGAAACGTGCAATGACCGACTGTACAGGTCTTTGAATTGTTTCGACATTAATATCGGCACAAGCTCTAACTATTCGGTTCTTCATGTCCTCTGGTGTAGTTGGTCGTTCATTATAAACTGTTTGTTTAAATTTTTCCTACAAAAAAGAGTCCATTGGTGTGAGGTCTGGTGAACGCGATGGCCATCCTACAACTCCGATATCACCAATCCATCGATTTGGAAATTTTAAATCCAAAATTTGTTTGACAAGGCGTGTAGTTCGAGCCGGACAACCGTCATGCTGATACCACATTCTTAAACGGATATCTAGTGGTACATCATGAACAAGCATTTGCAGCTCATTTTACAAGATTGTTGCATACTTTTCTCCATTTAAAGTACCGTTTGTGAAATAAGGACCAATTGTTTGATTATTTAATATGCCACACCAGACATTTACACTCCACGGTCTTTGTTTATCCACTAATCTTAGCCAGTGTGGATTGTCAGTTCGCCAATAATGCATGTTTCTTAGATTTAGCTGTCCATGGTTGGTGAAAGACACTTCATCAGTAAATAGCACTCTTTTAAAAAATGATTCGTCCACCTCACCGAGAAAAATTCATACGATTTACAAAATCTGTTTCGCGAAGGCCCTGATGTAACGATAAATGGTAGGGATGAAATTTCTCTTCTTTCAATATCCGTATTATGCTTATTTTAGAAATGCCAGTTCCACGCACGAGTTGTCTTAAACTCATATGTGGAGTTTCGTTAACTTTATTGACAATAATTATTTTGTTTCTTTCGTTCGTAACAGTTCTGGTTCTTACACGCTTTTTCACAACAGTACCAGTTTCATGAAAATGACTGATCAACTTTTTATAAGTAGAAAGTGATGGACAATTTACGGTCTGAAAATTTATCTATAATACTTACACAAGTAAGTAAACGCTAACGTCTTAGTACGACAGTAATGGTATTTTAGAGTTATTTAAATTGAAATATCTCTTGAACTACTAACTTTTCGACATACATGGGTTAGTACTTTTTTATAACGAATGTCCAGCTGCATCGATTGATGTATTAAAAAATACCTCATTCCATTTAAAAAAATATCGATGGTCTTGAAATCTTGTAAAAAAATGACCTTGAGACAAAATTTTTACCATCATCAAATTCGCACCTTGAAACAGTACAACTTTATTCTGTAGAGATTTTTTGTACGACTAATAATAACCGAGATATATAGATGTTCTTATTTAAACGGACCTCCCTGTATTGTGTACTAGTTATAGGGACTCTTTTCAGATTGGTTTGATACTGTGTTACTTGCACCCTTAACTAGGGGTTGGGAATTCTCGAAATTATTTCAGAGAAGTCGTCGAGGTTCTGTATCTTTGCGGTTGTCTTGAAAAATTTATTCTAAAATTTTCTTCTCTTTATCCGCGATTTTCACATAATTTCTCCAGCAAATACAAGGTGGAAGACTTTCGTGCTGGAGGATCTGCGAGTAAATCGAGATCACCGAGTTAAGTAAAGGGAGCGTTTGCATACCTTTAATTCTTGAACCACGCCAATTATCTTAAAAAGTGTAACGGAGCCTTGAAGGCGTACCAAAGCAGCAAGAAGCCCAAAGACCTTCTCTCCCTTCCGACTGAATAATATAACAGAGAGAACTGCATTGATATTCTCCTTGTCGGACAAACAACGATGCTCCCTCAATTAAACATTAAGCTCGCTGTTTAGTTGCTGCTAAGCGTGCATTGACGAGGTTCCGTAATAACGGGGAGATTCGCAAACAAACGGAATAACATCTAGAATCTGGGATAATCGGGGTTGGTGATCGTCTTAATAAAAGAGTATCGCGAGCATTATCATCCGGGTTGGCAGGGGATAAACGATTTCTTCGAGGACAATCGGAGGGGAATAATGGCGGGCGGAAGTGGCCGTAATTGGGTAGCTGGTGCAAGGAGGGCTTCGAAGGTTTAGCGCGCGGATGGCTTTTTAATAGAAGGAACCCGGTGGCATTCGTTTCAGGAGGGCTCGTGTTTCCCGGCATCGTCCAAGAAAACAGGAAAGTTATTTCTTCGGACGCAGCACTATGCTGGGAAAGCAGCAGCGGTGACGGTGAAACTTCAAACGAACGAAACCCAGAAAATGGAGTTCGGGAATTCGATAAACGTATTCCTCCGGTTATATAGATCCAGTGAAAATATTGTTCTTTAAGCACCGCCAACACGTTCGCCACCAGGAAGAGAGCCAGGAAGCGAAGCTCAGAAAAAATCGGCTCTCCGGCGAACGACGTGTTTTGCTTTCATCGATCTTCGCTCACGGACCCTCGATATCGAGAGGAATCTCGTTCGCATGCTTCCTAAATTATCGCCTATTCTAGTATATATTCTACTATAATCTACAATATTCAAGTACATTTTGGGATATCGTAGTATATTCTGGTATATTCTTGTATATTCAAGTTTATTTTGCCTAAAAAATTGTACGGTTCTTCCGACCTAGAATATTTTCGTTCCCCATGATTTTTGAAATTTTATGGACATGAAAATATAGTATAACACCTCGTACAATACCTAAATGTAGTGATGGTCGTGATACCGGTTTTTTTCATGAGTTTTAAGCAATTTGATACTCAAGTAATTGTTTGGAAGGTTTGATGCGTATCACAAGCCTTGGTATTGACATTTGATACGAGTATTGCTAAATCCGACAAAATATTAAAACACTGTAATTTGTTTAAACTGTATACTGTTATTTAGTCGTTCGAATACTTTCGTGACTTTCGTGACACTGTACGTGCTTATGATACCTTGATACTTGGAAAACAGGTATCGATATCGCTCGAGTAGTACCATAACCCATCACTACCTAAATGTTTAGTAATTGATTCGATACTGACATATTTCATAATGTAAACAATACTGTGAATAATGGTACAGCAATTTTTAGTGGCGCCTCAGAGTCACCACTCGAGTACTAAGGGTTAAAATTTTGATGCTTCGCGACAGAGTCGAGATTGCTCGTAACGTTTTAACCTGCACGGGATAGTCTGTCCCATAAACAGCAGTCATAATTAACCACTGTAACATCTCGTACTGCTTTGTACCGGGTCGCAGCCATAAGTTAGCCGGCGTTTGCTAACTCTGTTACGCTCTCTCAGTCCCGCGGCCCCCGAGTACGTCAGGCTTTCAGCGCAGAACGGCGCGACGCGGCGCGGCGCGGCGGTGGCAAGGGTTTTTATCGCGTTTAGAGCCGAAACGGCAACGCGGAACGGTGTAAACACGCCAAAATAAAATCCGATATACGCAAGTAGAAAAAGTATAAACTATGGAATAGCGTGGCGAGCTAGCGTACGCTCCTACCCTAGCACAAACGGTGCCTCGTGTGTTCACGCCGCAAGAATCAAAAGCACCTGCGTGCAAATTACGAGGTGACTGGTATATCGCGATATCAAGAGTCAGAAATACGAGCCGCCCACGTAAATTGCACGTTTAATATGTAAACGACCCCATCGATCACAAAAATTGAGGCGCGTTAGCTTCGTGCCCCACCGATAATATATATCAGATTGTCGGATATCACTTCTGCTCGAGAATGATCATTCGTTTCCCTCAGGAACTTTTTTGAGCGATTATATTATAATCTTTATGACACGACCGGCGGCGTATCGCGTACAGTTATTGGCAGCGTGTAAATCAAGGGGAGAAGTCTCGATAGCGCACGGCGACGACCGCGGAATGCTCGTAATAAAATATGGCTTTTAATATGGCTTAACAACATTAATATATTATGAGCGGCACCTATCTCGTCAGAGTTACAAATTGCTTCGTGTTTGAACTTGCCTCTTTCACAGAATTAGCGCGTTCATGATAATAACAGGGCCGAATTTGTTCGTATGCAAAGAGAACAAAGTGATTGAAATTGTAAACCCACCTCCGGAAAATTTGCACCTTGAGCCCTCCGAGTACTGGCAGCTCTCTGAAACCTGCATAAACCACAACGGACCATAATTCGAAATCCTAAAGGGCCCCAGAGCCAAAAACACAACCTCCCCACGAAATTACAGCTCTCTCTCTCCTCGTTCCCTCCGAAACAAAAAGCAACTGGGGTCGGAGAATTACAACTTGGCACGGTTGTTCACGCATCGAGTGGTTCAGTTACACCCCGCAGCGCGCCATAATCTTAAACAAGTTATAAAAACCGTGCTCCAAAAGAACCGGAGGCTGCCGGGATCGTGTAATAACCGGATAGTCCGTGGACTGGAAATTTCGCGATGCTCTTTTTCTCTGCCCTCTATATCTATCTATCCTCTATATCTTCGACGGGGTTCTCGGTTGTTTCCTCGCGCATTCCCAGTTCCTTACGTAGCGAGACGATGTCGGGCGAGTAGCAGGGGGCTCGCTTAATGCCAATCGACGCTAATAAAAGGCGACCATTAGCCGGCGCCTGAGTATCTTCTAAACGATCATCTTCTTTCGGGGCGGGATGAGCTTGGCGCAGCTTCTTAGCCGAAACTGGGGTTGCCTAGCAGGGCTGGGAACTCTGCGAAGGGTGTAAAAGGGGAGGGAAGGGGAGAACAGACAGAGAACCGAATCCACTCCGAGAGCACTTTCCATCCCGCAGCTATACACTCCTCTGACTCTGGGGGTTGGAACGGGGGAGAAAGAGGAGGGGAGAGAGAGAGAGAGAGTTGGGAGATGGGGTTGAGGGTGCATACAGTGCACACCATCGATTGGTGGATGCAGTATAGCCATTGGATAACTGAGGCGCCGCCGGTACGGAACAGGAGAGGAGCCGAGAGGTTACTGTTCAGGGTTTGATCAACTGGTCTGCAGACCCTATTTCCTCTTACTATCAGGAGGAAATTGCCACTTCATCAGCTGGATAGTGCGAAAGATTAATGTCCGTCGCTCTCTTGTCATTTACACAGCCGGCCCCGACCGACAGCTCTGGCCGCGGTTCTGATGGAACTCCGGGAAAAACAGCTAGCCATAACCCTATACTTCGGGGATGGCGGGTTGTGCACAGGGTAGTTCGACAGTCCGATGTCCAAGGTGGCTCAGAGCAGCCCATGGTAGCCGAAAGTAGTCCACGAGGCCGGTTCAAACAACGAACGAAAATTCATTAATAAATTTAGTATCTGTAGTTCTTCAATGCATAGCAATTCCTCCTGTAAACAACGTTTTCGAGCACTCCCTAGACTACTTTATCCTATAATACAGTGGCCGAAATAATGATAGGTTCACTAGCGGCGTCGCACAGTCAAGTAGTTGGCCCGAAAAACTGGCCAAAAATCAATTCAGAAATTTTGTCTACAATATAATATTTTTGCATTTTGAGATAGTTAAATATATACAGAATGATATTGGATTCCTTTTTTTAAATTTTATTCCCTCATGAAGTGTTATGCTTCATCAAAGATGGAGAGTTTTCGTAGTCCTGTTTCTCTCAACTAGTCTCTGTGTTACTGTGCGCTCGTTAATGATTTTTCTACACCGTAAAGAAATGAATGCCAACATTTCCCTTTACAGATGATTTTTAGGTATGTATGTACTTTACTTACATTTAAAAATTATGCTCTTTTTTATTTGTATTTTTGAGATTAGTGTTGTTAAAAACTGACCAATAATTCAGAGAAGTACATTAGAATTTAAAGAATTCAAATAGAATTTTAGTATGCTTCCAAGTGCTCGTTTTGGTGTCATCAGACGCGCCAAGGTTTCTAGTTTCTTACATGAAAAAATTGGCTGCCCGTTCGCGCCCCAGCGAATTTCCAAACGGTTTTTGTGGCAACGCTCGATACAATGTACACCATGGAAGCAAATCTGGACTGGAGTTTTGAATAGACTTTTACTATCATCAGACCCATTCATATCTGGCTCCCGAAAAAAATTTTGTAAAAAAAGGAAAACCGTTTTCACCCGAAACATTACAACTTTTAATTTCAGAGAAACAAGAATCTAATACAAGTAGTAGAGACATAGAAGACGATTCAGAAATAGACAGGTGAGGATTAATGTAATATGTTAAAATAAAATAATATAAACAAAAATATATTTATGTAGAATTATAAATTTGTTTGCAAAGTTTCTATCCTACACATTTTTTTTAATTGCAGAATATAATGACATTATTTCATTCACAAGAACTCTTAGCGTAATAAAAACAAATAAAATAATTTTGTTTAAAAAAATGGTTCGAACAGAAGTTGTACAGTGTTCCGACATCTACAAACTTCGATATATAAAATTTTGAAAATATTTTTTTTAAAACAATCAAGGTCACTTTGATTTTTTAAATGTTAAAATGTATTTTTTAGTTCATAATGTTGTAGCTGATCTTAAGACGATTTCAACGATATATAATATTATGATGACTTTAATTTTGTATGGAATGGTCTTATCGCTAGGACGCATAGTTTCCGAGATATAAGCGGAAAACCGAAAAAGGGGACCTTCTACGTGACCCCCTGCACCCCGATCACCACCTAGACGTGGGGAGTTTTAGTATGTTTACCTCATAACTAGTCCAAACAAAGACACAAAGTTAAAAATTGTGTTCCTTCCATTTTCCTCTAGAACTTTTCGTTGACCGGACTAAAGGACGTTCCTGTTTCAAAAATACTTTGATAATGATCCAGTACAAGATACGAAATAATAGGCTCACGGAGAAATATTTGAAAATTACTATTGATAACACAATTTTTTGAACGTTTTTGATTGGTAAGTACACAGATTTATAAAGTTTAAAAATTATAGAAAATATTTTATGTTCGTTTAATATTATTAAAGCACAATGACACAGGGAAATCGTTAAATGATAAATGAAAAGGGCCAAATTATTGCTTTCCACAATATGAGTCTCTTTAACAGAGAAATTACAAGAAGAATGAAAAGGTCATTAATTGTCATAAACAATATTTTAAACTTAAAAGAAAAATACGGCAGTAAAAAATCTATAGCTCATCTAGACAAAGTAACACATAGAGACGAAGGTAAAATTTTTCAAGAAGCATGCAAAATATGCTTAATGCCTCTGAAATAAAAATGAAATTAGACTTGCCAGTTGGTGTTCAACGTGTACAATAAGTTCTGAGATCGAGTGGGACACTTAAATATTCTAAAAAATTGAAAGAACCTCCGCTAACTAAATTCCACAAAGGGGAGAGATTAAAGTTTGCAGAATATATCATATGTCATGGACCGAAAAGTGGAAGACGGCGATCTTTCCTTATGAAAAAAATATTTAATTTGGACGGTCCCAGTCGGGTTTTCATATCATTGGCACGATCTACGTGATGAAAAAGTGTAAAAATGACAAGAGTCCATGGAGGAGGATGTGTAATGGTTTGGGCTGCATTCGGCTGGAACGGTAAGACTCCGATAATGTGGGTCCCTCAAAAAGCCAATGCTGAAAAATATCAGGAACTATTGGAATATCTTGGTGGACCTAATTTAATATTCCAACACGATAATGCAGCAATACATCGTGCAAAAACAATTAAAAACTACTTTGAAAGGGTAAAAGTTGAAGTTTTAACCTGGCCATCAAGGATTCCGGACATAAATCCGATTGAAAATCTTTGGGGAATATTAGCACGATAGGTATACCACAACGAAAAACAACATACATAGCACTGTTTCAGAATTGAAAAATCGGATTAGAGAGGCGTGGATTGAAATTAAATTAGAAACATTACAAAAATTAATTGAATCAATTCGACGCAGAATATTTGAAGTTATAAAACACAAAGGAGGATCAACGAAGTACTGAATTATTTTCATTTTTTTTGTAACTTTTTATGTAAAATAACATAATGAACCTATGTTGATTTTGCAACTAAATTTCATGTGTTGTGATAGAAAATTTGTAAGTGACATTAATTAACACTGTGTTATTCAATTGAGCTGTGTATTTTGTTAATTACATTATAATGAATAAATAATAAGTAAAATCAAAAATACTGCATTAAACACAACATTATGTCAACAAATTGAAGTGTACCTATCTTTATTTCGGCCACTGTATTTCATGAAAAGTGGCTGTAAAACAATAAGAATTATTACACGGCAGGATCGATGCCGGGAACGTTATCCCAGGTGTTCCAGCGTCCACTCCAGAATTAAACTTGATTCTCTTTCGCCGTGGACGTCCTCGCAAGCAAGCAAGGCGAGAAACATATTCCAACAGGGCCCCCTAAACGGATCAGGTGGGTAATTAAAAGGGGAAAGCGGATGTAACGGAGAAAGCTTATTTCTTCACGCAAAATCCCAAGGTGTCCGACTACCGTGGCCCCGGTTCAACTTATTCCGCGACTCCCCTCGGTATGATAAGTCCTCCCGGCTCCTTGTTTCACGGTGTAATAACCATTTGCTCAGTTCTTGGCCAGCGTCCGTTCCCAAGGACGAAGTAGCAACGAGGTTTTATAGCCAGGTGTCCCAAGAGAGGCAATGAAATTCCTCGAGCCCCTGAGTCTGTCTGTAAGGTTTCGCGTGGCAGGGGAACCCGAGGAAAAACATTGCTGAACGCGGCTCGGTCACGATTTTTGCTTGCACCCGGTTGCTTCGCGAGTCTCCTCCAACTTTGTCCCACCGATGCCTTGAATACAGGTGGGCACAATGGAGAACTGCCTTCATCCTTTCCTCTTTGTCTCCCGTCTCCCGAGCGTAATTGCTCCTAATCCCTTATTTAACGTGTTTAGCAAGACGTGGGCTAATTGTTCTAATTAAGAAAAAAAAAACTTTAGCGCCACCTTAATCCGCTCGGTGCTCGCTGAATTACAACAATGTCCCCTTCGTTAAAATAATTTACGGCTCATTTTTGCGATCCTTAGGCATCAATAAGAATTTTATACGAGAGAACGTTTAAGAGAATTCGAGAATATCAATATGTTCCTTGACAGATGAGCTTTCATCTTTCCAGCAAGAGGAAGACTGTCCCATTGATCTGGTGTCTAGAATCTGATCTGGAGTTTCGAATATTATCAAATCTCCCTTGTTAGAGGGAAGAAGGGGCACACCAAGAAAAATGGTAGCACCGATAAGAGGATGGTCACGTATGGTTCCCGAGGAAGCAGGTGTGTAACCGCGTTTTCACGCCGTATAGCCGTGGAGGGATGTTTGGAAGAGGAATCGGTATCATTTATTCGATCGGCACACGTACGATCGATCATGTTCCCAGTATGTGGCGGGTTTTCACTTTTTTTTCCCTCCCCAGCCCAGAGATTCTCTTTGTTAGGTTAGGGGTGGGGGTGGATGCCGAGACAAAGAAAAGTTCTCGAGCGTCCGGCTGCGCGGGTGCAATCGTGCGAACGTCGGTCGCCTAACAAAAGCGCGCCCGGCACCGAACCTTGTTAAGGGGCAACATCAAAGTGCGGGGTAAACTTAATTCCGGGCCCGCAGAGAACGGAGGACGCTGATGGAACGTTAGAACGTACACGGATAAAGTAAGCGTATCGGCGGAATACAACCGGAATGATGGGGTCATTTCCTTGGGAAACGGCATTACTGCTGACGAGCTGCGAGGCGAATTCGCGATACTCCGACTTAGGCGAATGCACTGCGAGGACTGCGTTTTATAAATTGTTGCCCGGACACTCGACCCTCGACGCCTCTGTATCGATCAAAAAGACAAGTGGATAAAACATTCGCATATTAGAAGTGTGTGTTATAGCGAGCAGAATTTGCCATTATTTTACTCTTCAATTTTTAATGCGTATAATCTTGGTTCAAATAAATTTCTATGTGCCTGAACGTGTAATTGAGATCTAGAGCAGGATTTCAAACACTTTTTTTTTGTTACGGCTGAGGAAAAAAATGCTTCTTTGTACACCGCGGAAGGGGGTAGTGTGGGATTTAGGGATGGTCGGTCCCCCCACTACCCACTATAAACAACCTCGTCCGGGACAGCCAATGGGCTGCCCCTCTACTCTCTGCTCCATGTTCGGGCTTAAAGGAAAGGTCCCGCTCTTTGCATTGCTCCCAACTTTCTCATCCGCGAGCCCTCAGCCTTACCTGTTCTTGTCCAATCAGGATTTCAAACACTTAAATCCAGATATCTACATATGCGGATTAATTAATCCAATGAATCGCATTATTGCAGACTCTAGCACTCTCTACTAAGTTTTGTTGTTTGATTAGTCGTCTCACACCGATATACCCGACCCGACCCGTATCATGTTACAATGTTTCACTCCACTCCACGGCGGCAAACACTCTGTACTATAATCGTATTGATTTTTTTAGTGGGTCTTTACACACTTTTAAGAGACAATTATGTAGGATTATCGGATAATACCATACCTTATGTACCATGAGTTTTTGTGCATGTCCCTCCTTTGTTATTTTACTTACAAGGGAACATACAGTGGGTGTACAAAGTATTCGTACACTTTTCAAAAACTAATAACTTTTTTATAATTGTACCAAACGACCTGATTTTTTATAATCAATTAGAAGCATTAGTTTACAAACTGATATGCAAAAAAGATTTTCCAAAAATTACAATTTACAAGGTTGCAGGTAAAAATAAAAAAGGCATTTTTTAAAACTTTTTTATTTGGACCCTTAATGAAAATTAAAAACATGTTTTCTAGATCCATGTTCTTTATACACATGTTGGAAATTTCATCGAAATCGATTGACGCAGGAAAAAACAACAGGCGTCGAAACATGTACGATTCTGTGGATTTTAAGCAGAAACTGATCAAAAGTCGTGGAAAACTACGATTTTCACCATTTTTAACCGCTTGTAGCTCGTGTGTATGTTAATCGATTTCAATGAAATTTTCAACATGTGTATGACTAACATAGATCTACAAAACATACATTTTAAATTTTCATTAAGGACCCAAATAAAAAAGTTTTAAAAAATGCCTTTTTATTTTTGCATTTAACCTTGTAAATTATAATTTTTGGAAAATCTTTTTTTGTATATCATTTCGTAAATGCTTCTAATTGATTATAAAAAATCAGGTTGTTTGGTACAATTATAAAAATGTTATTAGTTTTTAAAAAGTGTACGAATACTTTGTACACCCACTGTATTCAGATGCGAAAATCCGATTTTGATGAAACTTTTTTTTTATTTTTTTTTATTTTGATGGAGCTTATAGAGCTTTGGAAAATAATTGACACGTGTTTTTTTTATCGGCAACCATCCACTTAGAAGGGGGAAAACAGCCCTCAAAGTTGGGGGTCGAAGCCCTCGAATTTGTTGTTGTTCTAAATGTTGCACGTTTTTCACGGATAGTTAAACTTTTGTACACCCATAACTCTTCTTTTTCCCGTAATTTTCAGGATTTTTTAACAAGCTCATAATAACTTTTCGGCATATATTTACAATTTTTAATATTTGTGTAATTCAATCTTGTTCTTCCTTTAACTTCAATATCGCATGTACTTCACATACACTTAGTTTTTTCCCAATCTTAACGATGTAGTATCTTGTTTTATTAAATAAGCACGAAAGAAGCTAGTATCTACTTTAAAAAATTACGTTTTGCAATGAACGTTTGCTCTTCAGTAACTTCTGCACAACTGACAAATGTAAAACTGCTATTTGTGCTATCATTTTGTCCCGCTTGTGGGCCCCAATATTTACGTTTTCATTTCGAAAATTCTATTGAAGTAAATATTGTGGATGATATTCAGTACATTATATGTACAGCCATGTAAAAATATGTTGACATATTAAAATATTAATTTTCTTCAGTTTAATGTATCAAATGGGGAAAAAGAAATGATGTGCTATCTTTTTCTCCCGGAGTGTAGTTCAAAGTAGTTGAAGGTAACTCAATTCAGAAATAAAGTATAAATTAATAGCAGAAATCCAGGTACGTAGAATTCGCCTTGAACTGGGGAGCATGATAGAGGGTAGTGAAACGATTTACGGTATCCGTGCTCGTTAATAAGCGTATCGGAAGTTTCGTTCGCCGGCGTGATTGTGCATGTGCAGGGCGGCGTAGCTATTGGCAAAGGGGCGATCCGAAAAAGGGCCTTGAAAAAGGGAAAAGGCATCGAGGTAAAGGTGTGCAAGGAAGCTCCGCCGCGCTCCACCGGAAGTGGATGAATTGGCTCAAAGGCGATATGGTCTGAAAGCCCGAAAGAGGAGGATCCGGCACTCAGGGCGACATAGATTATTCATGTAATTCTGCACTCACTTTGCCTCGCGATCGATCAGTCACGGAACGATGCTCATCTGAATAATGAAATTCGAGGATTCCTTGTGCCGATGACGCGGCCGCGACTGAGATTTTTCGAGTCGACGGAGGGATACGTTTCCGAATGCGCAAACCGTGATCCCTGAGAAGGATTGCACGTCCCGTTTCATCCTGGTTCATCCCGTTTCATCCCGTTTCGTGTCTGTGTCCCACGAACACACGGCACGTTCGATGCAAAACGACGCTTAAGAATGTTACTCCCCTCGATGTAACATTTACTCCGGAAGGCACCGTAAAGAGCCCGCTGGGAAAACAGAACGCCACGTGGAGACGTACGGATCGGGTATCGATGTTCTTAAGTTCTTCTGGGACCATGATCTTATATTTACGCAGGTATCAGCTTCTTTCCTCAAAAGAATGCGTCGGGACGCCGACACTCTTTACCCTTCCTTATTTTTATGATTTTACGGCATGTGCAGCACCACCTTGATTCAATGAAAAGTTTTCTGTGTTATTTATCTTTTCCCTATGTTTCTATAAAAACATTTTATTAAAAATACGCTTTATTGATTCGCGATTTATTTGCTAACTCATCTCAAAAGGATAAACCGTACCTCAATTTTTGGATGATCTCCAAAAAGTGAAAGAGCGGTGGTTTAAAAAAGACACTTCGGTGAAAATATATTGAAATTTTTGGTGTACATCGTGTGCAGGTTATTTCTTGCAAAATAAAAAATCGATAGGAAGTTTAGATTGGAATTTTTCGTTCAGGATAAAGTTCCCGAGAAAATAGGTTTTGGAAGTCTGATGGACGTGGCTGCTGCATAGGACTCGGCTGACGCGTCTGTCCATTGCGTACCGTTTCTACTTAGCATCGATGTATGAATAAGAATTATTCTTCTACAAATAGTCCAGTCAACGAAAAGTAGTAGAGGAAAATGGAAGGAACACAATTTTTAACTTTGGGTCTTTGTGTGGACTAGTGAGGAGGTAAATATACTAAAAGTCCCCACTCCTAGAAGGTGAGCGGGGTGCAGGGTGGCACGTAGATGGTCCCCTTTTTTGGTTTTCCGCGTATATCTCGGGAACTGTGCGTCCTAGCGATAAGACCATTCCATACAAAATTAAAGCTGACAAAATGTGCCACAAGATAGATTGTATTCAGTTTTTCTCTATCTCGCATAGTTTCCGAGATATCCGCGCTCAAAGTTCACTAATTGTGCTGAAGCTAGTCAAGTACGGCAAAAAACGTAAGGCAAAAATTTCTTTTTCACAATTAGTGAAGTTTGAACACGGATATCTCGGAAACTATGCGAGATAGCGAAAATCTGAATCAAATCAATCTTGTGGCACATTTTGTCAGCTTTAATATCGTATGGAATAGTCTTATCGCTAGGACGCATAGTTTCCGAGATATCCACGCTCAAAGTTGACTAATTGTGAAAAAGAAATTTTTACCTTACGTTTTCTGCCTTACTTGACTAGCTTCAGCAGAATTAGCGACCTTTGAGCGCGGATATCTCGGAAACTATGCGAGATAGCGAAAGACTATATCGAATCAATCTTATAGCACATTTTGTCAGCTTTAATTTTGTATGGAATGGTATTATCACTAGGACGCATAGTTTCCGAGATATAAGCGGAAAACCGAAAAAGGTGACTTCTACGTGACCCCCTGTAGCCCTCACCTCCTAGTAGTAGTGACTTTTATAGTATGTTTACCTCCTAACTAGTCCAAACAAAGTTCCAAAGTTAAAAGTTGTGTTCCTTCCATTTTCCTCTACGCCCCCCTTATGAGCATTCATTGACTGAACTAAAACGATCAAAGGGAATGAATCCCGAATTATTCTCATAGCTATTCCCATATGAAAATTCGTTCTTGCGCGAAGGTTACAGACGGACGTCGTACGAAGATTAATTGACGCGAACCGTTGAAGGAGCATTAGTATTACATGGTAACGGAAGATTTCCGAGTAAAATGATCGCGAGACGTAGTAGAATAGCGGGTGGGATCGCGTCGAACACCCTCGCAGACATACATATGTATGTACACACGTCGTGAGCATCACGTTCACGATGCCAAAAATTCCGCCCGACCATCCGCCCGCTGAACTGCATAAGTTTCCGCGTGATCGTTCGCATTCGCTCCATATTCCGAACCCGTTATGATCGGGGAGGGGTAGGGGGAAAAATTTGCCTGCGCACGATCGGAAAGATTTGGCAGGCGACTCTTTACCGTCAGCCCCTACTGCACAAGTACAAAGTCGTGTCGAACCACTCCGTTTATGTAACTTTTGTCGCGCAACCAACAGACTCCCGGTAACGACCGCTTCTCCGATCGCCTTGAATTTTCATGCCACCGTCAAGCCAAATCCCGGTGATACCGCACGCAAGAGTGTTTTCGAACGATGGCAACCCGTATTCATAATTAACGCGACTGCCGGGCTAACGTCGCGAAATATTCCGCGATTTAGTCGATAAACTAGGCTTTCGACGCAGTAATTACTTTTTTATGCATATGCGCATGAATTTATTTAATCATTTTGCTCGAATAGAATCTCCACAATGTCGGTATTAATAAAATAATTGTAGTAATAATTAACCATCAGCTCATAAAGATTGCATAAATTTGTTGAACATAGACCGATAATATCGAAAGTTTGGAAAAATGAAGTAATCGTCTGGGAAAACGAAACGTGTTTGTGACCAGAGCGATTACTATGATATTGTGTATGCTGTTCGGCAAACAGTGCATTAGTTAGCTAAAATTGTGCGATAGTTGTTGCCATTAGCACGATAAACATCGATGGTTTATTGAGCAGCCGTCAATGGGTTACACGAAGGTTGCGATTGTAGTCGCATAAATTGATTTGAAATTCATTGTCTGCAGTAAAACAACGATCGGCGGGGCCGCATTAAGCTGCATGCAAATGAGCGCGGAACAGAATCAGAGGACAATGTTCTACATTATCGTTTACATCGTTAATACCCGTTGCTCGTTGTTACGAGGCCCGCTTCAGACATTCGACAGTCGGATTTATTTTTCAAGGAACAACGCGCGCCCAAATGGGTACCCGCCGCTCCGCTAATTTATGGTAATACTTCGACTTACGGGGAAACGAGTGCGGCATCGAAAACAGAGCTAATTGAACCGCTTCTGCACGCTCCCCTAAGAACATCGAATCTTTATTGCCTCTATTCTTTGCTTTTTAAGTGAGATTGAGATCATTGGCCTTCTACATTTTATCCTGTACACTGAAATATGGGAGGAGATTCGAAATACTTGGGGCACTTGACATGAATACAATGGTAATTAAACTACTCTTCTGTTCGTTCCCCTAAGAAACTGTAAAAATTGCAAAAATATCAAAGCAACTGAGATGTAGAACTGGAACTCGAGCAAAAGCAGCGTTTCGGAGCGCCGATAAATTTCGGCGAGCTAAAAGCTGCAAGAAACCCGGTCGTAATGCAAAAATTCCGCGCGGACAAACACGGAGGGGCGGGGAGGGAGAGGAGAAAGAGGTGGCGTTTAAAGTCCGATGGAAATGGATCAAGCGTGCTGTCGCTGTTGTCCAGAAGGGTAGATCGCGAGAGGATCGCGTTTCTGCGAGTCTCCCTCTAATCACATCCGGTAACTTAGGAGCGACGCTGTAACTCTTCCGGCAACGCGACCGCTCGCCGAGACAAAAGCCGGCGCGGCGGTACGCGCGGGGGTGGTTCGCGGTGGAAACTGAAAAAACAGATTTATTTTTCTTTCCGTGTCCGTGGACTCCTCTTTTCTCATACATCTTCCCCTTTTATCCTTCGTACACACCGGCCAGAAATACGGTCGCCGCTGCCCGCCGCGCTGCTATTTATAACTTCGACTCATTTTACCCTCACCCCCGCGGAGCAACCGGTACACCGGATAAATAATTGTTTTTTAACCGAAGGTTTATTGTGGGGAACCCCCCGGGCGAACCCGCACAAATTGCCCGGGGGGGGGGCAAAGACACCCGCGGACTAAGTGGATTTAACGAAAAAACCGGACCAAACTGCCACTGTTATATACGATTTGGATGTTTGTTTAGGAGTTGTTGGACCGTTTAAAAGCGGACTTCGCGCTATACTTCCGGTACGTTTCGTGAACGTTGGTCTTGTGTTCGTTTAGTGGGGTTCAGTTGCAGTAAAATCGTCCAACGATTTTGTGTTTACACATAAATTAATTTTCTATTTGTTTTTAAAGTTGAGAACGTTCCTAGATCTGGCTGGCTGGAAAACGTATTTAACTTGAATTCCACGAGCGAGAAAAATTTATCTTTCCTTTTTTTCCCCGTAAGAAGCTTACCTAACATGTCGACGGGACTTCAAGATGGCAGCGTTTAACGATTAAAAATATCGTTCCCCGTGTCGTCGTCGTCGGCGGCGCGACGCAATCGAAAGAAACGGAGTATCCCGATGACAGGTACTAATTCCCGCAAAAAGTAAATTGATCGAAGGGCTCTCGTCCCCGGGATGCGAACCAGCTCGACAACCATTGCTCTCCAATTTTCAGACGCGACTCCCGAGAGACGACCTCATCCGGGTCTGTGTACTCATAACTAACAATCGCCGTCGATCCGTTTCCCCCGATGTTTTACTTTAGTTCCACGAAAAAACAACGAGCCAGCTACTCGTCACTAGCTAATTCCGATATGTCGGATGCAGTGAACCACTCGTTTGAGTTCAACCTGTAACCGGATTCGTGAATTCTAGTCTTTCAGTCTTCTGAAAAAAGTTCACTTAAAAATACTGTGAAAGATGTACAATTTTAATTCCAAAATCAAGACATTTCTTCCAACCTATAATATTTTCAACTTGAAGTACAGTGGCCGAAATAATGATAGGTTCACTAGCCGCGTCGGCTGGTTTACGGCTTCTACTTTTATTTTCGTTTTCGGAAGTGTACTGTTGCATTCGTTTTTATTTCGCAAGAATGTATTCCACACATTGTGGAAGCAGTCCGTCAAGGAAGACTATCAACAGTATTAGTGTAAATAGACCAGCTGCTAAGGGGGGTGAAGAGGGGAATGGAAGGAACACAATTTTTAACTTTGGGACTTTGTTTGAACTAGTTAGGAGGTAAACATACTAAAAGTCCCCACTCCTAGGAGGTGATCGGGCTACAGGGGGCACGTAGAAGTCACCTTTTTCGGTTTTTCGCTTATATCTCGGAAACTATGTGTCCTAGCGATAATACCATTCCATACTAAATTAAAGCTGACAAAATGTGCTATAAGATTGATTCCATTCAGTTTTTCGCTATCTCGCATAGTTTCATTTATTTGACTAGCAAGCTCTTGAGCACAATTAGTGAACTTTGAGCGCGGATATCTCGGAAACTATGCGAGTTAGCGAAAAACTGAATCCAATCAATCCTGTGGCACATTTTGTCAGCTTTAATTTTGTATGAAATGGTCTTATCGCTAGGACGCATAGTTTCCGAGATATAAGCGGAAAACCGAAAAAGGGGACCTTCTACGTGACCCCCTGCACCCCGATCGCCACCTAGAAGTGGGGAGTTTTAATATGTTTACCTCATAACTAGTCCAAACAAAGACACAAAGTTAAAAATTGTGTTCCTTCCATTTTCCTCTAGAACTTTTCGTTGACCGGACTAAAGGACGTTCCTGTTTCAAAAATACTTTGATAATGATCAAGTACAAGATACGAAATAATAGGCTCACGGAGAAATATTTGAAAATTACTATTGATAACACAATTTTTTGAACGTTTTTGATTGGTAAGTACACAGATTTATAAAGTTTAAAAATTATAGAAAATATTTTATGTTCGTTTAATATTATTAAAGCACAATGACACAGGGAAATCGTTAAATGATAACGAAAAGGGCCAAATTATTGCTTTCCACAATATGAGTCTCTTTAACAGAGAAATTACAAGAAGAATGAAAAGGTCATTAATTGTCATAAACAATATTTTAAACTTAAAAGAAAAATACGGCAGTAAAAAATCTATAGCTCATCTAGACAAAGTAACACATAGAGATGAAGGTAAAATTTTTCAAGAAGCATGCAAAATATGCTTAATGCCTCTGAAATAAAAATGAAATTAGACTTGCCAGTTGGTGTTCGACGTGTACAATAAGTTCTGAGATCGAGTGGGACACTTAAATATTCTAAAAAATTGAAAAAACCTCCGCTAACTAAATTCCACAAAGGGGAGAGATTAAAGTTTGCAGAATATATCATATGTCATGGACCGCAAAGTGGAAGACGGCGATTTTTCTGATGAAAAAATATTTAATTTGGACGGTCCAGTCGGGTTTTCATATCATTGGCACGATCTACGTGATGAAAAAGTGTAAAAATGACAAGAGTCCATGGAGGAGGATGTGTAATGGTTTGGGCTGCATTCGGCTGGAACGGTAAAACTCCGATAATGTGGTTCCCTCAAAAAGCCAATGCTGAAAAATATCAGGAACTATTGGAATATCTTGGTGGACCTAATTTACTATTCCAACACGATGATGCAGCAATACATTGTGCAAAAACAATTAAAAACTACTTTGATAGGGTAAAAGTTGAAGTTTTAACCTGGCCATCAAGGAATCCGGACTTAAATCCTATTGAAAATCTTTGGGGAATATTAGCACGATAGGTATACCACAATGGAAAACAATATACATAGCACTGTTTCAGAATTGAAAAATCGGATTAGAGAGGCGTGGATTGAAATTAAATTAGAAACATTACAAAAATTAATTGAATCAATTCCACGCAGAATATTTGAAGTTAGAAAACACAAAGGAGATTCAACGAAGTACTGAATTATTTTCATTTTTTTTTAACTTTTTATGTAAAATTACATAATGTACCTATGTTTATTTCGCAACTAAATTTCATGTGGTGTAATAGAAAATTTGTAATTGACATTAATTAACACCGTGTTATTCAATTGAGCTGTGTATTTTGTTAATTATATTAGAATGAATAAATAATAATAAGTAAAATCAAAAATACTGCATTAAACACAGCATTATGTCAACAAATTGAAGTGAACCTATCATTATTTCGGCCACCGTATTTACAACGAACAATTCTGGTCGAGTGGGTTCTACGGGATCCTTTTACTTACTCGCTCCTATAAAACAAGATTCCGCGGGGGTGAGGGTTGCGTCGGGTGAGCAATGAAAATAGTTGAAAACAGGGTAACAGGAATCGAAAATTATGGTCGTCCCCGCGCCCATCCCCCGTCGCGTTTCGTGGGTGGACGGCGCGGGGAAAAGGGCAGTGTACCTAACGTTGGTAATATCGCCGTCTGGTGAACCGCACATTGCGACTCGCCGATCCAGTACGATGTTAACCACCCTGTATATATGTGTCTCCACCCGCGGCGAGCTCTCCGACACCACCCCCGCAAACAGCACCCCCCACCCCCGAAACACCCACGACCAACCCCTGTGTACCCGCGCTCACGGCCAGCCGACCTCCGGTTTGTCCACACCATACACTTTCAACTAAAGTAGTAATGAACGCGTTCTGCAGTTTGCACTCGGCGCAACCCTGCCATTATTACATTGCTCGAGCTAAATAAATTATTCCGGCGTGCCACCCCGTGGCTTTCGTCCTATCGCCGCACGCGCGGAAACTGTATGAGACCCGAATGCTACCGGGACGTGTGATCCTTCCACGTTGACGTCACTATCGCCCCCGGTCAGGCGATTTCTGAACCGCAAGGATCGTTGTTCAGACGGCAGCTTGCTCGTGTCAGGAGAAAAAATTGAGAAGTCGCTAGGGTAAAAAGGAATTCGTCTTCACGAAGTCTGAAACGATATTTTACTCTGGTGTAGTATTAGACGTTTTCATTTTAATTGCGACTTTTAATGGCTCGCGCAGAACATTAATTGCACCGTATTTTCGCGAATTTACTGGCCGCGGCAACATAACCACGCCACGTCCAAGAGATTTACTTGTCCATAAGCATAAAGCATTGATTACTATAAATTACTAAATTCGATAATATGGATTCTAAACACAGCAGTGCATTGTGGTTGAAGGCCGGAATTAATCGTCAGAATCAATTACAATTCACTGTTAATAACGATCACGAAGAACTCGTGTATCGATTAGAGGGTAATACCATTAAATTCACTAGCAAACTATAAAGCAAATTGTAGCGGAACTGTCAGAAACAGTCCAACTAAACTAAATTTTTTTCGATAGGCTCTAGAGAATTACCTCAAGCTCTAGACATGCTACCAAACGTGTTCACTAGCAGAAAGATCAAGACTAGAGTATTCCACTTTCGCCCCACTAACATAATTAAGTAAACAAACAGATCCCCAAGCAGGTCCTGTATCTCGGAGGAGACGCACGTAACGTTTATTCAGCACGAGGATGCACAATCATCGTCACTCCATTGTAACAGTCCGCCGAATCAAAGTCCACAGCCTCCAGATTTGGGAAGGATGCGAAGCGGGTGAAGATGGAGTAAGAACCCGGCAAGATTGGCGACAAACGTCTAAACAACCGATTTCGCGGACCATCGTGGAGGTCCAGAACGATGCAGGGCTTTGAGAATTACCGGGATCTATACGCAATGGCATCGCGAAGCGGCACGAATCGCCGGCGGTGTATCGCAAGCGCAGCGGCCGCAGTTAAATGCAGCAACCGTAAGACAATAATCGGAAGGATAATT
Organism: Lasioglossum pauxillum; assembly: GCA_933228785.1. NCBI lineage: Eukaryota > Metazoa > Arthropoda > Insecta > Hymenoptera > Halictidae > Lasioglossum > Lasioglossum pauxillum. Next base: position 23,246,876 of record OW121701.1, on the reverse strand, counting down.
ATATTAATAACGGATGGAGGTCAAACGCGACCACCTCGGCATGTGCTCGGCGTGCATGCGCCTGGTAAATACATCGAGAGGGGTTATGGCAAGGGAGGATGCGTACGTGCGGAATATACATGCACATCGTTGCACCGTTGCACCGTTGCGCCTATGCCCCTGCCCGGTACGTAACTCAGCAGGATATTGGATACTCTGTTATCATAGTAAACCTCCATCCCTCACCGAACCCGGTGACGACGTAATTATCTCTAGTAATTAAAGTACACACCTACTTTGCTCGATATTGGCTCTTTAGATCCCGGACTACGTACGAAGTACGCGGAATTATGGAAATCATAAGCAAGCAACGACGTTTAACAGTTGCGCCGGGACAATCCGCGATCCGTGGACGTTCTCAGACAACCGAGATTGGTTACAAGAGGATTTCCGAGGACCCACCATGCGCCAGTGCTCGCCATCTGTCCCGCAAGAATTATCGCGTCCCTCATCCGACACGTTTGGGAATCGCCTGGACACCGCGTCTTCCTGCACGTTTATCTCCTGCAGCGAAACACCTTTCATCCGTTTAACACGTTCGGCACGATATTTGGGGCCGGAGAAAGTTTTATGGAGCTGCCAGAGAATTTTTCGAATCTGCAATACACTTTACATTAACCATTTGCGAGCTAGATTGTTTTTACAGTTTTATTCGGCGCAGGCGACACAATACGTTTCACGAGTTGAACACGTTAGCTGCACGCTGTCTGGGGTCCGAGCAAATTTTATGAAGCCTCCGGTAAAAATTTTAGAACCTATAAACGTTTCAGATTAACTCTTCGCCGACCAGATTCTTTTATAATCCTATTTAGCGCAGCCAAACACTTTTGATCATAACGTCTAGAGTTTGTGGAAGTTTTATGGAGAGTTCCGAAAAATTTTAGGACCCACAAACATTTTAGATTAACCCGGTCTAATCATTTTTAGTGCATCTCGGTTTGGAACGCGAGTAGAGAAACAATCGCCATCTTGTTCGATGCACGTTGCACAGCTCAGTTCGTAGTTGCGCGACCGCAACGTAGCCGTGGTAGGTATTTTACGTAAAACGTGTAATTGTCGCGACGTCAATTACAATTCTGTTTTCATTAGCTTCGGGACTTGTAACTGTAATAGCCGTGCACATAGTTCTAATCCTTTGTTCTCGCAAAGCCACTTTGAGCGGTGGACTGACTCAACTGAATGCGAACTTTGGACATACCGTGTTTACCGACGGTAATATGGCGGCATTACATAAATCTGTGTGATAACTATGGGTAAACTTTCGCGTTTAATACTATAACCGCCCGGGATTTTGCCAGGGAATAACAATAATAATCTGACGTATTCGAGATACACCGGCGCACCTGTAAATTGTTTCTGGTTTAAACGTTGATTAGAATCACTGTCGTGGTTATTATATTGTATCGTAGAGTACGTGTTTTTTACGCATGATTGCAAAATTTGAGAAGTTTAAGCATTTTTTAAGATCTAGATCCTAGGAGGATCGTGCTAACAGACTAGATCATTTTCGAAAATTCGATTATCTTATTTTGCCGAGGATAGCCTCTTCAGGAGACCCATCAGCGGCCACCAAAATGGCGTCGCGTGGAAGACCACTCTCGACACTGCATCCTCCGAGTGGTTTCCGCATCTGCCCATAGATCGTGATCAATGTTGAATTGAAAGCCGGGAAGGCGGTTGCTCACGTTATACGACGAAAGCATTTGGCACCTGAAGCCTCGCATTTGCAGATTTGTCCGCGTCTTCCCTAGACGTTCGACCTATCTCTCTATCCTCTCATCTCTCCTTCTCAGAAAATTGTAATGCGCCGTCTTCTTGCGGGCCGGGGCAGCTTTTAAGGGATTTATCGAGCTCCACATTAAATGGCACTGATCTTAGTAAATCCAGATGGAATTCCCGTGTTTCTGCCACTTGGCGTGGCTTCCAGGATTTGGCGGCAAACCGTGGCGCCCCGGGTACGCCAAAAATCGATTCCGTCGCATTAATCGTCGGGCCCGCGGAACCGTCCGACATATTTCCATATTAGGATTAAGTGCCCTCTCTACATATCAATGACAGGCAAAAACCCGACCGGTAGTAACACTGTCGCGACACTGTCTAGCACCGCGATTAATGAAACTCATACGATTCTTCCTCTCAAGCTTTTCCAGACAGAGCCTCTGAAAGCTATTCCGTTATAGAACAGCCTGCGGAAAATGTTCGGCAGCCATTTCATTTGGAGCCACTTCATTCGGATCAGAGTTTTTCGCAATTGAAATAAAATAGATGATAAAAGAGACAGTATACCGCAAAGAGTTAAGATTTCAGATCCGAACAAACGACAAGAAAGAACCGAAAGGGACCATACGCGGCAAGTACAAGAAGAGCAACCCCCATATTTCACGCCAGCGAATCCAGTGTGCCGTAAAGGAGGTCCGGGTCTCTTCCCAGCGCAACAATATCTAAATTTGTCAGGGGGTAAAATACGTTCTTGGATGAAAGAGGACTGCGAAGGGGTAGCTAAATTGTTCTCATCGAGTGGCGCCAGAGTTCGACGCGCGAAAACACGATATCCACTCGGAATCTATCGGTTTCAGAGGTGTCGTTACTCAAAGGGCTGTCTCGGTGGCGATACACAGGACGGACCGGGTGAAAAACCGTGACAGAATGACCAGCGGGATCTAGTGGACCAGTCGAAGACAACCTCTCTCTGTCTTTCTCTCTCTCACTCTCTTCGTTTCTCTTCCTTTCTCTAGCGTTTCTTAGAGAGGCGAAATAGAAGTGCGGGCGGAGAATAGACAGGGTAGGGTAGTAAGTGGGCTACTAAGTCTCGCGATAACAGTTATAAATGACCCTCTCGAAGTGCGGCGCCGCGCCACCCAACCCTCGACTATGCGCCAGACACTGGCTCCTCTCGGTAACCTAACACATGCACCGCACAATATAGTCGTAAAAGGTACTAAACAAACATACGCTAAGTGGCCGGCGCGTGTGCGCGCGTAACCATTCTCTCTATCTCTCTCTATCTATCTGTCCATCTACCTATCTCGCTCTATCTGGCTCTCTCTTTCACTGTTTACGTATCCTTGATCGATAATCGTGCGCGAGACATTGTGTGGCAACGGATCGATTGTTCCACGGGCCCCATTTACAACCGACGACCCGCCACTTTTCGGAATATATCTCCGTTCCGGGGGTGCTTCCGAATACAAACTATCCCGTGTGCTTTGCACTTCCACCGACGCTACTCGTTTCACATAATTACTACGCTTTCGAAACGAGCCCACGCGCCGCACATCCTATCGCAAGAAACGCCAGCGCGCTATATGGTGCACCCCTGAACGGGTGGTTCTTTGCGGGAGAAAAAATTGTGTGTCTTTACGATGTAGTACATCCTTGTAAAAAGGCTCTAACTTTTGACACAACATTTTTAAATGAATTCCCGCAGAATAAAGAAGAAGGTGCGAACCTATAGTTGATGTAAACCGAACGCAGAGTGCGCCAGCTGCCGGCCCTGAAATCGCCGATGATAAAGCGTGGATTTCAACCCTTCATCATCAGAACCGCGACATTAATGAATTTTTTAACAACGGACTTTAACGATGTTTAATCATTTTTATAGACAACTACAGTCTCCGTAAATTTGGATTGACGATTATTGGAGCTACACTCCCAAAGAAAAAGATAGCACACGCGCGCTATCTTTAATTAGCGTGGAAACTCTGTGTAGTATGTAAAACATACCTTCTGCGAATATGTAAAAGTTTTTCGTTTTAAAATATGTAAAATTCTGCGAATAAACATAGATTGACTCTAGTTCAATGAGTTCTCTTAATTGGAAGAGCAACACATAATCCGACACAAACAAAATGATAGCACACTTGAAAAATAAAGATATATATTTTATACAACACAACTATATGTTTCATGAAACAAAAGTATACATATTTCTTATAACAATGTATACATCAAACTATATGTTTCTAATAATGTGTGGAACCTCCTTTGTTTTCTATGATTTCCACCATCCTTTTAGATCAAGAATCATATAGTTCTTTAATTTTTGTCTAAATTAAATTTTCCCATTCGGTTGTAATGCAAGTTTTTAATTCATTTATGTTTGAAAATTGTCGGCCTCCAGCATACATTGCTTGCGAAAGCATTGCCGAGCCGGCCATTGAAGAGTGGAGCTATTTTCATTGAAAAAATATTCCTTAACAATTTTAGCAGTATGTACTGAAGCATTATCTTGTTGGAATATACAGGGTGGCCCACATAACTCTGAACAGCTCAATATCTCCGTTACTTTTCGTTGTACAAAAAAACTTCGTAGGACAAAGTTACACTATTTGAAGGGCCACATATAACGGTGTAAGGGAAAAAAATTTTCAAGGTCATTTTTATGAGATTTCAAGGTTATCGATGTTTTTTTAAATGGAATGAGGTATTTTTTAATACATCAATCGATGCAGCTGGACATTCTTTATAAAAAGTACTAACCTATGTATGTCGAAAAGTTAGTAGTTCAGGAGATATTTCAATTTAAATAACTCCAAAATACCATTACTGTCGTACGCTGGAAACATACCTAGAGGAAAAGCAACTAGTCCTAAGGCGTTAGTGTTTACTTACTTGTGTAACGTCTTAGTACGACTGTAATGGTATTTTGGAGTTATTTAAATTGAAATATCTCCTGAACTACTAACTTTTCGACATACATAGGTTAGTACTTTTTTATAAAGAATGTCCAGCTGCATCGATTGATGTATTAAAAAATACCTCATTCCATTTAAAAAAACATCGATAACCTTGAAATCTCATAAAAATGACCTTGAAAATTTTTTTCCCTTACACCGTTATATGTGGCCCTTCAAACAGTGTAACTTTGTCCTACGAAGTTTTTTTGTACAACGAAAAGTAACGGAGATATTGAGCTGTTCAGAGTTATGTGGGCCACCCTGTATATGGTGCTTCAGTAATGCGTTCTGCATACGTATAAATTTGATTTTTTATTAATTGAAGATAACGAACGCTATTCATTGTCCCGCGAATAAACTTTATTTCTGTCTTTCCTTTATATCCGATACCAGCCCAGACCATTACTCCACCTCCATACAATTGGTGTCGAATTTTTGTTACTGCTTGCTTACGAATATCACGATAATAATGTGTACATGTATCTGGTCCATCAAGGTTGAACCTCTTCTCATCCGTAAAAATTACTTTTCTTCAAGTCTTTTTCCAACGTACATGTTATTTTGCGAATAACAAACGTGCCTCCTTATGTCTTGCATTTAATGATGGTTTTGCTGTTACTCTAGACCGATTTATAATATTACTAGTCTGAAATATACGACGGACATTTTGAATATGTGTTTCGACTACAGCTTTCTTAGCGATCTCCCTTGCAGTAGCACAAAAATTGGAAGCAGCACGTATTATTGCTCGTGTATAGCGTTCAGATAATGCTGCTGGCCTTCCTGTACTTTTCTTCTTTCCATATGCACTTGTATCTTTCAGCAAATTATATATAACTTTTCGACTGCGACTAACTTCTTTTGCAATTTGAGTAATAGACAACTTTTGTTTTCTCAGAGCTAAAATTGTGCTAATTTCGCTTTCACTAATCTTTTCGCCACGGCCCATTATGAGAATAGCAATACAACAAAGCTCTAAACACAAATTGAATACTTTAACTCCGTGGAAGCTCACCAAACACTGAAGAATATGTAAACATAGCTCCAGTGTGCTATCATTTTGTATGTGTCGAATTATATGTGTTTCCCTTCCAATTAAAAGAACTCATTGAACTAAAGTCAATCTATGTTCTGTTTACATATTCGCAGAAGGTATGTTTTACACACTACACAGAGTTTCCACGCTAGCATAATCTTAACACGAGAAATTAAAGATAGCACGCGTGTGCTATCTTTGGGAGTGTAGTTGAGAGGTTTGAAAATGCATTCCCGCGCTGGGAATGCACGCAAGCGCACAGGGGTTTACACGAGGCTAAAACTAGGGAATGTGGACTGCGATGTGCACGATGGCGCTAACTTCGGATATCGATTTTGGTCCAGTGGGATGCAGAACGCTCGCGTACTGTTAATCGCGATTCTCACTGTTATTTTACAGCAGGGAACCGTCCATTCACGCTAAACATTCTCTCGCCGTGATAATGTCAAGTCGCGGAACCGTGGTGTGCGGTGTCAGCAGGTGAACACGCGTAATTATCGCATTGGGAGTGGTCGCTGCCACCTCGCCCCTACGCAGATTTGTAAATAGTCGGGATTAAAATGCGAATATCTGTGCTCGGGATAATTCTAAATTACGTTAGCATCGTTTACGGTGAGTCTGATCTATAATTCTGTTTGTATCATCATCATTACTCGTGTCGAACTCTGTTGCTACCCTTGAAGGGTGTGTTGTTGTCTGAACTTGTCGTTTTGTATACGCCCTTTTCACGATTTTATGCGAATTTGATTCCAGGAGCCGCGGGAACGAGGACGTACGAAGCAAATCCTGATACGAAGAGGCTTTACGATGACTTGCTGTCTAATTACAACAGACTCATCCGCCCTGTCATTAATAATACCGAAACGTTGACCGTTTGGCTCGGTCTAAAGTTGTCGCAGTTGATCGAAATGGTAGCAAATAATTTATTCTATTATGTTTTCGGAACTTTGATAGAATTATTTGATTAATAGGGTTGAAATTGTTGCAGAACTTGAAAAATCAGGTGATGACCACGAATGTCTGGGTGGAACAGGTACAATCTACTTACAGGGTCTCATTAATTATTCGTACGATTATCCTTTTACGTTGCGTTGTACAATGTTGTATTCGTATCTTGCAGAAATGGTTTGATTACAAATTGCGATGGGATCCAGAGGAATACGGTGGCGTGGAGATGCTTTACGTGCCTTCTGAGAACATTTGGTTGCCAGACATCGTGTTGTATAATAAGTAAATTGCGATTAAATAATAATACAGCTTTCATAGAAAGTTTTAACTTTATTCCTGAATTCGCCATCTCGTTCTCCAGTGCCGACGGCAATTACGAAGTAACGCTGATGACGAAGGCGACGTTGAAGTACACTGGCGAGGTATCCTGGAAGCCACCTGCGATCTATAAATCGTCCTGCGAGATCAACGTGGAATACTTCCCCTTCGACGAGCAATCGTGCATCATGAAATTCGGATCTTGGACGTACAACGGCGCTCAGGTGATAACTCCGATATTATACCTTAACCATTAACTATAGTTATATATATTGTACTAATGATAAGATGGTTCGTGTATTTTTTTCATCACGGAAAGGTGCAAATAATTAGTGTCAACAGAGTCCTTCGAAAAAATGCTTTGTAAAGACTTTTCGCAACAGGTAGACCTCAAGCACATGAAACAAATACAAGGGAGCAATTTAGTGGAAACAGGGATCGATTTAAGCGACTTCTATTTATCAGTAGAATGGGACATTCTCGAAGTGCCAGCGTCCAGAAACGAGGAGTATTATCCTTGCTGCACAGAACCATATTCTGGTACGTTGTCAATTGAATTAAATTAAATATTTCCTTTTAACCTCGCCGATTAAATTTTACGCAGATATCACATTCAACATCACAATGCGAAGGAAAACATTGTTTTACACGGTCAACCTAATTATCCCCTGTGTGGGCATCACCTTCCTCACTGTGCTCGTTTTTTACCTGCCAAGTGACTCAGGCGAAAAAGTAAATACTAAGAGATACTAACTTCATTATTTCCTCTTTGTATATATTTTATGAAATGTTTACTGTTCGTAGGTCTCGCTGTGTTCCTCGATTCTGCTCTCGCTCACGGTGTTCTTTTTACTATTAGCCGAAATTATACCACCGACATCGCTGGCCATACCACTTTTAGGGAAATATTTGCTGTTCACTATGATACTGGTCACTCTGTCGATATGGATCACCGTATGCGTTCTGAACGTCCACTTCCGGTAATCACCGAAACATATTTAATATTCATAAGACGGACCAATCGACGTCGGACTAATTGACATCGAGAAAACTCTGATATTCGTGCTGTTCTTTCATAGATCTCCATCCACCCACAATATGTCTGCATGGGTCAGACAAGTATTCTTAAATTGGATGCCTCGAATGCTGATGATGCGTCGCACGCCATATTCTACCCCCGAATACGACGACACTTACATGGACAGCGGCTATACTAACGAAATAGATTTTAGGTAAGTAAACATGTACTTGGAATAGTTATCATTATTAAGCATCTAAGAGTCAAACTTAGTAGTTAAATCAAACTTATAATTAATCCAGAGGCACTTAATCGGTATTTTTCACAGCGTGAGCGACTATCCACTGGAACTGAAAGGAAGTCCGGACGGTTTCGAGAGCGTCACCTCTCAGTTCAAAAATATCCGCGAGGACGACGCTCGCCACTTTCCGCACGCTTCAGGTAAATCATCTCCCCCGTGCTCTGTATAAAAGTTTTTATTTATCATCTCCATCAAAGACACAATATGTAAATCGGTAAAGTTCGCAATACACTCCGATTTCTCTCGAAAAGTCGACAACGACTTTGCATTCGCATTTAGACACACATTCGCGCGTGTCTAAATACATCGTAAACAACTAAACGAATATCAGAATTAACACGCTGTCATTCCTTGCGATCCGCGGATACATAAAAAAAACGAATGGTGACTCACGCGGTGAGACAACGTCATGTATTGCTGTTTAGGCGAAATGATGCGCTAACAATGAAAGATGTGATTTACAGTTACTGACAGTGAGAACACGATGCCAAGACACTTGTCTCCGGATGTCATATCAGCCCTGAAGGGTGTGCGTTTCATTGCTCAACATATAAAAGACGCGGACAAGGATAACGAAGTGAGTTCGAATTATTGATTTGATTTCTCCTATAGCACACAGTTCCTGTTTTACTTCTCGTGCCTCGTTCCGACAGTAACCGTCAGAAACGATTAGAGCCGAGTTTGTACTTCGTACGTTGACTGCCAGGTCGTTAGACCTCGCATTTTTATGCAAAATTAAAATTATATACATTTGCTGCAAGAAACAAGAGCCTACTCTCTCTCCCTCTCTCATGCACACACACACACACAATACCCAAAAGTACCGCACGCATTACTTTCTAAAAACAACGAGAACAATTTTACAAACTCAATAATCGTAAATTATATTGTTTTTCTAACGCAAACAACACTTTTCACACTGAGGAACACATGAGGATGAAATCGATTTGATTCGTTGGGAATTATGGAGAGTTCCGACCAGGCAGTCAACGAGCTAATAAATAAATTTACAACTATCGCGTTGTTCTAACGGGTGTTCGTAATGTCTTCCAGGTGATAGAAGATTGGAAGTTCGTAGCTATGGTGTTGGACAGACTGTTTCTTTGGGTTTTCACTTTTGCATGTATCGGAGGAACGCTCGGTATAATATTCCAGGCACCTAGTCTATACGACACAAGAGAACCTGTGGACCAACAACTCTCTGGAATATCATTTCGTAATTTCATGTATCCGAATCTAGACCCGGACAACACGCCGAAAGAGTAAACACAAAACTAGGAGCTCATCGAGCCCCAGAGACTCGCGCGTACCACAAACAACGATGGAAATTTGTTATACCGTTCGAATCATATTTATATCGGCTCTCTCCTATCTCTCTTTATCTCTCTCCCTCATTTTATTCCGTAAAACGATGTTGCTTTTATAAGAAACGAGAATCTAATAATAAACATAGTCTAAGCGGTTTTATTAACCCTGATCGGCCATAAACGAAAATGAATAAAGGGTCGATAGTCTAGAACAGAAAAGAACGTTCGGATTCAATTGTGCTCGAACAAATTCCGTAAACACCTAACGTCAAGGTTAATAAAAGGCTTGAGCTACGAAACAAGCGATCACTCTTTTATTCCGTTCGATTCACACCGCCATTTACGATTTCTCTACGACGCTAAAGACATGTATTAAAATACTTTGTGTGCTCCTTCTCAACGGAACCCATCAGTTCCCGAGAGTTTCCGCTTCGCTCTCGAGAGTTGGACAAACTATACATTAACAATAGAACGGAATGCAACTGTGAACAAAAATCGACGCCACTCTTGCTATCCCGCTTGCTAACCGCCTGTTCTCTTTCAGTACCAAAAGTAAAAACATCGTAACGATACACCGTACTCTCCGTGCCTCGCGTCCTCGCTCGCACCCAATAGTTAGAAGTTGACGTCATACGCTTTTGCCAATAATTCGGCTAGAATCGAAAATATGTGTGGTTCGACCAAATTGGACGGCTTACGAAGTATAGCCAAGAACATGAGTGGGTGCTCTCAGATAGATGCTGGTGAGAGAATGGAGGAAACGGTCCTCACCAGCATCCCGAGAAGAGATATTTTTGTGAAAAAAAAGGACGGCTTACAGCCGCATTCCTACCGGAGAAGTTCTAGCGAGGCACGCACAGTACGTTAGCCCCCAACAACAACGGTTTTACTTCGACAGATCACAGAACTAATCCACGTGTTTGGTGCTCGTTTGTTCTGTACACGACTCGTACGATCAGTTAAAAGTTTGGCAGTATTTTTACATAGATAAATACGAAAAAAGGTTTCCTTTAATCTAAATCAATAATCATCAACTCTGGCGAATCGCTAGTACTGCTAATGGAGCTGGTCTGCGATTTTTTTGGCGAGGATGTACCGCAAGCTAGCTTCTTTGTACTCTGTGTCGGTGTACTGTGTTCGTCGTCATCATCGCTGTCTGATATCAAGTCGATTACAACGGCTCGTTTCTTTTCTTTCGGCGGTGCTGGGTTGCTTTCGTCTAAACCATTGCAAACGATGAACGTGATTAGAAAACATCGTGGTAAGTAAACAATTTCTCTGAAGGTCACATTCTAAGGTCATCGATGTCTCTGTTCATAAACATACGAGGTGGAGCACTTGCGACAGACCACCCTGTATATTTTTATTAGCCAAGGACCTTCATGTGACCTCAAGCATCAAAACCGATTCAAGAGAAACACGATTAAGAATAAAGCGTTCAATGAAAATCTGAAAGAGACATATCGATAAGAAAAGTATCTCACCGAGGTCCACCGTATCCACGTCAATTTTGCGGTCTTGCGAGTTGGTGACCACTTTCGATTCTGTTTTGTCCTTGTCCTTCTCTTTCTTCAAGACCAGATTTTCCCAAGAACCGTCTTGAAGAAGCTGAATCTCGTTCACGTCCGGCAGCAACTTCTTGGAATTGAGAACCTCTTGGAAATAGCCGTCGATAACGAGAGTATCGTACAACGCTGGCTTGTCGCAAACCGGACAACTCCACGTGGGTTTCCTCTCGTTCATTTGCAGGAATAACGACGCATCGAAGCACTGCAAGTGTGAACACGTGGACGCGCGGCAAGGCGTGGCCATCCGCATTTTCCCTAATGGACACGCTAACGACACCCTAAGCGACGTTGTTGCTATTTCACTATCCGCATCCTCGTTGAGTTTCTCCTTAACTGCACAAAGAAATCATTCCCGTAACAATAATTCTCGCAGAACATGGACTCAATTGTTCCACTTTGATTTATGGGGTATTCTGGATATTCATCACTTCAAAAATCGACTCGAAAACCAGAATAGCCCCATAGACGAGCTTTTATAGAGTGATTTAGAGTTAGAGTTAGAGTTTTTTATCATACAATCTTTTAGTGCTCTCTTTGCACTTCAGTTACAGTAGTTAACACTCGATAAAGAAGTATTTATCGTATAAAAGCTCGTGAAAGTAAAAAATTGACAAAATTCTGAAGATGAGCCTCCGCTACTTACTCAAGCCCCTCGTGTAATCCGAGTGTCGCACGCCTCTACTTTTTAATCTTGATAAGAGCTCGGCACTTGATAGTTTTCTAACGAGGTATACCGCGATTGCATAGCGTCTTCCATAGTCGGCCGACCATGTGACCTGAATGTGATTTGCTACTGTTGGGGATAATTTAACTAAAGCGCTAATCTGCACAGGCCTCGGCGGCCTCTTTGGTTCTACTCCTGGTTTGTTCGTGGGTATTGGATTCTATTCGAAACAAACCCGATCAAACGACAGTCCAACATATTATTCCGGAAGATTAATATATAGAGATGTGCGAGAGCCCGAAAATCTCGGGATCCTCAAATAAATAAAATATCCGGATCAGTCTCGATCATCGAGTACCCAAGATTTTCGCGTTCTCGCGTATCTCTAGTAATATATTATCGTTGATTTACTCACAGGTAGTGGACACAGTTTTCCATTCACTTTCACTGCAATACTGGGTGGAAAACAATCTTCTTGTTCGCACGAGGTTTCTTGTAAACAAAATCGCATTTGTACCTGCGATGCACAATGTAAGATGCATTTTATTTGTCGCGAAGTGAAGATTAAAAGAATGCAAATTGGCCGAGAACTAAATTAACCAATGATACCTGTACACTATAGTCGATTTTACTTCCCGCCCGACAATCCCGTGAACTAGCTATGTCTGTCGACTGTTGTGGAGTTAAATGAAACATAAACGTATTCTCTTGAAGTCTCATAGTTCCCTGAGGCATCAAGCTAGACGGCTTCAATAATTCTGCTAGTAAGTCGTAAAATGGAAGCTTTTTGAGTCTAACGTCCGGATGAACAGGATACTGACTTCTAGGTTGTATTTGTAAAGGAGATGGCAGAACTTTTGGAGGATACGGGTACGGACTGTAGGCGGCACTTGTTGTCTGCTGAAATTGTAAATCATATGTAAGCTAATGAATAAAAGTTTCCAAATGTTCTGCATTGAAATTCTTAAACTAACTTGTGGTGTTACGCTAGTGTATCCTGTGGTTTGATACACTGGATTATTTCTAGGCGTTGGTAGCGATGCCTGATGCGCCGGAGGAAGTTCTTTTCCACTGTTAACTGCAGATTGTGACTGCTGTTGCTGGCTGATTTGCCTTTGAATTAAATACAGATAATAATACCATGAAACGTAATCTATGTACTTTAATGTATAACTGAAAGTTAAATAACTTTACCTTGTGTAATAATTTCTGGAATGCATGTTCTGATCAATTTGTGGTTCACCGGAACCACCTGTTTGACCGTACATTTGGTGTGCAGCAAGTTGATCAGCTCTAAACAAAATAACGAAAAGAATAATGGCACTGGCGCTTGATAACAGTATACCTTAATACGTATAGTATACTTAAAGTATAATAGTATGCCATAGTACATATAAAAGAACATATACGGTTGAAATAATATATTTATGTGTTCGTTAAATAATAGTAATAACTTTTAGAAACTAATAGAATTTCGAACGTATACTTGTATTCACATTAATATTATACTCACTGTATGGTTTTATATAGTTCACGTATTTTGAGCTGTACAGGGTGGGATCTCAAACGTAACAATTCTAGTGCACGTGTTTGTAATTCTGTTTTTCTACCAGATTTATTTCTACCAGCAAAACCAAGAAGCATCTGAAGTTCAGATACCCGAAAACTCAATACCATATTCTGTAATCACAAAATGAAAATATTCATGTATTTTAGCTACTGTACATGCAATTTTCCTAAAAAGAACATATTTAAAAAAAAGAAGACATTAATCGAAACTTAATACCTCAAATACATTGTCAGACTTTATCAGCAACTAAATATTGTATATATATATATATATATACATATGCTCCATATACTACTTTAAAGTATACAAACGTAATCATAAAAATACGAAATCAAATTTGAAAATACTAGGCATAAAAATCATACTTCAAGTTTTTCTATTTCTACAAAAAAATTAACATTGAACTTTGTTTTTTTTTAACCAATAACCATATTGTATAAGGACGAATACAATAAAGTATGAAAACACTTTTTTTTTTCTTTTACGATTGAGATGAACAGTATGTATTTCATGGTACACTTGTGACAAAACACGTACGTTTTCAATGACACTTTATTTTCAAAAATGGAGTCGGAATGATCAGGAAAACATTCACAAAATGTTTTCAAACGGAACGAGGTAACAAATTAAGGTTACCTATAATTACGTGGACATTGCCTGTCTTTCGAAGCACTGTGCGGTTGATAGAACATGATTAACGGTACGGATGTAATTGAGAAAAAAAAGAAATGTAATAATTATCGTGATATCACACTGAGATAGGAAAACAATGATTGCAACAATGGTGTACAAACTTGTACGGCGGTGCACTATACGTCTGTTAACACAATTTACTGACGGGAATCGTAAATTGCTAATAACCCGGATATAACCACGATAAATCCACAATGCAGACCCGCCGACATTTCTTTAAAATTTCACACGCTATCTATCTGCACTGCACCACTTTTAATACTTCACTCACCTCTAATTCTTTGGTCTCCGCCATCTTCTTAGACGATTTTTTTTGCGAAGCCGTTTTGCTTATATTATTTCCAACAGTTTCGATAGAAAAATTCTCCTACCCGGTTCTTATACCTACAAGCTGTTTCGATCGCAACCCGTTTCTATAGTTTTCTTGAGTTTAAACGTATATAGCTATTAAATAATACCGTTTAAAGGGCGCGAAATCGATTTTTGTACGTTCTAAATTTCCGGCAACAGCGAAAAATCTGACTTTCCTCGGAAAGTTCAGTTCCTCTGAAAAAATGTTCTGTTCAACGGCATAAAGACGAAGTAAATATCGATATTGAACACTTCGTTCGTTCGAAATACGAAAAGGGATTTTCCAAGATGGCCGCCTGCACTGAATTGTACCGAATTTGTGAATTTGGTAAATTTCAAGAAACCGAGCAAGATCGTTCGTGGTGTGACATTTACTTTTTTAAACATGCGCTAAATGAAATACTCACATCTCACAGTCGTTCGTTTAAATTCGCTCTATACATTTCACCGTTTTAACAAATCTACACGATAACAGAAAATCTTTACGTACATATACTGGTTATGTTTCATCTATTAGATTGCATGTATCGTACTAAACAATTTACATCCCGCTATATCTATCAGGACTATATTACAAATATATAATATTATCCGATCTATACCTCGACTATCCACTTTAAATACCACAAAGTTGCATTGAAATATTACAATAATGTTTTATTTAAATCTATCTTACAATAATATAACACGGTCGTATATTGGAAACACGAATATACAATGCAACATAAACCTATAACCCTTTATGGCGGCCTTATCTTTTCAAAAGTAGATAATAAATAATCTTCACTATATCGATGTGATAATTTCACTAGGTGTTCAGTCAAATGATTCCTTCACACCTAGGGGAAAAACACATTCTAGATTATCATCTTTTCGTCCTGGTAATTCCCCAATGGTGTTACAAAGTTCACTAGTTGCTTTCGTAAAAATGTCATAAAACTGCATAAAACTAAACCGTTATGTTATTTTTCGTTGGAAAAATTCACCAAAATGAATTACCAATATTTAGAGCGTTTAAAACTGTTTATAATAGTCCCAATTCACTTTCATTAATATCAATGTGAAAATTTTTCTAGGCGTTCGAACAGACGATTGGATCATGCCTAGTGGAAAAACACACTTTAGACTTTAGATTACCATCTTTTCGTCTTGGTAATTCTCCAATGGCGTTGCAGACAGTTGCAGATATTATTAGCTAGTGTCATGAAAATTGTGTTATCTTTTAGTGGAAAAATCTATTAGCACGCATCACGAACTAGGATGCGCGTGCGTCTATCTGAAGACATTAGTAACCACTAAAATTTCGAGTGTAATTATAAATACTATGTATGTATATATGGACATATCTATGACAATTTAAAAACATGGCTACCATGTGAAAAATAAATTGGTCGCATTACCGTCTCCAAACAAGACTTTGTTTAGTTTTTACGATAATTTTGTTACACGGTACCAGCGAAACTTAGTTGGTCGTAAAAAAGTACACAGCTTTGATGAAAACTTGCAAAGTGTTGGCGCGGATTCGCCTAGTGAAACATTTGTGTTTTTAACAGTTACGGCTGCATTTTTAATGTCTATCGAATGACCTAACGGATTTATAAGGGATACAAATTCATCTACGTTCGATTATTCCGCACGATTCCGTGGCAATAAACTTCACGAAGGATTGTTGAATAATGGTAACCTTACTTTTTAATCTGGAGAAAGTTCGAATACCTCATAACGAAAAGATAGAATTTTACAAATAAATGTATTAGTTTCACTCATTACGAAAGAATACCACAAATAATCAGTTACACGATTGTAAATAGTTGTATGTAATTTAGGATCGGCGTGCTATCTGTACATTTCGTGTGTGTATATAACTTAACCTATTTTTTAGATTCAATATATTTACAATTAAACATATCAACTAGCATCTATAACTGTATAAGCACGAGTAAAGAAATGCTATGTTCAAATCTGTTAATGCTGGAAAGGAACTTGTACTTTATTAACATGTACGACCGCTAAACGTGATTCATTCGAAAGTCTGTTTTTAAAATAAATCTATTCTCTAAAAAGGTAACAAACTTTTACTAGACTGAAATTGTTAGATATGTCTCTTTGTGTAAAATCATATTATTGTACTCTGAGTGCATTGTTACATTATACATATATGTGTGTTATTATTGTTGCAGATTATAATATGTTAAGACATTAAGCAAGACAACTTGTATAATAAAGAATCTATGTATAATACTGTGCTGCATTATTTATAAACTGACATCAATGGATTCCATTGATTTTGATACAATTATACGACATCCACGAACTATCATTCACGTAGATGTGGACTGTTTTTACGCTCAAGTGGAGATGCTGAGGCATCCAGAGTTGGAAGGCAAGCCGCTCGGAGTAAAGCAAAAAAATATAGTGGTGACGAGCAACTATCTAGCCAGAGAATATGGAATTAAGAAATGCATGCCTGTCCAAGAAGCTTTACAGTTGTGTCCAGGCCTGGTGCTGGTAAACGGGGAAGACCTAACAAATTATCGTCAATTTTCTGCCAAAATACTAGAGATACTACATCAGTTCACACCTTTAGTCGAAAGATTGGGCTTCGACGACAATTTCATGGACGTCACGTCTCTTGTGCAGAAATGCATGAACTCTGGTAATGATTCCGAATCGAACATAGACATTTCCATGGAGGATCAAAACCCAATCGGCGAGATATTCGGCACCTCGGACGAGGAATGTCCATGTGGCTGTCATGCTCGGTTAGCCACTGCTTCCAAAATAGCAGCTGAAATAAGAAAACGAATTTACAAAGAGTTGCGTGTTACTTGCAGCGCTGGCATAGCACATAACAAGCTTCTAGCGAAACTAGCCGGGTCGTTGCACAAACCAAATCAGCAGACAGTGATCTTCCCATGCAGCGGACCGATGCTCTTGTCTACAATAGGGTCCGTATCAAAAATCCCAGGTGTTGGCCAGAAAACCACGCAACTGCTAATGTCGAACAACATAAAAACAGTGGACGATCTGCGCAAGACATCTCTGGAGACTCTGGAGATGAAGATAGGCATTGATCTGGCAAGAAAACTAAAAGATAATGCCGAAGGCATCGACGAGACGATCGTGAAGCCTACAGGCAAGAAGCAGTCCATTGGCTTGGAGGATGGTTTCAAAAGTGTCTCTCTAGTAGCTGAAGTAGAATCAAGACTGGGCGCGCTCTTAAGAAGACTAACAGAGCTGGCGATGGAGGATGGGAGGATCCCCATCGCGATGAGAATAACAGTGAGGAAACACGACTTCAACAAGCCAGCCTCCGGCAAAAGAGAGACTCGGCAATGCGCATTACCAAAACATTTACTGCCCTCCACGAAGTGCGGCGTCTACGACCACGCTAAGATGTTGTCGCTAGCTATGAAATTGTTCCATCGAACTGTTGACGTGTCCAAACCATTCCACTTGACCCTGCTAGGAGTCGCTTTCACGAAGTTCGAGGAGAGATCCTCCGGGAAAAATAGTATTACATCTTTTTTGCGAAAACAAGTCGCCGTTCAGTCTGTTCTAGACATCAGCTCCGAGGAAGGTATCTCGGATGTGAGCCTCGGATCGCCCATGAGCGTCAACCAGGACAGCAACGATGGCTCTGCGATGAGCACTACGTCATCCCCTATTTCAAAAGCGGTGGGAGCTGCGAATCCGGGGATCGAAGATGATTTGCTGAGCGAGATAGAGCCTCTGCCGAAGAAGACTAGGCTGGAGGTGTGGCTGAACGGTCGCAGAGAATCTCCCAGCAACGAGATGGCTGATCTTCGACTCAGTCCTTCGTCACCAATGCAGTTGTCACCGAAAATCGACGCGGCGGTCCTCAAGTCTCTACCCATTGACATCCAAAGGGAAGTGACCCGCTCCTGGCCGACGACTAGTAAACCAAAACCGAATAATATATTGAAATACTTCATAGCTAATAAGTGACGGAGTTCCGTGGCCTAGATCGCAACATAGCCATCATTTTTCTGTACACATCTCCGTGGGTTACAATATTGGATGGCAGCACCATGTGATATTATGACTTTAAGTTACAGATGCCGCGAGCTGATTTGAAATCGTTTTTGGGTATTAAAACTTCTTCTACGCATACACATATACATATATATATATATTTTCTACGGCATTTACATCGATCGAATTTGTTAAACACGTGCGGGTGACGTTCACCTTATAAATCTCTACCAGAGTCTATGAATAAATTCGCATAAATACATATACCTTATTTATTTATCTTAACTGATATCCGAGGGCATCGTTTGTTTGTCTTTTCGAGCGTTGTTTAGGGTAGACGGATAGTTTGGTCGGACCTGCATTTACAAAAGCTGTGTATTACCGTTGTATTTTTGAAGAGGCGTCCGAGAATGTAAGAAGTATAAAGACGATCCAACGAGAAAAAGTATTCCTGAGAGTTTTAAAAATAAGTTTCTCACGATGCATCGAACGCGCGCGTTTAGCACCATATGATCTGAGGGCGAGCAAACAAGCTACGAGTGCATAGAATATAGAAATATCTACGTACATAATAGTAAACGAGAAGATGTTCAGAATAAAGTTGCGTTATCATTTTCATTTTCATCGAAAAACAAAAGATATCATTCGACACACAAAGCGTTTCCATTCGTGATCGTTAGGAAAGCTGGATTAGTAAGCATTTTGCGAAGGAGAAAGAGGACACTGTCGATTTTTTTTTCTTTAATGAGGTGCTGGCATTTGATTTTGTACGTATGCTCCAATGGCTCAACCGTGGTCGCATTCATTTGAAACGAAAAGAAAAAAAAAAGGTGGAAGTGTTTATATTTTTAGTACCGACGATGTTATGCTACGAGTGGAACGGGTGTTGCGAATAACTATACACCGAAACGGAAAATACTCGATCGATCCTACCGTGCAACTGATATGGAGCTCCACGCGAATGATGACGAATAGTTTCTATGTATTGTATAATTATTTAGACTATTAGACAATCATAAAGACTTTATCGGTTCGATACGGTACAAGGTGAATAATTATAATATATATTATATATATATCCGTTAAGCATACACGAGATAAGAATATGAGCCAACGATCCACGCGATTTCGAAATTATTTCTATTACGCATACAAACACGCGCGATGTGTATGCACAACAATGTGCGCGTCTACACGGTTACTTAAGAAATGAAACAATTAATTGTAAACGAGAACGTACGTACATTAGAGCGTGGCCAGCGGCAAGTGATACTGAAACAGTAGCTTTTGTAAACAATAAAAAAATACTTACATATACATATATATATGAATGTATACATGTATATGTATATATAAGGGTCGGAAGTTTATATGTTAAGCGTTAATTAACGACCAAGGCGGAAAAATCAGAGATTAGTTATCGAGCAAGTTTTTTCTTTCCTTCTCTTCTCTTCTTTTTATTTTGTAGCCCTCTCTATCTATGTTTATTTATTTACCGTACTGCATAGGAGAAGCGGCGACCATCTTGACTATTAACTTCTGGTTGTGAGAACATGAATATTTTATACGTAACACACACACACACACGATGTTGGGGATGGTATGAGCGGTTGCGAAATACGAGCGCTTGTCGTCGTCCAAGTTCTGATTAATTAGAATAACATGCAGCGGTTCTTCAGATAATTGTGTTTATATTTCGCGCGTGAATCAACCGAGCGACGCACGACCAAATTGACTTTGACTTTGCACAAGCTATGCGCCATCAACGGCGCATACTGTCCCCGATCCGTTTAAATAAAGAAAGTTCGAGTTGTACGCTATGCATTATTTTCTTGTCCCCTTAATTGCAATCATCTGTACTCCAATCTTCCTGAGAAAGAATTGCCGAAAGCGTGGATTTTTGTTCGATCTTCAAAATTGGGCCATTTCACTTTTTTTATAAAATAATGAAGTTAAAGAAAAATTTAGAATGCAGCCTTCATCGGACAAATCTTGAAGAATCTTTGTGTATTCTTCTTTTCATTTACAAAATAGAAAGCGTTCATAATATAAATTGGTCACGTTTTAATAAATTGTGAAAAGAATTCGTCTTTTTGTGTCCGATTGAATGCACCGAATCATGCACCCGAATCTTTGCAGAGCGATATTTAAGAGCAATATCAGAAAGCGCAGTACGTTCAAGTATGACGCCAGAATTAGACCCTTGC
Organism: Lasioglossum pauxillum; assembly: GCA_933228785.1. Taxonomy (NCBI): domain Eukaryota; kingdom Metazoa; phylum Arthropoda; class Insecta; order Hymenoptera; family Halictidae; genus Lasioglossum; species Lasioglossum pauxillum. The sequence continues at coordinate 23,226,184 of OW121701.1, read as the reverse complement.
CACTACTATACAATTTGAATGAGGCCAATCACCCAGCCACCGTCTCTGAATGGGACATAATCAGGGTGAGTCACGTCATAATGGAATGAATTGTGCAGCTTTGTGACTTTTTAAATTGTCCTGCGCCCTCGTTTAATAAGCCTCCTCCCGAATAATCTTCTTCGAGTCATTGATCAACACGACGACGCGATCAGACCGTCGAATAATCGTTTACGCGGTTTTAGATTGTGAAATATACGTCTGCCCAAAGTGTCTCGAACGGCAACAAAATCTTATAACATCAATTTCAATTCTTGAAGAATCATTCATTCCGAATAATCGTCAAAAAGAATGGAAATTTCCAATTATCCGAGTTTTAAACACGTATATTTTCTTTGCGCATAGTGATCGCACGATTATGGAATTCCCGGGATAGTCAAGTGCAAACGGGTGAATTGTTAGTCTAGCATCGTTCGGCTCTTGAACGATAAGGGTACTTGTTCGGCCAGGGTTTTTCTTAGGCCCTATCTGCGCACGTGAGATACATCGAAACCAGCTTTTTCATAGGTAATATCTGACCCAAATTTAAATAAAGGCCAGGTGCACGTTTAATTCCCATGGACATTAAGAAGGTACTTGGTATAAATACACTTCGAATGTTTCGGGAATGTCAGATTGATACTTCACTCGTGATAGTTAGCACTAGGAAGAATCTTCTAAAATGTTGTTCGCGGTCTTGATGTTCACCATTGTTACGGTGCTGCGAGCATCCGGTAATTATCTTACTCCATTTGAAGATTAATCCAATTCAAGACTAATATATTACTTAAAAATTAATAAATACAGCGGCGAGCATAAACGAAATTCCGAAAATCGTCGGAGGTACACCAGCTGAAGATGGACAGTTTCCGTACCAAGCTTCTCTGCGCTACAGGAGTCGCCATTTTTGCGGAGGATCAGTCTTAAACAAGAGATGGATACTAACTGCAGCCCACTGTTTATCAGGGTATCTTATTAGAATTATTTTTATTAAAAATTCTCTGTATTTTGTCAGCTTTCACGATGTTCTTTTAGTTTGAACGGCAATGGAATCACCGTCGTGCTGGGCACCAACAAGTTAGACGACGGCGGTGACATGTACCAATCCGAAAAGATAATCAGTCACCCTAGATACAGTTCAGCATTGATCAGAAACGACATCGGGTTAATCAGAGTTTCCAAGGACATCGTTTTCGGGGACAAAGTGATGCCCGTCGGTCTGCCAAACGAGAACTTCAGCAAAACTGATTACCCAGCCGCGTTGTCTGGCTGGGGAACCACCAGTGTGAGTATTTCAACCGAAAGAGCCGAGTAACAATTCCACGTACTTACATATGTTCTTTTCCATTTATTTTTGTCTGTTTTCTCTCTGTTCCATATGTCCTTAATTGGGCACAACAACGGGCCGCGCGTACTACCCTAAATCGTGTTAAGTACCCGGGAGAGGCCCCGAACGAGCTGCAGCACATCGAGCTGAGCGTGATCGATCAAAAACAATGTTTAAATACCAGCTTTCGTATCACCAACGACAATATCTGCACACTTAACAAGAGGGGCGAAGGCGCTTGTCACGTAAGTGCATTCAGGTCTAGTCGAGTGCTCGAGAAGAGGGCCCTTTCGCGTCAAAGGGACCCTCAGCGAAAGCAGCACCTCTTTCCTCGCTCTGTCTCTCTCTCTCTCTCTCTCTTTCTCTCTCGTGTTCTTTTTTCTTATTTGTAGTCCGAGGAAATCGTGCCGGCAAGTGCGTGACAATGAACACCATTCAGCCTCACTTATGCTAGATCGAAAGAATTGCTCCACCGCGCGCGCACGGTTTGGCTTCCACTTTCTTATCGAGCCGCGGATAATCCAATTTACGAAGTGCCGAGCCGAGATTGCGATATTAGAGCTCGTTTAGCCGGCTGTAAACTCCGTTACATCCTTTTACAATTCGCTGTACAGGGTCTTCGGCAAAACATTAACACGTCGAATGCCGCCCGACTTTTCTGTGCTTCGCGTATATTTTCATTTACTTCGTTCATAGAAGTGTGATCACCCTGTACACATTTTATTAATTACGTCTAATCTGTTTAATTGATGTTAATTTCACAGGGAGACTCTGGAGGTCCCTTGGTTGCCGATAAGGAACAAATCGGAGTCGTATCCTGGGGAATACCCTGTGCCAGAGGACATCCGGACGTTTTCACTCGTGTCTACAGCTATAAGCAGTGGATAAACAAGCACGTCGAAAAGGACAGCATTTAAATTTAACCAATGTACTTCGAATCTTACTAAATAAATTCTGTTTCACGTATTCTACTTTCGATGTTTAAACTCGACACCGCGAGAGAAACGGTGCCGAAAGAACCATTAAAACGGGACCCGCCGGAAGACAAAACAAACGTGCCTGAATCCGACACCCGGTGCCGTAGTTCGACCAAAATATGAATAATTGTTTTTTTCCTCGAACTCGGTGTCGCAACTTCTCGTCGTCGCATGTTTAGTTGCACACGTAACAAAGCGACCTACGCTTATGCAAATGCACTTTAAGGTGACACCAATTTTACGGCTCATATTCGCGAATTAATGTCACACGCGCCTAATGCGCTAAATTAGATAGAACATTTAGGTAGTGGGTAACATTATCCAGAGTTAAATAAAGTAATTCGTGCTGCGGGCACGAGTTCAATCGCGTTTAACCGTGCGCTCTGTTGTCGTGCAACTGTATTTATAAAATTACTCGGAAATCAACGTTTGAAAGATTTGAAGTTTGTATTAATTATGCGCCGACAGCACAGATCGCGATCGCGCAACTGCTTTTTAAAAAATCCTCAATTGCAGTTTCGGTCAAGTAGCGGATGACCCGAATTCGATGGCGCATGCTCGGATCACGTGCATCGAAAATCGTTTCGGGTGTAAGAAGGATGCAGCCCCTAGTAATGCGTCCCAGGACGAAGGGCTGAGGACCTCGAGCAAACCCCTCTAAAATTAGACCACCGGAAAACCTCTTCCGACGTGCAACCTGCGAAACCGGGCAAAAAAGCCGAGGTAATTAATCAAGATGGCAGATGGTTATTTGAGATTCGAATCTCGCGAAGATTACGACACCTATGCAAACCCTCCTGGCTGTGGTGCAGCGGACACTTATTCGAAGATTGCGAGCAACGGGGCCAAGGATGCGCGCCGCTACCCCGACCTCGTCAACGTTTGAAAACCATTCTGCGGATCGATCATGGTAGCTTGCACCGTAGCGAAAAAATATGAGACGTGATCCCCAGAAGCGTATCAACGTGTCCTGAAATTGAAATGAGAATCGGATTCGAATCGAGAGCCGGGGAACAAGAAGAAGAAGCCCGCGGTACACGGGACAACTATTCATCTATCAAGCAACGCATGACCTAAATCCGGGACGCGCATGCTCGGCTCGGGCAAGGACAGTTTCGAGGGTGTTTTCATCCCCTGTTTCTGGCCGTGTCGCGAATTTCTCAGCAGCGTTGTGGGGCCGCACACACTCTCTCTCTTTCTGTCTCTCTCTCTTTCTCTATCTCGCTCTTCGACGTTTTGCGGGAAAAAGCAGCGTGTCGTGAAAGATGAGGACCGGTGGCCGTGCCACCTGCTGGAGCTTAACGCACATCGTCTGAAATCGATATCGCCGTCCTTGTCCCTCGTCTTCGGCATAGTCGCTCTAGCAGCTTAGGGGTGAAATACGAGCGCGATGGAAACTGTACACGGGGGATTGTATTCGGAGTGGTAGTTCTTTTGTGTGTCGCGGCGCGAGAAAACGCCGAGCGATTGACCTGCCATTGTTTTATTGGATTTTTGCTACTTAGACCAGTCCATCCCCCTTTTTGGGGCTGATAGATCGCCGTTGAAGAAGACCATTCGACCGACGTCCCCAACCTAGAACTTCGTCGCAAACTTCAAAGAAGTTCGTGCGCACGGAAAGTTGGTGTGCTCGTCAACCATATCATCCGCAGCCTTAACGTACCGATAAACGCGCTATACGTTATCAGCGTGGGCGTAGCAAGAGACAAAAAATCGAGTTCCGGTCCATGGCATGCGTCGGGGTTGTATTCGTGTGTCTCCAGTCCATTGTTTACGTCCGAGGATCGTGACAACGCTCAAGATACACCTGTTTACGTCGATCCACGCAGCTCTTCGGCCCCTTTCCGCAAGGTGTTTACAATAATCAAGGGGAACACGCATATACACATACTCTATTATGCCTCGTCGTTTCGGGCTCGTGGGAAAGAATCGGGTGCACGGTGTTTGAAGATTGTCCGGCGGAGGATGATGTCGTAAACAGTCGTATGATATACAACGTCGATCCTGTCGCAGTCAGACCGATGCATCATGGTGCTTTGTTAGTGTGCACATCACGCCCAGTTCAGATCCTTGCAACGCCATAAATAATATAACGCGCCGATACATTGCCTGTATAAAAATAAGTTATCGTCTGAATTTATCAAAGGAACCTTCATGAGCTGCTGTCCATTCATGTGAGTATGTGACAAGCTTTCCTAACAGCACCCACACACACACACACACACACACACACACACACACACACACACACACATGTCCAATGAAACGCTTACACGGTTTACACAGCTATACGTGACTCGCATTTTAGGGGTTGATAAAAATGGCGATAAAAATGTGTATTTGCGCGACCTGAGAGGACTCGGTATAATGGCACACTTCTTTTCAGTTGTTCTCTTGAACGGAAAACATTATCACTTTTCTTATACCAACTTGTGGATAAATGGTATTTTTCTTTAATCCTTTCTTTAATTACTAATGGATTTTTGGCTGATGAAAATGGGTCAGATTTTCAGCTAATAAAAATAGGTCAATGTGGTTGGACTGAAATTTAACAAGCTAAAAACGAAGGTGGCGAGGTTTATCATTGCTATTTTTGACCCTTTACACTTCATTTAGTATATTTGGTATATATATTATTATGTGTACAAATGAATTCGGCTCGTCAGTCGCTGTAACAATACAGAAATTCATTTCCGAATGCAATCCTTGAACTTTCTTTCCACCAAGAGGAGGATAATTAAACCAGTAAACCGTTACCATTTTATCGATTATAACCGTGGCTATTTATACCTCTTATAATAAAGATAATTCAAGTGTCGTGTTGTTATCGATACGTTCAAGAGCAGCGTCGATGCTCCAGCAAAGTTTACGCTCGACAATAAAGTTTCACTTTTGTCGAGGGGAACATGTACGATTCCTTCCGTGGTAAAGTTTGTTTGGTAACGATTGTACACCGGAAAAGTGGTCGAGGAAAAAACAGGTTTTCTGTAGAGTAAGGTGTATGGCATACAGATGAGAGAGTCTGTTGGAAACATGAAATTCGTGACTATAGGAAATGTACAGCTGTCCGTAGGGCCGGCTGTAGCAAGTGCATGGAAGTAAGCAAAGCGTACACATATCAGGCGCTACACCTTTTAACGGGCGACTGCGCAGTAGACAATTCAGCCGTCTACATGGCGGTATACCTCGCGCAAGCATACCAAGCATTTCTCCGTCTTTGTACCGGCGTTGGTGTTCCTCGTCTCCTTACCCTTCGGCAGACTCTACTGTCCCTCTTCCTTCGTCATTGGTTTACTCGCTGTCTTGCCTCTCACTCTCCTGGCAAACGCTTGACGGTGCGCCAATACTCAGGGACGTATTACACGTCGCTCCACCGAAACTGTTGCACACATCTCGCATCTGACAAACAAACGCTACACCTTGCACTACTTTCCTCCATTCGTATATGAAATCTTGATGCTAAATAACAACACAATCAAATCTTCCACGCAGAGCATGACGCACTTTTCTTATCTATGCATATATGTACATGTACGACACTCTCCGCAAAAATCGGCTTATCGCTCACGCCAAATTCAAAGTACCCTCGATTATTTTTAATCAAGTGCCAGAACTATGTACTATCTTTAATTTTAAATCTTGATCAAAAATCGCTGGTTAAACACGTTCGTCCCAAATCGTAAATTGCTACGTTTTATTATGCGGTATTAATTGTTATCTACTAATCTGTATGTAAATTCATGTTACATATTCATCACGTAACAGTGGGGTACATTGTATTTTATAGTTACACAAACGGTAGAGTAGGTAGGTATTCCTGAACTTTCTAGGAAAATGAATTTGTCTTTAATCAATTTTGTTAAACGTTGAAGTGTGGGTACGATGCAATCTCGATTTCTTCTGGATAGAATGAACAAGATTATATATACGCTACCGGCCAAAAGTTTAGAATCACGGCGTAAATTCAGAGAAACAGGAGGTTTATAACAACTGAATGCCTTTAGAACAACCAAGGAAGATCAATTAACTTACGCGCAGTATGTTTTCCATTTTCTATTTTTTTTTAATCAAGGAATGCTTATTTTTCTTCAAATTGCTTTTCCAGGGCATCCTGGCAATTAGTTTTTCTAACGTTTCTAATTTGATATTTTTCCATGCATCTTGTAGAAGGTGCCAAAGATGTCCCTTTAGAAAAATGCATTCCGAACATTGTCTTACACTGGGTGTAGAAACTATAAAGAGCATTATGGACATTAGAAAATTCTGAAATCTGTTAATCAACTAGTGAATATTTCATATTATAACGATGGATCATTTCAAAATTTATCGATATATTTGATATTTACAAAAATTAGCGAGTGATTCCAAACTTTTGGCCGGTAATGTGAGTCGCATGATATGACGAAAATTTCGCCACGAATTCCGAGATTTGATGTGCAGCAGCGCGATAAATAGTTTGGATCGAGGGAAGAGATGATGCATCATAGTGAATGGTGGGCGCGGGCGCCCGCATAGTGCGCCTACTGGTTTCGTCCCTGGCAGTGGTGCCGGCTGCGGATGCAGGCGAGAACGTGCGCAGCTGTAAAACGTGAGTCGCTGAGCTCCGCAGCTGATGCGACCCGTCGTCGTGATCCGTGGGTTTGTGTTTTGTTTGGAAAAATGCAACGGTGCCACGCGGAATTTCGACAGTGTCGATGCAACGGTATCGCATGTCCATCCGATAGTGAATATCCGCAAGAATATCGCGAGTGATAGTAACACGAAATAAGTACGAGACGGAACAGGAACAGGTTCGAAAAATGACAACCGAGATATCCGAAGACACGCGTAGCCTCGAAAGTGAAACGGAGACAGTCCTGAACGGTTGATAAACTCTTCCTTTTTCGACTTCGCACACGATGCAAGAACTATGCCAAACGGACGCCGCGAAGCGCACGGGCTCGTCCTAGCGACCATTTCCGCGGCGAGGACAATAGTCATCAAAGGAAGAAAGATAGACAAAGAGTCAGCATATGCTTTGTGTCGCGGTCGCTTCTACAGCGACAAGAACATCTATTTAAACCTTTCTCGTGAGACGCTAGTTTCCAAAGACTGAAACATTGACTCGTTTAGATTCCTTTATTTATTTATATCCACGATCGTGACTTTCTCGGACGCGTTGATCATCCTTCGGACTGTATCGCGTCGTCTACTAAACATTCACAAGCTTCCGATAAGCTGGTTCGATCACGAGTATCAGAGAAATTGTGTGAGCGTGAATTTGTTGGCTGGGAATGTAAAATGCGTCGGGTGATTTCATGCGCGGATGTATGAAAAAAGAATTGTAAATAGAAAGTTACTCGGCTGCGCGGTCCGTGAGAATTTTGATGTTTTGATTGTTTGCATGCGACGCAACTGGATGTTTGTGTTTGGTGGCTCGGTACCGCACGGCATTCGGAGATGCGATTTAGGGGGAAGTTATCCGACGAACCCGTTACTGTCGGCCAGCTTATTCCGTGATGAAAATTTATGCGAAAGAAGCAATGTATGCTCCACGCTCGCGTATGTAGATGCACCGATAATGCCTGTGCGATGTAACGGATGTATACATTTCTGAAAACGACAACAGGGCTAGATTCATTATGGAGGCACTGCGTTTGGCTATACAGTGAGTTTATTAATTCATAAATATTATTACGCGAACACCTCTGTGCTTCGCAACGCGCGCATTGTTACAGGCTATTGTTAGGGTACGTTCACTTGTCACGCTTGCGGTATCGCGGTAGATAACTTCGGAATTACGCGATTACGAATTTTAATCGATGTCTATCAAACTATAGTAGTCCATTTGTCATAAATATTAATGAACATTGAAAATGTAATTACTATAGACAGCGGATCTTTATGCGAAATAGAAATGTTTTGCCTGAATTATAAATTATAACAAACTCGAGTGAAATAAAAATTTATTTTCTTTGTCTGAATTTTTAAATTCTTCTAATGTTTTCATTGTTTTAAATTACACTCACTCATTTTTGTTGTAAATGCATAAAAATCCGCTGGTAATTACTGATTGAAAGAATGTACAGATCTGTGAGAATGTTATCCCAATAATTAAATAATAATGAAGCAAATTATTATACAGATAATCTTGGTTCAATCACTGTTCCTATAATTCGATAACAGTTAGTCTATGCAAGTTTTATCTATTCAGAAAAAATATCATCTATGTAATTGAATAAATCTATCCATGTTGATTCATATGAATGTTATTATAATTTGTTTCAGGACACGGCTAGGGGAGAGGATGGTCAGCATGAGCTCAAGGCTCGTGGAGACAGTCAGTATAAACTATGAAGATTTTAACGAGAGCTTTCTGACGTGTGGCACTTGTCTTTTCGTTTATGACGGTGGGGAACATACTCCTAAGTTACTACCATGTTCGCACACAGTTAGTATTTCATATAAATATTCCATATAAAATGATTGTAAACAATTAATTGATGTAATGCTGTTCACAGGTATGTTTACATTGTTTAACAAGAATTGCTGCATCCGAAACTCGCGAGCCTGGTGCCTTTCGTTGTCCTATTTGCAGAGAATTAATAACAATTCCTCGTGGTGGAGTTCCTGCGTTACCACCTAGCTTCCTCGTGAACCAACTTCTTGATCTTATGTCCAGACAGAGAAGAGAGGTTCGAACTAATGCTTTTTATAATATTTTTCTACATGTGTACCATTAAATGTAATAAGTATATTAAATATTTTCTTTGACTGTAGGTGATTCCAAAATGTTCAGTTCACATAAACCAGGAGCTACTGTTCTGCGAAACATGCGACACAGTGTTTTGTACGGTTTGCATGGGTGGGAATCATGCAGGAACATCACCGGGTTGTACAGAGCACACCATCATACCTTTCAGCATTGCGATTAAAAGAATGTCTGAAATTTTGCTCTACAAGGCTAACGAATGTATATCCAAGGTAACGATCCTCCCATCCACATTACAGCGTAGAGTTTAAATTTTGTATTGGCTTCTAGTAATCGATGTAAATTCATATAACTGTGGTTTCAGTTGACACTGGCCCAGGATTCTGTGAGTACAGAGCTGCAACGTTTGGAAGCTTCTAAAGAGAGGTGTTTGAACGCTGTGGACAACGAGTTTGCAGAAATTATTGCGAAGTTTGAGATGAGACGTTCGGAATTGCAAGCGGCGGTAACTGCAGCTGCGAGAGACAAGAAGCACGTGTTAGAAGAGCAACACGCTCTCATAGAAGCCGAGAAAACCAAAGTGCAGCAAGAATGCGAGGGCTTACAATATCAAGTATATCATTTACGATTTTCTATTACTAAATTACTATGCTTCCTGTTTATACCGTAGATAATCTGTTATTCTCATTGAAGGTCGAAGTACGAAACATCACGCAGAGGATTGGTAGTTTATCTGATCAACTAGACGCGGCATCAGCACTTAGCGAACCTAAAGAAAATGCCTTCATTACATTCGAATTTAACCACAATCATGCTCTTTCTCAATTAGAGGAAGCTATTCATAATTTGGGACGAGTACGTTCTAGTACAACATTGCCAGGTATCCTGAGGATTGATAATACAGTAAAGTACCTGCTTTAAAATTGTTATTAATCGTTCAATTGCTTTACTCGTTCGCGTTATCATCTTAAAAAAAGAAGAAGAAAAGTTGAACGATATTTAGCGTAATCAATCACGTTTCTTTCGAATAGGTTTATGCAGAGCCAGGTTAAAGGATCCTGCAATAGTTAAGTTACAAGCGATCGTCGTACTAGAGACTGTCGATTACCATGGGTATCCTAGAAACGTTGGAGGAGATCTTATCACTGCCGAATTAACGTTAGCGGATAGTATGCACTCAAACAACCAAAGTTCCAGAGTCGAAACTGAAATAGTAGATTTAGAGAACGGTACATACGAGATACTGTTCAGACCTCCGGTTGCAAAACGCTTTGTCCTGAAATTATCGGTTTTCGAGCGGCCTATTAAAGATTATCCTTTATTTTTTGACGCGACTGTACATAATGAACCAATTAAAGTATATGGGAAACGAGGAAGCGGAAAGGACGAGTTTGACCAGCCAGTTGCCGTTGCCGTCGACGACGACGGCATGATTTACGTTCTAGACACCGGGAACTCCCGCGTGAAGGTACGTTCGTGAAGCATTCAAGTTTTGATCATTTTTATTAGATAATATTCTGTTCCTAGGTACTCAATTGTGATTTAGAATTTCAAAGACATTTAACTAACGAAGGTCTGGAAGGCCGTAGTTGTACAGGAATAAGTATATCGCAGCAAGGTATCGTTGTTGTCAATTGGAGAACACGAAAAATTACGGAAATGAGCTCTTTAGGCGACACAATTAAATCCTTCACTCATAAAGTGTTTCGAGTAAGTATTTCTCGTTCTACAACTATGTCCTTGCTTAAAAGTTGTACAAGTAAGTGTTGCTTTCATTAATCATGTTTACCATTTTGATATTCAGCAGCCAATTAATGTCGCAGTAGATAGAAATTACGGACATATACTTGTGACCAACAACGGTGAAAATTGTGTCTTTGTGTTCAATTCCGAAGGCGAATTTCTCTTCCAGGTTGGATAATTTTTACAGTCATTAATACTTTGTATATGGTGAATCGTTCTAAAATTCTGTTAATGGTTATTAAGGTCGGAAAGACGATAACGTTAAAACTAATTAGAGCCGTTACCGTTGGGCGTAACGGTGAAATTGTAGTTGCCGATGATCATATTCTAGTGTTCACTGCTAAAGGAGACTTCTCCGAGGAGATATATTCAGAAGGCAAAGGTAAATTCTCTGTGAATAGCCGACCGTGCGTGAAATGGTTGCTACTTTGCGTGTGCGGATATTAAGCGTAATTTGTTTATAGGTAAAGGCGCTTACTACGAAAGTTTAGCTGTCGACGCAGAAGGTAGAATACTTGGTACACGCACTGACAAAGGTCGCAATACGATTCAAGTGTTGAAATTAGGTGGAGGTAATATTTTGACTGAGATCGACTCGCATAGTTCAAAATTACGACGTCCTTCAGGTATTGCAGTACTACCTGACAATCACTTAGTAGTTGTAGACCTGGGAAACGACTGTACAAAAAAATATAGATATTGGTAAAAAAAGAAACGAAAAGCAGAGTTGGATGTAGCTTGAATTACTTGCTTTCATGAAACTTTTGTTATAATCCTACGCATAATTTTAACTGTGTCTATGTTTACATAAATTTTTTATATGCAATTTTTACAACTTACATGCTTAGGATCAATCAAAATAATTTTATCGGTGTAGAGAGTATGGTGTCGATCGTATTTGACATTATAAGTGCAACATATACATATATACATATAGTATATATACATATATATCACGTGTATACGTATGTGTAATACTTATAGAAAAGAAAGCGGTGTGTAAGTTTATTTATGTGCTAGACTTAGCGACGTGCGCGTCGCGCTCCTAAAAAACGGAAGAGACTTGATTAGTATAATGTAATTTATAGTATTTTGTGTCATCGTTCGTTAATTTAATTTATTACTTAAATCCAGTAAAAGTGATCCTTTAATTTCTTACTACTTATCTTGATTGTTGTCTAAATGTACTATAATAAGCATTTCGAATTGCCATAGTCCGATATGTAAAGATCAGACGGTTATACCGAAATCCTATCCTACATATCTCATAGTTGAAAGATAAAAGTTCATACGAGAGGTTTATTTTACAATCAGAATTTCATTGGAAGTTTACAAGACCCGATAAACATGTTGTAAATGTTATAGTCAACACATTTTTGGTATCTTTATTATACTCGATTGCTGCTGTCGTAATGGACTATTTTATGCTTATTAGTGTCATTATTTCGCATTAAAAATAATTGTAATGAACTAGTTTCATAATTACAATGATTGAATTAAATTTTTTGTAATTGCTTTTGTCCTGTAAACAAATGTTGTGTGTAAAGCAAATATTTAAAATATTAAGTATAGTATCGAATTATGTTATAAACGTGATACTTAATATTTTCTTTCCACAAAAGAAGCTCGCTGAGATACGTGTTGCAACAAAGGATTTTACTACGGTTACCAAAGGAATTTGATCGAAAACGTTTTGTGTTCTTATATGTACAGTCTTCTCATTTATTTTTCATCGATAAATGTGCTTAGGTAACATATCATCGTATTTTTACATTTTATATCTCATTTGTGGCACTCGAATAAGTTTCCACAACGAAAACGCGGAAATTTTCATTTGTGGACATTAAAATGTTAAAAATTACTCCTGTACTTATTTTGCACCTAGAATTAATTTAAAATGCTTTCTATGAACGTCTCGAAAACGTTTTTGGTGTTAATTTGCTTCGACGATTATAAGCATCACATTTTATTATAAAATTGTCATACAAAGCATTTTGTATTTCCATTACATACTCATTACAGTTTTTAGTTGCGATTTCATTCGTAAATGCAAACTATAACTAGTGTATTGTAAATAGATAAAATAAAAAATAAATTCAAGTTTGTGCTAATATTTTTCCTGTATCATTGCAGATCGATGTTACAATATATATTGTTTTCTATTCAATTTTGTATGCATAAATTACGATTGTATTGTAAACAAATGTTCGCGTATATACATATACAGAAAGCTCGATTGTACTTTGTGCAATAATCTTCTATTACGTCTATGTCATTAACATGTTTTTTTATTCATGTATAGAGAAATAATTCTACATACTTTTAGCATTTACATTTTATCTGTTGCATAACTGTTATTGTCTAGAGAAACGTAGTTCCAAGTGTATACTGATTGTGTTCATTTATAATATTTCCCAGTTGATGGAGTCCAGTTTTCTACTTATTTACGATTAAATAATAGCATATTCGACAATTGAAACGGATAGGAGGGAAAATTACCATATACAAACATTAGATATATTATTAGTAAAGTATATGCTCAGTGTTGTGTTCAGACCCTCATAAATAAACCAATTTATAAGTTTAGATTTATATATAGTAGCAAGTACTATTATAAACAGCAATATTAGAAATTGTTAAAATAAAAAGGCCGAAGAACCATAAACGTTAAATAGTTCCTTAATTGACACGGAACATTCCTTATAAAATGCTTGGTACAATAACTCATCAATACCTAACAAAAATTCGATTATAAGCACACGTAATCGCGTGTACATATGTTACACGAACAATATACTTATACCACTGAATTAGCCTTTTATGGGAAGGACACCAGTGCCTTTACAAAACAGAAATGAAATATTATTAACTCAATAAGGGCAAATAATGTATTGATGTTATCAAGACCTGGTTTTATTGTTTGTACGTTAACATATAAAGCTTCGTGATAAGATTAAGAGTGCAACACAATTAATATATTACGTTCGTCATACTTCACAAAAATTACTCGACGCTCAAAATTTGTACTGCTCGATATATAATTTCAACATTACGATCGCAAAGCGAATTCAAATCTAGTCGTACGTTAAACATTACTATGCAGAACGGAATATTGTAATGTAACAACACAGTGTACCATAAAATTGTAAATAAATATACGAGCTTAATTTATATACTACAAGATTCTTCTCGATCCTATAACAAAAAAAAAGTCTCACGAAAATTCTCATCGGTAAATGAAATCTCTACAGGAAAGAAAGAAAGAATTTCCCCATGGAAAGCAGTGAAATCGCCGGACGTTTAGAGGCGATCGAAATACCCATAAAAATTCCTCGGCGTCAATACTATCGAAATCAAGCTCGCGCGGTAATATTGACTCGATCCGCGGCAATTCAACCGATCATACGCCGTTCGAGATTTCTCCTCGCGAGAGTATCGAATGAACGAGTATAGCGTGCACGCGCCGTGGCTGGGAAACGTAAGCTCGCGAATACTACGCCTGTGCTAGTACGTGCCCCCGTACACGAAAGTTATTCACGCACGCTATTCATCGGCTTGTGCTCCTCCATTACGTACGACGTACGTACATAACGTGAAACGTAAGACGCTACATACTGGCCTGTACGTGTGTCGCGACGGTGCCAGGTGTATACACAAGCATCGTTGCACACGAGAGCGTCGACGGAGTATAGTAAGTACACGTATACCAAAACATACTTTCGATTGAAACGGTCCGGGCTGTGGGGTACATTGGAAAAACCGAGGAGAGAGAGACTACCAACGAAGCAGATCACAGAGATCGGGTCCGCGATATTGTTTCCTCGCGAGGATCAAGCAAGAAGAGGCTAAACTGAGAAAAACTGAGTGTACGCGCGACGAAAGTCTACATTTGATATATATGTATATGTATTATACACACTAATATATATATATATATATATATATATATACATTTATATTGAATTCGCGTTACGGAACGGTGAAACGGGAGTGCTCGATAAACAAACCGTTGTAAAAACGGTGTTCGGTGGATAATCGTCGACACGGAGATATTCCGTAAAAAGGGTGAATTTGAGTGTCACTGCACAAGCGCGAAGAGGAGAGAGAGAATCTTGTGCGGAGAGACGGAGAGAGCGATAGGACGCTAGCTACGGTGCTACGGTGGTAGTGAATGGAACGCGGCCCCCACGGGTGAGCGTAGTACGACGCTCCACGGGCCAGCGTTGCACCAATGACCAGCCGGGACGGGCGGTCACGTGACGTGCGTGCCGAGCCAGCAGCAGAACATTGCAAATGACAAGACGCGTAGGGCATTGTCGTCGCGCCGCCGCTGCCACAGTTCCCGTCGTTGTTGGTGAACCCGTCACCGCGTCGTCGTCGTCGTCATCGTCGTCGTCGTCGTCGTCGTTGTTGTCGCAGCCGTCGTTGATGAGATCTCGCCCACCGCCGTCGCCGTGAAACGCGCGACAGAGACCTGAACGGGGCTCGCCGTTTGAGAACGGATTCGGGAGTCTGTCCTCGGTTTGGTTTGGTTAGTGTCGGCACTATCGCCACTGTCGGCGCGTGTGCGCCACAAAGTCGCGGGTGCTCGGAGGCCTCGTGCCCTGAACGGTGCCCGCGGCGCCCCGTCCTTTTAGTGCAACACCACACTACTCCGTTGTGTTGTCCCCCCCCCCCCGTTCCTATCGTTCGGATACGAGGTGCAGCGTCGTCGCTGTCTGCCACCCGAAACAACGTACACGCGAGCCCGAGCGGCGACCGTTTACATGAGAAAATGTCGGGATCACAGCGGATGCGAAAGTCCTCGCCATGCTCGACGTCGAAGCAAGGCCCAATGCGCGCGACCCTGCCTGTAAGCTCGCTGTTACGACAGGGCCGGCAAGGCAGCAGTCTCAGGAAAAGCAACAGCAACAGTCCCACCGTGTCCCCGACGAACGCGAGTGCGTGGCGGGCCCGCATCTCGCCGGAGACCTCTTCCTCGGGACAACGAAGCCCCGGCTCTCTCTCTTACAAAGGTATTTACTGCTGCTACTATATCCCTCCCCCTTCCCCTTTCACCTCCCGAGCACTACGTTCGTCCCTTGTACTCCTCCCACCCTCCTTCAATCATCCCTCTCTCTCTCTCACACCCTCTTCTGTTTCCCCATCTGTCTCCCTCTCTCTCCCGCTTTCTCTCTCGAGATTACTATACGACTCTGTATACATGTCGTTTACATGTCCTGTACATGCCGTCGTGCTCACTCCATACACACTGTTTTATCTCCCAATCGACTTCTTTGTTGTGTCTGTCATTTTTCGTTTTCCAAACCGTTCGCTCGAATCCTCGATTAACAGCAGATATGTACTCCTTCCTTCTTTCCTTCCTCCCTCACCTATCCTCCCCCTCTTTCCTTTCGTTTTCCACGACGCTCGTGTACACACCGACGTACGGATGCTTACTCGCTCGGCGCTCTCTCTCTCTCTCTCTCTCTCTCTCTCTCTCTCTCTCTCTCTCTCTCTCTTTCTTTCTCTCTGGTAGATCTCGTATTATGTTTGTTTGCCCCGTTTTTTATTGGCCCTATCGTTTGTCAATGTTTCCGAGATTCACATTTTCGAAAATCGTTGTTGACAAATACTGTAGAACCTCGATTATACAAACTAAACAAGGAAACCTGATTGTTCGAATACTGGAACAATTACTTTTAGTTATAATGCCAGATTCAACTTTTATTAATTTGTACAATGAATGGTGTTGCATACGGATCACTTTAAATTGAGCTATTTATATCTGAAGCGTTTTAGGATATGCTAAAGACTTTGGACGTGAGAGGTTCTACTGTGTTGTTGTTACTCGGTATATATTAGGCCAGTGCCTTAGAAAGTTGTCATGTTTCAATGTGAAATCAGGCAACAGCTTTTGTGCTGACCTAGTATTCCCTTAGGACTCGATGATCGATAGAAGAATAAGTATTTCTTGTTTCTGTGTAAGCACAAGTTTTGTATACTCTGGATGTTATATTTTTGTTAGGCTCCTTGTAGTAAACGTCATTTACCGTGCTTTTAATGTTTTTACGAGTAACATGTTTATGTGTTGTGGTCACATTTATCCATGGCCACTCAATTTTTCTCAAGAGCTTTTCTTGATCTTTCCACTGTATTTAATCAAACAGCTAGCAATTAAAATTGGACCAGAATGGACCGGTATCCGAGGATTCCTTCCTCTCCTTTCTCCTCTTTCATTTGTTTTTTCATAAATCTGTTACCACATATTTGTAATTGTATCGTTGTCATCTGTATTTGTCAGTGTTTGGAATGGGAGTTTTATGAAAAGTCTAGTAAAAGTCACTTGTCGTTGAATTATTATCGCTGTTGTTAATGGATGCGAGTTGTAACATCTACTATCAGACATAAACATGATGTTTATCATGAGAGAATTGAAGTATCGAAGAGTACATTGTTTTTATTGTGTAAGCACAAGCTTTCTATACTTTGGATGTTGTAAATTTATTCGGTTTCTAGCTGTTGTCAATGTTACTTATGCTTTTAGTATGTTAACAAGTAAATGTTTCGTTAAAGGTAACATACGATGGATTTATACATTAATATCTAAAGATAGTTGATAATGATTCTCTTGTAATATCTTCTCTCTATCACTCTATAATCTCTTGGATCAATTGACTCGGTAACCGAACACTCATTATTAGATCGGTTCCACAAGAAACAATTACAAAATTGATTTTTTATCCTTGACCCTTTCACTCTAATTTTTTATTTTATTCGAATTTTATTTTATCTGTTCATTTAATCCAGCAACCGAAAATATTTTTAGTAGCCCGGTTCTGGTTCACGTCTACACGATATCACAGACTAATTTTGTTTTTCTACAGTTGTATTTCTATTTAAAATATTGTTATCTACAGCAAAATCAAAAACATTAAGTGGAAGATGCAGCGAAAGTTTAAGTGGAAACCAAAATATCCGGAGGACGGCATCATTAGATACTATCTACTTAAAAGGACAATGGCCCCGCGATTCATACTACATTCATTCCAGTCTCCTTTTGGTTGATAAATCTACACAGGTAGCTATGGCATACTTTCGAGCACTTTAATTTTCAATGAAAAACTTTCCACGATGTTTATTATAATATATGTTTATTTACAGACAGAAGAATGGTCCAATGAACCAAGGAAATTACACACGCGTCATCCCACGGAACAAACCACCACAGACGAGAAGTTGGAAAAGTACTTTAGGCATCGGTATGTAGACATTTTTTCGTACATCTATATCCAGGAATTTTTAAAATAGTTTTCAAATTTGCGCAGTGAATTGTCATCGTTGTACAGCTTGTCAAATCTAGCTGTGCGGCTGAATGTCCCCTGCAAGGGGAAATGACCCCGCTGCGCAATGGTAAATAGACGGAACTTTGCAACGATAGAGAACTGATCGTCACCTGTCAAACGATGCACGTGGCGACAGTTCAGTTAAAAAGTAAAGTGACACAAGTGTATTCACAGAAACATATAAACAGTTGTTTTGTATGTTTACTGCTGTAAGAAATAATGGACAGTACACACTTTTGACGAGGTGTGTACCTTACCGTTCATATGTTGCATCCTTCTCTCGTCGAGTGCGGTCTTTGTTTTTGTCTGCGCATTCGTAAATTTTGGTAAACCGCACAGCTAGATTTGACAAGCTGTACGTTAATGTATAATGTAAGACTTAATATGTTCGCACTGATTTATTGAAGTAATTATGCAGGTTACAGCGTACAAATAAGGAAGGCACTAGTAGTAGAGAGAGGACAGCTGCATTTGGACTTATAATGCCTGGTGGACCGCCACCGGCTTTTCCTGCAGACCACACAGTACTTCTACCCAGTATTGCTTCGCAAACATCAATACGTAAGTTCATTTGTTGGCAAGCCTTTTCTATCCGAGTACTCGATGTACATATTATTTGTCTTGTTCCATTAGACAATCAATTTAGCATCAGTACAAAGGCAAGTCCTATGAACATCCCTATGAAACCAATGAGGCCCCCGATGCGTTCTTCTATCGAAGGATTAAACCAAGAAATCGAAGGACTCGTTCTTAAATCTGCAACAAATCCTAGTGATCCTGATCACCCAGTGGAAGACAAAGTAAGCGACCTATTTAATGCCCAAGCAGTACAGTATGTACAGTAGAAAATTGATAATTTATTGAAACATTTGTTTTTCATTTCAGTATGCACGGTATCGCGAACAAATTACGCCGGAAGGACATCGTGCGCCGTTAGCAGACTTACTGAGGGCTACTCGCAGCGTTAATACACAAACACCAGCTACAGACCTTCCCTCCAGTTCTTATTCTTCAGGTAATTCCAAGCTGGTTATTAATCCGCGAAGAGTTTCTAGACACGTGAACTAGTTGCCAATGTTCTCTCTCACACCACTTGTACTTATGGAAACTTTATGTTCAAGTTGCGCGAGGTTTCTAATCAAAATGATAATTTTACGTAACAAGATAGCAAGATAATCTTCGTATCTTCTTAATAACTTCGTAGCAAGATCATTTCTTTGGTGAATATATAATTATTTAAATGTATATATTAATATATATAATAATATAATAATATATATATATATGTGAATTATTTCTTGTTACTGGAGATACTATAAATAACAGACTAACTATGGTGTGTGCCTGTTGAGACAGGCCCTCCATCTAGGAATTCTGAGTCTCCGCTGATTCCTGGTCTTATGGATGCCTCCCGTCCGCCTAGCGATCTCTTACAAGGTTGGCTCATATTTGCGGAAATGTTGCTTTTGTCTGTTTTTCTTTTTTTTGTTTCTCAGATTCATTCGATCAAATTTGTTTGTCTTATCGAACTTGTTTTCACCGAATGCTCTTTACCCAGATAGTTTAAATGGGATATATTATATACGTCTGTCCACAAATGTTTTATCTCTTTCGTAAATATATATATTTTTTGCAAAATATCTACACGTGAATATATATGTATATTTAATTCTGAAGTATGTGCATGCACTGTTTTTTCATTGAGAATATAGAAGGTGTATACATTTTTGTGGGCGGTAAAAGTGTCAATTTTCTATCAATTATACATCTGGAATTATTTTCTGATTTTACATAGTAAATCGTAGCATATCACACTGACTAAAAGATTTTATCTTTTCATGGAATACTAAATGCCAAATTGAATGTACACTATACATTATGACATTACATGGTAAATTAATCTGTTCTTTATCAATTACAATGTATATTAATATTATCGTTTATTAATACATTCGTGACTGCATGCAGGCTTTATTTTATATAGCTTTGTTTATATACTATATTTTAAGAATTTTTATTTCAATCATCATCGATGTAGTCCACTACCGAATAACTTCACCTAACATATTTTGATTCGCTAGAATGTAATAAACTACGATTACAATTGAGAGACATTACTACGATAGAGATATTTCAAATTTGCATGTCGAAACACTGTAAATTATTACACAACTGCTGAAGTAATCTCATCATTTTGTCGTCATTATTCATACGTAATACGTATAGTTTTCATAGAACGATAAGTGTACATGCTTAAATTTATTTACATATATTTGTATTTTTAGCGAAGTGGAATGAAGTTTCATTTTGGTGTATGAATTCATTTCTATTTTACACAAACGTACGTTCATATCGATGCATTGAGTGAATTTTTGTTAGCATGAGCTTACGAGGTTTTTTTCCGATCGTTGTAAACAGTATAATTACGCATTGCTTTTACCAAACCATTAATCTCGTTGTTGTGATTCATCTTTAAGGTGGAAGTCGTGGTTCAACCCCTGAACAAGATAGAGAAGGACGTCTCGGCACCTCTCCTCATATTAACAGGTTCCTAGCAAGAGAACCACCTGATGGCTGTGAGAAAGTCAATCTCAAATTTGTAGAGGATGCCAGGTAATTTCACTTGCATGGTCATTCTCACATACGAGATGATTCGATAAGAATTTCCATTTAAAATAATAGTACATTCCTGCAACAAGGTATAACAAAATGATGGAAATTCTTCTTGACTCATTGTCAGTGTAATCGTACTGTCCAACAAATTTTAATTTGATGCGCTGAACACGAATCCAAACGTCGTGTGTCTTGAATTAATTGATTGAGCACGTGCGTGCAATTGCACACGTTCTTCGAGTCGGGTAGGGACAACGTAAATTGATTTCAATTGAGATCGAGTGTGCTTCGTGTGCGTGGCTGTGATTAGAATTTTGGAATATACAGGGTGGCTGAAAAGTTTCCGAAATTTTTTAAAGCATTTCGGCAACATAAAAATACCGCACAAACGAATGAATCCACACACTTGACCGAATAATAAGTTTTATTAATTCATTAACAATGAAATGAACCAAAAACATTTACAACAAATGTTCGAAATTGCCTCCGTTTGATTCGATACATTTACGGAGCCGCTTTCTAAAATTCCCGACGATGGTCGCTGGTGATCGCCTGAAGAAGGTTCTTTTCACGGATGAGAAAATTTGTACGGTCGAACCCCTGCACAACCATCAAACTCACCACCAGCTGTTCAAGAAGGACCAGCAGAAGACTTCGGCCGCAGCCATTTTCCAGCCTCGGTCATGACCACGGTGTATTATAGAGGTGTTACGACTAAGCGCCTCTGTAAGGTTGACGTTTTGTGATAGATAGAGGTTAGTTCGCCGCTAGATGGAATACTAGTTAACATCACGGTTTTCATGTACGTGTGAGAATGAGATTGTGTGTAGTAGTGTGTCCATGTAGCCCGTGCTAAGGTATGTACCGTACATACTAGTGATGGGCGCAATATCAGTTTTTCTCATGAGTTTTAAGCAATTTGATACTCAAGTAATTGTTTGTAAGGTATGATACATATCACAAGCTTTAGTGCTTGGTATTGACATTTGATACGAGTATTGCTAAAATGAACACCGGCTGGTATTGGTATCATAAGCATCGAAACAATAATAAATACATACTGTAGGTATCAAGAAGTATTGATTCCCAAATAATTCCTCCAAAAGCCTCGATGCTTTAAGTATGACTGAGTCGGACTTGACATGAACATCGAGCTCCGAACGTCAAAGATCCAGCGACTGACAGACGGTATACAATGTAAGCAGATGGAGAATCAAGCATTATTGCCACTTTAAATTTTTATATTTTTAATACGGATATTACTTTTAATACGAATCAGTTGTAGAGATTATCCCAATGAAAATGAGTCCAAACATGACATCATTTGGACTATCTTCTTCAATAAGATTATAATTTTTATACATACTTATTATTTTATACGTACTTATACATGCTTATGATACCTTGATACTTTGGAACCAGGTATCGATATCGCTTGAGTAGTATCATAACCCATCACTAACCGATACCTTTTGATACCTACCTATTTATACATGTTTATAATACCTTGAAACTTTGGAACCAAGTAACGATATCGCTTGAGTAGTATCATAACCCATCACTAGTATGTACATACCTTAGCATGGGCTACATGGACACACTACTACATACAGTCTCATTCTCACACGTACATGAAAACCGTGATGTTGACTAGTATTCCATAATTCCATCTGGCGGCGAACAGAGAACTAACCTCTATCTATCACACCTTTCCGAGAGAAATCCGAACACCTCTATAATACACCGTAGTCATGACTTGAGCCGGTATCTGCACCACCGGGAAGACGCCACTGGTGTTCATCCCGAGAAACGTAAAAATCAACGCCGTCAAGTACCAGGAACGTGTCCTCCGGAGGGAATTAAAGCCGTGGGCAACGCGACACTTCGGCCAGGGCGGATTCACGCTTCAGCAGGACTGGGCGCCGGCGTTTTCCGCCAAATCCACCATCGTCGTCTGCAAAGAGCTGGTTCCCGGCTTTTGGGGAAAGGATGTTTGGCCGCCGAACTCGCCGGATCTTACTCAGTATGGTCCATCATGTAGCAAAAAATTTCAGGAAGAGGATACGCCACGGTGGAACAGCTGAAAGCAGCGTTGACGCGTGCCTGGGACGAGATTACGGTGGAAGAGTGCGCGACCATCGTCGGGAATTTTAGAAAGCGGCTCCGTAAATGTATCGAATCAAACGGAGGCAATTTCGAACATTTGTTGTAAACGTTTTTGGTTCATTTCAATGTTAATGAATTAATAAAGCTTATTATTCGGTCAAGTGTGAGGATTCGTTCGTTTGTGCGGTATTTTTATGCTGCTGAAATGCTTTAAAAAATCCCGGGAACTTTTCAGCCATCCTGTACTATAATAAGTGTCTGCGGCTGCACTTCAGCATCACTGAAGCAATAATATTTCTATGCATAGGCGACCCATGATAGACTTGAGCAAACTAGACTATTGCCCAAAGCCGTGTGTAGCATTCCAGTTAAAACCTAGCTTGGGATCAGCGTTCCTGCCATTACAACAGCCAGCCAGTCCAACGATGGTTGCAAGTGCATCACCCTCTTCGCATACGACACCAACAACACCTCCTCCAAATCCATAGTCCTGCTCTCCACCTTACGGAGTAATGTTTATAAACCCGATTGGTATATATATATTTTTTTTTACCGACCTGATGGGTAGAAAGTGGTTTACTTTGACATGAAAGCATACACACCGACAAATGAGAAAAGAAAAAAAAGTTACCGAAAAGCAGCCTGTTTCTAGTGCGACAAACACACAAACCCCCCCCCAACTTTCGGGTAGTTCGTGATTGTGTAATTAAATGGAAGTTCTAATAATTACGTCGTCGACATACACACAAGAATATATTGAATGGTACCCGAGAGAGCTCCGTTTAAAAACGTTCGAAACAATAAATAAAAAATACGAGGAACAATAATTTGTGATAAACTAAAAAAAGGAGAAAAAAGAAACGATGACGAAAGAGTAAAAAAACGACATTTAGGAATGAACATTGTGTTCTACAGGGAAAAAGACTAATAAAAATTGTGTATTCTAAATTTAGTGCTAAAAGTGTGCTAAACGACTTTAGTTTTGTATACAGGGATGAAAAAGAAATATTCAAAATGTCGAGAGAAAAAAAGTATTAAATTTGATTGTTGGGAAAGGCAAAATTCTACTGATACAAAGAGAGAAAAAAAAGGAAGAAGAAATGAATGGGTACATGTGCCTGGATTTATGTACATTACATGCCCCTCCTCTATAATGTTCTCATTAGATCTTTATCACTTTCGAGATTATTCGATTTTTGCATAGTGAAACGCGAAAAGGAAAAGGAAACGAAGCACCTGTTAGAATTTTGTATTGTTTTGTATTATTACTCGTACGCTGAGAATATTCAATTCATTATTATATGAGGAGCTCGAAAATAGTGTATCCCTATGGTACATTATTTCATTTCATTTTTTTTTCTTCTTTTAGAATTACGTGCTCTAGACTTATACATGTACACACACTCATACACACACACGCAACACATTCTTTACCCGTCTCTTCATTTCGTTTTTCTTTCTTTTTAACGTCGCATATGTAAGATAAAGGTATAAATTAATTGTCACGATAGTTTTTATTTTGTATCACGTGTACACGAACGTGCACTAACTTTTTCTCTCGCATAGCTTCTTCTTCTCCTTCTTTTTATAGTGATTTGTCTTAGGAAGTAAGATTTCTACTTTTTTCGAATGGTGAAAGAACGGAAAAAGGAAAAACACTTTGCTCGAGACTATAGTGTTCAGTGTCATAAAACGCAAACTTATGGAACTTAAGTTAATCAAGCAAGAGTATATTTTATTAATCGATAACGTTTATAGGGAACTATACCATAGGGCTACAAGATTTTTTGGTTTAACTTGTATTATGTTAGTTTACTATCTGAATATGTACAACCAATACAGCATGTAATGACAGGTTGACGGATGTATGGTAAATAAGAGTGAGCCTAAATGATACAAGGTGGAAATGTAATGAGTAATAATATGGAGAGCGGTAAGATTTAAACGATTTTTGATTGAGGCAACAAGTGGACGACACGTGGTTTAAAGCCAGTGCGCGGTGTATCAGATGTGCAGAGAATGGAATGGCTACCTAACTTGGCACGGTATTGGTGTGACTGTAGGTTTTTGTATTAAACGCGGAAGCGACGAAATGATCGAGAGAGAAGGTTTTACCAATCTGCGTTCTATACAAATGACAGTATGCATGTGTTGTGTAATATCAGAATCCTGTTTAAACCATCCACGAATAACACAAAATACGGAGGCTCGTTGTAACTAATATACCGAGAGACAAAGAGAAGAAATAAAGAAAAAAAACAATACCGATTTTATACGAACGTAACGGACAGACACAATGAAAACTTAGGAACTAATTTAATCACTCAAACTAAAAAAAAACCGCTATAGCATTTTAAAAATATTTTTAACGCGCGCGGCCTGTAGAAACGATTTTACTCCGAATAAAAATCTAACCGACAACGGATTAGCAAGCGACTTTTTAAATTTCTTTCTTACGGATAAGAATAATCAAAGGAATATCAAATATTGTAGGAGATATTTTGATATGAACTACTCTACTCTGTATTTAAAAAGGAACAAAGAAAAACGACAAAAAAAACACGGAAGAAAGAAACAAAGTGTGTGGCGAAGAAACGCAGAAGAAGAAAACGAAAAGAAGATGCGAGAGAAGCAAAAAGATGGAAGAGAGAGTTATTCGTGCGATGGGTTTAACTTTATCGTTTAGTATACGCAGAGAACATAGCCACTCAAGAAGTTCAATTTATTTTTTGCTTTGACTGAACGCGCGCAGAAAGGAAATGGTTTCTTGCGGACGGATTTAATAGTTACGGTCGGACGCGGATAAAGATCTTGAAATGAAAAGATATAAGATCGAGAGCAGGGAAGAAGAGTTTTTTAAATACAATAGTAATATACTTTCTAATATTGTAATGTATCTAGCTACGACAGTGAAGGGAAGAGGAAGGGAAGGAAAAACAAATGAGATGTTAACACATAAAGTACCTGGCACACTGGTCTATGCTCTCTTTTATCCAGCTCACTAGGAAGTTCATGCCTTAGAATGCGTGGCAAAGTGTGCTAAATAGACAGGAAGGTTAATCAGAGAGTCAGGATATATAAAGAAAAAAATGCACTGGCTAGTTAACAAGTATACAATACAAGAAAAAAAACTAATCTGCTATCTACTAGCTTAAGAAGAATCTTTTTTTTCGATTTATTTTCGCTATGGACCTAAATGACATTATCTCATCGCTGTAAGGATTATTACGTGAAATTTGTAAACGCGTCGTCGAGTTTACAAAGCGCTCCAGGAAATAGAAAAGAAAAGAAAGAAAGGAAACCGACAGATTAAAGAAGAAGATAACAAGAAAAAAACTTATCGATCGCGCGTTTCATCTGTTGGCATATTTTCACTTCAACGGAGGAAAACGAGTATAAAAAAATAAAGATAGAGAAACCAAGTGGCGATAAAAAAAAGAACGGAGGATGTTTTAACACGTAAACAGACATTGTATTAATCATAGTGAATAAAAGGAAAAAGAACGTTTCATACTTTTACTAAATAAGCAGAGGAGTAAAAAAAAGAATTACTTTAGAGAGAAAGGCTAGCCTTATTATTTTTTAACTACACTCGTAAGGCTCCACTTTTTAACCTTCGTGTACTTGCGGGATGTGTTATCATTGTTAAGCTTTTGTTGTGAGTTCTCCTGGAAAAAAAAGAAAAGAAAACAGAGAGGAATGCGTGTAAAGACTGCTAACACTAAAGATTACTTGTTGTTTGGATATAGGAACCGAAAATTGACGAAAAAAAAAAATTAATGCGAAATACGGGGAATTAGGCTCAAATTCGTAATATCTCTTTCTCTCTCTCTTTCTCTCTATCTCTCTCCGGTTACCTATGAAACGATATAGGGGATAATTACTCTTTAAAAAAGAAAACGATTCGTTAACTAAATGATCCTTACGTGACTACTGTTCGGTACATTCTTTCTACATATCTAAAATCTGAGCAGGCTTCAGAAATGGCAAAATGATTATGTCAATTACGAGTTCATTTATCCCTAGGACTGTCCAAACGTATCGTTGTAGTGTCTCGCCTAAAACAACAACAACAAAAAAGAAAAAAAAGAACGCAACAAACCGATTGTTTGTGATTGTACATTGTAATTTGTAAGATGCTCATAAATGACACTTATGCAAATGTTTTTTAATGCATAAAGACAACACATACACATAATACGTTGTATAGTGAATGATATCTCGCGGAGGGAACGAAAAGACAAAAGAAAGACAAAAAAACATATGACGAACGAAAGGGAAGAAAAAATGAGGACAGATTTTTATATATTTGAAGTTAAACGCAGCTTTTATCCAATTGTTTTTATAATAAATATATGAGATATTATTTATTGTTTTTTATTCGGGGTGACTAAACCTTTTTCTATCGAGTGTAACGATTCCATGTAAATGACGTTGTATATAGAAAATTGATAAAACGCGCTGGGGATTTGATTGTATGATTAAGGATTTTATATATATTATATAATATATTGACGTTCGATGGTTTCTTTATTATCTTTTTTTTTTAATGCTTTATGACGAGAGGGGAAAGAAATTTTTATAGCTTATTTTTCGGACGATTATTGGAGGGGGAAGGGTTTTTATTGTTCGACTCGAATTGTTCTATTTGCGAATTGCGACGCGGAGTATCTTACAATGTATAGCGATGGGAAAAAGGCAGTGCTGCTAGAAGATTCGCAACGGTACATCGAAAATCAATAAACTTAAATACATTATAAGGATCTTTCTCGAATCTGTCCTAGGGCTAAATCAAAATTAGTCAGCGAAGTGAGCTAGTGAATGTAAATAATAATTTAAAGCCGTTTGACGATGAAACCTTTGTACGGAACGTAGTGACTAAGGCCAACGAATTCTGTACTTTTCGTGTGTCTCTCGCGGAAGTTCGTTGAACGAAAGGAAAGGAAAACTTGTGGATCAATGCGAACTTTTAAGAATGTGTATAAAAAAAAGAAAAAACAAACAAAGATATTACCACAAAACACTGGCCTGTCCATAGTCAACTGAGATTAGACTCCTTTTTCCGAACGGCACAATGCAATTATCAAAATCATAGTAAAGCGTTGGCTTTTTCTTTCTAATTCTGTTATATATCCTGTTTATACATTAGTTTGAAGTTGCAAGGACATTTTTATTATCATTTTTTATTCGCGAATGTTTTGTTTTTTCTTTTCTCTCTCTTTCTCTCGTATTTTTTCAATTTTGTATTTTGTATTTGTATGTATTTCGTATTTTGGACGATGTTGGTATCGAATTTAGATCGATACGTTTCAACGGATGGATCGTTTATGTATCAGTATTGTAAAGTATCTTAATTTTCACACAGTCGAGATTTCATTTTCACTTCGATCCATATGGATTTTTTTCATGAAGCGTCGAACATTTTTGTGTAGATAAACTCATATTTTTCTGTGGTTTAAAAATACTCTTTTCCTTTTCTCTCTCTCTCTCTCTCTCTCTCTCTCTCTCTCTCTCTCTCTCTCTCTCTCTCTCTCTACCTATATATCTATCTATCTTTCTTTTGTTTTTTAAGCGATAAGTTTACATATTGTATTTTTCGTGCATTATCGAATCTCGAAATATAAAGGCAGATTAAAGTGTAAGGTTTAGTACGTACGAATATTATTGCCTTATTTTCGAGTATTTTTATCATTATTATACATTATTTATATTTGATATTCAAATGTTTTAACGATTCGTATATTTAGAGATATTTTTCAAATACGTTTAGTCTTCTCCGACTTTCCCCTACCATTCTCCTTCTTTTTTACGTACTTTTTTTAGGAAAGAAAATAATTTTGTATTTGTGTTTCCATGTTTCTGTCAATCGTTAAGTATCGTCTCACCATAACGAACTGATTGAACAACGGATTTGTTCGGTGATTTTCTCACCCTCTCGCAGGACGAACTATTATACAGCGTGCCCAATAATTATGGTACAATCGGGAATGTTTCCGTGCGAGCCTTCGTTCTCGAGAAAAATGAATTTGAAAAAATGAATTCTGTTCATGGCTCACTGTTTTAAATCTTAGATTTTCTCGAAAACGAAATATGATAAAATTGTGTTTTGAATTTCTGACTTTGTCTTTTCACCGGAGATGGGGTGAAATATCTTTTAAAATATTCAACAAGTACTTAGAAAAAAGAGAAATGTTTCTAAGTAGACGTTTTAATAATAAAATTTCTATTCTCTCTAATTGTGTAATTTGAAAGGTATTCAGAGGTACTCAAATTTGAATTGAGTGAGTGTTCAAGCGCTTAGGTGTATTTGACTACTCATATTTAAATTAAGCAAGTATTCAAGTACTCAGATCCCAATGGAATGAGTATCTGAGTACTCGAGTGATTCGTGCAATAATAAAAACTTCAAATTGCAACCCTTTAATTTAGTAATTGGAATTAGGCAGAATTTTGAAAGAATTGTCTTTTTAGTTGTACCATAAATATTGAGACATTCTGTCTTGTATAATATTTGGCAATGAATGTGTCTGATTTGTAATCGATTTTCTAAGTAATGTAAACGCGTATGGTTACGTTACGGAACTTACTATGATTATGATGCTATGATTGCGACGCGCTAATAAAATAGATTCCATAGATTTGTTTAAAGCGTATGTAATTACAATTAATACATTGACTGCCACGCAGTCTTTACTTATTTCGATACGTCCGTATCGAATGAAATGTAAGCGACGTTTTTAAACCCTGTCAAATAGACAAATGTCAATCTGTCAAGGTTTGTCGTCTGCTTTGTTGCTCTGCCGGGGCACAAGATAAATAAATAAAAGAAAAAACAGATGTTCGTGACGCGCCATCGTCGAACACACACCTAAGTACATTAACAATAATAAATACCGTTGGTTCCTTTGTAACAGAGAAATGCATTACGGTTCCACACACTCTCGGCGGTCAAGGTATTAACGATGATTATCATTAATGACTCGATAAACTTTACTATTACAAGAAACTTTTACATCTCAATATGGAAAGGTAAAAGAGCGAACGCGGCCCGTGTGTTTTATCGGTCAGTACAAATAACTAATTCGAATTAACAATTTGTGAAATTTATAATTGAAAGACGCACGCGCGTACCATTGTTCGAACAAGTTTTTGATTATACTTGAGGAACAATGATCGACGCGTGAGATTCGTTCTTCGATAAATTGGTTGGCTTGGGGAATTCTTTCTTGTCTTACCTCTCCATAGTGAGACTCCTATGCAAACTTGTTAAACCTGTGAATCTTATATGCGAATTAGTTGTATTATTTACCAGCATAATACTGTATGTACTTGTTCCAATAACAATATGCACTTTTATTTTTATCATAAAGTATAAATGGAAAAGTGTACCTTTTTATATTACTGTTAAGGCGCCTTATATGAATAAAATTTTTAGAAAATGAGATTTAACTTAATATCGTACAATTTAATGGTGTAACAGCTATTTTACAAATACTTTCGTTTCGTTCTTTGTATTCCGTTTTCATTACTTATCGATTTTTTCGTTCGTGCGTACACACGTTTAATCGATCATCTTTCATTATCGGAACTTCAATTTGTTATATATATATATACTTTTTTTAATTTTAACGAACTACATTAAAAAAATATTCTTTCCGTACGTTTATTATAAACTATTTCGATATATATATATATATATATATATATACATACAACAAATTTATATAGTACATAAGAAATATATTTTTTTAACTGACTGAAAGGTTGGAGGTAGGATTAGAATTTCTCTCTGAGCATGAATTAGACTTTTAAACGATAATTACATATACATAGACATTTGTAAAAAAATAATGCATACTTTTGTAAAAAAAAAGGGAATAACTTTTAATTATTTTGGCTACATATTAATTTTTATACAGATTATCATATATATATAAACAGCATATGTGTGGATGTATGTTAATTATGGCTGTATACATACAGGCATATGCTCACCTCTTCAATTGTCAACAATTTATATATATATACATATAATAATAATTATATATATACGTTAATATATATATATATAATAATTAATTATTATATATATACACACACACATATATATATATATGTTCTATATACATATATAGAACAACATAAGTATTTTATACATTAAATTAAAAAGGCTTCATGTATGTACAAATTGTCTATAAAAACGTTAATAATTATAAACCCATGTATTGAGGGGAAGAAGAAAATGTGTTTCGTGTAGAATTATTTTTCCTCGAATCCTCAGTGTTAGGGTTATCACTAAAAAGAAAAGCAGTACCTATTTTAATCGAAATAAATGTTTATCTTAAAACTTTCAAAACAAAATTCGCTTATTCCAGCAGTGAATTATAATGTTTCGATTATTTACCCGAAGAAAGGCATCAAAGATATGAGCGTCTGTCTGTTTGGTCTTGACGAGAATGCAGGCGAACATTGAGCTAATCTCCCGACAACTCTCCTTAACCAATGCTGTAACTTTTGCCGTCTCTCTTCAACAAACTTAGCGTCCTAAAAACGAAAGATAAAAATTTAATAACGAGTTGCAATCTCGAAACGTTTCACCGCAGTGTAGAAATACCTTATTGCCTATCGTTTTCTTTGGCGGAAAATCGAAAGTAGTAACAACGGTGTCATGTTTCTTCAGTTCCCTATAGAGCGCGTAAAATTGCGCGTAACGTCTATATATATTCCATTCAGTGTCTCTAATGCGCACATATATCTACAACGAACAATATTATTTATAATTCCTTGCAGTATTGTACATTTATTTCTTAACCCTCGGACAGCGGTGTTTGCATTTATTTCGTACTCTCTGTAATCATTTCTTTCTCGGAATTATTTTTCGAAGAATCTCTTATAAATTAAAATAGTCGAAAATATCCGCCTCCCAAGGGTGCAAAATTATCATTTATGATTCAGTGTAGAGCACCTGATAGACGTGATGTATATCGGAAGATTGGCCAGTAAGGAATGCGGATGGAATCCAAATGTGTATGAGACATGGTGGTTCCGATGGTAAGTCGTCCTCATTTATGGGGCCACGAAGACACTCTAATTCTGCTTGTAATAACTTCACTAGTCTGTCTCTGAACATTTGAATTTTCAACATTAATATAATTCGTCTACAGGGTGGCTGAAAAGTTCCCGGAATTTTTTAAAGCATTTCAGCAGCATAAAAATACCGCACAAACGAATCAATCCACACACTTGACCGAATAATAAGTTTTATCGATTCATTAACAATGAAATGAACCAAAAACATTTACAACAAATGTTCGAAACTGCCTCCTTTTGATTCGATACATTTACGGAGCCGCTTTCTAAAATTCCCGACGATGGTCACGCACTCTTCCACCGTAATTTCGTCCCAGGCACGCGTCAACGCCGCTTTCAGCTGTTCCACAGTGACGTATCGTCTTCCTGCAATTTTTTGCTACATGATGGACCATACTGAGTAATCCATCGGATTAGGATCCGGCGAGTTAGGCGACCAAACATCCTTTCCTCAAAAGCCGGGAACCAGCTCTTTGCAGACGGTTTTAATTCCCTTCGGAGGAAACCTTTCTGATACTCGGCGGCGTTGATTTTTACGTTTCTCGGGATGAACACCAGTAGCGTCTTCCCGGTGGTGCAGATACTGGTCCAAGCCACGACCGAGGCTGGAAAATGGCTGCGGCCGAAGTCTTCTGCTGGCCCTTCTTGAGCAGCTGTCGGTGATTTTCGCGGTTGTGTATGGGTTCGACCGTAAAAATTTTCTCATCCGTGAAAAGAACCTTCTTCAGGCAATCACCAGCGACCATCGTGGGGATTTTAGAAAGCGGCTTCGTAAACGTATCGAATCAAACGGCGGCAATTTCGAACATTTGTTGTAAATGTTTTTGATTCATTTCATTGTTAATGAATTAATAAAACTTATTATTCGTTCAAGTGCGTGGATTCATTCGTTTGTGCGGTATTTTTATGCTGCTGAAATGCTTTAAAAAATTCCGGGAACTTTTCAGCCACCCTGTATATGATCTGCACACAGGCAAATTAGACATACCTATCAGTTAATTGAAGAATTAATCTAGCATTAAATTCCATCAACTCCGCATGCATGTCTGCAACCTGTATTAATTTCTCTTCGTATTGCTGAGCTTCGTTATGGTAATCCAATGACGGATCCTCTTCCGACACTGTGGTAGCATCCGAATCTCTTCTTAACATTTGCACCGCTGTTACATATTTGCGTAACTGTTGCCTCAATAGTTCATTCTCTCTATATTTATATTAACACATTGAATATTAACTACTTCCTGTAGATAAGTAGCAGAAAATAAATATCAGAAGAAGTATTACCTGTTCAATGCTTGTATCTGCAATTCATGTCTCTCGAGATAATTCTGGTGCTGTCTTTGCAACCGAGCGAACTGAGATCTACTAGCCACAGCATCCTCCCGAGCTTGTTCTAATATCTCATTCATCGCTAACAGTTTCACTCTCAGTGTTTCCACGTCTAAACTCTCATTGTCTACATGAGCATCCAAGCCTGCTAATGGTTCTGTGGCTTCCACTGCGGCTTCTGTGATTTCGGATGAATCCTGATAAAAACAAATCAATTTACATAAACATCCAAAGCTTTCAACACATTATCTACCAGCGATTATTTCATAATTTTTGTCTCCTCCGGTAGATAAAGCGTTAACATTCGATTAATTAATTACACTGTCCATCGCGAACTTCTCGTCCCGATAGGACAGTGTTAATTACCTGAATATACATACATCTAAGTAGTTTGGCAACGCTATTAACATGTCGTCTAACGTTTGATCTAGAGGCGAAACAGGAACAAGACCACCCATGTTACCGGAATCTGTAACCGGAGTTAATACTTTCTCCTCTTTGAAGGGTTCGCTGAAAATTTAAAAGGTATTAGTACGATGTAAGAATCGGGAGATCAATTGATTTCATAACTGGCACTATATTTACTATAATTTACCTACCACTATATTTACCTACCATTTCTCCCATTCCGAACCTTCTTTATTGACTTCTACATTCTCATCGTTCGATACATTATCTGTCTGAGTTTCAGATACCGATAAAGAAGAAGACGGGGTATCCTTCGTGGAAGTTACTACGGGAGAATTCAAACATGTCGGAGGAGCGCTGACTGAAACGTTCACTTCTGTGGTCTCTTGCTCGTCGGTTTCATTATCAAACGAAATTATAGTTGGTACTTTCTTTCTCTGTTTCGGCTGGTTCGAAATAGGCCCTACTTTCAACAATGTAGCGATTACTATGATGTACACTGTTAATCTCAATTATGTACATTCTCTGTGTTTTTATAAAGTAATGCAAAGTAGTTGCTTTCAATTACCGGGTATTGTGGTTGATATGATTGGCTCAGACAGCGAAACTTTTTGTCTATCGGTGTCTTTTCCTCTGGAATTGTTGTCCAATTCTTCATTATCTACCCTAATAGCGAATAAAATGCTACCAAGTCCTAACAACAAAGATAATGTTTAATCGATTTGGAGAGATAAAGAAACAAAGTATAAAGCAGATTTATCGCTTGTGTACCTGCAGCTACGTTTGGCAATACTGCGCTTCGTTCTTGGTCAAGTAAAAATGCCCAATCTTCGTAAAAAGAAGATAATATGTTAGGGTCAAGTATAGCATGTAAATGACGTTCGAGAGAACGTTCATTTAAAACAGCTCTTAGCCATGCTCTGCCCCTACCATAATCTGTGTGAACTTTTTGTAGTATGCTAAAACGTTCTTGTTCGTGCCATGTTAATTGCTCCTTTATGCATGGCCAAAATGCTATGTCCGATGTGTTGCTTGATTTTAAATTGGCACCGGACACAATGTCGGACACATGCCTGTAAAAACAAAGGAAACATGAGTCAATACAGCGATCTGCAAAGCGACAAACATATTAGTCATGCCATTGTATTATAGCTTGAGCTGATAAAAGAAGCTGTTGATAATAAACTCTTCCTATTTGTTGCGTAACACTTTGAATAATGTAGAAATAAATAATAAACATGAAATATGTACTATTAGGTTGTCCGAAGAGTTTCTTTCAGAATGTGTTTCTTTAATGTTGCTGAAAAAAATACAATATGATAATCTTTATGTTAATGTTATAGTACTTCCTAAAAGGAATTTGTATTATGTGCAGGAATCGAAAATCAACTTTTGGAACAACCTAATATTTATTTAGCAATATTAGAGGAACACATTCCAAAAAAAACTTTTGGGACAACCTATTGGGTTTGGAACGAAACTTCGTAGCATTTACAAATTAAAATTCCAAGATGAAATTAAGATATTTATTCACAGGTTTATTCAAAAATAGCAAAACGCAATAGAACAGAATGAAAAATGTGTTACTAAATGAATCTGTGTATAAATCTCTTAATTTTATCATTGAATTTTAATCTAAGAACACTACGAACTTTTGTTCCAACCCAATAATATATTATGGAGTAGTGGGAGTATAATTGTTCTGCGATACCTTAAAGCCGAGTTCAGTTTCTCTATGTAATTTACACGTAATCCATGACTGAAGATTGCTTCGAACATTAAACACAGCTGTTTCACGCACACATCAGACTCAGTTGCCAATTCCGTACGCCCACCGAACCTGGCGTGACACTTTTTAGCAGTGGCCAATAAATCCTCCAATAGTTTCTGTCTCTCGATAGCATGATCGTAAGTTTGATTAGCATCGATTACACTGTGCGTGCCTGGCACAATCGCTGACATCATACGCAAAGCCTAGAATGTATACATGCATGTTAATATCGTAAATATTATAATATCGTTTAACTAATAATTATGTAATGTAAATTCGCGTGCGTGTACGTTAATCTAATAAAGACGTAAATGTTACATATTTTCAGTGACTTCGTGGCATGTATGTACAAACCATAATTATTCGAATTCTGATTAAAAATCTCGACACTTTTTAATACGAAAACAGTCATTTCTTTGTTCGGAAAGTTAGACGCGTTAAATACTTTCTAATGCGCAATTTCTATGTGATATCTGTTCCGGTACAGGGAGCAGAATTTACATCTTCTTTCGGCGGTGAACGAGACGTTTATTCATCGTTTATATTATTTTGTTAGACCTGTCATGTAACAAGTTCCTCATTAACATGATAGGCTGACACTGGAAATCAGAAGGTCCGGCAACGCAGCGACTTCTGTCGCCTAAAATCAAGATACACACCATGGGTACGAATCAACGATGATCACCGTCT
Organism: Lasioglossum pauxillum; assembly: GCA_933228785.1. Classification (NCBI taxonomy): domain Eukaryota; kingdom Metazoa; phylum Arthropoda; class Insecta; order Hymenoptera; family Halictidae; genus Lasioglossum; species Lasioglossum pauxillum. Next base: position 23,190,096 of record OW121701.1, on the reverse strand, counting down.
ATTCCCTTTCAAATTGCGGCCGTCATTAAAAAAACTCGTATAAAAGACGTACATAAATATACAACCACTTCTAGTAATTGTTATACGTAGAAGGTGTAGCATCGAGAACGTAGCAATATTGCGACTGCTCCATGACAAGTGAAAACTAGACTGTTCGTTCTCCCTGACAAACTGGTAGATGAATTTACATAGCAGGAAAAATTCAGGGGCGGAACTTGGCCTCCTCCATACTTGATGCTTTTCCTTGATCACAGATCTGTCATGAGAGTTAGATATAAAACAGGCATAGACAAAGTGCCGTTGATCGCGACAGAGAGTATATGAGAGTGCTCACGCCCGGGTTTTGGCCGTGCCACTTTTGGCTGCCATCATCTTTTAGTCCGGACAAGAACCGGTTTCCATACTTAGTCCGGACAAGAACCGGTTTCCATACTCAGTCCGGACAAGAACCGGTTTCCATACTCAGTCCGGACAAGAATCTGTTTCCACACTCAGTCCAGACAAGAACCTACATCAGAACGAACAGTTTATATTGTTTTATATAAAATATGTAACTAAGATTCATTTCTTTCACGAAATGAAGGGAATATCCTGTATTACAATAACTGCAAAAATAATTATTTAATAAGGTTAAATAAAAGACAGGATTGCAGAAGTAGACACGTTGTACGGAATAACTAATTTTTTATTAACTAATTTTTTATTTAAACAAAAAAGATCGAACAACATTTAAGCTCTACTTCCAACAAACTAGAAAATGTATAAGGTACTATTTACTTAGGACTTTTAGAAATTATATTTAGTTTGAAAGTCGGAATTTAACTATGGACTGGAAAATAAAAGAAACGCGAAACAACAAAGATAGCACAAAGACTAGGGGTGTGCGAGATCCCGTCGGGATGGGTATTTCTCGCGGGATCGGGACGTAATCCCGAAAATATGCGGGAATCCCGAAATTTTTTCGAGAATTTTCTCGGGAATTTTCGGGATTCCCGGATATTTTCAAGATTTCGTCCCGATCCCGCGAGAAATACCCGTCCCGACGGGATCTCGCACACCCCTAACAAAGACATCTAAGAGCCCGTTCAGACACGGCGGAAACCGCGCGTTTTCGATCGCGCGATTTGAACCGCGCGGACCTATTTACATTGGCGTAATATATACTGTATATAAACCGTTTTCACCTTGTTCCATTTTCCTTTCATCTTTTCCTATCCATACTTTCGTAAATTTTGAATCCAAATCCTTAGAAGGAATGACCCATCAAATCCTGCCACAGTTCTTGAAACAATCCTATAAGTTTTTAAATTATGTATCCCAAGCGTTTCGTCCTCGATCTTCCGATTAAGAAAAGACAAAACTCGATATAATTAGGCCTTTGCTTACTGGTTTTAGTTTTACTCGTGAAAATCCCTTGGAAAGTATCTAAATCAGAGTTGGGCAGTATTTAAGTCAAAACGTATCTAAATCTAGATCCAACTAAAAGATAAGTAACTAAGTTCCGTGATCTTAAGGTTCGGATCCAAAAGGATCTTGTATCCGAAGTTGAATTAGATAATTTCATATCCGAAGCAGAAGGATCGGAAGGTACGGATCCATTTTTAATTAGTTAAATATCTAATTCAAAGATCCTTTCGGATCCTCAAGATCCTTTCGGATCCTCCAAGATCCTTTTGACCAGCTCGAGGCTTGAATGAACACGTTCCGAGGCTCGAGGGTCGGGCCCCGAAGCCTGAGCCCAGAATACAATAGAAGTACAATAAACACGGCCGGGGGACTGCCCGGCCGTGTTTATTGCACCACATGGTCAAGGCGCCCCAGCCAACTCGTCGCTTCGTCGCCATAGCACCGATGATGCAGCAAAATTTTGATTTAGATACATTTTCAAAGATATATGTTCACAAATAAAGGCAGTAAGCAGTGGCCGAATTCTATCGCGTTTGGACTTTTTTTAATCGGAAGAACGCCACGAATTGGCCCGTGCCACTTTCGTGAGGGCATTACGAAAAATGAACAAGTTCAGGATGCACGTGTCAGGGGTATCATGCCGATCTACCTGGCTGGCAAGGGATGGCCCGGCCGTGTTTATTGTACTTCTATTGTATTCTGGGCTCAGGCCTCGAGGCCCGACCCTCGGGCCTCGGAACGTGTTCATTCAAGCCTCGAGCTGGTCAAAAGGATCTTGGAGGATCCGAAATGATCTTGAAGGATCCGAAAGGATCTTTGAATCAGATATTTAACTAGTTAAAAATGGATCCGTAGCTTCGGATCCTTCTGCTTCGGATATGAAATTATCTAATTCAACTTCGGATACAAGTTACTTTTTATCGTTATCTTGGAGTAACTAATTCAAAATTTTCTATCTATGATCCGTGATCCGAAATTTGTATCTAATTAAATTTTTTGCCCAACTCTGAATCTAAATCCATTTTTTGCCAATCATCGCTGCTAGGGCGAAGAAGCCACGAGTTGCCTAGGGCGGCTTGTCCAAGTGGTGCAATAAACACGGCCGGGCAATCCCCCGGCCAGCCAGGTAGCTCGGCATGAAACCCCTGACACGTTCATCCTGAACTTGTACATTTTTCGTAATGCTCTCACGAAAGTGGCACGAGCCAATTCGTGGCGTTCTTCCGATTAAAAAAAGTCCAAACGCGATAGAATTCGGCCACTGCTTACTGCCTTTATTTGTGAACATATATCTTTGAAAATGTATCTAAATCAAAAATTTGCTCCATCATCGGTGCTAGGGCGACGAAGCGACGAGTTGGCTGGGGCGCCTTGGCCAAGTGGTGCAATAAACACGGCCGGGCAATCCCCCGGCCAGCCAGGTAGCTCGGCATGAAACCCCTGACACGTTCATCCTGAACTTGTTCATTTTTCGTAATGCTCTCACGAAAGTGGCACGAGCCAATTCGTGGCGTTCTTCCGATTAAGAAAAGTCCAAACGCGATAGAATTCGGCCACTGCTTACTGCCTTTATTTGTGAACATATATCTTTGAAAATGTATCTAAATCAAACATTTGCTCCATCATCGGTGCTAGGGCGACGAAGCGACGTGTTGCCTAGGGCGGCTTGGCCAAGTGGTGCAATAAACACGACCGGGCAATCCCCCGGCCAGCCAGGTAGCTCGGCATGAAACCCCTGACACGTTCATCCTGAACTTGTTCATTTTTCGTAATGCTCTCACGAAAGTGGCACGAGCCAATTCGTGGCGTTCTTCCGATTAAAAAAAGTCCAAACGCGATAGAATTCGGCCACTGCTTACTGCCTTTATTTGTGAACATATATCTTTGAAAATGTATCTAAATCAAACATTTGCTCCATCATCGGTGCTAGGGCGACGAAGCGACGAGTTGGCTGGGGCGCCTTGGCCAAGTGGTGCAATAAACACGGCCGGGCAATCCCCCGGCCAGCCAGGTAGCTCGGCATGAAACCCCTGACACGTTCATCCTGAACTTGTACATTTTTCGTAATGCCCTCACGAAAGTGACACGAGCCAATTCGTGGCGTTCTTCCGATTAAAAAAAGTCCAAACGCGATAGAATTCGGCCACTGCTTATATATTGTCATCAGATCTGATGACAATACCTCATTATTAAATTAATAATATTCAAGATGGTCGCATTTACGCCTCGATATGAAATCTGTATTTCTTCGAATTCTTCCGGGTTCTTTATTTTTTACAACTAGAGTTTGCAACTAAAAGATTGGAAAAAATGAAAATACTTCTTCTATCATTATAGTTAATGTTATATTTAATTTATATTAATTAGAGATTTGTATATTAGATCTATATCTTAGTTACATATTTTATATAAAACGATATAAACTTTTCGTTCTGATCAAGGCCAAAGATGATATAGGTTATTGTCCGGATTGAGTGTGGAAACCGGTTCTTGTCCGGACTGAGTGTGGAAACCGGTTCTTGTCCGGACTGAGTGTGGAAACCGGTTCTTGTCCGGACTGAGTGTGGAGACAGGAGCTGATCCAGGCTAAACACTAGTGTAGGGGGCAGCACTATAATGGGCACGGCCAAAACCCGGGCGTGAGCACTCTCATATACTCTCTGATCGCGATTCACTGCGATCAACTGCGATTCACACATCGTGTGTTTTATCGAACACGCTTCCGTCGGACAACGATCTGATTCATTTCGGAACGCGTTCGTTTGATTTTACCATCGGTGATAATTTGTCCATAGATCAGGCACCGACGAGATCGTGGACCAGAGAGGAAATGAGAGTGCTCACGCCCGGGCACGGTGTATTATATAGGTCAGAGAGGAAATGAGAGTGCTCACGCCCGGGGTTTGGCCGTGCCGCTTTTGTCTCCACATCATGTTTAGCCTTGAACAGTTCCTACATCATCTTTAGCATGGAACAGAACCTAGACCATCTTTAGCAGGAAACAGAACCCACTGTACTGTTATTAAATCTGTGTAATGGATCAGAACTGGCTTCAACCACCGATCAGATACTATTATTTAATAGTTAATATCATTTAACAGTATCTGGTCGGTGATTGAAGCTAGTTCTGATCCATTACACAGATTTAATAACATTAAAGTGGGTTCTGTTTCCTGCTAAAGATGGTCTAGGTTCTGTTCCATGCTAAAGATGATGTAGGAGCTGTTCCAGGCTAAACATGATGTGGAGACAAAAGCGGCACGGCCAAACCCCGGGCGTGAGCACTCTCATTTCCTCTCTGTTAAATAGTATCTCGTCGGTGCCCGTGCCCACTTGCGTGTCCGCTAAATAACACAGGGGCTTGGCAGTCTTTAAGGGTATGGGCACCGACGAGATACTATTAAAGACTGCCAGCCTTATGGGAGTTGGCGTCTCTCGAATTTTTCGGTGTTTCTAACGCCCTCTAGGATACATTCTAGCTCCATCCAGAGAAATAGAAGGCCATCGACGGCATTTTGTCGGTGAAGAAGACCACCGAGGAGATTCTCGTCGCGAATGTCGCGATGCATCGGTGAGAATGTGAGTTATCACGAAACCATATCGATTATTATTAAATGTTACATTCTCCGCCATAGTTCAGACGATGTTTTGGTACTATTTTGGCATTATTTAGAATTTTTAGCGGCGTGGTATTTCAGATCACTGTAAGTTCCACGTTATCCCCGCGCCCGTCGCGCCCGGTTACCCGTCCCGCTGAATAACACAGGGGCTGGCAGTCTTTAATAGTATCTCGTCGGTGGTATGGGTTCGAATTTAACCTTGGTCGTAGTATCGGTGCCCTACGCATTTTTAGCTAGGAGCGCTAGTGTTTTTAGTCACTGTTTTACCGATTCAGTCACTGTATCGGTAAAATATCGGTAAAACAGTGACTAAAAACATTAGCGCTCCTTTCTAAAAATGCCATGGAACTGATACTTGTGCTGGAAACCCTCTGTTTAAGGGTGTGGGTCGGATTTTGACCTTGGTCGTAGTATCGGTGCCCTCCGCATTTGTAGCTAGGAGCGCTAGTGTTTTTAGTCACTGTTTTACCGATTCAGTCACTGTATTGGTAAAATATCGGTAAAATAGTGACTAAAAACGCTAGCGCTCCTAGCTAAAAATGCCATGGAACTAATACTTGCACCAAAATCTCCCGTATAGGGATCTACTTCGTAGATTTCGTTTGCTGTGTTTAAACACGTATAGTTTAACATAATAAAGGTTTCATTGACATTGTATGTGACCCTGAATTCCGGGATGCCTACATTTTGGTCTATAAGAACCCTAAATCTCTCGATATTTAAGAAAATGTATGTGTCTCGACAATGGCAGCACTGTCGCTTCGTCCAATATTTGTGAAACTGCGCTACATGCTGCCGAATAATGCAAATTACGCCTCGAAAACGCAAAAGTAGGCCATATATGGAAGCATCCCGTAATTGTGGGTCTTTTATCTAGCGATTGTGACTACGTACCCAGATAGCACAGGACGACTTTAAGTTGCCGTTTTCATGTCCGGTCTACATCTTTACGTCTCACGTCTCAGTAAGACGCATTTTAGGCGTCCATAAAGGCACCTCTGCTGGGACGCCGTTTTCACGTTAGAAATGAGATGCATAAAAGGCACCTGCCTTCGAACGTGAAAACGTTGTCCCAGCAGAGGTGCCTTTAAGGACGCGTAAAAGTTGCCTCTTTCGGTACGCCGTTTTCAGGTTAGAAATGAGATGCATAAAAGGCACCTGCCTTCGAACGTGAAAACGTCGTCCCAGCAGAGGTGCCTTTAAGGACGCGTAAAAGTTGCCTCTTTCGGTACGCCGTTTTCAGGTTAGAAATGAGATGCATAAAAGGCACCTACCTTCGAACGTGAAAACGTCGTCCCAGCAGAGGTGCCTTTATGGATGTGTAAAAGTTGCCTCTTTCGCAACGCCGTTTTCACGGCAGAAACGATTGAAGTACTTACGAAAATATGTATATCTCTTAATCGTTAATATACTGATACTATACTTCATTAAAAAAAAGTAGTTTGATTTTTACCTAAAAAATATTTTAGGTAAATAATTAAATAATTAGGTTATATAATTATTAGAAGAGATAAACTTCTGTTAAAATATTTTTTATATAATAATATATATGATTTGATATGATTTGAGCGTACAAGAATAAAAAGTAATGAATCTAACAGTAAAGGTTCGCATGGCTCAGCGAGGAAACCATCATGAAGTTAAATGGTAGGCCCGAGTTCGATTCCCGCCCAGAGTATGCTGCATAAAAACTAAATTGTAATAAGGTTTTTTCGAAGAGACAAAATGGAATATTCTCTCTCAAGTGTACATGAAAGTAGTAATATCTATATATATAGATTCTAATTTTTTCTTAAATTTGAAGATTTTGTACGTCTTTTCAGATGTCCAAAAAGGCAACTTTTTTGCATCTTAAAGCGACATCTTAAAGATGTTGAAAAGACCTGTGAGAGACGACTTTAAGTCGCACAGTTTTGTAACAAAGACCTGTTAAAGTTGTACACAGTACGTGGAAAAGACGTGAAAACGACGTGCCACAGACGCAACGTACGACTTAAAGATGTACGTTACGTCTTGCGTCAGGCAACTTTTAGGCGTACTTTAAGATGTCTTTGTGCTATCTGGGTAGGGGCCCCAAATGTGCGTTAGAGAGACAGCAAACGAAATCTACGGAACCCTTGCAATCTCGTGTACGTATACAGTATCTATCGGTGTGTTAAGGTACTACCACACTCGCACTCGACCAAGGTCAAAATCCGACCCACACCCTTAAGGGTCTACTTCGTAGTTTTCGAACTGTGTGTTTAAACACGTATAGTTTAACATAATAAAGGTTGCATTGGCATTGTATGTGTCCCCGAATTTGTGGAAGTTCAATTCTGTTTCTATAAAAACCCTAAATCTCTCGATATTTAACGAAATGTATGCGTCTTGAAAGTGGCAGCACTGTCGCTTCGCCCAATATTTGTCGAACTCCGCTACATGCTGCCGAATAATGAAAATTACGCCTCGAAAACGCAAAAGTAGGCCATATAAGGGAACATTGTATAATGGTGGGTCTTTTAGCTAGCGATTGTGACTACGTAGGGCCCCAAATGTGCGTTAGCGAGACGTAGTTTGAAAAGTACGGAACCCTTGCAACCTCGTGTACGTATACAGTATCTATCGGTGTGTTAGGGTGCAACCACACTCCCACTCGACCAATTAAATTCGGACACCTCGAATCGTCCTTTTGTCACTCTTCCTCTCTCGCACGCATACACCTTGAGCTCGTTCTCTCTCTTTCTCATGCACACTCTTGGTGCTCTTTCTCTCTCGCACGCACACTCTTTGCGCTCTTCGTCTCTCTCACACGCACACTCTTCATGCTTCTTCTTCCAAAACACGGCGCTTTGTCTTTCGCGACACATCGCGATGTTTACGCATCACTTTTCGCGAAACGGCAGTTGCTTTTCAAATTCGTGATCGCACGGACTCTCTACAGTACTTTATAATTATAATTATTTAATTGTGTATTATATATTGCTGATGTCAGTTCTAAGTTTTCCATATATTTAAGCGTCGGTGATTCAAATCCTCTTGATCTGAATCTTCTGCATCATCATCAATTGATTTCGTATCAATTGTAGAGGATACGACGGACGGTTCCTCTTGAATAGGCGGAGGGTATAGTAGAGCTAACAGTTCAGAAGGTAAATGTAGTTTATTATTTAATTACCCATTAATCGGTCGACGTTGCAATGAGCTACAAACGTCTAGAGATGGTAAAAATAGCAGATTTTCACGATTTTCGGCCTCTAGATCTGAATAGCAATAGATTTAAGGATTCTTACATCTTTTAATGCATGCCGTTATTTCCCGCATCAACCGATTTCGATGAAACTTTCACAATGCAAAACGTATTTTAAAGTAAGACTTCTTGAGTGAATTTCGAGTATCGTACTCATCCGGCCGATGCCAACTGCTGCTGACATGACCGGCTACCCGTGATGATCAAGCACCCGATGCGATCAAGCTACCCGAATATTCAGATGTCTCGGGTACTCGCTCGAGCCCGCCGCACTTTTTCCGGCTCGATTCGACTGTCGGGTAGCCGCACACTTCTAGCGAATACACGTGCTATTGCATAAGAATCGTCTGACGCGTCTGACCATGATCAACCAATTCTACTTTGTGCATATACTGAAGCTCGGTATCGCGATAATCAGAGTTGGGCAGGAATTAATTACATGAGTAATTAATTACATCTTCAATTACAATTACATGTAATTGTAATTGTAATTGCAATTACTTGACGAATCACTGTAATTGTAATTGTGGTCCGCAATTACAATTACTGGTTGAGCCAAAGTAATTGCAATTACAATTACAATTACAATTACAATTACATGTAATTGTAATTGTATTTCTTCAATTCCCAAGTAATTGTAATTGTTAGCTGCAATTCCTTTCCAAACAGACGACGGAAGACGGTCGCGCGTGAACACTCACACACCGCTAGGATACTCTCGCACACTGCTAGACCATGCATACGTACGCGAGGATTGCAAGGGTCCGGGATTCCACTTCTGATTATTCGATAATGCAAAATCAGGGTTTTTTAGTAGTCACAATCGCTAGATGAAAGATCCATCTAGGCCACTGTTTGCCTCAAAAATCCTTCTTTTACGTTTCCGAGCAATGATTTTGCAATATTTGGCTGCATGTTGCCCGTCGCATGTTGCCCGTCAGATGACGCTGCAGCCACGCCGGCGTAGTAGCCTCTCCGACGGGCAACATGCAGCCGAATATTGCAAAACCATTGCTCGGAAACGTAAAAGATGGACTTTTGAGGCAAACAATGGCCTAGATTGCTCTTTCATCTAGCGATTGTGACTACTAAAAAACCCCGTCTTTGCATTATCGAGAAATCAGAAGTGGAATCCCGGACCCTTGTAATCCTCACGTACGTATGCATGGTCTAGCGGCAGGGCCGGCGTGACCTTTTGCGGGGCCCGGTTCAAAAATTTTGCGGGGCCAGAATATACATTCAAATCCTATACTTCAATTTCATAATAAGTAATTATTTATTACAAATACAAAGAATGTAACATATATATATATATATATATATATATATATATATATATTTTGTAAGTAATTTTGTAAGTAATTTTATATAATTTTTCTTGCTTTTTTCGCCGCAAATTCTTGATGACGTCATCAAAATTTATTGTGCTTGTTAGTTCGGATTCTATTGCCAGAATAGCCAGAGACGTAAATCGTTCTTGGCTGATTGTCGATCGAAGGTAATTTTTGATTAGTTTCAATCGCGAGAAACTTCTTTCCGCCGAAGCCACGGTTACTGGCGTAGTTAACATTATTTGTAATGCAATTAATAAATTTAGGTACGCTTGCGAAAGATTGCTTTTTATAATGTATCTCATCGCATCTAGAGCCGAATAATTGGCTTGCGTTATCGATCGGAACATCTTAATCTCTTCATACATTTCAGTTCCGTCGATATCTCCTTCCAAATGTAAGTGAAGATCTTGACAACATTTTAATAAATATTCGTCATCTAAATTCGTAATCTCATTCATATACAGAAAACCAAAAATATTCTGGTGATTTGCATATATTCTATATCCAACGAGAGAGCAGTACCGTTGCGCGCAGCTTGGAAGATGTTGGAGGGGCAGCGAGCCTATCATCTCTCACTCCACTATCCACTCTCCACTTTCTTGAATCAATTAGGGCGAAGGTGCGCAAATACGAACGAAAACTGGTCTTCACGTGGTACTGCTCTCTTGTTGGATAGAGTATAATTCAAATCTACTTTTAAATGATACTAACGCAGTATCTATTATTTTTAAAAAGTAATGTATACGGAAGTATTCTTCGTCGCTGATCGTCGACGATTCATCCTGTCCTTCGTAATCAAATAATTTCCGTTTTTTGCCCCTGTATGATGACTTGAAATCTGGTGCTATGTCTATTTCCTTTGCAACTTCATTTGCTGCGATCATGGCTTTGCTGAATCCTGCATTTCTGTATTCCGCAAAGAACACGTTCAGACCTTTTAGATGCTTCGTGGCCAAATCTATTTGCATCTTTTGATTTTGCAATACTTTGCTGACGATATTAATTTTTGACAATATTTCGTACCAAATGATGAGACTGGCAATAAATTCAAATTCATTTATCTTTCGCACTATAGACAAAATCTCAAGTTTTAATTTATTGTCAGATGCGTTGTTGGCAATTTCGTTTAAAGCATTTCGAAATTGGCGAACTTGAAAGCGAACAGCCCTTACACTATCAAAACGGCATTCCCATCTAGTTTCTGATAATGGTTTAGGTGTAATTTTTTCAACATGTTTTTTTAAAACATCCCAACGCGATGTTGGTGCTGCAAATATCGTATAAATCTTTTGTAAAACACCAAAAAAATGTAGTGCTTGGGTTGATGATTTTGCTATATCTCCCAGTAACAAATTCAAGTTGTGACTACCGCATGGTACATAAAACGCTTTATGATTTTTACGTAATATATTTGCTTGTACTCCCTGATACATTCCCCTCATATTGGCACCGTTATCATATCCTTGTCCACAACAGTCAGATATGTTTAGTCCCAACTGATCCAGAATAAGCATTATTGTTTCGGATAGTCCTTTTCCTGTTGTATCGTGAACTATTTCAAATTTGATAAAACGTTCTTTGATTTCAACGTCATCGTCTGTTATGTTAACATAACGAAGGACAACCGATAGTTGCTCTTGATGGCTCACATCTGGTGTACAATCCAATAAAATGGAATAATATTTTGCTCTCTTTATTGCATCGATAATTACTTTTTGTACTTTATTTGCCATTGCACTTATTAATTCGTTTTGAATTGAATGAGATAAATAATGATGCCCTTTTATGGCTGCTCTGTTTAAATGGTCATTTAGAACAGAATCAAATTTTGCAATTAACTGTATTAAACCCAAAAAATTACCATTGTGCGGTGTGTACAAAGTATCGGAACTTCCGCGGAAAGCTAAATTGTGTTGCGCCAAATATAAAATACTTGCAGATATTCTTTGGAAAACTTGTTCGCAACGTGCCGTTTCAAGTTTTAAAAGTTTTTCTAACTCTTTATCGATTAGATTGTTAGTGCGAAAATTTTGTTCAGTCTGAAGCCACATATTTATTGCTTGTAAATGTACCGCAGATTGTTCGTGCATTTTGACTCGCTGTGTTAAGTGACGCCAATCGCAAAATCCATCTGTCCCCAATGAAACATCAGTTGTTGAAAATAATTTACAAGCAAAACAGTACACCTTATCTTTAGATTTAGAATAAATTAGCCATCTTCGTGCTTTCCTTTGCCCATTCGCCAGTATTCTTGTAAAATATGTTGCAGAAAAACTCCTTTTATTTTCGTTCTTAGGGAAGTTAAATTGATTAACTTGTACAGGACCATGCTGAACTATTAAATTTACTGTTTGTTGTGTTTTTTTAATTGGCCACGTGCTAGGATCTTCAATGTCAAAATTCTTGTTTTCTTCTTTTTGTTCTTCAATTTCCATATCTTCAATGTCCTTTTCTCGACGAGTTTCACAATCGCTCGTTTTCCTATTGTTTTCATTTTCGTCCAATTCAGTTTCGTTGGTGTCTTCTTTTTTTTCCTTCACGGGTGTATTCAACTGTTGCTTTCCTTCTTCCAAAGGGATCTGATACATTGCCGAATGTTCTTCATCTTCGTTTGGCTGTCTTGAATGACCAGTAGTTTCAATTACGTATTTCATAATATTGTTTGTTTGCTGCTTAATATAACCGTCTCGCTGCTTCTTCCTTTTCAGTTTTTCAGCCCCACTCATGTATTTCCTTCCACGATCTCTATCTCTGCCAGCCATAACGGTTCTTAAAAAAAAACATATTTCTGTACATAAAACGTTTATGTCTGTTACAAAAATGAATAAAACCGCATGCCAAAAAAAACAATTACTGTAAGATAGGATAAACTACATATTTCATTAGTTTGTATGTACTTAAAACATTTCTATGTTATTGCTTACTGTTCGGCGGCGACCGACGCGACGGTCGAATGCGCCTGAGGCCGGGACCGCTCAAAGGAGACCCCCGCGTATCGAAACACTCGGATCGCAACGAATTTTTGTGTGAACATAGCTTAAACATCCTCATGAACTATCCAATTGATTTCAGCCTCCAATGCGAACCCGTTTTCGAGATAATCGATATTGAAATGCGACATGTGCGGTATTATCAAACATATATCTTGTCCATCGTAAAACTAGATTACTTGTCATTTATTATATTAGAAATAATATGTAGCACGTAGAAAAATAAAAAAGAAAGTGGAAAAAATATTTTTAATAAATGCCGACACGGGACGCGAACCACGACCAATCTCGTGGTAGATATTCGCTCAACCCACTCGGCCACGAACCGCTGTGACAAGAAGCTTTCACTCATGGAATATATCGCACATGTCGCATTTCAATATTGATTATCTTGAAAACGGGTTCGCATTGCAGGCTAAAACCAATTGGATAGTTCATAAAGATGTCTAAGCTATGTTCACACTAAATTCGTTGCGATCCGGGTGTCTCGATACGCGGGGTCTCCTTGCCAGAGTTAAGCGCGCGAGGAAAGGAAGGATAAGAGATCGTGAGGAAAAGGGAGAGAGAATGATTTCAATTTAATAAATGAAGAGAGTGATATAATCGCCGACGGATCGAAATATCGCAATTTCAATTAGGATTGATTTTAAGTTAAAAGAGGGATAATAATTTTTAAAAAATACTTACCAGAAATCAAACGTTTTACAGCAGGTTACAGATCAAAATGTATATGACACGGTTTATACCACAATACTACTTTCAAAAATATTCGTCGTCTTAAATTCACCAGGACGTAATGATCAGAGATCTCGCCACGCGTCAAGAGATTGAGTAACGCCCAACGTCGAAGACGGCAGCAATGGGATAGCCTGATTCTTCTTTGTTTAAAACGTATGAAACGCGATTCATTTCAAACGTGTTCATTCGGACAACGAACATTAATAAATGTCCGTTGCTATGCAAGTTCGTAGGAGCTGCGACTCGTCGACAGACTTCCAAGAATTGGGAAGTCTTATGTCAATTTTTTTAAGAATGGCCACCACAACGTACGGCACACAGTCGGTAAAATCGATGAATTCTGTATCAAAATCAAAGAACTTAGAAATGACATAGAGCGATGAAATTTTTTTTTAATGAAAGCTGAAACTTTGTAAAATATATAATAATTGTGGAGATTGTGGTACGAATGTTTTTTAATCTTGACAAAAATTCGTTAAAATTGCACAATTTTAAGAAAATTGTGGTTTTTCCAATACCGCGCGCGGAAAATTTTTTTTTAACATGCTATACATCATTTCCCGTAGATTTTTTCACACTGATTTCAAATCTGGTGACCATCTCAGAATCCTCACATTAGAATCGTCGTTGTGAGGCAATTATTGCGGTAGCGGAGCATTTAGTAAAGAAGTCAATAAAGAACAGTACACTGTTCTCCCGAATCCTCTTACTGCTTTCGGCTTATTTGTTGATCACCCTAATTATTCATTTCCCTTACGATTATCCGCTGCTTATAATTGTATCATCAAACTAAATATAGTTCATCTGTGGGCGCCGCGCTGCACCGTGGTCATCCCAATCGCTTACATGGGACATTACTTGAAGACACCGATTTTACTGACATTCTCATAGAATATTGGTATCTTAAGGAAATGCAAGTCATATTTTTTCGTATCCATAATTCGCTTTCAAGGGGCAAAAAATTCAATGAAAGTACAAAATCTGTAATTATATATGACTTTTGCAAAAAACTATAGATATAGTTTAATTTCTCGTAAAAAGTACATTTCTCTGAAAGCGTTTGGATTTTTTTATCTGAAATAGTTTCCAGGATATAAGGACTTTATGGAGTTACACTAAACTTTGATGATTTTTGTCACGCCTTCAAACTGAATTATCGCTACTAAAAAAATGTCTTGCATCTATTTATGGTGTCATCATTCTGTGTCAGAATTCTGTAAAAAGTTAATCAAAATCAGTGTTTTCTAATTGGGTAATTTACTTAACACCTAATGTCCTCCACACCCGTGTTGCAGACGTGCCAACGTTTGATGTCAACATTTAATGTCAACGTCTGCAACACGTTGCAACGAAATATTTCAATGCAAAGACGGGAGAGAAAATTTTGCATCATGTCAGTGTACAGCAAGTTGTCATCGATTAGTGTATTATGCGATTGCATTTTCCACACACACCCGAATATTCAGTCAACTATACAGGGGGTCCTGCAAAACGTCTGATGAGTTTTCGTAGACCGCGGGGCCTATCAAAACGCGAGGCCGGGTTCCGGCGAACGCACTGAACCCGCCTCGCGCCGGCCCTGTCTAGCGGTGTGTGAGTGTTCACGCGCGACCGTCGTCCGTCGTCTGTTTGGAAAGGATTTGCAGCTAACAATTACAATTACTTGGGAATTGAAGAAATACAATTACAATTACATGTAATTGTATTTCTGCAATTCCAAATTACAGTAATTGGTAAGTAATTGTAATTGTAATTGAAATTACATTTTGCCCAACTCTGGCGATAATGCCGATAATTCGCTCGCCCGAACTTGTTCGATTCTATTAGAATCCGCCCGATGTGTCTGATGTATCGCGCTCCAGACTCGAGCCCACCCGACTTTCTGCAACCCGATCCCACCGGGAACCCGAATATTGGGCGCACCCAGACATCCCTGGTGTGGATACATAAATATGTTTAATTATAATTATATAACTAACTATTAGTTTAAATCATACACAATTTATACACATAAAATTCAGCAAAACTCTTCAGTATAGATGTTTCCACGCGAATATTCGATTGAAGACTAACGTGTTCAAAAACAAGTAAGCTCGACGAGAACCAATTGTTTCTGTGAATCCGTACAAAATAATACTATGTAACAGTTTGAAGTTTAGACTAGACAAAGTAATATTAACAAGCAGATATGACTCGCGCAGTCTAAACATCAGAATCTAAGTCACTATTCAAGAGCCTACGTGTCTATTACTATCCAAACGCCAAAATACCGCGGTCTTTTATTTCTTAATTATCGTATAAACTACAAGGCGGCAGGAGGTGACACTTAAAATTTATATGCTCCTATTCGCAATAGTTTAAAATTTTATATAAAACAAGTCTGATGCTTACCATTCTTAACCATTTTTTTAAAAGCCTTCCCAAAGTTGAAATTGTTAATAATATTGTAGCATTTGCACATGGATTAAATAATGGTTAGAAACTAATTAAATAATGAAAACACTCGTATTGATACATATAAAACATTTATTCAAACCTGTTCTAATATATATAATGCTGTATAATGACAATGTATAATGTTTGAAGTGTTGTTACTTTATATTGAAAGAAGTCTTCCAAAATGTTGAACTTCGAAAATTGATTTTTGGCCAGAAAAATCGAGTTCTCGGACCACTGTGCGCTCGAGAGTCCGCTCACAGAAATCTGAAGATTGCGCGGTAGAAGTCATTGCGTTACGAAACAAACATCCTCTTACGCGTATTACGCAGGAACTTTCAATGTCTTAACAGATTTTAATCCTTTTTTGCAGTCATTAAACGTTTAACTAAAGCTACAAAACGTTTCCCTGTTTGCTACGAGCAGAACAACCACCCACATTGGTCAGGACGCTCCAAACATGAATCGCGAAGCATCAACAAACCAATCGCACGAAAAAGATTGCTCGGTACCACGTCCAGAACAACCACTTATGCCAGAGGCTCCAAGCATGGATTTCGAAGTATCGCCATCATGTCTAGTAAGTGAAGTTTTGTCTGTAATCTATAATTTTTCGTCAAATCACCATTGTCTATACTTTCTTCCATTTCTTCTTTACCAACTAGCCTAAGATGCTTTATTATCATTCCCTTAAAGCAGCGCTTGAAATTATTGACTCGCGACGACCGATTTTCGCAGGCTACGCCACCATGACCAGCGGCCGCTCGTCTCGCTCCTCGTGGTGGCCCTAGTGCTCGGAGCTCATCAGGCGCGTACCATGGGCGCTATTCGTGGCGCATTTAGGGCGACACTCACATCAATTGATTTTCCACATCACTCATAAGGTACTATTGCTAATGCGGTCTTTCTTGTCAGTGGTATCCCCTGTAAGCCTATTCCACTATGTTGCACGAGAATTTCGGACAATACCTGTAGAAAATAAATTTGACAAATAAATTCGGAACATTGTTCAAATTTTATTAACGTCCGGGATAACTTGATCTTCGCGCACGTTTAGACGTGCTTGGAAAATTGGTAAGATTTACAGGATGTTTGGACGTATCTGTTCGTATCACTGATGCTTACATTGTAACATAGAGAATGAGCATCTTCTTTCGCGCAGCTTCAATTCATTTTCTAAAATGCGCTACATTAAACCGGAACAGCGCACATCCTTCAATGATTCTCCGCTGCATCTAAACTTCCTGTAGATCTTACCAATTTGCCAAGCACGTCTAAACGTACGCGAAAATCAGGTTATTCCGGATGTTAACAAAATTTGGACAATACAAGTAAAAACTACTTTCAAATTTATCTGAATTTACTTTCCTACTTGATTTTCTACAGCTGTTGTCCGAAATTATCGCGACATGGGAAGGCTTACATGGGACACCACTACTGACAAAAAGAAGCGCATTGACAATAGTAACTCGACGGTAACGTTGGAACCGTAACCCATTGTTACGGGTGTCGCACTAATGCGCCACGAATAGCGCCTATGGTGTGCGAGCCTGAGGAGCTCCAAGCACTTGGGCAGCCACGGGGAGCGAGACGCGCGGCCGATTCTTGGGGGCGTAGACTTCGAAAATCGGCTGTCGTAAGTCATTACAGTATTCCTTCGGATGAGGTAACTTTCGTCTATACGGATGATGATACTTTTTTATCCTCGCTACTAGGGGATTCCTCCTTGGGCTCGATCGCGCTAAAAAGAAAACACGATCCGAGCTTGGATATCGGTGAGGTAATACTAATGCAATGATGAAACTTTCTTAAGTTTAGTTATATCCTCACAAAACCTTTACTAACGGATTGGTGATTTTTTTCTGATTAAAACGAGACCAAACACGATAGAATTGCGATTATACTTAAATACTTATTTGATTAATAAGCAATATCAGTTTCGAAAGGAAAGAAGGACAGCATGTGGAAAGAAATAGACGAGTAGAGTCGCAGCAGCCGGCGTCGATCAAAAGTTCAGCGGTCAAAATTCGTTTCCAGGCCTTGCATATCGAGCTGTTTAAATTTAAAGACCCGAATTCGCATCTAGCCCTTTCATTATGTGAGCTGTTTAAAGAACCGATCACTGAACAAGGCGTTGTTAGTTTCATTCATAATTTCTTCACAATTTCTCTAATTGTGAGATTTCTCAAGTTAGAAAAGACCAAACTCGACAGAGTTCCAATAGTTATTGTCACACTTTAAATCAGTAAATATGGTCCGAACTATGCCGTATTTAGACTCATTTTAATTAAAAAAATCTCACAAATACGTTGGTAAAAATTCTCTGAAAAAAATAATGAAAAATGAAGAAGTTTCGTAATTGGATTAGTAGTGGTTCACACGGATATACAGGGGAAGGGGTAGACGAACTGACACAGAGCGGACTCCTCCGCTGGACATAGAATGGGACATTACTGTATATTTGTGAGGACAGGTTGCGTAGAAATTGGTTTCTGAAAGTACAGGAGAATAACATTTTTACAACAAAATTAAACAAATTAGTTCGTATATGAAGCTCGTGAAAATAGACTAGTGTAGCTAAGTTTGCGATATAGAAGAATCATTATACAGGGGCCCCAAACTCTTTGGCTTCCCTGAAATGACCGGTTTCTGAAGCCTATTGAAGCGAAACTTCGTTTGGAAAAATGTCCGCCGCGGCTTTGTTAAGGAGTTATTAACAGAAAACACACGAGCCAATCATAGCGCGCCCCAGAAGCGTTTTGGCAAAGATCAAGAGAAGCAGCAAAAACTGATTGAATTAAAAGCTCACTTATTCAGCAGTAAATCCACTTGGGACACCCTGTATAGAAAACTTCTCACATATCTAGCGGTAGATCTCAGAATTTCGAAACAAAATGTTCCCACGCTAGACAGTTTTTGATGTTGCAAATAGCTTAATTGTTTAGGAAATCAATGATATGTATTACTAAGTTAATGCTAATTTGTTTTTAATAATGAACAAATTTATAGCATAAACCGAATTTAAAAATAGAATTTTAGAGATTTTCGCAGTGCTGATTTCAATCGCAATATCGGAAAAAAGCAACCAGAAACAAGATAGTGAGCTGTACATAAAAATTGTTAGTGTTACTCATTTTAGTACGATAAAAGCTTTACAAAGTTAAGTTTCTATGTAAAGTAACTCAAGGATTTATTTTAAATCCTTTTTTTTATGTTAAATTTGTATGTTAAAACCACAGTAGTTGTTGAATAAATAATTGGAAAGTTCCTTAAAATATTTAGATGCTAATTGTGTTCTGTTAACTAATGACTCCATATCCCTTTTTATGTAGGTGAAAGAGGCAAGAGGCGAAAAAGAAGAAGAAGATGATGATCATGATAATGATAATGATTTCGTCATTATTCCAGAATTTTCCGGGCAGACAAAGGAAAAACATCTAGAACCTTCTGATAACCATCATCCTAAATTAGACCAGATTCAGGAACTTGAGACAGGTCCTTCTTCACAAGACAGTAGTTCAATAGAACGATTATTATCAGCCGTTACAGAAAGTAACACGGAAAGATCTAATAATCATCTTGATGAACATACGCAACTATCCCAAAACAGAGAGGAAATTAATTCAGAAATTCCCGAGCTTGCAAAGGAGAAACATTTAGGACCTTCTGATAACCATGATCCTAAATCACACCAGAATCAGGAACTTGAGACAGGTCCTTCTTGTCAAGTCAGTAGTTCAAAAGAACGACAATCAGAGAGGGATACTTCGGGAGGTACTCGACCTGTTGGACTGGATCAACGCAGGCATGATAAAAACGGAAAAATAAAAATACCATTTGGTAACGATGGATATGTGGATGGAAAGTGGGAGAAAAATCGATTGATAGAGTTATATTCATGCGAATTTACACATCCACATACTAATCAAACAGTTTATATTAGGAACCAACGCCCAGGTTATCTATTTACTTTTGATGAGGATGATTTTATTGCAAGAGTAAGCTTTGCAAAGCTTCAAGAATTGGATTTTGATGAATTACCTGTTGTAAACACCAAGGAAAATTTCCTTAAAAAGCTTATAATCATTGAAATTATAAGAGACAAAGAAATCAATTGCAGGGATGCTGCTTATATGCAGTTTATACAACTTTTGCAAGATAGGAGTGGTAAAACTGTAGAGAATCTCGAGTGTGCAGAAGACATTTTTCAGCTTTCTATAATATTAGAAGGCTATGGATTACCCCCTAGAGGATCGATATTGGATAGTATAGTTAACAATGAATATATTTCATCTGACTTTAAAGACACTTGTCGAGAATTGATCGATAGAGAAAAAGCTTTAGATGCAAGAAGAAAAGTCTTTTTTCAAGTTGACCGATTGGAACCCAAGAACGTATTCGCGGAGTTATATAAAATTTATGAGAGCGCTGTAAAAAATCATAAAACGTCCTTACTTCAGAAATGTTTTTCCTCCACTTTGGAATTATCTTATTCAATGGATTCGAATATAAATGCACTATCTGGTCAAAAAGTATTTTACATAAGTAATCAAGATATAAAACTATTTTGTGACCTCGCTAATGAAATGAACGAATCTTTTTCAATATTCTTGCATAATTTGCAGAACTTACTATTTAATAAAGTAATGAAAGTGAAAAATCACATATCGCTGAAGGAGTTAGCACCTTTAACTCATCCTATTTATTTTCATCTTTGTAAACACATTCGGGAGCTAATTTTAGAGATTAGTGGTAAAACAGATATGTCTGTTAATGATTTGCTTAAAATAGATGAAAACGGTAGAATGGTTTTGGTAAATTGTATAAACTGGCCAGCTTCCCCTCTTAACCAATCTCTTGAGCAACAATATCGCTTTGTTTTTAAGTTGATGAAACATTTTGAGCCTGTTTATAGTATTAAGCAAAAATTTAAGTACCAATTCAAGTTGTCAAGAAGCTGTGGTGGTAAATCATTTTGGCACTGTGTTAAGAGCTGGTTTGTCAGTGATAAGTCCCCTGATATACCTGAGGAGCGTCTAGTATGGATGTATGTTTTCGACAATTCCATTGCTGAGCTGTTTCCCAGAGGGACAGAAAAGGTTCTTGAATTATTTCAACCTTTGCTAGAAGGTTATACGCGTTTCATTCAAGAAACAGAAGATGTTCATTATGAGTCGTTTCGAATAGTGATGTACAATACTGTAAGGTTTATTGCACAGGCAATCCCTTATCTCTCAGAAGGAGCTTCAGAAATTGATCGAGTTACTTTAACAAATCAAATAGCATCTATTCAGAACGCAATCTCCAATAAACAATTTAACGATTTTAGAGATTTAGTAGATGTATATAATCAATATTGGAAGAATAGAGAATCTCTTGTTGAAAAAATTCCCGATAAATTCCCTTATGGAAAGTTCAAGGGTGACATGGAAACAATACGTAAAAAATTATACAGTATTGTAAATACTGTACTTAGCAAAGAAGTAAAATCACAACAATTAATTAACTATTTTAGATCGTTTAATGAGTTTCTAGAAGACTTAAGTGCTGTAGAATTTAGTTGGTTTATTAAAGATACTAGTGATCTAACTCCCGAGGAAGTCGAGTTAGTTAACACAGATAAAAAATCATATAGGGTTTTAGATCCTGAAAATTTTATCCAAAAACATAGGGATATTCCGGGTCATTACTTAATTGAAATAATTGATGATCTATTAAATAGTGTGACTAACTTACTTGGACAAAATGGATGGTCTAATTGTGATAATATAAATGCAGCAAGTGAGTTAGT
Organism: Lasioglossum pauxillum; assembly: GCA_933228785.1. Classification (NCBI taxonomy): domain Eukaryota; kingdom Metazoa; phylum Arthropoda; class Insecta; order Hymenoptera; family Halictidae; genus Lasioglossum; species Lasioglossum pauxillum. The sequence goes on along the minus strand of OW121701.1, from coordinate 23,168,551 downwards.
TTTAGCAATTAAAAAGTCATTGCTCTATCTGAAAGAACAACCCAATTACATATCCTTTGATACATTCAAAGAAGAGAGTACACAGCCATTTGCTTGTGTAGTAGATAATAGTAGGTCTTACGAGGATTTTATAAAGCGCGTTAGTATCGTAGGGGAATCCTTTTGGTATCTAAGAAAACAAGATGAGATCGATATAAGGAAGGCTCTAATGCTATACAGACAAGAAAACGAGAATATGACAACGGAAACGGAGGATATACTGATGGATTGCTACCACAAATACTTGGATAAATTTAATTCCCACATACAATTGACTTGCAACAAAAATTATGCAGATAAGATTGAATTTATTACTAAGGAAGTGAAGAATCAATTGCAATTGATTGATTATGATGAATGGAGAGAAAACTTCAAACAGGAAACTATACCAGAACTTCTTGCTGGATTGGCTGCTGTGTGGTCCATACAGGCATCAAAAGATATTGTTAGTGCAAGAAAAACCTTAAAGCCACATTGTATTCAAGTATTGTGCATTTTGTTGTTATTAAGCGTTGACAAAGATTATAAAGGTGTTGAGAAGCGTTTGGCGCAAGTCTTAACAGGACAAGGGAAATCGCTTATAATAGGTCTAACAGCTACGCTATTTGCATTGATGGATCACACGGTCCAGGTTGTGTGTTATAGTGAATACTTGGCAACTCGAGATCAAGAAGATTTTGATGATTTTTTTATGGTGTTTGGTGTTGAACACAAAATAAATTATGGCACATTTAGGAACATGTCGTCGGAAGTACTTAATCCTATGGTAAATGGTATGAGGGAAAGAATTACCCTCGATCAATTAGTTGAAGATCGTATACTAAATCACAGCACAGAGCAATTTGGACAGCTAAATCATGACGATAGGAGTAAGACGATCTTATTCATAGACGAAGTAGACGTTTTCTTTTCTCCCAAATTCTATGGAAATTGCCGTTCTCCACTTAGGAGAATAGGTATGCCAGCATTAACTCGTATTCAGGAATACATATGGGAGATGGCCAGCAAAAATTATGAAAGAAGTATTATCCTGAACGAGGTAGAAGAGTTTATTCAGAAAAGAATAAGAAAAATAGATGAAGATTTCATCGAATTTAAGAAATTCCTGCTTGAACCTGGACATTACTATCTTTTGAAAGAAGAATCTTATCATGTACTTGTCAAAAAATTATATACGAATCAATCTCTCTACGAAGAGCATCGCAACAGAATGATTGTTGATGCAATACGTGTTGCAAAGGCAAGTGACACAGATAGTGATCGTTACCGCTTTCAAATGAATGACTGTGGACAGATAACCTACAGAGAAGATAACGGATTTTATAACGCTAATATTTTTTGCGGCTATATCAACGTGTTTAATTACTTTCGGTTAAAGAAAGTAAACTATAGTCATAATGAATTTCGCAATTATGGTTATTTTTTGATAAATATTGGTTCAATTTCCTATGCAAAATTACCTAAGGAATATCCTCTTATCTTAGGAGTGACCGGTACTTTAACCACACTCAATTATCATGAAAAGAAAGCGGTAAGAAATTCTTATAGTATCCATGAGAATTCTATAATGCCATCCTATTTTGGTGATTCCAATTTACAATTCAATATATACAATGATTTTATATGTGAAACGTCAGAGGAACAATGGCTCAGTAAAATTGATAGTCATGCATATTCTAAGATTACCTCAGGACGATCAGTATTAATATTTTTCGATACATATATTGAAATAGATAAATTTAAAAACAAATTCTGCAGTAAATATGATCGCTTACATACGTTAGACGAAAATACGGAAAAGCAGACCAAACAGAAGTACATTAACGAAGCAGGCATTACAAAGACAGTAACATTAGCAACGAGAGGTATGGGTCGTGGTGTTGACTTCAAGTCTAGTGTTGCTGTGGAAAAGAAAGGCGGGCTGCACGTGATACAGACGTTTTTGTCGCTTGATATAAAAGAAGAGACGCAGATTAAGGGGAGAACCGCACGTAAAGATAATAAGGGTAGTTATGAGTTAATAGTCTGTGAAATACATTTGATAGATGCCGAGTTGCTACGCGAAGGAGAAACTGATGTAAGTTATGAAAGGTTGTGTCAATCCAGAAAAAATATAATGAAACATAAATGCTCAAGGAATGAAAATAATATTAAAATTCGGGACGATCAACATAAATTAACCATGAAGTTTTTTGAATCTTTTTTTAAATAAAATGTAGTTGTAGCATTAATATAGAGCAGCCATCTGATTAGCAAGTACTAGTTGGTCAATTGGTCTTTTAAGCTCTCATAAAGCTGGTTCCTAATTCTTAGATTCGGCGGAAATTTACAAAGACGTTAGTTTCTATTACAGTCAGCCAGGTCTACCTCAAGCAGAAATCAAGGTCAGCCTGACAAGCAGGTAAAGGGCATTATACTGGCTGAACGTCGCTCGAAGCTGCCGGCACAAGCTGCCGGGCTGATGCTCGGTCTTTCTGCCGCAGAAAGCGCGACCTATGCGCGTGTAGATACCCGTCCGAAATCGAGTATTTTGCTTACTGGGGACATATATCTCTCATATATATATATATGTATATGTATCGCATTTAAATTTAAGTTTGTAATTGTTAAAATTTAAAGTGTTACAAGTTGTAAGTGTTACAGAAGTTAATTTAAGTTTTATAAATGTTACAGAACTTTCATTCTATTGTTTCTTTAAACTACTTCTGAATTTCATAAAATAAAATGTATAACAAAATATTTGGATCGATTAATTTTCCTCTGTTTTTGATGTTAACAAACCTATAATACGTATTCCAGAACTTTTTCAAATTTTTGCAAGCTTAGAACGGTAAAAAATTATTTGTGAACATAAGTAACCTAGGTGGCCCAGAACACGTACAAAAACGTGCTTGCCCACGGAGAGTTAAAAATATGGTTAAACGTTACACAAGTAACCCAGATAGCACAGGACGACTTACAGTCGCCGTTTTCACGTCCGTTCTACGTCTTTACGTCTTACATCTCAGTAAGACGCTTTTTAGACGTCCATAATGGCATCTTTTCTGGGACATTGTTTTGACGCACGAAGGAAGGTGCCTTTTATGCATCTCATTTCTGCCGTACAAACGTCGTCCCAGCAAAGATGCCTTTGTGGACGTGTAAAAGTTGCCTTTTTCGAGACGCCGTTTTCACGTCAGAAATGAGATGCATAAAAGGCACCTGCATTCAAACGTCAAAACGTTGTCCAAGGAAAGATGCCTTTATGGACGTGTAAAAGCCGCCTCTTTGGAGACGCCGTTTTCACGGCAGAAACGATTGAAGTACTTACGAAAATATGTACAGTCCCTGCTCACTTTATTAGACTCACCTGTATAATTATGATATTTCTATACGATATTGTACTATACGATTTGAACTTTTTTAGGAAGCTAGAGCAATTGGTTTACTAAAGAATGTGAAAAGAAATTTTTTCAAAAATTGCAATTGATCGGAATTGTTGAAAAAATACTAAAAGTTGAATTTTTAACTTTTTTATGTGGGCCTATATTGAAAATTTAAAAAATAAGTTTTGTAGATCTGTGTCAATTAAACATATTCTGAAAATTTCGTCAAAATCGGTCGACGTTGCAACGAGCTACAAACATTTAATGATGGTAAAAATTGCAGATTTTCAAGATTTATTGCCGAAAATCTTGAAAATCTGCAATTTTTACCATCATTAAATGTTTGTAGCTCGTTGCAACGTCGACCGATTTTGACGAAATTTTCAGAATATGTTTAATTGACACAGATCTACAAAACTTATTTTTTAAATTTTCAATATAGGCCCACATAAAAAAGTTAAAAATTCAACTTTTAGTATTTTTTCAACAATTCAGATCAATTGCAATTTTTGAAAAAATTTCTTTTCAGATTCTTTAGTAAACTAATTGCTCTAGCTTCCCAAAAAAGTTCAAATCGTATAGTACAATATCGTATAGAAATATCATAATTATACAGGTGAGTCTAATAAAGTGAGCAGGGACTGTATATCTCTTAATCGTTAATATACTAATACTATGCTTCATTTAAAAAAAAGTAGTTTGATTTTTACCTAAACATTATTTTAACAGAAGTTTATCTCTTCTAATAATTATATAATATGTTAAAATACGTGTTAATAACGTGTTAAAATATTTTTTATATAATATATTATATATAATTAATATATAATAATTATTAGAAGAGATAAACTTCTGTTAAATATTTTTTATATAATAATATATATATGATTTTTTATATGGTTTGAGCCTATAAGAATAAAAAGTAATGAATCTAACTGCAAAGGTTCGCATGGATCAGCGAGGGAGCCATCATGAAGTTAAACGGTAAGTCTTAGAGTTCGAATCCCGCCCAACTGCATAAAAATTTCTAAATTGTAATAAGGTTTTTTCAAAGACAAAGTGGAATATTCTCTCAAGCAGTGCATGAAAGTAGTACAGTAAATGCTCGTTCGTTGTGAAGAGGCATGAGAGTTCAGGTCGCAACGAGCGAATAGTGAAGCGATTTTTGATTTATGACTGCGTCTAGATATCGCGCCGAGCGCGCCGAGCGAGACTTCAATAGAGAGCCGAACATAGAGAAGGACAGAGTGAAATACGGATCGCGTGACCGAAGCTCGAGTCAATGTGTGGTGTTCACACCGATATACCCGAGCCGACATCAATGTTGCCGCCGTGCGGAGCGACTCGGCCGACTCGGCGTTGACAGGCAGTGGAGGGAGTAGGCACGTCGCAACGACCGCATAGTCGATTTTTCACAACGAACGAGCGTTTACTGTAATACAGTAATGTAATCTGTAATGTAGTCTGTATGTAATACAGTAAACGCTCGTTCGTTGTGAAAAATCGACTATGCGGTCGTTGCGACGTGCCTACTCCCTCCACTGCCTGTCAACGCCGAGTCGGCCGAGTCGCTCCGCACGGCGGCAACATTGATGTCGGCTCGGGTATATCGGTGTGAACACCACACATTGACTCGAGCTTCGATCACGCGATCCGTATTTCACTCTGTCCTTCTCTATGTTCGGCTCTCTATTGAAGTCTCGCTCGGCGCGCTCGGCGCGATATCTAGACGCAGTCATAAATCAAAAATCGCTTCACTATTCGCTCGTTGCGACCTCAACTCTCATGCCTCTTCACAACGAACAAGCATTCACTGTAGTAAGGAGTGTATGTAGAGAGTAACTGCCGCGCCGCTGAGAAATCTCGTACAACACTTCATATCATTTGCAGTGCAATAAAGTTGTTAGTGATTTAGTGTTCATGCATCAATTATCTATTGCATGCGCCCCGCGTTTTTCGTTTTAAATCTTACAAGTATTTTCTTAGCTATTAAAAATTCACAATCACAAATTTTCACGGGTTAGGAATCTGTATGGGGCTAGAAAAAATTATTTTATACTTTTTAGTCCGTTTTTTAAACGTGGCGTTTTTAAAAATTTTATTTTATACTTTTTAGTCCGTTTTAAAAACGTGGTATTTTTAAAAAATTTATTTTTATTTAAATAATTATTTTCTATTGTGGCCCTCGAATTAATTTATGATACTTAATGAGGTCCTTGGTGGTAAAAGAGTTTGACATGCCTGACTTATGTAACTGAAAGACTTCTGTAATACAAGAATTTACACAATTTTCCTCAAAACACTTGAAAATCGCCAATTAACGCCGCGCCCTAAAATCTCTTGGCTTTCGATGAAGTATACTACGAAAATTTATGTGTGACAATCGGAAAAATTTAGAGACATTGACTTCTTTCCGGATTTTCGACCAAATACTCCATTGTGGGAGTCCAGGACGACCGTGGAGTATGTATACAGAAATTCGCTGGAAGCCAGAGCGCAGACTCCGTCGATCCGTTCCTTAGGCGCGAGCGAACCGCATCGGGTAGAGCGTAACGGTGGGGGAAATGATGAGGTAAAAGTGGGGGCGCCCCGCTTGTACTCAGTGTCGCCAGTTGAGGGGAGTCACGGTGAAAAAATGTACCCCCTCTCTGATGACCAGAGCGGCAGAGGAGTTCAGGAGTAGGGTAATATGTGACACGTTGCGCGTGCGCGACGAGAATTTAGTGGGGCGAATGGAAGACACGTTGCGCGTGCGTGATGAGGACGCAACAAGACATGACATTTCGCAGGTTTTAGGTTATTGCAGCGTATCGTAGTTATGAAATGAATCATACGAATCGTTCTGCAGAACGATATTATTGTATGTTATATGAGATGTGATATGAGTAGAGTTCATTAATATGTTCATTAATATATATATTAATATTCACCGTCAATAACTCAATAGTTGTTGCCCTTTACCATCCTTTCCCATAGTGTATATACATATATAGCTGATAGACTATATTTTCCTACAATTTTATTGTATTATGTTCCCATAATATATTTATTACATTCAGTATTCAGTTCTACAATTTCTTTCATCTTCCCTATACCAAACTTTTTAATATATAGTACTATAAATTTCAACATTTTTTTCAATATTCATACTCCGCTTCACAACTGAAACTCCCATGTTACAATTCATTTCATTTATAATAAAGAAAGTTCATAATCTGCAGAACGATTCGTAGATACGCTGCAATAACCTAAAACCTGCGAAATGTCATGTCATTGTTGCGTCCTCATCACGCACGCGCAACGTGTCTTCCATTCGCCCCACTAAATTCTCGTCGCGCACGCCCAACGTGTCACATATTACCCTACTCCTGAACTCCTCTGCCGCTCTGGTCATCAGAGAGGGGGTACCTTGTATTCCCCTCGAGTAACCGTTCGGTTACTAACTGGCGACACTGCTTGTACTGCACGCTTCCACACTTCCACGCTCCCGAGCCACCATGGAGTAAGTCAATGTTGCGTTGGATCACGTTGGATGAAGTTGCGAGTAGAGCACTTGAAAATAAAGCCCGTGTCAGAAACAGTACTGCCGGTGATCGAGGGTCAATCAGGAAAGAGAGATCGCTGCCGAACAGCCGCCGCCTCCCTGTTATTGTCGTTGGTAAGTGCCAGCCATGTTTTCATTTCGCGTTTGATTGATTGTTGATTGATTTCGTGGAGGTTCGTTTCGTAGAGTAGTGTTTAATGAGTCCACGTTCGCGTCGCGATAGGACGAAATCACGCCGCCGAATAAACGCATAAAGTGTATAGTAGGGTATTTACCTAACCCAGAATTGATGCTGGCTAAAAAAATAATCCATAAAAAATTTTAGATCGATCAATTAATGGGAAAAATCGCCGCATCGATCTTGAAAATGTTTTATTTTTGAAACTTGTTTTTCGTGGTCATAATTAAAGAAACACACATATCGACATTTTGCAACGCAATATATTTTAGTTATATTTTAGTTCGGTGTAACTAACATAAGTAGTATGTATATACAATTATATATGTAATTATAATTATATACGTACTGTGAGAACAGAGATGGTAGGAAAGGTAATTATGCATAAAAGGTCCCAGCTCACTGATTTTTATAAAATTTAAATTGTTTTAAATTTTGAACAGCTTTTTCTTATCATGTATCCGCCGCTCGGCCTTAGTTTTTGACATATTTGCGAGGACCTGCAGCTACTATATGTATGCATAATAAATACTACATTGTATTTTGCCTATACGTGCACGTCCGTGCTGTGCGTATGCGTCAGCATGATGCGACCGTTCGTCAACTGTTTCTACAGATCGTCGAACGATCGCGTAAACTTTTTAAAACATACGATAATGAAGAATGAGTACATATGTATTACGACGACATTTCAGAGTGAGCGGAAATGACATTAGTCTGTGTTAAGTTTGGCTAGATAACTGAAGTTGTTGTTAATCTGGGCTAAACTTCCGAAGATGTCCATGCTCAGAATTGGATGAAATTTTGGGCATAGGTTCCTTATTGACTAAATTGTCGTTAGCCGTTTCTTCTCAGAAACACTGTGTAGGTGTGTGTGTGGTGTCGTCGTAATATGTACTCACTCTTCATTACCGTATGTTTTAAAAAGTTGACGCGGTATTAGATCGTTCGACGATCGTAGTGATATATCTGTAGAAACAGTTGACGAGCGGTCGCATCAAGCTGACGCATACGGACAGCACGGGCGTGCACGTATAGGAAAAATAGAATGTAGAGTAGCTGCAGTTTTTCGCAAATATCTCAAAAACTAAAGCTGAGCGGTGGTTACATGTGTATACGAAAAAGTTGTTCAGAATCATCACCCTGACAACAATTACCACTGAGTCCGCGCTCGGATACTCTCACAATTATTTTATATAAAAAAACGTGTCGATCTTCTTTTCTCATCGTCTTTCTCCACGTCTTTTAATCGTCTTCCTCGAATCGACCTTTCGTCCTCCTCGCTCTCTCTCTCTCTCGCGCGCGCTCTCACTCACTCTCTCTCTCTCCCTCTCTGAAAAATACACACTGTCGCGTCACACAATTTTCGGAAAGACAAGTCTAATGCTTACCACTCTTAACCATTTTCTTAAAAGACTTCCCAAAGTTAAAATTATTAATAATATTGCAGACTTTGTACATGGATTAAATAATGCTTACAAACTAATTAAATAATGAAAACACGCCTATTAATATATGTATATAAAACATTTATTCAAACCTGTTGTTATATGGAACGTTTATTTCGAAAGTGGTGTAAGTCCATTTTTTTTAAAATGAGCTATCACACAATCTGAGATTAATTTAGTGTAAACTGTTTATTCATAACTAGTTAATATTCAGTATCTTGAAAAATGACAATGCTTTGTTCAATTTAAAATTGACCAATAAAAGAAATTGCGTAACGATTGATTATAAAAGTGGTGTAAGTCCAATTTCCATAGATATACATAGGTGGCGGAGTCACGTGGTTAACACACTACAGGATTATGATGTTATAAAACAATGTAGACAAAATAATAAATTTATTTTACACGAAACTAAGCGAGAGAGTTTCGTTTCAAAAACGCGTAAGAAAAATACTAACGAAAAAAAAGGTAAACCGGCTGAAAATATGTTGGATGAGGTTTTGTAAAAGTGCACCGTATACTATTTTATTTAAAACATCAATGGAGGACACAGAATTTAAGACATTAGGTTTATCTGTACATGTCGGGGATGACCGCCAAAATTTGAAAGAATCGCCCTGACGCGTTTGTATAACGATGCTATTACATACGAAAAATATAAGGATATGGAGCAGTGCATCATTAATATTTCAAAACAGTGCCACATAAAAAGTATAAATAAATAACAGCAATATCTTATCTTAAGTTTAATAATATATAAATATAATTAACGTTCAAAATAAAAAATACTACTCCTATTTTATTTCTTGTTATTATTCATAAACAAAATTGGATTAATACAAAAATATTTCAAGTAATATTTAATTTTTCATAATTGAAATTAAATGATTTTTACGATTGGCTAATTATGAAAATGGTGTAAGTCCATTTACAGCCCGTAAATATATATCATTTTAGGTAAACTCGCCTAACAGATATAATCAAATTACATATTGATAAATTAATAGAAACATTGCCAGACTTGGCATAATTAATTTATATTTTTAAATTTACTAATATGCTAACCTCTAATTTTCTCGAAACAACAAAAAATGGACTTGCACCACTTTCAAAATAAACGGTCCAATATAGTGCTCTATAATGAGTACTCAGAATAATTAATTTCACTTTGAATTACCGAATTTTGTCCTCAGAACGTTACCCTCGTTTACACAATTATTTGCCATGGATAATATTTTGGATTTTGAAGGTTTCAAGTGTTGTTACTTTATATTCGAAAAAGTTTTCCCGAATGTTGAACTTCGAAAATTGATTTTTGGCCAGAAAAATCGCGTTCTCGGACTACTGTGCGCTCGAGAGTCCGCACACAGAAACCAAACGAACGCCACCTCACGCGTCTTACGCGGGCACTTTGAATGTCTTAACAGTTTTTAATCCTATTTTGCAGCCACTAAAGTTTTAACTAAAGCTACAAAACGATTCCCTGTTTGCTACGAGCAGAACAACCACCCACATTGGTCGGGGCGCTCCAAGCATGGATCGCGAAACAATAACAAACCAATCGCACGAAAAAGATTGCTCCGTACCACGTCCAGAACAACCACTTACGCCAGAGGCTCCAAGCATGGATGTCGAAGCATCACCATCACCATTATTTGTAGTAAGTGAAGTTTTGTCTATAAATTATAAAATAATTTTTTCGTCAAATCACCATTGTCTAGTCTAAGATGCTTTATTATCATTCCCTTAAAGCAGCGCACGGAATTATTGACTCGTGGCGGCCGATTTTCGCAGGCTATGCCACCATGACCCGCGGCCGCTCGTCTCGCTCCTCGTGATGGTCCTAGTGCTCGGAGCTCATCAGGCGCGTACCATGGGCGCTATTCGTGGCGCATTTAGGGCGACACTCACATCAATTGATTTTCCACATCACTCATAAGGTCCCAGATAGCCAAGCGATCCTCGCGCACAGATCGAGCCCGGCGTGTCGGGGTCAGGTAGACGGGCCGAACGTCGCTTGAATGGGCAAAAGGCACACGATGCCTATAATCTGAGGAGGGCACTTATGACCGTGAGGGCTCGTAACGTTCCCTCGGCACAAACCCGGCACAAGCTTCCCCTGGGCCCGTCGGTCCAGGTGCTCGGCCCTGGACGGGCCGAGGGGCAGCTTGTGCCGAGGGAACGTTACGAGCCCACACGGTCATAACTGCCCTGGCCAGAATCGAGCATTTTGGCTATCTGGGGTATTATTGCTAATGCGGTCTTTCTTGTCAGTGGTATCCCCTGTAGGCCTATTCCACTATGTTGCACGAGAATTTCGGACAATACCTGTAGAAAATAAGTTTGGCAAATAAATTCGGAACATTGTTCAAATTTTATTAACGATTTTCTACAGCTGTAGTCCGAAATGGGAAGGCTTACATGGGACACCACTACTGACAAAAAGAAGCGCATTGACAATAGTAACTCGACGGTAACGTTGTAACCGTAACCCATTGATACGAGTGTCGCACTAATGCGCCACGAATAGCGCCTATGGTGTACGAACCTGAGGAGCTCCGAGCACTTGGCAGGCACGGGGAGCGAGACGCGCGGCCGGTTCTTGGGGGCGTAGACTTCGAAAATCGGCTGTCGTAAGTCATTACAGTATTCCTTCGAATTATGTGACTTTCCTCTATACGGATGATACTTTTTTATCCTCGCTACTAGGGGATTCCTCCTTGGGCTCGATCGCGCTAAAAAGAAAACACGATCCGAGCTTGGATATCGGTGAGGTAATACTAATGCAATGATGAAACTTTCTTAAGTTTAGTTATATCCTCACAAAACCTTTACTAACGGATTGGTGATTTTTTTCTGATTAAAACGAGACCAAACACGATAGAATTGCGATTATACTTAAATACTTATTTGATTAATAAGCAATATCAGTTTCGAAAGGAAAGAAGGACAGCATGTGGAAAGAAATAGACGAGCAGAGTCGCAGCAGCCGGCGTCGATCAAAAGTTCAGCGGTCAAAATTCGTTTCCAGGCCTTGCATATCGAGCTATTTAAATTTAAAGACCCGAATTCGCATCTAGCCCTTTCATTATGTGAGCTGTTTAGAGAACCGATCACTGAACAAGGCGTTGTTAGTTTCATTCATAATTTCTTCACAATTTCTCTAATTGTGAGATTTCTCAGGTTAGAAAAGACCAAACTCGACAGAGTTCCAATACCCAGATAGCACAGCCTGCCCGAACCCACCACCGGCCCAAACCTCCCGAGGCCCGTGACCTACAGGTTACTGTCTAACACAATGCTTGGATCGGCTCGAGGCTGATTCCGTTGGATCCGTGCCTGATTTTTATGCGCGCAATGGCCCGGAAATAGCCAGGCATGGGCTCGAGCCCACAGCCTGCCGGCCGTGCCAGATTTCAGCCAGAGTTTAAGAGGGCAGCACGGTCACACTAATGTGGCCAATCAGTGCTTCGATTGAGCCCAACTTTTCTCGCGCATGCGCGTCACAGTGCGGGTCGCATGGAAATGAGGATTGCAAGGGTGCGGGATTCGCGTTCTCATTTCTTAATAATACAAAAATTTGATTTTTCAGTAGTCAATAACGCTAGATAAAAGATCAATCTAGGCCGTGATCGCCCTCGAAAGTCCTATTTTTACATTTACGAGTCGTAATTTGCATCATACGGAAGCATACAACTGCGCATGTAGCTATTTTCATAACATATATAATGCAAATTACGCCTCGTATAGGAAAAAAAAGACTTTTGAGGGCGTTTGCTGCCTAGATTGATCTTTTATCTGGCGTTTTTGACTACTGAAAAAACCCATGTTTGTATTATCACGAAATGAGAACGCAAATGCCGCACCCTTGCAATCTTGTAAATGGGCTGAAATCTGGCTGAAATCTGGCACGGCCGGCAGGCTGTGGGCTCGAGCCCATGCCTGGCTATTTCCGGGCCATTGCGCGCATAAAAATCAGGCCCAAATCGAGCCGGTGTGCTGTCTGGGTAGTTATTGTCACACTTTGAATCAGTAAATATCCCAGATAGCACAGCCTGACCGAGCCTACCACCTGACCAAACCTGCAAGGCCCCTGACCTACAGGTTACAAGCTAACGCAATGCTTGGATCGGCTCGAGGCCCAGGCCGGATGATTCGTGCCTGGTTTTTATGCGCGCATTGGCCCGAATATAGCCAGACATGGGCTCTGTATAGTAAGCTATACATAAAAATTGTTAGTGTTACTAATGTTAGTACGATAAAAGCATTACAAAGTTATGTTTCTATGTAAAGTAATTCAAGGATTTATGTTAAAACCACACCAATCTATCTATCTATACAGGGTGTCCCAAAATTCCTGAACATCCCGGGAGTGGGAGGTTCCTGAGACCATTTGAAGCAATATTTTCCTTTGCAAAAATGTTATCCGCGGCTTTGTTTAGGGAGTTATTAACGAAAAACACGGACCAATCAGAGCGCGACCTAGACGCGAGTTGGCACAGTCGGCCCGGCGTGCCAACTCGCGTCTAGGTCGCGCTCTGATTGGTTCGTGTTTTTCGTTTATAACTACTAAACAAAGCCGCGGATAATATTTTTGCAAAGGAAAATATCGCTTCAAATAGTCTCAGGAACCTCCCATTCCCGGGATGTTCAGGAATTTTGGAACACCCTGTATAAATAAAAATGTAAATGTTGGTTTGTTCATAATCTAAGATGTCCGAAACGGCTCAACGTAGAAAGCTGGGGGTTGAGCCATTAGACGCAGCGTTTCTTCGGCAAGGTTTTAGAGCAAACCACGTTCGAAAAATTTCATTCTTTCAAAAGTTATGACGTCATTAGTGGCCAAAAACGTCTTTTTCGCTCTCTTTTGGGCACGTTTCTGCTAATACCTTTTGACTGGTAGCACCTACCATATATGTATTCAATTTGAGGTACTCAATGGGAGTGGAAGAGGGAGAGTGTGGGAGAGAGAGGGGGCGAGAAAGAGTGGGAGAAGGAAGGGAGCGGCAGTGGGTGAGAGAGAGGGTGAGGGAGGGAGAGATAGAGCGAGACAGGTGAATCTAATATATAAAGTAGGTAGAAAAGTGTCTGTTGCGCTTTCTCTTTTCTTCCTTTTCCATTTAACCAGACTGAGCTACAACAACGTGTGACCGGGTGCCATGTGTAGCTAGCTAGTTATTGAATAAATCATTGGAAAGTTCCATAAAACATTTAGATACTAACTATGTTCTGTTAACTAAAGAATCCATTACCCTTTTTATCTAGGTGAAAGAGGCAAGAGGCAAGAAAGGAGAAGAAGACGAAGAAGATGATGATGATATTGTTGGTGATTTAGTCATTACTCCAGAATTTCCCGGGCTGACGAAGGACAAACATTTAGAACCTTCTGATAACCATGATCCTAAATCAGATCAGAGTCAGAAACTTGTGACAGGTCCTTCTTCTCAAGACAGTAGTTCAATAGAACGATTATTATCAGACGTTACAGAAAGTAACACGGAAAGATCTAATAATCACCTTGATGAACATACGCAACTATCCCAAAACAGAGAGGAAATTAATTCAGAAATTCCCGAGCTTGCAAAGGAGAAACATTTAGGACCTTCTGATAACCATGATCCTAAATCACACCAGAATCAGGAACTTGAGACAGGTCCTTCTTGTCAAGTCAGTAGTTCAAAAGAACGACAATCAGAGAGGGATACTTCGGGAGGTACTCGACCTGTTGGACTGGATCAACACAGGCATGATAAAAACGGAAAAATAAAAATACCATTTGGTAACGATGGATATGTGGATGGAAAGTGGGAGAAAAATCGATTGATAGAGTTATATTCATGCGAATTTACACATCCACATACTAATCAAACAGTTTATATTAGGAACCAACGCCCAGGTTATCTATTTACTTTTGATGAGGATGATTTTATTGCAAGAGTAAGCTTTGCAAAGCTTCAAGAATTGGATTTTGATGAATTACCTGTTGTAAACACCAAGGAAAATTTCCTTAAAAAGCTTATAATCATTGAAATTATAAGAGACAAAGAAATCAATTGCAGGGATGCTGCTTATATGCAGTTTATACAACTTTTGCAAGATAGGAGTGGTAAAACTGTAGAGAATCTCGAGTGTGCAGAAGACATTTTTCAGCTTTCTATAATATTAGAAGGCTATGGATTACCCCCTAGAGGATCGATATTGGATAGTATAGTTAACAATGAATATATTTCATCTGACTTTAAAGACACTTGTCGAGAATTGATCAATAGAGAAAAAGCTTTAAATGCAAGAAGAAAAGTCTTTTCTCAAGTTGATCGATTTGAACACAAGAACGTATTCGCGGAGTTATATAAAACTTACGAGAGTGCGGTAAAAAATCATAAAACGTCTTTACTTGAGAAATGTTTTTCCTCCACTTTGGAATTATCTTATTCAATGGATTTGAATATAAATGCACTATCTGGTCAAAAAGTATTTTACATAAGTAATCAAGATATAAATCTATTTTGTGACCTCGCTAATGAAATGAACGAATCTTTTTCAATATTCTTGCATAATTTGCAGAACTTACTATTTAATAAAGTAATGAAAGTGAAAAATCACATATCGCTGAAGGAGTTAGCACCTTTAACGCATCCTATTTATTTTCATCTTTGTAAACATATTCGGGAGCTAATTTTAGAGATTAGTGGTAAAACAGATATGTCTGTTAATGATTTGCTTAAAATAGATGAAAACGGTAGAATGGTTTTGGTAAATTGTATAAACTGGCCAGCTTCCCCTCTTAACCAATCTCTTGAGCAACAATATCGCTTTGTTTTTAAGTTGATGAAACATTTTGAGCCTGTTTATAGTATTAAGCAAAAATTTAAGTACCAATTCAAGTTGTCAAAAAGCTGTGGTGGTAAATCATTTTGGCACTGTGTCAAGAGCTGGTTTGTCAGTGATAAGTCCCCTGATATACCTGAGGAGCGTCTAGTATGGATGTATGTTTTCGACAATTCCATTGCTGAGCTGTTTCCCAGAGGGACAGAAAAGAGTCTTGAATTATTTCAACCTTTGCTAGAAGGTTATACGCGTTTCATTCAAGAAACGGAAGATGTTCATTATGAGTCGTTTCGAATAGTGATGTACAATACTGTAAGGTTTATCGCACAGGCAATCCCTTATCTCTCAGAAGGAGCTTCAGAAATTGATCGAGTTACTTTAACAAATCAAATAGCATCTATTCAGAACGCAATCTCCAATAAACAATTTATCGATTTTAGAGATTTAGTAGATGTATATAATCAATATTGGAAGAATAGAGAATCTCTTGTTGAAAAAATTCCCGATAAATTCCCTTATGGAAAGTTCAAGGGTGACATGGAAACAATACGTAAAAAATTATACAGTATTGTAAATACTGTACTTAGCAAAGAAGTAAAATCACAACAATTAATTAACTATTTTAGATCGTTTAATGAGTTTCTAGAAGACTTAAGTGCTGTAAAATTTAGTTGGTTTATTAAAGGGAGTAGTGATCTAACTCCCGAGGAAGTCGAGTTAGTTAACACGGATAAAAAATCATATAGGGTTTTAGATCCTGAAAATTTTATTCAAAAACATAGGGATATTCCGGGTCATTACTTAATTGAAATAATTTATGATCTATTAAATAGTGTGACTAACTTACTTGGACAAAATGGATGGTCTAATTGTGATAATATAAATGCAGCAAGTGAGTTAGTTTTAGCAATTAAAAAGTCATTGCTTTATCTGAAGGAACAACCCAATTACATATCCTTTGATACATTCAAAGAAGAGAGTACACAGCCATTTGCTTGTGTAGTAGATAATAGTAGGTCTTACGAGGATTTTATAAAGCGCGTTAGTATCGTAGGGGAATCCTTTTGGTATCTAAGAAAACAAGATGAGATCGATATAAGGAAAGCTCTAATGCTATACAGACAAGAAAACGAGAATATGACAACGGAAACAGAGGATATACTGATGGATTGCTACCACAAATACTTGGATAAATTTAATTCCCACATACAATTGACTTGCAACAAAAATTATGCAGATAAGATTGAATTTATTACTAAAGAAGTGAAGGATCAATTACAATTGATTGATTTTAATGAATGGAAAGAAAACTTCAAACAGGAAACTATACCAGAACTTCTTGCTGGACTGGCTGCTGTGTGGTCTATACAGGCATCAAAAGATATTGTAAGTGCAGGAAAAACCTTAAAACCACATTGCATTCAAGTATTGTGCATGTTGCTGTTATTAAGTGTTGACAAAGATTATAAAGGTGTTGAGAAGCGTTTGGCGCAAGTCTTAACAGGACAAGGGAAATCTCTTATAATAGGTCTAACAACTACGTTGTTTGCATTGATGGATTACACGGTCCAGGTTGTGTGTTACAGTGAATACTTGGCAACTCGAGATCAAGAAGATTTTGATAATTTTTTTATGGTATTTGGTGTTGAACACAAAATAACTTATGGCACATTTTACGAAATGGTAAGGGAAGTACTTAGTCCTATGGTAAATGGTATGAGGGAAAGAATTACCCTCGATGAATTAGTTGAAGATCGTATACTAAATCACAGCACAGAGCAATTTGGACAGCTAAATCATGACGATAGGAGTAAGACGATCTTATTCATAGATGAAGTAGACGTTTTCTTTTCTCCCAAATTCTATGGAAATTGCTATTCTGCAATTAAGCTAATAGGTATGCCAGCATTAGCTGGTATCCAGGAATACATATGGGAAATGGCCAGCAAAAATTATGAAAGAAGTATTATCCTGAACGAGGTAGAAGAGTTTATTAAGAAAAGAATAAGAAAAAGAAATGAAGATTTCATCGAATTTAAGAAATTCCTGGCTGAACCTGAACATTACTATCTTTTGAAAGAAGAATCCTTTGATGTACTCGTTAAAAAATTATATACTAATCAATCTCTCTACGCAGAGCATCGCAAAAGAATGATTGATGACGCAATACGTGTTGCAGAGGCAAGTGACACAAGTAGTGTTCGTAATCTCTTTAAAATTAATGATTGTGGACAGATAACCTGTAGAAGCAGTGATGGAGTTTATGACGCTGATATGATAGATGACTACTTAAACGTGTTTAATTACTTTCGGTTAAAGAAAGTAAACTATAGTCATAATGAATTTCGCAATTATGGTTATTTTTTGATAAATATTGGTTCAATTTCCTATGCAAAATTACCTAAGGAATATCCTCTTATCTTAGGAGTGACCGGTACTTTAACCACACTCAATTATCATGAAAAGAAAGCGGTAAGAAATTCTTATAGTATCCATGAGAATTCTATAATGCCATCCTATTTTGGTGATTCCAATTTACAATTCAATATATACAATGATTTTATATGTGAAACGTCAGAGGAACAATGGCTCAGTAAAATTGCTGGTCATGCATATTCTAAGATTGCCTCAGGACGATCAGTATTAATATTTTTCGATACAGATATTGAAATAGATAAATTTAAAAACAAATTCTGCAGTAAATATGATCGCTTACATACGTTAGACGAAAATACGGAAAAGCAGACCAAACAGAAGTACATTAACGAAGCAGGCATTACAAAGACAGTAACATTAGCAACGAGAGGTATGGGTCGTGGTGTTGACTTCAAGTCTAGTGTTGCTGTGGAAAAGAAAGGCGGGCTGCACGTGATACAGACGTTTTTGTCGCTTGATATAAAAGAAGAGACGCAGATTAAGGGGAGAACCGCACGTAAAGATAATAAGGGTAGTTATGAGTTAATAGTCTGTGAAATACATTTGCTAGATGCCGAGTTGCTACGCGAAGGAGAAACTTTTGTAAGTTATGAAAGGTTGTGTCAATCCAGAAAAAATATAATGAAACATGAATGCTCAAGGAATGAAAATAATATTAAAATTCGGGACGATCAACATAAATTAACCATGAAGTTTTTTGAATCTTTTTTTAAGAAAAAATGTAGCATTAATATTGAACAGCCATCTGTGGAGGAAGCAGTAGTTGGTCACGCTCTCACAAAGTCGGTACCGAATTCATAGGTTCAGCGGAAATTTACGAGAACATTACTTTCTATTAATTATAATAATTTTAATATTGTGTAATATGCTATTCTGCATTTGCATATTTATATAATAATATATACGATGTGCTAACTAAAAGAAGTGTATATATATAGTGCACCTAATTCTTTAACGCTATTGTTGAAAAAGGTAAATTTGTATTTCTTTAATCACGCCGTTTCACAGTGGGGTATTTGGCCGAAAATCTGGAAAAAAATCTGTTGGAATGACGTAGAAGTCGCACATACTTCATGCATTTGTTTGCGTATGAGATCCAGTGATGCCAGTACCGTTGTACTGTGGTACTAAACTATACCCCCACCATAGCCTACTATTGCCCCTACGTTCCTTTCCAACGCACCCGCGCGCTACACTCACCAGTGTACCTCTACACCAGGGGTCGGCAACCTGCGGCTCCTATATTTTTTTCCATAACCCTTAATTAAGTCCACCCCACGCAATGATCCTATCCATACTTCTTACCATAAACCCTCCTTATCCCTCCCCGATGGAAGAAAACCTCCACCTTCTCGTGATTTCCATTGAGCAACGACACCTTTTTTGTAGAACATACCCAGACAGCACAGCCTGCCCGAGCCCACCGCCGGCCCAAACCTCCCGAGGCCCGTGACCGGCAGGTTACTACCTAACACAATGCTTGGATCGGCTCGAGGCTGATTCCGTTGGATCCGTGCCTGCTTCTTATGCGCGCAATGGCCCGGAAATAGCCAGGCATGGGCTCGAGCCCACAGCCTGACGGCCGTGCCAGATTTCAGCTAGATTTCAGCCAGAGTCTAATGTGGCCAATCAGTGCTTCGATTGAGCCCAACTTTTCTCGCGCATGCGTGTCACAGTGCGGGTCGCATGGAAATGAGGATTGCAAGGGTGCGGGATTCACGTTCTCATTTCTTAATAATACAAAAATTTGATATTTCAGTAGTCAATAACGCTAGATAAAAGATCAATCTAGGCCGTGATCGCCCTCGAAACTCCTATTTTTACATTTACGAGTCGTAATTTGCATCATACGGAAGCATACAACTGCGCATGTAGCTATTTTCATAACATATATAATGCAAATTACGCCTCGTATAGGAAAAAAAAGACTTTTGAGGGTGTTTGCTGCCTAGATTGATCTTTTATCTGGCGTTTTTGACTACTGAAAAACCCCTTGTTTGTATTATCACGAAATGAGAACGCAAATGCCGCACCCTTGCAATCTTGTAAATGGGCTGAAATCTAGCTGAAATCTGGCACGGCCGTCAGGCTGTGGGCTCGAGCCCATGCCTGGCTATTTCCGGGCCATGGCGCGCATAAAAAGCAGGCTGAAATCGAGCCGGTGTGCTGTCTGGGTATATGATTCCTATAAAAACTAATATCTATAAAAGAAGTCATGACTAAAAAGGCGTTGTTGTCCAAGAGTGGTTACTAATATTGTTCTCCAAGTATAAATAGAGTTATTTAATCGTATACAGTGTGCTGGTATTTTTTCGAGACCAGCGGTATAGACAACGGACCACAACAGCGGTGCACTCGACCCACCTCTACCTGAAACGGGGGTACACGGCGTCCTTTACCAGCTCATTGTGACGCCAATTTTAATGATACCATCTTTTTCAAGCGCTCATTTTAAAGAGGAAACTTCAAGGAATATTACCATATTTTTTTCAAAATTTAAATCACTGAGCCCCATCATTAAAAAAAGCGCAAAAGAAGAATTTGTTTAAATTTTGCGACATTATAAAGTTGATTTTCGAGGCTGAAAAAATCATTTTGTAATAGCCCAATCCTTTCCGAATAAAACAAATAAAAATTTAGCTCAATTGGACAAACGGTTCTTGAGATAAAAATTCGTAAGTGAGGCTCGTTTTCGCCGAAATGGGCAAAAATTGAAAAATTTGAAGGCCTGCCATTTCTAAAAAAATTCGAAACCGGCAAAATGATAACTTAAACCCCCCCTAATTTCACATGGACTACAACATATTTCATTTAGATCAAAATCGGCGATGGGCCTGCAAAAAGTGATCGATTCGGCATGGAATGACCCAGGGGCAATAGTAGGCTATGGTGGGGGTATGGTTTAGTACCACAGTATGTACCACGGTTCTGGCATCACTGATGAAATCGGCTCTCTCAGCTGCGTGCGTAGCAGAAGAAGCGGGTTGTTTAGGTTGGCGGGTAGACGGGCTGTTTTAGTTTTCCTTTCCTTTTTTTAATTCTAATTTTATATAGTGTTTATATATATTCCTAGGCAGCCAGGTCTGCCTCGAGAAGATATCGAGCACAACGTGCAATCGTACGATGCGAGCAGTTGGCGAGCATTATGCTGTCGAAACGTCGCTCGAAGCTGAGTGTGCTCAGAATCTACTCGATTTTGGACAGCACACCGTGCCAGCATAAAGCGGCATATAGTGATATTCTAGAGAAAAGACTGCAGCTTCCTATACTATCTACGGTTCTAGGGAAACTTTGTATCGGAGGATGAAGAACTATTTTTTGCAGAACATGCTAGAAAAATGATCCAATTCAACAAGTAAACTGTACAAAAGTTATTTTGCAATGAATATTCTACACCAATGGTTACACTTCACGCATATTAAAGCATTGTACAAGCAGGTAGGAATCGTTAACAGTCTCTCGTCGGTGTTTTTACCTATCGATGACGTTTGTCTATCAGTTTCATCATTCCGCCACCGATGGCGCCACCATCTTCTTCATCATTAAAAGAAAATTATCATCAGAGAGAAAGAGAGAGAGTGAGAGAGTCTAATTAATTAATCTCCAACTTAATTAGCAGGTTTTAAGCTTCTTAAAAATGATGATAAACCGTCGTGACTTCTAGGAGTTATGAATTCAATTTATTCAATACATACTTGTACGTTCTATGCACAGATAAAAAGAAAGGGGAACAATGCACAGTTAAAACGGAAGCAGCGGAGGAATTGGATCAGAAAATGATTAAATTAGAAAGCGTCGCGAGGCGTTCGTGTCGGTGAACGCCTCCTTTATTTCGTACAGCGGATGCTTCCGTAATCTCGATGCTCTCCTATGAAAATTAATTAACGCTAACGAACGCCTGGTATCAATGATTAACGCGAGGATTCCTCCGAATCAGGAACACAAGTTCGATAACCAACCACGACAAACTAGCCCATTGAAACTTCAATAGCAAACTTGAAAAACGTTCTTCATTTTTATTTTTCATATAGTCGTTTTCTTTAGACGTTATTTTCAAACAACTTGGTCATTATTTCAAATTCTATTTATTCTTTCTCGGTCATTTAAAATTCTTTTTACTCTTGGGCATTTGAAATTCTCTTTCTTCTTCCTTGGTCATTTGAAATTCTCTGTACTCTTTCTCGGTCGTTTGACGCTCCTTCTGCTCATCGCTCGTCACTCGAAATTCTTTTTACGGCGAACAAACACGCTCTGCGATTCCGCGATCCGAGAGCAGAGACGTCTCGCGATTGCGTAATGATGATTCGCGCAAGACTTTGCCAAATAAGTATGCCTACCTTTAATCACGAGTTCGGGTCATCGTAATGAGGCCGAACCGCACCAATTATCCCCGGGTTCCGCGAATCCGCTCGGAGGAAAAGTGCGATAATCCTGGATCCGAGAGACACGTTCTCCTTGCATTCTAATCGAAGCGTAACTCCGTACATGCACGCACACATGAGTACCTGCATGGCGTTATAATTTGTGATATGAATTAAAATGAAGACGTTGAACGGTGCTTCCAGTCTGCACCGAGGCTTTGGACAGGTGGATCGGACATCCTGTGGGCAGCGTGATTTCCGTGCGACCAGGTGACGATACGTAGATCACACAGTTCGCCTTCGATCGTCTCGGATCGATCTTCACTTACACCGTTGATCGCCGCCTGAAACCTTTCATCGATCGTACGATCATTTCTCTCTTATACTTCGAAGATCGGCGCTTCTGATTTTGTTTCAAGTGTGTGACAATCTGTGCGAGACCTGTTTGGAGTATTGGCAACTTTTTGAGAGTGACACTGTTCGCGTGGTAGAGAGTAGATCAAGACTAGCTTGACAGTTGTTGATCCTTGATAAATAAGCTGCCTGTGAGTAATGGTATTTATAAGCAATTAACCGGCGATGTTTTAAAGACATCTTTTTACGTCTGAAAGTCTTACGTCCTAAAAAGACGTCTTTTTCGAGACGTCCTAAATACGTCTTTCTTTCAAACGTCTTAAAAACGCTTTCTCGAGATCGTCCAGTGTTAAAATTTCTGTCATTTACTTTTTCATTGTCAAGATAGAGTCACGACTAAATCATAAGTAGCAAACATGTGCGTCAACAGATCCACAAAAAACCTGAAGATACTTTATCGACACACATGCACAATGTGTCCATCCTAGTTTAAAGAAATTCTTGAATGATTCATAAGACCTACACGGTGATTGTCTATGTAAATACACTTTTTTCGGAATGCATTCAATGGAAACCGCGTGTTATTTATAGACTATCCATGAACTGGAAAAAATGACTATAAAAGCTATTTCGTAGGAGTTTGTTCAGAAGAAGTAGCCTAAGTGCGCCAGAAACCGCAGTCCGATCATTACAGACCTGATCTACTTCGACCGTGACGAATAACAACGTGCCTCGATAATTTCTGTGTATTTTCCTCGCAGTTTGAGTGCTTGCTTCCGTCATGGCTACGAAGAAGCTGTCGATACCTTATCCATACTGTTTGGAGGAGATCCTGAAGAACAATCCAGAGATCAAGAAGTCGGATATCGAAGTGCTGAGGGAATGGTGCGAGAAACAGCCACATTTGCCGAAGATTGTTGATCTCCTTCTAGTGCTGTTTTTGCACAGTAATTACTATAGCATCGAGGCGGCGAAGCACACTGTCGAGAACTTTTACACACTTAGATCACACGTGCCCGAGTTCTTTTCGAGCAGAGACCCTCTGGGATCGAAAGAACTTCGACAAGCTTTCAATGTTGTGTAAGTTTGTCCGTTAAATAATTTTTTCAAATATTTCTTGACTGATTTTGAGATGAAGTTGCAAATCGCCGATTTCAAATCTTGCGTGTCACGACGCATAATAATCTCGACTATTCCTTGCGGAAGAACAATGTTTTTACGGAGTAATTGTTTAGCGTACTCGACGCTGATAGAAATACGTTGTTATCGATTGAACACGAGATTAAAACCTGTTGTAGAGAAGAGGAATAATGAGTTTCTAATTTCCTTGAGATGGAAATAGATGGATAGTCTTGAAAACAACGACGTCATCACACGATAATGATTGAAAATTGACAATATTTTTATTTCGCTTTCACCACGAGGAATTTTTGAGTGTAATTAAGGGTGATTCTGGGATCTGGGACATACTTTTACTTAAAAAGCAGCAGGATAAAAATTTTAATAATCCAGTGAGTGCTAAAAGTTAATGCGGTAGACTCGTTTCCAGGATTGCACGGATGCGGGATTCGCGTTTTCATTTCTTGATAATACAAAAATGGGGTTATTCAGTTGTCAAAAACGATAGATAAAAGATCGATCTAGGTCGCTATCGCTCTCAAAAATCCTACTTTTTCGTTTACGAGGCGTAATTTGCATTATTCGACAGCATGTACAGTGACTCCCACTAATATTCGGACACTCTCAAAAAGACGATAACTATTTTAATATTAGACTGTACGATTGGGACTTTTTTGAGAAGTTAGAGCAATTGGTTCAGTGGCGCACCCAGGATTTAATCTGGGGAGGGAGGGCCGAGTTAAACGGATAATGTACAGTATCGCGTTATAACTAGTTGGGGCCCCGAACAGGGCCGGATAAAGCCAACGCGGGGCCTGTAGCAGATGTTACCAGGAGGCTTTAGGTTTAGTATGATAATGAAATGAAACACAGAATGACCTTTTTTTTTAGCCAAAGTATCTGTTAATGGTACCCAGGGCTGTCCCTAGATTTTAGAGGCTAAACAGTTTCTGCTCCATGCGCGGGGCCCTCCGCATTTGCTACTGCTATTGCGTTTAATTCAACCCTGGCCTCCGAGGAAAAACGTGGAATTTAGATCTGCGTGGTTTGCGTTCGGGGCCCCGGGCATTTGCCCAAGTTGCCCATACAGTAACGAGTAACGCGTCACTGCCAATGTACATACAGTAGCGGACAAAAGTTTGAGACCGCTCTAAACAAGACGATAATTTTTTTAATATTGTACTATACGATTTGAACTTTTCTGGGAAGCTAGAGCAATTAGTTTACTAAAGAATGTGAAAAGAAATTTTTTCAAAAATTGCAATTAATTGGAATTGTTGAAAAAATACTAAAAGTTGAATTTTTAACATTTTTATGTGGGCCTATATTGAAAATTTAAAAAATCCGTTTTGTAGATCTGTGCCAATTAAACATATTCTGAAAATTTCGTCAAAATCGGTCGACGTTGCAATGAGGTACAAACATTTAAAGATGGTAAAAATTGCAGATTTTCACGATTTATTGCCGAAAATCTTGGAAATCTGCAATTTTTACCATCTTTAAATGTTTGTACCTCATTGCAACGTCGACCGATTTTGACGAAATTTTCAGAATATGCTTAATTGGCACAGATCTACAAAACGTATTTTTTAAATTTTCAATATAGGCCCACATAAAAATGTTAAAAATTCAACTTTTAGTATTTTTTCAACAATTCCAATTAATTGCAATTTTTGAAAAAATTTCTTTTCACATTCTTTAGTAAAGTAATTGCTCTAGGTTCCCAAAAAAGTTCAAATCGTATAGTACAATATTTAAAAAGTTATTGTCTTCTTTAGAGCGGTCTTAAACTCTTGTCCGCGACTGTATGTACTTACATATTTACATATGTACTTACATATGTACATCATATTGGGTTTTACATGTAACATATCCAAATCATCGAAATCGGAGAGGAAGCAGCTGTTCTACAGTCTGACCAATTTTCCAGTGTTCTATTTCCTTTTTCTTAGTGGGGGGGGGGCTTGGCCCCCTGGGTGTGCCACAGAATTGATTTACTACACGATGTGAAAAGAAATTTTTCCAAAAATTGCATTTGATCGGAATAGTGGAAAAAATACTAAAAGTTGCATTTTACAACTTTTTTATGTAGGTCTACGTCCAAAATTTTTAAAATATGTTTTGTAGATCTGTGTCAATTACATTTACTGTGAAAGTTCTACCGAAATCGGTTGATGCAGAAAAAAACGACAGACATTGAAAGATGTAAGAATCACCGTAAGGGGCCGTAAATCGTGAAAATCTGCCATTTTTGCCATCTTTAAACGTTTGTAGCTCATTGCAACGCCGACCGATTCCGATGAAATTTTCAGAATATGTTTCATTGACACTGACATAGATCTACAAAACGTACTTTCTAAATTTTCAATATAGGTCCACATAAAAAAAGTTGTAAAATGCAACCTTTAGTATTTTTTCTACAATTCCGATCTATTGCAATTTTTTAACAAATTTCTTTTCACATCCTGCAGTAAACTAATTGCTCTAGCTTCCCAGAAAAGTTCAAAACGTATAGTACAATATTTAAAAAGTTATCGTCTTTTTTTAGAGCGTCCGAATATTAATGGGAGTCACTGTAGCTATGAAAATAGCTACATGCGCGGTTGTATGCTTCTGAATAATGAAAATTACGCCTCGTAAACGATAAAATAGGATCTTTGAGGGCGATAGCGCCCTAGATCGATCTTTTATCTAACGTTTTTGACTACTGAAAACCCCCATTTTTGTATTATCAAGAAATGAGAACGCGAATCCCGCACCCTTGCAATCCTGGAAAAAGAAGTCTATTCCCTTAAGATTTTAATTTTGGAGAATAATAATCGTGTAGGACCACTGTTTAGTTTTATATTAAAAAAATCGGTGAATGAATGATTTTAAAAATTTGTGATACAGGGCCGCCATTGGACTGCCCCAGTTGTCGAAGCAAGGCTACAAAGTGCTCTTCGGGAAGCTGATCGATCCCGATCCATCTCATTATTCATTTGACGATTCTACCAAGTATTTCTTCATGGTGTCCGACCTGGTGGCCTTGCAAGCTCAAACTGTTGAGGGATACATTTTTATTGGCGACGCATCGAACGTATCTCTAGGTCATGTTGGCAGAATTAGTCCAATGGGGATGAAGAAATTAGTAACGTATGTTCAAGACGCTATACCGGTGCGATTGAAGCAGGTCCACTTTATCAACACGCCGCCGGTAATGGATGTAATCATGAACATGGCAAAGCCTTTTATGACGAGAGATCTATGGAGCTTGGTGAGAATCATTCTATTTACACGATCCACAAATTACCCCGAGGAAAAAACACAGTTATTCATTGTAAAATCACTGATTACTAGACTGCAGATCTTTATGCAGAATAAAAATTGTCTGTATCGATTGCAAGAAATAGAAACTAAATCGAATGTTATTTCTTTCCTTAACATTAAATTTACCGAGCCTTAAAAGTAAGTGGAACATTTCCCTTATAAAAATGACAAGATTGATTTTATTTAGACTTTGTGCGGTCCCTATGGTAATACAGTAAATCTGCATTTACTGTAAAACAGCCGTGTTCTGCACGGACAATGATCGCTTAGGGACACTATTTTTTTATGACTGCGTCTACCACGCCCACCGCGCCGAGACTTCATTAGAGACACAGAGTTGGACATGAGTACTTAATTACATCTTCAATTACATGTGCAAAAGTGCAATATAATTACAATAAGAAAACGGTTAAATGGTCCAAAACATAAAAGTTAGTAGTTTAAACGAACAATTACACTGAAGTAATTGTTAGACTCAATTACAATTAATGTAATCGTGTTAAGTAATTGCAATTATTCCTTTCACAATTACTGTAATTGTGGTCCGCAATTACAATTACTGGTTGAGTCAAAGTAATTGCAATTACCAATTACAATTACATGTAATTCTAATTTTATTTCTGCAATTTCAAGTAATTTTAATGCAATTACAAGACGCCAAAATGGCAAGAAAAGTAATTAGATACCTACTCAATGGAAATGTCTAAAAAGAACAAACAAAAAGCATATGTTATATACTATCCGACTCCAACTTTGAAATCAGGGCCATTTTGAAAAGTAATGGTAATCGTTTTTGTGAAATATCAAATAATTAGCTGTAAGTAAACATTTAATGCATAATAAATATTTCCTAACATATGCTTTTTGCTTGTTCTTTTTAGGCATTTCCATTGAGTAGGTATCTAATTACTTTTTGTTAGAGCCGTTTTGGTCTTAAGTAATTGCAACTACTCAATTACAATTACTTGTAATTGCAGAAATAAGATTACAATTACATGTAATTGTAATTGGTAATTACTTTGCAATTACTTTGGCTCAACCAGTAATTGTAATTGCGGACCACTATTACAATTACAGTGATTCGTCAAGTAATTGCAATTATCAATTACTATTACATATTATTGTAATTTTATTTCTGCAATTTCAAATTACAGTAATTGGTTAAGTAATTGTAACTGAAATTACATTTTGCCCAACTCTGGAAGGACAGAATGAAATACGGATCGCGTGGCCGAAGCGTGTCGCCGTCGTCGACATAGTTTAAAAGCCCACGCGTTCTCACAATGTAATGCCAATGAAAAATGCTTTATTTTTCATTACATATCTTTTTATGGGATTTCCACTAACTTTTTTCTGGCATTTTTCTGATTGAAATGACACCAAACACGATATAATTTCAACTGTATTTAGTGGTTCAATCGAGGATGAAAGTTTCGGACGCAAGGAAGGACAGCGTATGAGAAAGAAAGAGACGCGGACAGTCGCCGTCGCCGGCACAGTTCAAAGGCCCGCGTTGTCGCTGTCCTTCCTTGCGCCCGAAACTTTCATCGTCGATTAAACCACTAAATACAGTTGAAATTATATCGTGTTTGGTGTCATTTTAATCAGAAAAATGCCAGAAATAAGTTACTAAAAGTCCCATAAAAAGATAATGAAAATTAAGAAGTTTGAACATTCGATTCATGGTGTCAATATAGTGGTATTCACACCGATATATCCGGACTGCGGCGCGGCGTTTGCCGACAGTGGAGTGGGTAGGCACTTGACAGCGATCGCACAGGCGACCCCGGACAGTAAATGCGGATTTACTGTACGTGCTTTACTAAAGATATCTACAGGGTGTCCCAAAATTCCTGAGCTTCCCGGAAGTGGGAGGTTCCTGAGACCATTTGAAGCGACGGCGCGCCAATTGTCGATTGGCCGACTGTGCCAACTCGCATCTAGGTCACGCTCTGATTGGTCCGCGTTTTTCGTTAATAACTCCTAAACAAAGCCGCGGATAACATTTTTGCAAAGGAAAATATCTCTTCAAATGGTCTCAGGAACCTCCCATTTCCGGGAAGTTCTGGAATTTTGGGACACCCTGTATACAACAATTCCTTATGAGATCATTTGTATTATTTCAATAATTGTAAAATAAAAATCCTAATGAAGCGACAACAAGATCAGGAACAGCTCTCGATGCAGTGCAAGACATTTAGGCAAAATTGAATCAAGAATATTTATATCATATTTTAGCTATCGTAAGCCAATTGTTTCACAGAATCATAGAAAATCATAGAAAAAATAATGAACGATCAAAATTTGCGACGCAAAGAAGGAGAGCGTATGGAAAGAAAGAGACGTAGTTCATAGTATTTCCCATACGCTCTCCTTCTTTGCGTCGCAAATTTTGATCGTTCATTATTTTTTCTATGATTTTCTATGATTCTAAAATATGATATAAATATTCTTGATTCAATTTTGTCTAAATATCTTGCAAATACTGCATCGAGAGTTGTTCCTGATCTTGTTGTCGCTTCATTAGGATTATTTACAATTTCCAATCTTAATTTACTTCTAAACATTACTAGACTGCAAGAAGTTTCACTTCCACGCGTATGTTTTTCTATAAATGCATACAGATCCGCAGTCTACTGATTACAATTTGTTGTCTAACAAATCTGTAATGAGCTTACACTTACATAGTAACGCTTTTAAATCGTCGCATCACAAACCACTTAACGATGTAACGACGCATAATTCTGCATAACTTTTCCAGATACATTTGCATTCCTCGTTGGAATCATTGGAGGAGTACGTATCTCTCGACATTCTGCCGAACGATATCGGTGGAAAAGCGGGACCATTGTCCAAGTTTCACGAGGATCAAATAAAAGAGTTGGATGACAACCGCGAGTGGTTCATAGAAGAGGAAACAGTGGCTCGAGTGGACGAGTCTAAGCGCGTCGGGAAAAGCAAGACTGCCAACGATTTGTTCGGTGTCGAAGGAACGTTCAAGAAACTCGAGATCGATTGATAAATAATTCATTACCCAATTCTACAATTTCATTTGGTAAACGGGTTAATTTTACGCGACGTATTTATTAAGTCTAGCTTCACCAAAGTCTGACTGATCTCCTACCAATGGCAGGACTTTAATCATAGTTAAGTAATTCCATTTGAATTCCGTAAAAAGAAACAGAAATTTCTATTCTGTTTCCAAAACGGTAGAAACAGAATCCATTTAACTGTAGCTGAACGTACAGAGATATAAAGAATTGTTAACTGCATCTAGCAGACAATAAAATGATAAAGAGTTTGATAATTTTGAAATGTATTCGACAGAATTTTTCAGCACCTGAAGTGCACTTTGTTTTTTGTTTGTTATCACTAGACAGCGGATTTTATGCATTTATGGCAAAAATAAGTAGGTGTAATTTAAGACTTCAAGACCGCTAGAAAAATTTCAAAATACTGCTGTATTATTTTCAACCTATTAAACACATTAGAAGGGAAAAGAAAATGTCGTTCCAGTTTGTTGCAATTCAAGTAGAAAATTTTTATTTTGCATACAGATCCGCTGTCTAGTTATCACGTTCCCTAGATTATTGAAATGTAAAAATTGGCATAATTATGTAGGAAGGTTTTCTCGACTCGTTTCACGCAATCCGAACTGAAATAGAGCGGCAAAAGAGTATTTAATTGAATATGATTGAGCTTAATTAATCCAAACTTCGCGTGCTAATTGCTTTTTACATTAATATGTATGATTCCTTTAAAATTATAGTATGTACGGCATGGTTCACAGAATTTCTATGCCATTATTATGTTTCCAGTTCGCAATATCCGAACAAGCAAGTAGCTCGGAATAAGTTCACTTTTTCCGAACGAAAAAATTCAGAAAAATGATTAACACTCGCGCAACCAAATAACCCGACCTAATTACGGGTTTGCGAAGGCAAGAACATGCGACTTGTTTTTGTCCTTTGCGGAAGCCGGTATTTATAACTGGTGTAATACTTACGTGAGTTTCCGCTGGCTCAGGATGAATCGAAGAAATCCGTTTTAAAAACGTAGCTATTGCTGCAGAGAACTCGTTTCGCCAATTTTATTTTTCTTCTTCGAGACCCTTGCTTCTGATTTTCCTACCGATGCGATGAATAAAATGTTCGAAATCGAAATGTTCGTTCAATTTCATTTTCAAAGTATGAATTACGAAAATTAAACATTTCTTCCAACCTAGAATATTTCCATTCCTTACGATTTTTTAAAAATGTATACATATGAAGTTGGTATAATACCTCATACAATACCCAAACGTTTAGCGGCGCCTCGGAGTCGCCATTCGAGTGCTAGGGGTTAAGAATTAGGGTGCAAGGAATGGTTTCCCGTGCGGAAATCTGCAAAAACGGTATTGCGATTGTTTCTTTTTTTTTGTGGCTATTGTGCGATTTTCATATCATCGTGGAATATGTAATTTGATGGCTGTTGGTCTGACGACCCAACTAGTCACGCAATACGTGATTACATGATATTAGCTTGTCCCATCATATTTTAAGAGGACGATTGCGATTGAATGTCTACGGGAGTCAGTATCATTCAAACCGCCGACTAGATCATCACGAAATCGATCCTCTTTCGGTACTCAACTGGACACAGCTGCCTCTTCTGCGATTTGCTCTTTCGATTCTGAACACTAAACCTACCAAAAGTATCTGGTAAATATTGCCTGACAAAAATGGCAGCGCTAAGTTTATTGAAATTGTCTGTCATTTTCTGCACACGGAAATTATTTTCGATTATTTTCCATGAATGAATTTTAACAATTCCAATAATCGTAGAAGGCTCGGTGTTAATTTTACAATATAAACATTTAAAGATCGCAGAAGACGCTGCGATTGAAAGACGATCTCGTCCGCATTGTAACAAGTTACAGAAAATTGTTTAAAACCAAAGGACATGAAGATGCAGCCAGTGACGTACGAGGAGGAATTGAAGAGGAATCCAGATTTGAAGGAAGAGGAGATACAGGTGTTGAGGGAATGGTTGAAAAAGCAGCCCCATTTGCCAAAAGTTAACGACGCCGAGCTGGCGTTGTTCTATCATAGTAATTACTATCGAATGGAACCTACCAAGGCAACAATTGACACTTATTATACAGTGAGGTCGCACGTTCCGGAGTTTTTCTCGAATATGGACCCTCTGGGCTGTAAGGAGCTGAGGAAAGCCTTCAACACAGTGTAAGTACTCGCGTATTAACTGGAATTTTCAAAGAGACAATTCATTATTGTTTAAGAGAGTTCTTTCTGCAGAAAATGTGTCTGTAATTTGTTAGATTTATGGTTGCATGAGAATTCTTCCTTGAATTCTTTGAACACCACTGCGCGTAAGTCGCTGACAAACGTTGACGAACGTAATTCTCGTTTTCATTTTCTTTTATAGTCATCGTTCCGCGTTCTTATGCCTCAATTATCCTCGTTGTACGTTGCTCCGGCTACAACTGCATGCACGAATGAACATAACTCCTCAGTTGCTATGCATTCTTCGTGAAAGAATTCCTATCTCTCGGCCAACCGAATACAACCATCGCGGTCTACCACTAAACTTTACAACAACAATTTATTAATCAACCAAATCTTCTGGTTTAACACAATTTACACACATTTTGAAAATGTGGTAATCTAAAACAACTGTGCCATTCTTTAATAAGAACATACAACAAAGTCTAGCCCCATAATTCTGCAATCGAAGGTCACGTATTTTTGCTGCAAGCAATTTCGATGACCGGAAAATTGCAGCTGAACGAACCGAAATTACCCGATTTGCGCAAATTGTGTTCTGGCAGAACGATCCAGGTGTTGGATATGAGGACTCCCGAAGGATACGCGATACTCTACGGCACGTTGATCGATACTGAGCCGTCGCACTACGTCTACAACGATAGCATGAAGTTTCTGAGCATGGTGGTTGACCTATGGCTCTGCAAAGAAGGCACAATGCCTGGTCACATAATTTTATTCGACATGAAGAACGTTGTTCTTGGACATGCTGCTAGACTGAATCCCATGGGACTGAAGAAGTATCTGTATTACCTGCAGGAAGCACTTCCGGTTCGCCTGAAGGGATTCCATTTTATGAATATCACGGCCGTGATGGATGTGATCTTGAACATGATGAAGCCGTTCATGAAGAAGGAGCTATTAGACATGGTAACGTATTGGAACTCGTTAAAAATTCATGTTTTCAAACACTTCTTTTATCTCCATTTTGATAGAATTTCAAGAAAGACGAAATGAAATGAAAAATAATTGAATTATGTTCTCCGTTTTTAATTTAGCTTCATACACACACAAACTTGGACACACTGGCGAAATTCCTGCCCATAGAAGCATTGCCAAACGAAGCAGGTGGAAAAGCAGGACCCGTCATGAAGCTGCACGAGAGAAGCGTGAAGCTACTTGAAGAGAACCGGGACTTCTACGTATACGACGAACAAAATAAGAGAGTGAACGAGGCGTTGAGGCCCGGGAAAGCAAAATCCGTGACAGACATCTTCGGCGTCGAAGGGAGCTTCAAGAAGCTTGAAATTGATTGATTTCAGTTCTATAGTTGCATATTCATTTATGGAAGAATAACCAACTGATATTGCTTAACAATTTCGCGGACGAACCCTGTGTAGCTTGATCTTAAATACAAATCTTTAATACACGCGTAAGTCTTTTACTGAATCTGGATTTGGACTCAAATATATAGTTCAACTATTTGATAATGTGTACAATGTGTCCAAAACTATTTAACACAATTTACAATTGTATATACAATTATATCTTGGCAATGTAGGAGTCTACATTTTCGACATCCGCCACACGAATTTACTTATGGCGACATCCGCGGTAGAACGGCGAAGTTAGTATCAAAACGTATAGTGGAAACTAATGCCACGTAGACGGCTTATTTCTGAAGTCTGTTCGCGCTTATCTCAGTCGATAAATTTCCAAAATTATACGGGATTAATAATTATTTTTTAACGATAAAATGTGCGAACGATTGTCTTTTTGTAAATAGTTTGCAGTGTGACAAAGATAGTGTGCTTTTAAAAATATTTAATCTATGTTTGCCATTTGGGAATGTCACAAATAATATATTAAAAATA
Source organism: Lasioglossum pauxillum (assembly GCA_933228785.1). Taxonomy (NCBI): domain Eukaryota; kingdom Metazoa; phylum Arthropoda; class Insecta; order Hymenoptera; family Halictidae; genus Lasioglossum; species Lasioglossum pauxillum. The sequence continues at coordinate 23,134,435 of OW121701.1, read as the reverse complement.
AATCAAAATTGTTCCCTCGCTACAGACTTTTCTGCAATTTACAAAAACCTACATAATAAAATAAATAAAATATTTAGAAATTTCATTTCATCAGAAAAGTCATTTTAATAATTTCTAAATTCTGAATTGTTTGCCACGAACGCGTGAAATTCGATTTTATTTTCAATCGAACACTTGACAATCGACCTTCAGAAAAATGTCAGCCATCAAATGTGATTAATTCGGCAACTCGAAGTCAAAATTCCAAGTGCAATAGTCATCTCCGATGAAAATCATCGTTTCAAGAGCACCATCAATATCGTAATTTAACAGAAGCCATTTTTCCTAAAACTGCGAGAGTACACCAAGAATTTTCGAGGCTATGTGGTTCTCAAATTCATGGAGCACACATTCGGTAAAACATGAACAGCTTCGTTGACAGTCCATTTTTATTTTTCGTGGATAACGTGCCACCTATTTTCGCTGAGAATCCCGGCGAGGATCAGAGGAAGATCATTGAAATCTCTGACGCGGGTTGCGATGCCATAACACCGACTATGCCTACACAAAATAATAGCCACTACTCTCCTACGAGAACCACCACTGTCAAAAATAGCAGATCGAGGTACGAAGATAAATCAGCGCACAGGTTTTACAGAGAAAAATGGCGACAGAACGAAGAACTTCCGAAAAATCTGGGGAAAACATTCTCCACCCATAAACACGTTGAAAATGTTCCTCGCCCGAAGATTGACGAGGTAAATTAATAAACACAAATTTTCCAAGCGAGGTACAATCTTTCTGTCAATCAGGAATGGCTATTTTGATTATTCTGAACCACGTTATCTTAGGAAGATTTAAATCATCACTCATTTTAATTTTTACTTGCTTCCATAAATATCTCCTTTGAGTAGATGTAATTTAAAACAGTAAAAGGATTGCAAGAATTTATGAATGTCCACGTGTTATCTTCATCTTGTTAAAGTTGTTAAGAAAAGAATGATGCAAACAATTGATGCAAACAATTTCCATTTTGCATAAAGATGTTATTAATGTAATATAAATGGTATCACAAGGTGAACGCTTTCTAGTTTTCAAGGGAGTTTCCAAGGTCGTCAATATTTTTTTTGTTGTAAATGTATATTAAAACGCGTGCATTAGATAATGAAACCACCATTATGTAACACCTTCTTGCGGTTTTTCTATTAATCTTATAGCATCGTGGGAAAAAGTCGACCACCCACAACGAAGTGAGCGACAACCCAACACCCAAGAAGACATCCAACACGAAAGACATGAAAATGAGTGCAAGAATGCAGTCGGAAAGACCCAGATTGAATCGCTGGAACAAAGGAAACGTCCAAGAAATTCCTCAGGAACTTCCAGACGATCACGCAGTATTAAATTCTGAGAGAAGACCGATGAGTTGTCCAACACGAAAGAGACCAATGACACCTCAGTCACCTCCTCCGAAAGTCGAACCCAAAACCGATGCGAAAATCGTTCCGAAAGTTGAAGAAAAATTCACCTTCGATAAGAGGAACACTATGGTGACTCTGGAACCAGATTACCCAGAAGTGTTCGACCATAACATCTCCAAAGATCGTTGGAAGAATCTGAGAACACAGACAACAACAAACCTGAAAAAACCAATCGATGGACCCCCGCAGAAGATTCAAAGATCATCAAGATATCAAAAGAGCACAAAAATCCCTGCGGCAAAGGCAAACAATCCCGAGCAAACCATCGAAGATCTTCAGGCTCGTAGAAACCGATCTAGAACGCGATCTCCGCCGAGCGATCGACAAAAGAGGACTCAATCCTTCCCGAAATCCTCTCCCAATGATCTCGAACAAGTGGAGAATCAGCAAAATCCAGAAACTATGAAAGATCCGAATTGTAATTACGATTCTGATCAATCTGGGAGTGTGATGTGCACTCGATCTATCGATAAAATCCGGAAATTCGTGGATCGTGCAGTGGATAAGGATAGTATATGCGATATATCGGAGGTGTCTACGTCCACGGATGCAGCCGTGGTGCCGAAATCCTCGAAGGACACTGGGAAGAGCGAGAAGATCATCGGTTTTTGGGAGTTCGTTCCTCTGGAAGATGAAAACGATCCACGATGCAAGATCGCTGGGAATAGGAAGACTAGGTGCTTGCTGGATCATAGGATGTTTCGAGACACCGATTACCATCCTCTGAGAAGACATCTTGCCAACGACGACGATCCTTCTACGTCTAAACCAAGGGTCCAAGAGAGTGTCAAGACAAGCTTGGACCCTGATCGAAATTTCATCTCGGAGAACTTGAAGTACACCGATCATTGTTCATTACTAAATCCTGGAGATCTAGGAACGATCAAGGGGGATACTGTGTTGCCCAGCGATACTTATAGACGCGAAGAGTCTGCTAGATCGGTGGAGGTTCTCCACAGAACGAGTCTAAACTCGCAAACAGAGATCAATGCAGGACATAACGGAGAGAAACTGCACTCAAAACACGACACAGCTGTGAAGCACTATGGCAGTAGTCATGATCAGAGCTGGGGAGAGCCTAAGCATCAACCTAAGCCTGCTCACGCGCTAAGCTTTGGGTGGCCAGGCAAGAATCGACACCTGAAAAGAGAGAATGAAGCGAAACATGGCGAGGAGAGTGGGAAAAAGAAGAAGTTACAGAATGAAGAGAAGACAAGTGGATTGAAGTTCATCGAAAAGACTGCTGCGTGTTTGAAGAGGAAGCTGGAAGGCTCCCAGAAGGAAGATAGTGATCTGGAGAAGTTTTCGAGGATGACTATCGAGAAGAAGATTCGATCCGAAGTGTCCACTAATTCGAAATTGCCGATTAGGATTGGGAAACGTCTGAAATCGAAGAATCCCATTGCCTGGAAGTTTAGGGACAGCTTGAAAAGCGGATTGCCCGACAAGGAACAGAATAAAGGTCCTGAATACGTCAGTACAGTCAGATCTAGGACTAAACCTAGGATAAAACCCAGCGTAGAGGTTCATAGGATTGTTATAGACTCTGATGATACTCCTGCTTGTCCCGTATCTGTGGACAATGTTAGAACAGCTGGGGGAACTGAGGATCAGTCTATCAATGGAAGGAGTGAGAAATTAGGGGAACATTTGAAGTATGTGGAACAAGATTCGCGGAGGAAGGAGTTTGCAAATCGGTTTTATGCGAGAAACAGTCAAGGATACGGTATGATGGAGAGAACGGATACTAATGTCACGAGGAACATTGGGATGAAGGAGAAATGTTTCTTCCATGTGCATGACGAGGAGAATAGGATTTGTGACCAGTATTGCAAGGGGATGCGTTCCGAGAAGGTGTGCCATTGAAGTGGAAATTGAAGAAAGTAATTCTTGACGTTAGTAAACTTTTCATTAAATATGATCTCTAAAAAAGCAAGCCGTAATAAAATAGGACACATCTAAAAATATTTCTAGTACATTGCTGTTCTCTTTTTTGTCCAACTTATACAAATGTGAATTATTCAAAGTACATATATTAAATAGTACGTATTTGTCACAGCGGTAAAACTTGAATGGGAGCAACGCACAGCATTTAGTTATATTTTATTTCGTGGTGGATCGAATTAGAGATTTAGCTCCTCGATCACGTTCAAAGTTTTCCCCGAAGGGTTCGCTCAGTTTCGCACTCAAACTTTTCCGAGGATGGGCCGCCGAAAGAGGAGGTTCCGATGCGAATTCTCGAGGGTTCTCAAAGGCGAAAATGGAAAAGGACTCACAAATGGCAATCACAGGACTAAGTGCTAACCCAATCAGGCAACCAGCCCTCTCCGTTCCTCTGTCTTCCGTTCAAAGAGGGGCTGCGATTCGACCTGCTCGTCACGATTGTTTTCACGGGGCTATAATAAAAATCCTCAATCCATGATTTAAAAATAGTGGATCTTGAAAATACTCTGCGTTGAACCTTCAAATCTAGCATAACGTTGTGCATTAGATAAAAACGATTTGAATAAGATTTCTTAATTCAAGCACACGTTACGATAAAAATCACACAAAGTCTAAATAAATCTTCATTCACGAAACAATACAGACTAGCCAATTCTAATAAATCGGTAGGTTCAGTGTTAACTTCGGACAATTTTTATTTTGCAAAAGATTCGTCTAGCCATTACTCATTGGCACAACGTCTAGAACAAATCGTTTGCAGTCCGATCGGAATTTTATCCTGGCAGAACAAGCCCAGAAGAGAAGGAAGAGACGGTCTCGATCGTCATTATAGTACCGCGGCTATAATCCCGCGATAGTGACGGGGCTTAAAGCTCGCCGCAGGCCATAAGTCATTCAGTCGGCGAACCGAGGAGAGAAAAATAGAAAGAGTGAAAAAGAGAGAAAGAGAGAGGATGAGACAGATAGATCTCGAAACTCGGTGAACCCGAGAGGCCGGTCTCTCTCACGGATATCCAGAGAGAGGGAGAGAGAAGTGTCCCCAAAAATCGTGAAACCCACGCGGCCCCCGGGTCGGGTTAATATATTTCACCTAGTGGGATATATCCTCCGGAGGTGCTGGCTTTTATATACCGTGTACGGTATTTATGTGTCGCCGCCTTGCCTAAGCGTTTGATATATGAACTATGAAAGGGCGAGAGAACGGAATCGAAGATATCCGAGGCCGAGGGAACTGAAGAAAGACAGAGACGTTCGCGTTTCGCTTCTTCGGCGAGTAAAAAGTGGCGAAAACAGACCAAAACGATCTGTGCGAGATCCTAGATCGAGTGACGCGCTGTAACAGTGTCCGGCAACAGTTTCATAATTATGGCCACAAATGCTTTTTGACTAATCTCTCTTCGGACAGAACAGATTGAAATTCATCATTGACGAATCATCGACGAAAACAGGGAAACGAATTAGAAGCAGGGCGGAGAAAGGAAAATTAGAGGAAAATCCAGCATGCTCTGCGAGGCAGCGAAATGAACTTAGCAGGAGAAACAGAATCGAGAGGGCACGGTTTCCGCCTAACAGCGTTTGATCTCGGTTTGTCCCCCGGGGGACGCTAACAATGCCTTATGCCAGTTCTGGTAGCGTACGAGAAGTTCGCGGCTGTTCCCGTTCTCTGCCCAAGGAGTTTCCAGGATAATCCGATCACTAGCCTGCTCCCTGCCGACTTGGAGCCTCATTGTCGCGTTTAGTATGGCGCGCGCCGGCATTTGTCGGTATTATGGTTGCAAACGATACAAACGATCCGATTCCGAGGGAGCCGTCAATTTTCCGGATTCGCGGGAATCTCATTCGATCCGCTGCCTTGGGCGATGTTTGTCGTTTCCTTTCGCTAACATCGTTGTTAACAACCATTGGTTACAACTCACTATACCTGCTTATTCGATATTATAGAATGCGCTACAGCCTTCAATTTTTATACAGAAACTGTCAGATAAAATAAATAGACTGCGGATTTTATGCATTTACGTAAAAAATAAGTGCAATTTAGCTTAACCCCTTTATGTTACGGTTTCAGTGATTAGAACTGTTTTTATAGTTCGTAATTTCCTAAAAAAGGAGAAAGTTGATATCTATTGCATGCCTACATGTTCTCCAATAATTATACATTAACAAAAGCAAAATAAAATTTCATCTCGGTTTAAAGGAAATTAATAACGTACATATATTTATTAGACTCTGTTCTGAATCTTCATCACGAGTCTGGCTCGATATTGTAGGGCAAGGGGTTAAGGGGTTACGCCACATTTTGAGATCTATAAAAAATCGATTTTTTCACTTTTCCTTTAATTTAGAGTTCAGGGAATAATTTAAGCCATAGTAGATGCCCAACAGCTCCCAAAAATAGCGAAGTAGCAATTAGCAATTACAGAAAGTTACAGTGCTTAGAAGTTCGTGCGGCAGTCGCCGTTTCCAAGCAGGTAGGTTGCGTTTTCAAGTCGCACTTTTCCTTCTTTTGCGTTTTTCTCGTTTTTCTCAACTACATTTTTACAACTGATTTTTAAACATGTTTAAACAATCACTAAAGGCGGAGAGACACCACTTTTGCACCAATTTTTGAGGATATTTTTCAATTTATCTCAAAAAATAAGGGTCTATCGGAAAATCGAACTACACCACGCGACAGAGCAGACTTTTATCTTGAGAACCACCATTTCAAGTTTGCATGGTCGACGTTTTTTTCGAACCAGAAAGCAATATGTATATCTTCGCCCGACATACGTTGCCGCCAGTGGCGCTCACAACTAGAATGGGCGTTCGTCGCGCCGCGCCGCACAGTGGAACTTTTCGTCCAAATCGGAGACAAAATCAAAGAACTTTCGATAGAAATGAGGTAGAGCGATGAAATTTTTTTAAATTAAAGCTGAAACTTGTCAGAATATGGGGAAAATAGGAAGATTATGGTACGAACGTTTTATAAACTTGAGAAAATTTGTTAAACTCTCTCAGTTTCAAGAAAATTGCGGTTTTTTCAATAACACAGGCGGAACAAATTTTTTTTTAACATGCTGCACATCATTTCCCGTAGATTTTTTCACGCTGATTTTAAATCTGGTCTCAAAATTTGTCTACGACCTCAGGATTTTACAAGAAATCGATTTTTGTGAACGAATTGTTTAACGAATTTTCTCAAGGTTATAAAACGTTCGTACCACAATCTTCCTATTTTTCCCATATTTTGACAAGTTTCAGCTTTAATTTTTTAAAAATTTCATCGCTCTACCTCATTTCTATCGAAAGTTCTTTGATTTTGTCTCCGATTTGGACGAAAGGTTCCACTGTGCGCCGTATCCGGTGGAACGCCCGTTCTAGTGGTGAACGCCACTGGCGGCAACTCAGTCGGGCGAAGATATTTTGCTTTCTGGTTCGAAAAAATCGTCGACCATACAAACTTGAAAGGGTGGTTTCTTAAGATAAATGTCTGCTCTTTCGCGTGGTGTAGTTCGATTTTCCGCTGGACCCTTAACTTTTGAGATAAATTGAAAAATATCCTCAAAAATTGGTGCAAAAGTGGTGTCCCTCCGTCTTTAACCATTCTTTAAACATGTTTAAACAATCATAATGTATTAATATTGGATATCACTGTATTCGGGAAAGTCTACAGAATCTTTTTCTATAAAGAACAATTCAATATCTTTTATAATAACATCACAATATTTGTTCAAAGTTGAAAAATGCCTTTTTTTAAAACTCAATTTTCTCAAAAACTACGTCTAGGAGAAAGATTAAGGACAGATTCGGAATCAGCGCGAAAAACACTATAAGAATCGCATAGTGGGAATCGAAATACAAAAAAAAGTTGAAATTTGTTGGACAGTGTAATCGTGGGCATCGCAATCGTTAGTAATGCAGGACAACGGATAACTCGGCCATTTTTTAATATTTCTTTATGAAATTTACACAATATATCCTTTAATGTATACCCTAATCATACGCAGGGTGTCTCAGCTGAAGGAGGCCACCTAAATATCTCCTTTATTTCTAATGGCACAAAAAAAGTATTTTTGGTATAATTTAAATGATATCGAAGGAGGAATATCATAGAACAATCTTTTTTGTTCAGTTAATTTTCATAGTTTTTTCAAGGTCATCGTTATTTTTTATCGTGAAAACTTATTTTTTTTTATTCGATCTTGTTAATGACTTAAGCATATTTAAATGTATTTTCTCAGCCGCTATAAGATCCATCTTGTTCCAATAAAAAAAACTAACTTTTCACGATAAAAAAATAACGATGACCTTGAAAAAACTATAAAAAATAACCGGACAAAAAAGAATTGTTCTTCTATGACATTACTCCTTCAATACCATTTAAATTATGTCATAAATATTTTTTGTGTCATTAAAAATGAAGGAGATATTTATGTGGCCTCCTTCAGCTGAGACACCCTCTATAATAATAAAATAATTCTCATATTCATAGTTTCGTAGAAAAAATGTCATTCCGGCAGCCTCAGGGTGGCGTAAGCCCTTAAATGAATCTGAAACAAATATATAGATAAGAATTGTTCATACCAGGGACGAGTTGAACAATTCTTCCAGGTAGCAGGTGCAAGTAGGATTGTTTAAGGAACCGCGCGAAGCGTTATCAAGTGTGCCAGGTATCTGCGAGATAACAAGTTCTCGAATTCCGTGAGGGCCCGAAGCAGCAATTAAAACCGTTTGTCGTTCGATCTTCGGAGATAAATTCATAAGTGCAAGTTGTGTGCAGTTGGCCTGTTGGTTTAGCGACTGCATTTGCCGGTAGCCAGGATAGAAGCGTAGGAAGAAGAGGATCGAAAGCTGGCGAGGAACGGCCGCTCGAATGATTTACATATCTGTACCGCGCTCGGCGCACTCTCTTAAGAATCACTATAAATATGCCGAGAGTGGTTTAATATGCGGTAGCCCTTTAATTTATAACAACTTATTAAATAAGGGCCCACGGCCATTTACGCGCTCGCAGAGTAACCGCGCTGCTGGGCCCGGCGTCCATCGATCGCAATAAATATCCCTTTGGAAATCCTGGATCTCGATCTCGATGTGCCCTCGATCCCCGTGCGAGCTTCTTGAAAAAAGAATTGTACAGCTTTATTTATAACGGGACCCGATGGGAACACAGATTAAATTAGATCACACATTGCGCGGTGCAACGGTCTGCTCCGGGATCGAATGTTTCAATCGATAAAATAATTATTTATTCTGACCTAGACCGCTTTCATAATTATCGGCACAATAAATTTGTATCGTCGCTTTCGTTCTTACAATTTTTGTAGAGGTTAATAGTTTTTACTTGGAGGATTAAATGTCCGTGTTGAATGTAAAGATCGCCGCCACGGTGGTTGGCAAAGAAAATAAATAAACGACGAAATCCGATGTGCCCGCGCGTGTCCGCTTCGCGGAGCGGAATGCTCCTATTAAAAGACGCAGCCACACGCCGAGATAAAAGATCCTGGGGGACGTTTAATAGTTTCCTATAGCCGCAGGCAGTGCACGATTGTGCAAATTGTGCATCGGTCCGTCGTAGGACAACGGTGTAAGGGACGTTCTCACGTTCCGACGTGGAAAACGTCACTTTTGACGCGTGTGCCGTTTTATTAACCCTCCGGTGACCGATAGGGTCGCCGGATCCCTATAATCTGACTTCGCCTCGCTTTAGAACGCGCCATCGTATGAAACCATTCACAGCGCCACTCTATTTTTATTATAAAGCCATCCTTTCGTCGCGTTTTCATGACAAGAAAGCAATTTAAAATTGTACAAAGATTAATACCTTAACTTCGATATAATTTACCAAGGTGTCCCCTATTATACGAATAAATAGAATGCTCCTGTGATGCTTCTTGGTTTCCAAACGAACAAATCAAAAGTGGGACAAAGGGGTGAAAAGGCAGTGTCGAGTTGTACGTGGAAGCAATTCAACGGAGGTCCCTGAAAAATGTACTTTGCGCGTATAAAGTGCATCGTCGAGGTTCGAGGAATTACGCGTGGATTAATTTTCCGTATGTCGATGCCGAAACGCCTCGGGGTGCAACCCTTTTGACGCTTAATTGGCTGGCGCGTACGTACTCTATGTGTGTACAGTTTCTCGCTCGTTTCGTGCGTGATCTACACGCCTGGCGCCTTGTGTACATAGTGTGCAAACACACGAGTCGTGCGCCGCAACAAGAAGAAGATGGTGTTGCCTGGCAACTGAAAGTTTGCGACAACAACTTCTCAGAACAGCTGTAACACTATGTATTTTTACCCTATAGCGCAATTTATTATCTTCATTTTAGCACGAGATCCCAGAAAACCAATTAGTAAATACATTTTTTTCACACACAGCTGCTTCGTTTTTCACGATTTACTCGCATCGGTGCATCGACGTCCAATCTTTTCCTTAATTCGATTGATAAACAGAAAATCAATTACTAAATAAATGTTTTTCACACACAGCTGCTTCGTTCTTCGTGAACAACTCGCATCGATGTCCAATCTTTTCCTTAATTCGTTTGATAAACAGAAAATCAGTTAGTAAATAAATTTTTTTCATACACAGCTGCTTCGTTTTTCGTGATTTACTCGCATCGATGTCGAATCTTTTCCTTAATTCGTTTGATAAACAGAAAATCAGTTAGTAAATACATTTTTTTCACACACAGCTGCTTCGTTTTTCATGATTTGCTCGCATCGCTGCATCGACGTCCAATCTTTTTCCTTAATTCGTTTGATAAACGTCACTCTGAGCGTAAATTAACACGATTCTTGCACATTGTGCCGCGTGCACGTGCATCCTATATGTACCTTACCCACCTTGCACACGTCCGATGTCTCGGGGTAGGTCGCATCTAACCTACTGCACGTGTCACTGCAGAATGTGGGGTGTGGATTTATGTGTACGCACACACCCACATCGTCGAGGCGCGGCATAATAGTATCACCCTCTTAGTTAACATCTTTGTGTGCTTTGTACGAGGCTCCTCGTACCACCGAAGAACTCCCTTTGCTATTTCCATGCGCAATCTAATAGATCGGCAACAACAAAATCGAATGAACGCTCCTTTTATTCCGGTTGCTTCAAGCTTACCATCGCTTCGAACCTTTTACACTACCTTTTTACTTTGGGGAGCTATAAACAATTTTTATCTGAATTTTTCTACGTCGACAAAATCGAACAAATCCTCCTTCACTCGATGGCTGTCTGAATTAGAATTAAATACATATAGTAGACAGCGGATTTTATGCATTTATGACAAAGCTGAGTAGGTGTGATTTATAACGGTGAAAACATTAGAAGAATTTAAAAATGCTGACAAGGTGGAGTGGGGCAAGTCCGCCCTAGTTTTTGCAAAGTTGGACTTTAAACTGATGTATTTTCAGTCTGGTATGTAAAAACTTAACGTTCTTGGTATCAAATTCTTGCCAGAGTTATTACTGATAAACTAGTACTATGTAGGATTCTAATTTTGCTTGAAAATTATCATTTTTATAGGATATTGTACAAAGTGTCAACTAGGACTCACTTGCCCCACAAATGGGGCAAATCCGTCTCTGAGAGTTAAAAATGCTTTCGAACATTGTTTCAAGTGCTACGGGGCAAGAAAAGAATTATTATCAAGCCTTCTATAAAATGCTTCTTATTGCATTAAATTGTATTGTTTAGTTTTATAGTTATCCATTTTTAAACAAACAAGTACTTTTATGCTGAAATATGAAAGGGGATACAGTGATATTAACACAAAGTTTAAAAATGCTTTCGAACCTTGTTTCAAGTGCGCTATGGGGCAAGAAAAGAATGATTAACATGCCTGCTATAAAATGCTTTTTATTGCATTAAATATATTGTTTAGTTTTATAGTTACCCATACAGTACGGACTTACCCCACCGTGATAGTACGCACTTGCCCCGTGTAGTAATATTTACGGGGCAAGAGCATCTTAGTGTTTTTCCTCAATTTTTAAGAAATACAATAAAGACGGTTTATTTAATGTAAATCTACATCAATATTTCTTGTACTTACCTAAGATAACAACACAGAATATATTAATAACTTGTAAACTATTGCACGTTCAGGGTAACCTCAAAGTTGTACGTGTACCTCGCACGTGACTGTTTGGCATTGGTTGATTTAAGGATGTTCTGGAGATATATAAAAACGCAACAAAATTTTTGAAAATTTGACAAGATATAATTCTTACTAAATTAATGCAATTACCAAAGTTTGGGTTCGATTCACTGCACCGTTTAAGAATTATAGCAACTTAAAGTTTGCACATTTTAACACGTATTCCTATGGAGAATTCATAAAATTCCACTTCAAACTCTATTTAAACCTTGAACAAACGGAACTAGAAACTTCAGTTTTTTTTTATATGTAGTAAAAATTATATAATTAATTATGTTCAAAATTTATTAGGATTCACTAAACAGTTACAGAGCAAAAAATTGATAAACTGTTACAAAACGTCAAATTTATCGTGTTGTCTCTTACTAGCATGGAAACGCGACAAGTGTAGACCACTGAATATAGTTACAGAGGGTACAGTATTCGCAAAAGTTTCATGCAAAATATACTCATGAATGGCTTTCATTGCCAATATATTGATGGATTTCGAATTTCTTGTACTTTTGTCTCCCATTGTACCTCCAGAACCTCCTTAAGCGTTTACTAACTTATACTACATTAATAAATACAACCCAGAGAAATTACGTTCATATTATAATAAAACTAACCAATTAACGGACTTGCCCCGTAGACGGACTTACCCCACTCCACCTTATATGGAGAAAGAAAATAAATTTCTATTTCACCCCAGTTTGTTGCAATGTGGATACAAAATTTTTATTTTGCAAGAAGATCCGCTGTCTAATAATATGAACAGTACACAATAAGAATTAAAAAATGTTGGGTCCAATTTTGAAAAAAAGTATTCGCTTTTAACCCTTAGCACTCGAATTTATATGATGAAATATGACTGTATCTAATCAGTTACTAAACAGGGAAGGACTCCAAGTGTCCGACTTCGATTTTGATAATTTTTTGTAAGATGATGTATATGGATCTCTAATTATAATACAATAGTTTTAAAGATATAAACAATTAAAGTTTCATACCTTGTTGATATACCACGATTTGAGCTTAAGTTTTTGAAGATCCATTAGCCGTGTAAGCAGGTTGCGTGATTCACAGGTATGAAACTTTAATTGTTAACTTTAATTGTAATTACACCTAATATTGTCAAAAAATTGTCAAAATCGAAGTCGGACACTTGGGGTCCTTCCCTTGTTCGGTATTGTATGAGGTATTATACCAATTTCATATCCATAAAATATAAAAAATCATGGGGAATGGAAATGTTCTAGGTCAGAAGACGCGTTTAATTTTCCAGTTATAATTTCTCCAAGTGCAAAGGGTTAAAGATGTACGAATACTTTGTACATCCATTGTAGGTCTGTGAATGGAATTCACTGCGGATTTTGAAGGAATTCGAAGATTCCTCTGCCAGATGAAGAGATTGAAGGATCAGGGACGCCTCGGGACACACGGAGGTCGCCTTTAATGTCAGATACATCTAACCCCCTTTACACGTGTCAACCCCGGGGTTCCGAGGGCGTGAACTCACGTCCACGCACGCCCACGCACGGAGGGAAGATAACTGTTCCGGGGTCACTCGACACGACGAGGTTCTCGCACAATCTTCCCCTACCCCCGTGTCGACGCGATGGTACGATGTGTAACAACCCTTACCGACACGACTGGCTCCCTCTGTTGGGGTTGCACAATCGCGGCCTGATTGATAATTTATACGGTGCGTGCAGGTTATTTGATTATCTGCTCCTCCCCAGCTGGTCCGCTCTCTTCTTCTGCTCTCGTCTCCTTTCTTCCATTGCGACACCGTGCGTCGATTCTCCTGTCTTTTGTCCTCCCAGTATCGCCCACTGTTTTCCTGTTTCCCGAAACTACTGCCAAAAACGAGCCCGACAAAATCACGCTTCCGGCGACGCTCGTCCCCGAACGACTATTTATGAATTTTTATCAGTTCAGTGTACCTAAAATATTTTCTGTGAATGTTTAGATAACATCATGTAGGGGTGGTTTGGCCAAAATGTATTTAGCGTATGTCTAGCTAAAATCATTTAGGGGACGTTTAGCCAAAATGTATTTAGCGGATGTCTAGCTAATATCATTTAGGGGATGTTTAGTTAAAATGTTCTTAGCGAATGTTTAGCTAATATCATGTAAAAAATGTTTAGCCAAAATGTATTTAGCGGATATCTAGCTATAATCATTTAGGGGATGTTTAGCTAAAATGTTTTTAGTCAATGTTTAGCTAATACGTTATTACGAATGTTTAGCAAAAATCATTTAGGGGATGTTTAACTAAAATTTATTTAGTGGATGTCTAACTTAACTCATCTAGGGGATGTTTAGCTAAAACATTCTTAGCGAGTGTTTAGCCAAAATGTTTTTAGTGAATGTTTAGTTAAAACGTTCTTGGTGAATGTTTAGCTAAAATCATGTAGGGGATGTTTAGCCAAAATGTATTTAGTGGATGTCTAGCTAAAATCGTTTAGGGGATGTTTAGCTAAAATGTTTTTAGTGAATGTTTAGTTAAAACGTTCTTAGTGAATGTTTAGCTAAAATCATTTAGGGGATGTTTAGCTAAAATGTGTCTAATGAATGTTTAGCTAAAATGTGTCTAATGAATATTTAGCTAAAATGTGTCTAATGAATATTTAGCTAAAATGTGTCTAATGAATGTTTAGCTAAAATGTGTTTAATGAATGTTTAGCTAAAATCATGTAGGGGATGTTTAGTCAAAATGTATTTAGCGGATGTTTAAGGGCTGAGTCTATTGAAATACTTTGTCTTTTCCTCACGCTAATTAATTTGGAGATAGGTTTGACATTTTTCTTGAAAGTAAAATTTTCGAAACGGTTTCTACAGTCGGTGCAGGGATGGCAGATTGGCAAAAGTGCGTCGAGACTCCTACATATGGAGCAGGCGTGTGTACGAGGGTGCTGTTCTATGGGTTACCTCGAAAGAAGATTCCGAATGATACCAATTATGTCATCACCGTGCCATACAGTCCCCCGGTTACGTTCCCTGTCGTGCCACGGATTTCAACCGCATGTCAACCCCTGCCTGTGTCTTCACCCTCGTATTCTTTCACGAGCAATACGCCACAGCCTCTGCGGGGATCCGCACAATCTCAGGATCAGAAGGAAAATATGTGATTGTCCTCGTTTATGGTCTGCGGAAAGCGAGACATAAACAGGAGACCAGATAACGGCATAAAGCTCATCGTAACATCCAAACATAATCCATTTTGTCATCTCATACCTCCCAGTTCATTCAAAAATATTGTTGTACATTTACTAGTATCTTTTGAAGTTATTTTTCAAGTGAGAACTTCTTTAGGCGCACCGCATATACAATTGCAGCGCAGTGAACCAGTCCGATCCGTCACGCTCCAAGATGAAACGCTATTTTTAATTTTTCCACTACTGCCTATATAACACTCCGCTAATTTTGATTTGACGACAAAACCGATCGGAGATTTTATCTCTCTCGTTAATGATCGCCTCGTGATTTCCTATATTCCTTTAAGGACATCCTCCGCCATTTTCCAAGAATCTCAACACCGAACAGGCTCATGGAGGCGTCAGACTTAAATGACCAATCTTCGGAGGACCGCAGCAACAATCACGGTTTCGTAATCAACTATGCAAACGATCCGAAGCCCAATAAAAATCGCGGTATCCATAATGGCGTCAGCGGTGGTTTTTGCTCGTAAACGTTTCCCGTGAAATACGCGCTAATAACGGGTCGAAAACGTTGCCGGGTAAATATACCTGACCCCGGTACTTGCATGCAACTGTGTGCGTTCAGATGTAGCTGGCTTGTTTCGCACAGTTGCCTGTCCACGAACCAGTCTCTTGGCATTATAGACAGTGGCACTTTCCAGTACATTACGACCGTTAATGATAATTACGGTGTTCGAGAAAGAACCACAATAAACGTTTCGATCGCCTCTACTTGGAAATCGGACGCGGCTTCTTCAAATGATCCAGATCTCCGGCGTTTAACGCTCGTTCGTGTCCCATATTTTTCATAACATTTTGGAGCATTCGCTAAAATTGTTCAAAAATAGACACTGCGTTTAAAGCGACTTTAAAAGATCATTATTGCATCCAAAGTCCACGATAAGGCTGAACTTCACCCAGGGGACCAAACATTTTCAACTTTTCTGAATGTAATATTTAGATCAGAGTTGTGCAGAATTACAATTGAATTACTCCAGGAATTATAATTACAAAGTCATTGTATTACATTGTAATTTATAATTGAGATCATCAGTCAATTAAATTACAATGAATTCGTAATTGCAATTGGAGTATAATTGAAGGGGTGGATGGATAAAGATGTCAAGTTTGTTTTCTGTAAAAGAGTTCCTAACAAAATATGTTGGCCTTTTTTGATGAATGAAGATAATTATTATCTTCTTTGTATTAGAGATTAACCATAACAATATATATATTTGTAATTGATTTATGTTATTATCTGCATTCATCAAAAAAGGACAACATACCTCGCTAAAAACTCTTTTACAGAAAACAAACAATTTGTTACTTGACACCTTTATCCATCCACCCCTTCAATTATAAAATAGCGTTACGTGTTATGAAGGTGGACGAGAAATAGAAACTACGCCGCATATACAGCAAACAAGTATATTACAGAAAAACATAAAAATATATCGCACTTCTTCCAAGTTCTGAGCTATAATTTGGAGAGCTGTATTTTAATTATATCGTATTCCAATTTCACATCTGATTAAAATATATAAATAATGATTAAAAGATATAAATAATTGAATTAATTGAAAGGTTTGAATTATGTAATTCAGTTACGACGTAATTGAATTACTATATAATTGAAATACAATGTAATTCAATTGTGTAATTGAATTAGCACAACTCTCATTTAGACTGCGGATGTTTATACAATTTTCAATTTTTGTAGACGAAGTTTAGGAAAGTGGAATAAAACAGAATCTTATAATCCGTGGCAGTAGCCTTTTTAGATCCGAAACAAATTAAAATCGTACTAAATCCTGTCATATTTCATATCCTAGCATTTATTGAAAAGTTTCAAAAGTTGCATAAAGATCCGCAGTCTAGCAGTATTATACAATTCGACTGGGTCTTGGATTCCTCGCACTAGAATATAAAGTTTTATCATGTTTTCGTCGAATTGTATAGTATTACATTCGGAAAAGTTGAAAATCTTTGGTCCCCCGAGTGAAAGTTTAACCGACGATAATATAAAATAAAATTCTGCTAGTCGACTATCCTCGTTTAAAAAATCAACTCCACGCCAAATTAATTCCTAAATGTCCCGAACGAACTATAAAAATAAATGGACAGGTGATTAGGCATTCCCGCTGCACAACGACTCCCGAAGAGAATGGACGTTTATCGAGACCGTATATCGGCAGATTACAATAAAAAAAAAGCAGTGGAGATAATGCGAATAGGAGCGAGGCTGTTGCATAGATTTCAGGGAAGATACTTACGAGCAAGTGGACCGCGTAAATAGAGTTTGTTACCGAGATAAGAACGTTCGTTTGCGAGCCGATCGCTATTGTATCTGCCCGTACACCGATTACTCGAGCGTAGGGCACTTGTCGCCGATAATTTTGGCCCTCGATGTCGAACCGAAAAATGTCATCGATTTGGTCCGACAAAGGGGACGAGCCGCACGAGTGTCCCACGAGTACGTACTTCCCGAGCAAATTGTAACACCCCGATTTGAAAATCAGCGGGACGCTAATTGCGGCGACTTGAAATCCACGGTAACAGTTTAATGGTTGCCTTGGACGTCGTCTGTGGGAATGTTTACACCGTATCGCGGGGAAACGTGCAATTTTCATTACCATTTCTACAATCTCCGTCCTTGAATCGAGATTACGCGAAGCAAAATAAGGAGACGGTCTTTCTGGAATTTTTTGCGATACAGAAAAATGACTTTCGATGGATTAATTGAATTTCACGGAACGAATAAAGCATGTTGTCGGCACTTCTCAGAGGACTGGCAAGTATAATGAACGATGGCGAGCCGTAGATCCCGAAATGATCCCTAAAAATCAGACTTTTATAGACAAACGATCTACGAAGGTTTATTAGGCGAGGCCATTACGAGCGCGACGACGGATCCCGGCGCCCGTGACATTTTGAATTTTAATGTGGCAATTAAAATATGTTAAGCAGCTACTTAATGTGCTCGTACAAGCATCGTTCTATCTGTGTGTACCTGTTACAGGCGTGTGTGCGTGCACGGTCCGGACTTGGACAGCAGTATTTCATATTTAACGCGAAACCGTAACTCGCCGCGGTTGCCGCTTCTTGTTGCCGTTGTTCCTCCTTTTTCCGATTCATAATTTATTACTGGCCGCCATTGTCGGGCCACCGAATGCGGCACGAATACCTCCTCGAATGCGAGAGTGCAACGATATAACAGGCCGCGCGCATATAAATACGAGGGCGAGCGCTAAAATTCACCGAGTCCTCGACCTTATCCCGGGAAATTTGTTTATTGGAGCGGTGTCAAATTGTTCAAATTGTTTTAGAATTTAGTTGGGACCTTGTGTGAGATGCTCGTGAGTGAAAGAACATTTTTCTTTCACCTGACACCCGAGAAATCGTAAAATGGGACTTCCAAAATGGGACCACCGAACCATTAAACAGACCTTATTAATATTGTAATTCCCTTTTAATACGCGTAAATCTAGGATCAGGACAAGGCCACCGTGAAGGCTGTTTTATGGGGTCTCAGTTTTTATTGTAGAAACCTTCTTTAAACATCTCTTCCTGAAACTATCCCATAAACAATGGGCTCCATAAACCTTTAACGCTAATCCTACCAAGCCTTAAACTGGTACATATACCTTTATACAAATGTCAAGATTGATTTTATTTAGACTTTGTGCGGCAACTGTTATAATAAGGTGGAGTGGGGTAAGTCCGTCTAGCGGGCAATACACCATATACCATCCATATACCGGATCCATATACCATCATCTCACAAAAAATTATCAAAATCGAAGTTGGACACTTGGAGTCCTCCCTGTTTAGTTACTGATTAGATACCGTCATATTTCATAATGTAAATTCGAGTGCTAAGAGTTAAAAGCGAAAACCTTTTTCAAAATTGGAACCAACATTTTTTAATTCTTATTGTGTATTGTTCATATTATTAGACAGCGGATCTTTTTGCAAAATAAAAATTTTGTATCCACATTGCAACAAACTGGGGTGACATAGAAATTTATTTTCTTTCTCCATACAAGGTGGAGTGGGGTAAGTCCGTCTACGGGGCAAGTCCGTTAATTGGTTATGTTTATTATATAATATGAACGAAATTTCTCTAGCTTGTATTTATTAATGTAGTATAAGTTAGTATGAACCATTTTACATAGCTGTCGCCCAAGAATAAAGATGTTTTCCTCGCTTAAATCAACCAATGCCAAACAGTCACGTGCGAGGTACACGTAAAACTTTGAGGTTACCCTGAACGTGCAATAGTTTACAATTTATTAATATGTTCTGTGTTGTTATCTTAGGTAAGTACAACAAATATTGATGTAGGTTTACATTAAATAAACCGTCTTTATTGTGTTTTTTAAAATTTATTGAGAAAAACAGTAAGATGCACTTGCCCCGTAAATATTACTACACGGGGCAAGTGCGTACTGTATGGGTAACTATAAAACTAAACAATATATTTAATGCAATAAAAAGCATTTTGTAGCAGGCTTGTTAATCATTCTTTGCTTGCCCCGTAGCACTTGAAACAAGGTTCGAAAGCATTTTTAAACTTTGTGTTAATATCACTGTATCCCTTTCATATTTCAGCATAAAAGTACTTGTTTGTTTAAAAATGGATAACTATAAAACTAAACAATACAATTTAATGCAATAAGAAGCATTTTATAGCAGTCTTGATAATAATTCTTTTCTTCCCCCGTAGCACTTGAAACAAGGTTCGAAAGCACTTTTAACTCTCAGAGACGGATTTGCCCCATTTGTGGGGCAAGTGAGTCCTAGTTGACACTTTGTACAATATCCTATCAAAATGATAATTTTCAAACAAAATTAGAATCCTACATAATACTAGTTTATCAGTAATAACTATGGCAAGAATTTGATACCAAGAACGTTAAGTTTTTACATACCAGACTGAAAATACATCAGTTTAAAATCCAACTTTGCAAAAACTAGGGCGCACTTACCCCACTCCATCTTATTGGGTATGGCAATAAGTTTCCACCCTTTCGTGAAATGTCGTTGTACTTAACCCACATCCGTCCCTCGTATCAATTTGACACAGTTTTCCCGAAGTAAGTTATATTGTTCTGTTATTTGTAGGTAAGTCTGGCCGAAATTTCGTGGCTTTTATTTTTTTAATGAAAACCCCATAACCGAAAAACCTAAGATGCAAATGTTAACTCATCAATTTGAATAAAAAAACATCGAAAAATAACTGTGTACCTTGTTATTTTATTGATTTTTTTACAATGTGTCAATTTGACACCGAGAGATAGATTCAGTTCGTGAAATGAGGGACAAGTACCGATCGCGTATTTCATGAAACGTAGTACATGTTCTTGAAAGGTGTGTGTCTAAGTTTCGAAACGCAGTTACTGGCAATTGTTTGGAGTGTGAACAGCAGTCAATTTTTCGCGTGAAAAATGTCGACTTTTGTTCCAAGTAAGCAGCATCTGCGGGAAGTTGTGTTGCATTATTTTGTTTTGAAGAAAGGTGCCGCGGAAACGCATCGTTTGCTCGTGGATATTTACGGGGACGATGCTCCATCAAATACAAGTTGTAAAGAATGGTTTCGGCGGTTTAAAAACCATGATTTTGATGTAAGGGACAAAGATCGCGATGGTGCGCCAAAAAATTCGGAGATACAGATTTGCAAGCATTACTTGATGAAAATCCACGTCAAACACTGAATAACTATTACGTTTGAAGCGAGCATTACAAGAAAAACGACCGGAATGGGACAACAGGCACGATAAGCTGATTCTGTTACATGACAACGCTAGGCCACATGTCGCAGAACCCGTCAAGAAATACTTGGAAGGAGTGAACTGGGAAATTTTGTCCCATCCGCCATACTCGCCGGACATTGATCCTTCAGATTTCCACTTGTTCCAGTCCATGCAGTCGGTCCTATCTGGAGAGCAAGCAGCTCACTTCCTATCAAACTATCCGAAATTGGCTCGATGAATGGATTGCATCGAAACAACCAGATTTTTTCTTCGAGGAATTCGTTTATTACCTGAACGGTGGAAGAAGGTTGTAGCAGAGTTGGCCAAAAATTTAATCAACGATTGACGAATAAATTTCTACTTCAATTGTTAATCGCAATTAACAATTAATCTCCTAGTTCAGTCGTTAATTGCGGTTAACGACTAAATACTTATTAATCGTTAATTGGGAATTACGGTTAAATTTCTACTGTAGTCGTTAATTGCGATTAACGATTACATTCCTTTCAATTGTAATCGTCGATCGGATATTTGATTAATGATTAACTGCTGAAACTTCGAAATGAAATACGGAATCAAAACTGTACGAATACTGAAAACAATGTAAACTGAGTTTTTGATGAGATATATTTCTGTCAATTCTCCATCTCCGCTCTCTGTCTCTATCTCCCTCCTTATTACAATTTATGGATAGACCGTATGGCGATTAACTTCATCAATCGATTAAATCAGTTTCCGATTTTTCAATGATTTATTCTTTTAATCAACGATTGACGATTAACTTCCTCAATGGATTGAATCAGTCTCCGATTTTTCAATTATTACTTTTTTAATCGTACACATTAATCAATCAATCTTGATTAATATTTTAATCGATTAATGCTCAACTCTGGGTTTTAGATGCCGATGGAGTATACTTTGAATGAATTAACTTTCAATTTGTATTTCTGAATAAAGAGCTTTTTTTCAACAAAAAAGGGCGGAAACTTATCCCATCCCATACCCAATACGTGCTCTAATAAAGATATTTATACAATCAATTCTTATAAAATCATTTTTATTATTTCAATAATTGTAAAATAATAAATATGTAACCGGTCATTCTGACCGGTGGCGGTAGGTTTAGTGTCAATCGAGCAAATCTCTTTGCTGTTCGCCAATTTCTGCGACAAGAGTAAACAGAATGTTCAGTTTATAAAATAATCCGTAAGTTCATTATCTAAGGTCCGAGGATTGGTAACGAAGGATTCTGCGTCGCTGTCAATTCCCTCAGCACGGTGAAAAGGACACCGTCGTTATTAATGCTCTCTCCGCACTCTCTCTCTCTCTCTCTCTCTCTCTCTCTCTCTCTCTCTCTCGTCCTTTCTCTCTCTCCGTGTAGCTAACGATTATTTACCTCGAAATATTTATACCGTATCTCCATACATACCCATTATCGTGGGTGTATGATAAATGCCCGGTATGAAAAATCGATTTTATTGTCGGAACAGGCCTCGGCCACGGTGCAGCCCGTGCATTCCATCGGTGTCTGTCCATCCGTCCGTCCGTTTTCTCCTCATCGTGTGTCTCGTCTCTTCGCCGCGGTGGATATACATACATGCGTGTGCTCGTCTCTGTGATGGTTGAAACCGTTCGTAACCGTTTCGAACGCGGCACGGGCTCGTTTCGACACACGGGGACTCTCTCTCTCTCTTTCTATCCCCATATGTATATTCTTGTGCGTATGGTGGTCCATCGGTGATGGATACGCCTACTTTTGATATTTCGGTGATCAATAACGTTCCTCGGTGCCATTCGCGCCGAAGGAAGATCCATTATTCACCCGCAGTCGCCGGTGAATAAATAATTTACCACGTCATACCAGCACCATCAACGACTGACTTCGCGCCGCCTAACTCTGCCGATGATACGAGATATCTGTGTTCGTTAGTTGAACGTGTGCTGCAAGGATCGACGCCACCTCGCGATCATCTGCTTTGTAAATCACGTTGCTACCCTCTTTTTTACCTTTTCTCTCCCCTTTCTACCATTTCGTTCTCGATTCCCTGTCGTTCCTGGCAAATTCTACGTTCTAATAAGTACAGGGGCTCTTAGAGATCGTAGCTACGACACTGGAGATCGTGATAATGTCACGTGAATTTTGTACACACTGCCTGTTAGCTTTATTCAATTTTTAGAACTGTGGCTTCGAATAGAAGTTCGTAGAGCTTGTTTTAGTTAGACTGTATGTAATAAATGATTTTTTTTTATTATTAATCGCAGAGTGAAAAATTTGGGAAAATTAGGCGACGTAGAGTAGAGGTGTAGCTATGTTTTGCTTTTTGTTTCGTTCAAATATCTTAAGGGGTTCGCGAGATAATTCATTGTAAAGTCAGGGGTAGTTTTCTCCCTCTTACGCGGCCTACGAAGGAAATGATTCAAGCTCGATTTCGTGATATTTTCAATTGACAAAAAATTGTTGAACAAGGTTCATGAACAATGTTGTATTTGTTTGGTCTGTAAAGAACAGTGTTCGTTGTTTTATTAGAACTTTCCAGCAAACAATTGGGTGTTTTCAATATGAATAATTTGCTGGCAACCACGATTTCGACCGAACGGTTTCCGGCAGTGCCGTGCTCGCCGATAATGACGCCCGTGACAAATCAGCGTCGATTAATCTCCCTCGGACACGTACGTAACCGGTGGGGAACGTGCCCGTTTTGTTTATTAGGATCGGTAGACAACCGGGGCCGTTTACAAGGTGTAACTATGCGGCCAGGTGGTCGATCGTGGTCGAACTCGACCAATGGAAACCTTACGTCAGGAATGACCCCCAGCTGGGAATTCTTCTGGGTCTTCGTCTTGTTGGTTTTTTTATTTTCTCGCCTCCTACGGCGTTACCTCTTCATCTTCGGTCTTTTACACGGGCGCGCGGCCCGATGGGACGGTGTTTCGGTGGTGCCACGGAGGATTCGGAGATAATTACACGATCGATATGCTAAATATCTCTCGCCTCAATCACGTAGATAAACGGGGGCGCATTGGTAAATTGGATTAGCAGCGAGATTATCGAACTCACCCCCTGGAACCATCCCCTCGACAATGTTTGCTTTTGCGGGAACGTGTTTTTGGTCAATCCTGGGAAATCGATCTTCTTCCCTAGAATGCAATTTTTTACTGTTGCTGTTCATCGTTGTTTAAAGCGGTCGACTCGTTTCCAGAATTGCAAGCGTTCGGGATGCGCCTTTTCATTTCTCGATAATACAAAGACGGGATTTTTCAATCTAGGCCGCGATTGCCCTCGAAAGTCCTATTTTTACGTTTACGGAGCATAATTTGATTAATGCGGCAGCATGTAGCTGTCGCAGCTTTATGAAAATAGCTGCATGCGCAGTTGCATGCTTCCGAATAATGCAAATTATATAAATTGTAGTAAATACATATAATTATTGTAAAAATAGGACTTTCGAGCAGAGCTGTGGATTCGATAGACAGACTCCGACTCAAAGTCCTCTTTTTTTTACCTTGGACTTCGAGACCGACTCCGATTTCGACTCCACTCTCCAAATTGAAAAAATATGTACTCAAAATAATTAAGAGTTTTAATAAAACTGCATAAATAGTTGAAATATTGTATTAAAGTCTAAGCATATGGAACAGATAACTCTGATACAACTCAACACGACTGTTACTTTCTTACTTTCAGGAAATAGTTAGAAAACACTACTACCATAACTTTAACTGTTTCTCCTCTACATAGTGCCGAGGTATATGTATAAATCTATTAATATATAAATCTATTAATGATTTATAAACAAAAGAGCCAGAGTTGGAGTCGGAGTCGATATACTTTTTTTCGCCTCTGACTCCGACTCCGGGAGTCGCTATACTATAGCTTTTTCTTACTCCGGCTCCGACTCCAGTGATCAGCGATTACTCCCAAACTCCGACTCGGACTCCGAAGCCCTGCTTTTGAGGACGATCGAGGCCTAGATTGATCCTTTATCTAGCGCTTTTCACTATTGAAACATCCCATCTTTGCATTATCGAGAAATGAGATTCCAATTCTGGAAAAACGTGTCTACTTTGTAAAAGTTGGTGAAAAAATGGAAGGCTAGTGTGCCGGAACGAGCACGCAACATGAAAAATACGCGGGCAGTATGGTTACTCGGTACGAAACGGACTCGTGAAAAATGGCTGGTGAGTTTTATCGTGTGGCACGTTCACCGACAGTGGTTTTCGCGTTTCCACAGGCGCAGGCCGCGGCTCTGCGTAGAACGCTTATTCGCATATGTATACGGCGAATATAATAAATAACAATACGAGGCTGCCTACAGGTACCAGGGGCCCCGCATAGCTTTCACCCTATACCTGAACCGCCGCGGCGCGTCATTAAAATTATTTATGGGGAAATAAGAATCCGAAGCCTTTAAGTCCACCTCCGAGGTTTGCAGGGATAACCCAGCGCCGTCCACTCAGTATCTCTTATCCTCGATCCCCTTTAGTCCGAAACCGTCTGTCCGGGCTTATGGGTTAGTAGATTAAACTCACGCTCCTCGCATGTTCCACTGCATAAGTTTGCACGCGATTTATCCGGAGCCCGTAACACACCGTGGACCGTCCACCATCGATATTACAACACTATTTCTCAGACTCATTTTCTATTGGAAATGGACAGCGTACACGATGGACAATAATTGTGAATTTATCCAAAAAATCTTAAAATTACATCGGATTCTATAAATTGTACAAATCTACATAATATATAAACTAATAATTTTATAGATTACAGATAAATCTACATAATATATAAATTGGCAATGTACACGATGGACAGTCTATGAATCTGAAAAAAAATCTTGCTGTCAGAAAAGAGAGACTGTAACCTTTATTCAACGATTAATTTTGGCAAAATTAAAAATTCCCTCGAACAATCCAAGAGAAATGTAATTCTTGTCAAGTCTGTGGATATTACCTCCGCCGTCCAGAGGACCGATAAACAAAAATAAAATCCTCAGACTTCCCACCACCGGGCCAATAAAAAAATCCACCCCTTACAGTGTCGACGAACCGAGGTCTCCAGCGGAGGACAGAAAACGTCGAGGGTATCCGCGGGATTCCATATTTCCAAAACGAAGTTCCAAACTCCGGGAACATCTCATTGAAAGCTATCGGGACGTGTTGTACAATTACGCTGGGGCTATCTCCGTCTAGGGAGAAAGATCTTCGAGAATGATCCTGGTGTGAGTGGCGACCAATCGAGGAAGAGTGGCGCTGTCAGAGGAGAGGGGTTGATGATCGCGCGCGCGCTGTGTATCGCGTGGCACCGCCACATTCGTTCGAATAGGCGGGGCTGAAACAGCCCAATGGTGTGCAACATGATCCTAGCCCAGCCCTGAAACGTTTCGGCCACGCCCACAGGTTCGACCAAGCACTCGGCTTCGCGTTCTTCGTGGATTGTGTCCGTGAGTGTACCCCGCTCGGGAATTACGTTATTATACTGTCGAGCGCACCGAGTCTCGAGCCATGCTGCGCTCCTCGGGCGTAGCTATCGCTTGCTCGCAAGCCCCGTGAATCCGTTTATCTTCCGCGCGGTTCGACGCGATGCGTTTGGGATTCCGGATTACGCTCCTGTGATCGATACTGCGAGGGATATCGCTGGCCGACCGAAGCACCGTACTTGCATCCCCTGAAATCATGAAGGTAAGTGCACCCTCTTAAACTCCTGTCCCGAGTCTCATTTTATGCTGGAGGCTGTTGACGATCGTGTGGACGGAGAGTTGGTCCGTGAGAATGTGTTAGAACACACACGATTGTTAGTATTGTTTTCTGGCTGTCAGTCTGACCTGATAGGTATTTAAAGTGAACTGTGATTTAACAACCACCTGAGGTTGCAGCCCCCAGTATCGGGCTTTGGATTTTCTTGCAGAAGTTGGTTTGTGGAAATGAATGGTCTCGCAATTCGTGGTAATACTACTAAGCTGACAATCTCTGATAGGGTTTAGTGTAGAGTGTAGATTATAATTCACCACCCTCTGAAATTGCAGTCCAAGTCTTATGCGTTAAATTATATTAGTACTGAATCGAGTGAGTAATTATTTCCCAGCTCCAAGGATTTTATTCAGTTCGAGCTTCGTTCGCTCCTTCGGGAATTTATTCAACCGTCCCAGAGGTGCACGGTACAACAGGAGTCACAGTTGATCACCGTAGAAAACCCTTAGGGAAGTCTCGGATGAGTCTGAACATTCGCGACTCATTGCTTACAAATCTTTAGATAAGCAACGAACGATGATGAATAGTCAGAAATATGCGATGTCATCCCCGTAATGTCTATAGCGAGCCATAAAACTTCGATATTCTAATTTTCTCGACGGTTGCATGACCGAGACACACTTCCAAAGATTGGATTAGAAACTTGTGATTCAATCTAAATGCCTCTGCTTAAGATTATAGACTTGCGGAAAGATTATCTTAGCTTTCCAAGCTTTCCACGGACATTAGCTGCTAGGAGAACTTAGCTACCGGAGATTCGGAAAGCATGTTAAAGATGAACAAAATATTCCAATTAACTGAGATTAACCTATACACGATGATTAAATTAAAAAATTAGAATCCTACCGCCACATCCTTCGACTACCAAGCAGAAGAGCCAACGACACGTCCTATCTCTGCGAGTTCTTCAAGAAGTAAGATCCCTAGATCCGTCTCGACCAGGCTTGATGAGGTTGATGAGCGTTGGTGGACAGCTCGCGTCTCCCTGCCGCGATACCGCTCTGCAAAAATAAAAAGGAAACAGTGTGAACGGATGGGAATCCTCGATGCAAAACGGATAAAACGAGAGTGAGACGCCCTCGATGCATTATAAGGCGCGGTCGTCGGGATACGGCTTCGCGAAATAGGGGTGGCGGATTACGCTCGATCGCTATGTGCGATTGTCTTGTCGGGATGTCGATCGTGTGTCCTTTCGACTGACCCTCTGTATGCTAAATATCCTCGAATCCCGGCATACATGCGTGCTTCTCTGCGTTGTCACCGGCGCTTTGATGGTCATCGCTGCGGCAATCTTAATGTTCATCTCGCAGTCGGACTCCGACCTTTAATTATCTTGATTATTCGAGGATTCGATCGAGAAGACATCCGTTCGCGAAAGTTGCACAAAATGACGAAAACAATAAATTTGCAACGTAGAATGTTCTACGTATACTTTCACTTTCGAGATATTGCAGTTTCAAGTTTTCCTGTTAACACATCACCGACCGGTGATTATTGCATAATTTTGAAAAATCTATGGTACATGGCTAAACACTTTTTAATGGAACCTTCTATAGCAATAGCAATTTTCATTGTGAAATAACAAATCACCCTCAATAACGTCATCTCATAGTTTCATTTAAGATTGCAATGTAAAAGAAAATTTCTATGCTTTTTTGGTACAGCACAGTTATTGAAAATCCTATTAATAGGTTTCCGGTAGGTAAAGTGTTAAATTGCATTACTTTTTGGAGCCGTTCGAATTTGTTTCCGTGACTTTTTTTCTGGTAATTACATAAATCCTACGCTCTACAGCTCAATTAACCCCTTGCCCTAGAATATCGTGTCTGAAGATGAAGATTTTGCACAGATTCTAACGAATGTGTACAGTTATTAATTTCCTTTAAACCGAGATGAAATTTTATTTGGATTTTGTTGATGTATAGTTATTGGAGAACATGTAGGCATACAACAGATACAAATTTTCTCCTTCTTTAGGAACTACGAACTACAAAAAAATGTAACCACTGAAACCGTAAAATAAATCGTAGGGCAAAGGGTTAATGCATAAACTTAAGTTTTCCGAAATTGTGACGTTCGTGAAAGTTGCACAAAATAACGAAAACAATAAATTTGCAAGGTAGAATGTTCTACGTATACTTTCATTTTCAAGATATTGCTGTTTAAAGTTTTTCGGTTAAATTGCATTACTTTTTGGAGCCCATCGTATTTGTTTTTGAGAGTTTTTTTTAATTAATGCATAAAATCAATTTTTTTAAATTGACATAAGCGGCGTTTATCCTCGTAGCCACATAAATAATCTTACCATTTTTAGCTCGTGTTTACTCCCTTGTCTCCCGAACACCAAGTCCTCCTCGAGCGCCAATGGAAGAACCGGCGAGAAATGTTTACGACTAATTAGAAAGGGCATTTTGCGACGTTCTGGGGCAGTATTTTCCCCAATCAAGGGTCCGATTCACTTGAACAGGTCGGCGGCTTCTACCACGCGAATCTCAGCCTCTCTCTCTCTTTCTCTGTGCGTTCGGTCCTCGTTCTCTAAAAACGGAGTCATATAACTCCGGATCAGGCTGATGCGGCATTTTGCGCCTTACGTCGACAATTTACTGGACCACACACGCACCGGACACCAACCAGAAGGCTGTTTTCTACACCGGAGCCCTTTCCGCGTGGGCCGCCGTGCACAGTGGCCCGTCCCGATTTTGATCGTACAGCTATTTACGATTTCTGCTGCTGTCTTTGCGTAGGTATATCTCACGGATATCCTTGTCGTCCTCGCCGCTGGATCCCTGTAACATCCTCAACGTAATTCCTTATATTGTACCTCGGGCTGTTGCACGGGAACTTACGGATTTCGCAGGGCTGATGCATCGGTACTTCGCGACGCGATTTCATGAATGAAAATCATCGGCCATTGTCAGCTACGCTACCTTAAATCGTAGTGCGAAGACTCCAGTTTATGAATATCCATTTGTTTCCTCGGTTACGCTCACTGGAAGTCCTCTAGTTTTACCCTGGCCTGAGTTAGGGGACGTTTTGCTGGCTGGAGCTACCTGTTTAATGTATAATGCTTTGTTCTGGACGTTTTCCTGTGAAGGTTATGGTTGTACGCTTGAAGTGGACTTCATTGGATGCTGTAGTGGTTCTATTGAAATTTTGGGAATTAATTTTTCCCAGTGCCATTCTCTTATCTAGCTACCATTAGTTCTAGCGACTCTGAAAATTTTTTAAAAATTATTCTATAATGTTTAAAATTCACCTACGATTATACTGCTGGTTTCGCAATGTGCTTTAATAGTGTAAAATATTAGACACCCATTCCATAGTCCCCAACAGAGCTGGAGAGGTTTGTCGGTGCGTCCAAGGCGGACGTCATCAGATGTCTCGCCGATCCCATAGATCGTAACTCCGGATGATCCGTTTTACGCAAGATACGAGCAAGATCCGCGTGCCCTTTCACATCATTAATCTTCACTGATCTCTCGGAATCCCCGCGTTAATTCTGCTTTATCGATCCCGTTCATTTCACTCGCAGCGAACTACCGTTTCCGAGTCACTTTCCATATTTATCGGTCGCTCGCGATGCTTTATAAAATAGCCACACAACGATTATCGAGTAACTTTTTATTCGAGTATAGCATAGAAGGCTACTAATCCGATTGTGGAAATTTTCCCGAGTTGACGCATGGGTGAATAATAACGAATGTGTTCGCAAAAATTACTCTTTTATTGATTGACGAAAGGAACAGACAGTGGAACACTATCTGTGCAAATATTTGATTCAGATAGAGAAGATAGACTTTGATAGGGGGTCCATGTGTGTCTGAGCAAATATTTCTTCTAAGCAAAGCACTGTGCTAAATCTGTAGCCACTGGAAAATTTTATGAACGTACAACAGCGTCAATTGAATTTATTAACCCCTTGCTGTATTTTGACGAGCCAGACTCGCGATGGAGGTTCTTAACAAAGTCTAACAAATATGAATGTTACGCGTTCTATTTTAGATGAAATATTTGATTCGTTTGTAATCGATATTTAAGCATTTAAGTAAATGTAGCCATATAAAAAATATAAATTTTCTTTTCCCTTCTACGACATTTTTGTACATGAGGACGTTTTAATCACTGTAACTGTGAAGAAAAAGGTACCGGAAGGGGTTAATGATTCTAAAATAAATTGCTTCGAATAACCGCGTAAAAAATTGTATAGATTGTCGACGTTATTAACACTAAACCTACCGAGCCTTAAAAATAACTGACATGTGTTCCCTTATAAAAATGGCAAGATTAATTTTATTGCTCTCTACTAAAGATATCTATACAATCATTCCTTATGATATCATTTTTATTACAACGCTTATATTAACTTGACTTGTCGTCGTCGTATGCGTAAAATCTTGTAATCAAATTTTAAACCTCTTCCCATAGTCCAATCTTGCTGTTTTGTATACACACCTGTATACAAAAGGTGATGACAATATGTAGAAGTAGAAAATAAAATATATCAAAAACTTTTTAAAAACCACGCTTATAGTAAAATGCACTAAAAAGGAGAAAATACTTTTTTCCTGATTCTGCATAAAATACCGAATCCAGTTAAATGATAAATAATGTTTTTCCCCAAAATTTTAAGCAATTAGTTGAAAATTTCTTCTGTTATAAAATTAGTGTCGGAATAGATAGAAAAATTTAATACAAATTTAAATAAAATCATGACATTAGTGACTATAAAAATAAAAGCGTGGATCGCTGAACTATGTTGACGTAATCTTCGTGGATGCTCCACGATTTTATTCGTACAGTCACTATGTCATGATTTTATTTAAATTTATAACTAGACTGCGGATTTTATGCATCTATGACAAAAATGAGTAGGTCTAATTTAAAATAGTGAAACTATTACGAAAATTTAAACATACCATTATATTGTTGTTTTCAACCTACTAAAGATATAAGGAAGAAAGTCAATTTCTATTTCACTCCAGTTTGTTGCAATTCAGGTAAGAAATTTTTATTTTGCATGAAGATCCGCAGTCTATTTATGACTATTTTAAGAAATTTTGACCTAATTGCTTAAAATTTTGGGGAAGAACATTATTAATCATTTAACAGTTATTTTCTCCTTTTTAGTGCATTGTAATATAAGCGTGGTTTTTAAACAGTTTTTTCTTCATTATTTCAATAATTCTAAATTAAAAAATCTGGAACCGGTCGTTTTGACCGTTCGTGGTAGGCTTAGTGTTAAATTGCACGGGATCATGGTGCACCGTAACTGGGCAAGGTCTGCATGGTTAATTAGTGGTTCAAGTATTCATCGACATCGGCCGACATATAAACTAATAAATTCCTCTAACGAGAACTTGTGAATACAGATAAGTCTTCTGTTGGACGGTGACCTTCTCGAATCGCGGGAGCCCCCTGTACAAAGTGTTCGTTTCTAATTGGCTCGCGTGTTTGTTTCCTAGCTGAAACGGATTTACGCCTCGTGTTCGTGGAATACAGAGAATCCTCGCGGGGGAAAGTAGCAGCCCCGCGCAAACTAGCTACGTGTAAACTATGGAGAATCGATGTGGCATTAAACAAACTGGGACGTTGCAGCGATGTTTCAACTTTATTCGATCGGCGTCGCGAAATTGCTTCCTCCGAACCTACAGAATTTTCAATCGTTTTCAATCGGTTCGGACATTCTTATTTTCACGCTAAACTTACAAAGCTTTACAAGTAGACGGTACATGTTGCCTTATAAAAATGACAAGATTAAATTTATTCGGACTTTGTGCGGTTTATATTACAATATCGACTGTAACTATATATATTTATTGAATCATTTACCACGAAAACATTTTTACAATTTCAATAATTGTGGAATAAAATATCTGAAGCTGGTCATTTGAAGAAACTTGACAAATAAAACAAACACATTTGTCAAGTTTTATACTTGACGACCTGACAACTGAATAATTTGTTGATTTTCGTCATCGCCGGTGTTTCGCGAATAACACAGTATAATCGACTATCCGACCAATGTTAACGTCGCTCGGGTGATTCATCAGTGTAATCCTCAGCAGCTAGTAAATTTATCAATCTATCAGCGACTACATCGATTTCCACTAGCCGAACGTCTATTAAGCGTGTCAAATATCGACAAGATATACATAGCCGTGTCGTTAATTAACCTCGCGCCTCCACCCTCATCAATTCGAGTCCCTAATCTAGCCAGGAATATGCAAGATCGTGATCAGGACTATGAACTTTAGGCTTTCGCGTAACACTTAAGTCGCTCAGCTTGATCACGTGCGACGGCCAGGCGACCTCGTTCGCTATAATTATACTCTATGCTTGATTATTTAATTCGTTTCGGAACTTTCGTCTTCAACTAATTCTGAAGGCGGTAGACTCGTTTATAGGATTGCAAGAGTGCGGGATTCGCGTTCTCATTTCTCGATAATACAAAAATGGGAGTTTGCAGTAATCGGAAACGCTAGGTACAAGAACGATCTACGGCGCCATCGCCCTCAAAAGTCCTATTTTTTCGTTTACGAGGCGTAATTTGCATTATTGGGCAGCATGTAGCTATGAAAATATTAGGTTGTAAAGAAAGAAATGCAGGATTTTTGTCCCTTTGTTTTAATTGCAAGTTTATACCAATAACTATTTACCTTAATTTAACGAGTTATATGTCATTTTAAAGCTTGCTTTACGCTTTATTTAATTATGCTTTTATATTTCATTTTATTCAAATTTTTATTAAATCACTTGGCAGTCGTTGCCAGCGCGGAACTTCTGATACCAGCGCTGCACTATGCATTCGTTGACCCTTCCTTCGCTCCTTGCTTCATTGCTATTCCTTCGTTTGAACTCATAAACTTCCAAGTTTGAACTCATAAACTTCCAAGTTTGAACTCATAGAAAAAGATAATGCGAAATCGCGGTTTGACATCCTGAAATAAAAACCAAATAATCTAATAAAAATTTGAATAAAACTAAATATCAAAAGCATAGAATTAAATAGAGCGTAAAACAAGCTTTAAAATGACATATAACTCATAAGGTAAATATTTATTGGTATAAAATTGCAATTAAAACGAAGGAACAAAAATCCTGCATTTCTTTCTTTACAACCTAAATAGCCCATGAGCAGTTGTATGCTTCCGAATAATGCAAATTACGCCTGGTAAACGAAAAACTAGAACTTTTCAGGGCGATGGCTCCCTAGGTCGATCTTTTATCTAGCGTTTTTGACTATTGAAAACCCCCATTTTTGTATTATCGAGAAATGAGAAAGCGAATCCCGCACCCTTGCAATCCTGGAAGGAGTCTACTCCCTGAACTGAAAATTCTACGGGCTCGGTAGTCCAAGTATTACAACTCCGTCGAGCAATCCGGGATCCGATAAACAAGCAAAGACAATCCTACAGGCCGGCTCAAAGCGAGAAATCGAGAGAGGCATGAGAGTTTGCGAGATTCTCGATGCCAAAGAATGAAACAAAAAAGAGAAGGAGGCGAGGAACATCTCCAGGAAGAGTGGAGTCAAGACTTCCTGGTGCGAACAAGAACGAGTCTCGTTCCCTTCTACCCGAGGGGCCTTTCGTTCGTTTTCTTTCGCGTTTTCGGGGCCCAGGTGACAAGTTGACAAAGTGGCCCGCTACAGGCATCCCTCTTTCGCTCGCCCTTTCAGCCGATCCTCCACCACTCTCTCGAGAAAGAGGGGCGGGAGAGAGAGAGAGGGAGAGGATGCTACAGGAAAATAATGCTCGTCTGGTTTTTGTGTGTTTCGAGCGGCTTTTCGAGTGGCACCGAACAGAAAAAGGGCACGAGCCTCTCTTCACGCCTTCGTAGAAAAATCTTTTGCCCCCGTTCCCCCCATCCCGTTGGGTCACCGCTGCTGGAGGCTGCCTATAAAGAAGAAACGATCCCCCGTCGACACAATGGACAATCCTGCTCCGTTCAAGGAGCCGACCAGCCACTCGAAATCCATTTAAATCGCCATCCGATTTCTGGTTTCGCGACACCATTGTCGATCGCTCAACTAATGCGCTGAATGGCTTCGGACGGATTCGACTCGCTATTAGCTACACTATAACTGTCCGCTACAATGATGCTGCACCGTGCAAGGCTGTCGCAGAATCCGGCAAGACGTAAATCTAATTAGGATTCAAAGAGAGTGCTCGATTTATTAGCGTTCGGGAATTATTCAATGGATAAGTGGTTTGTTGGGTGCACGATCGCTCTTTGGGCTCCGCCATTTTTCATAAATTGCACTATAATGAATATACAGCGGATTTTATGCACTTATGACTGGACAGTGGATCTTTATGCGTTTATGGCTTCCAAACATTTTCGAGAAATGCTAAAAAATAAAATTCCACAGAATTTAGTGCGATTTCTATTTATTTCGGATGTACAAAAACTACTATCACTGAAAATAAGATTTTACATGAGACCACGTTCTTAAAATTTGCCTACAAAAATTAAAAATTGCATAAACATCCGCAGTCTACTTACGACAAAAATGAATACATGTACATTATTTTCAACATATTAAACAGAAAGAAAATAAATTTCTATTTCACTCCGGTTTGGTGCAAATTTGAAACTTTTTATTCTGCATAAAGATCCGCTCTAATAATAAGTACAAAATAAGTTAGCTCCATCACCGAGAACGTGTATTAAAATCCTCGGACATGTCCAGGAAACCAGTTACGCATATTTCAACATTAAAAACAAATCAATCCACCGGGACTAATAATTAAAATTCCTGAGGGATCAAGGATGCGTGCGTGTCCTCCCCATCGTCACACGAAATCGCAGATCGAATGGTAGGATCGAAGGAGCCCTGAATCTAGATAATAAATTGATTCAGCTGATAGCGGAAACCCGTCACATTAACATATGTTTGCATTTTATTAATAGAGTGCCAGAAGTGTGGCTCTCGATTCGTTTTGCTTCCACGGGGCTATCGCGATATATTATCTCGTATCTTCGTCTTTCCCGCGGGAATTCACGGAATACGCAGTTTGTCATCGAACGCGGCGACGTTTCTTCGCGTTCCTCGTCCCTTCTACCCGGAATAAAATCGTTCCCCCAATTAGCATAACCACCGCGCTCGACTATAGCGAGTATGCGAGTATCAGAACCACAGGGCGAAGGTGTATCGTTCCCATTATTATTCCGGGACCGTCCGAGAAAAGGGTTCGTGATCAAAAAGACGGACGCGATCGGTCGTTTGCATTTCGCACCCCTTTAGTGTCCCACCAAAAAATCGCATACTCCAGAAACACCGTGATCACGTTCCTCTTTTACCCGGTCTCATTGATCACTACGGATATTTTATCGTGGAAATTAGTAGATCCACAGAACGGTGGAAACGTTTAAAGAATTTAAAAATATTGTTGCGTTACTTTTAATTTATAAAAATTAGCAGAACGAGGGGTGAAAATAAAATTATATCCATTACGGAATACGGTGTCACGAGTCAGGTCCAATTTGCCAAAAATTAGCTTCCTGTCAGGCTGCAGAATAAATAATTGTATTACTTTTAATTCATAAAAATTAGGAGGACGAGGGGTGAAAATAAAATTCTATCTATGACGTAAAACAGTGTCACGAGTCAGGTCCAATTTGACAAAAATTAGCTTTTCATCAGCAGCCTGATGAATCAATAATTGTATTACTTTTAATTTATATAAAAATTAACAGGTCGAGAGGTGAAAATAAAATTCTATCTATCACGTAAAACTGTCACGAGTCAGGTCCAATTTCCAAAAATTAGCTTCTCATCAGCAGCCTGATGAATAAATATTTGTATTACTTTTAATTTATAACAATTATCAGGTTGTGAGGTTAAAATAAAATTGTATCTATCACGGAATACAGTGTCACGAGTCAGGTCCAATTTGCCAAAAATTAGCTTCCCATCAGCAGCCTAATGCATAAATAATTGTATTACTTTTAATTTATAAAAATTAGCAGGTCGTGGAGTGAAAATAAAATTGTATCTATGACGTAAAACAATTTTGGTAAAAACAGTGTCAGCTCCAATTTGCCAAAAATTAGTTTCTCGTCAGGTTGCAGCCTCAAGGGCAAGGAATGGGTCTCGAGGATCCTTGAAGCCGTCGTTGGCATTGTAGGTAGCATTATCGTTATTACCAGTAGTGGCTGGGTCCCCATAGGCATCATAGACGAAAAAGAAGTATCGGTTTCAATGGGACACCGTGTCGCGGACCGGAAAGTGACACGGAGCCGGCGCGAGAACACCGCACCATAGGAAAAGGGCTCGCCAGTATCCCCATAGGACCTCCCGTCGACAGGCTTTCAAAGTTTGAAAGTCATACCCGGGGTGGTGGCTGTCCGTCGACAAGCGGACCGAAATCGAAACCACTCGAGAACCCAAGAATGGGGCCTCATGGCCGTCTTGAATAGAGGCGTGTACAAACCCCGTGTACACCAGTCCTCTCTCTATGGGTTTTGCGTCCTCTCTCCGCGGACCGTTCACCGATCCACCTTTGTGTAAATAAGGCAATAAGGCGGACGAACAGCCGGGGTTATTCTCCGGCTAAAGTCCGCAGATCGGATTATGACTCTCGAGTGGCCGAGACAGGATCGATTCTGACGCCAAATATTTTTCAATGGAGCAGCACACTCCAAAATTCTCGGTTTTCCACACAGGAATCTCGGACTTATTGGTTTAACCGGATTCGGCTGAACTTTCATCCAGGAGACCAAGAATTTTCAACTTTTCCGAGTGCAATATTATGCAATTCGTTGAAGAAGTGATAAAACTTCAAAGGTGCAAAAGATGGGGATTTTCAGTAGTCAAAAGCGCTAGATGGAAGATCAATCTAGACCTCTGTCTTCCTGAAAAGTCCTACTTTTACTTTTACGAGGGGTAATTGGTATTATTTGGCAGCATGTAGCTATCACAAAGCTTTTATCCCAATCGAGATGGAATAAGTTTTTCCTTTACCTTGTTTCGATATAATAATGGACGGAATTGAAAATTGGTAGAAAGAGTTAAAGCGGCATTGATGTTCCGATAATGGCAGACAAGTTCGGGAAAAAAAGAGTTTTCCAGGATACAGAAAGTGGCCGAACGGTTCCTGCGACAGTGTCATAGGCAGGGTTTCTATTCTCGCCTATCATTCTCATAATAAACTCCGAAAATCACGCCTCTGACAGGCCGTGCGACCGCAGCCCGCAACCGTAGAGGAGTCAGGGGGTCCCAGTACAAATGGGAGGGTACATCGTTCACCATAACTCACGGGGCTGGTCCTATGACGAGGTCTCTGGATTTCTCTCGCTCTCTCTCTCTCTCTCCCTCTATTCGTGATAGTCAATACAGTGACCTTACGACAGACACACACGTACACGAACGTTAAGTGTTAGGTGTAGGTATAGACGCGGTACCTACGGCTTGCAGGTATTACGTTACAATGCCATTATGTAACTCCCGTGCGCCACCATTGTGTGCGGCTCCCCGTGACGTATGGTTAACCACCAACCATAACCAACCAAATGTTCGCACATCCTAACCATACACCAGTCCCGTGTTGCGCCGATGCGATCGCATCGTCGCTCGTGATGTCCTAAGCTGCTCGATACTGACGATCTTATGGCAGATGGGGGATGCTCCGGGGTGTGTAATTAATAAACTGGCAATTATAGGGCTGTACGAGTTGATTTTCCAATATTAAAACATGATCTGTGCCCTTGGAAACGGCACGCGGTAAAATGCACGTCATTTTCTGAGTTAGCGGATCGCCAAGGATTGTATTTATATCCGGTGTGCAAATAAGTTCCTTCCCCTTTATTTTCTACGATCATAACTTCTGACTGTATTCGAATTACTTCCCGATTTTCTACAAAACATATATTTTAAATTTTCATTAAGGACCTAAATTAAAAAGTTTTAAAAAATGCCTTTTTTATTTTTGCATGTAACCTTGTAAATTATAATTTTTGGAAAATCTTTTTTGCATATCATTTCGTAAACCAATGCCTCTAATTGATTATACAAATTCAGGTCGTTTGGTACAATTATAAAAAAGTTATTAGTTTTTAAAAGGTGTACGAATACTTTGTACACCCACTGTATGTTCTCAAGTTTTTCTATGCTCACAAACATTCTACTCGGAAGGATTCTATTCTGAAGTTACTGTAAAGTCAGCGGTAGAATCGCGAGTTTGGAATAGTCCACGTGTTCCATCGAGATTTATACTATCCGAGTGAGTCCTATTGCAAAATATCGCTCGTTAATCTCCGATCTTCGGGTCCTTTCTTCCGTCGTAATAAATCCGCCGCTAAAATATCGCCGTGGTATACACAGAGAGACCCGCGCACACCCACATTATTATACTATGTATAGAAGTTGGTCCAGGAGAGAGTTATAGGTGACAATAACGGAGTCCGGTTGCATGCGGGGTGGGATCATAAAACGACGGATTAGACTGCTTTCGGCTATTAGTCTAATATATGCGCGTCTGCGGATATCAAAAAGCGAAAACGTTCAAACGCTCCGCCGTGCACTTTTAAGAATCATCCTCCATCTTGTTCCGCACAGGAACATCTCGCTGTAATTCATGTACAGTTTACAACTGACTGAGAAGTGCTTAACGTACAGAAAATCTTGAAAAGCGACAACAATAAAGAGAAAGTCTATCAAGTGGACTAGCAAACACAAAAGAATTAGACTGCGTTTAATTAAATGTACAGTGACAAACGGAGGCTTCAGGAAGTTTCCGAATTTATTTGTTTACGATCTTCTCCGTCCAAGAACAAATTGATCCCTAGCTGTATCTGTTGTACAAAATAGAATACCGCAATGAAAATCTTGCTCCGCACAGGAAACTGCTGTGACAAACAGAGGTTTCGGGAAGTTTCCGAATTTATTCGTTTACTATCTTCTCCATCCAAGAACAAATTGATCACTAGCTGTATCTGCTGTGCAAAATAGAATACGGCAATGAAAATCTTGCTCCGAACAAGAAAACTGCTGTGACAAACAGAAGCTTCGGGAAGTTGCTGAATTTATTCGTTTACTATCTTCTCCATCCAAGAACAAATTGATTCCTAGCTGTATCTGATGTACAAAGAGACACTGCGTTTAATTAAATGTGCAGAGACAAACAGAGGTTTCGGGAAGTTTCCGAATTTATTCGTTTACGATCTTCTCCATCCAAGAACAAATTGATACCTAGCTGTATCCGTTGTACAAAATAGAATACAGCAATGAAAATCTTGCTCCGAAGAGAAAAACTGCTGTGACAAATAGAAGCTCCGTGAAGTTTCTGAATTTATTTGTTTACTTTCTTCTCCATCCAAGAACAAATTGATTCCTAGCATTAAATGTGCAGTGCCAAACAGAGGCTTCGGTATCTTTCCGAATTTATTCGTTTACGATCTTCTCCATCCAAGAACAAATTGATCCCTAGCTGTATCTGTTGTACAAAATAGTACAAAATAATCTCTGAAAAGACAAACTGGTGATTCCCCGGTGACGGGTGCGGAAGTTTATTTACGCGGCACGCCCCCCTCGTTCGAAAATCATTTAGAGGTCGCATCATTCTAGCTCCAGTGAATCTAACCATGATCCGACACGAGTTGCCGTAACAAGGCCGCCGACACAATGACAGAGATGTTCGGAGGCGGCTGGATGCCGGGGGTTGTCCATTTACGCGTCCCATTGGCAGCAACCCCCATGAAATCCTCTCTCCCTCTTTCAAGGGGGATGTTACGGGGTGGGCCCGATCACATACATTACACCGGTGTGCCGGAGAGTACAACGACTTTGCGTGGCACAACAATGCCACCCCGTGTACAAGGAGGCATGCGTGTCGCTGACTGAAAGGGAACATCAGCCACTCGCATACCTTCCTAGGACACCTCCTAGCCTACGCGCGGTTAGATATGTTATGCTGGCGACGTGTAACGTTCGCCGTGGGGCGCCTTTTCGCTTGACCAGCTGCCATGCCCACCGGATCGTTTACAGAACCGATCTCGACACGTTCGCCGTGTAAACTATTGTAAACGCGGAATTAACGGGGACTTCGGACCCCTCCGGGACTCTCTGGAACCTTAGCGGACTCTCAGAGACTTCCATGGACTCGCTGGGAGTAGAGGTGAATTTTTAATCGAAAGCCGTTGAGCTTTTTCTTTCGGGAATCGTTGAAATGACGGTGCACTTTTTAAAATTGCTCGAGTATCTCATAGTCAGACTCCAATTTAGCGAAACTCGGTACAATGAATTGTGTAATGTAGTTTTTTAACGTACGAACTAATGAATCGTTATGCTTCGATTTTTTCCGTGACTTTTCACGATGTCTTCATCGAAGATTTCGGTGTTGGAATGTTTTTTTGCAACGGTGTCGAGCGTAAAAAAGACCTGAATAATGTATAGAATGCAGAATCGTGGGACGGATTGAAAAGACGTGAAAGGATACGCGAATAGCAGCCGTAGCGAAGCGCGATGAAACAGATTGATCGGAACAGACGCATCCATCAAACGCGCCTGTGCTCTCGTGACAGGAACATCCGATAGTTCGCCGGCAGAATTTTGTATGCGACTCGGTGACTGACACGGTACAGTGCGTTGGAAACCCTGTAGCTAAACGTTGACCTCCTAGGTCAGAGACACAAAATATCCCCCCCCTTACAATTAGAATATCAACCACTGGTCTACAGATCTCTGCGCGGAGGCGATGTTTCCAGTTTCAAGATTCTGTTGAATAGATATAGCAAGATTGGTGCTTGCAGTTTGTATTATTTATTAATGTCTGCACCGGGTGAGGACTTTTATTTTGTTTCGTTACAACAGTAAGAATACAAGAAAAATTGCAAAAGTACTGCCTTGATCATGATTCGGAAAAAGTGCCATTTCGGTTCAGTCTCTGTACCTCTGTAATCGAGCAAAATAAAAATACCGATCTACAATAAAAATGGCAACAGTAGTGGCTTGATTAAAAAAAAGTACCATTTTGATTCAGTCTCATCCATTAAACGCTTAGTGCCAATTTTTTCCTGTAGCGAAAGAATACTTCTTCAATCGAGCAAAATAAAAATACTGATCTACAATAAAAATGGCAACAGTAGTGGCTTGGTTAAAAAAAGGTACCATTTTGATTCAGTCTCATCCATTAAACGCCAATTTTTTCCTGTAGCGAAAGAATACTTCTGCAATCGAGCAAAATAAAAATGCTATTCTACAATAAAAATGCAAAAGTAGTGCCTTGATCACGATTCAGAAAAAGTGCCAGTTTGATTCAGTCTCTATACCTCTGTAATCGAGCAAAATAAAAATACCGATCAACAATAAAAGTGGCAAAAGTAGTGGCTTGGTTCAGAAAAAGTGCCACTTTGATTCAATCTCCTGTTCCTGTTAAAAATACAAGATTCGTTCTGTCGCGCAGGTGATAAAATGTGTTGTTGTGTTCTCCTCTTTTCAACAAAGAAAGAATAATTTAAGAAGTGTGTCTCGATGACTCACATGGTTCGAGTGCTCTCTAGAAGCGACGATGAGGTTTCTCTTTGGTGTTACAGACGGAAGTGGAGGACATGACGAGTGACAGCGTCTGCGAAGGCACCGGTTCGAGCCTCGGTGCCCCTGAAACCACTGGCGGTTTGATAGGACCGGAAATGTCCCCGAGTGTGATGGAGTGTGGCGGCTGCGGGGAACGTGTCCGTGAACGTACCGTTCTCTGCGTCGGCGGTCGAACTTGGCACTCGAGGTGTCTCCGATGCTGCGCCTGTGCCAGGCCTCTACACGATCAACACTCCTGCTTTCTGAAGGGAATGCGACTCTACTGCAAGCACGACTATGCGCTGTAAGAGAAAATTACCATTTTTACCATTCCCCCCCCCACTAATTCAAAATCCTAACTCAAAAAGTTAACCATTGCACTTGGAGCTATTTTAACTCTGAAATTAAACATTTCTTTCGACCTAGAATATATTTCCATTCCTAAATGTTCCAATGCCTGAATGTTTGGTACTTGAATAAATATCGACATATTTTGAAAAATGATACAATATTTTTTAGTGGCACCTCTCTCTCTCTCCCTCTCTCTCGAAGTCGCCATTCGACAGAGTTGGACAAAAATTTAATCAGCGATTGACGACTTTTCTACTTCAATCGTCAATTGCAATTAACAATTAATATCCTCGTTTAGTCATTAATTATGATTAACGATTAAATACTTATTAATCGTTAATTGCGATTATTAATCGTCAATCGGTTACTTGATTAATGATAATGATAATGATCAGTTTGAAGTTATTATTCCTGGAAAGCTACGACCATGTTTTTGTTGAAATATATTATTATTTCTGTCAATTCTCCATTCGCTCTATGCTCCCTCTCTCTGTCTCTCTCTACCTCCTTGTTATAATTTATGGAAAGACCGTGAGGCGATTAACTTCAACAATTGATTAAATTTTCCGATTTTTCGACGATCCCTTTTTTAAATGAACGATTGACGATTAAATCAATCGATTGAATGAATCGTCGATTTTCCGACGATTTCTTTTTTTAATCGTACACATTAATGAATCAATCATGATTAAAATTTTAATCGATTAATGCCTAAGTCTGCCATTCGAGTGCTAATGATTAAGAGTTAAGGGTAGACTCGTTTTTCCAGGATTGCAAGGGCGCGGAATGCGCGTTCTAAATTCTCGATAATCCAAAGAAGGGGTTATTCACTAATTAAAAACTATTTTTTCTCCCACTAATCCAAAATCCTAACTCCAAACTCCAAAAGTTAACCCTTTGCACTTGGAGCTATTTTACTACGTTTTTATTAACTCGCTTTCATGTTTGTTTGTTTGTTTGTCTGTTCGGTACAAATTTTGCAATTGATTTTAAACTAACTTCCCGATGAGCTAGAGACTTGAAACTCTAACATAACTCAGAACTGAATGACAATACAATATTTTATCGGTTCCTCGATCGAACGTTCTATATCTATTTAGTTCGTTTGAATTTTCGTACGTTGAGGTAAACTGTCTGAACGCCCGCTGTTTGTTCTCGCAACTACTCGCGTTTGTTTTTTTGATATGCCGCGGTCGCAATACCGTTGGCGCTCACGCATACACACACGCTTGATCGCACGCAGGAGAGCGTTGAGTTTGAAATCGATTGAAAAATATCTCACAAATTTAAATAAAAAAGAATGTTTAATATACCACGTTTTTAAGACGGACTAAAAAGTATAAAATAATTTTTCCTGGCCTCGTACAGATTGCTAACCTCATGGAGATAGTCCTGAAAAGTAATTGTGAATTTTTAGTAGCTATGAAAATACTTGTAAGATTTAAAACGAAAACCGTGAGGTGCAAGATAATAGTAAGGAGTGTAGAGAGTAGCTGCCGTTGAGAAAATAACAGTTCATATCATTTGCAGTGCAATACAATTGTTAGTGACTTATGGTAAACTATTCATGCATCAATTATCTATTGCATGCGCCCCACGTTGGTTCGTTTTTAATATTACAGTAACGACCTGATTTTCATACAGTGGGTATACAAAGTATTCGTACACCTTTTAAAACTAACAACTTTTTTATCATTGTACCAAACGACCTGATTTTCTATAATCCATTAGAAGCATTGATCAATTGAATCACCGATTGAAACATTCAAAAATTATGATTTACAAGATTA
Source organism: Lasioglossum pauxillum (assembly GCA_933228785.1). Taxonomy (NCBI): domain Eukaryota; kingdom Metazoa; phylum Arthropoda; class Insecta; order Hymenoptera; family Halictidae; genus Lasioglossum; species Lasioglossum pauxillum. The sequence goes on along the minus strand of OW121701.1, from coordinate 23,090,558 downwards.
CATGCAAAAATAGAAAAGGCATTTTTCAAAACTTTTTTATTTAGGCCCTTAACGAAAATTTAAAATATATGTTAGTTATACATATGCTGAAAATTTCATCGAAATCGGTTGACGCATGAAAAAACGACACGCATCGAAAGATGTATGATTTTGTGGATTTTAAGCAGAAACTGATCCAAAGTCGTGTAAAACTACGACTTTCACCACATTTAACACCTTGTAGCTCTCGGGTATGTGTTAAACGATTTCGATAAAATTTTCAGTGTGTGTATAATTAACATCGATCTACAAAACATATATTTTAAATTTTCATTAAGGGCCATTAAAAAGTTTAAAAAAATGCTTTTTTTACTTTTGCATGTAACCTTGTAAATCATAATTTTTGGAAGATCTTTTTTGTATATCATTTCGTAAACCAATGCTTCTAATTGATTATAAAAATTCAGGTCGTTTGGTACAATTATAAAAAAGTTATTAGTTTTTAAAAGGTGTACGGATACTTTGTACACCCACTGTAGCTATTAAAAATTCACAATCACAAATTTTCAGGACTATCGGTACGGGGTTAGGAATCTGTATGTGGGGCTAGGAAAAATTATTTTATACTTTCTAGTCTGTTTTAAAAACGTGATATTTTAAAATTTTTTTTTAAATTTAAATTTAACTCTGAAATTAAACATTTCTTCCTACTTAGAATATTTCCATTCCTAAATGTTCCAATAACTAAATGTTTGGTACTTGATTAAATATCGACATATTTCGTGATGTAAACAACAAAAACATGGTACAGCAATTTTTAGTGGCGGCTCTCTGAGTCGCCATTTGAGTGCTAAGGGTTTAAGACATTGATCCTCAAGATAAAATACTTCCACGCAAGTCTGTATCGTTTAAAAATACAACCAAATTCGAATATTACAAAAGGTACTTTGTTTTCAATCAACGCCAGCGCCAGCGTGCCGATAAATATGCATAGCTCGGAGCAAATCGCGTCCAATATGTTAATAAACCGGCGAATAATAAAAATCCTCGGTGACCAGTTCATAGAAACGTTCACGTTAATTTACGATCACCGATTGAAAAATCCCGGACAGGTTGTCACACCGACGCGGTCCGTCGTCTCAGTCTTATTTAATCAGGGAATGGACTTTTAGAGTCTAATCCCTGTGACCACTATGCTATCATATTTATTACGTCGATAATGTATAAACACGGCAGCCCCAGTTTTACGATAGTTTATTATTACGACCGATCGATCTAGTATGGTGTTAATAAATATGAAGTCTGTTCACTTTCTCGTTCGTGGTTTATCTCGATAATTGAATCTGCTTCGATCTGGTAGACCGTGGTCAGAGAAAACGTAGATCTTTGACGACACAGTGGCAATTACCACGAGCGCATTCACCTAGAATTTATGCATCTCATTTCTTGCTGGCACCTTGTTGCAATGCCTGCCGCCTGCTCGAGTTGCAACTAGATGCGTTAATTATGATACCAGGCCACTCTTCCTGCTTCTGTCCCGATGCAAAACGATTTCTCGGTAATTTGTAATGTTTAAACAGTGCTGATAAATTGTTCCTAATGGCGGGTTTTCTGGTGGAACATGCAAAAGATTCTGTTAGGATCGATAATGTTCGGACGACCGTTTTGCTCGTCGATCATTCTCTCGCAGTTATGATGAGATCAGTTATTTCACATCACATTATTTTAAAGTAAATGGGTTCAATGTAATTGTAGATAGTGCTTGTTGTTTCAACATTATGTGGAATGCATTTAGTGTATTTCATTTAAATATACAGTAAGGAGCATAACTGATTCCACACACTTTAAATCAGAATAACTTTTGTATGGACCAAACGACTTCACTTTTTCTGTAAAGCTAGAAGAATTAGTTTAGCAAATGACGTCTAATAAATAAGTTGAAAAAATGCATTTGGTCGGAATTGTGAACTAAAGATTGATTTTTACAACTTTTTTAGCTGACCCAATAACGAAAATGTAAAAAATGTGTTTTGTCAACTGGTATAAATTATATACGCTATGAAAATGTCATTGAGATTGGTTTACGGAATATAAACGATCAAAAGTGGTAAAAAGGCAGAAAATCATGAAAAATTGCAATTTTTATCACTTTTGATCGTTAATAATTCGCAAACCAATTAACTAATTTCAATGAAATTTTCAGAGTGTATATAATTTATACCAGTTGACCAGACACATCTTTTGAATTTTCGTTATTGGCCCAGCTAAAAAAGTTGTAAAAATCAATTTTTGCTATTGTTTTTCGCAATTCCGTCCAAATGCATTTTTTCAACATATTTTTTACACAACATTTACTAAACTGATTCTTCTAGCCTAAGAGAGAAATTGAAGTCGTTTAGTCCATTCATAAAAAAGTTGTTCTGATTTAAAGTGTGTGGAATCAGTTATGCTCCTTACTGTAGCTCGAAACAAGAAATACATATATTTCTTCAGACCACTTCCATAATTATAGGCACATTTACGAACAAAAATTGATTCTAGTAAAATATTAGACGCAATCACAAAATAAATTTGGGGTTATGTTCGCGGCGCGCGGTTTCGATCAAATTATTGATCAAATTATTGATCGAAACCGTGCGCCGCGAACATAACCCCAAATTTATTAAAAATGTACGATCGATAATAATTTCTCAGCAATCACAAAATGTTTGATTAATATAGCGTCCATGAACAACTTGTCAGACATTTCTAAAAATTGTTCCAAGCTCGTTCTTAGAAGATCAAAGTGTATAAATGCTCGAAATGATTAGTTCGCTTATTAGGAGGCCTAATATCGAATGAATCGCGACCGGAGGAATGTTATTAATTAAATCACATTGTACGAGACGATCGAATGGGAGGGATGCATGTCCAAGCGATGTCCCCGTTTCCTCGCGAGGCCCTTTGGGACCGAAGAGTATGGTTGCCGATCATTTATCACGGAAGGCAAGGGGAACGTAGATCGAAAAGGTGGCTTCGGTTCTTTCGGAGTCGGTTGTCGACGAGTCTACGGGTCGTGGATCCTGTCGACCGGGTCATCGTAAGCCAGCATTACGAGGCGAAAAGCATGAGTCAAAAAAATTACGCGGCGGATTCCTGTAGACCTCCCGCATACACGACTTTGACTCCTCAAAGACAGGCCCCTGAAGAAATCCGGCAAGTGTCTTCACAAGAGAACGCCGCACCGACTTCGCTTGCGAAATTCCATAGACGGATCTTGTCAGAAAAAAAATCTCCAGGTTGCCTTTCAATATATCCGTGATAATTACTTCCATTGTCCTGGAAAACCTCGATACTTGTGCGACATCCACCGTTTTCTTCATTCATTTTTATTTGAGACCAGAAAGGACATAAAAAAACTCCTTAACCTTTTCTCTTTGTGTATGGGGATAATAAATTTTATCTGAATATTAGTTATCGATCAAAAGAAAGTTTCTTGATTATGTTAGAGAAGTTTTCTTCATTCATTTTTATTTCAGACCAGAAAGAACATAAAAAAACTCCTTAATCTTCTCTCTGTGTATGGGGATACATAAATTTTATCTAGTTGTAAGTATTAGTTATCGATTAAAAAAAGTTTCTTGATTATGTTAGAGCAAAAATTGAATTTTCTTTTCATTTACTAAATTGCTGGCAAATTTCGTTTTTGGATTGAGAGAGCAAAAATGGAATTTTCTTTTCATTTACTAAATTGCTGTCAGGTTTTCGTTTTTAGATTGAGAGAATATTTTCTTCGTTTTGGCTCTGCGGTGCAAATTTTGAATCGCAAAGGCCAATATGGGGTAAACAGGGCTCCACGGTGTTCTCGTATGGGGAACATTGATTTCCGCGTTCGATAATGTAGACAGATCGCGTTTCACGATCGGGTATCACGATACGTGATTTAGACAGGCCGGTGCAACAGCCAGGTGACCGGTCCACGTTTTGATTGACAGTTGGATAAACACGTCGGAAAGACTTCGACTTCGACTCTGCCTGTGTGCCACAATCGACGAGTCACTTCGTGTGGCTTCCTTAGCTCTTCGATCATCTGTACGTACGCTTTCGTGGCCTTCTTCTCTATGAAAATATCCGATCCTCCACACCATTTGTAACAACACCTCTTTAGGAAAATATTCAATTAGCGTGCATGCACATCAAATTTTTATTTCAATTTCCTCGATTCTTTACCTGGGATCCATTCAAGACACACCGTCTAGTTTTCCTGCAATAAATACATTGTGTACAATCTGACGAAGAGCAGCTACCCTGAAATCAAGTTTGATATTTTAAAGAAATATATAAAAATATGAAAACAATATATTGAAGCTCCAAAATATTATTTTCCAGGACTACACCTTGATTTCTCACGCGCAGACTGCGGACTATTTTCAAAATAAAAATGTATCGCAACGATTGTGGGCAACAGGAGTTAAATAACAATTCATTTAATTTTATTTTAGATTTTTCTAACCTTTTTCCGTTTTATATCTCACGAGTATTAAATCGACGTTCCCCGGCGACGCCATTTTCATCTATTTCTCCGAACATTTCGCGCCCATCTCGCAGCTGCCACTGCTCTCCTCTCTCTCTCTTTCTCCTCTTCTGTTGGTTTTCTTCCACTTCCATCTTATCGCAGTTCGTTTCTCCTCTTTGCATCCGCGAGTCTCGTTTCTTTTTCTTCTTCTTTTTTCCCCTGGCGCATCTCTCTCTTGGAGCGACGCACTCCGCGGGTTTACATACACGCAAACATACTCTTCGGAGTTACAGCTCGCGCTTCGGGGTCCCCGAGTCATTTATTTGTCGCAACGGCGACCGGTATACCCCTCGCCACCTTCCAGGTAAACGCGCGTTCGTGCGCAACGCCTTATCTAACTCCGCAAAGTGCTCTCCCGGTCGAAGTACGAATTATTTCTGCGACCATTCACGCGAACACGGCTGTGATCATGCTCCGCGCGCGCGGTGAGAAACAAACGCCAGCTCGGAGATCGATAAACTACCCGTTCCGATAACTGGAATAGACTACTGTGCAGTTTACGAGGGTTGAAAGCAATTAATACGGTCGCGTTCATTCCTCGATCCTTCGAAACTAAGTTTATCGGCTGGAAAATATACATTACCATTGTATGAATTGGTAGAATTGTATTCTTTTATTGTGGTGATCTCTCCCGGGGTTCGCTTCCGCAACACATTTTCGAGACAGTAGTTTAACAGACGCGAAGAACAACGGAGAAAAGGAACAATGAAGGAGACGAGGGATTCTATTATAATAGAAAGTGTCTGCAGAGGAAGGGAGGAAAGTCCAGGGAAGAGAAACTTGGCTCTCTCGTCTTGGAAAGTGATCTCCAGTGGCGCATGTTATACTCACAATCAGCCTGTTAGGTCCTGCCATGTTCTCCCACTATCTGACTTCGTATGGTAGTCCTACGATCGAACTCTACGATCGTACTCTATCATTTTAATATATTCCCTTCAGCCATCGTTCCATCAGACAATGCTCTATTCTCGTCTACCACTTCCGCAACCAGTCGATACAATTCTAATCTAGTTGTGAAACTCGAGACAATTAGGCATCGGCCACGAATTAAGCGAAACGAGCATTGTTATAAATACTGGACCGCACGAAGGATCATGTTCGATGCTTTTTTAAAACGCTTGTGTTCCTTCGGGTCGAACAAAGAATCCGTTTGGGGTGTGTTAGCAAGAAGAAATGCTGATGACTAGACCGCGGATCTTTATAAAATGGAAAACAGTGAAAGATATAAAGAATCTGTTGGTTTGATAAACGAGATAACCTCAAAATCACTTTAAACGCAGTTTCTTTAATATAAGGATTGTGTGTTTATTACAAGAAGGTTATGAAGCGACTGACTGAACACAGTGTTCCGATATCGTGCAGCATTTTTCGTACGATGAATGGCCGCTAGAGGCGCTGCGCGGAAAAAACAGTAACGTATCTATGATGACGAGGTAGTGGAGCCCTGCGCCCTGCGCCTTGAGACAGTTATATTGGCGCGAAAGTACCGAAACAATCTGTTCCGGACAAAAAAACTTTAGGACGTGTCCTACAAGTTACAAAATATACACAAATGCACATGTTATACATTCGTTTTTCAGAATCAAATCATACAAATCTTTTCAAATTCTGTGGGGTGCTCAAGGTACCCCATTTTATCGAGAAGCTTACGTTACTGAGGCTGCAAGCGCCTCTAGCGGCCATCCATCGTACGAAAAATGCTGCACGATATCGGAACACTGACTGTACAGCGTACATGAAAACAATGTGTTATACATATGAGTGTAATGCGTATACAATAGATGGCGTCGTTGCTTTGTATAGAGTATACTATGTGTTATTTCCTACAGAATCGAAGAATATTGTTATGTTGTTTTCAACGTGAAAGGACTATTAAGGGACAAAGTAACTACTGCTTCCCAGTGGATTCCAAGATCAGCAGTCTAGTGATGAGTTTCAGCGTCTTCTAACTCCGTCGAAAAATTCGCTGAAATTCCCGCTGGAAGTCCAACGATTTCCACTTCTTCGTTGGTTGAAAGGGATGAGAGGATAAGGGGCCCGAGGGGGCCCGGAGAGGGTCCGTCTAAAAATCTTCCGGAGCTACGCCTTTACGGTGTAAACAGTAGCCGTGTAGCGGGTAGGACACGAGCAGGGTACACGACACACGCACGCACGGGCCAGATGAATGGCTGGAAAGGTGGGTGTTACGGGTGCACCGAGAGCCCCTGCACCCTGGTAGCTGCATCCGAGTGCATCGACAAGCCCCGGGGGCCCAAGGGGGCCCAGGGGACGGTGACTCCAAGAGGTTGTGGTCCGGTGTGGTCGGTTGTGTGCGCAGCGGCCCGGTAATTAAACAACGACTAGTGGCCATTAGCCCATTATCATATTCATGAACACGGAAAGTGCATCCCGATTCCTCGTCCGGTTCCTCCGGCGACGATCCACCTAGGCTGTTTATACGGGCTGTGTTCGCGGGACCCCATACCTTCCCTTCTCCCTCTCCCTCTCTCCCAGCAAGTCGCTGAATCGAGGATATCTTATGGGGCCACGCGACTACCCCGGTGGCCCCACCACCCCATTACACCGTGCAGAAACCATGGGCCACGTAGAACCCACGGAATTGTCGCATTTCCCGCGACAACCACCGATTGAGAGAACATTCCGAGGCTGATCTTTCCTACCCGAGACCTATCGCCGATGCTAATGGCGCTGATTGCGCGCGACAAAGTTGATAAATTAGGTGGCACTGCCTCTTTCAACCGTTAGTGGAGGACGATGCTTTGTTCGATTTTTAGTTGAACCTCGAACGGAGATTTTTTGTGCTGAAGAGTGCGCCATTCCTGTAGCTAAATATTTCGGAGGAAATTTGTGGTGTCGTTTTCCGAATACTTGTCTCAGCTGTACATGAACGTTTCAGTTTTCTCCCGTCTCCGTTTTTCAAAGCCGTTACAACAGTCGGATCGTGTAGGATAGCAGATTTTATTCATCCTCAACGCGGAGACAATGGAATCAAGTGGATAAGGAGCTTCCCGCAGGGATTATACTCCGTTGTTTTCGAGACGAACACGTCTTTCGCGTGTCTTCTCGCAACCGAGATGCTAAAAGAATTTTACAATTCACGTCTGCTCGCTTCAAATTCTAATCCCGGTCTAGACTTCGTGGGCGACGATCACGAGGAATCGCCACCCTGCTAAGAAACAATGGGATTAACGAGACTCCGTAATTCATAAGCAAGGGTCCTATAAATATTCCAAATTCGTTTCCGTGACGATTTCGCTAAAAATTGCAATTTGCAAACCAGCCACACTATCTGGGACAAGATGTACAAATCAATTTACACGAGCAGCAGTTTCTCCAATGGAGTCCTCTCCGCAACGGCTCCCCTAAAAATTGCAATTTGCGAATCAGCCGTAGCCCGCAGACGAGATTAGATCAATTTGTGCTTGAGCCGCGAACGCATTTCTGGATTTTCTTTTACCGTAACACAGTTTAAGTGGCGTATCGAGCGTGCAGTATACCTTTCCCGGGACCTCTAACAATTAATATCGCGGTTCTGCACGCGATGGTTTCTCTATCCGCAATCGCTAATGGCGGCCATGAATAAATTCCATCAGGAAATCCCCGCGAGTTTTCCGGCTGTGTAGGAGAAGTTTCACGATGTGGAAAGAAGTCGATAGTTGGCTTCTTATCGACACCCCGAACACGAAGAGAGGCCAACGGGGAATCGTCGTCGGCACTTTGCCGGATACATTCGTTAGGAAGTGAGACGTCTTGGAAGCTAAATCCTTCGGCGAGCTTCCATAGTAGAATTTATGGCCGCCATTGCCGCAGGTGGCCGCGTGCTGCGTGCGTGCGGATTCTTTACGATCGCTTCTGATTTTCCTGCATGAGACCGCGTCGTTTGTCATCGGACTACTCTGGAAAAACTTCGGAATTCCTTCAGGTCTACTAAAATAATCCGCGAAACAGAAATATCGGGATGAGAAATTCACGAAGAACTATGTTTTAATAGCGACAAATAAATGTTACATAGCGAGAATGAACTGGTGACCGATTTTCTAAGGTTACTATGTATTTTCTAAGGATAGGTCTGCGCGCTTTTGTTTACAGAACGTTCGGCGCAAAGTGTGCGAAGTGTGGGCGTAGTGTGGGAGCTGGTGATTGGGTAAGAAGAGCTCGAGAAAGGGTGTACCATTTAGCCTGCTTCGCTTGCGACGCCTGTTCCCGTCAACTTTCCACAGGTGAACAATTCGCTCTCTTGGATGCCAGGTTGCTCTGTAAGGCTCACTATCTGGACGTCGTCGAAGGCAACAACACTTCCTCCGATGGTGAGGCTATGCGTGCCCTTGTTGCATCGATATCATGAATGTATATTAGATAGAGGTGTGCAAGATCTCGGGAATTCCCGAATCCCGATGCTTGGGACAGGATGGGAAGACTTGTATCAGGTCGGGACGAGATCCCGAAAATGTTCGGGTTTCCCGTGAATTTTTTCGGGATTTCGGAATACGGTTTCGGAAACCCGGAAGTTTCAAGATCCCGTCCCGTCCCAGTCTCGCACACTTCTAATATTAAGTGGCCCCTACACGATCAATAATATTGTCAATATTCGCGTCAATATTAACGGAGAACCATATTGATGGAAATATTGTTCGTCTACGAGCGTATTGAAGCGTCCCACAGTGGTGTAGAAGTCAGTCCTAGTGCGAATTAATTATTGTGCGTGGAAAAAATTGACATTTTGTGTAAAAATTACTTTTAAATATTTGAGTAAAGTAAATAAAACATAATTTACAATACTGACTACTTCTTTATTAATATAATAATTATTAATCTAATACTACATTCATTAACACTTTTTTAACGGCTTTTCTTGCGGGTTCAAGTTCGTGAATGTCAATCTCATTAAAGGGGAATACTATGGTCGATTCTAACCAAGTCTTATTTTTTGACAGAAATCTCTCTTCGTAATTATTGCGTATTTTCCAACGTTTCTCAATATTTTTGACAAAGTTCTCTAAAATGCCTTCAATATTGTGTCCGCCCACATTCCTTCCGGTAAAAATAACCTCTAGTAATCCACTAACGCAATCCTTTCGTTTCAAATTCTTCAATTTTAACCTTTCTTCGAACAACTCTAAGCGGGTGATCGTAGATACGTTTACTAAAATATTAAAATAAAATGATAATGGAATTGCGGGGGATCGCGTTTTCGCTTTGCCGTTTATGGAGATGAAGTAAGCTTTCAAATTAAATACTTCGCAACGCGTGCAAATGCGTGCAAATTTTGTAAAACTTATGACATTCTAGTAATTTATACTGATAATATCATATACAACAAGATACTAACACAATTTATGCACACTTCAAGAAAGAACTCGATATTTTGAGGTTATAATTTGTAGCAATTCACTAACGCAGAAAAACAAAATGTGGTTACTGAAATATTGACAGTCTTGCCAACAATAATACGGTGATGTGATTTACTAATTTTGCCTTTGTTATTATAGTATACATATCAAACTATCATGCAAGTATAAATTTTAACAGATTTACGTTAGTTGGTATTTTTAATTTATTCGCGCTAGAACTGACTTTTAGACCACAGTGCGTCCTATCAATATTGACGGATATTGATACAAAATTATATTTTCTGTCAATAATTGAAGAACCGTTTGAACGTCTAGGAGGTTTATTGTCAATATTTCCTTCAATATCAATTGCTCGTGAGTACGTGACGGCGCAACGTGAGGACGACTGCAAATTTCTCCGCACAATCTACAATTGGGTGAAAAAATAAAAAAAAGATAATACCTGAACATTGCATCTCAGTGCTTCTGTTATTGATTCGCAGGTTTCTATATAATGTTTTCCAATGTCTGAGGGGCGATTGCACACATTAACTTCATGTCTTCCAAATCAATTCCAGACCCTAGGTATCTCAATGTTTTAGAAAGTCTTTGGTTCGCAGGGATAGCTTCGCGCATAACAGTGTCTTTTTTCTAACTTAGGCCAACTTTTTGGCCTAACTAGCTCTAATAAAGTTTGAAAGCCTTCTTCGTCCATTCGAAGAAAATTGTTGTAGTCGTTCGGTTGTCTAGAACGCAAAAAATTCAGCAAATGTTCAAGTGTAAAGCGGCTTCTCCGCTTTGGAGTTATTAACGAAAAACACGGACCAATCAGAGCTCGATCTAGACGCGAGTTGGCATAGTCCGCCCGGCGCGCCAACTGTCTATTGGCCGACTGTCCCAACTCGCGTCTAGATCGCGCTCTGATTGGTCCGTGTTTTTCGTTAATAATTCCTAAACAAATCCGCATCGGCCACTTTTGCAAAGGAAAATGTCGCTTCAATGGTCTCAGGAACCTCCCATTTCCGGGATGTGCAGGAATTTTGGGACACCCTGTAGAGCGTCAATATTGACGCGAATATTGACAATATTATTGATCGTGTAGGTGCCACTTTAGAGAATACCCATGTGTCAAACAATTGCAGACAATTGTTTCACGCTAGACCGATTTCCTCGCGAATCGAAAGACAGAAATTCGAAAAGGTGGAGCATTCCTAATTGGTACTTTCGCAGAAGGCGGTGACTCCGAAAGCGGCCACAAGAGCGGTAACAAGGCGAAGAGGGTGAGGACCACCTTCACCGAGGAGCAGCTTTCGGTTCTACAAGCGAACTTCCAATTGGACAGCAATCCCGACGGCCAAGACCTCGAGAGGATAGCGCATGTGACGGGGCTCAGCAAAAGAGTTACGCAGGTTTGGTTCCAGAATTCTAGGGCGAGGCAGAAGAAGCATCTGCACACGGGCAAAATGAAAGGGCAACATGGTACTTCTTGCGTTTGTTTTCTTTCAGCTTTATAACACTCGATCTCTACGCGGTTAGTCCAATCTCTCCAGGCTAGTATAGCGAAAGTATTATCTTTTTCAATCCAGTCCACCGTTACAATTTTGATCTTAACAGAAGGAATTAATCAATTTCAGTCGAATAATCAAAATATACTTTGACTAGAAAGTCGTATAAATGAGTTGAATAGGGTTCTTCGAAATCGGACAGATTGTAGGGGTGAATCTACACCTCTGGATCGGTGGACATTTGTAAGCGAAACTTGCCGCAAAATTGCTTATAACTAGACTGCGGATCTTTATGCAAAATAAAAAATGTTTGCATTGATTGCAAGACACGGGAGCGAAATAAAAATTTCGTTCTTCTTTTAATTACACTGTACAACAAATTTCAACTTTTTTTATGTTCCACAATTACTGTTGGGTGGTTCTTATAGAGTTTTTTGCGCTGATTCCGAATCTGTTCTTAATTTTTCTCCTAGACGCACAGTTTTTGAGATTTTTTTAAAGATTTGTTTAAACTGTATTCGGGAAAGTCTACAGAATCTTTTGCTGTGAAGAACAATTCAATATCTTTTATAATAACATCACAATATTTGTTTAAAGTTGAATATGATTTTTTTTCAAAGCTATGTTTCTAAAAAACTGTGGGTACAGGAGAAAAATTAAGGACAGATTTCGAATCAGCGCAAAAAAACTCTATAAGAACCACCCAACAGTAATTGTGGAACAAGTTTGGTGTTGGACAGTGTTACCTGATTCAGCTGTAAACCAATACGCTGACGTCTTTAAATCTTTTTAATATGTCCACTGCTTTAAATTGTGCTTATCCGTTTTTGTCATAAATGCATCAAATCCGCAGTCTACTTATAACAAAGAAAATTGTTGGCAAAGTTGTTTTTTACATCAACACCTTCCACTCATCCAAAAGACAAAAAGTTTGAAGGAAGCCACACGTCGCAAACAAATAGTTATTGAGATATAAGCTGTAAAGTTTTTGCAAAAGTTGATTGTATGGAGCTATACGTATAGACAAAAGCCTATGTGCTACAGTCCACACGACCGTGTCGATGAGACAGAACATGATCGTGTGCGTGCCTCAAGCCAAACGAAATTTAAATGGACATTCGTCGCTCGGCTCGTACGACGTCATCGTCTTCCTGCCCATTCTAATCATTTTGAAGTTGCGAAATATGAAAGACTACCTCGGTGTTGATGTAAAACACAACTTTACCAACAATTTTCTTTGTTATAAGTAGACTGCGGATTTTATGCATTTATGACAAAAATGGGTAAGCACAATTTAAAAAGCAGTGGACATATTAAAAAGATTTAAAGACGTCAGCGTATTGGTTTCAGCTTCATTAGGTAATTAAAAGAAGAAAGAAATTTTTAATTCGCTCCTGTGTCTTGCAATCAATGCGAACATTTTCTATTTTGCATGAAGATCCGCAGTCTAGTTATAAGCAATTTTAAGGCAAGTTTCGCTTGCAAATGTCCACCGATCCAGAGGTATAGATTCACCCCTACGACGGATGACCATTACTTTTTATACACCCTGTACATAATAGCGTTCGGAGCTTTCTAAAAACGAAACAAATGATTTTCCATGACAGGCCGAATATCACGAAATATTGGAAGTTACGACAGTCCGGTGTTAAGCATCGGCGTTTACTGTTACAGTTCATCAATCACCTCCGAATTCCACCGCGTCTACGGGCGATTTCGGCCGGCACATCAATTTACATCTGACTTATTCCTTTCAACATCAACAGCAACACCATCACGGCCAACAGCAACCGCAGCTCAGTCCTGCTACGTGCAAGAGTCCCACGCCTTCGATTTATCATAATCACGGTAAGGGAATATCTCTCTACTTTTGAGCCCCATTTTATACGATTCAGATTATTTCTATATTTTTCTGAAAACATGAACGTATATTTATTCTTCAAAGTGACAACGTCTCTTTTAGGAAAATCTTTAGAAAAATGCTTTTACTGATAATTAGGAAAGAACGTTCGCAAAAATTGTCTGTTCAACCGGGATCTATTTAAAACGATTAAGAACGACTCTATCAGGCAATAGTATACAAAATGGCACCGAAAATTCTGCTTTGAAAAGGTCTGCTATCAATCGCAACCCCGTCAACTCTGTCTTCAGGCTCGGAACAGTCGATGGACGAGCTCTCGCAGGATTCGATGATGTTGTCGATGCCGAACGAAGTCTAATCGCCGCTGTCGACCTAGCAGCATTGTAAATATTCGCATAACCGCGTTAGAATCCCCCGCCAAACCGGTGAAAGCGTCGGCTCCTTTCGTTTAAATTAATTTATCGACGAAACTAGCGCAAGGCCGCGAGCGAACCTCCGGATCTTAAACCGCGCGGTTTAAGGTTCAACGTTTTAATTTAAGACACGTTTCTAAAACGTTCATTTCCGCGTACTTTATTAGGTTGTCCCACGAGTTGATCGAATTTTCTCTTTGTTTTCGGAAGGTGTAGCGCAAGAACATTATATCATAGTTATTGATACGTTGACTGTCGAACTTCGATCGCTGAAAATTCGCATAGCATTAATGCAAAAGTCCTTCGAGCTAAAGAAGGATTTATAAAAGCTAGTTCAAGGTTATCGTCACTCGAACATAACTGATATTGCCAGTCAACGTGTTAATATTAGGGGTGAGCGGGTACCCGAAAGTTCGAGCCTCGGGTCGAGTCGGACAATGTTCGGGTCGGGTTGGGTCGGGATCCCGAAAGTTTGCAATATTCGGGTACCCGAAGTTAAAGTTGGAGCAAGTCTGCGATCAAATCAGCGTTTAGTAAACGATGTTTACTACAAATCGCAATATTATTACAACCGATGATTAGACAGCTTAACACTTAGCTCTCCAGCCTAGTGATTCATACATATAGTACACCAACAACTGGTGTAATGGGAGGTTCCTGAGGTCATTTGAAGCGACATTGCGAATTATTAACGAAAAACACGGACCAATCAGTGGTCCCAAATCTCGAAAAACCGGCCAAAACCTCTAAATGTACTTGAATGCAGCCAAAAATTCATACTCGGGGGTTTCCGGGGTCGCTGATTACGAATATGAAGTTTAAATTTCAAAAAACAAAATGGCGGATCCAATATGGCGGATATATACATACATTAAAAAGTGGTTAGGTCTGCTTGGAAAATGATCTTATTGGGGTCTTTGGGGTCACTGATTACGAATATGAATTCGAAAATTTAAAAAACAAAATGGCCAAAAATGGCTAAAAAAGTACAAATCAATTTTTACTATTGTTTTTCACAATTCTAACCAAATGCATATTTTAACATCTTTTTTAGACGTCATTTACTAACCTAATTCTTCTAGCCTTACAGAGAAATTTAAGTCGTTTGGTCCATTCATAAAAAAGTTATTCTGATTTAAAGTGTGTATTATCAGTTTTGCTCCTAACTGTATAACGAGAAACAAAAGTTTCAATAGAAATATAAAATCGTCCGGCGGGCCGCACAATTTAACATGGCGGGCCGCGTGTTGGCCAGGCCTGGTATAATATAACCCGAACAAATTTCCGACCCGAACCCGAAATTTCGGATACTCGCACACCCCTAGTTAATATATTTTATATAGTATTTTATAGATTGTAGAAAACGAGGAAGACGTTTTGTATTTGCGAAGAACGACGGAAAATTTGAGTTAATTATGTGGGATGATTTAATAGTCCGTTCCCTGCGATCGTACTTACCGAGTGAATTAATTCTTTGAAGGGTTGTTCGCGTAGGAAACGAACGATCACTGTTGATTATTCAATGAAATTTATTAGATAGAACGCTTTGAAGAATTAATTTCCGAATGTTTCACAGCTATTTCGTATCCACCCCGTTAGCAAGTAAGCAAAACAGTATGTCGCTGAAGTATGAACGATGTTTTCTATGGTTTAGAACGAAATCCGCCCAGAATGTTGTTAATCGATGATGTCAGCTGGAAAATCGTAGACGGCGCCAACTTTTAAGACTGGAAAATGGCGGCACAGCTCTCTCGCACTCGGTGTCAAGCTTATTATAAATAAGTGATATACAAGTTAACGTTACGTGTTAAGCGCGAATTCATCCGCCATGATGGAAGTGAGAAGCTAATGGAAATTATTATACAAAAGTTATTTAACAATTCGTCCAATTCACAGATAGTGAGATGTTTTTTCCCTGTTTTAGTAGTTAAGCAACAAACAATTGAAAGCTAATGAAAGTTCACTTCCCGGGAACCGTCAGTGATTAATAGACTGCGGATCTTTATGCAATTATGGCTTTTGAAAATTTTCAAAAAAAGCTAGGATATAAAATACGACAGAATTGAATACGATTTTTATTTATTTCAGATCTAAAAAAAGTCTACTACCACGGGAAATAAGATTCTATTTGATTCCACTTAAAATTCGCCTAGAAAAATAGCAAATTGCATAAACATCCGCGGTGAAGTGATTAATTAGTCCGATTGAGAAGACTATGAAAGTTTAGAGGAAGCAATAAACGTGATTAATCTATCTTTCAGCAGGAAGAGAGTGTTTTTATTCTCGCTTCCATCATTCCGCGGAGTTCCCTGATGTAATCAGGCAGTCGTTTTAATAAAACGCGCGCGGTCGTGTAAGTTTAGCGTGAATCAGCGTGGCTGAACCGTCACCGGAAGTCCCGTAGAACTTCGATTCCGTAGAATCTCGAGCCCAAGGGATATCTCAGTGTACATCCGAAAGCAATGCTCCGAATGAAAGTATCTTTTACAGTGTCTAGGTAATTGTGTACTCCGTAAAAGAACCATAATTTAATATACATGTATTGTGATGTAAATATTGTAAACTAAGTATATACAATATAAAATGTTGCTCATACCTGCGGTGTTCCTTTCCTTGACTCTCTGGAATTTATACTTGTTCCAAAATCCTTTGGAAAGTTTGGGAAATTTCTCGAACTGTATTTTATAGTTTACAAGATTACGGGAACTGTGATTTTTAAGGGCAACGGGGGTCGTAATTCTTGGGGGAGGTTGCTAACAAGAAGAAAATTGGTTAACACAGAAATTAGGAAATTGAGAAAATGGGAAATTCCTCGAACTGTATTTTATAGTTTATAAGATTACGGGAACTGTGATTTTTAAGGGTACCGGGGGTCGTAATTCTTGGGGGAGGTTGCCAACAAGAAGAAAATTGGTTAACACAGAAATTAGGAAATTGAGAAAATGGGAAATTTCTCGAACTGTAATTTATAGTTTACAAGATTACGGGAACTGTGATTTTTAAGGGTAACGGGGGTCGTAATTCTTGGGGGAGGTTGCCAACAAGAAGAAAATTGGTTAACACAGAAATTAGGAAATTGAGAAAATGGGAAATTTCTCGAACTGTATGTTATAGTTTACAAGATTACGGGAACTGTGATTTTTAAGGGTAACGGGGGTTGTAATTCTTGAGGGAGGTTGCCAACAAGAAGAAAATTGGTTAACACAGAAATTAGGAAATTGAGAAAATGGGAAATTACGAGATTATTGTAGTGTCGAAGGGAGATGGGGATTGTGCAGAAACTGGTTTAACAGTAAAAGACATTTTTATTAATAACAGTACGGTTTACAATATTGCGGGAATTAGTGTACAACGCAAGCGCAATATCAAATACTCATGCACAAGTTCGAGTTTATATACAAAAGCTACGGGGTGTATGTACAATCTTTTTGTCCGAAATTCAAATATTTTATAGGATATACGTGTATAGTAAGGATCGAGAGAATACGAGTGAGCGTCATATTGCAATAATTCACTATTCAAACAATATCTTCGATTAAAACTCGTCTGACCTCGGAAACATTATTGCGAAGAAAATTTCAATGAAATCTCGCCAACAGAAATGCTCACTGTTCTTCAGTACAGAAAATGTTCAATCTTAAAGAATACCTCGATTATAGCATTGCACATGTATGGCCAACGAATTCGTCACGCAAAACTGTCTATAAATACGAGCTACGAACTGTCATAACCGAGACGAAATAAATAATAATAATTTTACCTATCTAGAATCTAGAATCCTCACCACGAAATCCTATCCTAATCGTATTATCACTTTTACTCTTCCTTCGACTGTTCTCCGTTAATATATACAAAAAATCTGAAGATCATCGAACATTAACAATCTTCTAGAAGACAGTCTGGAAAAAACTTTTACAATAAAAATAACCATCGAAAGTCTCACTGCAATCCTTTTCGGTGGAGGTTCACTATGGACCACCAGTTAAGTCTCTTCGAGGCAACATTCACACTTCCATCACTGCATATTTTCATCAGTCGTCAACGAGAATGATCTTGTTGTGAAAAAAGTCCTTATATTAACACGTCTTTCCAAAGAGGATCGATCAAGAGTCCACGGAGAATGTTCAATAAATTCCCAGAAGTCACCGGTTTCACATGGTTGTCTTTAGTCTGCTCCAAAAGAGTTAGCCAGCCTGATGGCAGAACTGTGCTTGAAGATGGTTAGGCGTTGTTGGGGTGAGTGGTGTCAACGGGGTGAGTGGTGTCATGGGACTGCCTGGACTTTCACTTCCGGCACTGCCACCCTGGTAGCCACCCAAGTAGGCGCCCACCATGCTAACCCCTGATGAGTACAGGTCCCCTGGGTGATGCTGCATTGGGGGTGAATGGTGCACTGAACAAGTCGAACAAGGAAATCATTTATTAAGTCCTTGTAGAAAAACTCATTGTAATCGCCAGACTGCGAATTTGCAAAATAATCATTTTTTTGGTTAATTTTGAAATTGGTTAATTGGTGTACGAGTTATGAACGATCAAACTTGGTAAGAAGGCAGAAGATCATGAAAAATTGCAATTTTACCAAGTTTGATCGTTCATAACTTGTAAACCAATTAACCAATTCCAATGAAATTTTCAGAGCGTATATAATTTATACGAAGTGGACCAAACACATCTTTTAAATTTTCCTTATTGGCCCAGCTAAAAAAGTAGTAAAAACCAATTTTTACTATTTTTATTCGCAATTCCGACCAAATGCATTTTTTCAAAATATTTTTCAGACGTCATTTACTAAACGAATTCTTTTAGCCTTACAGAGAAATTGAAGTCGTTTGGTCCATTCTTAAAAAAGTTATTCTGATTTAAAGTGTGTTGAATCGGTTATGCTCGTTAGTGTAATTGCATAAGTGAAATTTTAAAATATACAGCTTTATTAATCAATTGTACGTATAATCGCTAGACTTTGGATTCGCAAAATAACAATTGCAAGATTTTTCTTACGAATTCGAATCGGTTGAAAATATCAGACGATTGCATAAGTTCGTGCCCGATTTGAAAATAAAATTCAATAGTTAAATTTTAAAGAATACATCTTTATTAACCAATTTCTAGAATTTAGAAATTTTATTATGCACGAGTTCGTGCCCGATTTTTTTTCATAAAAAGTAAAAACAAATTATATAGTCACCATTCTTTTCTAATTGTAGACTTTTTTCCTTAATAACTTTTTTATTTTTTATAATAATCGGCCATACGAACTCATGCAATCATCTAATAATAAAATATCGAAATTCTAGAAATACGTTCATAAAATTCACAGTCTAGCAACGACTATAAAAATCAGCATAAAGATCCATAGTTGATCGATCAAAAATTCGAGCCACTCACTCTGCGTCTTGATCTTCCCACTGTGCTTTTTCTGCCTGGCCCTGGAGTTCTGGAACCAGACCTGCGTGACCCTTTTGCTCAATCCCGTCACATGAGCTATCCTCTCGAGATCCTGACCATCAGGGTTGCTGTCCAGTTGGAAATTCGCTTGTAGAACAGAAAGCTGTTCCTCGGTGAAGGTGGTCCTAACCCTTTTCGTTTTACTACCCTTCCCACCGTGTTCGGAGTCACAGTCCTCCGAGGACGAGGTATTGTTTCCTTCAACTACGTCGAGATAGTGAGCCTTGCAGAGTAACCTGGCGTCTAAAAGGGCGAATTGCTCCCCAGTGGACAGTTGTCGGGAACAGGCGTCGCAAGCGAAACAGGCCAAATGATACACCCTTTCCCTTGCCCTTCTCACCCAGTCGCCGGCTCCAACGCTGCGCCCACATTTCGCACACTTTGCTCCGAAGGTCCTGTAATTAGAAAATTAACCATTCATCGATTACTCTGTGGATCTAGAGCATTTTTATTACTAGACTTCGGATCTTTATGCATGTATGGCTACTGAAAATTTTCAAGGAATGCTAGAATATATCCTTCGACAGAATTTAGTCAAATGTTGATATTATTTCAGATATACAAAGGCTACTGTCACTGAAAATAATCTTTTATTTGGCTCCCCCTTCTTAAGGTAATCATTTCCAACAAACAACGCTCGCGCGTGAACACTCAAACACCGCTAGGGTACACTCATACACCGCTAGACCACGTATACGTACGCGAGGATTGCAAAGGTCCGGGATTCCACTTCTGATTTCTCGATAATGCAAAGACGGGGTTTTCTAGTAGACAAAATCGCTAAATGAAAGATCTATCTAGGGCGCTGTTTGCCCCAAAAGTCCTTCTTTTACGTTTTCGAGCAATGGTTTTGCAATATTCGGCTGCATGTCGCCCGTCGGAGAGGTTAGTACCCCGGCGTGACTGCAGCGTCATCTGACGGGCAACATGCAGACAAATATTGCAAAACCATTGCTCGGAAACGTAAAAGAAGGACTTTTGGGACCAACAGCGCCCTAGATTGATCTTTCATCTAGCGATTTCGACTACTAAAGAACCCCGTCTTCGCATTATCCAGAAATTAGAAGTGGAATCCCGGACCCATGCAATCCTCGCGTACGTATACGTGGTCTAGCGGTGTTAGTCCAGTCAATGAATGCTCATAATGGGGGTGTAGAGCGAAATGGAAGGAACACAATTTTTAACTTTGGGACTTTGTTTGGACTAGTTAGGAGGTAAACATACTAAAAGTCCCCACTCCTAGGAGGTGAGCAGAGTGTAGGGGGGCACGTAGAAGGTCCCCTTTTTCGGTTTTCCGCTTATATCTCGGAAACCATGCGTCCTAGCAATAAGACCATTCTATACAAAATTAAAACTGACAAAATGTGCCATAAGATTGATTCGATTCAGTTTTTCGCTATCTCGCATAGTTTCCGAGATATCCGCGCTCAAATTTCATTAATTGTGAAAAAGACATTTTTGCCTTATTTGACTAGCTAACTCCTCAGCGCAATTAGCGAACTTTGAGCGCGGATATCTCGGAAACTATGCGAGATAGCGAAAAACTGAATCGAATCAATCTTATGGCACATTTTGTCAGTTTTAATTTTGTATAGAATGGTCTTATCACTAGGACGCATAGTTTCCGAGATATAAGCGGAAAACCGAAAGAGGGGACCTTCTACGTGGCCCCCTACACCCTGCTCACCTTCTAGGATAGTGGGGATCCCCACCTAGTAGAGTGGGGATTTTTAGTAATGTTTATAGATGATAGCGGCGCGGTGAAAACAAACCAACATTCGTGACAACATTTCGACACATACTAAAGAAAAAGTACATATGTATTTTCTTTGTTCCTCGTTACTATCCGTTTTTGTTCACCGCGCAGCTCACCTCGCTGCTCCACTATAACCGCATACTTAGGTCACTCATTCATAAATCCGCCAAACGAAAAAAATTGCACTTCATTAAAAACCCGGTAGCTATTCAATATCTGAAGATATCTGCAATTGGAAAACGGCGTTATAACCAGCTGATATGTACGAACGCATCGACTCCAAGCGCATTCCCCTGGAACCATCTGAGCCCGCGCAATTCAAACAGTCGACGTATTTTTTTAACAGACCTCGTATACGCCGCTGTAGCTCCCATAGTTGTTCGCAAGAAAATATGGAAATAGCACAAATCCGTTCCGATCGCCGTTCGTCGAAATGTTCGTCGAAATGCGTGGTTCGCCGCGCTGTTTGGCGAAATGTTCTAGTCTGTACGAGGCCTTACGCTGCTGATCTTCATGCGAGATAAAAATTTCTTTAACAAGACTCGAAAATCCATTCATCTGTTCCGAAGAATAAGTACCATTTTGCAGATTCCACCCCCAGTTCACAGCGAGAGCGTTGAACCCTCCTGAGCGAAGGATAGTTTTCGATAGCGTGGTCTGGCATAATTGGTTGTTATCGGATCTCGAGGCCGGCAAGGCAAAACCGTGAATATCGTTTCCGTCTGAAATTAGCGGTCGTATTCGCAGGTTTCTCTCTCGACCGAGAGGCTAGATGGTCTGGAGAGGGACAAGGGGCTATTTTGGTCGGGGCTGCAGGTTCATTCAGGACCTCCGTGCACGAGAATCCGATGGCCCTGTCCTCATTAACATACTACTCCGCCACTCGATGTCCCTCGGAGTGGAGCGCGTCAGAAGCGCGAGGCTCCACGGTTTCAGGATCGTCCCCCTCGTCCTCTCCTTCTCTTTCTATCTTCCTCGCGATTCGACCGGCAGATTACGTCGAGATTATCTCGACATCTCAGTCCCGCGGCTTCCCCTCGCCCTACAAATGACTCGAACCCTTTGACCATAGACCGACGAACACCAGGAAACGGGCGACACGCCCTAGAGTCCCTCTCCAACATGAATATATGAGCGACGAGTTGCTGCTAATTAGTGCCTGCGTCATCGGACACCGTCGATTAATGGGCTCGATGAAAAATGGCGAGCCGGAGCCTCTGGAATTGAATCTTTGCACGGATCTCCGCAGAACCTGTCGTCTAGTGGAGCTTATCATGATGAAAGTACGGATCTCCGAGTGGAAGTCGCTTGAGGGTGAGTTTACTCCACATCTTTGGGGTGGGAATCGCTTTAAATGTTGTTTAATATTTTTACAAATTTAAACAATTCGAAAAGATTGCGAAAATATTCGTTTTTCGTCTAATAATTGAATTATGAAGAGGTTATGTTGCTTGAAGTGGGGAAATGTCTTAAGCGGTATCCTTTTTGCTTCGAAAAAGACTAAAAAGGAAAAGAAGAATACGTAGGGGATGAAAGGGAAGAATCTCCGTGGAGTTTACTCCACACCTTTGGGGTGGGAATCGCTTTAAAGGTTGTTTAATATTTTTACAAATTTAAACAATTCGAAAAGATTGCGGAAGTGTTAGTTTTTCGTCTAATAATTGAATTATGAAGAGGTTATGCTGCTCGAAGTCAGGAAATGTATGAAGCGGTATCCTTTTCGCTTCGAAAAAGACTAAAAAGGAAACGAAGAATACGTAGGGGATGAAAGGGAAGAATCTCCGAGTGGTAGTCTCTTGGGGGTGAGTTTACTCCACACCTCTGAGGTGAGAAAAGCTTTAAACGCTGATTTTATTCGTGCGAAAGGTTGTTGAATATTTTCACGGATTAGACAATTTTTTACCGCGAAGATTGCGAAAGTATTAAGTCAGGAAATGTCTGAGGCGGTATCTTTTTTGCCTCGAAAAAGCCTAAAAAGGAAAAGAAGAATACGTAGGGGGTGAAAGGGAAGAATGCTCGATCGACCAAAGGTTTATTGTATGGAAAAATATGGTAAGCTACGGAAGGATTAGTCTGACAACGAATCGCATAGTCATCGTCGCATCGAAGATATTTTCGGGCATTATTGGTTATGGTGATCATGCACACGGCACGCCTAGAAGCACACAGACCCCTCAGACGTCGAGTTGCATTTCTGAACTTCTTTGTTGCCTTTCTGACGTTTGGCCCTTCGGAAATCGACCATACATATACATTATAGGGCTATACATTAATTATAATGAATATTATCGACGCCACTCCAAGCCTAAATCTGTACAGCGTGCCCAATCCACAAATTTTAAAGATAATTAAAGTCTTTTCGAATTTTACGAAGTTCCACCTTGAAATTTATACACAATTAAAATATGTCAAGCTTCTCCTTATAATCATAAGTTAAGCCTCGGAGGGCGGGGCTGGGGTCCATTTTGACCCGATGTTGCACACTCTTCATCAAACTTTAATTGAATCTTGAATATTCATGCAAAGAAGAATGCTTAGTCTTGATTTTAAAGATGTTCGAAAATACCCGAAAAAGACGACAAATACATGATCGAAAAGATCCACCTACCAACAACTTCTCAAATATTAATTAACCCATACAACAATACTAAACTCCATGACAACCATGAAATCCTTAAAACCAACAGCTTCACAAGTACTAATTAACACGTATTCGACCAACGAAGAAGTCTCGAATAAACTCCATAAAAATCGAACATCTTCATTGAAACTGCTTGGAGACCAGTCTCCGGACATCTTATGGTGTCCCGTAACCAGGAAAGTGCAAAAGTTGACGCGTCCGTTGAATAGAGGAGAGAAGAAGAAGGTCTGGGTCGTTGGGCGAGGTGCGATTAGCATAAATAGTGGCGCCACCCCTATCCTCCTCGCGCGTTTACGTCGGATGATCGAAAGAGAGAAGAGAAGCAGACAGTCCAGAAGCCCTGTGTAACCAGCCCGGGAGGATGGTGAAACTGGTATTGGGTATCTATAAATCTTCAGGGCCGTACATCGGCTACCAAACGACCCCGCCCTAATTTATTCATTTGTTCTTCCACATAGGCGGGCCCTATAAGTCAACGGGGGATTAAGTCAGGCGCTATCCGACCTCGCCACGACGGAATTCATGGTCCCCCGTATTCGATTCTCGCGCTCCGCAGGCAGATCACGATCGCGATCTTCGATATCGTCTCGAGATACCACTCGGGGTTAAATAAATTACTACGTTCGCCGAGTTTCGCCGGTGAATTATTCGTTTCGAATATGGACTAGTAACACCATCGTCTCGGGTTCTGTAAACTTGAGACGAATGAGATAAGGTCAGTCTCGAAGGAAGTTCTAAAGGACTAATAGGGGAAGGATGATGAATAAAGTTCCACAAAGAATATGATACAATAAAACGGAAAATGAAAACGTGAAAGTTCTTGTGCCTCGCCAACTCGTACACGAAACGTAAATAGATGGCGATAAGCCGATCGCAGGATTTTTAATAATGGTGTTCATTCGAATCTTCGATTTTTCAGACTGTAATTGCGCCACTCGTTTGTTAATTGCTTGTCGCGAACCTCGAAAGAGCCCGGGGCCGAAACGGTAACCAGCCAACGCTAATTTTGCTAAAATTCTGTCCGCTATTCGAGTCACGTGGTCGTCACGTGGGTGCGTTAGTGGTTCGCCAGTGGATGATTAATGTCTTCGATGTAGTCTCCTCCGTTTTCTACCTTCTCCTCCTTCTTCTTCTTCGTCGTCGTCATCTTCCTCTTCTTCTTCGGACCGCACGTACAGGCCAAGCTATTCACGTCACCGAGCATATGCGTGTACCACGCACGCTAGCCTGCGAGTCACGTTGTGACGTTGAAGGCAGCACCGATGCCGGCCACGAATAAAGGACATCTCAACTGACTTTTTCTCCCTTCAAAAACCAAAAAAGGAACACTGTGTTTTGCCGAATCCTCGGCCACGGAACACTTTTTGTAACGGAGCTTTCGATCGGTCCAAGCACAGTCCTCGATGAAACTCTGCTCTGATACGCTATTGTCGCGAGCTGCCCTCAAATGTTAACACCTCATACACCGCGCCAGGTATGTCGAGTGATCCTGCCAGATAACGGACAGTCGAGCGATTCTTCGTGTACTCTTGATTTTTTTAATGAACCGTTAAACTCCTTGCCCTACGATTTATTTTACAGTTTCGGGAAATGTTCGGGATTCCCGTAAAATATCCGGAATTCCCGAAAATATCCGAGATTCCCGAGAATTTTCGGGATTCCCGAACATATACGCGATCCCCCGACGATTTGGGATTCCCGAGAATATACGGGATTTCTGAGAATTTTCGGGATATAGAATAATATTTGGGAAAATTTAAAATAAAATGTTTTATACCCACTATTTTTATAATATGCTATTTTTATTCTAGTCTACCTTTTACAATTCATAATCTCATAATACTTTTCCTCCGTTGAACAACTCACGAGATCCCGATGTTTGGAATCAGATAAAAAAAAATTACATTGAGATGGCTCGAAACATGATGGTGTGATTATCAATCACCGATTAACTATTCTGCATTCTGCATTGTCAGATTTATCGAAATTCGCAATTACTTTCTACAATATTACTAACATAAACATTCTCAACTAATAAGATATGTAATTACACTGTCCAACAGCCAAAAAGTATTTCAATTCCCACTATACGATTCTTATAGAGTTTTTCGCACTGATTTCGAATCTGTCCTCAATTTTTCTCCTAGTACAGTTTTTGAGAAATTTGAGTTTAAAAAAGACATATTTTTCAACTTTGAACAAATATTGTGACGTTATTATAAAAAATATTGAATTGTTCTTTACAGCAAAAGATTCTGTAGACTTTCCCGAATACAGTGATATGATTGTTTAAACATGTTTAAACACGCCGCGCCGCGTGGTATCCCGTGGAAGGTCTGTTCTAGTGGTAACAGGAGTTGCCACTGGCGGCAACTTATGTCGGGCGAAGATATTTTGCTTTCTGGTTCGAAAAAAACGTCGACCATGGAAACTTGAAAGGGTGGTTTCTCGAGATAAAAGTCTGCTCTTTCGCGTGGTGTAGTTCGATTTTCCGCTGGACCCTTATTTTTTGAGATAAATTGAAAAATACCCTGAAAAATTGGTGCAAAAGTGGTGTCTCTCCGTCTTTAATGATTGTTTAAACGTGTTTAAAAAATCATAATGTATTAATATTGGATATCACTGTATTCGGGATATCACAGAATCTTTTGCTGTAAAGAACAATTCAATATCTTTTATAATAACATCACAATATTTGTTCAAAGATGAAAAATATGTCTTTTCTTAAAACTCAATTTTCTCAAAAACTGTACGTCTAGGAGAAAAATTAAGGACAGATTCGGAATCAGAGCGAAGAACACTATAAGAATTGCATAGTGGGAATCGAAATACAAAAAAAAGTTTAAATTTGTTGGACAGTGTCATAGTAATTATTGGAAGTATGGAGAAACTTCAAAATGTCGGGTATCACAGATATTTTCGGGAATAACGAAAATCCTCGTGATCCCTAAAATATCCGGGATTCCAGATAATTTTCGGGATTCCGTCCCGATCCCGCGAGAAATTCCCGTCCCGACCGGGATCTCGCACACCCCTAATGATTGAACTTGTTTGAAGTTCGTCATTTCCTGAAAAAGGAGAAAATGTATATCTACTGTATGCCTATACATATATTCTCCAATAGCTGTAGGTACATTAACAAAACCAAAATAGAATTTTGTTTCGGTTTGAAGGAATTAAATAGAATTATTTTCTTTTATTAGACTCTGTTCAGAATCTTCATCACGAGTCTGACACGATATTGTAGTGGTTAATTAAACGCTAATCCTTCTCATCAGACTATTATTTCAAAACAAGACTTCCGAATAAAATGCAGGCACGCGAAGATACAAGATAAAATCAAATGGAGGAACAGGTGTAGGTATACGTACGAAGATGACTCCCTACTATGTATTTCGTGGCAGAAATGATTTCAGCAACTTTCTTCGGGGTCCAATTAAAGAACATCGAAGGTCTCGGTCGAAGTAAGCAGGAAGCACTCGGTGGGCAGAAAAAGTTGGAACCTCGCGGCTAATTATTCTCGAAGCGTATTCAGGAAATCGTCGAGATCATTTCGGGCTTTGGAGGAGGGGGGATGGGGAGAGTGTGTCGTCGGAGATCACCCCCAGCGATTGGGAATGATCGGGTCCTTTTTACGGAAGGCGTAGGCATTCGCATTTAAGTGCCATTAAGGCAGAAACGATAAGGTCGTGATTAAGGCGGCGGCCGTTTCGCTGTCGCGGTTCTTTCGGCCCATACTGAATTAAGAGAACCGGAATTCCGACGACGACGGTCTCCGCAGAGAGACCCGCTAATAGAGCGATTTCTGGTCCAGCTTCGATTTCTTTTCGTTCGGCTCGTTTTTTGTTGCGGTCGAGAGAGACGACGACGACACACGCGGAGGGAAACGACCGTAGGGGTCCGAAAAAGAAGGGAATAGGAGGACGGTGAAGGGGGTGAGACGCTCGGAGAATAGCATCGGCGAATATTTATTAATTTAAAAGACACCCGTCCTCTGCCCGGTTGAAAAGCACCGACGATCTTTCTCGTGCGAGGGTGGCCGAAAGAGAGAAAATCACAGCTGGCCTCGACAGAGAGAGCTGGCTTACGAGGCGAATTCCTTCGTTCCTCGGGAACACTGACTGTCTTTTTACTCGTGACTCGGCACCCATATGCCTCGCGCGTGTGTGCTCGTGTAGGTATAGTCCTGATTCCTCATCGAAAACCACCACCCTTTGCGGAATCACTTTGTAATCGTTTCACTTGTAATCGAACGAAACTCTTCTCGACCAGACTGAGGAAATGTCTGATGCGATACTTACGTATAAACAGCGGATTTTATTCGTTTATAACAAAAACGAGTAGGTGTAGAATTGAAGACAGTGAAAACATTAGAAGAATTTAAAAATACTGTTATATTATTTCCAACCTGTTAACCATATCAACCCTTTGCCCTACAATATCGTGTCAGACTCGTGATGAAGATCCTGAACAGAGTCTAATAAATATATGTGTTATTAATTTCCTTTAAACCGAGATGAAATTGAATTTTGGTTTTGTTAATGTATAGTTATTATACACTTTTTTTAGGGAATTACGAACTACAAACTAGAGGGCTATTGTTGCTCGCTCGCTTCGCTCGCTCGCGAGTAGGGTTGTTTTTGCTCGCTCGCTTCGCGAGCTCGCGAGTAGGACTGCTCTTGCGAGAGGGTTAGTGATACGCATGGCTAGTAGGGCCTACTGATATTAATGTTTTTTATTTGGTGTGTGACTCTTCAAGAGTCACACAAAGAACTTCCCGATTCGTTACTCCTTGGCCAACATCGCTAACATCGTTTTTTTTTTGTACTTTCATCGATATTCTCCCAAAATGTATTCTTGGGAGTAGAGATGATAAATTCACTGTTGCATTGGAATAACTTTCGATTATTCCAAGCGGTAACATTAGCATCAGTTAAAAAAAAATTTTTTTTAATCTAAAAAAAAATTTTTTTTTAATCTAAAAAAAAATTAAGAAAAAAAATTTTTTTTAATCTAAAAAAAAATTAAGAAAAAAATTTTTTTTATGTAATTGCGTTTGGTTCTTTGGTGGAAAATTTTCGTCCTCCCTTATAAATTGCATTGTAGAATCAACTCTTTCCGAAAAAAAACTAAAAATCTAAAAAACTACTTGACCAATATGGACCAAAATCTAATCAGCTCTAAGTTACGACGGGACACATCGATTGCATCATTCATCATCCTGATCGCGTTGTTACTTTTTCTGAAAACGTTAACGAAAAATTTGATTACATAGAAACGGCCATACGCACACACACACACACACACACACACACACACACACACACACACACACACACACATACGAACATTTTGCTGAAAATAGTCTAAAATGATTGCAATGACCATGAAACGTGATGATCTGATAAAAAATCGATTTTCGATTTTCGGGGTAATTACAATAACTTCCCTATAAAATCGGGAAGTTAAAAAAGTTCTAATCACTAAAACCGTAAAATAAATCATAGGAGGTAGGGGTGTGCGACTACCCGTTATTTACGAGCTGAGCTAAACTCGATTCGATTGTTCGAGCCGAGTGTTTGATTTTTCCGAGCTACTTGAAATCGTTGAACTGTTCGAAAAAATGCGAGCTACTTGACAAAATCAAACGGCTCGAATATTCGAGCCCTCGTAAAACTTCGATCTACTCGAAACTAAATTTTCAGCTCGATCAGATCTTTAGCTTTCGAGTTACCGGGCATAACACAAGTAGCTCGTCGATTTCAAGTAGCTCAAAAAATTCAAACGCCCGACTCGGCTCGACGGACCGAGTAATTACTCGAATTTCGAGTCGAGTATATACTCGAATATATAATCGAATATATATAATATATACTCTCCTAATAGGGGGGGCAAGGGGTTAAGAAAGAAAATAAATTTCTATTTCACTCCAGTTCGTTTGAAATTCAGATAGAAAATTGTCATTTTCCATATAGATCCGCTCTTTCTCTGTCTACTTATGTATTTATACAATTATGTTCCCTGTTCTTCTACAGGATTTTCAAAATATTCATAAGGAGGATCGAAATCCGTCGAGTGCATGTCACAGGAGAATCATTATCACTGAACACGCGCAACCCCAAAGCGGAGATAAAGGGTCCACCGTGTAAAGTCGAGATCCGATTGATTAAATCTGTCAAGAACGACAGTTGTTCCGGAATCCGGGAGCAACACGATGGTTTATCGATGGATCGAATAATGTTCTGTCTCGTGGAGACACCCCACTGGCTACGTGAGCACCGTCCCAGCTTAAGAGGATATTCCTACCGGCTACCATCGGTGCTCCTGGAAAGAACCATCATTTGTTCGACTTATGGGACCGATCTCGCGGGGTACGCTGACACCAGCATAACCGATATCTCGGACACCCTGTCGCGCAGCCAGTCACAAAGATTCTACGAACAGCTCCCGAGGGATCGATTCCGGGGGCTATCGTTTCGGATTAAATACTCGTGACTCGCCGAAATTGTCTTTCCCCTTTCCCTGGCCCACAGAGACTGTCCCGAAGTATCGTAGGTCATCATCGTCAGACTATTATAGCTACCTATGAAATCTATTTAGAGCACAGCTGGTTGAAAATTATGGGATTGTCTTTTCAAGTGACAAAATATGACTGAATGTAAGTAAAAACTCCCTCTCCAACCCTTATTTTGAATTTGTCTCTGTGCTCTGGATCTTGAAGTGACAAAATACGTCAGAATACAAGTAAAGACTCACTTTCCAACCCTTATTCGAATTTGTCTCTGTGTTCAGGATCTTGAAGTGACAAAATATGTCAGAATATAAGTGCAATCTCCCTCTCCAACCCTTATTTCGAATTTGTCTCTGTGTTTACGATCGTGAAGTGACAAAATATGTCAGAATATAAGTACAAACTCCCTCTCCAACCCTTATTTCGAATTTGTCTCTGTGTTCAGGATCTTGAAGTTACAAAATATGTCTAAATATAAGTGAAAACTCCCTTTCCAACCCTTATTTTGAATGTGTGAAGTGACAAAATATGTCAGAATATAAGTACAATCTCCCTCTCCAACCCTTATTTCGAATTTGTCTCTGTGTTCAGGATCTTGAAGTTATAAAATATGTCTGAATATAAGTAAAAACTCCCTCTCCAACCCTTATTTCGAATTTGTCTCTGTATCCAGGATCTATCTATGTACCTCTAGAAAAATAAAATGGAGTCGAGGATCACGAGGGAAAATTTTTCAGTATTTTGTTAGCTGTTACCAGTTATCAGTATTTTGCTTGGCTACCCCCTTACGGCGATAGACTCGTTTCCAGGATTGCAAGGTTGCGGGATTCGCCTTCTTATTTCCCGAGAATACAAACACGGGGTTTCGCAGTAGTGATAAACGCTAGATAAAAGATCGATCTAGAGCGCTATCTGTCTCAGAAGTTCTATTTTTTCGTTTACGAGGCGTAATTTGCGTTATTTAGCAGCATGTAGTTATGAAAATAGTTTCCGAATAATGCAAATTGCGCTGCCGAATAACGCAAAATACGCCTCATAAACGAAAAAAATGGGACTTTTGCGGGAGATAGCGCCC
The DNA here is from genome assembly GCA_933228785.1 of Lasioglossum pauxillum. Taxonomy (NCBI): domain Eukaryota; kingdom Metazoa; phylum Arthropoda; class Insecta; order Hymenoptera; family Halictidae; genus Lasioglossum; species Lasioglossum pauxillum. The sequence goes on along the minus strand of OW121701.1, from coordinate 23,059,487 downwards.
TTGGTCGATTTTGTATCTAGCGTTTTCGAATACTGAAAAACCGCGTGTTTGTATTATCGAGAAATGAGAAGGCGAATCCCGCACCCTTGCAATCTTGGAAAAAGGCGTCTACCCCTTTAAGTCTCGAAATAATGCTAAAACAGACATGAGCAAATTCGTCGTCGTGACCCCCTGTGCGTCGGAGGGTAAATTTTTACAGCCGCGGAAAAATGGCGGTCCCGGTGCCATAAACTCTCATTAAGATCAGAACCGTCCAGCGTCCGTCTTCGTTACCCGAGGTGTTTTATGGGGCCCGAGAGCTGGGAGGCTCCGCAAATAGAAACGCGTTGTACTTACAAGGCGTAGTCGTGCCTGCAGTAAAGCCTCATCCCCCGGAGGAAGCATGAGTGCTGGTCGTGCAAAGGCCTCGAACAGGCGCAACACTTGAGACACCTGGAATGCCAGGTACGACCCCCTACGCAGAGGACAGTGCGCTCGCGGACGCTTTCCCCGCAACCACCGCAGTCCATCTCCATGGTATCGTGGCCATCGTTGTTCACGATGGCCGCCCCGCCACCCTTCTTGATGCTCGGCACATTGTTGTTGTTTGTCGTGTTGTTGTTGTTGTTCGAACAGAGGATGCTGTCCGGGCACTCGGTGTCCACCTCGATCTCCGTCTGCAACAAATCACCCCCAAAATATCGTCAATTTTCATCTTCCGTAGCAACCCCCGTCTGTCCACGAGAAAATTATACATATGTAGACTACGGGTGTTTATGCAATTTGCAAATTTTTGTAGACGAAATTTAAGAAACGCAAATCAAACAAAATCTTATTTTCCGTGGTCTTAGCACATTTTTAGATCTGAATAAAGTAAATTCGTACTAAATTCTGTCATATTTTGTATCCCAACAATTTTTGAACATTTTCAAATGCTATAATGACATAAAGATACGCAGTCTAATTATTTTTTATTATTGTAGTATAATTCATAGTAAATTTATAGTAAGTTTATTAAAACTCTCGGCTATTTGTAAAGGAAGCAAAATATTTTTATTTGGCTCTTGTATCTGACGCACGTCATTTTTATTTTATAGAATAATCCGCAAAAAATGAGGTGGAATGAGTTAAGGATAGAAGAGAAAATTGCAACGGAAGATAATTTTGTCGGGCCGGTGTTTTTCGCGGACGAAAGGAGTATCACCGATCGATTGGCAAAGTAAATGGCAGAGGTCCGTTTCCAGGTGTGTAGTACGAATGCCTTGGCTGCGGGCTCCAAATCTCAATTAATACTCGCCAAAGTGAAATAATAAACGAGCGGTAGGCCGCCGGCTGATAAATGACGCCGCTCTGGGCATGATCCCTTCTCGGTCCCCGGATGGGGCTGGCCCGCAACGTCTACGATTCGCATACGATTCGCATGATTACACACACGTCGTGTATCACTGTGCGTTGCACGCGATTCCGCGGCACCGGGCACCGGTGGGCGCAAATTTGCTCATTGTACCGGGGAGATTTAAGTGAAATAGCGAACACGTGGGCGGTGTAAATTCGAGTCGTCTAATTTACAGGGCAATCTCGGGATCCTGCCCCTTTTCGATACCTCGCAATGTTTCTTGTTCATTTTATCGAGCTGCATTGATTATACTGTCCATTGTTGGTCATTCGTTCCCCCAAGCTATAATAACAGCTCTTAACGTTAATAAAAATTGAAAATACCCCTCTGTCTAGTTATAAAATATTTAAAAGGCTTCAAAACAATTTCCTAAGAATGGCTGTAAGCGATAGTAACTAACATTTGATAGTAAATATCGTTCAATAGATATCCTCATTTATGTTTCAGTAATTTTGATTACGGTTCTCCAGCTGATTCATTTAAATTCCGGTTGTATCAGTTTCCTGAAAGTGAAAAATTGATAGCGTTCGAAGCGCAGAGTAGATTTACAAACTCGCCGTGATTAACGAATTAATTGACGCATAGGAAACAGGGTTCCCGTTTAATTAATTAGACTTGCAAAAGCCGATCGGGAGGGACCTCACTCCGCCAACTATAAACCGGAAAGAGGCTCTTATAAGCTTGTCCCGTGTAAACCTACGTATGGCTACGTCCAGAAAATTTACTACGCACTATATATTAATTTATATTGGTATAATATTTGACAAGATTTATCGCTCGACTCAGAGATAGGGCTATTAAATCCAGAGGAATTGTTAATGATTCTATGCTGCGGAACGTAGGCGAACTTTCAGGAAGGGTCTTCAGCTTAATATGTTTGCCTTGGGCCATCTCTTCTGCTGTGGTTTCGTCCTGGGATTGTAAAACAAAGACTTACTATTTCTGCTTCAATGTAAAAATGATCTCCATATTATTTCCATAAGCAAACCCCAACAAAAATTGCATGGTAATCTCCGATGATATTTTACGAGTCAATTTGTAACTAGAATACGTTTCTTTAATCATCTATTTATACAAAAATGAGCACGTGCAATTTAAAGCACGGGACGAATTACGAAGATTTAAGGACATCAGTGTATTAATTTCAGCTTAATAACACAATTAAACGAAAAAAGAATTTTCTATTTGTCTCCTGTGTCTTGCAATCAATGCAGACATTTTTTATTTTGCATGAAGATCCGCAGTCTACTAATATGAATCATTAGTCGAGAAACGTTAGGGATAATCCCGCGTTACAGGGTTCGCGATTAATTGACAATCGACAACGACATTCGTTTCTTTCAGGCAAACTGTCCGCCACGAATAAGAAGAGAGAGGAAGGACAACGATGGTGAGAGAGAAAGTCATTGCGAGTGCGTAGAGATAAACGAAAGGATAACGCTTATCTGATTTGTATACAATTTTTACTTATCGCCGTCTTAGCACACGCGCCGTATACACAGTCGCGCGTGCACACGTGTACGCCGGGACCCGAGTCAACGATATTAATTGGTACACGAGTAACGCACAAAGGTTATTGTTCATCCTAGCGTGCAATCAATGAGTTAATTACGGTACGTTCCTCGATTTACCGCTTGTTTACCCCCTTCGTCCACCTTGTGCGCTGGCTAGAGGAATTTTTTGTTTTCTGCTCGAGATTATTTTTTAACACTAAACCTACCACTACCAAGTTTTATATTTTTCATCTTACGATTAGTGAAATTATGAAGTTACCTACATGGAAATTGATTCGATAAATTTCTTTATCCAAGCACATATTGTAATAAAAATTGTACTGAAACTAAATAAATAGAGCCTTATCATTTTTGTAAGCTAAAACATTTTTAATCGTTTCTCGTGCTCGGTAGGTTTAGTGTTAAATTAAAATTATGTAAAGAATAAAATTTTGTTGTATTTAATACGAGGAAGGCTGTTAAGTTGGATGTTTCATTAGAGAATTGCTTGCGGTTCAATCAATTACTTTTATTTGAGAAATTTGGTTAAATGGTGATATAATCTTATAGAGGAGAGTCAGAGATAGTTCAGAAAAAAATTTCAGCTAGCCAGAACGAGTGATTGTTTTTAAGGATGTTCTGGAGGTATATAAAAACGCAACAAAATTTTTTAAAATTTGACAAGCTATAATTCTTACTAAATTGATGCAATTACCAAAGTTTGGGTTCGATTCACTGCACCGTTTAAGAATTATACCAACTTAAAGTTTGCACATTTTAGCACGTCTTCTTATGGAGAATTCATAAAATTCCACTTCAAACCCTATTTAAACCTTGAAAAAACGCAACTAGAAACTCCAGTTTTTTTTATATGAAGTAAAAATTAGGTAATTAATTATGTTCAAAATTTATTAGGATTCACTAAACAGTTACAAAGCAAAAAAATTATAAACTGTTACAAAACGTCAAATTTATCTTGCTGTCTCTCACTAGCATGGAAACGTGACAAGCGTAGACCACTGAATATAGCTACAGAGGGTACAGTATTCGCAAAAGTTTAATGCAAAATATACTCATGAATGGCTTTCATTGCCATGTATTGATGGATTTCGAATTTCTTGTATTTTTGTCTCTCATTGTACCTCCAGTACATCCTTAAATAAAATCGTAAAAGCTATAGCGACAATCGGTCTGGAGACTTCAACGCATGGGTGAGCGACATCTTTACGTACGAGCCTAACTACGCAAGTATCGCTGAGCGATTGAAGCTAACTGTATCTGAATATCGATAACGTGCAAATTCGCGTTGTTTTATAATTCTTCTACAATTTCCTATTGAAATAAAATCGAAATTTGATTGAATTCCATTGAAATAAAATCGAAACGTCACCCCCGACGAACTTTCATCTTCATCGACGACGCATCGTCGGATTTGCATACGAAGCGCCGAAAGAGACTCCTCGAACCCGCGAGCGAAGAAACGTCGAAAGAAAAGGCCCGTTGCATAACAGACACCTCAAGAAAGACAACATCGACGACAGCCAATTTCGAAGACGGCTACAGCTACATCGTCTTGTCCTCCTCACCTCTCTCTCTCTCGTTGCGACTTCTCTCGCCGCGCTCGCCGGGCACCGGTAATCATTTCATGCATAGCTGGACGGTCACTGATTTATGATCTGCCGAAGGCGAAGTTGAACTCCCCACCTGTGATTTATACCTTCTGGCATTTCGATCTTCCCGAGGAAACTGAGCCGTGTTCCTTTTCGACCCGTCGATTAGCGCTCTGTCGCGACACCGCCGCCATTTTCACGCGATTATTGCAATGTGTACCCTGAGAACTACCCCGGGGACTCTATCGTCTTCATAATTAAAAACCACGAGATTAGCCTGTTGTTTATGGATGAAAATTATGCCGGGCAATGCACAGAATTTGAATTTCCCGGTCAGTCGCCGACGGTAACAAATTAATTAATGCACCTACGTGCTTCAGAGAGAACGTAATGCAACGCATTCAGAGTACGACTAAGTGATACGATATCGTGGCCGACGTTTCAGATTCATGAAAGTTGCTGGCACTTCATTGTAACGCTCAGCAACGTTCGCTCGTAAATTGCTATTATCGCGTAGTAAATATTACGGCGACGAAAACACAGCATAACACGCCTATCAAATCGCGATTCATTAACGCCATTGTCTGCGAGCGATAAACTTTACGTTCCTCGTCAGATTGATTCGCCAAACGGCCCTTGGCATGCGACGTATGTTACTTGTATTACCGTGTTCCCAGAGTGTCGCTAGTCTTCGTCGATTTGGATCCGTGTGACGAAGTGTCGCATCGTGTGTGACAATGTATGACAGTCCTATTGTCTTAGTAAGTTCATAAACGAGAATTGCGCTTTCTAATTATTGTGCAACGAGAAAACTGCGAAACTAAACAAAAAGTTAGTATGGTCGACTACGGCGACAATGTGATTTACGATGGCGTTCCTGGTTTATGACCCAACGACGACCTGAAACACGGAATCCAAGGGGTACTTTACAACCGACCGAAACCTTGTTCCGTTCCGAATTGACCTAAGAACGTTTAGAGCTGCGGGAAGAAGCCGGACTAAAATTAACAACAACATTGAAGCCCTAAATATAATTTCTTGACAGACAAAAGACACCCCTTGTTTGTCATTTTGAAAACTAATTCGCAAATGAAGTCCTGATAATTAATCATTTTTAGTACATTCGAATATCCCTCGTTTGGTATTGTAAAAGCTAATCCGCAGTGGAAGCCTAGATGGAGGTTCCAGATTTATTATTTTACAATTATTGAAATAATAAAAGTAATTTTATAAGAATTGATTGTATGAATATCATTAGTAGAGCACGTATAAGTCCAAATAAAATCAATCTTGTTAATAATCTTGTTAATCTGATTAATAATTTTTATTACATTCGAACACCTCTAGTTTCCAAGTACGGATCATAAAATGTTGGTTCCATTTTGAATATGAATTGTGCAGCTGTGAAAATAAAATTAGCTTACCTTCCATAATACCTAAGCTGTTATAAATAGCTACCTATTATAATAATCTGACGTTCAACCCTTGTGTAGTCAATCAAAATGTTTATGAAGATTATTTAAAACCTTTCTGTATTTAAGATGTTTGCAGAAATTCTCATTAGAAGACTATAAATTAATCCTCTGCGAGAAAGAGACACCGCTAAAAATTGCTGTACCATTATCCAAAATATTGTTTACATTATTAAATAGATCGGTATCTAATCAATCACCAAACATTTAGGTATTGATGAGGTATTATAGCAATTTCATATCCATAAAATTTCAAAGATTATAGTGAATGGAAATATTCTAGATCGGAAGGAAGTGATTACAACATTTTTGTAATTCTTAATTTCCTAAAAAAGGAGAAACTTTATATCTACTGCACGCTTATACATGTTCTCCGATAGCTATACATTAACAAAACAAAATAGAATTTTATTTGAGAACTATTTAGAAACTCGATATTGCAAGGCAAGGGGTTAAAATAGCTCCGAGTGCAAAGTGTTAATTATATTAGCGAGTAAACAATGGATATTCAGAGAAATTTCGTAATATTTTTTGGAGGAACATTAACGAATTATCGAAAGAAATACAGTAAATAGGTACCCGGTTGACTACACGAGGGTTAATTGACTAATTTACAATTCCTTGAACCGCAAACACCCTCGAATTGTTGTTAAGAATTCCCGTATCGGAATGAATAGAGCTTCATCGACTTGCCAGCGAAAGAAGTTCGCGATATTGTTTGCAAAACGTGATCGATAGCTGTCGGTCCGTCGGATTGAATATCCATCGTGCAGTCAGTTGCTGACGGGATTCGAATTTTCATTTCACCGGCCCCGAGAAGAATTTTTCAATTCGTCCCGAGGCGAGTCGTAGGTGGACGCGATCACCGTAGAATGCAATCAGCGGGTAGTTAAGAAGAATAATAGGAGTCATTTTTTATTCGTCAACACTTCGGAGGGACGGAGATGAGCTGACAAAGTGAGAAATGCAACGGGTGAAGAGGTCAAACGGCCCTCACTACCGACTACCGGACACCGATGCTGCTCGGATACATTCGATTCGTCAGTTGGCCAACCGGACAAGCGTTTAATGGCACGAGCGAGTACCATTCCCCGTGATTTATCGACCTTATACGTTTCATCGGGTATCGTAAACAATTTTTCGTTCGTGCAACATCGATTGCAAACCGGACCACTCGCGAAAAGTCACGAATTCGATCTCTGCGCGATACAATCAATTCGGTACAATCAATTTCATACAGCGATTTCAAGATTGAAGAACAAGATTTCTAACAATTTCCCTTGAAGAAACAGAATGAAAAGTTCTTGATGCTGGAAAATCTACATCGAACCGCTGCATCTAATCCAAACGACCCTCCAAATATCAACAAAGCGCAATTTCACAATCGTACTCTCCAAGAAACAAACATGAGGTCGATCAATTTACGAAGTAAACTCGTCTTCATGTCATCAGATCGATCACCCTCCAACCACTCCCAACGTTCACTACAAACACCTCTCCAAATAACATCACAACCAAATACATACTCCAACAAACATAAATTGAGTAAATTGAATGTACATCTCAAATGATTTAATGAACAAAGTAGGATCATGTCGGCGAATGACTTAAACGGAAGTGACAAGCCTAGTCCAAACAGTCGACCGGTGTTCATTTTCAATGTTGCATACACTCAACAGCTAATAAATTCAATTCGATCATCAAAGAAATATAAATACAGGTACCCCTCCTAAACACGGTAGATAGGTTCCTAAAATGCCGTATTATATGAGACCCAGAGCCAGTACAAAAAGGGAGGTTAGGTTCCGAAAACCTATAAGAAAACAACCTTTTTTTGTGTGTTGTACAAAGGTTTTCGCAATTTTATTACCGTGTTAGAGCGAAACAGTGTTCTAGGTTGCCGAGCTATACGATTATTATTATACGATATATTGTTCCTGCAATTTTTCCATCGAGTTAGAGCGAAACCATGTTATAGGATACGGTGTTGTAGGAGGGCTACTTGTACTCCGATTCGCAGCTTTCTCCTTCATTGACGATCAAACTGAAGAAGCGTGCATTCACCAAAACATTGACTCACCTTCATGTCGCCGGCGGTGGATCACGAGTCACGACCTGATCATCCTGCGATCCATGAGCGACCAGGGGAAAGTCCAAGAGTCCAGAGAGATCAATAAACAAATTGTCCTATCTGGCAACAAAAGTCACAGCACGGAAACCTCGTCGAAACCGATCGCGCGTCTCACCGATCGAATCATGGAGAACGTTTGGTTCGAGGATCGAAAAGGATCGAGGAGTAGCAAGGTGCCCTGTCCAGATCCGTGGCCCGGGGAAGACTGGCATCCTCGATCCTGCCCCTTCCACGCTGAAATCGCTTAGACCACGCGCGAACCCAGACCAGCTTGTTCCTTGCAGGATTGGAACAGTGTGCACACCCACCGACAGCTTCGATCCGCGTTTGTACACGCTCCAAGGATCTATGTGTGGGTTTCCGTGCCTCTGTGTCTGTTTCGTGGGACAATGGAGGGGAGTCCTGGTCCGTGACTTGACTCGATTCGATCCTCCACCGAAAAGAGAGTGGTTTGGGGCAAGGGGAGCACTGAAATGGACAACAGGCTCCGCCTACTAGCCACGCCCACAGACGAAACTCACTGGCCGGACGGTGGGGGAAACTACGCTCGAGCGGATGAAACTCGAATGGAATTTCCGTGCAGATCTGAACACGACCTTCTTCTTCTTCTTCGTCGTCGTCGGAGCTTTCTTCTTCTTGCGTTTGCTCTTCATATTTGAGTAGAATCTACTGTGAGCAGAATCTTACGTCCTCTTCAGTTACAGGAAATGATACGAGGATCTTTGTGGACGTCTTGCGATTTCGGTGGATGTTTTTCTTAATTTTATTGCCTTTGTAGTGATATTTTTGTTAACTCTGTTCTCACTGGAGTAATTATTCGCGTCTAACCAAAAAGATAACAGGTTTCGTCGAAATCCTTTTCGATTACGATCAGTGGCGGGTTTAACGGTAAGCAGACTAATTGCAAGCGGTCGCGTGGGCCCCGGGATACTATAGGCCCCCAATTTCGCAGCATTCATTCTTTTACAAAAAATTCAATTTGTTTAGAAAAAATCAGAACAACTTTTCAATTTTCAATTGTGAATTATGCTTATTTTTACTATGTTAACACGTTACGGTGATTATTGCATAATTTTGAAAAATCCATGGTACACGACTAAACACTTTTTAATGGAACCTTCAATAGCAACATCAATTTTCATTGTAAACTAACAAGTCTCCCTCAATAACGTCATCTAATAGTTTCATTTAAGATCGCAATGTAAAAGAAAATTTCTATGCTTTCCTTTGGCGCAGCACAATTATTGAAAATCCTATTAATAATGGCTTCCGGTTGGTAAAGTGTTAAAGAGTACCCCAAAATTTTTACCGCTTGGGACCTCCACTTGACTTGAACCGCCACTGGTTACGATACCGAATCGATATTTCGAGCGTGTGTCAATCAGTCGTACTCGCAGCTAACAACGCAATCTACAATAAAAGATACTGTTTTCCTTCGATTCGACTCTGAATGAGAAATCAAAACGCATTCGTGATTGAAAGTGGCGCTGGTCACGTATCGATAATACACAAATCGCGGGCTGCGTGACGACAGCGATTGGATTGCGTCGGAAGAGAACAACAATGTTCCTTCGTTTCACGGAAAATGGTTTCATTCAGTCGAATTATAAAGGTAAACAAACAGTAATTAATTAGGAGACATGCGGGTTGGAATCAATAACGTTATCTTTTCAATTTTGCATTTCTGAATGAACTGGAATGAAATGTTACGCAACCCGTGAGACGCGCTATAAGGAATCCCCACCGGGCCAACAAGTTGCCAAATAGTCCCACATATCCCGACCAGCCGAATTTCCATGGGATTGGCTCCGTTTTCCCGTGGCCGAGCGTTCGATTCTGTCTCCCCCATCGCATAATTCAAGAAACACAGGATTTCACGGATGGATGCGTATGCGCGGCCCGTTTTTCGTCTACGGGTAGCAATAAAGGATCTCTGTTCGAGTGGCTTGGGAAGCTCGAGAAACCCGTTTGACAGTTTCCCTGGGCCTCGGGAACGAGAAATTCATATTCATCCTGGTCGTGGGCGTATACGGGCCGTGCTGGCGGTTCTGTGTGAATCTACGCACACAGAGACACGGCCTACGCGCGTGTACGAGAGGTTGCTTTGATAGAGAGAGATACGGTCGAAAGAGGGATAGCAGTGATAAAAGGCGTTAGTCCATTCCCGGATGATTTATGTGTCGGCGGAGCAGAAATACAAACAGGTGCTCGAACCCCCTCGAGAACCCAAACTCATCGAAAATAAAAAGGAAGCGACGGAATATAAAATATATGTCCACGCGTAAATATGCTGGCAAGGGGATAGTCACTGTCTAGGGGCACACCGTGACTAAACGGTCAACCGAGGAACACTTTCTGACCTTGCGCCTTCACCGGAGAGCCGATCGATCGGGACGATCGCCTGGAATCTGCTCAAAACTTCCTTCGGAAACATTCCAACGAGAACATGTCCACTGGGAAAATATTACGCAAGTTTTCCACTCGATTTCAGCACATGGTAGCTTTTACTTCTTATAATATCATTGTGGACTTAAGACTTTTTAAACAGGACTAAAACTATTGGAATTTTCACGAAGACTGGAGAATGGAAGGCAACAATGGGAAACTTTCCAGCCGATTTCCATTTTATTGAAATCTCCCAGTCATCCTAAGCAGTCCTTGTTTTCTGGAGCTTCCAGCGTCGAACGACGCAGCCCGAGTCCACTGATTCTCGTTTGAATATGAAACGCGTTGAAACACATCTGCATACAGTTTCACCGCAGGTGCTCCAGCTTTCCTTTTCCACTCTGAATCGCACTTCACACTCGAGGAAACTTCTATCACCGAATGGGATGCAAGGGTTTCGTCGATGTCGAGCTTGCTACGCGGTTTCTCCGGGGAAGAAACAGTTCTTTTTAGAACACTCTTAGTAGAATGAAGTTCGTGACACGGTGAGAAAAGGCTTTTCTTTAGAATCATTGTAGAAATACCAGTATCGCGTTTCCTACATCTTTTTCTCGCTGTGCTGCAGCCCTATGACATTTAACTTGAAATCTCTGAAGAAGTTTAACTTTTCAGAATTATTTCACGTTTCCGGTCTTTGGAATCGCCGTGCACCGCCACCAATTTAGTATAGCCTCATCCCCTATCAATTGCAGCCGATAAGCGCCAGCTTATGGCAAAGATCGCGACGCACGGCAACAGACAAACAAAAACCGCCTCGAATCGGTTTCGTTTTTATCCGGTGGATCGCGCCGCAAGGAACAAATGCGTGTTATATGTTTCGGACGGTGTTTATTTTCGAGGAGCGCGTGCAGAGGTTGTCGAGGCACACGCGTGCATCCCTCGGGGATGCGTTATAGTGCGTGTATGCGTTTACGCGGGCATAAACGAGCACCGGGGACTGGCCGATCGGCAGGGAACGGGCCATTAGTAACGCTTACCCAGCATAAAGCGAGAAAAATGGCTGTCGAATTATTCCGCTGGTGGGACCCGACGGTGGACAAAGGTCTTGGCTCACGAGGACACGCGGAGGATCCTCGAAAAAGAAACCATGGGGTTCCATGATGTTGATCCCGCCGAAACAGACAGCCGCAGCCGCTCAGGGCGATGCCTCGCTCATAATCGATACCATCAAGAATCCCGTTCGCGATCGATGTCCTGTTCTCTCGGGGTGCGTGTCCTTGCTTCTGCTCTTCTCGGGCTCTTCGTCCTCCTATTCTGCACACTCCTCGTTCTTCTGTTCTTCATCATTTAGTCCCGCCAAATTTGCTGGACCAAAAAATGACGCGGGATAATCAAGATTTTGAAAAAAATCCCAAACAATCCAACCCAGTGCCCAAACTCACCGAGAAACTCGAAATCTCTCTCGACAAAGAACAAATCAGAAAGTTCCATCCTGCCCGTGTGCATCCAATCAAATCACAGCTGGTCTGAGAAAAAAATTCGCCAGGGGTTGGTCGTCTAAGGGATGAAAGGAGAGACTTTTGAACTTGCCGTGGAGGAAAAATTCGGCGAAAGCAGGGAATCTCTTTACCGTCTGAAAGTATTCGCTTTGTCGTGTCAAAGGAACGGTCCCGGTGATACAGACGCGGGGGTGCAGAGAGGTAGAGGGGGAATCGGGGGCGACGCGACGGTCGGGAAGAGGATTGCGCGCGCGAGTAAAGGGGAGGAGAGGGGTGGGTTTCGTTAGGTCGGGCGCAGTTTTGATGATAACGAGCGGATTTGCAATCACGACTACATTGTGCAGGATCCTGCTGTTAGCTAACTTGAAGAGGGATGAAACTCAGACGGGCTGAGATCACAGAGCAGGAAGCTGAGAGCGCGATGTAGACGACGGCGACGGATGAGAGGACGCGTCGGGGGAGGCTTTTCGCGAACATCCCTCTCTCTCTCTCTCTCTCTCTCTCTCTCTCTCTCTCTCTCTCTCTCTCTCTCTCTCTCTCTATTCCCCTCTACATCTCGTTCCGCAACCCCTGAACGGTGGAAAGTGCAAATCTCAAAATTACAGGACTACACGCGTGCGTAGACTGTGCGACACTCTGATGTGCCAAGTACATCTCTGCAGAAATATGTATCTCGCGAAATATCCTGCCCGAATATCTGCGAACCGAATCGCGAGCATGCTAACGAAGGATCGCGATGTATCCGACTAATGAACTTCTACTATTACCGAAATTAGTTCGGAAATGAGTATGAAACATCAGATGATTCTAAGATCACTCGATCTCGCAATAGCATTTGAAATGATTCAGCTGGCGATCTAGTTTTTCAGGTGGAAAATTCGAAACGTGAGGAAACACAGTTGTTCAAACAGCGTCGGCACATTTGGAACATTCGAAAATTCGGAGCCGTACAACTTCGAGGCTAAACAAATGCAATCCTGTGTTTGTTTAACCTCGTTTCCATTCTACTGTTTGAGCCGGAAGCATTCTACACATGTATAGTCAGCCTCATGGCAGCAAAAGTTGCATTCTGAAATCAATGTTAGTAGACCGTAAATTTTAAAAGCAACATATTCTGTAAAATTGAATTTTCGAATATTTCGTGTTACGTAAAACAATTTCACAGGGCTTTTAATAAAAATTGCACAAACTATATAAGTTCGATCTTGTCGTCTCGTAATTTTCACAAAATAACGCAGGTTATTTTTAAGGCTCCAGCAGGTTCATTGTTAACAAGTTTCAAGACGTTTCGAGCTCGCAGATTCCCCAGAACGTTTTCCCTCGGAATTTCCCGGCGTCCTCCGGGCATTATCATGATAAAAGTGGTCCTGTGGCCCGTTCGCCGTCGAACTCTCTCAGGGTCCATTGTCGTGAATCCCTCGATACCCCATAAAAGAATACAAACTCGAGAAAGAAGCGTGACGCGGTCGACCAACCGCCTACTGTGCAAACACGCGAACTGCGTGTCAAAATCGTCGTAACTTCTATGCGTCATGATCCGTCGAGTGGCGTCAAAGAATTTATCGAAACTGGTTGATAAGGTCGACCTAGAAAATCGCGCGCGATCATGTGTCTTATAGATCATTTAATAAAATGAAGGTAAGTCTGGTCGAAATTCGTTCGATTAAATGCTCGGTCGAGTTAAAAACTTCGATTAGCGGTTGACTCGCATAATGGAGTGAAATTTTTTACTGGGTACAGCAGCAGACAATGAACCAATGAAACAATTGAACAATTTTCAAAGCATTTGTTGATGTTTAAAAGTTCCATCAGGAGCGTTCACTCAGATTTTCCCATGCAACGTTCTGAGAAATAAACAAACTACAATACGTCGATTGTTCTCGGGGCCAGGTCGACGTCAAAATCAATGGTCCACGAGATGATTGATCTACACGAAAGGAAATCGGTACAATAAAGGAACAGTTTTGATAGCGGAGGCCGGTGATCCATTCTCACCTGTAAAAGCAGAGGCCGTTTGATCATCGTATGGGAATGTCATAGGTTTTCTTAGCGCATTCCTGGGGGTGTCGATAATGGAACGGATTCCTGGATGTTTGTACAACTCTGGCGATTTTCACTGAATCAAATTGTCGTGTTTTTACACACAATAATACTACCTTAAGCCAACAGACTTTCGGAAGGAGAGCAATCAGGAAATAGAGTTTAGAGGATCGTCTAAAAAGAAGGAAAAATGGTGAAATGCTGCTCGAAAATTGATCCGTAATAATTCCGCTAAAGCGACAGCTCGATTTACTTATTATTAGATCGTCGCTAATACAAATCGGGTCGAGCGATTTTTCCTCGATACAGTCGCGCACTTAACGAACGGGGGGAACGCAAATAGCAGGAGGCCGGTTCTCATCGCGATGTAACCGATTACACGGATTTTTCCAGTGGCACGTACCTACCCGTATTACATACATATAGGTCTGAGTTGTAAAGTGGGCACACGGGGGCACGGAATGAAGTTGCCCGTTGATTCGAAAGGAATAATCGGATTAGAGAGGTGAATGCCGCCGGCGCGGTGTGCGGGGTGCATAGTTCATTGTTGAACGTTGACTCTCGAGAGGGATGAAAATCCACGTCGCTATGCGCCACGGGCCACGGGTCCTTCCTCCGAGAACAATCGAGGCTGTCCGACATTTCTGCGGGAGCAAAACGGGGGGTTGCGTGCCCGCCACGTGGCCCCTATTACATAATATTAGACTTACACCCCCTCACACCCTCTTATTAGAACGTCCAGGGTGAACAGAGTCCCGTAACCAACCCTGACTGCGATTTTCCTGCGATTAATCGGTCGGATCGCGATCCCACGCGGTCTCCTCGAGTGTGATCGTATCGATCACGATCGCTAGCCGAGGGCATTATAGCGTGGTGGATGCGGTTTCGGCTCCTTTTTTTCGCTTCCGGGCACCGTGGGGAGCTGAGAATCGCTCTATGAACTCATCGGTCCCTTTCGAGTGTACATAGACTTGCGTGTCTTTAGAACATACATTTTTATTTATTTATTTGCTTTATTTCAGCCTTACAGCTAAGGAATGTGACTTGGTTTACATTAACCTAATTTTACATATCTATCTTGTTTCACACATTCGGTCCATACTCTCTCACTCTTTTTCTTTGTCTCACTCATTCCTACCCGACCTACTCTGTTTGTATCCTAATTATTGCATTCTTTCCTATTCCCTAGCATTTGTTTTTAGTTTGGTATATTCTTTGGGATATTCATGCTCTTTTCTCTCTTTCTCCTCAACTTCTCCAACCACTCTTCGACATTTCTATTTTTCCTCCCACTCACTACATCCTCGATCCTGAACTTCTCTCCCATTACCCTGCATTCTCTTGTTAAATGTTCTAGGCTTCCATACTTGTCCCCAGAAAGGTCGCATTCTCTCGCTTCGTCTTCCCGCACGTAGATTTTTATATGTTACTTATATAAAATTCAGGGCGCGGGTAGTTAAAGGTTAAAATGTTTTCTTTAAAATACGACAGAACTTTCCCTCCAACCTAATATGTATAATGGAGCTCGCGTCAAACCCCGACAGTCTCGAAACTTGGCGCGCATCTCGGAGTTAATTAATCCGATTGTTTCTTGGAACAATCGTCGAGGAAACCCACAAACAATTAAACACGTTGACCTTCGCCGACCTAAGTGCCGACCTAAGGTTTGGAAAAAAGCTCATCAAAAACAATATAAGAATGATATTTACAAAATTAAAAAAGGAGCATATTACGAAATAAAGGGAGAATAAAGTAATGCCAATTGTATTTTAATATTTGTTGAAAATCATACAAATAACATAAATATGAAACATTATGAAAAACAGAAAAATCATTTCTCTTTTACAAACAGTATTTGCACATAAGAAAAATCATCGTTTGGTCATAGCTTGATATAGATCACGTAGTATGAAGCAGTCGTGGGCATTAATCGATTAAAATTTTACTGAAGATTGATTGATGAATGTGTACGATTAAAAAAGTAGTCATTGAAAAATCGGAGACTGATTCAATCGCATGAAGTTAATCGTCAATCGTTGGTTAAAAGAAGAAATCATTGAAAAATCGGCGATTGATTCAATCGATTGATGAAGTTAATTTATAAGTATTTAATCGTTAACCGCAATCGACGATTTATAAGTACTTAATCGTTAACCGTAATTAACGGCAAAGCTAGGAGATTAATTGTTAATTGCGATTAACGAGTGAAGCAGAAATTTATTCATCAATCGTTGATTAAATTTTGCCCAATTCTGGTATGAAGTATAGATATTGCATTTTCAATCAGTCGTAACAAAATAAGTAATATCGGACCACAAAACTAAAGGATAATTCCATGATGTACGGCAAGCGTCAGAAGGACTAAAAGTTATTAATTCGTGTAATTAACAAAAAGTTAAATCCATAAACAATCTTTTGATTGTTTTGCAACGAAATTAAACCGTTTAGAAATTTATCTTGAGATAGAGTTCTCTCGCATTGCGAATAGTAAGGTGTCATCGCACTTTTCGCAAGTGTTGTGAACAACGGTATATCGTCGTTCGGCACTAAAAGGGTTACTAACTCGCGACACGATAGCGAATGTCGTACACGCTGCGTCAATACGCGTCGATCGTCGAGAGAAAAAATGTCCGTTTGCATCGCGTTGCATCTCGTCGATCTTGGCCGACTAATTATTATCGCGGTGCATTATCACCGCGGATCAAGCTGAATCATCGGAGGGGATGGGACGCGTCGCGTTGCACCTTGTTGCAGTCGCGTCGTGTTCACAGCCATGGGAATACTATAGGAAACGCGCCCATGTATATATACATATGCATGCGTCTCTAAACTCGAGACGAGGTATAATCCTACGGGTATCTCGCGAATTCGAAACGAGATACGTGTACGGTAGGTGTAACAAGCTTACGCTTGCGGTCGCATTCGACTCCGGCTGCCGCACGGATTAGGGATGATCTCCTTTTGTGCGTGGGACGCTCCTTTCGCGAACCCCTAATCGATCGATCAAAACCGCGCGGATCGAGAATCTTCAGGTATTTTTGATCTCAACACATTGTTGACCGGCAATTTTACACAGAGGCTGTCTCGTGTCACCGGCTATTATTACGTAACTGAATGTGGAAGTAAAACAATTTAAATAAACCTCAATAAACTTTATGTATACATAATGAATTAAGATGAAACATTGAACATATTGTATTTTATTGGTTACGGGAATAAGCTTCCGCCCTTTTTTGTTGAAAAGAAGCTTCAGAATTTCAAATGGGAAGTAAATTCGTTCAAAGTATGCTCTTTCGGCATCTACAACCTTCTTCCACCGTTCAGGTAATAAACGAATTCCTCAAAGAAAAAAAATCTGGTTGTTTCGATGCAAGCCATTCATCGAGCCAATTTCGGATACTTTCATAGGAAGTGAACTGCTCTCCAAATATGGCCGACTGCATGAACCGGAACAAGTGGAAATCTGAAGGAGCAATGTCCGGCGAATATGGCGGGTAGGGCAAAATTTTCCAGTTCACTCCTTCCGAGTATTGCTTGACGGGTTTTGCGACATGTGGCTTATCGCGCATGTTGTCCTATTCCGGTCGTTTTTCTTGTAATTCTCGCTCCAAACGTAATAGTTGTAGTTCTTCAAGTGTTTGACGTCGATTTTCATCAAGTAATACTCGCAAATCTGTATCTTTGAATTTCTTGGCGCACCATCGCGATCTTTGTCCCTTACGTCGAAGTCATGTGTTTTTAAACCGCCGAAACCATTTTTTACAGCTTGTATTTGATGAAGCATCGCCCCCATAAATATCCACGAGCAAACGACGCGTTTTTCTTTAAAACAAAATAATGCAACGCAACCTCTCGCAAATGCTGCTTACTTGGAACAAAAGTCGACATTTTCACGCGAAAAATTGACTGCTGTTCACGCTCGAAACAATTGCCAGCAACTGCGTTTTGAAACTTAGACATAGACCTTTCAAAAACATGTACTACGTTCCATCAAATACGCGATCGGTACTTAAGTAAAACGACATTTCCAAAAGAGCGGAAACTTATTTCCATATATACAATAATCACCGAATGGACAAAGGTTTTGAAATATTCTATTTTGTCCTGGGTTTCATAAATCGAAATTGTCAATGCCACGTGAACAACGTTTGGCCATGAAAACACAAGTTAACTCGTGACCGGTCAACAATGTGTTAAAATTTTCCAATACATAAATTCCGTAAAATCTAAAGTCTCCATTATAGCACTGCCGTTCGCAACGATTTTCAAGATCATGAATAGTCAGTCGAGCCTCGCCAAATAATTTCGAGTGACTCCGACATCGCAGCAGCTTGAATTAACGTGCCCGAAGAAATTCGAGAACCGATCTCCCAACGTGAATTAAATCACCGTGGCCAATCTGTGGTTCGATTGAGTTGTTCTCAAAGACAAAATTTCCTTCTCCCTCTCTTTCTCTCTCTTTCTCTCTACCTCCCTTTCTCTTTCTGAACGATTCGTCGCCAGAAGCACACGAAATAAATAACGAATCCTCACGTATCGGCGCACCGTTCAAGAAGAAAGAAATCGCGTCGTGGCCGGGTATACTCGGTGAATTGGTATTTAAAAATATGCATGCCGACAGATGCGGTTTCCATGTCGCACGCTTGCAGCGACTCCCATAAATATGATAAGGCCCTATAAAGAGATATACGAGCCTATAAGCCGGTTTCGCGTACCCACCGACTCCGATGCCCGCCGACGAATGCGCAAACGGAAACAAACAAAAAGGAATATCGGTGGAAAGAAAGAGGAACAGGGGAACACAGAAGCGAAACAGGAAAGCAAGCCTGGTCGAAGATTACGCGTTAACGTTCATTAATTAGAAGGTTAATCGCCGCGGTGCCTGACCGGGTTCGTTCGATTAATCACCGCGACAATGGCGGTGTTAGCGGGCCAGGCCGGGCCTCGGCCACGGGAAAGTTTATGCGAAAACGTTAATTATTTCGTCAGCGAACAGCTGGAGGGACGTTTATAATACTCGATAAGTTAGCGTACGCGGCTTGACGTCTTTTTACCTTTCGCTTCGGTTTGCCGAGGCAGAATTTCATTTCGAAGGAATTCGGCCGATATTGTAATAATTGGGCTGCGGATTTTATGCATTTATGACAAAAATGGGCACGTGCAATTTAAAACAGTGGACGAATCACGAAGATTTAAGGACATCAATGTATTAATTTCAGCTTAATAAGACAATTAAAAGAAAAAAGAATTTTCTATTTGGCTCCTGTGTTTTGCAATCAATGCAAACATTTTTTATTTTGAGATCCGCAGTCTAGTAATAATTCTCGAACGCGTATTTAGAACGTCAAATATTTGAAGCTTTAATAGAAAAATATGAGTATTGGAAAGAAGAGAAATTTCCAAAATCCACGGAAAAGGCAGAAGCACGTTTAGAGAGGAAGCAGAGGGAAATCAGTTTCCCCGCGTGTTTCTCTTTAACAAGTTTTTCGCAAGTTTCCACGAAGTCTGGTTGCAGCGGCGTCGAGTAAGGGGTGGTTCGGCGTGGGTGGCGCGATTATTTCGACGAAACAGAGAGGAAAGAACGGACTGTGCGGGGAGTGGTGGAGAGGGGTGGAAAACGAAGTTTGTTAGCTGTCGCCTTTTTGTCCCCGCGTTTGTCGGGCGACACGGGGTAAACTTTCCCGTAGTTTCGCGTCGATTCGCGGGGCGTTGCGGAGGCGGCTTGCAGCTACGGACACGCCCAGCGTCGCGACGCTTTTATCGATCAACGACCGTACGTATGGCAACGGCCATTTTACTTTTCCGCCGGTGGATATGTTCGTGGAAATTTCGCACACACAGAGACAGAGAGAGGGAGAGATAGAACCGGATGGTGAATTTTCCAACGACTCGCGACGCCCACGCACCCTCCACCGATCAACTACTTCCGGTAATGTGCTTAAATTGACGACAACACTAGCCGCTAATTAAAAATTCTTCCTGGAATTTGTTCATGGAGAAAATTAGGGTTGACCTTGGTTTGTCCTTTCATATACAATTGTTCGAAACACGTTTCAGGGGGACAAGTTTCCAGTTGTTCATTTCAGGTCTCGGATCAAATTTTAAGAGCTGCGCGAAGTACGTAGGAATATTCGAGGGTTTAGTATTTTTATGTTAAGCACAGTTTGCACCGCCGGGAATTCCGCGGTATTGTTTCCGGCCCTTTGAATTTCATAGGGCGAAAGTTAAATGGAAACCAGCACGGGTCCAGGTCGCAGGATCGGACCAGTATCTTCTTTTTGCGGCGGGTTTCTCTCTTTATTACACAGACAACTGTAGTCGCGGAGACGGTGGCAGCCAGGACGAAGGAACATAAACGGATTAGAAGGGTCTTGCCGGATGACTAAGTTTTAGACGGGGCAGCGCCGGCGCCAAATCCAATTTGATCTTAACGTTAACTCGATCCCGCGTACGGTTACACGGTGAATTAAGCGTCGTTAACAGCGAGGCGAAGTAACTGAGGCCTCAAAAATACAATAACCCCCTGCATGGACGTCAACCGATACGAGCCAACAAGTGGCGATTACTTTTTTCCTTGGTCGATAGGGTGGCCTATATCACCTGTCCACACGAGAATTGTATCTATTTTTAATCCAATTAGTTGCAGAATTTTTCTTCAATTTTTGTAGACACATTTTGAGAAAGTGGTACCAAATAAAATCCTATCTTCATTGGTAACTAGCTTTCCCCCGCCACGCGTTGCTGTGGCTCAGTATTTTTTAAAAGCATGTTTTTACCTGTCACAGATATGACATTTTAATCACGTGATTGCTGATCACAAAGTCGTGTTTGACGCTGATCTGCTACAGTTTCTCGTTGTCGTCTTTCAGCCTGTCGCGTTCATTCTGTTGAGTTTGATGCAGATCTGAAGCTGCAGAACCCGATCGCCTGCTCGCAACCGTGCATCCTCAAGTCTGGTACGTATTTGAACCATTCTTTGTGATGCTCGTTCTTCTCCAATTTGATTTGATCTTAATCGTCGCACTGCTTCCGTTCCGCGAGTACGACGACCTAAGTTTGCTTCTCTGCGAGTCATTCTTTTTATGTACTAAAGTAGAAAGAAAGTTATATCGATAACATCTAAAATTGCTAAACATTAAATAAGGAAGAAACACGAACTAAAAAACAAAGAAAAAACTTAATAATTTAAAAATGCTAACCGAACATTTCAATTCAGGCGCAGATCAATCTACTCAGCTGAATTCCAATGTAGTGAGAAACTTACAGAACACCACTCCAAATAGGTCAATCTTTCTATTTATATATATTTCACGATATAATTTGAAGCAGAATACCACTTAGAAGATTCTCGTCGCGACGCATTGGTTATAACGCAAATCAACACGAACCCATATCGATTATTCTACATCAATGTTTTCGCAAACGCGCCACATTCACATAACTTGAAGTAAGCAGTTAGCGTTGTAGCCGGTGCAAAAAGTCGTCAAAACTCTTGAACTAATGACTTTTTCGAATGTGGATTGTTCTAAAACCTTCCCGAAGAAACGCTACGACTAATGGCTCAAACCCCAGCTTTTTACGTTCAGCCGTTACGGAGATGTTCGATTACAAACAAAAGGACAAACGGACATTTACATTTTTATTTATATAGAAGATAGAAGATAACTAGACTGCGGATCTTTATGCAAAATAACAAATGTTTGCATTGACTGCAGGACACAGGAGCCAAATAAAAATTGTATTCTTCTTCTAATTATCTTATCAAGCTGAAATTAATACACTGATGTCTTTAAATCTTCTTAATTCGTCCACTGCTTTAAATTGTACGAGTCCATTTTCGTCCTACACGCATAATACTAGTAATAACATTTGTAGGTCCAAAATAAATAAAAATCGTACGAAATTCTATCGAATTCGATACTCCAGTATTTTTCGAAAATTTGTATGAACCATTAATGCATAAAAATCCGCAGTCTAGTCGTTGATAACCAAACACGATCGAAAACGGTAACTCCCACTCACTTCGGTGAGACTAACTACTGAAGGATAGAAAGAAGAACCAAAAAAGTTGCAGCAGCCTATCGAACTTTTGTCCAATTCTAAATCGAGAAGCACACAAAAGCCTTTCATAGAAAATATCAACCCTTTGAACAGCTCTCGTCGATTATGTATATTACACGGTGGAAGTATGCCACAGAAAAGAAGGCGAGCTTTTCTGAACAAAAACAGACCGCCCCTCGTTCCCCGATGCCCACGCCTATTCGAGTCATAATAATCGAGCGATATACTATTTCCTAACAGAATCAAGACTCGTTGGCCCTTTGAGCGAGCCGTAACGCGATTCGACCGAATCGACCGCTGCTGTGTCGACGAGTGAAATTATTGCTCGAGGAATTAGGGGTTTGCGGGGCCCTTTCTATCATTCACAGTAACCCGCGGTATGCAGAATCGACGAATGAGCGGTCGGGGCTCGGGGGGTGCATAATATTTAGCTGATGCACCCTGCAGACGCGTTAGAGATCGCGAATGTGTGCTCGTTCCGTGAAATAAATGCTAAAAATGCGAATTCGCGGTGGAATCGACTAAAATCATCAAACCAACTGTTTTACCTTACAAAGAAACAAGAAATTGGCGAATCATCTTCGATATGATTCTATAGTTCTTAATTTTGTAGGATGCGTAAAATATTTCCGGCAATTACGCCACGGCATGCAAATCCATTGTTTACCTGGGAGTTCGAATTTTCGATACAGAAAATTGTATATTCCAGACACGCGCCAGCCGAAACCGGGTAGCCGAGAAACTGTTTGGAATTTTCGGATTCGCGACTCCGCCGAGATAAAACAGAGGGTGAGATTCTGCGAAGGTGGCTCACGGAATCGTCGACGTCGCCTCTATCCTTGCTACGTAAGTCTACAGTGCGATACAAAATTGTTTTCGACACGAAACACCAGAAACTTGTTCCAGAAGCTTCGTACTTGTCGTTGCTATTGTTCTTGAATAGGAACTTGAGGAACACCGCATCGAGGGAGATGAAGATTTTCTAAATGTTCGCCGTGCATACTTTTGGAGCTAGTCATTTTAGATAGTCGAAAGAGTAAACAGATTTTTGAATCATCCTCTACGCGAGTGTATTGCAAGTACGTCAGGGGGTTTGAGGGGTTGCAGGAAGAGGGCCAGCAAGATCCAGGAGGGTGGCGCACGGACGTAGAAGAATGAAATGATCGAGTTATGCCTGATTGCCGCTTGTTGTTCCAGCTCGATAAACCGGACCCGAGCGGCTCGCCGAATTTCACCTTGTTCCCCCCAATTTCACGAGTCCGTCCGCCCCTGCGTCGTAATCATCCCCCGCCAAGAAGATTTTCTCGTCCTCTTCGTCATCCTCGTTCTCAGAGAAGATCGAAACCGAAGGGGCCGAAGCTCGAAGCTTTTTAAATCGCCACGAGCTTCTCTCCGTTATTCGCGAAATCGCGAAGTCAGCGGCCCGGATGTTTAATCTAATCGGATCTACAGCGATCACCGCCACCCTGTACACGCGCCACCCTTTGAACATCATCAACGATACGTCGAGCGAACGCTTTGATGTTTCCTGGATGTTACTCGGTTTCAGAGAGGCGGAGTTTGTTCTGTATCGGAAGTAGCGATACATATTTGTGTCTCATTAAGCTGCGAGCTGATGAGATGTTAGCACTCTCGAGTGCGTTTCCTAGCTAGTTCCTCCTGTGATCATAGTCGAACAGTCATTAGTCTGACGCGGTTGGCAGTCTGGTATTCACTACCAGACTGCGGATCCTTGGCAGTGTTTCGAAATGATTTATTTGTTTAGACATTGAGTAAAGGGAATCGTAGGAATATTTCCGGGAGGTAGCGATACATATTTGTGTCTCATTAAACTGCGGATCTTTCTGCAAAATAGAAATCTGTTTTTGTGGGTGGCAGTGTTTCGAAATGATTTTTCTGTTTAGACATCGAGTAAAGGGAATCGTAGGAATATTTCCAGGACGTCGGATTGAAAATGCACCCCGGCTTTGCACCTCCCTGTACCTTGCTACATTATTCGGTCCACTTGTCGGCACCCTTTGGGGTGGCAGCCCCTACACAGCCACCCTTCCGTAATCCTGTTAGCGAGCACGACGCTTCCACGCACCTACGCACTCGCGCACCACCTACCCCCTTTGTTCCCGCAGTCTAGAAAAAAACAATGGGCGACCACGGTCTCGATTCTGCGACTGTCGACCAAGAGAAATTCATTGCGATCCTCGCCCTTTGAAACTGCTCGATACCCGACCACTCCTTACAAATCCAATCAATTATTTATTTGCGATCATTCAAGACAGTACTGGTTCACATTTTTACGAGATCGCAACGCTGCTACAAGCTTGAATTTAAAATTCGTTCTAACATCGTCGTTCTATCATTTTGCCAATTGTTCGTGTAACTTTTTGTCAGGATCTCCGTTGATCCAACTCGATCGCAAAATTTACTGCGACGTCTACGAAGGGAAAGAGTTCCATGGACACGTAGCGGAACTTTAATCAAGGAACGATCAGTAGGAGACATCAAAGGGCGACCGCCGGGACGGGAAATTTCATGCAAATCACAAAGAAAGAAGGAGTTTATTTCTTCCTTTATCTTCGCGAGCCTCCCTCCAGTTCCTGATCACTTCCTTCCTTCCTTCCTTCCTGTCAAACTGAGCTCGTAGCCGCAAATTAGCCGCCCAGGCTAAAAGAAACTGAAAAGAGGGTTGCCAGCCTCGGCCATTTCCATTTTGCAACCTCTTCCCACCCTGATCGAGCATGGTCGTTTTCTCTGTCTCGAGGCAGTTTCACGCCGCGCCGGGGAAATTCGTGATCGACCGACCGTATCGGCTGCTATTTTTCCGCCGCGGTAATTATTGTCCCGGCCGATCATTTGCATGAATTTGCATCGACTTTCAGTTCCATTTCCACCGTTGCGCTCGAACACTTGGAAATCGCGACGCGTGGGCCTCGTTTTCCGTTCGATTCGCTCGACCCCCGTTGCTTCGCTGCTGAAAATGGTAATTCGATCGAGTTGACAATTTCAACGGGTGCAAATACTCCTTCACGATTTTCTATAGTTATGAAAAGCACCAATAGTTCATCAGTCAAGAAAAATTCTCTGCGTGAATAATAGTGAATGCCTTCTATCCTTCATTAAATCGTCTAAAATATTCTATGCGTGTAAATGCTGTTTGAACTTCTTACATTGTGTAACGAAGCATTAAAATAGAAAAGGTGGTTACTTTGTTTACTTGCAATAACGATTAGTAGAAATTACAAGTAAAAGGGCAAATACAGATAAGAAAAGAAGTTAATATCATATGAAATCTAATTTTGGAACTGACAATGAGTAGAGGTAAATGTTTCGTGGTTTGCTTGTTCCTAATTAATAAGAGAAGCTACATTTATCTACCGCGCCTTTTTCGAAAGATTATTACGTCCAGAATACTTGCAATCGTTACAACAATAAGTGCGCCGCTTAATACTCCCATGGGCCTGTCACGGGTCACCCCGTCAGCGTTGTAATCCCGTAAAAATGTAAATTCGACCCCGGGGAGCGTCGCGAGGAATCCACCCGACGGAAACAGAGTGTTTGCGAGATCGGAGGGGGTTCGTCGCTCTCTATCTCTGCCAGTTCGATACCGATTCGTAGACGGAGAGAACGGTAGTTAGAGAACGCATTACAACGGGCGTGTAATGCGCTACCCACGGGCAAATATTCACAGATGCGAGAGCCGGGAAAATTCGGCTTTGCGCCGCTCCGGCTACGGCTAACAGGATTTATTTGTATCCGCGCGTGTACGTACGTACTCTCGCGTTTTCCCTCTTCCTCCGACGGTTGTACATATGTACACAGGCCGCACACCCGGTATATACGGACCAGAGAACCGACGGATAGAGAGAGAAGGACCGAGTTAGACTAACTAACGGACTACCAGTTCATTAGAGATCGCTAAACTTTAGGGTGCACCGAAAAGGGTGAGGATTTCGTTATCGCCCGCCCATGTACATTTTATACCAGCCCGTATCCCGGTGGCAATAAAAATCAACCATGGAACGACTGGCTGCATGCTATCCTCGCGAACATACCGGAATTATGCCACTTTTTCGCGAATAATGGGGCCGCCGGTCTTTGCGTATTCGTGCCCGATCTTCGAATTAACGTCGGACGTTCCAGTCGAATTTTATTCCCTCGCGCATCGCCTTTGACGAAAGTTGAATGAACATTCACACCTCTCTGTTCAGATTTCATTCTTCCATGCACTGTAAATTGATCGACGACGACTTTTACAGGTGTTGCAGGATTCATTCGCGAGTAACACGCCCGAGCGCACCGTATCCATATTAATTAAAGGGTATCGGCAGCATGGCCGCCGACATTGGCCTCATCAACTAATTGTAAGACATGCAAGCTACCACCTGTGCCATTGTTCCAGTCGAATCGAACGCTCGAGAAGTTGAATGAACATTCCACCTCTCTGTTCAAATTTCATCTTTCCGTGCACTGTAAATTGATCGGGTCCCGTGAAAATCATCGACAACGACTTTGACAGGGTTGCAGGATTCATTCGCGAACAACACGCCCGGGCGCACGGAATCCACCCGCTGAGAAAAATTAGGCGACGGGCTGTCGAACGATCAAGAGTCACTCTTTGTGTACTCGCGTCCCCGTCTCTGTGTACGGTGGCGTAAGACACGGGGTGGATACGTGGTTGCTGGTAGCACATGTCGTGTCCTACGCGCTTAACACCCCCGCACGGATCAATTGATACGTGGTGGAAACCCGAAGGGATGAACGTGGAACACCCCTCTTTCTTTATCGCTGTACCCCTTTGTATCCGTTCGACCACGATCGTTAAAAGTACCTGCGAAAGCACCGCAACCCAGAAAATAATTACGACAAAAATGTGTAGATGCAATTTCAACAAAATAGAAATTATATACATACTATCTCTTGATGATCAAAGCTATTAGAGAAAGAAGGAACCTTTCACTTGGTTCCTGTATCTTGCGCTTGGTGCGGACGATTTGTAATTCGCATAAAGTATCCACAGTCGATACGTTTTAGTAAGAATAATTTTCAAATCTTTGAATCGAATCGAATTGAAACGAGGATTTTGTAGTAGATCAATGGCGACGGGACGAAACTCTGGCAGATGAGGAGGCAACGGTTGTCGGTGTAGATGTCTATCGATCGGCGATAATCTACGATCGAGACGGGCAGCCAGTTATTATGTAATGGGACGACAAGCAGGAAATAAAATCGTCTTGTAACGTTGTGACGCGTCTCGCATCGCGTCGAGGCCCAAAGTCACGCACAATGAACGAAACGACAGGTAGACGTTACATTCGCCGACATAAATAAACGATTAAGATCTCCGACACGACGATCCTCGACAATACTGGACCACCGGTATAGTTCGATTGATGCTGGGATTCCTTCCGGTCGCATCTTTCAACGGCCGTGGATCCCATCGATCCCGTGACGATCTCGATTTTTATCTGCGATACCCACACCCAGGATTCGTATTATTCAACTGCAGATCTCCTTCAATCTTTAAATTTCTCGCGAATAATTGTATGTACGTAATCATTTTATGCATTTATTACAAAAATGAGTAGATGAAAAAAAAGAATAAATGTCTGTGCAGCTCTTGCGTGCTGCAATTAAAGTAGACAATTTTATTTTATTTTGCAGGAAAATGCGTTTACAGGCGAAGAAAGGAGAATATTCTCGAATTTGCACGATCTGGCAGAAGGATTATAGAATTCGGCTTCCGTGAAGTGGGAAAACGATAACGCATATTTTCGATAAGTGGACTGACACGGACAACGGCAGCAAGTGAACGGAGGAGCCGGGTATCGAAGTCCGAATCGAGCCGGTCGGGAATCGATCATTTTTCGAGAGGCGTGCCGAAGTGCTCGTTTAAGGTCAGAATCTATCGATCGAGGTCCGTCCGAGCGTGGACCACCGCTGAGAACGCTGGCGAACAATCTGCCAGTCACCCTCCGTTGATCTCGGTACATTCGTCAACTTCAGTGCTCGAAAGACTGAGAACTCGACGTGAGACGAGGGTACCGCACACGTTCGCACTCCGTGTGTTTTAACCCCTTCTGTACCTGTTTGTTAAAGTAGCCGCACGATTGATGGCTGTTTCGAATTCGAAATTGGCCAGCAAAGAGAAATCGCGCAATACAGTCTCACAATTGTTTGAATTTCCGGAATTCGGGATCATTCCTCGTAAGCACTCGGAAATCAATGCTCCATTTCCAACATTAGGAAAGCTCCGCCACTAAATCTGCAGACGTTGTCGCGAAGCCCTCGTAATTCCCTTAAAGAAGCAAACGGGGGGAAAAAGGTCGAGCAACGACGACGACGACGATCGTGAAAAGAAGGGGAAGATCTCGGCGATCGCGTGGGCGGACTTTTATGGCGGTTGATTGCTTGATTTATAATCTCAGTCGGGCTGTGCCCCAGCAATCATAAAGGATCGCGCGGACCTGGCTCGCTAATATCCGTGGATTTTTGCGCGGGCCTCTAAAAGAAGGGCGAAGGACGATCAAACTTTGATTAAGAGTCGCCTGCCGTACTCTTACGTGGCCTCTACTGTGGCCCCGGGACAAAAACTAGGGGACATCGCCTACCGTAAACACGCCCCCGTCGTTAAGGCAGGACCTTGAAATTTAATTCGCCGCTCGCTTTCGAGCTGCCTCCTTTTTCCAACCCTTTGTGAGCCGCGCTTTCGGCTAATCAGAGATCGCGAAGTTTTACGAGCCTC
This sequence comes from Lasioglossum pauxillum, assembly GCA_933228785.1. Classification (NCBI taxonomy): domain Eukaryota; kingdom Metazoa; phylum Arthropoda; class Insecta; order Hymenoptera; family Halictidae; genus Lasioglossum; species Lasioglossum pauxillum. Next base: position 23,030,682 of record OW121701.1, on the reverse strand, counting down.
GATCTGATCGTTAAAGGGCATCGGCAGCATGGCCGTCGACGTTGGCCTCATCAACAAAGACACGGAAGCTACCACCTGTGCTATTAAATCGAACTTGTGTGCGACTGATGAAAAACACCGAGAGAAACGGTAAAGTGCGATTCAGGTACGTGTCCATCTGAGAGTACAACTATCGCGAAGAGAGATATTTAATCCTGTGGAAACATTCGCAAATATTCTTGAAACGTAATTACTTTCTTATTCATATTGCTTTTCGGAACTTTGTATCTTCTTTGTCAATTTGTGGTCCAATCAAACATACTATGTTTTCAACTTGCACTGCATTCATTCGTACGAAACTTCTAAAATGTTATGCATCTTCTATATGTAATTCTTGTATAAGTGTAGAAGATGCACCTATTTTGTTGCGTCCCATTATCCATGGTTTTAATCCAGCATTTTCTCTTTCTCGAACATTTCTTTTTTCTGATTAAGTACATTGCCACAATTGCACCAAACTTTGGCGCATCCATTCTGTTCACGAGTATTGTTATAACTATCGAGATTCATCCAAGAGCTACACGCATGAAATTCAAATGGCCATATACCTGAGAGAACTTTCCGAGAGTTGACTCTCACGTCAATCTCCGAGAGCCAAAAATATCTGAAGTGCTCTCAAATGGACACGCAAATTGAGAGTACTCTCGAGAGCAACTATCGACAGAAACTCTCAGATGGACATGTACCTTAGTCGCACTAGAGAGGCAGTAGAGTCCGAAAATCGCGAGGTACCAGGTTCATCTCGAAATTTGTTGGCCCGCAGCTCGAGTTATCGCCACCTCCGCGAGTGGGACGGCTTCAACCCCGTAGAGAACATGGTGTCGCGGCTCCGATTCGCCATGGCAGAGCTTGGCGAACCGACGAAGCCGGCAAAAGACGATTGTTGCGCCAACAAAATACGCGGGCCTCGGCCACAAAGAAAAAAGAATCGGGACCAGTCTCGGGCCCGGTGCATTGTCGCAGCTAGGACCGTCTCTCTCCTCTGTATATATATAACCGGCGAGTTTAAGAACACAATGCGCCATAAATCAGCGATCATCTCGCGTGGACGATTCACGCGGAACGCGTGGGCGAAGTCGCGCGCGCGTCCCAAATCTCCCGAATCGCGTATCTTATCGTCGATTTTCCATTCTTTACGAGCGGCGATAAGCTAGTCAAAAGCCTGTCCACTATCGCCGACGATTGTGATTCATGCGGTTTCCTTCCTGCACTTTACTTTAACTCCGGATGACCAACCTTTCGCTAAAATGGTCGCTGAAAGATTTGTAGTCGCTGATATTGTCGTGGAACATTTTTCTCTGAACGAATACAGAATCTACATTTATTATTAGATTGTAGATGTTTATGCATTTATGGCTTATGAAAATTAAAAAAAAGAATGCTATAATATAAAATCCGATGGAATTTAGTACGATTTTTATTAGTTTTAGATCTACAAAAGCTATTCCCATGAAAAATAGCATTTTATTCCATTTCACTTTCTTAAAATTTGTCAATAGAAACTGAAAATTGCAAAAACATCCGCTGTCTATTTATTATACAGTTGGATGTTCGTGTTTCCATACGCGTCTCGTCGGTGAAATTATATGTATATGTAAACAGATAGACGTGCATGCAGTTCGCAAATAACCGAAACGTATTCCCGATTTGTATTCACCGTCCGCGCAGGCCCAATCATTCTATTTGCCGGTGGATGAGACGAAATGAAATGAAATCGAGAAATTCGGCTTATTCTACTCGCGAACACGTCAGCTTTATTACTTTCATAATGATCATCCGCCTCCTCTTTGGTTAGTACGACGAATGAATATTTCATTAATCCCGCAGCCTCGCGAGAGAGCGGTTCGCGCTCTGAAAAGCGGGCTTTAGTTTTCAAACGAACTACTAATTTTTTTCAATTTATGAGATACCTCGTGCGAGACCGCGCCACGATATTATAGCTGGTGAAAAACCACGGAGAACTTGATTTTGCGAACAGTGGAGATACAATGAAAAATTTCTCCCAATGTTTTCGCGAATTCCTTAATTTATTAAGTAATTTTTCTCTCGAGGGTAATCTAGTAAACGAATCGTTTAATTAAAGTTTAAGAAAATCCTGTTTAATTAAAATTGGATTTACAAGGGTTACTTTGAATTGATTTTAGAATGTGTTTCCGTGAGATTTTTTGAACTTTTGATAGCGCAAATTGAAGCTGGAAACTGTTAGACAATTTTACCGACAGGGCAAGAGTACCATAGATTAAGATGGTGGCGATACCTGTCGTCATTTTTTAATATCAAAAGCACAGCATTTCTACAATTAGAAAAGAGTTTTGCACGAACTTATGTAATATTGCGCTTTTCATAAAAATTTTCATAAACATTACAAAACACATGTTTTAATAACTTAGTGAAAACTACAAAGCCAAGCTTCGAACGCAACTTGCAGTGACTCACGAAAGTGTATATAAAGTATAACTTTTTTATAATCGGACCATACGACCTGAATTTTTTGAAATATTAGAAGAATTGGTTTACCAAATGACATGCAAAAAAGATTTTGAAAAAATTGCAATTGCAAGTAAAAAAGTCACTTTTTAAAACTTTTCTAGAGAGCAACGAAGTATTGACCTTGTTGCTTGACAAGGATAGTGCTATGAGGGCTACTCAAGGTATAAAATATATACAATCAATATATTTTTTACATAACATGTAATTATAAATAAATTAATTCAAAATCATAATTTACAAAAATATCTTCCAATTCATCTTCGCTGTCACTGATATCGGTAGTATCACTCAAATCACTACAATTGTACAATTCTTCTTTTTCAATGTCTTTATTTAACAAGTTTTGTCACCCATGTAAACAGCCATTTTTGATTCGCATCAAATGCATGGAAAAGTGTTCCGTTTTCAAGCGCGCATCATCACGCATCATGCGCATTAACGAAACGGAACGATATCAATGCGCGCATCACATTCAATGCGATCCATGCGCCTAATGCGTGAAACGGAATGGACTCTTAGAATCTTTTTTGACGTGACGGTGCTGCCCTGTAAAGCGGCATTTGCCACATCAGTGCGACCGTGTTACCCTCTTAAACAAAGGCAGATTCAGGGTCTAGCCACCAGTATTCTACCTTCGTTCTGCCCATGGCTAAAGCCCTGCGCCTACGGACGGCAGAACAAGTCACTAATGTGCGCGAAGACGCTCGGCAGAAATGAGATTTTTGGTTATTAGAATTCTGGCCATGCTTGCACTAGTGTTGTGTGGTGCTGGCTTAGATCGTTTCGCTTATTCTTAATACTAACAGTAGAATCGTAAAAACCGTGTTTACTCTGGTTCAGATGTACTCCGAAAACAAGATTTATTTGTTATTTGCACGCCTTCTTTATGTTTCTGCTTTAACGTATATGGATCAACTAAAAATCGTTGCCATACTAAATGCCTGTCTCGTTCAAAACCTAGGTCAGTCTTCTGCAAGAAAGAATATTTTTTATTCTAGCAAACGTAATAGCATATCGCATTAATATTTATAAATTTACCATTCGTTCTTTCATTTGACTTCTTATTTTTGTTAAATCTGCTTGTATATTTTGTAAATGATCGAAAGCTTCCTTGTAATAAGTTTCTATTTCATATGAAATTGGTTTGAAACTATATGTTGGTCCAGTTTGAATTTCACTTATATATTGCAGATTTATTTCATTCTCTCTAGATAATAAAATTACAATTCCTACGATTACTATCGCATTATATTTTTCTTTGGAAATAAATATATATGTATAATACTTACAATATTTCCAACTGATCAATTTTTGAACTTATGTCTCTTCTCAATATGAATTGCTTTTTCACTTTGTTTTCATTTAGAAGTTCATCGTATTTATCTAATGCAGAATTTAATTGCTGCGTATTATCACCATCGCACAAAATAGAAACTAAAAGCTTGATGAATGAATTAGACGTGTCTGGGCAAGACGATACAAGCGTAGAATACTCTTCCTGTTGCTGCTGCATACTTCCCTACAGCGAAATAAAAAGAAACTTTTAATCAGTACATAGTTTCACGTTATTTTCTAATAACAAATTTAGTTACTAACACATCTTGTGGAAGACAACGAGTATTCCGAGGTCATATAATGATAGGTATCAGCCACAAATTCTGAGATATCTATAAGACGATACAACTGTATCTGCATTAATATAAATAATAAATCAGCATTTACATGGCCACACTCCTTTATAAGAAACTGCAAGCTTTTAACTTTCTCTAATTTAATTTTTCTTTGCTCAATTTTTGAACATGCATCCTGTTTCAAAATTTGAGTTATTTCTAATTCCGCGAACTGTGGTACGATTTCTGACAATTGATGTTCTAGTAATGATACACTTTCTTCCAAGAAATCTCTTTTCGTGGTTAATTTCGTAATTTCTGATCTAATTACACAGAAATAAATTAGTTACGCATACTTTGATATATTCAGATCATTTGTGGTATATAAATGATATTCGATTACCTCAATTCAGAAGGTTTAGGCACTTTTAAATTTCCATTATTGTACATCTTCTGTGCATATTCTAACATTGCAGCGTACGACTCTGGTTTTATTTTGGCCGAAACCTCTTCTACCTTTACATTAATCAAACTATAAAACAAACCATAATGTACTTACAAGTTAACGAGCGTAATCAACATTTCGTTCAATAATTATTAGAAAAAAACAAGTTACTTTGCTTTGCACATTGTTAGTTCCTGTAATTTTGCATTATCTACGTGCACTTCTTGACTCTCATTAATTAAAGAAGCATAGTTGGAATCTTTTTTCTGTTCTTGAAAAACATTTCCAAATCGCTTTTTTATATGAATGCCTAAATAATGATAATATAGTTTTATATTTTTACTGAAAAGTTCCAATGGCATTTGGGTCCATACCGATGGTGTTCCTTTCTACAAATAAAATGGATTTATATTACAATGAACCCGAAACAAATTAATGACATTCACCTACATTTTCTGCTGCATCTGCATATTGATTTAAGAGACATTCAACTTGTGTAAAAAACTCATGATTATTCATATCAAAATCATCCAAAATCATGGAACAGTCTGAATACGCTTTGCTTTCTGCGATATATTCTTTGTTCAACAATTCTGATTCCTTCTCGATTTCATCATCAAGCTCTGCCATTCTTTTGCTATAGGAATATTTTAATTAAACATAATAATGGCAATTAAATTCGAATAGAAGTGCATGTATCGGAAACAGTACTTTAAACTTTCAATTCCGTTTTGCGAAGTACGGATATAATTTTCATTTTCATTGTATGAATTGTTTACTATTTCGAATTCAGCAAAAAGGTCACTCATATCTACATCATCGAAAGAAACAATTCTTGATAAATCAGGACAATCTCTGGTTGCTTCTTCCAATTTAGAATCCAATTCAAGACCATCCATCCATTCGTTTGTTTCTCGTAATTTGTTTTTTCTAAAACATTAAATAAGACAAACAGAGTCAGTTTAGGACATTCAATGAATTAAAGTATAAGTAGTAAATAAATAAAATGGATAATGAATACGTTACAATTGAACCTCTTCGTTTGAAAGAACATTCATGCGATTCACATTTTCGTTGAACCATTTTAGAAACGGTTGTGCTGATTGTTTGCAACATTTATCTAATATGTCTGGTGAAATACTGTTTGAAAATTCTGGACGTAAGCCAGTAATTTTATTATACAGAATCCTACTCGATACACTCATGTTTCGATGAAAATTTTCAAATGCAAACGTTTGTAATTCGATCATAGATGGGTCAGTACATAGCACGGTGCTGCACGGTGTATTATAGAGGCTGTAGCTGAGAGGGAAATTTGAATATAAAGCCACCGACGAAATATAGAATAGACCAGGCATGGGCTACCCACGACCCATGATTCTGGCATCACTGGAGAGCACGCCAGAGAGGAAATGAGAGTGCTCACCAGTGCTCACGCCCGGGGTTTGGCCGTGCCGCTTTTGTCTCGACATCATGTTTAGCCTGGAACAGCTCCTACATCATCTTTAGCATGGAACAGAACCTACACCATCTTTAGCAGGAAACAGAACCCACTTTACTGTTATTAAATCTGTGTAATGGATCAGAACTAGCTTCAATCACCGACCAGATACTATTAAATGATATTAACTATTAAATAATAGTATCTGATCGGTGGTTGAAGCTAGTTCTGATCCATTACACAGATTTAATAACAGTAAAGTGGGTTCTGTTTCCTGCTAAAGATGGTGTAGGTTCTGTTCCATGCTAAAGATGATGTAGGAGCTGTTCCAGGCTAAACATGATGTGGAGACAAAAGCGGCACGGCCAAACCCCGGGCGTGAGCACTCTCATTTCCTCTCTGAGCACGCATAACAATAAGGTGTACCTTGTTATAACTCACCATAGTGAGTTATCTGTTCACGGCATGTTCACGGCGGGAGCGACAGAAGAAGTGGAAGTCGATTTTGAAGTGCATAAACAGTACAAGATTAATTTCTTGATGGCGAAACGAATTTCAAATAAACCGCCACGAGATTACTAATTGCACTAGGCAATTTGACAGATTATTAAATAGACACGCGACATTGCCATTAGTACTATCATTCTCACATGGCAGTATCGGAGAGACAATGACGGTAAGCGAATGAAGAATGCTTTTCCGCGTTGGTGTGTCCGTAGGAAATGTCATTCAAATAAAAGTGCCGTGTTGAAGGTGCAAATGCGCGCGCAGGAATCAATCCTGCCGGAATTACAGAGTGACCTAACCTAGTTAACCTTATGGTCAAGCCTACTATAGCATATGACGTTTGTTTCTTGTGGATGTAATTATTTCACTTTGTTTACCAATTCGTGGGAAATTGAAAGGAGGAAACATGACAGCGGAAAATGTAGATATTGACAGACTGACCATAAACGGGACCACGGAAGACGAGGATATCGTGACGCCCTGGGATGTCGAATCGAAAAACGAGAACGGAATTGATTATGATAAACTAATTAGTGAGTTCCACAAGGATAATATTTTATCATTCATATTTATCTAACAAAAACCACTTCCATCTATTATCTTAACTTTGCAGATTTTCCTTCACAATAAATACTTAACCCTTAGCACTCGAGTGGTGACTCAGAGTCACCATAAATATTCAAAATATTGTTTACATCATTAAATTAGCTGGTATCTAATCAATGACTAAATATTTAAGTACTGTATGAGGTGTTCTTTATATTCCATATAGAATGGAATATAAAGATTCTAGCTAGGAAGAAACGTTTCATTTTTGAGCTTAAATGGCTCCGAGTGCAAAGGTTTAAATATTGTAGAACATTACACATGTGCTAACTTGATCATGGTTCTCCTCTTCTTTCAGAGAAGTTTGGCAGCTCGAAAATCGACGAAGAACTGCTAGTCAGGTTTGAGAAGATCACCGGTCGAAAACCACATCATTTCCTCAGAAGAGGAATATTTTTCTCTCACAGAGACATGCACACAATTCTAAATTTGTACGAACAAGGAAAACCTTTTTATCTTTACACCGGCAGAGGACCTAGCACGGATTCTATGCATTTAGGACATCTAGTACCATTCATGTTTTGCAAATGGTTGCAGGATGCATTCAATATACCGTTAGTCATTCAATTGAGCGACGATGAGAAAGCTATATGGAAAAACCTGAAGATAGAAGATGCGATTAAACTGTCTTATTCCAATGCTAAAGACATTATAGCTCTTGGATTCAAACCAGACAAGACTTTCATTTTTTCGAATCTAGAGCACATCGGAACTAATTCAGCGTTTTACCAAAATATGATCAGAATTCAGAGGGGCGTTACGTTCAACCAAGTTAAAGGAATCTTTGGATTCGGAGACAGCGATCCTATCGCTAAAATCGCGTTTCCACCTACCCAAGCTGCTCCAGCGATTTCTAGCACGTTTCCATTTATCTTTAAGAACGCCAAAGTCCATTGTTTGATTCCGTGCGCCATTGATCAGGATCCTTATTTCCGAATGACCAGAGACGCTGCGCCAAAACTTGGCTATCCAAAGCCTGCTCTACTGCATTCTGTGTTCTTTCCAGCTTTACAGGGCTCGAAAACGAAAATGTCTGCCAGTAGCGATAACAGTGCAATATTCTTAACGGACACTGCGAAACAAATAAAGAATAAAGTTAATAAACACGCGTTCTCGGGCGGACAGGCTACCGTCGAGGAACATAGACAATTAGGAGGCAACTGTGATGTTGATATATCGTATCAATGGCTGAGATTCTTCCTAGAAGACGATGACAAGTTAGACCAACTTAAAAAGGTAAGCTTGACGAGATTGAGTATGATTCTAATTGATCAAAACATTTATACTATGTTCTGAATTTTCAGGGTTATACTAGCGGAGAAATTTTGACTGGAGAACTTAAGAAGGAGCTAATCAATGTCTTGCAATCTATAGTAGCTGAACATCAAGCAGCTAGAAGTAAACTAACAGACGATAATGTCAGAGAATATATGATTCCCAGAGATCTTGGTTTTGTAACGAATTCGAAATAATTGCACAAAAGATTTCTTCTGTACATAAAGCACACACTTCCCCAGAAACTTCCTTTTTTCATGAATTTATTTAAATTTATTTATTTCAAAAACTATACGAATAAATATTTCGATCAAAAATTTCTTTTAAAAAATTTTATGGTGATTAAACTGCTTTTCTCAATCACGTATTTAATATTTATGTCTACACCCTTTTTTTATTTCAGTATAAATACGATCCTATTTAATTTCGTTAGAAAATATTATTTATTGGTTGTTAACGAAAAGATATTCTCTATATTTTTCTATATAAACGTATGAAAATATATTCTCCAGAGTATATTGCTTGTTATTTAACTAATATACCTATTGCACTGTGTATATTTAATTTTAAAACAGAAGTTGCAGGAATTGTATTGAATCGTACAACGAAGTTGTTTCAAAGTATTACAACATACTTATAAGAGAAATAAAGTACTTGTTATTTTATTCTTCAATTATATTAACTTTATACCCATACAAATTTATTCAATAAACATTTTATGAAAAATACAATAGAATAGCATAATACTTCTTACAAGTAATATAACCTCGAGCAATTTATACTCGATGAATTTCGTGCCAATTATGATTACATAAAAAACATAATACTTATCGAAATTTATCATTTGTGAAAGAACGATAAGTTTTATATATGGACTGTTATCAATAACTATACATTACATATATTCCAGAGTTGGTCATCGATTGATAGCAACTTTTCATTCGATTGATTAATTAAAGAAGAATTAAATATCGAAAATTTTGATTGATTTCATCGATCGATGATATTATTCACTATAAAAATATTTAAACATTACCGACTGATGAAATATTCGAATATAACTCTGCTATATACATTCAAATAGAATCGAGAACTCGTTCGACTCGACTTTGAACGCGTCAAGTGGTAAATTCAAATTTCCTGATTTTGCTGACTGTAACAATACTGATAAACGCAGTAATCAGCAGTGACACGAATTATCGTCGACAAAAACGCCGTGTTTTTGTTTATATAGTTCTTCGCAAGAAGTTAATTCCAGTATCGCGCATGAGTTAATTTTATATCAGGACCCTATACAGGGTGTCTCAGAACATTCGTTCAAAGTGGAGGGAAGAAATATATATATATATATGAATGGTGATATATACATGGAATGGTGATTTTTTTACTTCCGGTACTGACAGTACTGACTCAAAACACTCTATTTAGACTAGAAAAATTTCGTTTCTCAAATAGAACATTACATTCGTTATTGTAGATTAGACAATAAAACATCTTCACCGGAAATATTGTTTTCGAAAATATTTTTATTGGTTTTGAAATGTCCAGAGAGACTTCCCTCTCTTTTTTGAATTTTCAAAGGTCTTTTACAGTGTATCGCGCTGCTGATACCGAGACGCATGTTCAAGTTAACCTAATCAACTTCAGTTAATTTGAACTTGACAAAGACAATGGAAAAGAATTTCGAAGATTGAGAAAAGATAGGGAAGAGAAAATGGTAATAAGTAAACATCGAAACATTAGAAGAATATAAAGATACTATTACATTATTTTCGATCTATTAAATAAATTTATATTTCACTCAAGTTTGTCGCAATTCAACTGGAAAATTTTGATTTTGTATAAAGATTCGCAGTCTAGTAAGAAGCATTATAATTTTTGTAAATTTCCCATAAAACCACTCCTCTCGATTTTCGAGGTATGGATGTGTGTTTTAAGACACCCTATATGATTGCCCAGTGTTGGACAGAAATCGCAGCCATTCGATTGGTGGATTGTGACGCCACGAGACAATGCTATTAATAACCGCCGCATGCGCAGAAAATCGCCTAGTGTATATCCGCCATTCATGCAAGTCGATTTCGTTGGTTCTGTGTGTTGAGCCTAGCAAGGGAACATGGTGATAGTGATATGAAACAAGTCTATTAGCAATACCACGCTCTACACATATATACTTTGCCGAAGTAACGATGATATTTGGTCACGATCTCCCAACGTAAGTTTCGCGAACATGTAGTCTGAGGTATAAACTATTTTAGTCGCGAAATTTGGCACTGCCAAATAGAGTTTCCCATTAGAATTTGATACAGCTGATTTTTTTTCCACGGAAACCCACCGATTCGCAACGTCGACAGAGTTTCACAGCGAGAACACGACGGTAAACGTGACCGCATCGTCGTTCGTGTATTTCTATTTACGCGAACGTTATCTCTGTGTACCGTTCAAAAATGTTCGCAGTGCCCGATTCCCTTGTACGTTACGTTCGGCATTAGACCGATGTTATGTTCCTATCGACTTTTTTTTCCTACGTTCGAACCGAAATTCTCACCGTAACGTTTTCTCGATCGGATCACCCTCCACACAACGATTGAGAAGCAAATTATAAAGTTATGTCGTAATATATACATTGTACATGATATCATTCCGTCGCGGATTTCTATGTGCATACAGGGTGTCCGAGGTTTTAGCGGCTAAACATTTGTCAATGTATTCTGAGTACGAAAAAAAAATTGTTATATAAACATAAGTCGTGCGAAGCTTTGTTATAGAAAAAAAAAACAGTTACACCAACGACACAATGTAGAAATAGATTATTTATTATGTTTATTTATGCTTGTAGAATACATTGATAAAGTTTCTAGAAAATCTACATCGACGGAGATTTTGATCTTTTTCCTTGTAATTTCAGGTAAAACTTACGAAAGCATTACTTGAATGATCGATCGAAAGATGCTGGTCAAATAATATCGAAGGAATCAAATTGATCGAGCTGACGCAGCAAATATTTAGTTAATATTATGGGGGCACTTTTGGATACTCCGAAAACAGAGAAATACAATGAGCATGGCGAGAGCAACGGACTACGCTATGGTGTTTCCAGCATGCAGGGTTGGAGAACGGAGATGGAAGATGCTCATAGAGCGATAATTGGCTTAAACGACAGTCTATCGGACTGGAGTTATTTTGCGGTATTCGATGGGCACGCCGGGGCACTGGCATCCGCTCATAGCGCGGAACATTTATTAGAATGTATAATACAAACGGAAGAGTTTAAAGCGGAAGATGTTATCAAAGGAATTTACTCAGGCTTTCTCAGATTCGACAATGAGATGAGAGACTTACCAGAGATGAGCTCTGGTACTGACAAATCTGGTTCCACAGCAGTTTGCGCATTTATATCTCCCAAAAATATATATATCGCGAATTGCGGCGATTCTAGAGCTGTGCTTTGTCAAGCGGGGTGTCCTGTTTTCTCAACACGGGACCATAAACCTGTTTTGCCAGCTGAAAAAGAAAGAATTCAGAATGCTGGCGGTAGTGTAATGATACAGAGAGTAAACGGAGCTTTAGCTGTTTCTCGTGCATTGGGAGATTACGAGTACAAAAATTTAAAAGATCGAGGCCCCTGTGAACAGTTAGTGTCTCCAGAACCAGAAATATCCGTGCTAGATAGAGACTATGAACACGATGAATTTCTAGTTTTAGCGTGTGATGGTATTTGGGATGTAATGCACAACGAAGATCTATGTAATTTTATACATTCGAGGCTGCTGCTTACAGATGACTTAGAAGCAATTACGAACCAGGTTATAGACACCTGTCTTTATAAGGTAATGATACCTAAAGCTTTACCACGTATCTTATAAGTTTTCTCGTTATCGGTTTTCAAGGTGTGTTGCTTTAAATATTTACACCGCATTTACATACTTGTAACGAGACGTAACTCTTCCAAAAACAAAAGAAAATGAATTCCCCACAGAGATTATCGAACGAAGTTCTCCATCGCAAGGATATAACTGACTACATGTAACACAATGATAAATTTATTTGATATACTTCTGGCAATTTTTACATTACATTTTCAGCCTTTAAATTATTATGATCGCATCATAATGAAATATGTACTATTCTAAGCTTTAGATAACATTTTTATGTTACTAATCTTGTTTACAATGCGTTTATGTATTTACTAATTCCTTTTCATTTGTATGTTCTGTACATTTATCAACGGTGTTCGACCTCTGAAAGAATACTTAAAACGAGTACAGTTATATGCGTTTATTTACAAATAATTTTGTTTGTTGTTTGTTTAGGGTAGCAGAGATAACATGAGCATAGTTTTGGTAACGTTTCCTGCTGCACCGAAGCCAAGCCCAGCAGCACAGTTAAAGGAAACCGAGTTGGAAGCAGCCATTGAAAGGAGCATTAAAGGTTCATTATCATTTCCATATTCACAACAATTATATTCTTTCTGCTGTTGCATTAATACGAGATCACAGTATCATACACGAACTTGACATTCTGACAACCCTTAAACAAAGTAACCGCACATCAGTTCAGTAATGGAATTTTAGTACAATCAAATACAATCTTTATAGTGGCATAATTAGAGTACAAAGAAGAAGTAGATCTGTGTTCCTCATGATTTAGCAAAACAAATTTATTTACACTCATTCTTTCTTTTTTTTTCAGAGCTATTTAAGTACCTTTATTCCATATACAAAATGTACAAATCTAAACGTAAATAGTAGATTTTAAACATAGCTAAGTAGAACAAATGTTAATATACAATCGAATACACACAGTATTGAAGTTTGTCCTGTTTATATTTTAATGTCGTTTGCAATAGACTGTTTCATATAATTCAAATATTTATTGTTTGAAAAGATATTTTACTAGTCATTACTATATATATATGAATCAATTAAAAAAATATATATATTAAATATATATATTATATATATAGTATATTTTTTAGTAGAGACAAAATATTTCTCAGATTTTAAACATCTGTTGTAAGTGCCACATCATTTTCGTACCTTATACACACACCTCATAGAAGGTATTTACATGTGTTTCTATTAAGAAACGTTAAAAAAATTTATTCTTGTTCGATGAATGTATTTTCTTATATACACGTATATATATAACATGTACATTTAACAATATAATGTATAATGTTGCGTTTTATTAATTTTTGATTAATGACGATAGCTGATTGTACATTTCTCGGGGTCAAATATTAAATGAAAGTGGAATACATATAAATAATTATAAAGGCTGTATGTAACACCATTTTTCGGTATTTTATCTTGTGATTAATCGTACTTGTGCAATATAAAAAAGTACTCTTGCAAACAGTACACCATATCTTCCAATTATATACAATTAGTAAGTAGCTAGTATAACTATTACAAAAAAATTGCAATTTATTATCATAGTCACTTTTATTCAGTAAATTTTCAATTAATTCGTTTCTCCTCACTCTTGTCGTTTATGTATCGTGTATTATTTAATACATATCGTCGTTCGCAAATATTTTCCACATAATAGATAATTATTTCTAATTTCCACAGTATTCAATCGTTTTACTTGTACAACTGTGTTTTATTGTATTCTAACTATTTTTAAAATACCAGTACCACATACAGAAGTACAAAAAAAACCAAAGTTCTTTAAAAGAATATTGTATAAACTGTATAGTATATTTTAATGGAATGTTCAATGTATTTGAAATACTTGTAAAACCATTAAAAAAAACGGTATTTAATATGTTTTCAATGTTGTTAAAATATTCCGAAAGCATCTGTTATGTACATTTTTTTTTTTTGAGCTATCGATTCCGAAAAATATTCTATTGATACATTAGACATTACATTATTCATACTAGAGTAGTAATTTAAGGCATTAGGTGGTTATAAATTTATATAAATATATTAATGGTTATTTATATTTAGTATTAGTTTTCCTTGTTATCGAATTGTACTAATTGTTTTCTTCCTTAATTAAACGGTTTTAATGCCTAGAATTATTCTTACTTAAAAAATGCATTCCACCCTTGGAGTTGATATTTTGATAAAGCTTTATTGTAAGTAAAGTTTTCATTAAAAAGTTGTTTGTTCCTCTTTCTAAACACGTAAGTGATGTTACAGGTAGGTTAACGTTTCCTTACAAAGGTACGCGAAAATGTTCTTACCTACTGCATCGGTATCTTTACCATTTAATAAACACATTTCTTATGGAGGAACATTCCAACGAAACCAATACTGTCTCTCTGAATGCATACATTTCGTATTAGTACAGTACAATTCCAGAGGTGGGATCAGTTTTAGAAGAGAATTACAGAATTGTAACTATATGAATACGTATAAACAAAAAAATGTATCTACTTAAGACCGGATTTCATCATTTCAGGTTTTCCATAAGAAATGTATTCAAAGCACTAACTATTCCAGTCCTAAGTAGATGCATGCATTTTGTATTTATTTCGTTTGTACGTTCATTTTTTTTCTTTTCTTTTTTATGTATATCGTATTCCTGATTTTTGTAAGAATTATCGATTGTAACAAGTATCGTACAATCTCTTTGATTTCTTTTGGTGATACTGGTCGAATTTAATGAACAGCATTTATTAGAATATTTTATATATGTACAGCACAAATGTGATAATAGATGCACAATGCACTTAATCATGATAGTATTGTTTGAAGAAGTATAATTTAACTATATACATTTATCATGAATATTTCGAATTGTAAACGCGTTCTGTCGATTTCATATTTAATCATGCGTTTTATTACATTTTTTAGACATTGTTGCTGAGCAGGAGGATGAGAATGAATTTGATTTTTTGAAATTACTACAACTTCTTGTGGACGTAGACTTTCCCAATCTGCCTCCCGGTGGTGGTCTGTCAGCCATGTGAGTGTATATGTTAATTATTATGGTTTCAATAGAGAATATAGCGTATAAGTGTATTTGTTATAGTTACTAAACTTATATTAAGGTTGGTACCTTCAATGTTAAAGATATTCGAGTCTATTATCATATTTGGCGTACTTCCAGGAATGAAATTTCCTCTCGAAAATGTTCAGTTTTCCTTTTTCAAAAATCAGTCTCAACTACGGTGCATCGTTTTGAAATAGTTCCAGATTTTTCAGGCTTATTTCGAACTGAATAATAATAATAATTGTTCTATTTGTTTGTTTTCAGGCTACCTTTCATAGAACAAGTGTTTCGAGAAGTATGTCCCAGTCAAGCGAATAGTGTAAGTCATGGATTCGAATTCCATTTGCTATAACTAACCCTTGTTCTTTTCTATACTGCATCAAGTGTACAATTATAATCATTAGACATGTTCCATAATCATAACGATGCAGATGCTGACAGAAATATCTTTATTTTAACGGTCCCCTCTGATGTAAAGAAATTCGTTTTAAAATTGTAAGAAAAAGTACACTGGTATATTACGAGCTAAGTCTTATCTAAAATAAATCTGCCGCTGAATATGTGCAGATGGTAAATTCTTGAAGTACGTTATTGTTGGCGAAAATAAAATTAGAGTTTAACAATACATCTAAAGATCATAAAATATTATACATTTACCCAGTCAGAAAAGAGAGGATTAAAAAAAAACATGTACATGGTTGACTTTCAGAGTTTCTAAGTTATTTCGTATATTTGATAAAAAGAAAACAAAATTGAAGAACACAAAATATTGATTTTTTTGTTTGCGATTATTTATTACGGAAAGAAAAAACAGAAATTTATAGCATGCAGGGAAAATGTCTTAAATTGCAGGGTTGCTTGATGAAATCAAGAGATACAGTGAAAGAGTTTAAAAAAAGAAATAAATATTATAGCGAACACTTTTATAATACTTAATAATAATTATTATTATGAAGCATTCGTTTGTTATTATCAATTAAGACAATTTATTTTACAGTACAAGTAACATACAGAATAATTAGGAATATGTATAGGTAAAGGAAGTCTTCGTTTTCTATTTCTTTGTTTTGTCTTTAAAAAAAAAAGGGTATTATGAAGCAGATAAGTGGAAAAAAATATTGATATTTTACAACAGTCGAGAGAAAAAAAAACAGAAAAAAAGTATCGAGAAGCATCTCTCAATATACTTCACTGCATAATTTTAAAGAAAAAAAAATGAACATATAAGTACATCCTGCAGCTGGTTCCAATTACTATTGGCATTGGTAATTTTCATAATTATTACAATCTATTGTTGGATTTTATAAATTCTTCATCCAAGGAGTGAAAAATGTTTATATTACAGTTATTATAAGCAGAGGATTTAGAGGTATTCTACTGAGAATAAGTGCAGATATACTTATACTCTTATGGAAAACTAGATAATGTGAGAGATCGATTCAAACTATGTTTATTCACCGCAAATGAATTACATGTTTCGATGAAGTTTTTCAATCTGTTAAGTTCGAAACGCTTGAATTACTTAAGGTTTTTATACTTCTCATCTGATTTGTACAAAATCTTTAAACTGGCAAAAAAAAGAAACAAAAACAACGTACTACT
This sequence comes from Lasioglossum pauxillum, assembly GCA_933228785.1. Taxonomy (NCBI): domain Eukaryota; kingdom Metazoa; phylum Arthropoda; class Insecta; order Hymenoptera; family Halictidae; genus Lasioglossum; species Lasioglossum pauxillum. The sequence continues at coordinate 23,013,719 of OW121701.1, read as the reverse complement.
TTTTAATATTCTCGTATGATTTACTTACGAAGTAGTAACTACATTTTTATAAGTCCAAGAGTTGTTTCACAGATCTAGATTTTCATCAATACTTAGTAGAATATTTATATCGTATCCTCTTGCAATGTTGATATAAAAAAAAATGCATAATATTACTATATATAATTATATATTTTTGTAGCTCTAGAGAACTTGCGCTCAGAATATTTACTTCGTCGATCAGTTTTTCGTGCTCTTCCTTTGTTATACGTTTTCGAAACAGTCGAGCAACTGTTTATTCTACATTTTGAAAAGGTTTGAAATTTTTTCATATATACGAGAAGAGTGGAAAAACTGATCGCTTAGTTTTAGGAATACCAATACTGTGTATGTATATATATGTATACACATAATATATGTATATATGTATGTATGTATATGTGTATATATATATATATATATATATATATATGCACACATATATATGTATAAAAAGTTGTGTCGAGAAAACAGTGTATCAATATTTTATTTAAATCGTTTTTAAAATCAAGCAGTAGGAATGTAGTAGGGAGGCCTTGATTTTAATTACATAGAGAAATTGTATCTTTGCATTGAATTATTTGTATTTCAATTACCAGAGGAACTTGAAGTACGACTATTTAATTAATAAATGTTACAAAGTTTGAAAACTTGTAATTTAAATTAAAACGGCATACCAGAAAAAACTATATTAACATAGTCTTCAATAAATTATGTTACATATAAAAAAAACAAAAAGGACGACCGATGAAAAATTATCGGATCCTAAAGTTTATTATTAATCAACGCAACCTTATTTATAATTAAGAACATGTAAGTATTGTGTTAATTTTGACGAGTATGATACCAAAGTTGAATGTTATCGATTTCTACGAATACGGGTTTGATCAATTAATGAAACAAGATTGTCAGGTAATTACATACTAACTCTACTTCTTTCATGTGATTGATTTTGTAACCGTCCAAAATCTCCCATTTGTGTAACACACAGAAACTATATGCGTCAAGGCCATCCTCAAAACATAAAAGTCTATCATAATATGTATACCAAAGTATATATTTACCGTTCCTGGTTAAAAAACAAAAAACAAAAGTCCTGAAAATTAACTGAAATTAACAATCTATTATCGTTTTAAAAGTAATATATTAAAATAAATAATAAATCCCGTATATAGGGTTACCCCCTCTATTTTTACTAACAATCTATGGAGTGTATAAAAAGTAGTATTATATTTTATCGGGTACTCTAAATCGTTTGCTTGTTCAGGTATTGATTGTACGAATTTTTATTTTTTTTTCTACATACTGTTTTTATCGTAAAAATCCAAAAATTGTAAAACAGCTCAAATAACGTAGCTGTGTCGTGTCTTGCCTTTGAACCATTTATAGTATTGTAATATTGTTAAAGTTACAAAAATTTCTGTGCTACAAGTTTATCAGAAAAGAAATACCTGTGTACTTTGAAATCGAAAGGTGAATATTTTTATGTTCGTCCGATGAATTTACAAAGTTTCGCTGTCGATTTATAATTTGCATATACATATATATATATATAGATATATAGTTGGAAAAGTTAGTAAGAACAGAAGCAGCAGTATAATAATGATAACATTAATAAGATATAATAGTAGTTATGACTGCGGCCACACGATAATAAATCCAAAGTGCATTTTTAATATGGGCTTCTACTACTATCCAGTAGTATACAATATTTTATACTTATAGTCCTGTTCTGCGCTCAATATCATTTTTACAAAACACACAAGATCACGAGAACCATAAGATTATAGTAACGATCTATACATTTCTCGACTTGTGTCGAGCGAATGATCTTACTTTGTACTTAAAATAAGTCAAATAATAATATATTATTATACAGAATAGGACTATCGGTTAATTATGAAATACATGCTTCTATAAAATTGAAACAGTAGTAGTGTTTTCTTTTCTTTCTGTTTTGTACATAGTTCTGTGTGTGTTTTATTTGACTTTTTTGTGTTGTATCACTCAAAGATTTCTCATGAAATGTGCCTGCATAATAACTTCAGAACGATACAAACGTATTTCAAATATTTATTTAAGAAATCAGTATTTTGTAAACAATATATACACAAACCCAATCTCTCTCTCGTTTTTTTTTAATACATGTACCTAATTTATGTTATTTTTTCGACAAAATTGAAATACTTTATTCTTTTTTTATTTAGCACACGTCGAAATTCGAAATTTTTAAGTAATCTTTTAATTATGTTACTAAACTGATTTCTTTGATTTCATAACATCCTTTTATTTCCTGTTTTCGTTCCCGTATAGATGTCATATCGGTCATACTTAAATCCTCTCCTGCAATCAAAGCTGGATACTGGAATTGCTCATCTAACTAATGATTGTTAGTATCCCAATATATTTATATATATACTAAAAATAAAATACACTTAATTGAATTTACCAAAAATATATATATATATGAATTCGAAATAGTGTGTCTACTATTTTGGTATGTACATTTCAGCGTATCTCTACATCTATACATCTAAAAAGATCCACTTGTTTTACATATTTTAATTTTAACACCTATATAAATCGTTTGTACAAATAAATATGATCACTTATAACTATACATTTTATTGTTGGGTATAGAAAAATCTTTAATCTGATACAAAATTTCTCCTTCCTCTAAGAAACATAATTTTTTTACACAACATATATATATATATATATATATATATATATGTGTGTGTGTGTGTGTGTAAATAAACAAAATTATCTATATCTTTGCTACTAATATTTCATTTTTACACTTAGGGTATATAGTGTACAAATACATCACGAAATAAGTTTGAATTATATTTAGCATGCTCGATGTCATATTATTTTGTTATCCTTTTTAACTAATAATATAAGACCGTAATTATGCGTTCCCTTTCTTTTCGATTGATTAATTTAGTGTGCAATAGGTATGATATAATGTTATCACTGTTTTATTTACAGTTAGAACATTAAGAGAATTTATTAATATTATAAGTATGCTTTCATTAATAGTAGACATGAGTTGAAGAAACTGTCAATGTTTTAGAATGAGTACATATACATATATTTTATACCGAGAACTTTCATGCCTTGAATCCAGTATAAAAGATAAGACATAATTTTTTAAAAAAGTTGCTAAACTGTGCATATATATATCATACAAATAGTAATCATAGATTTATGTTATTGTACATAACATATATATGTGATTATAAATACAAATTTCATGGGTGTAATTTTATTTTGTTATCATGTACAGACATTATATTTGTTTACGATTGCAATCTAAATTTCTGTATAATTATTTTCAATTTATTATTCAATACCGCGAATACTTCCTAATTTTTTATTATACAAGAATATTGTTTAGAGATTTTTGTCGATTTAAAATGACATATATACCTTTGAGACATCTTTTAAATTAGTACTGGCTACTTTGCTGCTCCAAACAATATTTTGCATTCGAAGGATCTGCGATTTTCTAAGTTCTCTTCCTTATTGTTTCTTATTGTTGAATAATGTACAATATTCCTATAATATTAAATAAATACTAAATAAGAAGTATATATTGTTCAAACAATTAATGTTAGCGAATAAGCATTCAAAGAAATCTAGTAGCCGAGACATGAACTTGTAGAAATGTGCTGCTTTCTCGGCTAGATTATAAAACTGGACTTAATTCCTCCAACATAAATGATGTTAAGTTGAATAGAGAAACATGAGATACACGTTAAACCCAATGCAGAACAATAACATTTGTGTCATGTTCATGGTTTTTGACATATTTTTCAATGCTTCAAGATAATCAACTTTATTGATATATCGTATACAAATAGTGTAAGTATGTAATGCATTTTATATTTTCGGTCAGTGGCACAAAATAACTCGCTGCACTGTACATGTCTAGATAATTAAATATATTTGCTACATATCTTAATGTAAAAAAAAAGTATGTTATTTAGATTAGGATGCAATGGTATAGCTTAAGAAGTAATAATATATAGCAATCTAAACTTGTTACTTTCATTTTAGGATTGTCGACATTCCTTTTCTATATCCTTGTGATGATGTAGTACAAAATATATATTCTGTCCTTCTGTAGAGATTCTAAAACGAAAAAAAGAAACACTGTTTTAATAATAAGTATTTTATTGTAAACTCTATATACGTAGAAATATATATGAGCACGAAAATTAAAATATTATATGATGATATGCTTACAGACATCGCAAGCCAGTTAGTGTACAAAACATGTATATACAATTTGATACATGCGGTACACAATTAAACTGGCCAATCCAAAAATCATGAAAGTGAGATACCGACCGACAAGAAAACTACAGAGCGGAGTGTGCTACATGAACAGAGACTATATGGAATGGTAATTGAATGATGTTGCAGGCATATTTCATTTCTTGTTGAACAATCCTGAAAATCATGTTTTGCATCATGAATTTAAAAAGAGAGAGAGAAAAAAAAGAAATAAGAACAAAATTGATTGTACAAAGCATTTTATTTCTAAGCGAGGGTAAAGGAATCTGATCGAGTTCTCTATAACAATATATTATAGGTTTTTACTTTGAATAATATATAGCTAATGTTGTATGTTATTACCCTTCTAAGGAATAAATATTTATCAACTATACTTTAATTGTTGTTTTCTCACAATTTGCACGAGTTTAACGTACAAAAAATTAAAAGATGTTGGAAGCTGGTAAAAAACAGATGCTAATTTATTCAAGATATCACAATAAAACTTTGTTTAGATAAAACATAGCCATTTTACACGATATTATAAACGGTGTAGCATTATAATTTATGTATGTACAATTTTATATATATATGCTTATCGATCTAACTAAAAATATTTTGTATACACTTTCGTAAAGGTTCTTCAAATAATATTTTAAGAACTAGATTTGTTTTCTTTTTTTTCGTTAAACTAAAGCACATCGAACCTAATGTGCTATTGAATTTCTCCTTAAATGTTATAATTAACAGCAATAGCATCAAAATATATATACCTATTAAATAATATTTACAAATTTGTGCTGGTTCTCCATATATAGAAATTTTAATTTATATATGTAACATCATGTATTATAATTTAATTATCATTCCATAAAATTGTTTTGTCCGCTCAATAGAATTTATAAAACACTATAGTTTTTTCGAAAATCGGACATGTGTAAACGTTTATACCTAACGAAATATAATTAATACATAATTTCACTTATTCGTAGACGCGACACTTTTACGATTCATTCGTATTCTAAGTTTAACGACTATAAGAAATTATTATAGTTTGACTTGGTAAATCTTTCTTCGCGTGTCTTCGTATTTAAATAATATTACACAATGCAAAACATACTATTATATTTGTTAATAAAGTGTTGTAATGAGTTCTTTCGTTTTAGTAATAATAATATGTGCATTACGGTAAGCAATGTACACTTCATCTAAGTAAGATTAATTAAATAAACTATGAGATTAGAAAAATTTTATTTTCTATAGAAATTGCGTATCACTTCTTTTTTGTTTAATAACTAATTTTTACGGGTGCGAGTACATTATATCAATGCATTCGTGCTCTAATAGTAACATACACACTATTCCTTTTATCACTTATCGAATCTACGTAACATGATTTTAACAACGTTTCAAATACAAAATTCATTTTGATGTCGTACAGATTATCCTTAATTGTTAATTGAATATGATCGCAAAAGTGATTAACACAATACAACCTCCCTTTTACATTCATGTTGTATATTGTCAGGTATGAAGTGTTTTTTTCTTTTCTCAACAGGTCTTATTTTCTATAATATGTAATCAAAAATATACATGAAACATGGTATGGTCGTAGCTACGCGAAAATAATAACATTTTTAAAACATCGTTTCTTTAACCACCATACACGCATCGTCTTTAAGTAGCAAGTCTCTTACTTGACTTGTTCGAAACAGAAAAGTTCCACGATGCTTCGTCTGTTCTGTTAAAAATTTCAGGTAGCTTAAAAAAGTATACAGACAATACGATTACGATGACAGCGATGGCGTCGTTGATACGAACAAACAATTTACGTATATATATATTAAACGAATACGTAATCACACAAAGTGCAGTGAGCGTAAAAAAGGCAGTCGTTTTCAACTCACGTACACATTTTCTTATTTAATGAATCAATATTTATAAGTAAACAAGTGAAAGTGGTAGCGTACAATTAACTCGTACGCTGAAAAATTTGTACCAAAGTGTTATGATTAGACTGCGGATATTTATGCAACTTTAAGAAAGTGCAATGAAATAGAATTTTATTTCCAGTGAACTGAAATAAATCAAAATTCTACTAAATTCTATGTACTACCCTTTTCTCACAATTTTCAGAACCCATAAATGCATAAAGATCCGCAGTCTAGTTATACGATCTTTATCACGAGCGTAATACAAAATATATCGGAATTATATTACAAGTAAACAACAACACAAAAATGAATATATTACAGACATGGTTGAAAACATAAACTAACCGGTCAGATCTTGCGAAATCTATTAGCAGCGCGAAATCAAATTGATTTCGCTTACGTGATCGAATCAATCCACAGATATATGTATATGTACATTACGTTATACATTTTAAACAGCTCTTCGACACAGTGTTTCGCGTGTTCTAAAGCATTGTCGATCGTTTTGTGTCATTCTCTACATACAGTGACTCGAATTAATATTCGGACGCTCTAGAAAATACGATAACTTTTTTAATATTGTACTATACGATTTGAGCTTTTTTGGGAAGCTCGAGCAATTAGTTTAGGATGTGAAAAGGAATTTAAAAAATACGTTTTGTAGATCTGCGTCAATGAAATATATTCTGAAAATTTCGTCGGAATCGGTCAACGTTGCAATGAGCTATAAACGTTTAAAGATAATAAAAATTGCAGATTTTCACGATTTTCGGCCTCTAACTGCAATAAATCTAAAGACTCTTAGATCTTTCAATGCCTGTCGTTTTTTCCCGCATCAAACGATTTTAATAAAACTTTCACAGTGCATATAATTGACACAGATATCTTTTCAATTTTCAATATAGGCCCACATAAAAAAGTTGTAAAATGCAACTTTTAGTATTTTTTCTACAATTCCGATGAATTGTAATTTTTTAAAAAATTTCTTTTTACATCCTGTAGTAAGCTTTAGCTTCCCAAAAAAGTTCAAATGGTATAGTACAATATTCAAAAAGCTATCGTCATTTTAAAACGTCCGATTCAAGTCACTGTGTATATATATATATGTATTATTATATCTAATATATACATACATATATATTCCTGCATATGTAGTTGCGTTTTGTATAAAAAAGAAGTTTCTTTAATTTAATAATAACAGTCTATCTATTAGTCGTCCATCCACGCCAAAATGACGCTATGCTCGCCGCAGCACTCGTAACTAAACCTCCGGCGACACTCTGATTTACTTGCATGGTAGATGACTGCTGACTGTTGTTGATCATTGCACCAGGAAACGGAACAGTCATTTCAGGGCATGAGACGTTCGGGACCTGTAACACAGAACCCATGTTATTCACGTTTTCTAACATAGTCGTATTCTATATATGTTAACAAGTCGAAAAAGAAGGCTCACAGCTTCCCATTCCCAATTAATAGAATCTTCCTCCTCGTCAGAAGCAGAGTCGTCGTTATTTTCTAAATCTGGAACTAATTGACTGTGCAGTTGTGCTACAATGTTCGAATCTACTTCCATTGGACCAATTCTACAAAGAAAAAAGTCGTTACATGAATAACTATTATATATTTGTTTTATGAGAATCTTCACGATATTCACCTTCCAAGATCACTGATTTCGGTGTTGAGCAAGTGCATCAAATTTTGTAGAGTATGCATTGGATGCAAAACTGTAGTATTGGTGTTTTGCGTAAAACACAAATGTAGAACATTGCTGTTAAGCCTGGCTACTTTCCGTGCGAATTTTTGATCCGACATCTCGTTCTCGCAGAATTCACTGGAAAATTGGTACAATCAGTTTGTCGGTATATAGAAGAATTTGTTGGAGAAATTTCAAGTTAGAAGCTAGATATTTTACACATACCCATAAGCAAGTTTATACGGTAATCTTATGTTAACGTAGTAAGCAATGATATTAACCAATTGTGTAGCATAAGTTAAAGCAGCACTGATATTGTAAGCTGGATTGTGCATCGCGGTTTCCTTGTTTGCACCTGGTACTCCGTCTTTGTTCGCTGCCACTGAAGGAACATGTTAATCTTTAGGTATTCACAGTAAGATACGATTTCATTTGAACGATAGAAAATAATATACCCCATAGAGAATAAGCACTGTAGTTGCCAGATCCTGGCAAAGTAGGAGCAACTATGCAGTGTTGAACTTCCGAGGAATTGTCTGTATCATTGATCCATCTACCTCTGACATAAGATGTACCAGACGCATCTGCCAATGCACAAGTCACAACGTCTACACTAGTATCTTCTTCGCTGCTAGATAAACTAGAAACAATCAATATTCTATTTTCTGTATTCTTTAGAATGGAAACACAGTCTCAATGAAAACGAGAGGAACAATATGAAATTATCAACTGTGCATTCGATTAATGCTAATCATGAATTACAGGGTTCATTACCTTCTGTTAGGTTGAACTTTTGATAATGGAAAAATATATTGAATCAATTGTTTTGTAGCGGTTCTTATCACTTTTTTTAACTGTTGCCTTTTTCTATCTACCGCCTCTTTCTGTTTCTCCTGTTTCGCCCTCAGACCAGTCACTTGCCGGTGGAATTTTTCCACCCGTTCTTCGTGTTTCGGTAATCTAAGCGCTACCTGAGAGTTTACATCTTTGAGAACGTTCAATCGTTGATTACCTGTGCATCGTTAGGACTGATTTAGTATAATGATTTCTCAAAAATAAATTACATGAAATGTAAATGATACCTCTTTTTATACTCTGCGTTGTTTCATTCACTAGCGATTGGAGGAGCCTTACTCTTTCTTTACAAGTATTTATATCACATATCTACGAATACCAGAATAATTGTTAGAATAATGTATAAACATTTAACACAGTGTACGAAAATTATTTTCCAAATACCAATTTATCCTGTTGCTTGTGTTTCTCGAGAGCATTCTTGCATTTCTCTTCCAGCTGAGCCCTAGCTGCTTTCAACCGTAGAAGTCGCAATTGTTTATCTGCAAATCTGCGCAAGAATTGATCAGTATAAAATAGAGCTGTGACTTATGAGTAGACAGCAGATTTTATGCATTTATGACAAGAATGAGGTGTAATTTAAAACAGCGAAAACATTAGAAGAATTTAATTTTCCACCTATTGAACGTATTAATGAAGAAAATAAATTTCTACCTTTTTTAGCTTGTTGCAATTCAGATATAAAATTTTTATTTTGCATAAAGATCAGCTGTCTATTTATGAAATATGTAGTAATAGTTCTAGTAGCCAGTTCTGAGACATTATGAGATAGTTGGGTACCTGGATATCTCATATACTCGGGTAAAGGTACTAGCTCTATCATAAAACACGATTCTTGAGTCGATTCGGTAATTAACATGTCTGATGTAGTATAAAATACATTATTCGGGGAAACAATGTTTCCAGGGACAGTGAATCTTTGTATGAAACAATCGTTTGCGTTCTCGTAAAAATACAAGGATTAATACGCATTTTTGTATTCAATGGGAAAAATTCAAACGATACCGAATGCTAAATATAAAAGATCGCGGTATACGAAAAGAAACTGGAGTTGAATCAGGCGAGTCGCAAGCATATATATTTACCGTTCGGAATAAACAGAAGTTGAATGGATAAAATCACCATTTTGAATACACTGTCGACAATAAAAAATTCGACGGCTATTATGGCACAGTGGACACTTTAATAGGTTCACGCTTAAACGACTCGAGACGTCTTCCAATTCTGATGATAGCTCAAAATCTGCAGGTGCTGTACAAGACCCATCGGAACTGCTTGTCGCCATAACCAAGAACAAGAACAATGGGTCTTCGCCTGTCTGTTGTCACTCATCAGCTGATCTGATATTTACTTGTATTCTCCCGCCACTCTGTTCGCGATACTGTCTTTATCGCGTATCTTCACTTTCATATTTATTGAGCGCCGCATACAGGCGATCACGTCTCACACAATTTTTCCTTCTAATTCGACGAGTAATTGTTGAATTATGGAAAAAACAAAATTAAATCTCGGCTTACGTATCTCATAGCTGCACCGTGGCAGCAATTCTCTCGGAAAAATCCCGTTGCGCGACGACAGATAAACAGGATAAACAAAGATAGCGTATACAAATCGTGGAAAAATGTCTTGTGAATGTAGGTGAGACGATAAAACGCTCAAACAATCGTACATGTATATATTTTAAGAATAAAATATAGAAGATTTATCGAGCACGGAAAACTCTCGTTACAATGTTTTAATTTACATGGAGTTTCGTACGTTCCGTGTTTGATTCATTTTATTTTAATTACTTCGCTATACTTTCATGATTTATCTTCCCGTAGATACACACGTTGTTATAAGACAATCTGTGCATGAAATTTTATAAAAGAGGAAACGGGGATACGCGTTCTCTTTTACCGCGAAATACCGTGAGAATAGCTAGTATTTTATCGTACCGTTCGTTCACCGCTGATTTTGTACATATATCAAAGGATAAGAAGATGATTTGTCGCCGAACATGTCAAACATTTGAGAAATATGTCCGCGTGAATGTATTTTAAACGGTTCCAGATATATCATCCTTCTGAAAGTCATTCAGAGATCTGTTTAAAGGAAAATTACGAACTCGTTCGTAATATCTAACGTTACCTTTCTAGGTTAGACCACGGATGCGTTATTTATAATTATATAGACTACGAATCTTTATGCATTTATGAAGAAATCGGTTGGGTGAAATATAAAACAGTAAAAGATTAGAAAAATTCAAGAATACTGTAATGTTGTTTTTAATTAAATCAATTTTTATTTTATTCCTGCTTCCCACAACCAATGCAAAACATTTTCATTTTGCATAAAGATCCGCAGTCTGAAGATTTCACTGTTATTAAAAAGGTAAATACATTTTAGACGTATCTTGTTCTAGATGCTGGTCTGATAGTATCGTACGTTACAATAAGTAGGAAAAATTCAAAACAATGACGTCAATTATAAAACTTCATGCCGTTTCTGGGGCTATGGACGAGTCTCCTCCTTGTTATATATTACAAGTCGATGAATTAAGGATCCTACTCGATTGCGGATGGGACGAGAATTTTGATCAAGAATTCATAAAGGAATTAAAACGGTAGATTGATTAAATACTATTGGTTTCTAATCATACGCTAATTATTACTACATTGTTTCATAATTTCACAGACACGTACATCAGATTGATGCAGTACTGCTGTCGTATCCGGATCCATTGCATTTAGGCGCTCTACCATATTTGGTTGGAAAATGTGGCCTAAATTGTCCTATATACGCTACTATTCCTGTGTATAAGATGGGACAAATGTTTATGTACGACATGTATCAGGTATTGTAGATGGAAAGGGAATTATTCCTACGAATTACTCCTACGAGCGATGAGCAAGCCGCAGACCGCAGTGGACCACAACGAATGCAATATTAAATACTTTGTTGCGTTGCCAGCTCCAATTTCAGTATGTGTTTATGCTACGGTTTCTTAGTGCCTCTTTAGCGAATTTATTGCTTCATTGCTACTGTAAATCGTGACAAGCTAATTTTGGAAATTATATCTTTTCAATTGGGAAAGGTGGCATGCTATTGCCAATAAACATTCTTTTACCATTTCTCCATTGTAAAAGAGTTTCATCTTTTTTGCCAAAATTTGGCTAACAAAGTAACTTGCTGACGCAGTTCGTATAGAACATTGTGGACAAAAGTCTACGGGTCGCTGATTGCTCATCACTAGACAGTGGATCTTTATGCAAAATAAGAATTTTCCAGCTGTATTACAACAAGCTGGAGTGACATACAAATTTATTCTCTTTCTCAATATGTTTAACTGGTTGAAAATAATATAACAGTATTTTTAAATTCTTCTAATGTCTTTAATGTTTCAAATTACATCTACTCAATTTTCTCATAAATGCATAAAATTCGCAGTCCGCATCACTGTCCCACACCGCAAAGTCTAATGTTAATCCGATTGCAGTCCCGCCACAACATGGAGGACTTCGATCTCTTCACATTAGACGACGTAGACGCAGCATTCGATAAAATCGTTCAATTGAAATATAATCAGAGTATATCGATGAAAGGGAAAGGGTACGGAGTAACGTTAACACCATTGCCAGCCGGTCACATGATCGGAGGGACTATTTGGAAGATTGTAAAGGTTGGAGAGGAAGATATAATATACGCTGTGGATTTCAACCACAAAAAAGAAAGGCACTTGAATGGCTGTGAATTAGAGAGATTGCAGAGGCCATCTTTATTGATCACGGATGCATTTAATGCTACGTATCAACAAGCTAGACGTAGAACTAGAGACGAAAAGCTGATGAGTATGTAAAGAAAAATTTAAATTCCTTTTGTTTAGTAATAAACGATATATTGTGAAGTATTTTTTTTATATGTTACAGCAAACATTTTGCAAACCCTACGAGGTGGTGGGAATGTTCTGGTCAGTGTAGATACAGCTGGCCGTGTATTAGAACTAGCACATATGTTGGATCAACTTTGGCGTAACAAAGAATCTGGTTTGCTTGCGTATTCGCTGGCTCTGTTAAATAATGTTAGCTACAATGTGGTGGAATTTGCAAAGTCACAGATCGAATGGATGAGCGATAAATTGATGAGAAGCTTCGAAGGAGCTAGAAATAATCCGTTCCAGTTCAAGCATTTACAATTGTGTCACAGCATGGCAGAGTTGAATCAAGTTCCTAGTCCGAAGGTCAGAAACAAGATGATTAATGATATTAACAATTCATGACTAGACTGCGGATATTTATGCAATTTTCAATTTTTCTAGACGAATTTTAAGGAAATGCAATAAAATAGAATCTTATTTCCAGTGGTAGTAGCCTTTGCAGATCTGAGATAGATACAAATTGTACTAAATTCTGTCGAATTTTATATTCTACCCTTTTTTTTCTACCCATTTTTCAGAGCCATAAATGTATAAAGATCCGCAACCTATTCATGACTATTATCATAGGAAAATTTTCATGCGTATAAATCCCTCAGGTTGTACTCGCGAGCACTCCAGACATGGAATGCGGATTCTCGAGAGAGTTGTTCCTGCAATGGTGTGGCAATCCTCAGAACAGTATTATACTAACCAGTAGAACTTCCCCGGGAACATTGGCGAGAGATTTAGTTGAAAAAGGGGGCAACAGAAACATTACGTTGGAAGTGAGAAGAAGAATCAGACTAGAAGGCATCGAGTTGGAAGAATATCAGAGAAAAGAGAAATTGAAACAGGAGCAACTGAAGCAGGAACAAATGTATGTAATGCTGTATTACAATATTCTGAAGTATTCGATCGGCACTGTTTTAATGTACATTACTAAAATTTCTTCTACTGTAGCTTTAACCATTTTCTCACTAGGGAAACCGCCGACGTCAGTTCGGAATCGGAAGATGAGATAGAAGTGGGTGGCGGAAGAGGGAAGCACGATTTATTAGTGAAGCAAGAGAGTAAGCCAGGTTTCTTCAAGCAGAGTAAAAAACAACATCCTATGTTTCCATTTGTGGAAGAAAAAATCAAGACGGATGAATACGGGGAGATTATAAGGTAATATTTTATTAACCCATTGCACTCGAGACTGTTTTAAGAAACATTTTATTAAATGCAATTAAATTTTTAGGAATTTCTTGAATACAAACGAAATTCAATTACAAGACTGCGGATGTTTATGCAATTTTCAATGTTTGTAGACGAATTTTAAGAAACTCGAATATCAAATAAAATATTATTTTCCGTGGTAATAGCCCTTTTAGAACTAAAATAAATTGAAATCGTTCTAAATTCTGTCATATCTTGTATCCTAGCTTTTCTTTAAAATTTTTAAGTGACATAATTGCATAAAGATCCGCAGTCTATCAATTAGAGATATGCTGATTCTTTTCCGAATAATTGGTATTGTTTCTCGCAGACCCGAAGATTATAAAATCGCAGAAACTATGCCAGAAATCGATGACAATAAAGAGAACCTCGAAACGAAACAAGAAGACGCTACTCACCATCCAGAGGTAGCTACTGACATTCCCACCAAATGCATTCAAGTTACTCGTACAATGACAGTTAATGCATCTGTCACCTACATAGACTTCGAAGGGAGATCGGACGGTGAATCACTGCAGAAAATCCTAGCACAGTTGAGACCTCGGAGGGTTGTGTTAGTTCGAGGTGCTCCGAAGGATACAGAAATCCTAGCCCAGCAAGCACAAAGTGCGGGAGCACGAGTGTTTGTCCCAGGCAGGGGAGAAACGTTAGATGCTACAACAGAAACGCATATTTATCAAGTAATGCAAACTCGATGCATTTATTGAAGATCTTTCGATCGATATTGCGCATGTATTCATTTAAATGCATTTCAGGTTCGCTTGACGGATGCTCTTGTTAGTGGCTTGAACTTTTCGAAAGGGAAAGGCGATTCCGAAGTAGCATGGATCGATGCAATGATAACAGCTCGAGATCAAGTATGCCGCGATGCGGTTGCTGATACGCAACAAGACGACACGATAGATCAAAATGACAAAATACTGACTCTAGAACCGTTACCGCTAAACGAAGCACGTAGTTGCGTAACTGTACGTTCATAATCTTAACAGCAGTCTTCTTCTGAAAAGCAGACCATAATCAATAGACTGCGGATCTTTATGCATTTATGAAGAAATTGTTTGGATGATATATTCAAAAAATTCAAGAATGCTCTAATGTTGTTTTTAATGTAACAAAGTCGTTAAGGGATCAAATCAATTTTTATATTATTCATTTCTTTACACAATCAATGCAAAACATTTTTCTTTTGCATAAAGATCCGCAGTCTAATAATAATCAAATAATATAATGCTACACTTCGTTTTATAGGTACCGGGACATCAAACAACATTCATCAACGAACTGAAATTATCGGACTTCAAACAAATCTTAAATAAGAGCAATATATCTTCTGAGTTTAGCGGAGGAGTTTTATGGTGTTGCAATAATTCTATCGCCGTCAGAAGGGTTTGTATATAATTTTAAAAATTCCGCTACATTGGAAACGGTATAATTGAATTCTTTCTTTCAGCACGAGGCTGGCAAAGTAATTTTAGAAGGCTGTCTATCCGAAGATTATTACAAAGTGCGCGAATTATTGTACGAACAATATGCAATTGTATAAAATTAATAATTATAGTTTTTCTACTACATGTGTCCTCCATTGTTTTCTTATTAACAGTTTCCGTCTCGCACGCATGTCACTTTTCTTCTTGAACAATAATCTTGTCACTTTGAAAAGTGGCGCGTAAGGGGATTAACCTAACACGTTCTCTTTGGTTATGAAACCGTAAACCCATTTTTCAAATAAAGAATTACAATATGCGAATGGTGGTTACTAAATAAAGATACATTGAAAATCTAATGTATAATAATAAGTGGAGATTCGAAGAGTTAGAAAATACAGTAATTCAACAGACGTTACGCGAAGATCGTGTGCGGATTATTTCAGTTGTCATTACATCGTTTCGCAGGTAAATAATCTATATATAAATGCGGATTTTTATGAATTTATAGCAAAATCGAGTAGATGAAATTAAAATTGTTGGGAAATTTTCAACATTGAAGATGTCAATATATGATTTCTTCTCCTACATACATAGTTTCTATTTTTTGCAAATGATGCAGACAAGTTTTACTTTGCATAAAGATCCGCAGTCCAATAATCTACTTTAAAATTGAAGATGTCAATATATGACTTTTCCTCTATTATAATCATTAAAGGGAAGATATAAAATTCAATGTAGTTTCTATTTTTTGCAATTGATGCAGACAATTTTTACTTTGCATAAAGATCTGCACTCTAATAATCTACAATGGGAAATCTGTTAATACAGAAGCAACATTTAATTTTCTAAACAACATTTCTGTTTCAGAATTGCATCCATGCGTAACAGATAGACCAAAAACAAGTTAATGAATGAGAGTAATCGTTGAAACATGCGAAAATATTATCAAGCAGCACTCGCAGTCATTACGGTAGTGAGTCTTGTGTCTCTGTTATTTTATAGACACGAGTACAATAAGTTGAGATACGTGTTAGAAGTTTTCAATTTCTTCGGGAAGCCGAATCAGAAAAATGTCGAGGCTAATTGTACAAATGACGTGCCGTTGTTTAATACGGCGAACATGAAATTCGACGAGCCTCTTCCTTCGTGGCAGAGACTAGAAAATGATTTATACATCTATTCCGCGTATAATGTTCACAATAAAGAGGTTCAAGTATTAGGTTTTGGGTTGTCGAGCAGTATCCAGGATATGCAATGTATAATATTTTTTCATAACGAGATCAAACCAGTCTTAGGAAGCTTCAGATACATTCCGATTCGTAGCGATTTAAATGGCACTAGGGTTCATAAAAACTCAGATTACAATGGATATCATTTTTATTGTACATACGCTAAAAATAAGAAACCGGTAGGAGTAAGTTTTCTTACCAAATCTAATCTCAATCTGAACGAAACACCCATGTTAGCTGTTAAGCCTTCATTACATAACTCGAATTACACTAATATTGGAGTATGCATAGCTCCACCATTAAAAAAGCCGATGCATTTATCAGAGATGATTGCTTTCATAAATTTCCATGATATAATTGGCATAGATAATTTTATAGTATACGATTTCGGTATCGCGAGCGATTTCAATGGTCAGCTCAAGGAGTTAATCAAATCTCAAAATCCATACTGGAAATTTACGTACACAGTTGTCCCGTGGAACTTTCCTTTCTCCGGAATTCATCCGGACGTGATAAAAGATCTGATACAGGCGGATTGTTTATATCGTACATACAATAAAGTTATGTACACGATCGCATTGTCGTGGGAAGAGTACGTAGTTTTAAAGTATCATCATTCTCTCGTCGATTTAATGGCGAATTTCAAGCAATTTAACACGAAGGCCGATCGTTACTCGATTAAGTCCTTCACGTTTTGCACTCAGCAAATTGACAATGCATTTAATAAAAATGCATCGTTCGCAATATTTAAAAAGACACAGTATGATTCAAGCATTGCCGACAACCGATCTATTTACATATACAATACACGCGAAGTATTTAAAAGAGATAATGTTCATATTCGAACGATTAGCACGGATTTGGTCGCGGTGAATCGATATAAATATTGTTTCGAAAAATTCAACTCGGGTACAGGCAAGGAAGATAGCACAATTCTGAGATTTAAAGAAGACATACAAAATTCACCCATGTACAGAAGGTTTATAACAGATAAAAGATTCTTAGTAAACTCTTGATAAATAGTTGCAAATAATAATCGACTATTTTCCTTGAAATCGTTAATTGTATGAGATACTGTCTGTATAGATTCGATGCGACAGTACGAAAGTCTGATCTATTTATAAGTATCATATAAGTGTCCAAATGTACATTCTCAAATACTGTACAAAAAAAGAACAAACATTGTTAAAATGCAGATATTTGAATAACTTTTTAACGACTATATAAATGTAAATATTTTATAAAACCTAATCAAACGATTTTATTTGGCGTAACTTCCTTTCCCTGGTTGCCTCGGTGATTGGACAAATTTGTATACTTATTAACAATATTCTTGTATTATATTATTCAACAATAATTACACAAAATTTTTGTTTGTTATCTTATGAAACGACACATTGCATCAATTAATTTTATTATAGATTTTACAAAAGTTCTGTAATTTTATTACATGCTTTCTAATACGTTCTCTGCAATATTGTATCAGCAAAATTAATGTTAAATCATCAGAACCAACCATAAAATAAAGTATAGAGCAAAATTGCATTTGTTACTAAATGAAAAGTGTTGAACCGGTTACTTTCAAGTATATCAATGTATTATATTCAAGAATGATCTAATTGATACATCACTTAAACTTCCGTAACTAAGGATCTAGAAAAAACGTTTATTTCAGTCGTTGGATGATTGCTGTATTTTGCAAACCAGCTTCCTCAATTGTTTTTTCGTCTGGCAGTTCCTTAGTAGGATATGTTGTTAGTAAACTGAATTCCCTCATAGCATATTGAGGTCTCATACTATGATATATATAATTAAGGAATAATCTGTTGATTGATCAAAATTTAAATTAATCCTACAACAGTGTACTTTCATTATAAAAGGATACGTTACTATATACTGTCTCAAATCGCCGACAGTGTGTGTTAAATTAAATTGAGCCTTCACGTTTGTACCATCGGCAAGTCGGATTTGCAACGTTGTGACAGGTTTTGATTCGTCTAAATTTAATTGCTTCTTAGCTTCCGATTCGTTCGCTGCTTGGTCTGCTAGATCGGTTGGTATTGTCATACCAACGGTTGCTGGAGAAGGACTGAACAAAGAGATTATTAAAAATACATGTAATATACATAAATGAAATTTTTTCTGTATAAGATATACCTTCCTAACATACGGCCTTTCCCAGTGAAAGCTTTCACTTTATTTTTCTGAGGAAGGTAAGTCTCATGACGATGATCCTCCATGTCTATCCATGCCTCTGTGCTCTTCACAATTTCTTGACGAATTTCTGGTGGTATTTCGCCTCTCTTAATGGTATCTAGGAATTTCCTATTCTCCGGATCGTTGTAAGATCGAAGTTCAGAATCGTTTACAGTGAATCCGTTTTTCCACAGCTTCAAAGTGATAGGTCCGGAACTGGAACCTTGACTGGAGGATGCGGCAGAAACAACTAGACAAAAACAGAAATAGTTTATTAGAATTTGTGAACCAACTTTCCTATGTCATTAGTAGACTGCGGATCTTTATGCAAAATAAACACTGTCTACATAGATTGCAAGAATTATTTCTTCCCTTAATGATCTTAAAAGCGGAGAAATCATATTTTGATCTACTCGATGTTGTTATAAATGCATAAAAATCTGCTGTTCAATTATTAGCATTTACGTTATACCTTCGGTATCAGAATTTGTTTGACCTAGTTTATATCCTGTTCCACTGAAAGTGTTTGGTCTTTGCTGCCCGCTTGTTTTTGGTTTGACCTCGACCGATTGTGCCTGACACAATTTAAACATATCACTAATAATATCCTTTTTCGGCGGTCCTATCACTTCTTGCCCACTGTTCTCGAAACCGCCAGCGTAGAATGTCTGCGCATCCTCGGGGCTGCTCTCTTTGTCTTTGACATCGTTAAGCGTTGCGAGTCTGGATTTTGGTTTTGATTTTGGTATTTCTTTCGACGATTGCCCCTCCATCTCGGTGTCTGAGGCCTGCGTATATTCTTCCTCTGTTGTTGAATCTTCGGTACGTTCTGGGACCGACGCGGAAGGCCTTAAATCATCAGTCTCGTAAAAGGTGGCAAGAGCAACCTGAAACATTTAAAAAACAGGCACAACTAGTTAATCAACTAGAACAGGACACCCAAAAATTTTACATATAAACGTAAAGAAACAATTATTTTTTTACGGTAAATACACACTGGGAATCTGTGTGCACTAGAAATGTCAAATTAAGAAGAAGCCACACAATGGAAAGAATTGGCTTTAATACAAACTGTGTCTGTTTATTTATAGGCATTTTTATTATAACGTTGTCGTTGCGTATTTTCACGCTGTTGATTAATAACCATTTCAAATATATCTTCGATGGAATAAGATAAATGATAAACTATTTCAAAATATAAATATTAATAGCACACCACTTTGTATAACAATAGTAGATATTTCGATTTATGGAGTTTAAGGTTATCAAAAGCGATGCTGAAATTTTTTGACTAACCGCAGAGTGTTGCTTAGAAATGAGTCACTCGTTAATCAAAACTATTTATATTAACTTATATAAAACATTTAATAAATTCGCTGCCTCACCTCAAGCAGCCAAGCAGATGACTCAAGGTAAAACCGTGCTCGTTCAGACTCTACACCAGTTATATCTGTAAAATCCGAAACCAGCTCTTCCTGGTTCGCCATTGATCGCGAATATTATACCACTTACGGTGAATTAGATATTGTACCTGATTCTAAACAGCTGCCAAAACAATCTCTCCGGTAATAATTTTCTTTGTTCCGTAATTCAACTTTACGTCAATTTCTTCAATTTACCTGTCATTCCTTCCATTTATATGGAATATGGAACCGAACCGGATACATGTAGTCAGCGAATCCGCGAAATATTTGAATATAGGTTTCGCACCCGTTTCGACTTTTCAACACTTTTTGCACTTTACATGAATATTTTACACACAACTCCGTACTGTATATCATGCGAAATTATATAATATTAATATCTATACGAATATATACATATATTAGTCAATTTTTATATAAAAATCTTTCGCAATAGATCTTTTTTCAAAATGAATCTCTGATTAAATCAGATTTTTAATATTGAGAGCATTAATTAAGAAAATAAGAAATTTGATTTGACTAATGCGACTCTCTTTACGCATTTATAGCAAAATTGACTAGAGAAAATTCAGAATTGTCGGAAAATTTAAAAAATTCCTTTCTCCTTTAAGGAAGAAATAACATTCACTTTAGTTTCTATCTTTTGCAATTGATGCAGACAATTTTAGTCTAGTTATGAATTATGACTACATATATATATATACACAGCGGATTTTTATGTACAATAAAAATTTTCTTCCTGAATTGTAATGATTGTAACAAACTGGAACAGTGGCGCACTCAGGATTTAACCTTGGGGGGGGGCCGAGTTGAACACAGATGTGCATAACATATGTACATAATGTTTTAATGTTGAGTGTTTCATATAACATATCCAAAAATCGTTAAAATCGGAGAGGAAGCAGCTGTTCTACAGTTTGACCAATTTTCCAGTGTTCTACCAGTGTTCTACATATTTCTTTTTCGTTGGGGGCCAGGGGGCCTTGTCCCCCTCTCTTGAGCGCGCCACTGAACTGGAATAACATCAAGTGATACACAAATATTTTCTTTCTCGATATGTTTCAGGTTGAAAATAATGTAGCAGTATTTTTAAATTCTTCTAATATTTTTACCGTTTTATGTCATAAACGCATATAATCAGTCTAATTATGACAATACAGGGCTGTACCGCATTTTATCCAGTACGCTCTAGGTCGATCTGTTATTAACGGTATACTAATTACATAATTATTCGACGTAGATTTAATATTTTTATCAGCGCACTGTACGGCAGTTACATAGACAGGACATTGGTAAACATTATCCGTATCCTTTTTATTACGTAAGAATAAAATGCGTATAGGCGACATGTCCTGCCAATATATATATTTCGAATTTTCGACTAATATATTATTTTCAATGTCCCATCGTGCGCCGGATAAATGTAAACCACGAATAAAATATGCATCAACATTTTCTATATGGGTTCCTTCAATTGCAACTTGAAATTCAAGCTCAACTTCTTCAATAGGGACATTGTACTTCTCCGAAAACATTAACGCAACCGCAGAGAAAAACATTTTACCAAAATACATTGCATTGAGCCAAACAATTCTAGGACAGCCTCCATTGATCCACTGTTTCAGAAAATCTAGACGTTTTAGTAAATTATCAATGTAATAACTCAAGTTATCTGTTATGTTATTATTTTTTATTCCTTTCCAAACACATGGAACTTCATTTTTATATATCATTTCCGATACTTCCCGAAGAGAATCAGTAAATGGTAGAGATCCTTCGAATGCTGATTTCAAATTACTCAATGTTTGAGTTATGGTTGTTAAAGTATGTTTAAACAGCTTCGCTTCGCACAGAAGAACTCTGTTCATAGGTTCTCGAAGCAGAGAAGACTCATTTTTCTCTAAGCAATTGATTTCGAATGAATCGTGCAATTTATCAGTAATATCGTTGATTAGAAGCAGTACTTGATCTTGAGGCAGATGGTCGTCTAATATATGATTGATAGGATTCATGGATGAGATAAATGACAAGAATTCAGAGGCCATCGTTGTATCTCGAGTAACAGCTCCATTTTGACTGAATCCAAAAACTTCCAACGATAAATCCGAAGGCATCTCTTCAATGTACTTAATTACATGCAAATACTCGCATCTTTGCGGTATCAACTTTGCTTGCTTATCTTGAACCGTCTCTGAGTTACAGTAATCCGTTAAGAGATGCAATAGACATTTTTTATCAAAATTGTCCATCACTTTTCCTCCGTAATTGCATTCTCCGATGAAGTATAGAATAATATCGAAAGGTGTATAGTCAACATCGTTTATAAAGCTTTGCAGTTGCGTAGCACATAAATGAAAATCAGAATGATCAAAATCGTACGGTATATTCCAGCCTTGGGCACCAAAGCTATTTTTCTCTTTCACGATCGTGTGAAATAGAGACAATCCGAACAGCAGCTTCGAGAAGGTTTTATCTCTTCCTGGACACCCTTCGTAAAACTCTTGATTCGCTACAGGGTCCGACTGGTAAATATTCAGTAATATTTCCTTGATATTCAATGGATAATCGTGCGATATTTTTATGCTATTTTGCAAGATACTAATTGGGAATCCTTTAATAGGGTAACTGGACAACCATAATCGAAAGCCCAAAGATGTATTGGAGATATCACAATTTTCACAGAGTCTTTCAAGATCCAGCATCCAGTGAGGCACCAGATGACAATTTTCTAGAAACACCCAATTGCCTTCAGCCTGTGCTCTTTTCAAAAGAAATTCAGCTCTCTCTTCTTGGCCTCTGCTCATCGACAGAGAGATAAACTTCGACAAATAGCCCTTTGTCTTTGCATACGCGGAAATAAGAGATAAAGGTGACGAACAGCTCGGTAGAATGAATATAATAGGAGTCAAACAATTGGATTCTGCATACGATTGAGCCACTTTAATTTGTGGGGAGTGAGCCTGCATGTTTCCTAATATATCTTTTATTATTTCTATGATCTGTACTATAATTTTGTCAGGCTTTAACGTTTTAGTAAGTATGAGTTTCTGAAAAGAGGATTTATCTACCCAAGGCTTTGGTAATAATTGATTTTGAAGTGTTTCAGAGGAGTAATATTGCTTCCACGCCTTATCGTTACAATGGAAATCTTCTGCGAGACCATTAAACGTTGATAATGCATTCTGAACATCGCAAATATTCATCCAAGCATATTGCGGTAGCCAACTAGGCTTATTATCGGAAATTGTTTCGATACGTCTGCTGTTCGAAGACATAAAATATTGAATTTCTTCCTCTGTGGCTTGTTTGTCATCTAATAGTATTTTAGAACATAATAAGAAAGAGCACAGTATCTTGTGCTTCTCCGATAAGGATCTACATATGCTTGCGTAAAGGCTTTGAGTAAATGAAAATTTTAAATATGCTAATCTCTTCTCGAGAACAACACTTCTATTTGAAGTCTCGATAGATCTGATATACAATTGCACGAACCACGTGAAAGAGAAACAATACATGCTATTCAAGTATGATAGAGCAATAAGTGTGTTGAACAAATCGACACAGTATTTAACGAACTGCGTGTAAGCATCTCGAAACTTGCTGATCTCCAGAGACATCAGTTTCGTTATCTCTTGCTTTTTAATTATATTTAGAGAAAGATTTTTCGAGGAGTCCAGAGTTTTTATTGCGTTTTCATCTTCAAGAATATTCGTGGTTGTCGAAGATAAAGTGCATAAAATATTATCCTCTTGTTGTTTCAATACTTTTTGGTTGTTCACGTCTTCCATCTGCAAAATCTCGAATTTTTCCTGAAGCTCCGGCTTTTCCTTCGAAACGACCAGATCGAGGAGCTTATCTTGAAGAGCTTCGTTTGGAATAAAGAAATCGATTACAGTGAATTTACTGAACACCTCTGGTGTATACTGTGGATTTAGTAATCGTGTTGTAACGTACAACCGAAAATCATGCGAGTATTTTATAACATCGCAATTTATAGTCAAATACGAAATATTCCCATCATTGTAGATTCTGTCCTTAAGAAACGGATCTAACACGGTTTCTAATCGTTCTCCTACATTTTCAATCAACACAGGGTTTCCATTTACAATACTAGATCTAACAATCGATGTATAATTCGAATTAGTCAGTTTGATGATTTTAATGTTATTCTTCTTCTCGATAGTTTTAATCCATTGATTCGCTTGATTCTGCGAATCGATGAACAAACACCACAGCTCAGAATTGCTCATGATAATTGCATTCTCAACCGAGAATCTATGTTTAGGCAAACCGCAAAGATACCAATGATTTATCTCATTCTCGTCTCCATGAATGTTTATAAGATTGTAGTTAGTAGTAAATGGTATTTTTAAATCTGTAATATACTGTTTCCAGCAGCCTACTATTTTATCGCGAAAAATTGTGGTATACGATGCTGTGTAACTTATTATTCCGCACGATAGTATCATATCTCCGACAAGATTATTATAATTCTCTTGCAGGTTCTCTGCGCATTCCATCCAGCGATCTTTCTCACCGCCTAAACTTGCAATTAATTTCTCTGCTTTATTAAGCTTGCTGGTGCAGTCTTCCACTTCCTTCTCGAGCTTCACTTTCTGCTGCAGCGTTTCCTGAAGACTGTTATTCAGCACTGCAAGTTTTGCGTTCAATGCGGAGAGCGTTTTACGCTTCTCGTTTAAAAACGCTTCAGCTTCGTCGCATTCCCTTTGCGCAGCCAGAAGCTTCTCTTTCTTAGGCGCAACTGCCTTAGCAACTTCATCGTACGACACCATTGCCCGAACCCATTTACAAAGGCCTTCTGCAGCGCTCGATGCTTTGGTAACGATATGTGGTTTAAAGCTGTTATCGGATATATACGTCTTCTTAATAATTTGCATGATATTGGATGGGATATTGTCTTTATCGTAGTCCTTTAAATTCTGTAAGAAATTCATGTCGCCTAAGATACGTTTGCTCGGACCCCAGTAGTCTGTGTATTTTTTACCAGTGACTGGATCTATGAGTTTATCTGGTGGTACGTCGAGCATAACACAGACTGCTGCCATTACCAATTTGACGGTATCGGGAGGATTTTTCATAGCTTTCACAAGAGTGATGTCTGTGGGCTTCAGCGTGTTCAATGCAGCAACAGCATCTTCCAGAATTGGGATTGCTACGGCTAAATCAGCTTCACATTCCATTTTCAGCTTACCAGCTACGCCTGCCTTTTTATTTGCTATCTCCTCTTCCTGCTGCACGAGAATCGTAGCCCCTTCTACACTGATATTCTCATTCTCCACCTCCTTCATGGTAATTATAGTCTGTTGAGCAGAGATTTCCAACTGTGGTTTCAACATTATCAATGTAGCTTTCATCTTCTCTACTTGTTGCGCTGCTAACTTCAATTTTTCCAGACCCGCTAAATATCTGTTCCTCGTAGCGACAATATTCTTCTGCTTCTCCGATATCTGATGGGAGTACAATCTCAACATATGTAAGAAAGCCAGTAATGTTACATGAATTTTTTTGGATGTTTCATTGAGATATTCGTTGCTCATTACTCGTGCACTGTCGTACAACTGTACGCAAGCTGTTATTATATCCTCTTTTATGTTCTCTTGGACATTAATGTCTTGAATGTATTTTAAACCTACTTGCTTGAACGCACTCGTTGGCCAGGTATTGTGCCAACTCATTGTACAATACTTCACTAGTTCTGGATATTTGTATAGATAGGACCTAATTGTTTTGCTTGTCGAGTTGAAGCACATAACGATGTGCAAGTTACCTTTACATTGTTCCAAAAAATAATTCATTACAGCGTGAGTACTTATCTCTGCATTTTTGTTTCCCCCTTGAGCATGCAAACGTACCATTTCGATAATATCGTACCTCTCTTTGGCAGAAAATAAATCAGGTATTTCACCAGTAGCTAAAAGACTCTTGATATCACAGAGAAAGGTATCCGATAGTTGTTTTTCCTTTAGAAAAAATGTAAGACTCTCCCTTGAACCGCCACACTTTTGTATAACTGTTTTTAGATCTTCTTTCCATAAATCGAAGCTGCAAGAAGATGGCTCGAACAATTCTTGTTGATTTATATAAGCTGCGAGGCTTATTATAGATTTTCTACCAGATCCTATATTGGATATCATGAGTAAATTACCTCCCGGTATTACTAAAATTCTTGCAATTCTAACGAGGCTTTCCAACACGTATTGCGTTACGACTATATCGACCTGTTTCTTAAAATTTCTGTTATACTCGTTCAGATAAAAGAGAAGTTTATTCTTTAGTTTATCCATAGAAGTTATCTCTTCGTACTTTTTATTTTTCTCCGTGTCCATAAAATTGCTAAACACTAAATCGTTAAAGGACTCCTTCGTAATTTGATTATTCTTAGATTTTGGTAAATAGTCAAAAGCTGTTTCAAATGAATCTTTGAAATGGCGTTTGGTTGTTTCTCTGATCTGTAAGAAGAGATATTCTTTGTCATCGTCATCCAATATTCTATCGCCAAAAATACGCCAGACTTCGTGAGCCCAAAGCCGGATAAAAGTAACTTTCGTTTCCACCGATTCCTTCTGGAGGAGACTGCAGCCATTGATTACCTTGCTCACGTCTCTCATGCTAAATTGATATTGACATTTTGCAGGTACCGGCAAGAGATTTTTTATCACAGAACTGTAGATATCAATTGTAGCATTCGCTATACTAGTTACACTAGTTAGAACATCTGCTGCGAAAAGATTCTTCTTGAAATTCGTGAAAAGCACATTTGAAAATATCCGAAATATAGTATCTGTGGATGGTACATACATGCTGTACAGATTAAAATGCCTTAAAAATCTGGGGCATATCTTGATTAGATCATTTCCTATAACAGCAAGGGAGAACATGGTGTTGCGAATAAAAATTTTTTCAGGCTCGTTAGCATTATAGAAATACCCGTAACTATGGTATTGCCGCAGAAATTCTAGAATACTATTAATCTCGGATCGACTCTCTCGCGTTTCTACAAAAAGATCATCAATGAAACTAATACAGAATTGATTTTTCGGAGGACCGTAGTGTCCTGTTTTAATTTTGTTTAATTTCGCGAGCAGCATGTTTTGCGTTCTCGACATAGAGTTCATGAAAGCAAAGCTAAACGAATTGATCAAATATTCGTCACCAGCCAGTTTGTTTCTTAACAAATTCTTTATCAAAGAAGTTTTTCCGGTAGACACATTCCCACAAATGAGGAAAGGTTTCCTGAATTTAATATGTTTCAATAACAGATGATTATATTTTAAAGTATTAATCGTTGGTACAAAGATTTCATCATTTATTTCTATTGTCTTTTCAGTTTTTAATAAATCACTCCAACACTTCCAATTGCCGGAACCTTTAAAAATGTAATAGTTGTCTTGTATTAATCCTTCGTGAGGCAACGTTACATCAAAGTTCTTTATTGTTGTGGGTTTTGGGTGCTCCTCAATTTTTCCACTCCAAAGGGATGTGCAAAGGGAATTAAATTTAACGTGAGAGTCCATGTTTAAGTTTCCTCCTAATCCCCATATAATAGACAATATAAGTGCAGCTTGCATCCATATTATAAAATGATTTTTCCCCTTGTCTTCGGTGCTTTCTGTTTGAGCATCCCTCAAATACATCTCAAGCAAATTTAATGTCGATATTATACCATGTAATTGGTTTACGATTAAAGATAGAGTACAATGTTTCCGTATGAACTCTAGAACAGGATCCATTATCCAGTCGAATATCGAATACAATGTGTCTTCGTGTCCATTATAAATATCGTGTCTGTAGATATGTGTTTTAACGTATGGTCTCCAATCGAGAGACTGCGAGTCAACATAAATCACTCCGCATCTCGATAAAATAGCAGGAGAAGCTTCTACTATGTTCATAGTTTCGAAGATAACAGATACTGAGTCTGCTATATCAACCTTTTCACCTGAAGTCAAATGCAATGCCTTGTTTGTATCCAGAACTGTATATAAACTCTCGATCCATACATCTTTTAATGGTGCATCGAATACTATCCATCTTCTGTCAAAGAAATCGTTCGATAAAGAACGAAATACTTGAGAGCATATTCCATCCTTCCAGATTCTTGATTTTTTGTCGAAATGACCATAGAGTTGATCGATAGTTGATACTCCTGGTATTATAGTTTCTAATTTTACATTGATACCAGATTCTATGCCTTGCTTGTGCAAGGATATTAAAACATCCTTCAGAACGTGTAGAATTTCTGTTTTCCCTACCAACGGGTCGCCAACAAGCATAACTGCTCGATGAATATACAACAGCTCGAATGCTTGTATAATATTTAATTTAAAATCGTCGTGAATGTGCAAACATCTAGAGTCACATATGGTTTCTAGAGTTTCTAAGAATATTTTGTAATCGGGATGCAACAATGTAACATCAGGAAACATATTGTCAACGATACTTTTAAAGGCGAGTGAATCTGCGCTACAGAGTTTAGGGAGATTAACGTCGATTAAAGATCGTAAGAGTAACATGATTTCGTTCTCATCTGGGAAACTTCTTTTTAAATAGTTCAAGGTCCGAACAACTACTTTGGCAGAGTTTATATCGAAAGTGTTACAGGATTCACACTGCAGCTGTTCGGAGAGTAGTTTGTAAAGAGTAGTTAGCTTTAAAGCTAACAGTTTTGAATTAACTATGCCAGCAGCGAACAGTTCGATTTCTACAATTTTATCGATATCCGGTATCATCATGTGTACTCTTCTGAAAAATATTTTTAAATTGTCAGGCAATTTATGGTATTTGAACGAGCCAAGATTAGTGGTAGCACAAATATGTCCATTTGGATTCAAATTTAACAGTGAACCTTCGATAGTTACGACTTTTAAATTTGCACTTACTGCTTGAGCAACGCAAACAAGGTTTTGAGTAATCATGGACAGCATTTCCAGCTCGAGACTATTGAAATTTTCGAAGCAGAGCCATGCTCCGCAGGAAACGAATCCTTTGAACACTTGACAGACAAAATTGTAGGAAGATATATCGGCGCAATTGAAAATACGAAATTGTACTGCAATTACTTTTGCCAGGCTTTTAATAGTCTCCGTTTTCCCCGAAGCAGGCAATCCTGTAACAGCCCCGTACAAATGGTACTTATACGCTTGCATAAGTGTATAGAAACATCTCTCTGTGAGAGTAGTGTTAACTATACATTGTTTGTAATAGCTGTACTCGTATCCATACTTTATACTTGCATCAAACATTGATACAGTAACATAATCTTCCTCTAAATAATATCTTAACTGCGCAAGCCATGTGAAGTCTATGTATCGAGTAATTCTTTTGTCCAACAATAATTTAATAATGTCCTTTTGATTACTGACTACAACGATTAAAGATGCGAATATGTTTCTGTGTCTTCGTGTTGTAAAATTTCTTAATTCAATGACTAAACTAGGTAGATGATTAATATACTTTAAGTATAATGAGTTTAATACTTCTGAGCTAAACGAAGAGAAACAATTATGCAAATCGCGAGTCCAATAAAGTAGAATCACAGATATAATTATCATACTTGGAAAATTGAGAATATCGTAATGCGTAAAATTAAATTTATCCCAACATTTTAAAATACTTTTCTGCAAAGTACTATTTATCTCATTCTCTAGTTTCATCAGCCATGTCTCTTCATGATAAGAATGAACCTGAATGGACTTTTCTAAATTCATTTCTTCGTTATAATCACCGATAATAGAACAAATTTGTTTTTCTTTATTGACTCGAACTTTCTTTACACCCTCAAAACAAGATTTTAGAGAGACGTTCAATTCTTCAACATTGTTTGATTCGAATAATACTCTTTGAACTTCTTTGTCCGAAAGGAAGAAAAATCTTGGGAACCACAATCGTTTATTTTCTATGTACTCTGTTACCCCATGATGTACCTCTTCAAGCTTTCTGTTAGCATTATATAAAGATTCTAAAATTGTTAGATCATCAATTCCCGAAAATGTAGTGTTCATGCATATTTTATTTCGAATATTTGCTAAAAGTTCTTTCGCTTCCCTGTACAAGACTGACTCTTTAGGTAAGTATTTCTCTATATTAGGATAACAAAAAGTAGAGTATAAAGGAAGCATTAATATTTGAACGTCACACCATTGCACCATGATGTTCCTAATCCTATTGAGAGACGAGAAGAATTCGTTTACAGTCAAAATGATTGGCTTCACGAAATGAGAGGTTTTCATCTCTTCGATTACTATAAAATGATCTTCGAGAAGCAATTCTATGTCACATAAATTCGAGAAGACGTACATCTTCGATTTTTCATCGAAGCTTATCTCGAACGAAATTGTTTTCCATTCTTTAATCATTTGCGACAATTTTTCCTGTAATTCTAGCTCTCTGTTGGCACCTAGGCTAATAGCTTCATACTTCTCAATGTCATCCATTAAATTGAAGGAGATCATTTTCCTTAGACTGGTGCCAGCATTGGGCATAAGATCAAAATCACATATCGCAGACATTTCCATCCAGTGAGATTTTTGAAGAGCCGGATTACACATACATACTATCAATGATAAATAATTCTTGAAATCGTTTATGTCGTTTAGAGCTTGCCAGCACAGTTTTAACGGAGCTGGTTGTTGCATGGGATCTGGGTCATCTGCGATGCCAGAGAATTTAAAGCACTTGTTTGCAGTCAAATCCATTTTAATTTTTGTTTTGAACATTCTGCTCATTTCAGTGATCGTCTCGAAGTAGTTTAACGTTTTCTTTTTTATAACAGCAGCATCCAACCACTCGAACGGTCCATCCAACCATACACTATTGTCTTTCTTCCATTGATGAACAACACAAATGAGATCGTGAAATGGGACAATGACTTCCTGCAATTCAATTACTTGCGGGAACTCAGTTTCGGGAAATTTAAACAATTTCTCTTCTTCGTTAATCTTTTCCATCTCAATGTTAATTTTATTCACTTCTTTAAACAGCCCCCTATAGTATTCAACATACTCTTCGACTCTTTCGATGTCGTCCATATTGTCTAAAACACTGAGTTGAGGAATAATGTAATCTACATCAGAATTCAATTTGTTTATTCTTTTTTGCATGTCCTCTTCCAATTCATTCTTCATTGCTTCGCACAATGTGTTGTTTTGTCTGAATACAGGCTCAATCTCGCGCAACCAGTTTATGGTTTTCTTATTTAAATTGATATGGTCGTCCGATAGAATTGTCACTTCAAATAATGTGCATAGCATGTGTATAGACAGCTGAATTTTGCATTCCAGTTCTTTTATTAATTCTTTCGAAGCGTGTAAGATGTAGTCGGTTAATTCGATCAACAATTTCGCTTCGTTCGGTACATCCAATGCTTTGATTTTCAAGCTTTCAAATTCTCTGCAGATTTTTATATTGAAATCTTGATGATACTTGATTACCTTGAGCAGGAAAGCATTTATGATATCCCACGATTCTTTCCTCAAAGCTTCCTTAACTTTAGTCTGTTCTAATCTGCCTACGGTATAATACATGTTCGCTACTATTGTATTTGTTCTTATCAGGTATATATTATACTTTTTAATATACTTGAGGTACGAATCAAAGTTTATTTTGCCTAAACTTAATGATAATATTTTCTTCTTCGTACTCGGCACGCTTACAGGATAAAATTCTTCGGTAATATTTATCACATGTTTATTTACAGGCTTAAACAAGTCGTGCAATATAGTTTGCAATTTATCATGTGACTCTTTGATGTACCAGTCTGGTAATTTGATTCGAATGTATCTGGAAGATACTTTCAAATTTAGCAATTCTTCGAACGAAATTAAATGTTGAGCTATCGAACCAATGCGATCGATTATTCCATGATACGTTGAATATATTTCTTCGATGCTAGGATAGGTAAGAAGTTGACCACCTTGTAGATCAAGTTGAAGTTCAATTTTTGGACAATAATATTCATTCCTCATAATTGTTAGCATGTGATCTATCGATCGTATCATAACATTTATAATTCTCTGTGCAAAAATATGTGTTATACACCGCATAATATTTAGCAGTTGATTTATACTAACGTTTCTCAGTGCTCTGGTTGCAGTCCTCGATATTACCCTACAGGTTTCTTTATAAAACTGATAAGAAATGATCAGAGATGCTTTTTTAACATCGTTATTAATTATATTTTGAAAATCATTCAACGACATGAGATCAAGACAGAGATCTTGAAAGTTGCAGACGAACGTTGGAAGCATAACTTGTCCCATCTCCATAATGAATCTTATCGGCTCTAGATGAGAAAAGTATTTCTTCGCTATTAATTTACGACGTTCTGAAAATTTCTTATAGCTGTAGCCTTCGCATTCCTTCAGAGAATACAAAGAGGAGAAAGATGCTTCTTCTTTTCCTGACAACGACAATATAACTTTCATGGAAAAGCTTTGCATATCTTCGGTCAGCATATTTTTCACTTCCGTTAGCATCGATTGCACTAACAAAGAGTATTTTCTTCTGTACCTTCTTGGCAATAAATTTAATATGTTCTTCTCCCATTCTTTAGGAAACTCATTGTTATACTTTAAACATTTCTTTATTTCATTGTAAATTATATTGTGGTCGGATGTTAAACCAATGTTCAAACTATTGGGACTGTTTATATTTACTTTAGTCGCATCCATGGCTAAAACACTTTATGTATTTAAATACATATATTGAAATATTAACCTGGCTGACTGACTATCGGTGCAAAATGTTTTATCAATATCCACCACATTGATAAACCTAAATAAATAAATAGTTACATATATTTCTATTAAATTTTGTTACAAGCGTTTAGATTTTCATGAATTTATGAAATTAAATGAAATATATTTAAAGACAGCTTGGCTATATTTATAATAAATATACACAAAAAATTTGAATGTCGACATTCATCTCTGAATCAAATATCTGTTTATTGCTTTTACAGATAGCAATTAGTAAACATCATAAAATAAATAATAAATAAATACTATAAATATTTTTTGTTGTATAGACCAATTCGCGAAGTTAATTCCATTATAAATATCTATTATATTATTCCTATATTTACATGTGTGTAAAGTGAGGAATATTATTGATTAGGGTCGTATTTAGGAGAATGCAATTTCAACGTAAATAAATAGAATGCTTCTTCTGTTTATTTAAAAAACATTTTCAATCATGAGCAACATTTATATACAAGAACCACCCACAACGGGTAAAGTAAGTAAAAATTCAAGATATTTTATTGCATATTTATTTGTTTCTCGTTACATAACCTCTAATAACAAATATTTGCGATATCAGTTTTTATCTAGATGCAGCGAATAAACACATAACACGGTCTTTTTAACGTATTTCGTTTTATCTGGAAACATTTACTTCATTCTCGTTAAAAAAAATTTCAATTTTAATTTTACATAAACGATTTATTTTAAATAAATAGGTGGTCATGAGAACAACAGTGGGTGATATCGACTTAGAATTATGGACGAAGGAGGCTCCGAAGGCTTGCAAAAATTTTATACAATTATGTATGGAAAGCTATTACGACAATACCATATTTCACAGAATTGTTAAGGGCTTTATAGCTCAAGGCGGAGACCCGACTGGCACGGGAGAAGGCGGAGAAAGTATATACGGACAACCGTTTAAAGTATGTTTAATTTTCATGAAAATTCACTCTCTTACAATTGGCGCATAGCTAACGTACTTACCCATTTCAGGATGAATTCCATACGAGATTGCGATTCTGCAGGCGAGGTTTGCTGGCTATGGCGAACGCAGGAAAAGATGACAATGGATCTCAATTTTTCTTTACTCTTGCTTCTGCTCCAGAGTTACAGAACAAGCATACTATATTTGGTAAAGTTACCGGAGAAACTGTGTACAATATGCTCAAACTCGAAGAAGCACTGGTAGATGAAGTAAGAGACTATGCTAATTACACGAGCTGAATTGTTGTAAAATTACTTACACGAGAAATGTATTATAGCGCTTTTTTCTGTTCGTAGAACGACAGGCCACTTTATCCTCCAAAAGTATTAAAAACTGAAATACTGAATAATCCTTTTTCTGATATTGTACCTAGGGTGACGACGAGAAAAAGCGAGGAAGTGAGGGATAGTACAAAAAATAAGAAAGCAGGAGTGAAGTAAGAAAGAAATATTTGTAATCTTCGTTCCTGTTAAAAATATTCTTCAACGAGGACTGCTTACTTTCAGAAATTTCAATCTTTTGTCTTTCGGAGAGGAAGCAGAAGAAGATGAGGAAGAGTCTGTGATATTGAATAAACAATTCACTGGCAAAGGGAAATCGGCGCACGATCATTTATCTGATCCGAAATTGAGTGCTCAACCAGCTGTCGAACCGGCTGGACCTCCGAGCAAGAAGAAGAAAGAAGATCGCAGTAGCGATTGGGAGAGCGACGAGGAACTGAAAACTACCGAAGAATTGGAAGCTATAAGAAAAGAGAAAGAGTGAGCTAATTCTTTAAAATTCTTCACCAGATTACTTGTTGTATTTTCATACGAATACTGTTGTCTTCCCAGAGCGATGAAAGAAAGAATAAAAAGTAAGCTAAAGGAAACGAAGAAGGAATCCAAGAAGACAAGCTCTTACAAACTGGAAGATAACGAAGTCGACAATCAAGATGAACAAGAAGAAGAGTATTATCTTGGGAAACATACAGAAGAAGAACAGAGAAAGAAAGCGTATGTATACGATACTATCTCTGAAGTAAAAGTGCTAAAATATTTCCGACGAATTTTTCCACAGGGAAGAAATTAGAAAAGAGATTCGCGACTTGAAGCGGGACGTTCAGAACGAGAAGAAGGCGAAGGAGGCGGACAAGAAGTTGAAAGAGGAGCAGGAAGAGAAGAAGGGTCAGAAAACGGAGATCATGAAGGAGTACATTCAGACTCAGGAGAAGTACAAAGAAGCAAAGTCGAAGCTGCCTAGAAAGGGTAAAAGTCGCGAAGATTTCACGATGGATCTCTTGAAGAAATTCAAATCGAAGCTTCAAAGTGCGAAAGAGACTAGAAGCGAGAGATCGCCGACACCGCCGCGGAAAGACAATAGCAAGGAAGAGGATTTCGATCCTGATGATGAGTCGTGGATGGTGCACTCGTTGCAATGCGAGGAGAAGGTTCCGGTTCTCGCGAAAGATGCTAGCACGAAGGACGACGATTGGTTCGAAATATACGATCCTCGTAATCCGTTGAACAAAAGGCGGAGGGGTGAGAAATCGCATAAACCGACAGAGGAGAGTAGCAGGCGGGACGAGTCGCGCCGCAAATAACTTGTATTATAAATAATTCTGGTATTAGATGCAGGGAACCCACTTAACTGTACAGAAACGTATTGCATAAAATACATGCTTTCTTTTCAAACAACAATCGGAAACGCTTCTCTGAAATCGCGTCTCGATTCTGACGCGCAAACTTCTATTTTTCCTTTGCACGCGTGTGACGTCAAAGTGATAGAGATATACGCACGTTGCAATTCGACGACGCCGAGAAAAATCGTTCAGCTGCGTGCCATCGGTACCGTAAACTCTTGTTTACTATATTTGGGTGAGATAACTGTAATACAGCCGATGGGTTAGCTGTTAGGGACACGATTTCGTGCAAATAGACTTCTATGGACGGGAGCTTATCCC
The DNA here is from genome assembly GCA_933228785.1 of Lasioglossum pauxillum. Taxonomy (NCBI): domain Eukaryota; kingdom Metazoa; phylum Arthropoda; class Insecta; order Hymenoptera; family Halictidae; genus Lasioglossum; species Lasioglossum pauxillum. The sequence goes on along the minus strand of OW121701.1, from coordinate 22,977,855 downwards.
CGGCACAGTAAAAGTTGATAAGGCACTGATACAAAGCATGACATATTCGTTCACGGAATCAGTCGATCTGTTGGGAGCGAACGATACACATCGTGCATTTACGTAACTTCCAGTTAATGAAATCAATTAATTAATTTAAATCGTACGTTCACCGAGTCCACGGAACAATAACACGGACTTCGTAAAATCGTTGAAAATTTCGAAATTCATTGTCGGACATATTTGGTAGAGGTTTTATATTTTTTTGAAAAAGTTGTTAACGAGTGTTGTAAAGCGTTCGGTAACGAAATCGATTCGGGGCAGTATATTTTTATACTGAGAGCAGAAACGTTGGATTCGTGCTGTGCGTGAATCCCAGCGTGGGAAAAGTGATCCTGAAAGTGATGCGGTGATACGGTCCTACAAGAAGAATGCCATCGACACCATTAAAAATAGATATACTCGGTATGTTTTGTTTCGTTTGTATATTATTCCATTAATCGCGGGCGACGTGTGTGTGTGTGTGTGTGTACGCGATGCGGTGGTATAGTTATCTGCGTCGTTGAAAAAAACAGTCTGAGTTCGAGAGCTACCGATCGACATGCTTTTATTTTGAATCAGATTACCTGAATCATTATCTATCAGCAATCCTCCCTCCTTCTTTAATATATTCGAGATGGTGACGACCATAATGTAAACAAGGAAGCGCTTATTTTCGAATTTGAATCGTCGCGTCGGTGGCGTAATCGACTACGCTTCTATCTGCGCGTGTATCATCGTGTTTCTCGCAGACCTAATAGCTATAATTGACAAATTATTTTAAACTTTACACATCTTATTTTTGAATTCTCAGATCTTGAAATTGAAGCGTAACAGGAAGTCTAATTAACGCTTTATCTACCGGTAGGTGTTTAATAGTGTCATCGGTCTGCATGTAACAAAGGATTCTTCCAGTTACTCTGCCACGTGGTGAAACGCTGCACGGGCGTGTATAGCACACGCATACATAGTTGCAACACAATCGCGAGCGATCTATACACCAATCAAAATCGTATTACTATTGATAGGTGAATTGACTAATTATGTGATGACGGTATTTAGTAAAGCCGAGGCGGGGAAATCGTGCAGTTCTTTGAATTAGATTGTAACGCATTCACCATGTTAATTGTCCGCATATTCTTCTTCGATGTAGTCTCATTTAATCGTAATAGTGCTCGACAATGTGTAATCTGCCTCCACGAGGCAGGGCGAACTTTATTTTTAAATCCCTGCCACCTATATAAGGGTCGTCTCCGTCTTACACAGTGTGTCCGAAAAGTTTCGAACCATCCAGAAAGAAAAAAAAAGAAGAGCGATCGTAAACGCCGCAGCGAGACGTTGTTTGCAAACATTGGCGTAGTTCGTTTTTCACGTTTTGCACGTGTCACCGTGCAAAGTCCGTGCCTCGAGTTTCCGAGCACCCCGTATATGCGTCGCGACTAATGAGAGACGATTACGACAATGCGACAATGTGAATTATGCCACCGCATCGGCCTCATCGCTTGCAAATTCATGAAAAAGATCAATATCGGCTTTTGCCTTTCTTTTTTCCGTTTCTTTTTTTAAACATTGACACGCAAACATTTCTTCTTATAAAAATGATTTTTGTTGATGTTCTAAACTGAAAAAAGATTAGATTCGACCACGTTTGATGACGATTACAAAAGAACGTCATCCAAGGTCGCCTCGAAGGTCATGTTAAGGTCATCGACACTTTATTTTGCATACTACGTTTCGATCTTTTGTGGCGCGACGTTTTAATCAACATCGAGACAAATTTTATGAGTCACGAGTCACATTATGACCTTACCACGTTGATTGTTACTAATGTTTGACTATGGATTATTGGGGTCACCATTTCTGACACTCACTGGCCTAGGATGTTATGTTTACGGGTTTGTAGTATCGATAGTAGTATCTCGCATAGTAATTCCGTTACGTGAGGGTTATCGCTTGATTTTGGTACAAAGGTGAACGTCGGAGTCGATACCCTCTTTGTTCATCGAACCTTTTCGTTGTAAGTTCGATGACTCGATCGGATGATCTAAGCGCGGCCAATGCCGCAAAACATAGCCTTTAGAATCACCGGATTTTTACTTGCACAGATAACTTATTCTTTTGAACAATTCGAAACATTCTGAATAGGAATGTTCTCTTTTCTGTAAACATAGATTGCGCGCGTTGAACTTCGATAAAAGTATCTGAAACCTAGCTACGATTAATTATTATCATTTCTCATTACCATATCGCAATCAGAAGCACCAGATACGCTGCTATAACATTCTGGGATTGTGTTTATCTAAATGTTGATGTTTATACAGGGAAAAATTCCAGAATGGTCTGCCGGTTCCATTGACGATTTAGCGATTCATAATAATCTTCATGAAATCTGCGCATACTATTTTACGATTACGTGTCTGAATGTCAAACGACTAGACCTTTTGAAATTTATCGCAATGAATAAACATTGACGGAAATGTATACCTGCTCGTTGCGCGATCGAAATTGCGTATTAACCATTTGCAATTGCACGTCGCATTGCGGAGTAGCGTAATCGTTGTAAAATATTATAATGTAATGTGAGAGAATAAAGGGATCAACAGTTTCCTACCGGTTGTTTATTGACTTAATAATAGTAACTTCAATAGTCCAGGTCAGACCCCTTCGATTACGAATTCGTTAAAATTGTAACAGTCGCGTCTGTAAAACAAAATAAAAATTGTTGTACGAAATCACTTTAAATTATTTATGTCTTCGACATACAGTGGCCGAAACATAATGCTGTGTTTAATGCAGTATTTTTGATTTTACTTATTATTATTTATTCAATCTTTTTATTTTAGAGGCATTAAGCATATTTTGCCGTGATTTATGAAAAATTTTACCTTTGTCCCTGTGTGTTAATTTTTTTGGATGACTTGTAGATTTTTTACTGCCGTATTTTTCTTTTAATTCTAAAAAATTGTTTATGACATTTAATGAGCTTTTCAATCTTCTTGCAATTTCTGTGTTAGAGAGACTCATATTGTCGAAAGCAATAATTTGGGCCTTTTCGTTATCTTTTAACGATTTCCTCGTGTCATTGTGCTCTAATAATAATAAACGAACATAAAATTTTTTTTTAGAATTCTTAAACTTCATAAATCTGTGTAGTTACCACACAAAAACGTTCAAAAAATTGCTCTATCAATAGTAATTTTTAAATATTTCTCCGTGAACCTAAGATGATTTCGTATCTCGTACTCGATAATTTTCAGAGTTTTTGAAACAGGTACATCTTTATACTAATACTGTTGTAATACAATGTGTAGAACACATTCTTGCGAAATAAAAAGAAATGCCACAATGCACTTCCGAAAACGAAAACAAAAATAAAAGCAGTAAACCAGCCGATGCGGCTAGTGAACCTATCATTATTTCGGCCACTGTACATAGAGTGATTCAGTAGACTGTTGCTGGTCTCAATTTAAATATTTTGGAATCTGTAGGATTATCAACAGTCTTTTGAATTGCTTAGCAAAACCGCCCCACAATTTCCACGGTAGTTTTCTCACGAGAAATCATTTTGCAATTCGTAGAGGAGGGTGCTCGTCCAAGAGATTGGCAGCCTCGTAGATCTGAGTACAAGGTACCGCTGAGGCTATTGCGATTATGTTTGCTTGGAATGATTCTCCCTGCTGTGTTGGTAGCGGGGCCGATGTACTTGCGATACCGCGTTTATTCCGAGCAATTGTACCCTTTAACCATTTCTGATCAGAGGCTTATCGACGCGAGAGTGTCGACCACATGGTGTCAGGTAAGTGATTCTTCGATTCAATTTTAATTAGCAGCCTTCATCTTCCTTGTCTTCAATCTAATTTTTCAGGATTCAAATAATCTATGTACAGAATTACGCTTGGAAAGTTATACAACCTCGTCATTTCTCAGATACGCCGATATAATCACTCGATCATTTTTCAAGATTCCAAAATTCTACACACAAGTGCTTTCAGAAACGTCGATTATAATCGCTCGATAATCTTCGGAAGACTCAAATATTGTTCATACAAGCGGAATCGAAATTTTTTTTACAATAACTTGATAATTTTCCAGGATTAAAAGATTGTATATACTATGTTTAGATACTTTATGATATAATCGCTGATCGCTTTTCAAGATTCGCAAACTGAACGCGTAATTACTCTGGAAAACTTCGATGATCTGATAGCTTTCCAAGGTTCAAACGTTGCTCAAATATTGCGCTCGAAGTTGATGGCCCCTTGAAGAATCACCTTGAATTTCTTCCAGAGCCAGCTGATCAAAGTAAACGCGACATTCAACGCTTATCTGATGAGCGATGAGCCACAGGTTGAAGGTAAAGTTCAACCTGTTTCGATGACGAGACACCTGATCTTGGAGGACGACATGAAAGAGTATTGGGGATTTTATCTGCTCAGAGGTAGCAGCGTCACAGTCTCCACTTGCGTGAGGTTCGAATCACAGTTTGATTGATTCAGAGTATCAAAGATTGCATCGATCTTGAACAGTTCTGATTCGTACAATTTTTTGACGAATGGCAGATGGCCTGGGGCATCTCTGACGATCATTCGAGGGCACAAGCACCTTCACGAATGCGCCTTTATCGGCGATGATAGCAGCGAGGAGTTGGAGGAGCTTTTGGAGGTTGCTAAAGAGACTGGACTGCTTTCTGTCAACGGAACAGACGAGGTATAAAATGCATTTTAAAATTCATTCATCCCTCGTGTTAATTAGACATGTTAGTTAAGGCACTAGCCCCCTCCCGCATCTCGCACCCTGGCAATCCTGAAAACGAGAGTCCTCCCCCTTAATCAAAACGTTTAAAACCGAACATTCCACGTGTAGGATAAGAGGAGTCCCAGCAACGAGCCAAGCAAGATGAAAAGAGTGGAGCAAGGAATTCAATTCCACCACAAGGACCAAGCCCTTCTCCTAAACAGCTCAACTCACCTAACAAACTCCATGGCGCATCATTACAGCAGCCACGAATTAGACGCGAAAGCCATGAGAGCAATCCTAACAGAGTTGATGGCGAAAACGCTAGACACGAAGAACAAACAGAAAGAGAATCCTCATCATCATTACGAGGGGACTTTCGTAGAGGTAGCAAACATTGTTAAACCACCTGTACAACATCCTTCCGAACTGGACAAGAAGATAGAACAAAAGGCTATAGCAAAAGATGAAAAGCACGATGGCGGCCAGAAACAAGAAGAGACGCAGACGAGCGAGAAGAAAGGAGAACCAACGTCTGCGGAAGTGGTGAAAGATGTGCTGGATAAAATCAATTCGATGGGATATCGAGGAAAGAAGATCCTCAGAAAATTGATGGACGAGATGGAGAAAAATGGCGGGGAGACTGAGGCCCTGAGGAAGGTGGTCGATGAAACGATAAAGGACCAGAAGCTTTCCGAAGCTGAGAAACGAAGAAGACGAAGGGATTTAATCTTGTCCTCGTCTCTTCATAAAGAGTTGACTGAAGAAGACGAGGACGCCGACGCTGCCGTCGAAGAGGTACAATAAGAACCATTCTTATCTTATTAATCTTAATCTTATCGAATTGTGGGAACCGCGAGACGATTTTTACACTCGTTTCACTGGACTATTAAATCGAACAAACAATCTCAGATTCTCTTGGACAAATTCTAGCCAGTAAAAATTCTAGACAAATCTAATTAGCATTATCAATGATCTCATCGCGTTAATCCAGCACTTAACACGCTCTCGAAGGTGTTTGCACAGCATAAATGCATTTCTGCATAGCAATAAAGAATCGTAATTCAGCGTTAGCGTGATAACGTTCCGCGAATGAACGGTTTCTAATCTCTCTCATAAAATCCAGTATAGATCATAGAAGAATATTCTCGACGAGAAATAAAATGTAGAAACCGAGAGGTAGTTAACTGCATCGCAGTTGCATAAACGTGATGTTAGGACACTTGACTGTTTACACGGGTGGTATTATCAGGCATGTATTATCTGTAAAATCCTTAATTCGCTCAACGGAATTAAGTTACCGGTGGAAAATTTTCAAGTTCGAAGCAGAACAGCAGATTTCCTCTGGCGTATACGTCTGATGATAATGCGTCAGCTGAGGTGCTATTATGTGATAAAACGTGGGAGTGAGATTATGCTTCGCGAGAGACTAATGCAGAGAGCTTGTTAGATGGCGAGACTTCTGTTGTCGATTTCAACGATACCGGTTGTTGTCAAACGATTCGAGAGAGGAGGACGTATTCCGTTCTCTGTCAACATTGTTCTCGGGACGATAACACGGGCCAATTCAGTGGATCGTAATCAGTTTCTTTATCGCCGACAGATCATTATCTGGGTATTACTTATATTGTCCTAATTACAGATTACCAAATCGTGTAATTGTGGCGCGGCGTCTATCTGTAATTTTCTACTCGCGTGTGTGCCAATGGCGTCGAGAGTCCCGTTATCGAGACGGCGTTCAATATTGTCCGACGCTTTCGGAATAATAGAGATGTATCGCGAATCCGGAAAATATTGATAGGACGAGGCTCTGTATCGAGACATTGAGACGATCGAGAGATATCGAGAACTCGAAGCTTCGAAGCTTCAAAATCTTCGACTCTTCGAAGATTCGAAGAATTCGAGTCGTATGAAATTGTAACTTAATCAATCTTTTAGCTTCGGTGGCGTATTTTTTTCCAAATGTAGGAGTGTCTGTAACTGTATCAAATATAACTTAGCAGCGAAATTTCGAAGTTCAAAGCTCCGAAACTCCGTTTCTTTTAATTCTCTAATAATTTACTACAGAGGCTCGAATTTCGAAGCTTCAAAAACATCTCATCACCTTCGAAGTTTAAAAAATCGGAGCTTCTAAACTTCGATTCTCATTACCTTCAAGGTTTCAAAAATCGGAGCTTCTAAACTTCGATTCTCATCACCTTCGAAGTTTCAAAAATCGAAGCTCCGAAGCTTCAATATCTTCGACCTTCGAAGAAAAGTAACAGTCTTCAGCATTCAGTAGGGTTGTTACCTTTCGGAAGCTTTGATTCTTCGAAGATTCGAAGGATTCGAATTGTATGAAGTTGTAACTTAATCAATCTTTTAGCTTCGGTGGCGTATTTTTTCGAAATGTAGGAGTGTCTGTAACTGTATCAAATATAACTTAGCAGCGAAATTTCGAAGTTTAAAGCTCCGAAACTAACAATAAGTTTCTTTTAATTCTCTAATAATTTACTACAGTTTAATATCTCCACTGTTTTAAATTATACGTACCTATTTTTGTCATAAATGCATAAAATCCGCAGTCTACTCATCAGCTTCGAAGTTTCAAAAATCGGAGCTTCTAAACTTCGATTCTCATCACCTTCGAAGTTTCTGAAATCGAAGCTCCGAAGCTTCAAAATCTTCGACCTTCGAAGGAAAGTAACAGTTCTAGTATTTAGTAGGGTTGTTACCTTTTCGAAGCTTCGACTCTTCGAAGATTCGAGGGATTCGAGTCGTACGAAGTTGTAACTTAATCAATCTTCTAGCTTCGGTGGCGTATTTTTTCGAAATGTAGGAGTGTCTGTAACTGTATCAAATATAACTTAGCAGCGAAATTTCAAAGTTCAAAGCTCTGAAACTAACAATAAGTTTCTTTTAATTCTCTAATAATTTACTACAGAGGCTCGAATTTCGAAGCTTCAAAAACATCTCATCACCTTTGAAGTTTCAAAAATCGGAGCTTCTAGTCTTCGATTCTCATCACTTTCGAAGTTTCAAAAATCGGAGCTTCAAACTTCGACTTTCATCACCTTCGAAGTTTCAAACATCGGAGCTTCTAAACTTCGATTCTCATCACCTTCGAAGTTTCAAAAATCGAAGCTCCGAAGCTTCAATATCTTCGACCTTCGAAGAAAAGTAACAGTCTTCAGCATTCAGTAGGGTTGTTACCTTTCGGAAGCTTTGATTCTTCGAAGATTCGAAGGATTCGAATTGTATGAAGTTGTAACTTAATCAATCTTTTAGCTACGGTGGCGTATTTTTTCGAAATGTAGGAGTGTCTGTAACTGTATCAAATATAACTTAGCAGCGAAATTTCGAAGTTTAAAGCTCCGAAACTAACAATAAGTTTCTTTTAATTCTCTAATAATTTACTACAGTTTAATATCTCCACTGTTTTAAATTATACGTACCTATTTTTGTCATAAATGCATAAAATCCGCAGTCTACTCATCAGCTTCGAAGTTTCAAAAATTGAAGCTCCGAAGCTTCAAAATCTTCGACCTTCAGCCCTAGTATTTAGTACTGTTCATTCTGATCAATATACATATAGACATTTCCTTGAATGCATAAAGACCTAATAAAAAATCCTAATGAATGCATAAAGATCCAGTCTTAAAAACCAACAAAACCAAAGATGATCTTCCAAATTTTCCACCATTTTAGAAATAGATATTTTCTTAATAAAATGATTTTTTTTCACCACCCAATGTTCCTTTACGTACATTAGGATATGTTGCACCCAGATGGTATAGCAGAGGACAGAGGCACCGTGAACGAGACAATGCTGAACGATAGAAGCAATTCTGAATTTTGGAGTTCGTTCAGCAGTTCTGAGGAACGATTATTGGATTGTAAAGGGTTGATTCTAAATCTACCCCTAACCCCTCATCGTCATTGTACACCGAAATATGAGAAGAAACATTCGGAAGCCTCGTTTGCAAACACGGTCACCTACAGGTACGCAGACCTCTTCATTTCTATTGATAGATCCCCGATAATGATAATAACAGGTAGTGGATAAACACTTATTTCTGGAACGGCAAATAGTCAAGTGGATAGACTTGTGGAGGATGCAACGACCTATCAAGGCTTTCATTTTTCACGTGTTTTTAATTTTCAAATTCTTTCTTCGACGTTGAAACGCGATGATAAGACAAGATTAAAGCGAGATTATTCTCATCGTTCATAAATAATAAATCGATGTGCGGGACGTGCTACTTTGTTAGAGACAGTGTCAAATTTACAAGAATAAGGTTCTAGAACTTTATTTAAGATTTTTTGGCCAGTGAACATGCTCATTTGTTAATTACTATTTGTTTCAGGGTCCCAATGAACGGATACTACTTCTTCGTCTTCAACTCCGAGAACGAGATCCAACCGAACTACCTTCGAGTGAACTTCGACCTTCTGAAAACCGTGTACAACATCTCAAACCCGGTCCACGAGTGCAAGAACAGTACAAAAGAGTGTTCTCTGCCATTCAAGCTCTTCAGCAACGAGAGAACAGTCCTGGAACTACCATGGAGTGGCAACGATTCCCAATGGAACCATGAATACGTGGTAGTTTCTACCTGCGAGCCGCGAACCGCGATCTACCTGATCTGCATCATGCTGGTTCCCTTACTAATCCTCGTGTTTGCTTTCCATTGACATCACGTTTGTCGACACGACCCAGGGGCAGCGTTTCTGATCTCGCTGACAATGCTCACTTGTAAATATTAGGCTTAAGTCGACCGAGTGACGAATCGCTGCAACAACGACAGTGTAACAGTATTTTTCTTTTCTCCACGCGCTTTCGAGCGGTAGCGACACGCTGACTAGTTAGTTGATAGTAGAATAGAAGATAGGGAACTTTAACCTTTCTGTCGTCCATTGAAATAGGACTGATTCGAGTCTTCAGCTCGCTAGAAATGTAATTAATATTTTAATAAGGACTTTTGGCGTTTTCCGTCACGTTTTAAGTGCTTCTTAAAAATGCTCGACGTTCTTTGATAAACGTATACATACTTTCCATAGATTTTGTAATTAGATTAGAAATTAGTACCAAGTGAGATTCGCTCCACGTGTTAGAAGATAAATCATTCTTGTGAACAAAGATTATTATTCACGTAGAAGATTGTCGACGTATCGCCACGGGATGATTTCGTTTATATTATTTATTGTAGGTCGCTTCTTGTTAATTTATTTAGTAATACCGCTTTATCTCGCGTAGACTGGCGAGGTTGAGATTTATACCGTGAATTGTACCTTATCGATCACTGTGGAATTAAACGAGTGTACAGAGACTGCAAAGCTGATTTATATAGTTTGAATGAAAAATTGCATTAATCACAGCCAGTCGTTTATCTCTCGATTATTATTCGAATAGAGAGAGAGAGAGAGAGAGAGAGAGAGAGAGAGAGAGAGAGAGAGAGAGAGAGAGAGAGAGAAAGCGGTGCTGATAGGATAATCGTTTACAAGAATTGTAAAAAATGTAGATAGAAGAAAGTTTAAACATGTGATAATACGCGCACAAATTACGACGAACTTATCTTCGCTGTATGTAAATATGGAGAATCGTTTTTATTAAAACATTTACATTTTCGAAAATGTACTACCACAATAATACTGCAGTTTCCTGGCGAAAAATTAGCGTGACCGAGACAATGCTAATTAAGGGTCCCCAAGGGCTAATCCTTTACGTCTTCGGACATCTTAAAAATTAATCTCCGTCCTATCTGTTAGTTTAATCCCGGAGATTAATGCTTCATGCCGATGCAAGAGGCTTCCGACAACTTGACCCTGCGATTCCACGGGTTGGCAAGGGTGGTAGAGGATGGTATATGGGGGTTTCGAGGGCGGAGCAACCCTTATCAGCAACGAACACTCGCGACTCGCGCAGCCTCCGTGGCTTCAATGACTTTTTGGGAGTGAGCTCGCAGCCGCCGCCGCCACTACGGCTCGTTCTTGTACGTGAATGTCCTTGCTCGATACTCATCTTGGAATATTGCCAAAGGACAGCTTATCTGTCTTCCGGATGACAATGGGACCTCTGTTTAAACTAAAAACTGCTACCCTCTTGTCTTTAACAGATTTACAGCCCGAAGACGGCGGTAGTAATACCATCTCTTGACAATGTACTTTCGATTTTACACGGTACCTCTACTTGTTTCGATTTTATGGTCGGCACAGTATTTGTTCAAGTGGACGAAATCATTTTTGTAAAGCTGAACTCGATGGGAACTTCTATAATACAATTTTGAAGCTGTGAACGATGATCAATAGACTGCGGATTTTATGCAATTATGGCAAAGATGAGTAGGTACAATTTAAAATAGAATAAAGATTAAGAGAATTTAGAAACACGAATTGACTATTTTCAACATATTAAAATTATTAAAGGATGAAAGAATTTTTTACGTGGCCCCTACTTCTTAAAATTAACCCGCAGTTTAATGATCAATTTTTCTTGTCAGATTAATCATTTATTTGAATCTGGGTTCGATGGGTACATTTTCTGAGCCATTGTTTTACGTAGAACATTGCGAAGCCTCTCAAACCGAAGTTTGTTTATTAGTAATCTGATGTAATCTGATATCTGATATGTTGAAATAACAAGCACTATTTAATGGACCATTTTCGACAATATCGTAAAAATTATATTGAATTAATCTAGTTTAATAATAAACAACTGATAAACTCGTTTATTTTAAATTTTCACTTAGACTCGTGTCTTTTTGAACTGACCAACAAATTTCCAAAAAATCGCCAACAGTTGTGAAAATAATTTCCAGTAGAGTCGCGCTTCTATGAATGAATAGTGATCGATAGCGAATGTTTAAAAGTAGGAAGACACGTACCGTGACTCGGCCGATTCGAGGAGCATCGGTGAGAGAGGCACGTGGAAAACAAACACTAATAATGGGATTAATGCGAAGCGGCTGGTTGACGGCGATAACGAAAATTGATTTCACCCTCGTGCCCTTCATCCCCCTCTTCAACATCCCCATTCCCGGCGTGCTCCTCGGTGCTCACCCCGGGGCATGGGGATTCCATTCGAACGCGTTGACGTTTCATGGGACACTGCGCAAAACCGGCGACACGCCTCTTTTCTATTGGTACGGCCTGCCGACGATAATTCTTCTACGTGCCCGACCATATTCCATTGCCGTTAGGTTTTTCCCGTATTACCTTACTCGAGCGACACCATAATCGTTAACGTACCCTCGCTTTGCGAAAATAAATTTTACGATGCTGGTGCATGCCTATTCTGTGCATTTTATGCGAGGGTTTTCCTTTCTCGAATTAGTCAGAACGATGAAAATCGTTCATATACTAATAGAATAATGATATCTAGAGACCTAAAGCTTTAATTAGAACCACAATCACCATGAAAGATATAACATGTCTCAACAAATGAAAGTTAAGCCCGCGATAACGAGTTACGTGATTCGACGACGGTGTTTTGCGTTCCGATCAACAATGGAATAGAAAATTGTCATTCGATGATCGTACAAGTACATTTCACCGGGGCCCGGTTATAATACCTAATTCCTATTCGTTGACACGCACAAATTGAGCTGTGTGTTACCGAAGCTGTGGGAAACCGCTACGAAACCAACCCTATGCGACTTTTTAGGGTGTTCTCGATCGATGGGAATTTGGGATTCGCCGCTTGACTTTCTCCCCTCAAAAAAAGTCAATCACATTTTGCCCATTTGGACTTCTCAATAATCATTTGCTTTCAGTGCTGCAATGATGAGTATATCAGGAGAAATAGCGGACTAAGATTGGTCCAGCGGCCCCACAATTTTTATTGATATTGTGTGGAAAACAATGGTTTTAGGTTGAAAGATAACCCCCTAAAATTTTAAGTCGCGAACCCTTCGTATAAGGATGACATGAGGGTAAATACCCTTAACTGTATCATTTTTTTTCTCGGTTGTTAATTAAGATATTCAGATAAAAAAAACGAAAATACTCAAACTTACCTCCTTCATATCATATATTTTTTTCACAATTGTGATCAAATTATTGAGGGTAGAAAAAATTATTTAATTCGCATAAAATCCGAATCCGCAATAAAAAATACCATGTTCCATTTGAAAAATGTAACTTTTAGTCTCAATCATCTATTTCCGGCCGAAACCGGAAGTTAAAAATATCACCATTTGATACAGCGCATCTAATTTATAAAAGAAACACTTTGAATTTTTGAAAATAACCTATTTTCTAGATTATAAATGGGTGGTACGGGTGGTCTGAGCCATCCTGTATATGTATAATATAACCAGATATAAAACCATATACTACTTATGTAATGTTATACGTCGCGTTTAAAAAAAAATAATTGATCAAGAAGGGACTTAATATCCTGATAAGAATTATTAATTAGAGTCGTAAGAAACACTGCACTGTACATTATACCATTATAATGACGTAATTCCATTTGTTTTTCAATATTTAACTATGTTCCACCAATCCGACCATCTTGAAACTTTTTTATATGTTAGATAAGCAACAGAACATTGTTCTTGAATTTTTTGGAAGTGGTCACTCGAAGGGTTGCTTGCATTTCCCACCCCTAAAAAATTAAATGATTTTTTCTAGCCTTAATAATTTGATCACAATGGTGAAAAAAATGTATGATATGAAGGAGGTAAGTTCGAGTATTTTTGTTTTTTTTACCTGAATATCTTAATTACCAACCGAGAAAAAAATGATACAGTTAAGGGTATTTACCCTCATGTCATCCTTATACGAAGGGTTCGCGACTTAACATTTTAGGGGTTTATCTTTCAACCAAAAACCATTGTTTTCCACACAATATCAATAAAAATTGTGGGTGGAGGCCGCTAGACCAATCTTATTCTGCTACACCCAATTTCAAACACATTTGTCAAGTTTCACACTTAACCTTCGCAAGGTAATGTGGGGTCTCAGAGACCCCAGCTCCAGATTTTTGAAAAGAATTTTTATATGAATAAAATTAAATCTGTTATTTACTTTTTATCCTGTGTTATGCTTTATCCCAAATTTATTAAAAACGAGGCTATTATAGCGAGGGTTAACGACCTGGTAATATAATCCAACCCCTAAAGAATTAATAGTCTAATATTCCATTTGGAATTCTTTTCTAAGTAGTTCCCAATATTCAGATTAATTGTTGTAAATCTTTGCAGTGGTTTTATGGTTTGTTAACGGTAACTGTACCTGATAGGTCGATGTTTACTTGCAATTCACCACACACTCTCGCCACAGAAGTATCTCACAGCATATGCGGTCGCAATGAAGGATTAGCGAAGACTGAAAAAACGCAACCCCCTCGAAGGGTGCGATTGAGGCACGCGACTCCATTCGAGGGTGACACACGTGTCATTCATACGCCTTTTATTCCGAGATTAAGGTGTAGATAAAGTTCAAAAGTGGGATCCTAATAACGGCATTAAAAAAAGCCAACTAAATTTAAATAGCTCCAGTCCTTCGATACGTAGTCACCTAAATATCTCCTTTATATTCTTTTTCCTTTTGTCAACGTTAAAATTATTTTTATAAACCTGTCAATAAGGTGATAGTTGCGGTATCTTTATTTCTGTTACGATTATGTATTTCGCAGTAAAGTTCTGATTAAAGAACGAGAAGATTCCCGTGAACAGTTTCCTTGTTTTCGGTTTCGGGGATTTTCTCGCTGATCTTTCGTCTGTTTTGGCTTAAAATGAGTAAGAAAAGGCTCGTGACGAATTGACTACATTTCGTTATCTGCGCGGAGGCCCATGACTACATTTGTCTCCACCTCCTTCCTGTTCCATCCATCAACATCTGCCTCGAAGATGCTTCCTACACAATTCAAGAACAAATAACATCGGCCCTCGCCTTATCTAATCGGCTCTGTTATCGTCCGCGCGATGTGAAATAAGCTTAATTTTTCCGTGTTCCGTTCGACAGCTCTTTCTGCGAAGTCGATTATTTAAATAACATAAACAGTAAATTAATTAATAATGTTTCTAGGGGCGGTCTAGCATTTCTAAAAATTTCCACAGCCCCTCGCGATGAAATTAGATCGGCTCCCACGCAGATTGGCCGGTAATGGCGCTCGAATGAACACGATCGCAGATTTAATCATTTAATCGGGATCGTGCGATGACACCCCCCTTCCGGTTCATCCCTCCGGAAAATCTGTAGCACCCTACGAAGGTGTCACAATAAAACAGCCCGTGGCTGGTGGCCACTTGACAACGGGTGGGCCTCGATAGCTCTCACCCCTAATGTATATTAAACAAGGCTCCCTTTTTTCGCTGCATCCCCTTATCCAATGACTTTTTCCGGGCTAATAAGAATCTAATTGTTTGGGAACTCTGAATAAAAGAAGTCAACGAAACTTGTACAATAAATAGTGTCGCATATAGATTAAACGATTAACATTAAACCAACCGAGCACTAAAAGCCATTACGATGTTTCAGCTTACAAAAATGACACGGCTCTGTTTATTTCGATTTTGTGCAATTTTTCTTGCAATATGTGCTCGGAAAAAGAAATTTATCTAATCAACCTCCATGTAAGCAACTTGATCATTTCAATAATTGTACGATGAAAACTACACTCGACTACGAACGTTTTTTAACGTTGACAAAATTCGTTAAACATGTAGAATTTCAAGAAAATGTGGTTTCTCCAGTACCACGCGTGGAAAAAATTTTTTTTTAACATGCTATATATCATTTCCCGTAGATTTTTTCACGCTGATTTCAAACCTGGTCTCAAACTTTGAAATCAGCACGAAAAAATCTACGGGAAATGATATATAGCATGGTAAAAAAAAAATTTTCCGCACGTGCTACTGGAGAAACCACATTTTCTTGAAATTCTACATGTTTAACTAATTTTCTCAACGTTAAAATACGTTCGTACCATAATCTCCCTACTTTTCCCATATTCTGCAAAGTTTTAGCTCTGATTTAAAAAAAATTTCATCGCTCTACCTCATTTCTATCGAAAGTTCTTTGATTTTGAATCGAGTTTGGTCAAAATTTTCCATGTCAGGCAGCCGCTGTATGTGGCGCGCTAATTTCTGCGCAGCGCTAACTTTAAACACAGCTGCCATAGGTAAAAAATTATCGCAGCGAGTTCACGGGGTACTCAATCGAATCGGCAGAATCTCTGCTTTAATCTGACGTTCGGATCATGGTATTACGATCATTTCTCGCCGAGATATAGCGAGTTAAAGGAAAAATGGAAATTGTGCATTTTTTTAAGCATATTTTCAAAAACACCTGGTATATCGAAATGTTAATGAAATTGAAAAAACAAAAGGAGTGCCTTGAAGAGAAAGAAACGCTCTTTCTACTGCTTTTTTGCACAAGATTCTACGATAATTTTTTCGCTTTCTGGAGCCAGTTAAAGTTAAAAAGCCCATATTTACTTCAATGTTGAATAACTCGAATAAAAAAAATCGCACAATATTGAACAACCACACAATTTACACGGGAAAGTTAGATCTTCCAAATGATATTAACGCGATTTATCAAAAAAATTTGTTGCTCCCCGTGTGATGTTCCAAAGTTGCACAAAATTTTTGTTAACCGTCAATGTTGTCTGCATCTCGCTATAACTTTGTAAAAAACCAACATATCAACAATTTGGAACAGAGCATGTGAAACTAGAGGTTTCAGGCTTTCAAACCATTGTTTAACGATATCGATACGGCAATTTTTGACGGAGTTATGATCACGTAAAGTGGGAGCAATTTTTCGGGTTCGCACAAATGATCCCTTAATTCATTTGAGGAGTGTATAAAACCTAGATGTTTAACTTCTGGAGGCTATTCGGTAATCAATTGTTTGTTTGCAAGGGAATGTTGGTATTGTTCAGACGTATTTACCCATCAGGAGGGGTCTAACAGCGACCTAAGACCTATAGAGCAGAGGGATGCTGGATACGTGTGGAACAGTATGGGACGGTCCGTAGAGGAGCTCCACCCATGAGGCCTGCGCTCCGCCTTCGCAAAATTCATTTTCCCGGGGGTTGTACCGCACTTTCTATTAGTTAAATCGGCCCGTCTCGAGTAGCCAGTCGGTTTAACGCCAGCTACAATCGTAACCCGGGACAAATCTGTCAGTAAAGTGCCTCGTGACATTCGGTACTTACGTCTAACATTTTTCTCGTTCGTGAATGGTGCGTGATTGTGAACGAAACTTACCCCTAAACAATGGTAAGCGATCGAAACACTGTAAACTTCGAATACAACACATGAACTGTGATAATTTAATCGTTTGTCTGGTGTGAGGATGAATTTCTTAATTATACTACTGCTTCAATTTTAGTGAACGTTTTTGCTTTTAAATTATCCCATTCTGCCAGGGAAGGTTTAATTGATTTTATCGTGCCACAGAGGACCCAAGAAATGATCTCTTTGATTGATCTCGTAGTTTTCGGTGTGTTCGTGTTTGAATTTTGCTAAACATCGTCTTGAAATTGTTTCACCGTGTCAGGGAAGGTTTAATGATTTTTAATGTGCTATTCAAGATCTTCGTAACTGAATCTACTACATATGTTAACATAGATTCAATTGCTCTTAGTGTGACACAGAACATCGAAGAATCTCTCTATAAGCTCGTGTTCGATTTTTTCAAGTGCCAAATGCAAAATCTTCATATCTGATTCTACGGTGTTAACAAAGATTCAATTGCTCTTATTGTGTCACAGAACATCCAAGAATCTCTCTATAAGCTCGTGTTTGATTTTTCCAAGTGCCAAATGTCAAAATCTTCATATCTGATTATACGGTGTTAACAAAGATTCAATTGCTCTTAGTGTGACACAGAACATCGAAGAATATCTCTATAAGCTCGTGTTCGATTTTTTCAAGTGCCAAATGCAAAATCTTCATATCTGATTCTACGGTGTTAACAAAGATTCAATTGCTCTTATTGTGTCACAGAACATCCAAGAATCTCTCTATAAGCTCGTGTTTGATTTTTCCAAGTGCCAAATGTCAAAATCTTCATATCTGATTATACGGTGTTAACAAAGATTCAATTGCTCTTAGTGTGACACAGAACATCGAAGAATCTCTGTAGAGAGATTCTTAGAAGCTTAGGCTCGTGTTTGATTTTTACCAAGTGTCCCAAAATTGGCCTGCCGATCCAAAATCGTTATAATTGGTCTGATTACTTGGGAAAGAAGTTTCCACGTCAATAAAGGAATTCTCTGACGTCAACATTCGAATCAGCCAGCATCCCAACACACAGTCCCACCTCACAAACACCACGAACACAGAATAATTGACACAACATACATATCTGCTGAATGTCAGGGACAACAGAGCAGAGGGGGTGTGATACGAGCATCCTGTTGGCGCTATGTAGGCTAATTTCGTCCGCGATAATTTGACCAGATTTCCCGCGGCTTTTGTCATCGACCATTTAATCGTGTCACGCGGTGCGGAAACTCTTGAAAATTCAATCGAATCTCTAGCTTGAATTCTCGGGACGAATGAGTCGTGTGATTGACACCAGTGCGAAGAGACAGAGGCGAATCATTTTCAAATTCCAGTCGATGTTGGCGTACAATGGTTGTTCCGGGGGAACAGTAGACACGGAGAACGGTTCTCCAGCAGAATCCCTGTTATCCGCTGAAGGAGAATTAGCCGAAGAAGTTGGGGACTCGCCAGGAACGCCTAGAGATACCGAAGAGGAGGCTACACTGTCCGATGAATTTTATTCGCACGATACGGACGATGAGGATGACCAAGGGAAGAAGCGACGGGACCGTACGAACTCCGTGAGCAAATTTTCTACTCGTATTTCAGATTTGCTTTCACTGTTGCCCCGAAATAATCGATTTTTCTACTGATTTCCGACAGTCAAGCATTCACTGAAGAAAATCGTAGCATTTTTCCAACAGCTGAGAATATCGTTATCCCAAAAGAACTCGTTTATTCTTAGAACATTAAAAGAGTTGATTATTCTGATTGACTTCTCTGAAATTCCACTAATTTCGTAGCTAGACGGTATTTCGCCGACGGGGAGTAGCCATCTTGGCTCGCCGACGCTTCGAGTAGGAAATTTAGGCGTTCGAAAATTATTTACGAACAGCAGGGAACGTTGGAGGCAGCAGAACGTCAGCGGTGCTTTCGCCGAGCTTCGAAAGTTGGTGCCCACTCATCCACCGGACAAGAAGCTGTCTAAAAATGAGATTCTTCGGTTGGCGATACGGTAATTCCCTTTTTAACACTTGCGATTAATACAATTTTACTCGCACAGCTATTAAACGTTACGCTTTTGTAGGTACATAAGGCTGCTAAGCAACGTGATCGAATGGCAAAAGGCGCAGGACCGTAATGAGATCGCGCAGCACGAAGTGCGAATCAAATGCGAGCCCCCGTTCAACGCCCAAAATTCATCCTCCTATCCCAGCAAGCCATCGGTCACCTATCTAAAGCAAGAGAAGCACATAAACGAGAACCACAACACTTATCGCACCAGCTTTCCCGTGCAAAAGCAAGTACAGCACTCGGTGTCTCACTTAACGTGCGACAAGAACGGCAACAATCTTCTAATGATCGCTCCCAGTGGCCACAACATCTCTTCGACGGTGAACAAAAGAAACGTGACGCCGTCAACTATAGGACAAAGCACATTTTCATCCGGCCCACTGACCAATGGATCCCTCATACGCCCACCAAGGCCTTCGACTTTTTCAAAATCGCCGCAAATCACCGTGCAAACTGTAACAGGATCAAATATCTTGACGAATTGCTCTTCTAGCTCAGCTCTGAGCAACAACGTGGTCTCGGTGAACGGAAGTGTACCGAATTGTGGCCAGAAGAGGCTGAAGATCGAGAGAGACGACGAAGAACAGCCTGGACAAGGGAAAGATTGTAAAACACTGCCTTCCTCCGGTCATAATGTCCCTGCTAGAAAAAGAGTGAAAGTTACGTTCGTCAAGGACGCGAATGCTCCGTACCGCAGTGATTTCCGGAATGTAGACCGGAAGTAGAGACATGCAATTCAATTATCCAGCGAAAATTGAGTCGGTCGTGACTATTTTGTAACGATGGCCGATCGATGTTCTTGAAAGTAGTAATGCTAAGAGGCGACTTTGACTTTCGAGCGCGATGGACGTTCCGATGCGGTCGCCTAACTTATTTAGTGGAGATTAGTAGACTGCGGATCTTTATGAATTTGTGGCTTCTAAACATTTTCAAACAATGCCACAATATAGAAAACAAGATTTTACTTGTTCCTACTATCTTGAAATTTGCCTGAGAAAATTAAAAATTGCATAAACATCTGCAGTCTGGCGATTAGGTATTCAAATATTCGGATTCAACGCGTTCGCTAGCTTGACGACTGAATTTAATGCTAAATGAGAGAATGAATTTTTTAACAAATGAGACTCTTCGGGACGGTGAGATGGTCGAAATGAATTTTGTTCGACTGTGTCATTATCGAGATAAATTAGAGTTTATCGAATAGCGAATTTGTTTAGCGCGATGTCGTAACGAGTAGGCGAAACGCGATAGGTTTAAGAATTATTAATATTCAGGTATGCAATTGCAAAGTTAAAAATCGTCGTAGAGAGTCGACAATGGTATCAGAGTGCAGAGTTGCTAGGAAAATCCGGAGAATGACTTAACACATGGTAACGATACCAAAAATGATATTTAATTAACAATAGAAATATAGGTACGAGAAAATCATGCAACGCTCTCGTCTCTACACTCTTGCGCCTTCACGTACACACACATACGCGCACACACGCTACTCACGCGTCTCCGTGCTGCTATCAAGCGGCGATAAGTCGCTGTAAACTATTTTCATTCCCATATTTATGCCACACTGTTTCAAAGTAAAATTAGTTTCTTTCTGAGACGTTTTTTTAAGGACCGTCTTGTTTCTTAGTTACATAAAATCTATTAAAAACATTCGGTAGAGAAAGGGAAATTTTAACGAGATTTAACACCTCTTTACGGTATCTCTAATGTACCGTTACAGGATCTTATTTAATTTTAGTTTTCGCGAGTCCCTTTATAAAAATATAAATTTCTGTCGTCTACTAATCAATAATGCATCTTTCTCTCCGCAATATGGCTGCCAGTGAACTGAACCCTGTACACACAAACATCCATATCTTCAAAGTAAAAATGAACACTTCTTACATTCATAATTTTCAATTACGTATAGCCAATTCAATGAAACCTAATCGAGTTAGAGAAGCAGAATATCAGTATCGAAATGAAGAGAAGACCAAAGTGTTTAGTTCCTAATCGAGTTGTACTCTTTCTCAAACAATATTTTATTAATCGAACCGTATTACATCGTTCTGTACAGTGTTAATTGTATGCGCCCCTAACAACACTTCGTTTTAAACCTCGCTAAAATACATCGACACATTCACCATAATCGCGGCAACAACGTCACGATCACATAGAAACACTTTCGCATACGTCGAAAAAGAATCGCACATCGAACGTGGCAAAGGGGAATCGTGAGACCATCCAACGATTACACGTAATACTTTATGTCGATAACTCCTTTCTACATCGATTGAAAAAAAAACGGATATTCCATCAACACGCAACGTGTGGTGTAGTTTTGATCTTTGCAACCAGTCCTCGTGTTCCAAACCCATCAAATCGGCACCGATCTACGTGGACGGTTGCTTCAGGCGTGGGTCAAGAGCGATTTCGCCCTGGGAGCGCTCTGGATTGCCCCTGGGACCACCATTTTGGATTCCATTACGGTAGAGCTACAGCACTTGGAAAAGTTTGGCATGTGAGATGAATTTTTAATTGGTTTTCTTTTAGATTAACACCAAAGGTTTCTAAATATTCTTCTTAATTTGCAGATGTCTCTGGAAGTGCTGTGGACTGCTCCTGGTCGAATTTCATCATGCTCCTTGAGCAAATCGCCTGCTCACGGCTGTTTTCCACGGTGACAAATGAAAAAGAAGTGCAAGGAGACGGTTTACGTCAGGTACACTTTGTATCTCGTACTGTTCCTCTTCTGGCGTTCCGCGACCTTCAATTGACCGGCTACATATCGATCGTCGTTGAATTCGGCAGGTGGCACAGGCGTGGCTGGCCTCTTCTCCGTTTGGCTGAAGGCTCTTCGTGGTGGCACCTCCACCATTTGCGTTGTACTCTTGTCATCGATGCTAGCTCGCTTTGTACTTCCAACGCTAGCGTAACTCGCGGTGCTAGTACGAGAGTCTCTTTTCACAGGACTCACCTCGGCGTAACTTCCTCTGGATCTGCTACTCGCGTCCGAATTTCGTTTCCCTTCCAAGGGCTGACTACTTTCTTGCACGCTCTCGGAACGTGCTGATCGAGCGGATTTCGATCGACGAACTTTCTCCTCGGAATCGTCCGAGTACGTTCTTCTTTCCTTTAGTTTCGGTTTTGCTACACCCAGGTCCTCGCTGAACCTAAGTCTCTCGTTGAATTTCCTTATACGCTCCTCGTACTCGCTGTCGAAGATCTCAGAGCTCTTCGGAGGGACTTCCTTCTTCGGAGCTGGATCCTTCGGGGTTTGGAAGTCCGACTGCACCTTGGTGTCCCTCAGCTGAAAGGTGATTCGATCGTAGTATCAAAAATATGTAGCATTGATTTCATGTGTTTTGGGAAATTCACCTTGATCACGTTCACCCTGTCGTTGAACTCCAAGTCTTGGCTATTCCTGCGCACAGGCTGGCTAGGTCGTTCCTCTTCGCTGCTGCTCTTGCTGATCCACATATTTTCACGACATACGTTCACCACTCGCTTCGGCCATTCGTTTTCTGTTTTGAAATCGTAAAGATCTTTCATACGCTGCGTCAGCCTCTTCGATCGCTCGGCGGAGTCCGGGGAGAGTTCCGACGATGGTGAAGCTCGATTAGACTCTGCTTCATCTGCAATTATTAATTCACGTTTCCATTTCAACCTCCACGAAGCAATCTAGAACTTCAGTACGCTGGAATACACCGAATCGTACAGCGCTGACCATCGATCAAGGATCATTCACAGTATTTCCCTTACTTAGAAAGGAAGTACAGCAAGTCCTTGATTTACGCGGTTAATTCGCTCCAGCGCTTTAAGGGGGTAGACTCTCGTTTCTGGGATTGCAAGGGTGCGGGATGCGCCTTCTCATTTATTGATTATGCAAGAACCGGGTTTTTCAGTAGTCAGAAACGCTAGATAAAAGATCGATCTAGGGCGCTATCTCCTTCAAAAGTCCTATTTTTTCGTTTACGAGGCGCAATTTGCATTATTGCCGTCTCATTTCTTGATTATGCCAGGACCGGGTTTTTCAGTAGTCAAAAGCGCTAGATAAAAGGTCAATCTAGGCGGCAATCGTCCTGAAAAGTCCCATTTTTACGTTTACGAGGCGTCATTTGCATTATTCGGAAGCATAAAGCTGCGCATGTACAGTATCGGACAAAAGTTTAAGACCGCTCTAAAGAAGACAATAACTTTTTTAATATTGTACTATACTATTTGAACTTTTTTGGGAAGCTAGAGAAATTAGTTTACTAAAGCATGTGAAAAGAAATTTTTTCAAAGATTGCAATTGTTTTGTTGGATAAATACTAAAAGTTAAAAAAATTCAACTTTTAGTACTTTTTCAACAATTCCGATCAATTGTAATTTTGAAAAAATTTCTTTTCACATCCTTTAGTAAACTAATTGCTCTAGTTACCCAAAAAAGATCACATAGTATAGTACAATATTTAAAAAGTTATCGTCTTCTTTAGAGCTTCTTTCTTCTGAAATTCCACTTTTAGTATTTTTTCAACAATTCCGATCAATTGCAATTTTTGAAAAAATTTCTTTTCACATCCTTTAGTAAACTAATTGCTCTAGCTTCCCAAAAAAGATCAAATAGTATAGTACAATATTAAAAAAGTTATCGTCTTCTTTAGAGCTGCTTTCTTCTGATATTCAACTTTTAGTATATATTTCAACAATTCCGATCAATTGCAATTTTTGAAGAAATTTCTTTTCACATCCTTTAGTAAACTAATTGCTCCAGCTTCCCAAAAAAGATCAAATAGTATAGTACAATATTAAAGAAGTTATCGTCTTCTTTACTGTAGCTATTTTCATAAAACTGCGACAGCTACATGCTGCCGAATAATGGAAATTACGCTTCGTAGACATAAAAATAGGACTTTTGAGGGCGATTGCGGCCTAGATTGATCTATTATCTAGCGCTTATGACTACTGAGAACCTCCATCGCATGCATTATCTAGAAATCAGAACACACATCCTGTATCCTTGCAATCCTACAAATGGGTATATCCCCTTAAGGGTGTTCTAGAGGTATATAAAAACGCAACAAAATTTTTGAAATTTTAACAAGATATAATTCTTACTAAATTAATGCAATTACCTAAGTTTAGGTTTGATTCACTGCATCGTTTAAGAATTATAGCAACTTAAAGTTTGCACATTTTAACACGTCTTTTTATGGAGAATTCATAAATTCCAATTCAAACCCTATTTAAACCTTGAAAAAACGCAACTAGAAACTCCAGTTCTTGTTATATATAGTAAAAATTATGTAATTAATTATGTGTTTAAAATTTATTAGTATTCACTAAACAGTTACAGAGAAAAAAATTATAAACTATTACAAAACGTCAAATTTATCGTGTTGTCCTTCTCACTAGCATGGAATCGCGACAACTGTGTAGACCATTGACTTACAATTTTTTATAATACGAAGACAATTTGATTAAAAAATAAATATAACATGAAATTCACTAATTAACCGAAAGCTTTTTAAATTAATCTATTTTTTTAATGCAAAATATACTCATGAATGGCTTTCATTGCCAATATATTGATCGATTTCGAATTTCTTGCAAGTACTTTTGTCTTCCATTGTACCTCCAGAACATCCTTAAGTAAGTCGAGGATTTACTGTATTGCAATTTCTGCACTAAAATATGGATTCGAAGAACTATCGAATATCTCGAGACATTTTTTATTGAACTCTATAATATGTATATCTGAACAATTAGCACATTATGCGTACTAACGCAAGATACATCGACCACGTCGTTTCTTCTCATGATAAAGGACATAAAATCATCTCCGAAGCGTTCCGATATTCTCTGATTCTGTCGATCGTGTTTCTCACCTTTTTCCTTCGCAGCGTCCCTGTCGCTCTTGGCCTGTGCCACCGACGAGAACTTTCGTATGGGCTCCCACTTCGGCGACACGTTCTTCGTTTCTTTTCGCAGCTTTTCCTCCGCGTGGACGCCAGCCTGTTCCATCGTCGTCGTCGTCGTCATCGTCGTCGTCGTCGTCGTCGTCGTCGTCGTCGGCGTCGTTGTCGACGGCTTTCTTTCCGGATTCATACGTGGTATCGGGGATGGGGACGGGTTCTTGACGAACGTCAGCCACCTGGCCGCCGCTAATTTCGTGATATCGGTGTTGCTGATCCTGGTGAACGATGACGCGTCGTAGCGGAACCTTGAGATGTTAATTTGCGGTAGCCACCTAAAGGTATTCGTTTACTCAGAAAGCCGTTGTCGAGACTCGTCAACGCGCGTAGCCGTGTTCTCTAACACACGCCAGAAACGGTTAGCATTTAACTGTACAACTCGATCTTTCATATTTTTTTTTCCGTTCTACACTTTTAACCGATTAACTCGAACAACGAATCTCTCGCAGCCACATATACATTATTTATCATTATTGATCTTTTTTTTGTTTTCTCTATTCTACGGAACGACCGACATCGACTATTACATTATGGTACATCGAACTCGCATACGACCAAACATTGCAGCCGTTTGGTTTTGAAATCCGACTTGAACGACAGGGTCTATAGTGTACTTGTGTGTTATTTGTTTTGCGTTTATGGTCTTATTATTTCCCACGAGTTTACGACAAGAATTTGTGTGAACGATGGATTATAGTGTGAGATTAGGTGTATCGATTCACGGCATTGGTTTCTTTTTGACTAGGAAAATGTGCTCTGTCAACCTCGTCGCGATCATTCGGGGATCTGCCTCCGTATGCCTTCGTTCCTCGACGAGTTTTTCGTTTTTAGCGGCGCGGCCGACGTCGGTGCTAAGGCTCCTGCCCCCTGTTCTGTGTGTCGTTGGCAACGTCGACGACAGGACTGTCGTTGTGCACGTCGTCGTCGTTGTCATCGTGGTCGTTGACGTCGTTGTAGCCTCGTCTTTCTCTTCAAGCTCCTTCGTCGTCTCTTCCTCCTTCGTCGGGGTCAGTTTCTTCGGCACCGTAACCACGCCGGATCGGATAATATTATTGATCGTCTCCTCGATATCCACCGAGACTGATCGACGTTTATCATCGTCTCTCGACGACTGCGGAGACTTCTTCGAGGTTGTTGGCTGACTTCTGCTCATGTTCTTTGTTAACGGGATCCATCGGGATGGGTCTAACTTGCTAGTGTCCGCCACGTCTGTGTGCCGACGCTCTTCGACACGTCTTTCCGTGTATTTCTTCAAACAGTCGACGTCCGCGCTTCGGCTTCTCTGACTGCGAGGCGATCGGGAAGGTCTTCGCTGACCGGTGGTGCCCAACGGGCACGCCCGATCCTGGAGCAACGATATTTCGTTAGGGGATGATGGCGTTTATCGTTGGGGAGGATGTCGCGAGCTGGAGGTACGATTCTTTTATTGGCACCGAAGTTGGGTGAAGGTGGGATCTGCTAAAATCTTGAATGAATAGACTGCGGATCTTTATGCATTTGTGAAAAAATCGGTTGGGTGAAATATAAAACAGTAAAAGATTTAGACATTTCAAGAAAAAATAATCCCAATTACACTGTCCAACACCAAATTTGTTCCACAACTACTGTTGGGTAATTCTTATAGAATTTTTGCGCTGATTCCGAATCTGTCCTTACTTTTTCTCCTGTACGCACAGTTTTTGAGAAAATTGAGTTTTAAAAACAGACATATTTTTCAACTTTGAACAAATATTGTAAAAAACATATTTTTCAACTTTAAACAAATATTGTGATGTTATTATAAAAGATATTGAATTGTTCTTTATAGCAAAAGATTCTGTAGACTTTCCCAAATACAGCCATATCAAATATTAATACATTATGATTGTTTAAACATGTTTAAACAATCATTAAAGACGGAGAGACACCACTTTTGCACCAATTTTTGAGGATATTTTCTATTTATCTCAAAAAATAAGGGTCCAGCGGAAAATCGAACTATACCACTCGATAGAGCAGACTTTTATCTTGAGAAGCCACGCTGTCAAGTTTGGATCGTCGACGTTTTTTTCGAACCAGAAAGCAAAATATCTTCGCCCGACATGAGTTGCCG
Source organism: Lasioglossum pauxillum (assembly GCA_933228785.1). Classification (NCBI taxonomy): domain Eukaryota; kingdom Metazoa; phylum Arthropoda; class Insecta; order Hymenoptera; family Halictidae; genus Lasioglossum; species Lasioglossum pauxillum. The sequence continues at coordinate 22,950,796 of OW121701.1, read as the reverse complement.
CCAGTGGCGCTCGGGACGAGATACGGCGCAGCGACGGGGTACGGAGCGGCGAACGACCGTTGTAATGGTGAGCGCCACTGGCGGCAACTCATGTCGGGCGAAAATATTTTGCTTTCTGGTTCGAAAAAAACGGCGACGTTTCAAACTTCAAAGCGGGGTTTCTCAAGATAAAAGTCAGCTCTATCGCATGGTATAGTTCGATTTTCCGTTGGACCCTTATTTTTTGAGATAAATTGAAAAATATCCTTAAAAAGTGGTGCAAAAGTGGTGTCTCTCCGCCTTTAGTGATTATTTAAACATGTTTAAACAATCATAATGTATTAATATTTGATATCGCTGTATTCGGGAAAGTCTACAGAATCTTTTGCTATAAATAACAATTCAATATCATTTATAATAACACTACAATATTTGTTTAAAGTTGAAAAATATGTTCTTTTTTCAAAGTCATGTTTCTCAAAAACTTAGCGTATAGGGAAAAAATTAAAAACAGATTCGGAATCAGGGCAAAAAACTCTATACGAAGGACCCAACAGTAATTAGGGAACAAATTTGGTGTTGGACAGTGTTATCAAATCAACCTTTGTGCTCGTATAAGAATAAAAACCATAGGCCCGCAAACCCATGTTTCGATTCAAAATCTACTAGATTCTGGTTCCTTGCTAGTTTTGTCACGTGACTACCTTTCCTCCTTAATGTAACACATAGTCGTTAAGCGGGTAGATTCGTTTCCAGGATTGTAAGGGTGCGGGATGCGCCTTCTCATTTCTCGATAATGCAAAGATGGGCTTTCTTTGCGCTAGATAAAAGATCAATCAAGGCCGCGATTGCCCTCAAAAGTCTAATTTTTAGGTTTACGAGGCGTAATTTACATATTTGGCAGCATTTAGCTGTTGCAGCTTTATGAAAATAGCTACATGCGAAGCTGTAGGTATGCTTCCGAATAATGCAAATTGCCGTGCTGAGTAACGCAAATTAGGTCTCGTAAACGTAAAAATAGGACTTTTGAGAGTGATCGCGGCCTAGATTGATCTTTTATCCTGCGCTTTTGACTAATGAAAAACCCCATCTTCGCATTATTGAGAAATGAGAAGGCGCATCCCCGACCCTTGCAATTCTGGAAAAACGAGTCTACTCCCTTTGGAGTCTATCGGGACATATGTGCCCCACCCATGTATTATGTGCGCCTAATGGGGCAAATAGATCCCGTTTTCCATTATACACGAACATATTAATCTTAGAATGCACAAAAGTAAATCAGACTCATCAGACTCCAAAGGGTTAAAGAAGGAAATCAATTTTTATGTTATTTCTGATTCCCACGATCAATGCAAATTTTTATTCGGCATAAAAATCCGCAGTCTATCCATGACGAATGGAGTATAAGAGTCCCCAGGATCGCAAAACGCTGCGTCCAAACGCGCTTACGAGATCTCACCTTTACAAAGATCCTGCAAAATTGGGATCGCATGATAATCATTTTTGTTCTCTAGCGGCACGCCCAGCTCGCGATCTTATCCAGTAAAAATACGAAGGATTACCTAAGTAAGATGGAGCTTCGCGTAATCGGATATGTGTAAAATACCGTGTTCAGCTGAGGCAACGCGCAAGCTGGCACCGCAAGCTCTGGGATTAATTCTGGACGTATGTAACTCAGCCACTTGACTGCTGCACGCTGTCGCAGGATCTCCGCTCGACGAAAGGAATCCGCTCCAGAATTCGTTTCCTGCGGGACAATTTCGTTCCGTCATCCATTTATAAAGAGACCAACATAGCAATACTAAAATAAAAGAGCTGTGAAATTTGAACCAGCGTCAGCGCTTAAATTCAACCCAACTTACTGGCCCAAATTAGGCAACTCTTTCTTGGACTAATGAATGAACAATCGACAGACCTGGCAGTGCGTTCCCGTCCCACGCGTACGTCACTACGAGCAACTTGTTTGCGTCCATAGCTCTGAACAGTCGGCTGTGAGGCTCTTTAATAGCGAAATGAATCTTTATATCTGGAAGAAGATCGCGGGTTATTTGGCTAAGAGTTCTCCTTGCGCAGCGCAGGAAAATCGAGAAAAATCGGTGCAAACCTCCGAGATAGTCGCCGTTCCCAACGTCGCCGAATTTTTGCTGGGTGAAGTACGCGAACATTATGTCCGAGACGAATCGCAGTTTCTTGTTCATCTTCTTGATGGCGATCTCGAACGTTTTCAGAAAATATATCTCTTGATTTTGGATTATGCCCCAGATTCCTGGAAATATTGTTTTATTTCATCGATTGAGGTTCCATCGGTACTTCTACTGGTTGGACGTTGAGTAAACGGATACTAACCGAGACCAAAGCCGATAACATGCACGAAAGCAGTCGTGTTCTGTTTCTCTGCCCGCGTATTCGCCTCGAGAAGAATGATCTCCACGCTGACGAGGGTCCTCTTCATGTAGTTCTCGACGTCGAAGATCGTCTGACCGGACAACGACAAGTACCTCATATTGTCCTTCGATTTCACACGTTTTACAGCCTCGTCGTAAAGCGGATGGTATTCTTCGCCGTAAAATTTCGCCCATAACAATCGCAGTCTTCGTAGTTCGTCTGCATTATTTGTGTTGGCAGCTCCGTATCTGTATGAACATCACGAAGCGTTAACAATGTCTCGTTGAGATTGCATTCTCCATTTAATAATAATTGTTGCGATATCAACTGATCATTTGAAGCTCATTTCGAGTTAGCTCACCCGTTGTCTACGGTGTTCTGTTGAGGTGTGACAAGGATGTCTTGGTACTCCATGACGCGTTGGCGTTCGAATCTGCGGACAGTGGTAGGAAAGGTGAAACGCGTGTCTCACCGTGGTGGAAATGCAACGTACTGGTGTGTACACGATAGGTTCTTTTGTTAACGATAAGCGTGAAATAAACAAAGCGAAACCTTGTTCCCACGACACCTATAATGACTCCTCGCGGCTGAATGGAGTCTGGATCGAGACTCACGACGCCTCTGTTCTCTCGCGAGCCGTCGTTTATGAACTCGCTGTGAGAGGACATCGCCAGCAACGCCGACAACTTGATCTCGTCGTAGGACAAGCATTTCGTCAGGACCTGTTCGCAGAAAAAGTCCCGCTTCATTTCGGAAATCATACCGGCTCCTCTCAACATTTTTAGCTATTCTTTACAGCAACAATCTCGGTTGGTTCCCGGAATTTTTTACACGAATTAATTTCAGTTGCTTCCAGATTTCTTAGGAATTTTTTGCAGAAATTATTTCTGCTCCTCTGAAAATTTTTACCAAATTTTTACAGAAAGAATCTCGGTTGGTTCACGGATTTTTTAGGAATTTTTCATACAAATAATTTCAGTTGTTTCCAGATTTCTTAGGAATTTTCTGCAGAAATTATTTCTGCTCCCTTGAAAATATTTAGTAAATTTTTACAGCAATGATCTAGGTTGGTTCGAAGTTTTTGGAATTTTATATCCAAATTAATTTCAGTTGCTTCCAGATTTCTTAGGAATTTTCTGCAGAAATTATTTCTGCTCTGAAAATTTTTAACAAATTTTTACAGTAAAGATCTGGGTTGGTTCCCGAATTTGTTAGGAATTTTCCACACAAATAATTTCAGTTGCCCTCAGCTTTTTTTAGGAATTTTTTGCAGAAATAATTTCCCTTGTTTCCGCAATTTTTCTGTATTTTTTAACGAACCTTTCCTTTTCGAGGTTCAGGAGATACGTTAATTGGCTGGGATTGGATTTAGATGAGTTGTGCTTCGCAGTGATTTGCTGGCAGGTTTGAAGATCACGGTCAATTAAAGAGGAATTAATTGCGAGCCGATTAAAGCTGGAATTCCTGTCTCTCAGTCTTGAAACATTTAACGTGTACACGGTCATGCGTGGCGAGTGGCAGGGCTTTGAAATTCTCGATTAAAACGATTCAATAAAAACGGAGGTCGCCAGACGAAATGGAAACCGTGTTGAATGGGTAATCTATCAGAACTCCGTTGAAACTTTTGTTGCCGGTTCAAAGCGATTTTATCACAAATAAATCAGATACAAGCGACTCGAATCGTACGATATTGCATTCGGTTGTCGGCTAAAGAATGGATGTATATTATTGATCAATAAAATGATTCATGCTCGAATAAAGTATTTCAGCTGTAGGTGATCCAATAAAAAATTGTGGAAGGTAGGTGGAGTTTTTGGAAAATTATTCGAGGTAAGTGGAGAATAAGAAAATGCTTTGATTATGCGACAATGATACTAACCAAGGGTTCCTTCTCGTGATCGGTACCAACATTCTCCCATCCGCCGACGCCCGTTTTACCATCGATCAATTTCCATCGATCGTCAGGCCCATAGAAGTGCACCGCTCGTTTCTCCAATAAACGTTGAATAAACTGTATCAATCCCATATCTTTGTAAATCGATCTCTCGATAGCACTCCCGTACGATTGTTTGTGTTTCAACCATCGCGCCAGCAACGGTAACATTGCTTCGTGTATCAGCGGATAAACAGAGTTTGCATTCATCTGGAATCAATGTTACGGAAATTCAAAACCGATCACACCTGTCGGTAACACTCGTCGATAAACATTCTGAAAGGGGCGAAAATGAAAACGAACGCCGAGTACTTAACGATTTACGAAGATGAAATACAAGCGACGCGAGAAGTCACGAATGAAATGAAAAACAAAGTAATGTTGTTATTAATTCATCCGGGAATGGAGAAAACAAGGAAGCATAGTTGGAGAGCATTAAAGACCCCACCTCGAGAACTTCCGTGCTGATTCCTCTCTCTCTGAGAGCGGTGCATCTCGTTGTTTTAATCGGGAACTTTATAGGGAAGACTTCGCTTCGCTTGATGATTTGTGCCAGGGTCGCGGGCGATGGTGCGGAGACATCCAGGCATTTCCTGAGCAGCTCCTTCGTGTCCTCGTCGAATGGGACACCGTTTGGCGCGCCTAATGTGTTCTCCCACGAGATTTCCGGCGCCTCCTTCAGCAACTCCTGCTGGTTCGCGTCCTCCATCTGTCGATGATTCTGTAAAACATCGATATCACATCATTTTTACTAGCTTGTCCCATCAAATTCACACCCAGCATTTTTTATGGCTTCGCATTTTTATGCTTCGAATATATTTTCTTCCTCGAGTTTACATTGAAACAGACAATTTTTGTATGAAAATCTGGCTATACTGAGTTTTTGTGGTCTTCAAGTATTTTTTGGAGTATGAAATTGCAATACGCATTTTTTCCAAAAATCGATATAGATCAGGGATGGGCTCGGGTGGGGTCCCTCAAATGGTTGCTTCTCCCACCAACCTCTCTTTCGTGCACCGCGCGCCTTCGTCGCACAGAGCGCTCCTCGCTTCCTCGCGGTCGCTATGCGCGAAGCCTTCGCGAGACATGCGCACTGTTCGCTACGGGCGAAGCGCGTTCTTTCTCCATGGTAACGGTGGAGCTGGTGGGAGGCAGTGAGCGCTGTGGTGTGACGGTCTTGCCTCAATTGAGGCAAAAATGCCCATCCCTGATATATATTCACAGTCTAATAAAATGATTTGAGTTAGATTTAGTTGAGTTAGGGAAAGTATTTTGTCGAGTATAAAATTGCAATACGAATTTTTCCAGTAAATCGACAAAGATCCGCAATCTAATAAAATGATTTGAGTTAGGAAAAGTATTTTTTAGAGTATAAAATTGTGTTTCGTACAAGAAAGGGAGAGAACGAACCACTTCACAGGAAAACGTCACTTTATTTCTTCCCGAACCGGGATCGTCGGCTCTCAACGAACTTATACAAACTATTGTAAACACAACCGAAGCGCGGTTGCGATTCCAAAATAAAGAATTTTATGTAGCTAAATAGAGGTAGCTATTTCCGTCGCGGATACTTCCTTACACAGAGATAAATTAGAAGATTCTCGAAAGGACCGGTCAACGAGACGCGATGTCTTTTTCGAGGGCGAGCGAGATAAAGATATAATTCGTGCGATCGTTAGAAAAGAAGTGAAGAGGTCGATCAGCAGGCCGTCAGCCGTCACCGTCGAACTTACGTGATTGGAGAATCGATCGGGCGATCCGCCAATTACTCCCGTTCCGATGATCGATATTCGATCGTAATCGATATCGACGGTGCTGGCCTATGACTCCGCGAGCCGCCGATCGATCCTAGATCTCGCTGTCACTCGAAAATCCGCCAATAGCGTGACCGAGAAATTGATTAATGCGCAGACGCTACTGACACATTCAGCCAATCCCAAACAAATTGCAATACGCATTTTTCCCGTAAATCGATAAAGATCCGCAGTCCAATAAAATGATTTGAGTTGCTCGTCAAAGAGCAAGATCGAAGAGAAGATCAACGAGCATCTTCGAGACAGCGATTTTCGGTCGTGAACTTTCCGATCACGGAGTCTGGTCCTCCGGTGAACGATTTAAAAAAAGAAGGGATTGTGTAAAATTAATTGTTTACGGCCTGTTGAACGTTCGAAGCCGTCTCAGGCTAAAAATATCAGCGGTTCTTCTTTGAAAGCCTCTTGTTCCCTAAGGTGTTTCCTTTATCAATGAGGATTTCCAGAGCCAGTCCCAAGAGGTAGATCGCAAGCAACACCGAGAAAGCATTCCAAGAAAATTTGCAAAAAACCCAAGTCGTGCGCTATTAATACGCCGGCGTTGATTAGAGCAAGGACGCGATCTCTTTGATAGTTGAGCATGAAATCCGTTAAGTAGCGGAAAATGTATCCGTTCACCCTAGCGAGTTACGCTGACCACAAGCTCCCGGGTCCCCGTAACGCGAACTTCACTTCATTTTTTCTGTTTACCGATTCTGCCACCTGAGCGACAGGGGTGAGCAAGAATTAAGGCTAGCCCGTGGTCGTGGAAGAATCGACGCGACACCGATTTTTTTATTTTTTACCGGTAAACAAGCGACCTCTTGGCTCCGTTTTCGACCATGAAATCTTCGACGATCAGCGAAGACGCGCGCGAGTTTGTTGAACGATAAAACCACCCCCTCGTGAAACACAATTTTATATTCTTGCATTTTCCTGCATGTTGTCGCTTCAACTTGAATTTTCCTATAGGTATGATCATTTTTTTATTTTCTCAGGTAAAAGTTGTAGGTGGCTTTTGAAGTCTTAGCTGTAGCACAGACGTTGATCAATTCGTTTTGTGATTTTGATTGCGGTACGATAGTGTTTTACATTTTTTAAGGTAAAAATTGTACGTGGTTTTGAAGTCTTAGCTGTAGTACATACGTTGATCAATTCGTTTTGTGATTTTGATTGCGGTACGATAGTGTTTTACATTTTTTAAGGTAAAAATTGTACGTGGTTTTGAAGTCTTAGCTGTAGTACAGACGTTGATCAATTCGTTTTGTGGTTTTCATTGTGGTACGATAGTGTTTTACATTTTTTAAGGTAAAAATTGTACGTGGTTTTGAAGTACTAGAAGTAGTACAGACGTTGATCAATTTGTTTTGTGGTTTTCATTGTGGTATGATAGTGTTTTACATTTTTTGTACTTTTGGAGTGTTAGATGTCGCAGACATGTTGATGAACGCTACGATGAAATGTAATTAAATGAAACTCATTTTGATCAATATTTTCGGAGTGAGTGCACCTATGGTTGCAAGAGTGATCCAGTGATTTAGCAAAATTAGACATTAAACCTGGAATGGCAGAACCAGGTTCATTTTGATCCAGAGTTACAAACATTCGGATGATGCAAGATAACACACTTGTTGGAATACTGTTTCGGATTTGTTCCCAATTTATTCCAATGTTCCCAACGATTAAAATTATTGACCAAGTTTTTCCAATAATTTATAACTAGTACCGATGATACGCTGCTGGTACCGCGCGTCATCTGTCCACGACGGTGCATCGCGGTGCAGCGGTCACTTCAAATAATTTTCATTTCGTCAATTTCAAAACGTCCGCATTTTTAAAAACATGTCCGTAAAGGGAACGCTTGGGGCTACAACCTAATATTTTTCAAATTGTCCCCACCTAAGAAAATGGTGAAAAATAAAGTTCTACGCCGAAAATAGTCCAATTTCGTGTGGAATGGCGTTATAAATAAATGTTTGCACAGTTTACATCGATCATCCGTGATCCAGGGATGACAAAACTCACCCGACGAATGCAACAACCGAACACTGACATGTCACCTGGTCCGTGATCACCCGATCCAGCGATCTCGGTTTTGTCGTGCGTGCGTGTTCCCGTCCGTTTCGAAATCACATTCACCTTTCGAACGGAGAAAAATCGCGCGGGTTTGACGGCGGCTTTTCGCGGGCTTACGAGGAAAGCGTCCGCACCAGACGACTCGTAGAACGAAACTTCTGCGTCCGAACGTGAATTACACATGCGTGTCGATGGTTATCCGCGCTCGCGCAGATTTTCTGTCCCCGGAGCACACTTCGCAGCGTTTCCGTTCGTGGTCCCCGGAAACCGCAGTTTCACAATGACCCTGCGAATACTTCCGGTCCGGAGACCCCCGAAGACGTTTCCGGGGCGACCGTTACTTCCGGTCATTTCAGCGTTCTAGCTTCCACCTTGCTTGTCGACTTTAACGGCTCGCAAACGTCATCAGTAGACTTCGGATCTGTATGCATTCACGAATAAATGATTAGGTATCAGAAAAAGTTCGTGGATGTGTTCGTGAAGAATTCAATAGATTTATTTCCGTGAGTATACATTACAATAAAAGTGGCTAGAACATCTAAATAAATATATTTTTCTTATTTTTATCAGTAATACAAGTAAACCTAGTGTTAATGCAAAACGAATATTTGCTGGTGTAGTTGACAGTTTTGTTCATGGTTAAAGCGTTAATTTAGAAATTTTTGGATTGCAAGCACTAATTGCGAGTGATTAAAAGTTACAACAGCAAAAAGATTTCAAGAATGTCTACGTGTGCTTTCAAACTTATCGAAATGATTAAAGCGACGATGAGCCATCTGATTAGGGTTTGCAATTCCGCGAGATGGAAAAAGATATATGAAATGTATGTGTCACTGGATTTACGGAATTTTACTACATCGTATGTCTGTAGGACTTTCTTCATAAATATTATCTCCACTTTTCAAATAAACGCGCCACATACATGCGCCTCGCGTAGCAAAACTACAGTATACCGAATATCCAGTTCTTGCTAATATGTACTCCTAAATTCGTGAATGCTCGGTAACGTCGGGCGCTACTTCGAAATGATAAGGGTGCGCTTGCAGCCGAGGTCTAGACAGAAAAGCAGACTTGATGCAACGTCAGTAAGGCCGTGCACTCGAATTAAAACCAGACACGATCCGCTATCGGATACTTAAAAGACTACACTCCCAACGCCTCCGAAATTTTACGAGACAGACACTTCGGAGCCGGTTCTGGATCGAATATTGGTAAAACCCTTAAAGAATTTCCACCTTCCCGGTTATGCACCATACTATGGTACCTCGCCAAATGTATCGAACAAACCCTCAAGAAAAGAAACAAAGAATCCTCCATTTGTCTGAACTTTCTGCGAACGATCAAGGCGATATAAAAATACCTATCTGGTGTCTGACGACAAAGAACGCCGGTTAGGTGACCAGGATGAGAGATAGAATCGATTCGCATGGTACGGTAGAAATTTTTCGAGGTCGACTCGGTTATCAGGCGAGGGATGGAATGATATGTAATATGTAATGCACGCGCCAGCAGGGCCTCTGGCAACCGTGCTGGAACGAGAGGGAAAGAGAGAGAATGAGAGAGGAGAGAGAAAGAGATAATGCGAGAGGGGAGACAAGGAGAGAACGAGAAAAATACGTCGATAAAACTGAGGTGAACGCCGACACGGTGAACGTACGGTGTACCCCCGTTTTCGAGCCAAGTAGTTAGTCCCTCTCTCCTCGCGACGACTCAGGGACGGCTCGAGACGGCCATCTCTGAATGATTTCTTAAGCGAACACGCCGGCCGACTACTAATTATTCACCGGCGGGCATAACGGGTCTCTTAAAAATTTATTTTCTTAGTACACTCCATTCAGGCACCTGCGACCCGCACCGGTCCCGGTCACACCGGCAGGAATACGTAAAACGATCGGCTATAGTCGTCGGTCCTCGAGTGGTGGTCGTTTATGATCAATTGTCTCTTCAATTGAATTTTAAAAATTTTTTGTTTGATCATCCCGGTCCTTCGAAATGGATAAACGATTCTACGAGAATCATTTCATACATGAATTGACACCAATTTGGCATTGAATAAGGATTGTTCTCGTGCGCTGCATTATCACGTCAAGATGCAATCTCTGAAGAATCGGCGAAACAGTTAAAGCAGTTTAATGTATTTTATAATCACAGCATTTACAGATGACTAAGATAACACTCACCGCAAAGCGGAGTATTTAATTTGACTGATTACCCGACTGCCTGTTGAGACACTATAGTACAGTTTTCGGGTACTCCGCCTGATAAGTATCATCCCACCGCAAACATCCAATATGGCCGCTCGCCCGTGGAATTCAAATACGCTGCGGTGCACCGTATAAACTGAACAATCCTCTCGAATATTGCCATCTTTCCTGTGAGATAAACTGTAATAGAAACATAGCTATCGTTTAGCTGCTAATTCGGTCCAGTTATGGTATTTCTGGGTCCCGGAAACTGATTATCTTCTTCGGAACACGATAGAATCCTCGGGAGCGGGAATCGAACTTCATCAATTCTCACAAACTGGCTCATAAAAATAAATATTCGCATTATCATCCTCGATTGTTATCAACTAACCTACAGATATCCAAAGAAACAAGTCATCATTAAACTCCTCAATACAATTATTATCAACTAATCTATAGATATCCAAAGAAAGAAAGTCATCATTAAACTCCTCAATACAATTATTATCAACTAATCTACAGATACCCAAAGAATAAAGTCTCATCTCCGAGCGCAACGAGTTAATTCCCACTGAAACCTTCTACTAATGATGATAATGTCCCACAGTGCACGCCCGCATTTTATTTCAGTGCAGTATTATCTGTTCCTGTTCTCGTAGATCGAATACCTAGTGAGTTTTCATTGAACCGTGTCCAGGACCTCCTATCCTCGATTCGAGGAGCAAAAGGTGAGCCCATAGGCGGTGGCAAGAACTATGCGAGAATCGAACTCTAGGCGTGGCTTGATGCGAAACATTCTTCGCAATGTTCCTATGAGCGCTCCCCTTGAGCATAGTCATCGGGAACGAGGCTTTGACACGCGATAATTATTCTCCGGGTTGCTAAAGAGTGCAGTTGTCAGCGTGGCCAACCAGCTAGAAGAAGAACACGAAGAGGAACAACAACCAGCGAACCCTCGAACCGGATTACAAGAGGAGGAACCTGTACGTACACAGGTACCCACGAACCTGTAAGATAACGAATGATGGCAATTTGTATGTTAACCGGGAAGAATTCGTGGCAACCATGGGGCCCACGGTGAATTTGCATTCCCAAGTCGTCTGTCTCAACTTACGAGCGGACATATTTTCGACGATGTTATTAGGTTGCTGCACAGAGAGGATGGAGGCAAGGATGAAGGTGAATAATGTTAAACTGTAGGAACGTGTTTTCTGGTGCTGGCCAATTCCGATCGAAAATGTACCTTTTTTCAGAATCTTTGGTTCGATGTTTTTAGCGCCAGTATCGTTTGGAAGTGGGTCATGTAACCTACTACGTAATTCGGTACTTTATTGAGGAAATTTAAGAGGGTAGACTCATTTCTCGATAATGCAGAGATGAGGTTTTTCAGTAGTCAAAACCGCTAGATCCTAGCGCTAGGCAAAAGTCCTATTTTTACGTTTTCGAGGCGTAATTTACATTATTCGACCGCACACTGCTGTCGCAGCTTTATAAAAATAGCTACACGAGCAGCTGTATGCTTCCGAATAATGAAAATTACTAAATTAAGGAAATTTGAAATTTGGGAGCGACTGCGGCCTAGATTGATCTTTCATCTAGCGCGTTTGACTACTGAGAAACCCCATCTTTGCATTATCGAGAAATGAGAAGGCGCATCCCGCTCCCTTGAAAACGAGTATACCCCCTTGAGGGCTCCGAAGATCTCCATGAATCCTCAGAAGGAATCAACGCGAAACGTTCATCGATAAACTGATCGAGAAATCTTAGAAACTGTGGAAGTCTGATAGCAAGAAGGTCTTCTGAGTAATTAGTAGTGGATAAACACGATTCTGTACGAACGTATAGGTGAAGGTATATCATAATTGTCCTCCTGTCAACACCGAATCTGTTATTATGTTGTGTATTGCGATACATTTGAATGTATAGCAACTCAAGGGAATATTTTTGAACATTTGGCGTAACAGAAATACATCAAATCAATCTTACACGTTGAAATTTAGTTATACCATTTTTCTGGGTTGAAGTTCATTTGAAGGTCATATTTTGTTACATGCATGAATTCGTTATTTTGTCAGCTACAACATTACGTTAACGAAAATATATCATTCCATTTAAAAAAACATCGATAACCTTGAAATCTCATAAAAATGACCTTGAAATTTTTTTTCCCTTACACCGTTATATGTGGCCCTTCAAACAGTGTAACTTGGTCCTACGAAGTTTTTGTGTACAACGAAAAGTAACGCAGATATTTAGGTGTCCTGCTTTATCGAATTCACCCTGTATTGTACAATTAAAAAAAAATGTGTAGGATGAAAACTTTGCAAACAAATTTATAATTTCATATAAATATATTTTTGTTTATATTATTTTATAGTAATTTTCCGGCAAAATACTCCACTGTTTCCGTGCAGACGCAATAGGACGCAGCATCTCTGCAGTGTCATTCTTACTTAAATTAGCTATAAAATTTCAAACCGGACAAATCCGGAACCAATTCTTTATGGACTGTGATCAAACACCTTTACCAAATGTAACGAGACGGGAAAGAACATCGGGACTCATCGGGAAGTATAACAAAACCGGTAACGAAGTATTATAGGCGAAAATAATGTTTCCAAATTATTGGTTATTTTCAAATATTAATAACTATACTAATTTCGATAATGAAGAACTGAAACCTGTTCGTAAATGCTGTAAATACCTAGCAGAAATATTTCTACAGCGAAAACATTTAAAATACCTGATAATCAGTAATAAGCGAACGATGTTTTACAGAATGGTTAAGAGCGAAAAATGTGCTATAAAATATCTTAAGTCTCCATGAGATATGCTGTTTCATGAATTTTAAAATTAAAAAAGTATGCTGATACATTGTTCCTTAGACAACTTATTCAACTATCTCGAACAACAAAATTTGTACAGCTTGCGCAAAATTTTTGAAATCGACTTTTGGCCAGCTTTTTCGTGCAAATACCCCACTGTGTGACGTCCCAATTCACAAACATACTCACGAATGCCTTCTCTTCGGGTATTGTCGGCGTTCGAACGGCTGGCGCGTCGCACGAAAGGATCGCGGCCAGCTCGGATCGATGAATGTCTACGCTGCAGCGCGTTGTCCTGTTTTCTAGATACGGCCCTGGCGGAGTCTCGCGGGCGAGGGCCTTTCAACTCGAACCGTGTATCCACTATACAGTCTGTCGTAAGGTGTGGTTCCCGGCGTTCTGGTCAGAACTATGCTCGTCCGGAATCAACAAGTGCTACTCGAGACTACGCCGGGGAAACACTTGACCTAACCGAACTTAGCGAACACCTTTTCCTCCTGGTTCGTGTGCGCTACAGAAAGAGGATCATCATCATCATCATAGTCAGAGAAGAGAGAGAGAGAGAGAGAGAGTGATCGGGTGGGATAGAGCGTCGCGCAGGTGGTCAGAAGAAGCCAGTCCGCGTTCGTGGATCGACGTAGATCGACGTGGATCTTCCAGGCCCGAGTCGCGGCTCGATCCAAAGTGATCCAAGCGTCCCCCTGGATCTACAGGTGTCCCTCATCGGGTTGTGATTGTTCGTGGTGTTCAATGACAAAGGTGAACCGTTGCTGGAGACCCGCGAGTCTTGCGGCGTCCGAAAAGGGGATCTAAAGGATCGAGAGGATCGAATAGGATTGAACAGGTTCAACTGTGAATACGATCGTGTGATACACGTGACTCGAAGACTTCGGGTTCGTTTTATTGTGGACAGGATCTTAAGGATTACCACAGGATCTAAGGAAATTGATCAACATGAAGAACCGTGAGTACCTTTCGACTTTCGACGCGAAACGACGCCGTAGGTAGTACTTGGCTCTCTTCGTGGGTGAGGAGAAGACGTTTGGAAGGAACGTAGGTGTGATTGGTTATTATTAGACTGCGGATTTTATGCGCTTATAACAATTTAACACTTTACCTACCGGAAGCTTATTAATAGGATTTTCAATAATTTTGCTGTACCAAAAGAAAGCATAGAAATTTTCTTTTAGATTGCAATCTTAAATGAAACTATTAGATGACGCTATTGAGGGTGTCTTGTTTTAGTTCATAATGAAAATTGCTGTTACTATTGAAGGTTCCATTAAAAATTGTTTAGCCATGAACCATAGATTTTTCAAAATTAAGCAGTAGTCACCGGTCGGTAATGTGTTAAGAACATCTATGTGTTGTTTTTAACTTACAAAAATGATTAAAGCAGGAAAGAATGATAATTGGTGAAGACAATTTTTATTTCGCATGAAGATCCACAGTCTAGTTATTATTATCATTGACAATGTCGATGAATTGAAGTATGAACAGTCTACCTTCGTTCCAGTGCACTGCTCCACTTTGTTCTGTCGCGAGTCTGAAGTTTCTGTTGAAATTTACAAAATCTGCTATGGTGTTCCTGAAGTGATAAGGATTAATGTTGGATACGGAGAATAATATCCGTCTTGTATACATACAAGCGTTAGGAACGGTAGTCAGACGAAGATAAATCTCGTCCCACATACGAAAATAGATCATTTCAGATGTTCCTAGGCTGTGTGTTTACTTACAATTCAATGTTTATTTAATGTTTCATATGAACCGTCGTAAAACGTGTTCGCAGTCCACTGGTTAATATCGTTTCCCTTTGTGTGTTAATTAGAACGACTCTATGATCGAACGTTTTCGCGGTAACGGTATTTAACGAGCGAAACGTTTCGATCGGTATCTTTATGAAATACTTGTTGCGAAAGTCGGCGTCGATCGCCGCCTGACAATCTCCCTCTCGCGTTTCTTTCGAACTCTCGATTTAGAATTTAGAGAATGAAATCTGCTCGGCGGTTTTCGCGAATGGCACGGACAATCTGTGGAAAGTGTCTCTGTCGGCGGAGAATAAAAGCCGCGTCGCCTTCACCATCATTCGAAATTCTACGGCGGATGCTTGGAGGAAGAAGATGAAGAAAGAGGGGAAAAAAGAATGCAGGTTTCCCTGGCGCACCTGTCACCGGCCGGGACACGTTTTTACGGCACGTGGCACTGCAAACGAAAAAGTTCCCGTGCGTTATTACGCGAAATCGAGTTTATTACGTCACACAGCGGGACAAACCGATGAATTCTGTGTCGAAATCAAAGAACTGTCGATAGAAATGAGATAGAGCGATGATTTTTTCTTTTAATTAAAGCTGAGATATTGCAGAATACGGGAAAAATAGACAGATTAAGGTACGAACGTTTTTTAACCTTGAAAATCTGTGTAAAACTTGCACAATTTCATGAAAATTGTGGATTATCCAATACCACGCACGGAAAAAATGTTTTGTTCACATGTTATGTATCATTTCCAGTACATTTTCTCACGCCGATTTCAAATCTGGCCGTAAAATTTCAGCTTTAGTTCAAAAAATGATCGCTCTATCTCATTTCTATCAAAGCACTTCCGATAGAAATGAGATAGAGCGACGATTTTTTTTAAAATTAAAGCTGAGATATTGCAGAATATGGGAAAAATAAAAAAATTAAGGTACAAATGTTTTTTAACCTTGAAAATCTGTGTTAAACTTGCAGAATTTCAAGATAATTGTAGTTTATCCAATGCCATGTCCGGACAGATTTTTTTCTTGACATGCTATACATCATCTGCAGATTTCGTCACGCTGATTTCAGATCTGGCCGTAAAATTTCAGCTTTAGTTAAAAAAAAATCATCGCTCTATCTTATTTCTATCAAAGAACTTCCGATAGAAATGAGATTGAGCGATGATTTTCTTTTTTAACTTAAAGCTGAAACATCGCAGAATATGGGAAAAATAGAGTTTATGGTACGAACGTTTTTAACCTTGAAAAAATTCGTTAAACTTGCACAATTTCATGATAATTGTGGATTATCCAGTACCACGTGCGAAAAATATTTTTTGTTGACATGCTATCATTTCCAGTAGATTATTTCACGTTGATTGCAAATCTTGTCTCAACATTTGTCTACGACCTCAGGATTTTGCAAGAAATCGATTTTTGTAGACAAAGAAATGATTTGATGACCCACTAGTTTCAAGGTATATTGTATTCTCATACATAAAACACAATCAAAATAAACATAACAAAGTACTTGAACGTTTACCTGACGTATATCAACTGAAGAACGATCACTTGACGTATTTCTGCGATTGTCGCTGGCACTCCTTGTGGACTGTATGTGACAGTAATGTAATTTAAATTAGATATCTATTTTCTATAATTATATTTTACACAGGAGGTAAGGTAAGTATTTCATCATTTTAATTTACTTCTCATCAACGAATTTTTTAACTTCTGGTGATAAAAATTACAAGGAGTGCCAGCGACAATCGCAGCGATACGTCGAGTGATCGTTCAAATACTTCGTTATATTTGTTTTTATTGTATTTTATATATGAGAATACATGTACCTTCAAACTAGTGGGTTACCATTTCAACGAAAAAATGATTACATTAGCTTTGTTCACAAAAATCAATTTTTTGCAAAATCCTGAGATCGTAGACCAATTTTGAGACCAGCTTTGAAATCAGCGTGAAAAAATTTTCTGGAAATTATGTAAGCAAGTAAAAAAAAAGATTTTCCGCGCGTGGTATTGGATAATCCACAATTTTCATGAAATTGTGCAGGTTTAACGATTTTTTTCAAGGTTAAAAATCGTTCGTACCATAAACTCTATTTTTTCCATATTCTGCAATGTTTCAACTTTAAAAATCTTTGATTTTTACACAGAATTCATCGGTTTATCCCACTGTGCGCCGTCGTCGCCGAGATGCTTGCCGCCGCAATTAAGAAACAAACGCGCAATATTTTAGAAAGTCCCGTCTCGTAGGCTCGCTCGAAAGTCCAACGAACTTTCTTCTGCTTCGGCTTCGAATCGAATGCTATGGCCATCTTCAAAATCAATTAACGGTGACGCTTTCCGGCCCTGCGGGGAAATGCATCCTGCATTCTAGCGGTTATTGTTTAACACTGAACGCAAAAAGTCAATTTTACCGTTTAATGCTTTACTCACCAGGCAGGGCCGCTCTAGGGGGGGGGGGGGCATATTTGTCCCGGGCGCGAAAATTTAGGGGCGCCATTTTGGCTGTAACTGTGAGAAAAATATTGATGTGTTAAATACCCAATTAATAGAAAATTTGCGTTTATTAAAATTTAAATAAAATGATTTGATTTTTATTGGAGATAACAAATATGTACCTTTATTTAAACAATATATATACATATATATATATATATATATATATATTCTTAAGGGACGGCAATTTGTCTTTTTGTCCGGGGCGACGCAACCGCTAGAATGTGCGCTGCACCAGGATAAATAACTAGTTGTACTGCGAACGATTTTTGTTAAATGTATTCCAAGCTGGAGTAATAAATATCGTTCTAAAGTTGACGTTTCAAAGTCGGAATGATTACGTATGTATTTATTGTTTGACGTATTTTCGGACGTTGTAGAATATTTTACTACATTCCTACAATTGACAAGTACTCCTTGGGTTGATTTAGGATCTATTTTCATTTTTGCAGAGAAGGCAGGAAGAATAGATACTTCGTACAGAATTCACGTGTTGCGAAATGGAACTCGCAGATGCAGCATAAAAACTTCATACATAAATCATGCGTCCAATCCTCCGGCTCATCGGTAATTCTAATCTTCCGCGCTTGACAAGCTCGATTCTTCAACCCGTTAAGAATAGACGTATTAAATAGTGCGCTGCATCCAGAAGAAGCTCCGAAGATATTTCTAAAATGATAATCCCCAGAGAAATATTGGGTATGGAAATAAGTTTCCGTCGTTTTGGAGATGTCGTTGTACTTAAGTACCGATCGCGTATTTGATGGAACATAGTACATGTTTTCGAAAGGTCTATGTCTAAGCTTCAAAACGCAATTAGTGACAATTGTTTCGAGCGTGATCAACAGTCAATTTTTCGCGTGAAAAATGTCGACTTTTGTTCCAAGTAAGCAGCATTTGCGGGAAGTCATGTTACATTATTTTGTTTTAAAGAAAGGTGTTATATATTTACTATATTATATTTATTATATATTTACGGGGACGATGCTTCTTTAAAAACCATGATTTCGACGTAAGGGCAAAGATCGCGATAGTGTGCCAAAAAATTCGAAGATACAGATTTCCCAGCATTACTTGATGGAAATCCACGTCAAACACTTGCAGAACTGTCAATTGAATTAAACATCGATCGAACTACTGTTGGAAAACGTTTTCACGCTATGGGAATTATTTATACGCTTCTTTTCAACAAAAAGGGGCGGAAACTTATTCCTATACCAAATAATTCGATTCTATTGAAGTGATCGAACCAAGAAACCTATTTCGAAGTGGCTGCTGATTTCGGTCGCAGACTATTTTTATTTCGCAGTCTATCGATCAAATTCCCAGCGGAAAATGTAATTGTCTGTTACGTGGCCGAATCAATTAGCGAATTGTAGGACAAGATAATCCGTGTACACAGGGAAACAAAGTGCAACGACTGCAGGCAACAAAGCAATTTGCGGTTCGACACGCGAACGTAAACGCAAACATAAACGCAACACGATTCCCCTCTCTCTCTCTCTCTCTTCTCCCTGTGTATATAGACTCGGCTCGAAATGATACTTGCCAACAGGCACATAAGTCGACGAAGCTATAAGCGGTAAGAATCAGCTCCGCGTATAATGCTCGCAGAGGAATTTCTAGGACAGCAGAGTTACTATGGCGACATGTTCACCAAACACGAGGTATACGACCCCGGTTGTATCGAGGAACGTGTCTGGATATGTGGAACGATGGATGCAAATCTAGGACTTTTGTTGAACCAGGCTTTCCTGGTTTCTCGCGATCGCTATAATCTACGCCGACTATGCGATCTATGCAATTCTTCCTCCTCAAATGATTATCACTTGTTATTTGCACATTAACTATGTTCTGGACGTATATAAAAACGCAATTTACACGATTTACAAAGTCTCTACCATGAAGTTCTTGATGAATTGATAGGTGAAAGGGGTGAAATTTGTGTTCCTGGAGTATTTGCACTACACATTTTTGACTAATGCCACTTTCTCGTGCGATTTGCGTCGTACTAGCATGAGGGTTTGTATTCACTGCTGCCAGAACATTAATTGTGTTTGCTTCATTCCTTACAGTCCTCACCTTTGTACGTTTTTTATTTTCGACACTACCAGTTTCACGGAATTTATTTAACAAATTGGAGTAAACGGAAACTGATGGACAATTACGATTAGGAAATCGGTCCTTGTACAACTGCACGGCTTCTCTTAAACACTGTCGACTTTCTTCATAAATGAAAATCATATCAATCGTATCTTTCTTCGAGTAACGCATTGTGAAACGTTCATCGATAAACTGATCGAGAAATCTTAGAAACTGTGGAAATCTGATAGCAAGAAGGTCTTCTGAGTAATTAGCAGTGGATAAACACGATTCTGTACGAAAGTATAGGTGAAGGTATATCATAATTGTCCTCCTGTCAACATCGAATCTGTCATTATGTTGTGTATTGCGATACATTTGAATATATAGCAGCTCAAGGGAATATTTTTGAACATTTGGCGTAACAGAAATACATCAAATAAATCTTACACGTTGAATTTTATTTATACCATTTTTCTGGGTTGAAGGTCATTTGAAGGTTATATTGTGTTACATGCATGAATTCGTTATTTTGTCAGCTACAACATTACTTTAACGAAAATATATCATTCCATTTAAAAAAACATCGATAACCTTGAAATCTCATAAAAATGACCTTGAAATTTTTTTTCCCTTACACCGTTATATGTGGCCCTTCAAACAGTGTAACTTTGTCCTACGAAGTTTTTTTGTACAACGAAAAGTAACGGAGATATTTAGGTGTCCTGCTTTATCGAATTCACCCTGTATATAGTAAAAATTATGTAATTAATTATGTTCAAAATTTATTAGGATTCACTAAACAGTTACAGAGCAAAAAATTATAAACTGTTACAAAACGTCATCGTGTTGTCCTTCTCACTAGCATGGAAATACGACAACTGTGTAGACCACTGAATATAGCAACAATCAGAGGGTACAATTATTCGCAAAAGTCACTTACAATTTTTTATAATATGAAGACAATTTGATTGAAAAGTAAATATAACATGAAATTGAAGTTAATCTATTTTTTTAATGCAAAATATACTCATGAATGGCTTTCATTGCCAATATATTGATGGATTTCGAATTTCTTGTACTTTTGTCTCCCATTATACCTCCAGAACGTCCTTAAGTGCTGTCGCAAAATCTCCGATTAAATGACCGTGCAAATGTATTTCCGTTGTTTTTCTGTGTACTGTGATCGGTTACTAGGAACGAAAATTAGGTGATCGACGAGAGCCACGTTATTTTATTTGTACAAGTGACGCGTAATGTGTAGTTTGGCTGACTCATACACGATCATGCCATGCATAATTCATGCGTGGGCGAGCGATTGTAGCATTCGTAGCCTTAAACTGATAGACGGACTACCGTGCTTCGCTTTTATTTTCGTCACTTCCGAGTTGTAGCTGGTTCCATCTGACGAAATTGTGTGTTGTGAAACATTTTGACAAACGTGAAACAACAAACATTAGCTATGTCGATGGGAAACCTTTAAAAGGTGCACAAATTCTTTGTACATACACCCACTGCACGTGCCGCTGCAATTAGGTTACTTGCAGTTATCCTAATCACTAAAGAAACCATTTTCCACAGTGTGTTGACACAAATAATTATCATTTTAGATTATACTTGCAAATACAAGGGAGGTAAAGGCTAGATTATTCAAGGCTAGAAGCGTAATTTTCTGTTTCCTTGTTTAAAAAATGATACCATGTTCCTCGATCGATTGTCACGGGTAATTACCATTTTAGATAATATTCAAGGCTGAAGCAGAATTTTGTAGTTCAGGAAAAGTGTCATTGTAGAAAGAAACCATTTTCCACGAGTTCCACGCAGAGAATTTCCCTGAACTGGTCAACCATTGGTGCTTTTACCTAATGCTTCTAATTTAAAAAAGGAATCCCGGAATCCCAAAAATTCGCCACGGTTCTCCGAGACCCTCGAATTTGCCGAGAAGCAAAAGGAAGTTAATAGAGACGTCGCGCGTCATCTACGTTGAGTATCAGCCATCTAAGTTACAGAAGTACCGTTCCCTCGAAATTAGAAAATTTCTCCGGCGGCGGTGCCATCAACGGGATCGAGCGGAAAGCTTGTCGTCGAAGGAAGTTCGCGGATTAACCAGCCGCCTGACTGAGTTTACAGTATTTGTTGCACCTGGGGATGCAACCGCGATTCATAGATCGATGCGTGAGCAGTGGGTGCAGCGGGCACGGGAGAATAAACCGCAAAACACGATGCGGGAAGCCTTGTGCTCGTTCCTTCGAACAATGCCGTAATAATACATGATAATAGCCGGCGAACCGTGATTACCGTGCTCCTTAACTTCTCATCTGTCATTCAAACGTTGTTTTAATGAATGGATTTTGATACGATGGCCCCTCCATTAGCGCAGGAGAACCGACGACGGAACAATGCCCTCGTCTGACGCCATTGTCATACCTGCACGCGCTTTTCCATTGCGTGATCTCTGCAACTTTTCATCTTCGACGTTGTGCAATCGATTTTACTAAAAAAGATCATTCGACCTGTTGATACTAGGGCTGTTACTTTTCCCAAGATTCGAAGGAACGAAGGGAACTTCGAACTGTACGAAATTTCGGAGGCTTCGGATCGTATGAAGTTATTAAATGTTAAATGCTTTCGGCGCAACGGTTCGATCATTTACTACTAATTATGAAGCAATTTGCTAACTATCAAACAAAATCAACGTTTCGATCCTAGTTTGGATCCTTTTCAAGATTTATTTGAATCGCGTCTGTAAAGTAGATATGTTATAATAATTTCAAAAACTATTCAATGATTGAATATAACAAATATTGTTCATAAAAACTCACTCACTTGCTTTGGGGAAATTAAATTTATAATAATTGTGTAGCATGTGTGTTACGTGCGTCGGACATGCTTGTTGTAAAGAAACTGATGTAAGAACGTATTGAAAACGATCTAGGTTATATCTATCGATATAAGGCGGTAAATTTGAAAGGTATGAAGTTATAACTTAATCAATCTTTTAGCTGTGGTGGCGTATTTTTGTTCGAAATGTAGGCGTGTCTGTAATTGTATCAAATATAACGTAGCAGCGTTTCGAAATTCGAAACTTCGGAACTCCGTTTCTTTTTAATCCTCTAATAATTCACTGTGGAGCGACAATATCCAATAAACGCTTCTAATAATCGATAATTCTGTGTTACATGTATTCTATACACATTAGGTAAGTATAAAGAAGGCTAATAGAGTTCCGTAAGTTTATTGAAATATTTTTTTTCTTAAAATATAGCAGAGGAAGCAACGTATTTCAATTTATAATGCTAGTTTTAATTTACAGTTTTAATTTCTTTTTTTACAAAAGTATAATTTTCAGTAACCTAATAATAATGTGTAACCTTCTCGCCATAATCACCGGGTATAATTTTTAAATTTTCTATAACTGTAGTTACCAAATCTATAGATTCCGTTAGAGATAATCGAAAAAATTAGAGATAAAAATGGCTCTGAATAATATTTATACAAAAATTTATGCATTTATGCAAAATTTATGCAAGAAATATGCACTGATGCAAAACATATGTAATATTCTAAATAAAAATTATATTTTTAAAATCCTCTAATGACAAAACAAATTTCTGTTTAGGTCCCAGTTTTTTTATCTATTTTCGATAAAAATATACATTTGAAAAAATAAAATAACTTGCAAATCTGCAGTTTTCTGCAAATAAATTTGGTGAAACCATAAACTACATATTTCATTCCTAATATTCATGCAAAAATTAACGCGAATACGGGCGAGTATCGTTAGTATTTCCTACTAACTTAACAAATGAATTTCTTAAAACCTCTTCGTCCCACATGTACTCGTCATCGAACTGTACCAGAAAAAATAAAATAACTTGCTAATCTGCAGTTTTCTGCAAATAAATTTGATGAAACCATAAACTACATATTTCATTCCTAATATTCATGCAAAAATTAACGCGAATACGGGCGAATATCATTAATATTTCCTACAACAAACTTGAAAAATAAATTTCTTAATACTTCCTTGAGAAACATTTATTTAAACATTTCCGAAAAATTGTTTCATTTTTTTCATATCTTCCTAATGCTTCTGAACACAGCTATTATAATTAGAATCAATATTAACGTTCTAAACAATAAATAATAGTTGAAAAGGATGTCCTTTATATCGATGTACTTTTCATACTGCTACCTTCAACCTATGCCACACTTAACAATAATTGATTTGAGAAGTAAAATTGCCGATTTTAGCTTCTACAGACATGTGTGTTGATGTAAGAAACAGTATTTAAATGCCTACTTCATGTTTGGCCGTTTGGACCACTGTTTGGAGGTTCGAATTTCGAAGCTTCGAAAATTCGATTCTCATCACTAGACAGCGGATCTTTATGCATAATAAAAATATTTTGCATTGATTGTGAGAAGCAGAAATAACATAAAAATTTATTTCACCCCTTAACGACTTTGTTACACGAAAATCAACATTACAACATTCTTGAATTTGTAAAATCTTTTGCTGTTTTATACTCGCCCAACCAATTTCTTCATAAATGCTTAAGGATATGCAGTCTACACTTCACCTTCAAAGTTTCTGAAATCGAAGCTCCGAGATTCGAAGCTTCGAAGTTTCAAAATCTTCGACCTTCGAAGGAAAGTAACAGCCTTAGTTGATGCTTGTAGACTGACATCGTTGAACGCTGCAAAACGGGCAGGAAAAAACAGTTTTGAGGATCTAGTACTGGCAGCTTTCAGAAAAGAGGGTTGTTTGCAGGGCTGAAATCGACTTAGCGTAGCACAATGGGTTCCTCGCGAGCAATCCGGCCTCGAGGCACGAAGTTGTTGCTCCGGCGAAATAAAACGCGTCAGAGGCGATGATATTAAAATATCGTTGGCGCGTCTGCGAACTCCACCCTTCATATCAAGACCCCCTTAATGCACCGCAATTTATTTCGAACGACATAGCGTACGCGCGAAACGCTCGCCGCGAAAATCTTTCTCCGTGGCATGCGCGGGCTCTACTTTGACATACGCGCAGCTCGTGATGCATCGTTGCAACTTGCAACTCGCGGTGGACGCGTGTCCCCATATTGTGCATGCTGCTGCAGCTCTGATGTCACGCGGAGAAAATGCAGCTGATCTATCTCGCGCTGCGGGAAACGGCCGCGATTGTTGGAAAACGCAGATAATCTTTCATTTCGCGTCACGGCTAAATCGAAGTGCTCGACGCCTCGGGAAACAATGGGGCGTTTTTTATTCTTGTAGAACCGGGCATCAGTATTCGAACCTTGAAACGGCGTGCCATTAGGTCTGTAATTGCCCGAAGCAGGAACTGATGAACGGCCGTCCAGTAATCAAGGGTCCCCGTAATCGGTTTGTCGCTGGCTCGTTGCAAAACTTGCTGAAATTGGCTGCGTAAACGTTCGGCGGGAGAAGATGCAACTCTGAGCGCTTCTTTGTGAATGATGACGTCGCTTGACCGAGTTATGGCGATTTTGTGTAGATTTTATCGTGGGAAGTTTCGAGTAAATTTTTTAATTATTCGTTAAATTAGATAGATTATTAACACATTACCGATCGGTGATTATTGCATAATTTTGAAAAATTTATGGTACATGGCTAAACACTTCTTAATGGAACCTTTAATAGCAACAGCAATTTTCATTGTGAACTAACTAGTCCAGTCAACGAAAAGTTGTAGAGGGAAATGGAAGGAACACAATTTTTAACTTTGGGTCTTTGTTTGGACTAGTTAGGAGGTGAACATATTAAAAGACCTAGGAGGTGAGCGGGGTGCAGGGGGGCACGTAGAAGGTCCCCTTTTTCGGTTTTCCGCTTATATCTCGGAAACTATGTGTCCTAGCGGTAAGACCATTCTATACAAAATTAAAGCTGACAAAATGTGCCATAAGATTGACTGCATTCAGTTTTTCGCTATCTCGCATAGTTTCCGAGATATTCGCGCTCAAAGTTCACTATGTTATCATTTCCCATCAGTTTTAACTCCATGAAGTAATATTTTGTACTTCTAAATTGTGAATGTTTTCTCTAAAATCCGTATCAATGTCTCCGATCGGAAACATTATGCCACGGGCTGTACATAAGAGCCACTCTAATGCGCACAGTATTGGTCTGTTTTCTACGAGTTTATTTAAACGTGGAATTTTCATAGAGATAGTTTAGTCACGAACCGTTCAGCGCGAAATTGAAGGATCGAGCGAACGAATAGTACACGAAAAATAGTTTGGTTCGATGAAAGCGTTGGTTCTGTGGGGTTCGCGGGAGTAACGAATGGGTCCAGGGAGTAAACAGGATTGTTTGAAAATGCATTATGATCAATGGGACAAGCGAAGCGGCTCGGTTACAGAAAGTTTCAGCGACCAGTATTCCGTGTTGGGTCTCGTTGACCCAGAATCCCCCTGAAACCTAGTCGAACAACTAGTTCTCCGGCGTTCTCGAGTCTCGATCTGAAACGCACACGATCGCCGGTCGATACGAAACGACGCGTCGCGACTCGGATGGCACACCGTACAATTTACGATGATTCAACGCGCGTCTGGCAGCGCAGCTCGCAAGAAGTGAATGACTTAGAATTAACGTCCGAGAAGCACGCGTAGCCCACGCATGAAAGACGCTGACTTTCACCTATTGAGTTCCGCTGGACGACCCACGGGATTTCTTTGCTTGCGCATTCCTAAACGATATCGAAACACCCGGCTCCTTTTCTTATGTAATCGCTTCGAACGCGACCCTGGAGGCTGTTGCTTCAGCACCGATAAATTCTTCGATCGAGTGCTAATAGAAACTGCTCCAACGTGTTCTGCCACTGCTGCGAATCTCGACAATTGTTAAGGTACGAGTCCATCTGAGAGTTTCTGCCGATAGTTGCTCTCGAGAGTATTCGCAATTTGCGTGTCCATTTGATATAGTATTTCAGAAATTGTTTACCATTCGAATTGAATGAGTGTAGCTCTCAGATGAATTCCGATAGTTATAAGCAGACAGCGGATATCTTTATGCAAAATAAAAACTTTCTACTCGAATTGCAACAAACTGGAGTGAAATAGAAATTTATTGTCTTTCTTAAGGATGTTCTGGAGGTACAATGGAAGACAAAAGTACAAGAAATTCGAAATCCATTAATATATTAGCAATGAAAGCCATTCATCAGTATATTTTGCATTATAGAAATAGATTAATTTAAAAAGCTTTCGTTTAATTAGTGAATTTTATGTTATATTTATTTTTTAATCAAATTGTCTTCATTTTATACAAAATTGTAAGTGACTTTTGCGAATAATTGTACCCTCTGATTGTAGCTATACATATTCAGTGGTCTACACACTTGTCGCGTTTCCATGCTAGTGAGATGACAACACGATAAATCTGACGTTTTGTAACAGTTTATAATTTTTTGCTCTGTAACTGTTTAGTGAATCCTAATAAATTTTGAACATAATTAATTACATAATTTTTACTATATATGTATAAAAAAAACTGGAGTTTTTAGTTGCGGTTTTCAAGGTTTAAATAGGGTTTGAAGTGGAATTTTATGAATTCTCCATAAGAAGACGTGTTAAAATGTGCAAACTTTAAGTTGCTATAATTCTTAAACGGTGCAGTGAATCAAACCCAAACTTGGGTAATTGCATTAATTTAGTAAGAATTACATCTTGTCAAATTTTCAAAAATTTTGTTGCGTTTTTATATACCTCCAGAACATCCTGAACGCAGTTAAACCTGTTTTTGTGCGGTAGATAGGGACTGCAGAAAAAAATTCACAAACTTCATAAATATTATAGCTATGACAAATCATTTTTCACAACATGTTAAAGAAAATTCATTTTATACGGTGGAGAGGGGCCGCATAAAAAATGTCTAACTTAGAAAATATGTCAAAGCTTTACGAAATAGCGAGAAAGTACTTTCCAAACAAAATAAATAATTAAATTACACATGGAGACATTTTAAAAAATGTTATCTCATTTTAAACATGGAGAAATTTTCAAAATGAACATAATTCAATACTACTCGTCGTAGTCCAATTCGCGCATATTCTTGTGATGAACAGGTTCGAAATCGCTTTCGTCACTTGAAGATATTAGAGTTGATTTATTTTTTGTTACCATGTAGTCGGTGATAAATTTTTGCGAAGATGGTTGTTTGATCAGCTGCTTGTATACGTCGCGGTAGCTATATATACACGATCGAAGTTCTTTTTGGAATTTCAAGCTTCTTTTGGAATTGTTATCTATTTTAGGAAAATGCTTTTCCAATTTGCTGCAAAGCTGGATCCCTGCATATATTTTATCTGCTGTCGTAGAATCCGGTTCTATCCGGTTCACAGTGGTCTAGAAGTCAGTTCTAGTGCGAATTAATTATTGTGCGAGGAAAAAATTGATATTTTGTGTAAAAATTACTTTGAAATATTTCAGTAAAGTAAATAAAACATAATTTACAATACTGACTACTTGTTTATTAATATAATTATTATTAATCTAATACTACATTCAAGTTCGTGAAAGTCTATCTCATTAAAGGGGAATCGGGAATACTATGGTCGATTCTAACCAAGTCTTATTTTTTGACAGAAATCTATCTTTATAATTATTGCCTATTTTCCAACGTTTCTCAATATTTTTCATAAAGTTCTCTAAAATTCCTTCGATATTGTGTCCGCTCACATTCCTTCCGGTAAAAATAGCCTCTAGTAATCCACTAACGCAATCCTATCGTTTCAAATTCTTCAATTTTAACCATTCTTCGAACAACTCTAAGCGAGTGATCGTAGATACGTTTACTAAAATATTAAAATAAAATGATAATGAGATTGCGGGGGATCGCGTTTTCTCCGTTTATGGAGATGAAGTAAGCTTTCAAATTAAATACTTCGCAACGCGGCAAATGCGTGCAAATTTTGTAAAACTTACGACATTCTAATAATTTTTCTTAAAAAGTATCAGTTCATAATATATATCATAAAGTGTGTGAAGGAAACGTAAACCTATCATTTCCAGTTACAGCCATACTGATAATATCATATATAACAATATACTAACACAATTTATGCACACTTCAAGAAAGAACTCGATATTTTGAGGTTATAATTTGTAGCAATTGACTAAAACAGAAAAACAAAATGTGGTTACTGGATTGTTGACAGTCTTGCCAACAATAATACAGTGATGTGATTTATTAATTTTGCTTTTGTTATTGTAGTATACATATCAAACTATCATACAAGTATAAATTTTAACAGATTTACGTTAGTTGGTATTTTTAATTTATTCGCGCTAGAACTGACTTTTAGACCACAGTGCGGTCCTTAGGTCCGTCATACATACACACTGATAGAAAAAAAGTGATGCCAACACCATTGAGATTGATCTAACCTGGCGGCGAACTTACATATGGCGAACAGAATCTCGATATTCATATACTGCATAAAAAAAATCGCACATAACATATCGCATAAAAAAAGACCGCACAATAACAGGTTTGATTGTACGTTAATCAGTTGGGAAGAATAGAACGGAATTTTTCAATTCTTCTAATGTTTTTACTGTTTCAAATTACACTTATTCATTTTTGTCATAAATGCATAAAATCCGCAGTCTAGTTGTAAGAATACTCGTGAACAGAAGGGATGCGCCACAGTTTGCGATTTTAAAATATGTTCCCGCAGGAATTTTCAAACTTTTAATAAAACGCACCTGATGACAGCTCTATTCAGATCATCGAGAATAATTCGAAGCCCTGTGGAAAAATCGATATTCCGAGAAAAAGTGAACCATTACTTTCTGTTTCTTTCGTAAATATTTAATTCTGGCGCGGCGGGTTGAACGACTGATGACTCACGGTACGATGCAAAACTCGGAAATTGAAAATAATGACGCAGCGGTTCGCCGCCGAGGAAAAATACATTGGTGGTGGGTCGCGATAAATTCGAAGCGGTGACTAACGCATAGGATTCTCCGTTGAATAGTTTCATGAGTGACGCACCAGAAAAACCAGACACGAATTCTTGCGTGTCATAAAATGCGGGCTCGCTCTATTCTGCATGTAGAAGTTCGTAGAATTGGAGCGAGATCCTTGTATGCAGCCTCTTAGCAATTATTCTCCGCTCTAGGCCGTAGAAAAAGGGGATCGGGTAACGTTTGTCTGACTCGTATAAGGACAGATCGACCGGTGGATAGGTTTTTGCTTCGAAACTAGCCTTGACAGTGTTCGAGAGGCTGTGGACTAGGATTTAATATGTTCCGAAGTATTTACAAATCGGTGGACATCGTTTTAAAATCGTGTGACGGCAATTTTCACGCTGATTCGAATGTTTATCTTTTGCAGACGCAAAGGGAACGCTTCTGATCCTGCTGAGCATCTCAGCAACCATACTAGCACTGCCGAATGGCGCTCCTCAAAGCGCGTGCAAGGACCTTCTGCCCCGTCATCCAGGAAGTTCAACCCAGGAGTCGTATCCTGCTCCTTACCAGGTGCTACCAGCTGCGGGAGAAGGCAGGGTTCGCCTAATTCTAGGAAGCCCTCAAGGTCTTGCTTATGAGGGCTTCATGATTCTCGCGCGAGATTCCGCGACCGGTGAACTCGTCGGGGAATTCGCGAATCTGCCGGACTTAGCGAGAACCATCGAATGCATCGATGGTGTCAAGGTACGAATAGCATTTTCAATGAGAATCGATTGCTTGGGCCAGTTAGAGGATCACGCTCCCGAACGATCGAGGACAACATTTTTAACGCGCTGCTTACGGGGTCACGAGAAATCTCGCTTTCACGACTTATTCCACTGCCGGGTGACCTGGCGAGGTTTCCAATGGCACTATCAGCCTACGACAATTAGAATATTTACCGAGACTTGGGAACGTTAACAAGAAAGCTGGTGGTTTTCCATGATAATGCAAGTATCATGGAGAACCACCCCTTAAATTTTCTCCCACCTTTAGTAGAACACCCTGTACATTACAATAAAAATCGCACAAAATATCTGTGGTTCACGTTCGAGATATTGCCGTTTAAAGTTTTAATCACTAATGCTTTCACATAGGATATCGGTTAAATTGCATTATTTTTTCAGCCTTTCGAATTTATTTTCATGACTTCTTTTCTGGTAAATACGTAATACGTACAGTAGCGGACAAAAGTTTAAGACCGCTCTAAAGAAGACGATAACTGTTTTAATATTGTACTATACGATTTGAACTTTTTTGGGAAGCTAGAGCAATTAGTTTACTAAAGGATGTGAAAAGAAATTTTTTAAAAAATTGCAATTGATCGGAATTGTTGAAAAAATACTAAAAGTTGAATTTTTAAAATTTAAAAAATACGTTTTGTAGATCTGTGTCAATTAAACATATTCTGAAAATTTCGTCAAAATCGGTCGACGTTGCAATGAGCTACAAACATTTAAAGATGGTAAAAATTGCAGATTTTCACGATTTATTGCCGAAAATCACCACTCACCACTGTGCAGCGGTGTTAAAAGGCGTTGACTCACAATCCCTCTAAAAATGCTACAAATTCAAGCGACTTTGAAAACGGGAAAAAATTGTCCCACGCTTCTGCAGACGATTTAAGACAGCCGAAGATTAATGGCGCGCGTGCCAGCGTTAAACTCTCCGAACTGGATCCTCTTATTGCCTCGAGCGTAATGTCAATACGTAGACGTGTCTTCGAGGAACGAGTACGACTAGCGATCGCAGATAATTCGTGGAATCGTGTGTCCACGATCAAAACATTCGTAGCAAAGGATCTCAAGGCTGCGAGTGACTCACGTGTGTCGCTAGTTTCTCGAAGGACGCGTACAACCGTGTTTTGCCTGTCTCGTCGCCTCGGTGAAATGTTTTCCTTGTACTGTACAGAACGCGGTGACTCACACGAACACCAGCAAGAAGCATAATCTCGAATTCGATTGGGAGGCACCGGCGGATTACGAGGGAACCATTGTTTTCAAGTGAGTATCGAACGTCTTCTCACCGGCAAGAACATGCTGGGAACTGGCGGCTTGTACAATGCTATTCCAATCAAACAAGGTTCCAACATCGTCCTTGTAGATCACAGATCCTTGAACGATTATTGTCGCACCAATTTCGCGCGCTTGTGAATCACGGATATTATTACGATTCGCCGTTCGAGGGCCAAGCAAAGATACAACCGAAGATTTTCTGCAAAATATTGAACAGAAAGATTCATCCCGAAGAGACACCGTGTTTCCTAGGCGAATCGCCCCGGCAGCAAAAGGAATTTAAGAGAAATATGTTTACTTTGATTCAGCCGCGCACGGTGTGGCTAATGCACCATGACGATACGGTTGTTGGGCGTGTAAAGGGAATAACTGATAGGCATGCGGAAGCAAGGTTGAATCGAGTCACGAAAATCAAGTACTCCGGCGCTGTACTTTCACGTTAAATTTCCTCATAATCCCTATCAGACTGTCACGACCTGTTGGATGTAAAGGTCTTCCACTTTCAGCGCTGCTAGAAACTGCTGTGTACCACTCTCCCGTCCAGTGGGTCGTAAAATTTATATCAATTAGAGCGACCTGTTGTGCAATTTATTTCTTCATTCGAGTCGAGGCTGTGTCGAGCACCGGTGAAGTTTCTTTTTTATTGTAGAAGATATCATAAGAGATTTATCGCAACATACAGTATTTTCAAAGTGTGATGATATCGGCGCACAGGTTCGATCAATGACAAACTACAAGCAATTTTGCAAATTAATTAAACTTCAACGTTTCGATCCTGATATTGGATCTTTTTCAAGAGTAGAATTTTGCGTTTGAAAAATAATGTGAATATAATATATGTTAACCATGAAATACTATCGAGATACTGAAAAAACCACTTTTACATACTTGCTATATCAGAAAAATGACATTTGAAAATTATTACAAGTGAACTGACTCCATGCCGGTAGACACTGAACTAAACCACGTGAAGGTTATAAAGCAAGCAGAACATACTTAAGGGGGATCTATACCCTCAGATTTTGGGGTATTTATCAATGTTATCAACCTCTGTGCAGAAAAAAAGTTTGGTAACATTGATAAACACGCAACTGCATAATGAACACGAGATGGAGTTGCTTGCTATTTCCATATTCTATTCAGCTCGTCGCGAATGCCGTTATACAGGACAGGTCGCACTAATATTAGTGCCGCCGATGAGAATATGTACCTCGTCTGTGTCAGTTTTGCTATGATTCCACATTGACAGCAGTGCAGCAGTGAAATGTTGTTTGATGTTGTTTGATTGTTATAAAGTTTGATTTGGCATAAACATCCGCCGTCTACAAATCACAAAATTCTGCATAGTAAAATTATCCAACATTTCCACTCTACACCGGAATCAGTACAAACCCATTTTCTATTACATTAGTGACTTCCATTGTCCGACAACATGGTAGAAAAATGTTGGAAATACTCGGCACAAACAAGGTGAAACACAGTGAAACCACGTTAGTGTCCGGTTCGTCGAATCGTTGGGTGGCCTTTTAACAAGCGTCGGAGTAACCAATGTGTCCCCGTATGCGTTTGGAATCCTGGAACCGGGTGATTCGAGAGCGACGATTAATTGGACGTTTAATTTCTGGGTCAGAGGCTCGCGGGCACACCACACCACACCGAGTGCCAGAACAGGCTGAAGCACGTAACACGCCGCGATCTGTCGGCATATGAATTACGATTAGGAACGAACGCGTGGCACGCGGCACCGGTTACATCGTCCTCGTGCGCGGAATACAATATAACGCGTGTAACGGTGCATGAAATGGGCCGGGGACGTTCATTATAAACTTTTTCCCTCATAATTGGTGCCCCGGTCTCTCCCCCGTTTATTGCTGGACGCTCAATTAATGCCAGAATAGACGAGGCACCCATTAAAAGTTCGCCAATTCGTCCAGTCGATAACCATAAGTCTCGTCCCACTGACCACTATCCAACTGATCAGAGTCGTAAATCGTCATTCTCAGAATGTCATGACTACACTGCGGATTTTATTAATTTACGAGGGAATTGGCTGGCTGCGAAAAATTCAAGAATATGAATATCGCCGTATTTTACCGAGTCGCACTCGCGATGGAGACTTATTAACAAAATCTAATGCCTCGTACAGACCTGAACATTTCGACGAACCGCGCAAAACGGCGAACGGGACAGCGCGCAGAACCCTTTGCTACATTAACCCTTACTTAACCCTTTTTTTAAGTTTAAGGAAAAAATGCATTTACGCACTAACATCCCCCCTAAAAGCCTAACAGTCCAGGACTCAAACTTGAGACCTTATCCACATCCTACTGGTCCAAAGAATGGTGAGCACTGCGGCCCGCTATTTGCATTACTCCAGTGCTCACGTAGCTTTGGATCTCTCCCATGCCTGTAATTGTTTTATACCCTTACCTAACCCTTGCCTTACGACTTAGCCCTTCCGACCCGAAGGACGTGCGGCGTACATCCTTACGATCAATCGTATGTGGGCGAACGACGTACTGTGTACGTCCTGATGCAACGTGATGAATATTCGTCTTCTTATGATTCTACGATACATATTCTGAATAAAATCGGAAGGGTTAAGTTTCGAGAGCGCGTTCCGTAAACAACAACCAGGTCGGTCACACATCGAGCCCATTTTTGAGGATGAAGACGTTCTAATCACTGTAGTTGTAAAGACAATGTTACGGCAAGGGGTTAAGAGATGAAATTAATTTTTATTTTACTCGAGCTTGCCAGAATCTATGCTGAACATTTTGATTAGGCATGAAAATCCACAGTCTAGTCGTAACTTGCTCGAATCGAACGTCTTGGACAGTTTGCTTTTTGTATGAAAAATGAGCGCACCTGTTTTCATAGGAAGCCACAAGAAGAAGTTAGGTTTTCGTTCTCGATTAAGAAACTAAAATAGTTTCCGCAAGAGACGGGGTATCTCGAGTTTGTACAAATTTCGAAGTTTCGCCGTTCAGGAACGATTCCTCAACGTTAGCCTCATCCTCGATCAACTCCCTTCGTCTACACGTTCTCAACATTGTTATCTTTTGTTCCCACGCCTGGCCAGTAATGGGTTGCATCACGGTTGACCCGGAAGGCTGTAATTTATAGGCTTATCTGAAGAGATGTGGAATACGAATCGACGTGTTCCCCGTCCGTTTTTTTATCCATTTTCATTCTTCTTTTTTCCTCTCGCGCTTCCCCGAGAGTTCTATTACCGTGAAGGCAATGATAGATGCTGCCTGTCGTGATATATTTCGCGGGGTAATTGAACGATTGCGGCTGAAGCGTAATCTTGCGAGCTGCGATTCGTAGATTTGTTCGCGGAGCCAGTGGCGGTATTGTAGTTTCATGGAACACGTTGATCGATTCTTCCTCTTCGATCCCGATAAGACCCGCTCTGCAAATCTCTCTTCACTGATCGAACTGTTTATGTTAATATTATGCAGGATGCGATAATGTGTGTACAAATTGTTTGATGCGCGCAGGTGAAATTATAGGGCGGTTGATTGGACGCCTTGCTCAATTTATGCTGGATCTTGGAATTTATGCTGGAGTCACTTTTCAATCTTTTATCGGAAGAAACAATGAACAAAAAATGCACACAATGATTAAAATCGTAGTCGAACAACTAGTTTGATGGATCATTGTCG
Source organism: Lasioglossum pauxillum (assembly GCA_933228785.1). Classification (NCBI taxonomy): domain Eukaryota; kingdom Metazoa; phylum Arthropoda; class Insecta; order Hymenoptera; family Halictidae; genus Lasioglossum; species Lasioglossum pauxillum. The sequence continues at coordinate 22,915,640 of OW121701.1, read as the reverse complement.
ATAATTTTATTTGGACCTTGTTTGAACTTCTAATGACGGGAAAAAATTTTTTATATGATCTTTTAGAATGTATAACCGTATATGAATTTTCAATCGAGTTTAAACAAAGATTCTTCTGATTTCCTCGTTCTTTAGGTGCAGTTTCGCGCAGGCACATAGTCAATCATTTTATTTGAACTTTGTTTGAGCTCCCAGTAGAGGAAAACATTTTTTATATGATTTTTCAGAACGTATATTTGTACATGAATTTTTAATCAAGTCATCCCTTCCATCAAGTAGATAAAGATTTTTCTGATTTGCTCGTTCTTCAGGTCCAGTTTCGCGCGGGAACATAGTCGATCATTTTATTTGGACCTTGTTTGAGCTCGAAGTGGGGAAAAAATGTTTTAAATGATTTTTCAGAATGTATATCTGTACATGAATTTTTAATCAATTCATCCCTTTCATCAAGTAGACAAAGATTCGCGCAGGAACATGGTCGATCATTTTATTTGGACTTTGTTTGTGCTCGAAGTGGGGGAAAAATGTTTCAAATGATTTTTCAGAATGTATATCTGTACATGAATCTTTAATCAATTCATCCCTTTCATCAAGCAGACAAAGAATCTTCTGATCTCCTCGTTCTTCAGGTCCAGTTTCGCGCAGGCACATAGTAGATCATTTTATTTGAACCTTGTTTGACCTCCCAGTGGAGGAAAACATTTTTTATATGATTTTTCAGAATGTATATCTGTACATGAATGTTTTATCGAATTAAAACAAGGATTCTTCTGATTTCCTCGTTCTTTAGGTGCAGTTTCGCACAGGAACAGGGTCGATCATTTTATTTGGACCTTGTTTGAGCTCCCAGTGGGGGAAAAATGTTTGATATGATTTTTCAGAATTTTTCAGAATCCTTCTCATCGAGCAGACAAAGATTTTTTATGGTTCTGATTTCCTCGTTCTTCAGGTCCACTTTCGCGCAGGATTACAGTACGTACTGGGTTGATGTTGAATCGCCAAGAGTCAACGTTAACAAAAGATCCATCGCCGTGCTGACCTCCTCGACGCCGGCCAGCACGCACAGAACAACCACGCCACCCTATTTCAACCCGACCGTCGATTACGAGGTAAGTATTCCTCGACTACGTTCCGACCGCCGATCACGTGGCAAACCTGCTTTTCACACCCGATAATTGCCGCTGCGACGATCGATCATTGGAAAACACGCGAAATTAGACCCTCGGACAACGGGGAAACAACGTGGTAAATTAATATCTGTAGAATATAGTTGAAAGAAGGTATTGAAAAATTCGTTCAATATCTTTTTATTAAATTACAAGATGAATCTTGCAGAATTTACTGCCGGACATTTCACCCCGGTCACATATAATTTAAGTAACGGATAAGCTCCACAGTTTTCTCTGAAGAGTATAGTGACACGAGAAAGAAGATATTATTTATTGTCACTAGTACATACAGTGAAAAATTCGTTCAATATCTTTTTATTAAATTACAAGTTGAATCTGAAAGAATTTACTGGTCAACATTTCACCCTGCTCGCAAGATTGAAATTCTTTCAGGTCCATTTTCTGCATTTTTACCCTTCATGCACCTCGGGGTGGCCTGGTTTTTTGGGATCTCGCCAATAGTCCATTTGTTCCATGAAATCAGAACGATTATTCGGTTTGTGTTGAATATTTTCTTCGTTAAAAAATAGCATTTAGAGTGTCGCCACAAGATTTGATCAAACAAAAGAAATGAAAAATTTTCTTATAATACACTCCTCAAAAGAATTAAGAGATCACTTGTACAAACCCGAAAAATTGGTCCCACTTTACGTGATCATAACTCCGTCAAAAATTGCCGTATCGATATCGTTAAACAATGGTTTGAAAGTCTGAAACCTCTAGTTTCAGATGCTTTGTTTCAAATTGTTGCTATGTTGGTTTTTTACAAAGTTATAGCGAGATGAAGACAACATTGACGGTTAACAAAAATATTGTGCAACTTTAGAACACAGACGGGGAGCAACAAATTTTTTTGATAAATCGCGTTAATATCATTTGGAAGGGCTGTCTTTCCTGTGTAAATTGTGTGGTTGTTGCGTATTGTGCGGTTTTTTTTTTATTCGAGTTATTCAACATTGAAGTAAATATGGGCTTTTTAACTTTAACTGGCTCCAGAAAGCGAAAAAATTATCGTAGAATCTTGTGCAAAAAAGCAGTAGAAAGAGCGTTTCTTTCTCTTCAAGGCACTCCTTTTGTTTTTCAATTTCATTAACATTTCGATATACCAGGTGTTTCTGAAAATATGCTTAAAAAATGCACAATTTCCATTTTTCCTTTAACTCGTTATATCTCGGCGAGAAATGATCGTAATACCATGATCCGAACGTCAGATTGAAGCAGAGATTCTGCCGATTCGATTGAATACCCCATGAACCACTGAAGATATTGCAATGAAATTTCAACTGGATATATAAAAAAATAATTCCTTTTCAATGATTTTTAACTTAATATATTTCACATTTGTTTAACCGATTTTATTAATTTAAAACAGCTTTATAAATTATTTATTCTATAATGTATTTAATATTTCCGCTACTTAATGCAAATAGATACAATGTTTAAGTTTTAAATTCTTGAGAAAAATTTGTTAAGATCGAAAATATTGAAAAATTGCAATTTTTACCACTTTTGATCGTTTATAATTTGTAAACCAATTAACCAATTTCATTGAAATTTTCAGAGCGTATATAATTTATAACAGTTGACAAAACACATTTTTTAAATTTTCGTTATTGGCCCAGCTAAAAAGTTGTAAAAATCAATGTTTAGTATTGTTTTTCACAAATGCATTTTTTCAACTTATTTATTAGACGTCATTTACTAAACTAATTCTTCTAGCCTTACAGAGAAATTGAAGTCGTTTGGTCCAAAAGTTATTCTGATTTAAAGTGTGTGAAATCAGTTACGCTCCTTACTGTATATGAAGTTCTAAAAATAAAATATAATTGATATATATTAACTTACTTGATGTATTATATTAAATAATATGAACAGAAAACGTATAAAACTCAAAATAATATCGGAATCACAGCACTGCTCAGGCTGATAGTTCTGCTCTGACTAACAATAATTCTGTTTCAATCCACAATTTGCGTCGACAAAACAAAACATTTGAAAAGAAATTTCAAAAGATTTGAAGATCGATGCACGTAAACAATTACAATGTAACTTATGCACTGTCGAAAAGAATTCGTCAAACTCAACGCAGTCAAAATATCAGAGATGAAAGACTGACTTATTTACTGCGAAATATAAATTAATATTGATTAAAAATATAATATAAATATAAATATTCAACACAGTTCTGTCAGACTTTCAGACGCTGCATACTTGGCGAATTCAGCGCGTAGCGCGCGTCCGAGCGTGGACAAGATAACGCGACGCGGATGTCTTCAGACAATAATACATTGAAAAAGAACTCGAAGGAGGAAATCATTTTTGTCACATTACATAGAGGAAGGTTTACTGAAAAGATTCTTACTTGTTAAAAACTGGAATCTCCTTGGACCTGAAAGATCGCGCATGTTAAAGATACAAATTTTCAACGATTATTTTCATTTTGCTCAGTATTTTTTTGAAATATGTTATATATTATAATTGTCAATGAAAAGTATGATTTCTTATCAATAAAGTGTGCATTTTGATGTAGAAAAAAATTCAGGGCAAGAAGTTGATCACAGTTATCAGGACACTTTAAGAATGAACAGCCAAATTATGTAGGGAAAATCGATATTCCTAAACTGTCTAACTTCATGCGTGTATCACAACTAGAACTGCTATTGTATTTGATTAATTTGATCATTTTCGTGGTTGGTGGACATTTAGAAATCGATATCAATTGAAAAAATATCAAAATTAGAAAGTTGATTTTTTCGCAAAATGTCGCGTACTTCTTCAATCAAGCGGCCCACAGTGGAAAATTTGGATCAAACTCGATTCAAAATCAAAGAACTTTCGATAGAAGTGAGATAGAGCGATGAAATTTTTAAAAAATTAAACCTGAAACTTTGCAGAATATGGGAAAAAATAGGGAGATTATGGTACGAACGTTTTTTAACGTTGAGAAAATGCGTTAAACATGTAGAATTTTAAGAAAATGTGGTATCTCGAGTACCACTAGCGGAAAAAATTTTTTTTTAACATGCTATACAGGGTGGCCCACATAACTCTGAACAGCTCAATATCTCCGTTACTTTTCGTTGTACAAAAAAACTTCGTAGGACAAAGTTACACTGTTTGAAGGGCCACATATAACGGTGTAAGGGAAACAAATTTTCAAGGTCATTTTTATGAGATTTCAAGGTTATTGATGTTTTTTTAAATGGAATGAGTTATTTTTTAACTTCCCGATTTTATAGGGAAGTTATTGTAATTACCCCGAAAATCTAAAATCGATTTTTTAGCAGATCTTCACGTTTCATGGTCATTGGAGTCATTTTAGACTATTTCTATCAAAATGTTCGTATGTGTGTGTGTGTGTGTGTGTGTGCGTATGGCCGTTTCTATGTAATCAAATTTTTCGTTAACGTTTTCAGAAAAAGTAACAACGCGATCAGGATGATGAATGATGCAATCGATGTGCCCCGTCGTAACTTAGAGCTGATTAGATTTTGGTCCATATTGGTCAAGTAGTTTTTTAGATTTTTAGTTTTTTTTCGAAAAGAGTTGATTCTACAATGCAATTTATAAGGGAGGACGAAAATTTTCCACCAAAGAACCAAACGCAATTACATAAAAAAAATTGTTTCCTTAATTTTTTTTTACATTTAAAAAAAATTTTTTTTTTAACTGATGCTAATGTTACCGCTTGGAATAATCGGAAGTTATTCCAATGCAACAGTGTCATCTATACTCCCAAGAATACATTTTGGGAGAATATCGATGAAAGTACAAAAAAAAACGATGTTAGCGATGTTGGCGAAGGAGTAACGAATCGGGAAGTTCTTTGTGATTCTTGGAGAGTCACACACCAAATAAAAAACATTAATAGCAGTAGGCCCTACTAGCCATGCGTGTCACTAACCCTCTCGCAAGAACAGTCCTACCCGCGAGCTCGCGAAGCGAGCGAGTAAAAACAACCCTACTCGCGAGCGAGCGAAGCAAGCGAGCAACAATAGCCCTCTAGTTAATACATCAATCGATGCAGCTGGACATTCTTTATAAAAAAGTACTAACCTATGTATGTCGAAAAGTTAGTAGTTCAGGAGATATTTCAATTTAAATAACTCCAAAATACCATTACTGTCGTACTAAGGCGTTAGTGTTTACTTACTTGTGTAACGCCTTAGTACGACAGTAATGGTATTTTGGAGTTATTTAAATTGAAATATGTCCTGAACTACTAACTTTTCGACATACATAGGTTAGTACTTTTTTATAAAGAATGTCCAGCTGCATCGATTGATGTATTAAACAATACCTCATTCCATTTAAAAAAACATCGATAACCTTGAAATCTCATAAAAATGACCTTGAATTTTTTTTCCCTTACACCGTTATATGTGGCCCTTCAAACAGTGTACCTTTGTGCTACGAAGTTTTTTTGTACAACGAAAAGTAACGGAGATATTGAGCTGTTCAGAGTTATGTGGGCCACCCTGTATATCATTTCCCGTAAATTTGAAATCAGCGTGAAGCACAAGATTCTACGATAATTTTTTCGCTTTCTGAAGCCAGTTAAAGTTAAAAAGCCTATGTTGAATAACTCGAATAAAAAAAAATCGCACAATAATCAACAACCACACAATTTACACAGGAAAGACAGCCCCTCCAAATGATATTAACGCGATTTATCAAAAAAATTTGTTGCTCCGCGTGTGATGTTTCAAAATTGCACAACATTTTTGTTAACCGTCAATATTGTCTTCATCTCGCTATAACTTTGTAAAAACCAACATAGCAACAATTTGAAACAAAGCATCTGAAACTAGAGGTTTCAGACTTTCAAACCATTGTTTAACGATATCGATACGGCAATTTTTGACGGAGTTATGATCACGTAAAGTGGGAGCAATTTTTCGGGTTCGCACAAGTGATCTCTTAATTCTTTTGAGGAGTGTAAATTGTTTGAGTACATAAAACGTAATTCAGCGATGTAAAGATTAAGACTTCCAACTTCATAAAACAAAGTGCAATTATAATGTTTATAATTTCCCTTTCAAAAGGATGTTTAGAGCACGCTACCCCCATAAACAGCGAAATCAGCGAACGTGTGAAGCGATAGCGTAGAAAATATTGTTCTCTCCATCGATTTGCATTCTGAATTAAACATGACCGAGGCTCCGGGCACATAATACTCGTAATTGAGACCGATAAAGCCGCGCTTCCTCTGGAGCCTACGACAAAAAGGAACAGAGAGGAAGGAAGAGAATAGGATAAAGGAATTCCGTGAATTGTTTTTAGCGTAATTGTTGCGAGCTCCATCACCGCGGAATAGATGGGGAAATTGGATAGGGGGTGTCGGTTCATTTACGAGTGGAAAGTATGTTCGCGTTTTAACGAATATCGTTGTTGCACCATGTATTATGCATGTACGATGAGCGCACGCGATGCAGTTAACTATGTACACTTCTGCCCAAAAGTATCTGGCCAGTCGGAATTGATTGAAACTCCACGATACATTTATTTCATTTATTCACATATAAATCCAATCTCTTTCACATTAAAATATGTTTTCGTTCAAAATCACATTACAATAAAAATCGAAGAGCTGCCGCTTGTAATTCAGCGTGAACGATTTCGAATTTTTGAGAATTGAAATTTGAGCAGACACTTTTGAGCGTCAGTGTATGCGGAGAACGCTTCATTCCGCGCTCGAGATACACTCTCCGAGTTTATGGTTTATGTATATACGATACTTTCGCCCGTTCACTTTCGTATCGTGCGATCCGAGACTACGCCCGTGATTTTTCCCGGCGTCATCGGCCCCGTTCGCGATTTTACCTTCGCCGGATTTTATCATCGCCGGAAAACAATGCGACTCGCGAGCACAGGCGTCCCGGTTTCGTGTTTCCCACGGTCTTTCATAATCGTTAACGCGGATGAATCGCCCGCGATCTATGCTAAAAAGTCGCGATTCGCGGCTATCAAGGATTCCAGCCGTTGTGAATATTTACTGCGCCGTATTTCTGACGCCATTTTATTTCCTCTTCGTGAACCCGCGCGTCGTGTGCCGGCCGACGTTGCGGAAGATCGTGTGGAATTTCGCAAATTTAATTTGCGGGGGAGGGGAACTTTTTGCTGGGCGGTGAATGAGTCTGATCCGTCACGCTCCGAGGTGAAACGAATAGGATAGAATAGAATAGAAGTATTAGCATGGTTTTATTATTTCGCATGAAGATCCTCGATTTAAGAATCACAAGCAGTCAGGCTCGGAAAATGCATTGAAAAATTCATTCTCTGATTGGATAATAATACACAAGAAGAGATTGCATCCAAGTTCCTCCGGTTTCCTCGAGAAACACGAACGCAACGCGTGTTTTTCCCAGTCACTCGGCATAATTAATACAAAAACTCACGCATCTTTGCGCAACAACAGTCCGCAATTACGGGCGCAATTACCCGAGCCCATACAAAACGACATTACTCGCGGTCGAATGTAAATAAAAAGCGTAGAAGTATGGGTACCAGTACGAGCAACAACTGGTAACCTACGATGGAACTGTAATTACTCTGTTTCGCGAAGTGTGTCTAAGTTGAAGGTTGGTCATCGTGCTCGGTACCTTTCCGCCGAGGAGACAACGGCCTCCCTGTCGCTCCTCGCGAATTGCAATTAACCATTCAGGGAGGATAACTAGCTCTCCTAATCGAACGCGCGGAACCACTTTGCGATACAGGGCGAACATTATAAAGCGTTGCAGACGAATATCTCCAAAAATATTGATTATACGCAAAAATGTTTCAGATGAAAGTTGTTCAGTACCGAGGGGAACATCATGCGGTGGGGCTTTTATTTTTCCCGGTGGACACTCCAAGGTGAAGTGAAGGTCAACTTTCTTTTTTTAAATGGAATGTCCTACTTTTTATACCATAGATCGAAAGAGTATCAAATTCTGAGTATAAAAGTGTTGACCTTCATATGTCCTGAACCTAATAGTTAACGAGATATTAGCCATAGAAGAATGAAAATTGTTTCGATAATATCTCGTAAACTATTACATTTAGGACATATGGAGGTCAATACATTTTTACTCAGAATTCGATAATCAATTGATTGATTATACAGAAAGTAGGTCTTTCTATTTAAAAAAATCAAGGTGACCTTCAGCTCACCTTGGAGTGTCCATTCAGAAAAATAACAATCCCACTACATGATGAACAACTTTCATCTCAAACATTTTTGCCTATAATCAATATTTTTGGAGATATTCGTCTGCAACGCTTTATAATGTTCACCCCTTATAATATTTCGTTGCAGGACAAACTTCGCAGAAGTTTCATTTCTTTTTAAATAAAGTAAAATTTTATTCGTTCGTAATCAATAGACTTCGGATCTTTATGCATTTAAGGCATACAAAAATTTAAAAAAAATGCTACAATGTAAAAGTCGATAGAATTTCGTACAATTTTTATTTATTTTGGATCTACGAAGGCTGTTAAAAATAGTATTTTATTTGATTCCGCTTTCTTAACATTTGATTCTAAAAATTGAGAATTGCATAAACATCCTTATTAAAGTAAATGTAGCCATACAAAAATATAAATTTGTTTTTCTATTCTACATTTTTCGGGATGAAGACTTTTTAATCATAGTAACCGTAAAGGAATTGTTACGGCAAGGTGTTAAAAGCGCGAGTTACCATTGCTGGCGAGTCGGCGAAAGAAAAAGCAGCGGCGGGCCCTCGAATAAATTCCAGAGAATCAATTTGGCAGTCGATCCGTCTTAATGGAAAGAGTTGGCAGCGGTATACATCATCATTCACCGTGTTACATTTATTGTCGGACATAAATCAGCCGGCGGAAAGTTCCGCGGGTCTTCCAAAAGATTTATTTTCATCCAAAATATCAAGATATTTCCGGTTGGAAGAAATCCGATTCCGTGATCTATACATCCTATACACTAGCAGCGTGTATCCACGCGTGGGTGTGTATGTACACCTGTCTGTATAACCAACGTCGAGCAGTTTAATGGAGTAGTTCAGACCTACTCTGGAAACTCCTCAATAAAGTTTCCAAGTGAGAAACCAAGGGGGAGAAGAGAGGAGAGATGAGAGAGAGAGAGAGAGAGAGATTCGCGCGGTGCCTTTTCTCACGGTGATCTTGTTTCGAAAGTGGACCGGTTAATGAGGACGATACGCAAAAAAGACGTCGACCCGTATCTTTTCATTCATCGAGCGTCAATCTGGCACGACTGCAAACGATACCACACCGCATCGGTGAAACGTTCACCCAGGGCAGTGTCGCTGCGAACGTCATCGCCAGACGATACAGAGTCATCGCATGATGATACATAGAATCGTCGCGTGTCGATTCATACGTCTTCTCACCTGGCCGCTTCGAACTGGGACACCGATTTCATCGAAACGAAAATCATCCTTTTTACCACGTTTTTATTAGTTCGCTTTCTTGTCTGTCTATCTGTTCGGTAAAAATTTTGCAATTGATTTTAAACTAACTTCCCGGTGAGCTAGAGACTTGAAACTTGAAACATAGCTCAGAGCTGGATGACAATGCAATATTTAAAAAAAATTTTTAAAAACCCTATGCCTTTAGGAGATATAAACTATTAAATTTAACAGTTACACCTACCTGCGTGCGCTCGGTAGTACGTGATCGCGTTCAGCGATCCCCACTCCGCGCGACAGCGCTCCCTACTCCACTACGCGTTCCCACTCTGACTCATCCCCACTCCACTGACCCGCTTCGCACCGAAGGAGCTCAGTGTGCGTTCGAGCACCGTGCGGTGTTTACAAAGTTACTACGTATTATTATACTAATGATGTTTGTTTATCAAGCGAGAGAACAGTTACACCGAGATTCTCCGTCGAACCTTTATCTTTGACATTTTACCACGGCGTTTCTTTCGATATGACGCGGTCGCAATACCGTCTGAGATTTACTACAAGTCTCTGTTATAATCTCATCAAAATGTTTAAAATCGATTGAAAAATGTCACACACACAAAGAAAATAATTATTTAAATAAAAATACATTTTTTAAAAATATCACGTTTTTAAAACGGACTAAAAAGTATAAAATAAATTTTTTTTAAATACCACGTTTTTAAAACGTACTAAAAAGTATAAAATAAATTTTTTTAAAATACCACGTTTAAAAAACTGACTAAAAAGTATAAAATAATTTTTCCTAGCCCCATACAGGTTCCTAACCCCATACAGATTCCTAACCCCGTACAGATAGTCCTGAAAATTTGTGATTGTGAATTTTTAATAGCTATGAAAATATTTGTAAGATTAAAACGAAAAATGTGGGGCGCAAGATAATGCATATACAGGGAGGTCCGTTTAAATAAGGACACCTACATATCTCTTCAAGTTATTGTGATGCAAACAATATTTGTTATAACTGAAAATTTATTTTATACTTTTTAGTTCGTTTCAAAAACGTGGTATTTTTAAAAAATTTATTTTTATTTAAATAATTATTGTTCCCCACCTTGCAATTCTCTTTTCTACACGCAGATTATTAATTAACTGTCGTCCAATTCGTTTAGATTCCTTCTAGAGTGATTAAAGCTAGACATCGAATAATTTTACATGAAACCATTTTTGTATAATACAGTTGTTTGCTACCACAAGCGATGCAATCTTATCTTTCTTATCAAGTATTCGTGGATTGTTTTATTTACAACTTCGAATCCCCCATACTAATTTGTTCGTTTCTCACGATCTTGTTGTTGCGTACAAACTAATCTTGATTTATTAGTCTCGATCGTGTTCATTCAAATCTGTGCAACGTTCCATCATTATTGCTTATCAATTGCAATTGTTTTCGCGATATTGGAAAATTTATTGAACATACATCTGGAGATGAATCATTTCACACAGACTTGTATTAATAATAAAGATAAAGAGGATGCCTGGGGCGTTCCCCATAGATTCAGGTTGTTTATTCGCGTGTTTTCAATGGTCATGAGAGTTGATTAATGCAGAGTTTTCTGGCAGGGGTGTAATCGCCAAGTTCGTTTGCATTTCAGACGAAGGAAGTGGATGACTCTGTGTACACCGGATGTGGCAGCACGAAGAACTGTTTTGGCACTCCGGCAGGATGCGTGGGGACCAAGGATTGCATGGCGATGGTTACGGTGCTGGTTCGTGGAGAGAGATATCTCTTCGAACTCCAAGCACGTGACAGTAAATATGTCGCCGTTGGCTTGTCCGACGACAGTAAAATGGTAATTCCCTCATTTCGATAGTCCATCATTCTTTATCTCGGGGAAACCTAAATTTCGGCTGAGCTTCCACTCGGGGGATCAAAAATCTTCAACTTTTCTAAATGTAATATTATGCAATTCGACGAAAAAATAATGAAACTTTCATTCTAGTGCGAGGAATCGAAATTTCAGTGTGCGGAGTGCACTCGTTCAGAAGTTACACACGAGTCTTATATATTTTTCGCGCCAGAAATTAATATTTTATCATTTTTTCGTCAAATTGTATAAGGTTATTAAAAGATGTATTAATGCTCTCGGCGCGCTGGTTCGATCTAATTTTATATCAAAAGCAATTTTGCAAATAGATTAAATTTTCGACGTTTCGATCCATGTGTAGATCATTTTCAGGAAAACCAGATCGAACCAGTGCGCCGAGAGCATTAATACATCTTTTATTAACAATTATACGATCGATATTAAGGGAACATTTGTATAAGGTAATATCGAGAAAAGTTGAAAATTTTTGGGCCTCTGAGCGGAACATTAAGTTTAATAGCAGTCAAAGTTATTAATTATTATTAGTTCAATTTGATAATCTATATTTTAAAAATCTGGTTTGATCGTTTGAAACTGTCAACTTTTGAGATACACGCGAATTTTGAGTAGTTTTGGCAGTAACATTGCGGTTCATTGTCCGGTGGTAAGTACCACGGATCCGTCACCGAGATACTTGCTCGACGCGAGGCGTTTTGCAACGATCATACTAATTGAATTTATGGGATTAGAGCGTTCGCGTCGCCGTAGTAACCGTGATTTCCATAACTTGAAAGCCACCGATTATTTAATCCTTTCTGTCTGACGCAGGGCGACGACAGCGTGGTCGAGTGTGCGAACGAAGGCGGAGAAATTGCATTACACATGTCTTGGAACTCTGGCAAGCAGAATATGCGGCAGCCCATGGTTCGTACCGCAATACTTGCTTGCGCTTGCACACCGTTCGCAGTACTGCGAAACGCTCTCCGGGACACTATTATTCCGTTACACGATATAATGATCCGTCAAAACAACGAGCTCGGTTACACCACCGCTGCGAACAACTAATTGAAACACGTTCGATTCGTAATTGGAACGGTTAAAACTTCCACGCTTTACACTGGACGCGATTAACGTTCATTTAATCGTACATTTTCATGCAGTTTTACTTTGCATTTATTTATTTCATAGATTAATATTAGCGAACGATATTTTATTCATTTTAAAGTCAAACGAGGAATAAATTATTGACAGCATCGGCAGTGTCCACAGCAAGTAGAAACAGCAATGGCGAAATATATGTATTAGCGTGATTTTATTCAATAGCACGGGTGCCCGATGAATATTTAAACGCAATTTCCTTCTAAATGCTGTCGCGTCTACAGAAATCTCCTCCTGCTCTGTAGTCTTAATTTTGTGTGCTCTTCTGAACCGTGTATGTCTACCTGCAATTATCAAATTCTCGGCGAATAAACGATAATTTGATACGTGTCAACTTACCGTTGCCAATTTTAGCTAAAATCTACTTTTCCCTCAAGGGACGTTGACCAGGTGTAACCCACCGGTTTTAATGAAATTTATACAGGATATGTAGTTCTGTATAACATTTCCTGGCTATAAATAAATTTCATTAAAATCGGCGTGTTAAAACTTGCAAAAATGAAGGCGAATAAAAATAGCCAAAATGATGGACGACAAAATTCTCAAAAATGATGGCCCATAAAAATCCATTCCTTGGTGAATAAAATGGCGAATAAAAATAGTAAAAAATGATGGACGACAAAATTCTCAAAAATGATGGCCCATAAAAATCTTTCATTCCTTGGTGAATAAAATGGCGAATAAAAATAGTAAAAAATGATGGACGACAAAATTCTCAAAAATGATGGCCCATAAAAATCGTTCATTCCTTGGTGAATAAAATGGCGAATAAAAATAGTAAAAAATGATGGACGACAAAATTCCCAAAAATGATGGCCCATAAAAATCGTTCATTCCTTGGTGAATAAAATGGCGAATAAAAATAGTCAAAAATGACGGACGACAAAATTCTCAAAAATGATGGCCCATAAAAATCCCTTCCTTGGTGAATAAAATGGCGAATAAAAATAGTCAAAAATGACGGACGACAAAATTCTCAAAAATGATGGCCCATAAAAATCCATTGCTTGGTGAATAAAATGGCGAATAAAAATAGTCAAAAATAATGAATGACAAAATTCCCAAAAATGATGGCCCATAAAAATCGTTCATTCCTTGGTGAATAAAATGGCGAATAAAAATAGTAAAAAATGATGGACGACAAAATTCTCAAAAATGATGGCCCATAAAAATCGTTCATTCCTTGGTGAATAAAATGGCGAATAAAAATAGTCAAAAATGACGGACGACAAAATTCTCAAAAATGATGGCCCATAAAAATCGTTCATTCCTTGGTGAATAAAATGGCGAATAAAAATAGTCAAAAATGACGGACGACAAAATTCTCAAAAATGATGGCCCATAAAAATCCCTTCCTTGGTGAATAAAATGGCGAATAAAAATAGTCAAAAATGACGGACGACAAAATTCTCAAAAATGATGGCCCATAAAAATCCATTGCTTGGTGAATAAAATGGCGAACAAAAATAGTCAAAAATAATGAATGACAAAATTCCCAAAAATGATGGCCCATAAAAATCGTTCATTCCTTGGTGAATAAAATGGCGAATAAAAATAGTAAAAAATGATGGACGACAAAATTCCCAAAAATGATGGCCCATAAAAATCGTTCATTCCTTGGTGAATAAAATGGCGAATAAAAATAGTCAAAAATGACGGACGACAAAATTCTCAAAAATGATGGCCCATAAAAATCCCTTCCTTGGTGAATAAAATGGCGAATAAAAATAGTCAAAAATGACGGACGACAAAATTCTCAAAAATGATGGCCCATAAAAATCCATTGCTTGGTGAATAAAATGGCGAATAAAAATAGTCAAAAATAATGAATGACAAAATTCCCAAAAATGATGGCCCATAAAAATCGTTCATTCCTTGGTGAATAAAATGGCGAATAAAAATAGTAAAAAATGATGGACGACAAAATTCTCAAAAATGATGGCCCATAAAAATCGTTCATTCCTTGGTGAATAAAATGGCGAATAAAAATAGTCAAAAATGACGGACGACAAAATTCTCAAAAATGATGGCCCATAAAAATCGTTCATTCCTTGGTGAATAAAATGGCGAATAAAAATAGTCAAAAATGACGGACGACAAAATTCTCAAAAATGATGGCCCATAAAAATCCCTTCCTTGGTGAATAAAATGGCGAATAAAAATAGTCAAAAATGACGGACGACAAAATTCTCAAAAATGATGGCCCATAAAAATCCATTGCTTGGTGAATAAAATGGCGAACAAAAATAGTCAAAAATAATGAATGACAAAATTCCCAAAAATGATGGCCCATAAAAATCGTTCATTCCTTGGTGAATAAAATGGCGAATAAAAATAGTAAAAAATGATGGACGACAAAATTCTCAAAAATGATGGCCCATAAAAATCGTTCATTCCTTGGTGAATAAAATGGCGAATAAAAATAGTCAAAAATGACGGACGACAAAATTCTCAAAAATGATGGCCCATAAAAATCGTTCATTCCTTGGTGAATAAAATGGCGAATAAAAATAGTCAAAATCTACTTTTCCCTCAAGGGACGTTGACCAGGTGTAACCCACCGGTTTTAATGAAATTTATACAGGATATGTAGTTCTGTATAACATTTCCTGGCTATAAATAAATTTCATTAAAATCGGCGTGTTAAAACTTGCAAAAATGAAGGCGAATAAAAATAGCCAAAATGATGGACGACAAAATTCTCAAAAATGATGGCCCATAAAAATCCATTCCTTGGTGAATAAAATGGCGAATAAAAATAGTAAAAAATGATGGACGACAAGATTCTCAAAAATGATGGCCCATAAAAATCTTTCATTCCTTGGTGAATAAAATGGCGAATAAAAATAGTAAAAAATGATGGACGACAAAATTCTCAAAAATGGTGGCCCATAAAAATCCATTGCTTGGTGAATAAAATGGCGAATAAAAATAGTCAAAAATAATGAATGACAAAATTCCCAAAAATGATGGCCCATAAAAATCGTTCATTCCTTGGTGAATAAAATGGCGAATAAAAATAGTCAAAAATGACGGACGACAAAATTCTCAGAAATGATGGCCCATAAAAATCGTTCATTCCTTGGTGAATAAAATGGCGAATAAAAATAGTCAAAAATGACGGACGACAAAATTCTCAAAAATGATGGCCCATAAAAATCCCTTCCTTGGTGAATAAAATGGCGAATAAAAATAGTAAAAAATGATGGACGACGAAATTCTCAAAAATGATGGCCCATAAAAATCGTTCATTCCTTGGTGAATAAAATGGCGAATAAAAATAGTCAAAATCTACTTTTCCCTCAAGGGACGTTGACCAGGTGTAACCCACCGGTTTTAATGAAATTTATACAGGATATGTAGTTCTGTATAACATTTCCTGGCTATAAATAAATTTCATTAAAATCGGCGTGTTAAAACTTGCAAAAATGAAGGCGAATAAAAATAGCCAAAATGATGGACGACAAAATTCTCAAAAATGATGGCCCATAAAAATCCATTCCTTGGTGAATAAAATGGCGAATAAAAATAGTAAAAAATGATGGACGACAAGATTCTCAAAAATGATGGCCCATAAAAATCTTTCATTCCTTGGTGAATAAAATGGCGAATAAAAATAGTAAAAAATGATGGACGACAAAATTCTCAAAAATGGTGGCCCATAAAAATCCATTGCTTGGTGAATAAAATGGCGAATAAAAATAGTCAAAAATAATGAATGACAAAATTCCCAAAAATGATGGCCCATAAAAATCGTTCATTCCTTGGTGAATAAAATGGCGAATAAAAATAGTCAAAAATGACGGACGACAAAATTCTCAGAAATGATGGCCCATAAAAATCGTTCATTCCTTGGTGAATAAAATGGCGAATAAAAATAGTCAAAAATGACGGACGACAAAATTCTCAAAAATGATGGCCCATAAAAATCCCTTCCTTGGTGAATAAAATGGCGAATAAAAATAGTAAAAAATGATGGACGACGAAATTCTCAAAAATGATGGCCCATAAAAATCGTTCATTCCTTGGTGAATAAAATGGCGAATAAAAATAGTCAAAAATGACGGACGACAAAATTCTCAAAAATGATGGCCCATAAAAATCGTTCATTCCTTGGTGAATAAAATGGCGAATAAAAATAGTCAAAATCTACTTTTCCCTCAAGGGACGTTGACCAGGTGTAACCCACCGGTTTTAATGAAATTTATACAGGATATGTAGTTCTGTATAACATTTCCTGGCTATAAATAAATTTCATTAAAATCGGCGTGTTAAAACTTGCAAAAATGAAGGCGAATAAAAATAGCCAAAATGATGGACGACAAAATTCTCAAAAATGATGGCCCATAAAAATCCATTCCTTGGTGAATAAAATGGCGAATAAAAATAGTAAAAAATGATGGACGACAAGATTCTCAAAAATGATGGCCCATAAAAATCTTTCATTCCTTGGTGAATAAAATGGCGAATAAAAATAGTAAAAAATGATGGACGACAAAATTCTCAAAAATGGTGGCCCATAAAAATCCATTGCTTGGTGAATAAAATGGCGAATAAAAATAGTCAAAAATAATGAATGACAAAATTCCCAAAAATGATGGCCCATAAAAATCGTTCATTCCTTGGTGAATAAAATGGCGAATAAAAATAGTCAAAAATGACGGACGACAAAATTCTCAGAAATGATGGCCCATAAAAATCGTTCATTCCTTGGTGAATAAAATGGCGAATAAAAATAGTCAAAAATGACGGACGACAAAATTCTCAAAAATGATGGCCCATAAAAATCCCTTCCTTGGTGAATAAAATGGCGAATAAAAATAGTAAAAAATGATGGACGACGAAATTCTCAAAAATGATGGCCCATAAAAATCGTTCATTCCTTGGTGAATAAAATGGCGAATAAAAATAGTCAAAAATGACGGACGACAAAATTCTCAAAAATGATGGCCCATAAAAATCGTTCATTCCTTGGTGAATAAAATGGCGAATAAAAATAGTCAAAATCTACTTTTCCCTCAAGGGACGTTGACCAGGTGTAACCCACCGGTTTTAATGAAATTTATACAGGATATGTAGTTCTGTATAACATTTCCTGGCTATAAATAAATTTCATTAAAATCGGCGTGTTAAAACTTGCAAAAATGAAGGCGAATAAAAATAGCCAAAATGATGGACGACAAAATTCTCAAAAATGATGGCCCATAAAAATCCATTCCTTGGTGAATAAAATGGCGAATAAAAATAGTAAAAAATGATGGACGACAAGATTCTCAAAAATGATGGCCCATAAAAATCTTTCATTCCTTGGTGAATAAAATGGCGAATAAAAATAGTAAAAAATGATGGACGACAAAATTCTCAAAAATGGTGGCCCATAAAAATCCATTGCTTGGTGAATAAAATGGCGAATAAAAATAGTCAAAAATAATGAATGACAAAATTCCCAAAAATGATGGCCCATAAAAATCGTTCATTCCTTGGTGAATAAAATGGCGAATAAAAATAGTCAAAAATGACGGACGACAAAATTCTCAGAAATGATGGCCCATAAAAATCGTTCATTCCTTGGTGAATAAAATGGCGAATAAAAATAGTCAAAAATGACGGACGACAAAATTCTCAAAAATGATGGCCCATAAAAATCCCTTCCTTGGTGAATAAAATGGCGAATAAAAATAGTAAAAAATGATGGACGACGAAATTCTCAAAAATGATGGCCCATAAAAATCGTTCATTCCTTGGTGAATAAAATGGCGAATAAAAATAGTCAAAAATGACGGACGACAAAATTCTCAAAAATGATGGCCCATAAAAATCGTTCATTCCTTGGTGAATAAAATGGCGAATAAAAATAGTCAAAATCTACTTTTCCCTCAAGGGACGTTGACCAGGTGTAACCCACCGGTTTTAATGAAATTTATACAGGATATGTAGTTCTGTATAACATTTCCTGGCTATAAATAAATTTCATTAAAATCGGCGTGTTAAAACTTGCAAAAATGAAGGCGAATAAAAATAGCCAAAATGATGGACGACAAAATTCTCAAAAATGATGGCCCATAAAAATCCATTCCTTGGTGAATAAAATGGCGAATAAAAATAGTAAAAAATGATGGACGACAAGATTCTCAAAAATGATGGCCCATAAAAATCTTTCATTCCTTGGTGAATAAAATGGCGAATAAAAATAGTAAAAAATGATGGACGACAAAATTCTCAAAAATGGTGGCCCATAAAAATCCATTGCTTGGTGAATAAAATGGCGAATAAAAATAGTCAAAAATAATGAATGACAAAATTCCCAAAAATGATGGCCCATAAAAATCGTTCATTCCTTGGTGAATAAAATGGCGAATAAAAATAGTCAAAAATGACGGACGACAAAATTCTCAGAAATGATGGCCCATAAAAATCGTTCATTCCTTGGTGAATAAAATGGCGAATAAAAATAGTCAAAAATGACGGACGACAAAATTCTCAAAAATGATGGCCCATAAAAATCCCTTCCTTGGTGAATAAAATGGCGAATAAAAATAGTAAAAAATGATGGACGACGAAATTCTCAAAAATGATGGCCCATAAAAATCGTTCATTCCTTGGTGAATAAAATGGCGAATAAAAATAGTCAAAAATGACGGACGACAAAATTCTCAAAAATGATGGCCCATAAAAATCGTTCATTCCTTGGTGAATAAAATGGCGAATAAAAATAGTCAAAATCTACTTTTCCCTCAAGGGACGTTGACCAGGTGTAACCCACCGGTTTTAATGAAATTTATACAGGATATGTAGTTCTGTATAACATTTCCTGGCTATAAATAAATTTCATTAAAATCGGCGTGTTAAAACTTGCAAAAATGAAGGCGAATAAAAATAGCCAAAATGATGGACGACAAAATTCTCAAAAATGATGGCCCATAAAAATCCATTCCTTGGTGAATAAAATGGCGAATAAAAATAGTAAAAAATGATGGACGACAAGATTCTCAAAAATGATGGCCCATAAAAATCTTTCATTCCTTGGTGAATAAAATGGCGAATAAAAATAGTAAAAAATGATGGACGACAAAATTCTCAAAAATGGTGGCCCATAAAAATCCATTGCTTGGTGAATAAAATGGCGAATAAAAATAGTCAAAAATAATGAATGACAAAATTCCCAAAAATGATGGCCCATAAAAATCGTTCATTCCTTGGTGAATAAAATGGCGAATAAAAATAGTCAAAAATGACGGACGACAAAATTCTCAGAAATGATGGCCCATAAAAATCGTTCATTCCTTGGTGAATAAAATGGCGAATAAAAATAGTCAAAAATGACGGACGACAAAATTCTCAAAAATGATGGCCCATAAAAATCCCTTCCTTGGTGAATAAAATGGCGAATAAAAATAGTAAAAAATGATGGACGACGAAATTCTCAAAAATGATGGCCCATAAAAATTCCTTGGCGAATAAAATGGCGAATAAAAATAGTCAAAAATGACGGACGACAAAATTCCCAAAAATGATGGCCCATAAAAATCGTTCAATCGACATTACTGCAAATTAGACGGTATTAATAGCGACGGTTTTTGAGGCGTACAGAGAGGAAGAGGCTTCTGCTATTGAGAGCAACATGACGCGAGCATGCGAGCCGGTGAACTTAATACGATCCCGATTGAATGAATCCTGCGGTGATTGGCGACTTTCGCTCGCGTGTAACATTGTTACCGATCAATCCTCCATGGGAACGATTGCGTGGGGCCGTGGTTTTGTAAGAAACACCGATGGCGACCTTGCTCCTATTTGCGATTTCCTTTACAGCAGGAAGGAGCCGTTCAGTGGGACTCGGGCTTTCTCAAGGACGACCTGATCTCTTGTAAATTTTGGAGAGAGAAAACGACGGTCGTTCAGGGTCGGGAATACGATCTCGTCAACACGCCGTATAACCTTCTGGTCGCTGCTGGGAAGAGTCTGAAAAGTACGCGATTACTATTTTTCCATATCCATCGACATTATCATTATAGACTGCGGATCTTTATGAAAAGTAAAAAAATATTCCTATTGATTGCAGGCTACAGGAACCAAATAAAAATTGTCCATATTCTTCTCTTAATTATCCTATTAAGCTAAAACTAATACCTTGCTGTCCTTAAAGATTTTAACATGCCCACTGGTGTTAATGGTACGTGTCTATTTCTGTCATAACGGCATCAAACCTGCAGTGTAATCATTATTATTCGTTTGCTTAGAAACATTGTATTCTTCTTTTAATTATCCTATTAAGCTAAAACTAATACCTTGGTGTCCTTAAAAATTTTTAACATGTCCACTGGTTTAATTGGTACGTGTCCATTTCTGTCATAAATGCATCAACTCCACAGTCTAATAATTATTATTCGTTTGGTTAAAACATTATATTCTTCTTTCAATTATACTATTAAGCTAAAAGTAATACCTTGGTGTCCTTAAATATTTTCAACATGTCGAATGGTTTGAATGGTGCGTGTCCATTTCTGTTATAAATGCATCAAATTATTAGTCGTGTGATTAGAAATTTTCAGAACCTTTTTTGCAACTTTTCATCGGGGAAGAAAAATGTAAGGAAAAATGGCTGACTGTGTGAATGTTTAGGTAACGGGGTTGGTTTCCACGACACGGCGTACGCGGCGACCGGTGGCGCAAAATTGTTATCGGACGTGGGTGGTTACACAACGGCGAGCAACGTGCTGATTCGTGTGCACGGCGCGTTGATGCTGGCTTCTTGGATCGGCACGGCGTCGATCGGGATCCTGCTGGCCAGATACTACAGGCAGACGTGGGTCGGCTCGCAGTTGTGCGGAAAGGACCATTGGTTCGCCGTAAGTATCCAATTTTTCCTCTGACCGGGATCAGACGGGTTCAGAGAACGGGTCCAGACGGTTCCGGCGACCGTGGACCTGGATAACACAACGCCACCTTGTAGAACGGGTTGCTTGTGTCCGTGAGTTCATGATTCCCTGGGATCAGGGTTAATCGTGGCAACGACGTACAGAAGGCTCTGTCTGATAATTACGGACGGGATCAACTTCAATATGTACCAAACCGAGGCGGCTTCGATCCTCCAGTTTCGTTTTACCGGGACTTGCACGCTACTTAGCTGGTTCAATGGTTGAATGGCAGAGGCTGTTCGTGTGATGGGTTTTAACCCATGGGGCAGGCTCCTGTAGGCTTTGGGTGGTTCAGAATCCTCCGAGAAGTATTCGATCGGAAACGGATCGATGAAATTCTGGTTGGAAATTCAATAGAACATCCGGGAAAATTTCAGTCTAGCACAGCATTTCATCTCAGCGGTTTCCGACCCATATTTTCCACCACAAAAATTGCAAAAAATATGGCCAAATTATCCAGGATTTAATTAATTGATCTACAGCAAATTCATCCTAGCTGCCCTCAGTCCGTCCATGTCTCTGAATTTACCCGGAACACAACATGACATCTTTAAGCGATAATGTCTGACCATTTCTTCGATCCGTAAATGAACGCGCGTTACCAATTAAAACGCATCCGAACGAATAATTATTACTCTCGTATAATCAGATTTTAATTCGGGACGATGGCGACCGCTGTTTATTGGACGGAGTGCACCCCATTAATTATCGTCCTCTAATTTTATATTTTCGTGTATCTCTCTTCCTCTGCACGATGTGCCAGAGGGGTCATCGCATTTGTTTTAATAATTAAAGATTCTCGTGATTGGAGGCTGTGGGCTACGTTTGTTTTACTTTTCCCGAGGTGCAACGCGATGCTCGAAGAACTCGAGGGTATATAAGCGTGCCTGAGGAACACTTAAGCTTGGCTGATGTCCAAGGATAACATCGAGCTTATCTTTGATACTCCAGGGACACTTATGCTGTAATCGCGTTCGAAGTACCTCTACGATCTTTTACTGGATGCTCGCGGGAAACTGATGTCTTCGGTGGCCTCGATTTCTGCTAATGTTTCCTTCGTCCGACCGTTTCTCCGCGAAAATTGAAAATTTCTTTCCAACATCGATTCTCATCGAAGATACAATCGCGACGCACATCCATTAAAGCGCTGTAAAACGGCAAGAAAAAATCGTTCATTAAAATTTAAGCTCTCGTTGGAAAGAATAGACATTATTCTTCGAATCTACGGTGGTTTGAACCGCGTGAAAAAATTTTCACGTTCGATAGAAACGTCTAAATCCAAACTTGTAAAAATTTTCAAGAAAAAGCAAAGCTTTTTAATTTTTGATCTCCCCTGATCTCAAAAGCATCTGCTTACAAAGGAAGCCCTGTGGAAAAGAAAGTAGAGGTTTCGCTCTTCAAAACGAGCCTAGGCAAATTGCTCTCTGATTATTTACTGCAAAGTTACAGCATGTTGAACAAATCGAAACTGTCGTCGAAGAGCGAATCTCTAATTGAGATAGTTTTAACGGGAATCAATGTTTATTTTCATTCGGCGATTGCTATATTCGCCGGGATGATGTTGAACAGAAATAGCTGTGGATGTATCAGAAGGTTGTCAGCCTTTATCGTTCTCACCTGTTACAGTGGCATCGATTCTTCATGATCCTCACGTGGTCGATGACGATCGCCGCGTTCGTGATAATATTCGTCGAGCTGGGCGAATGGAGTTCGGAGGTGATCCACGCGTCCCTGGGCCTGGCTACGACGATTCTGGCCTTCGTTCAGCCGTTTATGGCAGCCATGAGACCTCATCCAGGCGCGCCAAGGAGACCCCTTTTCAATTGGGCTCACTGGTTCGTTGGGAATGCGGCGCAGATTTGCGGCAGTAAGTTTCGTCCTGATACCAAGTCCCGTTTTGTATTATTTTTATCCACCTTCTTTTACTCTGTGTCCTTCCTCTTGCTATCTTTCCTCCTCTTTTTGTTTTCGCTTCGTTCTATCCACCGCGCCGTTCCACGGGACAATGGGTTAACCGCTACATTGAAATTCCTTTCACAGTAATCGCAATTTTCTTCGCGGTCCGACTGAACAAGGCCAAACTCCCGGAATGGGTCGACTGGATTCTGGTCGCCTACGTGGTATTCCATATTCTGACTCACCTCATCCTCACGGTAAGGACGATATTTCATATTTATAAAGAGGAGAGTCAATCCTGACACCTGCACTCCGCGATATTTTACCGGGCTAGAACGACGAAAACGCTGGGACCGGGAACACTGGGTAATTTTGTTGGCACTCCCACTATCGAAAAGACCGTATTCAATCTATCTGTAATCGTTGAATTACCATTTTTATTCGTTCATACTCTAGAGCATACTGAAAGGGAAGCATTCATGTAATTTACCATTGGGAAATAATCGAGTTCTTAAAACACCGGTCTGTAACCTTTGAAAAATATACCGGACACATTTATTATAGATTTCATTCGATTCGTTTGATGCTGTTATTTATATACGTTTACTGGCTCAAGCGGAACGGTGCCGACTCGTTCAACTCTTATTTTATTCGGTGATTATGAGGTTCCTTTGTGCTGTCGATAAATCGAAGTCAACTGCGACGCACTGTGGTCTGCAAAGCCGCATTTCACCGTGAAAATATAACTGAAAAGTGTCCTGATATAATTATAAGAGATCGATCCATTGAGTCTAATTTCTCATAGTTTAATGTTGTCTAATAAGAGATACGTCCAGTTTCCTGCTATTTCTAATTTTCCTGTGTCTGCGAAAATATAACCTAAAAGTGACCCGATATAATTATAAGAGAACGATCGATTGAGAGTCTAATTTCGCATTGTTTAATGTCATCTAATAAGAGATACATCCATTTTCCTGCCATTTCTAATTTTTCTGTGTCTGCGAAAATATAACTAAAAAGTGTCCCGATATAATAATGAGAGCTCGATCCATTGAGTCTAATTTCTCCTGGTTTAATGTTGTCTAATAAGAGATACATCCAGTTTCCGGCCATTTCTAATTTTTCTGTGTCTGCGAAAATATAACTAAAAACTTGTCCTGATATAATTAACCTAACAAAAACATCCTGTAAACAGGAGCCAAGTTCCTATGGCCGTATAAAGTTGTGAGATCGAACAAAATACGGCCAGATTCGTTAGCTTAGAAATACCTCTTGCAATACTGAAAAAAGGGTTTGTAAAAATTAGTTTAAAAGAACGCTATTTAATTTTTAAAGAGTTACATGGAGGTCTAAATTATTCAAACTTAGCCGCTACCTAACACCTTTTATGGCTATTAAGTAACGGCCAAGTATGAATAATTTAGCCTTCCATGTAACTCTTTAAAAACTAAATAGCGTTCTTTTAAACTAATTTTTACAGACGTTTTTTTCAGTATTGCAAGAGGTATTTCTAAGCTAACGAACTTGGCCGTATTTTTTTATCTCACAACTTTTTAAGGCCATAGAAACTTGGCTCTTGTTTACAGGATATTTTTGTTGCGATTTCATCAATTTTGTTGAAATTTCATCAATTATCAAGTAGGTATCAAAGAAAAAAAAATCATTTTCTAATCTGCAAGACAAAATTCAAATTCAATGTATCGAAGATTAACACTCTGCCGGCGACGCTCCGATCCGTTTGCCGCAGTCGCTGTAGACGATGCTCGGTGAAGTTTCTTTTGTGTACGTTAGAGAGATTAAGAGATACATCTCCATTTTTCGAGTCGCTATTTTTGTAATTAAAATAATTGGGTTCGTTTGGAGCTTCTGCTCTCGTTACAAAATTGTCTGAAGGGGATAAAAAAGCGAAATATTTACATTTCGAAAATTGTTCCGTCAAATAATTCTGCCTGCCATTTCTAGTAGAACGCTCGAAATGTGTTAAGAAATAGAGACCGAACAGAAATTGATTGTCAAGATAAAATTTATACTACAAAGGCCAGCGGAGATGCATCGATGCAATAGCTCGCAGATATCTGCATGGTTGCGGTTCCCGGTTTCTCAGCGATTCGCGGAACGTTTCCATAACGAAGGGAATCGATATATGTGTTATAGTTCGTCGGCTGCGCGTCTGACAGGCAAGCCAGTCAGAGGGTGAATTCGTTCCCGATGAAAGACATGCACTCCCGCGGCTCTATGGTCCATCCGGATGCCAGACAGGATGCTCCTGTAAGTTTTCCGATCGAGGATCTCTCTTCCTACCGAGAAGGATCCTCGACCAAATTTTTACCCGGCCTGTTTTCTCTCATTTCGCATTCTGTCCGACAGCACTCGGGGATCAGGAAATTCATCTTCGGCGTCTACTTCGTGGTGATCGTTCTCTTCGCCGCGGCGCTCATCGTCATCACCGTACTCGCTCCCATAGAAGACACCTGGGACACCTTTACGAACACCATCAAAAACTATTAAGCCCGGACTCGGAACGATACACTCTGCGGGGACTCCATTATTTTATTCGAATTATTAGGCCCATTCACGAAGAATTTAAATGGAATTATCGTCACAGTATTGGTAACCATAGAAAATACATGGATCACCTTCACGAACACCATAAAAACAATAAACCTGCTGGACTCGAAACGATACACTCTGTGAAGACTCTATTTTTTCATTCGAATTATTATGCTCATTCATAATAATTAGACTGCGGATTTTTATGCAAAATAAAAATGTTCTGCATTGATCGTGGCAAGAAGGAATAAAATAATAATATTGATTTCATCCCTTAATGACTGTGTTACATTAAAAACGACATTACGATATTGTTTTTCGAATCCTTTACTGTTTCATATTTCACCCAACCAATTTTTTCATAAATGCATAAAGATTCGCAGTCTAATAACAATAATTCATAATCGCAGGACACCTTCGCGAAGACCATTAAAAATTATTGATATCTCCAGAGCAGTATAACAACTATATTGATGAATGATCAGGTCGATTCATGAATAATTTCGATAGAACCGGATCGTATATTAGGTGTACAAATAAGTTCGGTGCCTTTTGAGCATACTTTTGATTTTTATTTATAAAAAAATAGGAATACACGAACGGAAATGGTTTGTTGAGTTACACCAAGTTTGACAAGGATTTTCATTCAATAATTCCTCTAATTCTTCGTCTTGCACTTTTTTCGGCATTCCACTGCGTTCTCCATCACCGAGATCAAAATTTCCACTACGAAACCTTTGGAAACACTTCTAGGTTACAGCGTTTTCACCTAACGGGGACCAAATCATTTTCGTAGCCTCAGCAGCATTTTTCTTTGTGCTGTTTCTTAGACGCCATGGTGCAAAGTATTGCTTTTTGAGGTTATGTACCAATTAGCGTAAATTTATGTAGTGCGTTCAGTCGGGTAAGGTTGATGCGTTAAAACACCAAAGCAGCGTGAGAAAATTTTCATTTGAAATGCAATCACAATTGAATATATGTAAAGGCACCGAACTTAATAGTACACCTCATATATTTTGGATCTTCCTCTGGAGGACTATCGACGATGTATTGGGTTGGCAAATAAGTTCGTTCGTTTTTTTAGAGTGGAATAAATCATAAAAACCGAACGAACTTATTTGCCAACCCAATACTGTGTGTAAACGATAGGGTACGATTCGCAAATTGATATTCCAAGAGGACAGGCTCCTATATGAACTGTTCTCTTGAACCGTAAACAATTTCGCGGAATCGTCATCGCTCCCATAGAGGACTCCCGGGACACGTTCCGCGACCCCCATTAAAAATGACTAAACCACCGCTGGAGGACTATAAACGCGCTATGTGGAAACCGCAGAGTATCGTGTTCGAGGTTGGGCAAAAGTGGACGTTCCGAGACGCCAAGTTTCGAACTGTTCCGTGCATCGCATCCTCGAGTGACTGTCTACATGTAAATCCGTTTCGGTAGCGACGTAAATCGCCGTTTATTGGACTATATCGGGAGTGTGATTCGTATGACAATATTGTTCGACTACACCGAATGCTGGAGCAGCATACTTGGGGTCAGCTGAAGTAGGGACCAGGACGTATTACTGTACAAGTAGCAATTAGCGAACATTATATAGGTACCGCGTGTATGTAGGTATATAAATATATGTATGTATGTAATAGTTACAGTTAGGAGCATAACTGATCACTGGACGACTGCGGATTTTATGCATTTATGAGAAAAATGGCTACGTGCAATATAAAGCAGTGGACGTGTTGAAAAGATTTGAGGACATCAGCGTGTTAGTTTCAGCTTAATAAGATAATTTTAAAAAGTCAGTAATTAAACAATTGCAATTTATAATGTTCGGGCTTTTGGTCGTTCATAATTCGTAAACCAATTTCAATGCAATTTTCAGAACGTATATAATTCATACGAGTTTATTAACATCTTTGACATGTTCGTTATTGGCCCAGCTAAAAATGTTGTAAAAATCAATTTTTGATATTGTTTTTAACAATTCCGACTAAATGCATTTTTTCATCATATTTATTAGACGTTATTTACTAAGTGAAGTCGTTTGGTCCATTCATGAAAAAGTTATTCTGATTTAAAGTGTGTGTCATGAGTAGACTGCGGATCTTAATGCAAGCAGCGATTGTGGGTAGTAGGAGTTAAATAAAAATTAATTTCATCCCCTAATAGTATTTACACTTGAAAACATAAACTATTTTTATACTTTCCTAATTTTTCACTGTTTTACATTTCACCTAGCCAATTTCTTCATAAGTGCATAAAAATCCGCAGTCTAGTGATCAGTTATGTTCCTAACTGTACGTATCTAATAGGAACGCAAGAAATGACGCAACAAGAAAAAATCCCGGTCCGTCCGTTCGTTTATAACAATCGAGTACCTAACCGTACACCTTATCGTGCCTTCTCTCACACTCAGACTGATCGAAAATCTTCTGACATTGCAGCTCATAAATCGATATTTATATCGATATACGACGTATACGTGCTAAACGGTGTTTCGATTACTTCGGTTGTTCAAGGACGCACGGGAAAGGCATTAGTTATTCGCGAAAGGTGCTTTAATGTTTAAGTTTCTCCGGTTTGACGTGCGCTATTGTTCGTAGGCATTTGTTATCGAGAAAACCACGTTGCCCACGACAATTATTATTAGACAGCGGATCTTTATGCAAAATAAAAATGTTGTATCCGATTTGCAACGAACTGGAGCGAAAGAGTAGTTTAATTTCTTACTTAATTTTCTTGTGATGTTTTTTCTATTCTAAATTACACCTACTCATTTTTGTCATAAATGCATAAAATCCGCTGTCTAATTATTATACACAGTTTCGTTAGCGTAATCATCTTGAAACGTTTCGCCTACGAGCAACAGCGTACGAGTCCAGAACACACGATACATATTTATGGTAACAGTATTAGATTTTTTAACGTATTTTTTGATTTTTACAACTGCCTAGATTTATTTTCTACAGCGATCGGCGTGTCCTGTGCGATCGACGGGACGAACCAGCACAGGATCGCGTTTCATTAACCGACATAATAGCGTTGTTTGTGTATGTTATTGATATTGTTAATAAAATAAATATATTGGTAACTCGTCGCACGTAACGTGATTCCCGGAACAATTCGTCCTCGGGACACTCTGTTCCCTCTGTTGCGCGTCGCCCAGTGCCGGAACGTGTTCGCGAATTCACCCCTCCACCTCCTTGCTCCCCACTCCGGAGGGTTTTCGCGATTTTTCCCATAGGTTACCGGCTCGTCGTTGAGACAATTTCATTCCGACGCGACCCTCTACTCAAGATTTTCGTCGCTTTGAGAGTCCTTCCCCGGGAGAAGATTATCCGTTTATCGTTCGGGGCGCCCCGGTGGAACTCGATTAACTGCAAGGGGCCGTTGTTAATCGGTTTAGAGCGGAATCTGAATTTATTTAACCCTTAACAACCCGACTGTATCCGATCGACGCGAAGTCAAATCGATTTGCATGCGCATGTTTATTTTATTGCGAGGCACCTGTCTCCTTTAATGTCGCGTATTGATCAAAGAGAATTGAAAGTGCGAACAGACAATAAACAGATGGTAACACTAGCTTACTTGCAATAAAAAAATATATTAAAAAACTTTTTAAAAACCACGCTTATATTGATATGCACTAAAAAGTGCACTAAAGAGGAGAAAATAATTTTTTTAGATATTAGTGACTATAAATAAATGCGTGGAGCACCTACGAAGATTGCGTCAATAAATATTTTAGCGCTCCCGCTTTTATTTATAGTCACTAATGTCTACAAAATTATTTTCTCCTTTTTAGTGCATTTTATAGTCACTAATGTCTAAAAAAAAGTCTCTAGCTTATCGGGAAGTGGTTTAAAATTCGATTACAAGATTTGACGCATACAACGACAACGACAACATCGACAACATCGACAACATCGACAACGACAACGACAACTCGGCAAGCTAATATAAGCGTGGTAATAAAAATGGGAAGGCTCTATCTATTTAGAGTTTGTGAAATTTTTATTTCAATATGTGCTTGGATAAAGAAATTTATCGAATCAATTTCCATGTAAGCAATTTCATGATGTCAATAATTCTATGAAAAATATAAAAGTGTTCATTTGACTGGCAGTGGTAGGTTCAGTCTTAATGTTGTTGAATTGCTAATTATTTCAAAGTAGTTTGCTCCAATGTTGAAAAAGTGAACGTCTACAATTTAGAAGTGTCCGAATGTTATCGCGAGTGGCAGTAGTGTATTCGTTCCCGGTTCGGTTTTCATATTGAAAATTTCTATGGACGCGTGGCATCGCCGATTTTATGGCTTTTGTATGTCGGCCATTGTCCGGCTTGATTGTTAATTACGAATTTCAATTTGCTCGCTGATACACTTTATTGTTATGCATACTGTCGGACACGTGAATAGGGGGTTCTCTATAATTTAGTACACAAAACGAACCTCCTCTGTGCGTTCTGCCTATACGCGGCACCGTTTCACCTGCGACAATAGATAAATAAACTAAACCCCGGGTATACGTCAGTTTCATGGAAATCAATGTTTTCTTGGTAATTGAATTTTTTCATATGTTCGAGTTCAATTCGACTCTCTGATCATTCGTAACGTAGTACCTCCGGGCGTTTCAGTGTATACGCATATGGTTTATTGGCCGATTAACGAGTAATGAAAAAGAAAATCGTTTTTTGTTTATCGCCGGTTGGATTGCGTGGAATACAAAGCTTAGCAGATTTTGGTTTTATTCGTTGTTCTCGATGCTTACGGTTCATTGGAACTAGATTTTCTGCATTTATGACAAAAATTGACTAGGTGTAATCTAAAACAGCAAAACCACTAGACGAATTCAACTTCACTGTTGTATAATTATTGTTTCTAAATTGCTTTATATGATCTTGAGGCTTGTTCAACACTGCACTTAGCGAGCCTTAAAAGTAAATGTTCCCTTATAAAAATGACAGGATTTTGTTTAGTTTTTGTGCGGATCCTACTGCATTAGGTTGCCCGAAAGTTTCTTTCGGAATGTGCTCCTTTAATGTTGCTAAATAAATATAATCAATGCGATCATCTTTATGTTAATGTTTCAGTACGAATCGAAAACCAACTTTTGGGACAACCTAATATTTATTTAGCAATATTAAAGGAACACTGAACAATGAACACGAACACTGAAAGTTTAACAATCATACGATCGATAATAGGAAGAATATTTACAATGGATGGCGAAACTAACAAACACAGGTTTTTTTCAGACGCAGTTTTCTACTTTCTTGAGAATGATCCACATAGGGATCGAAACCTTGAAAGTCTAATTTAACCTGGAAAATTGCTTTTTTGTAATTATATGATCGAACCGTTGCGCCGAGAACACTATCACATCATTTGATTAAAGGAACACATTCCGAAAGAAACTTTTGGGACAACCTATAATAATAATCACGTCCTAAACCAGCAGCGTGAACAAATCAGTTTTTCAATGCTCAATTTACATAACTAAAGTTATTATAGCAAACGCAAATTTTTCCTTTGAAAAAGGTTCAAAACAGAAGCGAAACGTTAGGAAAGAAGAAAAGTTTATTGCAAAATTGCTAGATTTACTAAGTGATCGAAACGGTAGCGCCGAAAGCATCATTAAATTAAATATTTAACATTTACGATCGATAATCGGGATTATTTTATAATAATAATAGGAGCTCTACTGAAGGTGTCTATTTTTATTAATCCAATAATTGTAAAATGAAAAATCTGGAACCGGTCATTTTGACCGACGATGGTAGATAAAACAAGATAATAGAATGATCGAGAAGACTTATTAAGAAACCGGTAAAGTAGGGAATAGTCAGGAGAAGAGAATGGTAAAGTAGAAAATGGCCAAGAGAGTCGAACGTCCAAGATGGGCTCAAACCAGTTGGACCAAAATGGACCAAAACCAAAATAAAATGGCCAGCGGAAGGCTCGAAGCCGATTTTTGAACGCCAGCGGAGCACGGCCCTGGGCAACCCCCGATCGGGAGGCAGCGTTCGGGGTGGAATGTTTTCAGGGGGTTAGTAACGCGCTTCAAAAAAAAAATGGCGGCCGATCGAAGGCGGTGGCGTTATGACGCATGCCGCACGGCGTCCCTCGGCGTCCCTCGGCGGCGCCACCGTCGACCAACCCCCGCAGTTCGATTGGAGACACCGGCCGGCATCGACGGCTGTCACGGAGCTCCCTCTTCCAACGAGTTCGCGTGTGTGATTTAACCCGTTCTGGACACCGTTCTCTCTCGGCCACGTTTCCGCCGTGGAACGAGTTCGACTCGGCCCGGACAGGTACAAAGACCCGGGGTGATCCTGCTCGCCAGCGACGTCGAAATCACCCGATTTTCACTCCTCGAGCCCCAGGTGCTACCCTCCTACCCACTCGATACCCTTTCCTTTTTCATGGACCACCTCAACCTACCCCCTCGAGAACGTTTCCTTCGTTAATTTCAAATCGGATTTTCATTTCGCGAGCTTAAACATTTTTCTTCCCGTTTGTTTCTGGTTTTCCGAGATTCCTCAGTGACGCGAGGGTGTTTTGTGGTACCGGTGCATATACCGGTTATTTCGTTGTAATTGTCGTGCGTTGAGATCGAGTGAAGCTGACCCTGTGACGACCGGCTAGTTTCGAAGGTTGCCTTCGGAAAAATTTCGCAGCTGTGGATTCCTAGGTATGTTCGAATAAAACGCACCACGTTGATGAATAAGTGGAAATGTATAAATAATTGAGGTGACGAGAGGACCGACTCCAACGTGGCGTTAACGGCAACTAACTGTTGAAATTCACGGCAGTCTCCGGAAAAAATCTATACAGTCTTCGCAGAAATTGAACAAATCCGTGGAAAACAAAGCTGAGACATGCAAGACAGATAGAAGGACCTACAAAGACATATAAAAAACGTTGGAGGACATACAAAGAAGACAAATCTAAACAAACGACGACGATTATCGCCAGAATGGCTACTGATTCGCCGTAAAGCACACAGTGGCTCGATCAGTCGTCACAGTGTCAGTAATCGCAAATTCTGTTGTCCTCCGTGTACAATTAATTTCGTTTCATTATTTACCCACCAGACAATCACCTAGGGTATCGAATAACTAACACACTGTATCGCGAACATCCCCGAATTCCCGTGCTCCACAGAAATTCCCAGCGAACCCAACTCGACCGTTCATCCGATTCTATCGCTCGCCGAAAAATACATTTTTCTCTTTTTCGACAAAAAACAAAAATTCTTCGAGTTCTCTCGAGCAGTCACTCGAAGCGGGTCCAGCGACCCGCTCAACTCGCTCGAGTCGGGACTCGCGCGTATCGCTTTCCGGCGTTGTATCTGCCCTCTTTCTCTCGCGCAGCGAAAAGTGTGTCTGCCTTTGAGCCGGCCAGTGAAATATGCGTACCGATATTGATATG
This sequence comes from Lasioglossum pauxillum, assembly GCA_933228785.1. Taxonomy (NCBI): domain Eukaryota; kingdom Metazoa; phylum Arthropoda; class Insecta; order Hymenoptera; family Halictidae; genus Lasioglossum; species Lasioglossum pauxillum. The sequence continues at coordinate 22,882,267 of OW121701.1, read as the reverse complement.
CATACGGTGTCGAGTGAATTTGCATCGGATATCGCCGGGGAAAATAGAGAGAACGAGGAAAAGAGCGAGAAAGGGAGAGAGATCTGCCGTTGGCCGACGGGTAACAAGAACCGTAAATATCGCGGGGTCTCATTACACGGCCGACCGAACGTTAAACCGCGGCGAATGTCAAAAAGGCTCTCCTTTCTGGGGAACGGACCAAGGGACCGGTTGAAAGAAACGCCGCGTCGCGGTCTCTCTATGCGCGTGTCGTGTTTTTTTGCACCCGTGTCTCTGTGTGTGTGTGTGTGTACGCGTGCAAGTGTGTGCAAAAGTGTGCAAAAGCGCAAGAGACCAAGGCTCGTGTACCTACGAGCACCTGGACCCCACCGATGCAACGATCCATTGGTTCACGTTCTCTCTCTCTCTCTCACTTTCTCCCTCGGTCGTTTCGATGCACACATACACACCGAAAACCGGAAGGCAATTGTCCACTTTTTGCCCTGTTGTTATTCGATACCCGATACCCGCCTTCCCCCCACTCACCTTGACACGCGTACCGCGACCCGATCCTTGTCCGAGGCCACACCGGTGCTGGGTAAAACGTGGCTAATAGTCCATTTCACCTGATGTCGATACATTTTTTCAAACGATCCCCTTTGATCTTCCACCGACCGTTCCGTTGCTTCTTCATCGATGCGTTCGTTTGGTCGCTCACGAACGGGTTTTTATTTGTCTGTTTATGGCTGGACGATGCATGTGTCCCCTTCGTTGTACTCGAATTGCGTCGAAATATTTCTATACGGCATTTCTTGGTTCTCCATTTATTTCCGGCTGAATACGACTCGCTGTTTTCGATTCGAACAAAAATGTAATTTTTCTCGCTCGGCACACGCACTAACATTTGCTTAATGAAAACACACAAGTGTTAAGATTCGATGAAAATGTATTTTTAACAGGCGACGGAAACAAATTTTGCCGGTGCAGTTAGTTAGTACATTTATTAAAAGCAGCAAATGTATCTGTTCAAGTGATTCGCCAAGATAAATATTTGTTAAAAGTTCCAGTAAATGTACATATATATATATATTTTATCGAGTAAATTTGTTTAGTAAATTGTTGCCAGATAAATGCAGTTACACTACGTTCATTTATTTACTTTTGTTGGTGTGGAAAATCGAAACATTTTATTGAAATCGTCACATGGTAAACACTAGATTTAGCATATTATTTATTGCGTCTAGTGACTCCAATAGTATTGGGATGTTCAGGGAAGACATTTGCCCAGCACTGGTCAGTGGTTCTTGATCGAGTGTTTCCGCGTTGCCCACAGGAGATAGATAGAGGAAAGGTAGAAGAAGAAGAAAGTGGTACGCCAGTGTTTCTCGGAGGTGCAATAATTACGAATACAGCCGCGTGCAATAATTTTCGTCATTCCCATAAGAACGACACGAGAAGACGAGTGTCTCCCGGATCTCTCTCTAGAGTTTTAGTGCGCGTTCGACGGTGAGCACTCGATTAGCGAGTAATCGATCGAGAAGTTCGTTGGTTTCGAAATGCGAAAGTGAACACTGTCTCGGGGCGGGCGCGTGCACGTACATCGCGGGACGATGGCGGAAGTTCGTGTTTGCCGGTTCCTCGTGGTCCTCGCGCTGCTTATGGTTGTTCTGGTGCTCGGACAGAACCCCGTCGAGGAGAAGACCACCTTCGAGGCTGCTTTCCAAGGTAAGGACCTAACCTGGAGCCCACGATTACGTCCTCGCAACACCAAAATTGCCAAAAAACAATATCAACGAACATTTTAAATGAATATTTTGTTGCTCTCTTTAATCCCCCGTCAGGTGCGACTCTGTAAATTGATTTATTATAGTTGTCTGACCACTGGTTGTCCTATTCCACTTACCTAGTTATTAAAATTGTGCTGCGCTTACCCGAAGGTTAAATTCGAATGAATCTCATAATTTCTGATTAGGTCGTCATCGAAACTCCTGCAAAGAAAATTATTTATACTTGTTTTGTCGCGGAACTGTGGGTTCGCGAATGTTCCGGATCACTGCCCGCCAAGCTAATCTTGGGCAGCTAGTTCAATGTTTTGATTATCGCAAAAGACAATTATCGATTCGAATGAATACGTTAAAGAAAGCGTTTCGTCCCGGACCTGCTAGTGGACTCGTCAGTAAGGCTGATCTAGCAGGTCCTGCCTTATACGCGCGCAGATAATGACATAATGTTCGCGTTTCTAATTATAACGCACGCAAGGGATCTCGACTGATGTGATCCCGTACGCGAGGGATCTTGACCGACGCGATCCCGTTTTGTCGAGTGTCCTAATAGTTAGACACTGAATTACCGTGATGCTAATTTTACGTGTGATCAAACGATTGACAAGACAACGGCTCGTGCGTTGTACTTGTTCTACCCGAGGACTGGAGAATGTCGCGACGTTAGAGTGTAAAGCTCAACTGACGAACGCGGTCTCAACGCGATGTTCGTCAGGCTTCTCGAGCAGGAAATAAGATTCACTGATTGGTTCCTGCCGAAAGTTGCATTTCCCAATCAGTACACTTTTGACTATTAGGACCTCCTTCCCGTAGCTCTGAATGAGGCCCTGGAAGGAGGAGTGGAGCGACCGACGACGCGACGGGTCTCGGTAATTCGACACCGTGCGTAACGGTCGCGAACGGTCCTTCGGAGGGACTAGATTTATGATACTTTGTATTTTCGAGGCTGTATAAAAAACTGAACATTAGTCAGATGCCTTGACTGGTCGCCGAATGACCCTACTTTGTTTAATCCTTGAAGAGGATATTTACGCACGTTCGCATCATAAATCTTGTCCGAAGGAAAACTACGAATCCTGTTCCTGCGCGACGGAACAATACTGTTTCCAGTATAGCAAAAGAATCTCAAAGAACGTTTTCATCAAGGATTAATTATTTATGGACATTCTTGAATTAATATTTTGTTGCTCTCTTTAATCTCCTGCCAGGTGCGACTCTATAAATTGATTTATTATACTTGTCTGGCCACAGGTTGTCCTATTCCACTTACTCAGTTACAAAAATTGTGCTGCGCCTACCAGAAGGTTAAATTCGAATAAATCGCATAATTGTTGATTAGGTCGTCATCGAAAGTCCTGCAAAGAAAATTATGATACTGTTTCCTGTAGCCAAAAGAATCTCAAAGTACATTTTCATCAAGGATTAATTATTTATGGACATTCTTGAATTAATATTTTGTTGCTCTCTTTAATCTCCTGCCAGGTGCGACTCTATAAATTGATTTATTATACTTGACTGGCCATAGGTTGTCCTATTCTACCTACCCAGTTACAAAAATTGAAGGCTGCGATCAACAGGAGGTTAAGCCTCATCCGTTCCTCCTTTCACGAACTGAATCTGTCCCTCGATGTCAAATGGACACAGTGATAAAAATCGATAAAATAACAAGGTAAACAGTTACTTTGCGATGGTTTTTTATTCAAATTGATGGGTTAACATTTACATCTTAGATTTCTCGGTTATGTGTTTCGCATTAAAAAAATAAAAGTCACGAAGTTCCAGACAAGTTTACTTACGAATAACAGAACAGTACAACTAATTTCGGGGAAACTGTGTCAAATTGACACGAGGGACGGATGAGGGTTAAATTCGAATGAATCGCATAATTGTTGATTAGGTCATTAGTGAAACTCGTGCTAAGAAAATTATCATACTGTTTCCTGTAGCCAAAAGAATCTGAAAGAACATTTTCATCCAGCATTAATTATTTATGGCATTCTTCAATGAATATTTTGTTGCTCTCTTTAAATCCCCCCTCAGTTGCGACTCTGTAAATTGATTTATTATACTTGTCTGACCACAGGTTGTCCTATTTTACCTACCCAATTACAAAAATTGCATGCTGCGCCTACCAGTAGGTTAAATTCGAATAAATCGCATAATTTCTGATTAGGTCGTCAGTGAAACACATGCAATGAAAATTATGATACTGTTTCCTGTAGCCAAAATAATCTCAAAGAACGTTCTCATCAAGGATTAATTACTTATGGATATTCTTCAATGAATATTTTGTTGCTCTCTTTAATCTCCCCTCAGTTGCGACTCTGTAAATTGATTTATTATACTTGTCTGACCACAGGCTGTCCTATTCTACCTACCCAGTTACAAAAATTGAATGCTGCGATCAACAGGAGGTTAAATTCGAATGAATCGCATAATTTCTGATTAGGTCGTCATCGAAACTCCTGCAATGAAAATTATCATACTGTTTCCAGTATAGCAAAAGAATCTCAAAGAACGTTTTCATCAAGGATTAATTATTTATGGACATTCTTGAATTAATATTTTGTTGCTCTCTTTAAATCCCCCCTCAGTTGCGACTCTGTAAATTGATTTATTATACTTGTCTGACCACAGGTTGTCCTATTTTACCTACCCAATTACAAAAATTGCATGCTGCGCCTACCAGTAGGTTAAATTCGAATAAATCGCATAATTTCTGATTAGGTCGTCAGTGAAACACATGCAATGAAAATTATGATACTGTTTCCTGTAGCCAAAATAATCTCAAAGAACGTTCTCACCAAGGATTAATTACTTATGGATATTCTTCAATGAATATTTTGTTGCTCTCTTTAATCTCCCCTCAGTTGCGACTCTGTAAATTGATTTATTATACTTGTCTGACCACAGGTTGTCCTATTCTACCTACCCAGTTACAAAAATTGAATGCTGCGATCAACAGGAGGTTAAATTCGAATGAATCGCATAATTTCTGATTAGGTCGTCATCGAAACTCCTGTAATGAAAATTATCATACTGTTTCCAGTATAGCAAAAGAATCTCAAAGAACGTTTTCATCAAGGATTAATTATTTATGGACATTCTTGAATTAATATTTTGTTGCTCTCTTTAAATCCCCCCTCAGTTGCGACTCTGTAAATTGATTTATTATACTTGTCTGACCACAGGTTGTCCTATTCTACCTACCCAGTTACAAAAATTGCATGCTGCGCCTACCAGTAGGTTAAATTCGAATAAATCGCATAATTTCTGATTAGGTCGTCAGTGAAACACATGCAATGAAAATTATGATACTGTTTCCTGTAGCCAAAATAATCTCAAAGAACGTTCTCATCAAGGATTAATTACTTATGGATATTCTTCAATGAATATTTTGTTGCTCTCTTTAATCTCCCCTCAGTTGCGACTCTGTAAATTGATTTATTATACTTGTCTGACCACAGGTTGTCCTATTCTACCTACCCAGTTACAAAAATTGCCTGCTGCGTCCCACAGGAGATTACATTCGAATGAATTGCATAATTTCTTATTAGGCCGTCAGTGAAACACCTGCAAAGAAAATTATGATACTGTTTCCTGTAGCCAAAATAATTTCAAAGAACATTTTCATTAAAGATTAATTACTTATGGATATCCTTCAATGAATATTGTGTTGCTCTCTTTACTCCCCAGTCAGGTGCGACTCTATAAATTGATTTATTATACTTGTCTGACCACAGGTTGTCCTATTATACTTACCCAGTTACTAAAATCGTGCTTTGAATTTCGTGCTTTCTTGTCGATTCTGTTGGAAAATCTTTGACGTCAGGTTCTACCTGAAATATAATGCAACTAAAGAATGTGCACTGTGTTTTATGAAAAACATAATACCCTTTTCCTCGGTTTTCCCGAACAATTATTCTTACTTCTGCCAGACGGGTTTCACTTTTGAAACCTTCATTGAAAGTAACTCTTAATTAGCCCCGACCGCAAAGTTTCATCTGCGAACCCGGAGATACAAAGTTTAATGTTACGATATTTTTTACTTAACATTTTACGACTTCTGAAGTCAGTTTGTTTGATAAACGATTCTACTTGTGGAAGCGATTGCTGGGGAACCGAGGGTAGCGATTCTTCCCTGTAAACAATAAAAGATGAAATTGATGTGCAAAATTCTCGTACGAAACCATACAATGAAAGACTGTACAGTAATTTATTCAGAAAGCGAAGGGGATGAAACATCCCTTGAAATATTGTGCAAACACTTTCTCAATTCTCGCCCGAGTTATTTCCGTGTTATTCGTCAGTAAAATAAGAAGACCTCGATGTAGAAATCGAGAGAATTCTCATAAATCGAATAAAACTGCTCATAACCGACAAAAACAGCCATTACAGAACGAAGTGGATGAAATATGAAATCGCGACGAATGCTACAAAGCAGAACATCATGCAATCGCGACGATTATCACGAATGCGTAACGCGTCCGTCAATAACGCGATCGGCAACACGATGACGCCGCGATAGCATTATTATTCACGCGTAACAAGTATATTTACAGGTCGGGTTTATTTCGATTTCGCGCGATGGTCCTCGTCGACCGCAATGGAAATTTTAATGCCGCCTTTTCGGGTTTATTTTCCCCGTGTCCCGCCATTACCGAGCCATTTGTCATCCGGCAACAGCGTACGACATCCGGTAACATTTTTATAACGAAACACGCGCGCGGGCAACGCGTATCCGCGGCCCGAGTCGAAACTTAATTAACGATCGCATATTTGCGGACCGTTTTATCGACGGTGGGGCAAATGAATCCGTATTGACAGAGTCGTTCGGACGCATTACTAAATTTTCCAAACTATTTTGAATACGAGAGCGCTTCTCCCTCTCTCCGGGCTTGCGAAAAGTGCTCGCACGTACCCGGAATCGCGAGCTGTTTCGTATTTTCGCCTGATTCATCGCCTGGCGACACGCTCCCGGATCGAAACGCTCGTTTGTCGGCGTTTATCGATGGCTGCCATCGATTTCCACCAATTAAATCGCTGCTTTATTGAAATTTTTCGCGAAGCCAGGTATTTTTATGAACGTTTGCACTTTGACGTGACAGGCACGAAAAGACAGGTACAATATTCCCGTATGTCGTATAAAAAACGAACAAGAACAAATTCGTAAAATGTCTGCCATATCGTCTACACGTTCTACTTTATTCGATTGAAAACCAATGATGTGGAACTCGAGCGACCATGCCAATAAAAATAGTTTAAACGAACTGCACCGCGTATGACGCGATAAACCGGTTAGAGCGTGTAAACAAAATTGCTTTGAGTTGCCAATCAACGTGTTAGCAATCGCGAGAAAGTAAAGCTAAATAAAAGGAGTTTCGGAGCCGGCTTTCAGGGACAAAGTTTCGCATCAGGGTCGAAGGAAAATAGGGTTTGGCAATTACCGGGCGCAGGGGGCCTGCGATTCGTTAGAGGGGGAAGGTGGGTAGTAGAGGGTGGTGGGATTAGTTGCTCCGGGTTCCGTTTAACTTGCTTGTGTTGCGAGCCACGCGCATTGTCGACGGAATAAACAATGGCTAAGCAGTTTCGCTTTCTGCTGCGCGTGATTTAAACGCAACTCCGGTGTGTCTGGGAACGGGTAAACAGCGTATTGCGTCGCGTTAATGTTAATGGCGTACTACCTGCACACGGGTGTCCTCTCTATCCCTCTCTCACTCTCTCTTTGCCACTCCCCTTGCGACGGTCTCCGAGGTACCATTTGCTAATAGCCAGAAAGCAATTAATATCACGGTCAGTTGCTGCCCTTTACTCGCCACGGATGCGTGGTGAGCTGATTAGGGGACGCTGCCTTACGGCCTAGAAACGTTGCCATCCGACTATGCTGCTGCACTGTTGCCCACTTTCTACTTTGACATTATTTAACAACGAGAAACAATGTTACAACTGTCCCGTTTTAGTCTAACATCGAACTTTGGGCCCCCTCGGCCATTTAGAACACAAGTAATAATCAGATTGCTGATCCCTGTGCAAAATAAAAATTGCCTGCATTAATTACAAGAAAGATGTGCATGAAAATTTTTGCCGCAAATGCATAAAATCCTGAACGAAGAAAAAAGAAATCGTCTGCACTAATTACAAGAAACATGTACACTGCCGCTCAAAAGTATGTGGACACTTCCTTAATTCTTATAACTACCTGAAAAAAGTTATGATATCTTTGGTAAATTTGATTATGTTGTATGTATTTTAGTTCGTACAGTATTGGGGAACATATTTTAATAATAATTTATTAAATATCTCACCGATAATGATAAAAAATAATTATATTTTCTTTTCGTCTACATATCCACCGCGTGCTTTTATGACCGCGTTTACTAGTCGTGGCATTATGGCTATTAACTTTTTCATTACTTCACTTTCAATAAGGTTCCACTCAGATTCTAATATTTCCCACAAATGTTTTTCAGACTTGGGACATCGTTTTCGGACTTATCTATCTATGTGATCCCATAGTTTTTCTTTTATTTATTTAAGAAAATTCAATAACTAAATTGTTTATTTTGGTACTATTAGAATACATTACATACATATTCATAATAGACTTTAGCAACAAATATTGTTTGATAATAAAAATATACATTATATATCACAAATTTCATGAACATGGTAAGTGTCCACATACTTTTGAGCGGCAGTGTACGTGAAACATCATACTTTGGCCCTCGGTCATTTAGAACAAATACTAGTGATAATCAGATTGCTGATCCCCGGGCAAAATAAAAATTGCCTGCACTAATTACATGAAACATGTACGTGAAAATCTTTGCAGTAAATGCACAAAATCCTGAATGAAGAAAAAAGAAGCATCATACTTTGGCCCTCGGTCATTTAGCACATACACCAAAATAAAAATGGTCTGCATTAATTACAAGGAAGATGCACATGAATATTATTTTGTAAAGGAAGAATTGTTTTTAAAATGGTTTAAGAAAGGTTCTTGTACCTTCAAGTGTCGAGCCGTGTCAACAGCAGTTTGGAAATTGCCCCTGTCGGAAGTCCATGTTCGCCATCCTTTATTTCGTCGGATTTGGAATAATCGGGGAGTTATAGTCCAGGCGCCAATAAACCCTCAATCTCGGTATACCAGCTCGCGTAAACTGAAACGAAGCCGCACACGACTAACTTCGTTAACGGACTCTATTTTCGTGCGGCACGAACGCTAAATACTATTACGGAATCCGGGGAAAGTAATGCTTCAAACGTTACAAGTAGAAACCGCCGGTAATAGTCAGACAACCGAGGCGAGTCAAGCATGTAGGTCATTCCACGGTAAAAGGATCACGTTTTCAACGCGATGACACGGATTTAGATGAAACTGAAATATGAAACAGTCCAAGCGAAACTGGGCGAGGTGGTTAATCCCGTTTTGTTGTGTTTAATTTTTCCCGGAAGTTGCTACAAGTGTCGCCATTCGTTCCTGTCGCATTCTTGTCAGTTAAGATAACATTTGAAACTTGATCTTCGTTCTGAAAATTTTTAAAGTATATATAACTTTATTTGCTACTATCGGGGTTACAATTTTCTTACATCTTCTTCTTCCTCCGCTTCTTCTCCTCGCGCCGCTCTTAACCTAACCCCAAATTCTACCTTATATGTACTCATTCTTATTTCTAAAACTAAATTAGGTAGAGAGAGAGAAAATTTACAAAAGCTAAAAAATTTTCAAAGAATGAAGTTGAACAATTCCGAGTATCAAAATTGGTTTTGACGGGGAGATAATGGAAATTCCACGGAGATGGACAATTCTTTGATCGTTTCGAGGGACGTTTAACGTTCCGGAAGTTCGACACGACACTTTCGACCCGTTTACTCCGTCGACGATGACAGAGCTGCCTCCGGTTACACGTTAATCAGCGTCCCCGAGTGGATGCATCGTTTCACATGTACCCGACGGAAGAGGAACGGCACCCGCATAAAATCCCGTGTAACCGGATCGGTTTCGTCGATGCTGGTGCATTTTTATCGGGCGTCTTCGATCCAGCTTCATAAGAGACTTTATCGGGAACCGGCGATGGAATTCTCCTACAACGCATTTGCGAATCGATGATTGCTTCTCGGCGATATCATGCTCGACAGACAGTCGATTACACTTCTAAACACTTGCGTACGAACCCCAATGAAGTGAAAGCACCATTTTTAACACTAAACCTACCAACACCGGTCAAATTGACCCGTTCCAGGTTTTTTATTTTACAATTTGAAAAATGATAAAACTGATTTCATAAGAAATGATTGTGTAGATGATTTTAGTAGTGCACGTATTACAATAGGAGCCGCACAAAGTCTACATAAAATCAATCTTGTCATTTTTATAAGGGAACATGTACCAGATACTTTTGAGGCACGGTAGGTTTAGTGTTAAAACGTAGATTTGATCAGGGTCCGTTTCTACTTGCAGGATAATCATTTTTAAATAATTCATTTATTTTAAAGGAAGATTAAGTATGTCGCTGCTGCGTCTGACCATTACCTGTCCTTTCTACTAGCGTGACAATCTTCCGAGACAAATTACTACGTGCAAGATATGCGTCATTTTGAATGCATTCGCCGAACATAATGATAAATTATATGTTAACACCCTGTACCATGCAGGATAATTATCGTGCGCATGCAAGACGGAACATGAAACAGTTCAGTACCATGAATTACATAATAAATTCTTCTCGCAATTTTTATAACGTCAACTCGTATCCTTGGCACATTAAATTGTACATCATTAACGCGTTCGCTAACATTGTTTTCTTCGCTGCCCACCTGCGCTGTTTAAATGTTTTATTTAATTCAGTGCACCTCCTTCGTGGAACAGCGAAACAATTTAACAGAAGAATAGTCATTGAGTCTCCATAATCTACATAAAATTAATTTGACTATCTCTAAGTAAACTGCAAGATCATCTAAATTAAACAGTGGTGTTCTCGGTGGTCTGGATTAGGTCTGGGTTAGTTTTATTCAGAGCTGGGGAAAATAGTATTTTAAATAGTAAATAGTAAATAATCCAATTTATTTTAAAGTATGTGTACAATTTTGAAAATAAAATATTTTATTTAATGCAGTAATTTTTGAAAATAAAATATTTTATTTCATGCAGTAATCTTTGAAAATAAAATAATTTATTTGAGGCAGTAATTTTTTTGAAAATAGTATTTTAAATAGTAAATACAAAATAATCCTATTTATTTTGAAGTATGTGTACAACTTTGAAAATAAAATATTTTATTTAATGCAGTAATTTTTGAAAATAAAATATTTTATTTCATGCAGTAATCTTTGAAAATAAAATAATTTATTTGAGGCAGTAATTTTTTTGAAAATAGTATTTTAAATAGTAAATACTAAATAATCCTATTTATTTTAAAGTATGTGTACAACTTTGAAAATAAAATATTTTATTTAATGCAGTAATTTTTGAAAATAAAATATTTTATTTCATGCAGTAATCTTTGAAAATAAAATAATTTATTTGAGGCAGTAATCATTGAAAATAAAATAATTTATTTGAGGCAGTAATTTTTTTGAAAATAGTATTTTATTTGAAGAATATTGGAAATATTTGTATTTTGTCTTTATTTTCGATTACAATTTTAAGTAGTATTGCTGAAAATAATGGTTCGAATTCAATACATTTATAGAGGTGTAAATCTTTTCTTAACGATAAGATAGACTGTATGGTTATGTTTATCTCAGAGTATTATAACAATGCAAAAAGATATTTTATTTCGTGTTTCTGATTGTTAAAACATAAATATTTTATTTTAGGGATCAAATTGTTGAAATAGAAATATTGTATTTTGAGGTTTAGATTGTTAAAATAGAAATATTTCATTTTCGAAATTGTATGTGTATCTTATTTAAAATACTATTTTCTTTAAGCAAAATAAAATCTAAAATATTAAATAGTATTTGAAATATTTGTTTCGCTAAATAATGCCCACCTCTGGTTTTATTTAATGCACCTCCTTTATGGAACAACGAAACAATTTAACAGAAGAATGGTCATTGAGTCTCTGAGGTACTTAAAATTAATTTGACTACCTCTAAGTAAACTGCAAAATCATCTAAATTAAACAATGGCGTCCTCGGTGGTGTATTCTGTGTCAGTATCGGTTACAAAACAGTATGCATCGAGAAGAGCAGGTGAAGATAGGGGAAAAGGAAGCGGGGTAGAATTCCGAGCAAACAAGAAGGCGGAACGAACGAAATTCGTTCGTTTGGAAGAAGGCACGTCTCGCCTTTCCTACTTGAAAATACATAATTCACCGGTGTTTGCCGCGGGACTAAATCGATCGATCGTTAATCCATTTTCTTCGCTGCCTATTGTTCCCCCCCACCCATACCCCTTAGTCGGACGGCCAAGAATTACGCTCGGTGAATTCCGTAGAATTACGCTCGTTGTTCCCGCCGATTTCGTTTTGTCGCGCATTTTAGCCCTCGACTGGCAACGTTGCCGTACCGTTCTGTAAATCCGCCGGCTTTTCGATACGGTTTTCACTCCCCCTCGTTTTTACCAGTGGCAATGACCATTGTTTCGCCCCATGAATGCGTTTAATGGCTTATTCCAGACAATGGAATAAATTGGCCGCGCCGAAGCTGCTGAACTTTCCTCTGCGAACCCGCTAATAGAATGGACCGTTGAACTCGTCACTCTTACGTGCGCCCAATGACTCTTTCCATGTACTGGGTGGCTCGGAAAATACGCCCCAATCTTCCGCAGAGCGACGACATTATTTCTCGACATACCCAACATTCATATTAAAATTGTGGATCACCGAAAGCGACTGTTTTATATTCTAGAAAAATGTGGTAGTTGTTTGCTCAAGTTTTCACGACTTTTCAACAACATAATTTAGAGTCTCAATTTTCCGAAGAATCTATTAATTGGCAAAATGGGGACGAAGTAGGGTTTCGAATAAATTCACTTAAAAAATGTAACAAATGTTCCCCATAATATTCCCATCGATATGCAAATATTTTCTATTTTACCTACCCAGCACTGTTTCCAGCGAGACGTTGCTCACCACCGTAGTATTCGCGAATGAATGATTAATGGAACGCTTCGCGGTTGCGCCGTGGCCTAATCGTGCGGGGTATATCGCGGCCATAGTATCTATTAATCTTATCGAGGACTGCTTATCGTGCTTCGGATTCCACAGGCAAACGTCTAACCGAATACTTTGACGCATTTAACGCGCCTGGTATATGCGCGTTGACGTTTGCTCGAGGCACACGCGTTCCCTGGTTGGACAGATGATGCAGCAGCAACGACCGGCTTCGTGGGCGTTTGTGTGTGAACACATTGCACGTACACGCAGGACGTTGTGCGTTTGTGTTAGCCGAATGCACTTGCGCGCACCGTTCGGTCCCATCGAATCAAACGGGGACGCCGGTCGAACTTAAGGCAATGGTACACAGTTTGCGTTGCTCATACAATGCATCGGCAATTCGCACGCTGTACATAGTACACGGATAGCATATATGCCTTCTGATTGGCTGATTCACGTGCTCCCTACAGCCTGCAGGAACAATTCAGTTATCGCGTTTCGTTCGGGGAACACGCGAGTATCCTGTTTATGGCGCGGATACGACCGTTTCTCTTGTTTCATAGAACCATCAGATCGGCTCATCGGATTTACACGTTTTGCTCACCTTTGTTCCAACCGGCGCAATATACTTCCCACTGTTCCGTCGAAACAAATGCACGCGACGCCCATCGTCCGTACACGGATATCATAGTCGCATTTTTATTAGATGCAGAAATAGTCGGCCTGGGAAACATGAACATAGTCTGTCTTGAAAATTATGTAGCTAACACGAAAAATTGCTGTACCATTATTCACAATATGTGTTGTTTGAATAGAAGATACCGACTGTTGAATTTTGGAGGGGATGTTCCCGGTTAAGGAGAACGCATTTTTATTAGATGCAGAAACAGTCGGTGTTGAAAACATGAAAATACATACTCTGATTAAAAAATTGTGTAGCCACTAAAAATTGCTGTACCATTATTCACGATATTGTTTGAATAGAAGATATCCAGTCTTGAATTTTGGAGAGGTTAGTTAATTTCCCGGTTAAGGAGAACTCATTTTTATTAGATGCAGAAACAGTCGAACTAAAAAACATGAAAAGAGTCTGATTAAATAATTATGTAGCCACCACGAAAAATTGCTGTACAATTATTCGCAACATTGTGTGAATAGAAGATATCCAGTGTTGAATTTTGGAGGGGATGTTCCCGGTTAAGGAGAACGCATTTTTATCAGATGCAGAAACAGTCGGGCCAGAAAACATGAAAATATTCTGTCTAGAAAATTATGTAGTTACCACGAAAAATTACTGCATCATTATTCGCAACATTGTTTGAGTAGAAGATATCCAGTGTTGAATTTTGGAGGTGATGTTCCCGGTTAATGAGAACGCATTTTTATTAGATGCAGAAACAGTTGGGCTTGAAAACATGAAAAAGGTCTGTCTACAAAATGACGTAGCCATCAAGAAAAATTGCTGCACCATTATTTGCAACATTTGATTTTATACACGATATCCAGTGTTGAATTTTGGAGGGGATGTTCCCGGTTAAGGAGAACTCATTTTTATTAGATGCAGAAACAGTTGGGCTAAAGGACATGAAAAAGATCTGTCTACAAAAATACGTACCAACCATGAAAAATCGCTGTACCATTATTCGCCACATTGTTTTCATAGAAGATATCCAGTGTTGAATTTTGGAGAGGATGTTCCCGGTTAACAAAAACGCATTTTTATTAGATGCAGAAACAGTGGGGGTTGAAAACATGAAAATATATGCTCTGATTAAAATATTATATAGCCACCACTAAAAATTGCTGTACCATTATTCACGATGTTGTTTGAATAGAAGATATCTAGTCTTGAATTTTGGAGAGGATGTTCCCGGTTAAGGAGAACGTATTTTTATTAGATGCAGAAATAGTCGAGGTTGAAAACATGAAAATACATACTCTGATTAAAAAATTATATAGCCACCACTAAAAATTGCTGTACCATTATTCACGATGTTGTTTGAATAGAAGATATCTAGTCTTGAATTTTGGAGAGGATGTTCCCGGTTAAGGAGAACTCATTTTTATTAGATGCAGAAACAGTCGGACTAAAAAACATTAAATGCGTCTGATTAAATAATTATATTAACATAATATACATGATAAGAAACATGATAAACATTTTTATTAGATGCAGAAACAGTAGCCACCATTAAAAATTGCTGTACCATTATTCACGATATTGTTTGAATGGAAGATATCCAGTGTTGAATTTTGGAGGGGATGTTCCCGGTTAAGGAGAACGCTGTCCCAGTTCGGTCGTCCCGTTTTCAGTCGGACGTCAAACGTGAAACGGAGAACAAACTGCAATAAATACAATTACCAAGCTGACACGTAACGTCGCGAAAATGCAAATTCTCGGCAGCCATCGTCAACCGGAATCGATTCTGCCTGCCACGTTAGGCAGACTCGATTGCCACCCCCAGCGACGCGCAAACATCGCAGCCTTTTACCTATTTCTGACGATGCGGAGAACATTTTTCTCGTTCGAGGGGATGCGAGCTGGTTTGAACGACGGAAGTTCGATGGGGTACCTTCTAACAGATCGTAACGAGCTGGGTGAAATCATTTTGATGATCTACAACCTCGATTCTATGTCCTGGAACTCGCTTTTCGCTTTTGTTATTAATTCAATGTGTAACACTACTCTGATGACAAAAAGGCACGATTTGAAGAATATAATTTTCACGAAAGAAATTAACAGACTGAAATATTCACGAAAATATTTTTTCCACAGCTTGATTCGGGGTTTAAAACAATGTAGATTACACAAGGAACGTTTCTCATGGCGGCAGCGCAGTTAAAGAAGATAATTGGGTCTCCAGTTTCGCGTAGAACCGCCTCGGTAATTTACAGTTAATTAATGCGCTAAGTACTTTTTTAGAGACACATTCCGGTTGAATTTAGGAGCCGGTCTGAAATCACCAACCACCCCGAACGCGCTAAGAATAAAAAAATGTTTAACGAAGTTCTGAGTGTCAGCGCCGTTGCAATTTACAATTCTGCGGCCGGCGGGCTTGCAAATAAAGTTTGCGGAAGGTGTTGCGTGTAAATAAACAAGCGAACGCAAATAAATGACCACTAAATGCGAAAGAGTGCACTACGACCAGAAACGGCGCCGCGTTACTTTTATTTTCCCTGCGACCACGCTTCTGCATTCAGTTCCGCGCCGTAAGGGTTGAAAAATTTAGGGGAACGTTTGAAGCTGGCAACTTTGTGATTCTGTAAAAAATAAAACGGGCTAGACAAAATTTACTCGGACGATTCAATCGGAATTGTTGAGAAAGTTACTGGTAATGTTGCTACCTCCAAATTCAGTCGAGTTGGTCTGGGTTTCGAGGAGCAGGTACGTTAAGGTCGTGCAGCTGCTATAAGCTCGCGATTAAGGCCAGCTAGGCAAACGGTGTCATCGACGAAACGCAATTTAAATTCTCCTGGAACAGCCTAGTCCATTATTCACCCGTTCCGTTCATAACGCGAAACGCGCATAAAGAATCGAACCACCCCCAAGGCACGAGTGCTACTCAGACGAATCCCCCATGAAGGGAGCGCCGCTTATTTCCACGTTACCTTTATGGCTTCTAAACATGAATCCCGAGTAATCATCAATCTTCGAGGAACTTTCGTGCGAATAGTTTTCCTCTGGAGGCTTCATACTTCGGGCCAGAATATTGCACCATCTGGACGAAATTAACACATTACTTATCGACCAGGTGCTCTAATCGACTCTGAACTTTCAGATAAAAGCTGCTCCATTTCGAGCATGGATTAACAAGCAGGTGATCCAATCATTTCTCTCATTGGTCGAAAATATCGGTAGAACAGCAACTGAAGACAAATTTATTTAGCTGTTTTCCCGAACTACTTTTCCCCATTTCCCAGCGTCAGGTGTTTCAGGAAAAGAAGATTTCCGGGGAGAAGTTCCGCAAATGGACAGGAACAAATGACTAATTTATGTAGCACCCTTCTGACCCGTTTCCCGCTGGAAAAGGTCGTCGCACTTGTTTCCTTCTTTACGTATCGATTCGATTGATTGAAAAGTTGTTTAGCTCGCTCCGGGAAACTTTTCTTCCAGCCACGCTTTCTTGCGGAAGCACTATCTCACGCTCTCTCTCTCACTCTCGCAGAGTTCTTTCTGTTAACTTTACACAAATTCTGTTCTCTTCGTTCGCGAAACATTGTGACAACAATGAGTGAGTAGCGTGAAAATCTTCCGGTGTTTCGAACGGTGTGCTCTTCCCATGTACGTATATACATATACTTTATTCCGTGAATATTCTGTCGGTACTTGTTTCCAGTTGAAACTGGGACAGTCGAGAGACATGATCCTGGATCAACAATTTCTCTCAACGATATTCTCTTTCTCTTTTTTTCCTCCGTCCCCCGATCCACTCGATTCACTCTTAAATTTTGCAGAACCACTTACATTAGATTCGCGTTGTTCCTCGATAAAATCTACTATGCCTGGCCTGAACTCGATGCGAATTGTAAGCGGCGTTCATTTCTGTCTATTGTTCCCTTTCTGTCCGCTTAGGTGGGCGATTGTTGCTCGATTAATTATTCAGTATCAATTACATTTCGTCCTGGTTCCCTCCCGTGGAAATTCTTGTTAATTCTTGATGCGGTCCCTTGGTATTGGCAGTGTTTCCAGTTAATCACCGTGGGGGTGTTGATTAGGGTCGACCTTGTTAGATACACTGTCATTTTTTCACGAAATGGAACAATTTTAGGGGGCGGCGCGCTCAAAACTTCATAGTTGAAAAATATCTGATACATCTAGTGTTTATCGTTTCCACTAAATTCCATTTTTTCACGAAATGGAATAATTTTAGGGGGCGGATCGACGCGCTTGCTGTTCACGCCTATTTCACCATTATTTCAAAACATAAAGACCACGTTAAATAGGTCGTTGGGTTCGTCTTGGCGCCAGCTATAACATTATTGCATAAAAAATATGTAGTTATAAATAAATAATCAAGGTGACCACAATTTTTTATTAAAAAAAAAGTTTTTGAAATTTTTTTATATTGAGATTTGTAAAAGACTGATTACTGATTACTTTTTGTAGGAAACACTTTTTTGTTACACCATCGAAAATGTCTGAAAAATCGTGTGAATAATGAACAATAATTGAAAACTGGCTATTCAGGCATTCAAACAAGAGTAATCCATAATTTTTTAATGAATGAAGTTTATTACATTTCGCCAGCTGAATGTAATAACTAGGTAACTTGAAATTTGGACATTTTAAGTTACCTTCTTCGTATTAAAGAAGAAATCAAGTAGAATTTAATATAAAAACCTGGTAACCTATCAAAGTAATCTACCACATCTAGTGAGCAGTGTTCAAAGTAGATAAAAACTAAATACAGATTTCTATTTATGTTATAAATGGGCAACTCGACTTTAAAAAAATTTTTTTTAATCCAAAATGATGAACTTTCATGTATTGTTCCCGTTAAAATAAAGAAATATAAGCAGATATTGGCATTATATTTAAAATAACGGCCTCCCTACCATAATCTTAAAACCTTAAAATACTGTTTCATCAATTTCTCTAAACTAAGGAATTGTAAGTTACCTAGTTATTACAATCAGCCGACGATTTAATGAAATAACAAAAATGTGTTATTACTGTCCTATTTAAAGAGTTATAAATATTCAAACAAGATTAAGTATTATATTTTACAAAGTTACTGACTATAATCAATTGGTCATACGGATTTTCTGCTTATGACTGTATTTATGTAAATACAGGTTTTCAATATGGAAAAACTGCTGTGATGCTATACTACAGTGCTATTGCTATGATCTCTCAAATACAGATGATTCAACTAAGCTAGAATGAAGTTCGAATGTTTATCAATGGTCGCATAATCTAAAAAATTCATACGGTAGGTTTGGGTTAGGTCTTTACGCTCTTAAGAGTCGTCAATGCGTCTCGTGCAACGCGACTCGCCGCGGAATTGCGTGTCACGCGACGCTTCAAACCATCATAATTTCCAATCTGGAATGAGTTGGGACGAGATCTTTGCAGGATATTTTAGAGGAGACGTTGCTGAAAATGTTCTACTTTGTTAGAGCATCCAATTTTTTTAACTTTTTAACTTATCCCTTGTCAAAGGTGAAAAACTTCGACGGATTTCTTCAGTTCACAGAGTATGTTTATTTTAAAAGTTATTAACAAAAATTTTTAATTCTAAGTAAGTCGTAAATATAGACGCGTACACTATTCATAAAAAAATGGGCACTTAATCTTCAATAGGTTTTCCAGGACGTCCTTATGAAGAAAAGGAATGTTTTCGGTGATAAATCGTATCTGAAAAAGTTTTATCTTTCGAACGCTTATTGTAATGTGAGTTTTTAATAACTTTAATTAATATTATCATTTTCGAATGTAATGGACATTTAAGAAACATTGTACATTCGGTCAAAATCGATATGAGGACTTTTAGCTCATGAACAGCTAGCGCGTCGATCTGGCCCACTATGCGGCGTGCTCAAAACTTCATAGTTGAAAAATATCTGATACATCTAGTGTACATCGTTGAAAAACTAGAGTGGTTAGCGTGTAAAATTTTTCAAAAATACCATAAAATCCAAAACGTAATTGATACGTCGAGTCGAAACTCGAAAGGCTACAGCGTTCGCGAGGTGGCCGTGAGATTATTTAGAACGCAGCGCCGGGCCCGAGAATTCGTCGCCTGTTACACCGGCAGACGGTTTTTCGTCCCCCGATGATAAATAGTCGATTAAAACGCTTTTCATTGGCCAGTTAATCCAACACGTCCGACGAGGCGCCGTCCATTCGCGGGCTGCTCGACAACCTCCGAATGGCTGGACCGTAATTCGGGCAAATGTGGACCAGTCACCGGAACGATCGTCGTTAACTCGACTCGTGTCGTGCCCTTCTGATGTTCAACTCTTGGCTAAACCTTGTTTTACAACCACCAGACAAATGGTTGATGCGCTGCCATTTTTCGAATTGCTTTCGACCTCGGCAGAAGTGTCCAATTTGGGGAGGAAATTGTTTTTATCGGCTGCATCACGATTTTAATGCGGGTAGATTGGTCGTCTCGGAACCATAATTAATTTCATGTTAGTCAATCTTTGTTTTAACAACTGTTGATCGAGTGGAAGGTGTGGTGTAATTTTTTTAATTACTTTGGGCCTCGGCAGGAGCGTCCAATTAGGGGAAGAAATTTATCATATCAGTTACAAAGCGATTTTTATGTGTGTAAATTGGTTTCTCTGCGACCAAAATTAATTTGCTCCTTTCTCTGATGGTGTACACTTATTGTTTTATTTATTGCAATGAAATACTGCAACGGTTCTGCATCATGCAGGTTTCAATGTGCGATTCAGCAGAGCTGGGAAATATTTTTTAGCCAAATTAAACCCCTCCTTTCTAGCTGGGTTGGAAAAGATTTGTAGCAATCATGCAGTACAGCTTTTTGGAACGATGTTTGTGGGCTTCTAGTAAGAATGGTGTTTTGGACTGAAAATAAACGTTCCTCTGCCGGTGGTATCGGAAAAGATTTTTTTTTCATTAATCATCCGGCCAGGATTAATTTTTTCCGCCAATGTTCGTGAAAGGATATATCCGAAACATTTTCGAATGAAAGCTACAAGTTTTTTCTTCACTGGACTCGAGAGAATTTTTGTTATTAATCGTCGATCGGACATCAAAGATATTTCTGTGACTTTTTAATCTGTTTTCGAATTAATTGAGAGGTTTTAATATAAATTGTGTTTGATGTCTGCAAGGTAGAATCTGTACCTGGGATAGGACGAGATTGCTATAACCATTGCCATAGGTATGAATATCGAATGCAGGATCGGCTAAAGATGCTTTCGTAATGTAGATTAAATTCTCCGCAGAGAAATTAGGATTCATTTAATGAAGGTAGAACGATCTCTTAATTATTAGAATGGGATTTGGAACTTCCGAATTCGATTAGTTTGTAATGGAATTCTAATTGTAAGTGGTCGCGTTGAACTAGGTTTAGGATACTGGTTATATGTTAAATACTCGATTACCCGAATTACTGAAAATTCCCCAGGAAATTTAAAGCCATTCAATTCCCCAAGAAATCTTTCCAATTTCCATTTTAAGCGCATTCAATTCCGAAAGAAATTTAAATCCCTTCAATGTCCGGAGAAACTTAAATTCTCCAATTTAATTTCTTCATTCCTAAAATCTTTTAAAGGATAATTCAGTGCAGATCAAAAGCATTAACAAATTGTAACAGTCTGTAATCTAAATTATATACATCTGGGACAACGTGTATTAATTTACGCTCCGCATACTAGTTTATACGTATAATACGTATTCATTTCCACCACCATTGTACTTTCAATTGTTCGGTTACTATTATTAAGGTTGTTCAACATAGCTAATCGAATTTCCAAATACAATTCACAAAACACACCGTTTATCATGCAATTGCACACAATCTAAATATAATTATTCTTAGGATAACGTTTTACTGATCAGTTTTCCTTGACTTTCCAATTTTTCTTTCCGGTTCGAGAAAATCCACTTTCTGACCAACACATTTAACACAAATTAAATTTATACTCATAATAAAATAGTTCAGAGGGTTTCAAAAAATCTATCAAAGGCAGTTATAAAATAATAACAATGTTTTTACGTCTCCTACAGGCTTCACCAGAGTGTTAACCAAATTTCCCCAATTTTTTCGAGTTTTCATGCTGCCTGGTTTGTCAGTCAACGCTACGTTAAATAGTTAACCGAGGCAAAGCGAGAGTGCATACACTCTCTCTCTCTCACACACACATAGCAGGACCACGTTTCCCCGAGCTGTCCCGTCCAAAAGATTTCAAAAACTGCTGGCAGCCGTGAAAATTTCCCCACGGAATCTCGGACGTGTTCCCTTTCCCTTCCCCCTCTCCCAAAAATCATACAAACTTCCTACAACTTCCTCTTTCTGACTTTTTCCTGCTTCTCCTTCAACTTTCACCGGAATCGTACAGAGTGGACAATCATTTTCCGGGAGAGTGGATTGCGATTCGCGAGGGCGACTGTAAAAAATGTAACTGCACGGACAGTTGCAGTATCGGAGTCCAGTTGCACGCGCGTTGCACGGGAATTCCGAATTCGACGGCGTTTTTTTTACGGCACACTTCGAGAGTGCATTGAAGCATTTCTCGTCCATTAATTTGCTTGAATTTTTCATCGCCTCTGGGCTGTTCGAGGGACGAACAAAAAAAAACGCGTTTTCGCCCGTGTCTCGCGAAATTTTGTGTGTCATGTACTCCGTTCCAATTATTTGGTCCCTTTCGGAAATTCCGCGATCGAACAGTTTCCAGACAAGCTCTGGCTTTTCCGCGCAACCAGCGAATTGGATCAATCTTTTGTTAGAACGAGTCCTCTCCCTTTGCGTTTTACGAATAACTTTTTCAATAGATTTTCTGGCAGAGCTGGGGAAAATAGTATTTTAAATAGTAAATAGCAAATAATCCTATTTAATTTTTAAAGAATGTGTACAACTTTGAAAATAAAATATTTTATTTGATGCAGTAATTTTTGAAAATAAAATAATTTATTTGATGCAGTAATTTTTGAAAATAAAATAATCAATTTGAGGCAGTAATGTTTTGAAAATAATTTTTTATTTGAAGAATATTGAAAATATTTATATTTTGTCTGTATTTTCAATTTCAATTTTAAATATTATTGCTGAAAATAATGGTTCGAATTCAATACATTTATGAGTGTAAATCATTTCTTAACGATAGAATAGACTGTATATGTTTATGCGGTTTCTCAGAATATTATAACAATGCAAAAAGGTTAATATTCTATTTCGTGTTTCTAGTTGTTAAAATAGAAATATTTTATTTTGTGGATCAAATTGTTGAAATAGAAATATTTGATTTTGAGGTTCAGATTGTTAAAATATAAATATTTCATTTTCGAAATTGTATGTGTATCTTATTTAAAATACTATTTTCTTTAAGCAAAATAAAATCTAAAATATTAAATAGCATTTGAAATATTTGTTTCGCCAAATAATGCCCACCTCTGTTTTCTGGCCAATTTTATTGCTGACCTTTACGAAAATTCATTTTTCATTCTATACAAAAATGCCATAACACACTGTACCAAAAATCCAAAAAACCAGCGTCGACAACAAACGTTGCATCTCCAAATAAATGAATACAAGAATGAGCAAGGTTTCTTCTGATTAAAATTGAAAAGAAAATTCCCGGGCGACCCAGGATTCCCTAAAATGGCGGAGCAACCCTCTCGAATCGTAAACGCTCTTCGCATTTGCCAGAGTGCCCTTCAATAACAAGAAAAGATAGGGCTGTCCCGATCGTTTCCCACCCCAGAATCCTCCTTCTTATTCTTTAAGGACTCTGTGTCCCTTTCTCCCCGGTTTTTCATCACCGAATATCACCCTGGGAATAGGGGATGTTCCTGGTCTTTGAACGATGTTTCATTTTTTCGCCGCTGACCGGAAAAGATGAGACTGAATAAGTAAATAAATGGCAGGAGTGGACGAGAGACGGTGACAGTTCTAGGTAATAAACGTCCGTTCCCGGATGGGAAAAGAGGGCAATATCGGCGATGTTTATCAAGGAACTGTCCTGGCGCAATTAAATAATCAACCGAGCTCGATATCGAGCCGAGTAACTCATAACTGCGGAAAAACAGCGCTGTGAATTCATATTCCTGGTCAAATACAGACAGGGTGTTTATTTGAAAACTTTCCAGCCGAATATCTCGAAAAGTATGAAAGATAGTAAAGGAGTGTAAAACACGTGTCCAAGGATTTCGAGGGGGAAAGAGTGGGGGCAATATCAATTTTTCATTCGGGTGGCGTGTTCAAGGTCATTTGAAGGTCAACTTTGTTTTTTCAAATGGAAATCTATGTTTTTTATTATGAGATCTTATTGTACGTAAAAAGACCAGCAATTTTCCAAGAAAAGTGATGCATTTGGTGGGATCATAAAAGAATCCAGTCAAACGATTGATTCTAGCATCTACAGTCAACAACTGGAAAGATTAAGTCAAGCAATCGATATAAAGCAATCAGAATTGATAAACAGGAGAGGCGTCGTCTTCCATCACGATATGCCAGACCCTTTCTTTGGCGACCCGTCAAAAACGAAGAAAGCTTTTGGCTGGGAAGTTTTGATGTATAGTCCTGATATTGCACCATCAGACTACCATTTGTTTGGGTCTCTACAAAACTCTCTTAATGGTGTGAAGTTGACTTCAAAAGCGGCCTGTGAAATCACGTGTCGCAGTTTTTCGCCCTGAAATCACAGAAGTTCTACAGTGACGGGATTATGGTTTCACCTCAAAAAATGGCGAAAGGTGGCCGATTGAAACGGCACATACTTGATTTAATAAACTTCATTTAAAATATGGAAAAAGCTTGATTCATTTCTGCATTAAAATACGAAGAAACTTTTTCCCAATATTCCAACCCAATATTTCACTCAACCAATTTCTCCATAAATGCATGAATATCCGCAGTGTAGTAATTATTTACAAACAGGCACTCCCCTCCGATTTTGATGAAATTTAAATATATTATACAGAGCTACACATTTTGAACAACTTTTTCCTTTTCATATACCAGGGACGGAGCGCATATACTACTAGTAGTATATGTATAGTATAAAGTTTAATCTAACTTAGATCTACAAACCACCCCGAATTTCAACCCCTAAAAATGAACGTCGAAATCGACGAACGAAGAATAGTTCAGCAAAATTTCAATGGTTCTTTACGCGCTGAATGTACCTATATATTTTATTAACTGTAAACAACGCAATTCCATTTTTTTTATTATTGGTTCGTTTGTTTTGCAACTTTTAAGAGATAAAGTCCGCGCCGCGAATTTCATGTTTTTTTATGGGTTTCGTTACAAACTGGCAATGAAATAGATGTTCCTCTAAAGTGTAAAATGTTTTGAAGTTTATGAAAGCTTTCGTTCGTGTCGTGTTCCGTGTGTTTAAACGTGTTGCGTGCGTGTGTGGGCGATCAATTGTGTAACGTCTGCGGTCTGTTACAATATGAAAAGGGATTTCTCTTTTACGCGATAAATTCGTCATTTTGACGCAATATCTCGGCGCTGGAACAAAGGATTTCAGAGTCGAAAGGATAAAGGAGATATTGGATCGTATTGTAAAACGCGGGACCATATTTTTTAACTGCACTTTTGTGGCCGACAACATCAAATGTATTTATTCGAGCCGTTTTATTTTAGCCAGATGTTTAATTTTCTGCTTGGAATAATTGTATTATAGAACCTTTCGTACAAAGAATTACTGTGTCCTTCACTAAAATGTTTATTTGTGTCAAAGCATTTAGCTGGACGTTTAAATTTCGAAAGAATTATTGTACCTATATTTCGAGTAAATCGATTACAGTCGAAACATTCATTTGAACGGATTAAAACATTCTGAGTTATATTTGGAACAAAGCTTCATAATCCTTCCAAAAGCAGTTTCAATGGAACGAGGTATATTATTTCTGTCAAGTGGAATCATACACCTGTATTCTTGGATTAATTAGGAACGAAAGGTAAGAGATTGAGCCTTGGAGGTTAAATCCTAAGACGTGAATTTCCTGTTCTCATGAATAGTGCTATTAATTCTCCCTTTAATCAAGACTATTACTTATTGGTCGTCCTGTATCTCACGCTCAAAATTAACCAAACATTATTACACTGCATCATATTTCTTCTATTACTATTACTATTATTACAACCCCTGGCAGAATGTTTCCCATCAGATGCATTGATATGGATTTTAGAGAAAAAATTCACGATTTAAAAGCATAAAATATTACTTTATGGAGTTAAAACTGATGGGAAATGAATACGGAGAAGAATAGAAGAATAGAACAGCTGGAAGAAAGTTTCAGTTTCGATTTACACTGTCCAACACCGTTGAACAATTACTGTTGGATGATTCTTATAGTTTTTTGCGCTGATTCCGAATCTGCCCTTAATTTTCCCCTAGACTTTTTGAGAAACTTGATTTTGAAAAAAAACATATTTTTCAACTTTAAACAAATATTGTGATGTTATTATAAAAGATATTGAATTGTTCTTTCCAGCAAAAGATTCTGTAGACTTTTCCGAATACAGTGAGATTAAATATTAATACATTATGAATGTTTAAACATGTTCAAACAATCGTTAAAGACTGAGAGACACCACATTTGCACCAGTTGTTGAGGTTATTTTTCAGTTTATCTTAAAAAATAAGGGTCCAGCGTAAAATCGAACTATACCTCGCGATAGAGCAAACTTTTATCTTGAAAAACCACTCTTTAAAGTTTGCAACGTCGACGTTTTTTCGAACCAAAAAGCAAAATATCTTCGCCCGACATGTGTTGCCGCCAGTGGCGCTCGCCATTAGTACGGCCGTTCGCCGCACCGTATCCCGTCACTGGCGGCAACACATGTCGGGCGAAGATATTTTGCTTTTTGGTTCGAAAAAACGTCGACGTTGCAAACTTTAAAGAGTGGTTTTTCAAGATAAAAGTTTGCTCTATCGCGAGGTATAGTTCGATTTTACGCTGGACCCTTATTTTTTAAGATAAACTGAAAAATAACCTCAACAACTGGTGCAAATGTGGTGTCTCTCAGTCTTTAACGATTGTTTGAACATGTTTAAACATTCATAATGTATTAATATTTAATCTCACTGTATTCGGAAAAGTCTACAGAATCTTTTGCTGGAAAGAACAATTCAATATCTTTTATAATAACATCACAATATTTGTTTAAAGCTGAAAAATATGTTTTTTTCGAAATCAAGTTTCTCAAAAAGTCTAGGGGAAAATTATGTGCAGATTCGGAATCAGCGCAAAAAACTCTACAAGAATCATCCAACAGTAATTGTTGAACAATTTTGGTGTTGGACAGTGTAAATCGAATCGGAAACTTTTTTCCAGCTGTTCTATTAATCGGGAACCTTTTTCCGTGTAACATTTTGTTTATTTTGTCGTTTCTTTGTTATAATAAATGGAAGCTTATGTTATTTTGTTGTTTTTCATTCTTCAATAAGCCCGTATTCATTTCCCATCAGTTTCAACTCCATAAAGTAATATTTTATACTTCTAAATCGTGAATTTTTTCTCTAAAATCCGTATCAATGCCTCCGATGGGAAACATTCTGCCAGGGGTTGTATTACACTGCTTCAATAAAGCAGACTGGTCCACAATTAAAAACGTTATCGCTCACTCTCAAATTTATTCATTCCCGTGTCCATTCATTTCGAAATAGTCTCGTACTCGAAGCGGTCAGATTGAAAAAAAAGAAATGAAGTCGAGAGAACGACACATCAATCTGTCGGCTTCTCTTTCATCCGGGAACAAAAATCGATCCGAAACGTGGACAAAATTCCATAAATTCGCAAATGAATGGAGCCATTCTTTTCGAATCGTGGAAATATTTCGCATCGCAGCATGTAAGTACTCTGTTATATTAATTCCGCGTGACACGAGTGCTAGCTGTTATCAGTGCCTCGGAAGAAGAGATATTAATAACAGTTAGACCGGACGCATTTTCCAAGACCGTGCTCCGCGTACACCGAGTTATATTTCACGGAGAGATTTCACCGTCGAAACTGATCTCTGTTCAATCTGTTTGCTAATTGGACGGTCTCTGCCGCCGAGGTAATTTCATTCGCAAAAACTCGGGCCGCTTTGAATAATTGCGGACACGCATCGCCATATCATGCCCGATGGGTTTTTTACGGGCCTGAACGACCCGTGTCCCGTCGCATAATATTCTAATTGGCCTGTTCCGCAGGACAAATACACGGGATACGTGTAAATGTGTAATTCGCCAATTTCTGTCGGTAATAAATGTCAGCACCGGAAAAACTCATATCGAAAACACTCAGAAAAAACTCAGAGTCACCACTACAAATTGCTGTACCATTATTCAAAATATTGTATGCATTACTAAACATTTAAGTATTGTGTGAGGTATTACATTGAAAAGAAATCTTATAGAATGGAATTATTCTAGGTCGGAAGAAATGTTTAATTTTTCAGTTAAAATAGCTCCGAGTACAAAGGGTCAAATGTACAAAATTATTTTTCGTAAAAGATTTAGTATCTTATTATACAATGTTTAGGAGTTTTAGTCGTTTTCAAAAATCGTTGAACAATTTTTTAGAACGTAGTTCTTTAATCACTTCGACGTCGATGCATTTTATGCACTTTATTCTCTCGCTCTTGTTCATTTTCAATGACTTCCGGTCCTACGAGCGACGTGTGTGCAGGATATCCCGAGCGGCTTCGTTTTCGGATATCGGATCGATTCGAGCACATATGTCGACCGTGGTCTGCGAATTTCGAATACGTTGGCTTCGTGTAAAACGTATTGCATTTATTCTATTCGATTAAAATTATATTCCTCTATTCGTAGGTTTTATACCTGAGTCTATGTGACGTTATATTTATTTATTAATGTTGTAGTTATATGTAGGCTAGAATCATTATATATTTATTACTCGTTTTTAGCAGTTCTAGTAATTTTTCTGTGATGAAATTCTGCGCACAAAATTATTCTAGCTGTCAACGTCCATGTCAGGGAATTTTTGATACAACGTAGGAATGAAATTATACATTGTACCCACGGGAATTCTTACTGTCATGCTACGAAATGATATGTCTCGACTGCAGGATCGAAAATTAATTCCTCTGAAACGGAGACATGCATTTCTGCCTGTCCAATGATAGTGAAGCACACCTGTCACCAAAGAACGGACGTATGAATTTGTCATTGTGGGAATATCGATATCTGTTAGGCGTTGAACTTAAATTAGGTCGTTGATTCAGCTTATCCTAGCCCGAGGCTGTGTGGAGTTAGAATTGCTTGTATCGTGACTAGCTAACGACGTTTCCTGTTAAGACTGCTTATACAAGGTGTCTTTAGAGTCGCGACCTTTGGAATCGGAACGCAGCCAAGAATTTTCTTTCGACATTACAGCCAACAAAATTCTTAGAATTCTCCAAGATACTTAAGGGGGTAGACTGTAGACTTAGTTTTCCAGGATTGCAAGGGTACGGGATGCGCGTTCTCATTTCTCGATAATGCATGCGATGGGGTTTATCATTAGTCAAAGTCAAAAGCGCTAGATAAAAGATCAATCTAGGCGGCGAGCCTTCAAAAGTCCTATTTTTACGTTTACGAGGCGTAATTTACATATTCGGAAGCATGTAGCCGTCGTAGCTTTACGAAAACTATTTAAATAAAAATAAATTTTTAAAAAATACCACGTTTATAAAACGGACTAAAAAGTATAAAATAATTTTTCCTAGCTCCATACAGATTCCTAACCCAGATAGTCCTGAAAATTTCTGATTGTGAATTTTTAATGGCTATGAAAATACGTGTTGTTAGATTTAAAACGAAAAACATGCGGCGCAAGATAATACATAGTAAGAAGTGTACAGAGTAACTGCCGTTGAGAAAACTCGCACAACAATTCATATCATTTGCAGTGCAATAAAAATGTTAGTGATTTAGGTGAACTATTGCATCAATTATCTATTGCGCCCCACGTTTTCCGATTTCAATCGTACAAGTATTTTCATAGCTATTAAAAATTCACAATCACAATTTCAGGACTATCTGCACGGGGTTAGGAATCTATGGGGCTAGGAAAAATTATGTTATAATTTTTTGTCCGTTTTAAAAACGTGGTATTCTTAAAAAATTTATTTTTATTTAAATAATTATTTTCTTTGTGTGTGTGAAATTTTTCAATCGATTTTAAACATTTTGATGAGATTATAACAGAGACATGTAGTAAATTACAGACGGTCATATCGAAAACAAACGCCGTGGTAAAATGTCAAAGATAAAGGTTCGTCGGAAAATCTCGGTGTAACTGCTCTTTCGCTTGATAAACAAACATTATAGTATAATAATACGTAGTAACTTTGTAAACACCACACAGAGCTCGAACGCACACTGAGCTCCTTCGGTGCGAAGCGGATCAGTGGAGTGGGAACGCGTAGTGGAGTAGGAAACGCTGTCGCGCGGAGTGGGGCTCGCTGAACGCGATCACGTACTACCGAGCGTCGCGCGGGGAGGTGTAACGGTTAGATTTAATACTTTATATCTCCTAAACGCATAGGCTTTTTAAAAAATTTTTTTTGAATGTTGCATTGTCATCCAGTTCTGAGCTTTGTTTAAAGTTTCAAGTCTCTAGTTCATCGGGAAGTTAGTTTAAAATCAATTGCAAAATTTTTTACTGAATAGGCAGACAAACAAACAAGAAAGCGAACTAATAAAAACGTGGTAAATAGCTACATGCGCAGCTGTATGCTCCCGAATAGTGCAAATTACGCTGCCGAATAATGCAAATTAATGAAAAACCCCATCCTTGCATTATCGAGAAATGAGAACGCTCAACCCGTACCCTTGCAATCCTAAAAAAGCGAGTCTACCACCTTAAGTTCTAAACATTTCTAGTTGCTCGAGCCGATCAAGTGATCCAAGTTCTTCAAGTTCCTCAAGTTTCCCAAGTTGCCAAAATTCTGAAAAAATCTCAGAAGCTTCCGGACACTTCCTCCACCTTTCCAGGGAATAGAAGCGACTGGAGCAATGAACAATGGCATCGGCAATGGAGCAAGAAGTCGCAATAACGCAAAGACTACAATAATCAATCGGCGAGTACGGTCGATTGAACATGGCTACGGGGCCAAGAACCGGTTGGAGGGTTGAAGGACGACCTCCCCTAGCGTCCCATCATCCGTCATCTTCTTTTTCAATTAATCCCGACGGAGCCCGACGGTGTTTCAAGCCGGATTGGCAGTTTCTCGTTCGGTCCCAGGAGCGGTGTGTCCCGTTCGCGCGGAACTCTCGAATTTAAGGCGTCTCATTGGCCGTTCCCGTAAATTCCCGGTGAGCCTGGAACGCGCCGGAAACCCGAGGCTAGGCTTTCCGGCGTTCGTATCTGCGCGCCGTGCAAGCAGCAAGCCCGTGATCACTTAATTTGCCGCTTTTCAAAGCGAAATTCCCGTCTTCGCGACATTTCCCAGACTCGCACTCCTTTCTCTCTTCCTCTCGCGGTTCCGAACTCCCTCGGAGGAAACGGAGCTCCCCGAATTTCCTGTTAATTAGCTGACAAAACGTTACCTTCTCTGTCTTCATTGGCCCTATTAAAGCCGCTAAAGCAAAGACCTGCCTGGAACAAGAGGAGCCAGACGCTGGTGATCATTTTTCAACCTGGATCAAGCACGTTTCTAATTCCAGATGGAAAGCTACAGCGACTGATCTTTAAAATAGTTTTGAACCGATTCTTGAATGTATTTATATATTTTTGTTACTAATAAGGTTCGTTAAGTAGTCGTAAATAACGAGTCTTTATTCGGAATAAAATCATCTCCCGTGAAGGTTGGAATTAAATAGAATCTTATTCCCCTCTCAGTGGTTTTAACGCATTAGCGTCGAAACAGTGCTGCATTTAATTATGCTTTATGTTTCACCGTGCTTCTTGTATTCGTGTTTTATGCGAATTCGCGAAAATTATTTCGCTGCACTGTATGAAATTTCTCCCGTTGTTCTTGAATCACTGCTCCAGGGTATCCATGCATACGGTAACAATACCATTATCGATTGTTGTAGCGGCCGTACAAATTGTACCACTTTCACAGTACCTACTACATATTTTGCTATAGTACTGCAGCATTGAATTCTGGAGAACTTCTGGAAACGATTTTCAAATATTAATGCCACACATGCAGAAGTATCATTTATATTTCATTATTAGACTGCGGATCTTTATGTAAAATAAAACTTGTCTGCATTGATTGCAAGAAATAGAAACAGAATAGAATGTTATTTCTTCCTTCAACGATTTTAATTGAGGAGATATCATATGTTGGAATCTTTAACTTCAAAAATTTTACAACAATTTTGAATTTTATTTACTCAATTCTCCTATAAATGCATCAAGATCCGCAGTCTATTAATTGTGAATTGCATTTCATATTTTTTCGCAATTTTTTGACATCGTGGAAGTGGATCGTGGAAGTTCTGGAAATTTCCTTGACCAAGGAATGTCTGGCTGGTCCAGCGACAGTCGTGGAAGATTTCCAAGCAAACTCGGCGGAATCACCAGCGAGATATCAGGCCGAAATATCAGATTCCGTCTTTGGATGGTTCATTAAGTCCCTCGGGGGCTCTTTATCCGCGGGACGCATCGAGTTTCTATTAGTTTCGTCTGATCGAGTTAGGCAGGAACTTCTACGAGACTCGTTTCTTCCCCGTCGCGAATGGGAAATGAAGTCGGTCATCGACTCGCGGTGCTCCCGTCATTAGCTTCTTGCTTGCGAGAATCGATCGATCGAACTCGTTCGTCCATCCATCTCCACGCCGTCCTTCCATCCTCGGCAGAAGAGAGGGAAACATGTTCCGTCGGGCTGAGCTGGGGTTTCCTGTCTTCGAATCACCCTTTCTTCCAAATGAGAAACCATAACGATCGGTGGACGAGCTGCGATGGAACTCTTAATTTATTCTTCAATCATACTAAATGTTAGACAGAATTATTCGCCGTCGCGAATGCTACCGAATATATTCCGCCACGGGAGAACAGTTTTATGTTGTATGAGGATATTGAAGAGCTAGCACAATTTTTACAAGACTTTTTAACATTGAAGAGTCTGAAGAATAAAATCTGCAGTCTAGTTATTATTTTTACAATCAACCTCCTGAGAGTATATCTCGGGTCTATGTGCTCTGAGTAAGACTTTTGTTTTTCTTTGAGTAAGACTTAAAAATTGCTCTGAGAGTCTGAATGGAATTTTTGAGCATTCTATGTTGGGATTGTAATCCAGACCTAACTCAGACCTTCTGAGAGTACATGTCAGGTCTAAGTGCTCTGAGTAAGACTTAAAAATCGCTCTGAGAGTGTGAATGCAATTTTTGAGCATTCTATTATTAGGTGTACAAATAAGTTCGGTGCCTTTACATAATTCAACTGTGATTGCATTATAAATTAAATTTTTCTGCCACCGCTTTGAGGTTTTAAAGCATCAACCTTACCTACTAAACGCACTACATACATTTTCGAAAAATGGGTATAGTACGACAATCCCAAGAGACGAAAGGCATGGGTTCAATCGGGTGAACCAGCAACATCTAAAAAAGCGTTACTGAGTATTTGGTGGGATTTTTAAGGTGTTATCTATTATGAGCTGTTGAAACCTCGGGAAATTATTACTGCTGAATGGTATCAACAACAAATGATTCATTTAAGCGACGCAATTGAGCAAAAAAGGCCTTTTACAGGCAGTGGAACTATATAGGCAAGTGATTCTGTTGCATGACAACGCACGACCACATGCTGCGAAGACGACACTGGAAGTCATTTCTTTCTTGGGGTGGAAGATAGTCCCGCATATGGCATATTCCCCTGATATGGCCCCCTCGGATTACACGGTCCAACAAATTTCAACTCTTTTTTTGTATTTTGATTCCCACCATGCGATTCTTATAGTGCTTTTCGCGCTGATCCCGAATCTGTCCTTAATTATTCTCATAGACGTACAGTTTTTGAGAAAATTGAGTTTTAAAAAAAGACATTTTTAAACTTTGAATTGTGATGTTATTATAAAAGATATTGAATTGTTCTTTACAGCAAAAGATTCTGTAGACTTTCCAGAATACAGTGATATCCAATATTAATACATTATAATTGTTTAAACATGTTTAAACATGTTTAATCAATCATTAAAAACAGAGAGACACCACTTTTGCACCAATTTTTGCGGATATTTACCAATTTATCTAAAAAAATAAGGGTCTAGCGGAAAGTCGAACTATACCACGCGATAGAGCAGACTTTTATCTTGAGGAACCACCCTTTCTCGATGTTTTTTTCGAACCAGAAAGCAAAATATCTTCGCCCGACATGAGTTACCGCCAGTGGCGCTTACCACTAGAACGGGCGTTTGCTGCGCCATATCCCGTGGAACGCCTCTTAAACATGTTTAAACAATCATAATGTACTAATATTGGATATCACTGTATTCGGGAAGTCTACAGAATCTTTTGCTGTAAAGAAAAATTCAATATCTTTTATAATAACATCACAATTCAAAGTTGAAAAATATGTCTTTTTTAAAATTCAATTTTCTCAAAAACTGTACGTCTAGGAGAAAAATTAAGGACAGATTCGGAATCAGCGCGAAAAACTCTATAAGAATCGTATAATGGGAATCGAAATACTTTTTGGCTGTTGGACAGTGTTATTACCTTTTTCGGTCGCTGCACTTGGTTGATTCTAAGTTCACGTCTCTCGAAGAGGTCTACACAAGCATTAATGACTTTATTCAATCAAAACCACAATCTTTTTATAGAAACGGGATTCGCCAGTTACCCGAAAGGTGGGAGGAGTGTATAGAAAATACTGGTGATTACTTTGAAACATAACGCGTATTCCTTTTCTTTATAAATAAACATTAAAAGTACGCTCAAAAGGCACCGCACTTATTTGTACACCTAATATGTTGGAATTATGACTCGATCTGGCTCAGCTGTCTCAAAGTTGTAGTCCTCGTGAGTCCTTCGAGAGGAACGCATCATGTTTGGACAATCCCGATGAATATTTTGGAGCCGTCCATCAAGTTTGGACCTGCTGATGAATCTTCTGGGAGCAACCAGCATGTGCGAACCTCGCAGTAAATCTCTTCTGGCAACATATATCAAGACTGAACCTGGTAACCAAGCTGTGAAGACCATTTATCAGATCCGAGAGTTGTAATCAATATTTTGAAACGATTTACGGGATTCGAGTGTTGCAGTCAATCCTTTGAGCCCATTTATCGAGATCCAGCATTCTAGTCAATCCCCTGAGGCCGTTTACCGAGTTCAAGTGTTGAAGCCAATCCTTTGAGACCTATCGTCGGCTCTGACTATTATGATGAATGCTTCGAACTTATATCAAGAATTGCTGAACTGTTAGGAGGAACACAGCAATGATAATGTCGGACCGAAGTATCTGTCTACTTATTCTATAATAATATTCAATGGAATAAGACTGGATATTAACTGGAAGAAGACTG
The DNA here is from genome assembly GCA_933228785.1 of Lasioglossum pauxillum. Lineage (NCBI taxonomy): Eukaryota > Metazoa > Arthropoda > Insecta > Hymenoptera > Halictidae > Lasioglossum > Lasioglossum pauxillum. The sequence continues at coordinate 22,847,287 of OW121701.1, read as the reverse complement.
GATACCGTAATTCGTTTACGCGTCAGCAGCATTCATTATTTTGTGCTGGGTATTGTTCTGCTGCCAGTAAATTGTTTCTCGGATTCCACAGACGCGCTGCTGTCTTACCTTCGTCAAACCTATATCATCATCCACCGAATAATTTCGTTCGTTAATATAAACGTTCTTTCGTGCCCTACATTAAAAAACTTCTTGCAGTCTAGTAATGTTTAGAAGTAAATTAAGTTTGGAAATGTTAAATAATCCTAATGAAGCGACAACAAGATCAGGAACAACTCTTGATGCAGTATTTGCAAGACATTTAGACAAAATTGAATCAAGAATATTTATATCATATTTTAGTTATCACAAGCCAATTGTTTCAATAATAGAATCATAGAAAATCATAGAAAAATGGTGAACGAACAAAATATGCGACGCAAAGAAGGAGAGCGTATGGGAAAGAAAGAGACATGGTTCATAGCATTTCCCATACGCTCTCATTCTTTACGTCGCAAATTTTGATCGTTCATTATTTTTTCTATGATTTTCTATGATTCTATTATTGAAATAATTGGCTCGTGATAGCTACAATATGATATAAATATTCTCGATTCAATTTTATCTAACTGTCTTGTAACTACTGCACCGAGAGTTGTTCCTGATCTTGTTGTCGCTTCATTAGGATTATTTACCATTTCCAATCTTAATTTACTTCTAAACATTACTGGACTGCAAGAGTTTTACTTCTGCCGCGCGTGGTTTTCCACGCGTATGTTTTTTTTTTTAAAATCAAAAGACTAGACAAAAGACTCTTTTTGGTAGAGCCTTTTGAAAATTTCGTTATTTTTGCGGTAGGACGCACCGTTTCCGAGATACAGCCATGTTTTATTTAAGGGTGTAGATCCGCTTTCGAGCGAGAGTGTGGTGGCACAGTCACACACCGCTAGACACATATACGCACACAGAATTGTAAGTGTCCGGCATTTAACAAACCACGTCTCGCTAACGCACATTTGGGGCCCCTACGTAGTCACAATCGCTAGATAAAAGATCAATCTAGTGGGGGCGTATCCCAATTTGGCTTACTTTTGCGTTTTCGAGGCGTAATTTGCATTATTCGGCAGAATGTAGCGGATCCGCGAGAAGCATTGGGCGGCGCGACAGTGCTGCTACTGTTAAGAGACGTACATTTTCTTAAATATCGAGAGATGTAGGGTTCTTATAGAAAAAGTTCGAGGCAACCCCGCTAGCAGGGACACATACAATGTCAATGCAACGTTTATTATGTAATATTATTCTATGTACTATAAAAATTGAAACAGTTATCTTAACAATAAATTATTACCGATTACCGATTACCGATTACCGATTACCGATTACCGATTACCGATTACCGATTACCGATAAAGTTAACGACGACTCGCGGTGACTGAATGTGAGAAACAGATATCAGCGCTCTAACCGGAAGTGTATCGTCACAGAACCCTCGCTTTTGTATTTCTGTATTTGACAAACTGTGTGCTTAAAAACGTATGGTTTAACATAATAAACGTTGCATTGACATTGTATGTGTCCCTGCTAGCGGGGTTGCCTCCAACTTTTTCTATAAGAACCCCATATCTCTCGATATTTAAGAAAATTTATGTTTCTTGACAGTAGCAGCACTGTCGCGCCACCCAATATTTGTCGAACTCCGCAACATTCTGCCGAATAATGCAAATTACGCCTCGAAAACGCAAAAGTAAGCCAAATTGGGATACATCCCCGCTAGATTGATCTTTTATCTAGCGATTGTGACTACGTAGGGGCTCCAAATGTGCGTTAGCGAGACGTGGTTTGTTACAGTGACTCAAACAATTGATCAAATGTTTAATTTTGTTTAAATTTTTATTTAATTGAACACATGTTAATAAGATATGTAACAAAATATTTTATTATAATACATACATAGTTTTTAACTTAAATATGTTACACTTTTTAAACAAAATTAAATGAAATTAACAAATTATGTAATGATCAAATTTTTGAGTTTGAAAAAATGAAATATTAGTACTTCGTATACCCTCCTTTCGCTTTCAGTACGGCTTCTATGCGTCTTAGCATACTATCTACTAAACTTTTACACTGTTTAGCCTTAATATTTTCCCAATCGGTTTTAACTTCTGACCACAATTCAATAATACTTCTTGAATTGTGATCGAAGTTGGCAACTGTTCTTTTTAGCCAACTCCGTATGTGTTCTATTGGGTTCAGATAGGGAGACTGTGGGGCCAGTCTAAAACAGTAAAACCATAGCTTCTAACTATACTTTGGTGATTTTTCCCTTGTGTTTAGGGTCTTATCGTGCTGAGAAATGACTTCTTCTGCGTTCGTATTCCATTTTGTCAAACTTCCAATTAAACTTTTCTGCAGGATGGATGTGTATGACGTTGCAGTCATTCGACCTTCAATTTTTTCAACGCATCCGACGCCCTCAGTGGTCATACAACCCCAAATTATGATATGGCCTCCTCCAAATTTCAGTGTTGGATGAACGTGATGCGACCGTACTTGTTCTATATTTCCTCGCCATGTCGATTCGCGTCCATCGCACCCAAGACGATTAATTTTCGTCTCGTCTGACCATATTACCCGGGCCCAATCGAGATCTGTATAATTTTTACATTTTACGGCAAACTGCAGTCGAAGCTTCTTGTGCCGCTTTGTAAGAAGAGGTTTCTTTATTTTTGCACGTCCTCTTAAATTCACTTCTCGCAGTGCATTACGCACTGTTTCTAAGGCATTATTAACGCTACCATTACGGATTGATCGTATGATTCATCGCTTTGTGATAGTGGATAACTTTGATTTTCGTCCTGCTTTATTTTCTAGTATGTTTTCTTTTAAAGTTTTACGTACTGAAGACACAGTACCAACAGAGCACAGTTTTAGTACCAACAGAGCACATATTAATAGTTTCTTAATATCTGATATTTTACTTGCTTTTATTGGTCTCATTATGAAATATGACTAAAAATATCTAATGACTAAGTATGACTAATAAAATTTTTTATTAATTATTTTATCACAAACGTATTCTCGTATGTTTAAAAATAACGTTATGACTTACCAGTAATTATATTTGTGCTGAGGAATGCCAAAAATATAAGAATTTTTCACAATTGAGCTTAACACAAATAATTGATCAAGTATTCACAGAATATACAAATTCGTAATACACGTCCGCTTTATACGATTACAGAGCTTAAACTGTCGTGAAGTACCGATGCAATGTTAACATTTTTTGTATATATATCAACAGTCTTAAGCAAGATTCTGAGAAAGGTATACTGTGACTTGTTTCCTTTTTGTTCGAACATTTGATCAATTTTTTGAGTCACTGTAAATGCCGGACCCTTGCAATTCTGTGTACGTATATGTGTCTAACGGTGTGTGAGTGTGCCACCGCACTCACAAAGCGGATCAGCTAACCATCCCCACCACTTCCGTTACGCATTTTCGTGTCGCGAATTCCGTGACGTGAAATTATTCTTACACCCTGCCAAAAGAAGTTTCACTTCAAAAATTATTTAACTTTAGATATTTGTAGAACTGGCTGATTGTAAAGTAGAAATCTGATTTTCACATATTCCCAACAAATAACTGGGTACTTTGAGCCCTTTAAGGTCTCCCAAAAGATTGATCCCAAGTCCCATAGACAGAGTACATCCTCGAAAGATTGATAGCCCCGTCCCGACGCATTACGGGCCCCGGGAAAATTAATTAGAGGATTCAAACCCATTATAAGCTCCCAAAGGATCAACTACGAGACCCAGGACCTATACGTCGATCGTTTCCGAATCGAACGCGGGCGGGTCGCACGGAGGATGTTCGAGAGAACTCGAATTCAAAGACCGTTCGACGACGATGAGGCAATAAACCGTCGAACACGGGGACGACGAAGCCGCCAGCATGTCGCAGGTCTGTCGGGAGTGGATTATGAGGAAGGATACGCAGCGGAACGGTTATCCGGAGGAGCGAGCCCGTCTAAACCGCACGTTATTGGATAATAAAACGACACGGAGCTACGCTTTCAGGAAAATCGAGAAAACTCATTGTTTAATATCGACCCGATAAAGTGCTTCAATTGTATTGTAATGTCTCCGGATGATCGTATTCATTCGCGTGGAAACCAAGTAGTATTGAAAAACTTCGATAGCCCCGTCGAACCATAAACGCTGTTTGCGATTGGCTTTCGACAAACAATTTCTTATGGACAATTGGGGAAAATGTATAACGGTGTTACTTTATTTTTATGCTGGCTCATAGACGGGACATGGTTACTGCAAGTTCATTTTATTTATCATAACATTTAACCCGGCGTTGGTAAGGTGGGAAAATGTATCGTACATAAGTGCTAAGGTGGGGTCTCACAGACACACCGAAATAATGTATATTGTATTATAGAAATAAATACCTTTTTCGTAAATATAAGATTAGGTATTGCTTAAGAGGCTTGCAATTTATCAGAGTAAAAACGCAGGTCCACGAAATTAAATTTTTATTATTCAAAAATATTTAACTAATAAAACATCTTTACAATGTTACAATCAATCGAAAATCTGTGGGGTCTGTGAGACCCCACCTAACTAACGCCGAGTTGAAAGCTACAAGTATACTTTTTAAAATTTCATTCTTAATTAATTAAGTATTTATTTATTGATGCCATAAACCTAGTTTGGTTCACATAGCATACATTACTGTAACACTTTACAAAAAAGTAAAGAAGTATATAACGTAATATGTATAAAGTGGAATTATGTGATATAAACGGTAATCTTACATTTTTTGAGAAAGTTAAAAATAAACATTAGCGCTGTAATGTCTCGTACGCTTAGAAAAAAATGAATAGTGTAGGAAGGATAGTGTTTACGATTGAGGAGCAGTTCAAACAGGTGTTCTCGTTCTGAATCATATTCTGGACATTGCCAGGTAATATAATTGAGGTCCTGAGCCTCCGCTCCGCATTCGCAGGAACCCATCCGAAATGAAGCGTACTCTCGCCAGGGAGGAATTTAAATTATAATGATTCGAACGGCTTCTGTTGACAAATGTAACAAAATCTCTCGGTAATTTGAGACCCAAAAGCCAAGGTATTCTTGAATCGCTAAAGAAATGTTGAAAAAAATATATACCTTTGTTGTAAGGCTTCAGTCATAATTTTATCATTCGATGGCATTCTCATTTGATATTTAAAATCGCTAAAAAAATCGGTAAACGGTATTTTAACGTTCGATACGGTTCCCGATTCTGCAGCTTCTTTGGCTAACGAGTCAGCCTTTTCATTTCCTGTTAAGCCAATGAGCGATGGGATCCAGATAAATTTGACAAATTTTGTATTATCACTGCAGGATACAAAATTACAATCTTTGTCCTTAATTTCTATAAGCAGTTTGGTACATTGGGAATTGAACAAAGGTTTTTGTAAAGCTTTGACTACACTTTGCGAATCTGTGAGAACGAACAAGTTTGAATCAGTGTGGGAGCTAACCATATCTAAAGCTTGATTAATCGCAAGACACTCTGCTGTAAATATGGACGCTTGTCTATGTAGGCTAATTTTGTTGCTTATATTCAGTTGTGGGCAGTAATGAGCTGCCCCCACTGACTGTGCATTTTCTGTTTTACTGACATCTGTGTAAATCTCAATCGTTTGCAGAGGGGCCGACTCAATAAAGTTCTTTAAGACAGCATTGGGGTTGGCTGAGTTCCTTAAAGATTTACCTAATTCAAGGCTACAGAGTGGGATGTTAACTAAAGATCTGTAGTTGCTGGAGTATATGGGATGCCTTTCATTTGTCGAGGACCCTTCAAGAAGTTCAGAGATATTAAACTTTCATTCTTAGTTTATTTCTTTCTTATAGAGGTGTGCGGGAACCCGGGAATTCCCGAATCCCGATACTGGGAATGGGATGGGAAGACTCGTATCACGTCGGGACGGCATGGCATCCCGAAAATGTTCGGGTTTCCGGAGAATATTCGGGATTGCCGGGGGTGTTCGGGTTTCCCGTGAATTTTTTCGAAATTTCTGATACTAATTTTGAGTTTTAACGATCGTAAATTGTTGTTTATGCACAAGTGATATCGGCACTACAGGTTCGATCAAAGATACAAAAATTAGCAATTTTGCAGAATTATAATTTCAACGTTTCGGTTCGGTTTTGAACCATCATCAAGAAAAGTCCGCGTCTGTGGAATTTAATAGACACTGTTATTCATTAACACAGGAAATTTTATGGTTTAGACAAGAGGTAATATACATACTTGCTAATTGTGAAAAAACACAGAATGAAGAGCGTAAAAGAAATGGTACTTGTCAGTAAGAAGGTTTAAACTGTACTAGACTGTAACCGTTGTGACAAAGTCAAGGCGGAAAACCGAGAAACATTGTAGATCTAACTAGCCAATCCGATGTCAAGGATCAAGAGACACCAAATCAATGTTTGGCGCGAAATTCAAATTTTAAATATTCATCAACAAACTTCCAACCAATGTATTACCAAAAATTGGTAGAAAAATTAGCAATCATTTTATGTGTGAAATTTCACATAACAATGTTAATGTGTTTAACCATATTTATAAAAACTGGAAGTCATTAGTTAGATTATTATAGAACATCATGATAAATTAATTACTGATTCAGTAATGTAGTGTAAATTCATTAATCTCAGGTTTTTCGTACCTAAGATTGACACTTTGATGTTTAATCATGTGAACAGTTTCTAATAATAATCTTTGGTGCAAATTACTTTCTTTATCCAGTATTTTGACATTTTCAAAATCAAATGCATGGTCAAGTTCACATGAATGCTTCGTCAAGGCGGTATGTTGTGATGATGGCAACAATATATTTCTTTTATGTTCATTGATCCTTGTACTCAAATGTCTAGAAGTTTGTCCAATGTAAGAAAGATTACAGCCTTTGCAAGGTATTTGATATACTATATTACAACATTTTAATAATGGTATTGGATCTTTGATCTTTGGAAACCAACATCTCAAATAAAACGGGATTCTATAGATAGTATGTAACCCAACTTTTCTGAAAATTCTTTTAATATCATTGGAAATGTTATTAACAAATGGGAGAACAACTGTGTTTTTCCAACTAATTGAACCCCTTTGCATATATTTTACCACGTTTTTATTAGCTCGCTTTCTTGTTTGTTTGTTTGTTTGTTCGGTGGCAAATTTTGCAATTGATTTTAAACTAACTTCCTGATGAGCTAGAGACTTGAAATCGGGTACATGGCTCAGAGCTGGATGACAATGCATTATTCAAAAAAAAAATTTTTAAAAAGTCTATCCGTTTCGGAGATATAACAATTAAATATTTACCTGTTCACCCCCCCGCGAAACCTACGTCATCGCGTTCAGCGATCGCCACGCCGCGCGACAGCGCTCCCTACTCCACTACCCGTTCCCTCTCTCACTCATCCCCACTCCACTGACCCGCTTCGCACCGAAGGAGCTCAGTGTACGTCAGTGTGCGTCAGTGTGCGTTTGAGCTCCGTGCGGTGTTTACAAAGTCACTACGTATTATTATACTATAATGTTTGTTTACCAATCGAAGGGACAGTTACACCGAGATTTTCTGTCGAACCTTAATCTTTGACATTTTACCACGGCGTTTCGATATGATGCGGTCGCAATACCGCCTGAAATTTACTACATGTCTCTGTTATAATCTCGAAATAATGTCTACAAAAAAGGAGCAGTTCGTTAATGATGATTTTCACAGAGAAGTCGCCAAATCACCAGGTATGCCATTAAATATTTTACCACGTTTTTATTAGGTTGTTTTCTTGTATGTCTGTTTGTCTGTTCGGTACAAATTTTACAACTGATTTTAAACTAACTTCTCGATGAGTTAGAGACTTGAAATTTTAAACATAGCTCAGTACTATATGACAATGCAATATTTAAAAAAAATTTTTTCATTTACAACAGCCTACGCGTTTAGGAGATATAAACTATTAAAAATTTAACCGTTACACGTCCCCGCGCGACGACCGGTAGTGCCCACTGACCTGCTTCACACCGAAGGACCTCAGTGTGCGCTCGAGCTCCGTGCGGTGTTTACAAAGTTACTACGTATTAGTATACTATAATGTTTGTTTACCAAGCGAAAGAACAGTTACACCGAAATTCTCCTTTGAACTTTTATCTTTGACATTTTACGACGGCGTTCGTTTTCGATCTGACGCGTAGCAATACCATCTGATATTTACTACATGTCTCTGTTATAATCTCATCAAAATGTTCAAAATCAATTATAAAATTTCACACATGCAAGACTAAAAAGCAGAAAATAATTATTTAAATCAAAATAAATTTTTAAAAAGTACCACGTTTTTAAAACGGACTGGAAAATATAAAATAAAATTTTTAAAAACGCCACGTTTAAAAAACGGACTAAAAAGTATAAAATAAAATTTTTAAAAACGCCACGTTTCAAAAACGGACTAAAAAGTATAAAATAATTTTTTCTAGCCCCATACAGATTCCTAACCCTTGAAAATTTGTGATTGTGAATTTTTAATAGCTAAGAAACTACTTGTAAGATTTAAAACGAAAAACGTGGGGCGCAAGATAATACATAGTAAGGAGTGTAGAGAGTAGCTGCCGCTGAGAAATCTCGTACAACACTTCATATCATTTGCAGTGCAATAAAGTTGTTAGTGATTTAGTGTTCATGCATCAATTATCTATTGCATGCGCCCCGCGTTTTTCGTTTTAAATCTTAAGTATTTTCTTAGCTATTAAAAATTCACAATCACAAATTTTCAGGGGTTAGGAATCTGTATGGGGCTAGAAAAAATTATTTTATACTTTTTAGTCCGTTTTTTAAACGTGGCGTTTTTAAAAATTTTATTTTATACTTTTTAGTCACTTTTAAAAACGTGGTATTTTTTAAGAATTTATTTTTATTTAAATAATTTCCTCCTCTGTTTTTCTACAAAAAGAGGGTGGTAAATTTCAAAGATACGATTTTTAATGATGATGGAAATCAAATTAATGGGATAACCATTGAATTTAAGTACATTTTTAATTAATGCAAGATTGTTGGGTCTGAATTCAGGATTGCTCAACAATATCGCACGATCAATCATGCCTTTAATAAGACCAATCTTATGTTGTAATGGGTGGAAAGAATGAAAATTCAAATACCTCCCCGACCAAGTGGATTTATGATACCAATTCAATTTTAACTCGTTGCCTGCTCTAATTATGCTAATGTCCAAAAAATTTAGACATGAATCCGCTTCAATTTCATGAGCGAATTGAATTCTGTCATGGAAACTATTAAAAGTATCTAATAATGTTACTATGTGTTCTGGTTTGCAACAAATCAAGATGTCATCAACATATCTCTTATAAATCGTTGAAATTATAATTCTGCAAAATTGCTAATTTTTGTATCTTTGATCGAACCTGTAGCGCCGATATCATTTCTGATACTGTACGGAATCTTTTAATATTTTTTTTTCATCTTTATCTATGATAAAAGAGTCTTCTATATAATTTCGTTTCTCGAAATATCGTGTAAAGAGAAGTCACGCGTACAGTTGCCATCGCAAAAATAGTGAACATGATGTTAATGGTTATTTACATTAATGGTTATTATACAGACAACGTAAATTTCTGTCCAGGTCCCATAACTTTCTATAAAAATATGCATTTGCGTAAACGCTCGCTGTCTCGTTCTAAATTATCGAGTTAAATAAAACTTGATGTTTTATTCAGATAAATCTAACATTATGATCATATTTAAGAAAACAAGACACGCTTTCGAATCCCAGCATTTTAAGAAATCCCGAACATTTTCGGGAAACCCGAAAGTTTAAAGATCCCGTCCCGATCCCGAAGATTGTGCCCGTTCTCGTTTTATATTGAAAAAAACTGTACCACTAAATGGCTTGTAGAGGGGACATCTACCTTACTTGCATCGTTCACATGTTTTCTCAGTCGTGCTTCACAAAAATTGGTTAGTGCAGATCCTTGGGCGATGCGAAAAACGTGTCAGTAGTTCAAAGGAAGAATTGCACACGAGGCCGTGTGTTTCGAATCCCTCGCCATCCCGTGATTGCGTTTCGCTCGGAACGCACCGATAAAATCGACGCTCACTGCCCTAATTGCGGTCGCTCATTCGACGCTCGAGCCTCGCAGAAACCGCCGCAACGCGGACACTGGTCGAAGTCAAATTTACTCGGCTCTGAATAATCGAAGGAATTACTTAGGCACCCGAATGATTTTAGCTTTCAGCCGGCCAATTATCGCGGCTCCCGAGGACGTTGATTTATTTCGTTCGCTGCACGACTTTATTAATCCTGATCGTGATAGTGAACCCATCACTCTATGATTCACTGACGGTAGTAACTGATACATGTTCTATTATGGTCCATGCAATTTTTAATTAATGGAAAACATGATTTAGAACAGTGGAATTCAATGGAATCTCGGTTTCAATAGTGACAGTCGTTGTAAGTCAGACATAGGTAAAATTCAAATGAATAAAACCAGATCGAAATATAAACAACAGACTTTTACAGTCTTGGATAATTGAGCCCCTTAGTTGGCAAGTGAATTAAGTCCCTTTTCTTAATATTGTAGAAATTGGACTTCCGTGTAATATCGTACAAAAAATTAAATACACAATGTGACTTTATTGTAACCACATGAAACGAAAGAATAGTTATTGTGTCATTATAACTTAAAATAAAATTCATATTTTTTTCAATAGTAAACAAACAGTAACGTCACGAATAATTAAGTGCCATTATTGCACTGAATTGTGATACCACTTTTTTGTGAGAAAGTGACTTACGCCATATGGCCGTTAATGTATTAATAATTAATAAGTTACACAAATGTTATTTTTAATGCACTACAAGTTTGCTGTATACTATGTGTTAAAGAAACTTATACAATTACAATTATAATTACAAGTACAATTGTACTGGTCTTTAATGCTTGAAAAAATGCATGCTGAATTGGAGGGATAAACAGAAAATCTAACATTTCCTTCTTGTTGGCCGCAGAAACAAGACGCACAGAGGGATATAAATTTTCCTGCATTATATTTTTCAACTGCAATGCCCTGCCACACCGAGCACGCTGAATATTTAATATTTCAAACTCAACATTCACAGAAATCTTACTTTTATGAAAAATATCAAACGGTTTTCCGCAGTTATAGTGTAACCACTGAATGGTGAGCCAATTTACAGTTTGTAGTAATGCATTCTTCTTACTTTTTGTTATTGACCGTTCTAGCTGTTTAGTTGAAAAAATTCGTTTCTTTTCATTTCATAAACCACAAATATTTTGGAATGTCGAGCAGTTTTTATACAGCAATACCAATCTTCATGGATGTAAATAGATGTATGGCGTGCTGCAGATTCAACACATCCAAAAACTGAATCATTCGGTAAAAAAACGAATGTCGTGGTATTAAGAACTTCTGTTCTATAACCTTCGCTGCAATATCATCACTTTACACTAATTTTAACAGAGACAAAGCTACTTTTATATTATGATTTTGTCCAGTGCAAGAATCACTATAAATATTTATCTTATCTCTATTACCAGCAACACATTTAATATGTTTAACTAAACATGATGCTATTTCTTGCGATCCTCTGGATGCTAATGTTTCATCCCAAACATAAAAGTATTATCCTTTATTTTCACGTAAGTCGTGAATATCGAGATTATAACAATACATGTTTCTCTTATAATACGCATCAGAAACCGTTAATATTGGAAATGGTAATGTTTTCTGTAAATCGATACTACATACATAAATATTAATTGAACACTTTGCATTTACTATATCCTCTTTCATTTACGTGCTACTTCTGCTTTTAGTAAATGTAACTCATGTTCATCTTCAAGTTTTTTATAATAGATTCTTGATCACTACTTTCTGCATCTAGTTAATATTATTTTATATTCATCACATCTTTCCGTGGTGCTAAAAATTGATTAATCATTTATTTTTTATAGAATAATTAAAAATTTCCCCAATTTTAAATTTATATTAAATTTTCTTTTAAAATATTTACCTTCAATCATAATAAAAATTTTCAAACCTATTTAACTTCTGTAATAAAATAATTTAAAATCCCCTCAATTTTAAATTTATACTAAATTTTCCTAAAAAATTATTATTTTCAATTATAATAAAAATTTACTAATCTATTTAATTTTTACAATATAATTTCAATTTTAAATTTATACTAAATTTTCTTTTAAAATAATTATTACTTTTAATTATAATAAAAATTTATTAATCTATTTTATCCTATAATAAAACAATATAAAATCTCCTCAATTTTAAATTTATATTAAATGTTCCTTAAAAAATTATTATTTTCAATTATAATAAAAATTTATTAATCTGTTTAAAATGAAGATTAAAACGCGTATTAAATATTTGACGATACATGTGCTCTTTTACTAGTAGCATGTTTAATTCAGAGCATTTTTCTTTACACAACATTTACATTTTCTGAATATTGTTCACGTGTGTAATGAGATACATTAGCAGGAAAACTTTGAATATGACCATAAACATTTTTTAAATAGCATCTTTACCTCTATCGTGATTTCCAACAGATTTACCTTCTGCGTATACGTATACATACAGGGTGTTTCGTTTATCTAATAACGGATATATCTCGTGATGCACTGAAGTTACGAAAAAAATTTGTTTACAAAAATTGTTCTGTATGAAGGGTACAATCGTATGGTGTAATTTTTTCAGGACTAGAATGGTGGGGAGGGTGGTTTCAAAGCCAAATTAAGTTTTTTAAATGGAACAATATATTTGTTTTGTCATAACACGATGGCATTTTTCAATATGAATTCAACGCCATAACACATTATGTTATTTACTGTTAAAAAACATTAGAAATTATATTATAAACTTGTCACTTCTCAAGTAGGCAACGGTAGTACATATCTGGTTACCGCATGATGCTGCTAGATATTGGTTGAATACCAATTTTAATAATAATAATTGCATGGCCGCCAATGTCGCCAGATCAATTGTTTTGCGATTTTTCTCTTGAGTTATTTGAGAGAAGCAGTTTTTAGAACTCCAGTTGAAGATATCCGTGAAATGTGAAGAAGAATTATAGTCGCTTATGAAACAGTAACGGAAGAACTGTGAAGACATGCCGAAAAGGAATTTTTAATGATGGTGGTCACGAAGAAGGATAATTCTTTTTCTTAAATTTGACACGGGTAAGCACAAAAAATAATGAAATTATTTAATCAACTAATGAACAGAGCAATTTTATTTAGGTATACTGAATAAAATTGCTAAAGATATGAATGATAAATTTTGTGTTTATTTAGAAAGTCGATCCTTGTTACAGTGTGCAGATAATAGCCGGCAACCATACACAACTACCATTCCCTACTTAAGTTGTTACAAGTTTACAATATAATTTTTAATGTTTTGTAACAGTAAATAACATAATGTGATGTGTCGTAAAAAATATATTGTTCCATTTGAAAAACTTAATTTGACTTTAAAATCCCCCCTCCCCACCATTCCTAGTCTTGAAAAAAATTACACCATATGATTGTACCCTTCATACAGAACAATTTTTGCAAACAAATTTTTTTCGGAACTTCAATGCGTCACGAGATATATCCGTTATTAGATAAGCGAAACACTCTGTATACCAGTTTCCTTTAATCAAATGTAACAGTAGAGTAAGTCCGTATGTTCCGTGGAATAATGGAGCAAGTCCAAGAGATTGGACTTATGCTATTATTCAAGATATTTTCACAGTCACTTCATTTATGATGTAAAATTGACTCTTATCTTTTATTAACATAAAATAAAGTATACACAAGTTAATGTGTTAAATAGAACAAGTATTCTTAATACTTACTACTTCTGTAAAAACTCCATTTTTCGTAATTTTGGACTTAAGCTACTTGTTCATTAAGGGGCTCAATTGTAAATGGATGTATAGAGATGAAGAGGCGTAAAACCGTGTACCCACTGAAATCGGGGCGTCTAACGACCAGAACGTAACCGAACATCGTAGAAAATTTAGTGTGGCAACACAAGGGTTAATTAGCCAACGAGTACAAGAGCATAAACTGTAGAGTTTATTCAAGCTCCCAGAATTCAGATAGATAGAGTATCCGGGGCATAATGTGGAGCATAATTTGAAGTTATCCGAGGCGTTCATCTCGTTCGCCCAGCTCCTAAAAATGATATGGGTACAACAGGCTCCCATTACACCGCGCTATGATAACGTTAGCCTAAGTAGCAGAGGATCTTCTTTCGGCGTGCTCGAAATTTCCGCCGACTAGAACGTATCTCCTCTAAAACAGGAAACATTAGCTGAACCTTTACGGAGAACAGAGCACCGTGCTTCGTGTTTTACGTGGCAGATAAATTAAAATGGAAGCTGGAGCTTGTTATCTTCATCTTAATGGATTAGTAGGATCTCTTTGGATTGTGTGTCAGGTTCTTTTTACAGAATTCGCCCAGTCGGTCGTATAAATTAGCTTTTCTATTTTATAACAATTAGTGACTTTTTTTTCTCGGTCCTTGTTGTTCCAATTTCTGCGCGAGGATAATGGCGAAGATTCGAATGATTACGGTTCCGTCACGGATGGAATTTTAATGTTTCCTCCATTTCCATCCTGTTCGATTTATGCGCCGCCCCTGGCCATGCTCATCGTGGTCATTAGCGCTAGGTAATTAGAACTATGGCTTATACCCGCGGGAACGAGCATGTATTAATGGGCGCGTTGTATTGTTAATTATTTTTCTCCACCATTGTTCGAAATTCTATGGCTAACCTTCTTTAACGATCAAAAGCAGAATCGACGCTATCGTTGGTAATCGATTTCAAAGTTCCGGAAATCATTTCGCTAGCCCGTTTAAATTTATTTTTAAGGATGTTCCGACACGATTCCCATGAAATATTTTCCATTTCAAAGTTGTATGTATAATCTTCACCAGCGGAAAACCTGCAACCAGAAGCAGTTTACGCAACAACCATAATCGATTACGGTGGAAAATTAAATTTTCCGGAGTAGCTTTCAGCTCAAGAATTAATTATACATTAAAAGATCGCCGAAGCAAGGAATTGATTCCGCTATCAGCGTTCGCTGCAGAAACTCGCTCGCTCCTTAATTGCTTTTATAGGATACCGCGGATTAGACTCAGGTTTTAATGGATTGTAAAAGGTCCGAAAAAGAGTAAACGATAACGGACATTTATTCTGCGATTATATCTCCGCGTTCCCGTTGCCGGAGCCGAGCGAATTTCCGCCGACGAGTGGGCGTAAACATAAAATATTGAAAAAACCGAGTTGAATCGATAATTGAGACCGGGCTTAAAGTCGACGCATCGAGAACTTCGTCGGAAGACATAATTGATTCGGGGAACAGGGGCGGAGTCGTTTGTCGTCCGGGCCAAGATCCGTGCGGCACTGGTTATAATTAGCGAGACATTTAATGAAACTCGACGGAAGTCGATCGCGCAGCCGACGCGACGCACGAAAACGATTTTAATTAGTCCCCGGCGAGTTCAAACGCAGCTCGCTTAATTTTGTCCTCCACTTAACATGAAAATTGAGCAACGCGGCTGACTTCCTGCGTCAGTTGGGGCGCTCATTAAGAGGACCCAGATTGCGGCCGTTTCTTTGCCCGCAGCGACGCTTCTTGACGCGACACCGTTATATCTGCGCAAAATTTTGGGGCTTCCTTCCGGTCCTCCGTTACGCGTTTCCGTGAATGTTTGTTCCTCCCACATCTAGACGCTCCGAATTGAAATCAACGTCAGTATATTTTCTAACGCTGAACCTACCGACCAGTGAATTGTTTCGGTGGAGGAATATGTAAACTGAAGATGAAAATTTATTTCGTGTATTCTTCTTTATGGATTAATATTATGTATATGCTGAGAACTATTTGTTCTTGAATTAAGCTCGCCCAGTTGGTTTCAATGTTCTAATTAAACTACTGGATTGTTAAATCGACGTTGTGAACACTGTACGGTGTTTTAACTCGCGTCAGGAGAAGAAGTCCGTGCATCATCAGCCACCAGGGAATCGCTTCCAGTAGAGTAGCCCGGTGTACGGTCAGACCTCGAATTTCGAGACTCCTCACCGCGTTGTGCAATAGTTCTACGGGCTGTGCTGAAATTGGTGAACTTCCCGAAAGGGGGTGGTCCCTGAGACCATTTCAAGCGACATTTTCCTTCGTAAAAATTTTTCTGAGGCTTTGTTTAGGAGTTATTAACGAAAAACACGGACCAATCAGAGCGCGACCTGAACGCGAGTTGGCACAGTGGGCCAATAGACAGTTGGCGCGCCGGGCTGACTGTGGCAACTCGCGTCCAGGTAGCGCTCTGATTGGTCCGTGTTTTTCGTTAATAACTCCTAAACAAAGCCGCAGATAACGTTTTTGCAAAGGAAAATGTCGCTTGAAATGGTCTCAGGAACCATCCCCTTTCGGGAAGTTCACCAATTTTAGCACACCCTGTATTTATCAAACAGGCCATCATCTTGTGTTACGCCCTAAGGTGGACGTTTTAACGGGATACATTTAAGTTTAAAGATTTGGGTAGAGAATAAAACGCAGTTTTGAACCTACCTGCCGGGTAGGTTTGGGCCGGGGAATTGACGATTTGGATAGTTGAAATCAAAGTTGGGTAACTCTTTTAAAAATGATTTGATATTTCAATTTAAGTAAAAATAAACAAGAATATATTCTGAACAACAAAGAGGGCGCACAGTGGCTCAGTGGATGAAGCGCGCGCATGCGGATCCGTGGTCGCAGGTTCAATCCCCGATGCCGGCACCTCTGGAAATATCCCATGTGTCTTTAAAAAAAAAGAAACTGTGGTGACCCAAGGTGGTTCTGAATCCACCTTTATAAACTGTAGGTCCCGCTGAAAAGGCAATAGTAGTGAAAGTGGAAAGATAGGGAGTTGGTAAAATGGATTTGAAACCCTGAGGGGACCAAATAATTTAAAATAAACTAGAGGGCTATTGTTGCTCGCTCGCTTCGCTCGCTCGCGAGTAGGGTTGTTTTTGCTCGCTCGCTTCACGAACTCGCAGGTAGGACTGCTCTTGCGAGAGGGTTAGTGATACGCATGGCTAGTAGGGCCTATTGATATTAATGTTTTTTATTTGGTGTGTGACTCTTGGAGAGTCACACAAAGAACTTCCCGATTCGTTACTCCTTCGCCAACATCGCTAACATCGTTTTTTTTGTACTTTCATCGATATTCTCCCAAAATGTATTCTTGGGAGTAGAGATGATAAATTCACTGTTGCATTGGAATAACTTTCGATTATTCCAAGCGGTAACATTAGCATCAGTTTAAAAAAAAATTTTTTTTTATGTAATTGCGTTTGGTTCTTTGGTGGAAAATTTTCGTCCTCCCTTATAAATTGCATTGTAGAATCAACTCTTTTCGAAAAAAAACTAAAAATCTAAAAAACTACTTGACCAATATGGACCAAAATCTAATCAGCTCTAAGTTACAGCGGGGCACATCGATTGCATCATTCATCATCCTGATCGTGTCGTTACTTTTTCTGAAAACGTTAACGAAAAATTTGATACCATACAAACGGACATACGCACACACACACACACACACACAAACATTTTGATAAAAATAGTCTAAAATGACTCCAATGACCATGAAACGTGAAGATCTGCTAAAAAATCGATTTTCGATTTTCGGGGTAATTACAGTAACTTCCCTATGAATCGGGAAGTTAAAAAATATTCTGAACAGCAAATTTCGGATACAATGAGTTATTAGGATCTTATTGTAAATTGTTAGTCTTTACCGTAGGGTTGATATCGCTTGATCAAGGGGAAGTGAACAAACTGATTCGGTCGCTTCTATAGCCTAAGGGATGACGTGTTGGCGATGACGTTGAAGATGATGAAGTAAATGATGTTGAGGATGAATAATCCGGCGGGTGTACACTCCTTATAACTTTAGCTTCAGTGACTTGATTTGGCTGCTCTCGACTTTACCGGACTCAAAATTTGTGCCTTTCTCCTATAAATTATGATATATTTGGTATGCAATCCAGTAGATTTGTACCCGGGGCGGCTGCAGGTCGAAGTTTCGATCCTGTAGGATCTATGGTTCAGGAGCTATGCTCGCTTAAAGTTGAGCAATCTGCAGTGTTTTTGACAAGTAAGGGCACCATCATATTGGTCTGTTGTGTCGTGCGCCGCGTACCGAGCAGAGCCATTAGGTGGTCATTGGTTGGTGATTAGGTCGGGGGCGGCAAGGTAAGCGGCTCGCGGTCGTCACCACAAGTCAATATGGCGGCGCCCTTACCTGTCAAAAACACTGCAGATTGCTCAACTTTAATCAAGCATAACTCCTGAACCATTGACCCTACAGGACCGAAACTTTGATCTGCAGTCGCTCCGGGTACAAATCTACTGGATTACATACCAAATACGTCATAATTTACAGGAGAAAGGCACACATTTTGAGTCGGGTAAGTCAAGTTTACTGAATACTGACTTTAAACTGACGTTGAATGATTAATAAACTAAAATATGCTCTCGGCGCACAGTTTCGATCAATTATACAGACAAAGCAAATTTGCAGAAATTAAATTCTCAACGTTTCGATCCGGATTTGGATCATTTTCAAGAGAAATGCGTCTGAAAATATATACATAATTAATATAATAGATATTTAACAAGGGAGACAACACTGATTACAAGGTAAACTTTTAAATACCGTACTTGCTATGTGTAAAGAAATTTTAACTAACTATTAGTGACTGACTGAGTTTCAAATCATGATATAATGATTTCTGATGGCGACTGACTGACTGCACGTATTTGATGAATTTCGGATTCTGACTGAACTCGTCCTGATGAAGAGCCATCCCATTTATAGATTGATCAATCCATTGTTCTAGGCTTAATCTTCATGGGGTCAATGCATCCTCATCATTTCTTCGTAATCGCATTTCTCAATTTGTCGTTTGCATTTTGACCGGATGTTTAATCTTTGATTCGTTTTTATCATCCTCTTGGCTAGATCATATTTCTCTGCACATCCTCCTAGATTGGGGTCACCAACCTAGTGCTCATCAATTCTTTAGTAGATTTCTTTTACGAAGTGTCTATCTTCGTTTCCTCTGGACTATTTTTACATTCTTCAGTGATGAACAGGTTTCAATTCGATGTTTATTTTAACATTTTATTTGTTTACTAAAATAGATTCCGCTGTATTTTAATTTGTTCAGTGAAGGCTTAAATTCAAGATGAGGTTTAAGATTAAAATAAATCACATGGGTTAGCGATTCCATGTAGTCCTATCGCACGCAGTGTGGTATAATATACGATAGTTTAATATTAATTATCAATTATAATATTTGATATATTATTTCCCGTACAACATTATTAGAGCAAGTATAAAAAGAAATTCAGAAAATGTATGTTATACATGATTGATTTTATCAATTATTATTCGTGGCTGAACCACCGGACGTGACACTTGCTAAGGCCATTATTTAGCAATCCCTGTTTGCCGATTATTGTGCATATTACAATATTTTATCGATAAAAGTCCCCAACACGGGTCTGCCGAGGGTGATTTATACGCCAGAGATACTATTCTTTGAGTTTTGCCGAACGTGGAGAAGGACAGCCGAGCTCGAAAGGCCTCGGTCGCGGAGAAGTGTAAACATAACTAATCCGATGACAAATTTCTCTACTTTTCATTGTTTTGTTATGGAACTTTCACCAACATATTCGTGGCATTTTTCTAATGCAAAATGATACCAAACACGATATAATTTCAACTGTATTTAGTGGTTTAATTGACGATGAAAGTTTCGGGCGCAAGGAAGGACAGCGTATGGGAAAAAAGAGACGCGGAGAGTCGCAACGCGCCGGCACAGCTCAAAGAACTTCCCATGCGCTGTTCCTCCTTTCGTTCGAAACTTTCATCGTCGATTATAGAAGTAAATTTCATCGGAATTATATAATATTTGGTATCATTTCGCACGAGAAAAATGCCACGAATATGTTGGTGAAAGTTCCATAAAAAAATAATGAAAAATAAAGAAGTTGTGACATTCGGATTAGTGTGGTCTCACCGATATACCCGAGCAGTATGAGTCATACTTCTCGGCGACCGAGGCCTCTCGAGTTTCATGGCCCCTCAAGGGGGTAGACCTCGCAGTAGTGGGGATAGTTCTGGGACATTTATCAGCCAGACATTTGGGACACTTATGGATAAGATACTGTACCTCTAAAAACTTGACGCACGTATGCACCCCAAAAATCGTTAATATTATTGTTTATTTTATTTCGGAAGTTTTGGTTACGTGGAATGCGAGAATGAAATTAAAAGTTTCAGCTGTCCATTTCAGAAACGTTTATGCTGCAGTCCACGTATGAACGAGATACAGAACACGTGTGAGTGAAACGATGTAGAATACCATAAGGGAGACCGTGTGTGCAGGTGTAGCGAAAAGCTCATGGAATGTCGCATTCGAGATCTTATTGCGTTCGCAGGCCGTACAATTCCCCGTTCACTGACACAATTTGGACGCTGCTGTGTCCCATTCGCACCTTTGGAACAGTCCTCGCGGGGATTCAGGGTTAAACGTGGATTATTATGTTGTCATACTTGGCCGCAGCTCGTTCGTAATTTTCTGTTTAAGTGGGAACAAGAATCGAGATATCCTCAAACAGTTAAACATCATGAGTTTGTAATTGAATTATTATTTTGATAGAATACTGCGGCTTGAATTTTCTATCGTCAATTTCCATGTATCATCCTCGCTATCGTGCCAGGCACTTCACTTGTCGCAGACTGTTCCAAAATGCAATTTTCCTTCTTTTGAAAGTGCACAATTCTATCTTCTAGTCTCGGTAGAACTCTCTCTTAGAAAATGTAGCCTTTGTTCTTTGAAACCCATGCTCCTTGGGATTGAAAATACGTCACATTTTTTTCAAAATTTTAGAACGCATCGGAAACCGGAAAATGCGCAGAAATGCGCGAAATCTAATTTACCCTGTAACTACTCTCGCGGGCAAACTAGAGGGCTGAAATTTTACTTGGAGGGGTTTTTCTTGGTCAGCATTCGAATGGTTTGGTAGCTATTGAAAAACCTCTAAGGGCATTGATGACCATCTTAATCGATTACCATCTAGGGTCATTTTCTTTCAATTGACAGTGGCAGTGTCAAGGGTCAGGCTGCTAAAGCGTACACAATTTTCCGGGCACTCGTATCTTGCAAAAATGAATATTTAAATTTGGTGTACAAAGATTAGTATGGTCCAGCGGTCCCACCCAAAATTTTTATTGATATTGTGTGGAAAACAATGGTTTTAGGTTGGGAGATAACTCCCTAAAATTTTAAGTCGCTAACCCTTCATATAAGTATGATATGAGGGCAAATACTTACTGGTCTTAACTGTATCATTTTTTTTCTCGGTCGTTAATTAAGATATTCAGATTAAAAACTAGAGGGCTATTGTTGCTCGCTCGCTTCGCTCGCTTGCGGGTGGGGTTGTTGTTGCTCGCTCGCTTCGCGAGCTCGCGGGCAGGACTGCTCTTGCGAGAATGTTAGTGGTACGCATGGCTAGTAGGGCCCACAGCTATTAATGTCTTTCATTTTGTGTGTGACTCTCCGCGAGCCACACAAAGAACTTCCCGATTCGTTAGTTGCTGTATATTATTATTATTATTTATTAAGTGTACGTTTTCAGGGAAATTCAATAGTTTTCTACTTATCAAAATGTTTGCTATATGGCGTCGCATTAAACCAATATCGTATGCTCGTTGCTCGCTTGGTTCCTTGTTATAGCATACTAATGTTGCAAAATAAATTGTCTTAATTAGTTTTTCGCAAACGATACAACTCATCATTATCCGGGTTTGCAGTATTGATCTTGGTTTTCTTCGATGCTATTAATTTAAATTTTCTCAAAATATATAAACCGCTCAATTTTGAAACTCTGCTCAGTGCTACATACAACATTTGTAAAGTTCGTATTTCTGATGTTTTAAAATCCATACATACTTTCTCGTATGTTTCTCCCTGACTTTTATGAATCGTAATCGCTTCAGCAGGAACCACTGGAAATTGACTACGTGTGATTTGTTATTTTTCTTCACTCGAAATATTTACTTGATTCGATATTTTTAACTTCCCGATTTTATAGGGAAGTTATTGTAATTACCCCGAAAATCGAAAATCGATTTTTTAGCAGATCTTCACGTTTCATGGTCATTGCAGTCATTTTAGACTATTTTCAGCAAAATGTTCGTGTGTGTGTGTGTGTGTGTGTGTGTGTGTGTGTGTGTGTGTGCGCGTATGGCCGTTTGTATGTTATCAAATTTTTCGTTAACGTTTTCAGAAAAAGTAACAACGCGATCAGGATGATGAATGATGCAATCGATGTGCCCCGTCGTAACTTAGAGCTGATTAGATTTTGGTCCATATTGGTCAAGTAGTTTTTTAGATTTTTAGTTTTTTTTCGAAAAAAGTTGATTCTACAATGCAATTTATAAGGGAGGACGAAAATTTTCCACCAAAGAACCAAACGCAATTACATAAAAAAAATTTTTTTCTTAATTTTTTTTTAAATTAAAAAAAAATTTTTTTTTTAGATTTAAAAAATTTTTTTTTTTTAACTGATGCTAATGTTACCGCTTGGAATAATTGAAAGTTATTCCAATGCAACAGTGAATTTATCATCTCTACTCCCAAGAATACATTTTGGGAGAATATCGATGAAAGTACAAAAAAAAAACGATGTTAGCGATGTTGGCGAAGGAGTAACGAATCGGGAAGTTCTTTGTGTGACTCTTGGAGAGTCAAACACCAAATAAAAAACATTAATATCAGTAGGCCCTACTAGCCATGCGTATAACTAACCCTCTCGCAAGAGCAGTCCTACCCGCGAGCTCGCGAAGCGAGCGAGCAAAAACAACCCTACTCGCGGGCGAGCGAAGCGAGCGAGCAACAATAGCCGTCTAGTTTTATTATTGGTGTTAAATTTTGATTTATATTTGCATTTTTCATATAATCACGATAACGAGTTCTTACTTTCACTCCTACTATGGCCAATTGAAAATCTAACCACAATATAGACGAAATTTTAGTATTTTCTTGAAAAGTAATAAATTTTAATATTCCACATGCTCCATTAACCAATCCGTCTTCAACATCAATGTTATTAATTATCATATATTTTATATTAATTTTCAATTCAATCTCAGTTAACAATTCGTTTTGAACTGATTGTTTATTTAAAGATTGTAATATAAATGTTTTTGTACTTTCATCGATATTCTTTGAAAATGTATTCTCGGCGATGATTAACTCACTCTTGCATTGGAATAATTTTCGATTATTGTAAGCGGTTACATTAGCATTAGTTGCATAATTGGAAAAAAAATTGTTTTTAATTAAAAAAAACAAGAAAAAAATTATTTTTTTAAATATGTCTAAATATATATATATATATATATTATTTATTTTTTTTTAAATTATTTATTTTTAAAAAAATAATTTTTTTCTTGTTTTTTTTAATTAAAAACAATTTTTTTATTATTTATATATATATATATATATAGTTACGTTTACTTCTTCGGTGGATACGTCTTTCGTATAAATTGCAATGTTTAATCAACTCCTTTCGAAAAAAACTAAAAAACTACTTGACCAAAATGGACCAAAATCTAATCAGCTCTAAGTTACAGCGGGCACATCGATTGCATCATTCATCATTCTGATCGCGTTGTTACTTTTTCAGAAAACGTTAACGAAAAATTTGATAACATACAAACGGCCATACGCACACACACACACACACACACACACACACACACACACACATACGGACATTTTGATAAAAATAGTCTAAAATTACTCCAATGACCATGAAACGCGAAGATCTGCTAAAAAATCGATTTTCGATTTTCGGGGTAATTACAATAACTTCCCTATAAATCGGGAAGTTAAAAAAAACGAAAATACTCGAACTTACCTCCTTCATATCATATATTTTTTTCACAGTTGTGATCAAATTATTGAGGGTAGAAAAAAATCATTTAATTTTTTGGGGGTGGGAATTGCAAGCAACCTCTCGAGTGACCACTTCCAAGAAGTTCAATGTTCTGATACCAATTTAATATATATTACACACAAGTTTCAAGATGATCGGATTGGTGGAACATAATAATAATAATAATAATAATTTTTTTTAATGGAACACTATATTTTTTTCTTCAGAAAAATAATTGCAGGTAGTGAGACATATCCAACGCTCTTTCTATTGCTTTTTTGCTCAAGATTCTACGATAATTTTTCCGCTTCCTGGAGCCAGTTAAAGTTAAAAAGCCAACGTTTACTTCAATGTTGAATAACTCGAATAAAAAAAATCGCAAAATAATTAACAACCACACAATTTACACAGGGGAGATAGCCCTTCCAAATGATTTTAACGCGATTTATCAAAAAAATTTGTTGCTCCCCGTGTGATGTTCCAAAGTTGCACAACATTTTTGTTAACCGTCAATGTCGTCTTCATGTCGCTATAACTTTGTAAAAAACCATCATAGCAACAATTTGAAACAGAGCATCTGAAACTAGAGGTTTCAAGCTTACAAACCATTGTTTGAGGATATCGATACAGCAATTTTTCACGGAGTTATGATCAAGTAAAGTGGGAGCAATTTTTCGAGTTCGCAGAAGTGATTCCTTAATTCTTTTGAGGAGTGTATATAGTACTTGCCTGTTAAATCGCGTTACCGCTAGAGACACTTTCTTTACCCATCATCTTTTAATTCTTCAATCGTCATTCAAGTCATTCTTTTAATCGCCAGGTGGAAGTGTCAAGGGTCAGACTACTAAAGCGTACCCAATTTTCAGGGCCCTCGTATCTTGCAAAAATGAATATTTAAATGTAGACCAGACATTATGTCATGCACGTGACAGTGTCAAGGGTCAGGTTGCTTAACTGTGTATAATTGGCTCGGCAATTTTCCGGAGCATAAGCCATCGAGTTTTTATAGGCTTCAGGGGAGCGAGGTTCAATCGGGTGCGATAACGAAACAGTTTCGGTCATTAAGACCGTGGTAATTAACCGGGAGGCACGGCCTTTCGCCGGGCCTGAAGAATGATCGCCCCGGCGTATTAATCGCGTGCAGGGGTGTTAGTGTACGCGACCGTCATCCGGAAGGACCGGAAGGAAGTGGGGAAGGGAGGGACGGGGAAAGGGGACGCCGTGTCGGCGTGGGCGGTGTTGCATCGTGGTTAACGATATAACAACCGAGCAAGTTTATAATGGGATACAGAGGACTATAGATAGCGTCGTTGGGTGGGACCTATAGCCTGCGGCTGGTATAACTAACAAATGAGACTCCGGGTGGCGATGCGACTACTTCCCGATAGTTTGCTTGGCGAGAGACGAAGTACGGTCGAAGAGAAGGGACAGAATGCGACTGTCCAGAGGAAGAAAAGGAAATTAGAACGAGACGGCGGGGGGATGGGACACGGAGTCAGAGATAGGGAGGAAGAGGAGAAAAAAAAGTTCAGGGGATGAGATATCTGAGAAGAGGAAGAAAAAGAAGTAGAATAATTGCAAAGTTACTGAAGATTTCTGTTCCGAGCTCCTGCGGGCTTTAACGTGGTATTGGATGTGGTCAGACGAGTCGAATTGGGATGGTACTGGAAAGGGAGGATAACGATGGCGCATGGTCTGACAAATAGGGGCGACGTATGATCGGGTGAATCGTGTAGCACAGTGGTATGACAAGTACTTTGCAATATCTGCCGGACACCAAAGTAGTGCAGGTACCTGGGGACAGTTCTCTGGTACATTGACGGTATCACAGAACGCAGTGAGTGAAACAGTAGAGCACAGTTTACTCGTGGACCGGTAGTCTACGCCAGTCTGTAGTCAGACAAATAATAGAGGACAGGGTGCAGTTGAACTAGTAGTACGAGTCAGTCTGCAGTCATCCATGAGATGAATTCCGTAGAACGGAGCAATTCATTTCAAGCTAAGTAGTACAGCACGGTCTACGATCAGACAGAAGCTGCGGAGGCATTTACGATCAGAATCGAATTGAATAGCTATCTTCCTCGCTTAATACCATCTTTCTTATTCCGACGAGCTGTAATATCGTGGCAGGTTCTACATCGCCAGATCGTCTGCTCGATTTAACTTGATACTACTCGCGCTCGGCCGGAAATCTTTCCAATTAATTACCCGACGGAACTGCATCGCGGAGAGGTAGAATTTATTTTCAGGTCGGCTTACAACGACCGAGTAGAAAGTTTAAATAAACCGCGGGGATTAAACCGGCCGCGTAAAGAGACTATATTCACGATCTCCTGTTACGTTCACCGGAGGCCCCCGGAGAGGCTAACATTTTCCGTGGGGGAAAGAACGGGACCGCAAACAGTATCATCCGTTGACCACCCGGTAGGATAGCAGAAATAACAGATGATACTTCCCGTGGCGGTGCAAGTACTTTCCGATAGTTTGTCCGCTAAAAGGAGAGACCAGGGGTCGAATGGACGACGAACCGAGGAGGATGGGGGTGTAGGTCGGGCTATGAAGTGGACAAAGAAAGAAAGGGGACAGGGGGAGGGGAACGGGCGGAAACAAAGGAACAGAGACGACCGAGGAGAGACGGAGAGAGATAAAAAGTCGGAGAAAGACGACCTAGACGGAGGGGACGTGTCCAAGCCCTGCAGGAGATTGCTTTCACCCGCGAAGCGACCCGAAACGGGGACAACGAACAGACGTTGACTTCCTCTCGGCGCCGGGACAGCCTGTACCGAGAGGGGGAGGGATGACAGGGGAAATTCGGCTAGGAAAAAGCGAAGATTTCTGCGGGGAACGGGAATGGGAACGGAAAGGAAGCGCGAAGTGCTCGGCCGCGCGCGCAGAGTGAATGAAATTGGAAAATGTAGGCGACCGGGATTGACGTCGCCGTCCGTCCGGGACAATGCCGCGTTTGTGCCAGAGCCTTTCGTTTCGTTTCTGGGTTGTTCCCGATTCGCCGACTGCATTTTCGAAATTAGACACGCGAACAGCGACGAGGGCCGTGCCGCACCGCACACCCCGCAATAGAATGTTTAATCGACCGGTAAATGAATCATGAAATTCGTTTATGTGGTTTACGGTTGCGTGCGAAGGTTACGGCGCGGCGTAGGGCTACGGGGCTATCGATTCGACGCCAGCCGCCCTTCTGTCGGACGTTTACAAGGATATACGAGCGCAACTTTTGCTCCGCATTAAGCGATACCGGAGCCGATTCGAATGGATTTCATTAATCTTGATCACCACGACCGACGGGAACGCTGCCGACCACCGGCTCGGTGTTTTAGCGGACTTTCGATCATTAGTTCTCCGATGGGGTTCATTTTTAACGCGGATAACAGCCATCGGCTGGTAATCATGGCTGGGGCCTTCGAAGGAAGGGTTTGTCGGTCGTTCGTATGAGTGGTTGATTTTGAAAGGTGGAAAATGTTAGGAGCTTGAATCCTTGAATTCCGAAACATTTTTATCTTCGAATGCCTGGCTGCTTGATTTTTGATAATGTTTAATGTTCAAGTTGTTTCCCCGTGTAACGTGATTTTTTAATTGTCCCGTTCCTGCGCAACGGCGACAGGACTTAACAAAGAGAGGCACGCGCGAAGAAAACTCCGTTATCTTCTAAAACGGAAAAGCACGTGGACGTGCACCTGTGGAGTAATTAGAACAATTTCCGGTCACGGTAGTTTCTGACACGTATTTCTCTTTCGGTCGAAACTGTGTCGCGTCCACTTTTCCGAACAAAGGTACGTGGCGCTGTCGCAGTCGGTCCGCCAAGAGTTGAAAAGAACGGCAGGACACGAGAATTCTCAAGTATTTGTTAACTCGAAACCGTTTGTCCTATAAAACTTCTGTATACGGGACTGCATCGCATAGTTCTCCTGTCCGTGGCACTGCCATAAGTCTCCTCACGGAATCAATTCCTGTTTTCCTCTTCATTCGGACTTTCTCATTTTGTATTTATCCTGGCGGAAACACCCCCTTCAACGATTCTCCGAGTTTCACATTCTTCGTCACTCTGATGACAGCGTATTGACAAAGTATAGTTCTATTGTCCAACAAATCGACGCGCAACTATGCTGTTCAATTGAAAAACAATTTCCTCCACGTACAAGACTCATTAGTGACCGAAGATTAACCTATTGCAATAAATTAACCGACATATTTAATAATATAATCAATGGACAGCGGATTTTATGCATACAATGACAAAATTGTGTAGGTGTAATTGAGAACAGTGAAAACATTAGAAGAATTTAAAAATATTTTTATATTGCTTTCAACCTATTAAACATATTGAGAAAGAAAATAAATTTCTGTTTCACTCTAGTTTGTTCCAAATCAGGTAAAAAATTTTGGGTAAACTTTACTGTACCAGACTCAAAATCTATGCCTTTTTCCTATAAATTATGATGTATTTGGTATGTAATCCAGTGGATTTATACCCGGAGCGACTGCAGATCAAAGTTTCGGTCCTGTAGGGTCAATGGTTCAGGAGTTATGCTTGATTAAAGTTGAGCAATCTGCAGTGTTTTTGACAGGTAAGGGCGCCGCCATATTGACTTGTACTGGCGACCGCGAGCCGCTTACCTTGCCGCCCCCCGACCTAATCACCATCCAATTACCACCTAGTGGCTCTGCTCGGTAAGCGGCGCGCGACACAACAAGTCAATATGGCGGCGCCCTTACCTGTCAAAAACACTGCAGATTGCTCAACTTTAAGCAAGTATAACTCCCGAACCATTGATCCTACAGGATCAAAACTTCGATCTGCAACCGCCCGGGTTCAAATCTCCTGGATTACATACCAAATACATCATAATTTATAGGAGAAAGGCATAAATTTTGAGTTCGGTAAAGTAGAGAGCAGGCAAAATTTCTATTTTGCATAAACGTCCACTGTCTAGTAATCAATATATTAAATAATGGTACAACAATTTTTAGTGGTGCCTCAGACTTAATTTCCTGTCCACATTTAAAGGGAAGAAATAAAAATTCGCACACGAACCGGAAATAATTTTCCGAAAACAACCCCAATTTTACTACCCCTAGAAAATCGTCGCTGGGAATAGGTTCTGCGAGGTATACGCTACATTAGAACCCGTTACCATTACCGTGAACGTGTTTACGTATTCAGGATCGGTAGGATCGGTAGCAACGTCGGCGATAAATTCGCGGAAACAATAAGTGGAGTCACGCGCCGCTCGTTATCGGCGTTATCAATACTTTCGTAGGAAGCTGTGGCACGCAGACTTCGCGTTCCACGCGTTCCCGGGACACGTGGAATTGGTGGAACGATTTTTCGGTTTTCCCGTCGGCGACGTCGACGGACCCGGTCCTGTAAAATACGGCCGACGCACGCCGGGGCTTCCCGGATATTGGAATTTTCGTCGGTTGTCCGTTACCAGCCTCGAACAACCATGAAAGTATAGTGGATCGAGCAGCGGACCGCGTGATCCGGTTCGGTGATCGAACCTCTTCGCGTGGCCGTGTTTTGCCGGTTACAGAATCGGGATCGCGGATCGATACCGGACTTTTCATCGGCTCGGTCGTGTTACATCGCAATTCCCCGACGATGTTCTCATCGACCTGGAACCCGGTGAAAGCAAGCCCCGACTGACACCGGTATTTAGCGATCGGGCTTGTAATCGCACGGAATCGTTTCGACTCGTTTCGAGCGCTTTGTCGGTAGATGCAGATTCAAATACTGATTGTTGGCTCCGGAAAATTATTTCCGGAGTAATCAGTCAAATGGGACGGCCTCAGTTATCTTAACCCTTTTTTTTTAAATTGGGGAAATCCATTATGGATAACCATCCCTATCGCCGAAGATAAGGATGGCCAATGTCAGAGCCGCCCCGACTAAAACCCCAATAGCCGTCCCTAGACAATAATTGCGGGCACCCAGGATCACCACGGTATACAACTGGGCCCCCGCTGTCTTTACCAAGACCTCCCATAAAGCTACCCCCTTAATACTCGGACAAGCAGTCGACGGCCAGGCATGCTTGTCCCCTTCCCGGTGAATTATCTTAACTCTAGCACTCCTGTGGGGGGGGGGGCTCCTCGAGCCCTCGAGCCCTCGAGCCCACAGGTTGGAAAAATTGAAATTAGGACCATTTTCCTTGGGTGAAAAATTCTGAAAAAAATTATTTATTGTCGTTTATATATTAGAGTTTAATATCCAGGAGGTTCTGCTGCTATAGAAAAAAAATGACAGTGCATAGAAGAGGAAAACACTGACGCGAGCGGACCCGAACGCTCCTCTTATCTCCAAAAAAATGCACTAAAATGTATGAAATAATTTCCTTTTGATCTGCATGAATACACACATGATTAAAATAAAATATTAAATACAATACAATCTTTTCAGAGACGGCGTAAAATTGAAACTTTTCGACACTGGAAATTACGAAAATCCTTAAATTCTTCTACATGCTTTCACATGTTAATGTATCTTCTTTAAGTCCACCATATTCCTATGAAATCATAATCAGCAACATCTGTTATTTGGAAAATTTTCAATTTTGCAATATTCTATTTTAATCAATTTTATTAACAGGTGGTGTGTACTCATACAAATCAAAAGGAAATTATTTTATACTTTTCAGTGCATTTTTTTAGTGCGATCCGAAGTCGGTTTGATTTTTTTTATACAATTTTTTTATTTCACACTTTTTAGAGGAACGAGCAGAATTTGTAGAACACCGTACGATGATTTTTCGGTCTTATTGGTTATTTGCTATTAGATTATGTAATTAGATAAACAAAATTAACTAAACTGAATTTTACTAACGCCAGCAAACGAACTAATGAGCACAAAGAAAACACGTCTTTCAGGTTTAAAGGTCGTCGCTCACTAGAACGCACCGGCGCCCACCCGGCACCGCGCGGCCTCAGCTGTTTTGGATTTCTTATATGTATTTTAATTGATGTGCGCACATCCATTTAAAATACATAGAAGAAATCCAAAACAGCTGAGGCCGCGCGGTGCCGGGTGGGCGCCGGTGCGTTCTAGTGAGCGACGACCTTAAATGTCACACGTCAAGTGAGGACCACTCGGGCTAGAAAGTAGAACGATGCATCAAACAAACAACAAACTATTTCATGAACAAACTGAAACATACCAATATTGAATCATATCGAATCGATTATAATCGAACATTAGATTAATTTTGACATATTTCAACATTTGCAATAAAAACCGCAAAGAATGAAAAAATGCAAAATTTGTTTTAAAGGGACCAATCGGTTTCGTCATGATTGGTCCATCCATCTCGTAGTAATCGGTGAACATACATGAAACAGTACGTTTCGTTGCGATAATAATAAAAAACGTAAAAATATTTTTAAGGGATCAATCAGGAGACATACCCTACAAGATCCAAAAGGTTTCGTTCCGATTGGTCCATGCATCTCGGCGTAATCGGCGAACATACATAGAAAAAAAGCAAAAAGAAGGCACAGATCGAATTGAGTAACCTCCTCTCTTTTCGAAGTTGGTTAAAAATGACAAATAATTCCAGAACTAAGGGTCAAGTATAATGATACATCGAAACCTAAACAAAAATGTTATAAATGTAAAACTCACGTTTACAGAAAAGTATTCTATAAATGTTGTATCCTGTCATTCATGTTTTCTCATCTGAAGAATCGAGTTCAGGGTAGTATTGATGTATACATTATCTTATATTATTCTATTGTATACATATACGTCTAAATAAAATATAGAATGTTCATTAAGTATCACACGCTTAAATGTTACCAACCTTCTGTTCTAAATAATTTTTTCTTAGAAGAAATGAGTAATGAAGAGTATGGGCTCGAGGAGCCCACCCGTTAGGAGTCCGCGTGAAGGACTCATACAATACAATACAATATAGAATGTTCATTAAGTATCACACGCTTAAATGTTACCAACCATTCTGTTCTAAATACTTTTTTCTTAGAAGAAATGAGTAAAGAAGAGTATGGGCTCGAGGAGCCCACCCGTTACGAGTCCGCGTGAAGGGTCGGAGCTTGGGAGTGCTAGGGTAAATAAAGGATAGTAATTTCATTAACCAGTAGAACGAGGACAATCAAGACCATGTAGGTAGAATAGGATCAAAAAATAATCGGAAAATAGAATTGTTGCTGGAACAAGTATCACAACTGGTTCGGCACAGTCCAAAATTAGTCAAGTGTGACGAGAACGTCCAACGAGGCCAATCATCGATCGAGCAAGTAGAATGAGGACAATCCACGATTAAACAAGTAGAACATGATTGGCAAACATTCGCAAAAGTGGAATAAAGTTTGGCCTATCGTCGAGCTATTCGAGTAAAGATGGTGTTTGGTTATACAAGTAGAATTGATCATGATCATGGACACCTGAGTTGGCACGGTTCATGGTTAGTCTAGTAGAATGGGGGCAATCTATGATCAATCGAATAGACCACGATTGGCACGCCACCAAAAAATGTGGAATGAAGACGATCTGCATTCAAACAAGTGAAGGCGGTCAACGATCGTACAAGTAGAATGAAACTAAAAATCTTGGTTGTCTTCTACGGGCTGGAAAGATTCTTCGAAAAATGTTGACACAGTCTATAGCCTTTTTACATCGTTGTGAACGATGTTTTACGAGCTTCGAGCTTCCGTGTTTATTTCAATCCAGGATAATCGCGAGAATATCGGCTTCCGGATGACATCTTTCAGAGCAAGGAAACTTTGAGAAACGTCGGCGACGCTGTTCCGAAAGATCGCGGTCCGAACAACTCGCGAGTTTTATCTCTCGGGGTCAGAGTCCTGTTTGCTCGGTTCGCGTTCCTTATTCTGCTCCAGTTAGACTGGCAGTCAGTGGAACGGGAATCCAATATAAGGGCTGCCGTTACGGGCCAGGGAAACATGAAACCCAACGGCTGCGGAATATTATTGTAGCCGTTATCCTGAAGGGTGTCCGTGATACACGTAGAATCCCGTAGACAAAACGATCCACGACCCCTGCTGCTGCGGCAATCTCTGTCACTTTTATTTCGAGCCGGAAGAACTCGATCAAGAGTTTGATGGTCCGGGGTGGGGAAGGTTCATCGAGATGAACGTTGCCCCTTGCGAATGTGATAGCTTTGCCGATCGAATTAGGATTCTACACGCACGATTTACCCTGCAGAAGAATTCTTCCTCCTTTATCGCCGTGTTCTACAAAGCTGAATTAAATCGACTGTGTTCTTAACAGTTACCTCGACGCTTGTCTCGCTGTCCTGGATTTTTATGGATTTACTTAAAGATCTGTTTAGTGAGAGACATTATTCGTTTTCAGTCTTTCTAATGTTAGATAGGAAGATGAGAATTCATCGAAGGATTCGTAGTTTGATGAAATCAACGATCGTTTCTAATTTTATTCCTCGCGTTCATGTCGCTGCTGAATATTTATGTCTTCAATAATTCAATCACATTCAACGATTTTGCGACAATTGATTTATGGCTGAACCCGATATTTATGATCATATGTACTTTCTTTTACGTATTGTTTCATTCTGTTCTATGTGATTTATATATCCAGTGAATTATATTGTAGTATAATATATTACTGTTGTAAATGGTTCACAGAACATCATAATTAGAAAGAATAGTGTTAAAAAATGTTCGAGATGAAATGATACAAAGTATTTTGATTGAACGTAATTGAGGTGGCTTCAAATTCTTGGTATGCAAGCCGAGCCTTCCCCATTTCTATCACACGATATTTCTATAGCACCTCGGGCTATAACTTCGCCATTCTTGATCCTACTTCGGATTTTCCCGGACATCTCGATTTACTTCTTGTACTTCGTATTCGGGACACGTCCGACACGTACTTTAGCGCAGCGGAACCGGCACCCCAGCCAGCTATGTAATACACGTTGTATTATATAAAAATTGTGAACAATGCTAAGGTAGTTTTATAATGAGACGGTGGATACCATCGGAATATGTTCCGTCTCGGTATATACGGGAAGAAAAGAATTACAGGGAGAAAGACTTTCTTTCGTTTTCTGAACAAAATGCTCGGAGCTTGCCTCTTCTTATTATTATTATTGCTTGCTACACTGGAAAATAAACCGCGGAACGGTACGCGAATTTTTCAAGACTGTAGATTCTGGTGAACTTACAATTCTACATTATTAAAAAAATTCTATCATTCTTAAAAGCTTCGTATGAATGATCGTACGATTCTGTTCTTTTCAAATGAATGTTCTTTTAACGATCGAGATTTCCCCAGGCAAATTGCCATTGCGGTGAATAAATAAATTTGATCAATTTCCAAAGTTCAATATTGTGATTGTAGGTGGTCGTATAGCGTTAACGGGTTAACGAACAAATTACCAACACCGAAGTAATTTTGGTTCGAGGTTCCAGGATCGAAACAACACGGAGAACGCCGAAGGCGTCCAAGATACACGACGCGTCTCTCCTCGTGATCCCCGTGAACGCATAATCCGGATTACGTGCTCCGGCTGAAGTTGTCCGCGAACCTATCAATAATCCGTCGAGGTAATAAACCGTCAATAAATATTTACGTATCGTGCGCAGAGTTAGCTGCCGGATGTGTCCTTGTCGATCCGAAGTGGATCGTCATCTGGCGTCGCTGTTCGATCGGCGACTGAACCTGCTCGGAGCTTAAGAGAGTCTACCCTAGACTAAAGCTCAATATTTTAGGTGAACTTTAGTTTGGAGTGCGGTTACAAACCTATAGGGGAGAGCCGTGCAGTACCGACCGCTCCAAGTTTTCTTGTTATTAGGTGGACTAGAATCGGTAAAAATTAAAATTAAAAAAGGAATTTGTAACACAAAGGAAACTTAATAAAGGCCAGAAATTAATTTTGTGAAATTTAATAATTAATATTCATTATTTGTAAAAATAAAGATATTAGAATTTGAAGGAAACAAAGAATTGTCGTCCAGTACCGACCAATTACGTATTTAGTAGATTTTTCAGTCTAAATCATTAATAATGTTAAAAAAAGACATTTAGATGTTAGAATACGCATTTTTATTCAAATTTTATTTATACATATAATAAAATAATTATATATTTTTATATATTATGTCATTTTTTTGTTTAGTTTTTACATCTTTCCTTATTTCCTTTCCTTACTTGAGTTTCAACTTTTCTTTTTTCTGCTTCTTTGACTTTTTCGTTTCTTGCAGTTTTTCTTTTCTCCGCATTTATCTTTTTTTTCTTCAGCCAGGTTCTTTTTTTCTGAACTTCGTTTATAAAAACGGTCGAAGTTAAGATTTCGGATTGTTGCGTCCGTTGTCTTCTCTTTTTTGTTTGCAACTCTAATTGTCGTTTCTAGGAGTGATTGATTTCACTATTTCCATGAAATTTGAAGTTACACCAGGTAAAGAAGTTAATGAAAAATTATCGTTAATATTTAAAGTGAGCGGTGATGATGGTTTTTTCTGCTTTGGAATTTCGGACATTTTTCTGTGGTAAAAGGTAAAAGAAAGATTAAATAAACATCTTCTAACTTCATTTCAAATGCTAACAGATTGAACTTACAGATAAGAAAAGTTTAGCTTATACTGGTCGACGATTGATTGGTCGGTACTGCACGACAGTTGGATGGTCGGTACTGGACGACAAACATGAGGAAACATTTTAGGTTATGGTATACATAATATACAAAGAAAATTCCAAAACAGGGCCCATTAATTATACTTAATAGACTAGATATAATATACATAATTCAACAAAGTCGTTTACTTACCTGAGAAACGAATTATCAGATCTAGAAAATAACTCTTAACACTCGAAATATCAACGCCCACACTAAATGTGCCAGAACTGCGAAAACAATCGTATGACCAATGTAGCAACGAAACATATTACCCACAATAGTTATATTCATTTGTTTTCGTAAAGGAAGTGTAGCCATTTGACCTGGAAAGTCATAAACTAATTTTGGTCGGTACAGTACGCCGGTCGGTACTGCACGACTCTCCCCTACGCAGAGCAAAGGTTGTGAGTAGACTGTGGATGTTTATGCAATTTTTGAAAGAAAGTGGGGACAAACAAAATATTATTTTCAGTGGTAGTAGCCTTTGTACATCAGAAATAAATAAAAATCGTACTAAACTCTGTGCAATTTTGTACTTTCGCATTTTTTGAACATTTTTAGCAGCCATAAATGTTCAATATAATTTTTTTCTTTTGATTGTTGGATTACAAGGGCTCATGGGAAGCGACTTCAGAGCGACTCTTATCGATTCGAATCTAGGATGCCTTTTGCTCCCTTGCTATGAACGGGAGCAGTAATTAGGGAGTTAATTTGTATCGGATTCTGCAGACTGCTCCGCATGACCGAGTTCGTAAGCGAGACTCTTTCGCAGTTAATTACGGTTGTATTGGGTCGTTTAACTCCTAGCGCGTGCCCCCGGTCAATATGAATTTTATTAAGTTTATGAGCTTGTTGCTCCGGCATGGAGACTGTTTTAATATGGAATCAGGTTTTCGAATCGCGTCTCGTGTAACCTATTTTCACGATTCCGCTGGCAAATCAACGGAAAAAAATTATTAAATGAAAGTCGGTTTTAGGGGTTTTGGATCTCAAAATGGTTAGTCATTTGAAGGATCTCCCATCAAGAGGGCTCCCTTCCAAAAAGAAGAGTGTCGTATCAAAGAGGTGACGACGCAACAAGTTCCACCGCGGCGACGACGAAAAGAAAAACGACAGACTCTACTTTACACCCGGATAAACTTATTCAATCTCCCTTTGGTCCTCCGTGAGACCCACTTCTTCATGGTTCGAGCCAAAAATCACAGAAGCATTATTGGTCTTAATGGCCGCTTTGTACTCGTGGATCTCAGTGCTCCCTTAAAAAGCTGGTGAAACTCTGCAGAGACATTTGCAGATCATTGTAACGCAGTTGCGCATCTCTTAATCACTGTAACACCACCGAAAAAATTTTGAATCCTCGACTCTAAAAATGTTCATCCTAACAATTTAATCATTTAAAATATTCTTGTACGTGGCACACGTTTTTAAGGCTTTCTTTATGCACGGTAAACATTTCTTAATCATTTTATCGAGTTTCTCAATCGAATCATTACGAACAAAAATGTCCCCAGTTACAGCAATTTCGGATTTGGAGATAATCGATAGCACGGTGGACGCAGGACCGGATCCAATAAGGATCGCGCGGCACACGTGACATCGTCAAGCCTGGTAATTCATCCTGGATCCTCTGAAGTCTACTTAAAGATACTATCTTAACAACTCTCCTTGCCTGGTCCTCGCACAAGGGCTCGTAAAACCGGTCGAAAGAATTACAACAAGCCGGGGCACGTTCTTTCCCATGCCCATTCATTCTGTTCAAGAACGGCCACGCGGCTATACGTTTCCCCGACGAAAATACTTGACAACGCGTTCGCGAAAAGCAACCCGGGGTCCCAACGAATGTCAGCGTGATTAATTGCGGGCCGACCGGCCACGCGAAAGTAACGAGGGGGTGGCCGCGACTCCGGAGAACCTTTAGGGCTGGTTTCCACTGTGTCCAGTCGAAAGAAACGTGCTTCTGACGCTGGCCTCGATTCCGGCCGTTTCGTCGACTAATTTATCGTTTATCGAGGTAATAACCGAGCTCCCGCGACTTCATAAACTCGGGCTTTTATGGACGCAGCCTGGAGAAAAATGGCCGACCGGTGGGCTCGATAACTGATATAAAAAGTGCAATTATGGTTTTCTGTTTGTCTGAGAATTCGTGTGCATTTACGATCGTCAGTTTGATAGCGAGGAGAATTGCCGAAGAAAACGTTGTTCGTGAAAATTCAGTCCTGATATTACGTGAATATTTTCTCGCTTTTCCCCGACCGCAACAAGGGGAACACGGTTTTCCCAATTTTTTGCGCGCACCGCCCGTGCTGGTTAAAATAAAAATTTCCGGGTCGGGTCGATAATGAGGAAAATTCAACCCTTTATCTCGTAATTTGCAATTTTATTCTAGCCCCGGAGGAAACGAATTAGACCGGAGTATACTCGGCATCGAGTATCGCCTCTGACGTCGTAAAAGGCGCACTAAAATCGCGCGGAATTCTTCTCATGAATGTTTCATGAAATTTACGGGTACGTGTGGCGTTCGACCGTTAACAAAGACCGACAAGAACACCTCGACAGAGAGAAAGAGAGGGAGAGAGTGAGAAGCCGGGGGCACGCGATGGCGGATTCAACAGCAGAAATCTAGATCCGAGCGGTTTGTCCCGGACACGTAATGAGAAATGAAATTTCCTTCGCGCTGATTGGCGACGCCGCGCTAATGCTAAGTCACGTGGACACAGGTTTCTCCAGACGCTTTCCATCCGTGATATTCGATCGACTGTTTGGCGGACGATGTGTGCTCTTCTTGTAAGAAGAACTACACTACCGGCCAGAAGTTTGGAATCACGGCGTAAATTCAGAGAAACAGAAGGTTTATAAGAAGAACTGTATGCCTTTAGAACAACCAAGGAAGATTAACTTGTCAAATAACTTATGAGCAGTATGTTTTACATTTTGTATTAAGGTGGAGTGGGGTAAGTGCGCACTAATTTTTGCAGAGTTAGACTTTAAACTGATGCATTTTCAGTCTGGTATGTAACGCTCTTGGTATCAAACTCTTGCCACAGTTACTGATGAATTAGTATCATACAGGATTCTAATTTTGCTTGAAAATTATCATTTTGATAGGATATTGTACAAAGTATCAACTACTACGCACTTGCCCCGAAAATGGGGCAAGTGCGTCTCAGAGAGTTAAAAATGCTTTCAAACCTTGTTTCAAGTGCTACGGGGCAAGAAAAGAATTATTATCAAACCTGCTACAAAATGCTTTTTATTGCATTAAATTATGTTGTTTAGTTTTATAGTTACGAACCATGTTATGGCAAAAAAAGTAAAAGAAACAAATTATCTACTTACCCTTCATTAAGAATTATAGTACAAAAAATAGACTGACATAGTGAACATGAACTGCCCAGTACGCACTTACCCCACCGTGATAGTACGCACTTGCCCCGGGTAGTAATATTTACGGGGCAAGTGCATCTTAGAGTTTTTCTCAATAAATTTTAAAAAATACAATAAAAACGGTTTATTTAATGTAAACCTACATCAATATTTGCTGTACTTACCTAAAATAACAACACAGAATATATTAATAACTTGTAAACTATTGCACGTTCAAGATAACCTCACAGTTGTACGTGTACCTCGCACGTGACTATTTGGCATTGGTTGATTTAAGCGAGGAAAACACCTTTATTTTTGGGCGACATCTATTTGTCAAATAGTTCATAGTAACTTATATTACATTAATAAATACAAGCTAGAGAAATTTCGTTTATATTATAATGAAAATAACCAATCAACGCACTTTCCCCGTTGACGCATTTACCCCACTCTGCCTTATTTTTTTTAAATGAAGGAATGCGTATTTTTCTTCGAAGTGTCTTTCATTAAAAAATCGCCTTTATTTTTAATAACGGCCTGACATATTCAGGGTATTCTGGCAATTAGGTTTTCGAAAGTTTCTAATTGGATATTTTTCCATGCTTCTTGTAGAAGTTGCCAAAGATGTCCCTTTAGAAAAGTGCATTCCGAACATTGTCTTACACTGGGTGAAAAAACTGAAATCTGTTTAGAAATATTATTCAACTAATTAATATTTGATATTATAACGATGGATCATTTCAACATTTATCGATATATTCGATTTTTAGAAAAATCAGTAAGTGATTAGTAAGTGATTAGTAATCTCTCCAAAATATTCGAGGCAATATTGGCAACAAGTATGTTTGGATATCCGTAGACGAGACTACGGATGCAAATGGTCGTTACATTTCAAATTTAATTATTGGGAAGCTTTGCAAAAATCAGAAAACGCAACCCTATTTATTAGCGTGTAAGCAATTAACAGAAACAAATTATGCAACTATTGCTCGATTTGTGAATTCAGCAATGAGAGTATTATGGCTGAATTATAAAGTACTATTGCTCGTCACAGATGCCGCGATGTATATGTTGAAAGCTGGGAAGCATTTGAAAATATTTTATCCAAATTTGTTGCGCATAACTTGTTTGGTATATGGACTAAACCGAATTGCAGAGGAAGTGCAACTGCAATTCCCTACTGTTAGTAAATGAATATCGGCTGTTAAAAAAGTATTTTTAAAAGCTCCACTACGCGTCGAAATTTATAAAAAATAAATTACAAAATACACCAGAACCTGTAATAACAAGATGGGGAATCTGGTTGGAAGCAGCGTTTTTGTATGCAACGCATTTAGAAGGAATAAAATACTTCATAGAATCATTCGACAAAAGAAGCATTACGATACATTTACAACAAAATTTAACATTTATTCAGAGCCATTTCCAAATGTTACCTGAGGCCATGAAGAAATTGGAAACAATAGGATTACCTGTAACGGAATCTATAGATTTGGTAACTACAGTTACAGAGAATTTAAAAATTATACCCGGTGATTATGGAGAAAAGGTTAAACATAAAATGGAATCTGTATTAAAACAAAATGTACACTTTAATATTTCATTAAAAATAAGCAAGATTTTGAAGGGTGAACACGTTGAAGGACCACGGGAAGTTCTGGCTCATCATTGGAGTAAATTTAAATATGCCTCTAACATCATGTGATCTAGAACGCTCTTTTTCAGAGTACAAATTAATTTTAATATACAAGAGGCATCAATTTACAATCGACACTATAGAAAAAACTATTGTTGTATCTTGTAATTTAAATTATAATAAATAAAAAAATAAACTAATTACTATTTTACAGATCCGTACATAGATTCCCTCTACATATATTTAGCATATACCTTGCATACATCTTGCATATATTTTGCATATTTCGACATATTATAACTGAATAGACATCCGCAGTCTAGTGATTACAAACTTTCGACCGGTTATGTACGTTTCACAGTAACATCGAAAAACTGTTCATAACATAACAAAATACAGCAGACTCCCATATAAATATATGTACAGAAGATTTAGATTCCAATAATTCACTGTAAAACACAATATTATGTTTGGAGAACAGAGACAGGTTCCTCCTGACAAGAGCACAAGTAAACTTGAGCTATTTAAAAAACATTTTCAACGTAAAATATGACGAAGAACAGTCGACGTTCTCGTCGACAAGAAAGAACGAGCAATTAAAAGGTCATTTTATAGAAAAGTTTCATAGAATTCGAAGTACCCATGTACTCCGAAGAATATCATAGTTAGGTGGAGTTCAGCTCGAAGAAGTTGCTAACAAAATACGTTTATCATTCTACGGGCGACCTGTAGACTTCTGAGAGAGGCCTTGCTGCGAAGGGGTTGAAACGTGAGGAGGGTACTGCAATGATAAAATTTTATCGGGCAATAAATCGAAGTCAGGTGGTGCGCGCAGGAATTCGTGATTTGTAGAAACCTTGAAGATTGGATTGCAGGTTTGCGTCCCCTCTCTGATTTATTTCGTTGATACTGGGACTGTGGGTAGGGTTCGATCATGCATCAGTGTGTTACACAATACATATTCAAAATTAACAGGCGGAATCAAATCAATAAATAAAAAACAATTTCTCTTAGTTTACATGTTCGATACACGAGCAATTACAAATATCCTGAAAATTCCGTCGAATGAGGAGGAAAATTGCCAGTCGATGTCTGATTCATCAAGATTAATGTCGACGAAATTCTGATCGATGTTATTTACGATCTCTGTTCATTTTTGGCGAGGATTTGCAACGCGATACACGCGATGATACAGTGACGCCTTGTCGCGGCAGGTGTTGTAATTCTATCGATTATTAATTCAACGATATATTCCCCGACAAAGTAGACTACGGTTCGAAGTGTAACGAGGTGGCAAGATTGACGTGTCAATTTATTGCGACCCCTCTTCACCCTCGGTTACAGGGGACGCGCACACATCAAAACAATTATCTGGACAGAAGCCTGCCGCACGGCTGTCAGGTATTAAACAGTTTAATTGATACAAGTCGCGTGCACCCAGAATCGGCATCGCGTACACAATTCGCCTGGATCGCGTTTCGTGATAACAGTCGGGAATGCAAATAGCGCGACCCGTCCAAATATAATCCCGTATACACCCGTTTCCCTATCCTATTACTCTCTATATAACTTTGATACGCGAACACCTATCGATTATTAACTATCTCGACGCTCTTATAATCCAATGACACTCGCGTCTCGAGCGCAGCCTGGCGAGCAGATAGCGGGCATTATGCTGTCAGACTACGCTCGAAGCTGAGGATGCTCGGAATCTTTTTGTTTTTACGGAAGAGGTCAAAAAAATGTGTTTATGCACACCCCTGAAGGGGGTAGTGTGGGACTAAGGAGAACAGGTGGTCGGTTCCCCCACTACCCACTAAAAATCAGTCCTCTCCCGGGAAGGCTGATAAGACGCTCCTCTACTAACTTTGTCAAGATCAAGCTGAGACATGTGGCCCGTTTTCCACATTTCTCGCATGGTTCAATGATCGAATCCACGCCTGTTCTTTGCGCTTTGAGGATGCTCGGAATCTGCTCGATTTTGGACTGCACAGAAAGAAATACTAATGCGCGCGCACATGCCCGTCCAAAATCTAGCATTTTGCTTACTGGACGATAGAGTCGCGCAACTTCCTATATTCCACATTGTTGATTTGCACTATCCAATAGAATAAAAAATAATATATATATATATATAAAACTTTTTAAAAACCACGTTTACGTTAAAACGCACTAAAAAGGAGAAAATAATTTTTTTAGGAGCGCTAAACTATATTGACGTAATCTTCGTGGGCTCTCCACGCTTTTATTTATAGTCACTAATGCCTAAAAAAATTATTTTCTCCTTTTTCGTACATTTTAATACAAGCGTGGTTTTTAAAAACTTTTTTTATATATATTTTTATTTTCTACTTTTTAGTCTTTTTTTAATGGAACGCTAGATATACTAATACTGGTATGAAATAGTAAGATATAGAAACGCAAAATATAGAAATACGCGAGATAGAATGAGGGGATGACTCCGAGAAACGACGTCTCTTGATGGAGTCCGAAATTGTCCGAAATGGAATTAAATGAACGAAACACCACATTGACTGAGCTCCTTCGGTGCGAAATGGGTCAGTGGAGTGGGGATGAGTCGGAGTGGGAACGCGTAGTGGAGTAGGGAGCGCTGGCGCGCGGAGTGGGCATCGCTGAACGCGATGGCGTACTATCGAGTGACGGTTAATATTAAAAATTTTTTTTCTCCTGAATACAGTCTTTTTTAAAAATTTGGTTTTTAATATTGCATTGTCATTCAGTTCTGAGCTATGTTTAAAGTTTCAAGTC
Source organism: Lasioglossum pauxillum (assembly GCA_933228785.1). Classification (NCBI taxonomy): domain Eukaryota; kingdom Metazoa; phylum Arthropoda; class Insecta; order Hymenoptera; family Halictidae; genus Lasioglossum; species Lasioglossum pauxillum. The sequence goes on along the minus strand of OW121701.1, from coordinate 22,803,811 downwards.
TCTAGCTCATCGGAAAGTGGTTTAACATTCGATTACAAGATTTGACGCATACAACGACAACGACAACTCGGCAAGCTGATATAAGCGTGGTAAAATGTTCGTCAATTTTTTTCTATACTGTATATTTTCTATACAAGCTGTTAATCTTTGAAAAATGAAACAAATCGAACAAAGACACAGAACGACACCGACAGACAAAATGGATTCCACGGACTGACATTCGCGCAGTCGGAGGCGTTGCATACCATGGGGTATGAAGGAAAGGTAAAAGCCAGTGGAATGAAAAGAAATGAAACCAATTCATCTGGGGTGCGGACACCCGTGGGAAATGCGGGATCATAGCTGGGGGAACAGGGGAACGTGTTACGCTGCCGGATTCATTCAACTCCGACGGAATGCGTTGGCAGCGACGGGAAGTAGGGCGTGACGGTGGATGACGATAGACTGATTTTCCACCAAAAACCGCAGCCGACCCGATTCCGACGCGTACAAGCCGAACGTCCTGCAATATTCAGCGCGCCTTGCAACGTCGAGCCGTTTCCCATCTCTCTCTCTCTCACCCCTCCACCCCTCTCTTCCCCTTCCTCAGCAGTTATAACGAAGCCCTTCGCAATTAACGCGCGCTAATGTGACTTGTTACGACAATAAATCATTCCCCTTCGCCGCGCCCGATAATCCTGCGCTACACCGGTGCACCGTTGCATCGGGAATCCAACGCAACCGGACCCGGTTCCGACCGTTATTCGCAACATAATGGATCCGATAATGGTTACGGCTCAATTTTATCAAAACGCCGCGAATTGCTACCAGTCCTCTGGACCAACTGATCCCCGTTGCTGGAGATGGAATTTTTTTCAATTCCGAAAATTCACCAAGAAATTAGAAACTTCGTTTAAAAGGCATTTTTGAAATGAAAACTTCTATTCTTAATTTTTAGTGTTCTTTGTTTCCAGTTTTATTGATGGCGCGGATGCACGAATGAATTGCAGGGGGCAAGTGGCTTGGGATTCGGTTCTAGTATTTTGCAAAGGCAATAAACGACTCGACAAAGCTCCGAGGCGCTCTGTCTATTAAGAAAACGTAGAAACATAACAGCGAGCGCAAGATATACACAGGAGTTTCTCTACGAACGTCGTCAGCCATTCTCGGAATTGAACAAACACTCGAAAGCATGGGATTACATAACTATATTCAACCACTCTAGTTGACTTGTGCGAAGTACAATATCACTTGTAGCTGTGAATCAAGCCTGGCTTTCTAACACTTGCACGGTGTTCGGGTCAAATTGTCCCGGAATGAATGTTCCACTTCGTAAATGGATATCTGCTCTATTGCTATCCATACCCTTGCTGTTCCTCCAGTTTACCAGATTTTTTCTTAACAACATTACCGACCGGTGATTATTGCACAATTTTGAAAAATCTGTGGCACATGGCTAAACACTTTTTAATGGAACCTTCAATAGCAACAGAAATTTTCATTGTGAACTAGCAAGTCACCCTCGATAACGTCATCTAATCGTTTCATTTAACCCCTTAACCTACAACTACGAACATAGCCCGTAGTACGATGATCGGGCCAAACGTGAATATTACGGACATAGCCCGTAATATTGTACGATGATCGGGTTTGTTTACGTTTTCGGCCAAAATTTTTGGAAAGTAAATCGTAGGTTAAGGGGTTAAGGTTGTGATTTAAAAGTAACTTAAAAGAAAATCCTATTAATAGGCTTTCGGTAGGTAAAGTGTTAATACCTACTGTACAGCGTGTATAAAAAAGTAATGGTCATCCGTTCTAGGGGTGAATCTACACATCTGGATATCGGTGGACATTTTTAAGAGAAACTTGCCGCAAAATTGTTTATAACAAAGAAAATTGTTAGTAAAGTTGTTTTTTAGATCTATACCTTCTACTCATCGAGAAGAGAAAAAGTTTGAAAGAAGCCATATGTCGGAAACAAATAGTTATTGAGATGTAAGCTGTAAAAGTTTTTGCAATATTTGATTGTTGTAGAATTATACGTATAGACAAAAGTTTACTACTACAGTCCACACGACCGAGTCAATGAGACAGACCATGATCGTGTGCGTGCCTCAAATCAAACGAAAAATGGGATATTCGTCGCTAGGACCGTACCAAGTGATCGTCCCCCTGTCCATTCAGATAACAAATTTGAAGTACCGAAATATGAACGAATACCTTATATCCATTTTTATACATAAGAAGGGTAAACTTTACTTTACTGGACTCAAAATTAGTACCTTTCTCCTACGAATTGTGATGTGTTTGGTATGTTCGTTCGGGAATATCACTCGCCAAATTAATATTAAGTGATTAGTTTTTACAGTTGATAAAGCCGCGTTTCGTCCCGAGTCTGCCTTGGACGCGCCGCACAGTGGTCTTTTCCAGCGATTTAGCTGGTCGAAATTATTTATAATGTTTAATGATTCCACAACATTTTCAAATCATATATAATATCATTTTTTATTTTTTTAAGTATTTTAAAAACATTTTTTAATACTTTTTCAATATTTTTTGGTACGTTTTTAAGTAAAAAGTACTAGTTTATATTACACTATACACTAAATTAAAATATGATAGTTCTAAACAGTGTACAGCCAATACTTACACATAAAATATTGTGGATCAAGGCCAATTTTCAATATAATTTCACTTTATTATAGCACACAGTATACGTTTCGCTCGAGATCATTCGCTTCGGATATTTCCTAAAAGACTGATACAATGAGGCAAAACTGCATTCGGCATTCTAGTGTTTATAAAACATAAGAAGATCGTTTCATTTTGTCTTTGTCATCATCCAGTGTTTACGTCTGGAAAGCGTGCGCGCCCGCAACGCAAGGGCCGCTAAGCGCGATAAACAAAATGCTGTAAAATGAACGCGGGCAGACTCGAGCAACTAATTTTTGTGTTGCTGTAAGCCCAAACCTTTGACAATTACAACCGCGCTTAAAAAAATTCCCGGACGTACCCTGATGTACAATATAATTACTCATAAAGTGTTACAATCGTAACAAATCTTATTTACATACTAATCGTTTTGAAATGTAAATAATTACCAAAAGATATGCAATAAAAAGATACAAAATTGTTGAAAGTATAGTCCATACTTACTTGCAAAACTTTCATACTGGAAAGAAATGTGTACAACTTACTTGAAACATATAAAAACTGTCTCATCGAATGTTAGCAGCAAGACACGTACTACGAAAATCTTTAACTTCCGATGAAGTACAGCACTTCATGGGTGCCTTAATGATAAAAAAAATATTAGTACATTGTCCCTCATATATTCAACTATAGCAAGCACCAAAAATTTCACACTTTAGGTAAAATTTTTGAAATCGACTTTTAGCCAGCTAAATCGCTGAAAGGGGCCACTGTGCGTCGGAAGGCGCGACGATTCCCAAAATTTCGTCCGACCACGAAATGGTGACAAGAGCGATAACAAAAACGTTCGTTACGTACGAGATTACGATTGCGAATGCTCTTGTTCTCGATGTTGGTCGTAATTGTTTTTTAAGGCGAACATTTGTTTCGAGGGACCTTTGTTTTTAATTTGTGGGGGAACCTTCTTCGTCGTGAAAAAGGCTCCGAATCAGTCTACGGATACGCAAGGCGATATGTTGATTGGGTATTGCCGAACGCTGCATTTCCCGTTCAACACACCCTTGATGACTCGTCATCCTCCACGGCCGACTCGAGCAGTCTTCGGGTGAAAGGAGAGACTCCGATAATCTAGTGGACGGTCCCTTGCTATCGAACAGGTATGTAATCCAGTAGATTTCTACCCGGCGCGGATGCAGATCGAAGTTTCGATCCTGTAGGATCAATAGTTGAGGATTATTCGTTGTGTACAGTGTACAATAAACTTTTTTAGAATCGTTCCACAGAATTTCTGTCGCACATTGCTGCATCAAATAAATGGAACTAGTATCAACTTAAAAGTTAGACAGACGCAAAATTATTTGTTCATTGTATCGGAGGCTAATGGCCGCTCTCTCCCGAGGCGGCCGCTGATTACGAAGTTCGTACACAGTTAGACCAGCGGCAACGAGCAACTATGTTGATGGTGGGATATGGATCCGTTTCGGCCGAAAAACACCATCGGGTTGTTCGCGAAAATTTCGCCGGGTCCGGACACAACATTCCCGTGCCACGGGAAGAATTTTAATTAACTGTGCACGAGTATCGCAGTTCCAATTATTTCGCCGTGCATAAACTGCGAAAAAACAAGATTGGATTTCGAAAGCTGATTTCGAACAGGTTCGCGGGGAAATTTTGTCAGGAGAGTGGCACGAGTAGCTTTGTTCTCTTTGGCTTCCATTCTGCCGGGGAGAGTTAAACCGTGACAAGGGGGTTAGGGTGAAAAAATTTTTAATCTCGAGGAGCTTTGCGATTCCAAGAAAGCCTTCCGTAGAAGCTGGCGACAGGTTTACGAGGACATTGTTGCGTTGCACGGTGCAGCGCCGGAGAAAGAACTGAAAGAACACCGACGGAAAATACTGTGGACCACCCCTTTACTTTCCCGCCGCGCGAAATTACGAATTCTCTTGTAAATAATTTGGCAACCCGTTCTATTTATGAATTATTCCTGTTTATTATTCTTCCTTGCCGACGGACGAATTTCGAAAGCGCATAATCAACTGTCATCCGCAGAAATCGCGTTCCAGGTGAAATCAGTTTGTCACTGGATTATCATTGCGATACGTCCGGCCAAAAAAATTAAAAATTCAAACAGAAGTTTTCCACGTTCCTGGACGTAATTACTTCGCTACGTATAGCGGTGCAATTGCGAGGAGTCTTTCTGAGAATGTAAAGTTGTATACAATTGGACCGTTTATTTTGGAAGTGGTGTAAGTCCATTTTTGAAAAAAATGAGATATCACGTAATTCATGCTTAATTTAATGTAAATAAAATTAAAAAAAAAATTTTTTAAAACTAGAGAAAATGGACTTACACCACTTTCAAAATAAACGGCCCAATTCACATCCACGACTAAACGGATTAAAAAAATAAAAAAGTTATGATCTTCCAGATAAGCTGCTTGTTGATAAAATTGATCGATCGGGTTTTACAGAACAAATTCGCGATTGCTAACTAGTCGCTTTTATCATCAAGCGTAACACGGCAATCGAGTATAACGTCGCGATCGGAATCCGTAGGGGATTTTTTATCACGAAGAAAGGAGTTTTTTTTTCGATCCTTTTCAGCATCGTTTACGAGCGATGCTCGTTAAAGGAACATCGCGAGAACGATGGAAATCCGGGGCAATTATATTCGAATGGTAACAAGGTACCATTCAAAATTTAATTGGCTTACGCTCTTTTAGAGTACGTCCAGGAGCAAATAATAAGAAGGAACGGAGGGGAGAGAGGGGAATGGGACGTTTGTTCTTCTATTTTCATCCCGTGGGCATCGTCTGTTCGAGCCGGGATCGATACCTCGCCCGGTTAAAAAGAAGTCACGGGCGATATTCTTTCCAGCCCCGTAGTTACGCCGGGTCGGGCAGCGCATGCAAATGATTTCTCATCGACGGCGAAAGTACTTCGGAGAAATCCTCGAGCCCAGTCTAATAACGCCTGAGGACCTTCTGCTAACCGTTCTGATTATTCATAGAAAAGTCTGCCTGTTTTCTTGTCACTCGCTTGTTCGAAACGGTCCTCGTTCGCTTCCTCTGAACATTTTTCAAATTTGCTATGCTGTCGATTATAACATTCGTTCTTACCACTACTTCGAGAATCTTCTTTCGTCTGGAACATTTTTCCAGCTTTCTTGAGAGAGCAGCTATGTCGCAGGGAATCTCCTAACTAATTTAGTGTATTGGCAACGAGCAGCCCTTGGCAAGGATTGGCTCACCCTCTCGGCAAACGGTAATTGCAACGGCAAATAGCATCAGCGAGAAAATATTTGTTTTTCTCTGCGGAAGTGTAGGCTGCTTTCTATCGTGTCGGATCAATATCTGCCTAAGGAGACTCATCCCCTATTCTTTGCACTATTCTCACGTGCACCGAACAATCAACGATTCCACCCGTCCAAATATCCCCCGTCAAACAATTCCCATTAATTCGTGATGAACTCTGCTTCGACGATAACGGACTATCGTCAACAAAAACAACTGTTCCATTCGCAACCGTGTTTATCCGTTTAGCGGCAACGCTCGAAGGACAACGTCATGTTTGGGGAATTCGTTAGCGTCCCAGCGTCGAAGATAAACCTCTCTTCCGGTGATCTAGTTATGGCTCCTTTTATTCTGTGCGCTTTGAATTTTATGCACTTTGCTGCACTTGTTGAGCCAGTGAATTTTTTGAGCCACCGCGTTTTTCAGTTCAACAGTGTTTATTATTTATTAGCGAGAAGATGAATTGAGGATTTAATTAACACTCTGAACGTACGGAAATGATTGTATAGATATCTTTAGTGGAGCACATATTACAATAGGAGCTGCACAAAGTCTAAATAAAATGAATCTTGTCATTTTTATAAGGGAACATGTACCAGTTACTTTTAACACTAAACCTAGCGAGCACTAAAAGCGATTAAATTGTTTCGGCTTACAAAAATAGCAAGTCTCTAATTATTTAGATTTAGTGCAATTTTCTAACACAAAATGTGCTTGGATAAAGAAATTTATCGAATTAATTTCCATGTAAGCAACTTCATAATTTGTCTACAATTGTAAAATGAAAAATATGAAACCGGTCATTTGACCGGCAGTGGTAGGTTTAAGGTTTAGTGCTAAGTTGACACGTTTCGAATTGAATGAATAAATTCGGGAAAATAGGAGTGTCTGAAATCAGCGGGAGTGTTCGCAATCCAGTGTTGGTTTCCAAAATAGAGCTATTCCAAAAGTTTTCCTCTAATTCGTAGCTAATCTTCGTTCACAGCTTTTACGAATTAGTGCACTTTACCCGAGTAATTTAACTTTGTTGGCTCAACAAGTAAGCTATTCGCGATTTCCGAGAATTTAACAGGAAATCGTGTAACATTAGCCGTGTTTGCCTGTAATATTCCACGAGGCTGATAAGTGTGATAAATGCTAGCGTACTCGTGAAAACGGATACTTCTCCACACAGCGGCAGCTTTTCTAATTAATTGTGTATGTAAATATTGATTGCCTTGCTTGAACTCGCACGATTATGTTGGAACAATTCGTTGATAAACACTATTTATTCTACAAGTTAAAATTACTTTCGAACTTTCAACTAGCATACCGTAATGTATCCCTCTGTCTCTCTGGGGATTAAATTAGATAAATTTAATAATTAACCCTTTGCACTCGGAGATATTTTAATTGGAAAATTAAACATTTTTTCTGACATAGAATATTTCTATTCCCTGTGATTTTTGAAATATTATGGATACGAAATTGGTATGATACTTTATAATTAATATTGGTTTAATACGATGAGATACCGATACATTTAATAATGTAAACAATACTTTGAATAATGCTACAGTAATTTTTAGTGGTGTCTCAGAGTAACCATTCGAGTGCTAAGGGTTAAGTATATTTACATCTTTTTCGGCGCAAAGGTTCGATCATTTATTACTTTATTTACAAAGCAATTTTGCAATTTTGAGATATATCACCCTCTTTTGGTTGAAAAACGAAAAGAGAAAAAATGTTTAAAAATGGGGTCATTTAGTTGGAAAATATTACAAGAATATTTCGAAAAGTAGGAATACACACTATTTGAAAAATCCCACACTATTTGAAAAATTGGTTTCCAACAGTCAAGAACAGGTTACTAGTGTCTAAAGTTATAATATAGTATATTTAATACCATGTATGGAATGTAATCAAATATAAATTGGACAAACGTCAAGGCATTTAGAAACACGAATTAAAGAACATAAGCGTAACATTTTCTTACCTTCACATCAGCATACTGCATTGATGAGACATTCAATTGAGTTTGGTCATAGATTTGATATTGAGAACGCAGAAGTAATTGACAAATAGACTGCGGATCTTTATGCAAAATAAAAATGTTTTGCATTTATTGTGGGAAGCAGGAATAAAATAAAAATTGAGTTTATGACATGATGATTTCGTTACATTAAAAACAACATTACAATATTCTTAAATTTGTCTAATCTTTTACTGTTTTATATTTCACCCAGCCAAAATCTTCATAAATGCATAAAGATTCGCAGTCTATCGATGAAGAAGCGAATTTACATCAAAGGATTTTATTGGAAAAATCATACGATTAAACATCGTAACGTAAATCTTAGGTATGAAACACCCAAGATATGTGAATATTATGCGGCATTATTGAATAAGTAATGTTTTATGACGAAGTTACAATATAACTTTCCTTTGCTTAAACACGTGATTTGATATCAACACGTGGTTTAATATCAATTTGTTCTCACATACAAAGTGAACAGTATGTAGTCAAGTCGAAGATAGTTGAATGTCAAAGAAAGAATTACCGTCATATGGTATATAAGCAGTTATAAGAGGTGACAAAATATTATTACGCGTTAAGGTATTTCTTTACCGCCGAATTTTGATAGTTCATACTTCAATCTATGATCCCATATGTTCTTGCCGAATATTTACTGTTTACCTCAGTGTCTCGATAACCAGCATGTGTTCAACGCGGATTACATTTTCATACTGAATTTATTAAATTTCATCACAGAGCTAGTGAGTAATTTTCTTAACAACATAAATTACAACTAATTTGTTGCTTTGCATTCCTGAACTTCAAAATATACTTAATAAATTCATTGTTCACAGACGCAATTCTAGTAACCCCTGAAGATGATCTGAAAAAAAGATCGAAACGTCGGAATTACTTTAGTAGTTTGCAAAATTGCTTTGTAAATTAAGTAACAAATGATCGAACCTTTGCGCCGAAGGCATTAGATATTCAATATTTACATAATAATTGTAAAATAAAAAACCAGAAACCGGTCATTTTGCCGGCGGTGGTAGTTTTAGTGTTAATAACAATAATAATAATTATCGTGTTCCACGAAAATTGGCGAGACCGGGCAGGAGGAGGTGAACTTTTGCGAGAGACTGTGTCTGTCAGAGAGAGAAAGTGCATCGGTCAGCGGCTTCCGATAAAAATACACGGTCGGATAGCTGAGAAAGGTCAGCGATCCGGTAACGAGGGTGGATCGGGTTCGTTTCGGTCCGCGAGGCTCAACAAGTGCGAGCAGAACGTCGTCTTCATTGTCGTCGAGGTTCTCCTCGCACCGTGACGAACGAACCGATAGGACAGGAGGACAGAAGGACAGGAAGGAGGAACGGCTTCTGCTCTTTTGATGTTCGACTCGAGGGTCGGAGTGGACCCAGCCCCGAGACGCTTTCCGGCTGAAGCCGTCTGGAGAGAGCAGACGGGTCGCGAAACACCCACACGCACTACGATGCACCCTCCTACCACCTTTCCACGGCTAATTAAACGTTTATTTTAATTACCGGTCAACGAGGGGAGAGAAACCGTCAGGCAAATTCGTTGACGAACCAAATTCAGGACACTCTTTCAAAAGCGATATTTTTTGACATAAACATTTATGCTTTTTCAACCGTTTTTATACATTTTTAAACATTTTTTCCGACCTAGAGTAATTCCAATACGTGTGTTTTGTTTCATTTTATGAATATGAAATTGATATAATACGAGGGTGCGTTTTTATATTCGCGGAATGGGGGATAGGAAGAATAAATGAAAATACAGAACTACATATTTTTCTTTTTTAATATATTCACCCTTCACTCTAATACATATTTCAGATCTATGAATTAATTAAACTATTTTTCTTTTTCGATATATTCACCCTTCACTCTAATACATATTTCAGATCTATGAATTAATTTGTGTATGTCTGTAAAAAAAAATGATTTCTCTTTATCTGAAAAAAAAACACAGAAACCGCATCCTTTACTTCATTATCGCTGGAAAATTCTTTTCCACGTATTCTTTTTTCATTTTCGAGAACAAGTAAAAATCACTGGGAGCCAGGTCCGGACTGTAGGGTAGGTGGTTTAAGGTACAACTTTAAAGAGTTTCGAAGCCTGCCTTGTACAGGGCAGCCTATGCAACTTGACTTCGGCACGGCATTCAATTTTACTCGTTCGTCATTTCTTTACGTTTTGCGTTGTGTAACTTACAGCAACTCACACTCTAATGATGAGATTATGATGCGGCTCGGTATCTATCGTAATGAGAAGTCACGCTAGCGGACCCGACCCGACTGGCGTATCGCTCCCCACCCCTGGGCAAACCTTCCATTCCGCGAATATATTATAAAAACGCAGCTTCGTACCTCGTACCAGAGGTGGACAAAAATTTAATTAACGATTGACGACGAAATTTCTATTTCAATCGGTAATCGGAATTAACAATTAATCTCCTAGTTTAGTCGTTAATTCGTTAACGATTAAATACTTATTAATCGTTAATTGCGGTTAACTATTAAATTTCTACTTTAGTCGTTAATTGCGATTAACGTTTATTAATCGTCAATCGGATAATTGATTAATGATTAACTGCTGAAATTGCGAAATGAAATACGGAATCAAAACTGTATGAATACTGAAACTATGTTTACGTGCTTTTATATCTTTTTTCGAAGATTTCTTCTTTTAATCAACGATTGACGATCAACTTCCTCAATCAATTGAATCAATCGTCGATATTTCGATGATTTCTTCTTCTAATCAACGATTGACGATCAACTTCCTCAATCAATTGAATCAATCGTCGATATTTCGATGATTTCTTCTTTTAATCAACGATTGACGATTAACTTCATCAATCGGTTGATCAAATCGTCGATTTTTCGATGATTTCTTCTTTCAACCAACGATTGACGATTAACTTCATCAATCGGTTGAATCAATCGTCGATTTTTCGGTGATTTCTTTTTTAATCGTACAAATTAATCAATCAATCATGATTAAAATTTTAATCGATTAATGCAGAACTCTGCCTCGTGCGATATTTAAATGTTTAGTAATTGGTTAGATACTGACATATTTAATATTGTAAATAATGTTGTAAATAATTTCACTCGAGTGCGAAGGGTTAAGAGATCAGCTTCTCCGAAACCTTCGAAACCCGTCGCTCTGATACTCTCCGATTTACACTAACGGCGGATATAATCGGAAAAAGTGTGCCGTCAAGTCGATTTAAAATTCATTTCGAGTTTCATAATGTACCGCGGGCTGGCTCAAAGTGAATTTTCGATGCGCGAAGCAGCTCGAGGATCAGAGCTCTCCGCAGAACTGCCAGAGTTCCAGGGTTAATCAGGTCTGATGTTAACTCCGGGAAGCTGTACAGCAGATTTATCTTGTCCGCGCTCTCAAGTTATTCTTAACAGCTGTTGTTCCCGTAAGGTCCTCTCTCTCTCTTGCAAGTCTTCTTGCCGCGTCGAAATTCCGGAATAAGTTTATTATTCCGGGTTTCTTGCTGTCTTCGGCTCGAAACTTCCCAGGATGTGTTTAAGGTCGAAAACGATTCTGAAAACGACGGAACTAGTGCCGTCGCGAGTTTCGGTTAAGTTAAGTTCCCGAGCAATCTTGATTCATGAACTCCTAGGATCGAGTGCGGTCGATGAGCTCGCATCTTCGAACTATCCCGGTTTATGGATTTTGGTTTCGCAACAAGATTGCGCCGCGGAATCTGGTCTCTTAAAGAACCTAGCTTGCGGATATTGGTTTCTGAGAGACCTCCGACCGAGAAACTTGCTCTTTTATAGTCCCTTATCTGTTTCAGTCTCGATCATTTAATCCACCATGTTCCCAAAATTCAGGCTACCTTTACCTTGTCTTGTTTATTCTCCCAAGTCTTCCTTTGTCGTTGGTACCGGTTATTTTTACTCGTACAATTATCTTCCGTGTTTCTACAATCTCCTTGTTTGCTGTAGTCTCTTGGAAACTCCGTCCATTTTATCTTCCCGGTCTAGCTCACTATGATGGACTCCCTGTTGCTCCACTGTATTCATCATCTTCTCGGGCTTCCACGTTTGCTGGAGTTATTTGTTCAATTGTTTCGATTACCGCTGTTTATTCTGACTTTGTTCTTCTCTTTGACGTTTTCCTTTCGCAGTCAGTTTCCTTCGCATGGCTACTATCACATTTTACTATGGCGATTTTTTATTTACGAACTTGGAACTGTAACAGATAATTTGATGAGAATTTTTTGAACGGAGGGAATTATTTTGTAACTTTCTCATTTTTCTAGTTTTACCTTCACCAGTTCCAATATTTTACCGACTTCGCTAATTTCTTCTTTCATTTTATTAGTTCCAAGAGTTCACCAACTTCGCTGGATTCTTTTCGGAGAACGTGCCGCACTTAAGTTCATTGAATTTTTACTGCGTTCACTTTCAAGATCAACATCTCTCTGTCATCTCGCTTTAAAATATTCTACTCGTCTTCACTTTATTTTACTTTAATGCAACTTTAGCCCCATTATTCTCTACTTTCCTGTACTTCTTTCTATGCTCCTGCTATTCCCATCAGACCGCGTCTTCTTTCATCTCACTCATTTTTTATGCTCTGGATTGGTACGTCTTCGATGCTCTCGGCAACTTTCCTCACTGAAGCAAATTCTTCTTCTCCTAATAATACTGTCCAACAAATTTCAACTTTTTTTTAGTATTTCGATTCCCACTATGCGATTCTTATAGAGTTTTTCGCGCTGATTCCGAATCTGTCCTTAATTTTTCTCTTATACGTACAGTTCTTGAGAAAATGGAGTTTTAAAAAAACACATTTTTCAACTTTAAATAAATATTGTGATGTTATTATAAAAGATATTGAATTGTTCTTTGCAGCAAAAGATTCTGTAGACTTTCCCGAATACAGTGATATCCAATATTAATACATTATGATTGTTTAAATATGTTTAAATATGTTTAAACAATCACTAAATTTAAACAAATCACTTGAATTTATCTCAAAAAATAAGGGTCCTATACCACGCGATAGAGCAGACTTTTATCTTGAGAAACCACCATTTCAAGTTTGCATAGTCGAGGTTTTTTTCGAACAAAATATCTTCGCCCGACATGAGTTACCGCCAGTGGCGCTCACCACTACACTGCGCGCCGCGCCGTATCCAGTAGAACGCCTGTTCTAGCGGTAAGTGCCACTGGCGGCAACTCATGTCGGGCGACGATATTTTGCTTTCTGGTTCGAAAAAAACGTCGACCATGCAAACTTCAAAGTTGGGTTTCTCAAGATAAAAGTCTGCTCTTTCGCGTGGTGTAGTTCGATTTTTCGCTGGACCCTTATTTTTTGAGATATATTCAAAAATATCCGCAAAAATTGGTACAACAGTGGTGTCTCTCCGTCTTGAATAATTGTTTACATATGCTTAAACAATCAAAATGTATTAATATTGGATATCACTGTATTCGGGAAAGTCTACAGAATCTTTTGCTGTAAAGAACAATTCCATATCTTTTATAATAACATCACAATATTTGTTCAAAGTTGAAAAATATGTTATTTTTTTAAACTCCATTTTATCAAAAACTGTAGGTATAGGAGAAAAATTAAGGACAGGTTCGGAATCAGCGCGAAAAATTCTATAAGAATCGCATAGTGGGAATCGAAATACTTTTTGGCTGTTGGACAGTGTAATTCAATAGCAATTTTTAACTCGTGGATTTGGAGAAAATTCTTCTTGCAATATTTAAACCCCAATGAAAGATGTCAACAATTCAATTAGTGTCTAATAGCTTATACTCGACTACTTATTGCGAACATTTTTCATCGGGATAAAAAATTCGAACTCGTATTGCTTATTCACACAGCAGATTATCAATGTCTATCTCTAGCTATCAATCACGAGCTTAGAGAAGCATCGATCACTATAAATATGCCTGTTAGGGTTCAGCAGTTCTGTGCATAGTTTATTTCTTGCAAATTATTCATCATCTCACTGCGGATCTTTATGCAAAATAAAAAATGCTGGTATTGATCGCAAGACACAGGAGCCAAATAAAAATTGTATTCTTCTTTTAATTATCCTATTAAGCTGAAACTAATACACTGATGTCCTCAAATATTTTTAACATGTCCAGTGCTTTAAATTGTACGTACACATTTTTGTTATAAATGAATAGAATCCGCAGTATATTGATCATACACTGGGAACAGGAAAATCGAAAAATATTCCGAATGGCACAGTTCCCTCGAAATACATAGTTCATCAATGATCACAGCATCCGAAATGTGTAAAATATAATACAAGAAGAATTCCATCATTGTTTAAAATGTTAACTCCGAAATAATTAATTTGAAATATTTAAAAAATCCCAGTTACTAACAGAGTCAACCAGAAATGTTTGTTTCGATAAACTTCGTGTTTATGAACAGTCCAGTCATACCAAACATTTTTCCACGAAAATACCGCACGGTCCTTCGAAACAAAACGGATCAGCGCAGCGTGCCTATTATGTACTTCACAGCGCAGTTATTATTGCGCCGGTAGTGCATCAAAAATTGTGCAGAATTTAAAAACCAACAAATCCTCTTTACTTTTGAAAATTAATTTTGCTCGTGATACTGTTACGGACGACGAACGGATGTTCAAGATCATCTCCACCCAGAACAGAGCCACCCTAGATCGGAGTTGGGCAAAAATCAACTAATAATTAAGAATGACTAATAGTCTGATTGATTGTTAGTTAAAACTTAAAAAAAGTTAGTTAAAACTTTTTACATGGCACTAGTTAGTCACAACTCTAAGTAATCGTTAGTGGACCGTTTATTTTGAAAGTGGTGTAAGTCCATTTTTGAAAAAAATGAGATATCACGTAATTCATGCTTAATTTAATGTAAATAAAATTTTAAAAAAATAAAAAAACGAGAAAATGGATTTACACCACTTTCAAAATAAACGGTCCAGTTATTGCTTATGAGTTATGATTAATCATTAGTTAATTTAAATCAGTCATTAATCTTTAGTCATCAGTCACTATTGTGTGCGATTAACATACATCAATATGTATACTTAAACTATGTATAGTACAAAAGTGAAATTCTCTTAAAAGTATACCTTATACTTAGCTAAAAAAACTTCTATAAAATAAAAATCTGTTTAATGTATGTAAATAAGGTAACAATTACTAATAGGTGAATTCGTTGAGAAATGAAAGCGTGTTAACAGAATTGCAAACTTATTCCGACAAATTTTAGTGCTTTATGGATACATGAATGGGAAAACGAATAATGGGAGATTGTTCCTCAGATATTCAACTAACTCAAGCCACAAAAATTTTACAATTTATGTAAAATTGAAACCGCTGAAATCGGGCAGAGAGCCCACGAGCGGCTTCCCAATTTCGCATTGGGTTCGTCCGCGTACCTTAACTAACAACCATTCGCCGGCCACTCGTACTGCTCGCGGCTCGTAACAATACAGTTGTTTGATTGAAATAACGAACAGTGACAACATCAGAAGAATTAAAGAACATCATAATATCCCTTACGGCGTATTAAAATGATTAAAAATTAATTTATTATGCAGGCCCAGTTTGTTCATTATTAAATTACTTTGACTTTACGGGATGTTTGAGTTCGCCAGACAGAGTGCCCATCGAAATGATGACTATCAAAACAATTCGTGTCTCGAGGGGATGGTATGAAAGCCGTTTATTTCGCTAAACACGAGCAGCCCAGCGACACCAAACATTTTCCCCGTAAAAATAGCGGCACGGTGCTCCGGAACAAAGCCGGCCAGCAGTGGCTATTATTTCGCAGTCCAGATATTATTGCACCGGTAGCTGCCGATCGATTCGCAACGCCCCGTTATCCCGCATGTGCGACAACGCACGTGCGTGCGCAAATTTGGCGCGCGGGGCGCGACGTCCACGGTGGCCGCAGGAAATGTTTCGCGCCGGAAATGAGCGCTGAGGATCGTGGAAAATTCATGCTCGTCGAGAACATACAGGGTGATCCAAAATGTTGTACTTCCTTGAATTCAGTGATTCCTTCCAGGTGATTTAAAGTAACTTTTTCCTTTACGAAAATGTTGTCCAAGGCGTTTATAAGGAATTATAAATGAAAAACATGGATTCCGGCTTGGCCAATGGCAGCGCTGCGCTCAGTGGAACCTGTGCTCCGATTGGCCGGTGTTTTTTGTTATTAACCCCTTGACGAAGCCGCGGAGAAGATTTTCGCAAAGGGAAATGTTGCATGAAATGATCTCGGCGAATTATTCTTCTGAAGGAAGTATATTTTTAGGACACCCTGTATATGTATATCGCATCGAGCCTCGTGACGTCGCGTTTCCCTCGATATGCCCGAGGGTGCCTAGGATGTATAGCGGACAGAAAAACCGTGGCAGTGGCGCGGCACATGTCGCCGGCGAGCTTACGCTCGATGAATAAAACGAGGGACAAGTGTCTACTAGGGTGGACCTTATTTTTTGACCAAACGATTTTTTCCTGGGCACCCCCCAGAATTGTGACAACGGTTGAGAAAATGATCTGGAAAAAATTTGGGGCCGATTGGATCATGGAAAACCGGCGCTCAACGAACTTGAAATTTTTTTTTTTTTTTAAACTTGACATAAATATACGTTGTAATATATCGTTGAATTTGTCTTTTTTTTCTCTGTAAGAATCCATATATAGCATAATCAGTTGTTAATAGAAAAAACATCCGTGACCTTGAAAACTTGAAAAAATGACCTTGAAAAATTTTTTTTTCTCTGATGCTATATTCACCTCCTTATATACTAGAACTTTTGTTTGAAGAGTTTTTTCATATATACATAACTGACAGAGATATAATAGAGTTTATTTTAAACGTTCGTAAATAATCTTGTAGAAGAAAGATGAACCAAAGTACCCAGATGTTTAAGATACATTTTAAATTTTATCTAAAATATATAATAGTTGTATTTCTGATAATACTACAGTTTCTTAAATAGTTAATTCGTATATTTTTTAGAATTTTAGTTTTGAATGCCTTCCAAGTATAACTGTTCCGTCGTAAAGAACCGTAGTCCTTCAGAAAGTTCGTATATCCTTTGTAAAGAATAGCAGCACGGAGATTTGCCTTTCGCACCATTTTATGACACGTTCGTGTTCAAACATAAAGAATTGTATTCATTCGCAAAGAACCGTTGCACCGTGATCCTCCGTCAAACCTTTATTTTATGACTAGCTCGCGACTATAAGGACCTTTTGAAGATTAAGCAAACCAGCTATTTGGTTACCATATAGATGTGGCCCAAACATTTTATTTTTATGTATCTTGTAAATTTGCAACGCACTCTAAACTTGGTCCCCGTTAACGAAAATATGGTCTTAAAAAACATCCGCGCCTGGTAAGTACGGTTTCAAGGTACCGAGACGCTTCATTATTACTCGAGTTAGGTATCGCCTCACTCTACCCTTGGGCTAACTCTCCCTTAGAATCATCGGTAGAAGACTTGAACAACTAAAGGTGTCCTGATTGGAAAATCCAAAATCCAGCAAACCAATCAGGGTATCTTCTTGCTTATGACAATCGGTAAAAAGCCGCCCTCTCGATCCAGAGAGAAGCCTCGAAAGTCAAGTTCACGTTTAGTTCAGTCCAAGCACTCGAACAAATTCGTGAACCGACGCGTCCGCGAGCAAACAGTTAAGAGAACAGTACGTTCTGGTTCTGAGTCTTCGGCGTGGTGACATCCAAATACGTGGTGAAAGTAAATTTCAAATGGAAGGTACGAGGAAAAAATTATTTTTACTCGGGCGCGCAGAAACCCAAATTATAGGTGCAAAATTGCCATCCAACGGGCAAGTTTTAAGAGTGCTATTCCACAATTTGCGCAATGTGAAATTGAGTGTTCGCGGTAGTGCTCACTTAGTTATCCAGGAAGTTCAAGTGTTTTGGCAGAAAGCCAAAATTCCCATGAAAATATTTAAGAATTGCATCGAAAAATTGGAATCGTTGTATAAAGAATGGGTGAGCTTGCATAAACATTGCAAACGTCGTATTAAAATTCAAGAAGATCGTGAAAAGGAATTTGTCGACGAACTAGAAGATCTTTTTGATATTGCACATTCGGATGCATTAGAAACGATTAAAATAGAGGAAGACAAACTGTTTCTGTTAAGTCAACGGCAACGGGGACGTCCTGGTTCTATGATTGGAGCGGATCGTGCATTATATCGAAAAGAACTGAGAAAAGCGTTGCGACAGGAGCAAGAAGAATCTAGACTAGAAAAGTATAAGGGAGACTCTGTGCCCGGTAAATATTCTTTTGCAGTTTATTTTTAAAAGCCAAAATATTGATCATTATCTTAGATATAAATATTCTTTAATCTTTATTTATATGTTGATATCTTTTAAATGTCGGTGAAACAATGGAAATATCATCGTCCAGCGAAGAAGAGAACGTGTCAAGTCAGGATGACAATATTGAAATTGATATTCCTGTGGATGAACCTGGTCCAAGCAACCCTAAAAAGAGACGTGGTCAAAAAGAGTTCATTACGGATAAACTTGTTTCAACACTTGACAAGTGCAAAGTAAGCGATCGTGATGCTGTTCGTATAATAACAGCAACAGCACAAGCTCTTAATCATGATTTAGACGACTTAATTATCAATCGAACATCTATTCGACGTCAACGCACGAGGATTCGAGAAAAACTTGCAGAGAAATATCGCGTAGCGTTCAAAAATTGTGAGCTTGGTGCTGTTACACTACATTGGGATGGGAAACTGTTGCCAGCTTTAGAGGGTAAAGAGAAAATTGATCGATTGCCTATATTGATTACTTGCAGTGGTATTGAACAACTACTGGGAATTCCTGCTCTTCTATCCGGTAGTGGGAAAGATCAAGCCTCTGCGATATATAATTTAGTAGAAGAATGGGATTTAGGTGAAAAAGTGCAAGCACTATGTTGTGATACAACCTCATCAAATATGGGACGTTCTCAAGGCGCATGTGTTCTTCTTGAAAATCTATTCGAAAGACAATTGATATATTTTCCTTGTCGGCATCATATATACGAAATCATATTACGAAGTGTATATGATGAGAAATTGGATTGTATCAAGAATTGAGACAGGAATTGCTGGGCCCTACTGACGAGTCCGCCAGCAAATCCGGGACGAAATACTTTTATGTCAACTCTTTTGGTAATTTACATAATAACTGTTTTTCTATTGTAGATTGGAACGTATTAATGAATTTATTTAATATCTCTGTCAGTTATGTATATATGAAAAAACTCTTCAAACAAAAGTTGTAGTATATAAGGAGGTGAATATAGCATCAGAAAAAAAAAATTTTTCAAGGTCATTTTTTCAAGTTTTCAAGGTCACGGATGTTTTTTCTATTAACAACTGATTATGCTATATATGGATTCTTACAGAGAAAAAAAAGACAAATTCAACGATATATTACAACGTATATTTATGTCAAGTTTTAAAAAAAAAAAATTTCAAGTTCGTTGAGCGCCGGTTTTCCATGATCCAATCGGCCCCAAATTTTTTCCAGATCATTTTCTCAACCGTTGTCACAATTCTGGGGGGTGCCCAGGAAAAAATTTTGCAAAATAATTTTCATCAAGTATAGCTAAGGTCCACCCTAGTGTCTACGCGTCGACCGGCGTCGACACGTTTTTTTCAGGCCGAGAGTTCGCGAAAAATATTGGCTCGGACACCGGCAAAACATCCTGAAACCCGAGGAATTTTCACGACGCTCGCGATTAGAATCAGCCCTTAAAAGGACCTCCCCTGAGGGACGATTTCTCGAATGTTCCCTGAAAGGATGCTCGCGAAACCCTTTAGAGGGAAGTTTTCCATTAATTTCTGGGAGCAGGATAGTTTATGCGACGAAAACTTAATACATCGATCTGCCAATTAAATAGTATTTTTATTCATTCGAGGTACGGCGAAGCTCGTGAATCAAGTAGCTTTTGTTTCGTCGAAACGCAAGAAGGAAAATCTAAAGCGATAACCATGAAAAAGGGAGACGCGGTAAATTTCACCCATTTTTTACCATAAGCTCCATTTGGGGATTAAACTGCTCCGATGTATAAAAATGTAACTGCAAAGCCCCGTGGCTCCCATCGGGGGTAATAAACTTCTTTAACTCTTGCGCAGCGTTCGGGTCAGTTTGACCCGGAGCGAATATTCAACTTTCTGGTGCTCTTTCGGTTTGCGGTATTGCTACCGCACTGTGTACAAATGTATAATCGTACAATAAAATTCTGCCTTTGTACGCCTCCAAAAACGATTAAATAAATCCAAATGAAATTGTAAACAGGATTGTAAAAAATTCCATTCAGACCGTATTTGTCAGGCACCACAGTGCTCACTAATTCCATCGTCAATTCTTTATATTCCGAATAAAATATAAAAATTGTAGGATGGTTACAGGCTCATGTGGAGCACTCCAAAAACGATTAAATGAATCCAAATAAAAATGTACACAGGATTGTAAAAGATTCCATTCAGACCATTTTTATCAGCCACCATAGTGCTCACTAAACACACATCGTTAATTCTTTATATTCCAAATAAAATGTAAAAATTGTAGGCTCGTTACAGGCTCATGTTGACCACTCGAAAAACGATTAAATGAATTCAAATAAAAACGTAAACTGGATTGTAAAAAAATTATTACATTATGAAATTATACAAGTACTACAGCGCTCGCTAAATCCATCGTCAATTCTTTATATTCCGAATAAAATGTAAAAATTGTAGGCTGTTTACAGGCTTATGTGGAGCACTCCAAAAACGATTATATGAATTCAAATAAATATGTACACAGGATTAAAAAAAAATTATTGCAGACCATTTTTATCAGGCACCGTAGTGCTCTTTAAACCCACATTGTCAATTCTTTATATTCCGAATAAAATGTAAAAATGTGAAAAAATTGCAGTCTGGTTACAGGTTCGTGTAGTGCACTCGCAGGCTCAAAGTCGCGAGAGAAGCCGTCCGAATAAATTCAATACAACGAACGGAGCTGGTCGAGCCGGAATTTTTGACGATCGGTTTAACACGAGAGTTATCTCGCGCCGGATCCAGTTTGCACAAATTCCGGAACAAATCCTGGCGCGCAGGGCGACGCGGATCCGTTGATCCGGCGAGCCGTTAATCGCCCACGCCTTTGGAGCTCCGAGGATTAACGATCTGAGGTTCTAAAACAAACATTCCGGCCGGTGGCTGTGTCAGCAGCACCGTGTGTGACGATTGGGGGCTGGCCGACAAGCGTCTGACTTCGAACCTCGTTTTCCTGCCAGATTTCCTGCACGCCCACGCTCCGGACGATCCAGAAATTGTTCCTGATCAACTCGGGCTCTGTTCCCGGTCTTCTCGTCCCGGAAACAAGCCCGGTTATTAAACCCTTGGCCTCGAATCACCGGCCAGAAATTCACACGTCCTCGTTCTACTCTTACGAACCAGCCTTCCTTCAAAATTAAGTAACTTTCTCAAAAGTGGACCGAGCGATCTGAAATTTTTCAAGATGGCAGAGGAAGAACGTACTTTATTATGTGACGTTTGGAAAACTTTTTCGACAAATTTTAATCCACAGGAATTGCGAAAGAAAAAAATGAGGAACTACAACAAATTTTACAAAGACCATTCTGAATAGTTAAACTACAAACTCTCACAGAAATATAGTCCATCGTTTCTCCTGGAAAATAGAAATTCCCGGTTCAAGTGCCAAGGAACGCATAAAAATGTCCGCGGCAAGGATTTCGAAGTTACGCAGTTTGCCGCGTTCTCCCCGCGTAAGCTGATTACCAGCAAAGCCGAAATTTCCTGGAAGGCTTCTGCGTTTAACCACCGATCGATATTCGCCGTTTCCGATGGCCTCTGGCCGTCCGTCTCTCGCTCGAAGTCAGCGCGTTCGTTTGGCACTTGGTCGTTGTCGACGATGTTCGACGTTTGTGTGTCTCTCGACGATCTCTGCGAAAAATAAGCAACACGTCGATACGATTAACAGCCGGGGAACAGATTTCCGGGTTTAACGTTTCCAAATCGCCGCGATGCCGCTCGTTCGCGAGCCGGACGACGCGTCCGAGAGCACCGCGTTGCTATAGAAACCCACCCCCGCGTTCTGCTGCGGCTGTTGGCCGACAGCGGTTCTCAAAATACTTCACCTTGCTACCCTGCTACACCGAATTCTTGGGATTTCCGCGCGGTTAAGCTATGGCGAGGCTGGCAAGTTCGAATTCTGCGGCTTCCATTTTTGAAAGCTCCGGGAACCATAATTTTCGAGGGCTGATTCGCCGCCCAGCCATTTTAAAGCGATTGAAAGTGTATTGGGAATCATAAGGATTTTATTAACTGTATTTTTATTGTACATTTCCATTTATCTTGATTTGAATACGCGTTCGCATGCGATTTTGTTCCTTCTAGAAATTGTGCGACTTTACTGTTAATTTGTCGCAGTAATTTTGCTTTCCTTGAGCATGAAATTCACCTCCAGCATTGTGCCCTTCTGGTCCTGTATTTTCTTGGAAATGCAGTCGCGACTGTTTGTGTGAATTAATTAGAAACAAAACTTTCCGTCCAGGTGTAAGCGACTCGAGCAAGGTTTAATACATTGGGAAATTGTGGAGGCCACATGCTCCCCTACATTTCCGTTTTATCGCACCTTTCCTCTTCTTTAAAGCCTGTTTATGCTATCTCCGAAGTGCAAAGCTATTTTGAAATCGCCTGGGAGTTAGAGAGAAGTTGGAGAATACAGTTCCCGGTCTAAAAATGAAGTCTGCGACCTTTCGCTGGCGTCTGAAACTATTCTACACGCCAGTTCCTTATATTTTCTGTCTGACCGATGTGCCATTTTAACACAGAATAATGACAATAATATCTAACGTTACACCGCTCAACTAAAAATGCAATAATTAATTAAATTAAATTATTCTGTAGAGACAGAAATTATTACAAATTTCTACCCGAGTGTTCTCTGTCGTTAAAAAGTACCTCTACCTGCGTATAAAATTTTGTGCGAATTTATCTATCGTCATCTGTATCAATTACAACCTGTGCGGAACGTCAGGTAATTAATTAGAAAACTTGTATCCTTTCTTTCGCTGCCTTTCGCCGTTTAATCAATTTCAGAGCAACCAGCGGACGCCATTTCTGTAGAAATCCGCAAGATACACGGATTCCGTCGAGAAATCAACCATTATCGACGCTGTTCTTTTTATGAATGAACGAACGATGATTTACGAAGGCATTGGTTCGTTTTGCAAAGGATATATTCCTTTGAAGCCGAGAATGATGGATTACAAAGTTTTGTCGCTCGGTCATTTTTCTGCGAGCTGCGAGATATACGAGGAAACAGAAGCGTAGAATGTAACGCATCACTGGCCGGAGGTCATTCAACTCTGAAACACAGCACGCCGCTACTATCTTACTGTGTCAGATTCTGTTCCAGCGTTTTTATTTTCGGTTTCGAAAAATCCCGACTGATCCTTATCGTCGGTGGCACTCGCGAGAGAATACAACTACCCGGAATAATGGGAAACTTGCAGTGGAAAATATACAATATTCCATTTATATTTCTCGAGCAACAAGCAAGTACTGTACAGGCTACCATTTTTGAAAAATTATATTCGATATCTCTCTCATTTTATCTCGGATCACAATTTTCGAATTATTCTCGATGAATACTCTCCATGTTCCCAGTATTATCAATATTTTCCACTTCAACACTTTTGAATGCGTTCCCAATGAAATTCTCGGGATATTTCCAATTTAACACTTCCCTATTCTTCGACGAATATTTTATTCACTTGGCAACGGACAAATACAGGGTGTCTAAAAGTTCCTTAAAAAATAGCCTCCGCAATTTTGTTAAGGATTTATTAGCGGAAAACACGGACCAAAAAAAGAGCGCGACCTAGACGTGTATTGGCACAGTTGGCGAAATGCCTGTTTTTTGGACAAAATTCTATAAATTTTGTTCTGTTTATGATAGAGACATGAAACAAAGTGGGTTTTTTAAATTTATATTGAAAGCAATCTCGATATGATATTTGTACAAATATAGTCATTTATTTAAACATTGAAAAACGATATTTATAAGCAATTTTATTTTATTGGTGGTTTTCAGTAGATGAATTCGCAGTTCAGTTCTTCCGAAACTGAAACTTCGTTTTAAATTCTGATTGAGAACAAATTTTTTACATAAATAGCTATACTGATCGGAATTGTAGAAGAAATACTAAAAGTTGCATTACACAACTTGTTTATGTGGGCCTATATTGAAAATTTAACAAATACGTTTTGTAGATCTATGTGAATTGAACATATTCTGAAAATTTCGTCAAAATCGGTCAACGTTGCAATGAGCTACAAACGTTTAAAAATAGTAAAAATTGCAGATTTCACAATTTTCGGCCAACATCTAAGAATACTTACATCTTTCAATGCCTGTCGTTTTTTCTTGCATCGACCGTTGTAACGAAATTTTAAAATATATGTTCAATTGACACAGATCTGCAAAACATATTTGTTAGATTTTTATAATATAGGCCCACATAAAGAAGTTGCAAAATGCAACTTTTAGTATTTTTTCCACAATTCCGGTCAGTTGCTATCTAAAAAAAATTTTCTCATCCTGTAGTGAACTAATTGCTCTACCTTCTCAAAAAAGTTCAAATCGTATAGTACAATATTGAAAAAGTTATCGTATTCTTTAGAGCGCCCGAATATTTTTACGAGTAACTGTAAAAAGTAGATTAAATTTTTTTCTTTAATAACTTTTTTATGAACAACTACCGCCGAGTAAAACATTTACAACATTATTCGAAGTGATGACCTGGACAACATATTAAAAAATCAGCGAGATCGGAGGGTGTGACCATGTTGTCAATGATTATCAATGATTATTAGGACATTAATTTTTATTTATTTAATCGTATCTGTAATTAATGTAATATCAAAATTCTTTTATTTATTCAATAACCACAGTCAAATCTCATATTTTTACAAGTGGATATCCACGTACTCGCTTGCTGACCAGTTCTTGCTACATATTTTGTTAAATAACTCTGATGTTTGCCAGTAGTAGCAATTCGAACTTGTATAATATCAAAATATACTATCTTACTAATACGACGCAATCAAAATTCCAGAGTTACTTCGCATCACTTTTTTTTATCCTCTTCTAAAGATTAGGGGAACCAATAAAACTGAATAGTTTCATTTCAGGTTAATTATTATATTGCATATAAGTATTACAACATTTTTGAAGATGAATTACAATTAGCCAACCATTAGCTATCATTTTCTAAAAAGATTATTTCTTACAAAGTCTTTTGTTCACAACATAACTTAAACAAGCTACGCTATGAACTGATGTACTATTTCATCTTCCTAAAGTTCGCTTACAGATTCGTGTGTAACTTTCCTACGGAATTTTTTGAATTTTTTTTTCAAAAAATGATTTATTTGGACATTCTGACATACTATGATTACGATTAGAAATTAGTCAAATTAGTATTTGACATAGTACGATTAGTTTTAAATCGATATGAAGCAGTGACTTTTTCGATTTTTGTTAATGGTTCGGCGCACTGTGCGCCGGGCTGACTGCTCTAACACGCGTCTAGGTCGCGCTCTGATTGGTCCGTGTTTTTCGTTAATAACTCCTTAACATAGCCGCGGACGCCATTTTTGCAAAGGAAAATGTTATTTCAAATGATCTCTGGAACCTCCCATTTCCAGATGTTGCAGGAATTTTGAGACACCCTGTAGAATTAATACATTTTCAAATTCCCTCTTCCCAGCCTCGTCCACCGGTAAAAGGAATCCCTCATCCGGAAGTGAGTCAAAGTAGCCAAAGGTTGACTCGGTATTTTCGAAAATTCAATGCTCCTTGTTGCCACGGATTTCCGGACGTTCATGCATCGAGGGTTGGCAAAGGGGGATGAGGTTGAAACGTCGAAGATCGTGCCTCTAAAACCCTACGAATTCGTTCGATCCGTGGAATCTGTCAGCCGGGGATCGAGTTCAAGACGATGGATGATCCGTCTCTTTCATCCCCTAAAATTCGACTTATTTGTCCAGCAACGGGAAAGGTGGGGTTGGTTTTGGACAATCGGATTGTCCCGTAGTTTCTTCGACGATTTCCCTGGGAAGCCATTGCCAGCCAATCTAGATGGCACCGTATACATATATCCACGGTGTACGTGCTCTCGTGGACTTATTGTTAGGGGTGGCTTTTGACCCTACGGCAACTTCGTACACTGCGATAAACCCCGGAGATGGAAATCGGAACCCGTATTTACGGACGCCCGGTCAGCGACGCGAATTTCTTCCCTCGTAAAGAGAGCGCAAACACCCGATCGTGTACCGCCCCCCCCCCCGTGTACCGTATCGCGATCCTGGCGGAAGCCTGCCATTACCTTCACCCTCTACCCCCCGTTGGTCCCCGTCGCTTCATTACGCTTTGCTTATTAACACTGGTAGAGCGGGATCGATATTTTGCACGTGAAAAGTGACACGTGTGTGTTTAATGATTATTTATGGGCTAATTAGTAGGGGTGAGTCTGCGAAAATAAATTTGAACGTGGGATGAATGGATCGATTCCAGGCAGCATACTTTCGTCACAGATTTGCACAGTATTTCTCTCCCCGACAGAATCCTGTCACCGAGCGGAATTGTTTATCAAAAACTATCGAGTCCTCGAGAAAGGATTTTCCACGGAGATAGGAAACTGGGAGACGTTAACTTTCGATATTTCGTAGCCGGAAGTGGATACGAAGAATTTGTCGTCGATCCCCTCTCGACAGAACAGCTCTCAGGATTGATACGTCGCGATACTAAGCCATTTAGAAGATTGAAAGACCTTTCCCCGATATCTTTTCGGGTCACGGAACGAAAAAAGGGCCACGCCGACTCTGTCCAGCTCTCGCGATTTCACTTGTAATCGGATCGTGCACGTTCCGACGTGACGTACAGACGTATATAATAGTATATACCCGATCTAGTCGCCATTAGCAAGAAACAGTTTTACGTTTTGTTTTATTCCTGATCGGATTTTAGTTGGAGGATTACGTCACCGACGTTAGGTGGCCGAGACGAGTCTTTCCCGGGGACAATTTAGGATTGTTTGGGGTCGTGATCCCATCAATCGGATTCCTGTGCAGGACGTCTCATTACAAGTTGGACGGCATAGCTGGCACAGCTTTGTACGCGTTTACACGCGTGACCCTTGGCTCATGTTGGTTAATCAGGAGATCCATTGCACTTCTATCTGTGGCTCTGCTTTGGCGGTTTCACCCCTGCTGCCATACTCTGCCTGATCCGAACCCTAACTTCACCCCTTGCGATGTCCTTCCGGAGAGTCTTCAGAGATTCCACAACTTTCTTCAACATAATCCCGATTATCGATCGTAAATGTTAAATATTTAATGTAACGATGCTTTCGGCGCTACCGGTTTCGATCACTTACAAGGGAACATATTCAGTTGATACAAACCAATTTTGATGAAACTTATGTGAGATATAGTTCTTCGAAAAATATTTGACACGTATTTTTTTGTCGGCAACGACTTAATTAATATATTAAAAATTTGATTTTTTTGCAGTTTCTCGTATTTATTGGTAGCTAATTTTAATGTAAATTTGGGTGTGTGATCTTTGATCCAAAATAGGGGATACCTGTTTCAGGAGTTTTTTCTTGCAATTTAACAATAATTATGCATAATGAAAGATAGTCTTGCACCTGGCGTGCGGAGGAAGAAAGTCTGGTTTGTTGTTTCGAAATATGAGCATTTAGTATAAACGTGTACAGTATTTTGAACAATACCACTCGGTTATATGTCGTTTATTGTTTTATCAGTATCTAAAGATATCTAGGTGCACGGTAGTGCACCAGCCAAGTTCTGGCACTACCTCCTTTTACACGAAACAACTTAGGCGTTTTTCAGAGGCTTATAACTCGGCACTGGAGGCAGATGGAGAGATGTAATTTCGTACACTTGTTAAATGCTATCATGACTCAATATTGTCAAAACATTAATATTTCAACATTAGTAGGTTCCGAGATATAGGACCTCAAAAATCGTTAAATTTGTCACTGACTGACTGACTGACAGATCATCAAAACCTTTTGGGTACTTCCCGTTGACCTACAAGCTTGAAATTTGGTACATAGGTCCACCATAACAAACACTCAAAGGAATAATTATCAAAGTTTGAAATGTTACACATTAAAGGGTTGAAAAAAAAACATTACGAGATAGGTACGTAGGATATAACATAGCAGCATAACATATACATACGGGTACTTTGGGATTATTCCTTCGACCATTTCCTCCAAACTGTATTTTCGTATGCGTGGGCGGGCCGGCCGGGCCTCTCCGCCCCCCCCCCCGCCACCTATCCCTAACTAATTCTTGAGAGGTCGACGGGATAATCCCAAAGTATCTACATAAGTATACGTTTTATTAGGTTCGAAATCGCAACAAATACTGATGAAAAAACAATCGCTCTAACTTAAACAAAAGAAACTACACCGAGCATCGTCTATAGCGACGGGGGCCAAACGGATCCGAGCGTCGCCGGCAGGGTGTTACTCTTCGATACATAGAATTTGGATTTTGTCTTGCAGATTAGAAAAGAATTTTTTTCCTTTGATCGACGCTGCGTTGTTTAGATTTTTCGGGACAAAGTTTCAAGTAGGTATAAATAGGTAGTAAAACGAACATGCATTTATTAATTTACTTAATGCCCACCTTAAGATAAAAAATGTTTAGGATTTAATGAATCAGGAATATGAGTAATACCTACTTGATAATTGATGAAATTTCAACAAAAATTGATGAAATCCCAACAAAAATATTCTGTAAACAGGAACCAAGTTCTTATGGCCGTAAAATGTTGTGAGATCAAACAAAATACGGCCAAGTTTGTTAGCTTAGAAATACCTCTTGCAATACTGAAAAAAGCGTTTGTAAAAATTAGTTTAAAAGAACGCTATTTAGTTTTTAAAGAGTTACATGGAGGGCTAAATTATTCAAACTGGGCCGTTACTTTTTAAACCAATGACCATAAAAGGTGTTAGGTAGCGACCAAGATTCAATAATTTAGCCCTCCATGTAACTCTTTAAAAATTAAATAGCGTTCTTTTAAACTAATTTTTACAAACACTTCTTTCAGTATTGCAAGAGGTATTTCTAAGCTAACGAACTTGGCCGTATTTTGTTTGATCTCACAACATTTTTCGGCCATAAGAACTTGGCTCCTATTTACAGAATGTTTTTGTTGGGTTGCTTTATCAGTATCTAAAGAAGATGGCGCAGGTTGCACCGAGATGCGGTGTTAAAGTGCTAACTACCGCGGCGGAGTAAGGCTATCGACTTCTATAGCCAATTCGCCTGTGAATTTTTGTTTTTTTTACAAAATTAGATTCTCTGACATGTTTCCATTGTTCAAATGTAGTTATACTTAAATGTTCTTGGTGCAAAGAACATTTATGTTCTAGATGTAAATTTTTCCTTTGAAAAAGGTTCAAAACTGAACCGAAACGTTAGGAAAGAAGAAAAGTTTATTGCAAAATTGCTAGATTTACTAAGTGATCGAAATGGTAGCGCCGAAAGCATCATTAAATTAAATACTTTCTTCAATAATTGATTGCAATAATTCTAATAAGCGAGTGAAAACATACGTGATGACTGCAGACGCGTTGATGTATACTTTATTCCTTGGACAATAGTGGGATCTCTTCCGACCTGTTTACAGGATCGAGATCTCGAGATGCAGGTCACGGTGCGGAAGGAATGGGGGCGAAAGTTCTTCCCCGTGACGGAGATCCCTCGCTCGCGGGAATAATGGAGCACTTGGCATGAGTGACGGGATCGCTGACGTTAATTATCCTAATGAGCGATGGAGCCCGCCACGGAGACCGACGAAATTGTCTTACCGGAATTGAACTATAGTTGTTCTTTGCGTTCCAGTCTCCGGGTGACGATTTCCGGGGAGATTGTTTCGTCTCTGTCACCGCGGATGTGCACGCACCCGGAAACTCGAAACTAGCCGCGGATAACGTTGCATATTACATTGAACGTATGATATTAATGCTGTTCGCCTCTGATATTAATCGAGAAGTTTTTGTCTTCGTTAAACTGCTATAACTTTACTTGAAAAAATCGTATGACGAATTTTAGAACCTCACTGTAAAGAGGGAGCTTCAATCTTCAAATTCATACTGGATTCGTTCACGAAAATAATTTTTTTATGTTTTTAGAGACGTTTCAATTCGCTGTGTTTTACAGAAAGAACACGTCTTGGATCTCCTGCTTGTATCGTGTAGACATATTTTATTTAAAAGTAATTATTTAAAAAAAAATAAATTTTTAAAAAATACCACGTTTTTAAAACGAACTAAAAAGTAGAAAATAAAATTTTAAAAAACGCCACGTTTAAAAACGGACTAAAAAGTATAAAATAATTTTTTCTAGCCCCATATAGATTCCTAACCCCGTAAAGATAGTCTTGAAAATTTGTGATTGTGAATTTTTAGTAGCTATGAAAATACTTGTAAGATTTAAAACGAAAAACGTGGGGCGCAAGATAATACATAGTAAGTAGTGTAGAGAGTAGCTACCGCTGAGAAAACTCGCAAAACAGTTCATATAATTTGCAGTGCAATAAAATTGTTAGTGATTTAGGTGTTCATGCATCAATTATCTATTGCATGCGCCCCATGTTTTTCGTTTTAAATCTTACAAGTATTTTCATAGCTATTCAAAATTCACAATCACAAATTTTCAGGACTATCTGTACGGGGTTAGGAATCTGTATGGGGCAAGAAAAAATTATTTTGTACGCTTTAGTCCGTTTTTAAACGTGGCGTTTTTTAAATTTTTATTTTATACTTTTTAGTTCGTTTTAAAAACGTGGTATTTTTAAAAAATTTATTATTTTTTAAATAATTATTTTCTGCTTTTTAGCCTTATATGTGTGAAATTTTACAATCGATTTTGAACATTTTGATGAGATTATAACAGAGACATGTAGTAAATTTCAGACGGTATTGCGCCGCGTCATATCAAAAACGAACGCCGCGCCGCACAGTGGGCCAGATCGACGCGCTAGCTGTTCATGAGCTAAAAAATCGAAGTCCTCATATCGATTTTTAACGAATGTACAATGTTTCTTAAATGTCCATTACATTCAAAAACGATAATATTAATTAAAGTTATTAAAAACTCTCGTTATAATAAGCGTTCAAAGATTAAACTTTTTCAGATACGATTTAATACAGAAAAAATTCCTTTTTTTCATAACGATGTCCTGGAAAACCTACTAAAGATTAAGTGCCCAATTTGTTTTTGTATGAAGAATGTATATCTATGTTGAGAACGCACCAGGAACTAAACATTAATGTTCATAATTTGTTATAAAAAAAAATACTTAGTCAACCAAGGAATACCGTCAAAGCTTTTCACCTTTGACAAGGGATAAGTTAAAAGTGTTATATAGTGTCGTGCTATAACAAAGTGAAACATTTTCAGCAACGTCTCCTCTAAAAGATCCTGCAAATTTCACATCCAAATCGATCCAAACTTGGAAATTATGATGGTTTAAAGCGTCGCGTGTCACGCAATTCCGCGGCGAATCGCGTTGCGCGAGACGCATTGACGACCACTCAGCAGCTCTTAAGAGTGTAAAGACCTAACCCAGACCTATCTTATGAAGTTTTTAGATTATACGACCATTGATAAACGTTCGAACTTATTACTAGCTCACAGTTGAATCATTTGTATTTGCGAGATTATAGTAACAGCATCGTAGTATAGCATCAGAGCAGTTTTTCCATATTAAAGACCTGTATTTTACCTTTGTTAAGAGGAATTATAGTATAGATTTTTGTTTATTCATAGATAAACAGAGTTATAAGCAGAAAATCCGTATGATCAATCGAATATAGTCAGGAACTTTGTAAAATATAATACTTAATCTTGTTTGAATTTTTGTAATTATTTAAATAAGACAGTAATAACACATTTTTGTTATTTCATTAAATATAATAAACTTCATTCATTCAATAATTATGAATTACTCTTGTTTGAATGCCTGAATAGCCAGTTTTCAAATATTATTCATTATTCACACGAGTTTACAGACATTTCCGGTGATGTAACAAAAAAATGTTTCCTACAAAAAGTAATCAGTACTCAGTCTTCTACAAATCTCAATACAAAAAATTTCAATAATTTCTTTTTTTTAATAAAAAATGGTGTTTACCTTCATTATTTATTTATAACTATATATTTTTTATGCAATAATATTATAGCTGATGCCAAGACGAATCCGACGATATATTTAATGTGGTCTTTATGTTTTGAAATAATGGTGAAATGCGCGTGAACAGCTAGCGCGCCGATCTGGCCCACTGTGCGCCGTGGTAAAATGTCAAAGATAAAGGTTGACGGAGAATTTCGGTGTAACTGTTCTTTCGCTTGGTAAACAAACATTATACTATTATAATACGTAGTAACTTTGTAAACACCGCACGGAGCTCAAACGCACACTGACGCACACTGAGCTCCTTCGGTGCGAAGCGGGTCAGTGGAGTGGGGATGAGTCAGAGTGGGAACACGTATTAGAGTGGGGACGCTGAACGCGATGGCGTACTATCGAGTGACGGTTAATATTAAAATTTTTTTTTCTCCTGAACACAGCCTTTTTTTAAAATTTGGTTTTAAATATTGCATTGTCATCCAGTTCTGAGCTATGTTTAAAATTTCAAGTCTCTAGCTCATCGGGAAGTTAGTTTAAAATCAATTGAAAAATTTGTACCGAACAAACAGACAGACAGACAAGAAAGCGAGCTAATAAAAACGTGGTAAAATAGACTAAGAGGTATCGAAGTAGAAACTTCAAGCTTTAAAATAAATCCGGGTTCATGCCAGCACGAAGTTAGAGCATTTTAAATCTCTCGTGGAGGAAAAAAATTGATTTACCGTCCGATAGGTCATCGTTCAATATTTAAATAATTAAATTCGCCTGGGGGCAGAGTTAATCCTGGTCACTCGATCTTCTTCCGACGTGGTTATTCTAGTTCTCGAGCAGCACAATATGAACTTTTCTCGCCTTACGCGGTTAATTCCTCGTTATTTAGTATCGCGGTGGAAGGAAAGCTCAAGATAGGGAAGTGTTTGAGCTCGTGGAACAATGGCCGCCGGAAGAATAGCGTGACACGGGCCCGGAGCCCGGAATTTAACCGAGTAATCTCTGAAAATGTTGGCAGGAAAAAGCGTAAAAGTAATTACACATCTTCTTGGGTTTTTTTACACATCGCCAGGAATATGCAGTCTGCACTTCCAGGAAATCGTTCTTCCTCTCCCGTGTTTTCGTCTTTCCTTGCCACGGACACGTGAAAATTATGGTCGCAGTTGGACACGTGGTACCGCAGGATATAATAAAGATGACGTCCGAGGTATTTCCACGGCTGGTAACTTCCACACAAATTATGAAGTTGAGACAAAAATGATTAACAATAATTAGACAGTGGCTTGTGTAACGACATGAGAACAGCACGTGTTCCGTTGTTCCAAATTAGTTAAAACAATTTCATTAAGCAAACGCAGTTATTATTTTTCTTGAAAATGATCTAAACATAGATCGAAACGTCGAAAATTTATTTTAATTTGCAAAATTGCTTTGATGTAAAATTAGATCGAACCAGTGCGCCGAGAGCATTAGTACATCTCTTATTAACAATTATACGATCGATATAAAAAGGAACATTAATAATTAAACTGTTGGTCTTCGTGCGAAATAAAACTCGTCTGAGTGATTAACCAATTTCCAATTTCATTCTTAACACTGTACCTACCTAAATACAGGGTGATTCCGCAGAAACAGAACACCTAAATATCTCCGTTACTTTTCATTATACAAAAAAACTTCTTAGGACAAAGTTACACTGTTTGAAGGGCCACATGTAACGGTGTCAGGGAAAAAATTTTCAAGGTCATTTTTTACAAGATTTCAAGGTCATCGATATTTTTTTAAATGGAATGAGGTATTTTTCAATACATCAATCGATGCAGCTGGACATTCGTCATAAAAAAGTACTAACCTATGTATGTCGAAAAGTTAGTAGTTCACGAGATATTTCGATTTAAATAACTCTAAGTCATCATTACTGTCGTACTAAAACGTTAAACAAGTTAGTAAACGCTAACGTCTTAGTACGACAGTAATGGTGTTTTAGATTCTCAGATAAACGCATAAAGATCTCCCGAGGCTTATGCGTTTATGGTGGCATTACTGTAATGTGATTTTTTCTTTTCGACAGTATTGCTACGATATGCTATGATTTGTTAGGACCAGATACGAAATGAGTCTACAAGTTAGATATGCTTTGTTATAAACCATTGATAGATAGAATAAACTAAGATTATACAAATATAAACGACTATGCAAGATATAAATAATATAGTCTCACGTTCGGTCTGCTTGAGGCCGTACAACGTTATTGCGGGTGACTTGTTAGTTCACAATGGAAATTGCTGTTGCTATTGAAGGTTCCATCAAAAAGTGTTTAGCCATGTACCATAGATATTTCAAAATTATGCAATTATTACCGTTGGGTAATGTGTTCGCACTTTGCCGTAACATTTTCTTTACAGTTACAGAGATTTAAAAAAATCTTCATCACGAGTCAGACTCGTTAAAATGCGGCAAGGGGTTAAATCGGTTTCCTTCTAAATAAATTGGGATTTCCAGAAACTTGGAGAATTCCGATGGTGGAGAAATAGAATCTAATTTCTGCAATTGCGCGGATGTCTTTCTGGCGAGTCGGACACCCGCTATAGCCGACAGATCTTCGCCGATCCGAACAATTTATCGCGACTGTCACCGCGAGCGGCTCGGAAACCGCGAGTTACGACAGCCCGGGGTGCTTAATGAAACCCGGCGGTCGTCAGTCGGCGAGTTTTAATTAAGAGCGAACCGGGGCGGAAGCAGGGCCGTTCTGTCGATCGACACCTGCCCGTTCTTTAGCAACCGATCGCGGCCGGGAACCGTTTAAATAAATTATTTCGCGGTCGGCGGCCCGCGGCCCGCCCATAAATAACGCTGTCAGTCGGCGGTGGATACCTTCGTTCGTCTGGGCCTTCGACCAAGGTTTATCATTATTTATTGCTGGAAGTGGTGCGGACGATCGGACAGGGGAAGGAAAGAGCGGATTTCCTGACGATAAATAGCACTCATAGTGTTCGCATGTAGCCAATTCTACACGAAATCTTGACAACGAGTTCGACGACGTTAGAGGATAAAGGGTGAAAGTAATTTCATTTCTGCAATCGGTGTAATCTCCGAGCTTATCGAGCGTGATTCTCCTCATAGGATCCGGTGCACTGGTTAACGAGAAACAGAGAAATGTGCTTGCGATCCATTGATCGCAACGTATTGCGTCGAGTATCTTTGAGAATTGCCGGCGAAAATGGTTTATTGTTTCGATCAAGAGATTTCGATTGGATTTCCGTTTGGTCTTTGTAGGACGTATAACTCCCCGGGCCAGAGGAAAATTATAAGATTGACTATTGTTTTGTCCGAATGGAAATCGGGAATTGATAGACAATAGAGTTCTTCTGCAATGGATACGCTACTTTCTGTTTCGATTAAAATTTTTCACGTAAGGGTTAAATAATAACGATGAAAGCAGAAATGAGGAGCATATTCAGTTTGCTGGATAAAGATTCTTCCGCATGTGAATAAATTGGAGGTATTCGAAGTTAGTTGAGAAATGAAGGAATTGCGAAAACAGGAGGAAACCGCGAAGGCTGGCCAGAAAATTAGCAGGACCCCGGATAGTCGGAGGAAACAAACGAACCGAGCATTCATCACGAAGACAAACGAGTGGCCATTATTTACTAATTACGATATTACCGAGGCATTTCGTTCGAACAACCTAACGGGGACGGGCTGGCAGGCTGGAAGTTGCTAACAGTTCCCATTCCTGCGGTGAAAATAAACTAATCTAAATATAATTCCCGATTCACAGAGGCGCCTATAATTAAATCCGGCGGAGTTAATAATTGCATCCAGTCTGGCGGTCTGACGTTCATTACGTCAGCGGTTAAACGGTGATAATTTCTCGGAATAGTAAGGCTCTACTGTTTTTAACCGTATCTTCGGGAACACCGCAGTAGAGAAGCGGTTCATTTATCTTTGAATTATTCCACGGCAGCTGAAACGCTGGCTCAGCGTCGCTTCTTTCCGAAAGAGCAAGAGAGAGAGAGAGAGAGAGAGAGAGAGAGAGAGAGAGAGAGAGAGAGGTAGAGAGTGGTAGAGAGGGGTAGATTTCTGGAGACGCGAACGGGCGTCGCGACGCCCCCGATCGACAAAGCGACCGCCCCGGAATAATTCACGCCTAACCGCGAACTTCCTGCAGGATTACAATTTCCTGGTCCTCGTAACGGCACGCTCTATATCCTCTTACCATCCGTCCGAGCCACGATTGCCTCCGGCAGTCGATAGTGACCGTCTTAAAGGCTTACCCCCACCCTCGAACGGCATTAAAAAACGTACCATTCTGTTTTTTAGTTGCTTTATGCAACAAAAATGAGGACTACGTTCGGCAGAGTAAAACAGTCTTATACAGGGTGTACCCGTTAAGTTGTGTCACCATTTTTTAGACATTTCCGGTAGTGAAATTAACCCTTTGGTTACCCCGGACGAGATGTCTCGCGCCCCGATACTTCCCGATAAACTCTTTTGACGACATATCTCGCCACATAGCACCAGTGGTTTGACATTATAGACGAAATATTTTCTGTTTTGTTCGGTCATTTTACCCGAGATAAGGATTTCATTCATTTCTTCCTTTTACAAATCAGAATATAGTTACGTATAAAATATATTTGTCTATAGTGTCAAAAATATTGGTGCTAGGTGGCGAGATATCTCGTCAAAAGCGTTTATCCGGAAGTATCGGGGCGCGAGATATCTCGTCCGAGGTAACCAATGAGTTAAGAAACATTTTAGATAAAAGTTTGTCAGTACTTGGTGAGCTACATGTTCGCATATTCTTAAATCTGAAAAAATGCTTTTTACTTAAAAAAAGTAAAGGTCACCTTGACTTTTTTAAATGGCACCATATGTTTTGGACGTCATAGGATTGTTGCTGACGTCGAGACGAATACAACAGTGTATTACACTATTACCTTGAAATGACCTCAAACTCTAATATGTTGTGCAAACGTAACTATGTATAATGAAAAATTATTTCTTACAATATAAATCAAGTTACATCAGATGTTCGAACTGCGATCCACCTTCTATGATACAGAACTCCGCTCTTTGTATTAGATTTTTCGTTGCCGCCATAATTAGAGCATAATTATGTTTGTATTTGTCACTTACGGTTCAGAATCATCAGTTTGTCATCGTGTCATCGATCTAATCAGCTTATTGGCAGTATTCATTCAGTTGTAGTTTAGTGTATCACGATTTGATCATTCAGAATGAGTAAGTTTTCAAATACAGAAAGATGTGATATGTTATCTTTTTTCAATGAATGTGGAAAAAGTGCACGCACGGCGAAAAGATTGTACAAAGAACGATTTCCAAATAGGATTTGTCCTTCTAGAGAAACGTTCCGTTATCTTCAAAAATCATTGCTTTTACGTGGTAAATTGATCCCACTTTACGTGATCATAACTTCGTCAAAAATTCCTGTATCGATATCTTTAAACAATGGTTTGAAAGCCTGAAACCTCTAGCTTGAGATGCTCTGTTTCAAATTGTCGATATGTTGGTTTTTTACAAAGTTATAGCGATATGAAGACAACATTCACGGTTAACAAAAATTTTGTTCAACTTTGGAACATCACACTGGGAGAAATGACTTTTTTTGATAAATCGCGTTAATATCATTCGGAAGGGCTATCTCTTTTCTGTGTAAAATGTGTGGTTGTTGATTATTATGCGATTTTTTTTATTTGAGTAATTCAACATTGAAGTAAATGTTGGCTTTTTAACTTTAACTGGCTCCAGAAAGCGAAAAAAGTATCGTAGCATCTTGTGCAAAAAAGCAATAGAAAGAGCGTTTCTTTATTTTCAAGGCACTTTTTTTGTTTTTTCAATTTCATTAACATTTCGATGTACCAGGTGTTTCTGAAAATATGCTTAAAAAATGCGCAATTTCCATTTTTCTTTAACTCGCTATATCTCGACGAGAAATGATCGTAATACCATGATCTGAACGTCAGATTGAAGCAGAGATTCTGCCGATTCGGTTGAGTACCCCTTGAATTCGCTGCGACAATTTTTAGTGCTTCGCAGAAATTAGCGCGCCACGTACAGCGGCTGCCTGACATCTCTGAATAAGCTACCGTCGCGCCGCACAGTGGGAACTTTCGATCAAACTCGATTCAAAATCAAAGAACTTTCGATAGAAATGAGTTAGGGCGATGAAATTTTTTAAAAATTAAACCTGAAACTTGGCAGAATAAGGTAAAAATAGGGAGATTATGGCACGAACATTTTTTAACCTTGAGAAAATTTGTGAAACTTTCACAATTTCAAGAAAATGTGGTTTCTCCGTTACCACGCGCGGAAAATTTTTTTTTTGACATGCTATATATCATTTCCCGTAGATTTTTTCACGCTATTTCAAATCTGGTTTCAAAATTTGTCTACGACCTCAGAATTTTGCAAGATTTAATAATTTTTTTGTTGAACAGATTTGAAACAGCGTGAAAAAATCTACGAGTATCAAGCTGACTGTACACCGTTCGTACAAAATTGAATAACACGCCAACAAAAAATCGCACAGCAATTTTTAAACGCTCGTCGCGTAGAGGAAGCTTCAATCTTCAAATCCGTGGAAGATTTATTCACGAAAAACAATTTTTAATGTTTTCACGTCGAGGAAAACAGGTGTTTTATAGAACATGGAATCTAGGTTAAAAAGTGGTGTTCTATGTCCCAGGTCGTGATCGGAAAGTGTTAATTGAGATGGAGAAAGGCAAAGTCCGGTTGGTCTATAGAAATTGACTCGGGCCGAGTACATATTGGTGCCTTGATCCCCAGATCTAACTTTGATCCTAGTTTCCCTTGGTTCCCCCCACGTTGGTGACCGTCTACAAGTCTCTCACTTGCTGGGAATTGTTTGCATTTCAGGACGATGCGGGCACGGGTCACCGTGCGAGCAGCTCTGCTACGAACTTCACGACGGGATGTACGAGTGCGACTGTCGGGACGGCTATATTCTTCATAAAAATGGATACAGTTGCGCCGGTGAGTAGACTTTCGTCCAGTAAACTTGTCCTCCTTTGCAATTCTCTGGCCGCGTTCCTGCACACTCCCTTGTCCAATTTGTTTGTTCGACGCGTTTCACGGAATTGTTTCGCTAACTGCAAAAGAAGACGCTGTTTCCCTTCCTGGAGCAATTTTAGAGGTCGCTGGCTCGTCGAAAGAACAATTTTTCCACAGAATTTTACAATACGCCCTTCGACAGCAACATTTTTCAGTTCACTTTCATTTACATTTATATCGTGTCAGTATAATTATAAATATATAAATATTGGTGGTATGATTGTAGCGATCTGCCTGCGAAAACGAGACAACAGTTCGCAGGGAATGTTCGGTCGGTCGCATTTGAATATATTCTCGCCAGCAAAGCTAATATGGTGGGCTTTATGAAATTCTATGGGGGCATTACGACGAGCCAGCATTCCCCCATTTGCCCCTCGAAGGAAAAGAGTAACTCGGGAATGGAAAATACGATCCGGTCCCTCTTCCGACGCGTCGCGTCGTTCGCGAATTCGCGATCGATCTTTCACCTTTCGGGTACCGTGGCTCCGGGAAAGTTCAAAGGAGGATGTTTCTCATGGTGCATGCGATTCAGAGGGTGGTTATTGATCGATGGACTTTTCTCATTCATGCGGCAATCGGCTTAGAGGGTGATTAGTTGCACAGTGTAAAGTATCATACACATCTACTTATTCCTACTTCACTATTTTTCCGTCGAATCAGCGGTTTCATTTCGTTTCGGTTGATTTTCACTGGTGCTTTGCTTTGGTTGCGTGTAATCGTCAGTGAATCGATTATAGTAGTTTAGAGACGATTTTGTAGGTAATTTTCTAGGTGATCAGAGAATTTTTTTCTTTCAGTAGTAGTTGTGTCAGTTTTATGGATTTTTTTGAATGATGTTTCTGAGTTTAATTAATTCGTTGGAAATGTTTGGTCGTGCAATGTGAAATGTCGGATTTGAAATCCAAACAGTTACAAGAACTATATTATACCATATTCTTGTGCATTATATCATATTTTCAATTTCATCGTCCAAACAGTCTTTTAAATGAATGCTAAGAAGTTGAACGTGACTTTGGCACAAATCTTTATCGGTTCTAGAGATACTTCTTAACAGTCGATAAAAAATTGTTTCAGCACAGATCAAATTGCGAATGATTTGAAATCCGACATTTGATATTGTACAACTTCAAAATATACTA
Source organism: Lasioglossum pauxillum (assembly GCA_933228785.1). Lineage (NCBI taxonomy): Eukaryota > Metazoa > Arthropoda > Insecta > Hymenoptera > Halictidae > Lasioglossum > Lasioglossum pauxillum. Next base: position 22,763,367 of record OW121701.1, on the reverse strand, counting down.
TTCTGGTGCCGCAAAGTTTTACGTTATACCCATGGTCGTTCAAAGCGTCGCAGTATTCCTTTTTCGCGCGACGAGCTATCGATTTCTTAATTCTATAATCGGACGGCATTTTAGTTATAATTTCACTATTTTCCAGCCGATTTGTTACTTCCCGCTTCCCCGGGACTATTAAAACGATCCGCTCATGCTTCGCGGGCAAGTTGATCCTTTCACAGAGAGTAACAACAAATTTAGAACCACGGACAAACGACGCTCGTCGCTTAAAATAAATCCGAACTGTTCGATCAATTTTTGCTGTACCCGAGCGTTTTCATATCTGGACGCCTTCGCGAAAACATTCTTCAGTTTATTACTATCCCAGCAATTAGCGCATCTCAGACATACAACAAAGGCGTTTCACCTCGGAGCGTGACGGATCAGACTCATTCACTGCCCAGCAATTGTGTACGCGGTGCGCCTAGAGAAGTTTTCACTTGAAAAACAATAAAATGTTTCGGACAAGTATCAGAATGACACCCGACAGCGGGTGGCAGCGAAGAGAGTCCTCCCAGGGGATGGAGTTCTTGTCGGGGACACGATCAAACCGTCCGTAACACGTTTTAGATAAGTCCGAGGGCGAGAGGCAGCTGCGCGAGGAACGTAGTCCTGTAAATTTGTTCTCTGTCCGGTTTTTACGCGGGAGATGCCTCCGCGTCTGTTCCGTTCGCATAACCGAGGAGGGTAAAAACGGACCTTGGGGTCCGTTCGAGCGCGATAAACGCGCAATCCGACGTTCAATTTCGAGCCGAGCCAGCCCAGCCGCCGAGACACTTTCCTTCCCTGTTCCGCTTTTCTTTTCCTTCCTTCCCTTCGTTTTTTCTTTCTTTTTTTCTCCCTCTCTCTCTCTCTCTCTCTCTTTCACTTATCCCCCGGCCCGCTACCGGCGCAGCGGATGCCTGAGATTCAATCTTGGCCAGGCCGCCCCGTCGATCCCGTCAAAATCGACTCGCCCCCCGATCGAATGGGCTGCTTCCTTCTCGTGGAAATCGCTTTAAGCAGTTTCCGATCGCCGACATAAAGTTTCCATGCCCGGGGAAAACGGTTTTATGTTTAGTTAATGGCGCGCGGAAACTCGCAGTCCGCGAGTTCCAACAGGAAAAGACGATTTAGTTTGATGGGCCAGTGCCGGAGTGGCTGTTCCGATGATTAGGGTCATCAATGTTTGATACCGTGTTGGGAGGAAACATTTTATTCGAAGGGAATATCTTTTTTCCGCGCGCTTTTCGAATTGCATTGGACTCTGGGGAAAGTTGAATGTTTTAGAAGAATTCGTTTCTGTCACGACAAAAAAATCTTCGTTGCTGTAAAAACACCCATAAATTCGTCGAGAGATAGCATAGAATTCCGGTCAGCGAACTTCACGGGGAATCGAACGCGAGTGCGACGTCGCGACCAAAGATTGCGATAACGTTCGAGGTCTAACTACTTCCGATAAGTTGCCAGGGGACCGGAAGTGCATCGAAGCGGACGTGGAGCTACGCGTCTCTCGTTGTGGTCTCTCAGCCGTGTGCAAAATGGTCCACGGCAAGCACGACACCGTTTACGCGCGAAGTACCTCCCATCAAAGTTTGGTTTTGCTCGTGGCCTCCCGAACCTTCCTGTGATTCGTTTCACCAGAGTCCTCCTAAAACCGTCTTCCGGTTTGCTGGCGTAGGCCAACGTCAAAGCACTCTGGCCACTCTGTTGAATTAAACGGAGTATTTTCCTGCGTGGGCCCAGAAACATTCTCAATACTGTAATTTCTGTTTTTCAAAATTATTCTGTTATTTTTCAGGAATTTTTAGAAAGTTTGCATAAAGATTTGCAGTCTGTTGATCAGTGTCTACTAATAATTTGAACATTTGGCGGCTGCTTCATTAGTAAAATTCCCAAAAATAAATGAGGGGTTAACAATTGAAACTCTGAAGCCTCCTCAGCGTCGCAGATAAATCTAGCATAATGTTGTTAGAAACATGAACGCGTCAGCCAAGCATTCGCTAATAACATCGCAGAGGTCCAGCGGGACTTGTAAATAGAGCGACACACGGTCCTGCCGAGAGACCAAGTGGCACACGGCCGGGCCAAGTGCATATCCACGGTGCATTGTAGCACGCGCGTTTCGACTGTGACCCATCGAGACAATGTGCTCTCATTAGCAGCTGCCGCGGATTCATTTTTGCCTAGTTTCCTCCTTCACTGCCACTTACTTCTCGTTCGCGAGGTGTTAATCCAATGAGAAGCAACTTTTTAACACAACTGCCAATACCAAAATTGTATAAAGTCTGTGACGAATTTCCAAAGAGTTTGCGTATGCTGCTAAAATTTTTAAAAAATCAATGCGGTAGGCTTGTTTCCAGGATTGCAAGGGTGCCGGATTCGCCTCCCCATTTCTGCATAATACAAACACGGGGGTTGTCAGTAGTCAAAAACGCTAGATAAAAGATCGATCTAGGGCGCTTTCTCCCACAAAAGTCCTATTTTTTCGTTTACGAGGCGTAATTTGCATTATTTGGAAGCATATTAGTAGCTATTGGGTTGGCAACTAAGTGATTGCGGAGTTTAAATAACAAGGAAAATTCAAAATTTTGACTTGAAAATATAACTTTATTAAATTATGTTTGTATTAAATTATACCTTTTGCCATCTTTCAGGCAGTGTCATAATTTCATGTTCATAAAATTTCTGGTTTCTGCCAGCAAAAAACTGAATCAAATGAGATTTTATATCATCAGCGTCATTAAAAATTTTACCATTTAAGGTGTTCTGCATGGAACGAAATAAATGAAAATCTGAAGGCGCAAGGTCAGAGCTAGATGGTGGATGTGATAACACATCCCAACCTAGCTCCAATAATTTTTAGCGAGTGACCGAAGATGTGTGGGGCTTTGCATTATCGTGTTAAAAAACAACACCATTACGATATGCCAATTCTGTGCGCTTTTCTTGAACTGCATCGCCCAGTTTGGTGAGTTGTTGAACGTAGACGTTTGAATTGACTGTTTGGTTTCTTGGTAAAAGTTCAAGGTGCAGAATTCCTTTGTAATCCCACCAAACTGACACCATCGTCTTTTTTTGGTGAATCTCAGTTTGATGTTGTCTGGGCTGGTTCATCCTGCTTCACCCACGATCTTTTTCGGTTAACGTTGTTATAAACTATCCACTTTTCGTTTCCATTAACACGGACTAACAAATTTTAACTTTTTTTTGTATCTCGATTCCCACTATGCGATTCTTATTGTGTTTTTCGCGCTGATTAAGAATCTGTCCTTAATTTTTCTCCTAGACGTACAGTTTTTGAGAAAATTGAGTTTTTAAAAAAGACATATTTTTCAACTTTGAACATATATTGTGATGTTATTATAAAAGATATTGAATTGTTCTTTACAGCAAAAGATTCTGTAGACTTTCCCGAATACAGTGATATCCAATCTAAGACATTATGATTGTTTCAACATGTTTAAACAATGATTAAAGACGGAGAGACACCACTTTTGCACCAATTTTTGCGGATATTTTTCAATTTACATAAAAAAATAAGGATCCAGCGGAAAATCGAACTATACCACGCGATATAGCAGACTTTTATCTTGACGAGCCACCCTTTCAAGTTTGCGTGGTCGACGGTTTTTTCGAACCAGAAAGCAAAATATCTTTGCCCGACATGAGTTACCGCCAGTGGCGCTCACCACTAGAACGGAAGTTTGCCACGCCGCGTTTAAACATGTTTAAACAATCATAATGTATTAATATTGGATATCAGTGTATTCGAGAAAGTCTACAGAATTTTTTGCTGCTAAGAACAATTCAATATCTTTTATAATAACATCACAATATTTGTTCAAAGTTGAAAAATATGTCTTCTTTGAAACTCAATTATTTCAAAAACTGTGCGTCTAGGAGAAAAATTAAGAACAGATTCGGAATCAGCGCGAAAAATTCTATAATAATCGTATAGTGGGAATCAAAATACTTTTTGGCTGTTGGACAGTGTAATCAGTCGTTTAAAAAATGGACCAATTTCGTTGCGTTTCAGAAGCGAATCGCACATGCTAATGCGTTGCATCAAATGAATTTCCTTAAGCTGATGAGGGACCCATAAATCGAGTTTCTTAACATAGCCAAGCTGTTTTAATTTGCAATCTCACGTGTTGTGCTATGACGCTCTGAATCGATAATGGCCTTGATGTGGCTCTCATTAATTTCAACTGGACGGTCAGATCGTTGTGCATTTTTTAGTGAAAAATTACCAGAATGAAATTTGGCAAACCAATTTTGACACTGCCTTTCTGTCAAGGCTTCATTCCCATATACGACACATAACTTCTTGTATGTTTGCGATGCGTTGTTGTCTTTTCGGAAATAATACAATAATCGAAGATGTCGACATTAAAAAATGAAATAAAAGTCGACCCTTTTGAAGCCGACGGCTTTTGTATAAGGATTCCGTGGAAGCTAGCGGACGATGCGACAAGGACAATTAATATACCGGAAGACGTCAGGCCTTCGGTGATTATATTCAAAAATTTCCGAGACTCCTCAGAAACGATCCCAGCCATCGATCGACTATGCCCGACGCCCTGGCAATTTCGATTGGAATGCAATTGCCGGGTCGATTTAGAAATGATGCCCATAGTGGGACGAATTCCACGGCTGCTCGTAATTTCATTATTAAAAAGGAACGTCGACGGCATTTCTCATTTGCAGTTGTCCCGCGCAGCCCTCGCTCCAGACGAATCGCCCGGGCAGTTATTCAAAAAATCCCTCGAACGATGATTAAGACGACCATCCTCGATCAGTTAATGCCATCCGAAAATGACAAGAGAAATTCGTCGACCTGCGGGAAATCTTCAAGAAACCAACGAATGCTGAACATTCTCTCCGACAGATTTTTTTGTGATGTATAATATCGTTTGCAGGATCAAATATCATATGTGGAAAGTTGAAATTTTTAGGTCGTGCGCACGTCAAAGGGAATTTGACAGAAATTCGCTGTTTGAATAAAAACATTATATTCCGAATAAAATAGAGTTTTAGCGAGCCGACAGTATGGGAATTGAAACATTTACATTTGCCGCAGATGCGGGAATTTCACGTTTTATTCGGAATATGGGCAGCTACATATATTTATTGCATGCGTAACTTTTAGATCTTTCGATTTTTCCCCGTTCTCTGCAGTTTTAGCAAGGAAAACAATTTTCATGAAAATCTTTCCCACGTAAATTCGCATTCAGAGTGCCAATGCAAAAAGTGCCGCCAAAGGAAAGAAGGCACGATTGTTCCAGTTTCATTAGTCGAGTCCATAAAAATCTGAACGAGCAATTAACGATTTGCACAAAGGCGTCGATCGGAGGAATATTTCAGGGAACAATTAAGTGCGAGTACACTCGGAACATCGTAAAATCTCGTTTACCATAGTGAAATGGAGTTTGCTATCTCGTGACGATGCAAGAGCGTCGTGGAAAAAGAAGAGAAACGAACGCACCTTGCAGTGCAACGGGTCTATGCAAATGTCGCCCAGGTGATTAATGCTAAACCTGTCAGCTGCCAGTCGAAACACTGGCACTCGTGTAGCGACAAATATTTATCGCTTGACCCTTGGATCTAATTGCTCTCGATCGATGGAACACGGATGTATACGGTTCTATTTAGACCGGGCGACGTTCCTCGATATTCGCGACAAACACGCCTGAAAGTTTAACTAAACGTTGCTTTAATCTTTTAGGACCGATCCTCGATATGTGCGCGCACGCGTCGCTTGTTCGCCTCGAATAAACTGTTCGAGGTTAGTGTAAACATCGGCGACGTACCGGGCACGAATCAATACGCGATTTAATGTTAATTCGACGCGCGAATTTGCGATACTGATCTCCCCGAAACTCGTGATATTGACGTAATTTTTAGATTTTGTGCATGAAAATGATTGAATCGCTTCTCTCCCTTCCCTTATAATCGATTCAGACAATTTTGACCTTGCACGAACATCCGCAGTCTAATTATTATAAAACTCGTACGGTTGCGAGGGTGGTTCGATGAATCCTCGGATTAATCACCGGCTAATTGAGTTCGAGCCCCGAAGGTCATGGGGAGATGATGGAATAAGGGGGTGCAACATGTGAAACACGCGACGAAACGGAGGGAGACACCGTATCGAAAGGGGTTCTCGAATAATCGAGCGTCAAAGGCAGGAATAATGTTCGTTCCGTGCTCGCAGGATGAAACTTATCGCCGGCGGCGTTTGTTGCTCGACACGGATTGAATAAACCGTAGAAAATCGAGCCGTCGACTGATTAAACGGATGTTGTCGGTGAGAACGATGCCGTCGGGACGTTCGCCTGCTCTCTCTTTCTCTCTGGGGATTAAGGGGATGTTTTTGAACCGCTATAATTCACAATTTAATAGAGATATCGAATCCGAGCGAAATGTTATACATTCAATTAAGTAATCGACCACTGAAAACAGGTTTTATTGTGCTGTTTCCGGTCGATCGGGCTCGGAGTGCGTGAAACATTCGGATCAGTTTTATTCTGTAACTTTAATATAATTTAACGCGTGATTGGAAATTAAACAGAGGTTAATTACGATCTGGTGTTTTCTAGTAAAATCGTTTCGAATACCTTTCTCGTTGGTATAAGTTGTTTAAGTGGTCGGTCGAAGGCGGCACCGGGCTATAAATAGACTTTAACGTTAATCGAACAACGGAATCCAACCGGATGCGGCCGCTTCCGCGGGTAATAGAAGATTGAACCCAGAAGGAACCTCCGGGAGTGTTCATTTCCGCGTGTTTCTTTCGATACTTGAATTGCATTGAAGAAATGGAACGGCGGAACGGCCCGTCAAGAAAGCCAATTCCCACGATACTATCTACACAACGATTCTCTGTGCCCGTGCCGTGCTTCTTTTTCATACTACACGAGCCCCACCGCGATCCAGGGACCTCCAGAAATACGAATTCGACGTAGGAGCCCGACGGAGAGTCAAATTTTCTTTTTCTCGTTCCTTTACCTCCTACTTTCCGGGTTTCACCGAACTCAACATAAAGGACCCGGTATTTGTGTTACTTCGAGAAATCGAATTCAAACATACGGATTTTTATATATTTTTCCCCGAGTATTATGAATTATTCAGTGTAAAGGAAAATCGACTGGTTTGTCACCGTACCTGTTTCAGATCTTCCAAAGTATCGATTGGATAAAATCAAGAACAATATATCATCGAAGGAAGCACAGATTGAGAAAAATAAAAGACAAACAAACGGACGCCACGCAACAGTTTTAATTGCCATTCGGAAAACACACGAGTTACAATCATTCAATAACATCAATTCGATCCCCATTATTCATCGGATCCGTAGCATCGTTGCAGAGAATCGATCAATTTCTGCCAATAAAACGTACACAGCCGGAGTTTCCATCATTCCTACATCATGAACGTTGTCTACGTACCGAAATAATCGAATCACGAGCTAATTAGGGGCTGTCGGGAGTCACGCGTGCCGAGTGAACGAGCGTAAAGCCGAAATTGATGGCGCGTCGCTCGCGTCGCGCTGCGCCGATAACCGCGTAAAGCAATAAGAAGCGTCTGTCGCTTCGAAATCGTCGAGCTTCGAAATACTGTTAAATCACTTTGGCTGCAACTACCACGAAAGGATCCCTTTCCAATTGTTAAAATTTCCAAAAATCGCTGCAACACCATTAGGTAATTTTTTTAACACAACTGGACCTGTCTGATTTTAACACCTTGCCCTACAATATCGTGTCAGACTCGCGATAAAGATTCAGGACAGAATAGTACACTCATTAGTAAAATAAGTCTCCGTACACCCTTTAAAACAGAATAACTTTTTTATAATTGTACCAAATGACCTGATGTTTTGTAAGCAATTAGAAGCATTGGTTTAGTGAATGATGTGCAAAAAATATTTTCTAAAAATTACAATTTACAAGGTTGCATGGAAAAATAAAAAAGGCACTTTTTATTTTTTTAATTTATTATTTTAATTTATTTTATTTTAAGCAGAAACTGATCATATCAATGAAATTCTATTTTGGTTTTGTTAATGTACAGTTGTTGGAGGAGATGTAGGCATACTATATCTATAAATTTTCTCCTTTTTTGGGAAATTACGAACTACAAAAAAGGATCTAATCACTGCAACCGCAAAATAAATCGTAGGGCAAGGGATTAAAAGTATAGAAATTAAAACTTTGGACACTGGATTAATAAAGATTGAAGATCTGCACGGATTTTGAAGTGTGCAAGAGATCGATCCATCGAACAGTCGCGTCCTCGGCCACGACCCGTGGACGTCCATTCGTCTTTGAACCCTCTTGTTGTGCGTCCTCGCGTCATCTTCGGCTAGAGGTACGCCCTAAATTCAATCTTGTCGAACCAGCCGGGAACTTCTTCGGAACTTCAATAACGCGGAGTTATTGAAATCCAAAATAGCTCGGGAAGGAGAGTCCGATCACATTGAAACCACCTTAATTGACTGCCGCAATCGTCTGTCAACCGGATGAGAATTTATCGAGTTTCCCCCCACCGTTCGCCTCGACCATTCGAATATTAACCAACCCTCCCTACCAATTAACCTATAAATAATATGGTTGGCCTGGTTGCTCGCGATCCGCCCGATGTCAGACATCAAACGAATCGCTCCGACCACGGTCCTTTAGGGATCGAGGAATTAGAACAACGGGTTGCTGTTAATCCTGCAAAAAAGGAACATTAGTGAATTAAATTAGCGATAATAGCAAATACTCCCACAGATAAACCATAATGGATAATTATTGAAATTACAATGAAATTACACTGCAAATGATTGCACACATTTTTGTGATCACTGAAAATCTATATAAATTCTATAATGCCATTTTTATAAGTTAGAAAATAGGACTGAATGTCTGAAGGAAGGCACTAATTGATAGAATAATAACTGATTTCGCAATCACAGGGGCGAATCGAGGCACTCGGCGACGTAAGACGGAAAGACGGATGAATTATGGCAGTCGAGCCATCGGAAAGCCATTCGAAGCTGTCTTGAGTAGGGGCAGACACGTCACTCTTTGACAGGGGATCGTTTCAGTGGGAAATGCACAACGTTCCACGGGTTATACAACGATTGCCCCTTTACCGCTTCGACTGCATTTCGCTTGTGCATCGCGCCGCGCAAGCCGTTCCCCTATTGAAGTAACCGTGTATCATCATCCATACGGGATGCATACGCACCGCCCGCGATGGATATGCTATTCAAGCCCGTACATACAAAGCGACGGTGAAAAACGAACAGCAAATTTTTAGAGTACACATTAGGTTCACTGGCAAGTTCTGTCGCTCGTTCCGCTCTCGCGTTTTTTAACGCCGGAATCGAGAGCCTCCGCGCGAGAAATCTTTCCCGAACGATCTGTATCGTTCGAACATTATATTTCATCACTTGTCGTTAACGCGGCTCGCTTATGAACATCGTAAAATAGATCAATTGCTCTTCTTATTGTAGATCTCAATTTTATAGTCAGGCTGCTATCAGTGGAGTTTTATTAGAGGTGTGCGAGAATATTCGGGAATTCCTGGAGGTATTAGGGATTCCCGGTGGTATTCGGGTATCCCGTGAATTTTTCGGGATCTCTGATACTGTACGGAATACGTCCCGTACTCCCGTCCCGAAATTCCCGTCCCGCCCCGGTCTCACACATCCCTAGAATTTACACAAACTAATTCTTACTTCCAGATGTATAAACAATGTTTATCTTTAGAGGTGTGCGAGACCGGGACGGGACGGGAATTCCGGGACGGGAGTACGGAACGTATTCCGTACAGTATCAGAAATCCCGAAAAAATCCGGGAATTCCCGAATATTCTCGCACACCCCTAATTTTTATGCAAAACGTTTTCTGAGAAACAGAATTCCAATTTTATACGAACTCCGATCGATTTTGAAAAATTCTGAGGACGTAGACAAATTTTGAGACCAGATTTAAAATCAGCGTGAAAAAATCTACGGGAAATGATATATAGCATGTTGTTTGGGATTGGCTGAATGAGTCGGCAGCGTCAACGCGCCGATTTACTGCGCCGCCCCGCTATCGGCGAACCCGCAAGTAACCGCGAGATCGAGAGTCGATAAGCAGCTAGCAGTAGCTTAGACCAGCACCGTCGAACGTCGATTGATATCGATTATCGACCCCAAAAGGGAGATTACTATTGGCGGATCGTTCTATCGATCTGCCAATCAATAGTTCGACGGTGACGGTAAACTGCCAGCTGTTCGACTCCGACCTCAACGTTCATCAATCGTTGCTTACCTCGCTCACGATAAACGTCGCGCGTCGACTTTGACCGGTTTTTCGCGAGTGAGTCGATTCAATCTCTGGATTCACGGACGCTAATCGTGAATATCTCTAACGCGCTACAAGGATAAAACACTTGTTATTATCTATACTTCTTTATTACAAGTTTCAAACCAAAACGAGCTTGTGTTTTGGTTTGTTACACCTCTCTGCTGTACATAGTTCGTTGACACATTTTGAACGAACCCCTAGTTGGGGAAATAAAGTTATTTCGACGCGAAGTGCTTTGTTCTACCCCTTCTAATCCGAAACACATGTTGAAAAAAAATTTTTTCCGTCCGTGTTATTGAAAAAACCGCAATTTTCTTGAAATTGTGAGAGTTTAACGAATTTTCTCAAGTTTATAAAACGTTCGCACCATAATCTCCCTATTTTTCCCATATTCTGCCAAGTTTCAGCTATAACTTAAAAAAAATTTCATCGCTCTACCTTATTTCTATCGAAAGTTCTTTGATTCTGAATCGAGTTTGGTTCAAATTTTCCACTGTAGGCCGGCGCGGCGGTAGCGTATTCAGAGATGTCAGGCAGCCGCTGTACGTGGCGCGCTAATTTTTGCGAAGCACTAACTTCAAACACAGCTGCCATAGGCAAAAAATTGTTGCAGCGAGTTCATGGGGTACTCAATCGAATCGGCAGAATCTCTGCTTCAATCTGACGTTCAAATCATGGTATTATGATTACTTCTCGCCGAGATACAGCGAGTTAAAGGAAAAATGGAGATTATGCATTTTTTAAGCATATTTTCAGAAACACCTGGTACATCGAAATGTTAATGAAATTGAAAAAACAAAAAAAGTGCCTTGAAGAGAAAGAAACACTCTTTCTATTGCTTTTTTGCACAAGATACTACGATACTTTTTTCGCTTTCTGGAGCCAGTTAAAGTTAAAAAGCCCATATTTACTTCAAGTTGAATAACTCGAATAAAAGAAATCGCACAATATTCAACAACCACACAATTTACACAGGGAAGATAGCCCTCCCAAATGATATTAACGCGATTTATCAACAGAATTTGTTGCTCCCCGTGTTATGTTCCAAAGTTGCACAAAATTTTTGTAACCGTCAATGTTGTCTTCATCTCGCTATAACTTTGTAAAAAACCAACATAACAACAATTTGAAACAGAGCATCTGAAACTAGAGATTTCAAGCTTTCAAACGATTGTTTGATGATATCGATACGTAAATTTTTCGGGACCAATTTTTCGGGTTCGCATAAGTGATCCCTTAATTCTTTTGAGGAGTGTATATGTATTTAGACAAGATAGAATCATCATCATTAGACACAGCATTCTGAAGCATTCTGAAAGTATATTGATTAGTTGTCGTTACCATAATGGTTTCCACAAGAAACATTCGAGAAGCGAGGAAAGAAATGGAACTGGCTCGAACAAGGTGCCGGGGCTAACTTTGAAAATCTTTCGAGCCCCTTTAAGTCCAGCGTTTTGTTGGTGTTTTCCAAGTTCCGTCACTTCTCAAGCACCGCAAATACCCTAAGTTCCATCCAGCTCGAAGTGAAACTGCCAAGCATCATGGGGCTTTAGAATATTTCCCTGGATAGACAGCTGGGAACTTTGATACTTTGTTGAAAGGTCGAGATAGACAGTATTTATGACGTGGCTTCTGTGGCGAATGGCTGTTGGGATACTTTATGTCTCCGTTGAACTTTAGCTATTCTTGAACCTACTCTTTCTGCCCATTTCGAGCGTTGCTCTACTCACAAAATATTTCACTTCTTACTTATTGGCACATAAACGAATAATGATTAAGAATCGAAGTCTGGCTACATTGAAAATTTATGTGACCTCTGATCTCTCTTTCTCTTCGAATTTTGCGAGTTTTAAACAATGAACATCGACAGAAAATCTCACTGTTTAGGTCATCCCTGTAATTTGTCTTTTCAGATCGTCTAGAGCGATTAGTGTCTAGCAGACGACTCTGCAGGCTTTTTGCAATCGACATGAGTCTGGTCCCCATGAGAAAAAAGAGTGGACATTTACTTCGTCATCGAGCGGAGTTCAATAACGATCGCATCTCGTTCTATTATGCTATTCACTGATAAGGCGAGATGGAGGAACAGAAAACGAAGAGAAAGAGAGAGAGGAAGAGGAAGATACTCGAGGAATCGGGAAGTTGGAAGAGGTGAATGAGAAGCTTAGACGAGATAAGGGGAACCAAAGGGGGACGCACGTGGTAGTGAACAGAACGTGAAAGGATAGAAGAGAGAGAGAGAGAGAGAGAGAGAGAGAGAGAGAGAGAGAGAGAGAGAACGAAATGTATTCAATGAGAAGATGATGGACGACGCGAGGAGCTCGAAGTAACATGGCGGAGAGGGTAAAGAGCGAGAAGCTTAATATTCTTGCTGGACAGGTATAAGTAAGCTCCAGGGGATGTTTGAAAGCAAGAATAAAGTACTTCTGCTGTTCTGTGAAACGAAGTGCAACGACCCTTCCGAGTTCGATATTAAATCAATTTGCTAAGTTAACACTAAACCTACCACGCCGGTTTTATATTTTTCTTCTTACAATTATTGAAATTACGAAGTTGCATACATGGAAATTGAATCGATAAATTTCTTTATCTAAGCACATATTGTAATAAAAATTGCACGAAATCTAAATAACTAGAGCCTTGCCATTTTTGTATGGTTTACTGTTAAATCCTGAACTTCTGGATCTTCAAATACCTGATTGTGGCCAAGACTGTAGTCCAACGAAATTCTGTTGGATAAAATCATATGATATTTGTGTGATGTTCCTCGGAGTACAAATAGACAAGCGATTGGTCACGATAGAAATCCAGCGACACTCTCAACGTTCCAGCCACTGGATTCGACCGAGCAAAGTGACTTTCGGCACTTCGATCCTGGGTATCCTCACCTCCCTGCAATCTCACTTCTTCCCTCTTCTTTGTAGACTGTCCTTATCGTGTTCCTCCGATGCACCGCTCCACGGCCGGGTCGAATTTATGGCTCAAGTTTTCGCACACGTCGAACGTCTTCCTCTCGAATAACAATATAGTCGTTCTTCCGTGCTAACGTGACCCTTTCCCCTCAGGGCACGGGCTGTCTCAGCACCGTACACTGTGTTCCAATTTTGCTCGTTCTGACTCCTTAAAAAATTATTTAAAGATTCTGCTATAAAAATCACACTGTACAGTAGGATCGACTTTATCTTTCGACTATGAACATTCGAGCACGCCGCCCCCTGAAATTGTTCCATTTCATGAAAAAATGAAGTATCTAAAATTCTAGATCGATCGGACGTCGAATACGAATTTTTGAAATAGAAACTACTGCACGTTAAATGTGAATATAATTAGTAGACTGCGGATTTTTATGCAAAATAAAAAATGTTCGTGTCGAATCCAAGGCACAGAAGTTAAATAATAATATCCTTCTTGTTTTAATTATTTTATCAAGCTGAAACTAATACCATGATGTTTTTAAATTTTTTTAATATGTCCATTGCTTTAAATTCCATGCACCAGTTTTTGTTATAAATGCATAAAATCCGCAGTCTAATAATTAGAATCGTTGTCTTTAAATTTAAATTTGCAGCGTTTAAAAACCGCTTTTCGGGCCAGGTGCCGGGAAAACGGGGATGCAACGAATAGTTTCGAGCCACCCCGTAGATATCGAGATTCGAAATCCGCCGCGGCAGAGGGTGCTCTTCCTTTTTCTCTCGTTTCGACAGTCGCGGCGCAAGTTTGCGCCATTACCATTCCATATGCTGATCTCCGCCGACGTCACGACAGTACGGAAGTGAAATTGCTCGAGCTTCGCCAGCCAGGGCCGGAACACGTCGCGTCCCCTTTTCGAAACTCGAAGGAGAGAGGGAAATTCGACGTCCGGGCGATTTCTCGCGGGAAATACACTCGGCGTCTGACGCCGACGAATATGAATATTGTCCTCCCGGAACCGGCCAATCGCGTCTCCGGTCCGGACGAAAATCGTAAATTCGCGAAATTCGGTAAACGCTGTCCAACCACCGCTGTGAAACCGCAGCGCCCAATTAATTTATTTAATGAAACTCCTTCTCGTTGCTCATTTAAAAAAGAAAAATGTTTTCGCAGGGAGGAGAAAATTGGAACGACTGTGAAATCATTGAAAAATTTTTCTCACGAATGAAATCAGCGTGGATTTGAAGATTGAAACTTCCTCTTTACAACGAGTCCTTAAAAACTGCTGTACGATTTTTTTTGTCAAGTTGACTGTACACCAAAATTGCATAGAAAAATAGTAAAAAATCGTACAGCAATTTTTCAGCACTCTTTGCAAAGAGTTTGAAATTGTTTCAATGTTTTTCGAAACGTTTCGATTTGGAGTAGTTCCGAGAGAAAATAGTTGTTGAAAGTTAGAATTTATTTTCGAAGTAGCTTTAAAAACTGTAGTTGGTTGGTAAATGGAAATTTTGAAATGTTATTTGGCTGAATGCTGGATTTCGGTCGTGCCCCAAGGCGTCATTAAATGTCGAATTCATGTAACCGGGTGTTACATGACAGGGAATGCGAAATAACAGCTCATTTTTCAATATAACTGTTATTTAATATTCTCGATTGCGTTTAAACTCGACGTCGCGTCGCGTCGCGCGCAGTGAATGTTAATGAACAGAACGCCGGTTATTCGTTGCTCATTTGTCATGCATTCTGTCATGTTTTGTGTCTCCGTTACTGTAACGGATGCGCAAAACGTATACATATTTAATCACCGCAGGATGTAATTACCATTGCTATCTCAGGGGAGCCTGTTCGGCTATAGCTAATCAAGAAATTATTTACGGGTTCGTCGTTGTCAACAATTATTCACACTGTTACGTTCAACGATTATGCGCGATGAAAAACACATTGCAAAGTTTGCCGTCGTGGGGTTGAAGCGACTTTCACTCTCGAGCAAATAAAACAAAAATTCATGACGTTATTGCAATTTGCCATTTTACATTTTCAAGCTCGCAAGGGTCATGATAAAATTCGTTTGGTCAGCATTTTTAAAATTCTAATAATTATATTTATCGGTCTTTGAATAATCAAAGGCTACTCGAGAGAAATATAAAATGAAATTCAGACCTCTCCAGAAATGTAGTTATTTGATAGATGAAACGGAAATTCATGATGTTATTGCAAAATGGCGTTTAATACTGCCTTTATGAACACTATATATACACACCGGTGTGTAGAAATCAAATAAAATTCAAAACAAATATTAAACTGAATGCCAACCCTTCAAAAGGCAAAATTATTCAAAATTGATAGAAAAATAGGAATTGATATCGAACACATTTCGAAAAATTCCAGAAAAATACTCAACTAATATTGACTGGAGAATTACTTTTTTAGTTTCATAGCGCCACATGAATCTCCAAAAATGATAGAAAAATCGAAATAGATATTGAATGGTTGTCGGATTGGTTAAATGATTAACATAAAATTGTTTGCCGGATAAAAAAGATGAAAAATTCGCAATATCGATTGCGGAGGAGTTAAACGAGCGGATCCGCGTGAAGTAGCGCGGTTTCAATGACCGGCGTTGCGTCTAATCGTCGCAGAAATTTAATTCAATCCCTGGACCAGAAATTCGGCCGCGGAGCGAATCGAACTTGATTACTAAACTCGTTCGCGCGAAACGTTTTACGAACCGCTTCTAATCTTTGCACCCTCGGGGCGCGTGGGATGAATCCACTGATCCGCAGATGCAACAGCGTATCAACGGCTCCCGTTTTTTTCACTCAAATCCGACGTGTTGCGCGTAGCAATGCGACGTCCCATCGGGAAAATCGAAATTGCGACCACGTAACATTGTTGGACGCGTTGCCTCGGACGATTTCAAAATTTCGAAACGTTTCAATCCTTAATAAAATATATCTTCCGCCATCAAACTCTGGAAAACCATCCAGCGCTCGAATTCTCAAGCATTCCTGCCTCCTATTTTCTCAATTTTTTGAAGTGAAAACGCATCGCGTACGCAATTGAATGAGTCTGATGCGTCACGCTGAGAGGTGAAACGCCATTCGGGTAAACTCGGGGAGCCAAAATCATCAAATTGTTCGTAATCAAGCCCGCAGAATTTCGCAAGAATCGTTCCGTCGGATTCCTGGAAAAAAGTTATCGGAGAGGGGATGTGAAGGTGCGCATAATTTTGTGCCTTGAGCAGAAGGGACGTGGCTTTGCCAGAGCCGCGATTCGTCACATTTTGCGGACGGTGCTAATCGGTTCGATGGATTTCGCGGTCGTGTAACGCGGTCCACGTCGTCCACCGCGAAACGAGTACACGCGTGTCCGCAAATGAGTTTGACGGGTTGGCGTGTAGGGTTGTACGCGTGGCGCGTCGCGCCGCCATTACACGAGCGCGAATATCAGTCGGTCTGTGTCCCTGTCGTCATGTAGGTATGTCGTAGCCGGGCAACGAGGATGCGGTCAGAGCATCGGACCCGCTGCCTCTCCTCCTGAATTGTTCGATTAAATCTTCCGGGGAGGAAAATGAAACAAGCCCCCGAGCACGGCCGCCCTCTACTATTTCTCTCTCCCTCGTGTTCTCTCTGCTCTCGGCGTTACCGCGCAAATTACGCGTACAGAGGTCCACAAAGGACCTGTCGCTTCGGAAATTAGTTTATTATCAGGCTATATCACCAGCTCAGATTCGGCGACGGTTGCGTAACTCTATTTTCCACTGGGCACGCTTGGTTTACCCGAGAAACGCTGAACTACACTACCGGCTAAAAGTTTGGAATCACTTGCTGATTTTTGTAAAAATCGAATACATCAATAAAATTTTGAAATGACCTGAGATTTCAGCATTTTCTTATGTCCATAAAGTTCTTGTATACTTTATGCACCCGTTGCAAGACAATGCTCGGAATGCACTCTACTGAAGGGACGGCTTTGACAACTTCTACAAGAAGCATGGAAAAATATCAAATTGTGATTCCAAACTTTTGGCCGGTAGTGTACCTCTCCTTCAAACACGAAACAATTAAAACAATTCAATAAAACTGTTACACTGGGGTTTCGTTGGAACAAACAATATTGTGTCTGAAAAAGTTCGACAATCACAATAAAACGAACGGCGGTATAGAAACAGAGTTAAAAACACAGACGCACAAGGAATAAAAATAAAGAGGCAGCTTAACTACGACAGGCTGGCTTCTAAAGTCATCGGCCAACATTCGCAATTAATTTCGAGTAGAAAGAACCAGCACTGGCTAGACAGAGCAATTAACGTCGCGCGATCAATTGATATCGCACGTTCCGAAATCTAATTGTCTGGAAAATGGAACTTCTGTAGGAAAACAAGCGACAGTTTCGATACACATTGTAGGGATCGGCTGGGTAAATGGTCGGGCGTCGTGACGGCCGGCGTCGTATTAAATTACCACAGTGACGCGGACGCGACGTCGGCCAGTCGTCGCTTTACTTTTAATTGAAACGTTTATGAAACGGACGGCCGCGGAACTACCGCACTACATTTTCCTTCAAAGGTTGTATTTCAAAGGGGTAAACGGCGTGTCGGCCGCGATAGGCGTACTTATCTGCTAGATTTAGCGCGTCGCTTACGGGGAGAAATTTACAATTTAGCCGAGGCCAAGGGAAAATAGACGCGTGCCGTACGTCAAGCCCACCCCCGATACTAAACCAAGCGGCGCGTGTAATTTCGCGACGCCACGCCACCGGCATAGTAAATCAGCGGCGCGGATAAAACACCGCGGCCCGTTGACGAACCCGTTTATCGCCTCTACACTCGTCCCATCGATACCACACAAGAAAACGCTGAAAAATCGCTTCCCGTCGAGACAACTATGACACACTCCGACGGAAAACACGCCGGTGCCATGCTGAAACTGTCTCGTAAACAGAGACCTCATTCTCGATCCTCAAAGTGTCCGCTTCTAGATGTGTAATACATTTTTGAAGGAAGTTCTTCTGCATAAATAACGAACAGTCTGTATTTGACATATTTGCACAAATTATCAGTTTAACCCTTGTGTAGTGAACCGGGTACCCATTTACTGTATTTCTTTCAACAATTTGTCGATGTTTCTCTAAAAAATATTACAAAATTTCTCTGAATGTCCATTCTTTACTCGCTAATATGTTAAATATAGAAAGGTTTTAAATAATCTACAATACATTTTGATTGACCGCACAAGGGTTAATAAATTAGCGAGCAAAGAATGGACATTCAGAGGAACTTTGTAATATTTTTAAGAAATGCGGTAAGTGGGTACCCGGTTGGCTACGCAAGGGTTAAATAAAACAGAAATGTATCTGTGGTTATCAGGAAGAACGCCACATGTCACACACTTTCACTTTAGAGATAAAGCCGTTTCAATTTTTCATCACTGAAAAACGGGAATACATTATTGTAGCTTTATTTATGGGCTCAGGGCCATAAATAAGTAGGTCGTTGTATTCGTCTTGACTCCAGCTATAAGATTATGAAATAAAAATTGTACTTTAACATTTAAAAAATCAAAATAATTCTTATTTTTTGTCGACAAAAATTTTTTTTCTACAAAAAATAAAAAATATTTTGATTTTTTAAATATTAAAATACATTTTTTATTTTATAATGTAATAGCGTCAAGACTATCAATAGCTCTTTTATGAGCCTGATCCCATAAATAATGCTACAATAATTTATTCCCGTTTTTCAGCCAAATACCCCACCGATGCATCGGTTAAATTGTAATTATTTTTTCGAGACTTTCGAATTTGTTTTCTTGACTTCTTTCTGGTAAATACGTTAATCCTATACTACGAAGCTCAATAAATGCATAAACCCAATTTTTTTGAAATTGTGACATGCGGCATTTTTTCTTGCAACCACGGATATAATCTTGTAGCAGCGATCAGAATTAGCATTCCAGATCCGTAATACTAGCCCAGTGAACCAGTACCTATCCAGCTGATAAAGTATTCCCTTAGAGTTGTTCCGACACGAATTAAGATCAAGGATCTATTTCGGGACTGGAACAAATTAGAGATTAAATGATTCGATTAATACTGCAACGGAGGAGTCCGAAATTAGCGGGGCTCGCCTATCCATTCTGTGGAACGCGCCGAGCTTCCTGCAGCACCGTTCGGGACACCCGCCAATTAGAATAATAAATAGTCCGCGCGGCTAATAATGGATCGCGGCAAAACCCGCGAAGTGGATAACGCGACGTCATACGAAATTCATTTTGCATCCGCGACCGACGAATCGAAAAGATTTCTGTGTCGCGACGGTGTTCTGGAAACAACAATTTATGCAAGCAGATTCGAAGATTAATTCTTGATCTTATTTAAAAGTAAATCATGAAATTTATTCACGAACCGTGAAATGGAGCATTGAAAGGGCGATTAACACGTCAAGTGGCGTGGCAAATATGCAGAAATTCGGAGGAAATCAAAATACTGTAAGCTGAACTAGAAGATTGGAAAAATCCACATGATATTTGGTTTATTCGCCTGTTTCACTAAATTCTTTTAATTCTTCAGCTGTTAAATTTTCGCCGAACCATTTCTGTCGCAAATGCATAAAATCCGTAGTCTGCAAATAACAAACGGGCAACCGGGAAGTTACAGAGGGTCGTGGAGAGTAAAATAAATTGGTTCGATTTCACCCAGTTTTTCCGCCGAGTCGGCAGTCACCGTGTTAATAACGAGAACGAGAACGAGGCAAGCGAGGTACCAGGAAGATAGGGAATATCGAAGAAAAGTCATATGATGGTGGTGGAGCGATTGAGGCGAGCAAAAAAGAGGGGAAAAGGACTTGAAGAGGGCACACAAGTCGCTTTCATTTTGCCGTGTGTGAAAGGACCAGGATATACATGGAAATTTCACGGGCCGGTTAAATGCACCGGCCGGATTAGCGAGACGTTCAAATAAACGTTGGCTTACGAACTGGACCTGGCCCGTTCTCTGCAGACCGTCAGACGATTATCGTTGAAACTCCGACGCTGCTGCCACTTCGGGATCAGAAAGTTCAACGTTGTACGCCGGGATTTACCTGGAAGAGGTTCGACGGGGCTACTATCTGCCGGCACACCGTCCGATCAATGACACGACTTTCTACTTTCTACCCGGGTAATAAACGTTCCATCGTTTCGCACGGATGTCTTTCTCTTCGTGGATATTTCTTGGACCGGAAATTTCGCAGATCTCGAACGGAGTGCAGCAAACATTTATTATTCATTATTTACGAAACAATTTAAATTTGACATATGTTCTCAGTACTTCAGACTTTAATGTACAATGTGTGGGTTCAAGTAAAGTTCAACATTTGTTATTTATTATTTACGAAACAATTTAAATTTGACATATGTTCTCAGTACTTCAGACTTTAATGTACAATGTGTGGGTTCAAGTAAAGTTCAACATTTATTATTCATTATTTACGAAAGAACTTAAATTTTCCATTAATTCAGACTTCAATGTACAATGTGTGGTGGGTTCAAGTAAAGTTTAACATTTATTATTCATTATATACGAAACAACTTAAAATGTTCATTACTTCAGACTTTAGTGTACAATATGTGGATTCAAATAAAGCTCAACATTTATTATTTATTATTTACGAAACAATTTAAAGGGTATAGCCGGATAAGCATGGGCCAGCGGCCCCCGCTCCGATTTTCCTGATTCCTGTCTTAAAACATCGTTTTATGTCTAAAAAAACATTGTGTAAAATTTCAAATGTCTACCCCCACCGATAGGGGTGATATTGAGGTAAATTCCCCCGCACTTAAATGCAATTTGCGCTAAAACGAGAAAAGATATCGACATGGGATAAACGGCAAATAAAAGATATAGATACACTCTATATTTCAGATTTTTTCAGAATTTTTTGCTAATTATTTATAGTTGAAAATAATTAATTAATTCTTTGGGAATTTTTTTAACTATCTTCGCCTAGGTTGACACCTACCAAAAAATTCTAAAATATTGTTATGATTCTAACCTATTTTGTAAAAAAATCTCAGAAGTGTCCGTTTGGTGGAACAATGTCACAAAAAATAAAGTATGCCGACGAACGCTCGGTTTGATCAGTAACGACGCAGCGACCGATTCCCCTTGCGGTGGCTAGTGACGGGAGCGAACGGGAAGTCGGCGCTTTCTTGTTTTTTTCTTTTTTTTATATGTATTTATAAACTAAACGATTTTTATTGTCTAGAATATAATTGTTTAGACTTCTCACTGTAATCATGTATTAGAAGATTTAGTCGCATTTTTACATGTATCAGCTTTTCCGTATCAGCGCCGACTTCCCGTTCGCTCCCGTCACTAGCCGCCGCAAGGGGTATCGGTCGCTGCGTCGTTACTGATCAAACCGAGCGTTCGCCGGCATACTTTATTTTTTTTGACACTGTTCCACCAAACGGACACTTCTGAGATTTTTTTATAAAATAGGATAGAATCATAGCAATATTTTAGAATTTTTTGGTAGGTGTCAACCTAGGGGAAGATACTTAAAAAAATTCCCAAAAAATTAATTAATTATTTTCAACTATAAATAATTAGCAAAAAAATCTGAAAAAAATCTAAAATATAGAGTGTATCTATATCTTTTATTTGCCTCAATTTACCTCAATATCACCCCTATCGGTGGGGGTAGACATTTGAAATTTTACACAATGTTTTTCTAGACATAAAACGATGTTTTAAGACAGGAATCAGCAAAATCGGAGCGGGGGCCGCTGGCCCATGCTTATCCGGCTATACCCTTTGACATATGTTCTCAGTATTTCAGACTTTAATGTACAATGTGTGGGTTCAAGTAAAGTTCAACATTTGTTATTTATTATTTACGAAACAATTTAAATTTTACATATGTTCTCAGTACTTCAGACTTTAATGTACAATGTGTGGGTTCAAGTAAAGTTCAACATTTATTATTCATTATTTACGAAAGAACTTAAATTTTCCATTAATTCAGACTTTAATGTACAATGTGTGGTGGGTTCAAGTAAAGTTTAACATTTATTATTCATTATATACGAAACAACTTAAAATGTTAATTACTTCAGACTTTAGTGTACAATGTGTGGGTTCAAGTACAGTTCAACATTTGTTATTTATTATTTACGAAACAATTAAAATTTGACATATGTTCTCAGTACTTCAGACTTTAATGTACGATGTGTGGTGGGTTCAAGTAAAGTTCAACATTTATTATTCATTATTTACGAAAAAACTTAAATTTTCCATTAATTCAGACTTTAATGTACAATGTGTGGGTTCAAGTAAAGTTCAACATCGACACCGAAGCGACCGAAAAATCGGAGATCGACGTTGTTCTATAATAGCGCGGCGTTTAATGGAGCCGCGATTTTAATTTCAATAGATAAACCGATGCCGTTGGGGAGGAGCTTGCAGGCCACCGGATTAATGAGAACACGCAACGGACACGTTAATTAAAACAGATTGTCATTTTTCAATTTCAGTCGGGCCGAGTTCGTTCCGCCGTGTGCGAATTTATTTCAGCCTCTATCTTTCCGCCGCGCCGCGCCGCGCCGGCCTCGAACAATTCGTTTCAACGAGTACCGAAAAACTGCAACGAGAAGAGAAAATACCGGGAAAAAAGCCTAGTGGAACAAGATTTGCAAACAAAACGAAAAGGCAAAGTTACACGCAAAAGATTCGTCGTTTCTCCAGTCGAGCGGAGCGTCACTCGAGCGAGAAATTTTTTTAGCTTTCCGACTCGGTGAACAAGAAGGATCGATATCATTGTCGTATTGACAGTGGGCTCTGTGTGACATCGCTCGTAATGAATGGATCTTGAAAATAATGGCGAGTCGCGATTTTTCTTCTGCCGATCAAAGGGTCGGGTTAATATTACATCGCGGAATAATTGTTTTATCGTTACTCGCGAGGATCGTTCGTTCTCGTTGTTCACAGTTCCGAATCGTGACTTCGATGAATGTGCTACCGATGTTGAATAGGACTGAAAAATGTTCGGAACAGTGAGCGGCAGCACGACTGACGGTTCCCCGTATCAATGGATCGACTTGATTATCTCGAGTGTGTACTCGTCGGGGGATCATTAAGGAGATTGAAGAACCACCGATTGTTGCTTTGTTACCCCGTTCTCTGCCCGGTTCTGCACACTAGATTTACAATGCACTTCTGCTTGCATTGTCGCTGATTGCTCGCGGTGGTGACATCCTTGTTTAACGCACTTCTGTTTGCGCGGAATTAAGAATCACAATTTGAACCAGCGAATTCAATGGGAGATCCATCGATTTCTGGACATGATCTTAATTTGACAGAATTTCTTTGAACGTTATGGTTCTACCTTGAAGCTTTAAAGTTTCTTCAGCTTTAATTTCAGACTTCAAAAGTTTGAAAATTCCCACGGAAACCCATCTTAAAATCGACTTGAAGCAACTTTTAAAAATCCAATAATCTATCGGTTAGTATTTATTTATTTTCCATAGGGACTTCGAATTTTCTTTTAATCTTAAATGATCCTGCCCTAAAGTACGCTCTTCTAACTTGAACCTGAATCCTCGAAAGTTGAGAAATTCCCAAGATCACTCCTTTACGACTACCGATCGACTCAATCAGTTAAACAAAGTATGAATCCCATGGAAAATTTAATAAGAGGTTTATTTATATTTAGGAGTCCGCAATTTCGTCGAGATCGGAATAGATTCGTTATGCCGAACGTTCTCGTGATTGATTTCGGATGAAAAACCGTGGTCTGTGTGCGAACGATGTAGCAGTTACAGTGTTCGAGGATCGATAGAGAGAACGTTTAGTAGTTGAGAGGAAAAATTGGAAAGCACTGACAAGGTACATCATCGAATTGATGTGCGCGGATTTTAATCAAACTTTGCGCGGAGCCGGAGAAATGAAAAATGTTCGACACATATTTTTCTGTGACTGCTCATGTTCGGGTTCAATGGGCGAACAGAAACCCTCGAAACGAGGAACGGGAAAGTCTGTAAAATGAATGCGGAAAATATTCGCAGAAAAACCGATTTTAAAAATTATTATGTGTACAGATGTGTTCGGTGCCTTTTGAGCATACTTTTGATTTTCATTTATAAAAAAAGCAATACACGTTGCGTTTCGAAGCTCCCAAGCTTCTTCAAACGGACGGAAGTTACTTGTTGAGTTCAGAGTTAGGCAGAAATTGTATTGAAATAAAAATTTCGCATAAAGTGGGTTTTTTCCAAGTGGATTTTAAACCCATTTTATTCGAAATTTTTATTTGAATACAATTTTTGCGAAACTCTGGTCGAGTTACACCAAGTTTCTGTTGTGTTTGATAAGGATTTTCATTCAATAAACTTATCAATAAACTTTTCAATATACTGTTGGTTCCTTCTTATAGAGTTTTTTGCACTGATTCCGAATCTGTCCTTAATTTTTCTCCTATACGCACAGTTTTTGAGAAACATGGCTTTGAAAAAAAACCTATTTTTCAACTTTAAACAAATATTGTGATGTTATTATAAAGAATATTGAATTGTTCTTTAGAGCAAAAGATTCTGTAGACTTTCCCGATTACAGTGATATCCAATATTAATACATTATACAGTTTTTAAAATGTTCTCTGCGCTAGCATTTCGATCAATATTAACTTAATCTATAGCTCTTTTGCAAAAACCTTTTATGCCATACCTCACGTTTCGGTTCTGGTTAGAACCTTTATCAAAGGTGGTACTTTGTTTCTAAAATCAAACAATAAGCCTGTAATTCTAATTTTTGTTCATGTGTAATGAAAATGAATAAACTTAGTTTTTATACATACGTGTTATAATAGCTATGTCTATGTCAAATTAAATATGTAACAGAAGTGTATCATTTGCTAGTTTGAAACATACTGAAATGACCGTATCGAACTTGAACAACATGAAGACATTTGAAAAAACATCTATGCAGACACGTTTGAATGTGATGATCTATCGTTACGAGATTGATATCTGGCGGCAAATTTGAAAACCTTCCAAATTCTAATTTACACATGTTATGTACTTATACCACATTCGCTGCCTCGTATCCTGTCCCGAGCGCCACTGGCAGCAATTCATGTCGGCCGAAGATATTTTGCTTTCTGGTTCGGTAAAAACGTCGAAATTGCAAACTTCCAAGGGGGGTTTATCAAAATAAAAGTCTGCTCTATCGCGTGGTGTAGTTCGATTTTTCGCTGGACCCATATTTTTTGAGATAAATTGAAAAATATCCTCAAAAACTGGTGCAAAAGTCGTGTCTCTCCGTCTTTAATGATTGTTTAAACATGTTTAAACATGTTTAAACAATCATAATGTATTAATATTTGATATCTCTGTATTCGGGAAAGTCTACAGAATCTTTTGCTGTACAGAACAATTCAATATCTTTTATAATAACATCACAATATTTGTTTAAAGTTGAAAAATATGTTTTTTTTTCAAAGCCATGTTTCTAAAAAACTGTGCGTATAGGAGAAAAATTAAGGGCAGATCCGGAATCAGCGCAAAAAACTCTATAACAAGGACCCAACAGTATATTGAAGTCATAACAAAAGTTGACATTTGTTGAACAGTGTAATTGCCGCATTTTTCGTTGACTCAAATGCAAAAAGAATATAGTATCGAATGTGCTGCTTCTTAGAAGCCATGGTGCAAAGTATTGTTTTTTTCAAAATACCAAATCTACGAGAGAAAATTTTAATTTGAAATGCAATCACGATTGAATACATATAAAGGCCATACATGACATTTTTTAAATATTCCACAAAATTTTCGTTCTTCGCTTAGAAGGAAATATTATTCGTGCGATCCTACAATCTTCGACGCGGGCCCGGTCCGCAAACAATTTATTCGGCAACTACTCCCGGCCCCTCGATCCTGTTATAAAATGTAAAACGACTAACTTCCGGCCAGCGAACTTCGCCAGAAACTTCGGCTCGTACAGTGGCTGAATCGACGGGCCCAGTATCCCGGAGTAGTCCGGATCGAGTTTCGTTAATTGATGCCAGACGAAACGCGAGCCTTGGAAATTCGATCGAAAAATCTGCGCGGCTCCAGAGTCGGGAAATTAGGGCGAAACCGAGCAAGCGAGTAGCGTGAAGCGCGAAGAAATGAAATCCGTCTCAAGTTTCCGCCGATTATGCGGAACTTTGTTAATGGATTCGAAAGAGCCGCGCGGCCCGGGAACGCTAGAACGACTACCACAGAAACCGGGATGTTTTGTGCAACGAGCTCCATTTAATAGTTCGTCCGCTCCGGCGCCGATTTTTTGCGAAAATATAGAATTATTGCCCGCGGCGAGCTTGTCCGAAGATTGCCAATTCCGCACCCGCGGTCTTTGTAATTACAATGCATTTTATTAAATCAAAACCAGCACGTTTATTTGAATGCCATCTTCCGGGGTTCGTTTGGCAACGTTTGAAATATACTCAGCAATTTTTTCGTGGCAAAATAATGAACCCATTCGAAATTTTAGTTCCGAAGAAAATTTTAAACGCATCCGAAAACAACAATTCTCGCAGACGCGTCGTGTAAAGCATCGAGGCATCTTCATTAAAATTTATACGCGTACTCTACAGGCCGACGACCGAGCGACGAATCCGGTTTTCCCTATTATAAACCTTCCACCCGTAACACCGAAACTTCTCCAACAATAAAATGTCGTCGAAATTTGCAG
This sequence comes from Lasioglossum pauxillum, assembly GCA_933228785.1. Lineage (NCBI taxonomy): Eukaryota > Metazoa > Arthropoda > Insecta > Hymenoptera > Halictidae > Lasioglossum > Lasioglossum pauxillum. The sequence continues at coordinate 22,736,395 of OW121701.1, read as the reverse complement.
ACATGTGGCAACCGCTCGGAGCATCTCGGTTTACAACCTTGAAACGAGCTAAAATTCCAAAGCTAAATGAAAACGACGAAAATAACGATACTCCGGGTGTCCGCAGCACTTAAATCTCTAAACAGGGTTCGTTGTCCAAAACGCGTTTGCATAACATAATTAATTACATCCACGATTGATCGACCAGCATACCGAATTTGGATATGACCTGTTTAATATTAAAATGGCGAAAGCCAGAACGGTTAATCATTGGGCAAAGAGAAATTATTTCACTTAAAGATCAAATGCGAGATAGTTGTAAGGATAAAAGAATTGAAAACTATCAATATACAGGGTGAGTCACCTACCGTTATCACCTCAAATACCTGTGTTGTTTTCAAAGATACATTACATGTTTTGAGGACAAAATTGAATGGTAAAATGAGGCTCATACGATACAAAAAAATTTTTTGTTTTATGTAATTTTTTTAGAGATATCAAGGTCACCTTCATTTTTTTAAATGGAACCACCCTTTTTTTGAACATCTACAATGATATTCCCTTTCATTATGAATTCAGTGACTATAATTACTTAAGGTCATTCAAGGTCACGGACAGAAAAAACGTATACAACTAAAATATGGGAGCAGAATACGTTTATCAGCAGTGAGACTTGTAGTGAACATGCTATGGAATATTTTCAAACATCCTCTAGCCCAGGCATGTCAAACACGCGGCCCGTCGACAAGTACTCTGCGGCCCGACCAAAACCTTTGAAACTGTTGCTGACAATTGTCACGTTAGCCTTTTTCCGACGGGCGGTTTGACCCGCGGAAGATGGTTAACTTCGGACCTTGCAGGCGCTGAGACCAGGCCGCGTGCAGGCCGAGTACACGCGGTCCGCCCGAGACAAAACGAGATTCGAAGATTCGACAATTTCCTCACGAAAAGCGGAAAGTTCGGGCGCCAGGCACCGCAAGGATGCCACACGAAACGCGGAACAGTCCTCGAGCTCGGAGAAGCCGAGGTCGAGAATCGAATCTTCGAAACGCGGATCGGAAGTGACGTCACGACGATGCCAGAAGGTTCGGACACGGGGAAACTAGGACAGTCCTCTCGGCAGGACGGATCTCACAGGGAAATCGATAGATTGACGACGATTTAGTCTCGAGCTGTTTATTGTAGCCGTCGTAAAGAATACAAAAATCTGCGGTCACGTGGCCGCGACCCGAGAGCCCGCGCTCTTCATACAAGCTAGCGAGAAGATGGTCGTTCGCAGCGCGGTTGTCTTATCGTTTTTGCTCGCGACGATACCGTTGAAATTTATCGCCGTTTTCGTTCGACACGAACTTTCGAAAACGCGAGGCGCAGATGACCGGCGAAATACGTGACTGCCGCGATGGCTTCCGCACGCGAGTCGCTACGACGCGTACGCTAACGATTACGCGATTGAACGTCGACGAAAACAATTCTATATTCGGCGAGAAACACAGGACTCGAGAATACACGAAACTATCGCAGAGATTGCTCTCTCGAAACGCGAGTCCTCTGAGGACACTCCTACGCACGCAATTTGAGAAGGAAAACTTTCTCGAAATGACGCGAAAAACTCAAAGTACTCCCGAAACGAGTACGAGCGAATTATCGAGGACGGAACGGGAAGCGTTCGTCCTCTCGCGACGAAGGTCGAGCCGTCGCGCAACGAAATACCGAATGGATCACAGGTCGACTTACCGTTTCTCGATTTCTAGCGTTCTCCTGTATTCTACGGCTCCCGATAGAGCTTCGAAATAGGCCGGACTCGGGTGTACGACATCTCCACGCACGAAATCCTCAACGGGGCATGACACGTCTTGTTTCGTCCTACTTTTCGCAACGCGAGTACAAATGTTCGGCGTGTTACACGATCGATAGCCAGCGCGACAGTGATCCATCGATTTTCGGTTACTTAGCGGATCGGACTCAGTTCCCCACCACTCGACCATTTCTCCGAATTTCCAATTGCGCGTTTTCCGCGCGAACTCTAGGCTCAGGAGCGTCCTATAGCGTCCTAGGGCCCCGGACTACCCGAAACTGTCAAGGAGCCTTCCGCTCTCTTGACTGGTGGAGGCGCTTCCTCCCTTGGTTACGATGGCACCGACCCCGTGTGGCTCTCTCTTAACAGGGTGAGGCGGCGTCAGGGTTTTTCCGATCGTCTTTCTAGACGAGGTGGTCGTTGGAGCCTCTGTCCCTGCGGCGCCTCCGGTTGGTTCGCCGGGGGCCATCGTACCAAGCTCTGCTCCCGAAACGTTGGCCATTTGCTTTCAAACCGGTCGCTGTACCCTGAGCTGCGGGACGTTGTCTGATTCCCGTGAAAATTTGGAAGGTCGGTGGTTCCTTCGGCGCGTCCCATTTACGGCCCTGAAACTTACCGTTCTCGGCACACGCGACAGATGTCATTAAAGATCCTCGATAATGTCGGGATCTCTCAGAGGAGCGCTCTCGAAACCTGTGTTTTCGGTGTCGTGTCCCGTTAGAGGGCGGTCCGGTCCTTTATCGCTTTCGAAACGTGCACGAAATTGACGGAGAAGTGACGTCGCAAAATTTGCAACGTCACGCAATTTACAACTGAATTAATCGAAATGCAGTGTGATTCCGTATAGAACTATTTTCAACACTATTTTCAACGATAAAAAATAATAAAACTGAGGGGAGGTCAAGATTAACAGACCAGCTTGTACAATCAATTTCAAAAATAATTACAGCTCAACAAATTCAAGCGAATTTTGAAAATTTGGCTACTGGAAACCGTTGCCAAGTTTCTTCGAAATAAAAAAATTAAATAGTTTTATACAAATAAAGTAAACTTGAAGAAAAACAACTTGTATACTTCATATGTATTTTTGTAATATTGTTGTGTTTGCACTATGTTATTTTGTATGTGTAACTGCAATGTTAATAAAAAAATGTGTTTCTTCTTTATTTCGAGTCTGCATTTTTTATTGCGACCCTCGAATTAATTTATAATACCTAATTAGACCCTTGGTGATAAATGAGTTTGGCAAGTCTGCTCTAACCGATAACGTTGCGATTAATTTAGTAACAGTATGTTTTCTTGTAGCAAAAAATGGTTAGCTTGGAAAATTGTGTCGTGTCTTATTACTAGAGGTGTGTGCGAGAACCCGAAATATCAGGTCGGGACGGGAACACGAAATTTTTTCGGGATCGGGACAGATACCCGAAAATTTCGAGATTCTCGAATTTATTAGCATTCCCGAAAAAAATCGGTATTCTCGAATTTACCGGGATTCCCGAAAATTTCGAAAACCCAGTAATCATTTATATTCGTTTTAATGAATACATTCATAGTTTCGGAATTTTTATTCTAGATGTTTTCGAGATTGAAAGAATGTTGTCCATCACGAATACTTTTCAAGAGTGTCTTATGTCATATTCTCGAAATTTTCAGGAACCAGATTTCTTCGGGAATCTCGAAATTTTCGGGAACCCGACCCGACCCGACTCGACCTTTTCTCGACTCGTCCCGACCATCGGGTTCCCGATATTTCGGGTTCTCGCACACCCCTACTTATTACCATACAAAACATAGGAGTCTCTGGCATAATAATGGAACTAATCTAAAAACGAACTGTTAAATGTATAATGTATATGGCCTCTAAATCGCACTCTATGGAATTTTCGATTACTTTTCGTTTTTCGGTATTACTTAATGAGAGTTTTTTTTAAACTTTCTTTTGGGGGAGGCCCCGAAATTTTGATCGCTTAGGGCCCCCACTTGTCTTGATCTGCCACTTCATTCGTCAGATTTTTTCTGTCCGTGACCTTGAATGACCTTGAGTAATTATAGTCACTAAATTCGTAATGGAAGAGACTATCATTAAAAAAGCTGGTTCCATTAAAAAAAATGAAGGATATCTCTAAAAAAATTACATAAAAACAAATTCAATCCATTTTACCATTCAACTTTGTCCTCAAGACATTTAATGTATCTTTGAAGACAACAAAGATATTTGAGGTGACAACGTTAGGTGACTCACCCTGTATTGCCTTGGTCTGATTCTTTACTCTCTGCGAGAACGAGGCGGTACGCTTGTATGAATTAGCGGGTAATTGCCGCAGCAACGGACCGTTCGGATCCTCGAGAGCGTTCCTCGGCTCTCGACGATGCGATGTTCTACGATGCCCGGTTTTCCGTCGATTTATCATGCACAATATAAACGGTCTTCGAGGAGTTTGTTCTAGCGGGAGGACAACCGACCTGTAATCCCGGCCACTTAAAATTTAATAAGCCTTGCGCCGGACAGATGCGACCTTTCGTTAAAAGCGAAATACTAATTTCGCAGAGATGAAAGCAGCCCCCGAGACCCGTTGCTGTTTTAATCCGTCGGACTTTTCGGAATCCGCGTTTCCCCTTGAATGAACGCAAACGCCGATCAGTCGGAAACTGTGTCCCCCTGGCCCCTGGTTATTAACGACGAAATAATTAATTAGCCTGGTGCGTTCCGATTTCATAAATGGGACGGAGAAATTTTTAATTTTCCGTCAGGGATTATTTAGGAAATTGCGCAGAAAGTAATGAGTAGACTGCGGATTTTGATGCATTTATCGAGAAATTAGCTGGGTGAAATTTAAAACAGTAAAAGATTGGAGAAAGGCCCTAGGGGTGTAAGCATAGTGAATTTGCCCTTGAAAGATGTCGGCACGATACTGAGAGGATTTTTAGGTACTAATGAGATAATAAGATCCTGAAAGTTTCAGATCTCTAACCCATTTGGTTTTTGAGAAAAAGCAATATATGTAAAAATCAGAAAAAATGAAAATTCTCTGAAACGCGTGAATCGATTTATTTGAATTTTGGATATGTTTTGGGGGTTGATGGTAGCTTCTAGGAAAAAAATTATGAGCTATATCGGTTGATAAAAACCTCGAAAAAAATGACGCTTTTGTTTTAATTTTGATTTTTAACTATGATACGATCCTGGCACAATTATGAAACCATTTTTTTCGAATTCCTCATCCATTTTTCTATGGATTTATGAGCTTTTAAGATTTTTAAAAAAAGTACGCCATATTGCAAAAAAATAAAAACCATTTTTTATGCAAATATTCACTTTATTTATGTATTTTATGCCTAAATCTTTATTTTTGTCGTTCATATATATCTTTTAACCTCATTTTAAATAGTCATTTCTAAATCAAAAATTAAATTTTAAAATATCAATGAATATTAACTAAAATATTTTAAACATTGTGCGCTTATAACATAAGAAACAGATTTTAGTTGCTAAATTATAAATAAATAACAACAAATGTTTGAAAGGTATATTTGGAAGAAAAAGTTTATGATCATATTTTATCAGTCTTCATCACTATCATCTTCGATCACCGGCGCAACATTGTCTCTATTAAATAATTCGCTTAGTGTTTCAGCAGGCCTCAGAATTTTTGTCAAATATCTTCCGTGTGACAAGTAATAAATAGTAGCAGCAACGTGAGAGCAACATCCAATTGTTCTAAGACCATTTGCACACTCACAACTATGCCTCAATATGCTTTTGGGACCAATAGCGTTTTTTTTATACTCAATAAAACATCTATAAACCTTCTTATTGATATGACGGGATTGAACTTGAGCTTTGAGTATGTTTGACTGGTCTTTTACATATTGAATAGTAAGATTACCTGTTTCATCAAGCATTTCTGCTAAATACGACACAGCCTGCTTCAATTGATAAGAACCGGTGAAAAAGATTCGCAGATCTTTTTCCGTCATTTCTGGAAAGTCTTCTAGAGCTTCAGATGAAATGGTTTGAAACGGCAATTTTTTACGTTGCCAGCCATTTTGTTGAACTTCATTAGCTAACGTATTTTGTACACTATTTTGTGATTTCATTGTTTCGACGACTTCATCCAAAAACTCTGAGTCGGAAGTAAGACGCTTACTGTACGTATTATGTAGAAATGAGGCAATTTTGAAAAAACTTCCAATTCTCGGAAGCATTTTATTGTCAATTCTTTGATCAAGTAAATGATATTTTTGTTTTAACATTCCATGAGTTGCCTCTACGGGCCAACGAATTTTAGTTACATATCTTGAAGCATTAGAAAAATAAAGATTTAGGCATAAAATACATAAATAAAGTGAATATTTGCATAAAAAATGGTTTTTATTTTTTTGCAATATGGCGTACCTTTTTTAAAAATCTTAAAAGCTCATAAATCCATAGAAAAATGGATGAGGAATTCGAAAAAAATGGTTTCATAATTGTGCCAGGATCGTATCATAGTTAAAAATCAAAATTAAAACAAAAGCGTCATTTTTTTCGAGGTTTTTATCAACCGATATAGCTCATAATTTTTTTCCTAGAAGCTACCATCAACCCCCAAAACATATCCAAAATTCAAATAAATCGATTCACGCGTTTCAGAGAATTTTCATTTTTTCTGATTTTTACATATATTGCTTTTTCTCAAAAACCAAATGGGTTAGAGATCTGAAACTTTCAGGATCTTATTATCTCATTAGTACCTAAAAATCCTCTCAGTATCGTGCCGACATCTTTCAAGGGCAAATTCACTATACTTACACCCCTAGGGCCTTTAAGAATATTGTTATAATGTTCTCAATGCAAATGGCAGCATTATTTGATTCCCGCTGCCCACAATCGTTGCAAAACATTTTTATTTTGCATGAAGATCCGCAGTTTGGTAATGAGCAACTCAAAATAAGTGTACTCTAATCCTGGACTCTGAAAAATATGAATACCTGAAAATAACGAGTCGAGACTCTTTTTAATTTTAATCTTGAATTTCATCATTAAACTGCGGATGCTTATGCAATTATCAATTTTTGTAGTCGAATTTTAAGAAGGTGGAATAAAATAGAAACTTATATTCCATGGTAATAGCTTTGTTAGGTCTGAAATAAATTAAAATCGTACCAAATTCTGTCATATTTTATATCCCAGCATTTTTTGAAAATGATCGCAAGCCGTAATTGCGTAAAGATCCGCAGTCTATTCATCATATAATGAAAGCTCAACATTTTTGGGACAGCCTGTGTGTATTTATTGGCGAGTAGAGGCGGCGAGTTTCGCGTTTGGTTAGATCGCTCGTCGGAGCAATTCTGTTTAGTGGTCCGTTCTGTTTCAGAGCTGAACTCGACGTCGCCGTCGACCAGCGAACTCGGCGAGTTGGTGGAGGAGGTCGAGAACGACGAATTAAACAAGGACACGGATGACGACGAGGATGCGGTCGAAGACATCCTTTACATGCGCGGCGCGTCCTTTACGATACACTTGGACCCGCCGCCCGAGAACACCACCGCGAATTCGACGAAGATTAACGACGAAACCGGCGCACCACTCGATCGAGTCGAGTTACGAGCCACCTCGCAGGTACGTGCTTCGTTTATTACCTTTTTACGAAGGATTTTTACGATCCCAGGACACGGGGACACTGACATCTTGCGTCCGAAATTAATTGATTGTTCGGACCGTCCTAAAGAGAGATTCCTTCCGAAAATTATCGATGTCCAGTCATAATATATTTTATTACAAATAATCTACTGATCGTGTGCCTTTATGGTGTACGGGGCAGTTTGGCAGGCTCTCAGCAATATTTTCTTTGTATTTTTATGTGTCCGACGTGTCCGACAAATTTTATTGCGTTTTCCTTACACGATGTCAGCTATCAAATTAATAATTGAAGACAGAAGTTAACTAGAGGGCTATTGTTGCTCGCTCGCTTCGCTTGCTCGCGAGTAGGGTTGTTTTTGCTCGCTCGCTTCGCGAGCTCGCGAGTAGGACTGCTCTTGCGAGAATGTTAGTGGTACGCATGGCTATTAGGGCCCACAGCTATCAATGTCTTTCATTTTGTGTGTGACTCTCCACGAGCCACACAAAGAACTTCCCGATTCGTTAGTTGCTGTATATTATTATTATTATTTATTAAGTGTACGTTTTAAGAAGATTATACGTTTTCAGGGAAATTCAATAGTTTTCTACTTATTAAAATGTTTGCTATATGGCGTCGCATTAAACCAATATCGTATGCTCGTTGCTCGCTTGGTTCCTTGTTATAGCATACTAATGTTGCAAAATAAATTGTCTTAATTAGTTTTTCGCAAACGATACAACTCATCATTATCCGGGTTTGCAGTATTGATCTTGGTTTTCTTCGATACTATTAATTTCAATTTTCTCAAAATATATAAACCGCTCAATTTTGAAACTCTGCTCAGTGCTACATACAACATTTGTAAAGTTCGTATTTCTGATGTTTTAAAATCCATACATACTTTCTCGTATGTTTGCCCCTGACTTTTATGAATCGTAATCGCTTCAGCAGGAACCACTGGAAATTGACTACGTGTGATTTGTTATTTTTCTTCACTCGAAATATTTACTTGATTCGATATTTTTTTATTATTGGTGTTAAATTTTTATTTATATTTGCATTTTCCATATAATCACGATAACGAGTTCTTACTTTCACTCCTACTATAGCCAATTGAAAATCTAACCACAATATAGACGAAATTTTAGTATTTTCTTGAAAAGTAATAAATTTTAATATTCCGCATGCTCCATTAACCAATCCGTCTTCAACATCAATGTTATTAATTATCATATATTTTATATTAATTTTCAATTTAATCTCAGTTAACAATTCGTTTTGAACTGATTGTTTATTTAAAGATTGTAATATAAATGTTTTTGTACTTTCATCGATATTCTTTGAAAATGTATTCTCGACGATGATTAACTCACTCTTGCATTGGAATAATTTTCGATTATTGTAAGCGGTTACATTAGCATTAGTTGCATAATTGGAAAAAAAATTTTTTTTAATAAAAAAAAACAAGAAAAAAAATTTTTTTTTAATATTATAAAAAAAATTTTTTTTTTAATATGTCTAACTGTATATATATAGTTACGTTTACTTCTTCGGTGGATACGCCTTTCGTATAAATTGCAATGTTTAATCAACTCCTTTCGAAAAAAACTAAAAAACTACTTGACCAAAATGAACCAAAATCTAATCAGCTCTAAGTTACAGCGGGGCACATCGATTGCATCATTCATCATTCTGATCGCGTTGTTATTTTTTCAGAAAACGTTAACGAAAAATTTGATAACATACAAACGGTCATACGCGCACACACACAGACATTTTGTTAAAAATCGTCTAAAATGACTCCAATGACCATGAAACATGAAGATCTGCTAAAAAATCAATTTTCGATTTTCGGGGTAATTACAATAACTTCCCTATAAATCGGGAAGTTAAATATAAAGGAACTTTTCTTGAGAATAACTTTAGCCGTTCAAATTGAGTAAAATTAGTACGATTTTTAGATTATAAGAATTAATAGAAATCATTTTGATAATTCCTGGTTGGCCTTGTGCCACGGAATCAGAATCAGCCCCGAGCAAAGATAATAGATCGCGTGGATGTCTGGTCGTAAACCTAAAATATAGATCTCTGGTTTCAAAGTTTATAGCCTTGACCGGCTGCAGTTGAATAGCACTAGACACTTGGGGAGCAAAAACATTTTTAGATGCTATTTTATTACTGCTATAAATAGCCTTTATTAAACTAGCGAGAAAATTATAATATGAAGCTGAGTGAAAAATCCTCTCTCACAAAGTAGCTTTGAAACTTCAAAAAAGAGTATAACAAAATTATATACATATTCTTCTTATCATAAAATAATTTTAATATAAAAGGATCTATACCTATAAAGAGATTCTCTAATTTTCATTACGCTCAGTTCGTAGTTAATATCTGGGATCAGTTGATGTTCGTTTCAATAAACATCCTCCAATTTTAATTAGTTTCAGTTCGATTGAATATAAATTCCCCAATTTTAATTATTTTCAGTTCGCAGTTGATTCCAGAGATATTTTGAATGTTAATAATTCGCTGAAATGAAAATTCTTTAATTTTAATCATTTCGTTTCGTAAGGTGAAAGAAATTTATTTCGTGTCAAAGGATTCCTTTGAACATTGTAAATTGTATTCGCGATCGAGACCTACGACCACTACCGAGCTCGCTTTTGCTATTTGCATCCTCTGCAAACGTACCTCTCTCTTCTCACTAGAAAGTTTAATACACCACGGACCGGAGTGTCCATGTAATTAGACATCCCTTGGAGACCTTTTAAATCTTCCCAGCACGAGAACCGGGAACTTTTACCTAAGAGGTACAAGCTTTTTAATTTCAAATATAATCCTGGCAGTGCTGCGAGTATTCCGAGCACTGAGATCTATTTATTTATTTATTGGTCCCGATACGGTCCGAAGAAAATCTCTAATATAAATATCAAAGATTTAAAATTAAAGTAGATACAGTTGCAGTGTCAGTATCAAAAGCACACATCGTAACAAAATATTTCAATTCAATTGAACATACACTGAATTTATATCAATATAAAGCCCAGCTCCAAACAGTGGGGAATTAAATCCCACTCGTACAACATAGAACAAAATTCAGAATTAAATTTTAAACATTTTCCGGAGAACACGGTCCAATAATCGAATCCATGAAAATCGAAATAGTTTAGCTAAAAATAATTGAAAAGCGGCTCGACACGACGAGTAGTGTCCGAGGTGCGTGGAAACCGACGTCGCGCCGAATAATTCCGGACAATATTGAAATTCATGCAACCGACGAACGTTCATAACGAACCTACTCGCATAATCCAGCAATTTCGAACGGACCCTCGTCGCGGTGCGGCTTACAACGCTCATGGCAGCGATCGTGGAACCGCAACACCGGTCGTTTAGATATCCGCACGTCGTGAAACAACAAATAAAAATCAAATATGTTCGCGTCGGGTCGTTAAACATTGTTTCCCCCTATTTTCTCGCCGGTCCATTTTATTCGCCGTGACTGTCGACTGTCGATCCTCGACAATCGTGCACGGTTGTCTGCGCGAAAATTGGACAATTCTCAATTTATCTCGAAACGTTTGAACAGAATTCCATTCCGGAGTCCCCTCTCTGTTTCTCTCTCTCTCTCTCTCTCTCTCTCTCTCTCTCTCTCTCTCTCTCTCTCTCTCTCTCTCTCTCTCTCTCTCTCTCTCTCTCTCTCTCTCTCTCTCTCTCTTCCCTATTTTTTTATGTTATTGTTTCCTGTTTGTCGATAGTTGCTCGTTTGCGTATATCCCCCTCCTCTATCTGTCTCCAGTTCATGCGTGTTTTAGCCAGTTTCGCGCTGTTCCAAAGATATTCGAAGTGATTGGAAATATTGTTGAAGTTATTTATCGAGCTAGTTTCACTCCCGTTAGTTTCTGTATAATTTCGCGAACGGAAGCGATTCACAGAAAATTACCAGCGATTCCGAGGAAACTTATCGAAATAGAAATCGGCCGAACTTTACTACGGTCCCTTCTCCAAAGCTTTTGGTAACTATTATAGTTCTATTAGTTTCGACGTGCTGAATACGAATATGACTTTCGGTTTTCGCGGAAATTACAAGTTTCCGAGATACTCGCCGAAAACTTTCTCACCAGCTCGTTGAATTCTGTCAATAACTGCGCGAGAGTATTCGTAAACGAATACTGTTTTACCTATAGACATATTTAAATTCGTAATTTCGTTGGGAGAATCTCACCGTGTTAAAGAGCAGTGTTCCGTGCGTTCGGATTAACAGAAAAATGGAAGATGATGGCGAGGGGAAACAAGTGGGAACAGCCAGGGTCCATTAGCCGCGGAGCCGACATTTCCATAGAAATCGTGGCGGTTTTTAGATAGCGGCCGTTTTCCACGCAACCCCGGACTTCCTCCGCCCTTATTCAAAAGGTCTTCCGGATAAAAACGTCGCGACGCGTGCAACAGGTCTGTGTACAAGCGCCACCGGTTCGTTCTTCAACCGCCTTGGGTCTCGTTGTTTCCTCCCTCGATCCGCGATAACCCAAGAACTATCGATCGGTTAATGGCGTTCGTGGCTTTCTGGGTGCCGGATGGTGTCTTCCCTGAATAATAGATTGTCCCAAACATCCCAGCCAATTTTTTCCGCCCATCTCCACCATTACGCATGCATTTGCCACTGAAACATTCACGCGAACCCGAGCGAACGTAATATTCAATGTTTTAGGCCATGATATTCAATTTTCCAGTGGACACAATATTACATTTTCCAGTAAACACAATACTCAATTGGGCTGCTCTTTACTTTACCGGACTCAAGATTTGTGCCTTTCTCCTACAAATTATGGTGTATTTGGTATCTAATCCAGTAGATTTGCACCCGGCGCACAGTGGAACTTTTCGTCCAAATCGGAGACAAAATCAAAGAACTTTCGATAGAAATGAGGTAGAGCGATGAATTTTTTTTTAAATTAAAGCTGAAACTTGGCAGAATATGGGAAACATAGGAAGATTATGGTACGAACGTTTTATAACCTTGAGAAAATTCGTTAAACAATTCGTTCACAAAAATCGATTTCTTGTAAAATCCTGAGGTCGCAGACAAATTTTGAGACCAGATTTAAAATCAGCGTGAAAAAATCTACGGGAAATGATATATAGCATGTTGAAAAAAAATTTTTTCCGTCCGTGTTATTGAAAAAACCGCAATTTTCTTGAAATTGTGAGAGTTTAACGAATTTTCTCAAGTTTATAAAACGTTCGTACCATAATCTCCCTATTTTTTCAATATTCTGCCAAGTTTCAGCTTTAATTTTAAAAAAATTTCATCGCTCTACCTCATTTCTATCGAAAGATCTTTGATTTTGTCTCCGATTTGGACGAAAAGTTCCACTGTGCGGCGCGAATGCAGATCGAAGTTTCGAACCTCTAGGATCAATAGTTGAGGAGCTATGGTCGCTTAAAGTTGAGTATTTTTGACAGGTAAGGGCGCAGCCATATTGGTTTGTAGTGACGGTCGCACGCCGCTTACCGAGTTGGTTAGGATAAGGTCGAGGATGGGCGGGGGAAGGTAAGCTGCTCGCGATCGTCACTACAAACCAATATGGCGGCGCCCTTACCTGTGAAAAATGCTCAACTTTAAGCGATCATATCTCCTCAACTATTGATCCTACAGGATCGAAACTTTGATCAGCATCCGCGCCGGGTAGAAATCTACTGGATTAAATACCAAGTACACCATAATTCGTAGAAGAAAGATACTCATTTTGAGTCTGGTAAAGTTTACCCCTCAATTGTCTAGCAAACGCAAAAATAATTACCCTCCACTGTAAAAAAGAAGAAATCGTTCAACTTACTACTCCCCCTCTGTCCCATAATAATAGTAGCAAAAGAAAACTAGAGGGCTATTGTTGCTCGCTCGCTTCGCTCGCTCGCGAGTAGGGTTGATATTGCTCGCTCGCTTCGCGAGCTCGCGGGTAGGACTGCTCTTGCGAGAGGGTTAGTGTGATACGCATGGCTACTGATATTAATGTTTTTTATTTGGTGTGTGACTCTCCAAGAGTCACACAAAGAACTTCCCGATTCGTTACACCTTCGCCAACATCGCTAACATCGTTTTTTTTTGTAATTTCATCGATATTCTCCCAAAATGTATTCTTGGGAATAGAGATGATAAATTCACTGTTGCATTGGAATAACTTTCGATTATTCCAAGCGGTAACATTAGCATCAGTTAGAAAAAAAATTTTTTCAAATCTAAAAAAAAAAATTTTTTTTAAATCTAAAAAAAAATTAAGAAAAAAATTTTTTATGTAATTGCGTTTAGTTCTTTGGTGGAAAATTTTCGTCCTCCCTTATAAATTGCATTGAAGAATCAACTCTTTTCGAAAAAAAAGTAAAAATCTAAAAAACTACTTGACCAAAATGGACCAAAATCTAATCAGCTCTAAGTTACAGCGGGGCACATCGATTGCATCATTCATCATCCTGATCGCGTTGTTACTTTTTCTGAAAACGTTAACGAAAAATTTGATTACATAGAAACGGCCATACGCACACACACACACACACACACACACACATACGAACATTTTGCTGAAAATAGTCTAAAATGACTGCAATGACCATGAAACGTGAAGATTTGCTAAAAAATCGATTTTCGATTTTCGGGGTAATTACAATAACTTCCCTATAAAATCGGGAAGTTAAAAAAGTATTTTTAATTAAAAAAAACAAGAAAAATTTTTTTTTTAATTTTATAAAAAATTTTTTTATTTTATAAAAAAAAATTTTTTTATTTTATAAAAAAAAATTTTTTTTTAAATATGTCCAAATATATATATATATATAGTTACGTTTACTTCTTCGGTGGATACGCCTTTCGTATAAATTGCAATGTTTAATCAACTCCTTTCGAAAAAAACTAAAAAACTACTTGACCAAAATGGACCAAAATCTAATCAGCTCTAAGTTACAGCGGGGCACATCGATTGCATCATTCATCATTCTGATCACGTTGTTACTTTTCCAGAAAACGTTAACGAAAAATTTGATTACATAGAAACGGCCATACGCACACACACACACACACACACACACACACACATACGAACATTTTGCTGAAAATAGTCTAAAATGACTCCAATGACCATGAAACGTGAAGATTTGCTAAAAAATCGATTTTCGATTTTCGGGGTAATTACAATAACTTCCCTATAAAATCGGGAAGTTAATAAATATAGAACGCAACATTTATTATCAAAAAACTAGATTACTTTAAACAATAAATTAAAAATATTGGGTTGTCCGGAAAGTTCGTGCCGTTTTTGAAGGAAAATTGAAACGCTGCACACTTAAATTTTGGTAGACATTTAGTAAATTATACAGGTGCTCAGGTTTTTCGGCGAAAAACTTTTCTATATGATTTTTTTATCTCGACCAAAAAGTTGAAGTTTTTTCCATTAAGGAAATTGATCGAAATGATCGAAATAGGTGTAAATCTGAGTGCGCAAGGTTTGGTGAATATAGTGGATGGGGTAGAACATCCCAACCGAGATTCAACAACTTTTTTTGAGTTATTAAAGACACATGAGGCCCCGATTCATCAGATTTTTCTTCGTTAAATCGTGGAGAACCCATACATCAAACCGGTTCGTGTAGCCAAGCTTCACAAAATGCTCGTGGATGGTACACTTTGATATTTTTAACATTTCTGCTAATTCATGGGTCGTATAGCGTGGGTTATTCTCGATCAGTGTCGTGGAAAGCCTACCCGGGCGTTCATGATCTTGAAGGTTGAAATCACCAGCTTTAAAGGAGTCTTTTCCAACAGACGACGCTCGCGCGTGAACTCTCACACACCGCTTGGGTACACTCACAGCTAGACCACGTATACGTACGCGAGGATTGCAATGGTCCGGGATTCCACTTCCGATTTCTCGATAAAGCAAAGACGGGGTTTTTTAGTAGTCAAAATCGCTAGATGAAAGATCAATCTAGGGCGCTGTTTACCTCAAAAGTCCTTCTTCTACGTTGCCGAGCAATGGTTTTGCAATATTTGGCTGCATGTTGCCCGTCGGAGAAGCTAGTACGCCGCACAGTGGTCTGAAGACCCTGTTTTTGTGGCCAGAATTCAATTTTTCAACTTTAATACATTGAAAAAAATGGTAATTATATAGAAAAGGTCTGCCTACTCCGATTTTGATGAAATTTTAGTATGTTATGCAGCAACACATTCTGAACAACTTTTTCCTTTTCCAATATAGGGGGGTCGCTTTTACTTTTCGAGATATTTGCCAAAAACAATCGCGAATACTGATTTGAATTTTTCGTATTCCTGCACGCTCCGCGGCAACGTAAGAATGTCCCGGTGCGGCGTTTGTTTACATTTTGACGCTGTAGAGATGAGAGAGAAAACAGGGGCGGAAAGGGCCGCCCTAACACCACACACTTCCACCCAGTGTTTTGATTTTGAAATTGAAAGCTCGCCTTATCTATGTATGATAAACATAGCAATTTTGAAATAGATAGTTTTCGAAATATTCACAATTTCGTCTGCGTGATCGGGACGGCTTTCTCCGCCCTCCCCCCCCCCCCCCCCCCCCCGCCACCTAACCCTAACTAATTCTGATTGCATGATTTTTCCATTCCTAGTTTAAATTCTGTATGAAGGCTGTATAGAATGCAAAAATTATTCGATTAAAATTAGTTAGGATTAGTCTGTGGGGGCGGAGAGGGCCGGCCCGACCACGCATGCAAAAATCCAGAAAAGGAAAAAAAAGGAAAAAGTTGTTCAAAATGTCGAAATCTATAACATATGAAAATTTCACCAAAATCGGAGTGGGCAGACTTTTTCTATATAATTACCGAAAAAAATTGTTTTCCAATAAAGTAACAACCCTTCAAAGCTCCCAAATCCAAAATATTATTCATTTTACATAATTCTGCGATGAGATACAGCATTCTAAAGACAAAGTCAGAAAATTTAAAGTAACATAAAACGTTTTAAATTTCAATCATCGAATATCAGAAAATATATTTTAATGATGGTTTTATATATGTTAGTAAGCGCATTTCAAATATTTAATCCATTTTTAAGCATTGTTTAGTCCATACACGAATAGCGTAAATTAATAGCATTTCAAACTTTGAAAAGAATTATACAAAAGCGCTTAAGACCGCTAAGTATCGGATTTGTTTGATATGAAAGATTGAACATTTACTAAGAAGATCATGTCAATTTTAACTGCAATCTCCCGCAATCTTGAACTATAAACGGATTTTAACAAATACGGGCCCGCGGTTATTCGACGCCTGGATACGCAGTCCACTTGAATCTCGCATAGCACCTTGGAATTACAATGAATGTATATGTTTTCTCTGTGCCAGTCAGAGACCCAGAAAACCTCTCATTACTAGATTTCGTATAATTCCTATGAAGAATTCAATCTTAGCTACTTTTCCGCGATTTCTTGTTAACATGATTTTTCAAATATTTCCGATGATCTGACAAAAAAATGTTTCCAACGAAGGTTAATCAGTATTCACTTTTCTACAAACTTCAATACAAAAAGTTAAAGAAGAATCTCCTTTTTTATAAAAAATTAAGGTCACCTCAATGTTTTAAATATTAACATATATTTTTTACTTCATAATATTCTAACTGGTATCAAAACGAATCCAACGACCTATAATAATATAACATTAAACCTTGAAATAACGCTACAATAGTTCTGGCCACAAAAAGCGAGCTACCGGACCACTGTGCGCCGGCGTGACTGCAGCGCCATCTGACGGGTAACATGCGACGGGCAACATGCAGCCAAATATTGCAAAACCATTGCTCGGCAACGTAGAAGAAGGACTTTTGAGGCAAATAGCGCCCTAGATTGATCTTTCATTCAGCGATTTTGACTACTAAAAAACCCCGTCTTTGCATTATCGAGAAATCAGAAGTGGAATCCTGGACCCTTGCAATCCTCGCGTACCTATATGTGGTTCAGCGGTGTGTGAGAGTTTACGCGCGAGCGTTGGAAGAGACTCCCTTAAACCTAGCAAACCACTTCCGCACAGCTCTTTCAGCTACAGCACCTTCGCCATAAACAGCGCATATCTTGTTTGGCGCTTGTGTGGCAGTTTTACCTTTCCGGAAAAAGAAAATCATTAAATGCCTATAATGCACTTTGTTTGCTTCCATATTCAAAGGCGAATAAAACTGACAAAAATAAACGTATCGTAACCAAAATTTTTTCCAAATATGGCTGAAGTATCGTCATTTGTTTTCAATCATTCTGATATATTCAGACCTGTCTTGGTCGGACAACCCAATATTACTCCTAATTTTTATTTTGAGTGTTCAGACAGTTTCTGGATTTCTCAATAATTTCGTTACTGCATTTTAAACTTGTAGGTAGGACCCCTTCGCTGCAAAGCTTTGTTTTCCCTATATGCGTGAGCTTAATATTATTGGAGCCATCGTTCTTGATTGCTTCTAGCATAACTTGTGTTTTCTCATCTTACTTTTACAATGGGTTGATATTCAACTGAAATAAAACAATTGATTTCGATCAGCGAACGAAATAGTTATAATTCGTAATACTTAGGTTAACCTAAAAATTGAAAGATGTGTCAAAACAAATAACAGATGTCATGAAACATTGATTTTGATTGAAGGCTTCGCAATTTTGCGCTACAACATAACTTATAGTTGCATTCGCCAATAATTCCCGTTTAAATATTCACTTGCTAGGTATTATTATAGAACAGAGGGAGTATTAAAAATCGAGCGTTACCGTACCGCGGCCGGAAAAGTGGCCTCACAAAGGCGACGCGAAAGGGCGTATCTCCTCCCCGCAACGCGGAACGTCCTCTAACGCGAAGTAATCGTGAACCGCAATCTGTTCGCTCTTCAGGGGCCGAATTTAGAGCAGAAGCTTCCGTCGACGATGGAGAGTATAGTCAGCACGGAGCCGGCGTGCTCGTTGGATTGCGGGTCGGCTGGAAATTGCTACATCGAGCAGTCTCGAGGCGACGAAGTCGAGCAGCTAGCCGACGACGGGGCCGAGAACACGGACGTCGACGATGACGAAGACGGCGATGGCTCGATGGCGATGGATCTCGAAGGGAACGGCGTCGCACCGCGACGAAAGCAAGGGTCCTTCAGGCAGAGATGTCAATGCCCCCTTGGCAGAGGCGGCGATCGATGTCAGCTCGGTGAGTGATTTTCATTTAGCCACGTAGATACCAACGCCGTATACATAGTTGCGACGACGATGCAACGGGCTGATGCTTCGCGTTCTTCTCTAGCGCCCCCTCCACTCGGTTCCCTTATGTATCAAGTCTGACCCCGGAGACGAGGACGGGGCTCAAGGTATCTCTTATAGTTCGTTGGCATCAGCTAGCACCCCTACAAGGGCAGATATCTACTTGGAAGAGAGCCAACGCTCGAGCGGACCCGGCTTTCCGAAGCTGAGGCTCGAGAAAGTGATGAAACGAGATTTGCCCCGCGGTTGGTTAATTAGAGATTGATTATATTATTTTCTCGGGCTTTCGAGGATTGTTACCGTTCGTTGGGTGGCTGTCCTTAAAAAATACACTCTCAGAGATTACGCAACAATCACAGATAGATATCTATCTTCTAGAAAGTGTACAAAAAAGGCATAAAAACACATCGCATCGGAGAGCGATACCTTCTATAATCAATCTTGAAATATTCCTCAGAACACCTTCATCAAATCACTAGCTCAAAAATTCTTATCCAACTACGACTTCCGTAAATCAACATACGAAATTTCCGAGAAATCCTTGATCGGCTGATCAGTGAAAAATCCCGTCCGCGAATCGCAAGCGTTCGATGTCCTCGCGGGAAAGCGAATCGAAAATCCGGGTTCGGTTTACAGGCCGCGAATGTTCCCGTGAGCTAAACATCTTCAGCGAGGCGTTGGCAAATCGATGGTGGATCGGATCGACGAGGCGCCATCAATCCCGAAAATCCTGGCCGGGTTGTCGGTTGTTTATTTCGCGCCGAGGTCATCCATTTTGCGGTCGATCCGCGAAACTGCGGACAAACGCGGGGATGCATCCTCTGGTCGTGCGACGAGGGGCGGTGAGTGGGAAAAGGGGGATGAAAGCCGGGGCGAAGCTTAAAAGCATAGGTAATCGGAAAAAGAACGATCCTCTGACCTGAAACGCGGAGCGGAGCCGATCCTCGAGCGAGACACGCCGCGCTCGTGTATCACGGGTAAATAAATAAAGAGGAAGCGGAGGCATGTCTCTCATCTTTCTCTCTCTCTCCCGCCCGTTGCTACTCGCCCACTCTTTCTCTCTCTCTCTCTCTCTCTCTCTCTCTCTCTCTCTCTCTCTCTCTCTTCCGCGTGCTTTTTTTCAATATTTCCTGAGAGAATATTTCCCGCGAGTACACGCGGCCGTCTTGACGCCGAATCACGTCGAACGGCATTTATTTATTGGGTCACGTCGCGCGGAACCGATTGAAGCCGCGATACACAATCTCCGCAATGACGATCGATAAACTGACGAACCGAGAAACACCGGTACCACGGATTATTCCTGTCTCTCTTTCTCGTCCTCCCCGGTCTCCGTTCGGGCGTCGAACGAAACGGGAGAGGAATTTTTACGCGCGGACAGAAAGTGATGCGACGCGCGCGAGATAATCTGATTATGAACGAGAGAGCTCGGACCTTTCGTTTTGTTAGTTTCTCAAGCGTACTTTGCAGCTATAGTTCGTTCTTATTGAGAAATCGTCGTTAGACCGAGAGAGTTTATGGAAGTGCGTTTTGTAGGGTTTGAGGAAGCTTTAGTTGAGATTGAGGGTTATCCGATTGATCCACTTCGGGGATTTTGTTGAAAATTTAGTGTGGTTTTGTTTGAGCAAAATTGAGGAGAATCTAAGGAAGTCATCGCTTCGCTGCGTTCCAGTTTGTTGGCGATGCACGAGCTTCGAATCAGTATAACAAAGTGCGATTTTAGTGAAATAATAAGTGAGAGATTTATGTCGATCGTAAAATTGTAAAATTGGAATAATAGTGTGGATCAATCTTGGAAAGTCGAGATTTGATTACAAGACTCTGTACGGGAATAAAATGTCCCTCGTTGTAATTTAAGCAGACTGCAGTTAAACGAACATTTACATTCCTTTAAATGAATTGAATTGATATGTCCCAGGAATATCGAATGTAATCGTAATTTCATTACAATCCTCAGATACGCGCGTATCACAGACGCAAGCATCCACAAAGGACATTTCCGAAATATTCTCAAAGCTATTACGTTTCCACGTACCGTAAAAATGATTTTCAGTATTCTGTAACCAGGTTGGAGAGCTCTCTGCAGCCTTGCTCGAGGAGCTGTGTCGTCGGACAAACTGTTCTACAGACCGAATGGTCTTGTTAATTTCACAACGGAACCGTTTTAAAACGAACGTTGAAATTCGTCGGGGAATTAGACGCGAGACGATAATGCGAGTCCTCCTCACGACGACGTAATGCTATTCAAGCTACTTCCTGGAGAGAACTCCTGGATGAAGATCGTTGCACATTCGGCGCATTGTGGAATGAATGGGCGTCACTGCAGTGGCTTCGCTAACAATATATATGCAGTCGATACGAACGCGTTTCTCACGATACCGAGAACGACTCTGTTCCAAGCGAAATTTATACGCAGACGACGGATCCTCCTCCATTTCTATACCTCTCGCGAAATTCTTCAGAATTCAATGCACCAAACTTCCAGTAAAACCCTCTATAATATTTTACTTTTGCTCAGAGACCAAAAATAACAGGTGTTCTAAAATTTTCTACGATAAAAGTCATTAATAAAATGTTGATTATTATTGATTATTATTGAAATTTAAGATAATCTACGTAAAATATAAAGAAAAAAAATTCGAAGAACAAAATGATTAAAAAATAATGATTTTTATACTTTTTGGTTACAAGTAACAGTTAATTAGTGTCCAAAAAATTAGATCCTCCTCGATAACTGTTATCGATTAAGAAAGAATGTTTCGATTACTCAAAGCAGTTATCGATGAGAGAAGTTCATTTCCAGCACTCATAACAGTTATCAATGAGAGAAATTTATTTCGATCGCTCATAACAGTTATCGATTAGAGAAATTTATTTCGATCGCTCATAACTAGACTGCGGAACTTTATGTAAAATAAAATTTGTCTGCATCGATTACAAGCCACAGGAACCAAATAAAAAATTCTTTCTTCTTTTAACTATCTAATTAAGCTAAAACTAATACACCGTGTCCTTAAATCGTTTTAATAACTAATCTAATTTTAATAAATAATCGTTTAATTAACTGCTTTAAATTGTACGTGTCTATTTTTCTCATTAATTCATAAAATCCGCAGTCTACTCATAACAGTTATCAATGAGAGCAATTATCATAACAGTTATCGATGATCGAATTTCTGTTTACTTGTTCATAATAATTATTGACGAGAAAATTAATTTCGGTTGCTTATTTAACTATTGAGTTGTCTACTCTTTTTGGGATAAAGCAAGCCTGGGAAATTCATTGAGAAGGTTCGTAAAACAAGACGAATCAACAGACCATAAGAACAACACAAACCCTGTTTGTTGACTGTCTTTGTTTACGTAAGACTCTGTTCCACTCGGGAAAAACGTATCGGTATAGCTGAAAATATTATAGATTACTGGGAAAATCTAAACTAGCGTGCATAATTCACGCTGTGGCCGCAACTTAGGTTAGCGTTGAACAAATCTTTTCTACTCTAAAATTAACGCTAGATGATTTGCGGTGTAATTTGCCAGGAGAAAATTTGGAAGAACTCATGTTTGTCACATTAAATTTTGATTGCAGCAATTAATTTTGTGAATAAAAAATGTATGAAATAATTTATTGTCTACCATTTGAAAGTTGTACTATTTAATAATAACTATTACAAATTTCCTTCATCAATAACTGTTATGAACGATCGAAATAAATTCCTGCCGTCGACAACTGTTATGAGCGACCGAAATAAACTTCTCCCATCGATAACTGTCATGAGCGATCGTAATAAATTTCTCTCATTGATAACTGTTATAAGCAGAGTAGGGCAATAATCAACTAATATTTAAAAATGACTAATAGTCTTCTTGAATGTTAGTCATAGCAAAATAGTCATTAGTCAAAACTTTTTGATTAGTTAGTGATAACTAAATGGCAAATAGTTAGTCACAACTCTAAGTAATCGTTAGCTACTACTTATTAGTAAATTAGTAGTTGATGATCTGTCATTCAATCTGTAGTCAGTAGTCACTATTGTGCGATTAACATACATTAATATTATTAATTACTAGTTATCACTAACTAATCAAAAAGTTTTGACTAATGACTATTTTACTATTACTAACATTCAAAAACATTAGTCATTTTTAAATATTAGTTGATTATTGCCCTATTCTGGTTATAAGTAATCGAAATGAATTCTCTCAACGATAACTTTTGCCAACAAGAGAACAAATTTTCGGGTTACTTATAATCCTTATTTGTAACCAATACGATTTTAGTCGATGAAATGCTTGTTATTCCATGACTTTGTTTCTTTTTGTTTATAACAGTGGGGTCCCTGTTTTTGTTCCATCAACCCCCACGAAACCTCCCAAAAACAGACGACATTTACATATTTTTCTTTCACGTTTTAATTCGACCAATTATATTAGCTCGTCCCAAAAGTTTCTTTCACACAAGTATTCGGTTAGGTTAACCCTGACTCAACCCAGTCCGTTTTATTACAAAGTAATGAAAAGTTAATAAACAGATGATCATGATGTAACATTATTAAATGTACGCATTGCGAAAGAAACTTTTGGCACTACCTAATATTTCATTAATGCGTTTGCGTGTTCTAATATGACGCGTTCTAATATGAATAATTTACGATTATTGAGATGGTACAGACGCATCCACGAGGAATTATTCGACGAATTTATTTTGTTGAAAAATTCATTGCCAAGTGTATGGACCTCGCTATAAAAATATGATCTCACGGGATCAACAATACTGCGGCCGCCGAGCAATCCGGGGTGCGATAAATTTCATTTTTGCATGGACAACTACCGGGGCAAATTGTTTCGGAGATTAAACCGGACTCGCAGAAATAATGAAAAAAGTTCGCACGGATATGCGTCTCATCCGACCTTGTTTCTCAGTTGCGCAAGTGTTTATTGGATTGGTGCACATATGAGATGCACGTGTCAAGTGCAGTAATACATTTTTTGGAGCGAATATATACATATATGTTCACAAATTGTATATCATAATCGTATAAGAACTAGTTTTGCATTCGGTAGGGAGTAACAATTGAAACGAGAAATAAAGGTGTTAAAACTTTCGCAGTAACATCGCGAGTTGCTTTTTCCACGAGCAAACAGCAATAAATTAGAAACATAAATTAGAACTGTCCGACGCGATCCCGAAAGTTCACGCCCGAAACTTCCCGCGGCCAACGTTTGTCAAACATTTGTCGGACGAGTTACATAGCCGTTTCCTGCAGTTTAGTGTGGATAAATTGTTGCTTCGTTTAATTGCAAGACGAGTTTACACCCGGTTCGAAAAAACATTCGAAATCAATTTTTATAGACTCCGAACATTTTCTAAAAAATATTAAAAATGCTGATAAATTCACTTTCAATCGCAACAGCAGTTCTGTAGGAAGTGTATTAATTCCGCAGAAGTTCCACTAAACTGCATCGATCGAACAACTTGGAAGGTAGAAAACAAACAGCGGGCAACAATAAAACCAAAAGCAGACAAAGAGTAAATTAATTCTCCAATAGCATCGAGAATCCAGCGTTTACAACTCCGTTACAACTGCACTCGGAATCCCGCAAACAGTTCCGAGCGGATCCTAAATAATCCAGGGGAGTCCGACAGGCGAGGAGAAGGCTATCGCGTAAAAATTCGCAACAACGGCCCCGGAAGTCGAGGAAGTTCCGCTTTCAGCAAGAAGTGGCGTGTAACAGGGAGGTGGAGGAGGGTTGTCTCGGGGAACTTTAAGAAGCGCAATTACGCGGCCTCTCGATCGGGCTCGGGCTCAGTCCCGCCGATAAAAACCTTCTTGAACTACCAGGAAAAAGCGTGGCACCGTTAAACATTGTTTTATTATTCTAGTCATTCTTTACTTCAAGTCACGCACATTTTCCTACATTCGTACCAAAAATTCTTGCTGATAAGGGTCGCAATTAAGACGTGTATGATGTTGATTTTAAATATTTACGAGTGGTAAATTTTTATTTGTGTGGAGCCACAACTCATTACGAAAAGGGGGTGGAATGCCAGAAGGAGTTGTAGGGGGTGTTCGGGGGTGATTTTCTCTTGAATTCCCATTGAAAAGGCTGTCGATAAAAACCTTCTTGAACTACCAGGAAAAAGCGTGGCACCGTTAAACATTGTTTTATTATTCTAGTCATTCTTTAATTCAAGTCACGCACATTTTCCTACATTGGCAACAAAAATTCTTGCTGATAAGGGTCGCAATTAAGACGTGTATGATGTTGCTTTTAAATATTTACGAGTGGTAAATTTTTATTTGCGTGGAGCCACAACTCATTGCGAAAAGGGGGTGGAATGTCAGAAGGAGTTGTAGGGGGTGTTCGGGGGTGATTTTCCTTTGAATTCCCATTGAAAAGGCTGTCGATAAAAACCTTCTTGAACTACCAGGAAAAAGCGTGGCACCGTTAAACATTGTTTTATTATTCTAGTCATTCTTCAATTGAGGTCGCCCACATTTTCCTACATTCGCAACAAAAATTCTTGCTGATGAGGGTCGCAATTAAGACGTGTTTGATGTTGCTTTTAAATATTTACGAATGGTAAATTCTTATTTGTAGAACCACAGTGCGTTGCAAAAAGGGGGTGGAATGTTAGAAGGGGATGTTCGGGGGTGATTTTCCCATGATTTCCGTTGAAAAGCCGACACGCGGACTGTGTACGCGCGGAAGAGAGATTAATTGCTACAGATAGCCAGTCCTCCCCTCTGTTCCAATTGCCGCCACTGGCTGTAGCATTATCTGAACGATGAATATATGCCGCCAGCAAATACAAAGGTGAGAGAAAGTGTACGAATCAGCCGGATTTCTAGAGGTTCCTTGCGCCCAGACGCACTTCTTGCTGCTCGTCGAGGGGAGGATAAACGATACTTGAAACGCTCCTTTGAAAAATTGAACGCACCCCTCTCTCCTGTGTGTCGGCGCACGGCTGCAGATTTTCGGTGGGGTTGGTTTCGCCATTCACTGTTTTCATGCTATTATTGCAATGCTTAGGGTGGCTTCAGGACTTAAGAAAATGTTGATGAGGATGATTCATTTCCTCCTTCGAGTGGTGTCCCGAGGGATGAGAGCAGCCCTTAAGGTATTCTATTTTTTTATTCTTCGACCATTGTTTTACAAGGTTTAAGATTTAAGGGAACGTAGATAAAGGTGAATATTGTGTTATAATGACGCAAGATAGAAGAAAATTGAATGTAAATCGATTTTCCGACCCCTCCCATATGCAATCTGTATATTGAATTCTGGGTACTCGCATGGGCGGAGTCGAAATATGTTTCAACAGAGAGTCGCTCGAAACGGTCAGGTGAACACAGTAATACGAACAGTAATTAATCTTTCGGTCGTGTTGCGGAGACCCTTTGAGGACAAAACCGTGGCTGGTTTCGTTTCAACGTGTCGAAAACAGTGCCGTCGTCGGACCAGGGAAACCGAGAAGTTTCTTCTCCTCTCTCTCTCTCTCCCTCGGTCGTCGTCGCTTTTGGAGACCAGATGAAATCTCCCGTCCAAACTTTTTGCTATTCTCTCGCGTCCAAAGAACTTGCTAGAGATTCGAGGACGGAGGGATAGTCCTAGTCGCTGCGAGACTTACGGAAACTGTTCTTACACGAGCATCGATTCCCTCTTGATCGCAAAAAAACTTATATTACTCGGCTGATCGACCTAACCCGCTGCGAATGTCCTGCAAAATTAATTACTGTTCAAAGGAAATAATCGGTTAAATAAATATCCAGCTTCCCTTTGAGCTGCATTGGCCAGCCTGGATTTATCAAGCCGGTATCTTTGAGCATCATCCAGTCCCGAGTTGCTGATGAGGAAACGAGGCTGGCAAAGTTTCGTTCCCTAGATAGCCGAAAATGTAAATCAATTTATCTGTCCAAGGATACGTGCCGAAAGTCGTAACAGCCAGTCCGAGTAAATATGTAACGCTTAACTTTCCGGGCCCCTGCGGGAAAATACCGTAGTTTCTCTCTCTCTCTCTCTCTCTCTCTCTCTCTCTCTCTCTCTCTCTCTCTCTCTCTCTCTCTCTCTCTCTCTCTCTCTCTCTCTCTCTCACTTAAGCACCCACCCCCGCGCGCCACCCCCAAAGCACCACGTTTCCTCTTCGATCGAATTAAAGTTTCCTTTTCCCCGGTGTTTCGCTAGCTTCGAGAACAAGCGAGGAGAAACTCGTTTCTCTCTGTCGCTCTCACTCTCTCTATCTCTATCTCTATCATTGTTGCACTTTGTTCCAACGAATCTTCGACATCCCGGAGACAGGGATTAGCCCGGTTGTCCTATGGAGATGGAACTTGGCCGTGGAATCAACCGGCTATCTCCTAACTTTCGGAATTATTAAGCAACCGCATTGTTCTGGGCTAAGTACGGCCAGTCCTCGGCGAAGTTCGTCACTTTAATTGTCGTTTCATGCCGGCTGGAAAGTTTCGGCTACCGTCTGGCTGACGACGGCCCCGGGAAAACCGGACCCTTTTTAATTGGTCCGTTTCAGGGGCTTTCGGAAAATTTGTTACGATAATTGCCTTCCGGCGAGCTGCATTTTCTTACCCCGTCTCGGTGGTGAATTTCGGATGGCTCGGGTAAATAGAGTCTCCCGCTGCTGCCATAGTCGGCGATAGGGATTCTAGATGATGTAGAAGGTCGACGGTGGAAGACAGTATTTTTTGAAATATTTTTTGGCGCTCTGCTTCCAGGAAAATTGACGTCGTTGCGAGGTTTCGTGACGGATTTTCTCTCCGCTTTCGTAGAAAAGAGGATAGGAACGAATTGAGTCTTTTCGCGGTGCGAGCTGAATCATAGTGAGTCTAGAAGAAGTTGAAAGTTGATAATGTACAGAAATATTGTTCGTGAAATGTCTTGGAATTTTTTCGCTACTTATTAAAATATATTTCTCAACGTAGTGAGCTTCAAAAATGTACATTTGCAACCAGTGTAATTCTAAACAATAAGTTTGTTTCCCAAGGAAGAAGTTCGAGGAGTTTACTGGAAAATAGAATCTACTTCGGTGTTCCAAGAGGAAAAAAGAATTAGCCAGGCCACAGTGACACAGGCTTAGGTCTTTTGTCTATAAATGGGTCGAAGTAGTGCCAACAGCTGTCGTGTCTATTGCGGTTTGAAAAAAATCGGATCCATTAGCGGTGATGCGGCTAGAAGGGTTGCCTCTAGGCGTCAGCACCACTTGTGGCTGTTTGATTTGCGGTTCTAGGTCAAAGTTCTGCTCCAGGATGATATATATTGTATGCATATACCTATCATCATGAATTTTCGAATTTGGAAACCATCCAAAACCTGTTAAAACGTCTTGCCGTCACCCGGAAGACCATCTAAAGCGACGAAGAAAACCTATGAATCCAGTAGAAAAACTCTTGACTGAAATCCGTTAAAAAAATGTCTGTGACTCTGAAATCCCTTAAAAAAATTGTTCATCGCCCGGAAGGTCTCCGGAGAAATCACTAGAAAAATCTCTGCAGCTCTAAAATCCACTCGAACGATCTCCGCTTTTCTAAAACGCATCGAACTAATCTGCAAGGCTCTCGAATCGATTAGTAAAATCTCGATTCCTCTGAAACGCTGTTAAAAAATTTGCATGTCCCGAAGAGTACCGCAACTTTCGCTAAAGCAGCAAAGCCACACAGCAAAAACGAAGCCGATGGGGACGCAGCTTAACGCTGCAATCCAAGCTTGGAGACTCGATTTTCCAAAATGGCTGCGCATCCTCGAGTTCCAGCCAACCCGCCCCCCGCACGCCGGAAACCGTATCGGTAAAATTCACGCTGTCCCGACGCTTTTTGCCTATTGATCTGTTTACACGTACTCGCCACGCAAAATGGATTCGTGCCAGTCCTCTCTCCTCTCTTCCTCTCTTCCTCCCTGGTTCTGCTCTTCGTAGGGAACGAAAGGGCGCAAAAGTTCCCGGCGTCGTTCTATCTGGGAACGGCGTAAGTTTCCGCCAGCGATCTCGGAATCCTCTTAAGATCTTTTTCGGTTCTACACTTTGTTCTACTTTGCTGTTCGACGAGCGACGAGCTCGCTCGGACAGGGATCCCGGGAAAGAACGCGCCGCCGCGTCTGAAATCCTTGAACAAACCACGAAGGAGGCAGAGACGAGGGAAAGGTATCACGAGTAAATAAAAGGAACTTGTTCCTGCTGAGACAGACGTAATTTCACGGAGAAGAATTATCGATTTAATCGGAGCGACACGTTACTGCAAACCCCTTGAGATAAAATTATAAAAAACCTGTAAGTAAACATCTCCACTCATCTTCTGGATTTATGCACACTATCAAAACGCAACGCAGTGGGGCGATTCCGGCCCGATCGATATCCAGGAAACAGTCTCGATCATCAGCGATCTCTGGAGTCAGGGATCGTGCTCGGCAAGGCCTCGGCAAACGAACAAGACCAGAGTTTCTGCCAACCCCTAAACCGTCTTTGTCCGAAAGCTTTTTCTCGGCGGCGCGGCGCGGCGTTGTAACGACGTAACTTCGCTGGGAGGCTCGCGCGCGTGCCTAACGAGCGCGGAAGTTTCAAGGGGATGAAGAGAGAGGGAGAGAGAGACTGGCTCGTTTCGCTTCGCAAACTCGTGTCCGTGTACCGTGTAGACGGTTGCCGATGCTGCCATGAGGGTAATTCAGCGAATAAGTCGGCGGCCAGCGGCACAGAGCCCTGTATAATTGCGCGACACCGTTTTCCCACCAACCAGCCGGCCGACTTTCGGCCGTTTTGCCACGCGGCAACGAGCCCCGTTGGGTATCACCACCCCCGCAAGAAGGGTAGTCACGTAACGCTTCGTTCGAACGAACTACCCCTTGGTTTTTGAGGGGTTGCTCGCCGGATCATCCCTTGCGTTCACACACCGAGGTGGGAAGAGTTAGAGCGCGTTTACGGAATGCGATTTCGAGTGTGGTTCCACCCCTCTTCGTTTCCCACTTTTGTAAGTTAATCCCTGTTACCATACAGGGTCTACGCGTTAAGTTATGTCACCATTTTTCAGGCATTTTCGGTAGTGCAATTAAAAAATGTTTTCAACAAAAGTTTATCAGTACTTGGTGAGCTACACGTTCGCCTATTCTACAGGTACAGGTCACCTTGACTTGACTAAATGACACCATATGTTTTGGACGTTGTAGGATTGTTGCTAAAAGCATTTTTTGCGATTTAAGAATATGCGAACACGTACCTCACCA
Source organism: Lasioglossum pauxillum (assembly GCA_933228785.1). Lineage (NCBI taxonomy): Eukaryota > Metazoa > Arthropoda > Insecta > Hymenoptera > Halictidae > Lasioglossum > Lasioglossum pauxillum. Next base: position 22,706,555 of record OW121701.1, on the reverse strand, counting down.
AGTACCGATAAACTTTTGTTTAAAACATTTTGTAATTGCACTACCGGGAATACCTAAAAAAATGTACATGTGTTTGACCAGTGTACCATGTACTTTGACCTTCTTCATTAGACATTCTTTTAATTCAACCCCTTAGCCTACGATTTTCTTTTCAACTTTCTGCAAAGAGCGCTACACGACAACTTTTTCAACCCTTTGTGTTTTATCGAACTGAATATGCTAGGTTCTCCAAGAGAGTTTTATTTCAAGCAACTTCGCAGAACCGTAGGGAACGAACCGCGTAATTTTTCGGGGCAGTCAAAGGATAAGCTTCGTCAGCGGTACAGAAACTAAAATGGCATCGGGGCGACAGGAAACTCGGCGCAGGATCGCACAAAGGAACGCGAGAAATCGATCATATTATTTTTCGAAAGGGAGAACGTGACACAGAGAACCGCAACAATGAAAGGGTATGAAACCCTGCGGGTGGAATCCTCGCGGCGGTTCGGTTCGCTATCGCCTCTCTTTCTCTCTCTCTCTCTCTTTCGATGTGGGTCACGATTGCAAAATAAAAAGAGAGGCGAGCGCGGAGGAAACGCTTCGAACTGGAAACGGAAAAAATTTCGCGTCACAGTTTTCTCGAATATTCAGACGTGAATCGCGAGGAATTCGAACGTACGCGGAGTGAAAAATACTGCGAGGAGAAGGAAGCGACGGAACAGAAGATACCCAAAGTGTGACAGAGAAGAAAGGATAGAAAAATAGAGGGCAAGTGTCGGTAAAAACGAGACAGAGCAGAGAAGGTAGAATAATAGAGGGTAAGGGACAGTAAAATTGAGAAAAAGAGGAAAATAGTGAAATAGAGAGTAAGGAATAGCGAAAGTGAGACGGAGAGGGAAAAAGAGAGAAGAAGAGGAAAAGACGTTTGAAAAGAAAGGAAGTTTCAGTCGGAGAACGATACACCGCTCGACGAACGGACGACGCGACGCCGGCTTTGAATAGAAAATAATCGAGGGCTCCGTGGAGAATAACCGGAAGTGGTAGGGCGACAACGAAAAAGACACCGAGCTAGGCGACAATGGCGGGAACCAAGGCCCCCGGCTGCCTTTTTCTGCAAAAACAATACGGTCGCATTGTTGGCGCGGCGAAGGATTAACCACCGTGGAACGCGCCGATAGACTTGCACTTTAAATCTGCCTGTCTTTCGCACGCTAATCTTCGGGGACGCTGCAATCATGCTGGAAGATTGTTTTGCAATTCTATGGACAAATTATTGGCTGATTGGTTCGGTTAAATCTTTACTGGAAATTAGACCTGAAAAATTGATATTGATCTCTGGAAATGTTAATTTTTCCGGGGAAAACTGTCCCGTCGATTTTTATTTTTATCCAATAACATTTTCTCCGGGCAGCCAAGAGAATTGATTTATCTCGCGTTAATCTGGTTCCAGCAATTAAGGATATGCCGAGAAAATAAATAATTTGAGAGAACGAATTAGGGAAATAATCGAATAGCAGGTTCCAAGCGTTTCGTCACATTTTACCACATTTTTCGACGACTGAAATTGAATCACGCGAAAATTGCATAAAAATCTGCAATTTCAGAAATAGTTACACAATACAGGGTGAAGGAGGCCACCTAAATATCTCCTTTATTTTTAATGGCACGAAAAAAATATTTATGGCATAATTTAAATGGTATCGAAGGAGGAAGAACAATTTTTATTTGTCCGGTTATTTTTCCAGTTTTTTCAAGGTCATCGTTATTTTTTATCGGGAAAACTTTCTTTTTTATTCCATCTTGTTAATGACTTAAGCACATTCAAATGTATTTTTTCAGCTGCTATAAGATGGAATAAGAAAATAAGTTTTTCCGATAAAGAAAATGACGATGACCTTGAAAAAACTAAAAATAACCGGACAAAAGAAATTGTTCTTCAAAGGAATGTGACGTTAAAAATAAAGGAGATACATATTTAGGTGGCCTCCTTCAGCTGAGACACCCTGTATATTAAATACTGAAATAAATAAACTGAATAATCACAAAATAAGGAATCCCTGTCGACGAGTTCGGCGCCTCAAAATAAATTAATTTTCCCCGAACAACGGGGAACCCTCAGAAATTCCGGAAGGTCTCGGGGATCCCGGTTTTTCTGAAAGGTATCCATCACGTCCCGGGGTTCTTATAAAACTTCAATCTAGTTCCCGGAAGATGAGCACGCGCTCCCAATTTCTCGGATCTATAGCGTTCGATCCCGGCCGCGGAGAGACTCATCGCGCGGAAATCCCAGCGACGCGAAACTTAATAAATTCAGACGACCGCGGCCGAGGGAGAAGCGTTCGTTCATCATCCTCGGAACGACTCGCGAGTAAGTTTCGGGGACCCGTTGACGAGAAAAGCTCGCTTCTCCGTGTAACAACGTGACTTTCTTACTCACGGGCGGAACAACGTTCCCTTTTTGCGAGGAACAGAAACCGAGGAGATAGCAATTTCCGGGCCGGTGATAGAGAAAGAAAGCTGTTCCAGCAGAGCGAGGGAGGATGGAAGGAAGGAAGAGGCTTTCCGCAACGTATTCTTGCGAGATACGCACCCCGATGCACCCCTTCACGCACGCGTGTGCACTCTGTCGCTTCAAACTTTGGATATTCCGAAAGAATAAGAGATAAAGGCGGTCGTTCCGCGTCTCGCATATTTTATGCGGTGCTGCAGCGGCGCAGGTAATCCATTGCAAGCTGAATTGCTATCTTGCGCTCGGTTGGCTGTGTTTAAAATTTATTGGATCATGTTGCACCACCCTCGGGCGCTTTTATTATTCTTTACTTGGGAGCGGAGATGCTGTAGAAAATTGCTCTGTGATCATTAGCTCGAATGTTCCCGGCAAAGATGATCTAATTTCGTAACGATTTTTTGGTCGTTAGAAAATTCTTTGGAGACTTTTGAGAAAGATTAATTGTTTTCCAGAATTTTGTCAAGAAATACTGAATATTTTTCTAGATGATTCAGCAGCAAAAATTCCAAATGTTTTCTAGACACACAACTAGCTTCCTCAATTTTTCAAATCGCGCTATAAAATCGCAAAGATGAGGATTCGCGTAAACGACATTAAAATTCATTCTGCTAAACTTAGCGTTTGCAACAGAACCGAGAGTTTCAGAGCGTCTTGCCCCCGATCCTCGGATTCAGTTAGCACAGTTTTCAAATATTAATGAAAATTTCCAATTTGCTAATCCCGTTGAAACGGAATCCGCCGCCGCGCGCCGCTGGAAACAGAATTCGCCGGGTAAAAGCGTCGTCGCGAATTCTAATCTCGAAGGTAATAAACGAGTCTCATAAATTCAATTCCCATTGCAGGCCTTAATAGGTTTCTGTGTCTGTGTCCTCGCGCAAGGTAAGGTTACACGGCCAGGTGTGTAGACACAGGGAAACGCGTGTATACACCGGTGAAACAACATCGGGAAACAGGCTAACCCACTCTCCGGGTCCTCTTTCTTCCTCTGTCTCTCCTTGTCGCGGCATTGTTTTCTGCGTTTAAGGACCAACCACGGGCACCGACGCGTTTCGGGTATTGTTACCCTTCAATTTCCTTAGCAGGCTGTTTCCGGTTCTCATATTCACAGCTTTTGTCGCTGTTCGGCGACGGTAGAGTGAATTTTCGTGCCCGCCGAGATCACTTTTATCGTCGCAGGAACGTTTCCACAGTTCGTGGACTAGTATGCTTCGACCCCTGCCATTTTCGTTTGCACTCTGATCTGTCCAATTATACTGTCCAACACCAAAGGGTATAGCCGGATAAGCATGGGCCAGCGGCCCCGCTCCGATTTTCCTGATTCCTGTCTTAAAACATCGTTTTATGTCTAAAAAGACATTATGTAAAATTTCAAATGTCTATCCCTACCGATAGGGGTGATATTGAGGTAAATTCCCCCGCACTTGAATGCAATTTGCTCTAAAACGAGAAAAGATATCGACATGGCATAAACGGAAAACATAAGATATGGATACACTCTATATTCCAGATTCTTTTCAGAATTTTTTGCTAATTATTTATAGTTGAAAATAATTAATTAATTTTTTGGGAATTTTTTTAACTATCTTCCCCTGGGTTGACACCTACCAAAAAATTCTAAAATATTGCTATGATTCTAACCTATTTTGTAAAAAAATCTCAGAAGTGTCCGTTTGGTGGAACAGTGTCAAAAAAGATAAAGTATGCCGACGAAAGCTCGGTTTGATCAGTAACGATGCAGCGACCGAGTCCCCTTGCGGTGGCTAGTGACGGGAGCGAACGGGAAGTCGGCGCTTGTACGGAAAAGCTGATACATGTAAAAACGCGACTAAAGCTCCTAATGTATGATTACATTTGGAAGTCTAAACAATTATATTCTAGGAAATAGCTTACATTGAAGAAGAAAAATACGTGTAAAGCTAGTTTGTTGCTGTCAAGTAACAGAAAGAAGAAGCTTCTCACAAGTATGTTGTATGGTCACGGTGTTAGAGGTTCTGCTCGATGCTCTGGAGGGCGGGCTCCAGATCGAATCATCCTCAACTTAACTTTTCTTGTTTTTTTCTTTCTTTTATATGTATTTATAAACTAAACGATTTTTATTCTTGGCACATAAATATTCTATAAAACAAACATAGTTATTAATTGAATGAGTTCTCGCGTTTCGCTCATTTCGCGGCATGCCGCCTTTGAACATGCCGCAAAGTCGGCATATTCCTTGATCGCTAGCAGACGTTACAATGTTATCTGGTCACACGCTCATTCGTTTGGTTAGACACGATCAGAATGAGTGCGGTTCCAATCATCGACTGGATTACAATAATAAAAGAAAAAATTATTGTTGTTACGTAATCATCCCTTCGCGGTCTTGGTACACGCGCAAGATATTATTATTTCACAGTATTCAGAATTTTAGCGCAGAAATACAAAGCAGCATATTGCATTATAGCAAGTTTGTTTTATAGAATATTGAAGTGCAAACAATAAAAATCGTTTAGTTTATAAATACATATAAAAAAAAGAAAAAAACAAGAAAAGTTAAGTTGAGGAGGATTCGATCTGGAGCCCGCCCTCCAGAGCATCGAGCAAGATCCTGTAACACCGTGACCATACAACATACTAGTGAGAAGCTTCTTCTTTCTGTTATTTGACAACAACAAACTAGCTTTACACGTATTTTTCTTCTTCAATGTAAGCTATTTCCTAGAATATAATTGTTTAGACTTCCAACTGTAATCGTATATTAGAAGATTTAGTCGCATTTTTACATGTATCAGCTTTTCCGTACAAGCGCCGACTGCGTCGTTACTGATCAATCTGAGCGTTCACCGGCATACTTTATTTTTTTTGACACTGTTCCACCAAACGGACACCTCTGAGATTTTTTTTACAAAATAGGTTAGAATCATAGCAATATTTTAGAATTTTTTGGTAGGTGTCAACCAAGGGGAAGATACTTAAAAAAATTCCCAAAAAATTAATTAATTATTTTCAACTATAAATAATTAGCAAAAAAATCTGAAATATAGAGTGTATCTATATCTTTCGTTTGCCGTGTATCCCATGTCGATATCTTTTCTCGTTTCAGAGCAAATTGCATTTAAGTGCGGGGGAGTTACCTCAATATCACCCCTACCGGTGGGGGTAGACATTTGAAATTTTACACAATGTTTTTTTAGACATAAAACGATGTTTCAAGACAGGAACCAGGAAAATCGGAGCGGGGGCCACTGGCCCATGCTTATCCGGCTATACCCTTTCATCAAGTCGTTGTTCGATAGAGTTTTGACTTAAAAGAGTTAGTTCTACGAAAAACAGTTCGGAGAGGAAAAACAATTCGATTAACCTGTGCAGTAAAGAACCCCGCACTAATCATATGGAAAATCTATTCCGGTAAAATCAGTTGGATTTTTCATATGTTGTAGCTTATGATCTACCGAACAAAGGCTCTTGACAAGAATCGCGACTTTCTCATACTACTCTCTTGTTCTCTAGCGTCCAATCATTCTTTCCAGATTTTCCTTCGCATATTTTTGTGCATTTGATTTCAAAGAAAACGAAGCACGAGATCTTTTCGAAGATGAACGGTACAAAGAAGCCGCAACAATCCGGGCTAATATTGTCAACTATGCGACGATAACGTGACATGCGAATATTGAACGAATACTTGCTTGGTGCATGTATTCGGAGATAACGCGTCAGCCACCGTGTTCACTATGAATGACTCGTGTACACGGATTTACATGCACACTGCACACAGAGAGCCAAGGGAATTCATGTCCCCGCCGGAAACCGCGTTGAAGTTTCTTACTCGTTCGCTGCACTCGACGCTGCTTTCCGGTCGCCAGCAGCGTTTAACTCGAGAAAACGTAAATTACAACGATAACAATAAGACGACTCGCTTTTGCAGACTGTCGACAGCATCTCAAGAAGCTATTCCAGCTTGGATCGTGACAGGATAACTTTGCGATTTTTTCTCGGGGAAATTTAAAAAGTTGTTGTTATCGGACTTCCGTCTACCGTTTCAGCTGTGTTTGAACGGTACTCAGGAATTTTTGGAATTTCGAACTGCAGTTCGCAGGACACGCTTCTTAAAATCGCATTTTTTCAGGCGATGCGAAGAGGCCTTTGTTAACTTTTGCACCGGAGATGGCGAGGAACGTTTTGCAAACACAGCGACACGGGTACGGATTAAAAATGTCCGCGAGGTAAATACGTGTGCAGCACGGTCCAGGAAGATGGAGATAAAGCTACGTGGAAAGTGTACTCATTCTTGCGATTTCCTTTCTAAATTACAGAGGAAATGGCGCGTTATCTTCTGCGAAGAAGTTGTAACTTGTTCGCCGTTCCTTTCTTTGCGCAGAAGCTTTTAACGCCGCGCCGGCGGAGGAAAGAGTAACGAGAAAGTTTGACGCGATGAGGCTCTTCTCAAAATTCTTTGTCGGCTATTTTTTTCCGCGAATATTACTCGCACCCGAATTGTGAATTCATCTGGCAGAATCTCGAGCTCGGTGGTCCTTTGTTAACATCTGATTCTTAGCAAACTTTGATGGAAACTCGACATGAAACAGGAAACGCCTCGTTTTTTTTAAATATGTTATGGAATGAATTGAATACGTATACAGAAAATGGATCGTACAAATTAATTGAATGTTTGAAGTTGTACTGCACGCAAATTAATTCAACAAGGACTTCAATATTTAATGAAAAAATTCAAGAGAGAATGAATCGGTCAAATTAATTAGACAGCTACCATATAAATTCCAGTGTGCAGAAAATAATGCGGTGGTACGAGTTCCAGATAAATTGTTGTGAAAGGACGTTTTCGCCATTCAACAGGAAGCAACTCGAATGCTCAATGAAGCGCTAGAAAATGGCGAACGTTAAAGGACCAAAGGAGAGGCTCGAACAAGATGCTAACAGTACAGCGAGTATCGCGAAAGGGAAAAGCGATCCTTTTCGGTCGAAGAAAACAGCGGAAAATGGGAAGATTCCGGTTGCCGGTGCGGTGGTCTTGGGAAAAACCGTGTCGTCCAATCATCATAAGTTCTGGTAATGGAACGCGTGTCCTCGTCCGGTAATATACGTTTCTTGCGCGGAGGAATTCGCAAGGACTGCAAGCGTTGTTCTCCTATGTTCGAATGAGCTCTGATATTCCGACGATGCGGGAAACGCAGTTCGTTAGGTCAGCGGATAATTAGACCCGGCACTTAGCCCCCGGCGATCTGGCGTTCTTGCCGCGCTAGGAACGTGCTTTTTCACACGGAGTTTCGGGAAAGTTGTGACCCGAGGCTTTTATGCGAATTACCTTGTCCGGGAAAACAAATTCCTCGCGACCTACTATCTACTACCGACCTGCATACCCTCTCTGTTCTGCATATTGACCAAGGTGCCCGACAACCTGAACGCGTAATGCAGTCGGCCAACCTTGAATTAGTAAATCAATTTATGTTCATCTGGAGAAAGAATTATTGAACTTTCTCATTCAAGAAACACGAACAGCGATCAACTTTAAACATTTTTCCAGACATAAGGCCACCATTAGACTATGCCACTGGTGGCGTAACCAAGTTGCTCCACCAGTGGCTCAGCACGTTTTGGGGCATTGAATCAAGTGGAATCTATTAGACTACGGTAACTGGTGGAACCACCAAAAATTGTTGCCGATCTGGTGGACGGCATCGGCAACCGGCCGGGCAACATTTGATGGAGCCACGCCGCCACCAGCCAGGGCATTGTTTTGCATGTACACTCCGCGACAAAACTATAAGACACCTGCGATTTTAGTTAATATTTTATTAATACTAATTTTTTCGTAAAAGTTTTCGTTATCAATCCAAAGAGTCAACTAAAGCACATACATTTCCATAGCGGCAATGTTGTTGAATTAGATTGAAAAAAGTTTCATTAAAATTTCTAATTTTTGATAAAATAAGGTGCGACAAAACTATAAGGCAATGTATATTTTATGTAAGAAAAAGTCGGTGGAAGTTAATGAAAAATATTTTTTTCTATTTAGTAGTAATGTGTTGTGTCACCTTTATTTTTTATAGTTTCAATTAATCGTCGTGTGTATCGATTTATATACATTTTTTATTTGATCTTGACTTAATTTGGCCCATTTTCTTCAATACGAGCTTTCAACTCTTTCACCGACAAAAACTGTTTCCGATTTCCATATACAGCACGTGCTAAAATTCCTCAGATGTTTTCTATTATACAGGGTGGTCCACATAACTCTGAACAGCTCAATATGTCCGTCACTTTTCGTTGTACAAAAATACTTCGTAGGACAAAGTTACACTGTTTGAAGGGCCACATATAACGGTGTAAGGGAAAAAAAATTTCAAGGTCATTTTTATGAGATTTCAAGGTTATCGATGGTTTTTTAAATGGAATGAGGTATTTTTTAATACATCAATCGATGCAACAGCTGGACATTCTTTATAAAAAAGTACTAACCTATGTATGTCGAAAAGTTAGTAGTTCAGGAGATATTTCAATTTAAATAACTCCAAAATACCATTACTGTCGTACTAAGGCGTTAATGTTTACTTACTTGTGTAACGTTTTACTACGACAGTAATGGTATTTTGGAGTTATTTAAATTGAAATATCTCCTGAACTACTAACTTTTCGACATACATAGGTTAGTACTTTTTTATAAAGAATGTCCAGCTACATCGATTGATGTATTAAAAAATACCTCATTCCATTTAAAAAAACATCGATAACCTTGAAATCTCATAAAAATGACCTTAAAATTTTTTTCCCTTACACCGTTATATGTGGCCCTTCAAACAGTGTAACTTTGTCCTACGAAGTTTTTTTGTACAACGAAAAGTAACGGAGATATTGAGCTGTTCAGAGTTATGTGGGCCACCCTGTATTTAAATCTGGAGACATCGCAGGCCATGATAAAATTTGTATATTACGGTCTTCAAAATATTTTTTACACGTTTCGCTGTATGCACAGCGGCATTATAGTGTTGAAAAATATAATTTTTCAAGAGTTATTCAAGTTTTGTTGAGATAGGCTATATATTTCTTAGCATCGACCCATTGCCATTTCTTTAATAGACCGGTCTGCAGCCAACATGTGGCACATTTTAGCACAATTAGAAGGATACTCAACCAATGCATTCAACTTAGCCTCCCAGGTCCAACAGATTGTATCGTAAAGTCGCAGTGCCGAAGGTTCAGATAGCAAGTAAGTATCTGGAAAACACAAGAGACTCAGTCACCCCCACACTTGGGGAGGGCCCAAAAGGTCGGCCCTACGAGTATAGACGGCATCAAGTGCACTATTGAGTGTAAATGTACTTAATTAGGTGTTTATCATGTTTTTTGAATGTGTGCCGTCAAGCAGATTGCGCCCAAACTCGGCGGCCCAGATATTGCGCCCGACGGAAGGTTAAGTGATCAGTACTTTTTCTTTGTCTGTCCACCTCGTGTAAAAGTCTAACGTTAAAACTCTATCTCCTTTTCTCTATCGGACTTCAAGATTAAATTATTAAACGAATCGCTCTCTACAAAAGGGAAACAGGGACCTACTCTGCGTATTACTCCTGTATCCCTTTTCTCGAGACCTAGACCGCGCATGTTCTTGCCTATTATTAGTATGCGCCCGGCATTGCGCCACCAGTGGCCTAGTCTAATAGCGGCCTAACACATGAAATGATCATAGCCAAAAAAGTACACGAACCTTTTTAAACCCGTATACGACCAGGGAAAAATATTGCCAAGAATTTCAGAATTGCACAGTCAAAAAATGTTGATCCATGTACAAAGCAAAGTGGCAAGCCAAACAAACAATTGCTGTTTGCACAAAGTTGCGTAGTCCAGTGGCGACATTCGATTCCCCGGACCCCTACTTGTTGCTATCGGTCTGGTTTCGGAGCTATCGGGAGTCCAGGTACTCGTCATGCTCGAAAAGAGAGAACGAGAGAGAGCTGTCCGGGTTTTCATCATGTTCGTCCAGGTTCCCGATGTCTGGTGCTTCTTGTCTGCGTCTAGACAACTCCGGGGAACAGTGAAGGGGACGAGGGGGCCGGGGGCAATTCTTTCGCGCGAAAGAAAAGCTCTCTCTCTTGTCGGAGAGACCGACGAGAGGGTGGAGACAGAGAGAGCAAGAGCGAACAGAGTAGTGAAGAGAGAAGGAGAACGAGAACGCGAGATCAACGACCTCGTGTCGAGCTCGGGCCACTCGTTGCCGAGCTTTTTGCACGTCGAATCGCCGACGAAACTCACCGGAACAATTACCAGGGACGGAAACGCGACCGGTCGACCGCACCGACCGGCGACCGGTGGAAACGAACGGTCGAACGAACCGTTGCGACAGCGCGGGGATTATATCCACCGGGACACAATGATATTCGCGCGGGACCATTGTCGATCCGCGAGCCGCCTATCGCGGACATTCCACCGAAAGCTCGGAGCTTTATCACGAACCTGCGAGCCCCTACTGTGCCAAGAATATTCGTCCCGTGGTCCACTCCTCTTACCGCATTACACTTTTATTCATTTTACATAGATTTATAATTATGGTAGAATTTCATTCGTAAAATTTTTCGAATTAATACAATATGTACCAACTCTTCCCGAGATTATTATTTAACAGAATATCATTCAGCTTCTTTTATGCGCAGCTGTCACTGAAAAACCTGTGAGTAGGCTCCCGGTAGGCAAAGTGTTGATAGAAAACTCGTACAGACCGTTTCAAAGAAGCCATTTCGGCAAAATAAACGGTTCCAAAAGCAATTTTTCGAACGATCGACGGTGTAGAATGGAGACAATGGATCTCGTTAATAAATAAAAGCACACCGATGTTAATCAAAGCGGAGGGGCAAGTTTCAATTCAGACGGCATGAATAGTCGTCGTTCGTGGTACAATAAACGATTTGTATTGTAAATGTAGAAGCATTTGTATGGTAAAAAGAAAGATTTGTTGATAAACACATACACTCCGGGACAAAAGGATAGCACATCGTCCATTTTTTCTCATTTGGTACAATAGAGCGAAGAAAATTAATATTTTAATATGTCCACATATTCTGACATGCCTGTATGTATAATGTACTGAATATCATCGACAATATTTATTGTAACAAAATGATAGCACAAGTAGCAGATTTACGCTTCTCAGTTGTGTAGAAGTTACTGAACAGCAAACATTCATTGCAAAACGTAATTGATAGGGGTGCGCGGGTACCTGAAATTGCGGGTTCGGGTCGGTTCGGGAAATTTGTTCGGGTTCCGGTCGGGAGCCCGAAAGTTTATAAAGTTCGGGTACCCGAAATGGCAGTCGGCTCGGGTCGAGTCGGGGTCCCGAAAGTTTGCAATATTCGGATATCCGAAGTTAAAGTTGTGGCAAGTCTGTGATTAAAGCAGCGATAAATAACACTGTGCATATTAACCCTTTGCACTCCGTTTTCGCCGATAATGCGATATTGGAAATATGAACTTTAAATCCACTATCGCTGCTACGGCGACACGACTGGGTTGGAGTGCTAAGGGTTAAGATGTCCAATCATCGGTTGTAATAATATTTCGATTTGTAGTAAACACCGTTTACTAAACGCTGATTTTACCGCAGACTTGTCCCAACTTTAACTTTGGGTACCCGAATATTGCAAACTTTCTGGACCCCGAGTCGACCCGACCCGACTGCCATTTCGGGTATTCGAAATCGCGGGTACCCGAGCTTTGTAAACTTTCGGGATCCCGACCCGATCCGACCGGACCATTGCCCGACATGACCCGAGGCTCGGGTACCCGCACACCCCTAGCGCTATCATTTGGTCTGTTACGAGCCAGGGCCGCAAGCAGCATGAGTGGCCGGCGAAGGGTTATAAACCCAGGAATATGGTATCAATTTGTTAGTTAAGGCACGCGGACGAACCCGATGCGAAATCGGGGAGCCGCTGGGAATATAGACAGCGAGGACGAACCTGACGCGAAATCAGGGAGCCTCTAGGAATGGAGTCAAACGTAGACGAACCTGATGCGAAATCAGGGAGCTGCTAGGAAGGTGAAACTTCGTGAACGAACCCAATGCGAAATTGGGGAGTCACTAGGAACGACGCACAGACGAACCTGATGCGAAATCAGGGAGCTGTTAGGATGCGGACGAACCTGATGCGAAATCAGAGAGCCGCTAAGATGGTATAGGTTTCGTGGACGAACCCAATGCGAAATTGGGGAGCCACCAGGTAGGAAAAATATCTATTTGGATAATTGGTAAGTAGCGAACGAACCTGATGCGAAATCAGGGAGTCGCTAGGATAGTTAGTAGCCCTCGTAACTAATATAATCTAATTGATACAACCCGAGCGGTAAGGTTGTATCGAGTGGGAACGTTCAATTACTATATTAGGATTTTGGACAATAGTAATGGGTTCAATAATCTTGATCTAATTTCCACACAACACAAATATATTCTAATTATAAAGATCTGTAATACAAGTGTGTAATTGTCGCGATTGGAATGTAAAGAAAGATATAGAATGTAGAAAAAGGAATTTACCTAACTACGATGCTCGTTTTTGAAGCACTGGCAATGCGGGGGACTCGGAAACAACTTTAACAAATTTTGATCTAAAAGGTACTTTAGCCCAATCTCACTAGAAGTTGCTTTTTCCAAATTGCAGCGCGACGTGACGCGATACGTGTCTACCGAAGTTCTAACCCACGAGAGTAAGAATCTAAGGGTTTATATACCCCTACAATGAATGGAATACTCTGTTCATAATCTAATCGCGCTTAGAGATTAGGACTTAGGGCCAGACTCTCTTTTTTGTCACCTCTAATGAGATCGGAGCCAGAACTCGGTCCTAAATCAAAGGGTTCAACTATGATATGAAATGTTATCTAGGACGCTTCCTGCCAGAGACGATCTGGAAGAGATTCCTGTGAGAAAACGAACGGAATATATTCTCTATCCGTAACAGGTCCCTCAATATTTCGTTAATAATTCGACTTCTTTTAAAAAAATAGATAAGTTAATGAATCTTCGTTTCATTTCATTCATATATGTTAAGAAAGATACACTGAAAAAGTGAGTAAAAAGAAATAGAATTTGTAATGTTTAATAAACAGAAATTACATTAATTTCAATGTGTGCTATCTTTTCGTCCCGGAGTGTAGATGTGCGGTCTAAACGAGGTAAACAAAACGTACGGGCCACTAGGACAGCGAGCGAAAGGTGAACCAAATGTCAGTCGACAAAACAAAGGCGACAAATCGCGGTGCGTTAAAATACAAAGAGATCGCGTTTCTGGGGAGCGATCCGCGAATCTCGGTAAGATGTCTCTATTTATGCTCCCTCCGTGGTTCTTCCCCCTATGCAAATTCAATATTTAAATTCGCCGAAACAAGCCCGTCGTCGTCTCGACGTCACGTTCGCCTCGCGAAACTCTCGTCGTGGCTCTGATCTCGCACTATATCGTTTCAACAGCAGAAAGAGAGAGAGAGAGAGAGAGAGAGAGAGAGAGAGAGAGAGAGAAGCCGGAACTTTGAACCTTGGGGATGGGCTCCAACATTTTCGCATCCGGCGCGCGAATAAATCGCAATCTGGAGGAGAGCATCCAGAGGAACAAAGAGGCGGCGGCGTGGAATAGGAAGGGGTTCGTTCATGAAGCGCGATCTCATTTTTCCCTGTTCCGCGATAACGAAAACGGACACGGCTCGAAGAGGACTGTTTATCCCCCCTCCCCCGGACTCCAATGAAATTATCCCGATATTTCCTCGTCATCGTCGAGACGGAAGCTAACCTCACTCCCTCAGAAAAGCGAAATCTTCCAAAATTACCGGCCATTCTTCTGAAACCCTTCCAGACATATTGCTCGGCCGAGAAAAACGTCGAGCAATTTCGCCGACGTCTCTCTTCAGAAATTATTGCGTCCGGCCGAGGGATTACGGCGCTAATGAATATACCGTAACACTTTGCACAGGGTGGCTAGTGTAATTTTATTTTTTAAACTGGACCTAAATTGCTCAAAGGTCCAGAAGCTCATTAAAAAATCGTGAGCGAGGCGGCAGCTTCGTAAGTTGCGAAAATGATTTTTCAATTCCCATTTCGCGAGCGCGAACGCAATCTCGACATTTCCGTGACCAATCGACCCAAAAATTCCCGGCGAAATTAATAGAAAAAAAAGGTTCCGAAAATGCTCGGGGAAACTAGTTTTTCACCCGTTGTCACAAAGCCGTACCAAAAAATTGCATGGTTGGTTCGCGGATCAAAGGTTCCGCGAGTGCGTTTGACGCGGCCGAAAGAACCGACGAGGGTATTGCATTTATGGATCGAGTAGCCTGTTGCAGAGGCTCACGGACTGCAGTTTCCCCTGTCGGATCGACGGGCGGTCCGGTCGACTGTCCAGAGACAGCGGGGAAGAAAGTCCCGGTGAAAGCGGACGTGCCGATCTAACGGAGAAACGGTGGAGAGAAATAATGGAAAAACGTCGTCGGTTTCGGTCATTAACGGGCGCGTCGTGACACGCGAGGAGGATCCACGACGACCAATTAAACCGCCAACAGGATTGGATTTATCGACAAACAACCGGCAATTACTAACGCTTAAAGTCCGCTGCGCCCCCTGGACCTCTCGTTAAAAACGAGAATCGCACGGAATCCCTGTTCGATTTAAACGAACGTCGCGGCGCCGCGCGCCGTTTAGCAAATTTCCCCGGGCGAGGCAATTATGGCGACTCCAGGAGCTCGGTTGCTTTACTAGCCACTAGGAATCTGATATATCGAGCACGTAAATGTGTAAGTGCCGCGAGTTCCGCGCGCGTTATTGCTACAGGCTCTGACGCGCATAATAATCGCCGATAAAATCGAACTGGGGGCCCTGGGGAACTAGTTTCGCGTGGTATCATGCTTCGATCCCACTTTATTCTAATATTATTCCTAATTTGTCATGAAACAATAATATGTTTTAATATTTTTTGGGGAATCATGTGTTCTGAATAAAAATAAAAAAATATATAAAAATCTTTTTAAAAACCACGCTTATATTAAAATGCACTAAAAAGGAGAAAATCATTTTTTTAGACATCAGTGACTATAAATAAAAGCGTGGAGCGCTAAACTATATCGACGTAATCTTCGTGGGCGCTCCACGCTTTTATTTATAGTCACTAATGTCTGAAAAAATTATTTTCTTCTTTTTAGTGCATTTTAATATAAGTGTGGTTTTTAAAAAGTTTTTTTTATACATATTTTTTTATTTTCTACTTTTTAGTCTTTCCTAAATGGAACGCAAGATATAGTAATACTGGTATGAAATAGTAAGATATAGAAACACAAAATATGGAAATATGCGATATAGAATGAGGGGATGACTCCGAGGGACGACGTCTCTTGATGAAGTCCGAAATTGTACGAAACGGAACCGAATGAACGAAACGCCACACTGAGCTCCTTCGGTGCGATGTGGGTCAGTGGAGTGGGGATGAGTCGAAGTGGGAACGCGTAGTGGAGTAGGGAGCGGTGGCACGCGGAGTGGGGATCGCTGAACGCGATGACGTACTACCGAGCGTCGCGCGACGAGGTGTGACGGTTAATATTAAAATTTTTCCCCTGAACGCACAGTTTTTTTAAAAATTTGTTTTTTAATATTGCATTGTCATCCGGTTCTGAGCTATGTTTAATGTTTCAAGTCTCTATACTTGGGTCCAAATAAGAAGGTACTTGTTTTGCGCATGTTGTTGCGCGTCAGCCATGAAATTCATGGCGTCAGCCAATGATCGCGTAGTACGAGTAGGGGGATTGGCCAATAAACGAGTTCCGTTAGAGTCATATTCCCAGTAGAGTCTTAAATTCGTCGGCTAGAAAGTACCTTCTTATTTGGATCCAAGTATAGCTCATCGGGAAGTGGTTTAAAATTCGATTACAAGATTTAACGCATGCAACAACAACAACAACGACAACTCGGCAAGATAATATAAGCGTGGTAAAAAAAAGTTGGTGTCCCTCGAAAAACCTAGTACAACATAAAAAAATATTAAAAAATGAAATCAAGAACATTTTGTACGTAATAGGTACATTTACCCTAGTTGATGATTATCCAGTGTTAATCATCAAAACTTTTATAACTGATTAATCGTAACTCTTTCTGAAAAGAATGAAAGAAAATATTGAAGGTACCAACACCTTTAACTTCGATGGAAGTTCGATTGATAATGAAAAATATGGATGGGTGAACGGCTAATACGGTCACAACGTCCGAAATGGACGCAACCTTATTACCTGTTCAGCTCCAGCCACTTCAGTGTTCCTTTTCACGGAAGAAAAGCTACGGAGAACTAAAAGCCGCACCTACAGCAGTGCACGTTCGAGACTGGGAAAATAAAAGCGCCGTTGAAGACGTTGGCTTTGATGGGACTTAAAATCTTGTTGGCCCGGCGAGCTCGATTTTTTTTATCCAGGACTCTACCTTAGACATCACGTGCTCCACGGAGAATCGTAACTGTCCACCGTTCCGCCGGAAATTGTAGGAAAATTAGAAAGAATCCTTCTTTCTGTTCTTCTCCAAGAATGAGTCGAGTTTCGGAGACCATGGTTCAAAGAAGAAGATAATATTATTTCTCCGGGGGGCAATTATACTTGGCAACTCCTGATTTACGGACCCTCGGTGCCATTCTGGTACATGGGTTTCCGGGAAATTCTTTCCTTAGAATAAAACACTTCTCCGTGAGGAGTTTCTAATTAAAAAAATTTTCATGATGTTGGGAGTCTGTGTTTCAGTGCGAACAATATTTATATGTGTTGTACCTTTGTACTTTTATCATTTTTGTTCTAATGTGCAAGTAGCACTCGCCAATTTTGCAATGCACATTTGATTGATGCTGCAGTTTAGGCGAGCCGGATGTGTCAAGCACGCCTGCTGCAGCCAGAGATTATCAGATAGTTGAGGAAGCTGTTGCGTGCATGTATAATATGATAGATCGCAGATAGAACTGCAAGTGTGCACGAGTTGTTCAAGAGATCCTGATACAGACAGTGATAGGTGTCGTCGAAGTAAGCTTATGGAGTGTGAATCAAAGACAACATTCTGATTAAAACAGCTACAGTGAACCACGAAACTATCCGAACGCACTTAAAAACAGTATAACTTTTTTATAATTCTACCAAACGACTTGATGTTTTGTAAGCAATTAGAAGCATTGGTTTACTAAATGATCTGCAGAAAAGATTTTCCAAAAATTACAATGTACAAGGTTGCATGCAAAAATAGAAAAAACATTTTTTTAACTTTTCTATCTATTTGCACACATGCTGAAAATTTCATCAAAATCGATTAACATACCCAAGAGCTACAAGGTTTCTGCTTAGAATCCACAGATTCTTACATCTTTCGATGCGTGTCGTTTTTTTTCTGCGTCAACCGATTTCGATTTTTTAGCATGTGTATCAGTGGCGCACCCAGGATTTAATCTTGGGGGGGGGCCGAGTTGAACGGACAAAATTTTGTGGCCTGGTGCAAGAATTGCTAATGTACAGTTAGCGCGTTATAACTAGTGATAATAATATGAAACACAATGAATGATCTTTTTTTTCGTTTTTTAGCCAAAATATCCCCTAACGATACCCAGGGCTGTTCCACGATTTTGCTTTTAGAAGCTAAACATGTTTTACATACAGGGAACCGGATTAATATTCGGGCGCTCCAAAAAGACGATAACTTTTTTAATTGGGAAGCTAGAGCAATAAGTTTACTACAGGATGTGTAAAGAAATTTTATTAAAAATTGCAATTGATCGGAATTGTACAAATAATACTAAAAGTTGCATTTTACAACTTTTTTATGTGGGCCTATATTGAAAATTTAAAAAATACGTTTTGTAGATCTGTGTCAATTAAAAATATTCTGAAAATTTCGACAAAATCAGTCGGCGTTGCAATGAGCTACAAACGTTCAAAGATGGTAAAAATTGCATTCCCACATCAACCGATTTCGATGAAACTTTCACAGTGCATGTAATTGACACAGACCTACAAATTTTTAAAATTTTCAATATAGGCCCACATAAAAAATTTCATCAATTGCAATTTTTGAAAAAATTTCTTTTCACATCCTGTAGTAAACTAATTGCTCTAGCTTCTCAAAAAAGTTAAAATCGTATAATACAATATTTAAAAAGTTACCGTCTTTTTTGGAGCGTCCGAATATTAATCCGGTTCACTGCATGTGTTACCATAGTTATTTAAGCTTTCTAATATTGTCTGAGATAAGTTTTTTGCTGTAGTATTTGTTACAGGAACAAATTGTAAGAATTGTTCACAAAGCTTGCTATCATTTTCTTCGTCTATATACTTCACACACAAGGAAAGTTGCTCAGTGGTAGAAATGTCACAAGTTTCATCAGCAAGAAGTGAAAAACATTTCGCCGAATTAATTTTTTTAACCAAATGGTTCAAAATGACTTCATTACAAGCATTTATGATTTGATTTTGTATGTTCCAGCTAATGTAGGTAGCGTTTTTAGCAGCATGTTTAAAATGTTCAGTGAGGTTCTCATCGCCCGCATCGACTCTTATTCTTAATAAAGCTCAAAAATTGCCTTCATTAGCGATTGGCTCCTGTTCAAATGAAATTTCTCCATAATCGCGATGTCCTCTCAAAGGTATATTTTGCCGACCACATAAAATTATTGTTTTTATAATCGGTTCCAATCGTTTCCGGTTAACTGCAGCTTGTGATATCTTGCTTGCGTCAATTCGTCGATCAACTGAAAGACATTTTCCATCTCTAATAGTTTGTAGTTTTTCGTAAGTCATAACAGCTTCTATGTGATATTTTGTGTTTTGATGCTTATTAAATTTATCAACGGCTTTCTTCCAGTTGTTATATCCTTGTGTAACATGGGGAAAGGTCAGGCCCTTTTCCCATTAACCATCCAGTAGTAATAAAACTCTTGATTCGAAAATTCATTTTTTTTATTTTTGGCCACGTTTTGGAGTAAATCGACCACTGTGCGGCGCCGCGGCGCGGTAGGAGCACCAATACTGACGCGTACACGGCCGCAGACGCACAACAATAGGCAGAATTCAGTATTCTAGTATTGGCAGTTTTTGCAAATATCTTGGAACCCAAGCAAGTGCATGCCTTATATGTATAGGGTAAAGTTGTTCAAAATGTTGAGTTTTACATATAAAATATCCAAAAATCATCGAAATCGTAGAGGAAGCAGCTATTCTACAGTTTGACCAATTTTCCAGTGTCATTATTCTTGGGGGGGGGGAACTTGGCCCCCTGCCCCCCCTGGGTGCGCCACTGATGTGTATAATTAACATACATCTACAAAACATCTACTAAAACAGTTATAAATACGTTATAAATATGTCTCTTTTACTTTATCATGTAATTCTTAGCAATGGCAATTTTTTCAAAATCTTTTTTGCATGTCATTTGCTAAATCAATTCTTCTAATTGCTAAAAAAAAGTAAGATCGTTTGGTCCGATCATAAAAAAGTTATACTGTTTTAAAGTGCGTTCAAATACAATACTTTTGTGGTTCACTGTACATGGAATTGAAGTAAAATAAATGCATAAAGGGTAATAAATAGATTTTGAGTCCTGCGGCTCTAGTGATTCGATCAGCCACCGTAATCTCGAAGAAAATCCCGCCGCAGGGGATTAAGAGATCCACAGATCTCCGAAAAACCAGTTTCCAGTTGTCCAGGCAACTAAGTGCAACCAAGTTGCTTGGCCCCGGTCCAAAATGGCCAGCCGCGGCGCTAGATCGAGCCGATTAACCGCGTTTTCACTCCCCCCCAATGGCCGCAACCAACCGAAATCATGTAAATATCGTTAAATACAGATTATTCTCGGACAAATCGGCCCCGATCGGTATTTACGATCGATTAACTAGAATTGCTTGCTCGCGATCGTCAGATAATACTCGGGACAATGTAGTCCTTCTGCCTTTACTGCGAGCTTCCGTGTTGCGTATGTACCAATGCAACTCGTCCGAGTGATTCGAAATCGTTACGAAATTTCCGATCATTTGGAAACCCTGAGAAATAATTGTCGAATCAAAATAAATATCGAAGTGGAAACATTGATTTCCGAACGGTGCTGCACGCACAATGAAGTCGAACGAGGTTGAACGAAGTTTGTGGTACGTTTGGGATTCTTTTGGCTAGAAAATAAAATTGATTTTGCTGACTTATCCGCAACATTATTCATCAAATATATAAACGTTTCTTTCTTGTTGGATTGGTATTTAATGTTACCGTTTTACCATTGTTTTGCAAAGAGCGGTATTAAACGAAGTATAATTCAGAATGTGTAATCAAATTGATTTGATATTTTACCAGATTGTTTGGAACTACTACTTTTTATTTGAAGAAGTATATGATGGCAATTTTGCGGACGTGTAGTGGTCAACGAATTTGTGCTTTTGCATAATTTGTCCCTTCAATATTCAGGTTTAAAATGGGTAAACAAGAGAGCATAAATGAGTAATTAATAGGTCGATGAAGCAGCAAATTGAAACAGTGTCGAATTAATTAATAATAAATTGATATAATGGCTCGCAGACGATGTTGTACTCGCCGAAGTACTTGCTAATTGTGTTATCCGTTTCAGCAATTATTATAATTAAAACAACAACTGAAAAAATTTTGCCATTGAAACTTCTGCGGTATGCTTTGTCCATTATTATAAAAAGGTGCGTATGTTTTTCAAAGAGAAAGGGTGGGGATAGTGACAGGTGGATTTTAGAGAGGGTTCAGTGACAATTCGCGAGGCCGTGTATTCGTTTGTTTTTAGTCAACGGTGAAACGTTTGCAAAGTGTTCTTAACGGTGGATTTTTACCATTTTATGACGCAACCGGGCTAGAAACACGGTGTTTCATTGCGAAACGGACCCATTGCCCGCGAACAACCATATTTCCATACCATGGCGCCCATTGTGCTCGTATTGTTCCCTGCGCTCGCGTCATAATAAGGGCAGCAATAAACATGCTTTATTGCCCTCGCGTTATTATAACTCCACCGTAACTGCGCGGACGGAAGTTGGTCACCGATGAAACGAACGCGCGCCACTGAAACGAACGTGCCGACAGACTCCTGCGAAATGGAAACTGCGTGTTCTGTGTGCGTGACGTTTTTACAACTATAGTAGACGCGAGAAAAAAATGGTAATTCTATCAAACCCGACGGGAACGGACGGGAATACTGGCGTAACAATTAAATGGCGGTGGAACTCGACCGAAGCGAAAAATAGACGACATTAGATCTTCATGAACGTTATTCTAATCAATGATGTTATAAATTCGCAGCAGTATAATGTCTGTTTATTTATCTCACAAATTAGAGTAGAGTAATTTCGGGATAAATGCACCACATTTTGTTTTCTGTTTATAAAAATTTTATTAAAAAGAATTGAAAGTGTAGACAGGCATAGTTGAATTGTTTATTTAAATCTGTTTAATAAAATATAATTTTTAATGTTATATAGTTTTATATAGTTTTATATAATAATTTATATAATAATTTTTATATATATAGTTTTAAATTTTACAAGTATTTTCATAGCTATTCAAAATTCACAATCACAAATTTTTAGGAGTATCTGTACGGGGTTAGGAATCTGTATGGGGCTAGAAAAAATTATTTTATACTTTTTAGTCCGTTTTTTAAACGTGGTGTTTTTTAAAAATGTATTTTTTCACTCTACAGTTAAACCTATCAAAGTGAGTAGCACTGTGTCAGCTGTCAAAAACACATGTAAAGTTGATGAATTTGTAACAATTCAATATTAGAAAGGCGGGGGGTCTACCCAAAACAGATAAAATTGGCACGTGGTCTACGAGACAAAAAAGTTTGGGGACCACTGGTGTAGATGAAAACACTGGTGTCGACGAAAGTTACGGTCGGTCCAATCGTCAATGAAAACAGTGTTGGTGAAATGAGTTGTTGACCAACCCAGGGTAACCCTTGACAAATCTTCCCACACATTTTCTATAATATTTAAATCGGGAGAACGAGCGGGTCATTCCAAAATATTAATATTTTTTAAAGAAAAGAATTGTTTCACAGATTTTGCAATATGGATTGCTGCATTATTCTGTTGAAAAATGTAGTCACAGCGCGTGATACGAGCTGCAGGCTTGTTTACCTGATCTGCTATTAGTTCAATATATGTATTAGTATTCATCCGACCTGATGAAAAGTTTATTTCTGTTTTTCCACGTAGCATTCAGGATACAACGGAGTGTACAATTTCCACCTTTGAATATAAGAAATTTAAAAATATGCTAGTTGTCTTATTATTTTGTCGAGGACTGCACTTATATCCTTGTTTCGATCGTATTTATTGTTAATAATAATTATATTAAATTATTCTTAATAAAATTTGGTATTATATTGTTTCATCTCCATTTTAATAAAAACAATTTTCTGTTACTTATCTTAGCAGTTGGTAATTTTATCTTAGACCAGTCTTTGGGAGCCTTTACGGTTTCAAATCCAAACCGTCTTGACATTGACGCATAAAAACGTTGCTTTGTGTGAGTGTTTCGCCATCCGTGATAATTATATCCTTGAATCGATCGTATTTATTGTTAATACTAATATTAATATCAATTGCTAAGATAAGTATGAATGATGTGATACACGTGTCCTTCGAGACGAGGTTATTTGCATAGGTTAAAACGATGTAAATGACTCGCGAAATACAGTTTAAAATCGTTCAGTATTGCCACAATAAAAACGAAAATAATTTTTCGGACAAATTGATTTCGGTATCGGATCGATTGTTTCTATAAAGAAGAATGAGAATCTTTCTAATGTTGGCGTTCGTTGCCGTGAAGTAATTAATCTGTTGCGGAGTTCAGACATTGTTGAAGTTGCCTCGCAACATAAATACGAAAACTATTGCGGTCACCAAGTAAGTTACGGGCACACGTGCAGTACGATAAGAACTCTCGGGCCATGTGCTGCGTAGTTTTGTTTCATATATTTCCTGCGACCGATAACCACGCCAATTTCCAGAGGGATTAATTACTTTATCTAAAAATAGGCTTACCTTTCTAAATGCAGAAATGATGGAAAAAGAAATTCGTCCAACGAAAATGGTTGTAAGGACTGCTTCTAAGGATTTAGTCTTGTTTTAAGCAAATTTTTCAGCTACCAAATTTAAGTCCTATTTATTCGCTCGATGGTTTCTTTGAGGCAGCAGTATCTACATGAAAAGTCTAATTACCAGTGGTTCGAAGGAACCGAAAAATTTACTCGAGCTTCGAATGGTTGATTAACGCAAAAATTGTGAAAAGGGGAATGGAAAAGAAATAGTCTCGAACTGCACTAGAAACACCTGGGCTACAAAATATAAATTTCAGAGAAACCAGAAACATCGTAGACTAAGCAACTAACCCGAACAAGCGAGTGGAGACTGTCCACGGTGAATTCTCGTTACCAGAAGCGCGAAAGTAAATAAAATTCACAATTTTCCTTTCGCCGAGAATAGAGGCATCGCGCGGAGGAGCGAATAAGGTTGAAAAGAGCGAGCGTTTCAGGTAGGAAGATGAAGAAACACAGATTCAAGGAGCAGAAAGCGAGAAGGAATCGAGGTCGAGTCGAAGATGAAACGAAATGGGACAAGAAAACACAAACCGTTGGGGGAAAAATCAAGCGGAATGCAAAGGGGACAGATGCAGAGGGAAACGAAAGCAACCCAGAGATAGACAGTGAGAGAGAGAGAGAGAGAGAGAGAGAGAGAGAGAGAGAGAGAGAGAGAGAGAGAGAGAGAGAATTCTCTGCGACCCTTCATTCAAAGTATCAATCAGGGGAAATACGACGGGTAAACTGGCGGTGCAACAATGGCGAGCTAGAAACTAGGAAGACGACGATTCTATAGGAAAGGCCCGAAGAGAGAGAGAGAGAGAGAGAGAGAGAGAGAGAGAGAGAGAGAGAGAGAGAGAGAGAGAGAGAAGAGAGAAAGAGAGAGAGAGAGGAAACGCTGAATTAAGCTTGAATAAATTGCTGGCTTTGGTTCCATGGCTTTCGCGTCGTGCTGCATTACCTTCGTCAGCCGTTTTTGATTATTTACGCCGGCCGAACAGGCAGGGGGTCGCCTTCAATTCCTTGCTTTGTGCGACGAATGAAGAACGATGTCCTCCTCGGTATGTAGTTCCTTTAATACTGCATTCCCTTCTCTCAGAAATGTTATCAAATTGTTACCCGTTTTTAATGAAAATCCTGCTCCACATCAAAATTAATTTTGGTAGAAAAATCAAAGCGAGATCTCTATGCAAAATTAAAATTTAATTAATTGCACGACGCAGTACGTTTGGAAATTTGGAAAAGTAAACGGATGAAAAATTCATGACTGCTAAAATGAATTTCTATAAAATTGTTAATAAAGATGAGAATTTGCATAAAGATAGACCAGCAGTCTGCTTGCAGTCATGAAATGTTCAGCAGGACAAGGGATCTAAATTTCGTTTCCCTGTCCCCATCAGTTAACGAGGGTGCCATTCGCACGTAATCAGTCACAGTAATCACCCTCGTAAACTCATCCCGTCCTAATTCCGCAGATTTATCGCGGGTTTTCCGCACTTTTGCCGCGTCTTCGCGGGCACAAGCTCGCGTCGCAGGGAACACGATGATAATTCAGCATCAGCCACCGCACCGGTTCCCCGTTAATGAAACCGTAACTTCAGCCGGAGCCATTTTTTCGCTGCGAGCTGCCGCGGCTGTTCCCACCGGCCGACAATTATTTACTTGCGCCGAGTTAATGTTCCGCCGCGACGAGACGTCACGGATAATGGATCTTTCGGAGAGAAAGGATCTATCGACGCCTCGATTCTGCTCGACGTTTCGAGTTGCAATGCGTTCGCGAACCCATTACGGTCTTGCTCTAATTACTGATCCCCGTCGAATGGAAATGGAGCACGTAATTCATACATTTTTTAAGGGAACAACAGATCACGATTAATCCAACACGAAATATCAATTTCATTGTTTCGACATTAAATTTCAGCAATTTAATTTTTGCGATCAATTAGAATGTATAGAGTACTTTTAATGTCGCTCCCATTACGAACACGTAAAAGCAGAGCATCGATGCCGTTGGCTGATAATTAAATTTTTCCTGGCGCGGCTTATTCGTTTTCCACGATCAGACGAACATATTTTAAGCTTCATGAAAACACGATTTAAACGCAGCAATCGTTATGCACACTCTTAAACGCGCAATACCAGGTTCGTTGCTTTGGAATTATATTTCAACAATTTATTTCATTTTGGCACGAAATTTGTTTCGAAATTTACTGAACTGCTTTTTAAATACAGCTTACATTGTGAATATTTAAACACAGAATATTCATTTCGTTGCTTTTACACTGAATATCGTTTTTGTAGCGGAGCCTAATTGCTATTTAAGCTTCGCGGGGCCATTTTTTGAACACAGCAAATATTATGGATATTTAAATATATAATTTCGTTGCTTCGGAATGAAATTGCGTCGATGTCCTTTTTGAAATGGTAAAAAATAATATTTTGAAGGTAGTTCACACTGTGGAAATTTGCAAACTTCGACGATTTTATTTCTTGCGGCTCGCAGGATTTTTCGTAGTCGAAGAAGTTTGAAGGTTTACGGGAACTATCGCAAAACTAGAACGCTATGGATCCATCTATCCATTACCGTTTCGCAGCTCCATTTACCACCGGAGAACGTCACGGAAGTGCTTGTAATGGAACCAAGTTGCTTCCGACGACCGATTTGTTGCTGTAAACCGACCGGCCATTCGTTCGCTGTCGGCTACGTCTTTCGTGGTATTGGCCTCGTTATACGCTACCCGGTCGGGTCGCCCGACGAGTATATAACGAGGCTGGGTCACGCTTTGCTTTCAAGATCAACGTTTTCACACTCTCCCGAATACACAGACCACAATCTCCCTCGTCCCACCTCTTTTTAATCAACATCCTGAACTCCCGACTCTCTATTATCAGTTTTAAAATAAATAATTTAATAAGGTGGAGTAGGGTAAGTGCGCACTAGTTTTTGCAAAGTTGGACATTAAACTGATGTATTTTCAGTATGGTATGTAAAAACTTAACGCTCTTGGTATCAAACTCTTGCCACAGTTATTACTGATGAATTCGTATTATGTAGGATTATAATTTTGCTTGAAAATTATCATTTTGATAGGATATTGTACAAAGTGTCAACTAGGACGCACTTGCCCCGAAAATGGGACAAGTCCGGCTCTGAGAGTTAAAAATGCTTCCGAACCTTGTTTCAAGTGATACGGAACAAGAAAAGAATGATTAACAAGCCAGCTATAAAATGCTTCTTATTGCATTAAATTATATTGTTTAGTTTTATAGTTATCCATTTTTAACCAAATGTACTTTTATGCTGAAATATGAAAGGGGATACAGTGATAATAAAACAAAGTTTAAAAATGCTTTCGAACCTTGTTTCAAGTGCTACGGGACAAGAAAAGAATTATTATCAAGCCTGCTACAAAATGCTTTTTATTTCATTAAATATATTGTTTAGTTTTATAATTACCCATACAGTACGCACTTACCCCACCGTGATAGTACGCACTTGCCCCGTGTAGTAATAGTTACGGGGCAAGATCATCTTAGTGTTTTTCTCAATAAATTTAAAAAAATACAATAAAAACGGTTTATCTAATGTAAACCTACATCAATATTTGTTGTACTTACCTAAAATAATAACAAAGAATATATTAATAACTTGTAAACTATTGAACGTTCAGGTTAACCTCAAAGTTGAACGTGTATCTCGTACGTGACTGTTTGACATTGGTTGATTTAAGCGAGGAAAACACCTTTATTCTTGGGCGACCTCTATGTAGAATAGTTCATACTAACTTACACTACATTAATAAATACAAGCTAGAGAAATTTCGTTCATATTATAATAAAAATAACCAATTAATGCACTTGCCCCGTTTACGCACTTACCCCACTCTACCTTACCAGAACTGTACGTATTCGTTTGACAGCGTGATTTGCAACTGACAAATGTCAGCTTGTTTGAGATGAAGAACACAGTCTTCGCAGGAATCAACTCGTTGTGCAAAGGCGAGCCGAATAGCTGTTCACGACTGAAACGCTTGACCACGAATCCCGGTTACAACCCAATCGATAACCACACCAACGTTATCTTGTCGCTATTAATGTTGATCTTCGGTGTTTGCTAATTTATCGGAAAACCCGTAACATGTATCCCTTGATTGCGTGAATGTTGATCGAACGGTCCGGCGGGCTGCAATTGCACACTGAAGGGAGACGCGCTGCGAGCTCACGTTATTTTCAAATAGTCGTTAATCTACCAATAAGAAAAATTGCTAGGCAAAAATTACAACAAGAAAAGAGACAATAACAATTCAACAAAAAATTTAGATCGAACAATTGCAACCTAGGTTGTTGCGCACAACATTCAGGATTGAGGACGCGTCCGCGAAACAATCTCGTGGCACGGGAACGTGCGGGCCAACGGATTTTCGCGGTGTTTTATTTAAGAAGTTTCGCGACGGGATTATTCTCTATAAAACTCGGCCGGCAGTTTCTTCTCGCGGGACCGCGGAATGTCCCGGGGTACGTCCGGATATCTCTCCGCGGCGTCGAACTTCCTCTTTCTCTCTCTCTCTTGCTTGATTTCTACGGGCCCTGAGCTGTTTGCGCGCCGCACTGAAAACTACTCGGTGTGTTCGGGATAGAGAAGGGACTCCTTGGGAGAATGGAGGGATTCGACGTCCACGGAACTCGTTAGAAAAGTTTCGCCGCCGCGTTCCGCAACCCGCCTCGCGTTTGTATCCTGACGATGTGGCCACACTGAGTGTTGCGGGTACACAGAACGACCCTCTCTGTTGGACAGACCTTGCGAAAACCTGACGCGTTCTTCTCGATCCGCAAGCGTGAGATTCGCGATCATGGATCCTCTAAATACTGCACTGATGAATTACAGTCAAACCTGTTTTTGTGCGGTCTCTTTTTATGCGATTTTTTTATGCTGTATATGAATGCTGTATATATTCCGTTCGCCATATGTAAGTTCGCCGCGAGGTTAGGTCAATCTCAACGGTGTTGACATCACGTTTTTTTCTATCAGTGTGTATGTACTACGGACCTGAAGACTTATTAAGAATTATTAAGAACTATTATTTAATAGAATATTAAATAGAATATTATTTAAAGAATATGCGCGTTTAGGACTACGACGAGTAGTATTGAATTATGTACATTTTGAAAATTTCTCCATGTTTAAAATGAGAAATTAAAATTTTTTAAAATGTTTCCATGTGTAATGTAATTATTTATTTTGTTTGGGAAGCACTTTCTCGCTTTATATATTTCGTAAAGCTTTGACTGATTTTCTAAGTAAGTGAGACTTTTTTATGCGGTCCTTCTCCACCGCATAAAAAAGATTTTCTTTAATATATTGTGAAAAATTATTGGTAATTATTTAGAATTTAGAACAAGGGTTTCCTCTCAGATCTTGATCATCTTGAAATATGTTATAGATTTCTACGTTTTGAACAACTTTTTCCTATTCATGTTACCGCCGCTCGATTTTAGATTTCGAGCTATTCGCAGAAAACTATCGCTAATACAGTATTGAATTTTTCGTATGCCTGCACGCTCCGCGGCAACGTAAGCCTGTCCCGGCGTGGCGTTTGTTTACTTTTTGTTTCTAAACACGCTGTGGAGATGAGAGAGAAAACAGGGTCTCACTCTGGTCATGCATACATAAGGTGAGCTTTCAATTTTGAAAGACTACTCCTGGATTTTCGTATGCGTGATCCTCTCTGCCCCCCGCCACCTAATCCTAACTAATTCTGACCGCATGATTTTCATTACTAGTTCAAATTCTGTATGACGGCTATATACAATGCAAAAATTATGCGATCAGAATTAGTTAGGATTGGGTGGGGGGCGGAGAGCACGCATACGAAAATGTAGGAGTAGTTTTTCAAAATTGAAAGCTCACCCTATACAGGGGGGGTCCGTTTAAATACGAACACCTAAATATCTCTTCAGGTTATTGTGATGCAAAAAATATGTTGTGTAATGTGTATGGTGTCAATGGACCAAATATGTGGCAAGAATATTTTTTTCCGAAGATCAATTTTTGGAGTTATGAAGGACATCGATGTTTTTTGATGCATAACTACATTTTTATTTTATTGCATCGTGTAACTGATCGAAAAATACATTCAGTTATGTGTAATAACATGACCTTGAAATGACCTTGATCTTCGAAAATTAAAGTTTTACCTTTAGATCAAGGTCAAGCTCATGTAATTATACATATCTGAATGTATTTTTCCATCAGTTACACGATGCAATAAAATAAAAATATAGTTATGCATCAGAAAACATCGATGTCCTTCATAATTCCAAAAAAATGACCTTTGGAAAAAATATTCTTGCCAGATATTTGGTCCATTGACACCATGCACATTACGTAACAAATATTTTTTGCATCACAATAACCTGCAGAGATATTTAGGTGTTCGTATTTAAACGGACCTCCCTGTACGTATGACCACAGTGAGACCGAGTTTTCTCTCTCATCTCCGCAGCGTGTTTAGAAGCAAAATGTAAACATACGCCGCGTCGGGACAGGCTTACGTTGCCGCGGTGCGTGCAGGAGTACGAAAAATTCAATACTGTATTAGCGATAGTTTTTTGCGAATATCTCGAAAACTAAAATCCAGCGGCGGTAAAATGTACAGGAAAAAGTTGTTCAGAATGATGACCTTGACAACATATTTCAAGATGATCAAAATCTGAGAGGAAACCCTTGTTCTAAATAATTACCAAATTATTTGTTATAGCTATTTATGAAGTTCGTAAATATTTTTTTTGTGCGGTTTTTTTTCTGCGGCCCTTAGTTACCGCACAAAAACAGGTTTGGCTGTACTGACAAGGAGAAGTCACAGTGTTGTCGACTTCAATTAATTTTCTGGTGAATCTAGAGAAAAAATAAGCTGACCAATGTACAAGATATTTTCTGGATATCATATAATAAAATAAAAATTGTTCACAATAGTAAGTATAAAGAATAGAAATGACGAAAGATTAAAATTTTGCACAATGGGAACAAATAAAAAAAATTTCAACCGTAGGGAGCACAGACTAGAAAAGAATGGAGTAAAATTGAAATTTGAGAGAGCAGAGATTACGGCGGGATGAAGCTCGTGCATAGAATAAAGACCTATAAAACACAGAGAGCTCGGGAAGACGGCGATTGCGAAGGCTAGAGACTGCAGAGAATGGAGACCCACCGGTGTATAGAGATTACGGTCAGGATATTTCGAGCCGAAACTTTAATTGTTACACATACGACTCCCGAGATCGAGAAATCGAAAATGTTCGCTCGCAACGCGGAACAAGATGGACGGGAATTTCCGAAGCAGTTAAAAGATCGCTTAGCGTACCTGTATCAAATGGCCGTTGCCTGAAAGCTCGCGCTCCCGCCGGATCGAAAGTTAGGCGTTACACGGCCGGCGAACTTCGAATCGAGTTTCACCGTTGGTCCGCGGGAAGGGACAAACTGATTTGCATAGTAGAGTCTGAAAACCAACCGGCGAATTATTGGTCGAAAACTGTGTAGCTTCGATCGGCCATACTCGGACGCGCCGCACAGTGGTGCGGACGGGGAAAAAATCATTTTTTCGAATGTTAGGTATATAGATTTTTCATTGCAATTTCGTTTACTAGACAGTTGAAGTATTTAAACCAACAAAAAATTTGTAAAAATATCACTTATTTCCAGGAATAATATGACATGAAAGTTTGGAAACAGGAAACCTGCGATTTTGACTTATAAATGCGTCTACATATAAACACGGCCACAAGAATCTAAAACATTAAAACACTTGAACAATATTATAATTTGATTATGTTTATAATAGATGATTTATTTAACGTAGATATAGTTAATGTAAGTTATATGTAAGTATAGTTCATGTATTTATTCACCTAAAACACAAATTGAAAGAAAAGGCATTTTGAATAGTAGAATTAAAGTTTAATTAGACATAACTTTTTGACGACACAAATCGACACGATTAAACTTGTTGCAAATTATGCAGCACACTTTAAAGTACATATGTATCCACCAAGTTATAGCCGCGAACTCCTGCGAACCTGGCACTGAGACTATTTTGTTTCCAACTATAGTCAGTCGCATGTATCCGCGTACGCCCTTTAAAACAGAATAACTTTTCTAAACTTTTACCAAACGACCTGATTTTTCATGATCAATTAGAAGCATTTGTTTACTCAAATACGTGCAAAAATTTTTGGAAAAAATAGCAATTACGTAAAAAAAAGGCACTTTAAACATTTTTTTTATTTGTCCCCGTAAAGAGAATTTAAAATATATGTTTAGTAGATCTATGTTAGTTACATATATATTGAAAATTTCATCGAAATCGATTAACATACACACGAGGTATAAGCGGCTAAAAGTGGTGAAAATCTTGTTGAAATATAATTTAACATGAATACATACAGGGTGTTTACCTACAGGTGGGAGAAAATTTAAGGGGTGGTTCTCGACGATAATCCAAGACGAAAATGAAGAATAAAAAAATTGCGATTTCGGCTTGGTTATTTAGTTATTAACAATTAAAAATCCGCCTAAAATGCTGCAACACTTCTAACAAAAGTGTACGTTGCGTACGTCACACACGCGCGCGATAGTCTCGTATCAAGTGACAAACGCATGCATACCTTGGTTCTCATTTGGGGCCCCAGCGAGGTGAAAATGTTTAAAAAATCGTTGGACGACATTGAACCTACCTACTCGTTAAAATCCACAAGGGCATTTGTCATATCCACCCTATAAATTATCGAGTATAAGGGGTCAATGCCCTTTCACTTTTAAATTCTTCTCACACATATCCACAAATCCTTATTCTGCACTATAATTGTTCATAATACCGTACTTAATATACTGGAATGAACGCTCTAGCACTATTTACAATACCATACACACGCACTACGAGTTTACAGAGAGTACAAGTTTACTGAGGGGAATGAGGAGAACTGTAAAGAACTGGTAATCCTTTAATGTTGAAACACTGCACTTTATTTAACTTGATTTACGTCGCGAGACTCGCTCACAGACGGAACGGATACTTTGAGGTCATGCGATTTCTGCGAACGGAAATCTTCGACGCGTGCGAGAAGAATCGTCCGTACAAGCTAGCATCTGTATGCATACTGATTCAAGCCAGCTGATGTGGTCAATGCACACACATGAATGAGAAGGAATCACGAAATTCGTGAAAACAGGATAGACAATGTATTGGTATAGCAACGCGCGACGTTTGGGCGGTAGTTTGCTGTAGATCTTCATTTGTTTTATCGATCTGGCATCGACCTCATCAGCTGTCTTGAATCAGTATGCATACGGATGCTAGCTTGTACGAACGATTCTTCTCGCACGCGTCGAAGATTTCCGTTCGCAGAAATCGCATGACCTCAAAGTATCCGTTCCGTCTGTGAGCGAGTCTCACGACGTAAATCAAGTTAAATAAAGTGCAGTGTTTCAACATTAAAGGATTACCAGTTCTTTACAGTTCTCCTCATTCCCCTCAGTAAACTTGTACTCTCTGTAAACTCGTAGTGCGTGTGTATGGTATTGTAAATAGTGCTAGAGCGTTCATTCCAGTATATTAAGTACGGTGTTATGAACAATTATAGTGCAGAATAAGGATTTGTGGATATGTGTGAGAAGAATTTAAAAGTGAAAGGGCATTGACCCCCTCTACTCGATAATTTATAGGGCGGATATTACAAATGCCCTTGTGGATTTTAACGAGTAGGTAGGTTCAATGTCGTCCAACGATTTTTTAAACATTTTCACCTCGCTGGGGCCCCAAATGAGAACCAAGGTATGCATGCGTTTGTCCCTTGATACGAGACTGTCGCGCGCGTGTGTGACGTACGCAACGTACACTTTTGTTAGAAGTGTTGCAGCATTTTAGGCGGATTTTTAATTGTTAATAACTAAATAACCAAGCCGAAATCGCAATTTTTTTATTCTTCATTTTCGTCTTGGATTATCGTCGAGAACCACCCCTTAAATTTTCTCCCACCTGTAGGTAAACACCCTGTATAATGCACGACGGACCGTCAAATGTTCCAGAAAGCGGAGCGTTCTTTGACCCGTTTTTCTCCGACATTTCATGAGATAAAACCCAAAGCCGCAGGTTACCGCAATTGAACCTTGCATTTATTGTTTACTTAGATATCTACAAACGTTATTTTTCCATGGGCACGTTGGCACACGTTGGTGCAAGAGAGATATCGTCTTTCAAACTTCATTAACGTTACTGTTTTCCCCGTTGAATAGCATTATCTGTAAAACTACTCGAAAAAATTAAAAATAAACATTTTTCGCGATTTATTTCGGGTGTTCGTACTTGAAGGAAGCCAGAAAAGAGAACATTATTTGCATTACTATTTTTACAGGCGCATACGGTTTCTTCAAACATGCGCTTGAATTTACGCTGAAAACTAGGTATGCTTAGTATGGCCGAATTTAAGACGCTCTACAACAAAGTGAATTCGGATTTTTAACTGATTCATCCTTGAAACGTTTTGATTTACTCTCCTACTAGTCAGAAATATAAAAAATTTGGTTTTTTAAGAAATTTGAAAATATGGGGCTTTTGCCGCTCTCAGACCACTGTGCGCCGTCGCACAGTGGGCGAGAAACCGATCTTTTTGGACAAAAATCTGCCGACAACTCAGTTTTTTATCGATTCAATTGGAATTTTTTTAAAAATGTTCGTGAAGGACTATACTTTGATGACGTGCTGCGCGAAAATCGTTAATTGTCACAATCAAGAATCCTTATCTACAAAACCCAATAACTCCGATACTTCATCCGCCCATACCATAAATTTGCATGTCCCAGCTGAGTTGCCGACACTTCTTAATCCTAAACCCTAAACCGCACAATTTTAAACTGTAAATCTGGCCCTGAGAATTACCAATTGAATAGATTTACATTCTGCACTTATGAGACTCACCATTAATTTATTGATCCAACAGCAGCGTTTTCGCTTCTTGAGAAAGAACTTCCTTGTGCTGCCATCCTTTATTCTTAGAGAGCTTATAAGTGGATCGGATGATAATAACATATGCCGTATAATATCTATATTTGTCTTTTTGCGGCAACACATTCGGGAGTTTTCAGCTCGTGATTTCCTGAAGGCTTTATTATTTGCCTCTTCTGCCTCTTCTGAATACAAACCAATTGGCGGTTCAAATGTAGCAAGTACTTCACTTCCATGTTGCAGTACCTTATGAACTGGTGGAGGTAGTTTATACCATGGATAAATTTTAATAAAATTGTTTTTACAGTTTAAAATTGTGCGGTTTAGCGTTTAGGGTTAAGAAGTGTCGTCATCTCAGCTGGGACATGCAACTTTATAGTATGGGCGGATGAAGTGTCGGAGTTATTGGGTTTTGTAGATAAGGATTCTTGATTTCTTGTGACAGTTAACGATTTTCGCGCAGCACGTCATCAAAGTATAGTCCTTCACGAACATTTTTAAAAAAATTCCAATTGAATCGATGAAAAACTGAGTTGTCGGCAGATTTTTGTCCAAAAAGATCGATTTCCCGCTGTGCGTCGCGTCGCACCGTTCGAGGAAGTTGTTGGTTCGTTCAGCAACCAATTAGAGCAAGATTTCGGCTGTATTGGGTCACTGCGAGTGTGTTAACTTGGGATCGAAAAGACTCTTTCCTTTTGAATGTTAGAATTTTTATTTCATTAATATTGGGCTACAAGAACTCCGAATTTTAAGATACTTTTCAAAATCTCTATTTTTTCATAGTCTCTGTTTCCAAAAGTCTGAAAATCCTCTGCGATAGGAAGGGTCTTTTGTATTTACGTAGAACCTAATAATACGCCCGATCAATTAACATTCTGTTCTATTCTCGTTTGCGTAAACTAACCCTGGCCCAGTAATAATAGTACAAGGTTGCTAGGGGATACACACTCCCGTGCATGAGCGTACAGCCTCTTGAACCTCCGTTAAAAATTGTTGTCATTTAAAGTACTATAACTTCATGAGAAAATTGCAAATCATTATTGTCTCTCTAAAATCGACATATAACTTGTTTGAATAAATCAGGGCCAACATGACACCCTGTATATTCCAAAAGAACGTGGCCAAGCTATCCTCACATTTTCACAAGCTTCATACGTACTTTCAGACTGCATCAGTAACAAGCTACGACCGAGCAACACGTGTGCAGCAAAGTATACACTTTTTACGACGCGCAACGCTTTTCCTTCATAGACAGCACGTGTCTCGTGCCTCGCCGTTGCAAGATGCAGATTTTTTCGTGAAATTAGCAAACCGGGGATGCTCTCCGCGGGGAGAGACAGCTCGCATAAAAATTAATCGCGCGCGGCAGTGTCAAAAAACCGAGAGTGTCTGGCCGAGACCAGTCCTTTCAATTTTCCGCTCGAAGGCTGGAGATGCATCTCGTGCCTCCGGCACTCCCGACGCCACTTCCGTTGCACGAAACGTCGTGAAAAAAACATGCCCTTGCATGTTTTATACCGACCAGCGTTGGCTGTCGTCCGAATTAAATTTGAGTGAAATAATATACGATTATATTTGTTGGATCATCGTTGTTGCCATCGATTGTGTCTTATCGCACTTCGGTAACTTGAACCACTTTGAAAAATGTCAGAAAAAAAATTTGTAATCATTTCTAGCAGCGTCAATATTTTGTTTAATGAATATAATGAGTGAAAATAACACAGAGCAAGTCTACTTTCATTTCCTCTTTACCCTCAGTCGTCCCCGAAGACGTAGAAAGTCAGGGGCTAAGTATCGAGGGTTGAGTTAGTCGCGTAACTCACGCACCCCACCATTTTTCCACCGAGAGTGACGTTTACGAGCGGCTCGTGATAACAAACAAGCTCGACCGGCACGCCAGGTGTTCGACGACTTCAGCCTTGCCCTTTCGGAACTTGGAAAATTCCTTGCTGGATTTATGTGAAGTGCCTCCTCTTCCCCCTCGCTCCTTTATGGTTCTTGTCGGCCGAGCCGCCGTTTATTGTCCCTTCAATGACAGTAACTAGAGTTTATTTAAATCCCTCGCCGGGAGTCGAGTGCTCCCTCGAAATTGCGATTTCTTGCTTCTGGGGGACTTTGATGGGGCACAACCTTGTAGTTTCAGGATTCTGAGTTTATAACGTAATCTCTGGAAATTGTTGTATTTTTTAGTTGATGAAGTAAGTGTACCGGTTGGGTGCATTCAATTTACACAATGAAACACAGTTATATTCGGACACTTGTAAAATAGTGTATAATTCGCACCGATCTACAAAATGTATCGGGTTTTTAATTTTAAATTCAAAGATAAAATTGAGATATTTATTCATAGATTTTTCAATAACATGGTTTACATTCTGTTCTATTATTTTTCGCCATTTTTGAGGTACAGTAATGTCTCTATTGACGCAAAAAGGCTGTACACGCTTGACGCAAAAAAATATCCCCTCCACTAATCTGATCTCGGCTCGGCTATATCGGTGTGCACCGTCTACTAATGCGACGCGGAGATTCGCAGTCGTCGGCATAGTTCAAAGGCCCGTGCGTCCTCACAATGTAACACCAATATTTAGTCTTTATTATTATTACTTATCTTTTTATGAAACTATTATCAATATATTTGTGGCATTTGTCTGATTAAAATAAGACCAAGCACGATATAATTTCAACTGTATTTAGTGGTTTAATTGACGATGAAAGTTTCGAGCGCAAGGAAGGACAGCGAATGTGAAAGAATGGCGCTGTCCTTCTCTACGGTTTCTGTTCGGCTGGACCTTCCAATCTCAAAAAAATGGCTGCCGTCTACGATCGACGCAACAGAATCCCCCCGAGGCTTTTGCGTCAACAGAGACATTACTATATCTTATCATGTCACTGAATAAACCTTTGAATAAATATCTTAATTTTCTCTTTGAATGATTATTTAAAAACACTATATGAACTCTCATTCCATCCAAATATTTTTTAAATTTTCAATTTAGACACACATAAAAAGGTTGTAAACAACAACTTTTAACATTTTCGTGGTAGAATGTTGTGGTAGAAGGGTGTCTCGCGAGGATTTCCGTGATAACGAGGAAATTGTCGATAAGCCACGGTGCTGTATACAATTGTGTAGAGCGCGTGCCGTATCGTGGGCTTCGATGGGAATGGTAATAAGCCAGCAAGTCAGACATTGTCGAGGGGCAACGGCGTCCAGGACACGCGAACTCGCTGGAAATCCCTTTAGTCACGGAATCCGCGGCCCTTCGATCCGACTCCCACCCTTCGCAGACGTACCACCCCCATAGTAGACGGCCCTCTTTTTCCAACCGACGTAATTCCATGCACGTAATTCCATCCACCTTCGGAACGGCGCTTTTATACGGCAGACGGCTCCCACAAGAGAGAGAGAGAGAGAAGAGTGTGTATGTCGTGGAACGTTCACAGGACCATTACGGTATATCGTTCGCGAGATCATCAAGGGGTCTACGAAGCCATCAGCAATTTCTATTTGCTCGGGTTATGTCCCTGTGAACAGAAAACCCCGAGCGTGTCTGGCCTCGTGGAAATGAACGGCGGCGTTTGCGAGCTCGAGATTTTTCGGAGCTCATGACATTTCTCAAAAGCTGTCTTTCGAAAAGCCAATGTTTCGCAAGCTACTGCATTTCTTTCCCGTAAAAACGGCGTTCAAAAAATGTGTTCGGATCTCTGAAAATCGTGCAGAAATACTTGGCAAAAAGTGGCTGAGGCTGCGTATTTTAATGCGATAAAACGAAAACTGACAAAATTTTGTGCAGATGAACAATTATTCGCAGGAACTGGAAATTGCTTTGCGCAGCGTCGGAGCCGCGAAAGCGAGTCGCGCTAAAATCAGATTTCCTGTAAAAATGATTGCGCGGCCATGTTTGTTTTTGTTTCTGGAGGGAAGCGCGCCGGTGGGTGAACGCAATTTGCCGGAAACCGTGGCCGAAGCTTAAGAAAAACGCTATTAAGTGACGCTTCAGCGGCGCTAACTCGATTTGAAGAAACGCGAACGTCGTTACTGTCGCGGGACGTGTTCCGCCTCGCGCGTAACAGAATAAGAGAGGATCGACGAGAGAACGTTGTTGCACCGTTGCACAGCCAGCGCAGTTACTCCCCGATGCACCCGAAAAGCGCATCCCCCAGCGTTTTATCCTCTACCTACCCCTCCTCCGCCTCTTCTCTCCTGTTCGTGTTTGAAATTTCCGCCATGCGCTATTGTCGCAAAAATGTCGGGAGAATTACTCGGGCATTCCTCGACCGAAAGTAACTATCGACTGTGACGCTTGAAAATACCATTTCTTATTGTCTTTTGTACAGAATCAACTCCACCGGAAAGTTCTGTCTGATTTTACGCGAACTTCAGGACACTCGTTACTTTGTTACAGCGCGCGATATTGTCCCCTTTGTTATGCGCAAAGCCATTTCGTAGAAATTGCTCGGGCAAACGCCATTTCGCTTTCTGAAATTTCATTCTCCACTTCTCTATTTCTTTCGGACTGCACTTTCAGGTCGGTACCAATTTCATTTCACTCACACGGGACATTATCCAATTTTAATGAAATTTATAAGGTGAAGTGGGGTAAGTGCGCACTAGTTTTTGTGAAGTTGGACTTTGAACTGATGTATTTTCAGTCTGGCATGTAAAAACTTAACGCTCTTGGTATCAAACTCTTGCCACAGTTATTACTGATGAATTCGTATTATGTAGGATTATAATTTTGCTTGAAAATTATCATTTTGATAGGATATTGTACAAAGTGTCAACTACTATACACTTGCCCCGAAAATGGGGCAAGTCCGTCTCTGAGAGTTAAAAATGCTTTCAAACCTTGTTTCAAGTGCTACGGGCCAAGAAAAGAATGATTAGCAAGCCTGCTATAAAATGCTTCTTATTGCATTAAATTATATTGTTTAGTTTTATAGTTATCCATTTTTAAACAAACATGTACTTTTACGCTGAACTATAAAAGGGGATACATGTGTCGATGAAAAGATAGCGTCGATCAAATGATGTCGATGAAGACATTTGTAGATGATTTGACCATGTCGATGAAAACATAGTGTCGACGAAAGTTAATTAATTAAATCGTGTCGATGAGAACAGTGTCGGTGAAATGAGTTGTCGACGAACCCAGGTTGACCCATACAGTACGCACTTGCCCCGTGTAGTAATATTTACGGGGCAAGAGCATCTTAGTGTTTTTCTCAATAAATTTTAAAAAATATAATAAAAACGGTTTATTTAATGTAAACCTACATCAATATTTGTTGTACTTACTTAACCTTTAACTACCCGCGCCCTGAATTTTCACGTAACTATCCGCGCGGTTTATTTAGTACACCACATGTATCACTGTGTGACTGAGTACTGTGTGGAGCACGAGAGAAAACTAGCGGACAGGGAAGGGGTTAAGAAGATTGCGTTTGCGTTCCTCATGCCTCGTTCCCCTCTCGCTACTTTTCTCTCGTGCTCTGGACAGTACATACAGGGTGTCCCAAAATTCCTGAACTTCCCGGAAATGGGAGGTTCCTGAGACCATTCGAAGCGATATTTTCCTTTGCAAAAATGTTATCCGCGGCTTTGTTTAGAAGTTATTAACGGAAAACACGGACCAATCAGAGCGCGAGATAGACGCGAGTTGGCACAGTCGGCCAATAACAGTAGGCGCGCCGGGCCGACTGTGCCAACTCGCGTCCAGGTCGCGCTCTGATTGGTCCGTGTTTTTCGTTAATAACTTCTAAACAAAGCCGCGGATAACATTTTTGCAAAGGAAAATATCGCTTCAAATGGTCTCAGGAACCTCCCACTTCCGGGAAGTTCAGGAATTTTGGGACACACTGTATATTATTGTATTGGTGTACTTATTACACCAGCGCGGCTAGTTAAAGGTTAAAATAACAACACAGAATATATTAATAACAAGTAAACTATTGCACATTTAGGGTAACCTCAAAGTTGTACGTGTACCTCGCACGTGACTGTTTGCCATTGGTTGATTTAAGCGTTTTCGATCAAGGAATGTACAGCTTGTCAAATCTAGCTGTGCGGCTGAAAATAAAAAAAAATAATAAATAATGGACAGTACGCAGTTTTTACGAGGTGTGTACCTTACCGTTCATATGTTGCATTCTTCTCTCGTCAAGTTCGGTCTTTGTTTTCGTCTGCTCATTCCTAAGTTTTGGTCAACCGTACAGCTAGATTTGACAAACTGTAGTCATCATTCCACCCCAACTTTCAGAGCTGTTTTCACCCCCTTAACACGAACATCAGCAGCTAAAAAGAATAAGTGTAAAATATTCTTTAACAAACTATATCAGTGGTATTTATTGATATACTAGTTGGGCTTTTAAAACTGTTTCGTGTTATATAGTTTTAGAGATTGCTAAATGGATATAGTTTCACTGCAGGCGAGTAGTAATATATGGAATGAATATTTCTGTCTGAAATCGTTCTATTAGCATTTCATCATTCCATGAAATTGTTCTGTACGTTTCGAGCAAACCGGTAACACATTTGTAAGGCACTCGTATCGGAATTGCACACGTGCATGGAACAGTTGCTGAATTA
This sequence comes from Lasioglossum pauxillum, assembly GCA_933228785.1. Classification (NCBI taxonomy): domain Eukaryota; kingdom Metazoa; phylum Arthropoda; class Insecta; order Hymenoptera; family Halictidae; genus Lasioglossum; species Lasioglossum pauxillum. The sequence continues at coordinate 22,665,414 of OW121701.1, read as the reverse complement.
TTGGAGAATAAACATGGAATCGTTAAAGCGTGCTGCAATGTAATTAAAATCGAACGGGAATCTACCTCGTCATACTACTGGAATGGGTTTAAAATTCTGCTGTACAAAATAAGAAAAAACAATTCGCCTAGAAAGAAAGAAGCACGCACCAACAACACATCGTAAATATAAAAATGAAAAAGGCTCGATTTCACGATTTCCTCGGAAACGCGAAGCCATTAGTCTTTTTACTAAAAATGGTTTTCACCGAAAATAAGCAAACAGGAGTCGCGGAAAAATGTTCACGCTCAAGTCCAGATTGTAATGAATAGAAAAAATCACTACATAATAAATTTTAATAAATCCCTCTAAAATTCAATTTTATTAGTTTCACAGTCGAAAATTCCATTTTCTCTTATTCCCCGGAATGATTAATTCAACTCTCGGCGACGTAAACAGGTAGCGAGAGCTTTTGTTGTCTTTCGAAACAGTGGAGGACTTCCGGTCGCGGGTCCGACTGGCCAATTGCAGATTTCCGTCGCTATTTCGGTCGCGCTAAAAATTTGCTCGTGTCAAGACTAGCTGGTTGAAAAAGTTTCGTTGTTAGCTTTCGTCGTGGAGATGCTATTAAAAAATAGGGGGCGTGGACGGAGGACAGAAAAAAGGTCATGAGAGGAATCTGAAATTCTCTCTTGCCCGACGAACTTCTCCCTCTCACCCTGTCTCTCTCTCTCTTCTCTTTTTCTCTTTCTGTTTTTTTTTCGTCGGTAGCATCGACGTTGTCGAAGCCGGAATAATTAAGTTTCAGACTCGCAGCCGGAAGTTGCAGAACGTACACAACGGACGAGATTAAAGAAGAGGGAGGGGGTTCTTTGAAAGCGAGCTGGAAGGGAGATTTTAACGAACCGACGGCTTCGTTATCCGAAGTTCCCAGTGGCAACTTCCCTCCGTGTCGGAAATTAAATCGATCAGTGTTTTCTATGCGTCGTCGATCGTCTCCGTCCCCGGTCCATTGTGTCGCGAATCGTGATCCATGCAAAATCTATCTAGGTATGAAATTGCGCGGAGGAAGTTCCCGCGAAATCGTATTTTTACTTTCAAATTCGCTTCGACTCGCGCCCGGACTTTACTACCGGTTATTTCGTAGAGTTCGGTGCAGTTGATTGCATTTTTGTTCTGGAAAAAATGAGCGAGGAGAAACGACTAAATGTCTTCTACATTTTCTCGAGGTGTGAAGCTTCAGAATGTATTTTAGCACTAAACCCACCGAGGCTTAAAAGTACAGTCGCCGTGAAAAGTATGTTGAAATGTTGACACGTCCCAAAAATGCATATTTTCTATTTTAAATCAACAATTTAGGAATTAATCGAAAATATATGTATGTTATTGAATATAGTACAAACTATTGTAGTATGTGTAGCACCAAAGGTGACATGAAGTTTATAATAGTGACAGAAAAAATTAAATAACTTTTTTATCGATTGCGGAAAGTATGTTGACAGCATTGAAAATTCGTAATGTAAATTCGTAACCAAATGTTACGAATTGGATAGAGAAGAACCAGTCACTTAACAGAAAACAATCTTATTACCCCACACTTGGGATCGTCCACGGTCAACGGTCGTTGTACAAAAAAACACTATGTATTCAAGCCAGAAACGAGCGCGTTTGATTGCTTAAAATAAAGAATTTAACACAGAATTGAGATCGAGATAGATAATTCTCGTAGGATATTAGATAATACTGAGATAACTCGCGATACCGGTCAGGAGACGCGTGGTATACGTGAGCGAAAACGAGATATGAACGAACTTCGATGTTGTAATAGGAGATAATGTGTATGCAGAAAGCAAGGTGAATGCTTTAAATGTTTAAATCAACGGTGATAACGCCTACAGGAAAGCATGGTAGAGGATCAGTATGCGTTTGGAGTTGTTATTCTGCAAATGGTGTTGGCAACTTACATTTTATAGACGGGATATCAACAGTAACAGGGTACGTTAATTTTTTGCAACAGAATTTACAAGATCCAATAATAATGAAAATGAACATCCATGGTGATTATATCTTCCAGCAAGATAGCGATCACAAACATAAATGCAAACTAGCGACGAAATATTTCAGTGAAAATGATATTCAATTGTTACCATGGCCCCTCCAAAGTCCCGATTTCAATTTAATTGAACACCTGTCGGATCACTTGAATCCAAGTGTAAGTGAGAAATTTCGGAATAATAAATCAGTTTTTAAACAAGCACAACTGAGTGCTCGTTATAGTATTGACGGAAATGTTATAAATAAATTGTTTGAAAGTATGCCTAGAAGACTAGAAGAGGTCATAAGAAACAAAGGGTATCATACTTCATATTAATTATGTCGTTTTATTGCTAAGAATACACTCAATTACGAATTTTCAATGCTGTCAACATATTTTCCGCAAACGATAAAAAGGTATTTAATTTTTTCTGTCATTATTATAAACTTTATGTCATCTTTGGTGCTACACATACTACAATAGTTTGTGCCATATTAAATAATATACATAATATACATATATTTTCGATAATTCCTATGTTATTGATTTAAAATAGAAAATATGCAATTTTTAAACGTGCGTAACTGGTACATGTTCCCTTATAAAAATGACAAGATTGATTTTATTTAGAATTTGTACGGCTCCTATTGTAATACGTGCACTATCAAAAATATCTATACAATCGTTTCTTATGAAATCAGTTTTATTATTTTTCTAATTGTAAAATAAAAAACCTGGAACCGGTCATTTCGACCGGTGTTAGTAGGTTCAGTGTTAAGATCATAGAAATCAACGTTCCTGCTCTATAATAAAAAGTTGCCTGCCATAATTAACAACAATGACCAGTGTCACCTATGCGTGACTTCGTACAATCGATTCTTATCGTTCCCTGTCACGCAGACGTGATTGACTGTACCCTAATCTCTGTCAGATCAAATCAGAATACTCTTTTCTGGTCAAATCAATTTCTCTGAAGTGAGTTACTCTAAGTATAAATTCCTGATCAAATACAGTGACTCGGAAAAATATTCGGACGCTCTAAAAAAGACGATAACTTTTTTAATATTGTACTATATACGATTTGGACCTTTTTGGGAAGCTAGAGCAATTAGTTTACTAATGTAATAATAATAGTTAACTGCGTCTATTTCACGTTTACTCGAAGCATAGATGTTGAAAGTACAGATTGAGAAAAGCAAATAACCCCATTTTGAAAACATCATCTGTTCTTTTCTTCTAAATAAGCATGAAAATTTTCAAGTGCGTTTAAGCGAGTTTCGCTCACTGTATATTGAAAATTTAAAAAATACGTCTTGTAGATCTTTGTCAATTAAACATATTCTGAAAATCTCATCGAAATCGGTCGACGTTGCAATGAACTACAATCGTTTAAAGATAGAAAAAATTGCAAATTTTCACGATTTTCGGTCTAGATTTAACAATAAGAATTCTTACATTTTTCAATGCCTGTCGTTTTTTCCCGCATAAACCGATTTCGATAAAACTTTCACAGTGCATATAATTCACACAGATCTACAAAATGTACTTTTTAAATGTTCAATATAGGCCCACGTAAAAGGTTGCAAATGGAACTTTTAGTACTTTTTCTACAATTCCGAGCAATTGCTATTTTGAAAAAAAATTGTTTTCACATCCTGTAGTAAACTAATTGCTCTAGCTTTCCCAAAAAGATCAAATCGTATAATACAATATTAAAAAAGTTATTTTGTCTTTTTTAGATCGTCCGAATATTTTTCCCAGTCACTGTATTTCAAAGGCGAATTTTATTTATTCAACGTATCATTCTCCAGAGAAGTGTCACTTTCTGAGTGGGAACAGCTAATAATAATAATTGCCTGACAATGGGTCCCCCTGTTTCCACTCAGAAATTCGAAGCAACCCCACGTGCATACATACGTAAGAATATAATCGTTCCGTCGATATACCACCGAAACGACGAGCTATCACGCGAGAAATTCTGAGAATTCACCCGTGTCCACTTAGAACACCGCTCATCAGTCTTTTCCCGCGTTAACGACGCGACTTGCAATTTACTCGCCATTTATCTTCGAAATGTGATTAGGGTGATGCTTGCAGAATGTCGTTTTTCGCGGTCCTTCGATTTTTTGGTTCATTAAAACCGATCGGAAATAAATTAGCGTTCGCTGAAGCGTTTTAATTGGACGTTTTGCGTGATAGCATGACAAACACGCGAAAGGAGAAAACGAATCTCGTAGACTGCGGATTTATATGTGGAAATAAAAATTGTCATAAAATCGCGGGAAAGTCGGTCTAGGCGGAAAATAAAATACGGGTCGGATCGTCGGCGAATTAGAGGATAAAAAAGCAAAAATGGACAATTAACGCAATATAAATAGCAATTACCCGACGCGTAAATACAGTACGCCGTGTGTTTGCCTATTAGAATTCAACAGGAGCGCGCGAAGTGTACTCAACCCGGAGGAAAATGTGCTACTCATCGATCGACGGTGCGCTCTGTTTTTATTTTTCTTTTTTTTTGCCCCTCTTTCCCTCGGCTACCTCTCCGTTGAGTTCCCTTATTTTCGATAAACATCGTTAACATCGAACACCTCTCGGCTGCCATGACTTGCGTTCAATTTTGTTTCCCCGTCGAAGGCACAAAAGAAATTTCTTTTGTGCAGCCGCCGATGCACCGAACGAACGAAGAACTCGCATCCATCTTGCACGTTCCGTGATAAATTCGTCAGGGTGTCACGCCGTGCGAATGAAATATGTAAATATTTATGGGGGATCGCTTGAATTTGTAGCTTAGCGCTGAAATTAGATTTCTGCTGGTTTGCTGTGGCGGTCTGTCAGCCAAGTCACCTGTAAAGTGACAAAATAAAAGTTGGTACACGATTACATTCGGACATAAAAATTTCTATCAAGTGAACAAATAAATGGAAATGTTGGTACACATGATCGTATTAAAAGATACCGATACCGAAACGATAAAGAAAAACTTCTATTTTACTTGACAGAGGTTTAACGAAGAATCGAGGAAACTATCGGCACAATTCCGCACGTTCCGCAAACAAATAAAATTCGGCCAACAGATACTCCCGTTACGATTACACTCGGTTACACAAACCCAGCTTCCATAAACTCTCCACAAGGATCGATCCGTAGCGAAATAATTCCGGTTCCGAACTCCCTGGTACGCGATGGAAAGGCAAAACCTCGAAAACACGCGGAAAAAGGAAGAAAAAGCAGTTCCTGTGCCAAAAACCCGAGAGACTCGTGCATCGACGACCGGTTTATGGATTTACGAGACGTTCCCTGCGAAATATAGTGCATCCAGCGACGCGATAGTGAGAAAAAGTTTGCAGGTAAAACATGCGCAATAATTAAGAGGAAAAAGAAAATGCGATTCGTCGTTGGACAATTCTTTTCGGGAACATAATTAAAATATTCTACTGCAGGTTCGTAAAAAATGTTAGAATTCTAGAAACACGGTATAGCGAGCGTATGAAACCTGGCAAAATCCGAGAACCGCTAACAAGAATTGATACGGTATGGTGGCAGAGTTGCGATAGCGTCTAATTGGATCGTCGCATCGACTCGTTAGGCGCCGGAATTATGGGTAACTGTAAGCGTCGCCGAGACAGGCGTAATCCAGGTCCGCGTGTGCTGCACATGCACCTGTGGCGCACCCTGCATCACCTCCCTAATCGATTGACTATCCGCTGTGACGCGACAAATTGTGTTTGCACGAGAACCCGCCGCATTTTGGCCCCGGCACAATACTCGAGGACACCCGGTGGCCAATAGGGCGGTCCTCCATTTTCAACCCTCCATTTCACGGCCGTAACCAACCCAAACACCTTATGAAAAGACAGTGGAACAATTTAAACATCCCTCAACACCGAGATACTGTGCTGCATTCGTATGAGACAAGTAAAATGGGAATTTCGGTGATCATTTAAAAACTGTTTTCACTTTTTGGGGTTACTGTAGGGGCTGGTCCGGTGTTCACCCTTCCCATCAGCCTTCACCTTCGACCCCACCTACCCTTTGTCCATTTCAATGGAAAAAATTTAAAAATCTCTCAACACCGAGAATCTGTACTGTATTCATCTGAGACAATGAAATGTAAATTTTGATAATAATTTAAAAACTGTTTTCACTTTTTGGGGTTACTGTAGGGGCTGGTCCGGTGTTCACCCTTCCTATCAGCCTTCATCTTCGACCCAGCGGGCCCTCTCTCCCTTTCAGTGGAAAATTTCAAAATCCCTGAACAGCAAAAATCTGTGCTGAATTCGTATGAGACAAATAAAATGGGAATTTCGGTGATCATTTAAAAACTGTTTTCACTTTCTGGGGTTACTGTAGGGACTGGTCCGGTGTTCACCCTTCCTATCAGCCTTGACCTTCGACCCTACGAGCCCTTTGTCCTTTTCAGTGGAAAATTTAAAAATCCCAGAACAGCAAAAATCTGTGCTGCATTCATCTGAGACAAGTGAAATGAAAATTTTGGTAATAATTTAAAAACTGTTTTCGCTTTTTGGAGTTACTGTAGGGGCTGGCCCGCTGTTCACCCTTATCATCAGCCTTCATCTTCGACCCAGCGGGCCCTTTCTCCCTTTCAGTGGAAAATTTCAAAATCCCTGAACAGCAAAAATCTGTGCTGAATTCGTATGAGACAAATAAAATGGGAATTTCGGTGATCATTTAAAAACTGTTTTCACTTTCTGGGGTTACTGTAGGGACTGGCCCGGTGTTCACCCTTCCCATTAGTCTTCACCTTCGACCCTTCGACCCTTCCTCCATTTCAATGGAAAAAAAATTTGTAAATCCCTCAACATCGAGAATCTGTGCTGCATTCATTTGAGACAAGTGAAATGGAAATTTTAGTAATAATTTAAAAACTGTTTTCACTTTTTGGGGTTACTGTAGGGGCTGACCCGGTGTTCACCCTTCCCTATCAGCCATCACCTTCGACCCAACGACAGAGCTGGGGAAAATAGTACTTTAAATAGTAAATAGTAAATAATCCCATTTATTTTACAGTATCTGTACAACTTTGAAAATAAAATATTTTGTTTGATGCAGTAATTTTTGAAAATAAAACATTTTGTTTGATGCAGTCATTTTTGAAAATAGTATTTGATTTTAAGAATATTGAAAATATTTGGTCTTTGTCTTTATTTTCAATTTCAATTTTAAATATTATTGCTCAAAATAATGGTTCGCATTCAATAGATATTGCGAATCTTTGAAACTTCATTTAATATTGAGTTTAAAATCTCGTTTTCGTGATTTATTCGATTTTTCTGAACACGCAAGCGACTATTTAATTGCTTCTGTTAGCCATCCAAAATGGAAATTACGATGGATTCCGAAAGACTTCAATGAAGAAAAACGTACTTTTATCAAAGAAACTGTATTAAATGCATTAAAACAGATAGCAAATCCAGATTCAGAGTCACGACCTCAATTACTTTCACAAAACAAAGAAAGAGATGACTTTTTTTCCTTTATGGAAAAAGAAACAAATGATATCAGTCATACAAACATTGCAGAATTAGAATTATTTCAATATTTGAGCGATAGTGATACACGAATTGAAAGTATTGCGAAGTACAAATGCATGAAAACGTTATTTTTCAAATACAACACAGCTATTCCATCCTCTGCCCAGTTGAGAGACTTTTTAGCTTTGCTGGACTGATTCTTTGTCCTCGAAGGAGCACCCTAACAGACTCCAATTTGGAACGCTGCACCTTGTTGTATGCGAATAGCAGCGGTAAAATAAAAATAAAACGAAAATGTGGCAAATGATACAGTTTCTTATATTAAGTACCATTTCTTCTTTAAATTATTGCTAAAATAAGAAATGTTAAATAAGTAATGCGATTTCTGAAAGTATTGGGTATAACAACGCAAAAAATAAAATATTCTATTTTGTGTTTCAGATTATTAAAATAGAAATATATTACATTGTGTTTCAGATTATTAAAACAGAAATATTTTATTTTGTGGATGAAATTGTTAAAATAGAAATATTTTATTTTGAGGTACAGATTGTTCAAATACATAGAAGTATTTTATTTCGAGGTTCAGATTGTTCAAATAGAAATATGTTATTTCGAGGTTCAGATTGCTCAAATAGAAATATGTTATTTCGAGGTTCAGATTGTTCAAAGAAAATACTATTTTCTTTAAGCAAAATAAAATCTAAAATATTAAATAGTATTTCGAATATTTTTTTCGCCAAAAACCCCTCAACACCGAGAATCTGTGCTGCATTCATCTGAGTCAAGTGAAATGGAAATTTTGGTAATAATTTAAGAACTGTTTTCACTTTTTGGGGTTACTGTAGGGGCTGGCCCGGTGTTCACCCTTCCCATCAACCATCACCTTCGACCCCACGAGCCCTTTCTCCACGGCAAGCTGCCGAGTAATGAGATAACCCGCTTTTCGACCGGGCCGGTCGGCCATCCCCGGGAAACACGATACAAGCTAGGGATGAACTACGATCCCGTGTAACGCGGTACCACCGAAGCGTTCGCGATCGTGTTCCAACGAGGAAGGGTTCCTCTCCCCCATTAGGCTGATTTCATTATCCTCGTTGATGCCTTTCCGAGGAAATCGAATTTAGCCGGGGCGTTCGGAGATCTCGTTTGTTTCAATGTTGTCCATAAACCTCGGGCGAAACTTTATGGAAATTCGCGTTTCTCCGAGGAAAGTTCGGCTCCGACCTGGGAATGTGCTTTACGAGCTTTTCATGGCGGACACAAATTTTTCCGAATTTTTACGAAAGTCGACAGTGGCTTTACCGGAAAGACGTGATTCTGATTCCTGATTTTATTGAACGTGTAATAGTGCGGGTAAACTTTACTTTACCGGACTTAAAATGTGTGCCTTTCTCCTATAAATTATGATGTTTTTGGTATGTAATCCAGTAGAGTTGTACCCGGGGCGGCTGCTCATTGAAGTTACGATTCTGTAGGATCAATGGTGCAGGAGTTATGATTGCTTAAAGTTAAGCAATCTGCAGTGTTTTTGACAGGTAAGGGGGCCGCCATATTGGTTTGTAGTGACGACCGCGAGCCGCTTACCAACCAACTCATTAATTATTCTGCTCGGTAAGCAGCGCGCGACCGTCACTACAACCAATATGGCGGCGCCCTTGCCTGTCAAAAACCCTACAGTTTGCTCAACTTTAAACAAGCATAACTCCTAAACCCTTGATCTTACAGGATTAAAACTTTGATCTGCAGCCGCCCCGGATACAAATCTACTGGATTACATACCAAATACATCATAATTTATGGGAGAAAGGCACAGATTTTCAGTCCGGTAAAGTAAAGAGCAGCCAAAAGTGTATTTCTGGAAGAATTTTATTTAGTACATTGTCTCCTTCGCGCATCTTGTGAATGCAGTGAGTGTTTAGAAGATAATTAAATCGCCCATGCACGCGGCAGGTTGAATGAGCATGATTGCCTGTAAATCACAAGCGAAACTGGTTGTTTAACGGTAATATTGACCACGGTGTGTAGAACGCGCGACGGAATGCGCGGAGCAGACCGAATCTCGCGGAGTAGATTGGAATATGTGGAATACATTGGAATATGCAGAATAAATGGAAATGTGGAAAATATATTGCGGTATGTAGATTAAGTCGGAATACGCGGAACAAATCGGAATATGGAGAATAGATCGAAACACACACGGAAACCTCCCGTTTTATATCCAGCACGTGCGTGTCTCATGTTTTTATATTGTACACGACTCTCTGTTGTGTATTTCTTGGACGATAGCGCGAGTATAACATCTTCGCTTTTGACACAATCTTGTCGGAGAATCGGAAACTAATTTTGAATGCTTTCGTACCTTCCACGGAAATGTCTGCCGCGCATTTGCATATTTTATACGCTCATAAACATCCACTGTCTACTTATTAGATGCATGTTGCGGACATAGTAAGCTCCGTGCAGATTTATCGTGGCTTGCGCGTTATTAGTTTCGCTTTAGCCTTTGATCGCGTGGAAGTCGTAACCAGAAGGACCTGTGTCAGGTTTTTAAAATTTTATAGGAGCTATTTTGAACTGAAACGTGAATTGCAATCATCAAGTTGTTGTTTAACATCAGAGGGATCGGTAAATGGTCGCAGCAATAAAGCCGAGTTCATTGGTCGGTTTGGCAAAGTTTGCTCAGTGTCTGACTATCTCGATCCCGGCGGCGATCTCTCATTTCCGAACCGCGAACGGATGGGAAAGAGAGAACGGCGAGAATCGTTGCTTATCGGTCCCCGGTCCCGATTCACCGAGAGGGCCGCGGAAAATTCAATACCCAGCCCGACTTTATCTCGAAATTTCGCTCGATTTGAATTTATTCGTCCTCGTGGAAATCGATATTATGCGGGCAATCGAAACCGGGGAAGAGTCGTTCCGCAGCGTCGTGCTGGTACTGCTGTTGACGTCTGTGGGACAGTTGTAACGTTGGTCGATCGAACGTGAACTAATTTGCCTGCCGGAGAACGCCAATACTATCACATAAATGTCTTTAGCATTTCCAGAAACGTTCCGAACACCGAAGAACCAACTGTGAAAGTGTGTCACTTAAACGTGTACAGTGGCCCACAAAAGTGTTCGTACGCCCTTTAAAACAGAATAACTCTTTTATAATTGTACCAAACGACCTGATGTTTTGTAAGCAATTAGAAGCATTGGTTAACTAAAAGATGTGCAAAAGAAGTTTTTCAAAAATTATAATTTACAAGGTTAGGGTGAGGTTACTCAAATCGTACCCATTAAGAAAAAAAACCGTATAAAACTTAGGATTTATCAAATAAATAGGAATTAAATGTGTTATTCAAAACTTGTGTTAATATCCGTGTTGTTAATTATTGTAACGAAATTAGAAAATCTATATGCTTTCACATAAAATAAACTAAATCTTTAAAAACTTACTAAAGGACCGGTTTCCTAAGTCGTGCCTAAGAATTCAATTAAGCAACAATAATAATTAAAACGTATTTTTCATTAATCTGTTTACATGACACATAGGTATTCAGTTAGTACAAACATCACATACAAATTTTTTTGTTCTTTTGTCAACTCCAGCGCATACATCGTGCACCCATGATTTGCATTTTAAGTATTGAATCATGTTTTCCTCCCGATTTTCTCCACAAATAAAACAAAACCAATCGATTTTCTTCTTTTTAATTTTTAATGCCAATTCCTTTTTATTAATTACTACGTTTCTTTTACGTGCCGCATTTTTTATGTTTTCTTTATTCTGCGTTGAAGTTATTTCGACTGACGAGGTAATACGACTTAGGAATCTCATATGGGCACGACTTAAGACACGGCACAAGTTGAATTTAAAAAGTAAACATAACCTAACTGAATAAAATTAATACGATTTCGTTTCGACCAAACAAATTATGTAAATTTTATTGAATTTATAGTTAATAAGGAACATAATTTTATCAATAATTTACTTGCTAATTAACTAACAAACATATGCGATGAAATTTTCAGCATGTGTATAACTAACATAGATTTACAAAACATATATTTTTTAAATTTTCATTAAGGGCCCAAATAAAAAAGTTTAAAAAAATTCCTTTTTTATTTTTGCGCGTAACCTTGTAAATTATAATTTTTGAAAAATTGTTTTGCACATCATTTAGTAAACCAATGCTTCTAATTGCTTACAAAACATCAGGTCGTTTGGTACAATTATAAAAAAGTTATTCTGTTTTAAAGGGCGTACGAACACTTTTGTGGGCCACTTTATACAGGGTGAGTCCGCAGAAACAGAACACCTGAATATCTCCGTTACGTTTCGTTGTACAAAAAAACTTCTTAGGACAAAGTTACACTGTTTGAAGGGCCACATATGACGGTGTGAGGGAAAAAATTTTCAAGGTAATGTTTTTACAAGATTTCAAGGTCATCGATATTTTTTTAAATGGAATGAGGTATTTTTTAATATATCAATCGATGCAGCTGGAAATTCGTTATAAAAAAGTACTAACCTATGTATCTCGAAAAGTTAGTACTTCACGAGATACTTCGATTTAAATAACTGTAAAACACCATTACTGTCGTAGTAAAACGTTACACAAGTAAGTAAACGCTAACGTCTTAGTACGACAGTAATGGTGTTTTACAGTTATTTAAATCGAAATATCTCGTGAACTACTAACTTTTCGGCATACATAGGTCAGTACTTTTTTATAACGAATGTCCAGCTGCATCGATTGATGTATTAAAAAATACCTCATTCCATTAAAAAAATACCGATGACCTTGAAATCTTGTAAAAAATGACCTTGAACATTTTTTTCCTTACACCGTTACATGTGGCCCTTTAAACAGTGTAATTTTTTCCTAAGAAGTTTTTTTTGTACAACGAAACGTAACGGAGATATTTAGGTGTTCTGTTTCTTCGGACTCACCCTGTATACAGAGTGTCCCAAAAATGTTGCAGCAAATTTCCAAATTCTCAACAATACTTTACAACCAGAAACCATGAGACCGCATCGGTAGAACAATTTCTTTCGAGTCGCTGAGCTAATAGAAGTCCGTAATCGAATTGTTTCGGCATGGTGCAAGACATTACAGTTCACGACACGCCTAAAAAGCCCGACAAGCATGAAATTCAGCCAGAATTAAGAGCGGCGGCATCGGTGCAGGATGTCCGAGTTCAGCTTGGGTCGAGGAATTAAAAACATCCGCGCTTTTAGAGCCGTCGTTATAACCGAAAGAACCGCAATAACGATTTCACGGTTCCGAGACCGAGCCAGCCCCTCCAGCGGTCTTCTTTCGCGCGAAATAAATAGTGCTCACGATAACGAGCTCCGTAAGACATCAGTGCTTGGAAAAAGCTCGCCGAGAGAGAGAGTCAGAGAACAAATCTAAGACAGAGAAATAGAGAAGGAACATAAGAACAAGCCGGTGGCTGGATGCCAATGATCATCGAGGAGAATTAGCCGTCGCTGGCCATTCCAGTTGGTTCCATCGTGAAAACCCGGTGCCAACTGTGTCGGTATCCCGTCGGGCAATCAAAAGAAATTTGCGAACAACGATCGCGACGCCCGGCGAACACCCGAGAACGCTAATTTCATCCTGGGCGAACGCGAGTAACAGTTCCCGTTCCGTTCCGTTTCGCAGGCGCGAGAACCAGCGCAGCACACCGAAAACCGGAACGTATCCTGCCAAGAAACTGTGCACCAGTTGCGTCGTTTGCGATCGTTTACCGGGGAAGTTTGCGCGGAAGAACCGGCGGAAAACACGGCCGGTTGTTCCGAAAGTTTCCCTCGTAGCCCCTTTTTCCAGAGCCGAGTAACTGTTGCGGCGTCGAGCTCTCGTACCCGCCCTTCGTTATGCTTAACGAGGAAGAACGACGTCCAACCCAGAAACTGCCGACGAAATGGTTGGCTCGCGAATGCAGCTGTACAGTATTCTCTCCGGAACTGTCCGAAAGATCTCTGCCGTAACTGTGAACATTTTCTCCCCACCACTGGGGAGATTTGCTTAGAAACTACAGGAAGAACTGTCTCATTAGTAAACGATGCTCGAATCATCTTGATTAACACTTTATGTATGGGAAACCTATTAATAGGCTTATCAAAAATTGTGTTGTACCAAAAGGAAGCTTAAAAAGCTTCTTTTACACAATAAGCCCAAACAAAATGATTAGGTTACGTTATTAAGGGTGAGTTTTGTTGGTTCACCATTGAGGTAGTTGTTGCTGTTGAGGGATCTATTCGGTTGGAACGAAAGTTCGTAGCGTTTGTAAATTAATATTTAAATAAAAATAAATTTTTGAAAAGTACCAAGTTTTTAAGACGGACTAAAAAGTATAAAATAATTTTTCCTAGCTCCGTACAGGTTCCTAGCCCCGTACAGATTGTCCTGAAAATTTGTGATTGTGAATTTTTAATAGCTATGAAAATACTTGTAAGATTTAAAACGAAAATCGTGGGGCGCATGCAACAGATAATTGATGCATAAATAGTTCACCTAAGTCACTAACAATTTTATTGCACTGCAAATGATATGAACTGTTGTGTGAGTTTTCTCAACGGCAGCTACTCTCTACACTCCTTACTATTATCTTGCGCCCCACGTTTTTCGTTTTAAATTTTAAAGTATTTTCATTGCTATTAAAAATTTTCTACAGAGACATGTAGTAAATTGCAGACGGCAGTTAGACCGCGTCAAATCGAAAACAAACGGCGTGGTAAAATGTCAAAGATAAAGGTTGACGGAGAATCCCGGTGTAACGATTCTTTTGCTTGGTAAACAAACATTATAGTATAATAATACGTAGTAACTTTGTAAACATCGCAAGGAGCTCGAACGCACACTGAGCTCCTTCGGTGCGAAGCGGGTCAGAGAAGTGGGGATGAGTCAGAGTGGGAACGCGTAGTGGAGTAGGGAGCGCTGTCGCGCGGAGTGGGGATTGCTGAACGCGATCATGTACTACTGAGCGTCGCGCGGGGAGGTGTAACGGTTAAATTTAATAGTTTATATCTCCTAAACGCATAGGGTATTTAAAATTTTTTTAAAAATATTGCTCTGTCATCCAGTTCTGAGGTATGTTTATGACCGTCGCTCAGAGTTGAGCGCGCGAGGAAGGCAATGACAAGGATCGTGAGAATGAGGGAGAGAGACTGATTTCAGCTTGGAGTTCACACTGCACTTTATTTAAATGAAGAGAGTGATATAATTGCCGACGGATCGAAATACGGAAATCTTGCGCGTGCGAGATTCTGCCTTGACGAGGGCCGCCGCGGACGGAGATCTTCAACGCGTTCATCGCGTCATCTTGACGCGGGCAGACGCAACGGAACGCGACGCGAAAGGATAAAAATCGACGGCGACTCGGAACGAAATGTCGAATGAATATGACAAATAAAGCCCAATGATTGTCGCGAACAAACGAAAGATAGAAAAATAGAACTTGGTAAATGAATGATCGTAGTCGAAGAACTGTGAACGGAAGTGAGTCGCTCCGTCAAGGGAGGTCCTTTAAATATTCCTCGAAACGGCAGGCGTGGTCGTACGCGATTGGTTCCGGATCGATCGCATGATCCAGAGAGATGACCGTTCGAGATTCGAATCGTGGAGATTTACCGGTGATGGGCGCTGACAAACACTCCGTGGTCTCGCGCTACGGTTACGCGTGAGCACAATTCGAATCCCAAACAGGAAGTTAGTTTAAAATCAATTGCAAAATTTGTACCGAACAGATAAACAAACAGACGGGCAAGAAAGCGAGATAATAAAAACGTGGTAAAATTGAAAGCTAAACTTCAAATATTTATTCATAGATTTATTCATTAACTTCTCCTGTTATTGAATAAACATTATGAATAAATTACCTTAATTTTATTTTCGATTTTTAATTTGAAAACGCTACGAACTTTCTTTTCAACCCAATATTAAGAAATCCTTAGCCATGAACTACGGATATTCAAAAATTATGGAATGACTGCCGGTAGGTAATGTGTTAACAGCCTATTAAAGGGAAAAGGGTAATTAGAATTTCACGTTCGCGTTTCCGATGACTGGAAGATTAAATCGCGAAATGCATCCTCGGAAGCTCTGTCGAAGGGTTTGTTTTTTTATTTAGAGGAAGCAGACGACGCGTGTTTTAAGCGGAACATAACCAGCACGTGGACAGCGTGACACCTACACGAGGACCCGGTAATGTCAGGGACGCCTTTCTGGGATGTTGGTACGACAGCACGTGAAACGCACACCTTTTCTCTTGATTATAAAATCGATAGAGCTCGAACACGCGACGCTCGACTACACCCTGCCCTCTTTTAACGATTCGCTGCGATCCGTAGACCGTGTGTTCCCCGTTTCGTTTAATTTCTGTCTGGGCACATTTCCCTTTGGAGTTCGCCCGATACTTTTATTGGAATTGGTCCTTGTAAGTAGACTGCCGATTTCAGACAGCGGAGAGATTAAACGAACTTAAAAATGTCGATGCATCGTTCCTCTTTTTATTAGATTTACATGGTGTACAGGAAATTAATTTCTGTCTCCTGCTTCTTGCGATACGGTCTTTTGAAACCTTTTCGATTCTCGCCAAATCAATTCACTCTACAAGTTGAAAGGCAGGTAGAAAAAAAAATGGTGAAATTATCTGTCTGATTGATTTAAATTATGCTTGTTTCGTCGAAGAAACCGAAGACCTCATCGAATCGAGATGAATGGATGCTTTCAGCGAGTTCGCCGTTATAAATCCCGCCGCAGCGGGTCATTAAGAATCAGTCGTCCCCGGTAGTTCGACGGTAAACGTCACGAACAATTTCGGCCGGGTTCCCATAAAACTCCGTCGACCATTAAACTTTCATCGACAGCCGTTTTGCTATTTCCTCCGGAGGATTCCTAACTCGCGGAAAAATCATCGTTGAACTTGGGGAAGGGTGAAACGGTGGCCGGCGAACTTAACTCGTTTCTGTCACCGCGTTGGCTCGCCGCGCCTCGCGCCTGGTCGAAACGTTTAAAATAACTTCAAATTGACCGGAAACGAATCCAGCTCCTTCTGGCCAGCCGCCAGGATCTCCTTTCGGCCCCGTATTGCATCGAGTTTATCGATCGATCTCGATTCCGAACGGTTTCACAGCAGTAAAGGCGACGACGCCTTCTCTCTATCTCTCTCTCTTTCTCTTTCACCGAAACTGCAGAACTACTAAGCGGTTTTAATCGACTTTAATTATCGCTAATCCGCCGGGTGTCGCGGGCGACGAAATTAATTGAAGTCGGCGGATTTTAATCCGCGTAGTCTCTCGCGTGGAGGCAAGATGAACGTTACGGCCGGTCGTAGCCGTCGACCAGGAAATGACTCATAATTAGTTCCACTTGCCCCTGACAATTAACAGACTCGATGGGGCCCGGGGCTAGTGACACCGACACCGCCAATAATCGTATGCTAAATCGATGGTCCATTAGAAACATATGCTGCACCGGACGAAGCGACGCGCGACCGAACCAGACCGTTTTCTCCGGAGAATTATCACCCGTGAATTAACAGGCCCCTGTTATCGATTAATATGTCCGGGCTGCGCGAGCGGATGTCACCTGCCCGCGGACGCTAACGACGTGGAAAAAACTGTCCCGGGAACGCTAATCGAGTACCCGGCCTGGAAAAAATAGCCGCCCGATTATTCTCGTCTTGCGAACTGGACCAGCTCTGTGATTGATGTCGCAAGATTTGCCCACATTAGCCGTCCTCTTAACGCCTCACTTTTAACTCCTGTCAATTAGTGGAAGCTGGCTGCTGGTTTTAGTGGCTGTTCGTCTTCCGACGTCTGCTGTGCTCAATTTTTTACATTGAGCCTGGTTTATTACAAATATTGGGCTGCCAAGCAAGTAATTTCGGTATTTTAAGGTGAAATAAAACCCAAATTTTTTATTGATACAATGAACTGTAATCAATAAAATATTTTCTATTTTGTTTCATGATCTTTTGAAGCTACCAGAAAAATGGCCAAAGATTATCGAACACAACGGAAAATATTTTATTTATTTATTTATTCATGGTTTATTTTAATATGGTCGCATTAACAACGAGGTTATTAGTGACCACATGGTTTACAATCGAATATATCATATATTCATAATTTATAGCAGTTTATATACAGTGGGTAACGAAAGTATTGAAACGCCCTTTAAAATAGAATAACTTTTTTATAATTGTACCAAAAGACTTGATTTTTTTTAACCAATTAGAAGGATCGGTTTCTGAAACGATATGCAAAAAAGATTTTCCAAAAATTATAATTTACAAGGTTGCAAAAATAAATGCAAAAATAAAAAAGGCATTTTTAAAACTATTTCGGCCCTTAATAAAAATTTAAAATATTTTTTTTATGTATTTATTTAATGTTGCTTCAACATTAAAGGTCATTAGCAACACGGTACATTTTCTTACAATATACAGGGTGTCCCAAAATTTGTGAACTTCCCGAAAGGGGCTGGTTCCTGAGACCATTTCAAGCGACATTTTCCTTTGCAAAAATGTTATCCGCGGCTTTGTTTAGGTGTTATTAACGAAAAACACGGACCAATCAGAGACCGACCTAGACGCGAGTTGCCACGGTCGGCCAGCGCGCATGCTGTCTATTCGCCGACTGTGGCAACTCGCGACTAGGTCGCGCTCTGATTGGTCCGTGTTTTTCGTTAGTAATGCCTAAACAAAGCCGCCGATAACATTTTTGCAAAGGATAATGTCGCTTGAAATGGTCTCAGGAACCACCCCCTTTCGGGAAGTTCACGAATTTGGGGACACCCTGTATAGTACATATTTGTATCCTTGATACACTGGGCAAGACCGGCGATATACTCCCCACAACCTAACAGAATGGGTAAGGATATGTTAATCTATGTTAGTGCTGAAAATTTCGTCGAAATCGGTTGACCCAAGAAAAAACGCATGAAAGATGTACGATTCTGTAGATTTTAAGCAGAAACTGTTCAAAAGTCGTGTAAAACTACGATTTTCACCATTTTTAAACGCTTGTAGCTCTTGCTTTGTAGCTCTTTTAAATTTTCATTAAGGGCCCAACTAAAAAGTTTTAAAAAATGCCTTTTTTATTTTCGCATGTAACTTATAACGAGAAGTGAGCATTCTGATACCGAAGTCCGCCGTCCCACGGACGTCCCTGGGACAAAAATAATGATCGTCCCCGGGACATCCGAAATTTTGGTCCCATGGACGTCCTTAGGACGTAGAAAACTGACGTCCATAGGACGTCCGAAATTTAAGGAGGGACATCCGTAACGGACGTCGGACGTATGGACGTAAATTGGACAAAAACCGGACGTCCGACGGACGTTCGGTGCTACCTGGGTTTTATGGAAAATCTTTTTTGCATATCATTTCATAAACCAATGCATCTAATTGATTATAAGCTCGTTTGGTGCAATTATAAAAAAGTTATTTTGTGGTAAAGGGCGCTCGAATATTTTCGTTACCCACTGTATATCGATACATCTAAAGAAGAGGAGGACGTTACCGATGTTGTCCTCGTCTAGATTTAGCTCCAGGTAATTTTCCATAGAAAAAATATTTCATGATTAAAGTTCATTGCTTGCATCAAAAAGTTGGGTTTTCATTTCACCTTAACCTTTAACTACCCGCGCCCTGAATTTTCACGTAACTACCCGTGCGGTGTATTCAGTACACCACATGTATCACTGTGTGACTGAGTACTGTGCGGAACACGAGAGAAAACTAGCGGGCAGGAAACTTGGAAGAAGCCTGACCATTCAAATTGCCTTTGCGTTCCTCATGCCTCGTTCCCCTCCTGCTAGTTTTCTCTCGTACTCTGGACAGTGCATATAATATTGTATTGGGACAAGAAAATTGGTGTACTTTTTACACCAGCGCAGGTAGTTAACCCAGGAGTTCGCGCGCGTTGGTCCTTTTGACCGACGATTTCGTATATGTATATTGAAATACGATCCAAGTCTTTGATTGTTGATTTTTTCCGTCGAGCTATTCTCGATTGAAGGGGGTCTCGACTTGTTTATCTTATGTGGCGATACTTAGTGCAATCGTGTTGGTTTTAAAACATACTATTATCGCTACGCGTCGGTCTATTCGACCATAGCGCGCCTACTAACATCGGTCTGATTTCGTCCATCGAGTTTGACGCATACTGTGTGGCAATGATGGCTAATTTCGAATATTTTGAAGACATTGAAGACGAGATCAGTGATTCGGCAGAAGATTCCGATTATGTAATAGAATCCGATCACAATACTGATTCGGAAATTGATTGTTCAGATATAGAAATATCTGATTCGGAGGTGACATACCTATATTTCCAATGAAGAAAACGTAAGTAATTATTCGTTATTTTCAAGATACATTCCTAATCTGAAGAAAATATAAAAATTCAATATGTTGACAAAATCGAAGATTTACAAGTACATTTTGTGAAAAATAGATACAAAATATGTTAAATTATTGGTGTTATGAAAAAATAAAAATCAAGTTATAAATTCAAATTGATAAAAGGACACTATACTATTGTATGTAAATTTTGCGTTCGCAAAAATTTGTGTATAATATTTTATTTTTAAAATTGATTACAATGTATTATTTGCATAAAAACAAATTTTCCAGTACTCTACAATTCATTACATTGGCAAAGATAAAACAACTGTATGGTCTAAACTACCACCTAGAACCAAAAGTAAAACTAAAAAACATAACGTTGTCAAAGAACATCAAAGAGTAAGACCTACTGTGTTACGAATGCTAAAACGTCTATTGATGCATGGAGACTTTATTTATCTGACGATATGATTGAAAAGATTGTTTTATACTATACTTTTTTATTTCAACAGTTAATTTTATTCATTTATTTTAAATTTTATATTATATGGTTACTTAATATTTTATTTAATTTATCTATTTCATATTTTAGTTGTTTCGTTATCAGGTGAACATTTATTTTATAATAAAAAATTGTTATTGTTTACGTAAAACAATTCTGAAACAATTAAAATACAATATTACACATTATTTATACTATATTAGTCAATTTTATTCAATTATTTATCATTATATTAGCATCGGTCGAAATGACCGACGCGTGCCTACTAACGTAAGTGCTGGTGGCGCGCGTACTCCCGGGTTAAAGGTTAAAATACCGAAGTTACCTTCTTGCCAACCCAATATGCAGTACGCTTTAGCCAGTGAACGCGTCATCAAAAGAATCCTATTATTGCTCACCCCAATCAAATAGAACCGCAAACATCGTTCCAGGTACTCGAAGATCGTCCTCCCTCCCTTCGGCAATAAAAAAAAATGGGAACAAAGAACAGGGTCGCAGACCATTGTAATAAGTATCGAGTGCGAGGTTGCTCCTTGAGGTCCTGCATCGATCTCGAGTCGAGGACCCGAGGGATGTTTCGAGGGCGTGCTGTCCGTGCGAGAAAGTGCACTTTTGCCAGCGGGGGACGAATAGGAGAGAACCGACTAGGAGCGTGTTCAAAACCATTATCCCCCGGTGAAATTGCGCTGGGGAGTCATTAATGGAACCGACGCGACGCGACGGCGTGTGCCCGCGACCCTTCGCCACCGCTGCTGCAAATATATCCGACGCTCTTTTTACGCCGCTGCATTTTTCATCGGGCCACGGC
Source organism: Lasioglossum pauxillum (assembly GCA_933228785.1). Taxonomy (NCBI): domain Eukaryota; kingdom Metazoa; phylum Arthropoda; class Insecta; order Hymenoptera; family Halictidae; genus Lasioglossum; species Lasioglossum pauxillum. Next base: position 22,644,250 of record OW121701.1, on the reverse strand, counting down.
GAACACGTGAACACGTGCAACCCGGCCACTTACCATCCGACGGCCACCCCCCGCTAGCAACGCCTGCACACACCCCCGGCAGAATACCTCGCGAATCTTCTCGTTCGAAACACCGAACCCTTCTCTCTCTCTCTCTCTCTCTCTACCATCCCTCGTCTTCACGCCCTCGCACTTTCATCCCTCCGGAGTCCGTTTTATCGTCACGGGACTCGCATTATTGCCTTGCGGAATTTTCGCGAGCCCGCTTTGCATAACGCCCAAACCTCCGTTTCTCTTTGGTATTTTTCTCTGCTTATACTCGCGGCTCGAACAAAATATTTAATAGATGTTATTAGACGTTTAAAGTAATAATTATTAGGGTCCGATACGCCTGGGAAAACATTTGCAAGTAATAATTACGATTCAATTAGATATTTAAATCAAAGAACATCTAGACAGTGGAACGTCTTAATAGCACGGCGAGTTCCACGCGCAGGCTTCCGATAATTAATTTCACGATTTAAATGTTCAGCCTGATAAACTGGCAATTACCGAGCATTATTCGAGGAGAGAAATATTCTCGATAAAATGTATTCGAGGCGATCGTTAATTAGCTACAAGGAGCGGACCGCCGTTCGATTGATTAATTAAAAGCGCGGGGGTGAGGGTGGGGATGGGCGCCCGGCGGATGTTGTATAAAGGGAAATTAATTCGTTGTAGATCAAGGAAATCCAGAAGAATTAATTACACGAACCGCGGGCTGGTATGTAAATGCGCGCGCGAACAAGAAGACCCGCCGGCAAGGTAAAACCGTGAAAAACAAACGGGAACGGTCTCTTCTCTAGGAGTTACCCAAAAGTGTGGCAGTAAATAAAGCCAATTTCTTTCTGTCGCCCCGAGGATCTCGTACCCCCTCGGTTTTTCCTGATTTCATTTAAACAATGCCCTGTTTTTCCGCGGCGCCCTCCGTGAGCCAGATTATCTCGTCTTCGTTAACCCCGGCGCGGTCCCTTTGTCAACTTCACGAAGACGCGGCAAATTTTCCTCGCTCACTGTCAAGTTCCACTCGCGAGCCGTGTCACTTTCTGCTGAATGTCTCCGGTTAGTTAATCGTTGACGCGCTCCTTTTTATTTTCCGTGGACATTTTTGCAGAATTATTCAACGTCGCCCTACAAAATCATTTTGCTGCACGCGGTTCGTGAACGACTGTGATTAATTGCGAGAGGACCGAATTCATTTTTGCGTCTCGAATTTAGCTCATTTTATCGTTACTTCTTTCTGTAGAAGAATTTTTTTCGGGGGTAGCCAAAATATTTTATTTAGGGGAAGTTCACCCCTCGGTTGTTTTCAGCTCGGCACGCTAAACTCATATTTTCATGTATCCGGTAACCGCATAGTGTGCGCAATACTTTCCGATAAATTGTTCGTTAATTCGACACGCGTGGATAAGGATAAATCGAGGGAACTTGCATCGTCGGGGATTTTACTTTTTAGAGGATCATGCGGCGTATCAAAACGATGCTTTTGGTTCCGTCGACGCCATTTAGGTCTTTAAATAATGTAGACAATGTTTATTCTGCATAAAGTTCCGCAGTCTAATTGTATCACCGATTGAAACATGTTGCGAGCTTCCAGGAGTGCTTGCATAAATTGTACGAACTGTACAAAATGTGTAAATTGATTTTCCAAGCAGCTCCTTTCCGAGATGAAACGGAGCTGTATAAAAATCTGGAGATCGCCGGTCGAGGTGGGTTTTTTTGGGCGATTGTTAAGCACGAGAGTGGACCATAAGGGACCCCTTTCAGGATTAAGAGCGGCGTTTAAGCCGCGGCGCTCTCCCAAAATATGCAAAAATCCGAGAGGGCTGCTTAAAAAATATGAAAGCGATCCACGAGTGGCAGGAAGGAGAGAAGCAAATTTAGAAATAAGCTTTAACCCGACGTTTCAACCTTATCTTTCAACCGACTCGCCCCGGCGAACTCCTGTACGGAGAATCTGAAAATTGCTCTCATCCCTTTGCGTTCCTTCAATCTCGATCTCTCCAGAGATGTTAGCTGTTACGGAGACGTACCTCAAGAATTTGTCGCGTTTATGCTGCTTACTTCGAGCCAATACATATTTCTCTCGAAGAAGAAGAAGAAAAAGAAGAAGAAAGAGAAATAAGTCTCACGCAATCTGGAGAGCTGATACGAGACACGGCGGGGAGTATGAAAAGAGCGAGAAAGAGACAGAAAGATCAATTTGATACAAAGAGGGTCGAGATTGAAAATCTAGAAAACTGAAAACCGGGGCAGAAAACTGAGGACGTCAACGAGCCAAAGCAGGAAATAGAAAACTGAAAGAACCCGAGCTCCTGGACGAGGTGATCAAGAAAAAGCACTCAAGATCTCGACCAGGAAATTAATAGAAAGGGTCGAAGGAGGGAGACACGAAAGCACCAAGATATGGCAAGAGCGATAAAAAAGGGTGAATCAGAAAAACAGGACGTGAAGGTGTGTATGAATGGTAGGACTCCTCCAGAGAGTTGATTCAATTAATTTATACTCCTAATTTCTGAGAGAAATTGAACTTGGTAATTGTAAAGCTGTGTCCACAGGAAAGCCAACCCTTTGCACCAATCTTTAAAATTCAAGATTTACACTGCAATCAGGAAAATGTTTATAACGAGCTATATATTTAACAAACTACAGTAAATCCTCTATAAACGCAAAAGCCTCGGGGAGGTTCGTTTACATTTTTCGTAGACGGACACTATTTGTATAAGCTTCAAAGGCCGAGCCGAACGTAGAGAAGAACAGCGCGTGTGAAGAGAGACCGCGCGCGGCCGAAGCGACTGCGACTCTCCGCGTCTCTTTCTTTCCCATACGCTGTCCTTCCTTGCACCCGAAACGTGCATCGTCAATTAAACCACTAAATACAGTTTAAATTATATCGTGTTTGGTCTTATCTTAATCAAACAAATGCCACAAATATATTGACGAAAGTTACATAAAAATATAAGTAATAATAAAAAAGATTTTATATTGGTATTATATTGTGAGGACGCACGGGCCTTTGACCTGTGCCGACGACTGCGACCTTCCGTATCGCATTAGTAGTGGTTCACACCGATATAGATTACTACAGTGGAGGGCATACTTTTTTTGGGTTTATAGAGGATTTATTGTAATACCAATGAGCAACACAGTAATTTACGCATAGCGATCGCGCCACGGCTCTCTTGACCCGGCAAATTAAGTCGCGATCGATAGCAAGGACTTCAAAGGTGTCGAAGAAGCAAAGTGACCGCGGATGACAAAGTCGTCGGACAAAGAAGAGCCATTACCGTTCCCGCGGCAGGGAAACGGGACGGAACGCGAGAGCAATCGGAGCTGCACAGAAACCGGAGGCCTTTTGATCCTTGTATTTAGTTTGCATAAAGGCGCAACGATCAATCAAGTCGCAGGGTGCACGGGTGCACCGATCGAAAGCTCGTCAACCTCCCCAAGAACTCTGGATCCGATCGAGCACGAGTTCCATCGCGTCTTAAATTGACCGCGCGCTAGAACCGTATTAGCCACAAGAGCTTCCGCTTTGCATGCAAATCGCTAGCCGCGTCGTTAACCGAATTCCCATTTTTCGTTTTCAAATACAACGGGTCGAAGTTCGACGTGCTTCGCGATCGTTTTAGCGTAAATGGATGAGGAAGATGGAATTATGATAAAATCGTGTCGGGGATCAGGAGGTATGAATGTTTGGTTATATTCACGAGATCGTTATATTTCTCGTCCGTGTGCACACACGATGTTCGTTACCACGTCAACGCTGTAGCTCATATTGTTGCGTGTCTCGTTTCTATTTTTTTACACCGGCAGACATGATTTATTCGATCTCTCGCACCACACGGGAAATAGAACGACCAGAGGAGCGTATCCACTGTGTAAATCGAGGGATGGTTGTTATTGTGATGTACAGTATCAAACTGTGTTACACCATCTGGCGGACTCCCTCCTCGTAGCAGTAGATTGTACATATCTCTACAATTTCTGCGCAGGAACGTGACTGAAAAATATTTGTCCCGTTCATTATAGAATTTACCACAGCGTAAACTACGAATTCTATTAATCTGCAGAAGCAATTCTGTTTTATTTACACTATTTTCAGAGTGTTCTTCTACACTCGCGAATTTCTACAAAATTGCGCAGTATTATCACAGGCCTAATAATTCATTTATAGATTAAAGCACAAGCCAATAAGGGCTAATTAGTCGACATTAAACTCCGCCCTTTAGCAACGATGGCGAGCCTAATCTAATTTTCCGGAACTATTAACGAGAAAAGGGGAGTTTCGTTGGATTTTATTTTCGTCAAATTCGCCGACATAAAAGCGGCAGTTTGCGTGGAGTTTCGCAATGCGCGACGGTAATCGGCGGAAAAAGGGAGCTTGCGATTGCATAAGGGTGAGTCGGGCTGCTGGTTCGAAACGGTCGTACCACTTCCGCGCGATTTCTATTAAACAGTTACGTGCCCGTCTTGCTTTGAAACGACGGGAATATAGTAACAGCTATCGAGCTGTTGCCGAGATTCTATCAAACTTTCGGAATGGACTCGGTGAACCACAACGGGGAGCGCGACGCGACGGGGCTGCGCGGGAACTTGTCGATTGCGCGACACTCTTCTGTTTGGCGTGGCTTGCAAATCTTCAAGCGCGATAAATCGCGCCCCCCGAGTGGTTAATTGAGGCCCCGTCCAGGAAACTGGATCTGGCAAAGGGCCAAAGTGACTGATCCCGACACTCCGCGAACGAAAGAAGGGTCGCCGATCCCGCAACAATCATCATCCCCTCGCGAACGAACCCATTTCTCCAATTGCCAGCTGCGGTAATAATAATCCACCCGCAAGTTTTCTGCACACCAAAATTTTATCTATAATTTTCGAAGGGTTACAATCATCCCTAAGCACTCAGTAAATTTTCATCCACCTACTACCAGAACTATATTAACCCTTATACGTTCCTCAGGGTACAAATTCACCCATTTACTATTTTCTAGAGGTGTGCGGGACCGGGACGGGATTCCCCAAAATGTTCGGGGTTCCCGAATTTATTCGGGTTTCCCAAAAATGTTCAAGTTTCCCGAATTTATCCGGCTTTCCCAACAATGTTCGGGTTTCCCGTGAATTTTTTCGGGATTTTTTAAAATGCTGGGATTCGAAAACGTGTCTTGTTTTCGTAAATATGACCATAGTGTTTGATTTATCTAAATAAAACATCAATAACTAGACAGCGGATGTTTATGCAAATGAATATGTTTATAGGAAGTAGGTAAAGTTATGGGACCTGAACAGAAATTGTCTGTAGAGGATTTTGAAAGTATAGTTTGTAATAAATAACCATTAACATTATGTTTACTGTTTTTGCGATGGCAACTGTACGTGTGACTTCTCTTTAGACGATATTTTGAAAAACGAAATTATACAGAAGACTCTTATAGCATAGATAAAGGCTAAAAAACAATATTAAAAGTCTCCGTACAGTATCAGAGATCCCGAAAAAATTCACGGGAAACCCGAACATTTTCTACTGTAAAATGTTGTTGATTCAACGTGTAGACTAAAAATGGGTGAAGTACATTGTCCAACAAATTTCAATTTTTTTTATGTTCCCTAATTACTGATACGTCCTTCTTATAGAGTATTTTGCGCTGATTTCGAATCTATTTTTAATTTTTTTCCTATACGCACAGTTTTTGAGGAACATGGCTTTGAAAAACTAGAGGGCTATTGTTGCTCGCTCGCTTCGCTCGCTCGCGAGTAGGGTTGTTGTTGCTCGCTCGCTTCGCGAGCTCGCAGGCAGGACTGCTCTTGCGAGAATGTTAGTGGTACGCAATCCTAGTAGGGCCCACAGCTATTAATGTCTTTCATTTTGTGTGTGACTCTCCACGAGCCACACAAAGAACTTCCCGATTCATTAGTTGCTGTATATTATTATTATTATTATTTATTAAGTGTACGTTTTAAGAATATTATACGTTTTCAGGGAAATTCAATAGTTTTCTACTTATCAAAATGTTTGCTATATGGCGTCGCATTAAACCAATATCGTATGCTCGTTGCTCGCTTGGTTCCTTGTTATAGCATACTAATGTTGCAATATAAATTGTCTTAATTAGTTTTTCGCAAACGATACAACTCATCATTATCCGGGGTTGCAGTATTGATCTTGGTTTTCTTCGATACTGTTAATTTAAATTGTCCCGAAATATATAAACCGCGCTCAATTTTGAAACTCTGCTCAGTGCTACATACAACATTTGTAAAGTTGGCCTTTCTGATTTTTTAAAATCCAAACATACTTTCTCGTATGTTTTTTATCCCTGACTTTTATGAATCGTAATCGCTTCAGCAGGAACCACTGGAAATTGACTACGTGTGATTTGATATTTTTCCTCACTCGACATATTTACTTGATTCGATATTTTGTTATTATTGGTGTTAAATTTTTATTTATATTTGCGTTTTTCATATAATCACGATAACGAGTTCTTACTTTCACTCCTACTCTGGCCAATTGAAAATCTAATCACAATATAGACGGAATTTTAGTATTTTCTTGAAAAGTAATAAATTTTAATATTCCGCATGCTCCATTAACCAATCCGTCTTCAACATCAATGTTATTAATTATCATATATTTTATATTAATTTTCAATTTAATCTTAGTTAACAATTCGTTTTGAACTGATTGTTTATTTAAAGATTGTAATATAAATTTTTTTTTGTACTTTCATCGATATTCTTTGAAAATGTATTCTCGGGAGTAGAGATGATTAACTCACTCTTGCATTGGGATAATTTTCGATTATTGTAAGCGGAAACATCATCTCAAGGTACAAAAAAAGATTTAAAAAAAAAAATTTTTCTAATTTTAAAAAAATCGAAAAAAAAATTTTCTGTGTAAATACGTTTGTTTCTTCGGTGGAAACTTTCCGTTCTCTCGTATAAATTGCATTGTTGAATGAACTTCTTTCGAAAAAAACTAAAAAACCTAAAAAACTACTTGACCAAAATGGACCAAAATCTAATCAGCTCTAAGTTACAGTGGGGCACATCGATTGCATCATTCATCATTCCGATCGCGTTGTTACTTTTTCCGAAAACGTTAACGAAAAATTTGATACCATAGAAACGGACATACGCACACACACACACACACACACACACACACACACACACACACACACACACACACATACCAACATTTTGATAAAAATAGTCTAAAATGACTCCAATGACCATGAAACGTGAAGATCTGCTGAAAATTCGATTTTCGATTTTCGGGGTAATTACAATAACTTCCCTATAAAATCGGGAAGTTAAAAACATATTTTTCAACTTTACACAAATATTGTGATGTTATTATAAAAGATATTGAATTGTTCTTTGCAGCAAAAGATTCTGTAGACTTTCCCGAATACAGCGATATCCAATACTAATACATTATGAATGTTTAAACATGTTTAAAAAATCATTAAAGACGGAGAGACACCACTTTTGCACCAATTTTTGAGGATATTTTTCAATTTATCTCAAAAAATAAGGGTCCAGCGGAAAATCGAACTATACCATGCGATAGGGCAAACTTTTATCTTGAGAAGCCACCCTGTCAAGTTTGGATCGTCGACGTTTTTTTCGAACCAGAAAGCAAAATATCTTCGCCCGACATGAGTTGCCGCCAGTGGCGCTCGGGACGAGATACGGCGCAGCGACGGGATACGGAGCGGCGAACGACCGTTGTAGTGGTGAGCGCCACACTGGCGGCAACTCATGTCGGGCGAAGATATTTTGCTTTCTGGTTCGAAAAAAACGTCGACGTTTCAAACTTCAAAGCGGGGTTTCTCAAAATAAAATTCTGCTCTATCGCATGGTATAATTCGATTTTCCGCTGGACCCTTATTTTTTGAGATAAATTGAAAAATATCAAAAATTGGTGCAAAAGTGGTGTCTCTCCGCCTTTAGTGATTATTTAAACATATTTAAACAATGATAATGTATTAATATTGGATATCGCTGTATTCGGGAAAGTCTACAGAATCTTTTGCTATAAAGAACAATTTAATATCTTTTATAATAACACTACAATATTTGTTTAAAATTGAAAAATATGTTTTTTTTTCAAAGTCATGCTTCTTAAAAACTGTGCGTGTAGGGAAAAAATCAAGAACAGATTTGGAATCAGCGCAAAAAACTCTATAAGAAGGACCCAACAGTAATTAGGGAACAAATTTGGTGTTGGACAGTGTTATTGTCCTAGTCTCTTTTATGCAACTATTCTTGAGTTTGATCGTACGAGGGTTAACTCGCCTACTCGATTTTCCAATAGATTTTGAGTCATGTGCATATAAATTCGTATTTACATGCAAACACACTGCATCCAGCTTCGACTGTGAAATCTAAAACACGATGCACACACGCGCGAGTCTTGTTTTCGCGAAATCCTCTCGCGTAAACGAATATCCTGGTATAATCAAAATAGGAATTGATACTTTCGTTATAAATTGCCGCGCACGTAAATCAAGTTCATCAAACAAACACATGTTTAACCCGATTACACCATAGAGGGTAATTAAATGCACAACAGGTTATATAAGCTCAGTTGTTTAATTGGCCGTGATAGATTCGGTTCGGGACGCTCGAAAACTGTAAATAATTCCTTAATCGTGACCGCATCCGATCGTTTGTCACACTTTGGCGTCATTGATTTCCGGTCACGCGTTCCGGTCGACTTCGCGAGCATCGTGTATTTATTAGCCGTGCAAATTGATTCGTCTTTGTGTAACCGTGCGCAATTAGCCAAATGTATTACAGTCTTGAAAATAATCTCGATCACCGCCCTTGTGTTCATTCAATTTTGTAGGCAATTAATTATTAGGGTTACGAATCGATTATTACGTTCGGTCGATTGATTTTTGAAAGTCACCAGCTCGAAATACTTGCCAGCAGCTCCTCGGTTGTCCGATGAAACTTTTACGGGCTTGATTGTCCATTGTTTACCGGCGGACGTAAGTGGCTCCAAAATTCGCATAAATCCCGTCGACGCGGTAGAAAACAACCCGTTAAGCAGCTTTATTCTTGAGTCCCACTCTTTGAGAATTAACCGGAGTGCCATGAGACGTTCTTAACGTTTCATTCTTTATTAAAACGTGCCGAGCGGTCCGGGCGAGTATATCAAATTAAAGCTGAAAGTGCCGTGTGACGAACACACTTCCGCGTCGAGTGAACCGTAAACGCTTATAATACACTTAAGGGCTTTACATTTATTCCGCCATTTTTCATAAAATATATCCGATTCGATATTCGCCTCACAGAGACCTACACGTCAGATAGATTTCGGGGATCACCCTGTACGATTCTATTTTAATCGTTTTCTCACCAGCTTCGAATAAATTGCATAAAAATTTCATACATAATTTTGTTGAATTTTAAACAAAGTTGTAGATTGGATAAGCTGCTTGAATCACGCTGCACAATCCCGAAGCAGGCGATTAAGGCACCGTATTCGTTCGACCCGCACTATAAAGCCAGACAAAGGACGGTCGTTGCTTCTCCGGACGCCGCGCCGCGCCGGTTCGCAAGTTAATTCGGATGAACGATAAAACCTCGGCGTACTCGGACGCGTCACGCTAATCCGTTGCATAAATTCGCGGCCGGCTAGCCGGGGGTAGTAGAGCCGGGGGTGGGTCGTGTCCATTTCGCCGAGTAGCTACGATAAAAATGCGGCGGCACGATCGGAAGTGCATTGCGGTTATACGTGACGACCGGTCGATGTATTCGTGCTTGCACGGTTGCTTAACGTCGATTAGCTACATGAAAACATCGGAGTGAACTCCGCACAATGAAACTTGAATTCCTCGCAGTAGAATTCAAAGTTTTATAATTTACATTACATTCCCCTGAGTGAAAGTTCAGCCCAGACCTTCCCTACGTTCAATCTAATCAATACTTCTTCAGCCAACTCGCCATTTCTGCACGATACCAGAAGGTTCTGCCTGGTTTTGCCTTCCAGGGGTTGACTCCCCAGGCAATCAGCGGCGGCCAATTAAAAATGCGAAACACCAAGCTCCGATTTATCGTGGTAACGAAGGCTGACCGCAAAACGTCGCAGCCGAGGAACACGTCGCGCCCCTTCTCTCCATTCGGGAATGATGCCGCTGATTTTTTGGCTCGGCGGAATACAAACAACGCGATTTCCCGGTTCGTTACGCGTGCTGCTCTGCATACGAGAGATTCCGGGGATATTTGCACGGTCTTCGTCTCACAGTCGAAGGATCCACGACGTTGTTTGGGTCTGAGGATTTCGACTGGTCAAGGTCGGTCCAGCTCCTCTGGGAACCGTCGCGTTCCGTGCTTGACCCCGGACTTTTCTCCGGAGAGATTTTCACCTTTCCCTTGAAAACCAAGCGGCTGATTCAATGCTGGCGCTTTGTGGCAACCTGACGAATTATCCCCAGCTGTGTAATTGACTTTCATTACTTCGGTCTTGGCTGTTAAAAATTATTTAGTGACGCTGTTGCCTCGAGCCACACGCACAGTGTACCGAATGGCCATTTTAGGTGGAAAAAAGTCATGTCAGATGTCATGTTCTTCTTTGGGAATCTTTATGAAACCTGATGTTTCCCATAATAATTCATTTAACAGATAGCGAATAATGAATTGATCGAATAATTCACCGAAAGCGTTCCCTCTCTCGTTCGAATAGCGCAGTTCGTCGAATAACGTTTATTACGCGAGTGGATTCGCAGATCAGAAGGCGTTATTCCATTTCCGGGAGGAGCGGCCGCGAGTTTTCCCATTCCTTTTGTCGGCCTGATTTATCGCCGCCCTTATACTCGCGTGTACTACCAACCGAGGGTCCTCTTCTCCTGTGTACAGTGTTGTTCCCTTGACTGATAGTCGGCTCCGCATCGCCAAAGGTAAAGGATGTTCTCTAAGCCTCGCACGTTCCTGGCATCCACGATCCCCGGCTTCCTGTCTGCCTCTCTTCCGCCACCCCCTCGACTTTAACCATATTTCTTCGTTTCCTCGGATACTTCGGGCCTGGGGAACGAAATCCGTCGCACTCTCTCCACCCCCGCTCACCAAAACCTGTCCCCTCGCTCCTGACATCGAACAGAATGGCCGCAAATCTCCTATGCTTTTTTTGCGGGGACGATATTGAATCTTCCCGACTAGAATTTCAGTTAGGGAGACCTATAGGTCCGCATTAGGCTAGCCTAATTTGGCTCTTAGGCCCTAACGGGGCAGCCCCATTGGGCAGTCATGCGGAATGTAACGCGGAATATCCAAGACTGCCTAATTGGGAAAGCCGTATGAGGCCCGCATTAGGCAACCCGCGTATAGGGCTACATTAGGTTTTCCCAAAGACTTTTTTTTCAATACCCACAAATATAAAACATACATTTTCTATTTAAAAAATAACTGCTTATTGGCAGATGTCATAAATTTTAGGATTAAAATTGAAAAAATGAAAAAACAGAAATGTCGACAGCGGGACACGAACCAACGACCTACTAATTACACTGTTCAACACCAAATTTGTTCCCTAATTACTGTTGGGCCCTTCGTATAGAGTTTTTTGCGCTGATTCCGAATCTGTTTTTAATTTTTTCCCTATACGCACAGTTTTTGAGAAACATGACTTTGAAAAAAAAACATATTTTTCAACTTTAAACAAATATTGTAATGTTATTATAAAGAATATTGAATTGTTCTTTCTAGCAAAAGATTCTGTAGACTTTCCCGAATACAGCAATATCAAATATTAATACATTATGATTGTTTAACCATGTTTAAATAATCACTAAAGTCGGAGAGACACCACTTTTGCACCAATTTTGGAGGATATTTTTCAATTTATCTCAAAAAATAAGGGTCCAGCGGAAAATCGAACTATACTCTGCGATAGAGCAGACTTTTATCTTGAAAAACTACGCTTTGTAGTTTGAAACGTCGACGTTTTTTTCGAACCAGGAAGCAAAATATTTTCGCTCGACATGAGTTACCGCCAGTGACGCTCGCCATTGCAACGGTCATTCGCCGCTCCGTATCCCGTCGCTGCGCCGCACAGTGGAACTTTTCGTCCAAATCGGAGACAAAATCAAAGAACTTTCGATAGAAATGAGGTAGAGCGATGAAATTTTTTTTAATTGCAGCTGAGACTTCACAGAATATGGGAAAAATAGGGAGATTATGGTACGAACATTTTTTAACCTTGAAAAAAATCGTCAAACTTGCACAATGTCACGAAAATTGTGGTTTTTGCAATACTACGGGTAGAAAAAAATTCGACTTCCAATCTTAACGCGATGTCCGTGAGGCTCCTTTAAAAATCAAGGGCGTTTTTAGTTTTGAAGGTGGTGTTGAATCACCGATTGCCATGAGAAAGGAAAATGTCCTATTGGTTCCTGCTGAACGTTGCATATCCCAGGACACCTTCGATTGTTCAGGGCTCTTTCCCGTAGCTCTAAGGGAGGCCTACCCGGAAAAGGAGTGGGACGATACCTAACTCTATTAACGGCGGGTCTCAGTACCTTGAGACCATACTTAACAATCGCAGGTGGTCACCAGGAGAAAACAGGTTTATGGCGCGTTACAATTTTAAGGATGTATTTAAAAAACTAAACAGTTAAACGACGTCTGGAATGGTCACCAAATGACAATGCTAGCTTAATCCTAGAAGCAAACGGACAACCACCGGTCGCGCTATTATGCTATGGCACCTGTTAGGGTAGGATTGCCCAACCTAAGCGTGCGCTCGGCATGCCTAACATAGGCGTGCGCTTGGCCATCTCCATTTGGGCCATATATGGCACCTGTTAGGAATGCCTAACTTAGGCGTGCTCTCGGCCATCTCCATTTGGGCCATGTATGGCATTTGTTAGGAATATCCAACCTAGGCGTGCGCTCGGCCATCGTCATTTGAACCAAGCATGGCACCTATTGTGCATGCCCAACCTAGGCGTGTGTTCGGCCATCCCCATTTGGACCATGTATGGCTACTGTTAGGAATTCCCAACTTAGGCGTACATCATTCTTTCCGCATTAGGCCCACATTCGTTTTTAGGCATGCCTAAGTGAAATTCAAGTCGGATTTTTCGAGAATAATGATTTTTCTTGAATGATACTCTCTCTTTCCCTCTCTCTTTCTTTCGTCGCGCGCTGATCGTAATGATAACGAGACTCTAACGATGCTAATCATTTTTGCTTGCAGAGGCCGAAGTCAGGTCGCCCCGTTTCACGGGCTCCGGTTGGCTGGCGTTCCCAGCCCTGAAGGCTGCCTACAAACACGTCCAATTAGAATTGGAATTCCGGCCCGAGGCGTGGGACGGTATCTTGCTGCTCGCTGGAGAGAGGGACGATCTTCAGGGCGACTTCATGGCCTTGATACTGCATCACGGCTTCATCGAATTTAGGTAACGATGCCACCCGTCACAAACCGACGCGACTTAAAACCACCGACGAGGCGCAATTGTCACTCGGAATTGGGGCAGCGGGCTCTTAAGGGACGCGCAACGCGAAATCTCTATTGGCGAAGGGGCTCGTTCTTCCGTCCTCGAACCGAGCCCGAGAGAATCTGTTTGGCAAAGCCTCGCGCAAGTGTGTCGAATTTTGGATTGCTAAATCCTCCCTCTTTGAAGCACTTACCAGGTATGCACGCCAATATGGAAATTCGGAGATTTGCGAAACTTCGAGAATATGTAGTCTGTGACACCGAAAGGAATTTTGTAACTCTTATTCATATTATTTAATATGAATTTTTTCAATGGAAAAAATTATGTGGCGACTTCCTCGTAAAACTATCAGGAAATTGCATTTCTGTAGAAATTAATTAGATCCAGCTGGAATAGCTTTCTCCTGCTCCTGTTCGAGTAAAAATCCTAAAAATTACAAGTGGAAATGGTAGAAGGATTTTCCCGGGAAGGATTCAAGGGGAATAAATTTCAAAGCTTATTCTATAAGATTAAACTCTTTAATGAGCATAACAAATAGGATAGAATATTAGATTTACTTAAGTGGCTCGAGGATGCAATTTTATGACTTTCCGTAAGTTCACTCCGGCAATAACTTTTCATGGAGTCAACAGAAATTTACTAGTCTTCCGAGGATATAGGCGCTAACAAATTCAATGAATTCTTTATAAATCACTTCCAGCTTGCTCATAATTTAGGGATCCATGAATTTACCTCCGTTACAGAGGCGCAGTCGTATCTTTTCTTTAAGGCGATTAATTCTTGAAGAATCTTTCTTCGTGTAATAATTTTCGGTAACTCGCTGCGATTCGAAAATTTACTCTTCGTAGTGCGGATTCGTGATACTAACTTATTCTCCTTAAAAATATTTCATAATTATGGGCACATATATTCGTTCAATCAGATCGAACCGTCAAGGAAGAAAACAAAACGGAATTTGCCACGAGCTTCGACTCCCAAATTGTGCGCACAGGAGATTAATACGTTTCCCGAACTGCTATTAACGCGAGCAGGCGCCATTACATCGACCTACGACCCCCGAAATCCGCGCAGCGATTAAATCCTCGTCGTTCGCTGCAGAGCGAACGGAATCGGCAGTCGGCCCGGCAAATGGGGATTCGCCTAAAATCGTAGGCGAGGTCCGATCGATCGGAACGATATAACGAGGGGCCCAGTGTTTGCAGGAAACCGTGGCCCCGTCGTCACCGGCGCCGAATTATGCCAGCCAACTTTCCTCAACTTCCGGCAATAACCAAAGTTTCTCGCGCCGAACTTCATTGGCCCATTAGCGACGGGACATCAAAGGATCCGGCGCGAAACCGCGATTTACTTCAATTTACCACGATACACGGTTCCCCCGTCTACAGAAGGGGAATGGGCGACGCGATCGGCAAACTCTGATGGAAATTCGGCTGAAAGACGTGTCCCATTCTCGGAACTCGTCTCAACACCGGCGAGGGTTAAATTTCCATCGGTGGGACCGTGTCTCGCGACACACACACTGTTTGCTCGGAGCTCTATCTCGATTTAAATCTCCCGAATTCGGTTTCATTTCCATTTATTGTTGTCGATGGACAGAAAATAGTTCCGGTGCGTCAGTGTGTTTTATTATTATTATTATTATTATTTATTATTTATTATAAACGGAACGAAGCCTAATAAGGAGGGAGAGAGAGAAAGAGAGAGGGAGTAGAGAGCGGATGGAGAATTGACAGAAATAATATATTTCAACAAAAACATGGTCGTAGCTTTCCAGGAATAATAACTTCAAACATAAAAGCACATAAACAGAGTTTGTATTATAGACCAAATGACAATACACCTAAACTCAGTTTACATTTTTTTCAGTATTCATACAGTTCTGAGTACGTATTTCATTTCGAAATTTCAGCAGTTAATCATTAATCAATTATCCGATTGACGGTTAATAATCGTTAATCGCAATTAACGACTAAACGAGGAGATTAATTGTTAATTGCGATTAACGATTGAAGTAGAAATTTAGTCGTCAATCGTTGATTAAATTTTTGCCCAACTCTGCTTTTTAGCCATGCCAATAGGTTTCCCTTGCAGCCGAATGTTGCAAGCTTCTCAATTAAACGAGAATGATTTACCGTGTCAAAAGCTTTTTGAAAATCGATAAAAATTGTCTCAACCTGTAGATTAGCATCCAAAGAAGATGAGACATAGTTGCAATACACCGCTAGGTTAGTGATCGTTGAACGCGTGTTTTCGAAACCATGCTGTTGTTCACATATTCAGAGAGATTTTATGATTGTGGATGAATATTGTCTGGCAAACGACTACGAAGGTTCTCAACTTCTGCCCGTGGTTTATAATGCGCGGCTCAAAATGAATTCTTCCGCGCGTCTCGAGGGAGCCAGCCTTGATACTGCTGTGAAGTATCGCGTAAATGAACTTGGTCGACGGTGTATAGTTCCCTAACAGGGGCCGCGGAAACTTTTCCGTGAAACTTTTACGGGACACTTTAGTCCGATAACGTACCGGCGGGACTTTGACGCGGCCATTAATTAAGAATTCCACCCGGGAACTAATTTTTCGTTTACAGTTTAATAACCCATAACTGCCGGCACGCTGACAGCCGATTTAAACACACACAACACCTCCGTACAGAAAGGTAGTCTATAAATCTAGACATTCAATTAGGTACTAGTCGCTCGTTTATTTCAAAGACTAAATTGCATGGCACTCGTTGCACTGTAATTTATTGAAAAACGATCACTACACAATGCATACTCGAGAGCTGAAGAACGAACGACAAATTGAAGAGTTTTGTCTTGCGAATGAGATCCGAAATATTGCACAGAGAAATACTCGTGATTAATGAGAATAATCGTGCCGGTTGATTGTGAGCCGGTAAGACATTGCACGGGAAATTTGTTCGAACACAGGAATACGTAGTTAATTACCGAGATGACCCAGATGAAGCGATCGAAACGCGGTCTCCATAGAAACTCTCGGCTCGAACTGTTGGTGTAATTTATTCAATGCTGCCTGGATAATCGTTCATTGTTCCTCGGCGTCGTTTCCATAATTCATTAACTGAACGCTAAACGATTGGCAGAGAGATTTATCGTTCTGTTAAGCAGGACGCTCGCGAATTACTCGAAGGAATGACATAAATAGCCTGTTTTAATATGTCCGGAAATAAATACGGTGGATCGGAATGACACATACAGTGCTATAAAACACCGATCGTTAGCGTGTTTAAACAACAACCAAGTCCCGATGAAAAGGTGGACATTATAGGTTTTCAGAAGTTAGCCTCCTGAAGATCAGAACCCAGATGAGTCTTTTGAAGTTCCTCAATCAGCGATCTTAGGAGCAACTTCTTTCCCCGATAAGTATCCTAATACGGCAGAGTCATTAGTCATTCAAATTGCCAGATAAGCGGCCTTTCTCCGAGCCGAAACAAAATCTGAAGCGAGTGGCTGCGAAAGGGTTGCATCTTCGTGATCCAGCAGCTATAATACTAGTTACCGTTCGCTTTCAACGTCGGAACGAAATCTCTGGCCGAGTTTGCCGACTTAGCTATCCAATCTGAGTTGCCTTTTCTTCAGCATAAGCCGCGTATTTCCACGAGGAGAGCTCGCGCTCTCTCTCTCCCTCTCTCTCTCTCTCTCTCTCTCTGCCTCTCCTCTCCCCGAAGAATCACTTTCACGTAGACCGATGTCCGCGTTATGGTTGCATCCACGACCGACCGGATGTTTCGAACGGAAATAATATCCAACCAGCCACGGATCGGAGAGAAATAGAAATTCTAGCCTGGAACCCAGCCAGAAGATACTGTTAAAAGAACCGCGGCCGTTGTGTCGCTGTCCTCCTCTCTCGTTCATTCTCGATTGAGAATCGAGCTCCACCGGCTCGGAAGACGATTTTTAACCTCGAACCTCTTCGACCATTGCATCGAAAAGAGGGAGAGAGAACTGGAAGTCTTTTTTGATTCTGGAATTAGCATTAATTTTAACATTTTTACAATATTTCATGAAAGGGTTCTGTTCTTAACCCTTAGCACTGGAATGGTGACTCTGAGGCAACACTAAAAATTGCTGTACCATTATTAAAAATATTGTTTACATTATTAAATACATCGGTATTTAATCAATTACTAAACATTTAGGTATTGTATGAGGTATTATACCAATTGCATCGCCATAAAATGCTTAATTTGCGAGTTGAAATATTGGATGATTGCATAAGGTCGTGTCCGATTTTCATATACAGGGTGTTTCGTTTATCTGATAACGGAAATATCTTGTGACGCATTGAAGTTACGAAATAAAATTTGTTAACAAAGATTGTTCGGTATGAAGGATATAATTATACAGTCTAATTTTTTTGAGGACTAGAATGGTGGGGAGGGGGGATTTCAAAGTCAAATTTAGTTTTTTAAATGGAATGTCCTATTTTTTATACCATATATCGATAGGCATTAAATTCTGAGTATAAAAGTGTTGATATGTCCTAAATCTAAAAGTTAACGAGATACTATCGAAATAATTTTCTTTCTTCTTTGGATAATATCTCGTTAACTATTAGGTTTAGGACATATGAAGGTCAACACTTTTATACTCAGAATTTAATGCTCTATCGATATATGGTATAACTAGAGGGCTATTGTTGCTCGCTCGCTTCGCTCGCTCGCGAGTAGGGTTGTTTTTGCTCGCTCGCTTCGCGAGCTCGCGGGCAGGACTGCTCTTGCGAGAATGTTAGTGGTACGCAATCCTAGTATAGGGCCCACAGCTATTAATGTCTTTCATTTTGTGTGTGACTCTCCACGAGCCACACAAAGAACTTCCCGATTCATTAGTTGCTGTATATTATTATTATTATTATTTATTAAGTGTACGTTTTAAGAATATTATACGTTTTCAGGGAAATTCAATAGTTTTCTACTTATCAAAATGTTTGCTATATGGCGTCGCATTAAACCAATATCGTATGCTCGTTGCTCGCTTGGTTCCTTGTTATAGCATACTAATGTTGCAATATAAATTGTCTTAATTAGTTTTTCGCAAACGATACAACTCATCATTATCCGGGGTTGCAGTATTGATCTTGGTTTTCTTCGATACTGTTAATTTAAATTGTCCCGAAATATATAAACAGCGCTCAATTTTGAAACTCTGCTCAGTGCTACATACAACATTTGTAAAGTTGGCCTTTCTGATTTTTTAAAATCCAAACATACTTTCTCGTATGTTTTTTATCCCTGACTGTTATGAATCGTAATCGCTTCAGCAGGAACCACTGGAAATTGACTACGTGTGATTTGATATTTTTCCTCACTCGACATATTTACTTGATTCGATATTTTGTTATTATTGGTGTTAAATTTTGATTTATATTTGCGTTTTTCATATAATCACGATAACGAGTTCTTACTTTCACTCCTACTATGGCCAATTGAAAATCTAACCACAATATAGACGGAATTTTAGTATTTTCTTGAAAAGTAATAAATTTTAATATTCCGCATGCTCCATTAACCAATCCGTCTTCAACATCAATGTTATTAATTATCATATATTTTATATTAATTTTCAATTTAATCTCAGTTAACAATTCGTTTTGAACTGATTGTTTATTTAAAGATTGTAATATAAATGTTTTTGTACTTTCATCGATATTCTTTGAAAATGTATTCTCGGGAGTAGAGATGATTAACTCACTCTTGCATTGGGATAATTTTCGATTATTGTAAGCGGAAACATCATCTTAAGGTACAAAAAAGATTTAAAAAAAAAAAAATTTTTTTTCTTATTTTAAAAAATCGAAAAAAAAATTTTTTGTGTAATTACGTTTGTTTCTTCGGTGGAAACTTTCCGTTCTCTCGTATAAATTGCATTGTTGAATAAACTTCTTTCGAAAAAAAATAAAAAAACTAAAAAACTACTTGACCAAAATGGACCAAAATCTAATCAGCTCTAAGTTACAGCGGGGCACATCGATTGCATCATTCATCATTCCGATCGCGTTGTTACTTTTTCTGAAAACGTTAACGAAAAATTTGATACCATAGAAACGGACATACGCACGCACGCACGCACGCACGCACGCACGCACGCACGCACGCACGCACGCACACACACACACACACACACACACACACACACACACACACACACACACCGACATTTTGATAAAAATAGTCTAAAATGACTCCAATGACCATGAAACGTGAAGATCTGCTAAAAAATCGATTTTCGATTTTCGGGGTAATTACAATAACTTCCCTATAAAATCGGGAAGTTAAAAAATAGAATATTCCAATTAAAAAACTAAATTTAACTTCGAAATCCCCATCCCACCATTGTAGTCTTAAAAAAATTAGACTGTATAATTATACCCTTCATACTGAACAATTTTTGTTAACAAATTTTATATTCGTAACTTCAATGCGTCACAAGATATTTCCGTTATCAGATAAACGAAACACCCTGTATGTCGCTAACTGTACTGCATGGCGGAGTTCTCTTGTTTTGTGAGGCTATGTATATCTACCGAATAGCTGGCAGTGTCACATGACACATCAGCGTGAGACATCGTTCATAAAAGTCAATTTGTGCGTGAGAGAAATTTTACCAGATGGGGCATGAAAAGGTACAATTGCGGCGTGTAATGCTGTCCGAATTTCGGAAAGGCGAGTGTGTTAGGATTGCTCATAAAAACATTCAGAGCGTTTATTTAAAAAGTGGTTTGGCATCTGCCAAATCGAAATCTTTCGAAATGGTGATTTCACTTGGAAGATCATCCTCGCTCTAAACGGCCTTCCGGCATTGATGGCGACATTATGTGCGCCTTGGTGGATCAAAACCCAAGGATTTCAACTGAAGAGATTGCTGAGAGGATGAACATGGATTATTAGACCGCGTTTCGCCATTTAAAAAAGGCTTGGATTCATTTCCAAGTTCGATACATGGCGCATTCTTTGACAGAAAAGAATAAACTGGACCGCATGACTGTAGCCATGTCTCTCCTTTCACGCAATGCAACGGTGCCTTTTTTGGATCGAATGGTAACAGGCGATGAAAAGTGGATTCTGTGCAACAATATACAACAGAAAAGGACCTGGAAAAAGTCAAATGAGAGTGCAGAACCCGTCACAAAATCTAGCCTGCACTTAATGAAGGTGTTGCCGCGTGTTTGGTGGGATTGCAGGGGAATTATTCACTTCGAGCTTCCCCGACGCGGCGAAACAATCACGACGGACATATACTGTCAACAACTTACTAGACTCGATGCGGCTATTCGAGAAAAACGTCCGGTTTTGGCCAATCGTGAAGGCATCAGCTTCCACCACGACAATGCTAGGCCACACGTCGCACAAAAGACGCTACGAAAACGGCAGGAGCTGCAATGAGAAGTTCTGCAGCACCCAGTATGTTCTCCAGACATTGCCCCTTCAGATTTTTATCTGTTCCGATCATGACAGAATAGTTAGAGTGGAACGAAACTTAATTCCGAGAACGCTGTAAAAAATCACCTCGCGACATTAAAAAAAAACATCAAGCTCCTTCTACAAAACTGGAATCGACAGGCTTGTAGATCGTTGGAAAGCAATTGTGGAAAAGAATGGAGATTATATAATTAATTAATAAAACTGCATTCAAAAAAATTTAATGATTGAACTTTATCTTCGAATCGGGCACGAACTTATGCAATCATCCAATAGCTCCGAGTGCAAAGGGTTAAAGATATTTCGAGAATGTTCGGATTAAAAATTAATTTTTATGGTTGGACGCAGAATCGTGTCGCTTACAAATATTATTATTATTATTTCTCGAGGTATCTCCTGTAGTCGTTGAGAAGATCTCTGTTCCAGTATTCCTTTTGTCCTTCGCGTTCCACAAAAGGCAGAGGGATTCAGGCGCTGCGCTCATTATCGAATCTGCAATTGTCGTTGGTTAGTCGCAGCCAGGGCTTTATTAAGCCTTGGAACGTGACTTTATTCCAGTCGCGTTGTGTATCATCGACGTCGTGGAAATGTCAAGTGCAGTTACAGCTTGGCGTTGCGATTGCGGAAAAAAGTGCGACTGGAAGAAGGTCAGGGTTGCATCTTGCAATACGCTCCCGGGAGCTCTTAATTATTTCGCTCGGTCTCCCCGAAAAATGGGACTACCTTGTGGAACTGAACAGCTTTCGAGCTGCGGAATCTTCACGCCGTGACACCAATATATCCGCTGCTGCATTCCTCCACTCCAAACTGTCCTTGTAATCTCCCTTCTTCAAGTACCGACTGCCAAATGTTCACACAAATTTAAAAATGAACTTTTAGAATGAAACACCGAGTGTTAGAGTTTCGTTAAAATTTTTGAGACGTGGAAAAATTGACTCCTTCCAAATTTTCCGTGCACATCAATAATTGATATTCAGAGGAAAATGTCGAGAATACCTGGCACTTTGTCGAGTAACTTAATAAATCAGGGGACGCCGTACAAAATCGAAGATTAAGAAGCTCGGAGATCAGAGGGCAGAGAAGTTCGAGCTCGAAAGTTAAATTTCGAGGCACGAAGATCGAAGATTGGAGGCAGAACTCGAAGTCGAAGGCCGAAGTGCAAGCATAAAAGTTCGAGCTCCGGTAATCTTGGCCGCTTCACGGAAGCAGAATGTTCGAGAAGTCCTAAAAAAATCGAAGAAAGTCGATTTAAGTCGTACTTTTTGATCTCGATGAAATAGCCAGTGAAAATTGATGCGTGCTAGAAATGTACGGGCATTCGGATTTCTTGTCGATGGATCAATTCATTGGTTGTTTAAGAAGATTTCTTCGGGTCGTAGTTTCGGTCGGTGAGTAGGAACGCGACAGAAAAGTTGGGAGTTGCACGCGTGCCGCTGTCTGCGTGCTATTAATTACGTACTTCGACCGTGCAGGATTTACGGTGCACTCGGCGCAACTCGTTAAAATTTCTCATTACCATGTCGTTTACCCCCGACAGTGATAATTGCCGCAACTTAGGATCCGACCCTTGCCGCGGCGGTTGAGCACGCCTCGCGTGGAACTTTCTGTCTTTCCTCCGTGCTGAATCGTTCCAGGAGAACGGCGAAACATACCGGAGAAGAAAACAAGGGGATGAATAATGGGGTAGCGGCGCGCCGACGGAAATCGACGAGGCCATGCATCATTTATTCGTGTTTTGAACTCGAACTATACCGGAGCCGCGCGTCGCTGAATTAAGGATACTCTTCCGTCAAACAGTTCGAACGGGTCGCGTTTACAAATGCCGCCAAATGGGTCGCTTTACAAATTGACTACCTACTTCATAAATATCAAAAATGTATATCGCAAAAAGACTCCCATTTTAACATCTCTTTTAATGTCCCTCTAACGTAGTGGTTCTTAACAGGGGCCCTAACTGTTAACTACTAATAATAACCCTAACTGAAATCGTATTGGTTACAAACATTTTTTCTCTTGTTGGTAAATGTTATCGATGAGAGAACTTCATTTCGATCACTTATAATAGTTATCAATGGGAGAAGTTTATTTCGTTCGCTCATAACAGTTGTCGATAGGAGAAGTTTATTTCGATCGGACATAACTGTTGTCGATGTGAGGAATTCATTTCTATCGTTCATAACAGTTATCGATACGAGAAATAAATTTCGGTCGCTCATAACAGTTTGTCGACGAGAGCAATTTATTTCTATCATTCAAAACAGTTATCGATACGAGAAATAAATTTCGATCGCTCATAACAATTATCGATGAGAGAAATTTATTTTGATCGCTTATAACAGTTATCAATGGGAGAAATTTATTACGGTCGCTCATAACAGTTATCGATACAGGTTTGTAATCATTATTATTAAATTGTACAACTTTCAAATGGTAGACAATCAATTATTTCATAAATATTTTATTTATAAAGTCAATTGCTACAATCAAAATTTGATGTGACAAACATGAGTTTTTACAAAATTTTCACCTGAAAAATTACACCGCAAATCATCTAGCGTTAATTTTAGAGCAGAAGAGGCTCGTTCAACCCTAACTTGAATTACGGGCACAGCGTGAATTATGCACGCTAGTTTTGATAAAAACGAGAGTCGTCCGTGAACAAAGACAGTAAACAAACAGATTTTGTATTGTTATTCATACGGTCTGTTATTCGTCTTGTTGTACGAAACCTTCTTTAATGAATTTCACAGGCTTGCTTTATCCGAAAAATAGTAGACAACTCAATAATTAAATAAACAACCGAAATGAATTTTCTTTGAAAAGAAATTCGATCATCCATAACTGTTATGAGCGATTGAAATAAATTTCTTTCATTGATAACTGCTATGAGTAGACTACGGATTTTATGCAATTATAGCAAAAATGAGTAGGTACAATTTAAAATAAAGTGAAGATTAAGAGAATTGAGAAACATGAGTTTACTATTTTCAATGTATTAAAATGATTAAAGGATGAAAGAATTTTTTATGTTGCCCCTGCTTCTTAAAATTAATGCTCAACATTTAAATTTTATCATAAAGATCCGCAGTCTAGTTATCGAAATGAACTTCTCTCATTGATAACTGCTTCGAGCAATCAAAACAGTTTTTCTTCATCGATAACAGTTATCGAGGAGGATCCAATTTTTTGGATACTAATAACTGTTACTTGTAACCAAAAAGTATACAAATCGATATTTTATAATTATTTTGTTCTTCGAATTTTTTTCTTTATGTTTTGTGTAGATTATCTTAAATTTCAATAATAATCAACATTTTATTAATGATTTTTATCGTAGGAAATCTTAGAATAACTGTTATTTTTGGTCCTTGGTTCTTAACCTTTTTGAAGTCGGGGACACTTGTGATTATATGAAAAATTTACGGAACACCAAAATTAATGATCCAAAAAACAAACAAAAACATCCCGCGTAGAAATAAATATATTTGTGAAAATATATTATTAAATATATTTAATGTATTTCGTGGAATTTCGCGGAACACTTAGAAAAAGCTCGCGGAACACCGGTTAAGAACCAGTGCTCTAACGAATTCCTACAAACAACCCGCTCCGTATGATTCGTCGAGAGTGTAGTTTCGCGAAACGCAATATTAATTTTATTACTCGGAACATTTCCACATTATGCAGATATTCTTAATCGCGACTGAAGTACAACGCCGCGAGATAATAAAAAAATTTTTTGCAATCTAAAATCTCGTTCACCGCTGTTGTAATATGGCTTGATTAAATTTTCTGTACCCTTCCTGCTGGGTACTGCAAGCTAGCTGCAAATTAAAATTGATTGAACGTGTTCCCCTTTATTAACATACATAATAAAAACCATTGCACATAGTGGTACGATAGAAAATGTTCCTGGAATATTGAATCGTGCTCGAACATATTGCGAAAAGTATTATTAACCCCTTAATATACATTCCGTAGTTTTATAATGATAAATTCTCATCGCCAGAGTTTTATGAATTTATGAATGAAAATAGAGAAAAATGTAAATTCGTAATTTTTGTGAGCGAGGGTGTTAACGATGGCAAGAAAGATCAATTTATAATCCGGAAGAAGCTGCCTAAGCTATCTAAAGCGTGTGATAAATCTTCGGAGCGTGGCATTCACGAGGAAAGTTCACGTAGCCTTGGCATTTGTTCGCAGGTTCGACTGTGGCAGTGGCGTCGGCACCGTCAGGAGCACGCAAACTGTTAAGCTGAACGAATGGAATACGTTGACTGTCTACAGGCACCGATGGGACGCTTGGATCCAGCTGAATCAAGAGAAACGTGTCGAGGGCAGATCGAAGGTAAGAACCCTTTATCCCTACGACACTGTTGAAGAGAACGGATTGCGTTCGCGAACGATTCCAAGGGGTGGAATATGCTCGATCTCTGCAAATTCGCTTCAATTTTCTAACACGCGTAGCGAATCCGTCTTATCCCTCTTTCGAACTTATTAAAATTTTCTCGATCGCTGCTAAAGGAGCACCTTCCCCTAGTTCAACAAAATTATTCTACCGCTCGATCTTCTCACATCACGTGGATCCTGTACTTGCTATTCAACTAATTGTGGTGATTAACAGCTTGCATAGATTGTCCCAGTTACAAAGCCGCAACATGTTTTAACAAGCTGCCCGCTGTACGCAACGAATTAATTACGAGCGTTTATTGATTGTGTAACAATCTGTAGGGAACATTAATCAATAATTTCGTACAAATGTGCAAATGACTGTTAACGAGACTCAAAATGTTTTACGTTGTGGTAATGGAATTTCAATTAACGGTTTGTTTAATGAAAAGGTTCATTATTTATTAATGTCTGTTTTTGAACAGTCGCGCGCGTTCGGCACTGATAATAGTAATAATAATGTCAAATAACACGAATATCAAACAATTTACTGTTTGTCGTTCAATCGATATCTATTGCTGCGTAAATAAGTAACGAGCCGAAGTTAATGAACCGCTCGTCGCGTTCATATTAAAACGAACGAGGTCCGGAATTTTAAGTTATCCACAGGTGTCGCGTTGATATGAATAAATTTGTGAAGAAATAATTTAAATAACAACGAGGACGGCGCGGGATTGTGTAGACAATTTATGCAGGTTCCGTAAACCGCGCACTTTACCGCAGTTAGTATTTGCAAAATAAATAGAATTGACCATTAGAGGAGGATTTATCGTTAACGATCCTGATACGAATATAGCTGCGGGGAAATTGGCTTCCCTTGACATAATTTTCTGCCGGCGAAAGGGGCCGTATTCCCGTGGACGGTTCCCTTTAAATTCCGAGCCGGCTGACGTCTTTAGAGACGAGCAAATCTTTTCACTACTTCCCGTGTATTCTTGCCTCGGTGCGCCCCGACGTCATCGTTATTCACCTGCATGCAATTCCATCCCGCGGTACGCGTCTCCCCCGCGAAAACGTTATTTTCCGGGGAAATCGTCCATTTAATGACGAAACTCTGGCCAACGGCTGGTTCCCTACGATTATTCCTCGAGACACCGACGGCACGGAATTTTACGACGTTAATTACACCGGTTCGCCGCCGTATCTCCGATATTCTTTTTCCCCCATTTTTTCTTTCTCGTTTGAACCCGCTGCCTCTCTCGCAATTCCTTTCGCAACTCCACTACCCCCGCCAGTAATTTGATAGAAGGAAATGGGATTCCCCGGTCTCCCGCTGACCACATTTATTGCAACAAATTAAACATTAATGCTGCAAATCCGGAACGTCCCAGTCCGCCCCAATTATTAATATAGAACATTTATTATTAAACACAATGTGTTTCTTAGTCTCCGGCGTCCGAAAAAGTTCGGAGCGTTAAAATTCGCATACTCTGCACATGTTCAATAAACGTTCCGCCACCGTAATTATAATAAAATTCCATCGACTAATGCATTACATAATTTCTATTAATTGACAAATTGTGCTCGGGAAGTGTTCGGCCGCGGCCGCCCGGAAAATTCGAGCGCAAAGATACGAGGGCGGAGAAGTGGAGTGGTTTTCCCCGGGAAAGTTCAAAGAACAAGACCCTTAAAACCGAGAAATGTTTTCCAGTCGATACATAAAATACGCCAATTAAGAAGTTCGCGAATTTATGGGAACTTTGAGGTTTTTTCTCTGCGGTGAATTTTAAATACGGCGAGATGTTGGTTCGAAAAGACTAAAAAAGAAATCCACCTCTCTCTCTTCCCCTTTTTACAGAGACGATTGTTGGACGAGGAAAAATTGAACGCATGAATAACAAATTTAATTACCTCTTCCTTGGGCGGAAATTCAATTTCGCAATTATGTTACACGGCCCCGGGAAACGGAATCCTAAGCAGCTGAACTTTCACGTTCCCTCCGATACTAGAATTTTGTACGTTTTTTTTCCGAAAACTTTCCGCTCGATGCACTTGAGCGTTTAACGAGTTAATTAGCGGTGTTAGGAGTGGTGTTAAAAATAACTAGAAGTTGAGCAAGCCCTATTTCGTTTTACACGCCAGTGTGTTTATCACTTGATTGCGGATCATATACCTTTAGGACAGAAACGTACGAATTAAATGTGGACAATTTATATTTCCCACTTGTCCAGAAGACATTTACAGTGAGTCACGAAGGAATTCGAACGCCCTTTAAAACAGAATAATTTTTTTATAATTGTACCAAACGACCTGATTTTTTATAATCAATAAGAAGCATTGGTTTATGAAATGATATGCAAAAGAGGTTTTTCAAAAATTATAATTTACAAGGTTACATGCAAAAATAAAAAAGGCATTTTTTAAAACTTTCTTATTTGGGCCTTTAATGAAAATTTAAAATATATGCTTTGTAGATCTATGTTACTTATACACATGTTGAACATTTCATCGAAATCGATTAACATACACACGAGCTACAAGCGGTTAAAACTAGTGAAAATCGTAGTTTCACACGATTTTTCAGCAGTTTCTGATTAAAATCCACAGAATCGTATATCTTTCAATGCGTGTCGTTTTTTCCTGCGTCAACCAATTTCGATTAAATTTTCAACATGTGTATAACTAACATAGATCTACAAAACATATATTTTAAATTTTCATTAAGGGCCCAAAAGAAAAGTTTAAAAAATGCCTTTCTTATTTTTGCATGTAACCTTGTAAATAACTCCCTCTGTTCTATAATAATAGTAGCAGTTGATGAATTTAATTCGTCCCATAATAATAGTAGCAAAAGAATATAAATATAGAACGCAACATTTATTATCAAAAAACTAGATTACATTAAGCAATAAATTAAAAATGTTGCTTTCAATTTTTATTTTGAGTGTTCAGATAGTTTCTGGATTTTTCAATAATTTCGTTAATGTACTTTAAACTTGTATATGCGTGAGCTTAAAGTTATTTGAGCCATCGTTCTTCATTGCTTCCAGCACAACTTGTTTTCTTTCATCTTACTTTTACAATGGGTTGATATTCAACTGAAATAAAACAATTGATTTCGATCAGCGGATGAAATTAGAAAAATGATTACAATTCGTAATAATTAGGTTAACCTAAAAATTGAAAGATGTGTCAAAACAAATGACAGATGTCATGAAACATTGATTTTGATTATAATTTTTGGAAAATCTTTTTTGCATATTATTTCGTAAACCAATGCTTCTAACTGATTATAAAAAATCAGGTCATTTGGTACAATTACAAACAAGTTATTCTGTTTTTAGGGCGTTCGAATACTTTCGTGGCTCACTGTAAGTAGAATAGCCCACGACGCAGACCGAGTGTCATGTCCGACTAGAATAAGTATGCTGTCGTACAATCCAAAATCCGGTTAATATACGACCGAGCCTGTAAAACGTGATAACCAAAACGAAAGAAAAAGAGCGAAATGTCGACGATAAAAAAACGACGGATCGGTGCTTGGCGAGTGAAAAAACGCGCGGTTATCATCCGCAAAAATTAATTGGGTTCTGCGGGAGTCACCGGGGCCGGCAGTTGTTTTCACGCTCCATTTGCTAGCGTAATTCGACACGGCTGTCGCTCTCGAACCGTCGAAAGTAATATTCTCCTTTTCCGACGCAAACACCGGAAAATCCTCTTTGACGTTTTCCCCGTCTTTCAGCAGTGGAGAAGCGCGACGCTGCAAGTCGAATATCCTTTTCTCTCACTCGCTCCCGTTTTTTTTTCAGCTCCGGCAACAAAACGCATACACGAATCCTATTGTTAACTACAGTGCTCTGTTTTAATCACGCCGGCACTTACTCGTCTCGGTTTTATTTCAAGCTACCACTCGGGGTTTTCGCGACGCGCGGGTCGGCGCTACCTTTGTCCCCACTTTCCCCCTCTTTTCCCAAGTCTATCCGCCTGTTCTTCTCCTTCTTCGTCTTCTTCTTCTGCTACCACCCCTCCGTTCGTGCTCTTCGTGCTTCTCCTACCGCCAAGCTTTTTTCATCTCTATTTTACAAATGAGACACAATGACGTCGGAACGAAAAAAAGGCATCCATCCTTTTGTCCCCTCAGCAGTCCGAGGTAAGTAAATTCCACCCTCTCGCTTCCCCCATCCCCCTTTCAGATGCAATTGGCGATTATTTTGTATCCCCTTCATCCCCCTCGAACCACCGCTTTGTCTCCGATGCGAATTCTTTAAAATCCTTTCAACAACTGCGAGCTTCTCGATTCAATGCCACTACGATCGTTTGACGTGTCTCCCGCTACTTTTTCGAAGTGTTTCGGCCCGATTATCATTCTCTAGATACAAAATTAAGGATTAAACACAAAGAACTATTTTATCACACTGTGCCTAAATACAAGGTGTTTCATAATTTATGGTACAAATTGGATCAGATAGATTTTATAGTTGGAAATAAGACGAAAATCGAGTATAACGGATTTGCATGGAAGGTGACACCGATGATATCTGTGTCAAAATCAAAGAACGTTCGATAGAAATTAGATAGAGCGAAGAAATTTTTTTTAAATTAAAGCTGAAACTTTGCAGAATATGGGATAATTATGGAGATTGTGGTACGAACGTTTTTAACCTTGAAAGAATTCGTTAAACTTGCACAATTTCAAGAAAATTGTGGTTTTTCCAAAACCACGCGCGGGAAACTTTTTTTTTTAACATGCTATACATTATTCCCCGTAGTTTTTTCACGCTGATTTCAAATCTGGTCTCAAAATTTGTCTACGACCTCAGGATTTTATAAAAATAAAAAATAAGGTATCACCAGTAGTTAAAAAATTCGTTCATGAGAAGAAAGTTAAAATGATGAAATAGTTACCTTACTTCCTGTGTAAATGAAAATATAATTGTGGAAAATAGATATCTAATTTAAATTACATTACAGTCACACATAACCTACAAGGAATGTATTGGAAAAACCACAATTTTCTTGAAATTATGCAAGTTTAACGAATGCTTTCAAGGTTAAAATCGTTCGTACCACAATCTCCATAATTATCCCATATTCTGCAAAGTTTCAGCTGTAATTTTTAAAAAATTTCATCGCTCTATCCCATTTCTATCAAAATGATCTTGACACAGATTTCGTCGGTTTGTCCCATAGTGCGCCGTTAGTAAATAACCGATACTACGGATTTCACTGCAGACCGTTTTTGCGACCGTTTTTGTATATGGGACAATGTCAGGGCTTGTTTACTAGGTAATTTCGGAAGAGATGCACCAATGGGAGAGATGCACCAGTTTTTATTGTGGCAATACTGGACGATTTTTAACTGTTTTCCGCGCGTCATTTACATCGTATTAACCTATCCAAATAACCTCGTTTCGAAGAATACGTGTATCACATCATTTACCTGTAACAGAAGCATAAAAACTTCTTGGTGCTCCGAACTCCTGACAAAATATTTTTGTAAGTATTAAGTACAGATGTTATTACGTTCTTATTGTATGGTTTTAACTATCAATATCGACTTAAATACAGACAATGGTTTCTCCTTTACGATTTTTCATCGTGTTATGACAACATTTTTTGTACTGGTTCTTGTTATTGTATAGGTGCGTCTATCCCTAAATTGAGGGAGAGAATATATGTAATTTACTTAACTAGTTTATGTAAGTATACTAGGCAGTCGTTTTCGCCAAGAGCATCCCTTTTTCAATTAATTACAAAGCGATAAATTAAAACTGAGACTTGTTGTTTGCCACACTATTTGTTAACATCATACACTTTAATTAATTTATATTGATAATTATTTAGACAGAGGTACCCCTCTCCGATTTTGCTGAAATTTAAATTTGTTATAGATTTTAAGATTTTGGACAACTTTTTCCTCTTCATATATGAGGAGAACTCTTTTAGTTTTCGAGATATTCGCAGAAAACTATTGCTAGTACTGAATTGAATTTTCCGTATTCGTGCACGCTCCATGAAACATGTACAATGTATACTACTTTATGTAACATGTGTGGTAGAAACAAAGAAGAATATTAGGGAGAAGAGTCTACAAATAAAGGAGTGCGTCTATGCTCAATTAGGAGTGCATCTCATCCCAAGCCATAGGGAGGGATGCACTTTTCCGATCTTTTTTAAACAGTATATTAACATATTAATATAAAAGTTTTACTCATGTAACGTTATATTTTATTAAAGAGATTTAAATAAAGAATTCAACTATGCCTGCCTACACTTTCAATACTTTTTAATAAAATTTATATAAGCAGAGAACAAAATGTGGTGCATCTCTCCCGAAATCAGAATACGATTGAAGAATACACTAAATTCAATGAAAAGTACATTGCTTATTTTATTACCTTGCGTTTAATGCATTCTTCAATCGTAACATCACAGTTAGACGTTTTCTGTGTCGTGAAAGTTCCCGGTCTCCCGGAGCGACTTTTACAGCGATTAAATTCGAATGACCCTGTACAAAGACAGATGGTGATGTCAGTGACGGATGAATGTTGGAACCACGCCCCTGTAAGACAACAGCCCGGCCATAGTAATCAGTTAAAATGCGCCGGACGAGCGAAAGTCGTCCATAGTTCGCTCGATTAAGGAAATTCAACCATTCCCTCTATCGGGTTGTTTATCGATTTCCCGGAGCCAGCTAATTTTACCCTAATTTATGTCGGACGTTGTAATGAAACTGGGTCGTCGGCGGGGGAATGCGACAAACCGTGTCGTCGCGTGTATGGTTTTATTAAAATTTTCGTAATACTTATCGCGACCGGGTTCGTCCGGTTAATTAAAGCAGTCTAATATCGCGCGACGTCTCATAATGGATTACAAAATCCGCTTCACTTCGTTTTACACGTCTTAGCAATTACGTTAGCAGTATGCTGGAATGCGCATTCACTTCATTACGTTTATGGTTTGTTCAATTACTAACCGGTTGGCTGGATTATTAATAGTAATAGTAATCGAGTATTAATATTGCAGGGGTGGATCGCACTTCGAACTGTCGAATTAATAGTCTACTAGTCAAGCAGGCTTTAAGAATACTTTATTCATTACTACGAAGCTATTCGCCTTAATGAATGCAAGATTACTGGTGTATAATTCATTACGCGACTTCCGGTCGATAAATTCGATTTTGACAAAGAAATACAAGTTCCAAAACAAAAAAGCACTACATGAATTTCGCAAAATAACAGTAGAGACAAGCTTGGGACAATGGAGTCTCGTTTCCAGCGACGGAAAAAATGTATAAATTCGAAACAACACGTTCCTAGTTCTGCTTTTATGTACAACGAAATATACGAGTTCCGAAAAATCGGGAGAGGACGTATTTTTTAATTTAACAAACAGGCTTGACTAAATACCTTTTTCATGTTTGTTCTGTTGGAGCCGATTTATTCGAGGCATAGACACGTGTCCCACACTTTCGATCTTCTCGAAATTCCACTTTCGCCGGCTCGTGGAACTTCCTCGCAGCTTCACGACCCGACACTCTGTAATTAAGCATGTTTTATTACGTCGCAATGGCGTTTTCTTAAACTGCGCCGAAGGACCGGCCCAGCATTTCGCTCTCGAATTATAAAAGTCTTTAAAAGCCCTCTCTCTCTCTCTCTCTATCTTCCCCACCATTCCCGTCTCCCGAGATCTATCTCCATCTTTCTTTCTTTCGCGAGCTTTCTTGCCGCTCGGGCCCTCTCGGTCGACCTCTCTCATAAGACTTGCAAATTGTTTCGTTATAAGTTAGTGCGCGCCGCAACGGCGGAGGGAGAAAGATTGGCGCCACTTTCTTCGAGAAAAAAGTGCTTTCGAGTGCCCCTTGGAAAACACGCCGAGCTCGCGAAACAATCGGACAGAGAAATGCGATTTTTCACGCCGTCGAATCGCTATCGAACATTTCTAAGGTAACTACGCTTTCATTCTAAGTAGGCAAGCAATTTTTATTCGGCTGGAAACAGACGAAAATTTTTAATTCTTCCCTTAACAATTTTATTGAGCTGAAACTAATACATCAGAAATTGTTGTAGAACAAAACTACGAGTCGAATGAACGTAAAGCTGAATTATCCCGTAGCTTGACCGCGATAAGAAAGCCTCGAGCAGAGACGATAATCGATGGACGGGCTCAGAAGATCGTTGCTCGAAGACAGGGGACGTCTGTTTTCCCCGGGGGGAGGGGAGAGTTTAATTGCCTTTAAAATCAGCCGGCGAATAGGTCCGCGAACCGAGCCCACTTTATCCCGAAGTGCCATTAAGCACTCGGTGTCCTAATGACAGCGTCGTAATTAGAGGAGCCAACCCCTCGACCCTTCTTCTCTCTCCCTCCCCCTCTCTCTCTCTCTGTCTTCTGTCCTCCTCGACGATTCCTTTTTTTTTATTTTTCTTATTCCGGCCGCGAGACAGTCGAAACACAAAAGGCAACACGTTTCGTTGGCACGTCCAGTCGTTCACTTTTCCGCGGATTTTGCTGCGAGGAATCCTCTGCAATATTCACTGCGTTTAGCTCATATTTGTGCTGAATTTAGGCTACGTTAGCAGTGGATGAGTGGATCCACTAGAATGTAAGTTTAATCATTTTTTCGTCGAACTGTATAATATGACTTACCCTGGGATCGTCGACAACTCGTTTCACCGACACTGTTTTCATCGGCACGATTTGACCAAGCATTAACTTTCGTCGACACCACTTTTTCAAGTGGTGGACAAATGTCCTCATTGACATGATTTGGCCGACACTATGTTCTCATCGACTCGGTGAAGTCGTCGACATATGTTTTCATCGACAATCTGTGTTTAACAACAGGTTTGAGTTCATTGTTCATATCGCTTTAATTTCATTACTTGATATTTGTGTAATTATTGTACAATTTTGTTATGTTTTGTAGTCTACAGTGTCCCAAAATTCCTTCAACAGCCGGAAATGGGAGGTTCCTGACGTTATTTAAAGCGACATTTTCCTTAGCAAAAATGTTCTTCGCGGCTTTGTTTAGGAGTTATTAACGAAAAACACGGACTAATCAGTGCGTGACCTATATAGACGCGAGTTGGCACAGTGGGTCCGGCGCGCCAACTGTCTATTGGCCGACTGTGCCAACTCGTGTCTAGGTCGCGCTCTGATTGGTCCGTGTTTTTCGTTAATAACTTCTAAACGAAGCCGAGGAGAACATTTCTGCAAAGGAAAA
Source organism: Lasioglossum pauxillum (assembly GCA_933228785.1). Taxonomy (NCBI): domain Eukaryota; kingdom Metazoa; phylum Arthropoda; class Insecta; order Hymenoptera; family Halictidae; genus Lasioglossum; species Lasioglossum pauxillum. Next base: position 22,609,734 of record OW121701.1, on the reverse strand, counting down.
TGTTGTTTCAAATGATCTCGGGAACCTCTCATTTCCGGCTGTTGAAGGAATTTTGGGACACCCTGTATACAGGGTGTCCCAAAATTCGTGAACTTCCCGAAAGGGGGTGGTTCCTGAGATCATTTTAAGCGACATTTTCCTTTGCAAAAATGTTATCCGCGGCCTTGTTTAGGAGTTATTAACGAAAAACACGGACCAATCAGAGCGCGACCTAGACGCGAGTTGCCACAGTCGGCCAATAGACAGTTGGCGCGCCGGGCCGACTATGACAACTCGCGTCTAGGTCGCGCTCTGATTGGTCCGTGTTTCTCGTTAGTAACTCCTAAACAAGGCCGCGGATAACATTTTTCCAAAGGAAAATGTTGCTTCAAATAATCTCAGGAACCTCCCATTTCCGGGAAGTTCACGAATTTTGGGACACCCTGTATATGCATACTTGTAGCATTCGTACTGTTTATTCAAATTTTTTATATGTATTTACACAATTATGTTTGACTTACTAGACTGCGGTTGATTATGCAATTTTCAATTTTTGTAGACGAATTTGAAGAAACTGGAATAAAATAGAATCTCAGTTTCCGTGGTTTCAGATCTGAAATGATTTAAAATCGTACTAAATTCCTAGCATTTTTTGAAAATTTTCAGAAGCCATAATTGCATAAAGATCCGCAAAAATAAATATTACGTTCGGAAAAGTTGAAAATTCTTGGTCCCCCGAGTGAAAGTCCAGCGCAAAATTGGGGTAAACTTTACTTTAACGATCTCAAAATCACTACCTTTCTCGGTTTTCAGTTTTGCTCTTATATCTCGGAAACTATGTGTCCTAGCGATAAGACCATTTTATACAAAATTAAAGCTGACAAAATGTGCCATAAGATTGACTGCATTTAGTTTTTCGCTATCTCGCATAGTTTCCGAGATATCCGCGCTCAAAGTTCACTAATTGTGAAAAAGAAATTTTTGCCTTATTTGACTAGCTAACTCTTCAGCACAATTAGTGAATTTTGAGCGCGGATATCTCGGAAACTATGCGAGATAGCGAAAAACTGAATCGAATCAATCTTGTGGCACATTTTGTAAGCTTTAATTTTGTATAGAATGGTGTTATTGCAAGGACGCATAGTTTCCGAGATATAAGAGGAAAACCGAAAAAGGGGACCCTCTACGTGCCCTCTGCACCCCGCTCACCTCCTAGGAGTGGGGACTTTTAGTATGTTTACCAATAACTAGTCCAAACAAAGACCCAAAGTTAAAAATTGTGTTCCTTCCATTTCCCTCTACAACTTTTCGTTGACTGGACTAGAGGGAATATTTAAAAATGACGCGGAACGTAAGCGGCCGGATTATCGCGTTGATATTACTTTTTAATAATCGTGCGCGCGGTTCATTAAGCCGGCGCTGATTTAATTCGACAGGACGATTGCCCGGTTGATTTTTGAATGCTCGGCGACTCGGTTAACCGTTTAAACGCGCGAATTCACCGGATAAATGAAGATGAAACGGGCCGAGAGCGGTGCAAAACGAATAGTATAACTTCGAACAATGGGGGTGGAGGGTTAGCGGATGGGACGAGGCAGAAACGCGCGAAACAAACGGCATGAATAAGTAAAACGGTGGACGCGTGTTTCGCAATCTGCGTCGGCGATTGATAAAAATCGAGCCGATGATGGAATAAAAAGCTGGAAAAAGCTAAAAAGCGAATCGCTTCTCTCGACGCGTGGTTAAACGAAAAATTCCTCTGACCCGGTCCTGGTTTTCTCCACTGTTCTTCCTAGTGTTTGTCCGTGGCATGGACAAAAATGTGAAGAAAATATGAAGCAGCTGCGAAGAGTGCCAGTTATTCTGTGACCCGTTACAAAGTCGGGAAAATTAGATGCTCAAGAAACGTGCTTTGTGCCCTGAGCGGCTTACTTCCGCATTATACGTTGCTTTATTGTGTTAAGCCGGTTAAAATTTTTTCACCAGCCGCCCCACCCCCCCCGGTTACTTCTAACGACACGGTGGCGATCTGCCGCGGCACGGCGCAAGAAACAGGATCCTTTTACCGGAAACGAGGTTTCTTCCGACGAGATAACTCCGGAGGCTCTAGAGAAACACGCCAACTGTAAGATGAACTCGAGTTGGTTCTCGCAAATCCTGTTCTTATAGAAATTGGATGCGTCCTTTATCATCTAACACCTCTCTCCCTTCATTAGCTCCATCGGTGTTTAAGTCCCTGCTCGAGGCTGTCCACAGATTTATAATTAAGAGCATCTTTACTCCATTCATGTAGTAGAAGAAGATAATTTTTCGGAATTTATTACGGGACAATGGGGACCCTCTGAATCCGACTACACTAATCTCAAACATCTCGGCAAACCACTTACCGGGAACATTCTCGGGGTAAACAGAGGCCGTTGAAAAAGATCGATGATTATTTCGCTGGTAAACCGGAGAATCCGCCGGTTAATTCAGACATTAGATTCGCCGGCGTCAATGGTTCGTCAGAACAAAGAAGGAAGCTTGAAAAGAGGTACACAGGAACGCGGGCGGCCCACTTCACCGGCCCCTACAGAAAAATTCATTAAAAAGCGAGTCCCGGTGTCCCCGTTTACCTTGAAAGGTGGGGGATGGGGGCGTGGGTGGTGTACAAACCTCTCGAAGTCGTCGGAAATTAGCCTCCCCTCGAAGGGAGAGCAGATTAACTGCATCTGACGGCTGATCGCAACGTCAGCCGGCTCTCTCTCTCTCTCAGTCTCCCAGTCTCTTTGGAGTGACTCTGTCTCCTCAAAGCAGCAGCGGGGAATCCGATTGTATCGTGCCGCCTTATAAAGTCGCCTACAAACGACGGATTATCCCTCGTTCTCCTTTCTTCCGGCCCCAATCCCTCATCCCCCGAGGTCCCCACCCTCGAATAGCGTTAGACTCGCGCGAAAAATGACGGGGACGATGAGACGCAAAGAGAAATAAATTGTACGGTACACAGCCCCTTCTACAACCTTCTCCAACCCCTTTGGGGATGATAAGACTCCCCCTTCCTCGCGGGGGAGCGCGAAGACGACGTGGACCGAGTTCGCGATGAGCACTCGGTCTCATGGTTTTTCGGGGGATTTCGAAGGGACACCCTGCGCTCTGCCAGTTCGAAACTTCGAATTGGACATTTGTCGACATACCTTGGGGTTGCTCCGAGATGGATGGTGGAAATTGTGGGCTCTCGGGTTTGTTTATTTTTTAGGGGAATGAAACGAAGATGCCACTTTGCCGTCGAATTGCCAGACTTTTCTTTCGGCGAGGAAACTTTCAGGTTGGAGAATTTCTTCATTCATAAGAAAAGTGATATAAGTCGAAAAAGGAAATTTTACAGGAGGGAAATTTTACAATTTTTATATTGTATACCACCAACTTGGAAATGTTAAATTATTTATTGTTATTTAGATACTGGATGAATTGTCATGTACATTAGTTATAAAGTACACCACGATTTCTATATTTATTGTTATACTGTTTTTAGAAATATATTTCGAGGTGTATCACTTTTCTTATTAAATAGACTGTGCCCATAATTCTGCCGCCGTCTTCTCAGTTTCGTATTTTTAACGAATTAAAAGTTTCATTGCCCGCACGACGTTTCACTGCGCGTAGCGAATATTTTTCCGCTCGCTCTCTCGGATCTGAAATCTGACCCACATACGTGATCATTAGAGCCGATGATAATTCCACGGAGGCTCGCGGAAAAAATAATTACACTGTCGCGGAGAGATCGAAGGATTCGCGGTTTAATTGCTAAACTTCGTATTTACGTGGATCTGGGTGGGCCCCGAATGAAAAACAACAAGTATGTTGACACGTCTCAAAAGTGTATACTTTCTATTTTAAATCAATAATTTAGGAATTAATCGAAAATATGTATTATGTATGTTATTTAATATAGTACAAACTAGTATGTGTAGCACCAAAGATGACATAAAGTTTATAATAATGACAAAAGAAATTAAATCACTTTTTTATCGATTGCGGAAAATATGTTGACAGCATTGAAAATTCGTAATTGAGTGTGTTTCGGCACCGACCAATGTGGTCGGAAAATGCCGGCTGCCGGAACCAACCAGATTGGGTGCGTGAGGAAATCCACGAGGACCAGTGAAGGAGAAGGAAATATAGCGATTCAGAGCAGTGTTGTGAACTGGTACGGGAAAACTCGCGCATGCGCGAAGATTCTAGCGTCACTGAAGTACAAAATCGGGCACCTTGGTTGCCCCGCATAGCTTCGCAAAATCTTTTCTTCTCGATTTTCAAACATGGCGTTTAACATGCGTATGTTATATTAAAATTTGATGTGTATGTACATGTAATATATAAATATATTCTAATTGTATATAAACAGTAGCGGACAAAAGTTTAAGACTGCTCTAAAAAGGACGATAACTTTTTAAATATTGTATTATACGATTTGAACTTTTATTTATTTATATTTATGAAATTAGTTTGCTAAAGGATGCGAAAAGAAATATTTTCAAAAATTGCAATTGATCGGAATTGTTGAAAAAATACTAAAAGTTGAATTTTTAACTTTTTTATGTGGGCCTATATTGAAAATTTAAAAAATACGTATTGTAGATCTGTGTCAATTAAACATATTCTGAAAATTTCGTCACAATCGGTTGACGCTGCAATGAGCTACAAACGTTTAAAGATGGTAAAAATTGCAGATTTTCACTATTTTCGTCAATAAATCGTCAGTTTCGTGAGCCACTGTATGTGCGTCGTGTGGTCGTGCGTCATCCGGTTTCCCGGCAGTAACAGTTCGCCCCAACTTGCCCCACAAGCTACGGACTGTAGAACGCAGATACGTTCCTGGATTCGCCGCGCATGCGCGAGTTTTCCCGTACCAGTTCACAACACTGATTCAGAGGTGGTTATTGGAGTTTGACACCCACATTAGGCACGTCACTTTATTACTTTCACTCTTGACAAAACGCGAATCTACCGCGTGTAGAGAACTCCGACAAACGTGTGACGGCTAGCGAAAGTGAAAAACGAACGAAGAACGAGAAGGCACCGTAGGTGCCTTATATGACAATGAAAAGGCGAACCCGTGAAGTTCGGCTAATGAGAGCGCGTGTTGTTGCTAAGCGGCGTCGCGCGACGGCGACGTGTGCTCTATTTATGTTTTGCAAAAACGGGTGACACTGAGATCACCTGTATCAGCGACATAGACCGAATTCCACTGCTTGAATCCTGAACAGAGTGTACTCTTGACAATAAAACGTTATAATTATAGTCGATATTTGAGAGAGTCGTACGCTGTATGCGAGACTCGATGCGTTCGACCGAGGAGCGGGCCGAAGCGTCTTTGTTTACAATCCGAAACAAAGCCTAGACGTTTGACGAAGATTTCCGATGATCGACGACAAGCGCCGATCAACGGAAGAAGAGTCAGTCGTCTATGAACATTCGAGGCATTAGTCACGTGTTGCCACTTCGGTCTTATGTTAAACTTGTGATGATTGTGCCTTATGGTTATTGTACCTTATGTTTGTGTATGTTGTGCAGTTCCTAATCTAATATATATATTCTATTTCCTATTTTATATCATTAAATACAATCGCTCGTGTTTCATTACGAATCCTGACACTCCCGTAGAAGACTACTACATAATTAATATGAAGTTTGATACCCTTTGTTTCTTATGACCTCTTCTAGTCTTCTAGGCATACTTTCAAACAATGTATTTATGACATTTTCATCAATACTACTGCAACCACTCAGTTGTGCTGGTTTAAAAATTGATTTATTATTTCGAAATTTCTCACTTCAATGTAAGTGATCCACAGGTGTTCAATTAAATTGAAATCGGGACTTTGAGGGGAAGAACAATTGAATATTATTTTCACTTAAATATTTCGTCGCTAGTTTGCATTTATGTGTGGGGTCGTTATCTTGCTGGAAGACATAATCACCGTGGGTGTTCATTTTTATTATTGAATCTTGTAAATTCTGTTGCAGAATATTTACATACACTGCTACTGTTAATATCCCGTCTGTAAAATGTAATTTGCCAACACCATTTGCAGAAAAACAACCCCAAACCCATACTAATCCACCACCATGCTTTCCTGTAGGCGTTGTCACCACATTGATTTAAAGCATTCACTTTGCTTTCTCCATACATACAGTGACCCGGATTAATATTCGGACGATTTAAAGAAGATGGTAACTTTTTTAATATATGTAATATGATTTTATCTTTTTTGGGAAATTAGAGCAATTAGTTTACTACAGGATGTGAAAAAAAATTTTCAGAAATTGCAATTGAAGAGAATTATAGAAAAAATACTAAATGTTGCATTTTACAACTTCTATGTATGGGCCTATATTGAAAATTCAGAAAGTACGTTTTATAGGTCTGTGTCGATTATGCATATGCATTGTAAAAGTTTTATAGAAATCGATCGATGCAGGAATAAACGACAGGTATTGAAAGATGTAAGAATTCTTATTGTTAAATACAGGCCGAAAATCGTGAAAATCTGCAATGTTTGCCATATTTAAACGTTTGTAGCTCATTGCAACGTCGACCTATTTAGACGAAATTTTCAGAACATGTTTAATTCACACAGATCTACAAAACGTATTTTTTTAAATTTCCAATATAGGCCCACATAAAAGAAACTTTTAGTATTTTTTCTACAATTCCGACCAATTGCAATTTTTTAAAAAATTTCTTTTCACATCCTGTAATAAACTAATTGCTCTAACTTCCCAAAAAAGTTCAAATCGTATAGCAAAATTTTAAATAGTTATGCTTTTTTTAGAACGTCCGAATATTAATTCGAGTAACTGTATTTTGTTTAAAAACATATCACCAGATTTCTGGAAGGAAGATATATTTAGCAACGAATCAAAATTTGAACTTCGATGTTGTAATAGAAGGAAATGTGTATGGAGAAAGCAAGGTGAATACTTTAAATCAACGGTGATAACGACTACCGTAAAGCATGGTGGAGGATCAGTATGCGTTTGGGGTTGTTATTCTGCAAATGGTGTTGGCAATTTACATAATGCAGACGGGATATTAATTAACAGGAGCGGGGTATGAAAATATTTTGCTACAGAATTTACAAGATTCAATAATAAAAAAACGTGGTAAAATGAACACCCACGGTGATTATGTCTTCAAGCAAGATAACGACCCCACACATAAATGCAAACTAGCGACGAAATATTTAAGTGAAAATGATATTCAATTGTTCCTCCCCTCAAAGTCCCGATTTCAATCTAATTGAACACCTGTGGATCACTTACATTGAAGTGTAAGTGAGAAATTTCGGAATAATAAATCAGTTTTTAAACAATCACTACTGAGTGGTTGGGATAGTATTGACGAAAATAAATTGTTTGAAAGTATGCCTAGAAGACTTGAAGAGGTCATAGAAACAAAGGGTATCAAATTTCATATTAATTATTGGCAGTACAAATGAGTTCGGTCCGTTTTCAAAAGATGTCTCTGACTGTTATGAATGTTTCACAGTGACAGCTGATTTCGATGTTTTCAGAGAGGTTAGACATCTACCAATAATATTCAGTTTACGAATGTTCAATTCTGTCAACATACTTTCCGTAATCGATAAAAAAGTTACTTAATTTCTTCTGCCATTATTATAAACTTTATGTCATCTTTGGTGATATATAATAGTATAAATAATATATATTTTCGATTAATTCCTAAATTATTGATTTTAAATAGAAAGTATGTATTTTTGAGACGTGTCAACATACTTTCCGCCGCGACTGTACATGCGTTGATCTTTTATGCGTTAATTAATTAAGATCGTACAATAGTACTCTGTGTAGAGTAGAATGAAGAATCGATTCCATAACTGAAAATAATCAGGTACCTCGAACATTGTTCATTTTTTCGTAATTAGACTGCTGTGCCAATTAGATATTCGTGTGGGTTCAAGTATAATTGAAAATTCATTAAATTGTACTATCTCCGTACTGAGGTTATTATGTAAAAACAATGGATTATCTCCGCAGTTTCATCATTATAACATTTTTCAAACTTATCAGACTTATCCTGCTGGCAACATTATTCTTCTCACGTCTTGCTACTTTGCACAAACGCTTCACGAAGCGTAAGTCCTGCTAACTTAAATCCGGTGTAAATCCTGTATTAATCCGTTGTGCATAATTTTCAAAAAAAAGATCATTACAGCATTTATCGTATTATTTTCTTCTTGTTCATTTTGAGGCTTACAGCGTATTTCCACACGACCCTCTCTCTACGTTACTTAAAACCTCCTCGAAATCCACTTCTCTCTCATTAATTTACAACTTGTTCCCCTTTATTCTTTCATTGTTTTACGATCCCCGCCTTGCAGAAGTGGTCCTTAAAAAAGGTGTGAATTTCAAAAACCGTAATTCCCATCGGTATTTTGCTCTTTCAAACAATTTCATTCGGATCGATTTTCCCTGAAGCAACCTTTCCGTCACCCTCATTATTTTATTACACATTCTTCTTTGTTCTATTATGACCCGTCTCTTCTTCCTTTAACAACTACATTTCCAATTGTTACATTATTCTGAACCTATTAAACAACCACATTTTATCCAAAAACCGAATTTTTGGGGTTTTTCATGTTTTAGGAGCACAGTTTGCAACAAAAAAAATCTGAAAAATTCTCTAAAATGCGCCTTGGGATCTAAAATACATCCTGTCAAAAAAGTACCGGGAATTGGTCAATGAAACACTAAATATGTATTATTCATCCAAATTTATTGTATCGCCTTCAAAGTAGGCCCCTTTCGAAATAATACACTTATGCCAACGAATAACCCAATCATCAAAACATTTTTTAAACGCATTTTTTGGAATCAACTTCAGTACTCGCCGCGAATTCTCTTTTATGTCATCTATCGACTGAAAACGGGTGTCTCGAAGTGGTAATTTGAGTTTTAGAAAAAGAAAAAAGTCGGCCGAAGCCATATCAGGGGAATACGGTGGCTGCTCGATAAGATTTGTTGAGTTTTTGGCCAGAAATTCGTTCACAATGATAGCCTTGTGAGATGGTGCATTATCGTGGTGCAAAATACACGAGTTTTCTTTCCACAAATCTGATCTTTTTCACGAATTTGCTCTCTTAAATGCCGCATAACGTTCAGATAATATTCTTTATTTACTGTCTCACCTTGTGGCAAGAATTCCGAGTGCACAACACCGCAGTAATCGAAAAAAACTGTCAACATCACCTTCACTTTTGATCGACTTTGACGTGCTCTTTTCGGTTTCGGCTCAATTGGAAGGCGTCATTCCGAAGCTTATTGACTGATTTGCATGTGAAACTCGTAAATCCATGTCTCATCACCAGCTACAATGCGTTTTATGAATGTGAGGTCGGAATTGACTCGTTCTAACATGTCTTCAGCGACCTTAACGCGATTGAGTTTTTGTAGAAAATTCGCAAAAATCGCAAAACACACTTGAGATGAACAGACAAAATGGCGCACTGTAAATAAACTAAATGACAAGTGACGTTCAAACTCCGCGTGAGTATAGAGGACAGCAGTGCCAACTTAGCGACAAAAAGAATTTCAACAATCCCTTTAAGCGGGATTTCTAAATGATCGATTCCCGGTACTATCTTGACAGAATGTATGTCACATTTTTTCAAAGTTTTAGATCGCATAAGAGCCCTAATTGACCGTGTAACTACCCTCGCGGGAAAGCTAGAGGGCTGAAATTTTACTCGGAGGGGAGTTTCTTGGTCAGCTTTTGAATGGTTCGATAGTCATTGATAAACCTCTAAGGTCAGTTGTGACCATCTTAATCATCTAGGCTCTATTCCGGAACAGCCGATCTCGGATCAAAAGATTCCGCGGAAGTTTCACGGGCGCCGAGCAGAACGACGGCATCAATCGTTTAAGCTTTATACAATTACCAACCAAGGGGGTGGGGACGACCTCTCAGAAGGCTCGTTCATTGGAAGTCACGTTTCCGGTGTACGGCCCCCGACGCTTTTAATGGCGAAACCTTGTTATCGAGATGGCCTCGGGATTTCGAAGCGGCATGGCCGCCGATTCCCTGCATATTCCTTTTTTACCGGCACGGTCTTTACGCGGTAATGCTGTTTTAATGCCCTTCCGGCCGCTGCCTCCCCCAACGCAACCCCCTGCTCTTTAATTGTAAACTATGTGAATCGCGAAAACAATTTCGCCGAGAACGTCCGGCGAGATTTTCGGAGCTGGAAGTTTGTCTACTCGGCTTGAAATGGAACGAAAATGTTTCGCATCCTCGGGAAAATGGATCGATCTTTCTGATTGGACTGGTAAATTGCCTGCAGAAGTTAGTAAAAAATATTTTTAGGACGACAAAAGTTTGGACCCGGTACGTTGGAGGTTGTTGATGGAGATCGATAGTACAATGCAATTAGGCTAGTCCTCCGACTCTTGAAGATCCGGGTTAATCGAGTATCGTTAATGCCATCGCCGTACTCCTTAAAACAACAGTTCCACTTTTTAAAGAAAACAAGCTCCCGTCCAGTTCTAAAATCGTTATCGGGAAGTTCGGTCTAGCTACAACTTCCGCGAAGAAACAGTTTTCCTCAAAGACAGAGAGATATATGGACCGTTTGTTTTGAAAATGGTGTAAATCCATTAAAAAAGAAATGAGATATCACATAATCTGTGATTAATTTAGTGTAAACTTTTTATTTATAACTAGTTAACGTTTAATATTTAAAAATTGCTTTGTTCAAATTGGCCAATAAAAGAAATTGCGTAGCGATTGATTATGAAAGTGGCGGGGTCACGTGGTTACATCTGCTTAATTTCACGTGTCGAAGATAACCTTACTTATTTTATTTTCTTTCAAATATGTGGATAATTTCATATTAACATCAGATAGTGATACAGGTAAGAAGAAATAATCAATAAATATTATTTTATAACAATTGAAAATATTTATTTTATTTAATTATAAATAAATTCACACAGAAATAAAACCCATGAATATAAACAAAAGAAGAATCTTAGAATCGGAGGATGAAGACAAAACCACTGAGAAAAACACGTATTTAATGAAACATAAAAAGAGAAGAAGAATTATACAATCTTCATCAAATGAGGATGTTGTTTGTCAAAACTTCGATTTTGCAAAAGAAAATAAAAAAAGGTATTCCAGCAAAAAAAGTTGAATCTAAAAATTGCAACTGCTCGATATAGAACGTGTTAATGTAGCAGAACGTAAAACAATATTTGATCAATTCTGGAATATAGGTGATTTTAATAAGCAAAACTGTAATGTTCATGGTGAAACTGTAAATAGAAGAAGGCCAAGGAATTATTCGGGCACTTTGAGGACTTATGCTTACAAATTTTACTTGATTTTTACAATTGACTAATTATGAAAATGGTGTAAGTCCATTTACAGCCCGTGAATATATACAGGGTGTGGCCGGACGGGTGGTACAACCGAGCAGAGGGTGATAAAATGTAAAAATATGTCGAAAAAAGGAATAACATTTTTTTGTTTGACGCTTCGTTTTCGAGAAAATCGAGTTTGAAAATGCAGCGAATGCACGTGCTACTGCATAGGAATCGTCTGACGCGTCTGACTATGATCAACCAATTCTACTTTGTGCACATACTAAAACACGCGAACCTAGCGGAACTTTAAACTCGATTTTCTCGAAAACGCAGCATCAAACAAAAAAATGTTATTCCTTTTTTTTCGAGTTATTTTTACATGTAGTATCACCCCCTGCTCGGTTGTACCACCCGTCCGGCCACACCCTGTATATTATTTTAGTTAAATTCGCCTAAAAGAAATATATGCAACTTATTACATATTGATAAATTAGTGGACATTGCCATTAATTTATATTTTTGAATTGACTAATACTGCACCACTTTCAACATAAACGGTCCATATACATATACAATACTATGTACATAATATACATCGAACCGCTAGCAGCAGAATAATCCAAGCTGATCGCACTTCGCGGTCCACCCTGTATGTGACTGAATATATTGACTAAAAACTGTTCATAATTTCATGTGCGTAACACTGAAGAGATCATTGAATGTTGCATTCTCGAAAATGCTGCGCAACAACATTACTGAAAAAAAGCGTGGGGTCTGAATCGCGTGTGACGACGAGCTCCATTGTCTTCTTATCAGGACGCGTCACCTACTTCCCCGGGCAGAAACTTTCAATTGTACAGTAAAAATCGCGCGAACTTTTAAATCAACCCAATACCTCCGAGCCAACATTTTTCCGTGTCCTGATCGCCGTTGTCGATAGGTCTCGCCGGAAGTTTCTAGGCACGATGTAACGGGGGTTGGCTGTAAAGGGGATGGAAAAGGGACGTGGAGGAAGAAGAGAGGGATGACTCCTGGCAACCTCGGTCGATGCACCGACACGGAGAAAGTTTCGAGACTTTTGTAAGTGCATTAGCTTGAAAACTGCGAGGTCGTCGACAGGATTCGCGCGCACGTGCTGCTCGGGCGTGGGCGTACTGGATAGGTGCATTGCTAGTCACTGTTCTATAGCGAATAGGTATTGCGCGACGCTCGCTGGGCAAATATGGGCCAACCCGGGATGCATAATTCGCGTAAATTGCTCCCATCTCCGACTGCGTTCCAGCCGGCGACGATTCCGCGCGGATGTCGCGAGCTGATACGGAATATATCTGAAACCGCCACGGGGTGAAAACGGCAATGTTGTTAGAACTGTCATAATCGGCAGCCACGCAATAACGTCCTCTTGTATATTCCGAATGCGTCTCCGCCTTATATCTCGAAAACGAATTTGCATGCTGCGGGATTTTTGGTTCTGCGGAAGTAGAACGAATGCGCCGTTTTCTTTCAACCTTTTCGAATTAAATGTATACTAGGATGTACCTCATTTTTCAACTATGAAATTTAGAGCACGCCACCCTCCATATTGTTCCATTTCGTGAAAAAATGATACAGTAAAAGCTCCTTCGTTGTCCAAAGGCCGGGGGTTTGAGCGGACAACGATCGTGCCCGGACACTATTTTTGATTTATGACTGCGTCTAAATATCGCGCCGACCGCGCCGAGCGAGACTTCAGTAGAGAGCCGAATATAGAGAAGGACACAATGAAATACGGATCGCGTGACCGAAGCATGTCGCCGTCGCCGGCACAGTTCAAAGAATGTCCCATACGCTGTTCTTCGTTGTCTTCGAAACTTTCATCATCGATTAAACCACTAAATACAGTTGAAATTATATCGTGTTTGGTGTCATTTTAATCAGAGAAATTCCAGAAATAAGCTAGTGAAAGTCCCATAAAGGAATAATGGAAATTAAGAAGTTTTCGAAAAAAATTAAGAGTATTCGATTCATTCGAGTCAATGTGTGGTGTTCACACCGATATACCCGAGCCGACATCAATCGTCGCCGCCCTGCGGAGCGACTCGGCGTTGACAGGCAGTGGAATGGGTAGGCGCTGGACAACGATCGTGCCCACGATTCGGAACAACGAAGGAGCTTTTACTGTATATCTAAAATTTCAGATCGATTGGACGTCGGGGAAACGTGCCACATCGAGTGCGAAGTTTTGAAATAGAAACTACTGCACGCTAAATGTGCAGAATACACTGAAAATTCAAGTTAAATATTTTATGCAGGGACCAAAAATAACAGTTATTCTCAAATTTTCTACGATAAAAATCATGAATAAAAAGTTGATTATTAGTTAAATTTAAGATAATCCACACTGTAGAGAGCGTTTCGTTCAATAATTTAATCTTGCAGCCCGATAGTGAAAAAAGAGATAGAGGTTTAACGATAGATTTTTACACGAGGTAGACAGACAGAGAAATGTACTGATAACTTGAGGACAGATCCGTTTATTTAGACTGCGCGAACTATACTGCCCGACTAAGGACAATACAGACAGAGCGATGACATACATAATATAGATCGACATATACATTTAAATAGAGCGAGCACAGGTGACGAGAAAACAAAACAAGTATTGCGCGAAATACAAATTACATAAGAATACGCTTTCGCGTTAAAATTTCCGTCCGCCTCGACGACGTTCAAACGACGTCGAAATAACAATTCTGACTTGGACTAAGGAGTCAATCTTTAGCGGCTGATACAGGTACTGGCAAACGACAGAGTTTAGTGATGGGCCTTTTTAGCGTAGCGAATTGCGTCCGGACGGTAACAACGCGAACGAGACCATCCTTGCCAGGATGAACTGCAGTCACGCGTGCGAGCGGCCACTTCGACGGTGGGTATCGTTCGTCCGCAACCAGTACCAGCTGGTTAACCTTGATGGAGTCCTCCAATTGGCGCCATTTATTTGAGATCTGAAACCGCTGGAGATATTCTGTGGTCCATCTTTGCCAGAACCTTTGCAGGAGTTGACGTAAAAGTTGCCAACGAGAGAGACCCGATTCTGGCAGATGTTCGAGAGACGGTTCAGGAATCGTATTGAGGGCTTCTCCAATGATAAAATGACCCGGTGTCAGAGCTTCGAGGTCAGCGGGATCATCGGACAGTGGGCAGATCGGTCGAGAGTTCAAAACTGATTCAATCTGCACCAGGAGCGTCGAGAATTCCTCATACGTTAGACTAGTTTCACCGATGATGCGTCTGAGGTGAAATTTCACGGACTTTACGGCCGCTTCCCATTTACCACCGAAGTGGGGCGCGGCTGGAGGGTTGAACGACCATTTTGTAACGTCGTTCGCGAGGAGGTTCGCAAGATCGGCGAGTTCGCGTGAGGACGAATCGAAGAGACGGCGGAGTTCGCTATCCGCGCCTACGAGATTGGTGCCGCAATCGCTTGTTAACGTAGCGCAAATTCCGCGACGGCCTGTGAACCTTTTGTAGGCGGCTAAAAAACCTGCGGTCGAATAATCCGTCGCGAGTTCGAGATGGACTGCCGAAGACGAGAAACATACGAACACGACGAGGTAGCTTTTGTACGTTTTAGCTGCCCTCCCTCGCCATGTTTTGACAGTGAAAGGGCCGGCGTAATCCACTCCGGAGTGAAGAAACGGACGCGACGGTAGAATGCGAGACGTGGGCAGTTGCCCCATTAGCTGCGTCGCGGTAGCAGCTCGATGTCGAGTACAAATAACGCATTTGAGGACGAAACTACGAACTGGAACGCGGCCTCCTATGATCCAGTAGGAACGCCTCAACGTGGCGAGCATGGCTTGAGCTCCTCCATGCAGGGTTGCCCTATGCACGTGATCGAGTACGAGATGAGTAAGCTCCGACTCTTGTGGCAAAATAATGGGGTGCTTTACATCTGGATCTAAAAGCGCGTTGCGAAGCCGCCCGCCGACACGGAGCATTCCGTCCGAGTCGAGGAACGGCACGAGACGGATCAGAGGACTCGAACGCGAAAGTTTTCCTCCCTGCGAGAGTTGCTGCATTTCTTTGGAAAAATAGCGTTTTTGCGTCGATTTTACCCAGTAAAGACGCGCGTTTTCGATGTCTTCCGGCTGTAGAGGCGAGGAGTACGCGGTGGTTCGTTCGCGACGGCGAAAACGCTCTACGACGCGGAAAGACCAAGCGGTAATGAGAAGTAGTCGTACTAAGCGCGAGTATCTACTGATGAGATCCCATACGAGAGAACTGTCGGAGTTCGTAAGGGTGACCGTTTTCTGACGTTCTTCGAGGTCGATGTCTGGCAGAGGCGGTACAGAAGAGGGCCAGGACGTCGAATGTCGACTGAGCCATGGAGGGCCTTGCCACCACAGCGGACTTTCAGCGAGTTGCTTGGGAGACAAACCGCGCGACGCGAGATCCGCGGGATTTTCTTCCCCAGGGACATGGTGCCACCGAGCATTCGGCATGAGTTCTTGAATTTGAAAGACTCGGTTTCTCACAAAATCTTTCCACCGTGAGGGATGACCTTGAATCCAGTGGAGCGCTGTCGTGGAGTCAGTCCAGAGGTGGACTGGAGCGTCGTCGAGCTTGAGAGCACGTTGTATCTGCAACAAATGTCTAACGAGAAGAACCGCCGTGGAGAGTTCGAGACGAGGAGTAGTTACGCGAGTCGTACGAGATCGCTTAGCGGTAGACGAATGTTTTTTAATTGGCGCGACTTTTGTTTTGGCGGATACAATAGTGACTTTCGGATCATCGACATCGTAGAGAACACGCACGTAAACAACAACACCGAGAGCTGCATGAGACGCGTCGGAGAATCCATGTATTTCGACGCCGAGAGCTGACGGCGAAAGACCGAGCCACCGCGGCACAGAAATTGACGTTACATCTCGAAGTTGCCGTGCGTAGTCCGTCCAGCAAGCGGCGAGATGCTGCGGTAGAGGTTCATCCCATCCGAGATGAGCAGACCAGAGTTCTTGCATGAATATTTTCGCACGTACCACAACGGGAGCGAGCCAGCCTAGCGGATCGAACAGCTGAGCGGTACGCGACAATACCGTTCGCTTTGTTGTGACAGCGGGCTCGCTTGTATGCGTGAGCGTAAACACGAACGAGTCGGTTTGTTGTCTCCACGTTAGACCGAGTGTACGAAACGAAGGCCCGTTGTCGAGAGAGAGAGAGAGAGAGAGAGAGTGAGCAGTTTCGCGATCAGCTGTCGAAATGCTTTCAAGCAGGTCGTGTTGGTTGGCGGTCCATTTCTTCAGCGGGAAGCTGCCCGCCTTGAAGAGATTGACGACTTGCTCAATTTTCTCGCGGCCTTGTTCGAGACTGTGCGCACCGGAGAAGACGTCGTCTACGTAGGTTCCTTCCTTGATCACTCCTTCGGCGAGGGGGAAGCGATGACCTTCGTCCTTATCGAGTTGACGTAGAGTTCGGTTCGCGAGAAAAGGCGCGGACGATAGGCCGTACGTTACGGTGCACAAGGCGAATTCTACGAGTTCACCGCGGGAGTTACTCCAGAGGATTCTTTAAAAATCTTGATCCTCTGGATGAACAAGGATTTGGCGAAACATTTTTGACACGTCTGCCGAGAACACGAACTTGAATACGCGCCAGCGGGTAATGACGTCAGAGAGATCCGTCAACAACTTCGGACCTTCATGCAGGCAGTCGTTGAGCGAGATACCGCGATCTGTCTGTTGCGATCCGTTAAACACGACGCGATACTTCGTAGAGGAGCTTGATTCGCGGATTACGCACAAATGCGGAAGATAATAAACGCGATTGTGCTCCGGATTTGTGTCTGCCGCGCGACGCATGTGTCCCAGGCTTTCGTACTCCTCCATAAATGAGACGTAGGCGTTTTGCAGGGTCGAATCTTTGGAGAAGCGTTTTTCCTGGCGGGTTAACACCCTGAGAGCTTGCGATCGAGAATTCCCTAGATTGTCCGGTATCCTTTTGAAGGGTAGACGAACAATATATCTTCCCTCCGAATTTCGCGCGTGAGTAGCGGCGAAATGAGACTCGCACTGCGTTTCTTCAGGCGACAATTGATCCGGAACTACTGAAAACGCTTCTTCCTGCATCAAGAATCTCTGTAGAAGCTCGAGAAGTCCACGATCGGGCGCGCATTGAAAACTCTGAGCTATTGGCTGAAATGAAGTATCGTTCACTGCGGGGACGACGCCCGACAGGATCCAGCCGAGAGTCGTTTTCTGAGCCATCGGAGCTGTGACTGGTCCTTTGCGAACGCCTTCTTCGAGGAACAAACCGTAGACATCCGCTCCGAGCACGAGATCGATGCGCCCAGGTTGTGCAAAGTTCGGATCAGCCAATTCGAGATCCTGTAGGTGTGGCCAGCTATAGTCGGATACTTTCGTCGAGGGCAAGTATCCTGTGAGTTTAGACAAGATCAAGGCGTTTACTTTGCACGTGAACGTTGGTCGTACGCGAGATTGCAGATTCAGAGCTACGGAGCCACGCGAAGGACGCGACGATTCCGCCCCGATACCGACGATGGAGATCGACGAACGCGAGCGCGGGAGTCGGAGGCGTTGAGCTAAGGATTCCGTGATGAGAGAGATCTCCGATCCCTGATCGAGAAGCGCGCGGGCTTCGAGAGGCTCACCGCAACTCGATAGAATTTTGACGACAGCAGTGGCTAAGAGAACCGGCGGTCGTTCGAAACTACCAACTTGAGCAACGTTGCTCGTTGCTGAGCCGCTCGGTATCATCTGGTCGCGGCGCGAGAGAAATGACGTGGATGCTGCAGGATCAGTAGTCCTCTCATGATGCTGATGCGCTGGAACTGCTGTGAGAGGAGTGTCTCCACTATGTATCGATGTGTGATGTTGGGCTCCGCACATTCGACATCGTTTTGGCGTACGACACATCTTGCGTTGATGCGGACCTAGACAATTATAGCAGAGTCTTTTCTGTGTGAGAAACTCGCGACGCTGTTCCGTAGACTTCCCAATGTATTTTGGACAAGACGAGAGATAATGAGCGGCGTCGCAGAGTGAGCACGTAATAGCACCTGTCGAGGTTGCCGTATGATGCGATTTAGCACTCCTTGGGCGAGAATTTGAAGAGGTTTGAGGCTCGGCGCGTGGCTTTCCTTTAGCTCTCTCGTACGCTTGCAGCGATCGGATTCGCGAAATTATAAATTGTACGAGTTGCATCCAGGTTGGAGGTTCTGTACTGGCACCGAGTTCATTTTCCCATTCTTTAATTGAGGTTGCGTCGAGTTTCCCAACCATCGTAAAGACTAGTATGTCGTCCCAGTGTTTGACAGGTCTATCGAGAGCTTCCAGAGAGCCGAGAGCTTGTGTGATTTCGGAATATAATCGCTCGAGATCGGACGCCGATTCACGATTTAACGATTTAACTGAAAAGAGCGATTCTAACGCGGCGCCCACAAGCATGCGCTTATTTTCGAAATACGCCACAAGATCGTTCCAAGCGATTTGAAAATTACTCGCTCTCAGAGCGACATTCTTCAACCGTAGACCGGCGTTTCCTGAGAGACACATCTTGAGGTATTTTAATTTTTCCACAGGATCCAGGTCAGTATTGGAGACAACCATAGATTTGAAAAGATCGTGAAATTCTGCCCATTCCGAGTAATCGCCACTGAATTTGGGTAGATCGATTTTCGGAAGTCCAGCTTTCTTGCTTTTCGTGCTCTGTTGGTCCTCGTCATCCTGTTCTTTTGTTTTCAGACTGATTTCATTGTCCGTGAGTTCGTCTAGCAGGATTTGAATGGCCTCTTGAGCATCAAGAAAGCTCTCTTCGCAATTAAGGAAGATTTCTTCCGTGAAGTACGCGAGTTTATTGACAGCTTCCCGCGACTCAGCTTTGAGTGTGGCCCTTGCAGCGCAAATTTGGTCGTTGTTCGCTTCGAATTTCATCCAATTTTTGCGAAGAGCCTCCAGGCGACCTTGCGCGCGCTGACGAGTGATCTTTTCGGCTCCGACTATTCGAACGTTTTCGACGGCGCGCGAAAAAAAAACATTACGAAATAGGTACGTAGGATAGAACATAGTAGCGTGACATACATAAGTATACGTTTTATTAGCTTCGAAGTCGCAACAAATACTGATGAAAAAAACAAACGCTCTAACGTAAACAAAAGAAGCTGCACAGAGGATCGTCTATAGCGGCGGGGGGCAAACGGATCCGAGCGTCGCCGGCAGTGTGTTAATCTCCGATACATTGAATTTGGATTTTGTCTTGCAGATTAGAAAAGGATTTTTTTTCTTTGATACCTACTTGATAATTGATGAAATTTCAACAAAAATTGATGAAATCCCAACAAAAACATTCTGTGAACAGGAACCAAGTTCCTATGGCCGTAAAAAGTTGTGAGATCAAACAAAATACGGCCAAATTCGTTAGCTTAGAAATACCTCTTGCAATACTGAAAAAAGCGTTTGTAAAAATTAGTTTAAAAGAACGCTGTTCAATTTTTAAAGAGTTACCATGGAGGGCTAAATTATTCAAACTTGGCCGCTACCAAGTACCTTTTTTATGGCCATTGATTTAAAAAGTAACGGCCAAGTTTGAATAATTTAACCCTCCATGTAACTCTTTAAAAATTAAATAGCGTTCTTTTAAACTAATTATTACGAACGTTTTTTTCAGTATTGCAAGAGGTATTTCTAAGCTAACGAACTTGGCCGTATTTTGTTTGGTCTCAAAACTTTTTACGGCCATAGGAACTTGGCTCCTGTTTACAGGATGTTTTTGTTGGGTAATTCTTATTTGTAACCAATACGATTTTAATCGATGAAATACTTGTTATTCCATGACATTTTTTCTTTTTGGTTATAACAGTTAAGGTCCCTGATTTTATGCCTACAAAAATGTCAATTCCTTACTACATATTTGCACAAGAGAACTTGCCCGTTCTTTAACTCAGGGGGCATTCAGACTGAATTTAAACAATTTATGAGATCAAAAATGGTTATTATACAACAGGACTCGCGCAGTTACGTAAACAAGACACTTTTGGATTTGATTGCAGGGCTTGTTTGCGAGGATTACCTTCCGTGAGCCGCTGTTCGTCGGCGGACCCGGAAATACAACCGGCCTGGAGCGACTTCCGGTGAGGACCGGATTTAAGGGATGCGTCCGGCATCTGGAAGCCAATGAACACCGCTACCGTTTCCCTCTTGCGCCGCAGGGGGACGCGACGAATGGTTTCGACGTCGGTGAGTACAACTTACCAATTAAATTCCGAAACTTGCTCCTTCCGATGATGGAACAACTTCTATTACCATTCCCTTCCTCCCAGATACCTCCTCTGTCGCAATATTTCCATTGAAACTCCTCACAATCCTTCAGAGTTCTTCGCCACTCCAGTTTTTCATGGAAAATATTTTTAAATAATCCTCATCCACAACGGATTAACCCTTTGCAGTCGGAGTTGTTTTAACTTGAAAATTAAACATTTCTTCCGATCTAGAATAATTTGTATGGATATGAAATTGATATAATATCTCGTACAATATTTACCCCTCAACTGTTACGGGTTAATAATATCAAGAGCTAACGTTCTTGGTCCCCGACCTCAGAATTCTATACAGAAAATCGTGAAAAACTGGAAAGTGGAGAAGGGAAATTTCGTGTGGATCAGAATCGAAATTAGATAGAGCAGTAACAAAGACGAGTGTCCGAGTGAAATCCAATCAAGCGCAGATACGCCACTGCAAGCTAAGATACAGCTCGGGTCGCTCGTGTAAAGCAATAATCCTGAAACGGAGCGTCGACCGAGGACTCCGCGCGGTTCCTTATCTTGTAGCGCCAAGAACGCCCGGAGACTGGTCAATCGACTACCAAATCTCCATTGAAAGGCTCAAGGGGATACGTATAATCCATCCGAGCGTAACCTTCTTCTGGGGGAGGGGGGAGTTAGGTTTAGGGGTCGAAAGAGGGGGTTTGAGGCAAGGCAGCTTTTAAGGGCTCGGTTTCTGTCGAGGACGCGATAGACGTCCGACCACTCCGCCGTCGTATATCTCCATTCTCGGTGCAGAATGCACAATAGATCAAAGGGACCGCGCACATTCCCGAGGCCAATGCATTTTTTGGTCGTCGGAGAGGACCGCGTGCGCGACCCTCCTCCTCGAAAGAAAAACGATCCTGAAGATCGCCGCGGAGTCGAAAGAGGAAAATGTCGAAGTAAATCGTCTGTGGACTCCGCAATCGTCGCGACTTCGTGTACCCTCGATAAGCGCTCGCTTTGACCTGCCCCAGAAAATAAATTCTCCTCGCTGTTCTTGACAGAACAATCGTTCTTCGAATTTGAAAGACATTCCTATTATTGCTATTACACGTTTTATACTATTGTGTATTATTTTCTGACTTCTCCTTTGATACTTTTCTTCCGAGATTCCTTTTTGAAACTTGCTCCGCCGTTGATTCAGAGTCGGCCCCGTGGTCGGTATTTTAGTCGTGGCAAAGATGCAAGTACATTTGTTCGGTTAGAAGAATTTTTTTAACGAGCTCATTCTTTGTTTCTTTTTATTATCAGAGGAACGATTAAATTGTCGAGGATTGCATTGAAGTGTTATTAAAATGATTATATTCTTAAAATACAACCTTCGGTAAACTGATTAAATCTGTCTCTAAAAGTGGCGTCCGAGCATAAATAGCATTTTGTAATTTCGTAGCATCGATCCAGGTATTTAAACCTCTTTATCTAGTTACCAGGCAGGTTATCGACCTGACGTTAACTAAATTTGTATTAAAAACGCGCGGGTGGGGAATGAAAAATATTCCCGGGCGACGGAGTGGTTTGTAGAACGAAGGTTGAGGGACGCCCTAGCTGAATTCATGTGACACCTGTTGTGTACCACGATATAGGAGTTAATTCGAGCCTCCGATACAGGTTCGCTGTACCGAAAACAAAATGCAACGGCAGCGCAGCTAATTATGAACCGTGGTGTTTTAACGTCTCCATTACTGTCCACTGAAATTGCAAAATCCGAATGAATCGCCGCAATAACTGGATTCTCTTCTTCATTCGATCCTCATATTAAGAAATTATCGATGGCATACTAACCATTCATTGGGAAACGATTCTCTAGAGTCGTTGCGATTTACGAGAACAGTAGAGCAACGGATAGAAGTTGTTATTACTCGCTAGAGTAATTTTATGTGGTCTGCACGAGAGAAAGAGAGAGAGAGAGAGAGCAAGCGTCGAGAATTATTTCCTGTGGCTGCCGTATATTTGGTTAGGTGTAAAGCATTTATAGAGAGCTTATACGAATGATGCGAATAGTATTACGCTGCACGTTCCTGGAGGAACAATTATTCGTGGTCAGCAGGACTTACTAGAGCAATTTTCGGGAATTATTTAGAATTACCATTTAAGATAAAAATTTTCTGCACCAATTACAAGAGGTGGAAGCCAGAAGAAGACAATTCAAGACGAGCTGGAACAATTCCCAGATAATTGAGCGTCGAGCCGCAAGGAAAACTGTGTCGAATCGGACTAGGTGCATAAATAAAAATTTCCATACATATTTCGCGGCACCGGAAGGATCGCGGAAAGCCGTTCCCGGGGCAATCTTTAACGAAACGACGCGACGGCAAGATGATCGCCCGAGAGACGGCGAGGATCCCGCGGAATAAGCTGCCGCCGCCTGTTTGCTATTCCGCCGTGAGTTAATCGGATTACTTTCGGTGAATAAAATACAATTCGGCCGAAAGAAACGACGACGACGCCGGAGAGCCGCGGCCGCAGTAAAAGAGGAAGCCGGGTGGAAACGTGACTCGTATGGACTCCGTAATAATGAATGACCCAGACGATTTTCGAAGTCGCCCGGCCCCGGAGAATCGAGGTTATCCGAATCGACGAGGGGTTGCCGAACTCCCGGGGCCTTTTCCCGAACTTTACCAATTTACCTCGTTTCCTTTTTCCCTACTTTTTCCTCACCCGGGGAAATTTCTTATGCATTAGCGTGGACCGGCGGACCGCGCGATACGTTATCGCGCGAACCGTCCGATACGCGTGTTCCAAACGGCCGGAATTTCGCCGCTTTCCTCCGAACTTCGATTCCACTTTTCCGTCGAGCAGTATTGATTTCTCACTTCGTCCAATGAATTTCGCTGATGCGAAGTCCGGAATAAGGCTCGCAGTTATTTCCGAGCCAGAAAATCGATCTATTACAACGCCGGAAGCTTTGGAACCCGTGCTTCTTCTTCTTCTTCGTGTGTAGTTTATGTAATGCGTATGCAAGTCGCTCTCACCAGCGCACGCTGCGTAGTTGTTTGCACTTCAATACAAAGAAATTGCAGAAATACAAAGCAGCATATTGCATTATAGCAAGTTTGTTTTATAGAATATTAAAGTGCAAACAATAAAAATCGTTTAGTTTATAAATACATATAAAAAAAGAAAAAAACAAGAAAAGTTGAGTTGAGGAGGATTCGAACTGGAGCCCTCCAGAGCATCGAGCAGAACCTCTAACACCGTGAACATACAACATACTTGTGAGAAGTTTCTTCTTTCTGTTACTTGACAGCAACAAACTAGCTTTACACGTATTTTTCTTCTTCAATGTAAGCTATTTCCTAGAATATAATTGTTTAGACTTCTAACTGTAATCATGTATTAGAAGATTTAGTCGCATTTTTACATGTATCAGCTTTTCCGTACAAGTGCCGACTTCCCGTTCGCTCCCGTCACTAGCCACCGCAAGGGGAATCGGTCGCTGCGTCGTTACTGATCAAACCGAGCGTTCGCCGGCATACTTTATTTTTTTTGACACTGTTCCACCAAACGGACACTTCTGAGATTTTTTTGCAAAATAGGTTAGAATCATAGCAATATTTTAGAATTTTTTGGTAGGTGTCAACCCAGGGGAAGATAGTTAAAAAAATTCCTAACAAATTAATTAATTATTTTCAACTATAAATAATTGGCAAAAAATTCTGAAAAAAATCTGAAATATAGAGTGTATCTATATCTTTTATTTGCCGTTTATTCCATGTCGATATCTTTTCTCGTTTTAGAGCAAATTGCATTTAAGTGCGGGGGAATTTACCTCAATATCACCCCTATCGGTGGGGGTAGACACTTGAAATTTTACACAATGTTTTTTTAGACATAAAACGAGGTTTAGGACAGGAATCAGGAAAATCGGAGCGGGGGCCGCTGGCCCATGCTTATCCGGCTATACCCTTTGAATGAACTTGAATTGAAGCTTATGCGCCCGTAAGTAGCCTAATCATGTTTTAGTTATTCTCTGGATTTGCTCTTGCGTGGATATGTTACTTAATAAAGCTGTTCTTCAGTTCGTATACATCATTCATCAATTGTTCCACGTTTGTAAAGTTGTTAATTGCATTTTCGAACCTCCTGTATCAAGTAAAGGAAGCGCGATGGCGCCCCGGCGAACGAACTCCCGAGGTTTTTGTCACAGTTACTGTTTCGGACACGTACCCAGAGTATTTCCACGGAGTTTTATTGTCTGCCTCTCTGTAACTCGGTTTTTTCCTCTCTTTCTAATGAATCCAGGGAAGTTTCGATCGATAACTTTCTTCGAGAAGTTCCCTTTATTCCCCGGTGCTGGCGTCCAGTCCCGTTTCTGTAACTTCTTCTTCGTGTGCTTCGGTTGGAATTTCGCCAGATATCCTCGAGAACAGTTGTTCGAGGAACGAGGATGCGTTTGCACATGTTGTTCGAGAAACGAAAATACTACGTGCAACAAACAGGAACTCCGATAATTGATCTCTTTCCCACGAATTTACCAGATGCTCTGCAGTATTGGACCCGTCAGTTGGAGAATCGGGAAACCTTACTCCCTCTCGCTAATGATAACCGGACTGCGGATTTTATGCGTTTACGACAAAAACGAGTAGGTGTAGCTAGTGTTGGGCAAATTTTATTTTAAATAATAAATAATAAATAAACGTGTGATTTTAATTGCAAATAATAACTGAACTTTTCATTTAAATAAAAGTAATTTAAATAATTCCAAAAGTAATTTCTTTATTATTTCTTATTTACAAATAAAAGATTATTTATTATTTGGATTGAGGTAGAAATCAAATAAATAGTTTTTATTTGTCAATACAAATAATAATTGCAATTGTATTTGTAAATAACAATTAACTTTATTATTCTAAATAATTCATTTAGACTTGCTCAAATAATAGATAATTATTTTTGCTTTTTATTTGAATTCCAAAATAACATAATTTTAAATTTTTTAATTTTTATTGAAATTAATTGTCATTTAAATTTTTATTTAAATAATTATTTATTTAAATATTGCCCAACACTGGGTGTAACTAAAGAAATATTTCAGCATTTATTTTATTTCTTAGTTCTACATAGAAGAATAGTTGAAAATATCTATTTATTACACATGTACAGAAGCTATTAATTGAAGTAATGTTTGCTGTGCGATGTTTTAGAAATAATTATATAAATAATTACATTTATTTTTTATTTTAAATACTATATTTTACCCAGCCCTGCATTTGTGACCAGAGCTGGGGAAAATAGTATTTTAAATAGTGAATATTAAATAATTCTATTTATTTTAAAGTATGTGCACAACTTATTTGAAAATAAAATATTTTATTTGATGCAGTAATTTTTGAAAATAAAATAATTTATTTGAGGCAGTAATTTTTTTTTAAAAATAGTATTTGAAGAATATTGAAAATATTTGTTCAATTTTTTAAAATTGAAATAATATTTATATTATTGCTGAAAATAATGGTTCGAATTCAATACATTTACGAATGTAAATCGTTTCTTAACGATAAGATAGACTGTATGTGTTTGTGCGGTTTCTCAGAGTATTATAACAATGCAAAAAGTAAAATATTTTATTTCGTGGATCAAATTGTTGAAATAGAAATATTTTATTTTGAGGTACAGATTGTTCAAATAGAAATATTTTATTTTCAAAATTGTATTTTCGAAATTGTAAGCAAAATAAAATCGAAAATATTGAATAGTATTTGAAATATTTGTATCGCCAAATAATGCCCACCTCTGTTTGTGACAAAGATGGGCACGCACAATTTAGTCAAACGAAAAAATATTTTGTTTTATCAAGATCAATTTTTCGGAGAGTTTTTTTACGACATTTCTTAACACCCTGTACAAGGAGATTAATATGGGGTGCAAAACTGGCAGTGCGAGGGGCTGAACCCCTGGAAACCAAGGTTACGACAAAAAAACATGAATTCCGGGAAGGTGTCCGAATGTGTACTCAGTCGCTTTCCTGTTAACAAGCCCGCGTACGTTAATTACTCCGGCCGGGTAATGGACTCGCGATGATGGGGCATGCGGGGCTTATTTGCCAGAGGACCGGTTAATATAAAATTCCACTCGATGACAAGGCCATTCAATTTGTTTGTCGAGGAGCAGTCCCGCGGACGCGGCGGGGAGGAACGATGACGGTACCCCCGGCTCGATAATTGATTAACGCTTGATAATTAACGCTGGTCCTTGATGCAGAGGCGGCGCGGCGTTCGACGCGCGATTAGCCGGCACTCCTGTCGACTTTGATCGCCCGACTAATTACCCAACACACGAAAGCCTGTCCCCCGTTCAGAATTTCATTTAGCGCATTCCCACGCGTTGTCCCCAAGTCCTTGTCCCCTCTGTCTTACGGTGTTGGGTTAATCAATGACGGAAAAATTGAGGAATTCCCATCGAGTGGGACGCACCAGCGAAGTTTCCGAGAGACTTTGAATTTTTTAGCAGGGAGAGTTTTGATGGAACGCTGCTGAAATTGCGTCCGGGATGAAGAACGATGTCTTGGGAGATTCCCTTCGAGCCCGTTAGATCGCCACGCGTTAAAATCTGAATTTTGTCCCCGAGAAGCTTCTGAAATTTGGGGATATTCATTTGTTGAAAGGGATCGCTCGCTTCTCGATTACAATGATAATTATTAGACAGCGGATCTTTATGCAAAATAAAATGTTTATATATGAATCATGGAAATGAAGCTGAATAAAGATTTATTTCTTGTGTAAATAATTTCAATAATAATGATTGAAAATAAGGTCTCCGTATTTTTACATTTGTTTAATGTTTTAAGTTTCACCTACTGATTTTCGTCATAAATGCATAAAATCCGATGTTTAATCATTATACAGGGCCATCCGTTTTTAAACGGACAAACGTAAACCAGCTATAAAGAACCCCAAATGGAACAAGTTTTACCCCTGCCACTTTTTTTGTTTCGGCCTTGATTTCTAGAAAATTGCAAAAAACCATAATTTTTTTAGTTCACATAAACTTGAATATCTCGGGAGTCCAGTGATGAATCTTGATGATTTTTCCTTTGTTTGGTTTAAAATAAATAGGGGCATCTTTTTTGTTAACAAAATATTTTTGTATGACCTTCGGATCTTTGTTTTTTTGGCATAGGGCACGTCGTGGAGACTGAATGAAAAAACTTCGAAAAACTTGGATTTATGCGTAATCAAAAAAAAAAAAGAAAAAAAAAGTGGCAGGGGTAAAACTTGTTCCATTTGGGGTTCTTTATAGCTGGTTTACGTTTGTCCGTTTAAAAACGGATGACCCTGTAGAACCATTTCCGAAAAATTGGAGAACATCGTTTGATTTGGTTGACGCTTGTGAAATGAATTGTGCATTTACGTACAGAATGAATAGATGAAACACGAAAAATATATTGGACGAATTGGAAAACATTTATTTTAAGCTCACAGGGTACAATATTCTCTGCAATGCGAAAATAGAATACGTGCTCCGTTCGATTCGCGCAAAAGGGAGAGAGCGAGAGCAGTCAGGGCTCGATAAAGAACCGGTTGAAAAGAAGCGATAAGTAGCTTTCGAAAGCGAACCATTTCGAGTACGCGGTCTTACCTTGACTCATATTGATCGGGGGCCGTCTTAAGGAGGAGCGAATTAAAGCGTTTCTAGACTGACGACGAGGCCACCGGAAACTTAGCTTTAATTTCGCTCAGGTAAATCGGGTTATTTCGGAAAGTAATCGGCCCCTTGTCGTCGTCGGGCGTAGTCGAGGCGTCCCGACGCCCGTCTTGAATACGGACGAAACCGGATGCCATCCTTTCCCGCCGGATGCTTTCGTTTCGCATCCCTCTCGTAGCGACTCTTGAATTTTATTTCGTCGGGGAATATGTCCCCCATACGACGGAGACGTGTCCAATATTTTTATCTCGCAGCGAGCTTTAACGCGATTTCCTGTACGTACGCAACACACACACACACACACACACATCGTCGATTGCGAATTTCTAGTCTCGGAATTTTTGCTCCGCGAATTTCTGCCCCTTCAGAATTTCTTGCACTTTGATGGAGAGGTTTCATTTTTCGTTTTTACCTTTCGTTTTTACTGATTGAGAGATCAATTATTTAAATAAAAGTAAATTTTTTAAAAATACCACATTTCTAAAACGGACTAAAAAGTTATAAAATAATTTTTCTTAGCCCCATACAGATTCCTAACCCCGTACTGATAGCCCTGAAAATTTATGATTGTGAATTTTTAATAGCTATGAAAATGCTTGTAAGATTTAAAACGAAAAACGTGGCGCGGAAGAGTAGCTGCCGTTGAGAAAACTCGCACAAAGTTTATATCATTTGCAGTGCAATAAAATTGTTAGTGATTTAGGTGAACTATTCATGCATTAGGTGATCTATTGCATGCGCCCCACATTTTTCGTTTTAAATCTTACAAGTATTTTCATAGCTATTAAAAATTCACAATCACAAATTTTCAGGACTATCTGTACGGGGTTAGCAATCTGTATGGGGCTAGGAAGAATTATGTTATACTTTTTAGTCTAACATTTTTTATAATCTTTTTAGTTTTAATTTCTATTTAAATAATTATTTTCTGCTTTTTAGTCTTGTGTGTGTGAAATTTTTCAGTCAATTTTAAGGATGTTCTAGAGGTACAATGGGAGACAAAAGTACAAGAAATTCGAAATTCATCGATATATTGGCAATGAAAGCCATTCATGAGTATATTTTGCATTTAAAAAATAGATTAATTTAAAAAGCTTTCGTCTAATTAGTGAATTTCATGTTATATTTATTTTTTGATCAAATAAAAAATTGTAAGTGACTTTTGCGAATAATTGTATCCTCCGATTGTAGCTACATTCAGTGGTCTACACAGTTGTCGCGAAGTTATAAAAGTACTGAACAGACAGACAAGAAAGCGAGCTAATAAAAACGTGGTATAAATCATATGGAATCTGCAAATCCTAATAAACATTTAATTCGTGATACATGTTAAAAAACAGTCGAGGATTTGGCGAGGCGAAATTTGATAAAACGGTGGCGGGAAAATTCCCGGCGTGTTCCGAAATTATCGGAGCGTACAAACGTCGTAAATTAAATTTCACAAAGTAGACGAAACATTCCCTCCAGAAAACTGCTCGTTGAATGTGCTGTGTAGCCTCTGGGGTGTTACCACGTGTCGTTTACTTTGAAATTTGTTGAACTGTGCTGGAAGTACCCGAAATTCCATTTAATTTATCAATGTAACTCATACGATATTCCTTCAAAAAATCAAAAATACTATCGTTTATCGATGACTCAGCTCGCGATGATATATTCTGTTCAACGACCGATGCAACAAACACTAATTATTATTCTGAAAATTCCTGAAAGATCCTGAAAAATCGATCCCATTCTCCCGGCGAAAAAGTTGCATCAAAAGCGGTCACACATCGTAGACCGCCAAACGTTCCATCCATCACAGGCTGAAGAATCGATTTTTCAAAAGCCTCAAACACTGCAAAGTGATCTGGTCTGCCTGTGAAAAAAGGAGCACGAAAGCTTCTTGCTCCTCCTAAAAAATTCACGATAAAACGGCGCGATCTGAACGGTGAATAATGAAGTAGGGGGAGAGCAATATCAATTTTATGGATGCACGAGTTGATCAATTTATTAGTACATTATTCGTCCATTTAATTATCATCAGAGTACAGATTTCATGATTTTATAGGGTGAAATACGACTTCGTGAAACCACCAGACAACTAAAAACGCTGTTGTATTATCCTCATCGTAGAAAGATGATCAGAACGAAAACCTGTTTATCAATTTTATAGATGCACGAGTTGATCAATTTATTAGTACATTATTCGGCCTTTTAATTATTATTAGACTTCAAGTTATTTCTGTTTAAAAATAAAGCAAGAAATCACATTTATGTTGATTTCTAGGAAAATCAACATAACAAGAAACAAATTTATTCATTAAAGTAGGCGATTGTTTAGCAACGTGAAGTTAAATAAACCATAGGAGCTTTCGAGTAAGGGGAAAGGCGCCGGTAAAACAATAACGCCATATTGAATCGAATGTTTTACGCATCCAGAGAGCCGGCATTGCTATTCCGTCCGAACACGGGGCGATTTTACAGCGTATTCGATTTCCGATACCTGGAAGATGGAGGACAAAAGCCGCGGTATTTTTGTCAAATATTTACCCGACGGTATTCGGCCGATTGAGGAAAAGGGATCGATGTTTTTCGGCTCGGTGAATCCGGATGCCTCGATCTCTCCTTCTTGTTTTATCGAAGAGACGATTTTCGGCAAGGGTTTCGCAGTAACGATATCTTGGCTCTCTCGTAGCTTGCTCTCGCGAGGAAAGAATCGATGCGATTGATTTATTATTGTCGTTGCAGAGGAATGCACCGCGGACAGGTGCAGCAAGGTCCCCTGTTCCCATGGAGGGAAATGTCTGACGACCGGCGGTGACACGGCCGTTTGCCTCTGCCCCCTCGGGTACACCGGCGACCTGTGCGAAACCAGAGTGGATTTGCAGGTAAATACCGAATTATTACAGATTTTTCATTTATTTTTATCGCCAGATCTCGTCGCGTTTCTTGCGATTTCTTGAGCTCAGCTGCATCATTGTACGATTTTTATACGAACGAGTTTGTACTGCAATTTTATAGAATGTTTTCTGGAATCGGCAGTGAAATTATTTTTGGTCGTGGATCCGAGTGAGAGGATGTTCCTCCGATATTCTTTTGCATAAGCAAAGGCAGCTTTATCACGTCGGGAGAAGCGAAACGAGATTGCGGGGAGACTGTTCGTCACATCGGCGGAACACGATAAGTAAAGTTGGGGGATGTTTTCCGTGTGACGCGGGAAAATGCATCCCTCGGTGGGATCCTCCGAGCCGCCGGTCTTTCGCATAATACAGGGTCACTTTCCTGCGGAGTCCCGCGGGATCAGGTTATCACCAGGATGTCGCCTTTGCTCCCGAGAAAAGGAAAGGAGGGCAACGTTGCGTCAGGGGGTCGTAAGCATCGACCAAGAATGCCTCGGGTTTCTGGCCACACCTCATAAAACTTTTCTTCACCGCGCCCCGCACATGGATTCAATCATCCTTTTCCACGCCTTGATTTTTACCGTCCTCGTAAGATCACCGACGCTCCTCCTTTTTTATCCAAGTTTTTTAATAGTTTTCCAACTCTCGGTGAACTTCCCGACACGAAATCGTAATTTTGCCGAAGTTATTCGCTTAGAACCCAGCTAAACCCCCTTTGAGTCATGCGATTCTCAATTCCAAGTTGGTGATGTACGATTTAAAAAATTGACAATTTAAGGTACTCTTCGAATGGCTCTCCTTTCCTTTTCACGATATATTCTTAGGAAATGATTCTGGAAGTCGCAATTTAAATATCAATAATTCTTTAAGAACCGCTGTCTAGTTGTTATGAATGAAACGTGTACGATCGATCGGTAATATTCTTCTCGAATAAATTCGATTAGTGTCCGGCCGCGTTTGCGGATCGGGGAACTTGCCGATCCTTTCTGTCGTAGAGGATCGTAACAACGTGCAACGGGGCTTTCGAAGTCACCGACCGATAAAGCTTTCAGAAAATTTTCGATTGAATTGTCGGGAGTGTGTATTATATAGAATTAGAGGGGAGGGCGAACGGGTACTCGGAGTTCGAGAACGAGTTTGAGTTTCAAGTGACACTTGTTAACTCTGGTCCTTCGCGGCTGTTTGTCGGGCGAGTTTATAGGAAGTTCCGGTTCACCGAGAAATACAGCTATCCGGGCTACTCTGCCGGGGATAAAAAAAACATACGTTCTACCACACGGCGATGATTGATCAGTTCCCCGTGACATTTTCCAAGAAACTCCAGCTTCAGCGAGCTCGTGCTCGCCGCGGGGGTTCTTTGGGGAACTTCTGCGATTGAGGTCGCAATTCGAAAAATGTGATACACGTGTGTTAAAATATAATTTAAAATCCCCTTAATGCAACGTTGAGGTGTAAAAAGATAATTTTGGGAGCGATTAAATACTGACAAGAATAAATGCACAGCTGCCCGTGCCTCGCATACTGGAAACTTGTGCAAACTCTCTGCGTTGCTAACTAATTAATTTTATAATTTGTTTAAGCTTCTTGCGTGTTCTGAGCACACAAGAGCTAAAGGACGATCAAGACCAGACTAGTGTAATAATATTACTCGAAAGGTAGTAAAAATTTCATGAAAGAACCCACCGAGCGATCAAAAGGTCCTGTTAATACATCCGACACTCGGGGCATAATGAAGGGAAAAGAGCGCCAGTTTAAAAAGTCTATAGAAATTCAGCTGTTGGATTTCCAAAACAAGTGCTCAATTATGCTTCCGCGTTCACATTGAAGATTCACGATACTATACAAAGAACGATCGAACTCGTTGAATTGAAAATCCTTCTCCGCGATCGTTCCGAGCATGTTTAGATCGCGTTAACGCGATACTCCTTTATTTTTCCACGTTTTCACGACTCGATTTCCCTTCCTCGCCCCTCGCACGACTTAAAAACGTTTCGCCGTTTACGAAGACATAATGCCGATCAATTTGTCCTCTCATCCGCAGACGCCACTTCACGTGTGCGTCGAAATATATGGCGGATTATGCG
Organism: Lasioglossum pauxillum; assembly: GCA_933228785.1. Taxonomy (NCBI): domain Eukaryota; kingdom Metazoa; phylum Arthropoda; class Insecta; order Hymenoptera; family Halictidae; genus Lasioglossum; species Lasioglossum pauxillum. The sequence continues at coordinate 22,576,480 of OW121701.1, read as the reverse complement.
CGGATCCGCGGTGATATCGATTATAACGACGCCGGAAGCATTGAAGCCCGCGTAGACGAGCGCGCGGAACAGTATCCGATAAAATTCGTGTCCGCCTGCCGACCGATATTACTTCCGGTACAGTTCGGGAGTAATTCCAATAGCAACCGGTGCGGTGTGCGCCTAGAATTGATACTTCTCAACTCTTCTCCATGGTTTTTCGCTCCTTTGCCTCCCACTTCTCGTTCCGGACCACCAGACATTTAAATTTCCTGTACTCTAATCTTCTTTGTAGTCCACAACATCCTCCGAAATTGTTTCATGCTCAATTTTAATTACAAGTCGACACAGAGTGCTTATATTACATTAATAATTACAAGCTGGAGAAATTTTGTTCATATTATAATAAAAATAACCAATTAACGCACTTGCCCCGTTGACGCACTTACCCCACTCCACCTTATATCTTGCAATCGATAGAGACAATTTTTATTTCGCATAAAGATCCGCAGTCTGCTTATTACAATATTTCTTCCGACCTAGAATAATTCTCCACCAGAAATCATAGATCAAGGAACCTTCGATCTCCGACTCTATGGTGGACTCGCGAAAACCGTAAGGCGCCCGCGGAATTGCAGAGAAACTCGCTCGCATAAGAATATTCATCATTCCCGAATGGCAGCAGTGGATTTCCGGTTTATCCGGCTGGATGTAGTACACGGGATACAATTTTTATTTTTATCACTCGGCGACCGTGTTATACTTGTTCCCCGTTCGTCTTAGCTTCTCGACACGGCGGCGTTTCTGTTCGATGGGATTTATGCGAGTGCGGTAATGGCGGCCGATCGCGGCGAACACGCTGGGTTTAATTTACTGTCGGTGTATCTACCAGCGGAGTGGGTTTCCTTCCTGTAACTACGTCATTTTCGGAAATTGACGCCGCTAGATAACCGGGCGGAGGGGGGTGGTTGGAATAAAGGAAAATAAGGGCGAACCGAGGGAATAATGTCGTCGCGGCTCGAGGAGGCCACCGACGATTTTTCTCGCTCCTCCGTTGAGATATCGCTCGATTTATGGTGTTTCCTCGCGGACTCTGTGATCGAGGACCTCGATCCTACGTCCCCAGACCGTCCTCGAAATATTACACCGGAGAATAACGATATTTATACAGCGACGAGCCAGGCAATTGGCTCCGACAACTTCCGCTTGGCGAAACACCTTGGAAAATACTTCAGATGGTTTCATTCTGTTCACCTGTGGGTCTAATTCTATGAAAACAACGAATCCTTGAAAAAATTATAGTAATTTTCTGCAACGATATCTCTTCAGTCGTATTTCAGACGAGGATACACTGCATTTAATAGAATATTGTAACTACGGCGGCCATTGCTGAAATTAATGCTGATAGCGAACGTGTTAATGCCGTTGCATCTCGATGTGGGTAGAGAAGTGCTCATGATTAAATATTTGGTCCCGGGTTTCTAGATCACGCCATATTTCATGAAAATTGCGTTTTGTTGCAAATTTTGTAGCCGAACTATTTGGGGGCTGAATTTTGGAGCAGGTGGGTGTATACCTCGACTCCCATGCATTTAATTCCCATAAATGGACCGCAGATGTTCACGCATTCGTTATTTGATTCGCGATAACATGATGGGATTAAAACCAGATTTGTTTTTGTGGTATTTTTGATACTAGGAAAAATTCTTGTGACACGGAATTTTATTTGGCACCGAAGAGTCTAATAAAAATTTCATTTCTTCGGAGAATCGTCTAAATGAATTATTTCCGTTTTTGAGAATGTACGTTTCAGTATGAAACGAAAGAGAGTGCTTTATTAATGAATATCATATTTTGTTAGGCTCCTATAAATGTCGCAATATGAACAGAATTGTGCACACATTAAGCATTTATTACAAAGCAAATTCTTCTCGAAGCCATTGTTACCGCTTTTAATAATACACGTTCACCTGTTACACAATCGCTCCGGCTTTTTTCCGCGACGCAATTTTTATGTGAAACAGCGAACAAACAAAACGTTCCGTCAAAATGGTTTCCATTTTCCGATCTCGACGACCGCGAGTCTACAGCGGCCATTTAGTTGTCAATATACTGTGACCAATAGAAATTGTATATTTTCGAAAACGTCAATATTCTGGTTTAATTTTCATCTGTGTTGCAATAAAAAATCATAAAACGACAGAATTAGTAGATAGGTTTATAGTGTTAATTATCGTGACCCAAAAAGGAACAGTCAGAACTTTCGAAACTATTTGATCACGCTTTCACCTTCATAGCGCTATCGCTGCCAAAGAGACGGGTGGTATAAAGTATAAAGTCAACGCTCCAGGAACGTTGATCGCCTTTCAACGGTGGAACTTGCTGAAAATCTGGAAACCCCGTAAGATAACGATGCCCGATGGATTCTCTTGGTTGCAGGTGCCGTCGTTCAACGGGTCCTCTTATCTTCGCTACCCGGGTTTAGCGGACACGTCGCTATCTTGGCTGGAATTGGCTGTCACGTTGAAACCGACCGCGGCAGACGGTGTTATACTTTACAACGGCCACCATAGCGACGCCACCGGCGACTTCATCGCGCTCTACCTGTCCTCGGCACACGTGCAGTTCACCTTCGACCTGGGGACGGGCCCTGCCACCTTAAGGTAAGTCAAATCCCTCCCGACATGTTAGCCTCGAAACTAGTGATACCCATTTCACGTATATTTAACGTACCGGCGGGCGCGCGTGTGCACGGAGTGCACTTCGGTCGGTTTTATGAAGGTAAAGCAAGTAAAACCTCAGTTTTGAGACTTTTAGGTATTCTTTTTGTCCTTCAGAATATCTGGTTATAATTTATCTGTAATTAATTAAACGCTAAGGGTTTATGAGCTTGAAATGAGTACATAGTTTAGGTGTCTTCGGTATCTAAACTGTTTAATGCATTTATTAACGCTCTTAGCGCAATGACATTTAGTTTTTACATTCAAAAGAACCTTACATGCGACCGATTTGCTTGTAAAAAACATTCTATAACCTGCGTGATATGACAAGATTGTCAAACTCTAGAATCTGATAACGATTCCTAAAATTACCATCATCATTGGACAATTAAAGGAGATGTTTTGCCGACTTGATACCCCAGATCAATAAGAACCGACAACGGCAAACAATTCACGAGTACAGAATTCTATGAATACTGCCAATAACATTAAAGTAATACATAACAATTATTAATGATATCGGCGCTACGATTCGATTGTTAAATACAAAAAAAAACAAAAAACTAACTAAGCAACTTTGCTAATTTATCAAATAAATCGACGTTTCGGTCACTGATGTGGACCATTTTCAAGATTATATCGGATTGCGTCTGTAAGAGAAAATAAACACAATTTATACATAATGACATACAATTTTAAAAAGTAGTAACTATTAAAAGTTTAAATGTAAGCGAAACAAATTTATTTTCACAATTTTTCACTCACTTGCTTAGGTGTGACTAAGTATGATAATATGAGAATCATGAGACTCGTGAAACACGTGTGTTAACCATGTCTGTTTTCATGACACTGATCGTCTTGGCAGAGATCTAGGTTATATAGATCGATATACCGCGGTAAATTCAAAAAATCATAATGTGTCTTTAAAATCACCTAGTGAAAATACCATAATGGTAAAAACACAATTTAATGACATTCAATTATAACTGAAATCAAATTTCATACAATATTGTATGTGTTATATATTTACTTTGGTTAACCAGTAAAGGAAATAAAGGAAAGTATATTTTTGTATTGGAAAAGATACTTTAGATTACAAAAATACACTTTCCTTTATTTCCTTTACTGGTTAACCAAAGTAAATATATAACACATACAATATTGTATGAAATTTGATTTCAGTTATAATTGAATGTCATTAAATTGTGTTTTTACCATTATGGTATTTTCACTAGGTGATTTTAAAGACACATTATGATTTTTTGAATTTACCGCGGTATATCGATCTATATAACCTAGATCTCTGCCAAGACGATCAGTGTCATGAAAACAGACATGGTTAACACACGTGTTTCACGAGTCTCATGATTCTCATATTATCATACTTAGTCACACCTAAGCAAGTGAGTGAAAAATTGTGAAAATAAATTTGTTTCGCTTACATTTAAACTTTTAATAGTTACTACTTTTGAAAATTGTATGTCATTATGTATAAATTGTGTTTATTTTCTCTTACAGACGCAATCCGATATAATCTTGAAAATGGTCCACATCAGTGACCGAAACGTCGATTTATTTGATAAATTAGCAAAGTTGCTTAGTTAGTTTTTTGTTTTTTTATATTTAATGATGGAACCGTAGCGCCGATATCATTAATAATTGTTATTAACAAGAATACGATCGATATAAATAAGTTTATTTACCAAAGTAATACAAACGATTGCAAATAAGCTACACGACTAACAGAAATTATAAGACGGAATTACAACAATTCACGATGATGTACAATGTGACACCGCATGGTACCACCGATAAATCGCCATCAGAGTTTCTCTACGGTCGAAATATCAGAGACATTATTCCGTCAATTGGAGACTTGGTATCAAACGAACAAAGGAATGAAGAAGCGTACGAACCGGACCTGCTAAATAAAACGAAAGGGTAAGAACAAGAAGACAGAATAAAAGGGGCCCGAGAGATTGATATCAAAGTGGGAGATAGAGTAGTGACTAAGAATACAGTAGTGCCTCATAAACTAACGACCACTTTCGACAAAGAAATATATGAAGTACAACAACTGATTGGAAATTAATTAATCTTAGAAGGGGGAGGACGTAAGATACGACGACACATAAGCCATGTCAAGAAGGTCCCAGGACCAGGATGCATCACTCCACAACAGTCTACTATCAGCACAGCCATCCCAGCTACAACGGATACATCTCAACAAACTAGAGGTTCAGGGGACTAAGAGGAATTGGAACGGGGTGCAGTCCAATCTGAAGAACTCTGTAAACCATCTCAGAGTCAGAAGATCGTCCAGCCACTCGGACTTGAAAGAAAAGGAGGGATGTGGAGACCGGTAACAGAGGGGACTAGCGGACAGACGGGAGACGGCCCGGGTGGGGCGTAAGGATGAATGAGAAGTTAGTTGTTGTTGAGCCAGTGAAGGAGACAGTGTAAGAGAGAGTGTCAATAAAGTATATCAAAGTGAAACTGTGTTATTCATTACCACCAGTCATCACATCTAACTATGTTAGTTACTTGATGATAGAATGCTAAACTCTTTGAAACTGTTCTTTTTACTTCCTCCGTGCACTGTGTGCAGGACACGCTCGCCGCCATAATAAATTCGGGCGCGCCCGCCGGAAGGTTAATATAACCCGTACAGAAGGATTTGTGTTGATTGTGGATCTTTACTGTGGATCTTATGCAAAATTTTATATTTTTAAAAATAATAATTGAATGAACTTAGGTGCGCAATGGCGGCAAAAATTTCGCGAATCAACTGTTAGAAGGTCCGTCATTTTGTTCTCCGGCAACAACCACCCCGTAAGGGGTTCCGGGTGTTCCCTGCCCTCTTCCTTTCAATTTCCTCGTTACTCCTTTCGAGCAGGAGCCTCTAATTGAGTCGTTTGCATGCCGACCCCCGGCGAACGGATAAGGGACGTGAACGGATATTGTAATTTTATTGGGAACGCGCATACGGCAACTGGGGTGAAAAAGGGAAGTGGGTCGGTCGGACCATGCCCGCCGCGTTTGCGCTTGATTAGACGGGGAAGTGTATTTTAATTTGTTGAAAGTTCAAGGGGGTCGGATCGAGTTCACCGTCACGTTGCGGCCGGGATACGGGAAACCGAAATCACCCTTTGTCCCCTTTTTATGGAGAAGAACCGCGATTTCTACGGGCTCACCCTTTGAACCCACTTCTGGAATTATCATCTGACAGGTGTCTTTTTTTGTTCGTTTCATATTGATGTAAAATCAAAATTTCAATAAAAAGCCAATTACTTGGTGAGGCTATTTAAAGGGTTACGCTATCCTGAGATTGAAAAAAAATCGATTTTTTCTATTTTCCTTTAATTTAGAGTTGAGGGAATAATTTAAGCCATGGTAGATGCAACAGCTCCCCAAAATAGCGAAGTTACAGTGCTTAGAAGTCCGTGCACTTTTCCTTCTTTTGCGTTTATCTCGAAACTACATTTTTACAAATGGTGTAGCAAATATCTCGGAAACTATACGTTCGATTTGCTTCAAATTTGATAAACATAATTCTAATAACATTATCTATCGCGAAGCATAGGATCTTTTTGATACGATATTCCAATTGTTTATAACAATCATTTAAAGTTTGATTTTTTTGGTAAAAATTGAATGTTCATTTTCATTTTCCTCGCATGTGTACAAAAATGGGTTTTTCTTGAAATCCCTATGCTTCGCGATAGATATTTTATCGAGAAACAATCAAATCATGAGTTTCTAGTTTCTGAGAATCGTGAGCATCACAATCCTTAGTACTGCAGGACAACGGATAACTCGGTCATTTTTAAATATTTTTTTATGAAATTTACACAATATATTCTTTAATGTATTACCTAACCAAATATAATAATAAAATAATTGTCACATCCATAGTTTCGTAGAAAAAAATTCATAAACTTTAATGTCATATCGGCCGCCTCAGGGTGCCGTAACCCCTTAAGGAAACATTTAAAAAATCGAGTGACGCTACCACAGTGGACAAACGATATTTGACCCCGATGTAAAATCAAATTCTTTTTTAGATACGAGAGTGGCTCGAAAACAAAAGGGAGTACACGGTGAGGTTGAATTTCGGAAAAATGTTCCAGGTCGACGCGACGTGACGCGACGCGCCGAACGTGATCCCGTTGATTACGTCTCTTGTAACGCGTTGTAACGAGTTTATGCGCGATGCGATCGATTAACGAGCCCCGACGCGACGCCCGGTGTCGAAAGAACCAGGCCCGATCGTTTAATCCGTGCTATCGCCGCCAGTAACGATGTATCGGCGTCGATCGGTCTCATCGTCTCATCGCGAATTAAGCTTTTGAATATTCATGACAGAAAATCAGTAGGTGCGTCCTCGAGGACGAAGAGCATGGCTCTCCCTCTTCTTCAGCTCTCTCTCTCTCCCTCCCTCTTTCGATCGGCTCCCTTCATTTTTTTCTCCCCATTTTCGATCGCCAGGATTAACCCTCTGCCCAAGGGAAATCCGTTCCGCAGCCGCCGGAAACCTTTGAGAAGATTCTGACGCGGTTTCCTTCTTGTTGCGTTGATATTTCGGCGAGACTTCCGTTGTCGCGATAATTGGGCGACGAGACTGCTGCAGAAACCCTGAGGATGTTGAACAATCAGTTTGTTGTATTTTATTGAGTCATTCATTTTATAGTTACAGTAAAATCTTGATGCAACGTGGACAATTTAATTGTGGACTATTAGAATTTTCAGCGTCCAGGAACACCGCGTAAGAATGAGACATTTTTTCTCCAACTCCAAGTTGGAGTCTGTAAAGTTGGCAATCGTTGATCTAGAGATCCAGAGAGTGAGAGAGAGACGAGTTTCATGGATTTCCTGCGGCGACCGTTTGGTTTATTTTTGATACTTAAATGGGTTTAATAAGCGTGTAACACGAATTCATGAGTTACGATAAAAAGTGCGGGATTAAGATCGGACCGTTGTGCTCCGGCTACGCGGCGCTCTGCAGCAAACGGTTCCGTTAAAATACGACGTTATTCGAACGGCGTTGAAATGTCCGGAATAAAGATCCCGGTAAAAAGTAAGGCTGACATAATTCAGGATTAAGTGGAACACCGGTTAAACGCGCAGAACTATTAAGGAACGGGGCGCGGGAATTAAGAGAAACATTTTTAGACATTGCGAACCGGCGATCGGGATTAACCGAGTGTCTTGTTTATCGGAGAATTTATCTCCGAAGACAGAAACATGCAGATGTGAAGCACTTCAGCGTTTAACATTGGCCGACTTCGAAAAAACGCACTAAAAAGTATAAAATAATTTCCAATTAATTCGAAGGCAGCGCAAAATTAAAAATTTTCGACACTGGAAATTACGAAAATCCTTAAATTCTTCTACATGCTTTCACATATTAATGTATCTTCTCTTTCCACCTACTGATTTCCAAGTCCACCATATTGCAATGAAATCATAATCAGCAACATCTGTCATTTGGAAAATTTTCAATTTTGCACCGCCTCCGGGAAGATTGTATTGTATTTAAGTTCGTGTGTATTCACATAAATTAAATTGTAATTATTTTATACTTTTTAATGCGTTTTTTATGAATATTTACTTCATAGGTATAGCCTATATTATATGTATAGATAGGTATACCTTTATTATTGTGAAGTTACCTACATATTCCATCCATTATTATTGCAATGTATAGGTAATTCATTTAAACGTGATATTTCTTTTTCTGTGATCAAAAGTTTAAACACATTTTATTGTGATTGGATTTGATGATAAAACTTCAAAGCAATTTTTTGTGGTTAATGTTATAATGTTTATAAAATATTATTTGAAATCCAATTTTTGTTCATGTGTCCTCATTTTTGTAGATGACGCGTTAAAGAGCAATTTTTCTTAAATGACCCCTGTTTCCATCACTTGGAATATACAGTGCGATCCCAAACGAAAGGAAGATACTTTGAGGTCTTATTCACGCTGACCACGAATTAATGTATTAAGGGACACTGGATGGAGTTTACCCGTTTTTTCACGCAAAGACACTCAAAAAACGTCGGAAAAAACGATTTTTTGCAGAAAAAATGGTTAAACTCTATTCAGGGACCCTTAATATATGGTATATTCGTGATCAGCGTGAAATTTCCTATAAGAATCCGTCAAGAACAGACTTTTGTCCACTCCGAACGTACTACCGCCGCACTGTGCGCCGGTAGGGTCAGAAATTTTTAATATAAATACGGGGGCGTAATGGAGCAATGGGGATTTATAATTGCGAGAGTAGAGAGCCGGCGAGTGAATGGTACTTGAGAATAATGTTAACTGCACTCCCGTTAACGTGGAACGAAGCGTGACAGAATGAAAAACTGTAGGGTGGTAATTGCCATAAAATGTCGAGTGTAAGGACGTTGAACAGGAATAATTGAGAAACGAAGACTAACAAACTTCCACCGCCGAAAATTCAACTCCCATTCACAGGTTCGCGAATCCAAAAATGCGAGAACCATTTTTCGCTGGTACATTTCGCGAAAATATACAACGGTCACGCAATTTACACGACGAATAGGCAGGTTTCCTCGTGAAAAAATTGTATTCGTTCTTTTCTCATTAAAAATTCATTAATAGCAAGATTTTCTCGTTTAACGAATCCTTCCCGTTGAACAATGGAAACGGAACAAAGAAAACCTCGATCGAGGGACGGGGGGAGGCGGAGGGGGATATAACAAACACCGGGGGTGCAGTTCGTCGTTATCGATCAGACGGTAATTAAATTAACGTTCGCAACAATGGGCCATTATTGTATTTCTTGTTATAACTGGTGCCCTGTGCCCGGAAGCTGGCCGTGGCGCACGGCGGCCTCCCTGTGGAAAAATATTTCACGTTAATTAATCTCGGTTCATTTAACTCGAACGCCGCGCCGGCCCGTTCCTGTTTTACATATACGACTTGTCCGAGCGCGAGCATGTTTGCTCGCTTTATGAAACTCTTCGATAAACACCCTTTTTATCCGACACGGTCTTCGAGCAGGGGTCGCGCTGCGCCGCCTCCGCGAAATAATATCCGTCGGCAAACTTCATTCGCATTCGTCATGTTGGACGACCGACCAGCCACGCCATTATTTTCACCCCTCGCCGGACGCGTAATCTCTGGAAATCTCCCGTTCCGTCAGAAACTCGCTATTCTCGATTTTTCGATTTTTTGGGATTTCGAAGGGGACTTAAGTCTGTGTGTATGAAGGTCATGTCAAGGTCATAGTTTCCGAGATCTAAAGTGGCCCCTAGACGATCAATAATATTGGTTGAAATATGTTTCTCGATCGAAAATTCTTGTTGATCAATAATATCGTCAATATTCGCGTCAATATTGACGCTCTATATTGAAGCGCGCATCAATATGCTTCAATATAAACGCATCAATAATCTCACCAATACTCATTTTGGCGAAAATATTCGTGCTGCATGGTCGGGACTGTTTCAGTGGTGTTTGTGTTGTGAATTTCGAAATGTTTTCCAGTTCGGTTTTGGGTTTTCAAGCATTGACTCTTTCACAATGGGAACAAAGAAAATCAAAGAGTGGTACAAGCTGACAAAGCCGCTTTACAGACGAACATTTGCTGAATTTTTTGCGTTCTACAGAACCGGACGACTACAAAAATTTTCGTCGAATGGACGAAGAAGGCTTTCAAACTTTATTGGAGCTACTAGCTCTAATAAATAAATAATAAAGCCTAACTTAGGCCCAACATCCAGAAAAAAGACACTGTTATGCGCGAAGCTATCCCTGAAAACCAAAGACTAGACATGAAGTTTATGTGTGCAATCGTCCCTCAGACATTGGAAAACATCATTATACATAGAAATCTGCGAAGCAATAACACAAGCACTGAGATGCAATATTTAGGTATTCCATAGTGTAATTCTAGGAATATCTTTCGGTACAAAACTTCCCGAGGACTAACCGAGTTTAATAATGCTGTCACCGAAAATTTGTTTGTTTCACCCAATCATAAATTCTCGGGGCGGAGAAATTCGGCATCGTCCTCACGTTGCGCCGTCACGTACTCACAAGTAACTAATATTGAAGGAAATATTGAAAATAAACCTCCTAGACGTTCAAACGGTTCTTCAATATTGACAGAAAACATAATTTTGTACCAATATCCGTCAATATTGATTGGACGCTTCAATACGCTCCTAGACAATCAATATTTCCATCAATATGGTCCTCCGTTAATATTGACGCGTATATTGACAATATTATTAATCGTGTAGGGGCCACTTTAGAACAAAGTGCACAAATGACGTTCACATGCATCGGAAGAACGTAAAGAATGTCAGTTTAAAACAGTAGAAATGATTAAGAGGGAAAGAAGATTGAGAATAAATCTCCAATTTCGCAAAGATGCAAAAAATGCTGCAGTGTACAGCATTGTGGACGTAGTAGCAGCGATATCGAGACCGGGGGAAATACGACGAGGAATTTCGAGGAAAGATGGCGGGGTTCTTGTTCGACATCGAAGAAGTCGACGTTTCCCAGCGACGTAGTAATAAAACGTCGACGGATTACGGCGAGGGCGGCGGAAATCCTATAGCAGGAGTGGGGAAAAACCGGCTAGAATGGAGTCCCGTCGCCGTGATTCCGGTCAAACGTCGTGAATGCGAATGAAGTTTGCTCATGGATAATATTTCGCTGAACCGGGTACACCGGAAGAGCGCCGGGCCACGTTCGAAGGGAGAGAAAGTCATCTATTGAACGGTCCCTGGAGCCGACGCGACGCGAGGAAACTTTCGAGATAGGGAGGGCCGAAATGTTACGTGGCCCGTCCTAATGCAGCGAAAAATCCGAAATTCCCAAACCTCCAGAGCTTAAATAGCGCTGCGAGCCGTGAACTCGGCTTAACGCGGATGCTTCTGCTAAAAGATACTGCTTCAAGGCCGTTTTCACCGCCGATCCCATTTTCCTCAAGTTCCGATACGCTGCTTTCGCTAAACGGGTTTGGACAAGTATACGAAGTACAGTGACTTTCAAAACGGTTATAATGATTAGAATTATTGATTAGAAATTTTTAAATATCACATAAACGCTTTTGAAAAATACGAACTTTATTGAAAATTAAAGTAATATTATTAAACTATGAAAAATACATAAAATAATAATTTATCTTGGTCCTTATTAGTATGTATAATCTTTTTTATTTTAACAATAATGCACTTCAACACTTCTGCACCTCAATTTGTAGATCATATTTTTAATATTTAATGTAGCCGCCTTTGGCATTTATGTTTGCATTTAATCTTTAAACTGTTTAAAAATCCTTCAGGAATACCGTTCCATACACTCTGAACTCGTTCCCACAGTTCATGAACAGAATTAGATGTATCTGGATACTTAACCAACTGCTGTTTTATATAAAACTATACATGTTGAATAATATTAATATCTGGCGATTGAGGAGGCCAGCCTAATACTGTCAAAACATGATCGGAGATCCAATTCATTGTTTCTTGGGGAAAGCTGATACTGCCGTACAAGCTCAGACAATCCTTAAAACAAGACAGTCATGTTTTACCAACCGTGAAGTTCGGCGGAGTCAACATTATGATATGGGGTTGCATCAAAGGCAACAATGTTGGAAAAATTTTTTAAATCGAAGGAAGGATGAATGCGGAAACTTATTGTCACATTTTGGAAACAACATTATTACCAAGTTTAAAAATTTTCGATGCTTCGAAGCAAGAAATCGTTTTCCAGCAGGACAACGATCCAAAGCATAAAGCGAAAAAAACAATGAATTCGATCACCGATCATGGTTTGACAGTATCAGACTGGCCACCTTAATCGCCAGATATTATTATTATTGAACATGTATGGTTTTATATAAAAGAACAGTTGCCTAAGTATCCAGATACACCTAATCCTGCTCATGAACTGTGGAAACGCGTTCAAAGTGTATGGAACGGTATTCCTGAAGGATTTTTGAACAGTTTGGTGAACAGTGTTCCGAAACGACTGAATGCTATCATAAAAGCCAAAGGCGGTTACATTAAATACTAAAAATATGATCTACAAATTGAGGTGCAAAAGTATTGAAATGCACTATTAAAATAAAAAAGATTAAACATACTATGACGGACCAAGATAAATTACACCGTCCAACAAATTTCAACTTTTTTTATGTTCCCTAATTACTGTTGGGTCCTTCTTATAGAGTTTTTTGCGCTGATTCCGTATCTGTTTTTAATTTTTTTCCTATACGCACAGTTTTTGAGGAACATGGCTTTGACAAAAAAACATATTTTTCAACTTTAAATAAATATTGTGATGTTATTATAAAAGATATTGAATTGTTCTTTATAGCAAAAGATTCTGTAGACTTTCCCGAATACAGCGATATCAAATATTAATGCATTATGAATGTTTAAACATATTTAAACGATCATTAAAGACGGAGAGACACCACTTTTGCACCAATTTTTGAGGATATTTTTCAATTTATCTCAAAAAATAAGGGTCCAGCAGAAAATCTAACTATACCACTCGATAGAGCAGACTTTTATCTTGAGAAGCCACCCTGTCAAATTTGGATCGTCGACGTTTTTTTCGAACCAGAAAGCAAAATATCTTCGCCCGACATGAGTTGCCGCCAGTGGCGCTCGCCATTACAACGGTCTTCGCCGCTCCGTATCCCGTCGCGTCGCTGTGCCGTATCTCGTCCTGTGCGCCACTGGCGGCAACTCATGTCGGGCGAAGATATTTTGCTTTCTGGTTCGAAAAAAACGTCGACGATCCAAATTTGACAGGATGGCTTCTCAAGATAAAAGTCTGCTCTATCGAGTGGTATAGTTAGATTTTCTGCTGGACCCTTATTTTTTTGAGATAAATTGAAAAATATCCTCAAAAATTGGTGCAAAAGTGGTGTCTCTCCGTCTTTAATGATCGTTTAAATATGTTTAAACATTCATAATGCATTAATATTTGATATCGCTGTATTCGGGAAAGTCTACAGAATCTTTTGCTATAAAGAACAATTCAATATCTTTTATAATAACATCACAATATTTATTTAAAGTTGAAAAATATGTTTTTTTGTCAAAGCCATGTTCCTCAAAAACTGTGCGTATAGGAAAAAAATTAAAAACAGATACGGAATCAGCGCAAAAAACTCTATAAGAAGGACCCAACAGTAATTAGGGAACAAACTTGGTGTTGAACAGTGTTATTATTTTATGTATTTTACAAAGTTTATTAATATTACTTTAATTTTCAATAAAGTTCGTATTTTTCAAAAGCGTTTATGTGATATTTTTTAATTTTTCATCAACAATTCTAATCATTGCAACAGTTTTGAGAGTCCCTATATATTTAACGTCCTTTTGGTACGATTTGGATGTGAAGTAATTTTTGTAAAATTTCTTGAAGCTTCATTTGAACTGTACGAGATACTGCCACTGTGGCAACGTGCAGGATAAACATAATTTCGAATTTCCCACGGCTGAGAAAAATGTTGAAAAATACAAGGTGTCAAGAGGCGTTTGAAAGTTCACACCCTGTGAGGTGAACAATTGTTTTGTTCGCTCTCGATAATCCCGCTTTGTTAACCCAACGGCAAGCGGATCGAGCAGCAAGAAGCAAGCTACCAAGACAGAACACGCGGTTTTTAAACGCAGCTTCCTAACGAGCAAAGTTTCGTTTACTCGGGCTGCGCTTACTTCGGTAAAGACGCGCTTCTAGGTGTGCGCGGCGAGACCCCGGCTCTCAGCCATTTGTGGCAACATCCGCTCGGTTGCAAGACGGCTACTCTCGTTCCCCGGCAGTTTTCCCGATTATCGGGAAATAGGAGCGATTACGCGGGTCCCGAGGATTGAGATATCGAGAATTTCCACAGGCTTCCGTCTCCATCCCCCGTGGATTCCCACCTTGATGGTTTTCCATCCCCCACAGTTGGATCCGTGAACAACAGCCGCTGAAAGATACAACCGTTACTCATAGAATATACGTTCCATTGAACGAGATGTATTTACATTCGTGACAACGATCCGCGGGAACCGTTATCCCCTTTTCCTTCTCGCTGTGCTCGGGTTTCCGCGTTAAAACCGATTCACAGTTTCGAAATGAAATTGCCGGAGACGATAAATCTTTATGCAAATCCTCGTTCTCGAAGATGAAGAAGTTCTCGTTCTCGAAGAGGGAATATTTCTTTCAGGGAGAAAAGGACTCCATGAATTTGTATTTATTATGTGTTTTTCTCAAAAATGTACTAGCATCCCGCTGGAGCAAGGAGTCCAACTTTTAACACCTCGGATGAGTAAAATTACATTTTTAGATATTCCATACCAAATGGAACTGACAAGTTTTTTGAGATTACACGGAATCATTTTTAAATGAATTTAATCTGAATGCATAAAATATATTCTGGATTTGCCCTAATTTCATATCTGTTTCTTCAGTCTCTTTCCAACCACGTAAACATTGAAAACTCACTCTCTCTCTCTCTTTTTCTTTGGTTTCGTTTTTCTGATACTCGACCGCTTAGAATTTTCCTTTTTCATTTCCCCGGCGCCGAGTTTTCCCAGCGTTCTCTCCTCCTTTGTGCATTGTGTATCCCCATCGGTGTTTACACAGTCGCCTCGGAAAGTAAGTTAACGGCTCTCCAAACATATCGCCGTCTATTATTACTGAAAATTTCGAATTTTCTTTCGGCCACCGCTCGCTCGGCGTAACGAAGTTTCGCGCTTCCGCGGACTCTCGTTTGCATGTTCGTATCGGAACTTTAATCGTAGCTTCGCGTTAATTTTTCAAAGAGTTTGTTGGGAACTTTCTCCCGCCTTCTCGTTCGGCCGACTCTCTACCCCCGATTTTTCTTCTCCTGATATTTATCTTTGCCGTAGTTCTACGCGAAAATCCCTCCGGCCAGACTAACCATTCCTGCTCCCGGAACCTCGATAAAAAACTGTTGGACAATTTTACGAAGCGAATTATTAAGCGAATACTATGCTTCAAATTTTAGTTGCTTAAATTCTTCTGTTTCACCAATGATACGCTGTGTACACCGATGATCAATCGTTCCAATGACTAGATGCGACGGGGTTTCGTTGTCAATGATCGAGACGAGGCTGTTTCGTGGAAATTTCGTGGAAACCGATAGGTCACGTTATCGATCGTTGTTGCAGAAGCGAGAATCCGGTACGGCTCGGCGAATGGGTCGAGGTCCGCGTGTCGAGGACCGGACGTTTGGCGTCCCTCGAGGTCGAGGACGATCCTCCGCAGGAAATCCTGGCGCCAGGAGCTTTCACGCAGCTGTCACTGCCTCTCAATCTTTACTTGGGCGGCGCGCCATCGACGGACATGTACTCGCCGAAGATGAAGACCACCGCCAGCTTCGTGGGCTGCATTCAGACCGTCATACTGAATCGCCGGGAGGTGAGAAACTCGCATAATTCATGAAATTAAACCCCCGTACGCTATTGCGCCGCGAGCTACCGCCCGACGACCTCGGCAACGATAAATTTAATTATGCTAATTCCCGGACGAATCAAAATTAAATTGCATGGATTTGTTCGCTTCCCCTCGGAAAAATGATACTGTACCAAAGCATCATTTTCCTGGGCTGCTTTAATATTCATGGATCTCCTTTCCGTTGCAAAATTGCGATAATTTTTTTACCGCACTTCAGTTTCAATTTCTAATAGGTCGAAATAATTCTCGCAATTTAGTAAAACATCGACCCCGCTTTTTCAGAGAAGTGTCTCGCGTTTCCCGTGATCGTGAAACAACGTTGAATAAGAGAACGTGGTATGCATAGCTTGACAGGTAGTGGCGCGACTGTCAAAATAATATAGTTTGCGACGGATCTAATTGAAATTAATGTTCATCCTGTCAACCTGGACACGGACATTCGAGGGAGATAACAATTCAATCAATAATATATACCGAACACTCGACATCCGTATTATATTATTGCTCGCGGTGTACGCGATTAAACATTTCTGTAATGCGACCCAGTTTTACACTGTCTACGTTACTACACATCAAGCCGCATTTCGAACACGTACTTCTCCTATTTCACTTGACAGAAATTTCCCCAGGGAAGCTATACATACGCTTCAAAACGTAATTAAGTACTTCTACCGATGCTTCTGAAACATTAATATAATATCATGCGAACGAAAATTTCAGATATGTAACAATCGTTCAAACGTTGCTGGTCATCACTAAACGCCAATGTTTAGAGAAGAGCTTGTCGCAAACAACGATTTCAAAGAATTGTGCACTTATTTGCACCAAATTGTATGTTTAAATTTTTCTAATGTTTTTCTGTTTTAAATTACACGTATTCATTTTTCTCGTACTTGCATAAAATCCGCTGTCTTGTCATAACCGGCGCTTCTGAAACGTTAATATTCCGGGACGTAAAATTTTAAAATTGTTTCGGAGAGCTTAGCAATTGTTCCCAGCATTGCTATTCATTATTTAAAGTCAAAGTTTCCAAAGGTGGTTGCCGCGAACAACGATTCCAAGGCAAAAGGTGTACTGTCATTACCGCGGAGCGATTTTAAGCACGCACGAACAGTTTCGTGCGGTAGACGCGTTTAAACCGGAATACCGGATTCTTGAGAGACCGCGGCCGAGGCAAAAGTATTTATTAACGCTCCGGATGGTTCCATTCGGTAGAAATTATCTTGCGGAACGGTCGACGCATAAATATTTGTATGGCATTAAGCCGTACGAATGCACGCATTCTGCGCTTTCACTCTTTTTCCCTTTCTCGCGTCGCAGCTTCGAGGAGCTAAATCCCCTGCGAGGGCTCGAGCCCTTTATTACGCGCAAAATGCGCCGACTTGCATCCCTCTTGCCCTTCGTCGGAAGAACTATCGTCCACTTAGGAATTTCGCGAGTGCGCCGTCTTCGAACGAAACCGAATTTCAAAAGTGAAAAATACAATTTGATCACATAAATCAAACGTCTAGTCACCGCAGGAAGTATGTTGACACGTCTCAAAAATGCATATTTTCTATTTTATATCAATAATTTAGGGATTAATCGAAAATATATATTATGCATTTTATTTAATATAGTACAAACTAGTATGTGTAGCTCCAAAGATGACAAAGTTTATAATAACGACAGAAAAAATTAAATAACTTCTTTATCGATTGCGGAAAGTATGTTGACAACATTGAAAATTCGTAATTGAGTGTATTCTTAACATTAAAACGACATAATTAATATAAAGTTTGATACCCTTTGTTTCTTATGACCTCTTCAAGTCTTCTAGGCATACTTTCAAACAATTTATTTATAACATTTTCGTCAATACTATTCCAAACAGTCAGTTGTACTTGTTTACAAACTGATTTAATATTCCGAAATTTCTCACTTACACTGCGATCTAAATGATCCCACAGGTGATCAATTAAATTCAAATCGGGACTTTGAGGGGCCCATGGTAACAATTGAATATCATTTTCACTGAAATATTTCGTCGCTAGTTTGCATTTATGTGTGGGGTCGTTATCTTGCTGGAAGATATAATCACCGTGGATGTTCATTTTTATTATTGAATCCTGTAAATTCTGTAGCAACATATTTGCATACCCTGCTACTGTTAATATCCCGTCTATAAAATGTAAATTGCCAACACCATTTTCAGAAAAACAACCCCAAACGCATACTGATCCTCCGCCATTACGGGTGTGCGAGAACCCGAAGTATCGGTCAGGTCGGGTCGGGAACACGACATTTTTTCGGGATCGGGACGGGTACTCGAAAATTTCGAGATTCTCGAATTTATCGGGATTCTCGAATTTATCGAGATTCCCGAAATTTATCGGAATTCCCGAAATTTGTCGGGAATACATTCATAGTTTTGGATTTTTTATTCTAGATATTTTCGAAATTGAAAGAATATTGTCCATCACGAATTCTTTTCAAGAGTGTATGTCATATTCTCGAAATTTTAATAAATCAGTGTTTAAACAAGCACAACTGAGTGTTTGGAATAGTATTGACGAGAATGTTATAAATAAATTGTTTGAAAGTATGCCTAGAAGACTTGAAGAGGTCATAAGAAACAAAGGGTATCAAACTTCATATTAATTATGTCGTTTCATTGTTAAGAATACACTCAATTACGAATTTTCAATGCTGCCAACGTACTTTCCGCAATCGATAAAAAAGTTATTTAATTTTTTCTGTCATTATTATAAACTTTATGTCATCTTTGGTGCTACACATACTAGTTTGTACTATATTAAATAATATACATAATAAATATTTCCGATTAATTCCTAAATTATTGATTTAAAATAAAAAATATGCACTTTTAAGACGGATCAACATACTTTCCGCGGCGACTGTAAATGTACCGCAGTCTGTAGATTAATTCACATTATAGGATAAAAATTTGGATAATTGAGACAAGTGTTAAATAAACGTGGAAAACCCACTTTTGTCCATGTTAACAGTAATTTTTCAGTGAAGTTCGTGCAAAGGGGTCAGAGATAAAGCATTTTCCAGTGTCGGGCTGGAAAGCGTAGATCACGCGTGAAAGAGCTTTTGTCGGGGCGCAAGAATGAACGTGTAATCCGTGAATCTAAATTGTCAATTAGAACCGTCAATTTCCCCTGTACAGATTGGAATTCTCGCCGAAGCTCTGGGCGGAGTGAATGTCGGGAACTGCGGACACGCGTGCGAGGCGAGGCCCTGCGGAGACGCGGAATGTCGTCCGCTCCGAGACCGTTTCACCTGTCGCTGTCGACCCGGAATGCCGCATCCTTGTCCAGCACCCGATGACAATACGATTCTCGGCTCCTCGCCGGCGAAATCGAACGTTGGGACGCGATACGAGAGATCCGTGCCGAGCTTTTCTGGCAGCGAGAGCTACCTTCATTACAATGACGCTGACACGATGAAAAGGTATCCTATTTAACTATACAAACGAACATTACTTAGAACCTCGAACTTCGAAATTGCCTTTTACCTACTTCTTTTCTAATTTTCATTTTTTCAAGGATTTTCAAACTTACTTCTCTTTGAAGTCAACCCATGGTAAAGATGAAATACTCCACACAGAGTCTCATTTTCTTTGATCTCTCAAGATTTCCTGATTAGCGCTTCAGACCAAGCGACGTGATTTTTATGCATCTGATACAGGGCTTTAAAAGAATAATCGCGTATAAAAGCTGTAAAATTCGTTTTAGGATGACGTAAAATATTTCCAACTAAAACTTGTTCCCGAAATAAAAGTGAACGTGCTTCGTTCAGAGAAAGGAAATTCTCCGCTCTTTTCGAGGGGTAATTTCAACTCCTACAAATTGGTTCGCGTCCGAAATGAAATACTGTAAAATAGCGTCGGCTGAAAAAATGTTGAAACAAATGACACGGTAACGGAAATCTCTTTGTAACGCGGCAAGAAAAATCTCCGTCCTATTCAAAGCGAAACTTAATCCCTTAAAAACGTTCTATAGCGAGAAGACAAGATGAAGTAGTAAAGACACAAAGTAATCTACTTGAACGTGACATTTTATAATTTTCTTTGATCCCTCAAGCTTTCCATAGTAATTTCAAGCCAAGAGACACGAATTATGCGTTTCATGAAGAACTTCAAAAGAACGTACAGATAAAAGTTTTTGCAGTGCAATTGTCTGTAAAATGTTGAAAGTATTGTCATAAAGAACAGAATACTCCGTACGTTAAAAACGTTGTACGACAAAATGCGAGAACAAATTTATATTATGAATAAGATTTCCCAATTTCCTTTCGTGACACTGACAGAAGAACCGAAATCCGCCTGTTGCAGGATAATCAGTTACATGCGTTTTATGAAGAACTTCAAAAGAACGTACAGATAAAAGTTTTTGCAGTACAATTGTTTGTATAATGTTGAAAGTATTGTCAGGAAGAACAATATCTACATTCACCGTACGTTAAAAACGTTCTACGACAAAATGCAAGAACAAATTTATATTACTAATGAGATTTTCTAATTTCCTTTCGTGGCACTGACAGAAGGACCGAAATCCGCCTGTTGCAGGATACTCAGTTAGGGTAAGGTTGCTCAAGTCGTACCCCTTAAGAAAAAAACCGTATAAAACTTAGGATTTATCAAATAAATAGAAATTAAATGTGTTATTCAAAACTTGTGTTAATATTGTTACTATTTATTATAACGAAATTAGAAAATATATGCTTTCACGTAAAATAAACTAAATCTTTAAAAACTTACTAAAGGACCGGTTTCCTAAGTCGTACCTAAGAATTCAATTAAGCAACAATAATAATTAAAACGTATTTTTCATTAATCTGTTTACATGACACATAGGTATTCAGTTAGTACAAACATCACATACAACTTTTTTTGTTCTTTTGTCAACTCCAGCGCATACATCGTGCATCCATGCTTTGCATTTCAAGCATTGAATCATGTTTTCCTACCGATCTTCTCCACAAATAAAACAAAACCAATCACTTTTCTTCTTTTTAATTTTTAATGCCAATTCCTTTTTATTAATTACTGTGTTTCTTTTATTTGCCGCATTTTTTATGTTTTCTTTATTCTGCGTTGACGTTATTTCGACTGACGAGGTAGTACGACTTAGGAATCTCATATGGGTACGATTTAAGACACGGCACAAGTTAAATTTAAAAAATAAACATAACCTAACTAAATAAAATTAATACGATTTCGTTTGGACCAAACGATTATGTAAATTCTACTGAATTTATATTTAATAAGGAACATAATTTTATCAATAATTTACTTGCAAGATTAACTACCAAACATATGCAGAAAATTATAAGAAAATTGAAATAAACTTACTTGATGACAGGATTTATCATGAGGCTGGTTTATGGCAGACAATAATACGTAAAGCAACTTGGTTGACTCAGATGTATATTTGGTTGCCGTTGTATGTGCTGTTGTCGCCGTAGTTCGTTCAAAATTCAAGTGGTACGGCTTAAGCACTTGAGCAACCTTATCCTACATGCGTTTTATGAAGAACTTCAAAAGAACATGCAGATAAAAGTGTTTGCAGTGCAATTGTCTGTAAAATGTTGAAAGTATTGTCAGGAAGAACAATATCTACATTCACCGTACGTTAAAAACGTTCTACGACAAAATACAAGAACAAATTTATATTATGAATGAGATTTCCAATTTCCTTTCGTGGAACTGACAGAAGGACCAAAATCCGCCTGTTGCAGGATGATCAGTTACATGCGTTTTATGAGCAACTTCAAAAGAACATACAGATAAAAGTTTTTGCAGTGCAATTGTTTGTAAAATGTTGAAAGTATTGTCAGGAAGAACAGTATCTACATTTACCGTACGTTAAAAACGTTCTACGACAAAATGCAAGAACAAATTTATATTATGAATGAGATTTTCCAATTTCCTTTCGTGCAACTGACAGAAGGACCGAAATCCGCCTGTTGCAGGATAATCAGTTACAGGGTGGACATCAACATGAGATTCCGTGCGAGCAGCAGCAGCGGTTTGCTGTTGTGGAGCGGTCGCCAGGCTGATCCGCAGGAGCAAAGGGACGAGAACGACGATTTTCTAGCCCTCGGCTTGGATCGCGGTTATCTGACTTTGGCGTACAACCTTGGTTCCGGCGAGGCCGTTCTGCGATACAATTTAACGAGACTGGACGATGATCTATGGCATCGTGTACGAGCAGTCAGGTAAAACCTCGTACCGCGAGTCATTCGATCCGTAAACCTCTCCACTGGAAAAACTTTTATACCCTTAAGATCTTTGTTAATCGAGTTCTCGTGTTCTGAAGTCGAGCTGTGTTTCTTCAGGAACGAACAGTGGGCGTCGCTGGTCGTCGACAGCGGCACCGGCGTCTCAGCTTCGTCGCCTGGACAGCTCAGACAGCTCAACACCGACACGGGTCTTTACGTTGGTGAGTGGAACTTTTAATCTAGATAATCCCTAATTGAGTCCAATGTTTTTTTGGTCGGTATTTATTGATGTAGAAATAATTGAGGGTGCACAAAGCAATTTCGCGGTAGTTTTAGTGTTAATAACTCGAGCCGCCATTAACTTCCGTGAAACCGTATTTCCCCCGTCGGAATACAACAACCGTAACAGATTAACTACCGGCAACTCGCACCTGAACCGACCTGTACACCCCTGTTCAGTCGTCTTTGAGTTATCGCCGAAATTACGAAGTGGGTCGCCCTCTTCCAGGGCCGCAAAATTCAACGAAACTTCGAACAATAAGTTGTTCAACTCTCTAAGAAAGGGCTTGATTTATTATTAAACTCTCGCCGACTTATGGATGTAAATTTCAACCCGTTTTACTTCCTGAAACGTCCCCAGCGCCGCGACGCTCTCGTTTCGTGTTCGCGATTGTCTTTTTACTGCTTCGAGTTTAAATTAATCCATTCTGAACAAACAAACCATAAAATTGCAAATAAGATACTTCGTTGAACACAAAATGAATTCTATACAAATAGAAGAAACTTTTTGGCGTTTGCAGGCGGTGCGCCCGACATCGTGAGGACAACGGGAGGCAGATACACGAAGGGCATCGTCGGCTGCATCAGCGACCTGGTTCTCGACTCGGACTTTTCGGTGGCCCTGTCGTCACCGGCGCAGGCCACCAACACGCACTCGTGCATCCCCTGAAAAACACCGGTACCGTCCGACACTAGGTGGTTAGGTCCTCAGTTAGGGCCGTTACTAGGATATGAAAATACATCACGATGAATCGAGCTCGGTCCCGAGCCGGGGCGAACGTCCGATGGAGCAGCGTTCAAGGTGCACTTCGCACCTTTCAGGACTCCTTGAACGCTACCCCGGTCGCATCGGCGTGCGATTTATACACGGATCATCACCCTTTTTGTACAGACTTTCATCAACGACGAAAAAAAAAACAAATTCTCCCGACGAGACGCGAAACGATGAGGAGGGGGAAGGGGGGGAAGAAAAAAGAAGAGAGGGGAAATACAAACAGCCACGCGAAACAAAAAAAAAGACACGAAGAAGAGAAAACGAGAAAAGCGAGGAAAACGGACACTTTTTTTGGGGAAGACTAACATTAGTCTCGTCGACGAGTTAAGAATTAGTGGACAGCTTATTATACTGTAAATATTAAACGAAAGGTAAACGCGGTGTGGAGATATCTATCAGTCGCCTCGCGACGTTACATCCGTTCTGTGGCAACTTCCGGTATCGAGTTGTAAAATCGAGTATCGATCGCAATTGGAATTAATCCGAGTACATGAATAGACAGAGATACGAGAATGTTCCGCTTGGCGTCCCCGAAATATCATATAGGTATACCATAGATTCTCTGTGTGTGTATTCATTATAATATTCTTTCTCGCTTGTCACCTGCTTTTCTGTTCGACCGATCTTTTTACACTTTCATCGGAAAACGGGAATCGGATCGTTCCGTTTCTAACAAATGAACGAGTTGTGTCGGACGGAAGTTGTTACGGTGAAGGAACGCGTCCATAAGTCAGTCACGACTGTCTCCGGCCGGATTAAGAACTCGACGGAGCGCGTCTCGAAGACCGTCCTCGGCCTAATAAGATTAAAGTATGGTAGAGAAAAAAAAGTGCACAACCCCTCCGCGTCAATTTTTATTACGCCCTCCGACCGGACGTCGCGCGAAAATCCTTCGATCACGGGCAACCATTCGTCGGATCGAGATCCCGCCGAGGAGAAAAGAGGATCGACATCACTCGTGGACGATCTACACTACAGTCCCGGCTAACTTAAACACATACGTCCAGCCACCTCGTCGCCACACGCTACCATCTAGACTGACAGTCTGGAAAGGCTTCTCAAATGTTCTAGGCGGTAGTTGCATCGAGTTAAGTGTGCGTTGTGTATATACCAATGTGCTAACTGCGTTCACGGAGCGCTCTTAGGACTGCTAGCCAAAATCTTTTTGTCTGAACAAGCAGATTTTTCAAGTTGTTCGATATAATCTTTAGTCTCGACGAATTGGCTATTTTTAGTGGATAAACGCGTCCATTTGCAGATTTGGAATTTCGTGTGAATAAGAAATAGATTCTCAAGGTTGCTTCACGGTTTCCGCTCGATCTAATTTGTAATCTTGATAAGCTAGCTATTTCCAGTGAACGAACGTGTGGATTTCCACCTTTATTTTTAGGTTGCTTGACCTGTCTTTATCAATACAACGTACGGTTTGGGACGGCGAAATTGAAACTGCAATGGATGGAAGACGGACACGTTTAAAATATTCGTTGAATGCAGATCACTCCGTGAATCGCACACAGCACCGTATCATTTTCGCACGTTCGAGCGGAGGCCTCGGACGCTCGATAGAGAGGTATGATAATCGAGCGAGTGGAATTAAATCAATTACGAAAGGTACAAGAAGGACCAAAAGCAATTGACATCATCGACGATGCAAATAGTTGGAATCCCCCCGCGATGAAGACAAGGTACTGTGCCTGGAGAAAGTATCTCTCGCGAGTTGCCACCGCCATTTTGGAACCGGCAGAACGTCGAACGTCTCTTCTTAAAAGTTGCTCAAGTTAGGAAATCGAAATCAATTGTAATTAGAGAATGAAACAACCTTCTAACAGAAGATTATGCCACCGTATATGGATCAATGTTAAATCCTTCACATTTGCACATTTATACTGTATAAATTACTGAACACTGCCCACCAAAACGAAATTAATATATCCAATTCTCCAAATATTAAACTACCAAATGGAAGCACAGCCTCGAAAATGGCTGATCGTCATCGAAACGACTAGGGGACATTTTCGACGCTATGTACGAAGGTAGCAAATGCGAAAGATACTTTCTCCGCGTACAGATTTTTATAAATTCGCGTTGCTTTTGCGTCAAACGGGCAGGCACGCGATACGAGGAGGATTGTTATAGCGCGTGCATGCAGGGACGATCCGCGCGCGTTCGTGTTCACGAGAACCACTATGCTTCGTAATGTAATACTTCCGCAAATTGGCAGCGTACGCTCCCCAACGTCCCCGCTTAAGAAGCACGAGCCGCACGTTCTAATGGTTAAATATCTGTATAAAGTAATTAGCGACTTAATACGGAGATATCCCCGCATATTTTCTTAACTTGATAGGACTTTTTCGAGTAACCCTGAGGAAACGGATCTAGCACACGCGTTAATCCTTCCGGCACGCAGACGAAAATCATCAACTATCTAGATGTGACAACAATAAACATTGTTCCAAGTCCCAAGACCTGAGATACGTTTACTTGGACAAGCAATAAGTCCTTCGATTTTTAGTATTTACTTCAATGTTTGCACCTCGACCGGTTGTGTTAAGCGATTTGTTCAGAAATAACGAGAGTCTACGAAACAGATTGGAAGAGCGACGAAAGCTTGACGAACTCGAGAGAAATGTGAACCAATGGAGGAGAGCTGTAGAATCTCAACCAGTGTCTAACACTACAGTACCTAACTTGTAAATCTTGATCAATTGACAGTGTTGCGTCTCCAGTAGGTCTACAAATATAATCTACGAGGATTTAACGCAAAATATATCATCGATTTTCTTAATTATTATTATGACTGCGGATCTTTATGCATTTATAGCAAAATTGAGTACATGGAATTTAAAATTAAGTTAGTTAAAACCGTTAAAAGAAGAAATAACATTCAATTTAGTTTCTATTTCTTGCAATCGATGCAGACAATTTTTATTTTGCATAAAGATCCGCGGTCTAATTATTATATCAATGGCTGCACCACCGGACGTGACAACAGCACAAATTCGTTGCCTCTCGAAGATAGTTGGCTATAAGATTAGGTCAGGCTCAAAGAACAATTCGTAGCCACATGAATTTTTAATCATTTCTTAGAATTTTTACTTAGACGCTGCGCTGGTACATATTAAGCTGCTCTCTTCGTTGTAAATTGGATACATTCGCGTCGTACCTCGGGTTGCAAATGAGCCCCTGGACGAGAACGAGATCGTAAGAACATGCGGTTAAGTGTAATTAGAAAATTTTTCGATGGTGAGATCGATGAAATCAGCGAGATCCAATTCGAAAGTAGGATTGCGTGTCTGCGAGGGTGTGTGGACGAAAATGATTAGAGAAATTGAAGTTAGACAATTAATTGGCAAGCGGCTAGGAATAAGATTGATGCCGGAAGGATTAAAGGAGAGAAGAATAGCCGGTCGGAATCAATCAGCGAGGTCAATACGTATACACGTCATATCGTAAAGAGTACGAGGATGAGCAGAAGGGGACGACGAACGAACTGGGGGACGAACGACGAAGCGAAATAATGGACGAAGTGGTACACTTTAGTTTCTCCGTTTCGTCGAGAATGATTTGAAACGGGCGCGAACCGAGTCGAAACGCGAACTCGAGACTCGAGTCTCGAGTCGGATCGTGATCGGCAGAAAACAAGGAAAATAAACCGACTAAACACATCAGAAAAGCAATCGGCTGTAGTCAATTTTGTACGGATGTTATTTTCTTGAAATTATATAAATGAAACACAGGATATCAAAGATGTGAATGGTAGTTAAACGTAGAAAGTACAATTATAATAAATATAAACGATTACACGTGAAGTCTAGCGATGTAAAATGGCGTTTACGTCCCGGTGAGGATGTATTTCAGCCTGCCTCGAGGCTCGAGGGCCGCCTACTTCCTTTCGCCGGTAAAAATACCGTTTCTCTTGCACAATTCACAATTCGCGACGTGTTGTTGTTCATCGACCACCGTGGCGACTCTACGAGCTTGTACACATGTAAATTTTCACATCCGAGTTCTGTTCTGCACAGCCTTCTTCCCGGAGAAACGCGACGTTCGCGAGTCGAAATGTCTCGTCGAATATGTTGCTCGTCGAGCGGAATTCATTGTTCGCTCGAGATTCTACGCGAAAGCTGAAACTCTTCGTATACATGCAAATTTTTGCCGATAGATTTCAGTCTCCACCGGAAATATTCATTGTCGGAGCCGCTTTGAATATTTTTGAGGTATAACTTGCAATAAGTTGCCTTAGCGAAGAGAAATGAGTTCCCTTGTTTCCTTGAAATTAAATACACAATAATAGCGACTGATGCGTCAACTATTACCTAAACATTCTACAGTATCGAACATTTCAAACATTTATAACTAGACTGCGGATCTTTATGCAAAATAAAAATTTTCTTCATAAATTTTAAAACACACAGGCCAAGAAAAAAGTTATTTCCTTCTTTAATAATTGTAGTGGTTTGAAAATAATACATTGGTGTTTCTACATTCTCTTCGTCTCTAATCTTTTTTAAGTTGGACTTACCCATTCTTGTTATAAATGCATAAAATCCGCAGTCTATTTATAACAAATATCGACTGAAACGTCCTGAGTAGCAATACGTTTAATACGAGGATTCCTTGTTGATTATAGATTTTGTAAAACACATCTGTAAATAGAACAATTACCTAAACGAATTCGATAATTTCTAGAATAAAGCAGCTTCGAGCGAACTATCGATTCTCGTTCGACGATCATCAGACTTTTCCGTCGCGCATAGAGAATTTGCACTTGTCCCATTTCGGTGTCGTGTTCTGTTAATTGTATTCCTGTCATCACCGGATATAAGGTTCCTGAACGATGTTTGCTGTCACTGTCTAACAGCGTGCAACAATTCTCATTTCGTAAGACGATCTTCTTGGAGTATTTTAATACTTTTGATTCGGGATTTGTCAGGTTGCTTCTGCGCGGGCCGAAATTGCAAAATAAAATCGCAGTTGTTAACTGTCTCTGACAAAAAACAGTATTTCGACGAACGAATAATAAATTGGAAGTACAAAATTTAATACGGAGAAGATGCTTCGCATTTTTGTGAACATTCTCGGTGCAATAGAATTCTTTATCGTAGTGTGTTCGTTTACTCCGTTTTTAATTGAATGGTTTTCTGTCAGAGATGGTATTAGGTATTGTTTATCATACAAGAGTGATATGTAAGCAAAACAATCTGGCAAACGTTTACACGCATATCTATTCGCGCACAACTACCCTTAGCGCATCATCCCTTAACCCTCGTGCACTATTCAAGACCAGTTAGACCAAAACTCAAACATGTTGTTTATTCTTTTGAATGAAATGCGACTAATTTCGAAATATTACTCGATCGCTGCAATAATCCTAGAAGAACAATGCACGGGGGTGGATTCTAAATTTGAACAGACTATAGTAACTTGAAATTGACTGGTTCGTTTCTCACATTTCTCCAAGAATTCAGTTCGAAGGAAGGGCAGAAGGAACATCGAAAGTTAGTCTGTCCGTTTTGTCTGACTGCAGAAACTAGATGATTGTTTTCGCGATCAACGCATACGTTGCAAAACGACCAAAAGGAAAGGAAACGAAACGGGAACGCGACGATCGATCCAGCGGAGGTTCGCGAATCAAAATCGATCGTGATCGATGGATCGCGAGCCTTTTGTTGGAACGAATCGCGATCTATTCGATCCGGAACGAGGAGAAGTCGAATCGCTGGATATCACAACCCTCGGACGGAAGCGAGATACGATGGGGTAAACGAGGAAGGAAAAGAACGCTATATTGAAAACGATAAAAAAAAATATCATACATATTAATATATAATAGATATTATATTATTACTGAATATTATATTAATATATGATGCTATATATTAAATATTTCTATTATGTCCGTCTGCAAAGTCTATTAGAAGAGTCTATCCTGTCAACCTATTCTTGCGACCCACGTGAGTCTCCTCGAATATATATGTATATACAT
Source organism: Lasioglossum pauxillum (assembly GCA_933228785.1). Taxonomy (NCBI): domain Eukaryota; kingdom Metazoa; phylum Arthropoda; class Insecta; order Hymenoptera; family Halictidae; genus Lasioglossum; species Lasioglossum pauxillum. The sequence continues at coordinate 22,547,049 of OW121701.1, read as the reverse complement.
ATATGTAAGTGTGTGTATGCATGTATGTATGCATATAGAATGGTCGAGAAACGATTTCTTTTTTCATGTTTCGATGCTGCAGAGGAAAGCAAGGAACGAAGGACGAACGAGATTTTCGCCAGACAATCGTGAAAATTTCTCTTTCGCTCTCTTTCTTTCCTGCTGTCCCTCTCTATTTCTCTCTCTCTCTCTCTCTCTATTTCTATCTCTATCTTGACCTGTCCCTCACTCTCTCTCTTTCTCGGGTAATTATTATTCGTGTAGGTCAACGATTAATTCCAGCGAAGGAGCTTATCGGATCCGAAGGTATCACGCGAATGCGCACTGATAATTGTTTTCTTAGAAATCGTGGCATCGGAAACGCTTACACCGTGCGCTTAAGTTGAACATGTCTCGGAGAAAGAATGTTTTTCGGAGAAACCTAAAACATATCTTTCGCGGTTGCGTAAGTCTACGTAAGTAATAGTAATACTTAGATTTTTCGATTGTCGATGGCAGGATGTATCGTTTCCATTTCACTTTTCCGTTTCATATCGTTAAGTTCCGGTATCTGTGAGAAAATCGTTTACTTATAATGTAATTGTTTTATAATGTAAGTGTTAAGATACGATGTAGATATAATTATTCTGATTTCAGAAATTGAGGAAATTTTTTCGAGCGTGTTTGCGTTGTTTTATGGATTCGTAGGGTTTTCGAGAGACTCTCTTTTGTATTTTGGATTGTCTCGGTATGTTCTTTCGTTGGTTATCTTATCGGAAGAACTTGACGACTCGAGGTCAATCTATTTCTTCGATCTAGTGCCGCGCGATGCAATAATTTAACGAGTTGTGTATGTATATGTTGGAACACGCAGTGGTATAAATTCATATGAGCAAATGTGTGTGTCTCAGCCCATGTTGTCGAAGCATCAATAAAAAAGAGATTTTGTAAATCAGGTGGCTTTTCCCTGTTCTAATTTTCCTCGTCCCTCCGCAGGCATCGTGTGTTCCTAATCATTTCCCCCATGCCTTTGAATAGGTTTCAAATAATCATAGATATTCATTTACAAGATCTTTATAGAGAATCTTTCAATACATTTTTTCTTTCATCTAGAATGTCTTACATTCTAGTTTTCTTAGTAAGTTTGCCACAAGTAATCGTTTTGTAACACATGCCAACGTTGGTGGAAAGCACTTAAATTAAAAATGATAAATACATACAGTGAGTGTACAAAGTCTTCGTACACTTTTTAAGAACTAATAACTTTTTTATAATTCTACCAAACAATCTGACTTTTTATAATCAACTAGAAGCATTGTTTTACGAAATGATATGCAAAAAATATTATAATTTACAAGGTTAAATGCAAAAATAAAAAAGGCATCTTTTTAAATTTTTTTATTTGGGTCCTTAACCCTCATCCGTCCCTCGTGTCAATTTGACACAGTTTTCGCGAATTAAGGTGTACTGTTCTGTTATTCGTCGGTAAATTTGCCCGAAACTTTGTGACTTTTATTTTTTTAATGCGAAACACATATGCTTAGCACTGTTCATGGAAAATAATGATGTCAAAACTGCAAGCCGAATTTGTTACGAAAGAGTCCCTTTGTGCCAATATGACACATGTACTCTTACATACTGTCGCGGAGTCTTTCCATGACCATTATTTCAATGACAAATTTATACGGCATTCGAAAATTGAAGGAAAATTGATTTTTTCTAAATTAGAAGAAAACGTATTACTCATATAGTATGGAAATTTACACGGGACGCGATCGAAACTGCCACACAGAAGTAAAGCAGGGTCAACGCGTAGTGGTACAATTAGTTGAAGGTTTGGGTGAACGCAATGTTACGCGTGACAATTTTTTTACTTCACACGAATTAGCAACTATATTACGAAAACAAAAGATGACGCTTGTAGGGACCATACGAAAAAATAGAAAAGAAATTCCACAAATTTTACTCAATATGAAGAAGAAGCCACTTCATCATTCGGAATTTGTTTTTGATCACGTACTAAAAAGTAAATTAGCGTCTTATGTGACAAAAAGAAGACGATTTGTTATTCTACTTAGTACATACCATACGTCAAAGCAAATAAGTAGTGAAGTAGATAAAATACTTGAAATAATAAAATATTATAACGCTACAAAAGGAGACATCGCGTCGATGTCCTCGATGATATGGAGATGGTGGGCACATACAGATGTAAGCGCAAAACAAATAGATGGCCAATGGCAGTTTTTGCTAATATGTTAGATATATCAGCATGAAATGCTTTTATAATATTTACTTCACTCAATGCAACGTGGAATAAAAATAAAAGATATCGTCGACGCATTTTTTTTATTGAAATTGGACATTCTTTCGTGCATTCCTATATGTATTACGTTACGCACACATCTACCGCGAGGATCTAATGCGACTTCACTTGTTGCACAAATACAGGGTATACCACCAGTGATTGTACCGTCTTGTAGTAATCGTATAATGCATACTCCTCCAACAAAAAAAACGAGCCCGATGTCACATGTGTAAGAAAAACTCGAATGCTAATGTACATAGTGTCCGATGTGATTTGTGTAAACAAGCAGTATGTCCCACACATCGCTTTGTTTTACGCGAAAATTGTGCAGAAACAAAGATGCAGATGTTAACGCATCCATTTGAATACGATAACATCGGAAAATAATTTTTTATCTTGTTATTTCGTCGATATTTTACCACTGTGTCAATTTGACACCGAGGGACAGATTCAGTTCGCGAAATGAGGGACGGATGAGGGTTAATGAAAATTTAAAATATATGTTTAGTAGATCTATGTTAGTTATACACATACTGAAAATTTCATCAAAATCGATTAATACACACGAGCTACAAGCTCGTTTTGATCAGTTTCTGCTTAAAATCCACAGAATCGTACATCTTTCAATGCCTGTCGTTTTTTCTCGCATCAACCGATTTCGATGAAACATTCATAGTGCATATAATTCATATACAGATCCACAAAACGCATATTTTAAATTTTTATTACGGACTCTAATAAAAAATTTTTATAAAGTGTCTTTTTTACTTTCTCATGTACTTCTTATCAATTGCAATTTTACATGATGTTTTAACGGGTATTTTGTAATGTCCCTGAAAATTTTCATAAAAATCACTTGCTATATAATGCACATATGATTTAATTAATGATACATTCATTTTATTTTATTTTAAAATACGTATTAATATTTGGCTGTTTGCAACATTTCGAATTTTGCAGTTAAACATATATTCTTTATTGTACGATGACTTTTACGAGGACAAGACAGCGGTTTCGCGATCGCGCGCTCGAGACACGAAAACAATAACGAGACGGCACCAACCCAACGGTCGAACCACCTTCGTTTGAATGCTCCCGTTTAGGCCAATACCGAACACTGTAAAAAATTAGATGGCAAAATGGTCAAGGGAGTGCTTGTCCACATCGTTGGCAAAAGGAATGATTATAAACATTAATTAGCTAGAATTAATAAATGTATCATAGTATTATGTTGAATAAATTAATGCGTGCGGATGTTCATTGTTTAAAAGTTATTCTGTTTCTCGAGTTTTATTGTCTATTTTTACGAAAACATTAGATGACAAGGTAGTCAAGGGAGTGCTCGTTAACATCATTAGCAAAAGGAATTGTTATAAACATTAAACAGCCAGAAATAATAAATTTATCTGTGAATTGTATTGGATAAATTAATGCGTGCGAATGTTGGAATTTAAAAGTTATTCCGTGTCTCGAATACTATTAGCCACTTTTACTAAAAAATTATGTGGTCAGATAGCCAAGGGATTGTTTGTGGACATTGCTGTAAAATAGAATTGTTATAAACATTAACCAGCTGGAAATAATAAATTTATCAATAATTGTCACGGCGATCGACATCGATCGATATTCGGTGTGGATGGGGAGCGGTCGAGCGTCGAGCGTGAGACGCACGCCCGCGCTCGGTCAGAGAGTTCCGTCAATCAGTCGGGCCGGGGGGGGAAGGGGGGCGGCGTGAGCGGTCGGGTTCAGTCGAGCTCCGGGACCAGGAGGACCAGAAGGACCAGGGACCTACCAGAGGTGGACCAGAGGTTGACCAGAGGTGGACAAGGGGTCATCCACAGCTACCCTGGCCTACCTTCAACTGTTCATTCAACGGACAACGGTAAATTTTATTTCTAATATTTTTCAAAGCTCCCTTTGTCTACCCTTGGCGCAATTTCAACAAACCTGTCCTTCATACTAATTTAAATTTTCAACGAGACTTTCGGTATTGAGTCTTCTTCAAATTTATCAATTTTATTCTTCATCAAATTTATATTTTGAGCGCTCCACTCGTGTGCGGGGTTATAATTGCTCTTGTGCTCTGCTTCGCTGGTTGTATTCGCACTTCTGTGCGGGGTTACAATTGCTCTCGTGAGCTGGTTCTCTGGTTATATTCGAACTCATGTGCAGGACTACAATTGTTCTTGTGAACCGGTTCGCTGGTTGTATTCACACTCAAATGCATGATTACAATTGTTCTTGTGAGCTGCATTGCTGGTTGTATTCGCATTTCTGTGTGGGGTTACAATTGCTCTCATGAGCAAGTTCGCTGGTTGTATTCGCACTCATGTGCAGGATTATAATTGGTCTTCTAACCTGGTTGTATTCACACTCATGTATAGGGTTATAAATTCTAATAGCTCTTGTGAACAGGTTGTATTCGGACTCATGTGCATGGTTAGATTTGCGCTTACGTGCGGGTTTATATTTGCTCTCGTGAGTTGGTTACATTCGCACTTGTGTGCGTGATTTAATTCTGTATTCAACAGCATTGTTTCTAAATACGATTAGTCTGTTTTAGCTAGATTACAACAGCTGGCTGCTAACGAAGACGACACACCGAATGAAGAGGACACACCAACGAAGAGGAAGAAGACTACAGTGTATTTTTAAGTTAGTTATATTTGGACTATATATTAAGATTGTATACCATCGTTGTGAATATGTCGAGTAATTATTTCCGTAACTTCATTTGCCTCGTTTTCTTGATTCCGACACAGCCTTTTGCTGTGAACCAGAGCCTTCTGCTCTGGTTCGTTTTAGTTTATCTCTTTGAAAGAATCAGAGCCTTCTGCCTGATTCGCCTTTGATCCCCCGTGGATTGGAGACTTCTTCTCTGATTCACACCTTTTACCCCGCGATAATTACTCGACATACTTGTGTAATTTAGTATACGTCCGTCGTTGTTAGAAAGGGAGCCGGAAGGAATATTGCATTCGTTCCGACTCCCTTTCGGGTCTCTTGTGCAGCAACCTCCTCGTGGTGAGACCTGGGCAATCGGTATTATCCTCTATTTGTAAGAACTTCTAGTGAAACTCTTATGAATAAAGGATAATACCGAGCTAATAGCTGCACATTTATAATTTTTGATAAGATTATGTAGTAGAGTTTAAGACTTGCGAGATATAAAGACATATTTCACTAAATTGTATATGAGTTTACTTCCAGGTAGCTTGCTGTCGGCCAAGGGTACATCAATGCTTTCTTCGTTTACCCTTGGCCCATCTTCAGTTCGTTATTTCAATCAGTGATCTCGACAATTTTTATTTCTGAATTTCGAATTGTTCGCTGCGGAACTTTCACAAGTGCTTATTCTAAAGAATTTCACATCTTGTCGGAAATTGATATTCCTCTGATCGGAGGTCCCCCAGGGGCTCACTCACGGATGGAGCCATTAGTGAGTACGGGGTGTCGCGTCCCCGGGGCTACCCGAGTCGCCTATAGGCCGCACCCGTGTGCGGGGTTAGCTATGGCTCTCGTGAGCTGGTGTTAGGTTGGCTCTCGTGAGCTGGTTTCATTCGCACTCGTGTGCGGGGTTAGTTGGGCTCCCGTGAGCTGGTTAGTGTCGCACTCGTGTGCGGAGTTTGTTTGTTCTCGAGAACTGGTCTTAGGTTTGCTCTTGTGAGCGGTTCTTAGGCTTGCACTCGTGTGCGGGGTAATATATTGTTATGTCTAATTATTATTAGTCTGTTTTAGAATACACCAAGAAGAAGACACACCAAGAAGAGGACATACTATGAAGAGGACACACCAAGAAGAGGACACATCAAGAAGAGGACAAATCAAGAAGACTGCGGCATATTCTTAAGTTAGTTTTATTTGCCGAGCAATTATTGTCTTAGCGTCACCCCCGAACCAGAGCCATCTGCTCTGGTTCATGTTTCTTCTTTGCGAATCAAAACCTTCTGCTTTGATTCTTCCCCTTTGTGATTTAGACTTTTCGTCCACAATCATTGCTCAGCTTGCGTGCGTTAGTTATTAAGATTGTATGTCGTCGTGGTATATATGTCGAGTAATTATTGCCGTAACTTCACTTTGCTCGTTTTCTCGTTTCCGACACAGCCTTCTGCTCTGTTGGACCTTGCTTGCATGTACCTGACCGGTTGGAGCCGGTATTCGGTGTCGAATCATTGAGAGAGGTGGGTCATTGAGATCTGTCCACTCGTGTTGCCATTCTCTCTGTCATTCTACCCGTTCATCTGAACGCTTTGCGTTGCCTGGTGGCAGGTAGTTGGCAGAGTTCTCTCTATTTGTCATCCTACCCGGGTTCACCTCAACGCATTGCGTTGCCTGGTGGCAGGTAGTTGGCAAAGAAATGGTAATACGTTTAAACACTTCTCATGATCCATCTCTCTTGGTGAGGACACGTCGGTTATCGGCTCTGACCGGAGCTGGGCTGCAAGCATTGTACGCGCCGCGTCACCTTCGAACCAGAGCCTTCTGCTCTGGTTCGCTCTTGTTTCTCACTTTGAAAGAATCAGAGCCTCCTGCCTGATTCGCCTTTGATCCCCCGTGGATCGGAGACTTCTTCTCCGATTCACACCTTTTGCTCCGCAATAATTACTCGACCTATCTGCGTAATTTAGTATAAGTCCGTCGTTGTTAGAAAGGGAGCCGGAAGGAATATTGCATTCGTTCCGACTCCCTTTCGGGTCTCTTGTGCAGCAACCTCCTCGTGGTGAGACCTGGGCAATCGATATTATCCTCTATTTGTAAGATTTTCTAGTATCTTATAAATACAGGATCATATCGAGCTAATGGCTGCACATTTAATAAATATGTTGATTTTCAATAAATTCTATCCTATACCTATTGTCTTCCATAACATCTTGCTATTTCACCTTCCTTCAGAACAAAATTTATGTATTATTTAAGCTGGTTCACCCCGGGCGTGAACAATGTCATATATCGTCTGGTTGTATTTCGATAAAGAGACGAGATAGGATCTTGTCGGTGATAGTGTTATAAGACAATTACAGATTGGGTAATGTGAGCATTCTATAGTACATCATTCTTCTTCTACTTGACGAGATAGTATTAACGACGCCAGCCCCTGTGTTATTCAGCGGGACGGGTAACCGGGCGCGACGGCCGCGGGGATAACGTGGAACTTACAGTGATCTGAAATTCCACATCGCTAAAAATTCTAAATAGTGCCAAAATAGTACCAAAACATCGTCTGAACTATGGCGGAGAATGTAACATTTAATAATAATCGATATGGTTTCGTGATAACTCGCATTCTGACCGATGCATCGCGACGAGAATCTCCTCAGTGGTCTTCTTCACCGACAAAATGCCGTCGATGGCCTTCTGTTTCTCTGGATGGAGCTAGAATGTATCCTAGAGGGCGTAAGAAATACCGACAAATTCGAGAGACACCAACTCCCATAAGGCTGGCAGTCTTTAATAGTATCTCGTCGGTGCTGGCAGTCTTTAATAGTATCTCGTCGGTGCTGGCAGTCTTTAATAGTATCTCGTCGGTGGTAAAAGTAAAAATATACACATGTCGATAATGTAGAATTCACATTGCCGACTTCTTACCCAGTTAGAATTCTACGTTACCGACAAATTATCGACTATCGGTAGTTACTAAATTATGGATCATTTATTAATTGTACAATATCTACTCCGACCTACTGCAGACCGTGAGTATCTTTTTCTACAGAAATTCTCGAATAATTGTACGCTAAAGACAAATAGAAAAGTTTATTTATCCACTACTTAAAACAGAGCTATAAATTAATAGTCCTCTATAAATTAATAGATCCCGTCACTTCTTCACTATCATTTCTCATTTTCAATCTTGAACATTGTCCGTGCAATTTCACAACCACGTTCATTATTATTTTAATTAACGATTATACACCTGCAAACCGCGTAAGTCCTCCATTCACGCTAAACTAAACAAAACATTCGGTTTCCGCAAAAATCTTCGGACACATAAGTCTGGAAACGTTCAAAGTTCGCGAAACTCTTGCGCGCCTTTAGAAAGACACTCTCAGCACTGAAATCCCGAAACCATAATTGATCTCAGGTTCCCTGAGGCGTGGAAATCTTGCTCGAATGCGAATGGGTGGGTTTAGGTCCGATTGTGGGCGTTTTGCTGGACACGGGACACAAAACTTGTTTGTAGGCCTCTCTGTACAATTTATTAGTGCCTGCATAAATAAAAGGGTTGATCACAGATGATGCCCAGGCGAGGATCGAGGCGATCACGTGGAGAATCGGAACGTGGATCTTGTCGTCGATCACGTTCGCCAGCATCAGAGGCATAAAGCAAAGAATGAAGCAGAGGAAAATAGTCAGCATCAGTCTTGTTACTCTGGAGTCCTCTCTTCGCTGGAAGCCGTTGGTTTTTCTTCGAGAAATGCCTCCATGAGCTTCAAGGTTCTTCCTGCTCTTTCTGACACGCCAGTAGATGCACAGGTAAGACACGCTAATCACTATACAAGGTACGAGGAACCCTAGAACGAAGAGAAACTTCTTCGGACTGCGACCATCTTTCTTCAGGATCGTACAAGAGAAGGTTGTCGTGTCTAAGTCCATTCGACCCCAGATTCCTAGCAATGGTGGGAGGAGAATAGAGAAACTGACGGTCCAGATCGTGATTAACATGATTATTATGCGCTTCGTTGTGTACAATTGCGCGTACATCTCCGATCTTGATATTAGGATGTACCTGGAATGAAACGGTGGCGTTAGCAGGCTGCGAATTTATGCAAAATGAAAATTAAGAAGTTAGTTTTACACTAGACGATTTTATATCTTTCATCTTACAATTATTGAAATTATTTTATTGCTTGAATAAAAAATACCGTAATTACTTTCTCGCCAACCCAATAGATCTTTATAATTGCCGTGTCAGTCGATTTAACGAATTAAAAGTTGATTGAATGAATTAAGAGTTGATTTGTCTACAATCTTCTAATTAATTCTTTTTCATTTATCTGTGTGCCAAAGAAATTTTTCACACAGCTTTTTTCGTTTTACATCGACGAATAGATTCTTTTGTACGATGATTAACGCTGTGACAGATCTATCAGCCGGAGATTCAAATTATGAAGTTGCTTACATGGAAATTCATTCTGAAAATTGCACAAAATCGAAATAAGTAGAACCTTGTCATTTTTGTAAGCTAAAACATTTTAATCGTTGTTAGCGCTCGGTAGGTTTAGTGTCAATAACAAGAGAAGAAGTTGGCCGAGATTAAAATTTGTTCGAAAATATCTGAGAACATGCTACATCACAAGGACATAGCTTATTAGGTATTGATCTATATGAGCGAGCACACATGATCGATCAACGCGCATCATCGAACCTGATTCATCGCGCATTTGATACTATTGGGATGAGCAGAGGGTGATTAGGTTCCTAGCAAAGGAAAAGAATATGCTGAGTTTGTGTAATGGATCTTGCGTATAAATTTCAGTCAGCGTATTTAAAAGTAAGCGAAATTATAAACACGTGCACGGTATCAAACATTGTAAGATTTACATACGAACCTATTGACCGTGATCGCCACCATACTGAGCAACGAGACAGCGACATTCCCGTAAAACAATAATGGGAATATTTTGCACAGTGTTTCGCCCAACACCCACGCCTCTCGCAGAAATCTGCTCGCAGTCAGTGGGAGATTCACTGCCGAGAAAATTAGATCGGAGATGCTGAGACTGATCACGAACGCTGTCGTCGCGTGTCTTCTCAGTCTTGTGTATTTTAGCAGCGCGATCACTGTCACCAGATTACCTGTAATTTGTATAAAATTTTATTAGTAGATCTGCAAGTTGCAATTTGCAATTTGTATAGAATGTTATTAGCAGATTTGCAAGTTACAATTTGCAATTTGTATAAAATTTTATTAGTAGACTTGCAAGTTGCAATTTGCAATTTTTGTAGACGAATTTTAAGAAAGTCGAATCAAGCAAAATCTTATTTTCCGTGGTGGCAGCCTTTTCAGATCTGAAATAATTAAAAATCGTACTACATTCGGTAGAATTTGATATAATCAGTATTTTTGAAAATTTTCTGAATCTATAATTGCGTAAAGATCCGCAATCTATGTACAGGGTGTCACAAAAATTATACAACCGCGGACACCATAGCGCGATTCTACGGAAAATGACGTAAGAAACCTCCCGCAAAATTGACCTTGAACGTGAAAAAACAAGGTAAAAGAACACCAAATTTTTTTACGACTAAAAATCTTAAATTTAAAAAAATCTTTAATCTTAAAAGAAAAGTTTTTTGTTCTTTTTTGCCTTGTTTTTCACGTTCAATATCAATTTTACGTACCTACCTTATGTCATTTTCGACTAAATCGGGGGTGTAGAATCGCGCTATGGTGTCCGCGACATATAATTTTGTGACACCCTGTACAACATTTCTGTCTTAACAAGCCAACAGTGTGTTTTAATGATCGCGCAAAGAATTAAAGAGTAGCCAGCACCTTGGAGGAGCATACAAATTGCACCCAAGTGGATAATTTAAAAAGGAGACATTAATAATCCCAATTCCTGACACTCCAGTGGCCCGAGTTAAGGGTGTTAATAGCCATGGGTCAACAGAAGTTAGTCTGGCCGCAGAATTGGAACGTTTAATTAAAGAATCAACCATCGCGAGCACACGAGCGTACTCTAATTCCTTGATAGACTGAATCATGAATAATATAGCCTATTGTTACGGAAACTAGAGACTGTCTCCGGAATCCTCGAGTATCGAGTATCTTCCCCTAAATGAATTTGTACTAATGGAAATGAACATTTACCCGCAACTCCAACGACGCTGAAAATGATCGCGCAAACAGCTGCAACGATGGTGACCCATCGAGGAAAGTGTTTCACACTCTCGCCTCCCAATGCCACTCCGATAATTGTGTCGTTCGTCACAGATCCGTCCATTTTTATAACGTTCACGCACAATTTCGTCGCGGCTCCTTTCCAGCACGTGAAATGCAAAACGGGGCGGGCACGCTTCCGTGAAAACGAGACGTCATTAACGAACACCTGCGCTTAATAACGAGAGCTTATTTACTACGTGTCCTACGCAAGAAAACATTCCAATCTTTACTCGTTTAAACCGTCAATGAAAACGACCGTCAACCTGTCGCGCGAAATTTACAAACGTTCTCTTTTTCTTTAAATACTTTGATGATTACTTACGTCGTCCTCCTAACATCTATCATCGTGTAAATCCTTGAAAACCTTCCTTTCTGTGTTCTTCTGCGATCCTCCGTTTAATTACCGACACCTAGACACAGAAAGAAACAAGAGTTAAAGACACTACCACCCAGTTTCTACAGCTTCAAATCACATTACACAGATGAGATAAGATTACGGGAGAATTTTAACAAATCGACCTAAGTCTGACCCGGTACTTATAAAATTCATTCAGAAAATCCGCCCATCAAGAATCTTCGATTACTCGATTCAAACTTATCGGAGCGACCACGTGTGTCCCGGGAAGCGGATTCCGCAAATCCGCCGTGGAAAATCTTTCATCTGCGAGCGAACCGTTCGCGATTTACATGCGTTCGTCTGTCGGACGGTCCCCGGCAATGTCTGGAACGATTAAATACACGAGGGTTCCTTATCCAGCGAGCCACTTGAATTCATTCTCTCTTCGTTTCTTCTTTTTGCCCGTTCGTTAGCGGCTGCAGAGCGGTCTATCCTCTGATTTTCTTGCGACGACCACGATCTCCCGCGACATCGAAAAAACACCAGATTCTCTCCTCTCTCCTCTCTGCGTGAGAGCGCCTTCTCGTCGAACCCTTCCGCGAGGAAAAAAACTATCGGCCAATGAGCTTTGAACTTGTTGCGACAATCAGGAAATCCTGACCTTTAACCTCGTCTCTCTCATTCTCAAAAAATTTCCCTTGCAATTTTCTTGAAAAAGTCGTATTTTCTTGAAAAACCATTCGGGACCTTCCAGTGATAACTGCGGCTCAGGATTATCAGGAGCTTGATGAACTTTGACACGACGTCATTGGAATTAATTGATTCTTTGTGGCCCCAAGTGTCCCAATTTCATCTGTACACTGTAGAAAGGTTTTCGTCCTGCTTTATTAATATTAATTGATTTTTAGTCGCCCGAAAATTGTCCTAATTGAATCTACAGTGACTGGATGTAGATTCCGATCTATCTCGAATCATTTTGGTCTTGTATTCCGCTCTTTATGAATTTATTCTAATTAACACAGTGCTCGCAGAGTTGATTAATTAAAATTTTCCTCTTCGCTCGTCGTGTCGATTCATTTAATACGTCACTCTCGTCTTCTTGTTCTTCCCCGTGGAAACTTACTTGTTCACTCACTTATTTACGAACGAAAAAACCACAGCACTGTGTCCTGACCAACCAGAGTGCACTAATTAATCACTCAGATTGTACGCGATGCCCTGAAAAACGTTCCAATTTAACATCCGCTCGTTCCAGTTTCTTGCTACATCAATTATCTTCCGAATTTCTAGCAATTATTCAACTCATTATTCCATTGGACGCACAGAAAATCGAACCAGATCACAAATCACAAGTAAACCGTCGAACTGAAAAATGCACCGCGATAATTAATCGGGAACAAATTACCTCGACAGAAAATTCTCCGAAACAACTACCAAATTTCTTCTCTCTTCATCGTTGCTGATCCCGCGACCACTTCTTCATAACAACCGTGTTATTAATGTTTCTGATATATTTATAGAAGGTACTTTCTTAAGGAAAAATGTATTTAGAATTTTTCTCGAGTACAAGAAAATCTTTTTCGGAGTGTCCGAGGTGATTTGGATCCTTGTCAGTTTTTCTAGGAGGGCACAGGAGGACTAACTGTCGCAACGAGCGCTCCTCGGGGACTGACGGGACTCTCCTCGTCGATCTTTCGCTCCCCTTTTACAACGATCGTACACGAAGCCTTCTTATCTGCCACTTCTTGATTTAACTCTCCCGCTTCCTCTCCCGCTGCCTTTTTCTCAGCTCTTTCATATTCCGCCGACAAGCCACGATCACCAGCCGGCCGATCCAACCTTCTCAAGCACCACTGGCCACCAAGGAATCCTAATTAATTAATCTCATTGAGAGGATCATTGTTAAGACGAGACTCGAGTGTAATCGGCCGAAATGATACTCCTGTTCGCCGAGCGAACACGGTGGGAATTTTCGTATCCTTTCAACGCTTCCTCGATGTCTCATCGCGGTTTCCATTTATCCAGGATCTCTTATCTTCCATGGAAACAAAAGACATAGCTCGCATTATGCGATCGAGTACTTAGAAGTAGAAATAATTCAATTAAAGTAAGGGATAAACGAACTATTTTCAGTGACAATGTCACGAAAAATAAAAATGTTCTACCTGAATTGCAAGCCAAATTCATCCCTCAGAGGTCGTCCCAACAATTTCTTCTGCTCCGGAGACGATGGAAAAGATCGCCAAGTGAAATTATTAATTTTCACGGCTCCGGCAATTTCAATATTTGAAAGTTCCGCGAAGCTGCACTCGGAACTGCATACTGCACCCTATGATTCTTCAGGTACGCCCTTCCCCTTGTCACACGCACCACCGACTGCCGGCTGTTCTTCCGAGAGTATGGTAGTGAGTATAGAAATGCTGGATATGGTCGATGGCCCGGTGGTCGAAACAGCATTGGCACGCGCTCGTATTAATGTTCGTCGACAGGGTGCGAAGGGGATGAAGACAGACAGCTCTTTCCCTGCGATCCATTAATTCTTCAATTGACCGGCCAATCGAACGGTTTCATCAATATCGATTAACAATTAACACGGCTGCAGCACGTGGATCCAGTGGGAACGTTCCCCTTTCGCTAACAGGAAATTATTTACAGCGACGACCACCCCACAACTGTGGATTTTTGTGCAAAAATAAAATTGCATCATGCAGAAAGTATGCAGACGCTAGTACACGGTCGTACTTTAATTGTTAATTTACTTGTGGGTCGGTCCACGCGAAATTGTATTTGAATTGTTTAATTAGTCGTATTTTTAATGAATTTTCAACGCAGCCGTTTGCATATTCGGATTTCAGTTGTGCACAGTAAATTGCATTAAAGTAAGACGTTTTTCAAAATGAAAATTGCAAATTAAATTTGTTTGCAAAATTAAAATTACATAATGTAGAAAGTATGCAGGCACTTGTACACAGTCGTACTTTTTAATTGTTAATTCACTTGTGGTTTAATTTGTCGCATTTTTAATGAATTTTCAACGCAGTCGTTTGCATATTGGGATTCCAGTTGTGCACAGTAAATTTCATTATAGTAAGACGTTTTTCCAAATTAAAATCGCATGATGTGGAAAGTACTTATGGGTCGTTCCACGCGAAATTGTACTTGAATTGTTTAATTCGTCGTGTTTTTATAAATATAATTTTTGTTAATGAATTTTCAACGCAGACGTGTGCATATTGGGATTCCGGCCGTGCACAGTAAATTCCATTATAACAAGACGTTTTCAAAATAAAAATTGCAAATTAAATTTTTTTGCAAAATTAAAATTGCGTGATGTAGAAAGTACGCAGACACTTGTACAGGGTGTCACAAAATTATATGTTGCGGACACCATAGAGCGGTTCTACACCCCGGATTTAGTCGAAAATGACATAAGGAACCCTCCGCAAAATTGACCTTGAACGTGAAAAACAAGGTAAAAAAACAAAGTTTCTTTAAGATTAAAAATCTCAAATCTTAAAAGAAAACTTTGTTATAAAAATTAAAAAAATCTTAATCCTTAATAGTATATTTGTGATCCTTAGGGTAGGGTGTAGATCAATAAGGAATCTTTAAATTTTGTATTTTTTTACCTTGTTTTTCACGTTCAAGGTCAATTTTGCGGGGCGTTTCTTACGTCATTTTCGACTAAATCGGGGGTGTAGAATCGCGCTTTGATGTCCACGACATATAATTTTGTAACACTCTGTACACAGTCGTACTTCAATTGTTAATTGACTTGTGGTTGTTCCACGCGAAATTGTACTTGAACTGTTTCATTTGTCGTATTTTTAATGAATTTTCAACGCAGTCGTTTGCATATTGGGATTCCGGTCGTGCACAGTAAATTTCATTATAGTAAGACGTTTTTCAAAATTAAAATTGCATGATGTAGAAAGTACACGCGAAATTATACTTCAATTGTTCAATTTGCCGTATTTTAAATGAATTTTCAACGCAGTCGTTTGCATATTGTGATTTCAGTCGTGCACAGTGAATTCCATGATAGCAAGACGTTTGCCAAAATTAAAATTGCATGATTTAGAAAGTATGCAGATACTTGTACACAGTCATACTTTAATTTTTAATTTACTTATGGATCATTCCACGCGAAATTGTATTTCAATTGTTCAATTTATCGTATTTCTAATGAATTTTCAACGCAGACGTTTGCATATTGGGATTCCAGTCGTGCACAGTAAATTCCATTATAGCAAGACGTTTTTCAGAAATAATTCTGAATGCGAGTCAACCCCCTGTCGATGCTTAATTGTAAAGACAGCCATAGAGAGAACTGCTGCCAGCAGCTGGCCTGCGTGGTCGCAAGTCCTGACACAAAGCCACGACCCAACAATCGAAAGGAACGGTCCAACAAACAAAACTCACCCCCCTTGTCCCCCTTTTCATCCCTACGATACGTTTCACCTGGCTTCCAACCCTGCGATTAAATGTAATCTCGAGGAATGAACGTCCCTGCTGTAATTTGCAGAAAGCGACGAAGATATCTCTTCCTTCCCAGCCCAGCAATTTTCACAAAAACTCTTCGAACATAATCTCCGATTATCTTGAAGCCTTAATAGTTCGCTCGTATTTCTTCGCTACTTCTCCTGTCTCCATCCACGTTTAAATCGTTCACGTCTCCTAAACAGAGTGACAGGGAAGTTTCTAAATCCACGAATGGCCCCAAAAGTGTTCAACAACGAGCTGCTTTGCATAACCAACCCCGTTTCGGACCGGTTCGTGTAACCTGCTCGTGGAAAAGAGGAATGCACCGTGAGAAGAAGAGCATTCTTCGACGGTCTTCAGGACAACAGAGGCCTAAACATTTCCTGGGAGGAAAGGTTCGCGTAATCGGTCTGTGCACACAGAGGCCCTTCTACCTCGTCGCCTAATCGTCACGGTAATATTTCATCTTTCCGAGGGGAAATTCGTCTCGTTATCTGCCGGTTGTTCCTTCGGAAACAATCCTCGATTTACATAGCCCGGTTGTTTGGTCCACGTTGTTTCCGTGTCTACAAACACTGCGCCGCAAATGTTCCACAATTTTTCTTGCACTTCCTGTGAAACTTTTCTTTCGTATTTTCTTCAAATTCCTCACTGCTTTACTGGATTAGTAAATTCCTTATGATTTATGTTTAAATTATGTGAATATATACATTCTCTCGATGATAATTTAAGGGTGCTCGAGAATCGATAAGAATCAGGACGAGACAGTTAACGACACATGTTTAATTAGCAATTTCCTCCGCGATTACATTTCGACCGGAAACACGAAAAATCAGCGCGCGAGTGGAATCGATTAATACACTTCTCCAGATACCCTAATCTTCGGCGAATAAAAATGGCCGTCGGCAATAAATCTCGCCGGTCAGCCGAGGCAAAGATAAGGACCTTGAATTACGCATGGAAAAACGATAAATAATAACGAGGGAGCTTTATATGTTTCTCACGTTATGGTCCAATTAATGAAACACGCACATAAACGCTTCAGGTACTGTTAACAGCGGTTCATGAAGAGATCTCTTCTTCGATGTTTATTTGCACAATTTTCCGTTCTTCCAGAAATTTTCTCAGGCTCTTTAAGTGTCGGTTCTCATTCTTTTCGAGCGATCTACTCCGAAATTCTAGTTGCACCAAAGTCACTCGTTGGACAACCACTGTCTGCTGTCCTGAATGAACTCATTATGCATAGACCCATGAGCCCATACACCATTTCGATTCAACAGTGCTGTCTATTCACGAAGTCCTACGGCGTCTGTACACGCCACTGAAAGCCAAAAGGGCGACTTAAGGGCGGAGGTGAAGTAACAAGTAAAAAAGAATTCTCTTGCCCAGGGATCTTCAACTTCTCTTGCCCTTTCGCTACCGGAAGCTTCTTACTATGTATCGGGTTGGCAAGAAAGTAATTTCGGTATTTTAAGGCGAAGTAAAACCCAACTTTTTTAGTCAAGCAATGAACCTTAACACTAGGTTTATGGAGGTCTAGAAATAAGTATTTCACAGTATTTTATGAACATAACAAGAATGTGTTTATTCAAATTTTTGGCCGTTTTTCCAATAGTATAAACGTAGCGTTAATAAATCAAATTTTCATATTTGTTCCTTTTGGTAAAAGATCATTGCACAAAATGGAAAATATCTTGTTCATTAAAGTTGATTGTTTGAATAGAAAAATTCAGCTCTATTTCACCTTAAAATACCGAAATTGATTTCTTGTCAACCCAATAGATCTTTTAAGTTAAAAGTTGATTGAATGTGAATTACGAGTTGATTATCTACAATCTTCTAATTAATTCTTTTTTATTTTTCTGTATTTCAAGAAATTTCTCACACAGCTTGTTTCGTTCTACGTCAACGAATAGATCCTTTTGTACGATGATTAATGCTGTGACAGATCTATCAGCCGGAGATCTCTGCTCCATAGATCCCAGTAGCTGGTTCAGGAAGTTGCTGCTGGCGTTGCAGGACACGTCAAGCTTTTTGACAAGGGCATAGAAAGATGGGGGAGCACGTGTAGATCGAAACCAGACTCTACGATAATAAACTATAAATACTATTTTTATAAAGGTGCGCTGTCTACAGAAGCTGTTTCGGTTGAAACAAAATATACCTTCGCTGTAGAGCAGCTTCTCCCTCGTTTGACACATTGCTTCTCGAATTACTGGGCAGTCTATAAAAGAAGTGATCTGTGTTTCTAAATCGCCGATCTTTAATCGTAAAATGGAAAAAATATGTTTTTAGGGCGAGTTTGAAAGATCAAAGATATTATAAGTGCACAATAAAAGCAGTTCGGTCATTATTTAGCGATGACGTTTCGCCGCACCGTGCAATGAGACTGTTTATTTTCTTACGAATTGTTTGTTTTCGTTCCAATTTTATCGCACAAATATTGTGAAAAGTACGAGAACGATGGAAGACCGTCAACAATTTTCGTTAAAACAGCTTCTAACAGGAAATGGTATAAACTTATTATCATTCCTGTTCCCATATATTTCCGGCCGGCTCTTTCCGTCTTTTTACCAACGATAAAGCTGACTCTAAGGAAATATTGTTATCGGACCCATTCCCACGTTGTTGTATATTCTCACTATCAAAAATTTATCATTTGGATAAGATTCCTCTTCTTCGGGCTTTGAATGGTGTTAGATATAAAAAAATAACTCGACGGTGAACTGTTTCAGTTTATTTATTTATCTAATATATAATTCTCTATCAACGCATAAACATAACTAGTCGTTAAATACAATTGAAAACTTTTGGTGTGGTTATAGCGGTGCGGCATTTTTCGTCAATGGCCACCGCTGACAATATCAATGCCTCGATTGTAGTCTAATATATGTATAGATCTTTAACTTACTATAATCGTTAAACAATTCTCCTTTTTACGTCGCTAGAAATTACCCTTGCTCCTCCCGCTACAAATTTTTGTTTTCTGCTGTTCGTAGATCTTGCAGGTTATCAAAAAATGCGCTCTGGAATTTTGAAATTCGAATATTATAAAAGACCGTGTAGTTGCTGCAATTATGGATGATCTTAGAATAATTATGAGAAGGCATAGTGGTATATTTACAGGCTACCGAAGATAAAAAAGAAACTCTATAGTAATAACTATTGCACCGTGTCAAATAAAATAACTGAATCGTAAATATATCGAAAATAAGTACAAAAACTCTATTGCGCAATTAGTATCGATATATTCATGGCTTATCTCTGCGCTACAACTAAGTTCAGTCATCTCTCTTGAGTAGTATAAAAATTCTGCAGTGCTAACTTAATGTGAAAATAGATCGGTAAGCAAGCGTTAGAACAATTAAAAAAGTCCTCGATCAATTCCTGGCAATGTTATCGTTTAAAAAGAAAACTGTTGCGTATTAAAAAATGACGATCGATTTAATTACAAAAAAAATCTATCTCTAAATCCTTACGAATTATTTTGAACATTGCTGGGCTGAGATATCTGTCGGATAGTTAACAACAATCTACCAAAATCGTCTCTCCGGTTAAACGACACGCTACGTTCTCGATGGAAAGGCATTCATGCTCTTATCAATTCGTTTTGTACACGCATCTCTGACTCATCAGATCAATGATACTTGTCCGCCTCTCCCGACTCCTTCCGAAGAGGTTCTCAATGTCAGAATCGTAATTCTAATTTCTCGTTTATTGCTATAACAACGGACATTCGTTATCCTGTAATAAATGCAGAAAAAGGCTGATCCTCTTAATATATCGAGTTTCGTAACAATATTCAAAAAGTTCCAAAAAAAATAGACGGCCCTGACCGTCCTGTAAAAATGTTACAAATATCTACAGATACGCTCTAACAATTATGTGGCCCCATCGTTACAATTATGGCACTGTGCAATTGCTCCCTGTCAAATCTAAAGTCACCGATTCGATTAAGATCCTTTAAATTACCTACTTTCTAAATTCGATCGTTCCTACTCTATCGAAATACGATTACGCCATGGTAAGCTCAGCACCGACAAACTCGACGCTCGTTAATGTACACATTCGAGGGTTGATCAACCCCTAACATTAACACGTTGACTGCCATTGTAGTTTAACGCGTGTAACGCCGGTTGTCGTCTTCAAAAACGCATTTTTGAAAGTAACTGGGTGATTCTGTAAGAGAATAATTAACCATTTATATTTAAAAATTGATTTTTCTGGAAATGTAGTCGCGTGAAATGAAAGTTGTTCGAACTAGTAGAATCTAGAAGGATCAAAGAAACGATCACTGTATTAACTACCGGCCATGTGTACACGTGATTTATCGTAACACCAAAAATTTCATGAGAATTCATGCAACCTAAACGAAAAATGTAATCATTGTGCCGAGCTCTAGAGATTCAATCTTATTACTAGACAGCGGATCTTTATGAAAAATAAAAGTTTTCCAAGTCTATTGCAAGAAATAGGAGCTTCATAAACATTTATTGCTTCTCCTAATCGTGTTTTTCAAATCGTCAAATGTTTTCACTGTTTTGTGTTTCACCTGTTCATTTTTCTCATAAATGCGTCAAATCCGCTGTCTACTTATTACCCAAAGTATAATTTACACGGCAGTTAACGCGTTAAAAGAATTCCGACGAAAAAAAACCATCAACCATCGTCCATCAAGAAAACTTCGGTGTTCAAGAGGTGCACTGTCGATAGCGCATCGCCTTCTTATCGATCTCCGTCAGATGTTTCCGCATCTCCTCGGATAGACTGTCAACCTCGTTCATCAGTTCGGACAGCATCCTCTCGTTGTCCCTGTAAACGCTTTCCATACCATCAAGATCCTTGAACTTGGTGGACGTGTCGACAGTCAGCTCTGTAGCCCTGCGCAGGAGCTCTTTGGCCCTTTGAATATTATCCTTGCTCTTATTCACGCTGAGATCTAGAGATTGATCCACCTTGCGATACTCTTTTGCAAGTGTCTTGGTCTTTGCATCAACATCCTGCGCCTTGTCGACGACCTTCTTCACCTGGTCGCTGATCTCCTGGTTCATGACGAAGTTGTTCTTGACCTGCTGCTTCTGTAACAAGCCTAAACGGGCTTCAAGATCGTCCACGGTCTGAGTGGTGCTATTTGCCTGCATCAAGGCTCCTCTGGTCACTTCGGCGATCTCCTCTAGATCTTTCTCCGACTTCTTCACGTCCCTCTCTGCTTGATCGATCGCCACCTGCGCCAAGTCCAGCGCCTTTTGCGCGTCGTTCAAAAGTACTATCACGTCGTTAACCTGCGTTTGATTTCCCAGAGCATACTCCTTAGCTCTGTCTGCTCTCTCTTTCAGCTGCATAGCTCGGTGAAGATCGTCCCTAGTGTCAGCGAGGATCTTTTCAGGGTCCGTTAACGAACCGACGATACTGTTAATCTTCTCCGCCAACTGTTTGATCTCGTCAGGTCTTAACTGGATATTCTTTGCTAGAACCTCGTTCGCCAGGTCTCTCACCATCGTTGGGGTTGGTTGATCCTCGTCCAACGTGCTCTTGATGCGTTTGTTGTTGTCGGAGAGGTCCTTCGTCACGTTGTCCGACAGGTTGCGAGCCTTCCAGGCGAAATTGAAGGCGTCCTGCGCGTTCGACCTTGCTGTGACCCCGTCCCGAGCCACCTGGGCCAGCTGGAGATAACAATGATTCGTTTATTAGTGGAGGGAAATTTGCTAGAAACATTCGGCAATTTGAGTTTGTCATTTTAAAACTAAACCCGAAAGTAAAAGTAGTCTATCAATAAAGTTTAATTTTGTTGGACAGTGAAAAAGAAACCCATCTGCAGCGGGAAACATGGAACTCACATTGCGTAACAGCTGCTCAGCCTCGTCCTTATAAGTCTTGATCTTCGCAGCCTGTTGATTGGCAACATCTAACGCCTGATTGGCCTTGGTCACAGCTCCATCATCGCAAGAGGAGCCTCCACAGAATCCGCATCCAGCTCCTCCGCAAACGCTGCTGCAATCGGTAACATTGCCACCGCACATCTGAAGATTTAAATCAGGCATGCTGCTATTAAACGTCTTCAGTTTATCATTTATCCTAGCCAAGGCATCTTTATTAGCCTCTTGGACCTCCTCGACGAAGTCTCTATTCTTAGCCAGGAGACTCTCCGTGTGTTTGCTGAACCTTTCCGCATCAGCTAAAACATTGCTAGTATCGTTCGCCATTTTCTCTGCCTGCCTGGACTGCTCCGCCATTTGCTGAGTGACGTTCAAAGCTCCTAGAACGTTCTCCTCTTGCAACCTGGTTGCATTCTCTTTCAGATTCGCTGCAGCTTGATGCAAGTTGTTCGTTTTATTCTTCAGATACTTGAGAGCAGTGTCTCCTAAATTCACTCGCTGATTCACCGCCTCCAAAAGATTGTTAGCCACCTCTAGCTGCTTGGCTGAGTTCGAGACGTTCTGCATCATCGTCGCAGCTAAATCGCTGAGTTCATCCAGATCCTGGGTCCTGATAGATGTGCTGTTGATCAGACTCTGCACCTGATCCAACGCATTGACCATGTCATCGAACTCTTCGCTGTACACTCCTGTTGTCCCGACCTTCTGGATTCTAGATGCTTCCTGGATCACCAGGTTTGTCTTGTTCTTCAAACCGGACAATGTTAGATCCCAATTATCGAAACACTCTCCACAGGGATTGCATTGGGGTGCGTTGCCATAGTAACCTCGATAACATTGATCGCATTTTTCACCGCCGATCCCTTGTTTACACACGCACATCCCGGTCTCTCTGTTGCACTGCTGGCTCGAGGATCCGGTCAAATCGCAGTCGCAAGGATAGCACTCGATGTTAGGGTTGCCCCAATGGTTCGTCTGACACTCGTTGCACTGCCTTCCGCCGAAGCCTGGCTTGCACTCGCAAGTGCCGTCGAATGGATTACACCTGGAAACATAATGGAAATGTAGGCACCTTGAACTTGAATTCATAAAATGATCGAAGGACAATTACCTATCAGAAACGCTTCCAACAGCGTCGCACTCGCAAGCGTCGCATCCTTTCCCGCTGGCAATCCTCCAATGGTTCTCCTCGCAGGAGTCACACAATTGTCCAATCACGTGAGGCAGGCAAGGACACTGTCCGCTTCGATGATTGCAGGTTCCAGCTTCGCTATCAGTTCCCAGAGGATTGCATTCGCATTCTTGACAATCCTGTTGCAAAGCGTTCCCGTAGAATCCGGCTTTGCAGATTTGACAGTTAGCACCGTCGGTGTTGTGTAGACACTGGAGACAGCGACCAGTGTGAGGATTACAGTTTCCAGGTGCTCGTAGATCCGTGTTGTTGTTACAGTTACAAGGTTCACAAGTTCCACCGGGGACTTCGGGGTTACCGAAGTAGTTCTCGGCGCAGTTCTCGCAGCGAGAACCAGTATAACCGAGGAAACACTCGCAGATTACGTCGTGGGTCACTGAGTCCAAGGAACAGCTGTTAGCGTACGAGTGACCGGAATCTAGGGTTCCTAGAAGATGAAGCAAAAGTTGAGACTCAGGATTTGAGAAAACATCGAGATGATCTCACCTGGACAAGGACAAGCCCTGCACGGGATATCCACGCCAATCCTGGGATCTCCATAGTAAGTCTCGACGCATCGGTCGCAGTTGTGTCCAGTAGTGAAGTTACGGCAATTGATGCAAGATCCAGTCTTAGAGTCGCAGCTCTCAGCATGACCGTTGCATTCGCATCGCTGGCAATGCGGGAAATTCCAGAAACCAGGCTCGCACTGACCACAGGTCCTGCCATAAGTGTTCGGACGACATTTACAACGACCGGTTTCCACATCGCAGAAATTGTCCAATGCACCGACGCTGTCGCAATCGCAAGGGATGCAACCCTCGGGACCGAAACCGTACATTCCTGGCGCGCACCGTTCGCATCGTCTTCCGACCACATTAGGCTTGCAAGGACACGTGCCGCCATAGTTCTCGCAGAGGAGACTGTGCGATCCTGTTGGGTTGCACTCGCAAGCTGCAATTAATTGTTGCTGGTTAATAAGCATTTTCTATCCATTGGAGATCGATCAATTTGACTATGAACGATTTTTCTGCATTCATTGACCACTTACAATGAGCTCCGTCATAAGCGTAGTACCCGATACTCTTCTGGTAGTTCCTGCAAAGATCAGGAACGTTGGGCCAAACAGTATTGATGTCGTTAAAGTAATCGCTGCAGCGATAGCGTTCATATTCCTGGCGACGAAGCTCTCCGACACCTGGCGTGCTGAAGAAAGGAATGGCCTCTATCCTTGGCCTCAGTACAATCTACAAAAACGACAAACATCAGACAAAAATCAATTTCTAAACGAAATCAAAAACTCTGGAAAAACGATTCCGTCTACACTCACCGAGTCAACCAAGATGGACGCCGAGGGCGTGTCTACGTGACTGTTGAACTTCCTGAACTGCAGCAGAACATTGTACCGTTTCCCAGCCTCGAGACAAACAGCAGGTTGAGCAACAACGCTCCTGGACCTAACAGGCAGCTGTGCCCACAGCTGATCATTCTCAGGTCTCCAATCCCTACATAATCCATTAGGATCCACGGGATCCATAGGATCTCTTTCGATAATAATCTGGACATCCTCCCAGGGTCCAGGCTGCACCGGCTCGTACCTAATGATCACCTCATACCACAAGGTTTTCCTGACATCGTCGATAGTGAAATTTAGCATGGACCCTTCTAGAACCTTCATGAACCCAGTGCCAGTCCATGTACTATTCCTGTAATCGCGATAGGGCTCCCTGATAACCACCTGGCAATTGTCAGTAGGTTTTGACAGCTCTCCTTCGTAGATCAAGAAGTCCAAGGAGCCAGTATAATAATTCTGTTCGGGCTGGTTGCAGGTTCTTCCGCTTATGTGAGGTCTGCAGCGACATTGACCTGTCACAACGTCGCAGGAGTTCTCGTACGAGCCTCCAGGATCGCAATCGCAAGGTTTGCAACCATCAAGATCTTCAGAGAGTCCCCAGAACTCTGGTAGACACTGGTTGCAGTCTCGAGCGGTGACGAATCTCTTGCAGGTGCATTCGCCAGTGTTCGTGTTGCATCCTCGATTATCGACTGTGCCGAGCGTGTTGCAAGTACAGGCTTTGCAGCCTTCAGGGTTCTCAGGGTCGTAGTCCCAGAAACCATTTTTACAGCGATCGCAACGACGTCCTTCGACGTTGCTCTTACAATGACAGCGCCCTGGCTCTTCACCGGTTAGAGTATCGGTGTAGGAGTCGCAAATGCCGTCGTCCAAGGTCCCTCCGAGGTCACAGTCGCAGGGGACGCAGGCTTCAGGGTGGGAGATGTCTTTGCTGGGATCATGGTAGAAGAAAGGCTTGCACTGCTCGCAATTCTGACCAATGGTATTGTGCTGACAGTTGTCGCAGACTCCGCCAGATACTCTGCCGGATCGCTCGTAGACAGCCTCGTCGAAGTGGCAGGAGTTTGTATGGTTGTTGCAGTTGCAAGGCCTGCAGGCGTTCGTCCATTTTCCCACCGCTGGCTTCCAAGGTAAATCATTGTAAAAGTCCTGACATTTCTCGCAGTTCAGACCTGTCGTGTTGTGTGTACATTCGCACCTGCCGTGCACCATCCCGTCTTCGTGAGGGACTCCGGGTAGAGGGACACATTTCGAAGCGTGACCGTAACAGGAACATGATCCTCGGATCACCATGTTCTGGATCGCGTAGTAATACTTCTCGCGAATCTCACGACGATCGTCTAGGAGATCGTCTCCTAGTGTGTGCAATCTTGTCATGTTGATACGCAGATTCGTTATCTTCAGTAGGTTCTGCACCTCCTTCGAATAGGGGTTGTCGATCTCCAGGTTCTGGGGTAGTACTCTGGAAAGATGAAGAGGGAAGTTAGAAAGAACAGCTCAGTTGGTGTGACGTTGTCGATGATCCTGGATTTATAGCAAAATTGAGAAGATGATATTCAAAATTGTTGAGAAATCTTAAAAATTGAACTTAACACTACCCAATCAACCAGGCCTGTTCGAAGCTGCTCGAAGCACACGATGGCTAGATTTTGGCCATTCCACAAAATCTGCCCTCGGCTCTGTGTCGAGGCAAGAATACGAGCCCACGTGATCTTTTGTGACATGGCCAGAATCTAGCATTTTTGCTGACTGGGTAGGTACTAATAATCTTAATTTGCGATTAACAAGATTGTAAAGATGCTTCCCTGAGGAATCATTTACCTTGAAAAATGGCCAAAAAATTTGGATAGACACATATTTGTTATGTTTATAAAATAATGTGAAATAGTTATTCTTAGAGCTCCGTAAACCAAGTATTAAAATCATTAAGGGAAGAAATAAAGTTAAATTTCGCTTCTATTTCGTGTAATCGATGTAGACAACTTTTATTTTGCCTAACGATCCGCAGTCTCGTTATAAGACTCACGCAAGCTGACCATAAGACCCCCCTGTTTATCAAAGTTTACATACCTGAAGATAACATCTCCCATGGTTGACGGCGCCACGGCAGAGTATCTCGTCTCGCAGATAACGTCTGTCAGTCTCTGAGGTGGTTCCGTTGAGACACCAGGGAAATATTGCTCGCAATTGTGCGCGAAGTATCGATAAACGTTCCAGGTCTTGCCGAAGTCGTACGATCGTTCGATCAGCATCGCAGCTGGCCGGAATGTTTGGAAGCTGATGATGATGTGAGTGATGTGGAATTCCGACTCGGGATCGAAACGGATCGACACGTCCTCCACGCCATTCTCCGATTGCCACCATGTCCTGAAATTTTCATTTCAAGTTTAATCAACCGAACGGACATGCTTTGGTATATTGCGTGTTGTTGAAAATCTTTTAAAAATTATTTCTCACCCGCTGACGATGTTCTCGATATTGTGCTGTTGCTTCGGGTGCGACGCATCGCAGAAGAAGCATTTCTTCCGGTCCTTCAGATGCGTTACGATGCAATATCTTTCCGGTTCCGTTTGACCGCAAGTCGACGAAGCTGTTAATCGATTTTTCCGACCGATTAGCAGATTCCCAGTCGCTGGATAACAAGAGCTCTGTTCGCAAGGATGCTTTCTCTTCATGTTCGGACCTAAGGAACGTGAAGAACGATTTCAGAGAATTGTTCTTAGGTGTAACTATCGAGTTAGCCACGGTTGATTATGTATCTCCTTTCCCTTCAGCCAGCTCCGGTATTGTTACTAGTACCAGCTACGACGGTGAATGTTTGTTATTTACACTGGTGTAACAGTTAACGAAACGTTCAGAGACCGTTGTTAGTTCTCAGAAACCACGATCGACACCACCTCAACCACGTTAAATCAATTAACCCTCCGACGGCGGTGCCTGGGTCTTCATTTTCGAAAAATGTGGAAAGAAAGATTTTTATAATTTGTAGTAGTAGGTTCAACTCTAAATGTATGTCGGGAATAACAGAAAAACTAGCGTGACTACAAGAAATAGCCTTAAAGATGTACTTGGAAAAATTAATAGTTGAAGCTGTAATTATTATAGTTATACAAGAGGTCCGCCGTCCAAGTGTTAAACGGAGTAGACGCCTTCTCTGACAAACATTCCGGAGGAACGAACAGTTTAGCTACCGATTTCTATATTTTCGAGCGGTATTGTTAACACATCGAATGCACGTAGCGGAAGAAGAAAAGGGTGGATTAATTTTTTAATATCGTGTAACATCGTCATGCTCGTTATCAGGTTGTTTTTTATTGATATTTCTTATTGAACCGACGAGAATGCTACCTCTTGAACTAGGAACGGTCAGCCTTGGCCAATTATGGCGTTCTGCCGTCACCTCCATGGGTGACATATCTCCTCTCTGGACTGATCCTATAACACCCCCGTTTTTATCTCGAATGCTTACTCGCACATACCTAGGCTTACGAAAGACATATGCCATGGGACTTACAACATTCTAGAATGTTTCAAATCTTTTACTGTTTTATATTTCTCTCCCAACGTCTTCATAAATGCATCAAATCCGCAGTCTAGTAACAACACTGTCCAACAGCTGAAAAGTATTTCGATTCCCACTATACGATTCTTATAGAGTTTTTCGCGCTGATTCCAAATCTGTCCTTAATTTTTCTCCTAGACGTACAGTTTTTGAGAAAATTGAGTTTTAAGAAAAGACATATTTTTCAACTTTGAACAAATATTGTGATGTTATTATAAAAGATATTGAATTGTTCTTTACAGCAAAAGATTCTGTAGACTTTCCCGAATAAAGTAATATCCAATATTAATGCATTATGATTGTTTAAACATGTTTAAACATGTTCGCCGCGCCGCACAGTGGGCCAGATCGGCGCGCTAGCTGTTCACGCGTATTTCACCATTATTTCAAAACGTAAAGACCACTTTAAATATATCGTCGGATTCGTCTTGGCATCAGCTATAATATTATTGAATAAAAAATATATAGTTATAAATAAATAATGAAGGTAAACACCATTTTTTATTAAAAAAAAGAAATTATTGAAATTTTTTGTATTGAGATTTGTAGAAGACTGAGTACTGATTACTTTTTGTAGGAAACATTTTTTTGTTACATCACCGGAAATGTCTGTAAACTCGTGTGAATAATGAATAATATTTGAAAACTGGCTATTCAGGCATTCAAACAAGAGTAATTCATAATTATTGAATGAATGAAGTTTATTATATTTAATGAAATAACAAAAATGTGTTATTACTGTCTTATTTAAAAAATTACAAAAATTCAAACAAGATTAAGTATTATATTTTACAAAGTTCCTGACTATATTCGATTGATCATACGGATTTTCTGCTTATAAGTCTGTTTATCTATGAATAAACAAAAATCTATACTATAATTCCTCTTAACAAAGGTAAAATACAGGTCTTTAATATGGAAAAACTGCTCTGATGCTATACTACGATGCTGTTACTATAATCTCTCAAATACAAATGATTCAACTGCGAGCTAGTAATAAGTTCGAATGTTTATCAATGGTCGTATAATGTAAAAACTTCATAAGATAGGTCTAGGTTAGATCTTTACACTCTTAAGAGCTGCTGAGTGGTTGTCAATGCGTCTCGCGCAACGCGATTCGCCGCGGAATTGCGTGACACGCGACGCTTTAAACCATCATAATTTCCAAGTTTGGATCGATTTGGATGTGAAATTTGCAGGATCTTTTAGAGGAGACGTTGCTGAAAATGTTTCACTTTGTTAGAGCACGACATTATATAACACTTTTAACTTATCCCTTGTCAAAGGTGAAAAACTTTGACGGTATTCCTTAGTTGACTAAGTATTTTTTTTTATAACAAATTATGAACGTTAATCTTTAGTTCCTGGTGCGTTCTCAACATAGATATACATTCTTCATACAAAAAAAAATTGGGCACTTAATCTTCAGTAGGTTTTCCAGGACATCGTTATGAAGAAAAGGAATTTTTTCGATGATAAATCGTATCTGAAAAAGTTTGATCTTTGAACGCTTATTGTAACGAGAGTTTTTAATAACTTTAATTAATATTATCGTTTTTGAATGTAATGGACATTTAAGAAACATTGTACATTCGTTAAAAATCGATATGAGGACTTCGATTTTTTAGCTCATGAACAGCTAGCGCGTCGATCTGGCCCACTGTGCGCCGCGCCGTATCCCATGGAACGCCTGTTCTAGTTGTAAGCGCCACACAGTGGGACCATTCGTCCAAATCGGAGACAAAATCAAAGAACTTCCGATAGAAATGAGATAGAGCGCTGAAATTTTTTTAAATTACAGCTAAAACTTGACAGAATATGGGAAAAATAGGGAGATTATGGTACGGACGTTTTTTAACCTTGAAAAAATTCGTCAAACTTGCACAATGTCAAGAAAATTGCGGTTTTTTCAATACCACGTGCGGAAAAACTTTTTTTTTAACATGCTACACATCATTTCCCGTAGATTTTTTCACGCTGATTTCAAATCTGGTCTCAAAATTTGTCTACGACCTCAGGATTTTTGAGGACTTCATGTTTAAACAATCATAATGTATTAATATTGGATATCACTGTATTCGGGAAAGTCTACAGAATCTTTTGCTGTAAAGAACAATTCAATATCTTTTATAATGACATCACAATATTTATTCAATGTTGAACAATGTCTTTTTTTAAAACTCAATTTTCTCAAAAACTGTACGTCGAGGAGAAAATTTAAGCACAGATTCGGAATCAGCGCGAAAAACACTATAAGAACCGCATAGTGGGAATCGAAATACACAAAAAAAATTTGGAATTTGTTGGACAGTGTAATTTTTTCAGATTATATGTCGCACGTGTTTCTATGCTACATTGTTTAATTAGGTAACTTACCTCTAAGCGTATGTCTATCCCTGCCATGTTGCGGTTCCGCAGCATCTAAAAATAAAATTCTGTTTACTTATCTGAGGACTGGCGAGAATATGTTAAACTTTTTTAGTGAGATGGAGGAGGTTTTTAAAATGTTAATCGAACTGGAAGAATTTCTTTGTCGTCTACAATTTTGTTGGACAGATACAGTGGCCTAATGATAGGTTCACTAGCTGCATCGGCTGTTTTACTGCTTCTACTTTTATTTTCGTTTTCGGAAGTGCACTACGGCATTTCTTTTTATTTCGCAAGAATGTGTTCTACACATTGTGTAAGCAGTCAGTCGACTATCAACAGTATTAGTGTAAAGATGTACCTGTTTCAAAAATTCTTTGAAAATTATCGAGTACGAGATACGAAATACTCTTAGGTTCACAGAGAAATATATAAAAAATTACTACTGATAGAGCAATTTTTTGAACGTTTTTGTATGGTAAGTACACAGATTTATGAAGTTTAAGTATTATAAAAAATATTTTATGTTCGTTTAATATTATTAGAGCACAATGACACGGGGAAATCGTTAGATGATAACGAAAAGGGCCAAATTATTGCTTTCCACAATATGAGTCTCTCTAACACAGAAATTGCAAGAAGATTGAGAAGCTCGTTAAATGTCGTAAACAATTTTTTAAAATTAAAAGAAAAATACGGCAGCAAAAAATCTACAGGTCATCCAAAAAAAATTAACACACAGGGACAAAGGTAAAATTTTTAAAAAATCACGGCAAAATATGCTTAATGCCTCTAAAATAAAAATGAAATTATATTTGCCAGTTGGTATTCGACGTGTACAACATGTTGTGAGATCGAGTGGGACACTTAAATATTCTAGAAAAGCGACAAAACCTCCGCTAACTAAATTCCACAAGGTGGAGAAATTAAAGTTAGCAGAATACCATATGTCATGGACCGAAAAGTGGAAGACGGTGATTTTTTTTATGGAAAAAAATTTAATTTGAATGGCCCAGATGGGTATTAATATTATTGGCACGATCTGCATGATGAAAAAGTGTAAAAATGACAAGAGTACATGGAAGAGGATGTGTAATGGTTTGGGCTGCATTCGGCGGAAACGGTAAGACTCCGATAATGTGGTTCCCTCCAAAAACCAGTGCAGAAAAATATCGGGAACTATTGGAAGACGTACTGGATGAATATAGTGACAAGATTGGTGGACCTAATTTAATACTCCAACACGATAATGCAGCAATACATCGTGCAAAAACAATTAAAAACTACTTTGAGAGGGTAAAAATCGAAGTTTTACCCTAGCCATCAAGGAGTCCGGACTTAAATCCGATTGAAAATCTTTGTGGAATATTAACACGAAAGGTATACGACAATGGAAAACAGTATAGCACTGTTTCAGAATTAAAAAATGGGATTAGAGAGGCGTGGTCTGAAATTAAATTAGAAACATTATAAAAATTAATTTAATCAATTCCACGCAGAATATTTGAAGTTATAAAACACAAAGGTGGTTCAACTAAGTACTGAATTATTTTTATCTTTTCCTGTTTTTAATTTTTTATGTGAAAATACATAATGAACCTATGTTTATTTCGCAACTAAAATTCAAGTGTTGTAATAGATAATTTGTAATTGACATTAATTAACATCGTGTTATTATAATTGAGCTGTGTATTTTGTTAATTTTATTAGATTGAATAAATAATAATAAGTAAAATCAAAAATACTACATTAAACACAGCATTATGTCAACAAATTAAAGTGAACCTATCATTATTTGGGCCACTGTAAAATTGATCGGGATCCAGCAGTCTTCGAGCAGGAATATTTCAAGATTTTTTTTAGAGACGAGGAAACTGTAATTCATGAAAATTGTAACCGAATCTAGAATGTGTAGTTATCAAGCTCGATTCTACTACCGGTAGAAGCTATCGCGAGAACAACCGGATGTTTATGATGTGGCGTCTCTGGATCTAATCGTTAAAATGAATGGGAACCCCTAAACTGGACGGAAATTATTTTTTAAAACATAATCCGAACTAAAAAGAGAACCATACAGATTTTGAACATTCATTGTTTTAACGAGGAACATCGGAGATCGAAGAGATTGAACAAATCGATTCGAGTAGAAAATTTGTTCGATAGAATTGGAAATTTAGTAGAAATGCTCGACGAGTAATGTTTTTAATGGCTTCTGGATGTTCGCGTTTTAAGATTCTAAGGCGCTTAGATTTTGGAGACCGAAATAAACTGGAGGAGTTCCGAAGAGAGGCAGGTCGAGGGGTCGAATCGCTATCTAATCGTAATGGATAAAGTGTCTTCTCGTAAGAGGAATGAATGGAAAGCACGTTGCGATCGTAGATAGATGAGCTGTAGCTATGTCGTTTCGAACGAAATTCCTTCTCGCAGCATCCAATTCGAAGACGCTCGAAAGCGTTGCAAATTGTATTCCATCATTTTTGAAAAAAAAAAACAATAAAAAGGCGCAATGGAGCAAAATTTATTTTCGCAATTGAAAGGCGCAATGAAGAAGTGAAGCACGCTATATTTGAAAAATAGAATCCTGCCATTGATATTAAATTTTCCGGAGTACATTGTGCTTTTTGAAGTTGTTCAATTCGACTTTTGCGTTGGACAGTTCCGCGGAATTTTTGTCGGAGACATAAATGTCCTAGATGGTCAAGTGATGTAACAACAGAGATAACTGGACGAGCGTGTGAAAACTGGATGATATAAAATTAGAAGTAAACACTTACTGGATGCAATAGTTAATAAAAATAGAAGTGCCGCGAGAACCGTCTCGCAAGAAAATATTTGTGCCATTTTACTCTCCTCCCCTCGGTTGAAATTATCGGACGGAAGCTAAGCCATGGGCGTGATGTTCCATCTGAAAGCGAAAAGATATCATTTTGTTAGATATTGTCCAAGTTCTCTGAAAATTTATTAGTTAAAATTCTCTTCTACTTATAAATCGAATAAAATGTATCACAGTTGGAAAAATGCAGCTTCAACTTTAAACAGAAGCTCTAATCTTATGAATGGTAGTATACATTCGTTCCAACATTCATATTCTCATCGATGTTTCATGAATCATCAAGCTAATCCTAAGACGACTCGAAGTTTCGAAACATAGACGGCTGAATTGTGTTAGCAATGATGAATTGCCTCAAATTCAAGATCTACGATTTACTATTGTTTCCGGCAGTGAATGAGTCACAAAGGTAACCGTTGCCATTGTCCGGTTTATTGACCCTCCTGAATGATCCCTAATATTGCAATCACTTCGAAGAAAGGTAGGGTTCGGTCGTTAAAAGCTTGCTATTCTTTCGTAATTTATTACCACTCGAAAGAGGCACCAGAAACAGTAGCTAATCTTTATTAAAATGGTCAAATCTATTGTTGCATTGGGACAACTTTTGGAAATGCTATTTCATACTTCGTTTGCTTCTCTATTCTTGCACTCGAGATCGTGCCGCACCTAACTGTTATCTAATATTTATCGCTTGCAGTTTAACGACCTAGTTGTCAATAGTACTGTTCTACATAAAACATAAAAACGTTCAGCCAGCCAGCTTCAGAAGCGCTGATCACGGGGCCTTTATGTAAAATAAAAATTGTCTTCATAAATTGTACAACATAGGATCCAAATAGAAACATAATTTTTTCTCTAATGATATTAATTAGCTGAAACAAGTACATTGATATTTTTAAATCCTTTCAATCGGTCCACTGTTTTAAATTGAAAATCCGCAGTCTATTGATAATTAATTTAATCTGGACTTGATAAAATACTTTTAATTAAATCTAAGTGTTGCTACATTTTACTCTCCGAGGGTTGACATAAAAATGAATAATTGCATTACACGGCTATGTGCATTTGGAGAGAAGAGCAGTGAATTAAAAATATTAATATTGTATGCTTATTTTGTACTGCTAGATAATGTTTACAGCCCGTTATTTAAAATCGTTCTTTCTACTCCATGTAAAACATTGCAATAAATTACGTACATCGTAGCTGTATATTTCGACCATGTAATAAAATTCAAAACAAAAGACCACCCCAAATAGATCTTCCCCTAAATCTCTTCCTCGGAAATCTGTACACTCTCAGACTCCATCCACTGTTCCATTCGAGAACCACCCCCAAAAGTAATTCAGCCTGTTTATTTATGAAAAATTGCTCTAAACAAGTAGAAATCACAGCGATCACGTCGAGCCTAACCGCAAAAATCGCACGGTATGTTGTCAAAGTCCTCACTAGCTAGAAGATCGATCAAACCGTTCGCATGCTGCACCGTTGCACTTTTCGCCGGCTGCATCCGCTCGAAATGCACGGTGCAGCCGACACTATCATGCAAAACGAGCATAGCAGTGCCTGGAGAGCAAGCCACGAGATCATCAGTCTCTTACCTAACCCAGTGTGTGTATCTCCTAAAGGTAGATCGGAGATTGTTTCGCGATGCAACTGCTAAGAGGATCCAGCAGGGTTGTGATCCAGCACAGGTAAAAAAACCGATCGATCGAACGATCCACAGACACTGTCGATCACCGACGTCGAACGATACGGCACCGTCGGACGAGACAGAGATAAAAAATGAACGAGAACGACGCCGTCGGACGCCTGGTGACGCGTCCCTCGCACAGTTTCTCTCTGTAAGGAGAACCTCCGCAAACGGCCAGTGCCGTACGTAGAATGAGGCTCCTTTCTTCTCGAGAGAGAACCAGGGTGCTGATTCAGGCCGAGGGGAAAGGTAGTGGCAACCAGAACCATGGAGAAGGGGAACGAAATGAAACGATGCGGGGGCGAACGCTATGAAAAGGTTTTCAAACGATCCGCAATTTCATTCTTACGCTCCGCTTTCCCGTTTACGACTGATTGCTTGGGATTTCCTATTTTTTATGTCGGTCTTGCTCGGATGAACTTGGACTAGAGATTTAGTATAGTCTTTAATTGTTATTAGTAGACTGCAGATCTTTATGCAAAATAAAAAATGTCTACGTCGATTCCAAAACACAAAGGTTACATAAAAATTTCTTTCTTGTTTTAATTATTTTATTGAACTGAAGCTAACACGTTGATGTTCTTAAATTTTTTAAATATGTCCACTGCTTTAAATTGGACGTACCAATTTTTGTTATAAATGCATAAAATCCGCAGTCTAGTTATTAGAGTTCGTAATCGCATAATTTATACACTGGTCAGGTTGGTTTCAAATAAATAGGAACAATCTATGCTGGAAGCTGGTCTGAACTGTAATTGTTTAAAAATTGATCTTTGCTTGTTCCATCTCGTGCTTCCTGTATTTTAAGTATAATCGGCCGTCCTGCGTAAATCAAATGAAAAATCTAGCGGTTTCTTCTATTTTATTCAGAGATGAATTTTATAGCAAATATTTTTTAGTCTTATGTTGCGAAAAAAGAAGAGAATTACGGAAGAATTGAAGATTTAAATTTGTTAAAGCAATTGCTCTAATTCGAAGATTGAAATTGGTGCTTCACAGGGGGTTGAACAGACCGATCGATCGATTTTCATTAAATATTTAAAAAGATTGTCGATGCGTAAAAATACGATTTCTGTGCAATAAAAAATGTTTAGATATTATTGCACTGTTTCTCACAGAATACTCGAAAGCTGAAGCTGCACGATGTCCATTGAAACAGCCAGCTGGTCGTTCGTCACACGTGCAGAACACTTGTATACATTTTTCTTCGGGTCCCTTCAGAATGGTTTATAGCAGGCACGTCACGCCTTTCAGACTGACCAGTTCCCTCGGGTCATATTTCGGAAATTTTCTCTTCAAATTCCGGAACGTCTTTCAATAATAGCTTTCAACATAATCAACATAAAATTTGTCTGCATAAATTGCAAGAGACAACATAATTTATTAAATTAAAATTCATTTCATCCCTTAAGAATTTGAATATTGTATTTAAATAAATTCAATATTAAATGAAGACAATGCGGAAAAATTCGCAACGAAGGAGTTACAGTTCGCCGCCCTTAAAGATGGTGGACAGCGTTAAATTAAATCTCGCACACGCGAAATGTAACCAGCGAATACGATCAACGAAAAGGAAGGAAGAGAAGCGTGGGTAGCGTTATCACTATAACGTATCCCGGTTACGATAATAGAATACCACTGCCTCTTCATTCTCGCATCTTCCTTCTTTTTCCTTCTCTCTTAAATTACAATGTATAGAATCTATTCTTTAATTCGTTAATTAAAGCTAGTTCACAATACAAAAACTAATTCTCTATTCACCTTGGACAGTTCTGAAATCTCAATGCCAGTCCATCTGAGAAAGTAATGCTATGGATACAAGTATACAAAATATATATTTCAGCAATTACAAAGTTTATTTACTGAGTAATAAGTCTATGTAAGCATTCGCAATTAAATCTTCTTTCTGTATGTCCAATTTGGTCATTAAATCCTCAGCAATTTTTTCTCCTGCCTTAATATCCTGACCATCAGTCAGCACAACCTGAAACATTAACAATCCATTAATATAAATTAATGTCTATAAATTAGTTGATAAGAACAGCAGCTAAAATTATTCTGCTACTTGGTACCTCCAACTCCATAAAACTTCCTAAGCCTTCAACTTCATCAATGTGCACACGGGTCTGACCAACCATGTACAATTTTCTAGTCTTCTTCACAATGCCTAAACAACCGTTCGACTCGGTTAAAATATTTCTAACTCCGGTGCAAGCCTCAGAATCTAAAGACGTCTTCTTGTAGTCGCATAACTTTGGACCCAGCGTATTGGATCTTCTGTAGAACAATAATTCACCTGATCCATCCTGTAACACATTTATTTTCTTGAGTATCTAACATTAATACTAAATAGAGTATACACAAACTCAACATGTGTTTTGCATTCATACATAAATAGTTGTAACATATACAACTATAAATAAAGTAGATATACAGTAGGAGTAGTATATACAATTATGAATAACATAGAAGTAGTACACATATAATTATGAGTAAAATAAAAAGCAGTACGTGTTGGAAAATAGATATTAACTTACTTCGAATTCTCGCAATTTTAACCGACCTTCTGCTACTTTGAAAAACGTGTCATGCTGCTTTATGATTTTGCATTCAGAGTCTGTAATTTGTTTAGTTAAATTAATTACGTTCTCTGGATCACTGATTTTTGCTTTTATCTCTATATTGCGCATTGTTGTTATCTTTATTGCTAGGCTCCGGAATTGATGTAAAAACTTTTTATTTCGCATAAACATCCGAATCTCCACAGGTGGTTATTCTCGACTACTCT
Organism: Lasioglossum pauxillum; assembly: GCA_933228785.1. Taxonomy (NCBI): domain Eukaryota; kingdom Metazoa; phylum Arthropoda; class Insecta; order Hymenoptera; family Halictidae; genus Lasioglossum; species Lasioglossum pauxillum. Next base: position 22,509,421 of record OW121701.1, on the reverse strand, counting down.
GACTAATACAATACTGGAAGAATATAAAATTGATAAGAAATTAACGTTGAACAAATTAATAAATAATATAAGAAAAATAGAAAACGAAGTTTATTTTAAATTATGGAGGGTACGTATTTTTTCATTAGGAAATAATAACATACTTCCTCGTATATGGTTTACCCTCTTGTATCTCGTAAACTCAGGCAAAATCAATGCATTTTACAGTGGACATTTATAGCATTTCTATCAAAATTCATTAAAATTTTATCTGATAATCAAGAATTTCTTATTATAGTTTCCTGGTTGGATTTAAAGGATTTAAAGAATCTTGGAACAGATATTTTATAAATATTTTCAATGATCTGTGTATTAAATTTATGTGTTAATTCGTTCATGTACAACATTGTTATTATTTCTCAAAGCTATTAACACAAATTAAGGATAGTTTCTGCAGTCATTTATAATTGTTATTTAATTATAGACAAAACCTGTACTGACATCTACACTCTAGACTTATATACCTCATCTGTGGTTCGATGGTGAGCAGAAAGATGGCGACACGATCAACATTGTGGAAAACTTAAATCTCTGAAGTCTATAAATTAATTTTCTAAAACGAGGAAATCAATTATATAATATGATTAGACTGCGGATCTTTATGAAAAATAAAAAATTACTACATCAATTGCAAAAAACAGTACCTATTTTTGTCATAAATGCATAAAATCCGCAGTCGAAATATGATAGATGAGAGTGCACAGGGGTGAAATTTAGACGAATATCCACAAAGCGCATACAGACTTGAATCACTTTCGTTTAATATTTAAATGTAACATCATAGAAGATCTAAAATATTTCACAAAGAGATTTATGGTGGCGAAGAAGTGTAGGGAAAAAAAAGAGGAATTGAAATTTGCCACATTCGTTCATGGACGACGCGAAAGCTCGTTCGGATTCGCAGATACATAGTTTTTTGCTATAGTTCTCTCTACACGAAACATGTGTCTACTTTATCTATTAGCTGTACACGTGGCCTTCCACTCGATATTCAATAATTATTAACAATGGGACCGGGTACTTTTTGTTCGATAACCATATACTATGACTAAAATAAATCGATTGGAAAACGAACCAGCGTTAACTATACGATTATAATCGAAATTAATTCGATCCCATCGCTAACAATTATCTAAAAATTACTCCAACTCTCGTTCGAAATTATCAATTGAATATCCTACACGATTTAATGTGCAATGATGCACCGGTTTTCATTTTACTCGTCGCACATAGTCATCGTCGCCGTTTCATCAACGATTAACACTTGGATAGAATTTCGGAATGATGTTTTTAAATCGCTACTACAAAAATCTGCGGGTTTGGAATTTTCAATTCGTAACAAACTTAACGAATAGCGTGGTACATACGTAATTATTTAGTTTGTCAGATCTCGTCGATCATTATAGAGATCTTTGTACATACGTTAAAATATTTTTAGTTTCGCGTGTAAATGCCGTTAGTAACGATATTGGAAGTATCATAGCGAGTAACTTTGTTCGAAAACGAAAAATAACACGTCGATTACGCTCGAGACAGACAACACAAGTGAATCGGCTTTATTCGAACTATATCGTTTATTTCGGAAAATTAGCAGTTAGTTATAAATCTTTAAAGAAATTATATACAATCAATATACAGTTGTTACAAACCAAATCGAATTATTCTTTAATAGTAACGTTTCGTAATAGCTCTCGATTAAAGTGATCAAACACTTGCAGCGAGTGTACCAAGTATTCGTACTTTTATGAAAACGAATAACTTTTTCGATATTGCAACTCGAGTTTTCCTGAAGCGTTAGAAGGGTTCGTTTACTAGCAAATGTGTAAATAATTCCTTTTCAATGAATTAAACGAAGACGAGAAATTAATTATTTCTAACGTCACAAAAAAACTCAAGCTGTTGGGTTCAATTTCAAACAGGAATACTTTGTGCACCCACAGTAAGCTTAAAATTGTTCGTCGGAACGAAAGATGAAACGATTCTCAATCGCCTAACGCTTTGTTAGAGGTAACAAACCATGCGTGCAAATGTTCTGATACTTCGATTTTCTTATGCTTCACTAACGATACAAGCTTCTGTTACGATCATTATTACAGTAATTACTCATTCGGGTGCGATCAAGCTGAATTCAATTTGCTCGGTGCAGCATCTCTCGTTTTTCTCTTTCTTTTTAAACACCTCAATTCCATTCGATCGGGAACTAAAGAATCGACCACCACAGTCGGCAGTTGGCATTGTACATTCGATGATTCGATCATCGAACTTATCTTCTTCCTTTCAATTTATTTCGCACTTGGAACTCGCAGCCTATTCAAATGCTCGAATTCTCGTGGAAATCAGTTAGCTGAAAACGAACTTATTATGCGAGCACTATGTCGCGCTGCTTTGTCGAGATAGATTGAAAATCATGGTACAGTCAAGGAACAGTGACTAGATTATCGTATTGCTGTCATTTATTTTTGTCACTCTTTCAATTCGTATCGAAACTCCATTTATCAGTTCTTTTTTATGTCTTACTTCTCACTCGATTACGTTCCGTTATTAGTTTAACACAAACAGCTGTTTCTGAATATTATAACAATCATTGTAGCAACTAAATCAATTAGTAGATGTAAATTATTTAAAGAATATTCCTCTTTCGAAGCGCTTATATTGCTTCTGAATAACAAACTCAAGTTTCTTTGTAATTTATTCCTACGTTTCCTTCATCGCGAGTATGTTCTTGTTTAATTAAATCCTGAATATCTAGACTGCGGATCTTCATGCGAAATAAAAATGGTCTGCGTCGATTGCAAGAAATAGAAACCAAATAGAATACTATTTCCTTCCTTAATAATTTTGATACACGAGAAATCATATATGTATTGACATCTTCAATTTTTCAATTTCATCTACTCAAATTTCGTATAAATACTTAAAGATCCGCAGTCTAATCATAACAATCTAGTACAAAACTATTGCTCCTCGATACAAACTATAAGAAAATCAAACGATGAACATATTCCTCTTCCCAAACGCTTATTGCTTCAGATCGAGGATAAACACAATATTTGGTATTTTATTCCTACGTAGCCCTCATTGCAAGATCGTTCTCGTTCGATCCACCAATAATAAATGCAAGAAATCGTTCGATTCTATATATCACAACGATCTAGTACAAAACTAGTGCTTTATGTTACAAACAAAACGATCGAACCGAATTCTTCAGAATACTCCTTCTCGAAAACGTGACTCTCATTGTTCTTACCCAACGAAACACAATATATCCGGTAATTCGTATTTACAGACTGTACAGAAAGAATACAAGTGCAACAACAACATTATAAACTCTTCCTTCATTCAACAGAGACCATCCAAGATCCTCTCGATCATTCTCAATTCGATTGTACCAGACTTTCCGATCTACCGGCCCGAAACCCTTCAACGTCTTCTATCTTCTGTATCACTGTTCGATTAATTACAACGACGGTCTGAAAAAACAACCTTATTAATAATGATAACTTTGGACATCCTGAAGGACGTCGAGTCGCCCACAATCCAATGTTCGCAAGAGTACGACGATTTATTCAAAATCCATCGAAGATCTATCGAATCTTCTTCTTTTTCGAGCTAGTTGATAGAGAGGCCGGTTTTGGAGGTAGTCAGCTTCCGGTCCGCAGTTTTAAATGTACTCGGCAAACATTATCCAGTAGGTCACGTTTAGCAAAGCGAATAGGAATGGGAAGAAGACCCGTGAAACTCGATCGATGTTCAACGCTCGCATTCGAGCCTTTTGCGCGGGTGTAGGGCCCGGTGGAGGGCCTGGAGGACCCCTTGCTGGGCCAGGTGGAACACCTCGTGCTGGACCTGGTAAAGGACCTGGGATGGGAGGTGCTGGACCTGCTGACGAATTCTGCGATCGACCGGTCAGCAGTATCGTGTTCTCCTGCGTGAAAGAAATCGAAACTTGAACAGCGCAGCGGACGGCACGAGCTTCCGTGCCTCGGAGACTTCGACGCTTGGGCGGCAAGATCATCGGATCCCAGGTGATCGATTATCTTGATTCATATTAACCCCTTGCCATATTTTAACGAGTTAGACTCGTTATGAAGATTCTAACAAAGTCTAACAAATATGATTGTTGCGCGCTTCTTTTTTTGGTGAAATAGAATTTCATGCGTTTGCGACAATTATTTAAGCATTCAAATAAATGTAGCCATACGAAAAATATAAATTTTCTTTTCCCTTCGCGATGAGACTTTAACAAGGTCTAACAAATATGATTGTTGCGCGCTTCTTTTTTCGGTGAAATAAAATTTCATTCGTTTGCGACCATTATTTAGGCATTCAAATAAACGTAGCCATACGAAAAATATAAATTTTCTTTCCCCTTCGTGATGAGACTTTAACAAGGTCTAACAAATATGAATGTTGCGCGTTACTTTCTAGATGAAATGAAATTTGATTCGTTTACGATCAATATTTAAGAATTCAAACAAATGTAGCCATACGAAAAATATAAATTTTCTTTCCCTTTTGTAATGAAGACTTTAACAAGCTCTAACAAATATAAATGTTGCGCGCTTCTTTTTAGGTGAAATAAAAGATTCGTTTGCGATCAATATTTAAGCATTCGAATAAATGTAGCCGTACGCAAAATATAAATTTTCTTTCCCCTTTGTAATGAAGATTCTAACAAAGTCTAACAAATATGATTGTTGCGCGCTTCTTTTTTCGGTGAAATAAAATTTCATTCGTTTGCGACCATTATTTAGGCATTCAAATAAACGTAGCCATACGAAAAATATAAATTTTCTTTCCCCTTCGTGATGAAAACTTTAGCAAGGTCTAACAAATATGATTGTTGTGCGCTTCTTTTTAGGTGAAATAAAATTTGATTCGTTTGCTATCAGTATTTAAGCATTCAAATAAATGTAGCCATACGAAAAATATAAATTTTCTTTCCCCTTCGTGATGAAAACTTTAGCAAGGTCTAACAAATATGATTGTTGCGCGCTTCTTTTTTTAGTGAAATAAAATTTCATTCGTTTGCTATCAGTATTTAAGCATTCAAATAAATGTAGCCATACGAAAAATATAAATTTTCTTTTCCCTTCGCGATGAGACTTTAACAAGGTCTAACAAATATGAATGTTGCGCGCTTCTTTTTAGGTGAAATAAAAGATTCGTTTGCGATCAATATTTAAGCATTCGAATAAATGTAGCCGTACGCAAAATGTAAATTTTCTTTCCCCTTCTACGACATTTTTTAGGATAATGACTATTTTCTTTAGCTACATCCACAAGAAACATTTTACCGCAGAAGATCGACATTGAGAAAATTGGAGTATTGCTGAAAGTTTGTCTCCGGGACACAAAAGATGTCTATTCGATACAATAATCTTCATCTAAGCGTTACCTTGGTAGCGATATCGAATATTTTATCCAATTTCGCAGTGTCCGGACCACCGCAAGTAGGAGGTGGAGGTGGAGGCGGTGGTTTCGCAGCTGGAGCATCTGAATCTCCAAGAACGATGTTCACCAGACAGTACTCCATCAATGCCATGAACACGAATATCGTGCAGACAGACATAAACGCGTCCACTGCCTTCAGGTATGACACTGGAGGCAGGGACGCTTGACTTTTCGCGTGTTGCGTCGAAAGGGTTAGCAATGAAGTGACGCCTAGCGTCACTCTTGCTGGTGCTGCTTCCGGTTTTATCCAAAAGGAGACCCACTGCACAGAAAAACATGGATTCAATTCATCTCGAAGACACAAAGATGTATCTGAACGTATGACAACGTTGCTAAAAGAACAAGAATACAAGACGCGTATTCACTCACCGACATGATGACGATCAAGCAAGTAGGAACGTAGGTGTGAAACAAGTAATAGCCAAGCCTACGTTTGAGAACGAAGATGACCTCGAGGCAGGTGAAATTACCTGCAAAATAATGAACAAATCACAGCATCCCTTAACACAAAGATACATCTTCGAACGGAACCCCTTGCCGTACTATTTTCTTTGCGGTTGCAGTGATTAAGGGGGTGGACTTCTGTTTGCAGGATTGCGAGGGTGCGGGATTCGCTTTCTCATTTCTCGATAATACAAACACGGAGTTTTTCAGTAATGAAAAACGCTAGATAAAAGATCGATCTAGGGCGCTATCTGCCTCAAAAGTCCTATTTTTTCGTTCACGAGGCGTAATTTGCATTATTCGGCAGCATGTACACTAACGAGCATATAACTGATTCAACACACTTTTAATCAGTTTAACTTTTTTATGAATGGACCAAACGACTTTAATTTCTCTGTAAGGCTAGAAGAATTATTTTAGTAAATGACGTCTAAAAAATATGTTGAAAAAATGCATTTGGTCGGAATTGCAAAAAAAAATAGTGAAAATTGATTTCTACTACTTTTTTAGCTGGACCAATAACGAAAATTTAAAAGATGTGTTTGGTCAACTCGTATAAATGATATACGTTCTTGAAAATTTCATTGCAATTGGTTAATTATTGATTTACGAGCTATAAACGATCAAAAGTGGTAAAAAGGCCGAAAATCCTGAAAAATTGCAATTTTTACCACTTTTGATGGTTTATGAACATTACAATGAAACTTTCAGAACATATTTAATTTATACCAGTTGACAAAACACATCTTTTAAATTTTCGTTATTGGCCCAGCTAAAAAAGTAGTAAAAATCAACTTTTACTATTAAATTTCGCAATTCCGACCAAATGCATTAATTCAAAAAATCTTTTAGACGGCATTTACTAAATTAATTCTTCTAGTCTTACAGAGAAATTGAAGTCGTTTGGTCTATTCATAAAAAAGTTATAGAGCTATGAAGCTATGAAAATAGCTATATGCGTAGTTGTATGCTTCCGAATAATGCAAATTATATTATCGTAGGACTTTTGAGGGAGATAGCGTCCTAGATCGATCTTTTATCTACCGTTTTTGACTACTAAAAACCCCCGTGTTTGTATTATCGAGATATGAGAAGGCGAATCCCGCACCCTTGCAGTCCGGGAAAGAATCTACTCCCTCTCCAAACATATCGTAGAAGGGAAATGAAAAATATCCTTTGCAAGACTACATTTATCTTAATGCTTAAATATAGATTACAAACGAATCAAATTTGAATTCATCTAAAAGAAAACACATAACATTCATATTTGTTAGACTTTGTTCAAATCTGCATGACGAGTCTGACTCGTTAAGATACGGCACGGGGTTAATTTCGTCTAATTATTGGCATCGACCCTGTTCGAAGTTTCTGTAGACTCTATTCATCACAACCATCGCGCAAGCTGAATTAGAGTCTCGGCGAATTAAGCACGTTGTTTGCGTCACCGTTGTATCGTTTCGGGAATCGTTCGGGCGCGAAACGATTCGCGAATGGGTTCGCTCGCAGATTCAATTAATTAAGGGTGGGAACAAAGTGACTCTCTTTAGTGACTCACCAGTCGAATAGACCTGCGTGCAGTCGGCCGTGTAATTCTTAACCAGTTGCAGCTGCGGCAGCTCGATGTTCTCGTCGACGACGAGTGGCACATCAGGATCCCACTGGAAGATCATCTCGTCCGTCGTGTGCGACACTGTTGACCGAGTTATTTTGTCCTTCGTAAAAATTGCCTAGAGGATTCTAAAGATCCCGCTTTTCCCGGGGAACCACCACCGAACCAGGGACATTCATGCGAGCGACCGCGTCATCGACTTTTCAATCCGAGGGGACACGATTGACATTCAATCGTAGTCAGCGGGTCGGAAACGAACATTGTTAGGTTGACAGTGCGACGCGACGTAAAATTCGACGTTTCGAGACTCAACCTTCGTTTGCAATTTATCAGACACACTCTTCCTTGAGAATATTAGGTTGTCCCGAAAGCTCGTATCGTTCTCGATTAATGTGCTCAGTGCAAATTCAGAGTAGTTTTTAATGGCATGGTTGAGAAAGGGCAAGCTTAAGGAATATTAAAACATTAACGAACAGAAGACAGGAATGTGCACGCAGTGAAAGAAACTTTTGGGACATCCCAATACACGGCACTAACAAGGGATGAATCCCAAGTGTCCGACTTCGATTTTGATAAGTTTTTGTGAGATGATGGTATATGGATCCCTAATTATGTATGCAAAATATTAGGTGAAGTTGCTCAATAGTTTTAAAGATATAAACAATTAAAGTTTCATACCTTTGAGCTGTAGTTTTCGAAGTTCCATTAGCCGCGTAAGCAAGTTGCGTGAAAGATCAATTGTTTATATCTTTAAAACTATTGACTAACTACACCTAATATTTTACAGACATCATTAGGGACCCATATACCATCATCTCACAAAAAATTATCAAAATCGAAGTCGCACAGTTGGTTGCTTTTACGCTACTTTATAAAAATAACGAGAATCTGCCAAGCGATGGTTACTGCGTAAAAATGATAATAATGTTGGGGATTTATGAAAAATATTTATGAGAACTCACAGCTTTCCATCTGCAGCTTGCACTCCTGCGTGTCGTGGGGATAGATCAGGAAGTTCATGGCGCAGGACAGTTTCAGTGTTAGTCTGCAACATGGAAAATACATATTTGTGTTTAACAGAAATGTTTATAAGTTTGTTCCTCGAATATTTCAAAAGACTAACGAAAGGAACAGTTAATGAAGGAACTCTTACTTGACCATGTATAAAATAGTCTTGTCTTTGTACAGCCACAAGTAGTGATTAGGAATGGTCATCGTCTGGAAGGTCACGGATTTAGCGTTCTTGAAGAACGAGTCCGGCCGCCACATGTTCTTCAACCAGTCCACTTCTAGTAATCTAGTCACAGTTCACAATAATCTTCCTCCGACCAAGTTCAGATAAAAAGAATTCTTCGCGTTCTAGTTCATGAAACATACCTATATTCAGACGTCATGTTTTCCGGCAATCGCAATCTGTTGTCCTTCCAGGTTTGAGCGAAAAATATATCGGCTGCGTAAGTCTACGGAAAACGTGTCACGGTAATTTTACGATCTCTCTGTATAAATTACGAATTTGTTGACTGATCTAAATTTTTCGCTACTTGCAAGCAATGAAACGGTAAAGGTAAAGTGTTTCTAGATTGGATCGTTCTAATTTTAACGAATCTAGATGCTGGATATTTTTTGTAAAACGTTAGTACCATTGAAGTCTCATCAATAGAATCGAGACCCATTACGGTAACATGAAAGTAGACGACGGTTGCCTGTCCATCTTTCTTCGGCGGCCGCATTTTGTCGTAGAGCTTAGGGTCTTCTGGCAGGAGATCATAGAACTCCAAGCTCCTCCTAAAATTGCACATTGCACCTTGACGCACCTTATCGTACAACAATTTTAAACTAAAGAAAATCCTTGCGAACAGATCGGAAATCTTTATGCATTTGTAGCTCGTAAAACCATTGAAGAAGTATTAAAATACAATAACCATGAATATTGAATGCAATGTTAATATAGTCTCTTGAAAAATCTGTCAACTACGGTTAGATATTTACAATCGTTTATTTAACTCGTTTTACACGACGAGTTCCAACTCTAGAATCTAGAAACACATTGTTACAGTCTTTACTATGGACTTTTGCAGTCGTCATTTTTATACAAAATCAATTAGGAATTAGGAAACGTTCCTTTCTCAATATTAAAGCTGTATCATAAGGAACAACGACAACCACAGTTTTCATCTTGCAACTCATTCTCGTCAAGGCAAAAAGGAGTATCACTGTGCGTGTTGCATTCTGCTCAAACGCACCACCCACGAATCACATAATACATCCAGTCACTATTGAAATCACAAAAGTCCGGAACGGTAGCTCATCTAACAAAACGTAGCTCTCCTTTGTCACAGCTCGTTGATTCTTCTTGGAAACTCGCCGAGAACGACACACCTCCGCGACGTTTATGCGAAGAACAATAGCAATTTACGTGACGAACATCAAACTTGAAACAGAACTTTAACAGAGAGAACTTTGCCACGATTAATACACTGCACTTTAACAAGAAAATTCTCACTGTGATATTCCTTTAACAGAAACACTGGCACGTCGCGGCCACCATTTCTGGATTACCACACTTCGATCTTCACTGTTTCCGGGTGATTTCGTGGAAACTATTGTTATCTACGCTTCTATTGGTAGTTATTGTATAAAACTTAGTTAAATGTCGTTAGATTTTATGTTTACATCCTGGAGAAATTACGAGAACATTTGGAAATCGTGGTGATTCCATTTCGTGGACAGGACTCGATTCAATGTACATTGAACTTTTTGATTCAATTTCATTTTTATCAAAAATACTGTGAAGATCTCTTTCCAATTAACTTTGCCTACGTTATAATTAAAAGTAAACAGAAATATACCTCAGAAGGTATCCTCAACATTAACTTCAATGTTTAAAACCAAAAATAAAGCTTTTCCTCTATCAAGCCTCCTTCAGCTAATCATTATAGAGCAGAAATGGACCCGAAATTGAACTAGAAAACCGAATGCACGGTAGAGAAGTGCGGACCGCACAGTACGATAAATCCAAGCACGATCGAGCTCCGTGCGGATCTAAGATGGCCGAAGCCTCGGCCATCGAGTCACAAAGGAGAAAATTATGATTTTCTCTTTAAGAATTCTTACTGAGCGTCCGCCGTACGTCCCATAAGAAGCAGAAGGAGCACACCCGAGGATAAGATTGCGGAGACCATGCCGGCCCCATGCGCCTCGTCCATCGACATTCTTGAATGTCTCTCAATGCATGTTCTTGGTACCAGAAGTGGAGGAACGATGCACCTAGACGATCACCAATAGAGAGACCACCAGACAACAAGAAGACGATACGGGGAGGAGAAAGACCGTAGAAAAAGAGCTCGACAAGTTCTCTTCACTTGTTCTTCAGCAGTGAGAAAAGGGTTCCAGGTAACCCTCGAACCTTTCCGAACCCTCTTTCTATCTATCTCTCTCTCTTCTAGATCGTTATTCCCCGAATCGCGAGGACGTACGACCGTCGACTGACTTCTTCAAACGACTTTGCCGAAGCTGCAGAATCCTCATCGTCGCCGATGTAGAGAGGTAGAGAGAGAGGTGGAGGTGGTGGCAAAGTTGGTAGCGGTGGTGGTGGCGATAGAGGTGGTGGTCCAGCATCGATATACCCCCTCGGCGTTCCTCTTCCTCTTCCCAGCCCCTTCTACCCTCTTAACTCGATACAGAGGGAAGAAGAATGGGATATAGAAGGGGTAACTCACGCTCGTGACGTACACGAAGACAGGTTTGGGAAAGGGTCGAGAGTATCGCGGAGGAACGTCGTCGTCGTCGTTGTTGTCGACGACGTCGTGGTCGTCGTCGTCGAGGAAAAATGGTGGTGGTAATCCCTCCGGGTTCGTACACGGTGCCCACTATAACTACTACAGCTACTCACTCACCCCCCAATGCGGCATCTTCATGCTGCTGGCGTAATCCACCACTTCGGACACACGCTAATTGCGACGATCAAGGCTAGGAAGAATAACCGGGCTAGAGAGACACCTTGCACGTGGACGACTTCTCCTATTTGGTTGGTTGGCTGTTGATTAGGGGTGGGAACGGCGGATTTGTTAGGGACGCTGCGAGAAATTCTAGCTGGGCGGATTTTTGGAGGTCAACGTGGAGGGCATCGTCGGGGAACTTTGTATCAGGGTGTTGTATACGACTGCAGATTGTTTGTTTGTTCTTATTGACATTTTTGACATTGACAAGGTCATAACTAGACTGCAGATTTTGATGCATTTATCAAGAAATTTTAGCTGGGTGAAATATAAGACAGCAAAAGATTAGAAAAATCTAAGAATATTCTTATTTAACTGATGCTGCCCACGATCGTTGCAAAACATTTTTATTTCACATGAAGATCCGCAGTCTAGTCACAACATAGAAGATCGTTGAATTAATAAATGCATTTTAACATTTAGAAAATCAAAATGATCTTTATTTTTCCGGTTTTTCGGCCAAACACCCCACTGTGCGACGAGTCGTGGTCTTTTCAGCGGAGGTAAGTAGGCTAGTTTTCCTCCGAGGAGAATGATAGCGTGAATGACGCCGTCGAATTAATTCTCCACGTCGGGTGCACGTTGCACCGGACACGTGTGGTGCTCGTTGCAACGTTGCAACCCTCCAGGGAGGGTACACGGTAACGAGTAACAACGAACAAAACATCAAGGCGAGTGTACCAGTAGGTCCCTTTGATCTTCACGACTGAAATCTTGAAGCAGCTGAAAACTAATTCTCCCGTGGTTCAACCGCTATCATTAGCGAAAAGAAAAAAAGAAAGAGAATGGGGCAGGTACGTGAGAACCGGTCCGATGCGGTTAACGCCGAGTGTCATCGTTCCGCGAAGAATTTATTTGCATTTATTATGTGTGAGCTATGCGAAAATATAGTTCGTAATTTATTCGAGCGTTTGGTAAAGTTGAGGGTAGCGGGTAGCTATCAATTGATAGAATTTGACCTTGGGTAAGAGATCGTGGGCAATTCATTAGATTTCAAGATGGAAGAAGATTAATGAGACTAATGAGGACCAAATTGAGTGACTTTTGAAAATGTAATGCGAAGAAGGTGATGTTATTGGAGAATTTTCATTTTCCAAGGGTTGATTCCATGATTCTCCGCAACTCCGGAGCCCGCGAACCATCATCGATGCAAAGACGAAGTATTTAGCGGTCGTTTTGCTACTTACAACCCTCGAGTTCAGAGCCCATGCAATCACGGTGCATTGGAATGGTGAAACGATCTCCACCTGGGGGGATAGATTATGGCAATAGCCGACGTCGCGGATAGGGGTTGGAAGGAAGAATGAGAGAGAAACGTCACCGATGACGAGCAAGAGGAAACGAAAGAACCGAGGAGGAAAAGAAAGAATCCTGCAGTGTCTCCTCTTGCTCTCGCGCCACCCTTCTTGAGGGTGACTCTCAGAGACGTTAACTACCGTGCTATTTGAAGACATCGTTGTCGACCGACGGGACACGCCGCTCGATATATCGATCCTCGAAAATTGTGCCGCGAATAGAATGCTACGTGTTCACGCGGTGCTCGTGCATCCTGAAGTGGCCGCTCTTCGAGAACCTATACAGGGTGTTCCAGGTATATGCTGGCACGGCTTTAGGGGCGGCAAGACCGTTCAAAATGGAACTCGAAATATTCTACAATGGCTCCTTACTATTGGAATTTCCTTGCTACCATTTTTCTGAATTAGGAATTAGGCTAATCATGGGATTCAATATACTCTGATCTGTAGTGTATATTCTACTCTATATTTTACTATATTTTTATCCTACTTTTTCATTTTGAACTCAAACTATTCTACAATGGCTCCTTAGTTTTGGGATTTTCTTGAGACCATTTCTCTGAATTAGAAATAAGGCTAATCACGTGATTCATTATACTCTGATCTGTACTGCATATTCTATGTATTTTACGCTACATTCTACTTTTTTTATTTTGAACCCAAAATATTCTACCACGGCTCCTTATTTTTGGAATTTTTTTGCGACCATTTCTCTGAATTAGGAATTAGGCTAATCACGTGATTCAATATACTCTCTGATCTGTACTGTGTATTCTACTCTATATTTTACGCTACATTCTACATTTTTTATTTTGAACCCAAAATATTCTATAAGGGCTCCATATTTTTGGGATTTTGCTGCGACCATTTTTCTGAGTTAGAAATTAGGTTAATCACGTGATTCATTATACCCTGTTCTGTACTGTATATTCTGTGTATTTTACGTTACATTCTACTTTTTTTATTTTGAACCCAAAACATTATACAATGGCTCCTTATTTTTGGGATTTTTCTGCGACCATTCTTCTGAATTAGGAATTAGGCTAATCACGTGATTCATTATACTCTGATCTGTACTGTATATTATGTGTATTTTATGCTATATCGTACTTTTTTTATTTTGAACCCAAACTATTCTACAATGGCTCCATATTTTTGGGATTTTGCTGCGACCATTTTTCTGAGTCAGAAATTAGGTTAATCACGTGATTCAATATACTCTCTGATCTGTACTGTATATTCTACTCTATATTTTACGCCACATTCGACTTTTTTATTTTGTCGATGTGTTTCGGTTGCTCTGGAGGGTAAAATATTTTTTCACGGTAGTTCGGATCGAAGTCATCCTGTATATACACCCACCGATTCGTACGCGTGCAGCTTCCCTAAATCACATGTGTGCGGTTCCACGAACACGTGGCCGCGTACCGCAAAAAGGGAGAAAAGTGTAGCCACGAGGGACACTATGTGACAAGAGGGTGCTCTAACACTGTCGAACAATGACGGTGTCAGCCGGCAAGGATGAAAAGGGGGTAAACTGCGAGACAACGAACACGAGCATGTAACAAGAGTTAATTATTATTGTCCGTTTTGTCAACCCTTCTACCTAACAAAACTAATGTGACTACTTCTACCAATTAGCTCACAATTAAGTACTCAAGATTTAACTCCAAATCTGCATTTCTCAATTCTGAGAAAAATGAAATTGGTGAAAGACAATTATGTTATTTTTTATGATATATTTTGGTTTTGAAAAATCGACCGGTGTCATTGGTGACAGTTTTGTTTTCCGTTCTGAATTTGCCGGTGTTCGTTACCGAAATTAACTGGCCTCATTAAAGATATGACGCGGATAAATATCATTAATACAGAAGCGGTCGAGGATAACTGAAAATCAGTGTTTTTTTCGTGAAACGACACTCCTTTACCACGTGACACGTGAGAAAGAAGCCACGGACGCTCTCATTAGTACCGGCACAATTAATAACATTACCACCCTTGAACCTTCTTGATAATTTACGTAGAATCGTCGGATGACATCGTGTAGATTCAACTTATACTCGCCCCTAGCAACTAACTAAAAGTTAGATTTCCTAACTAACTGAAAATTTCTTAAAATTGCTAATGTTCCGAGAATCTAGCCAAGGAGTCGTTTTACTTTAAAAATCCTTGACATCGAGTTTCGAAGGCGCATTAACAGAGATTGTGGGAAGCTAATCTAGTAATACGCCCTCAGGGTGAATGTATTTACTTTTACCTTGACCTCGGTGGCATTACCTTGAGAATGATAAGAACGAATTCCTTTTCCCTTCACTGATTCTAAGTCGTAGTATCGACCAGTCTCTTTGAAAAGCACGTTGCAACAATGCCTTCCTAATTGTCGAGTGCTTGATACGGTGCGCGACGATTCTATCGGAGGACAAACCATCGGAATTATAATTGTAGAAACATTTAGACACTGTTCCACGGAGAATGTACATTCCTTCTTTAATTCCACTTGGACCACTGTTAATAAAAAATTATTTTCACTGTTCCGAAAAGAATTCTCTCGAATGAAAAACAGCTTCCATGCATCCAGACGGTGTACAACGCAGCTGCATTTCCCTTCTCGAGAATCCAGGTACAGATACAAATCATAAAAAATCTTTTCGTTTCAAAATTGTCAATTTAACTCAGGCGATTTTAAAAATATGGCTAATTTGATCTTGGAAAAAAATATTGCCGAATAAGGAGTCAAAAATGCCGTTAAACCGAATTATATCGACGATGGGTCATTCGATAGGACACCAAGAAAAAACATACTGTGCAAAGTTTCAACCCTGTATCTCGATCCGGAAGGTAGTTATGGGGTAAAATAGAAAAATCAGTTTTTGGCCTATTTTCCCTAGTTAATGATATTTAGAAATTCTGAAAAAAATCTAACACGTGTCAAAAACCCAAATACATACTTTGCAATTGGTTTCAGATTTTTAACGTGAAAATCCTGCTTGTAAAAAATCAAGAACCTAATGCAGAAAAAATGCAGATTTCACATGGTAGTTGTAGTGTGTCCACATTTATATTTTTACAGTAGCGATATATTGTTATAGATATTGTTCATGAATTTTTTCAGATTTTTTGGTTTGGTGCGTCGTTGTTAAAAAAAAATATAAACCGATTTTTTCGACGTTTTTTCCGCGAAGAACTAAGCTAACCTTAAAATTGTTACGTTCTATTTATTCTGTAAGTCTATCAGGTACTGATAGACCTTGAACATTGTACAGAAGTAATTAAAAAATGAAATCAACTTAATTAATATTTCTACAGTATAAACATTACATCTAGAAATATCAATCACGTTTCCAACAGCTCGGTTGCCTCAGCGCGTTATTCTGGAAAGATGAAGAAGACGACTCACAGTGTGACGAATGGCCTTTTTAGCTGGACAAAACTAACTTTCAAATAAAGAAAAACTAACTGTGCTAATATAATCTGAAATAACCATGTATTAAAACCCTTGAATATTTAAACTTAAAATTCTTTTGTTGTATATATGTTTACAGAGCGTGTAAACTTCACCTAACAGACGAACGCCTAAACTATAAATGAATGGGCACATTGCCATACACGCTAGAAATATGTTAAAATGTACTAAGGAGTATTTAAATTTTCTATATATTATGGATATAACATCTCAAAACATGTATTTTCACTTTAGTAATTCCAAATTATCGATAACATTCCTCTATTTTTGTAAATTAAGTATCAAAAACGGTACTTATTTTTCCACAGAAACGCCCATGTTACTACTCTTCGTTAATGAATTAGTATATACCCCACGTCGCCCCACGAGATGATTTGTACATATAATAAAGTAGAGATAGAGATCTACTTTATTTTAATACCACAATTGGATTGCAGAACGTTGCAGAACTATACTAATTAACTTCCCGATTTTATAGGGAAGTTATTGTAATGACCCCGAAAATCGAAAATCGATTTTTTAGCAGATCTTCACGTTTCATGGTCATTGGAGTCATTTTAGACTATTTTCAGCAAAATGTTCGTATGTGTGGGTGTGTGTGCGTATGTCCGTTTCTATGTAATCAAATTTTTCGTTAACGTTTTCAGAAAAAGTAACAACGCGATCAGGATGATGAATGATGCAATCGATGTGCCCCGTCGTAACTTAGAGCTGATTAGATTTTGGTCCATATTGGTCAAGTAGTTTTTTAGATTTTTAGTTTTTTTTCGAAAAGAGTTGATTCTACAATGCAATTTATAAGGGAGGACGAAAATTTTCCACCAAAGAACCAAACGCAATTACATAAAAAAAATTTTTTTTCTTAATGTTTTTTTTAGATTAAAAAAAATTTTTTTTTTTAGATTTAAAAAAATTTTTTTTTAACTGATGCTAATGTTACCGCTTGGAATAATCGAAAGTTATTCCAATGCAACAGTGAATTTATCATCTCTACTCCCAAGAATACATTTTGGGAGAATATCGATGAAAGTACAAAAAAAAACGATGTTAGCGATGTTGGCGAAGGAGTAACGAATCGGGAAGTTCTTTCTGTGACTCTTGGTGAGTCACACACCAAATAAAAAACATTAATATCAGTAGGCCCTACTAGCCATGCGTATCACTAACCCTCTCGCAAGAGCAGTCCTACCCGCGAGTTCGCGAAGCGAGCGAGCAACAATAGCCCTCTAGTTTTCACGATGAAGTTACGTCGTTTTACGTTCGCGCTCGTGACAATTACAGCACGGGCCGGACGTTCCGAACGCAACCGATGCTATCGTCATTTAGCGGTTTGTTTAGTCTACTCATTGAGACATTTCGGATTGGTCTCATTCATTGTATACTGAAGGAATAAACAATGATAAGATTCCCGAGTTTTCCTATGAAAATTCGTTTCTTCAATCTCAGAGCGATCATCGTGCAGTGTACATTTCCCTTGCGTTTTTTCGTATATCTTTCAGTTTCATTATTTTTGTTGTTGTTATTGTTATTATTACTGTGATTGTTGTTAGTGCTTTATTTGTTACGTTATCACTTTATACGTGAAAAGGTTATAACAAAATCTTCCAATATTTACTGCCTGTTATTAATTTTGTTGTTTATTTTTATTTTGCTGTAAACCCAAAGTAAAATATTAGGTCGTAACACAAATACGTTTAGATATATTCTATTTACATTTTTTACAAGTTATTAGTTTTATAAAACAGTGAAATCATAGTGTTGCATTTAAATTGACCAGCAGTGGCTTCTTATTTATCACAGACATTGTATATTAGTAATAAGTCATAAACAAATTCTTATAATTGGAAAATGTTCATACAGGCAACCGAACGTTCCTATTTAATACTTTGATTTTGATCTCTGTTATTTCCTTTGTTTTATTTATGTTTTTATGTTACTATATTTTTATTAGAATAATAAACAATAATATGAATCAGAGTTGTTATTTATAAATTGAAACCATATAATAAACCAAAGAATAATTCTTTCCTGTTGGAATATGTCTGAATCTCCAAAAAGTAAATTAGTAAATTATATTTACATTTTTTTTGTCAATAATCAAAAATGGCGTCTTCTTTGATAATATCTACCACTTGTTAAATCATTCTGTGATACATAGATTCATTACTAACTTTGTTGTATTTTATATTTAATTATATTGGGTATGGGAATAAGTTTCCGCCCTTTTGACAGATGTCGTACTTAAGTACCGATCGCGTATTTGATGGAACGTAGTACATGTTTTTGAAAGGTCTATCTCTAAGCTTCAAAACGCAGTTAGTGGCAATTGTTTCAAGCGTCAACAGCAGTACTTTTTTCGCGTGAAAAATGTCGACTTTTGTTCCAAGTAAGCAGCATTTGCGAGAAGTCATGTTGCATTATTTTGTTTTAACGAAAGGTGTTATATATTTACTATATTATATTTATTGTATTTTTACGGGGACGATGCTCCTTTCAAAAACCATGATTTCGACGTAAGGGCAAGATTGCGATGGTGTGCCAAAAAATTCGAAGATACAGATTTCCCAGCATTACTGGATGGAAATTCACGTCAAACACTTGCAGAACTGTCAATTGAATTAACCGTCGATCGATCTACAGTAGGAAAACGTTTTCACGCTACGGGAATTGTTTATACGCTTCTTTTCAACGAAAAGGAGCGGAAACTTATTCCCATACCCAATAAATCACTTAAAATATATTGTCTAATTAACAAAAACCAACTAAATGTTATAAAAAGTTAACAATTCTTCATATTTTATACAAATGTAGACATATTAATTGCTAAATATATAAAAATAAGCGATTTAGAATTTTGTCCAGCTAAAAAGGCCATTTTAGGCCTTTGCGACTGTGGGAACAAAATTTTCAGGGATAGTTTACTCGAGGATTGGTCAGTTTCAGTAGAACAAGACAAAAGGGGGAAAAAAGCGTTGAAATCGCTTATCGGATGACCTGATATATTTCCATGCGTCTGATGACGTCATTTTTCGTAGTACTGACGTCGATACTGCGGCTGGCTGCCGTTAGAAAGGAAAGAGCCGAGAAATGGATTGCTGAAGGAGCGGTTCGAGTGGTTCGCGGCATTCTGCTATTCCCAGTGGTGTTACAGGCCCAATGACCTGATTGTCGAGGTAAAAAGAAGCTGCTCTCGATGGTTCGTTACCACGAGTCCCCCCCAATACGAGGATGATGTCTGCGGTATTTCCAGAACTGAATAGTGTTCCGCCTGTCGTCGCTTCTTTCGATAATATGCAGTTTTCTACTCGAGATCGATTCCTCAGGAACTGGGGGTTGCTCGCCGTTGTGGACAACACCTTACATTCTCGAGGACCACTGGTCCCCTCAAAATAATACTGTGATTGTCACAATGGAAAATAAGAAGGAAAAAATAGTGGTGCGAAAATGATTACACTTGACATGAAAGGACAGCGATTTCCACCCCCTTTTTCGGTAGGAACACCGAGTCCCTGCACTGTCAGATTTCTTTCCCGTACTAGGTTAAGGTCCCCCAGATAACAAAAAGAGATTATCGGAGCAGGATCATCGTATTATCGAATTGAAAGATCTATATTTGACGCGGTAAAGAAAGGGCGCGGGGGTAACGTTTAAGAAATCGAACTCGTCTCAAGTGGCCGAAGTGTTGTCAGCTTCTCTTCGATCACCAGCAACGAAGCATTTACGTCAAAGACTCTGTGACGTCACTCAACGATCGGGTGTCTCGATTTTATGTTAAACACAATTGAAAATTCCTATAAAATCTCGCTTTAAAGTAAACTGATAAATTTTTCAAGACCGAACGACTAAAATTGAAAGAACAGAGAATTAAGAGGGATTCGCGGTTCGAGAGGATTCGAATGAGATCATGGTACAGTTGACACGTTTTTGGTAGAAACGTCGTCGAAATTAATGAAGGGATGAGGTTCGAGAAGAACATATTTACAGGACCACACACGGCCGAAACTAAATCGGACCACGATATTAACCGACCACTAAGAAGCTGCGCGAGAAGTACTTCATTTATTAATTACGTCGCAGTCGGTACTCAAGCAGCACGTAATTAGAAGAACGAATCGGCACGAACCTCAAAACAGAATGAATTGCATAAGAGATCAATACGTCGAACTAGCAACACGACGCTTCACCCGTTAAGTATCCGGCCGTCTATTTATAAGACAAAACAGATTTTTTGCTGGCTTACTAAAAATACCTCTGAAGAATCTTGCACTCTCTTTGCACTCGTTACGAACTTGAATTTCAAGTCACCATTTTGTGTCTTATTCGCTGTATTTGGGAAATCGTGTGTTCTTAATTAAGTCTTAAAAAAATTCTTGACGCTGACTATTGTTCGAGTGCAACCCCTTACAGGATTTTAACGCACGAGGAATTAGAAAAAAATTAATTTTCCAACTTCAGTAAATAATTTTTCTAATTCCTCGTGCGTTAAAATCCTGTAAGGGGTTGCACTCAGACAATAGTTGGCTTCGGGAATTTTTTCTCAGCACCTAAATGTCAGGCTTAATTATAAAAATCGTTCAGTATTGAAAGCGTCATATTTTGGAGTCTGTCTCTTGATTTTTCATCGTGAGAAAAAAATTCCCAGAAATTTTTGTAATTTTTGTTTGTCAGAATTATGTAATGCAATTACAACGTAAATCTCGTTGCACTCGTTACGAACTTGAAATTCAAGTCACCATTTTGTGTCTTATTCGCTGCATTTGGGAAATCGTGTGTTCTTAATTAAGTCTTAAAAAAATTCTTCGTGCTGACTATTGTTCGAGTGCAACTCCTTACAGGATTTTAACGCACGAGGAGTTAGAAAACATTAATTTTAGAACTTCAGTAAATCATTTTTCTAATTCCACGTGCGTTAAAATCCCTTACGGGGTTGCGCTCAGAAAATAGTTGGCTTCGGGATTTTTTTCTCAGCACCTAAATGTAAGACTTAATTTTAAAAATCGTTCAGTATTGAAAGCGTTATATTTTGGAGTCTGTCTCATGATTTTTCATCGTGAGAAAAAAATTCCCTGAAATTTTTGTGGATTTTGAAAGCAGTTGACAGGTTCGAATTATGTAATGCAATTACAATGTAATTAAAATACTGCGTATATGAAATGCAAAGTAATTAAATTACGTAATTCAACTACAATGTATATTTAAAATAGTACAACTTTGATCGTGACCGAGCTCCTCGCGGCAGGGGTTAAAGAGGAAGGCATTGATGCATAGGGAAACGAAATTAGGAGAAACGTCTAGATCCTGTGGACGAGGCCTGGCTGGCAGGCTGTGCACGATGACACACGTCGCGGGTTAGTGTTTTTGCGAACGTCAGCTGAGGTACTCTTGGCCGAGGCACGTCGAGAAGTACGGACCCGGTTGGAGGGACACGGCTACGGCTTAGCTTGCCGTGTTAGAAGCGTTTCGAGGTAGCTGGAGACGATGCACGATAAGCACGCCCGTTCCTCTTTCTTCTGACCTCACGCCGTTTTCATCTCCGTTGCAGCCATCGTTGCAGGCCGCTGCAGCCTGGCCCGAGACCCGAGCCAAGCCAAAAGCCGTGTCCCCACCGGCCCGCGTGCCTATTATTTTCGACCGATTGCCAATTGTCGTGCAACTGCC
This sequence comes from Lasioglossum pauxillum, assembly GCA_933228785.1. NCBI lineage: Eukaryota > Metazoa > Arthropoda > Insecta > Hymenoptera > Halictidae > Lasioglossum > Lasioglossum pauxillum. The sequence continues at coordinate 22,487,461 of OW121701.1, read as the reverse complement.
GACGTAGCTGCTACTGCTCGATGTATTCCGGTTCGACTAAACTCGAAAACAACCCTCGCTCAAAACCACAGTTTCCTTCGCACGATCCTATCATTTGCCGCAACCTTCGCCCTCTATCATCCCCTTATCACCTGCTTATCTTACCTTTGCGATGCTGCTTTCATCCCTCCTGTCGATACCCACCATTTTATATCATCTTCAGTAAGGTGTAATTGTTAAACTTCATGGTTACAGTGTAGATTTCATGCTTCACCTACGAATTGTTGCAATTCTTGTGTTGATACCAACAATTTTATATCATCTTCACTAGGTGTAATTGTTAAACTTCATGGTATAGTGAAGATTTTGATGTCTCACCTGCTAATTGTTGCAACCTTGTGTTGATACCCACAATTTTATATCATCTTCAGCAAGGTGTAACTGATAAGCTTCATGGTTATAGTGTAGATTTCACGTCTCACCTACGAATTGTTGCAACCTTGTGTTGATACCCACGATTTTATATCATCTTCAGTAAGGTGTAATTATTAAGCTTCATGGTTATAGTGTAGATTTTGATGTCTCACCTGCGAATTGTTGCAACCTTGTGTTGACACCCACAATTTTATATTATCTTTAGTAATATGTAATTGCTAAACTTCATCTACAGTGTAGATTTCATGTTTCACCTACGAATTGTTGCAACCTTGTGTTGATACCCACGATTTTATATCTTCAGTAAGGTGTAATTGTTAAACTTCATCTACAGTGTAGATTTCATGTTTCACCTACGAATTGTTGCAATTCTTGTGTTGATACCAACAATTTTATATCATCTTCAGTAGGTGTAATTGTTAAACTTCATGGTATAGTGAAGATTTTGATGTCTCACCTGCTAATTGTTGCAACCTTGTGTTGATACCCACAATTTTATATCATCTTCAGCAAGGTGTAACTGATAACCTTCATGGTTATAGTGTAGAATTCACGTCTCACCTGCGAATTGTTGCACACTTGTGTTGACACCCACAATTTTATATTATCTTCAGTAATATGTAATTGTTAAACTTCATCTACAGTGTAGATTTCATGTTTCACCTGCGAATTGTCGCAGCCTTGCCTTGATACCCACGATTTTATGTTATCTTCAGTAAAGTGTAATTATTAAGCTGCATGTAGTGTAGATTTTTATGTCCCTCCTGCGAATTGTTGCAAACTTTGTAGGGGTGTGCGAGATTCTCGAAAATTCCCGTAAAATATCCGGAATTCCCGAAAATATCCGAGATTCCCAGAATTTTTGGGATTCCCGAGTATGTGCGTGATCCCGAGATGATTCGGGAGTCCCAAAAATATACGGGATTCCGCGAAGATTCGGGATTCCCGAGAATATACGGGATTCCCGACAATGTACGGGATATAGAATAATATTTGGGATTCCCGAAAGTATCGTTAGTCGCAATTACTTTCTACAATATTATTAACATAAACATTTCCGACTAATAAGATATGTAATCTTCGAGAACACAATGGCTTTCAGATTCTTGTAATTATTGGAAGTATGGAGAATCTTCAAAATGTAGGGTATCACAGATATTTTCGGGAATTCCGAGACTTTTGGGAATCCCGAATGGTTTCGGGACACCCCTACAAACTTGTGTTGATACCCACGGTTTTATGTTATCTTCAATAATGTGTAATTGTTAAAGTTCATGGCTATAGTGTAGATTTCATGTCTCTCCTGCGAATTGTTGCAAACTTGTGTTGATACCCACGGTTTTATGTTATCTTCAATAAGGTGTAATTGTTAAAGTTCATGGCTATAGTGTAGATTTCATGTCTCACCTGCGAATTGTTGCAAACTTGTCTTGATACCCACGGTTTTATGTCATCTTCAATAAGGTGTAATTGTTAAAGTTCATGGCTATAGTGTAGATTTCATGTCTCACCTGCGAATTGTTGCAAACTTGTGTTGATACCGACGATTTTATGTCATCTTCGCTAAGGTGTAATTGTTAACCTTCATGGTTACAGTGTAGATTTTTATGTCTCACCTGCGAATTGTGCAATCTTGTGTTGATACCAACAATTTTATATTATCTTCAGTAAGGTGTAATTGTTAAGCTTGATGGTTACAGTGTAAATTTCATGTTTCACCTACGAATTGTTGCACCCTTGTGTTGATACCCGCAATTTTATGTCATCTTCAGTAAGGTTTAATTGTTAAGGTTCACGTAGCGCAGATTTTATGTCTTAACTGCGAATTGTTGCAACCTTGTTTTGATAATTTTATATGATGTTTAGTAATGGTATAGTCGCGTGTATTGTGATGCATCGAGTGTGGAATTAAAGGTAGTAAAGAATGAATGGGGGTGGTGAATAGGTGAGATTTTGTTGAAACCCAAATCGATAGAAGATCGAATTGTCTGCACTCACCGGTGACGCGCAAGATCACCCCGTTACCTCGAGATTTCGAGGTCGATCACGTCCTCGTCCCAGAAATCCGGGCACGAGGAGAATGCACTCTCCGTTCATCCCCCGGAAAATGGCATACTCGGCTACTTGAATTAATTATTTCGTTGCGTCAAACATTTGACATTTTTTTTGGCTAGTGCAACCCAGCTTATTCTATTCGGTGGAGATCGATTTACGCATTTGCAACTGCTACAACTACGATTTAACACGCCCACGACAGAAATGGGTAAGTGAATGAATGCGCAGTCTACTAATTAATTAATAATACGTTTTCTTGACGTACCTGATTAATTTTCTGCCACTCGCGACGCCTGCGTTCTGCTATACTATAGTAATGAAACGATGCACCACGAGTTTTAGAACATTTGTATTTATTAAAAATAAAAGTAATGTAAAAATTCTAAGCTTCTGCGAACAAATGTCTGGTGTTAAGCAATCGCTATAGCATGAATCCTCGGTGTTAAGTAATCACTATAGCGTGTCAATTCTTAGTGGGTCAAACTATCATTTCTAATCGTCTAAAAACAGAGAAACGCCAACAAAAAAATCGTGACGAAAAATACGTGAATGCTTTCTTGTAATCGTATATTTATCACGCTCTTTTCGTATCAAACGGCATTATACTCGGTATCAATGTATGAAAAAAGTAATTATTAACGTGCATATAAATATAGGTATACATACAAAAGTTAATCACCGATATCGACAAAATTGTAAACGCCTATAAATGCGACGTCGGGTTACCTTTTCTCTAGCGTTTATCAACACGTTCCCTGTGAAAAACTGTCCTTCATCTCGCGTTAATCCGTCCGCCCCACGATTATCGATAATAATCGTACGGGCCAACCGTTGAAATAAAGAAAACGAGACGCTTGACAGTAGTAAATGCTTTTTAATCCGTATCGAAAATAAAGTTCGCATCTGAAATTGAACGAGCACTCAAGAACTATGATGAAATCAAACAGGAAACGAACAGACAAACAAGTCCAAGCATACGACAACCCTGTTCAGCCTTAGTATCATATAAAACAATCATCTTCTTTCATCATTTCGATACAAATCAGTTCGTCGAGCAAACTAATTGCAAGTTCCAGTGCTCTCTCTCTCTCTCTCACTCACTCACTCACTCATTCGAGATTGCCAAATTAAAATGTAAACTCATCCAGCCTCGATCATACGAATCATGCGCTTACAATTAGGGGAGGAAAGTATGGTTACAAACCACGAACGATCCCAGACACAAATAATCTTGCGTTGGCTCGAAGACGTCGCAGTTCGAATTTGCATCCCCTTCTTCCTGATATTATACCTCGCCAGTTAGGTTCGCCAGTTCGAGGCTGACTTTCGCAAATATCGAGCATGATTGTGTGTCACGCAGTTTTTACATAAGATACAGCGTTCGAAATCAAATTTATTCAGGTGAGAAATTAATTATGCAGGGTCAGTCACGAGAAAATTGAAAATATATTGAACATCCATTTTCCACGTTTCTTTGTAAAATAAAATTTGGAATTGTGGATATTGTGGCTCACCCTGTACAAGGAAATTGCAAAGTCCGAAACCTGTGTACGCAAACGTAAATATTAGGTTGTGAAGAAAGAAATGCAAGATTTTTGTCGCTTTGTTTTAATTGCAATTTTATACGAATAAATATTTACCTTAATTTAATGAGTTATATGTAATTTAAAGCTTGTTTTACGTTATATTTGATATTTGATTATGCTTTTGATATTTGATTTTATTCAAATTCTTATTAAATTATTTGGCGTTTATTTCAGGATGTCAAAATGCGATTTTCGTATTATTTTTTTCAATGAGTTTGAGTTTTGAGTTTGTGAAGAGGAGGAGATGAGTTTGAACTCATAGAAAAAATAATGCGAAAATCGCGTTTGACATCCTGCAATAAAATATAATTTAATACAAATTTGAATGAGATTAAATATGAAAAGCATATTAAACAGAACGTAAAACAAGCTTCAAAATGACATATAACTCATTAAATTAAGGTAAATATTTATTGGTATAAAATTGCAATTAAAACAAAGGACCAAAAATCCTGCATTTCTTTCTTTACAACCTAATATTATTTTATTTCGTATAAATCAACGAAACGATCCACCCGAAAAGAAGATTTGCAATTTTGATTCTCGTCATTGTCCATTCTGTTACAGTGCACTCGAAAATCACGCACGTCATTCGTTGACATTGCAAAAAGCCATTTTTATCGGTGATACAAAGACTATGGGTCTCTCGAGCCTGATCAATTAATAGTAATCGTTCGCAACACTGTTAGAACTGAACTAGTCGAACGGCTTTGCTGCACGCAATGCTAATTCACGCAGCGTCGAAAATCTGTTAACAACGATTTGTTAACATGAAAGAATATTAAGTTGCTTATCTCGTAACGTTGTATAAAGTTTCCTGAGAACCATGACACAATCGAAGAGGATTTCGAGTATTTGATTATACTTCCTGAAGAATTTCGAACATATACGTAGCATGAAAATGATTCTAGTGTTACAGAATTGCGAGAAAGAATTTGTTGTTGCAATTCCTGGTCGCTCGCAGTTGTGCTCATGATTTTCAGTCGCCGAGTAAGAACATTTTATAAAATTTCCTCTGTATTTCTGTAAAAATGAAAATATTACAATTCTTGGCACTTCTTAGGTTTAAGATTAAACATAATTAATAAAAAAAAACGATTCCAACCGAGGGATGTTCGTACGCGAACTTCGACGAACCGTTCCTGGTTCTCCGAATCCGAAGCCATTATTACATCGTGAAACGCATAATTTTCTTACAGTCGAAAAGCGATCGACAAAGATAGACAATTTACCCTTTGTACTTGTAATTACGAAAGAAACTCATTATCAACTACCACATCGTAAACGTCTATATTCAGATCGAAAACAACTGAGACTCTCGTAAAAAAAATGATTTGGCTGCTCTTTACTTTACCGGACTCAAAATTTGTGCCTTTCTCCTATAAATTATGATGTATTTGGCATGTAATCCAGTAGATTTGTACTCGGGGCGGTTGCAGATCGAAGTTTCGATCCTGTAGGTTCAATGGTCCAGGAGTTATGCTTGCTTAAAGTTGAGCAATCTGCAGTGTTTTTGACAGATAAGGGCGCTGCCATATTGGTTTGTAGTGACGGTCACGCGCCGCTTACCAACCAGGATAATTAATTAGTTGATTGGTGATTAGGTCGGCTCGCGGTCGTCAATACAAACCAATATGGCGGCGCCCTTACCTGTGAAAAACACTGCAGATTGCTCAACTTTAAGCAAGCATAACTCCTAAACCATTGATCCTACAGGATCGAAACTTCGATCTGCAGTCGCCCCGGGTACAAATCTACTGGATTACATGCCAAATACATCATAATCTATAGGAGAAAGGCACAAGTTTTGAGTCCGATAAAGTAAAGTTCACCCAATGATTTCGATGTGTTTTCATGATTTTTGCTGTAAGAATTAGGCGAACTTAATAACAAAACTTGTAGTCTATAGAAATAAATAGTAGGCGTGATTTTCGGATCGATAGGTATACCGTTCGATTTTTCGGGGTTGACGATTGAAAAATTACAAGCGCAAGGGGTTCGATGTCCGCGCGATCGAAAAGTCTTCCGAATGGAACCGCAATGAAAAACGTCGTCGTAACGCTCTCGAAAGCTGTCTATCGATTCTACGACTGGATCGCAAAGTAACTACCAGAAAGAATGATCGCACTGGTCGACGCAAATTCTGTCTCAAAATTAGTCCGCGGCTCTTCAGAAATTCAATTTCACAAGAAATAGCCAAATTTTTAGCTTTAAAAATTGTTTCTGCGTGAATCGTGAAAGTCACGTGAATAATTTGCAACAGGAAAAATTCCCGAAGAATTGTATTTTTACTCGAGCTTCAGAATTAAATCGCTGAATACACTAAAAATGATGAAAAATGGTTTGAAAAAAATAATTGTAATATTATCGACCAGTGTTATCCTCGTGTGATTCGCTAAAGTGTGCATCGCGTATCAGAGCTTGCGAACTCGCTTGTCCTTCCTTCAAAATTTTTTCTCTTTTTCTCGTCTGACTTTGTCGTTTATATTCTTTTTTTTAATCCCTATAAAAAATGAATCCTTAACGGTGACACGTTAGAAAGTAAAAGGTAGAAAAATATATGCATACACCGCTTTTTACCGTTTCTCTGATCTCGTGCCGCGTGGGGATCCTCGTAAAAAGCGTTCCCTGTCGCTCGACGCCCGGCCACACGGTCTACACACATACAGAAAGCTCATCGAAACCGTGGTAAAAGGGAGGATGCGAATTTAAAATCTCTACAAACGCCTCTCTATTAATCTACGCTTTTCTCCTCTTCTTTTATAGTTCGTCGAATCTACCGCACGCTTTATCATCGCTCCGCAATGCACTGAAACCGTCATTCTAACACGAAATCGCACCTGGTTACCCGATTATGATGAATCTGCTTTACATTTGTACTCTGTGTCGCAGGCTGGGCCTGTTAACTGAACTGTTTCACATACGACAGTCTTGGTATTATAGCAATTTGTAACAAACAAGGTTTATTTTGCCGTCTGAACGCAGTGCAATTGAAAATTTAATACATTGCAATTTTAATTTCATTATAGAAAGACTTCTGGTAATTAGTTGCGTATCAAATTCTACGAGTTGATTTGTTAAAATTCATGTTATACATATACATACATAATTGCGAAGTAACGATCGGAGCGATCCACGGTTCCCCTGATGCACCAGAACGGATAACAAGGTGTCGATCGTGGAACAACACGGTACAGATTCCTCCCAATAGACAGCACCACATTTTCTTCGCGATTCTCAGGTAATATAATGTCTACGCGACTACAATACGTTCGAATAAAAAAGTTCCTTCGCCGATCAGTCCTTCCGTACACTGACCTATCCCCAACGCTCATAAATCAACCCCTCGTATCAGCGCTCGGGAGACTCGCTCACTTGAATGACAACAGTCCCCTGTTAGTAGACGCAGGCTGGGAGTCCCTTCGACTCTCCTCGATCTTCTACGACTTTTACTCGGCTCACCCATTCCTTTACTGCACCGCTCGGATTTACTTACACGCGACGGCCGAGTTTCGAAGGCTACGCCCCCTCCATCCGGCCGCGCGTCTCGCTCCCCGTGGCGGTCCTAGTTCGGAGCTCCTCAGGCGCGTTCTAGGGCCGCCACGGGGAGCGAGACGCGCGGCCGAGTGGAGGAGGCGTAGCCTTCGAAACTCGGCCGTCGCGAGTAAGTAAATCCGAGCACTGCTTTACTGCGTTTCAAACGCGAACTGCTTCGGTCGCCAAGCAGTGTTCCCAGACGGGTCACCTTTTTACGCGCATGCGCGTCCAAAACAGTAACGTATCTATGATGAGGCGATGATGTAGCAGAGCCCTGAGGCAGCTATACCGGCGGGAATGTACCGAAACAATCTATTCCAGACAAAAAGTCTCCAGGATGTGTCCTGCGAGATCCAAAATGTACAGAAGTACACTTGTCATACATTCGTTTTTCATAATCAAATCATATCAATTTCTTAAAATTCTGCGGGGCGCTCAAGGTGCCACATTTTCACGAGAATCGTACTTTACTGAGGCTAAAATCGTTGCGCATGCGCGAAAAAAGGTGACCCGTCTGGGAACACTCTCGCTGAGTAGGGGGAAGGCTCCGAGAAACGATCCGGGATTCCCTTCGGCTCTCCTCGGCAGTGTTGCCAGACAGGGGTAATCGAAAAGGAATCTAGGGGAACACAAGTACCCCCTCTCTGATGACCAGAGCAATATGTGAGTGTAGAGTGAAGCAGAGTGAGGCGAATGGGAGACACGTTGGAATAGGAACGGTGGAATAGGATAGTGGAGGGGGAAATGAAGTTGAAACCAACTGCTCCTCGGTCTCTTCTGCCCCCCTCTGGCTCCCTTCTACCTTTACTCGGCCTTTCGTGAGTTCCTCGAGTCGCCTCGGCTTCCCTCGGCTTCCCCACTACTCCACGCGAGTCAGTATGTTTTAGTCAGACCTCCAGCGTGGGTCTACTAGGCGAGCACTACCGTATTCTGACCCACTTAATTACTCCGAGTCCAGAAGACGCAGATCACGAGCACGATTTCTCAGATTTCGTCTACCGCTTACTGGGAAAAGCGAGTATCCACGGAAATCAAATCGAATCATCGGCCAGCTACGTCTCTACCCCAACTTCGCGAGTCACCTCGCTTTCTTGTACTTCCTTTCTCATACGTCAACGCTGTTCGTTCTTTTTCTCTTTACCCGTTTTCTATAAAACGCCGTGAGTTCCTTTCGCAGCATCGACACAGGAAATTGGTCGTCGAACGATACGAGAGGCAGTCATTCGGTGAATCGTCTTGTCCCATCGTTAGGAAACATTCAGTTCGAATTGGAACGTACGCGTTCAAAGTCTAACCACACTTCAATAAAGAGAAACGTTGCGTTTATATCACGAAAGTACTTAAAGTGAACCGGTACTGAACAAAAGATCATCGTCAGAGTCGCACCGATGAAATCCAGGAGAATTGTTAAAGCATTTAACCATTGACATTCCGTAAATTATTATTGTGGTAATTGAACAGCATTATTGTATTTGCAACTGCAGCGTTAATCGCGTCTAGAGTCTACGTTTATTCGCGGTGGTTCCACAGAATTTCAACGATGCAACGCTGACTATCTCGGTTCGACATTCTGTTTCGAACTCGATATTTCGTTTGTTCACTAGAGCTTCTCGCTTGCAAGACTCGGTATACTTATTTAGAGATTATACGCGTGTAAAATTCAAATACAAGTGAGACAGTCAGTGGAAAGTATACAAATGTGAACCCTACACACCGTGTGCAGTGAGAAAATCGCTTGAGCCTCGGTCGAACGCAGAAAACTAATTAAATCGTCGCTCATAAATGTGCCCATAATTATGACAGTCTAAATCAAAATATTTTAAAGAAATGATGATTTTAAACTAAATCAATGCAATGTCATTTTTACGATATTGCCAAAGTGAACCGTTAAATAGTTATTTCAACGTTATATGTATACGATTTTGTCGATTTCAAAGAATAGAAAGATTAAAAATATTTGAAAATACGGATGTATTAATAGAAAATACACGAAACATTATGGAAAGTCCGGTAAGTCGACGGTTTCGTTTCGTCATTCATGCTCGACGATTTCATTCGATTTCGGGCTCGAAATTCGGCGGACGTTGTTAGCGCCAAAAAAGTTCAACTGGTTCTTTTTTCAAAAAACAAAGAAAACCAGAGATTTGTGAGATGACTGCGACTCGCACGGTGTCATTAAACCGACAATCGAACGATAATTGTAATCGTCTTGATCTCCTCGCGGATACAAAGGCTACAAAAGTATCGCGAACGAAGAAATGCATCGATCGAAAGATTACAGAACGTATTTTTTTTTTGTTATCAAGCTTCGTAATTAAAGCGCGACCACGCTTAAAGAGTATAAAATGCAATTGTTTTTCTTCTTTTTTTTTTGTTTTATTCTCATCGTGTATACGTGTACATGCATATGTGTGAGTGTTCGTTTGAATGTGTGTTGCTCTTTGTATTCTTTCTTTTTCTTTCCTCTTCTTTGTTGGTTTGTTTCTATATATTTTTTTTGTACCTCTCCCTTTTCGTCACCATGGAAGTATAGATTAACTTTTTACATTCGTCGCTCGTCAACGGTGGTATTACCAAAATACTACGTAAATATATACGAAGATACGATTAAAAACGATCGGTTATTCATGCGTAATTATTCCTTACGATATAAAACGTTCTTTGAAAAGGGAAAGAAAAATATTCAGCAATCTTATCACCCCGTGTGCAGGTAGATGCTCTAGCGCGACGTTCACCATTCCCAGACAGAAGAGAGATTTCAATGCCACTGACTTTTGTACGATCCCAAGTGTCGCGACGTGACGAGACGCCGAAGCATTTATCAGTGAAACCGTCCAGGCTTTTCTCCATTTTCAACAGACATATTGATAAATCGGCAAACGGGAAGCTGAAACACTTTCTTTCGCAGATCACGATCACGATCTTTCGCAATCTCACCGGGAACATTTCTTACACCTATCCCAATCACGAGTTCGAAAGAAAAAATTTTTTCACCATCAGTCTCATGCCTGTAGAACGCATTCACAGACCGTGAATTTGTAAAAAGAATCACAGAATCGCATCGCCTCTATCAAAACAAAAACAAAATTAAAAAGAAACATATGGATTAAGAAATCCGGACCACCATAATTTTACCAGCGGTGTGCAATGTGCGAAAAAAAATTCCGTCGTCGCTGAACTACCTGCAAAAACGTCCCCATCGAAAAATCAATTTTTTCAGCAAAGTTATAAAGAAAGATTCAGGGAAAAAATCGATGAAAAGAAAATGCTCGGAGGAAGAAGTGTCGCCGGGAGTCTCGTTTCGAATAAATGCCTCGGTTTTCCCGCGTTCCCGCGAGATTGTTTTCCTGGTGAAAAATCGAGTTGGGAAACGCGGCGCAAGTTGTATGCAGATGTGCAACGACCGACCTCGGGAAAATGGCACAGTGATTTCCCCGCGAGTCCTGTAGTTGGTTGAGCATATGTGTTATTCGGAAATAGCGGTGCGGCGTGATGGCGATTTTTTGCTGCCGTTTCTTCTCCTGAATTTACCTGAGACAGCGCAGCCATTTCGGTAGCAGAGCTGCGCACCTCAAATACTCTCAAATGGAACCGCTACTGTCACCGGGAAAGACCATCATGTTTTCAGCACCATAAGATGGGGTCGGTGAGCTCCTCGCATCCAAAGAAGCTCTGCTCGCCGAGCTAAAGCTACTCGAACTTAGATCCTCGTAACTGGCAACCGATTGGCTGCCACCTGCAACAAACAAACAGAATCGACGTCCTTTACCGATCCCACGGATTTCGACCGATCTTACGGTATTTTCGTGTTGTTTGTAATAAAGGTATTCACATGAACCACTTAACATGATCGTGTTAAGCATTCTCCTGTCAGCGAACCTTCACCGGCAATTACTTTCTCTGAAATAAGCAAGAACAAAACGTTATCGAACCTAGCGTGACTCTCGCGATCCTAACCTAGTCCAGTCAACGAATGCTCATAAGGGGGGTGTAGAGGGAAATGGAAGGAATACAGTTTTTAACTTTTTAAGTTTGGACTAGTTAGGAGGTAAACATACTAAAATCCCTACTCCTAGGAGGTGAGCGGGGTGCAGGCGCCACGTAGAAGGTCCTCTTTTTCAGTTTTCCTCTTATATCTCGGAAATTATGCATCCTTGCGATAACACCATTCTATACAAAATTAAAGCTGACAAAATGTGCCACAAGATTGATTCGATTCAGTTTTTCGCTATCTCGCATAGTTTCCGAGATATCCGTGCTCAAAGTTCACGAATTGTGCTGAAGAGTTAGCTAGTCAAATAAGGCAAAAAAGGAGGGAGATCGTGTAGGGACACTATTTTTTTATGACTGCGTCGACCGCGCCGAAAGTACAATGGATGCCAAACGTAGAAAAGGACAGCATGTAAACACGGATCGCGCTGTCCTTCCTTGCGAACGAAACTTTCATCGTCAATTAAACCATTAAATACAGTTAAAATTATATTATATTTAGTATGATTTTAATCAGAAAAATGCCACAAATAAGTTGGTGGAAGTCCCATAAAAGAATATTTTTTTTATGGCTCACACCGATGTATCCTACCCGAGATCAGAGTTGTGCTAATTTAATTCCATTGTAATTGAATTGAATGAAGATCTGAATTATAAATTACAACATGACTGAATTACGATGTAATTCAATTACTTTGTAATTATAATTCCTGGAGTGATTCAATTCACAACTCTGCCCGGAATCGGATTACGACGTTGCCCCTCATTGGAATGGGTAGGCAAGGGAGTGATCGTGGAGAATTACTGAGGGATAGAAATCGCGACTTTACTGTATCTCGGAAGTTGACATATCGACTCGCTCGAATTCTCGATTCGATGAGAAATAATTTCCTGAAGCGTAATCGTGCATCTGTATTTCAGAATACAATTTTTGTAGAGTAACAATCTTTCTGTCTAGCTGAAGATGAAAGTTGTTTTTCGCATTCGCAGCTTTCGTGAATTTCTCTTCAGTTTACAATAGAAAATTTGAGTCTTCGCGATCCTCACCGGTGGAAAGTAATTACAGCATATCGTGTCGTGTTTATCAGAAATAGAAACTGTGTCGCTGAAGATTTACAATGTTTCACTCTCGTGCAGTATTCCGATCAATTTAGTTTCATATTAATTTTGATCCAGAATTAAACAACAATTCTGTAATAATGTTCTGAATAGTGCACAAGGGTCAAGAAAAAATTGGTTAATGTTAGAAATCGTTCGCTGTTAGATTACTTGCCACTTGTTTAAACTATCTCCCGCTAGCTTGTTAGAAATAGCCACATGCAAATGCGTATGTACCGTGCACTTACATCACACTCGAACCATTCGCATAATTCGATAAAATACTGTCGAATTTTCTGCAAGTTTATTGATCTTTCTCTTTCACATACACGCATACGATCTGTAAGTATATAATTCACAAAACTTCAATTACAGCTCGTTTAAATCTATACTCGAAATACACGATCGAAACACCGCTAGCTAAAATCAGTATAATTCGAAAGTATAATTCGTAAGCTGATCCTTAATCACCTATATCTCTGGAGGGACTTAATCGATACGTGATTTGTACAATTCATAAACTGACCTCGTTATTATTTAACCAGCATGACGGAAAGTTACAGATAATAAAATACACGTAAAAGATAATCAAGAAAATATATTACAACGAATTCATAATTTCGTGAAAAAACAAACCTCTCTTTTTACATAAAAGTTGAAAAAAACGACTTTCTACGACGATAACAAGCGTGTACAGATTGTCTAACAATTTCTTTAAACGATGTACAATTTAAAGAAAAAAAAAGTAAAAAACAAAATGGTAGAACGCATTCTAACAAAAGAAGAAAATGATAAACGAGAGAACAGAATTTGATTACAGATACTCACCTAATCGGCTTCAGCTTTCGCAAAAACATGCAATACGAAATCTCAAAATAATGTAAGATACCCTGCTCTTGCGTAAAAATATTCATTAAAATATTTATTTTCTTCCTACAACAACAATCGTGTCTGACATACAACATTCGATACAGAAGGGTCGCGCTCTCTATCGGGATTTATAATTCATAATTAATAATTCATGAACAATTCGTATGCTTGACGTTGCTAAGCTGATTCGTCGTTCTTTGCGTAAATTTGTACAATTTTGCAACCACATCTCCGTGCAATCGTTGAAGAAAGAAACCATAAATCCATAAAATTGTTAATTTTAATATATTTCAAAAATCAAATCGATCTATTGAAAAATGTTTCGAATCTATTGAAATCTATTGAATCATGTTTCGAGAGAAGATTTGATTGTGGCGCGAGTAAAATGACTCCCGATGTTCTGCACTTGCTACGTCGAGAAAATCATAGATCATAATAATCTCTTCACCGTACAAGAAAGCATCGTAATCATTGTTAATCTCTCGTGCTTTTGTTTCGTTTTTTACTATTTCTTTTTTTCCTTCGTGTGAAAACAACGCATTATCTTAACACTCCAAAATCTGTTTGAGAGAACTACGTCGAGCAGTTCAAAGGTGTTTCTAAATATGTTTCCTCGCATACAACGTGTTTGTTCACTTAAAATATTCGCAATATTTCGATATTTCTGCGTTTTCTCGTTCGTTATCGCTAATCGTTTCTCATTGAAATTCTTCTAACTATAAACAGGTTCGATCCGCGAGATCTATTCTAGACGAGAGTAAAGCACAGTTTTTCCCGATCCGAGATCTTGGATCGAGACGATTTTTATCGTTATAGTCGGGAAAAACATTCACGTGGACAGAATATCGATAAAATAAAAATTGAACGACAACGATGACAATGTTTTTAATTAAATCGTTCACCGAGCTCTGTTTTCTGTAGTTAATCAAGCAGTTGTTTAAAAATAAATCATTAGTAGTAAAAAGGGTACAAAGACGTTAAAAAACATGATAAAATAAGCAGTCGACTAGACTGTGAATTGTTATGCACGTATAATATGCATATAGAATTAAAAAATATGAAGAAACTTAATTTCGTTAATTAGTGAAAGAATTTTTACCCTAATTCTAGACCTCATAAAATTATCTACCAGCGATGTCTTAAGAGTATTTTAAAAAACAAAGATCAACAATTACGACCCTACTAAATTTGTTTATATCGACAGCACCTTCTAATACATTCTAATAGAAACAAATTATTAAATACAATACAGCCCGAGCAGGTACAATATGAATTATGAAAACATTTTTCATAATGATCCGCAGTCTAGCGACAAATGATATTGACAAAAGTTCTCTGTAAATTTTCAACCGAATCGTTTCTTTTTAAATCGATGGAAAACATTCGTGGACAATCAACAGAGCTTAGCGAACGATCGAATAAATCATAAAAAGAAACACAGTTTTGATTAGCAGTGTATTATCAGCGATCGCATACAACGATTTGCAAAAATCGTCTAACTGTACACGAAGCTTGCTAATTAATTGATTTAATTACTGAGATCTTGAATCGCGTTCGGACGCAAACTTCAAATCCGACCTTACACGCTATGCACAAGTTTTCCCATTCTAACGGTACGCTAATCATAAATAAAAATCATTCGCAATAAATAATCTTCTCTTTAGTCGTTCGCAAAAGACGTACCTCTAATTAAAAAAAAGAAAAAGAAAGAGAAACAAGAAACTTTCCTATTTTCTTCTTTCACCGTTTACACGCATTCAAGCTAAAAGTATGCAACTAAAAGACGGTACAGCGTTTATTAACAATAATATTCTTTACAGCAAGCTTGTCTGAATTTGAAAGATTTTCACTCGACGAACATTGTTTCTTCTTTTTTTTCGTATTATAAATTATAATACTAGTTCCCTTGTATCATGTTTCATTTTGTCATCGTTTCCCACACAGCGTTAGTTTCCGCAAAAAAGATGGCTAAACGTTAAATCCGACAGCTCGGTGATATGAAATGTTAAATAATCTCTTTTTTCTTTTATTTTAATACATTGTATAATCTTCTTATTTTTTTGTGTGTTGTTTGTGTACTTATCGTTTATCACTTACGTCTTATTTATATACAGAAATATATTACACTCTAGTATGCGTCTCGTGGCATACAATATCGTTAATTATATTAGTATACTTAAAGCGGAGGGGGGGTGGTGGTGGTGGGGTTGGGAGGGAAACAAATCACGTATCACGTAAAAATCGTTTCACTATTAGACAGGTGTTAGTTGTCAAAAAAAAAAGAAAATGAAGAAAAACAAGAAAGCACAGAATAAATTAAATTAATCGAAACTAATCGGAAGTGCACGCTGAAGAGTATCGAAAGTTCTCACCGCCTACACTCGTGTTTAGAGAGCTCTAGACATTGAATAAAAAACTATAGTGAGCCACACAAAATCAGTGACGTCTAGCTGGACACAGATTCGCCTACGTTCTCTCTGTCTCTCATGCTTCGGAAAAAAACATCTCACAAAACGTGAAGAAGACGACGTTCAAATACTGATGAAAGGATGAAAAATTCTCTTCTACGTATGCTCTAGCAATATGGTTTAGGTACTGTTAATTCCCACTACAATTAATACTCGAACAGTGTCTGTCCGTTTTGACAAAAAAACCCATGTCGTTACATATATGTATAGAGCCGTGGAAAGCGGCAATAAAAGTTAGTTAATAGAAGGAAATACTATGGAATACAAGTGTTCGTCCCTTAGAAAAAACGTGCTGGTTCGTTAACTCTTTCCCTCTCGAAGTGAAAATCTTCAAAATTTAGACTGTTTCGAACGTTTGTAGTATCTTCATGCGTTTATAGCAAAATTGAGTAGTTTAAAACCATTAAATTATTTCGTTGGTCGCCTCAGCAGCGGTGACCAGTAAATAACATTGTCGTCGAGAGAGTCTGCATTGAAATACTTTCAATATCGAGGTAAAAGAAAAATTATGTCAACGGTGGAAATTGATTAATCGAAATTTCACGATCGAAACGCGAACAGGACGATCATTCTGAAAACATACCCAAAGAAAAGAGAGAGACGCGAACACCTAAGTAATTTTCCTCGACGTAGCAGCGATACAGCATGTTCGCGAGCATAATCACAGCCCTCGCGAGGACGAAAGCGACGGCGCAAGCTTTGTACTAAAAAATCTCACCGTAAATCGCTGAAAGAACAGAAAGAATCCGAAATCGATCTCTCGCCGTTGATTATATTTGTACTAGCAACGTGTCTCGAAAAGAGTCAGCTATGTAATATTTTCCCTAAAATCGCGTTTCAACTGTTGCGGGCAGTTTTGTCTCCGTAGCGTCGCGTTTCTATCCCCACCAGACATCTGGCCTTGAGTTCGCAGCCAATGAGAGCGAAGATAAAATAGCCTCTGCTGCTCTTTAGCGGCTCGGAGTGTCTCTCATGACGGTACGGAGGGAATACTGTGTATCTCGCGAGTCTGTATTCTGTAAATCTCTTGTGGAGTGTTTGAAAGACCGATCTTTTCGAGAGGAAATAAATAAATACGAAACTAGAGGGACGAGACGCTATAGAAGAAGAAAATTGAACTAGCGAGGAGAGTGCGAGACCTTCGATTTGATTGAAACTTTGTAGCACTTGTAGATTTTCGTGTCATGATTATGAAACTGGAGAAAACAGTATCATTATTGATTCTTTTAATTAATGTAGCACATCGACAAGAACCGTAATAATGTTCTTATGGATCGTAGTCTCGAAAGAAATTTGTTGAACTATATTACTGAACACAACTGTCTGGTTTAATTTATTGAAAATTCGTAGGTGTTTCATTTTTACGAGACTGGCGGCTAGCTGGTGGCAGTTAAAGTAACATTTGTTTCTCTTCCTCAAACATATATTCTTACAATTAAGATACTAAGAAAATCTATCGGTCCGCAAAGTTCCGAGTAAAGTTCGTGGTCTCAGAGGTCTCGCAGTCTGTTCGCGAACGAAAGATCTACCCGGTACATCCTCGTGGAAGTGTCGAACAATTGTACAGTGTCTATTAAACTCTAGATATCCAGCTTAATCGTTAAAACTGACCACTTCGTCTCTAAAGCTGAGCGGTTAACTTTGCAAGTGCAACGTGTTCCGTGAAACCTGTAATCCTAATCGTACATTCGCACCGATAGTCGTACAACATCTTTGGCTTGTTTTTAGCGTTACTTTTGTTTCCATTTTCGTTAAAGAGACTTTCACACGAAGTTAAGATACACAACTCTCGAAGGGTATCCGTAAAAAAAGGTGAACCATCCGAACCTGTTAACTGAGAAAGACCAGCGTCCTCGAGTCTCTAGGTTCTTAATTAGCGTACCAGAGTCATTGTTGTATTTATACCGTAACGTCTCTGTATCTTAGATTTATTGCTGGATAAGTTACTTTTTCGTTTTACCCATGTATTCATTGTGATTGCGACCGAGAAATCCGGTTAACAGGTCGACGAGTGTCGACTAGACTGCGGATGTTTATGCAATTTTTAATTTTTGTAGTCGAAGTCATAAGAAAGTGGAATAAATGTGATAAACTCTGTCATATTTTATATCCTAGCATTTTTCCAAAATTCTCAAAAGCCATGATTGCATAAAGATCCGCAGTCCAGCGATGACGGAAGTGCGTTTCACGAGAACATCTTCGTCTCGGACACCCTAAACGCAGAAGAAGTTCGAGAAAAGAGGATGATGCTTGTCTAGAATTCTCTCATAAGATCCTCCCATCGAAAGGATGGGTATTTCGCGAATTGGTCCGAAAGTGGCCGACCGAAGTGTGATCCGAACGATCGTATTCTATCGATCTATCGACGTGCAATCCCCTACTTTAATGAAGACCTGCATCATTAAATCGGTGAAAATCGGAGCTGTCTCTGCACGTACGAAAAAAAGCGTGCCTACCAGTGCTATACGAAAACTACTTTAAATTGAATTGTTTCGCGCGCGCACCCGAGAGAGACCTTGAAAAATGTCGATCTTCCTGAATCGAAAGAGAACCTCTCGTGAAGAAGCATTTGTATATATATACCACCGCGTTGTTTAATTTACTTCGTTTCTCCGAGACC
Source organism: Lasioglossum pauxillum (assembly GCA_933228785.1). Classification (NCBI taxonomy): domain Eukaryota; kingdom Metazoa; phylum Arthropoda; class Insecta; order Hymenoptera; family Halictidae; genus Lasioglossum; species Lasioglossum pauxillum. Next base: position 22,468,823 of record OW121701.1, on the reverse strand, counting down.
TAGATCGCCTAAGAATTCCTGTGAAGTTTACTTCTTTTTTTTCCTCTTTTTGGAACGTTTGAACACACTGAGTGAAGAAAAAATCTCCTACGTCCGAACGTTTAGCTTAGAGCGCCGGGAGCCTAACAACATAGAATACGCGATCCCTAAAACCGAATTCTAAGGACTATCGTCCACGTGGTTAGTCGCGCTCCGAGAACTAACACGTCCAATAAATTAAAAGCTTCGAACGGAGCCGAGAGCAGACAGGTACCCGGCGGGGTACGATAATTAATAAATTACCTAGTACATCGAATCGGGTTCTCGGTGCACTGCTGTTGGATTCTGCAATTTGTTTCATTCAAGCAATGAACTTTAATAGATATTTTCCCTTTTGTTCGATGATCTTTCGCCTAAAAGAATAAAGTTTCTCGCTTGGATAAAGAACTTCTTGAAGAAATTACTTTCTTGCCAACTCAATATTTATCAGACGATTGCACAAGTTCGTGTCCGATTTTCATGAATGTCGCGAACTGTACCGCACGGTAGAGTGTAAAGAAGGAAAAATTGTGTGGTCACCATTCTTTTCTAATCGTAGAGTCCTTTAAAATTCAACTGGTGCAATCATCTAATAAAAAGAAGGCGAACTGAAGAGAAGAAAATGTCAGTCCGCCATTTCCTATGCGCCTTGTCGGCCATTTTGTTCCCGTCCAACAGCAATAGACCCGGATCCCGTTTTCTGCGAGTTCTTGCCGACATACAATGCAAGAAAACGTTTTATATTGATATTATACAACACACGTCGAATTATACGCGTCACGATCGAAGGTTACGATAAATATGCTACCGGTGAACTATGCACCCGTCCCACAAGATCTGCATCGCAAGTCAACGAAAATCCTTTGGATTCAACGAAAATCATCCGTCAAGTAAGACACTTAACCGCTATCCTCGTGACAATTCCAGAACTATGTGGATGTATGTTTGTTGTGTGTGCAACCATAACACGATCTCGGCGTAATCTGTACACCTTGGGTCGAACCCGATCATATCGATGCGTTTTAGTATTAATTAGACTATTAATCAGATCGCCGATGAGAAGAGGAGCCTAAGACAACCTACCGAGAATGAGCCCGAAAACGGAGACACAAACGTTGTTGCGCGTGCTGCTACGGTTAACAAACAATATCGTTACTGATTTCTGCTTAAAATTCAACAAGAGACTGTGTAACATCGCAATTCTAATGATATTTTACCGGTAAATCTGTAGGAAAATATCTGTTGTACTCTTTCAGCTGCAATTATTTCTGTACGGAGGGTGAAAACAGCCCTTAACAATTTCCTTCGAATTATTCAATTTCCTTATTCGTTTACCCTACTAACCAGTGTTCCGATATAGTGCATCTTTTCTCGCGCATGCGCGACCAAAGCAGTAACGTATCTATATTAGAATGATCAGGTAGCAGAGCCCTGAGGCAGTTATAGTGGCAGGAATGTACTGAAACAATCTGCTCCGGACAAAAAGACTCCAGGACATGTCCTACGAGTTACAAAATATACAGAAATACGCATGTTATACATTTATTTTGCCGAATCGAATTGTTACATCAATTCTTTAAAATTCTGTGTTTTGCTCAAAGTACCCCATTTTATCGAGAATCTAACCTGAAATCGCCGCGCATGCGCGAGAAAAGATGCACCATATTGGAACACTGCTACTAAAATACTTCTTCTGGGATTATTATTTCAAAGAAAATTGTTGAGCGTCTTCTAAAATACAGCAGGTCTAGTCAGATCTAATTTAGGTTCAAATTCCCCTAAGAAAACTATTGTATATCTCCTAGGGTAGTTTCCACCCCTGAAAACAAACAATTACAGTCAGAAACAAATACATGCCAAGTATTCGACTAAAGATTCTCCCGAATGATTACAATTGCCGCGTTACCACTGGCAACCCTTGGTAGCGTCGCAGAGTACCAACGACACATCTCGGACCTTCGTCGACCTCCCTAATGTTCGAGAAGCGACGAGGTTCTCGAGTTCTCGTAAAACTATATCGATTTTCACAAGACGGCTTTCATGGAAAGCATTTTTCTCGGCGCGGCATACAAAAGGATGAACTATCTCCGCGAGTACAGTTATTTTCTACGGTGGATTAGAGAAGGGGGTCGAACGTTATTTTGTGCAACTGAGAACGAAATCCTGAATTTCTCGAATCGATCTGTATGTACAATATCGTTCGGATTACGTGTGTGTCTATCGTACAACGGTTGTTAAAAGCTGGAAACTCTTTTTCCTCCTGTATGCACCAGAAACACGGATTTATGAATGGAGTCGACGAACAGAAATTGCTATGAAATCGTTTATGGTTCTCACGAACCACAGACGGAGAATTTCTCTCTGTTACATAATAGAGGCTTTTCGTTTGCTTTTCGAAGAAGTGTCCTATAGTGTAAGCGCTGGTCGGGTCGGGTGTTGAGCGCGGGTCTAATCTCTCTTTGTAGAATAAGGCCCTGTGAAGTCGCCGCGGCGACGAGAAGTCTTCCGATTTCTGCACGGGAAGGGATGGGGCGGACGAGACAGTTTTTGGGAAAGTCAGTCCCGTCCAGAGTTGTCAGAAGAAGTCCTTGCGCTTGCCCCTCTACCATCAGATTTAATGGTAAAGGAGGAAGCATTTAGCGGGGAATACACATCGTCTGGTAACCCTGCCATCGAAGCCACAGACGAAATAAAGATCGCATTTTCAAGTAACATAGTCCAGATTAGTGAACGCCCTACCCTCTTAAAATACGAAATTCCTATCCGTATTCGTATGATCCGATCGAACATGGCGCATGCACAACCAATGGAACAGCCTTGCCCTCGTTACCTTGAAGGGTGTCCTCCTCGTGAATTTCAACGCTTCAATCAGACCGTACTATTCGTCCGAACAAATTTGTTGTGTGTCTACATCTTTAGAAATACCGTTCTCTTTGAAAAATACCAAAAATATCGTTCGCCAAATTTCCTGGCACGCTCTCTGTCCTTGCCAATCTGTGATGGAGAACCACCAAGGTAACGTGAGATAATCAGGAGCCTGGCGATATAAGCTCCCGGATGGAAATTCTCGCTAATCCGCTCCGGTGACTTGCATCAGAAGAATATAGAGGGCAAGGCTGGCCCTAGGTACATCCATGCAATCCTCTACTCATCTGCGTTTTTTTTTCTTCGACCTGTTGCCTTTCTTGGTGATAGCTACCGAGGAAGGGTTCGAGCCGCTGTCTACGCTTCGTTCGACCACCTCGCGGTTCGAGTAATACCCATCCGCGTACACGACGTGTTCCCATCCGTTCAACTCGTCCGAGGAGTTGCAGCATTGCGGAGCGACCTCTTGCTCGGAATCGCTCCTCTTCTCAGGATCTCTTTCCGGTTCCGAGGAATCCTCCTTGGAAAACGTTGGATCAGGATCCGGAACTGCTTCGTCGTTGTCCTTTTCGACGATGGCGTTCAGCTTTGATCTCTCCTCCTTCTTCTCCAGCTCGGAGAGACTCGATAGATCCACGAGAGGACAGTCCAGAGGCTCGTCAACTGTATCCATCTTCACCACGGCTTCAGGCGATTTACAGTCGCGATCAGTCTCCGTATCCAACAATTCCGAAGGATCCGAGGTTCTGCGCACCTTCTCCTCGATGGCAGGAGGCAGCATAGGCTCCGGTGAGGACTTCTTCTTCGAGACACCAGGCCTGTACAACTCTAGAACAGAGCTAGACACTTCTTGGCCGATTTCAGAATCGCAGTCTCTTCTTATATCGCTTTCCATCGGAAAGCTGTTCTTCGTCTTGGTGATCGCGCTCCAGGCAGATTGCTCCAAAGTGTCTCCAACGTCAGGCTTTGCTGCAGCATCTCGCAGCTTGTCGGTCACCGCTGAGGATCGAACAGACTCGGCCCTTCTAGATTTCTTCTTCCAGCCACCAGACCTGCACAGCTCTAGAACAGAGCTAGACTCTTCTTGGACTATATCAGAATCACAGTCTCTTTTTACATCGCTTTCCATCGAAAAGCTGTTTTTCTTTTTGACAATAGCGCTCCAGGAAGACTGCGCCGAAGAGTGTCCAACGTCAGGCTTTGCTGGAGCATCTTCCAACTTGTCGGCCTTCGCTGAGGATCGAACGGACTCAGTCTTTTTAGACTTCTTCTTCCAGCCACCACGCATGTACAGCTCTAGAATAGAGCGAGTCGCTTCTTGGTCTACATTAGACTCACAGTCTCTTTTCACATCGCCTTCCATCGGAGAGTTGTTGTTCTTCTTCTTGCCAATCGCGCTCCGGGGAGCTTGCGCTGAAGAGTCTCCAACATCAGACTGTGGCACAGCCTCTCGCAGCTTGCCGATCGCCGCTAAAAATGCAGTAGCATCCGTCTTCTTAGGCTTCTCCTTCGAGCTATCTGGCGTGGGCACCTCCGAAAGAACGCTAGGCTCTTCTTGGCCTACAGCAGAGTCAGAGTCATTTTTTACATCGGTTTCCATCGAAACGCGGATCACATGAGAGTTCTTAGCGTCCTTGGCGTTTTTCGAGGAAGAATCGTGTCCCTTCTTCTTCACAGAGCTCTTCTCAGGGATGCTGCATTTAACGGACTCTGTCTCGATTTCTTCGATCTCCACTAGCTTGTCCTCTTCCTCCCGTGGCTCTGGTTCCAGAGAAGGACTCTTCTTCTTCACGATGGCGCTCCAGGAGAACTCTGGGACCTCCTGCGAGCTGGACTCCTTGTTCAGAACGATTCCTTCGTCGAAAGACTTCGGAGGATCAGGAGTCTCGAGGCTTTGAGCGCTCTCGGCGCTGGTCTTCTTGTTCTTTCGCGGCTTCTTGGCTCTGGTCCCCGTGACCTCCGGCACGGAGAGGATCTTACACTCCGGAGTCGACGCAGGATCCATCTGGACCTCCATCTCCGCCTTCTGCATCGCGTCTATGTCGATGATCTCGATCTCCCCGGGCGATCTTTTCGGAGCCACGTTCGAAGGCGATGTTTTACTCTGCCTAGTTTTGATCTTCTTCAGAGGACTAGGATTTTCGGCAGGGTCCTTGGCAGAATCCTTGGCAGAATCCTTCGCAGAATCCTTCGCAGAATCCTTCGCAGGCTCCTCCTCGTCCTTCTTCTCCTTGCTTCTGAAGGTCTCGGCGGGATTTATGATCACCGTAACATCCGCTGCCATACTATCGCTCTCGATCACCACGATGTCCTTCGTCTTCTTCGAACTCTTCGGCTTCGCAGACTGCTCCTGCGTCTCCCTCTTCTCATCCTTGTCGGGATCAGTCAGAGCACAGACGTCGGAGTGCTGAACATGCTCCAGATCGTCGTCAGAAAAAGTCCGTTTACTAGCGTTCGAGTCGCGGTCGCTTTCCTTCTCGGTTTCCAGCTTCAAATCGTCGGTGTTCTTCTTATCAGGAGTCTCCGCCAGCTCCGAAGAATGTATGTAGTCTAGATCATCATCGGATATAGTGTTCTTGCTGTTCTTCCTTTGTAAACCGGGCGAAGTGTTGTCGCAGCAGAAAGATCCGCACTTGTCACCCTCGCAGCACTCTGCCTGCTGCAACTGAGTGATCTCGGAAGTCTGAATGTGTTCGATATCCTCGTCAGACGGAATCAAAGTGTTATCCTTGCCGCAAGATGCTGTCTCCACTATGTGGTACTCGCTGGAGCTGAAATCATCAGCCGAGTCCGACGGAGGGTACTTGTAAACATCAGGTTCAGCTACGACATCCACCTTGGCCTCCTTTTTTTTCTCCAATAGAGCACTCTCCACTTCCACGATCGGTTCCATCCTTTTCTCAGGCTTCTTACTTTCAGTTTTCGTTTCTTTCTTGTCCGGAACAACTACAGAACACTTAGCTTTTCCTTTAGACTTCAAGTCCTTTAAATCCTTCGAATCCTTTGAATCCTTTGGATCCTTTGAATCCTTTAGATCCTTTAAATCCTTCGAATCCTTTGGATCCTTTGAATCTCCGCTCTTACTCTCGGTACATTTTATTTTACCTTCACCAGCGGATGCGCTCTTCTCCTCCCTCTTCTTGGAGCAATGCTTGGCATCCTCGCAGTACGAAGTATCCTCGATAACAATACTATCCTCGTGCTCCTTCAGCACATACTTCTTCACAGAGCTCTTCGGCTCCTTCTTCCCAGAACTTCCTCCGTTCTTCTTCTTCCCCGGCTTCTCCGCCTCTTCCTGCTCTCTTCTTCCCATCCTCTTACTCTCAGGCTTACAATGCGAAACACCTCGACGAGCCAGCTTGTTCTCCATCAAGACAACGCTCTCGTCATCGCAGTTGACGACGTACTGCGCCTCGGACATGTTCCTCTCGTGAGTCTTGTCCTCTTTCTTGTCGAGCCTTTTACCCCAAGCGGTCTCCTTCGCTTGAGTCATCGGGCTGCTAGGTATCTCACCAGGTTCTACGCAGAGACTCAGACTTGTGGGCACGTCCCTGAAGACTTCTTCTCTGCCGAAGTCGATGGAGCTATTCCCAGGATTTGTTATCGGTGCTATCTCCACGCAGAGCGTTCTGCGTTCACGAACCTCGCGGATGTTCTCGTCAGGCACGCTGTCGATCGCTGGCTCACTCGCCGAACGCATCTCCGCGCAGATCTCCGTGAGATCTCTTAACATCTGGCAGCTGTCCGGCTCCAGGTCGCTCAGCGACGCCGGGCCCTCCTCCGCGCACACACTCCTCGGCGGCTCCGGCACGTGGCTCTCCTCTGCGGAGTCGAACTCCTGACTAGAGTTCGCATCCTCCTCGTCCGCCGACACGGTTATCACCGTGCCCAGGGGGTTGACGACTTTAGTTACCGGCTGACCCACCCTCTCAAATACCGATCGCCTCCCTAGTAACAGAAAAAGCCATCGGCAGGTATCAATAGCGAGACACAATCTCCAGTTTCTTTCTCTCTACTCTTTCTTTCTTTCTTTCAATCTCTTTTTGGTCTTTGTGAGGTTGCATGTGGATGTGTGTGTAATCCAAACAGATGATCGCAAGGCAAAAAACAGAGGGTGTACAAAGTATTAAGAATAACTTTTTTCAAAATTGGACCCAGCTTGAGTTTTTTGAGTCGTTCGAAGGATTAATTTATCGGCTCATGTGTAAATACATTTTTCCTTAATTGTTATTGGGCGCAATTGCGGAGGAAAAAGTAAAGGTTTTTAAATTTTTTATCTGTAATGAAAATTTAGAAGGTGCATTTTGTACGTCTAAGTAAGTTATATATACATGTACAGAGTTTCATTGAAAGCGATTGAAGTTGTTATGAAACATAATTGATTCAAAATAGCTAAAATGAATCGCAAACCCTAAATTCAAGTATTTTACATTTTACTAAACTTTGTACGTGTATATAACTTACTCAGATTTATAAAATACATGTTTCATAAATTTTCATTACAGGTACAGATAAAAAATTTAAAAATCGTGACCTTCACTTATTCCTCCGCAATCGGGACCAATAACAATTTCTAAAAATAATTAATTACACATTAGCTAGTAAACCAATCCTCCTAACGGCTCAAGAAAACTCAAGCTGTTAAAAAAAGTTGTTCGTTTGTAAAAGGTGTACGAATACGTTGTACCCACTGTATGTACACACTGAAGCCAACATCGAGCAACTATTATTTTCCCTTTTTGTTGCCTTCTTCTTTTATTCGGTAAAAGAAGAAGACAACAAGGAGTAACAAAAAGTTGCTCGCTGTTGCTTCAGGGTAGACGTAACTTAAACAATGTCCTCAATGGTGACGTATCTTGGACATTGCTTACAGCGAGAACGCAAACACTTTGCCTAGCTGTCATCTGACGGACGAACGATACGTTTGGTAGTCTCTGAATGGTATCGTGTTCTATTGTGTTTTGTATAGTGTCTGGAGGTTGTAGCGAGTGTAAACAAAAACTTAGGACTCAGACAACGGGACCTCGCAAAGGTAGAACGAGTTGGTGAAAGAAGGTCTGCGTTAGGTCTAGACGAATGAATTAGGTCTAGATGTGTAGTCCGTCCACCAGATGATGGCTAGACAAACTGTTTACGTTTTCGCTCTAAACAATGTCGAGAACGTAAACACTTCGCCTAGTCAGCATCTGACGGACGGGACAGTGCGTGAGCCACTTGGTAGTTGAATTAGACTGCAGATTTGATGCAGTAGAGTCTCGTACCACGCGATCACGGAATTGTTTAAAAGTACTGTATACAGCGGCAATATTAAGTGGACTCTCTTAAAAATCGCATAACTTTTTAAAAATTGGTACAAAGACCTTGAATTTTTTAAAGATGTTAGACCAGCTAGTTCGCTAGAGAATAAATTTTTGTTTACTCATTCTCTAGCAAACTAGCTGGTCTAACATCTTAAAAAAATTCAAGTCCTTTGGACCAATTTTTAAAAAGTTATGCGATTTTTAAGAGTGTCCACTTAATATTGCCGCTGACTGTACATGTAGCTCTTGTGGCAGTAAGTGTACAGTGTCTTTTTAAACAGTTTTTGTATACGTAAATTGACTGTCAAATAAAAAAACATATAAATACGCAGTCTTTTTAAACAGTTTTTTGATCGCGTTATACGGGAGTCTACTTTATGTGCGATTGATGGTAGCAGACAGATTGAAGGAATTTAAGAACATCAACATATCAGTATCACAGCTTGATAAAATTATTGGAAGAAAAGACACATATTCATTTGATTTTTATCTTTAACAAATGCAGTCTACTCCGAATGTATCGTGGTATATTGTATGTGTGTAATGTCTTGAAGTTGTGGTGAGTATGAACAGAAACTTGGGACTCACAAGGAGCGGTCACGGTCATTGGGTCATCGATATTGATAAAATTTTTTCTGACAAGTCTAGAGCAAAAATAAGCCGTCCCATATTTTGCAGTTCTCGTCGATGCTCATTATTATTTATGATCACAAATATACGGCTTGTGTTTGCTCTAGGTTCATAGAAAAGAATTTGATAAAAATCGTTGACCAACTCATTGACCTCGAAGAAAGGTAGAACGAGAGTGGGTGAAAGAGAAGGTATAGAACTAGGTCTCTGGGATATCTGTAGTCGTCACACTGCACACCACAAAGACACAAACGACTGGTCGCTTTTCTCTTTTACGTTTCTCAGGGATTGAATGGTATACATTGAAAAAAGACAAGTAGTTTTTGGTACTTGTGTATGTACTCATCGACGGATGTCGTGTGAACTAATAGAACGAAGGTAGGAGGAACGTATGTTCTCTCAGAGAAGTTAGTAGACCGACCGCAGCCTTTTTTCTTTTCTTTTGGCAAAGTATTGACTCGGGGGATAGATTTGTTAAAGAGAGATATACATCGCTGCTAGTAATTAGATATTGATATATATAAATACACACATATGTATGTACGATACATATATATATAAATATGTACACATAAGTATGTATGATATACATATATGAATATAGAACCTCGTCACAAGGGAGGAAAACGGAGATACCTGCCTCTGGCCAGTTCTGTATCCACCGCATACTTACAATCTAACAATCATCCGTCACCAAATGCAGAAAGCGGAGGCACTGCATCTATTGATAGACGCTCGTGCTCGCAGGCATTGTTCCAACGAGATGCCAATAGATTAGTATGAATTTATAAGGAACCATCTTTCGTTAACAATGGCGAGAGAGCACTCGAATTTTCATAGTGTTTCTATATATTGAGAATTTAATCGTATGTTGCTTTTTTTGAAAGTTAGATATCGAGAGAAAGAGAAAGAGAAAAAACAGAGATAAAATTGCTTTTGTAAAAGCAGCTTTATCCATATTCTAGATTAGAGAGTTTACCGCATTTAGCAGGAAGATTCTTCGATTGTAAGAACGCAGTACAATTCACGTGAACTCGGAGATGCTCGGAAACGTGTCGGATATCTCGGATTATATATAATTAACGTTATTTTTCATTGTTCGATGGTTACGGATCCAGCGTATAAAAATATGGAAGTATGTGAGCGTCGACAAACAGGACACGTCGGGGTGTTGAGAATTCTCTGTTTTAAAGCAAAGCACCACACGTCTCGCCGAACAAACGTACTTACCTGGCGCACGATGCGGTGCAATCGACGTTTCCAGCATCGCCTCGGCCAGATCCTCTCGCAGCTGATTCTCACCGCTGCCGACACCCGCGTTCTCGCTGTCTAAGGAGTCGCCGTAGGCTTCCATGAATCTCGGAGATTGCTCGTAGCTGCCTGGAAAATACACCAATGGCGTCAAACTAGTCCTCCGCTTATATAATCGAAGCATATTCAGCAATGCAAGTAATCATTACTTTAGGAAATACATTTTAAGTCCAATTATCTCGATAAACCAACAGGAAACATAATGTTGGCAAACCCACAGCAGTAAACAAGATTAAAATTCAAATCGTGATAACCTAACCTAATTATCTATTCCAGCAGCACGATTAATGGAATCAAGAAAATAATTGCATCATGCGTATTGATCATTTGTGATTGCTAGACTGCGGATCTTTATGCGTTCATAGCTTCAAAAACTTTTCAAAAAATTCTAGAAAATGAAATTCCACAGAATTTGGTACGATTATTTCTTTATTTCAGATCTACAAAGACTACTACCACTAAAATTGCATAAACAACCGCAATCTTGCTTCATCGATAGTGCTAGAAATGAAGTTTTTTATTTTTTTATTTATTTATTCACTTACTTCCTGATCCATCGATCACCACGGGTACCAGAGATCTAGATGTAGCGTGCGGCATGTTTACTGGATTTGATCTTGCTGGTCGAGAGCCACCGGTTACACCGATCTCGATGGCCTCGGCTTCGACCAGGTTTACAGGTGCTCTGAAATGAATTGGAAATCATTAATCTACAGTCTAGATCAGAATAGCAATAAACATACTTAGAGATACTAACCCACTGGTCGCGTTGTAGGTTTTAAAGACAAACTGTGGCCCCATCCATAGTCGTCTATGGGGACCAGCATGCGTCACGATTTCTACTTGACTCAACCAACGATCCTCTGCTAAATCCATATCCTGGATGTCTTTTGGCAAAGTCACGATACTCAGCAGAGAGCTAGACGCCGGTAAAGGTGGCACAATCTCTAAAGAATTCGGGGATCTTATCAGAGGCCATTGACCTTTTGCCTCGACCTCCAATTCGATCATCGTGTCGTCGCACACTTTCTCTTTTGGTACACCTGCCAAGTACAATTACCTTTTAGCTACCCAGATTGTTTAGTAAATTGAACTGAAACTACTAGATTTAACTTTCAGTTATTTCCTCATGGTTGCAACTTTACAATCTTATAAAAGAAAATTATTCGTTCTTCATTTATATAATGCAAATGGGTTAAACAATCGATATTTCACCCACCTGCTGCTGGTTTTGGTTCTAAATCGTACTGTATCATGTTTCCATGGCACGCCATGATGAACAAAGAATCCACCGCCCTCTTCATCACTTTGGCGGTGGATTCTCTTTGCGCGTACATCCATGCTCTCGGCGGAGCGAAGCAACCACAGATTTTTAATGGTAGAGTCGCACTGTCGTCCGAGTGCAATCGTTGTCTTTGTTGCGGCCAGCTAAAGAATGCCATAAAAATTTACACTTACAAAATCGATCGCCCCTCTTCCTACAGCAAAGTAAAAATGTTCTCCCAGTAGTTTCAGTGTTAAAGTTTCTTGTACAGGGTGTGTAAAAAGTGAATCTACACCTCTGAAACACCCTGTATAAGTGTTATATCATTAGAGAAATTCGCAACCGAGTTGTTATAATATTTTCGTGACTGATACCTTTGTTGAACTTGACTGTTCGTGTAGTTTAACGTAGACTGCTGCCGTATCTGGGCCAAGGGGTGCAACACGGTCGGATGGGGATATGGGGGAAGTCTTGGATTAGAGTATGGGTACACCGACAAAGGCAACTCTGAATGGGAAACAGGGGAATGAGATCTGATACCGTCGTCCATTAAACCGGCGCTTCTATGAAATCTCGATAATCTATTTACAACATGAGGTGTGGAATGGGTGCGCACCCCCACAGGTCCACCATAGGGTGCGACAGGAAACACATGAGTGGTTCCCCGTACTGTTGAAATTGCCGCCCAACGTGTGTCGCTCGAAAACACCATATCCTGTGACCGAAGAAATAGTTAAAATAAATTAAACAATTTCCGAAAGATAATTATTAACGCGTTGACCACCGTATTCCTTTACCCTAACGCAAATAAAAATAGTATTGCTATTAAGAAGAGCAAAACGGTTTCGTTTTAGACCTGCGCCGTTCGTACGCGATAAGAAAATCTTAATTTCTTCCATTTCAGATAACTACGCTGCGGATTTTATACATTTCATGGAAAAATGAACGTGTGAAAAACAAAACCATAAATATATCAGAAGAATTGAAGAATTGTTGTTATGCTGACTGAACTTTTGTCTATGCCTCCAGACTAATTGAATGCAGAAAATTATTTAACTACTCGGTTCACAGGCGTCGCGAGAAATTTGCAAGTATGATTGGTAATCGTTATTGAATACTTTGGCTGGCGATTTGGTAGTCAACACGAAGTCGTTAAATTAATATACCTGCACTTTGGCGGTGGTATCTCCGCGATGCAAAATATATAAATGGTGCACTGCAGCTAAAGTGGGGCCGCCCGGATGCGGTTGAATTCTAAATACATGAAAATCGTGCCCTCTTTTGTCAGCGGTCAGCAGCAACGCGCCACTCAAATCAAAGGTCATGGCGACGATCGCGTCACTGTGGGCAGTAAAATGAGCAATTACAGTTTCTACGTTCGCATCGTCTAGTTCTTTCTCCTCTTTCGCGGCTTGAAGATCTAGGATCGTTATCACGCCCGGTTGAGTCACGTCGTTGCCGATGTTATTGATGACTATAGGCGACGCCGAGTTGCCAGACAAGCTGGACGCGACTGTCTCCCCTAAACCACGCAATCCTTTGCCCAGGGACTTCGCTGCGTAAAGAACAGTCGCTGTGTAGCTTTGAACTCCTTCTCCTTCGCAGCCTCCGCTGCTTCTTTTCGCTGGTAATAATTTCTTCTCGCTATAAACGATGATGATTTATGACATTTGTTAAACGGTTTATAACGATGTCTATAGCTTCTTCGTCTCACCTGTACGCAAGCCATCTCGTTCCCAATGCAACAGGATTTGGATTCGGACCAGGACTCGCATAGCAAGTGGTGACCGTTAAAACGTCCTCCAAAGTCCGGGCATTAAACACTGCAATTTTTTCTAGAAACGTCACTACTATGGATCGCTTATTCGCCAAAATGTCGTAAACTGGATTTTTGAATTTGATGCTTTTAGCTTGCTCTCCGGTCTTCAACGAAATGAAGCTGACGTTGCAAAATTGTGGTCCAGGTCCAGCTGAATCGCACACTGCCACCATCGGCCGTTTCGACTCGAACAGATCGATATTCTCATCGTCAGTCTTTGGATTCGGTAAAATTCTCAGAGTGCGGACCACCCCTTGACGCCATGATAACACTTCCGTTGCTTCTCCTGTCGCTGCTATCAACCATACCTGCATTTGGAAATCAATGTATTTAGGTGGCTACGGATTGTCTGTACCAACAAGTACCATTTGCAATCTCTGCTACTATAGCGTACGAAAGTACTAAAATTAGCAATTATGTATATGCATGCATCACCTTTAGCATTTCATTTTATAGTTACTGAAGAATGTGGCAAAGAGATTGCAGATTTTTATGTACTTGTGGTACTTGAAATGTTATTGCAGTGCTGACAAAGTAATTTACGAAAATATATATAATTTTCCAAGACAATTTCAGACCTGAACTCCGGTAGTATAACCGAGCACCAGTAACAAAGGTGGTGTGTTAGAGCCTTCATTGTAGTCTGGATATAAGACCGGATCGTTAATGTCTGCATACTCGAACCGTGCCCATGTTATAGATTCCTTGTTATCAGAATTGAGTGTGCCGGTATAAGCCTGCTCATAAATAAGATAATATATATTTTTCAATGAAAAAATTCTGCCACAGACAATGACCTGCAATACCGACCTGTGGAACTATATCATTGATAATCCCAGCGACACTATCTATTATCGACCGATCAACTATAGGCTGAGGTGACACGACTTGAGCTCCTTTATGCACACCGCGTCTCGGAGAGTCTGCAGCCATTTTTTCTTCCCGAACTGAATATGTTTACCTAGAAAGAAACAAAACAAAAAAATTATAAATATTCAACATTTATTACAATTACTGGACTGTGGATCTTTATGCGCTTATGAAGAAATTAACTGGGTGAAATATAAAACATTGTGCTGGTTTGAACGTGAAAAGACTATTGAGGGATAAGATGAATTTTTATTTAACCACTGCTTCCCACAATCGATGCAGAAGAAGTTATAAAATATTATAATTTGTGGTTTTCCAAGTTTTTTAGCGGATGCTGTAAAAACAGAACAATAAAACGACATTTACCGAGAGACAATTAAATATTAATAGAAAACAACGATTTACGAGCACGAATTCCCACGAGAGAAACTAAATTTCGCTATACGAAAATAAAGTAAACGGACGACCACTCCGGAGACAGCGTAATTGCGCAAATTCGAAATAATCTCTCGGCAGATGCGGAAAAAATCTGTCAGCGAAAAAAGTGTCTGCACTTACTACGCGCGAAAATTTCCATTCATTGGTGGGAAATTAAGTGCACCGGACGTACACATTTCTATTAATAACAATATAGTTGATAACGATAAGAAACAAAAACCAAAAAAACTCGCGTAAAAACCGTGAGTAGTACAGAGGTGTACGAGAGCAGCTGCGACGGTATTATCAGGTGCGCTGCGAAAAAATAAATAATTCCCGAAAAGTCAATCGGTGCGTCGAATAACGCAGAAACGAAGTAGCGGTGGGAAGTAGTGGGAGAATCTATTTTGCTTGTTAAAGAATATTACACAATCCAGCGTACAGCTGTTCGTGGTGTGTACACGCTCAGGGACAATTAATAAAAGGCGGACCGGAAATGTCAAAACGGTTGAACAAGCTGTGAGGCCCTTAATGATGTCCAATCGTTCGAGCGATCGAATCTGGAGAGATTAGATTTTCCCGTGGAAAAAGATAGACGTTTCTGGCGTGAAACGAGCGACCCTGACATTTCGTCGAACAAAGGGGGTAGAACGAAGCAACGGGTCTCACAACAAAGCATCCGTTTCACGCACTGCGTCTATATTTTAATTTGCCCGAGCAAACAGATGTCTACGGTGTCGATCGTTCACGGATCGACGTAGAGAAGAAACGGTTCGATTTACCTCGCCGTAAAACTGTATCCTCATACTGGGAAGCTCGCCATCTCGGAAACGACCTTCTACTGCGTCATTCTGCGAGTGACTGACACAACACGAACAGAAAACGATAGTGATGTCACCCCGCCCGCGAAACGTCAATCTTTTTGTTCGAAATACGAAGCGCGTCGGTGCAGCACAACGAGTAGCCGCGACGGAGAACGCACGAGAAACCCGTTCGTCGTTTTTGACGCGCCGATTAGGATGCTCGGTACCCGTCGCCCGTTAATACGTATCGGGTAGCATAACTGCAGCAACCGTCCGTTTCGTTGGAAATACGAAAACAATAATCAGCTGATTCAGATAAGGAAATGGTGGGAAAGGAGGGGAGAAGAAGAGAAAAGCGAACCACGAACCCTCGCCGGTCATGGCATCTGCAACGTAGCTAGATAGCACACTCGATGTACAAATTGTCCTTCTGTCTGTCATTCTTTACCTGTGGCAAAGAATGTAGAGATACAAGAGGCGACACTCCGAAGCGGGAAGTTTAAATCCACTGGATTTAATATCCTTATTTCGTATCAATGTCTAAAAATCTATTTATTTTAATTTAGAACGCACTATTTATTAACACTTTACCTACCGGAAGCCTTGTGCTATACCAAAAGAAAGAATAGAAATTTCCTTTTACATTTATTAGATGACATTGTTGAGGGTGATTTGTTACTTCACAATGAAAAGTGCTGTTGCTACTGAAGGTTCCATTAAAAAGTATTTAGCCGTGTACCATAGATCTTTCGAAATTATGCAACAATCACCGGTCGGTAATGTGTTAACATTGGTTTTCGAAGTATTTGTATACGTTAATTTTACACAGTCAGCAGTTCGTTGTGCATTAGCCTTAATGTTTAGTTCGCCATATTGAATAAAGGTGGCACATTATATACGATTTTAAAATGGCGCTGAATTTAAACTGTGAAACTGAAGCAATGAAAAAGGTTATTAAACTGATAGCACATTGATTTTTATAAAACTTAGTCGTGTGATTGATATTCTTCCCCTCCTACAAATTAATGGAATGATCAAAATCTTATTTTCATCATGATTGAAATATAATTTTAGTTTGATATTGGTATGACTGCATCAGTTTATCAATCTCAGGAATCCAAGTAATGTTGCTATGGCATTCCAATGCAACAAAATTCAATGCAGCATAAGTTTCTACTTGAATACTACGCTTTGCATTGAATAATACAGTAAAATTCAGTGATGGCATTGGTGAAAAGTAGATCATGAAAGTTGCACATTGTATTTATAATATTTACGATTGAGAAAGTATTAGCAATCGAACAAATCAATATTGTATTTTTTCGTGGAGGTGTATTTGTTGCTTTATTGCTATAGAAACTGTGTTCGTAAATATAGTCCTCGACCGCCATCTTGAAGTATACTCGTTTGAATTGAAGCGGTACGTTTGAAAAGGACAAAAATTTTTCTTTGTAAATTCAGGAAACACCTGAAACTATTTTTAAATAAATATATCCAGAATTCTCCGGATTACAAAATAAATCTAGTAATTCTTCTTTATTAGAGAAATATACATTTCCAGCACAAAGATAAACTTTCTGTACTTTCTTTAAAGCATTACCATTATTTATATTACGAATACATTCTTTTCATTTTCAAAATGCCAAGTCTAGGCACAGTCTTTTATTACACACAAATTGCAAATTGCTTGCGAAAATAAACATTTCTAATATTAGCTTCGCATGTTTATGTTGCGTGCCGCTTCGTAATTACGTAATTAAGCTGCAGTCAAAAGTAAAATTGATGGGCACAGCGATTCTATCTTTAAAATTTGTCATTTCACGCAACAATTATTCCTAATCATAAACCAGCTATTTTATGAAACCTAAAACAACTGTTTCGCTTTATAACCAGAAAGAAATAATTGATCAAGACAATTTAAAAATTATTTTCAATTTTGTTCAAGAGAAAATAATAGGACTCTCAATTATTAATAAATAGATTTCCAGAAAGCACGAATGAAAGAAAAAGCTAGAGCTCAGGAATAAGACATTAGGGTCGCGCAATAATTCATTCAAATCATTGGCTTGAAAAATTGGCTTACCTGTCACATGATCGATTTATACGTCTACCGATTAAATTTATATCTTTTCACCGGAACCAGCTCGAAGGAGTATGATGCCTCAGCTATTCATGCGGCTCGATAAATCTTGCAGAGACTTATAAAGGCACAATAGTATTGTGGAAATACCCATATACAGCCGGCTATAATTACACGGAGTCCTGCCGAAGATTCATATTTCATGTCGGGTGCAATGCATAGGAAATTCTTGTCGGTGGAATGCTCGATCCTCTGTTGCACTGTAATTATCTGTGCGTGTATTTGTGTAGCTGGTAGCCGACTTAATCGGTAAAGTTTGCGTGTCCTCCATGTCACCGATGTCCCCGTCCTGTAAGCCGAAAGGCATGGTCTTAGAAATGTACAGGCTTCTACAGTTTCTCTCTGTGCCTCGACCAAGATAGATCAAAGAAAACGCGATCCCGATCGAACGCGTTTTAACAGATAGAAAATAGTTTGACGAGACGCTGCGCGGTTTCAAAAATGATGCGCCGGAAGAGGGTACTTGCGCGCTTTCCTCGCGAAGTTCTTCGATTAGACGAGTTGTTGTCTCTGAAAAAATGACCAAAATATTAGACGTTCAAACGAGCAATTAACAACATTATAAACAGCGCAAAAATTAATTTTTGTTTATTTGATGTGATGAAATTTTTTATCTCCCAGCTGAAAGGTGGTTTGAGCTCGTTTGAAAGCAACGGGGATTAATCTATTAATTCATTAATAAATCGTTGAACTTTAGGAAACACTGATAATTGTTGGTAATCACTACATTTAATTATTTGATGCAGGGTGGTTTAAAGTCCTCGCGGAAAATGGCGAAGAAGTCAGTGCCGGCGGCGCTGCAAACCGAAATTTTGAATAACGAAGACTGGGAGAAGCTTCTGAAGAAAACTGGTTTAATAGGGACGTAATGATCTACTGTATCTTGAAAGTATATTTCTGGTTTTTTGATTTTCTAATTTATTTTTTAGTGGTGGATGTTTATTCGGAATGGAGTGGACCATGCACGGGGATGGTGAGCATCCTGAAGAAAGTCAAAATGGAGATCGGGGGAGACGCGTTAAGTTATGCTACGGTAAATTTGTATTTTAATATATTAAAATATATTTTCCAATATATAATAAGTTAATTTGATAATTATTATTGTTATCAATTTAGGCGAAATGTGACTACATAACGGATCTAGAGCGCTTCCAAGGGAAAAGCGAACCAATTTGGATGTTCATCCACGTAAATGAATTATAAATCACTTTTGTCAATTTAAAAAATAATTTCACCGCATAAATATTGTTTTTTTTTAATTATTTTTTTAGAATGGTCGAATGATAAATCTAATGTTCGGCGCACAGTGTCCGCAATTGTTAAAAATGCTGACGACCGAGTTGCAGAGGGTGCAAAATGGCGAGGAACACGAGTATGTATAATATTCTAGTCATCGGATATTAAAAAATATTTTTACTAACATCACATACTTGTAGATTCTCTTTGGAAGTGTCTGAAAGAAGTCCAGAGGAAGTGAAACAATTAAAAATGATCGAGGAAGCTAGGATAGCGAAAGAAGCGGCGAAAAAAGCTCGGAAAGGTTTCGAAAAATACTTTCAGCCCTCTAAAACCCTCCTGCAAATTCTGTTCTAAATACCGTCCTAAATTTGCAGAAGCTGAAGCTGTAGCGCGATACGAAACAGCGATGCTTCACTTAACTACTTCGCTAAAAAACGAAACTTGTCTTTTGCTCTATCCATGGGTTTTCAAAGACGAAGAAGACCATAAGAGAGACAAAAAGTCTAGTCCACCGTACGTGGAATTGATAGAAGAGATATTACCAGGAAATTTCATAGTTGACCAGGAAATAAGAAAGCGGCTTAACGAGGACATCCTCAGCAAACTTTATAACGAAGTACATATAACCGAAATAATTTTCTCTCGTTAGAAGCTTGAAGAATTAATTAAAATATGATCAACATTTTTGCAGTCCGATTACGTGTTGCCAGAAAATCACAAGAGTCTATTACTAGATGGTAAATGCATGTTTATAAGGTTGAGAGTTGCTGAAGAAAACCCAGATATCGATATTCATGCACAGTTGATGAGTCTACTGTTCGGAGAACCGGAGTTACCGAGTGCGGAAACAGTTGTCACCGAAGAATGGTAATTGTTAATGGTTATTGTCAGTGTTCCATTATCAAATTTGTTCAATTTCTCAGTTACGCGGGTCGCCATCGACCCGCCTCCACATCACCCGAGAATGAAACCGAGATTTTTCCAATTGTATGGACACCGCCGAATTGTAGAAACAAGGCGATCGTTTATCGCACGATTTTTACCACGTACACCAACAAAACATACCCGGTGAGCTAATCGATTTTTACTCTTTTGAACACTATCTAACGCACGTACTATTCACTTTTCAGTACGAAGATAAGGCTGCAAACGTACCGATAGTGGTATTCAAGTACGATTACACGCGGAAAAATGAGTTGAGAATAGTTCTAGAAGAGTTTGAGGATGAAGTGGTCCATTTTGGTATTTTTGAATCCGACAAACCACCGGAGGCAAAAATAATTGCTGGAAGTATGGACGAATTCGAGGAAAATACAAGGGAGAGAACGGGGTATGAGACGTTTGTGTGTGTGGTGAAGAAAGTAGGATGCGAGGCGTTTTTAGGGTTTGCTGGTATTGGTCCCTATCACGTGAGTGAGAATCCAGAGAAGGGTTCTGAGGAATCGAAACTGTATTTCCCGGATGTTACTGGTTCGGAAGAAACACAGTCGGACGATGATGAAAAAGCGGAAGAGGTGCCGGAGAACCCTGAAGAAAATAATGAGCCACAGACATAAATTATATTCAACGCGTTGCTTACCGGACGCCATTCATTTTCGGCTCGTTTTTGGATCGAAGAACTGTATGGTTGCGTTAAAGCAAAGTAAATAAAAATACGAGATGCGTTGTTAAGAAGCCGACATTTATTTTCCAGTCGCCTCGACTTGCAATATAAAAGAATGTAGAAACAGAGTACCTAGATTCTGCAAGTTAGCTCAAGGGTATGGTACAATAAATGATGGCAATTAAACAATATTTATTTCTTATAACCACAGCTTCGCCTACGGCCTCTTGCTCTCTCAAACTTCCTTCCCTTAGACTGTACTAATGGTTTCGTGTGCGAGTGTGGCACACCAGGAGCTGGTCCAAAGTGTTTCACTGCTTCACGCGCCTTCCTGGGGCCTTGCATTAACACTGTCCGCTTTCCGGTGGGTGCACGCAGTGCCAGCTGATCAAAAGTGATCAGCTCACCTCCAGCCTTCAAGATACGGGCTCTGGCTTTCTCAGTAATACGCAGGGCACAAACCTATCACAGAAGAATAATAAACTGATTAGATCAGGGACCTTCGAAATAGAAATTTTAACTTTGTTAAGCTTAGCTTCTCCAGGATTAATATACTCACTGTAAGTTTAGGAACTTCGAAAATTCTAGCATCGTCCGTTACAGTGCCAACGATCACCGAAATGGAATTTTCACGGCCAGGTTTCTTCATAAACCTGACTACACGCGCAAGAGAAATTGGAGGACGATGAATCTTGCTCATAAAAAGTCTCTTGAGAATAATCTTGTTGAATTTGGCGTTTGTACGCCTCGCCAGAAAACGGTAGAGCTGCAAAAGTAATATATTTATGTATATACCACGATGTATGAAAGACAAATTATCGTAATAGTTCAGAGAAAACGATACAAGAATACTTCACGATGCGAATATAATCATGGACGTAAACTACCGCGATTTTTTGAGTTGCAATGTGTCAATCACTATAATCATCCTTAGCTTGATGCGTCCAGACAGAATAGGAAAATTGACGAATTTCTCTAGCGAACGTTCAAATTGGATCAACACATAAATGTGTTAACACAGAGTGCGATTCGCAAAATCGATTTCAGTAGCCAGAGCTCACGTGTTTATGACAACAAATGCTTTCGGTTGGTATACATAACCGTGTTATCGAACTGAGACTACTAGCGTCCAGCGGATTATTTATGGAGCGACGAAATATGGATTTTCAAGAATGCTGTGCGCGGTTTGATTTTAGGATTGGAAAGTGTTTAACACGTGATAAAGCTTACCTTGACGAGAAGTCGCAAGTAGACATCTTGCGATTTAGGTTCTGTACGCCGAACCTTCCTGTCGTGTTTGTGGTTAATATCAATACCCTAAAACCGAAATAATACTCGTTAACCATCTTCGACACATTTGCAACCATATTAGGATTCGCTTTCGTTAGGATTCACAGAGATGCGGCGAATGCGTATCGATTTTCGGAATCCGACGAATTCACGTCACTGTCTTACCATTTTGATAAACCGGAAAAGAAACGGGCAAGCAAGAACCTGGACTGCACAGGTTCATAGAAACGGATGTTCCAGATGGCGCTGTTAAATGCGACGAGAGTGCTCTTCAGGGAGAACTAACTAAACATGAATGAATACATCTTTTATTGTTAGACATGAAATTCAAAGAAGCAAAGTTAAGGAAAGAAAAAACACATAATTGATCACGCACACTTTAAATCAGAATAACGTTTATGAGTTATAAACGATGAAAAGTGGCAAAAATGGCAGTTGTAGGCCGAGAATCATGAAAAATTGCAATTATTTATCACTTTTGATTGTTTATAATTCGTAAACCAATTTCAATGAAATTTTCAGAAAGTATATAATTTGTACGAGTTTACAAAACACATATTTGAAATTTTCGTTATTGGCCCAGCTAAAAAATGCATTTTTCAACATATTTATTAGACGTCATTTACTAAACTAACCCTTTTAGCCTTACAGAGAAATTAAAGTCGTTTGGGCCATTCATAAAAGAGTTATTCTGATTTAAAGTTTGTGTGATCAATTATGTGCGTAACTGTATTTATGCGTTTTGATAACAATATTGTGTTTTTTTGAGAACGTATAAATCGATAAGCCATGTTGAATATTAAGACTTCTCCCGCGCTTCGGTAGATGGTAGTGGACGGTACTTCCTATGACGGATGTGGATAATGTAGATTTTTATATTGCCAAGATGTCGATAATGTAAATCTCTTTAAATTTAGACTATGAGAATGTAGACTACGTAGACTTAAGAGATATGCTTTGTATATTTACTCTGATTACTCATTAATCATTACTTAAAAAATTAGGTGGTAATTCACAAGTGGACGCTGCAGCACATTGCAGGATCCTGTAATTCCATCGTGAAGAGGTCGCCGCTGGCAACTTTATTTTCCAATTTTGGACGACTATGTTTCGCGGCCCTCTGATGGCAGTCTTTAGAAATACCGTCCCATAGTAATTGGTCTTTCAGGTATCACATAAACAGTATATACTTGTGCATCGGAGTATTCGAGGCAGTTCAATGCTCGAGTGCGCGCAAGTACGGGAGTCGCCGAGATAATGCTGCTATAATTTCTGTCGACCGCGGTTCCAAGTTGACCAGACATTCGATCCGTACGAAAAAAGATACCGTTATCAAGGAACGCGAATGTAGAACCATCCACCGAGTAAAATAACACCGAGTAAACCCATCGACGGTGTGATACCCGTAGAAATGCACGTGCTTCGTTGAATTCGCAATGGACCGTGCCGGAGTAACTACATAAAATCGGTAGGACCTAGTGGAAAGAGATGGAGGATAGTGTCAGTTAGGATTCAAACTGTCAAGTGAATACATCTGTTAAATAGAAAATCATTGGGATGGTACCTTCTCGCGGAAGGTCTCGTTTAATGATCGGTGAGATGTCTGCAGCCAGTGTGTGCCTTAAATACCGACGATAATGATCTTATGGCGGGAATGTCCGTGTAATTCAAGTTTCTCGTCATCATTGGCCAGGGGACAGTCATCGTGTCATGGAGGACGGCGGTCAAGTGCACTCTAGCACTCTATTAGAGGAGACGTTTTATGTCACGTCGAAGAAGAACACCTATTACAAGGTGAGGCTGACAGAGAAGGGTCTCAGCCTCGAGAAGGACAATAATGGTGCGACTAAGGTCGAGACGATCGTTTTAGGAGACATAATCGGCTGCAGATGTATGCGCTCGAAGCGCAAAAGCGCGGGAAGCTGCGTCTGCGGCCCGGGCACGTCCAGATCGCAATTGAAGCTCGTTGAATCCGCGGAAGCTTTCCAGTGTTACGATGAGTTTGACACCTCGGCCTATCTTTACATTTACGCGTACACGCTGAAGAAAGCTCGCATGAAGGATGTAAAGCGACGGGAGAGAACAACAATCACCCTGAGGTTCCGTAGCTTCGATAAATACGAGGATAATCTGAGAGAAGCGAGCAGGTGGCGTTTAGCTATCAAATGCCTGATCGCCAGCGTGCCCGTACCCAAAAGCTTCATGAGCCCTACTCACGGGAACCTTGAGTCGCTGATTAACGGTGAGTTAATTCAATCGAACCGCGATAACGAACACTTTCATTAGCTCCGCGGTCCTCTCCGCGTTTCCCATCGTTAGAACTGTTTTACAAGTTGACTATACAACGATAACTGCAATCGTACTTTATTCTCATATTATACATTCCTAATTTATCATGAAATATTAATACACCGACTCCCATTTATTAATTCGGACGATCTCGAAAAAACTATTACTTTTTTCATAATAGTAAAGGTACTACTAGTTACGCATTCTGCAATTTATTTTGCATCAAATTTTTCTCGACGATTTCGTTAAAAAGCAAAAGAAACATTAACGAAGTTTTGGTCCTATTTACCGGACACAAGAAATTTCTGATAAAAAATTAATGAATTCATTTTCTTTATGCCGTAGCACAATAAAATCATTATTTTATTATACTCAGGTGTATTACGGTTTCTTAGCACTTTCTATAATCGGAAACGGAAAATTGCAGTGTCTTTGGGGATAAGAATGATTCTATATCTTTAAAAAAATGATTGTAATAATTTTGATTTATACGTGTACGAAGTAATGTATGTTTAGGTGCATTTTTTGGGTTGATTTCACTGTTTGATCAACGAGGCTGCATTTGAATATCTTTCCATTTAAATCTCAACAGTCTGTTACATTTCCCGGGAATGTAAATACCGTGAGATACATACATCAGAATGTGAAATACTTTCTATTACATAGCCTGCATATGCAGGCCGGTTGCCAGCGTATCTGCCTGAGTAGATCCAACTGAATACATACATGTATGTATGTAATATGTTTGTGTGTAATACAACAAGTGTTCCGTGGGTTCTCCTTTGGCCGAGGCAAGGAATTAATTTGTGCGGTGAGGTGAATTAATTGGAGGACATGTATACACAGTGTCTTTGCTTTTTTCATTTTTTTTTTATTGTTTTATATGCCTTCGGGAATTTTTCGCTATTCCTTTGGGTTTATCAGTGTCGAAACTGATAACTGCCAATTGCCTTGAGATAACATTCTTTACAACGGTCGAATCAAGAACAAGAAATACATATACAGTACGTGGTGTGCTCATTTATCTAACTTTGGAATTCAATTTATTCATAAATATTGATCAATATTATTTATTGTTAATTCGATTCAGGTAGCTGTAACTGTTGGATATTTTATCATTTTTATTCGAGTACACATTGTTTTGAATTTCGCCACTATTTTCAGCCATCCTCCCACAGTTCTGCGAAAACTAATGACTAGTTGCAGAGTCATTACATATCTTGTATACATGAATCTTAATGAACAGTTGATATGCATTTATTATTATGTAGTTCCATGCTTAGACCACACTATGTATTCACCGCTTGGAAAACGTGTCGATCCCGTAGATAAAAAATATTGTAAACTACTGTACTTTGCTCAAATTTCACGGAAGAAATCTTGAATTATGGAGTAGAGCTGTTTTTATACGTACTAAAGTTCATCAGTTTCACAGACTAGTAAAAGCTGCGCGTACGAAGACACGTGCAATGTCGTCATTGGCTTGCACTCGACAAAATGAATTAAATTTCTATATTTTCCTTTGCTATTTAAATCGTCTAAAAAGCGAGGGTAATGAAGATTATTTGTCAAATAAAAACGAGGTGGGTTTCTCGCCGAGTTATTATCGAAAATGTATAGAAATTAGGGCAATTTCCGGCAGTACGACGCGCCCGTAGCTCTCCGATCGAGTTCCTTTTCATTAGCGCGTTTTCTGCAGCGTAACATCCGCATTTTCGAGGAGCAGAAAAATCATTATTCCACCGGTAGCAGGACTCCTGTGAAATTTATGCGCATTCGCTTCCTGTTCCAGCGGTCTCGAATATGATTTTCCTTCCAGTTTATTCCCAAAGCTTCTATAGAAGCATCACTATCTTCCCCAGGATCGAAATCGTTTCGATTATTTTCCAAGGCTTCCCACATGTAAATTCTATCTTTGAATTCCAGCATGATCTCAATTGCAGCTTATGTAATAATCAAGTCCCTATTAAAAAAAACGATCTTCAGAAATTAATGGAATCGAAAGTAACTTTTTAAGAAATTCAGGTGTCCTCTGGCAATTATGTAAAGGCTTTGTTACACAACGTTTAAAAATTTCTCAAGCTTGGTTTTTTCTACACGTTATTTAATGCAACGCGGTATCCCAATTTCCTGCTCAACACGTCAGCAACGTCTTGCGAAATACTTTAACACTTCTACTCGTGTAAACTGGCTGTCGTTGTATTCTTCATTCACACGCTACCGAGAATCGCGCAGTGTAGCTGTAGCTGATTGTGAAGAGCGAATTTATTAGAAAAATACGACCAAATATTTACGGAACATTTGCATCGTATTTGAACAGCGTTGGCGGCGATTGAACGAGAGCCGATGGGACGCTCGCTTGTTTTCTCGGGTAGAGGGCAAAGAAGTAAATATTTGCGATTGTTCAAGGTGAACAGATTGATACAACAGCGCGTGAGAATCTTCATAGAATTATACATTTCGTAGATTAAATGACCGACGAGTAATTAATTCGTGCAATAAACAGCCAGATAAGCTTCTTGCCTCATTGTTGCCGGAATTGCATTGTTTCTTTGTACACCGAGCGTTTATCCACAATTGCATAACGTCGGCGATTTGTGTGGTCGTGCCTGCCTTTCTGCGCGAAAGAGAAACACTCGTAGGATTATTATTCCATGGACTAATTCATTCTTTCACACATGTTGGTATAATTTTGTCCAAATATTTTCTATGGTCTTCATTGCATTTCAATTAATCCTCCGTGTGCTGTGCCGGAGTTATTTTTGACCGGGAACATCCAAATTGTCATTTAATATTAAATAACTGTTTCATTGAGGATATCGAAAAGACTAATGTGTCTACACGAGATACATATCATCAAAAGTAAATTTTTGAAAATTATTAATTACAGCTGTGAGCTGTGTCCTAAGCATTGCCAATTATATGTATAGCTATAAAAATCATCCGTTGTCCGAGGATTAACACTAAACCTACCGAGCACTAAAAGCGATTATGTAAAACATTTTAGCATAGAAAAATGACAAGACTCTATTTATTTAGATTTCGTGCAGTTTTTATTACAATATGTGTTTGGATAAAGAAATTGATCGAATCAAGTTCCATATAAGCAACTTCATAATTTCAACAATTGTGTAATAAAAAATATAAACCCGGTTATTTGACCGGCAGTGGTAGGTTTAGTGTTAATCCTCTTCGCTGTGCATTTCATTTTTCTTGCATTTCCGTGCAATACTCCTCTCAAACGAATAATTCGTGGTTTCCTGGTGCTATAGCATTCACGTGCCACAAATCACAAAACTTCCCAAACAATCGACCGGAAGAAATGCCACTTAAGGGGGCCAGATTTATTAACCTGTCTTCGAAGCTTCATTATTTGGTGTGCCGAAGGTAACCGAATCCAAGATTCCGCTGCATCGGTGCCAAATCTTTGTCTCTTTAATAACACCAACAACCTGTTAGAACAGAGCGAGCATTGGGCTCGTAAAATGATCATTCCATCGGACGAATTTCATCATAGGATATTTCCTATTACTCGGAAACCCATCGAAAAACGATTAATCGGAACTCGTTTGCAATGACCGTGACGTTATCGTCGGCCGTTTATTTCCTCGGATGAAAATTCCTTATGAAACACCGACAAATTGTGTTTGCAGAAAACAGCTTCGCAATCGAATGCAATTAGCAGGCTGAGGTACGGCGTTAAATAAAAATTAGTATCGACCGCAGTATGTAATGCAAATATCTAAAGTAAAATGACTTGCCGATCGAAGAAAAATTATGTAATTACCGGGTAGGTTGCTATAAAAGGCGTGATTTTTTACGTTAATTAAACGTTAACGCCGTTGTCGAGTCGCCGAGCGTCGAGTAAATTCGTTTTGACTAGCATGAATGCTTTTTTCCTTCATTTTTCTTTGCTGAACCGCCGCCTCCTTTATGAAGACCAGTTAATAACGGGACACCCTGTATAAGGATCATATCATTCTCAATTAAGTGCTTAACAGACCGTGATTAATAGA
The DNA here is from genome assembly GCA_933228785.1 of Lasioglossum pauxillum. Classification (NCBI taxonomy): domain Eukaryota; kingdom Metazoa; phylum Arthropoda; class Insecta; order Hymenoptera; family Halictidae; genus Lasioglossum; species Lasioglossum pauxillum. The sequence goes on along the minus strand of OW121701.1, from coordinate 22,440,949 downwards.
TGCAGGCAAAAACTCTATTGAAAGGATTAACTCACGAGGGAAAGACTCTGTCTTTATGCTATAACCGCAGGAGCAAAACTGTGCCACGTTTCTTGCGAATAACCTGATCTATTCGATACATCTTGATCCATCTTCTGGCACTCTAGGGCCTAGCATTTAATAGCTATGGTAATTAGTACTCTGCGGATGTTTATGCAATTTTCAATTTTTGTGGACGAATTTTAAGAAACTAGAATCAAATATAATCTTCTATTTCGTAGTACAGTATTTTATCGATAATTGTTCCCAACACGGGTTTGCCCAGGGACCATTATCCGCCAGGGATACTATTCTTTGACTTTTGCCGAACGTAAAAAGGGACAGGTGAGCTTGAGGGAGGCCTCGGCTGCCTAGAAGTGTAAAACATAGCTAATCCAAAACAAAACTCCTTTATTTTTCATTATTTATTGATGGGACTTTGAGTAACATATTCGTGGCATTTTTCTAATGAAAACAACACCAAATATGATATAATTCCAATTATATTTACTTGTGTAATGAACGATGAAAGTTTTGGACAGCGTATGGGAAAGAAAGAGACGCGGAAAGTCGTAACGCGCTGACACAGTTCGAAGAACTTTCCATACGTTGTTCCTCCTTGTGTTCGAAACTTTCATCGTCCTTTACACAAGTAAATATCATCGCAATTATATCATGTTTGGTATTATTTTCATTAGAAAAATGCCACGAATATGTCGGTGCAAGTTCCGTAAAAAATAATGAAAAATAAAAAAGTTTTGTTATTCGGATTAGTGTGGTCTCACAGATATACCGTATATGATGTCATACTTCTCGGCGGCCGAGGCCGCCCGAGCTTCATGGCACCTCTTTCTTGATCAAATACTGTATGTAGTAGCCTTTTAGATCTGGAATATACAATGGGTGTACAAAGTATTCGTACACCTTTTAAGAACTAATAACTTTTTTATAATTGTACCAAACCACCTGATTTTTTATAATCAATTAGAAGCATTAGTTTACAAACTGATATCCAAAAAAGATTTTCCAAAAATTACAATTTACAAGGTTGCAGGCAAAAATAAAAAAGACATTTTGTAAAACTTTTTTATTTGGGCCCTTAATGAAAATTTAAAACATGTTTTCTAGATCCATATTCTTTATACACATGTTGGAAATTTCATCGAAATCGATTGACGCGGGAAAAAACAACAGGCGTCGAAAGATGTACGATTCTGTGGATTTTAAGTAGAAACTGATCAAAAGTCGTGGAAAACTACGATTTTCACCATTTTTAACCGCTTGTAGTTCGTGTGTATGTTAATCGATTTCAATGAAATTTTCAACATGTGTATGACTAACATAGATCTACAAAACATACATTTTAAATTTTCATTAAGGACCCAAATAAAAAAGTTTTAAAAAATGCCTTTTTTATTTATGCATCTAACCTTGTAAATTATAATTTTTGGAAAATCTTTTTTGTATATCATTTCGTAAACCAATGCTTCTAATTGATAATAAAAAATCAGGTTATTTGGTACAATTATAAAAATGTTATTAGTTTTTAAAAAGTGTACGAATACTTTGTACACCCACTGTATAAAAATCGTACAAAATTCTATCGAATTTCACGTTTCAGCATTTTTTGAACATTTTCAGATGCCACAAATGCATAAAGATCCGCAGTCTAGTAATTAGTGTTGCTTTAAATACGAATCTCAACAACGAAATTCCTAGTTCTAGCTTTTTTTTAAGAAAAATATCTTCCTAAACAAAATCACAAAAATTACTCACGTGGAAAGTGTACCAGAAACATTTCGGAAAAGTTTGATAAAAATGTGTGCAAACTTCCGCAGTCTAATTAAACCCAGCAACAAACTTTTCCGAGTGGAGCAGTTCATTTGCCTAAATCAGGCTGCCTCAAAGAAGAAAAGTAATCATCTCGCTGCATAGGATAGTAGCTAAGGACAATATCCTCGAAAGATTTCCGCCATTGTTCCATCTCGAGGAAGACGTGAATACTAGTGAATAGGTAGGACGTAGGACGCTGTATAAAATCGATCGCGGAACATCCTGAGAGAGGACTCGCGATTAAAATTCTCACGAAGAACGAACTATTTCAGGCATACTTCCTCTTTCTAGCCAGACCTCGCGTCGTCATCTGTGCGTGCACTACACTCGTCCCTGGTTGACCATAAAACTTTGACCCTGCCGCGGAAAAACATCCTTTATGACTTTATCAACTGAAGCGTAGCAGGATTTTATTTCCCGCATTAATTGTCTCTCGGATGCAACGCAAAAAGATGTCTGCATTCTATGAAAATCAGAATCAGTTCTATTTTTACTACACTTATATAAACTTGCCGTGTTGTTGTCTGCGTCAAATCTTGTAATCGAATTCTGAACCTCTTCCCGTAGTTCAATCTTGCTGAAATTTTGTATACACACCTGCTTCCGATCACAATAAAAGTAGAAAATAAAAACTTTTTTGTTGGAATTATATTTGTATCAGTTTGTAATGCGCGCGTTTTGCATTTATTTGTTCTATGACTTATAATGACTAAGTTAAATTAAATTATATTTTATATGTGATACATATTCATAAATGAAAGCTTCTACATACTTCGCTTCCACTCAATGATTCCTAACAAAAGGTTATGGGCCCAGCTCTATTATAACAGCAGTAACTAACGTGCATTAAAAGTAGTGATAATAAGAGGTTAGGTCAACACGTGACTGTCTCCTTAAAGGAATAATTGAAAATAGCTAATACCATAAATTCCACACGCATTGAATTGTTGACCAAAGATAATTATGAAACGTGGAAGATGCAAATTGTAGAAGCTTTGTTCATAAAAGCTGATCTGTGGCAATACATGAGTGGTGTAAAACCAATGCCGTAGGCTACGGGAACTCAAGGTGCCTCAATACAAGAGATGAATTCATAAATGAACGCTTCTACTTCACTTCCACTCAATAATCCCTAACATTTTTAAAAATCATGCTTGTATTAAAATGCACTAAAAAGGAGAAAATCATTTTTTTCCTGGTTCTTCATAAAATACCGAATCCAGTCAAATGATTAATAATACTTTTCCTCAAAAATTTAAGCAATTAGTTCAAAATTTCTTCTGTTATAAAATTAATGTCGGAATAGATAGAAAAAAATAATATTTTAAATAAAATCATGACATTAGTGACTAAAGAAATAGAAGCGTGGAGTGCTAAACTATATTGACGTAATCTTCGTGGGCGCTCCACGCTTTTATTTTTACTGTCACTAATGTCATGATTTTATTTATATTTCTATTAAATTTTTCTATATACAGTGGGTAACGAAAGTATTCGAGCGTCCTTTAAAACAAAATAACTTTTTTATAATTGTACCAAACGACCTGATTTTTTATAATCAATTAAAAGCATTAGTTTACAAACTGATATGCAAAAAAGATTTTCCAAAAATTACAATTTACAAGGTTACATGCAAAAATAAAAAAGGCATTTTTTAAACCTTTTTATTAGGGTCCTTAAAGAAAATTTCTCCGTATGTTCCGTGCATTTTGGTGTATGCATACTCCAACCAGTGTTGGACAAATTTTATTTTTAATAATAAATAAACGTGTGATTTTAATTGCAAATAATAACTAAACTTTTTATTTGAATAAAAGTAATTTAAATAATTCCAAAAGTGATCTATTTATTATTTCTTATTTGCAAATAAAAGATTATTAACTTCCCGATTTTATAGGGAAGTTATTGTAATTACCCCGAAAATCGAAAATCGATTTTTTAGCAGATCTTCACGTTTCATGGTCATTGGAGTCATTTTAGACTATTTTTATCAAAATGTCTTTATGTGTGTGTGCGCGCGAGCGCGCGTGTGTGTGTGCGTTCGTGCGTGCGCGCGCGTATGGCCGTTTGTATGTTATCAAATTTTTCGTTAACGTTTTCTGAAAAAGTAACAACGCGATCAGAATGATGAATGATGCAATCGATGTGCCCCGTCGTAACTTAGAGCTGATTAGATTTTGGTCCATATTGGTCAAGTAGTTTTTTAGATTTTTAGTTTTTTTCGAAAAGAGTTGATTCTACAATGCAATTTATAAGGGAGGACGAAAATTGTCCACCAAAGAACCAAACGCAATTACATAAAAAAATTTTTTTCTTAATTTTTTTTTAGATTAAAAAAAAATTTTTTTTTTAACTGATACTAATGTTACCGCTTGGAATATTCGAAAGTTATTCCAATGCAAGAGTGAGTTAATCATCTCTACTCCCAAGAATACATTTTGGGAGAATATCGATGAAAGTACAAAAAAAAACAAATGTTAGCGATGTTGGCGAAGGAGTAACGAATCGGGAAGTTCTTTGTGTGACTCTTGGAGAGTCACACACCAAATAAAAAACATTAATTGTAGCAGTAGGCCCTACTAGCCATGCGTATCACTAACCCTCTCGCAAGAGCAGTCCTACCCGCGAGCTCGCGAAGCGAGTGAGCAAGTACAACCCTACTCGCGAGCGAGCGAAGCGAGCGAGCAACAATAGCCCTCTAGTTTATTATTTGGATTGAGGTGGAAATCAAATAAATAGTTTTCGTCTTCTCTTATTTCTTGTATTTTGTATATAAAATGAACACGTGCGCGTTTTTCAACTGTTAATTTAATAATAATTGAAATTGTATTTGTAAATAACAATTAACTTTATTATTTTAAATAATTCATTTAGACTTGCTCAAATAATAAATAATTATTTTTGCTTTTCATTTGAATATCCAAGTAACAAATAACTTGTTATTTAAATTTTTATTTAAATAAATTTATTTATTGCCCAACACTGACTCCAACAAATTTATTTCCCCCCGAAAATGTTTTAACCATACAAAAATTTAGTTTGTTATTTGGCATTTTTCATTGATACATAGAAATGTCGCCCTCGTTGAACCAGTGTTGCACAGTGCACGATCACCTTACATAAACGCGCGGGAACTCATAACTATTAATAAACTCGCATAAGACCGTATAAACGTCTATCATGATAATGTTTAATTGAGTATGACAGCGGGAAACAAGCAAGCAATTTCTTCCAATACTTCATTTCGTCACGATCTTTTTCGTTTTACGTAACGTTGCGTACGCGATGTGCTAACGTTCAACTTCCGACAGTAATAAATATCGATGCGCGGCACACAGTAATCGGACCGATATGTTTAAATATTTTACAGCCGGGTTTGACGTCGGAAACGTGCGGTGATGTGTCCCAAGGGGGAAAAAATGACTCGTGCAAAATATGCAAATTTATTCGTGGGAATATGACCCGTGTTAGGAAAAAAATAACAGCGTTGTAGGCGATTCGCGGGAATACTAATTGTCCGCGATGATAAAGGTCCTTCGAGCATGTGCGATGACAAATGAACCGAGCCATTTTTACATACCATTTTACACACATACTGATGAATAATCTCGCTTGAGCATCTTTTCTTTTGCCAATGAATTCATCGAATTTCTATATTGTCTCAATTTTTACACTATTAACACATTCGAATGGTTCAGCTTATAAAAATGACAATACAATATGTGCAAAGAAATTTATCGAATCGATTTCCATATAAACAACTTCGTAATTTCAACAATTGCATAATGAATAATTTGCAAAATCGTGGCAATTCTTTCAGTGTTTTATCTTCGTTCAACCGACCCGATAAGATACAGTGCATAAAGACGAACAAGCGAGAAAGATATAATTGAATCATGGTGCGAGTACGATAGAAATTAATTGCAATAAAGATTATTGCGCCGCCGTTCTATCGGAATTGAAAGTGAACGAAGTAATGATTTATTCGGCACGTGCGGTGTTAAATAATATATAAGACCGTGGGACTAAATGCAACGTCGTCGGATAAACTATAAAACAAACGTGTTTTCCATACCCGCATTAGAACGCCTCAAGCCATGCATTCTAATGAAACAATTCATTGACGTGCAGACTGACCGGATGAATGAAAAAGGCTAACCGGCGTTGCGATATTTCTTTCTTTTTGTATACAGGGTGACTCAGAAATTCAACCGAAACTAACAAAAATAGCAAGAAGAATTAGCAACTAGTTCGTACATAGCGAACAAAGTGCACGGCGAACTAAAATTGAACATATTTGCGGTAAACGGAGTCGCGATTGGTGCAGATGAATAAAAAGATAGAAACGCCACGTCGCGTGTCCGTTTCCTTCGTCCAGTTTCAATTCTGAAGCCGCCGGTGCTATGTAACACGACACACGTTTATGTAACAATTTCACCCACCACGGTGTCCAGACATGCTCCACGCAAGCACGCGTAATCGTTCACCGTTTCTGAGCCACCCTGTACAACAGACGATCAGTTGATGCCTGGCGTGTCGAGTTCTCGGCGACACTAACGCGTTCAACAATCTTTTCGTTGCTGTGTTATGAATAAAATCAATGCGAAAGTTATCTGTCCAATGTTACTTGTGCGTGTATCTAACGCGTAGCGACTGTGTCGCGTCGATTATTCGAACACCTTACGCTCGAATAATCGATCGACTTGATTAGCCGAACAATGGATAATTGTCAAAACACCCGTCGCAGGATTGATTAATCGATTTCTCTGCATTTTTCAACCTTGCGATCATGCTCCTACGTTTTGATCCGTGAACTGTCGGCTTATGGTTTAATATTGGAAAGTTTTTATTGGCGACACACCACTAAGGATATCGACGCGAATCAAAATTGCGACCACGGGGACACTAGAGTCGCTGGTCTGAAGAACAATTGGGTCGCTGGCGTCGCGTCTTACAGGCGCCGAAAGTGTCTCGACATTTTTCTGAAGCAACCACGACGTGGACAACGGCCAAATTAAGCTGGAACGACCTATATAAAATTGCTGATTACATCTCGTTATATTCTTCCGTGTAATATTCTCTCTCTCTTCCTCGAGGTCGTTGTTTAATCTTTCGGCTTTTATGTACTCCCTCTCGGAGACCGTTCCATCTGATTATTAAGTCGTCTCGCCACCATTCTATTCTTCTCTTGTAGAACCCAAAGTGCACCTTCCAATTTCACTGTCATCGCGAGACCTAGCTCGCGGAACAATGTCTTTGTTCGCGGACTCTCCGAAACCGAAATTCCTCCGAGTTCGACGCACGGAAACACCCAAATGGTGCGATTTTTGTATATTTTAACGTATGAATATGTTCATTAATTCTGTTGTATACCCGATAACCCATGTAAACGCCGATACATCACGATAACCAAGCCACGGACACGTCAGCCTATACTTATAAGTCACTAGAACTAGATAGCACCATACAATCCTTAGACCTTGCCGTTTTCACGTCATACTTTCGACAATGCATCTTTCCCACTCCCTTCCACATTCTCCTCTCCAAAATAAGTTATATGTATATAGAGCTGCCGAAACAGCAGTAGCAGATTTGTCCTCTTGCGAATTCAAGACTAGGAAGTCACTGTTTGTACCTTACTACGCTACTGTAGACCTTTCTTAAATAAAACCTCTTTTCGGTTTATAAAAAGTGTTGTACTCAGTTTCGAAATACGGAATCCAGCAATTACAAGAAGCTAAAATTAAATTTCATTGGTCTTGCAGAAGAGAGGCGGTAAACAGCGTCGCACAGTGTGCAATATCGCCCGAAACGAGGACAAAATATGAAATTGTTTTTTGATTTTCACGAAACTTGGTATACTAAGGTTTTCTGTGCTGCCGATTAAGAATCTAATACCAGATTAATGTTTAACTTAACCGTTCATTAATTTTTATGAATAAAATAATGAAGTTTTGGATTCTGTATTAAAATTTTAACATGTTATCACGTAATACAAGACGATTGAAGAACAAGTGATAGGATATTAGTAAATTCAAACAGTAATATTCATAGTTTATGTGTTTGAAGCAGAACTATGTAGAATTAATATCATTTCATATAAGAGATATCGAAGAAACACCTTTATGTGTATAAATATCTTTTACAAAAATACAGTATATAACATATATAAAACATAAAATATATTTCATACTTTATGTAACAATAAAACTTATTAAATATAATAGCGACTGCGATTCACGACTGTGATCTGCTCTGGACCGAAAAAGGAAATTAGGACCCGTGTCACACGATATCTACCGATCTTATCTTATCGTTAGAAAAACATAGGTTTCTATTGCTTATACAAGCGTTATTCATAAATCAAAGTTTAAAACTTTGGATTCTCGAACGGCAACACAAATCAGTAACAGGATGCATCTATTAACATTACGTTTACATTACAAACATGAATAATTTGTTAATAGCATATACAGTGAGTCACAAAATTATTCGCTCACTCGCTAATGCGGCAAAGATATACGAAATAATCAGACAACGCAGGGTATTTTTAAATTTTTTATTTGGATATACATAGCTCAAAGTTTAATTCGACAGAATCGTAAAAGAAAATTGCGAAATTTTCATTTATTATTAGAGAAATATGAGTTTTAAGAAATCTTGACCGTTTTTCACGCCATAAAATTATTCGCTCACGCCACGAAATCCACTGAAACAAATGCAATTTACAAACTTTGAGAGGCATTTGTTTCTGATAGTTGCTAAAGAGAGTCAGTATAACGTAAACATTCGCTCAGTAAGGATCTATTTTCATCTATTTCTTTGATTTTCAAGAATTCGTTACAATGGGTAGAAAAAGTAAAGAAACTAGTCTAGAGATTAGGGAAGTTATAATTTTTCATTGGGAAAGTGGAAAATCCATCAGAGAAATTGGAAATATCGTTTGTAGAAGTTATTCAACAGTACGTTATATTATAAAACGGTACGAAGAAGAAGGACGAATAATAAACAAAGCTGGCCGTGGTAGGAAAAAGATATTGAATACCTCGGAAGAGCGTTTTGTTGTGAGAGAAGTTAAAGGAAATCCGAAAATAAGTGCTCCCAAAATCAATACAAGTTTGAAAAATTTTAGTGAAAAAGAAGTTTCCGATGAAACAGTACGAAGAGTGTTGCGAAAGAACGGGTACAACGGCCGCGTAGCAAGAAGAAAGCCTTACGTAAGCGAAATTAATAGGAAGAAAAGGGTAGAATTCGCAAAAAAATACATCACAAAGCCCGCTGAATTTTGGAACAATGTGATATTTTGCGACGAGAGTAAATTTAATATTTGGGGCTCTGACGGTCATCAAAAAGTTTGGCGAAAATCAAACGCGGAGATGGATCCCAAAAACCTGTGTAGCACAGTCAAGCATGGAGGTGGTCATGTGATGGTTTGGGGTTGCATTAGTTATCACGATGTTGGAAAATTGCAGATGATTGAGGCTACCATGGATAAAATAATGTACATGGATATCCTAAAAAAAATTTGAAGCCAAGCGCGGAAGTAATGGGGATTTCAGAAGTGTTTCACTTCTACCAGGACAACGATCCCAAACATAAATCGAGATTGGTACAGGAATGGTTACTGTATAACTGTCCCAAAATAATGCAAACCCCGCCTCAATCTCCCGACTTGAATCCTATCGAGATGGTATGGAACATGCTGGACACAAAAATTCGTAAACATTCAATTACGAATAAAAAAGAGTTACAAAGCAGATTACAGGAGGAATGGCCAAAAATAGACAAAAAATATTTGGAAACATTAATAGAATCAATGCCCAAACGTCTGGCAGAAGTCATAAGACAAAAAGGATATCCCACCAAATATTAATATTGTTATAATAATAGTTAATCTAAAATGAGCGAATAATTTTGTGGCGTGGAAACCGTCAAGATTTCTTTAAACTCATATTTCTCTAATATTAAATGAAAATTTCGCAATTTTGTTTTACGATTCTGTTGAATTAAACTTTGAACGATGTATATCCAAATAAAAAATTGAAAAATACCCTGCGTTGTCTGATTATTTCGTATATCTTTGCCGCATTATCGAGTGAGCGAATAATTTTGTGACTCACTGTACATTTCATTGCTGATCAGATTAAGAATACTCTCTTGTTAGTAGACATTTTTAAATAATATTTTAAGTATACTTATTGGCTGGATTTATTGCATCTATGCCATATACAAACGTTAGTTTAATAAATCCAGGACAAGTCTCTCACACTTGAAACACGAGTATCTTTTGTTTAGGTAAACTTCGGCAAAATTTTCTTTTTGCATATTATTATAGACATATTCAGTAATAATTTCTATGCAAAACCGTCGTGTTATCTCGTGTTTCTCACTTATTAAATGAAACTAAGAGTTGGTCAATGTGACTTTTCTACGCAAAATCGTAATGTTTAAGCTCTGCACGCTCTTATATTGAATCAGGAATGTCATACTAACGTTATAATCTCAGTATTTAAACACAGAAGTACCATTTCCAATAAACAGGACTCATCCAAGCGTACACATACGAGACAGGTACAATATGTTCTCATTATCTTTCAAATCATTTGAACTAATCAAAATCGACATACAACTATGATTCCATAATGTTGTAATCAGTTTTTTTCATTAACTTTTATGATTTCTCATATTTTGAACTATTGACTAACGATATTACATCTCATATAAACAATATCTGTTACTTTGAAAAATAGCATTCGCTTGCATTTTGTCCGCGTTTCGGGCGATATTGCACACTGTGCGTCGCGTCGGTGCGAAGTGCACGGTTCGATCGATCAGTCAAGAAATAGAAATCCGTATCGATATATTAATCGATCGCGTTCTTCAAATCGACGATTACGCTGTGTTTTTACATCGCGAGTGTGATATCATGAGATAATAGCACCACGCGGAAGATAAACAACGACACGATGACTGAGAGCTGAAGTTTCACATAACGTCGACACCTCGTTGTTGCTTTTACATACTTGTACTTTCACTGCTTACGTGTATAACTGTGCGTAACAGGTTTACGTAAATCTGATCGCAGCCTTATTAAAGTTTTCACCGGGGAGCAAAGTTGTACTCGATTTTCTTCGACCTTTTCCTGGTTGCATTCCCGGTAACCCATTTTCTTCCGTATACACTTTCTTTCTTTCTCTGTGTCTCTCACGTAATCGACACTCACATATACATACTCTGTTTATGATTTATGCTGCAACCGCGAAGCGCTACTTGTTACGACTGCTAAAAGCGTAATCATGGTTTCGAGTTTGGTAGCTGTACATCTGCTGTCTTTGGAAAACTTGATGGTATCTTGAGTTGTGCAACCTCTGCTGGTTTCGTGACATTAAAAAGAATAGAACAGTAACATTTGCATACTGAGCGTGCTTAAACTTGCTCATGAAAATTTCCATGCCGGAAACAGCTAATGTTTCTGCCCGTTTGCGTCGGAATAGATAATCTCAATAATGAATTAGGAACGTCTTTGCACCTTCGACAATTGTGAATAGCCAACTTCTAAGTGAGCAAGAAAACATTGATTGCATCAAAAGTTGCTCGAATGAATTCCCAACTACACCTAATCCCACAGTCTGCATCCTGAAGCCAAACCCGCGAGACGATCGGCGCGGTGGAACAAAAGATCGTCTACTAAAACGAAAAGAAAAAGGCTCGAGCACGCTGCAGCGAAATCTCCGCCAAGGGGTCGGCGACTGCAGTGGCGGAGTGTTCTAAAGATTAAAGACGCTCGTTGCATTACACGTCACGTAATCCTCTGGTCGATTCTCCGATCAAACATCGGCCTATAAAGCTTCATTCCCCCAACAGTCGCTCTATACATTTATATTTCTAAAAATTGTTGCAGCATGTCCTGGGGAGCAGAGGAAGCTTCTGGTCCTGTTGAACCCTAAATCAGGGCCAGGAAAAGGTCGAGAGACTTTCCAGAAGAGAATCCATCCGATCCTGTCAGAAGCTGAGAGGCCCTACGAGGTTCACATTACCAAATGCTCGAATTACGCTCGCGAATTCGTGCGCACCAGGGATATCTATCAATGGAGCGGTTTGCTGATGGTCGGTGGTGACGGTATAGTGTTCGAGGTGGTGAATGGACTTTTCCAGAGGCCAGATTGGGAGAGGGCCCTCAGGGAACTGCCCCTTGGCGTGATACCCTGCGGATCCGGGAACGGCTTGGCGAAATCCATCGCGTACGCTAAACAGTAAGTTCCGTTTCAAGCTTAATACACCCCTCCGGCCTCGACTTGGCCCCCCTTTTTCCTCCTCCGCAACCCCGAGTAGGTCATACTGCTTTTAATCCCTGCCATGCCGCTCCCAGACTGCGAATTTCTGCCGTTGACCCCTCTATGCACCGCTAGATGCATCGACATTTCTCTGGCTTCGCCGGTTAACCCTCTGGCCATTTTTTCAAATACTCCAGTCATCTTTCTTCGAGAACCAGGGTTTGATAGACATGCAAAGGATTTAGTTCTTCGATCTAATGGGCGTCCCAAAATTCCTGAACATCCTGGAAATGGGAGGTTCCTGACGTCATTCGAAGCGACATTTTCCTTAGCAAAAATGTTATCCGCGGCATTGTTTAGGAGTTATTAACGAAAAACACGGACCAATCAGAGAGCGACCTAGACGCGAGTTGGCACACCAACTGTCTATTGGCCGACTGTGCCAACTCGCGTCTAGGTTGCGCTATGATTAGTCCGTGTTTTTCGTTAATAACTCCTAAACAAAGCCGTGGATAATATTTTTGCAAAGGAAAATATTACTTCAAATGACGTCAGGAACCTCCCATTTCCGGCTGTTGAAGGAATTTTGGGACACCCTGTATAATCCTCATTGAATTGTACAAATTTATTCAAGGCAAAATATTGATTTCTACGTATTTTAACCCTTTGCACTCGGAGCTGTTTTAACTGGAAAATTCTACATTTCTTCCTAGTTGGAATATTTCCATTCTCTGCGACTTTATAAATTTTATGTTCAGTAAGTGATTAGATACACCTTTAAAAAACTAATAACCTTTTTTATAATTGTACCAAACGACCTGATTTTTTATAATCAATTAGAAGCGTTGGTTTACGAAATGATATGCAAAAAAGATTTTCCAAAAATGATAATTTACAAGGTTACATGTGATTTTTATGCAAACATAAAAAAGGAGTTTCTAAAACTTTTTTATTTGGGCCCTCAATGACAATTTAAAATACCTATATGTTTTGTAGATTTATGTTGGTTATACACATGCTGGACATTTCATCGAAATCGATTAACATACACACGAGCTACAAGCGGTCAAAATGGTGAAAATCGTAGTTTTACACGACTTTTGATCAATTTCTGCTTAAACTGTGTGTAACTACTATAGATCTACAAAACATATATTTTAAATTTTCTTTGGGGTCTCAAATAAAAAAGTTTTAAAAAATCCCTTTTTTATTTTTGCGTGTAACCTTGTAATTATAATTTTTGGAAAATATTTTTTGCATATCATTTCGTAAACCAATGCTTCTAATTGATTATAAAAAATCAGGTCCTTTGGTACAATTATAAAAAAGTTATTACATAGTTTTTAAAAGGTGTACGAATACTTTGTACATCCACTGTATTTGATAACGTAAACAATATTTTGAATAATAGTATGCCAATGTTTAGCGGTGCCTTAGAGTCACCATTCGAGTGCTAAGGGTTAATCTGATTAGTAGACAGCGGGTCTTTCTGCAAAACAAATAATTTTCTACCCGAATTGCAAAAAAGCTGGAGCGAAATAGAAGTTTATTTTCTTTCTTAATATGTTTCATAGCTTGAACATAATATAAGAATATTTTTAAATTCTTATATTATGTTTTTACTGTTTTTAATTACACGGAATGCAGTGTAACGTACACCCACAGTAATAGGTACATTTGCCCTATTACAGCGATGCGTACAGATTCCCAACTCCCGAATCTCGCTGTTCGCATTCTATTTAGTCCAGTCAACGAAAAGTTGTAAAGGGAAATGGAAGGAACACAATTTTTAACTTTGGATCTTTGTTTGGACTAGTTAGGAGGTAAACATACTAAAAGTCCCCACTTCTAGGATGTGAGCGGGGTGCAGGGGGACACGTAGATTACAGAATGGAAGAACTTCATTTGAGTCGTCGTCAAATGGGTGGTGGCAGTGCTATGGTATGGGCCGGTATTGGTTACTATGGAAAGACAGAAATAAACTTTTTATCAGGTCGGATAAATAGTAATAAATATATTGAGCTAATATCAGATAAGTTAAATAAGCATTCAGCCCATATCACGCGCGGTGACTATCTTTTTCAACAGGATAATGCAGCAATCCATACTGCAAAATCAGTGAAACAATTCTTTTCTTCAAAAAATATTATAGAAGACAATATAATAACGTAAATGAATGAAAAGAAAGTATAAATCACAATTGGACACATTTAGAACAAAAACGAATCAAAAAGTTATATAAAACTATTCGAAAGCGATTACTAGACATAGTACAATTCAAGGGAGGTATTACAAAGTATTAATTTTGTATTTTTATTTGCTTAATCAAACATTTTTGTGTTAGTGTCTTATACTTTTGTCGAAGCAATGTGAGTCCGTGTTTACATATTTTTCTCTAATTTTGATATGGTATGCGATACAATCCTAAGATTTTGCGTGTTTACTTTGGAGATAGTATGTAGTATTCAGGATATAACAGAGTGTATACTTTCCACCTTTAGATACAAGAAATTTAAAAATATGCTAGGTGTCTTATTATTTTGTCGAGACTGTATCTCGGAAACTATGCGTCCTAGCGACAAGATCATTCTGTATAAAATTAAAGCTGACAAAATCTGCCACAAGATTGATTCGATTTAATTGTGCTGAAGAGTTAACTAGTCAAATAAGGCAAAAAACGTGAGGCAAAAATGTATTTTTCAGAATTAGTGAACTTTGAGCGCGGATGTCTCGAAAACTATGCGAGATAGCGAAAAACTGAATGTAATCAATCTTATGGCACATTTTGTTAGCTTTAATTTTGTATTGAATGGTCTTGTCGCTAGGACACACAGTTTCCGAGATATAAGCGGAAAACCGGAAAAAGGGACCTTCTACGTGCCCCCGGCACACCGCTCACCTCCTAGGAGTAGGGACTTTTAGTATGTTTACCTCCTAACTGGTCCAAACAAAGTCGCATAGTTAAAAATTGTGTTCCTTCCATTTCCCTCTACACCCTCCTTATGAGCATTCATTGACTGGACTATCCTATCAAGATACGTTTTTATTTCAGCAAATAATTGTCGCCGTACAATAGTCATATTCGGGTCATATTAATCGCACTGGGAATAATACCATTCGGCTACGACGAATTCCATCGCGGTCCAAAGGGTTAATTGTACAAATGCAAGCGGTATAACATCGTTTAAGAGACATGAACGAAAGCCAATTTATCATACGCATTGATATAAATTTCGTGATTGACAGCTGGTAATTACCAAGCTGCTTTGCCAGCTCGTGCGCCCGTCTAAAGTTTAATCAAACGATTGGCAGATACCCTCGAAAAATATCTCTTCGATTTTATTCAAACAAACATACGGCAGGCGCAATAAACAATATTTATCGTTCAGGAAGCACATGAGAATCAGTCTAAATGTTCCCTGTGAGAAAAATCACATTTATTCGCGTTTGGTCCACACAATATGGGCGATATAAATAAATCGATTCGTAACAAAACGGCGCAGTAAACTGAAGCCGATGGTGAACTTCGGGAACGTTGTTATTCTCCCAACGATTAGTTCGATTACGGTTCTAACCGCGGAGTTTATAAGCGTCTCCTCGTAAACACTTGGAGCCGGGGCACCTAAATTTCATTGACTTAGAGTTATGATACGTAGTTCAACTGTGCCCGCTGTAAATTTTCCAGTCAACAAACACACACACCGTGTTTGCCGCGGCGAGTAGTTTAACACTGGGACATGTCTGCGGCATAATTTCATGTTAGTAACGAGTTATCGTCGGCTTGCTCGACCGCTATAAACCGACGATAAATCGACTCAATCGATCCGATGGCAAAGCTGTCCGAGTACTCGAAACTCTAGCCGGACGAAACCGCTGCCGATCGTGTGCCAACTACTTAATTAGTCGAGTAATATCGTCTCGGCGAGTCGATTATTCCGCTCGAATCGGCGCACGCGTTCTTTCGTCCCTCGCACCACTCACGAAACTCGATTTTTCAACTCTGCTCACGAGTTCCTTCAAATGTTTACCAACATTTTGCTCCAACGCAATCTTAACCCTTTGAGGAAGATTAAAATTATTTTAGAAAATCTCCGTTCAGAAAATATCAGCTTCATACGAAGGATTCATAATTTATTTACGAAATGTAAATACTAGTGTTCCTGATTTCTCAACATTTTTAATTTCTCGAGAATTCTCGAGAATTGAAAAGTGCAAATTTTTCCTCTGACATTTTGTCGTATAATCACCACAAGTAACAGAGATATTTAAGGATGTTCTGGAGGTATATAAAAACGCAACAAAATTTTTGAAAATTTGGCAAGATATAATTCTTACTAAATTAATGTAATTACCAAAGTTTGGGTTCGATTCACTGCACCGTTTAAGAATTATAGCAACTTAAAGTTTGCACATTTTAACACGTCTTCTTATGGGGAATTCATAAAATTCCACTTCAAACTCTATTTAAACCTTGAAAAAACGCAACTAGAAACTTCAGTTTTTTTGTATATGTAGTAAAAATTATATAATTAATTATGTTCAAAATTTATTAGGATTCACTAAACAGTTACAGAGCAAAAAAATTATAAACTGTTACAAAACGTCAAATTTATCGTGTTGTCTCTTACTAGCATGGAAACGCGACAAGTGTAGACCACTGAATATAGTTACAGAGGGTACAGTATTCGCAAAAGTTTCATGCAAAATATACTCATGAATGGCTTTCATTGCCAATATATTGATGGATTTCGAATTTCTTGTACTTTTGTCTCCCATTGTACCTCCAGAACATCCTTAAATACCTACATTAAAACGTAGCATATTTGGACTGATGGTAGGATACAGTCGGTGTACAAAGTATTCGTACATTTTATAAAAACGAATGAAAAAATTGGACTCAGCAGCTTGAGTTTTTCGAAACATTAGAAGGGTTAGTTTACTAGCTAATGTGCAAATCATTTTTTTTTTGTAATTGTTATTGGTCGCAATTACGAAGAGAACAGTAAAGACCATGATTTTTACATTTTTCATCTGTGGCCGCAATGAAAATTTAAAACATGTATTTTGTAAATCTAAGTATGTTATATATATGTACAAAGTTTCATTGAAATTGGTTGACGGATAAAAAAGCTATGGGCATTGTGAGATGTAAAAATCTTTCAATTTACGGTTTGCGATTCATTTAAATCGCAGATTCTTGTGATTTTTGCTATTTTCAATTAATTATATTTCGTAACATCCTTGAGCGATTTCGATGAAACTTTGTACAAGTATACAACCGACTTAGACCTACCAGAGGCGCCTTCTAAATTTTCATTACAGGTACAGATAAAAAATTTAAAAATCGTGATCTTTACTATTTCCTTCGCAATTGCGACCAATAACAATTAAAAAAAAAGTTATTTACACATTAGCTAGTAAACTAATCCTTCTAACGTCTGAAAAGAAACTCAAGCTGTTGGGTCCAATTTTGAAAAAGTAATTCATTTTTTTAATGTGTACGAATACTTTGTACACCGACTGTATATGTGTTTGTTCATTTCCGAAAATATGTTATAAAATAAATGAGATTCATAAGAATTTTCCTAGATTTAAATTTCTCGAGAAATGCTCGAGAAGCAACACTAGTAAATACATATGTAATTCTAAAGATATATCGCTTTTTTAAATTGTTAAAATGTTTAAATTGAATACATTTGCTGAATACAATTGAAACTCAACAATATTTCTCTGCGCTTGTAATATCATCGTTAGACTGTGAATTTTGTACATTTATAACAAAACTGTCTAAATAAACTACAGAAGAAATATCGCTGGAAGAATCAACGAACACTATTGCGTTATTTTCAATTTAACGAAATCATCAAGAGAAGAAACACATTTCTATTGAGAATTTTTATTCTGAACGAAGATCCGCAGTTGTCGGAGTAAAACGATGCACGAGTCGCTGTGCACTGTGCGCGTTACGGCAAAAACTAGCGAATCAGCATTAAAAGATAATCACACCGAGCGACGATGAAACTATAAAGTCTGCGTGTCATTCGTATCGGACGAGCCTGAATTATTATTCACGATTGTGGCAGCGGGTTTGCGTAAAGCATAGCCGCAGGAGACAACAGGAAGTCTCATTATCTCATCTCCTATCCACTAATAATAATCGCCGTTAATTTATCGATCAATGCGTAACAAGTGCAGAGGAGTAAGGGTCGTGATGCACGTTCATACCGACTTCGATGCAGAAAATCAGAGCATTTCTGCATTATATCACAGCGAAGTATGAAAACATTTTCCCGTGGGCGAGAATGTTTCCGGATTCAGCATCGATTCAACTGTATTTTCGTTATTTACGAACATCTTTGTGGATTTTTCTGGCCGTTGGCTGGTTTCCGCTTGCGAACAACCGCGCAGTTTTCGACAAGTTTCGCCGTAAAAATGCCAAACGGGCGGACAGAAATGCTCGGGACAATACGATCTCGTATAAACCAATTGCCATTAACGTAACCGTATACAATTTTATCGCTCGACACGAAAGAACCCCGCTTAGACCAATAATTCGACAAATATGTGTAAATATCCGGCGATACCTGGGCGAGGCTGCTTATCTCGCAATTAAACGACGACGAAGAAAACGATCGGAGAAACGAGAAACGCGATGCAACAGTAGAATTTATAATTGGACCGAAAGGCTATGCAAACTCCGATGTTTATATTAAATTTTCCGACAATTTCTTTCGCTGATTGAAAAACTATTTCAATCTGAAAAATGTACTGGTCAAAGTAAAATGCAAAATACCAGTCTATTCAAAATCAAAATCTCCTGCCAGATTAAACAGTTTTATTGCGATTTGATATTTATCGCGGGGTCCGCAAATAATTGATTTGATCGCAGAATTAAGTAGATTAGTGAGATTTCGTCGAATTATCTGGTGCTGGGTACTCAATCTGTGTGTACTCAACCTCGTCGCGATAACGGAATATTTTTAGATCAAACATTTATTCCAGGATTTGGCAGCACTTTGCAGTTGTACAGTAAATCCACTATAGACGCAACAATTTCTATACGACAGATGCGACCAAGAATATCCCCCCCCCCCCCAACTTAGTAATCTGATCTCGGCTCGGTATATCGGTATGAATCACTACTAACGCGACGCGGAGAGTCGCAGTCGCCGGCACAGTTCAAACGCCCGTGCGTCATCAAAATGTAACACCAATATTTAATCTTCTTTATTTTTCATTATTTTTTGATGGAACTGTCACCAACAAATTAGTGACATTTTTCTTATGCAAAATGACACCAAACATGATATAATTTCAACTGTATTTAGTGATTTAATTGACGACGACACGCGTGAACACGTTTCGGGCGCAAGGAAAGACAGCGTATCGGAAAGAAAGAGACGCGGACAGTTGCTGTCGCCGCGCCGGCCAGAGTTGGGCAGTAATTAATTACATGAGTATTTAATCACATCTTCAATTACATGTGCAAAAGTGGACTACAATTACAATAAGAAAACGGTGAAATGGTCCAAAACATACAAATTAGTGGTTTAAAAGAATAATTACTCTGAAGTAATTGTTACACTCAATTACAATTACTGTAATCGTGTTAAGTAATTGCGATTACTTCTTTCACAATTACTGTAATTGTAATTGTGGTCCGCAATTACAATTACTGGTTGAGCCAAAGTAATTGCAATTACCAATTACAATTACATCTAATTGTAATTTTATTTCTGCAATTTCCAAGTAATTTTAATGCAATTATAAGTAATTTAATTGGTAGTTGCAATTAGAAGTAATTCTAATTGGTAGTTGCAATTACTTAACGCCAAAATGGCACTAAAAAAAGTAATTAGATACCTACTTAATGGAAATGTCTAAAAAGAACAAACAAAAAGCATATGTTAGGAAATATTGATTATTTATTAAATTACAACTCTTAAGAATAGATTCACTTGCCACTTTCATTGACAATGTAGTTTTCACTAGGAAATATTTATTATTTATTAAATACATTATATATTAGGAAATTTAATTAAATATTTATTTGTAGCTAATTATTTGATATTTCACAAAAGCGATTACCATTACTTTTCAAAATGACCCATATTTCAAAGTTGGAGTCGGATAATCGATTTGCTTTCGGAGTGTTTGTCATGGAAGCAAACGAAAAAGTCTTTCAACTGTAGCTGAGGATGGTAGAGCAGCATTACTTCGAAAAATTGTTTGCTTTGTAGCGGGGTAGGCTTCAAGCATTGAATAAGAAATCGATTTATCCGAAAAATAAGTACAAACTTGTAAGTGAGCTTTCGTTTCTTTTTCACATTCAGCATTTTGGAGTTAAGTAATTGCAACTACCAATTACAATTATTGTAATTGCAGTAAAATTACTTGGAAGTTGCAGAAATAAAATTACAATTACATGTAATTGTTTAATTTAATGATGCTTTCGGCGCTACCGTTTCGGTCACTTAGTAAATCTAGCAATTTTGCAAAAAACTTTTCTTCTTTCCTAACGAACCAAAGTAATTGCAATTACTTTGTAATTGCGGACCACAATTACAATTATAGTGATTCGTCAAGTAATTGCAATTACCAATTACAATTACATTACAATTTCAAATTACAGTAATTGGTAAATAATTGTAATTGTAATGGAAATTACATTTTGCCCAACTCTGTCGCCAGCACTGTTCAAAGGCCCGCGCGTGGTCCCTCTTTACACGCGCTGTACTTCTCTACGTTCGACTCGGCCTTTGAAGATGAAAAATAGCTACCCTATACGATAGATGCGATCAAATCCCCCCGAGGCTGTCGCGTCTATAGAGGATTTACTTTAATTTGAAATCACTTTGCGCGAGATGAACGAAATTCTGCACTGATCTGATACGGAAAATTATGACCATTTATGTGCAATGTGCAATTGAAACAGTATCAAGAATTGAGAATGACCTTGAGAATGATCCACATAGGGATCGAAACGTTGAAAGTCTAATTTAACCTGCAAAATTGCTTGTTTGTAATTATATGATCGAACCGTTGCGCCGAGAACACTATTACATCATTTGAGTATCAAGAATTGCTGTGCATTCGTGTTCAGCTACGTACAAAACAAACCACGATTTAAGTATCACAGCAAGAAACACATTTTCCGATTATAATGTTCATAATGCAGTTCTTGCATTCGCGAGAAGTTGGAATCGTTGACGAGCAGCTCGGGAAAAAGCAAAGGGTTAAACAGCGTGAAGAAACAGTGAGGGAAATTATAGAGACCGTTGGGGAAAAGCTTGTTTGCGCGATGCAACTGCAGTTTTGCAGCAGGGTGCGCGAACCCGCCCCGTGTACCGTGGTTGAATCAAGTTGCCCCAGTTTCCAGGACAGCGACGTAAAGTCGATTTTTTCATCGGATGCGCCCGGAGTCGACCGAAAATGCTTGAAAAGTGACACCGAAACGAGCCACCGGGGATACGTGTACGGTAGCAAGGTCAGATGCAGATTCGCATCTCGCATCTGCTTAGCTCGCGTGATGTCCATCTGGTCTGCCTTTTAAAAAACACGTGCGACCCGGTGAATGTGTTCTAAAATGGTCGATTACGAAATGCGAAACCTGTTTTGCGATCGCCTGGACTACGGAACTTCTCGCGTTCGTCACTAGAGACAGATAGAACGCATATTCTTTCTCTGCATACGGCAGCAGTCACCAGCGAAAATCAAATTCGACCTAGAAATAGAAAATTGCATATACATCAGCGTCATCGATGAGAAACATGAATAGTCCGCGTCGTCCTCAGCTCCGCTCTTAAATTCGATAAATCACCTTTGAACTATTCGCGTATTTATAGTATACGGAGAGCGAAAAATACATTTATTTCGGAGGACGGATATAGCACAGATTCCACGGGGATCGTTATCGATAACTTTGATTATTATTACACTTTCCTTGGACATTTCGGGCGACGAAGCTCCGAAGATATCAGTTCTTCGTTTAACATTCCGCGGAAAGCTATAAAACTGGTTTATGGCTTGTACATCGTTAGCATCCAGTTCTAATTACGATCACTGGCACGTGTTTGCCAGCGATCGACGAGGAAACTCGTGTCATTTCATTATTCTCGAATGCGGCGTGCTGTAATTCGATCGGTCGACTTCGAGAAGTTAAGTAACGTAATTTGGGCAAGCATACTGAATTGATCGCTAGTGGAAAGTGTGGTCATCGCAATGGCAGCCGCGAGTTGAATAATTAAGTCTGCCTTCGCTACCAAAATATTTGGGAAGCGTAGATATAATTGTAGACGGGCTCTCAGATTGATTATGCAAATTATATGTATCTTTGATGACTGTTTCAGGGAGCCATACGACTACAACCCGCTCCTGATCAGCGCGTTATCGGTGGTGAAGTATAAAAAGGCGCAAATGGACCTGGTGCGAGTGGAAACTAGAAACCAAATTCTATTTTCATTCTTATCCATCGGCTGGGGCCTTCTGGCCGACATTGACATTGAAAGTGAACGTCTGCGAGCTATCGGAGGCCAGAGATTCACCGTTTGGAGCGTCGCCCGACTGATAGGGTTGAGAACGTACAGGGGAAAGGTTTCTTATTTGCCCTGCGACAAAGTACCGTCCGTCGAAAACTTGGGCAACGGCAAGGCCTACAACGAATACGTGAAAGACACCCAGATCTCTCATTCCAGGAGCTATGGCGATGACTTGGATAGGTGAATTGTACTTTCACGCTTCTATTCCTCTTTGTGTGAAGTAAAATCCGCGGCCTATTCACTTTGAATTACATACTCGCATATACACTCCTCAAAAGAATTAAGGGATCACTTGTGCGAACCCGAAAAATTGGTCCCAATTTACGTGATCATAACTCCGTCAAAAATTGCGGTATCGATATCGTTAAACAATGGTTTGAAAGCCTGAAACCTCTAGTTTCAGATGCTCTCTTTCAAATTGTTGTTATGTTGGTTTTTTACAAAGTTATAGCGAGATGAAGACATCATTGACGGTTAACAAAAATTTTGTGCAGCTTTGGAACATCACACGGGGAACAACAAATTTTTTTGATAAATCGCGTTAATATCATTTGGAAGGGCTATCTTTCCTGTGTAAATTGTGTGGTTGTTGAATATTGTGCGATTTTTTTTATTCGAGTTATTCAACATTGAAGTAAATAGGGGCTTTTTAACTTTAACTGGCTCCAGAAAACGAAAAAATTATCGTAGAATCTTGTGCAAAAAAGCAATAGAAAGAGCGTTTCTTTCTCTTCAAGGCTTCCTCTTTTTGTTTTTTAAATTTCATTAACATTTCTATATACCAGGTGTTTCTGAAAATATGCTTAAAAAATGCACAATTTACATTTTTCCTTTAACTCGCTATATCTCGGCGAGAAATGATCGTAATACCATGATCCGAACGTTAGATTGAAGCAGAGATTCTGCCGATTCGATTGAGTACCCCATGAACTCGCTGCGATAATTTTTTACGTATGGCAGCTGTGTTTGAAGTTAGTGCTTCGCAGAAATTAGCGCGCCACGTACAGCGGCTGCCTGACATGGAAAATTTTGACCAAACTCGATTCGAAATCAAAGAACTTTCGATAGAAATGAGGTAGAGCGATGAAATTTTTTTTAAATTAAAGCTGAAACTTTGCAGAATATGGGAAAAATAGGGAGATTATGGTACGAACGTTTTTTAACGTTGAGAAAATTCGTTAAACATATAGAATTTCAGGAAAATGTGGTTTCTCCAGTACCACGCGCGAAAAATTTTTTCTGATTTCTGGTCTCAAAATTTGTCTACAACCTCAGGATTTTGCAAAACTACAATCTGAAAACTTTGAATTTAGTGTTTCAAGCGTAAACAAAAGTGTCGACTACACTAACAAATATATATTTTGCATTAAAGTAGTTATTTCATTGATTTACATGTTCAGATTTGATTTTCATGGTCTCTACAATCGAAAAGATTAGTAAATGCCATTTTTATTTTATAATATGTATAGGTTCTTTCATAATAAAAGATCGTCTGCATCGAAATTTAAATAAGTGTCCGGTAATTTATGGACGGGAGTGTACTTTGGAGCGGTATAAAGTTCCACGTAACCAGTTACGTAGAAAGTGGAGTGCGAGTAACCGAAGGTTAATAGTCGAAAGTGTCTCCGTTAGTAATCGTGAACTAATACTTGCGTTCTCTGTTTTAGGTGTAGCAAGATCAGCGAGTCGAAGAGCTTTCACGACGCGCTCGATGCAGATCCAGCAATCCTGGACGACTTCGATGGCTGCGATGACAGCGAGATCATCAGCGAAAGTATCACGCTCGAGACGGACGCAGAAAGGAGGCACAGGCTGGATAGTTTTTATTCGACGACCTCCGCAAGGTCGACTTACTTTAGCACGGGTTCAATTTCTAGTTATCATAGCGTCATCGAGCCAGACGCCGGAGAAATCGGTAGGTCCCTAACTTTTCATCCGGTTAGGGTCTTCGCAAGCCATAGTTCCTTCTGTTTCATCACGCCGCACAGTGGGCCAGATCGACGCGCTAGCTGTTCATGAGCTAAAAAATCGAAGTCCTCATATCGATTTTTAACGTATGTACGATGTTTCTTAAATGTCCATTACATTCAAAAACGATAATATTAATTAAAGTTATTAAAAACTCTCGTTACAATAAGCGTTCAAAGATCAAACTTTTTCAGATACGATTTATCACGGAAAAAATTCCTTTTCTTCATAACGATGTCCTGGAAAACCTACTAAAGATTAAGTGCCCACTTTGTTTTTGTATGAAGAATGTATATCTATGTTGAGAACGCACCAGGAACTAAACATTAATGTTCATAATTTGTTATAAAAAAAAATACTTAGTCAACCAAGGAATACCGTCAAAGTTTTTCACCTTTGACAAGGGATAAGTTAAAAGTGTTATATAGTGTCGTGCTCTAACAAAGTGAAACATTTTCAGCAACGTCTCCTCTAAAAGATCCTGCAAATTTCACATCCAAATCGATCCAAACTTGGAAATTATGATGGTTTAAAGCGTTGCGTGTCACGCAATTCCGCGGCGAATCGCCTTGCGCGAGACGCATTGACGACCACTCAGTAGCTCTTAAGAGTGTAAAGACCTAACCCAGACCTATCTTATGAAGTTTTTAGATTATACGACCATTGATAAACATTCGAACTTATTACTAGCTCACAGTTGAATCATTTGTATTTGAGAGATTATAGTAACAGCATCGTAGTATAGCATCAGAGCAGTTTTTCCATATTAAAGGACCTGTATTTTACCTTTGTTAAGAGGAATTATAGTATAGATTTTTGTTTATTCATAGATAAACAGAGTTATAAGCAGAAAATCCGTATGATCAATCGAATATGTTCAGGAACTTTGTAAAATATAATAGTTAATCTTGTTTGAATTTTTGTAATTTTTTAAATAAGACAGTAATAACACATTTCTGTTATTTCATTAAATATAATAAACTTCATTCATTCAATAATTATGAATTACTCTTGTTTGAATGCCTGAATAGCCAGTTTTCAAATATTATTCATTATTCACACGAGTTTACAGACATTTCCGGTGATGCAACAAAAATATGTTTCCTACAAAAAGTAATCAGTACTCAGTCTTCTACAAATCTCAATACAAAAAATTTCAATAATTTCTTTTTTTAATAAAAAATGGTGTTTACCTTCATTACTTATTTATAACTATATATTTTTTATTCAATAATATTATAGCTGATGCCAAGACGAATCCGACGATATATTTAATGTGGTCTTTATGTTTTGAAATAATGGTGAAATACGCGTGAACAGCTAGCGCGCCGATCTGGCCCACTGTGCGCCGTGACGAACGTTTATCTCACTTTACTTGTTCGAGAATGCTTTAAAAATAAAAACGATAGGCTAGCATTACTTCGATTGAAATTGACATTGACATAATCATTTTTGTATCATCAAGATGCAGACAACAACGTCAACCAAATCATGTATGGACCTTCTTCGCGGTTGCCTGCTCTGACTTCTGAGGTGTCTAGTTCCTGGACTCAAATTCAGGGTAAGAAACACGAGCTCGAAATCTTAATCAGAATAGTATATGCTTATCACGAAATCAGTATGTCCAGATCCATTCCATTGCTATCTTCTAATTTCAGACATTCTTTGATCATTTCGAGCAGCGTTTCCCTTGTCTTATTCAATACATCGTGCCCACCTTGAATCATTATCACAGCGAGGTGTTTGTGTACTATGAAAAGAAGAGACGCGTCTAACGAAACGAATAGAAGCTACAGTCCTTTTCTTGACGAAGTATGCGTACGTCTTATGTGTTGTTGCATATTCAACGCCTTTATCCGACCGCGATCCTATTATAGATATGGTATCGCAGCCGCATTTGTTTCGTGCAGAAACCGTGCAGAACATCAAGGACAAACATTGGTGCGAGTAGCTTTGCTCACCGTGACCTGTATTTGGACATGATATACGTACAGGGTGTAAAAAAAGTAATGGTCATCCGTCCTAGGGGTGAATCTACACCTCTGGATCGGTGGACATTTGTAAGAGAAACTTGCCGCAAAATTGTTTATAACACAGAAAATTAGTGTTAAAGTTTTTTTTTGCATCAACGCATTCTATTCATCGAGAAGAGGAAAAGTTTCAAAGGAGCCATATGTCACAAACAAATAGTTATTGAGATATAAGCTGTTAAAGTTTTTGCAAAATTTGATTGTGTGGAATTATACGTATAGACAAAAGCCTACTACTACAGTCCATATGTCCGTGTCGATGAGACAGAAGATGATCGTGTGCGTGCCGCGAGACAGACGAAATTTAAAGGAGCCTAACGACGAATGCGCCTTTAAATTTCGTCTGTCTCGCGGCACGCACACGATCATCTTCTGTCTCATCGACACGGACGCGTAGACTGTAGTAGTAGGCTTTTGTCTATACGTATAATTCCACACAATCAAATTTTGCAAAAACTTTAACAGCTTATATCTCAATAACTATTTGTTTGTGACATATGGCTCCTTTGAAACTTTTCCTCTTCTCGATGAATAGAATGCGTTGATGCAAAAAAAAACTTTAACACTAATTTTCTGTGTTATAAACAATTTTGCGGCAAGTTTCTCTTACAAATGTCCACCGATCCAGAGGTGTAGATTCACCCCTAGGACGGATGACCATTACTTTTTTTACACCCTGTACACCTTGCTTGCTCGGCATTGTAGAATTGTCTTACCAGAAGCTAAACGCGATGGAAAGCACAGGGACGATAGGTATCACACATTATAGTGGTTAATCGCTGGACTGCGGGTATCTATGCAAAGTAAAAGTCGCGTCCGATTGTAACGAACCGGAACTGAAATGTGTCTTCTTCCTTTATAAATTTTCTTTATAAGTAAATCTTATTTAGATTAAATGTCTACGACATTTTGGGGATAAAGACGTTTCAATCACTGTAACTGTGAAGAAAATGTTACGGTTTCTAGGAATTTCTTCAGAGATACTGCTGAACCTTTCCCATCGGGATACCTGTCGTAAATGCATAAATTCTACAGTCCATTAACCCTTTGCGGTCGGCAGATTTTGCTGATGGGAGTACCAGCAGGTCGGAGCAAATTTAGCGTTTCGCAGTTACTTTTCCGTGCGGGACTTAAAGTCGATATATGGATATTAAAACACACAGAATTTGTTGAAACTGATTCGTTGTATTTAATAGTACTTATAATACATAAAAACATAAAGTTTTCATTTCTGAAATTTTCGAAAGTGTGATATTTTGCGAAACAATCACCGATATGAAGTCTTGGCTTCCGAGTTCAGGTATCACAGTACACTGTTTATTTCTTAAATTTTGAACACAAAATTTTATGATGACATTGTAATAAATATATGAAAATAATATAAAAATTTTATGAATACTTTTTGATGATAAAATAACGTGTGCGGCGTGCAGAGTGGCTAGCGTTTTACTGATTCCAATGTTTCTCGTGAGCTCATTCGAAACTGACTGCCCGGCGATCTCTCCTCTCCGAAGAGATCGATAAACATTGATATCTGTTGATCGAAACATTTGAATCTGGCGATCGTATTCTTTCATTATTGCTAGCCTCGTTCGCCGTGCCGCGAGCCAGACGATCAGGAATGACATCATCTCGCCGCAGCGGCGACACTGACTTCTACAACGACTTGCGAATGTCGCCGCAGCGGCGACACCGACCGCAAAGGATTAATCACCACGAAATTATAATCGATCGATATGAATGATTGCAGGTATGGTTTAGGCTCAAGGCGAAACCTGTTGTATGTTCCAGGCGAGTTTGTTATGGTTCACGCGGCGTATCAGTCACACTTGGGCCAGGATTACTTCTTCGCGCCCCGTGCCAAGTTGTCGGATGGTATTATTTGGCTCATGATTGTTAAAGCCGGTATTACACGAGTCAATTTACTTCAGGTAAATAGCCCAATTAAATACACTATTTCCGGCCCCCAGTAATTTACACCTAACGAAACACGCAGTTCAGAGAATCATACCGCTAATATTGTACGGCTTGGTAGCACTGATCGGAATCATTCTATACCGTCTCATTCATGTTAGACGCTTGCAGAAAGAAAAGTCACATCAATTTCGTAGCCATCATTTAATGATCACGGATCACTAGGAATAAGTATTATAGCTCGACCCTTTTACAGTTAGCTGTTGGACTAACGGGAGCCCGATTATGTAACTTTCTCACGACTAGAGGATATTATTATTATAAATACGTGAAATTCGCAGAATCAGGCTCGTTTAAGCGGAGTGTGGAAGGGTCGAAGTAGAGCTATTCACCATAGTTGTGATTACAATTGTTTTAAGAAGTGCTTGTTGTGCCTATTAGTTCCTGTTGGGTTTAAGTAATGGTACCCATCTAACACGTTCTGGCATCGACATGATACCGGTAAGGGCATTTCGAATAGAACCAGAGGAGGACGTAAATGGTCACATAACCGTCGATGGAGAACGAGTAGACTATGGACCGTTGCAGGCCGAGATATTCCCGTCTTTAGCGTCGGTAATGTCTCCTTGATACAGATGACAGTCAACCGTGTAAGGAGCTAGCGAATGGAAAAAAAATCAAACGGTACAATCCTAGAACGTTCGGTTCAATTATTATGGTAGTATGGTCCAGGTGACAATACTGTATTAATATATTCAATGTATATTCGGGATTGGTACTTTAGTCTAAAAAAAACAGCGGTGATAGGTGTATATTCTAGACTGTCGATGTAAACACGAGCAAATCATTCCATTACGCCCATGTATTCAATGTATTTTTCACAAAACTCGACGATGGTTGCCACAATTTGGAGTCTCAACGTTTCTACGATATCATTCCAATAGTGCTCGTTAACTAGTATACTATTCGATTACATTCGTTAGCTTAAGATATACCTTCCGGACTGTTTCCTGTACGACGCACAATAGTTCCAACTATTCCACGGGCTTTACACTAGTTAGCAAGTACTATTGTTCAGCTGGCGGCATAAGGATCGATTCGCGCATCTTCTTTCTCCCATTGCTTACTTGTAAGGGCTGTTTTCTGTAATTTAAACAACTTCGTCCCTTTCCGTTCTCGCCTACTTTACACACCCGTGCCGAAAAGTATTCGATCACATTAAAGGGGTAGACTCGTTTCCTGGATTGCAAGGGTGCGGGATGCGCGTTCTCGTTTCTCGATGGAGTTCTTTCTTCTCAAAAGTCCTATTTTCAAGTTTGCAAGACGTAATTTGCATTTATAAATTCAATATGTTTATCGATCGTAATTTTGATAATCAAAGTGTCATGATATCGGCGCACAGGTTCGATCAATGATAAAACACAAGCAATTTTGCAAATCAATTAAACACTCAACGTTTCGATCCTGATGTGGATCATTCTCAAGAGTAAAATTTTGCGTTTGCTATATCAGAAAAATTACATTTGAAAATTATTACAAGTAATTTGCATTATTCGGAAGCCTGTAGCTGTCGCAGCTTTATGAAAATAACAACATGCGCAGCTGTATGCTTCCGAATAATGCAAATTACGCCTCGTAAACGAAAAAATAGGAGTTTTGAGGGCGATCGCGGCCTAGATCGATCTGTTATCTAGCGCCTTTGGCTGTTGGAAAACTCCATCTTTGCATTATCGAGAAATGAGAACGCGCATTCCGCACCCTTGCAATCCTGGAAAAACGAGTCTACCCCTTAATCGTATATCCGTGGTTGCAAGGAAAAACGCTGCATGTCACAATTTCAAAAGATTTCAGTTTACGCATTGATTGAGCTCTTTATACCAGACCTGGCCAACCCAAATGGTTCCACGGGCCACTTTGATGACGTATAACGTTACAAAATATAATACAAATACAAAATGAATAAAACTTTGTTGCTATACTATGATTCAATACAATTAACTCTAGAATCTTAATTAATGAGATATTTGTTTATCCTTTTTTTCACTTGATTTTTGTAAATCTATATTTATGTTCGACGTTGCACATCTTTTGTTAGCTGGTTTTCTAAATTGGCATCAGTTAATGAAGTAATGAACTCTTTGTAAATTTCATCTTCAAAAAGAATGTTTCACAAACATATGTGGATCCAAACGCACTTACAACTCGTTGTGCAAAATATCTTAAATTGGAATATTATAGTATTGTGAAAATTAATTTTTCATGTGGACGCAATAATTTGTTTCATTTCTTTGTTGCACTGTAACTCAATTATATCAAAGATATCGAATATAGAACTGGAGTTCGTAGTCGCACTTGTGCACTATAACAATGACACTTCATTTATTTAATATTTTTGTATACATACAACGAAAAACAAAAGTTTCAATAGAAATATAAAATTGCCCGGCGGGCCGCGTGTTGGCCAGGCCTGCTTTATATTATAGGATTTACGTATTGACCAGGAAAAAAGTCGTGAAGACAAATTCGAAAGGCTCCTCGACAACCACGGATATTTGTGTAATATAAAAGCGATTTTTCGTTTCGACCGAATATTTTCTAGCACGAGTATATTGTATTTCTGATATGAACATATAGTTGATACATCGTGGCTTCCAATATTAGCACAGCACAAGGACTAAATAAGTAAGACAGAACAACTCTGTACAAACATACTGATTTTGTAGCTTAAATGCATTTTATGGGCTAGGGAGGTACAATTGTTACATGGTCCAGCGTCAGCGATACAGTATTGATTTTACAGCAATAGTGCTCAAATCTTATACATATATAAATATATATGTATATTTAGTGAAATCGCATTTACTATTAAAGGAAGAAAAAGAAAAAAGGGAATAACAGTCAGTCTTTCGGTACGAGTTAGAATTTATTAGCTTTCTTGTCTTATGCTCATATTCGAAGTATTTTTTTAGAATATTGTTAACTACATTATCCGACGTAAGAACATATCATGATTATCTAAGTAGCATATGGGACATGTTCAAGAATGTCGTACCTAATCATGAGCATATAGATTTACCGCGTAAACAATATTTGTAAATAAAGATATATTAACTACGAAAACCGCAAGAGAACTATTTGATATCGTATTAGAAGATGAAGATATTAAAAAAAAACAATTATATTACAATAAGAAACTTAACAATGTTATCTTATATTGTTATTGAATTGCCCTTTGATATCGAGAAAGAAAAGAGCTTTCGAAATGCATTTTTTCTGTGTTCCCTAGTTCACGGACACGCGAAACAAAAATCGACCAACGTTTTCTTGTTGAACGTGTGCGCACACCGTGATGTTTATAGTTTTGTATAAATTATATTTGCACATATGTAATTTCGGCGATTGTAAATTTGTGCCAAGGGACGCGCGACGATTACCGTGTATATTTACTAACATGATTTTCGAATTATCTGTTCTATGCCAAATTTTCTGTTTATATAGGCTGCATTATAGGAATAGTATATAATTTTTCGTACTAAACCGACTATGCTTCTAAGAAATTACGCATATAAGTACCGCGTTACGTTAACTTTTGTACTGTGCAAAACAATGAATTTTGTAAATGGTTACCATTTTCGTTCAGACATAAATGGATCGCAATATTTTATATTTAATGAATTCGCTGGAAAAATAACAAATAATGTTTTACAATAGTTTCGTTCATAATTACCAGACAACTACAGAGAATACGACTCCGGTTTGACACGAATTGTTAATAGGAAACACTGTAAAAACGATTCAATTCTCGCCGCATTGTAACATAGAATTATTTAATTAAAAACCATGTTCAATAGCACAGTTGTTTCAGATATGCTACGTTTGCCACACGAAGCGAAAACTTTATTTTTCATCCTTGAAAAGTGTATATATGAAAAGTCCATGTATATGTACTTTTGTTATTCCGCATTTTTTCGCGGAAATAATCGTTAATGTTTTTAAAAATGATTCCTCCGTTAATGTTGACTTTAATAAAAACTATTGAACAGAACTAATAATTCTAGACGAGAATAAATTTCATAGTATCAACAGATTATTATTCCGTAGTCCCTTCAGTCGCATGAAACACGCTCTGTCTCCTTGTTCATTTCTAAATCTAAAGTCCAAGGAGAACACAGTAGTTTGGATGTTTCAATTTATAATTTATTTATTATTAATATCCAGCACAAGAAAAGTAGTATAATTCCTCACTTCAAACACAAGTTAGATCGATAATCCAAGTAGACATCTATCTAGATATAGATTTTCATGAATTATTAACACTAGGTTTACAGAGTAACAAAACTGACTATTTTACGATACTTCATAAAAACAGCAAGAATTTATCTACTCGAATTCCAGCAATTTTTATTGTAATGTATATTCGCAAAGAAATCATAAATGAAAAAAATTAGATCCCGTCAAAATGACGCATCCCGTAAATCTAGTGTTAAAAAATATTGAAACCTCGTGAAACGCTGCACCGAATTTCAGAAGAAAGAACGCTATAAATACATGAACATCCGCCGTTGAATGAAAACGCGTCCTCTGTAGTACACAGTGATGTCGAAGACACAGTAACAAGAAATTAAAGAAGAACATTTGTAAAATATCACAGTGTACAAAATCAATCATTCCTTTCGATACATTTGCTTAGCAGCTTACGAGGAAGATACATACGTGTTTGTACATATATTATGTATATCTATGTATCTATCTACGAGACACCTTTTTTAAAGTGCTACGAGTATCGCTAACAATAGAACAATTACTTATGTACAGAAGGTATAAAGTAATTACAGAAGTTATTTACACGAGACTCCGTCCACGAACGGAGCATCAGCTGGTTTCAGTACGTCTTCGTTAAATGTTCTGTGTTCGTGTACTTAAAAAATTGTATCGGTTCAAACACTCTGAGAAAATTACACTAGCTTTCGCTAGCAACCTTTTCCTGTTTCACAGTAAATAAGAATTTTCTCAGATAGAACACTGCAGACAGAAAAATGCGTAACGCTCTCACAGTTCGTTTGATCTTTCCGTATCAACACCGTGGTTGCATACGGGGTGAGATTTATACGCCGGCGCAGCAATGATACTACTTTAAAAGATGGATAAACTAAAAAATCTCTTGTAAAAGTTACTTCGAAGAAACGCGAAAAATATATTTATCAAGTAATCTTAAACGCTGACTAAAGATATTGAGAAATAACATTTTTGGTGACCATTCTAATTTCGTCGCGAATGTATTCTACGTTCATCGAAAAATTTCGCGAGTTTCAAAAGCCCACTGAGACACTAATCTCCGTTAAATATACATTTCCGATTAACGATCCTTACTTCATCAATTGTATAATAAACAAAGGAAACATATGTATCTCGCGGTAACATTATTAAAAATCAACTCACAGATCTAATTCGGCTGTGATCCGACGTTTCGTAAATAAAAAGAAATGTCAATGTTTCGCAACATGCGACCACGAATTAAACAAGAATTTTCCCTCGCAAATATATTAAACATGTAAAAAAAGATTCGTTACTGCATACGTAGATAGTTTCACGTGTGTAAGGTGTTAATCTCTTCTTCAATTCCGTGTTGTGTTCAGTTTGTCGATAAAACTGACTGATACAACGCTCGTTTGATAATTAACTGGCAATGTTAAGGCCATCCAAATTGGCCAACAAACCTTTCACGTCGTATTGGATTTGATCAGCCGTATTCGATACCGATAAACTCGAATAGATTTTGCTCAATACTTCGACCGTTTCTTGAGAGTTTTTCTGCTTTTGCAGATATGTTAATAACAAGTTAACTATTTCGTGAATCTCTTGCTTAGTCTTCAGCATATCGTCTACGTTGGAACCCTTGAACCTCTCATGGCATAATCGCAAGTGCTCTTGCGCCAATTGCAATGGATTAAAACCATCCTTGTCCCGAGACACGATCTCTGCTCCTGCTTTCAAGAGAATCGTTATTATAGATATACGACAACATAGGGACGCTAAATGCAGCGGAGTGTTGCCCACGCAGTCACGTTGATTAGGATTCGCACCGTGCAGCAGTAACAACTGCACCATGTCTGTGTAACCCCTGTTAAATCAACAAAACATTATTATTTAGGGACAAATAAATAAACGCTAGCTAAAATATTCGACTTACTGGCTAGAAGCGATGTGCAAAGCAGTCTGTCCTTTCTCATCGTGAAAATCAGGAGACATTCCATTGGTCAACAATCTCTTCAGCAACTCTGTGTTGTTTGTAGCCGTAGCGAATCGCATTTTTGTGAGCAAGATTTTTTTGTGTATAGCTGGATCTCTATTGAACGCATATGACCAAGCAACATTTCGATTACTTCGGTGCGACTTCATCTTCCCGTAACAACTAGGTTCTTCGAAAGAGAAACAGTAGTTACTCAATGCTCTCAACGAGACAATCCTTAACTTGCAAAAATATACGTACTGTAGTTTACGTCCCTCTGCTTAAATCGATCCATAGTGGGTGGGCATGGAAGGCTCAGCTCCTCCAAACCCTGTAACAATTTCTGTTGAATAATGTTTTAAAGAGAATGTCCTGGAAAATCGTTTGATATTCAGTGGAAATCGATGTTACCTCCTGACGCAGTCTGAAGTTATCCTCCAGACGAAAGTTGCGAGTTCTGCTCGCATGCCACATCTTGCACTTCTGTATTCGATACACACACACGATACAATTATGCGTACATACTTACGGGTCTTCTACGAACTTGCAGAGCAAAGTATAAGATTTACATGCAAGTGCGACGCGGAAAAAATTTAATATACACTACCGGTCAAAAGCTTGGAATCACTTGCTGATTTTTGTAAAAATCAAATATATCGATAAATTTTGAAATGATCCATCGTTATAATATCAAATATTAACTAGTTGAATAATATTTCAAAACAGAAGCATGGAAAAATATCAAATTAGAAACATTCGAAAAACTAATTGCCAGGATGACCTGAATATGTCAGGCTGTTATTAAAGATAAAGGCAGTTTTTTAATCCCTTGCCGTATTTTGATGAGCCAGAATCGTGATGAAGGTTTTTAAAAAAGTCTAACAAATATGAATGTTACGTGTTTTATTTTAGATGAAATAAAATTTGATTCGTTTGTAATCAATAGTTAAGCATTAAAATAAATGTAGTCACAGTAACAGTAAAGAAAATGGCATGGCAAGGGGTTAATGAAAGAGCAATTGGAAGATAAATTTAGCATTCCTTGATAAAAAAAAAATAATACAAAATGTAAAACATACTGCTCGTAAGCTTTTTGGCAAGTTAATCTTCCTTGGTTATTCCAAAGGCATTCAGTTCTTTTTAGAAACTTTCTATTTCTCTGAATTTACACCGTGATTCCTCACTTTTAGTCGGTAGTGTATGCAAAGAACATGTTCTGGAGCTTTTCTTGTAAATGGACACTGCGGTTGATTCTAGAATTTGCTCGGTGGGCACGCAATTCGAGTTAACGAACAAGTAAAAGAGCGTTATTGCATCATCCCGACGATTTGTCGTAAAAATATAATTCAGAGGAATGTACATAAATGAAAGGAAGAAAATACGCACGGCCGGGTTGAATATCATTGGAGGCAAACTGCCCATTGGCATCAAAATCTCACTGTTGCCATTGTCGGTGTCTTTTTGAATCGCTGACACAGATGAGATCGGCGACTGTAAACTGGGAGGCCTCGTCTGAATCAAAAAAGTATTCGTCCCGTTCTCGTAGTTCGAAGCAGCCGTCAATGTTGTTGTTATTGTTGTTGTTGTTGTCGTCGCCGTTCCCGTTCCCCCGGTATTAAACTCCTGCTGCGTGATAAAACTGTCGTTCGAATCATTGCCCATGTCTACTCCAGAATCCATCGATGTCATTTTTCAGTTAAAACGTCCAGCTACGTCTTCGAAACGTATATTACACCTTAGGTCCGTGATTACACCACTTGAATCTGACACGGGCCACTATTGTGAGCTGCAGCTGCAGTTGCTATCAGTTGCTATATAGAAGTGGATCAAAGTGGATATAGTTTGTACTCTTTTAATTCTCTGCGCAATATATCTGTAGGGATATTGGCACCACCAGCGCAAATACCCTAGGCCACTCTACGCACTCCCCACTTTCATTGGGCGAATCTCTCCCCACCAACTCGTCAATTAGAAAGAGAGCGCCTTACGACCACAACAGGTTTTCTCTTCACTCTTTATACCCCGACCGCCATGGCAGGCTTCAACGCTTCGTATAGGCCGCGCAGTCTATCTCTATAAGTCTATGGACTGTATCCTCTCTATATAGTATCTCGTCTGTGGCAAGTTCGTCTAGGGAATTTAATTGCTACAGGAATGCGAGTGGCGCTACTGCACAGAAATGGCATAGATACAATTGCACCCGGATGCAGACATCTAATTAAATCATGTCTGATCATTGACACTTTCACTTTGTTTATAACCTTGTCTATCGTTAAGACAGTAGGAATGATCCGTTATATTCAATAGGCAATCTTGAGATCTTTTTTCACACAGAAATTCGAAGTTGTGTTACGTTCCCGAACAACATGTCTCTGACCATTGAAAAACAAATCGAACTATTATTATCCGGGAATTCCTTAGAGATTGATGACACGCACGAAGATATCCATGCCGCACCAACCGATGTATTAGGTAAAAATATGTTTTACGTGAATTTTGAAGCTGATCACTTTTAAATATCGTTTTGTTACAATCATATTTCGCGAATTTGAAATGTTCGATCTAATGATAGTTCAATTGCTATTGACAAACGGTGTAAATATGTTACGCAATAACTTGTAAATTATGCCGCAGTATTAAAGAAATTACGGTGTACAAATGTTTTTATAGGAAATATGTTTTCAGGAACAAAGACGACCAGTACTTACGTCCCGATATGTCAAAAAACTGTGGCGTATATTGTTGCCGCTGTTGTTATAAACGAATATGGAGATGTGTTAATGATGCAGGAAGCGAAACCCAGTTGCAACGGAAAATGGTATTTACCAGCCGGTCGAGTCCAACCCAATGAGAACTTAGTGGACGCAGTCAAGAGAGAAGTTCTGGAAGAAACAGGTCTCGACTTAGCACCAGAGACGTTGATACTAATAGAATGCGCAAGCGGCTCGTGGTTCCGATTCGTTTTCACTGGCAAAATAACTGGTGGTAAACTAAAAACGTTAGAGGAAGCGAACGAGGAATCGTTGCAAGCCAGATGGGTTGAGAATATCAATGATCTGACTCTCAGAGCGAACGATATCATACCTCTGATAGAGAAAGCTAAATCTTATATCACGAACAAGGATACTTTGCATTACCCAAATTTAATTCCAGCTAACAACTCGTTGAATAAATTATTGTTGAGACTTGTAATCACTTCGAAAAAGAGAGCGACGTAAGTTACACGTACAATCGAAACTGTGTTTCTCTGAGAATTTATATTATCTTTATTTCGCATATTTATTTTGATATAGACAGATTGAATATCGATTATTTTTGATTATAAGAACATATGTTATAAAAGTACACTATTTGGGCAAATTGTATTTCTCAGAGAATTTATATTATGTTTATTTTATTTATTTTGCATATTTATTTTTATATAGACAGGGCGAAAATATGTTAAAAGAGTACATTATTCTTGATACTAGTGTTTTTCCTTCACGCTTTCTTTTATCTTTAAAGATAACAAAAATGTTTAAATTAGTTTGTTCGCCCTGTATATATTATTGCCTATGCTTGACATCTCTTTAGTATTTGCGCTTTCAGTATAAGGTCTCTGGTGGTAGTTTTCATAACAGAACAACAACAATCTGACTATGACTATGATTGTGGATGAAGGCTTAGATTGGAGTATACTAGGTACACGTACACGCACATGCATTTGTACATATACAGTTCTAACAATGATTTCATTTTCCGACTAACCATTCTATATCTTGTAAATGTAACTTTCAATAACAAGTTGAATAACATCTTTGAAATTCGTATCTCTAATGGATTCCAAAGTCACTAAATTTTTTAACGAATCTTTTGATAACGAGTGTTGTAATATTCTTTGTACATCGCAAATCTGAAGGCATACTTTATCAACAGGAACAAATTACACGTTCTTACATCGAACGCGGTACAGGCTTATTTGCCAGTTTGTGAGATTAATCCAAATTGCAGTCTTCTCTCAACTTTGCACAATTTCATGGAGGTAAGTTGCTAATGAAATGAAATTATACGAATAGAAATTTCATGAAGTAATTGTTGCAGGAACTGTTTGGCAGCGGAGTTGCACAGCACAGGCCACACGGTGTACTGACTGTTGAATTTAGCGGAGAGCAAGAAGGAGATGGACTTTGTTTAACATTGCTGGTATCGTTCAAACTGCCCGTAGAGGATATACCTGCCATGGGAAAGTATATTTGGCACGAGTTGTCGGAAAATCTAGCTACAAATATATCTCATCGTTTGCCACGAAACAAAACCGTGCCTTTAAATGTTATACGATAAATCAGCGTATGTTTATTTAATTATACATCGCAGAATTTTGAGATTTTGTAAATAAGGTACTCGGTATTAACTTGTGGCTTTTACATATAAAATTGACCGATCTTTAACACGATTAACAAAACATTAGTTTAAACACAAATATATTTAGAACACCTTTTAAAATCGAATTGCGAATTGAATTTTCTGAAATTACGATTATACCGTAAAGCAATTAATGTATTAACTAGTAACAGCATTTAACAATGACTAACTGAGCGAACAAGAATATTTATAATCATGAATTTACTTTTATCCTAGTCTATACCAATGATTTTTATAACAAACGTGAGTATATATCGTATATAGTGATCGGAAGTATATAATGTAAGAAAATTAATATTAATTCGAGCCGTTTATATAGATTTTTATATTAGCGAAGAAGCTGCAAGAACTTCGAGTTGTTACCAAAAATTTCTATATCTCTGCTTCGTTCGTGAAAGTTACATTTATAGTGGTTTTTCGTGAAGCACAAATCTTTCAGAAACTGTTTTTTAGCAAAGTTCGACGAATTACACCGCGTGTCGAATAGAAATTTATTTTTATACATTATGAAATATAAACAGAGATTATTGTTATTATTTACATTCCAAATAGATAATATATAAAGCATGTACATGCAATGTACCTTGAACTTCATCGAGCACAAATATTTATATACACATATACACGAATAATTCATAACACAAATACGTTACAATATATATATATTTATGTTGCATCATCGATATACATTATTAAAATAACATACAAAATAATCAGAATTGTCTCATATTCAAAAAACAAAAAAAAAAGTGCAATTACAACGAGAAATATTATTTGTAACTTGATGCATATGAAAGAGAATTGTTATGTATTTTATGGCAGAATAAATATGTTAACGAATCGCTGATATATAAAAATTTATTTAAA
Source organism: Lasioglossum pauxillum (assembly GCA_933228785.1). NCBI lineage: Eukaryota > Metazoa > Arthropoda > Insecta > Hymenoptera > Halictidae > Lasioglossum > Lasioglossum pauxillum. The sequence goes on along the minus strand of OW121701.1, from coordinate 22,400,877 downwards.
ATATATATATGTATATATATTCGATTATTTAGTTACGCAATTATTTATTAATAAATAGTTCACGGTAAAATTAAAAGTCGTAGCGAAACAGTTCAGAAAATTAATAAAATAGTAACGAATAAAAGACCATTGCTCTTCGAGACCAATGCTCGGTGTACAGTTGTATAGTTTCGTGGTGTAACAATAATTGCACATATATACTGTATTTTACAAATCAGTATCGGTGAATGAAATCATACGTAATTCCAAAAATATATGTTTATACATTTGTTCATGAACGTAATCATTCATTCGTTCCATGTATCAAATACATGTTTAAACACCGTTCGTCAATCTTTCGTCGTTGCTTTCGTGTTTTATAGGAGCAATGTTGCTTGCGTTGGTTATCACTGTTGTATCGTTAGACGAACTCAACGGTGGATTATTCGCAAAGGTATTCAAAGATGCAGTACCGCTGATGTTTACTGCAACAGGATCTTCATTAGTTTCGCACTGATTAACACTAGCATTAGTACTTATAGTATGCGAATGCCTCTTCATGTGAGTCGTTAAATTTCCACTGTGATAAAAATCCTTTCCGCAGACCTTGCATTGAAATGGTTTAATCCCGGAATGTATCCTCTCGTGTATGGACAAGTTTCCGCTGTGCCTGAACTCTTTACCACATATACTACATTTGTACGGCTTGACTCCTGAATGAGTCCATAAATGCGTCGACAAATTCCCACTGTGACTAAACATTTTCCCACATATTTGGCAACCGTACGGTCGTTCACCGGAATGCGTTCTCATATGAATCGCCAAGTTCCCGCTGTGAGTAAAACACTTCTCGCATTGAGTGCACTTGTACGGTCGTTCCCCGTTGTGAGTCCGCATATGTATGAACAAGTTGCTTTTGTGTCCAAACTCTTTGAAACATATCTCGCACTGACATTTAAATTTCTTCCCTACGTTCACCTCGGAAGATGTTTTCCTTGGTCTACCGGGACGGTTCGATTTGATCGAAGACACTGGTTCCGAACCAGTTATTAATTGATTTACCAGCTTCGGCGTTTCCTGGGGAATCGCTGACTGTTCGGGTTTTTGACTTGGGTTTACGTGATACCGTTGACTTGTTTGATTCGGGTTGGTATTGCCTTCCTGAGTAGTCTGAAAGATCATACCATTCTGCGTGTAGTCTTTCATGTATGCTGCAGAATCGTTTTCCTGAAATATTTACACAGTATAATTAGTAAACTGAATAGCAAACGTTTTAATTATTATGGAGGTTCATGAATTATGTAAGTAAGCATCCAGTTAGAGCTGTTGCTACCTGAATACTGTTATTACTGTGGATCTTTATACAAAATAAAATTTGTTTGCATCGATCATAAGAAACATGAGCCAAATAAAATTGCCATTCTTTCATTAATAATTTCAACACGATGGTAAAAATAATACATGAACATTCTTAAATTCCTTTACTCTGAGTTAACTATCAAATACTCGGATGTATTTGGATACTTAAATATAAATTGAATGTTTAAACATTCGGTCATGCCTCAGTGAATATCAGAGTATTCTAGTTTGGAGATTTCTAGATCAAAACAATAGTAAAAGTAATAAAATTATATGTTTAATAATGCAAAATTATAGAACTCACTTCCAGCTGAAAAAAAGTTTGTTCACCGTGGATCTCAGCCTTCGGTTGCATCTCGTTGGACAGCTGTGCGTTACTCCAAAATTGTGGTAATTGATTGTATTTGTACTCAATGCCTGCACCATTGAACAGCGGATAAGAGGAGTTATCCAACGATGCATTAAGTCTCTCATTAATATTGACATCTTCTACGCTTATACATTCGTGTTTTATTTGTACAGGATTGAACATCTACAAATATAAGTTATTTTATAGAATGATATAATTAGAATTTTACAAAATTAAATTACGAGAGAAACTTGTTCGAAGTTCTTGGAAAGGTACCTACATTTTTATTTGGATACTTTGGTAGTATCGATAGTTCTGCTATTATCTGTAATTCTTTCGAATTCGATCAACAACATAAATCGCACACTGTTACTTCACTGTAGCTGTTCATTATGTGCATATTTATACGGATGATTATTTACAAAATACATTAGTCATTAGATAATAAGGGGTTGCTTTGATTGTATCAGACCATCGAATCTCTGTTCTGCAAACAGAGTATGCCAACAATGCCATCTATAAAGATAGTTTATTTATGTTCCCAAATTTTAATATAATAAAATGTCATAGTATAACTAGAAATTTGTGAAAGAATTTTATAAAACAACGGAATTAATTTATAAAATTACATTTCCTGAAAAAACGAAATCGATAAATTATTGGACAAAAATAAAAATTATGGAAGTTCTGCTCCGGATCTTCAATATATACATTTATTATTTAAAAAGTTCTATTACTTCAATCTCAGTGCGTTATAATTTATTTTTAAAATTGTGCTGCGAAATCATGATAATCATATTCTGCAGAGTAGAATATTTCAAGAAAATATAATTGATCAGACATCGAAAAATATTAATTTTCTTTAGACCGATAGATACACATCGGATTTCAGTAATTCGTGTAACAATCAACCATTCTGTCACACATTAAAATAATAATTTCATTTGTTTTTGTCATTAGATTTTTTATATTTTTTGTCAGAGCTGCTAGCCTTTCCTATTGGCTGCATTCCTTGCCAATCAGAAACGAAAAGACGACTCACGGTCAGTCGGAATGTCACGTCGAAGATTGACATGAAGTGATGAAGTGGACTGACGGATTTCCAGATATTTGGAAATCCGAGCTTCAATCACGGGAAACCAACAGGCCTTTTCTTTAGAAGACATTGCGACTTCTTGGTGTCTTAATTTCAACTGTTATAAAATTACGTCATTCAATACTGTTAGTCTGACGGTGGTCTGACGTCTGACTGATAGGTGTAGAGTGTAGGGCAGTGTAAGTCAGGCATGGGCAAAAATAGCACGCGAGCTAGGGAATTCAAGGAATACCCGTGGAATACCCCCACTTCTCCCGGCCGCGCGTCTTGCTCCCCGTGACGGCCATAGTGCTCGGTGCAACTACGGCTGCCAAGGGGATTGAGACGCGCGGCCGGGAAAAGTGGGGGTATTCCTTGAATTCCCTAGCTCGCGTGCTATTTTTGACCATGCCTGGTGTAAGTGTAGGGTCCTTCGTGATTGAAGTCAGGATTGACAGTCTGACTCAGTCTGACTGTTCAATCAGACTGTCATTCCTGATTGACCGTGTAGGGGCCGCTTTAGACTTATATTTAAGGTTTTGACGATCTATATCTATTCTATGGTTCAATGTTGTAAAGTAAATTCAGTAAGTTGTAAATGAAGATTTTGATTGTTCGAACCATTGGTTGTAAATAAAATGGCAACAACAACAAAAGTGATGGCATTGCTGCGCGTTGGTCGCAATACAAGTCAGATCAATTTTTCTTGTATAAGAATTATTTTCCGTGGTTAACGTTTCATTAAAATAATCATAGACAATTTATTTTTACAAATGGTTACATTTCTCGATTTTACAGATTTGGCGTGCATTGTTAATGGTTTTCACACATCTTCGGCGAAATGTTTGTTGCAGGACTGGAGAAAGAAGTACGTAATTCTTAAAAATAATAATAAAAATTGTCCACATGATTTGCGACAAATTAGAGTGAAATAGAAAGTAACTTTTCTTCTTCATATATTTAACACGCTGAAAACGATATAACAGTATATTTAAATTCTTTGAATGTCCTTGCTATTTCAAATTACACCTACTCGTTTCTGTCATAATACTAATTGCAGGAAAGCTTTACCTACAAATCCAAACTCCTTCGGTCCTCTGGTTAGTCTGTCAGATTTTTCTTACAAAGACAATAAACCTACTCCATACGGAGCGAATCAATTGAAGCGCATAAGGAAACATCAAGAATACATGGTACGCATTTTGATTAAATTTTACATTTGAATGAAGGATACCAGCAACATCAACAAAATATTATATTCGCAGAAAAGAGTTCACAAATATGTTACTGAAATTGATCATGCAGTTGCGAGGCATGCAAGATTGTTAGAGGAGAAGGAGGAAAAGAAACGGCAGATATTAGCTAGCAAGTTAAAACCAAAAGGGCAGCTGTTGATAACAGACAATTAATATATCTCTATCTAATTGTGTATATAAGTGAATAAATTTCCTATATAATGTTCATAATTTATTTCTATGTCAGTTCATTCGCTGCTCAACTGTACAAATGCAACAACATCGAGTAAAAAGATATTTAACCTATGTACATTTATTTGTTTATTTAAGCTGATAGTCCATTGGCAATTTTATGAGTCTCGGGAACTTTTCTATCTGCTCTTGCGGTATATGATCCAATCTTACTGGAACAGTTCTCACTTGTTCGATTTGATTGCTGACATTTTCAAGCATGTCTTCAGGTACTTTAGAATCGGGGAAAATGTGTAATCTTTGCATAGTGTATCTTCTTTGTAAATTTCCTTTCATGGCAGTGTAAACTGCTTTTTTCATGATCTGTAGATCGAAGAAGAACGCTATTACTTCATCTTAAATGTATTAATCAATGTATAGAAGAATTGAATGGTTAGTTACCATTGTTGGATCTTTGCTATGCAATTCCCATGCAAGCGTCCATGTTGCGCCTCCATGGTATCCTGTATGGTGGAAGTATACACGCTTTTGCCATTCGTCTCCACGTAGAGCGATCTGTTTACTGTTGATTACTATTACATGGTCGCCACAGTTATCTATATGAAAATGAATAAGTAACAATGTAATACTATATACAATGTAACAATGTAATACAGTAGAACTTTGATTAACAGGCTTGATCGAGAGACAAACAGTTTGCATAAGTTAAGGCCCGATGGATAATCGAGACCCGAGGAAATAATTAAAATGTACATTATATTCCAAAATAAATTTTTTATTTTTGAAAATTTATTTCCCTTCATAACATAATCATATTCAAACGCATATTTGTTTATAATCGGGATCCGGTTAATCGAGGTCCTACTGCACTATATTTTTAAAAGCAGAATACTCACTCATAGGATGATATATTGGTTTGTACAGCCCCTTGAGATACTTTACAATTACGGCAGCGCTTAGAAATGGATCTTGCCAAGCTGCATCGTACATGTGCCAAATGCGCGAAAAAGTACCCCATTGCTAAAAATTGAAAAATTTTCAATAACATTCGTTGAGCATAGTCAGTTTACGTAAATGATCGAATAACGTGAATACTAATATACAATAAATAACAGCTGAAAAATTCAAACCTGGCCTTTACGAAGTAGAGACATGACGAACTATATTAAATAATCAACAACAATAGATATATCAATGTGAATATTTAAATTGTATCGGCCATTCTAAATTCTAATGTTCAGGTTAAGTTCTGAAGTTGTATACGAATGTTTACTGGTTTACATCAACAACTAACGTTGTTCTTTTAATTGGCAATACTGAAGATGTTCCATATCTCTGAACATGGTTAACCTTAGACCATATAGACGTATAGACACGTCCACAAACTATTCTAGAGTAGGCACAGTCGGCTCGGCGCGTCAACTGTCTATTGGCCGACTGTACGTCTAGGTCGCACTCTGATTGGTCCGTGTGTTTCGTTAATAACTTCTAAACAAAGCCGCGGCGGTCATTTTTGCAAAGGAAAATGTCGCTTCAACTGACCTCAGGAACCTCCCATTTCCGGGCAGCGTAGGAGTTTTGGGACACCCTGTATGTAGTTTCTTTATTATGGTTAGTACATGTCGACAAATGGAAAGTGTCTAAAAACATTTTTCCTATGGTACCAGACAGCACACCGGTTCGATTTGGGCCTGGTTTTTATGCGCGCATTGTTTTTGTTTCCTGCTAAAGATGGTGTAGGTTCTGTTCCATGCTATAGATGATGTAGGAGCTCACGGTGTATTATAGAGGTGTTCTGGCTACTCTCGGGAAAGTGAAAAAGATAGCGGTTGGTTCTCTGGTCGCCGCCAGATGGATCAGTGTTCCGATTACTGGTACACTTTCTCGCGCATGCGCGGCAATTTCAGCCTCAGTAACGTAACTTTTTCGATGAAATCGGGTAGCTTAAGCACCACGCAGATTTTTAAAAAATTGGTATGATTTGATTCTGAAAAATGAATGTATAACATGTGTATTTCTGTATATTTTGTATCTCGTAGGACACGTCCTAAAGTCTTTTTGTCCGGAACAGATTGTTTCGGTACATTCCTGCCAATATAACTGCCTCAAGGCGTCAGGGCCCTGGCCGCTCTGCTGCGTCATTGTAGATACGCTACTGTTTTGGTCGCGTTACTGAGGCTGAAATTGCCGCGCATGCGCGAGAAAGTGCACCATCAATCGGAACCAGCAGTAATCGGAACACTGATCCATCTGGCGGCGACCAGAGAACCAACCGCTATCTTTTTCAAAACTCCAGCCTTACAGAGGGCTTAGTCGGAACACCTCTATAATACACCGTGTTCCAGGCTAAACATTGCTAAACATGATGTGGAGAGAGAAGATATCGCGAGAAAAGCTGGGCTCAATCGAAGCACTGATTGGCCACATTAGTGTGACCCAGTGTCGCCATTAAGTAACCGAACGGTTACTCGAGGCAGAGAGGAAATGAGAGTGCTCACGCCCGGGGTTTGGCCGTGCCGCTTTTGTCTCCACATCATGTTTAGCCTGGAACAGCTCCTACATCATCTTTAGCATGGAACAGAACCTACACCATCTTTAGCAGGAAACAGAACCCACTTTACTGTTATTAAATCTGTGTAATGGATTAGAACTAGCTTCAACCACCGACCAGATACTATTAAATGATATTAACTATTAAATAATAGTATCTGATCGGTGGCTGAAGCTAGTTCTAATCCATTACACAGATTTAATAACAGTAAAGTGGGTTCTGTTTCCTGCTAAAGATGGTGTAGGTTCTGTTCCATGCTAAAGATGATGTAGGAGCTGTTCCAGGCTAAACATGATGTGGAGACAAAAGCGGCACGGCCAAACCCCGGGCGTGAGCACTCTCATTTCCTCTCTGCTCGAGGGCAGTGATGCCAGAACCGTGGTACATACTGTGGTACTGAACCATACCCCCTCCATAGCCTACTATCGCCCCTTCGTTCCTTTCCAACGCGCCCGCGCGCTACACTCACCAGCGTACCTCTACTGTATCCGTGTGCGCTGCTTGTACGCTGCTTGTGCGCTTGCGCCAGCCACAATCTATTTTTAGCACCTTCCATGTTGTATTGCTTTGCTGCAACGAAACTGAAATTCGGCTTTCGAGCCGTCGAGCGTACGAATCGCAATCTGGAGCTAGCCTTCGAGTCCCCGTGCAGCGATATTTCTTTTCATTACTTTCTTTATTTTCACTACTTTTTTTATTTCATTATTTAACCTTCCAGAAAATTAAAAATGTAAAAACTATGTTAAAAATATGTTTTCATTTTAAATAGACACGTTTTATTGTTATTATTCATTTTAATAGAAACGTTGTATTTATTTGGACTAATTGTAGAATACAAAAATGCAGAAAGTATTTTTTAGTTTATGAAACAATTTATAGATTTATTAGTTGTTAAACAAATAATAGAATAAATTGGATAATATATATAAATTGATTTTACTAGCATACACAAGTTTATTTGATCTTCTGTCTTCCTATAATAAAAAAATACAGTCATAATTATAATTATAATAGAATTTCATAGAATATTGAGGTTATTGCAAACTCATCTTTTTTCGCAATGATGTTCTAATTTCATTGCTTCTCTCAAATGTCCATTTCCTTCCGAGACAGTGGCGTTTATAGGTGTAAATAACAAATGTTGAGATTCATCATAATTAAACTATAATTATTCTAATAACGTGGAATGTAGTACATATTAAGTGTTAGTTACCCGGATTTTCGTCTTCGACGTTAAGCATTCTTTACTGTTTCTCGTAATTTACGTATATGTAACATTAGGGTTGACCTTATTTTTCGACCATGACATTTGTTTGGTCCCGTAAACCAGAATTGCAACAAATGTTGAGGAAATGTTCTGGAAAAATTTTGGGGCCGTTTGGATCATGGGAAAATGAGGCGCAGCAAATTTGAAAATTTTGAATTTTTTAAATCTTGTCATAAATAGACGTTATGATATATCGTTGAATTTGTCTTTTTTCTCTTTAAGAAAATGTATGTGTCTCGACAATGGCAGCACTGTCGCTTCGTCCAATATTTGTGAAACTGCGCTACATGCTGCCGAATAATGCAAATTACGCCTCGAAAACGCAAAAGTAGGCCATATATGGAAGCATCCCGTAATTGTGGGTCTTTTATCTAGCGATTGTGACTACGTAGGGGCCCCAAATGTGCGTTAGAGAGACAGCAAACGAAATCTACGGAACCCTTGCAATCTCGTGTACGTATACAGTATCTATCGGTGTGTTAAGGTACTACCACACTCGCACTCGACCAAGGTCAAAATCCGACCCACACCCTTAAGAGTCCATATATAGTATAAACAGTTGTTGACAGAAAAAACATCCGTGACCTTAAAAACTTTAAATAATAACTTTGAAAAATTGTTTTTTCTTTGAAACTATATCCACCTCCTTATATACTACAACTTTTGTTTGAAGAGTTTTTTCATATATATATAACTGACCGAGATATTAAGGGGCGAAATTTGCATTATTCGGAAGCATACAACTGCGCATGTAGCTATTTGTATAGCTACATGCTGCCGAATAATGCAAATTACGCCTCGTAAACGAAAAAATAGGACTTTTGAGTCAGATAGTGCCCTAGATCGATCTTTTATCTAGCGTTTTTGACTAGTGGAAAACCCCGTGTTTGTATTATCGAGAAATGAGAAGGTGAATCCAGCACCCTTGCAATCCTGGAAGTCTCTCTACTCCCTTAAATAAATTCATTAATACGCTCCAATCTACAAAAGAAAAACAGTTCTAATATCGGAAAAAGAAGTTATTATGAATAATAAGCACTCTGACTGAAACATGGACTGAATGTGGTCAATGATACCGCTGAACGGGGCGTTAAACTAATGGAGGATCATAATTAAATTTTATCTAGAAACAAAGAGGATAAATAATATATACATACTATACAAACTGTGATGGAATATCGAAAGCAGTACATCCTGACGCCACAAAATAGAATTTGTCAAAGGATTTTTAAATATTTTTTAATATAGAGAGAAACACCTGATCAATCCCTACATGATTAATTTCATTTTTAAGAGGCATTGCAGACTGCTTATTAACTGAGAGTTTCGGAGTCATTAAGTTTTCCATTTTTCTTCGAGTTATTCAATTTTTCATTTTCCTCAGTGTCATTAAGTTCTTTATTTTTCTCGGAGTCATTAAGTTTTTCATTTTTCTTGGAGTCATTGAATTTTTTACTTTTCTCAGAGTCATTGAATTTTTTATTATTCTCGTTAACTTTCTCAGCCGCCGAGTTGGGCGTTGGGCATGCCTGTACTCCAACTTGTCTGATTTGTTGCGTGTTTAGACTTGTTTTCATCAGCAAACCATTTACTAATCAATTGATAACATTTCCATGGCAGAATTCTGAATCGTAACAAACATTTAATTGCTATTAATAAATGATGGTGAAACGCTTACATTGTTGTCTCTAGGAGGCACACAACGCGACGCGACGTTCGATACGGTCGTGATTCAGCATCAGAGGCAACATTGTAACGCACAGCGTATTGGCATTTACTAACTAAAACCAATATGTATTACTTATTATGAACGTTACCATAATGATATCATCACCTATCGATTGAAAATGTTTTCCCAATCAAAATAAGCTCAAACACGGCATAAATCGGATAATAATAATAATACAGCCAGGGTGCACTAGAAAATATCAGGCGAAACAGTCATGTTTCAGGCGTACGAATCGTCAAGTCGGGGCACTGACAGGACAGACAGTCGAGGCGTCGAGCGAGCTCAAGCGGACTCGAGTCGGGTACGCGATACATCAGACACATCCGGCGGCCCATGACTCACCTTTGTCGGGCGGCTTCTAAAAGAATAGAACAAGACCGCGCGAGCGTGTTATCACGATACCCGAAAATCAACTCTGGGTTCTTATGAAATAGATAATGATAATAATGGTACGTATTTCTTTCATAACTTATAATGTGATTTTTAATATATGTACTTGGATTTTTTTATAACTACATTAGGTATATTTGGCACACATGTGCATGATCTCCATTTGTATTAAAATTTGAAATAATGCACGTTTCACGTGAAAAAATTATAAGAAAATAGTGACAACGTGGTAATAAGTTATGATACCTTTTTAGTAGGTGATGTTTTTATTAACTGTTAAGTAACCTACTTACGTAACTATCATTAACCTTATACAAATTCTTAAAAGATAATATATAATATACAATATAAAATAAAATAGAAATTAACTTAAAATAAAATCATATAAAATAAAAAATTATACATATAGAGCCTATAGATAATACAGAATAAAATATAAACACGAAATATAATATGTATAATGTTTATTTTTATATTTCGTTTTTAATTATTGCTATATTTTACCATATTGTAACCTTCTAGGTGTATATAACTCCGTAAGGATATTGTAATGATATATTATCGATACATATCTAAGTTCACTCGGAGAAAATTCGTTAAAAAGCCAGAAATATTGTCTTTTAAGTTTTTCACATGAAACGTGCATTATTTCAAGCTTTAATATAAGTAAAGAGCAGGCACACGTTTGCCGATTATACCTAATGTAGTTATAAAAAAACCAGGTATATTAGAAATCACGTTATAACTTAAGAAAGACAACCATTATTACCATTATCTATGTCATAAGAACGCAGAGTATTTGAATCTCGGATATCGCAATAACTCGTTCGCCCGAACTTGTTCGAATCTTTTCGAACCCGCCCGACGAATTCGAAGTCGAATCGACGCGACGGGCCGCGTAACTTTCTGCGACCCGACCCGAACCCGAACATCGAGCGGCCCGCAATCTCCCTTACGTTTATAATTAAAAATTATATTACATTAAATAACCTATATCATTGCGAGTTATGATCACGCTTTAAATAAATAAATGTGGCTCAAATTATGACGTATTTAGACTCATTTTAATTAGAAGAATCTCACAAATACGTTGGTAATTTCATAAAAAAACAATGAAAAATAAAATACTTTCCTATGTGTATTGACGTAATCGGTACTCAGCCTTTTGAACTGTGCCGGTTGCCTCGTACCTCAGTCCCTCTTTGTCGTTTACGCGCTGTCGTAAAAAAAAGTTCTGGTATGTTGCTAGTCTAAAAATATGATCAATGCTATTTTTGAATTTCTCTAAAAAACCTGCATTTGTCGAATTTTTGCGTATTTTCACTTTGTGTAAATAACATTTTGAACCAAAAAATCCGGAAGAAATCTCAAATATCATTTCAATTATATGCAATTAAATGATTAAATTAATGCAAGTAAATGGGAAAAATTGACCAAAAATTGAATGGCGCAACGGCTGTTTAAATAATTCGAAGGACTACCTCATCCGGCTAGGCCCTTTATTCCAAATTGTAATATTCCAATATTTCAAATATATTAATGATAATAATATATTAATGAGTTTTAACAACAAAATATTTTAAATAGAAAACTAAATTTTGACAAATAAAATACGATTATAGCAAGCTTCCTATAAATGTCGAAACCTTGAGTCTGGCCAGAGACATCAATTTTCAGGAAACACTATTCTGTGATGACGAAAGGAGAAAAGGCAAGCGAAGCTCGAGGGCTTCGGTCGCCGTGGAATGGAGCGAAACATTGTAACATGATACGGGTTGGGTCGGGTATAACAGTGTGAGACTTCTAATCAAATAACAAAACTTAATTATTTATCATTATTTTTTTATAGGATTTTTCTTAACATATTTGGTGAATTCCTTTGGTCCTTCTTTTAAGATTTCGACTTCCGACTTCAACTGCTAGCTCTTCGCCTCGTCGCACAATGTATACAATGTATAAGCGATTCATATTTCAGGAAGTGGTTCAGTTCAGAATGAAATAAAATCATGTTACACGCACTTTTTAAATAGCGTCATGTTGCAAGAAATTTTCGTATAGAGTGAAATAGAATTATTTTGTTAGATATCTTCGTACGAAATACTGCCCCTAAATAACATTGTATGGATAGGAGCCGTCGAAAATTAGTTTAATTAGTTAATACTTTTATCTTATTGTTACTACCTCTACTATATAATAATTGCAGTCAATTCTGTCGATCATTACAAGTATGGGATAAATAAGTAAAAAAATTAATTTTCTGTTTCCTACTAAGGATCTTAATAAGAACGATTGAATTTTGTCATTACATAACATAACAGAATATTTTTTAAGAATCATTATTTTATATATAACGCAATAACGTTCAAATTACTTTTGAATTTCGATAAATTTGTAGAATATTACGTAGTAATTACTATCATTTTTCCTACATCTATAAACTATCGATTATATTGTAAAACTATTATTACAATGGTAATAATAAGGAAATAAGAATGCAATAAGAGAATTATATATAGTATTATAAGGCAATTACAGAATGGGTAATGTCAGCATTCTATTATACTATATCATTCTTCTTCAACTTGACGAATATCTCGTCGGTGGTGGAACTTTTGACTATGTGGTATATCAGCTCACTGTAAGCTCTACGTTATCTCCGCGCCCATCGCGCCCACTTACCCGTCTCGCTGTTTAACACAGGGGCTGGCAGTCTTTAATAGTACCTCGTCGGTGATACATATCCGCGTAGCTAGAAGCTTGTTCGTGTGATAAAGAGATGGCGTTGACTGTAATCTCCCGGCATTCCGTGGGTCGTTCGAAATGGGAGATGCGCGCGCGTTCGATGAAGACATGCGCGAGACAAGCGGCAGCGGTCTCGACAGTCAGTGCATGGCGGCCCGAGGCCCATCGATATCGTATCGCGCAGTACTCGAGGTACGTGTTCGTGCACGCGTGTATTCGCAGCGCGCCGGTATTCTTTCCTCCTTCAATCGCGAGAGTATATCGACACCGTGGTTGACAATACAGTGCGTGACGGTTGTGTGAGACAGGATTTCCTCCCCTTCGGATCTCGTGGATTCACCGGACCGACCCGTCAAACGGAAGAAAGTCCGGACCCGTTGTCAATTCGGTGAGTAATCCCGCACGGTATCCACTCTCGTTCGGTTACACCTATCCTCCACGCGTCTTTCGCTTTCATGCGAACGACTGTCACATGGAACTGGCTGTCATTCGTTCCATCCAAGCCTAGGTTATAGTCTCTTATTTGCTCTGAGAAAGCTACTCATTTCATTAACAACTAATCTCGTTGACAGACCGTGTAACCGGTCATCGTCATTGAAATATTATATCTAAGGAGAACGCCGGTCACCGTAGGTGACAACGATTTATTCCATCGATCAGGTGACTAAAATCAGAGACAATCGGCGTAAAAGTTCTACCCGACGGATTACCGTAAATACGGAAGCACGAGAGCGGCGTGCTCCGACACGAGCCGGACGACAGACGTCTCTCGTTGTCAGTAGGATGACGTATCCGGCAACGGTGGCCACTGATCCGGAAAATATCGAAGGGACAGACTGACGAGGCTCGGTGTCAGTAGAACGGGTTTCACACGCGGATATGATCGTTCCTCGGGCAGCTCATAGCTGCGTGCACACCGTATCGTGTCCCTTTTTATTTTGACTGGGATGCGCGCACGACCCGCAGTCCACACCCGCAACGTTGCCAAACGCTACAGGTGTAGCCGTCGATTTCGATCGAAGGTTCGTCGGTTTCGCGGTAATGTGAAAACACCAGACAGCCGACCATGCTCTCGCGAAATCCTCGCGTACGGGAGATACATGTCACGGCGCGCCGCGACGGTAACACCGAACGACGCCTAACCTGTGACATCACTTTCGCAGCCCATGTCCGCTACGTGGGCGAGCGGCGCGCTCGATTCGGCCATGCCGTGCAAGGTTAACGCGCACGGGCAAGGTTAACGTCGATTCGACCCGCGTCTCCGCGTCTGGAGGTACCTAACTGTATTTTCGCCGGCAGGAATTTCTCAAGCAAACTCAGTCGTCAAACTTTTACCGTGTAGGGCGATAGGGGCCTAAGGAAAATTAGTTTCAAATATCAGGAGGAAAGTTGACGACGTCGCACTATCTGCTATTTCACTGTTTTTTTAATCTTTCGGGCAGTTAGACTTTTTCACATTGATTAACCCCCTGACCTACAATATTGAGTCAGCGATGAAGATTTTGAACAGAGTATGTATTAAAAATTATTAACGCTAAACTTCTACCGAGCCTTAAAAGTAACTGATACATGTTCCCTTATAAAAATGATAAGATTGATTTTATTTAGGCTTTGTGCGACTCCTATTGTAATACGTGCCCTACTAAAGATATCGATACAATCATTTCTTATGAAATCATATTTATTATTGCAATAAAAAAGACTTTGGACAAGACCGTAGGTCTTGATAGTCTTTAACTTGCGAATGTCTTTTAAACGTAGATTTAGATATTTAATTTAATGATGCTTTCGGCGCTACCGTTTCGATCAGATTTTTTTATTGAAATTGCAATCATCCACCAGGTTGTTATTACTATTTTGAATAGTCAAATCTCTGCTGTTTGCTTCCAACAAATTGTTGAATTTTTTTATGCCTTTCTTCTTATAATCCTTGAACAATTTTGTATATTTTTTGTTTTCTGGCTTGTGGAACTTATTTTTATTGAAATTGCAATCATCCACCAGGTTGTTATTACTATTTTGGATAGTCAGATCTCTGCTGTTTGCTTCCAACAAATTGTTGAATTTTTTAATGCCTTTCTTCTTATAATCCTTGAACAATTTTGTATATTTTTTGTTTTCTAGCTTGTGGAACTTATTTTTATTGAAATTGCAATCATCCACCATGTTGTTTTTACTATCTTGGATAGTTAGATCTCTGCTGTTTGCTTCCAACAAATTGTTGAATTTTTTTATGTCTTTTCTTATAATCCTTGAACAAAAAATATACAAACCTGTTCAAGGATTATAAAAAAAAGGCATAAAAAAATTCAACAATTTGTTGGAAGCAAACAGCAGAGATGTGACTATCCAAGATAGTAATAACAACCTGGTGGATGATTGCAATTTCAATAAAAATGATCGGAACGGTAGCGCTGAAAGCATCATTAAATTAAATATTTAACATTTACGATCAATAATCGGGATTATTGTAAATTTAGATATTTGAAATCTTGTACAGCATTCATCAAAGTTGTTTATTAAGATAGATTCTAATTGCCTCTTTTCCATATTTTGGTAAAATAGAAAGAAGTTTTCTTAAAATTTGATGGGACTCTTAAATTATACTATGACGATTTAGAAAATCTTTGGGGGCCTTATACAATGTTTAAGGTGAACTTTAGATGCATATTAATATACTATGCAAGGAATATACAAATAGTACAAAAATGTAAGAAATTTCATTAATATGCAAAGAAATATAATCAGTCTTACGTGATTAAAAACAACATATTAGCTTGAACATACGGTGTACATATCATAAAAACGCCAGACTGTAGATAATTACGTTTATTGCTAGATGTTGCGCGTAATAAATAATAATGAATTAATTCACGCCGTACAATTGACCAATATGCATTTGATAGCTTTCCTCTATATCAGGTCACCATACATAGAAGTCAATAAGTACGATTTGTTTTTCAAATTTGTGGAAAGTAAAATGCAAAATTGTTATGACAACTGTTAGATGTTTACTATACATATATCATTGATTTTTTAAAATCAGAAAAAATATTTCGCCTTCAAAAAACATGTAAGAACAATTCGTATTAGTTATAGAATGAGTTAATACAGTAAAACCTCTGATATCTGAATTAATTCATTTCGAATTCAGTCGGTACATTCCACAGTGGCTCATTTACTGGATCCAAATGGACGGAAATGAAAAGTCTGACCGTCTGGAATTGTAAAAGAGAAAATCCCGTATTGGGCTTCTTCATTGGCTGTTATGAATTAAATTTTGAAGCAATTACCACCAACAGGTAGTAAACTATTATTAAAGTGCTGTACGAGGTAAATGCGAACATTGTTATTTATTGTGTTAGTTAGGCGATTCTTAAAATTATCTATTTCTTCATAGTATCATGGATGTATTGTTTGAAGGAGCAGTAAATCCTTGATCTAAGAAAACGGAAACTGCAGGATCTACGAAAACGAATATCCCCTCCACTGCGGGGCATACTCCGCGAGGTGTATTACACACATAAATAAAACAAATTAAAATTCGAGGTCTTTACTTTTTTTTCGTAATTGCGACCATTAGCAATTTTTGCAAAAAATTATTTACCCACCACCTAGTAAGGTATTTAATGATTACTTTTTACAGTGACTGTATAACTATTGTGGCAGTCGCGCAGTATTTATGGTACGTTGGTAATCAGTAGACTAAAATTAAATATAAACATTTAAAATATTAGAAAGATTTTAAAAGAGTTTAATATTGTTGATGTATAATTTCCAAGGTATAAGAATTACTAAACGAATGAATTCCTACCTAGTTCCCGTGTCTTGGAATTGATGAGTACAATTTTCATTTTACATGAACATCCGCAGTCTAATAATCAGGAAGAGGATGATCCTGAGAAAATGTCGGAAACGTAGACAGAGTTTTTCACGTGGGTTTGTTTTCTAGTAAATCGATTTTGAATATTCATCGGGCACGACGCGTGCATAAGCATTTTCAAGAAAGGGATACGGCGAGTGATGTGCAGACATGCCAGCCGATAGCAGCTCTACAGTATGCGTGTCTGACAAATTTTCATTCTTGTTTTTCTTGCAAACGAAGCTTTGATGCTGATAAACTTTGTTTCAATCTGGCCACCTGCGCCAGCCATAATTTTTGTGAGAATAGATAGCATCTGCCAGCTACTTGAGAGCTCGGAAATTATATCCGTAATGGTTCGTAAAACTTCATAATTAACTTTTTAATGTCACCGTACCGCATTAACCGAAAGGCATTATTTAATGTCTGATAGTAGGAAACAACTAAAGAGAATAAAAAAGTAGTTGTTCGGCAATGTTAGTAAAAGATTGTGTTAACAAAGTACATTACTGAAAACTTTTTGGAAAGAGCCGGAGAAACTGTAGTTTCAAATTGCGAATCTTCATTTTACCTTTTATGAAGTATGTTTTTTCGAATCCCGAGATTATAAAAATATGAGAATGATGCACAACTTTGTTTGCCTCGCCAACGAGAATCCATTTTCATTGAATTGGACAAATTAATTCAGGGAAAAATATTTATTTTTACGTGTTTTAATCTTATTAGGAAAAAATACCGTAGTGCAACGTACACCTGCAGTAATAGGTACATTTACCCCAAAAAAAGGATGCACTCGCGATAACGAAATTGAAGATGAAATCCGCTCGATGACCTAGTTCTTGAAAACTCCGAGGAAGAAAGCAAGTCCCGAGCTTTTCAAGCTCGATGACAAGAAAAACCCGCTGGAGCATTATCTTCGGCGCGTCGCGTTCTTCGAGTGCAACTGTGAAATCGAGCAGAAAGTTGACACCGAGCTAACACTTGGCGCTCGTGTGTCACACGGGCAACGCGTAATCTCGGCTTATCAGCCGTTCGAGGTACGGTTGCTTATCGTTCCACGCTGGAAACAGAGGTTCCCAGTGTCGTAGAATTTCGATCGGGGCGGAAGGTCTCCGCTTGAGCGGCTGCCGGAACCGGAAACGATACGTCGAGACTCACGTTCGCGCTTTGACATTTACGCTGATGACGACAATGGCAATAATGACGGCGATCGGCGGAGGCTAAATAGAACTCGATGCTCCGGGATTACACGCAACAATGAGTCGCATTAAACGACATTACTCGGCCGGGCTCGTTGAAACGAACCATTTCGTGCCTTTGTTACGCCGGCACGGCCCTTTTGTTGGTCCGCGGATTCATCGAGGGAAAACGCGCGCGCGTCGTCTTCTTGTAATTGCATTGCACCGGTTTCGGAGCGGGATCCGCGCAACGCGACGATCTCGGCGAATGATGCATTAGAATTACAAACGCTCGTTAAACTTTTAGTCGTGAAGAACGCGTTCAAGCCCGAAACAATACGTTGCTGGTGACTAACCGCTCCACAGGCTTCTCTTTATGTTTATTTCGCTCTCCATAGTCGACCGTCGTCCCGTAATACCTTGCAAACAACCGGACCTGGTTAGTTCGCGGGCTTAAGAGTAAGTAAGAACGATTTTATGCAGCCAACACTTGAGAAAACGCTACCGTCAGTCTCCATTTAGCCGGGAAATGGAACACGTCTCCTTTCGTTCGCTCCTGGAACGTGCGCGCACACTCGGACACGTCTGTAATTGTTTTATCAATGATATTTACTCTTCACTTTTACCTCGCCATCGAAATAAACTGGTATCTTCCTTTATACAGGGTGTCCCAAAAATGTTGTACTTCGCCGAAAGGGGCGATTCCTGAGACTATTTGAAGTAACTGTTTCCTTTGCGAACATGTTCTTTGATTGGTCTGTGTTTTTCGGTAATAACTCTACAAGAAAGCTGCGGAGGATATTTTCGTAAAGGAAAAAGAATCAAATCACCTCGGGAACTACCTCTTTTAAGGTCTCCCGACATTTTTGGGACACCCCGTAGATTAATGAATATGATTACGTCATGACGAAGTGAATCAATTGGTTTGACATGCAAAACTAATACCAGTTTAATAAATATTTTTGCTGAAACCAAATGTTATGTGACTTCCCATTAAATAAACCGTTTTCAGATCGTTTCACATAATTTATATCAGCGCTCGGATTTACTTACTCGCGACGGCTGAGTTTGGAAAGTTACGCCCACTCGACCCGGCCGCGCGTCTCGCTCCTCGCAGGGCCCGCTCTATAGGGGTGGGCAACCCGGACATTTGTCCGGGGCGTCAAAATTTAGGGGCGCCATTTTGGCTGTAAGTGTGAGAAAAATATTGATGTGTTAAATACCCGATTAACAGAAAATTTGCTTTTATTAAAATTTAAATAAAATGTGTACCTTTATTTAAAAAATATGTATATATTCTTAAGGGGCGACAATTTGTCTTTCTGTCCGGGGCGACGTAACCGCTAGAGCGGGCGCTGCTCCTCGTGGCGGCCCTAGTTCTCCTAGGCGCCACGAATCAGGAGCTCCGAACTAGGACCGTCTCGAGGAGCGAGACGCAGGCCGGGTCAAGGGGGCGTAGCCTTCGAAAGTCGGCCGTCGCGAGTAAGTAAATCCGAGCGCTGATTTATATAGGTAATGATCTCTTTCTCGAAAGAAAAGACCTACGAGTCTCCTGTTAAATACGTGTTGCAAGTGGATAGCTATTAAGACTACCGGTACATACAGTAGCGGACAAAAGTTTAAGACCGCTCTAAAGAAGACGATAGCTTTTTTAATATTGCACTATACGATTTGAACTTTTTTTGGAAGCTAGAGCAATTAGTTTACTAATGGATGTGAAAAGAAATTTTTTCAAAAATTGCTATTGATCGGAATTGTTGAAGAAATACTAAAAGTTGAATTTTTAACTTTTTTATGTGGGCCTATATTGAAAATTTAAAAAATTCGTTTTGTAGATCTATGTCAATTAAATATATTCTGAAAATTTCGTCAAAATCGGTCGACGTTGCAAGGAGCTACAAACGTTTAAAGATGGTAAAAATTGCAGATTTTCACGATTTATTGCCGAAAAACGTGAAAATCTGCAATTGTTACCATCTTTAAACGTTTGTAGCTCCTTGCAACGTCGACCGATTTTGACGAAATTTTCAGAATATATTTAATTGACATAGATCTACAAAACGAATTTTTTAAATTTTCAATATAGGCCTACATAAAAAAGTTAAAAATTCAACTTTTAGTATTTCTTCAACAATTCCGATCAATAGCCATTTTTGAAAAAATTTCTTTTCACATCCATTAGTAAACTAATTGCTCTAGCTTCCAAAAAAAGTTCAAATCGTATAGTGCAATATTAAAAAAGTTATTATCTTCTCTAGAGCGGTCTTAAACTTTTGTCCGCTACTGTAATTGAGCTTTTTATTCCAAAAACAATTTACAGTGCGTGAAATCGCAGAGAGGCACGAAAAGCGCAAAGTCACCAGAATCGACTATAATATCAATAGCTTTAGGAATGTTGTGTCAGATGGGTTTTATGTGCAAGCCCAGCCAAGTAGGGCTTTCGCGAGTAAGAGGTCCTCTTTATGGTTTGGAAGGCAGTCAGCGGGTCACGCCGAAAGCCAAAACCATGAAAGAGAGCGAAGATATTACCTCATATATTACCCCATCACGAGACTTTTTGGCACTTAGCTGTTGAAATTGATTTTTGCGAGCAACATCCTCGCTACACATACGCTTGACTACACACATTGTAAATTCCTGTATACAATGGGCTCATTTAAGAATTCTAGTGTACATAGTATATTTGTATATTTTTAACCTTTAAGTGGTATAGTGTTTAGTCAGATTATAAATTATCATCCCAGAACCTTTCTAAAATTTATTGGGTTGGCAAGAAAGTAATTTCGGTATTTTAAGGCGAGATAAAAATTTCTTTAAACAATGAACTTTAATCGATCATATATTTTCCATTTTGTTTGATGGATGAGTTTCTGCCATCTTTCTGGTAGCTTAATAAAGTTATTGGCTATTTTCATAAAGCTACGACAGCTACATATTGAATAACAAAATTGGGTTTTATTTCACCTTTAAATACCGAAATTAAGTATATTTAAGTATTTAAGTATACTTTCAAGTATATTATCTAAGACTGAATAATCCAAATGTTCTAAACAAGTTAAAAAATGTCGATATCGTATTTACAATTTTCGTACAATGCAGCAGCGAAAAAGCTAGCGTACAGAAATGTCGTTGGTGTCATAGGAATCCCAGTATAACAATTAAGGGTTATTCTTATACATTCATATTCAATAGCATTTATAATTTTATTTATTGCTCGCAAAGAAATATTAGAATCGCAGGATCTAAGAAACAACACGGACCCGAGGGTTTTTCTTCGATCAGGGTTTCACTGTAGTATCAAAGCTAAGTACGTCTTGCCATTCTTCATATTAAAACAGAAGTCTCCATTTATGTGCATTCGATCCACTCTCGTAATAAGTCTCACCCCGCTTATTTCAGTCTCATTCTTCGTCTCGCATTCCATCTTTCTGTTCGGCTTGCACGGTTACTTCTCGCCACGCTGCCAAGAAGAATAGAAGCACATTTACGTTGGTACACTGAGCGAGAGTGCTCTTGTCTCGAGGACGGTCAGTTGAGCAGCGAATTAATAGAGTTGACGACACTGGTTTCTTTTCTATCTCTGGAACACAATGGTTCTTTATATTCATCGTTGTCGCTACTGATGGCGTTAATTCAAATGAAATTTCTATCGTAAAAATAATAATGAAACAGGTGTTGCCTGGACACTAATGGCCCCTGCTGCATATACAGGGTGGCCCACATAACTCTGAACAGCTCAATATCTCCGTTACTTTTCGTTGTACAAAAAAACTTCGTAGGACAAAGTTACACTGTTTGAAGGGCCACATATAACGGTGTAAGGGAAAAAAAATTTCAAGGTCATTTTTATGAGACTTCAAGGTTATCGATGTTTTTTTAAATGGAATGAGGTATTTTTTAATACATCAATCGATGCAGCTAGACATTCGTTATAAAAAAGTACTAACCTATGTATGTCGAAAAGTTAGTAGTTCAGGAGATATTTCAATTTAAATAACTCCAAAATACCATTACTGTCGTACTAAGGCGTTACACAAGTAAGTAAACACTAACGCCTTAGTACGACAGTAATGGTATTTTGGAGTTATTTAAATTGAAATATCTCCTGAACTACTAACTTTTCGACATACATAGGTTAGTACTTTTTTATAAAGAATGTCCAGCTGCATCGATTGATGTATTAAAAAATACCTCATTCCATTTAAAAAAACATCGATAACCTAGAAATCTCATAAAAATGACCTTGAAATTTTTTTCCCTTACACCGTTATATGTGGCCCTTCAAACAGTGTAACTTTGTCCTACGAAGTGTTTTTGTACAACGAAAAGTAACGGAGATATTGAGCTGTTCAGAGTTATGTGGGCAACCCTGTATATAAGTAATTCATTAAAAAGTTACCGATTAATCTGCGAGTAAATACCTTGCAAAAGGCTAAATTTTATTTTATAATATTTATAATATAGAAAAGTGCAAAATTTAATTATAAACTTTCCGGGTGCATAAAATGGTCCACTCTAAATTGTCGGATGAAATTTACCTGAACAAGGGTTGAACTGTAAAATAAAGTTGAAGCGAGGGTTAATAGTAAGTACCCTTTGCACCCATGTGCTAAAAAAACAATTTTTTAACCAAAATGGCAGAGCTAAAATCTACTTGGTTTCATGCTTCGACTATCAATTATGCGGTGCAAAAATATACCAACCTTCTCGAAACTGAATGACACGAGTTTTCGTTGGAAAAAGTATTTCAGAAATACCATGCTTAAATAAAACTCATTGTTAAACTCGCGCAAAACTTATTGATAATAACTTTATCATTTCTAGTGGTCTGAAAATTGCTTCTTCAATACTTTTAATCATATTTTTAGATATATGGTTTATCCTATTTTCTGCTTCGTTAGTTCCTATTCTCAGCTCTATGACGTATTGACAATTATGCCCTGAAAGATGGGTAAAAAAATTGTAGGTTTACGTACGAAAAACTGAAGGCTACTTTGATAACTTTGAAAAAAAGAAGTCGGCAACGAATTTGGTACGATCATTTTAAAGCTATCCTTGAACAACGTTATTTTAGCTAAAAAAACTTCCAATCGAGCCACTAACAGCAAAATAATCTAAGCTGATCACGTTTCGTGGTCCACTATGTATTTTTGAAAGGCATTGCAAAGGTAATCCCATGCGCAGTCGCGATCGAGCAACGATGGAATCACCGGTGGCAGCACGCGCGGTAGATAAAAAGTATTTTGGCGCGGGTTGTACGTGTTATTGACCTTGTTCTTGACCTCCATCGCTATTACGGTGCGCGTTGCACTTTTTAAGGGTATTGAGAGCGCATCGGCCGGCGAGGTCCCCAACGTTTCGGGATTCCGTTCAGTTATTTTTCTTTCTACTGATTTTCGACTGAAACCGGGTGCGCTTTTCACTGGTTCACCTCGGCACCGGTCGGGGAGAGCCGAACGGAACTCCGTTCTGATACCCGGCGAGCATCAATAAAGCTGCCGCACAGTTTTCGAGGCACAAGTGCGTCGTCTATTAATAGATGTTTCTCCTCTCCTCTCCTCTCGTGGTCCAGCTCCGTTCGTCTTTCTCTTTCTCTCTCGTTTTCACTCTTCTCCGTTCTCTTTGTCTTTTCTCCGTATGGTGTACCCTCTCGAGAAAGGGAATACCTGCGACGACGAGAAGGCGAAAGGAAGGGGGTGGTGGCGTGCGACGTGCAGCCTTTTTACGCACACTCTGCTCGAAATGCGTGTGCGGGACACATAGACCTCTTTTCCGCGGCACTCGGTTCCAAGCGGCCAGACAGAAAAAAAATGTCCAATAAAAATAAGTCCTAAAGCAGTTCCCGCACGCACTATTCCGCCGAGCTCTCACTTCTTCTCGGGAATTCATATTGTTACTTGTACCCGCGGCGCTCTCTTTCCCCTTCTCTTCTTCTCTTTCTCTTGTTTCCTTTTCTCTGCCATCCTCTCTCCTCCCCTCCACCCCTCTCTCTTTCTCTTATTTTGCCTCGTCTCTTTCCATCTTCGTCTGCCAGTACGTATTCATTGCTTTCCGGCACAATACATATCGAAACTGTGCTGTTTCCAGATAAAGATCTTTCAGGATGTTTCCCCGAATTCCGCCGTGGATCGTTGCTCTAACAGTTGTCATGAAGTCGGTGCACCACTGTCGGAACAGACAGAAGGCAATCTTTAAGATCTTGATTACTTCTTGCGGGTAGAGGGGATTAACCTTTTCTCTGTGTGTGGAGTGCAAATGCACCTTAGGCTGATAAAAACGGAAACAAAAAATTGACGAATGGAAAATTTACAAAGGACCCCGCACTAAACCACGTGAAATGGTTCCTCGGCGAAAATGGCTGAATTTGAAGTATGTTTTGGGTCACTGAATGGTATGTCAGGCAAAATGTAAAAAAATTGACAGTTTCGTTGTTTCAACCCCTCAGAAGCCTGAGGTCAGTACAGCAAAGATATCACTTTCGGGTCAATGCAGTTACCATTATAAGGGAACAACATGAATTTTTAGTGAACAAAATAGTTAAAGAATAATTGTTTATGACAGTATTGTTTAAAAAAATGTCATTATTTGCAAGAACTGATTGATGATTTAAAGTGGGAAAAATCATAACGGATAGCAAAAAAATGAATAGACAATAATGATAATAATAATTGTTTTAATCATAAACAATTATTCTTTAACTATTTTGTTCGCTAAAAATTCATATTGTTCCCTTATAATGGTAACCGCATTGAACCGAAAGTGAAATCTTTGCTGGTCTGACCTCAGGCTTTTGAAGGGTTGCAACAACGAAACTGTCCATTTTTTCACATTTTGCCTGACATACATTTGTTCAGTGGGCCAAAACATATTTCTAATTCAGCTATTTTCGCCGAGGAACCATTTCACGTGGTTTACTGTGGGGACCTTTGTTAGGAATGCCATTTGATATACAGGGTGTCCCAAAATTCCTGAACATCCCGGAAATAGGAGGTTACTCAGACCATTTGAAGCGACATTTTCCTTTGCAAAAATGTTATCTGCGGCTTTGTTTGGGAGTTATTAACGAAAAACGCGGACCAATCAGAGCGCGACCTAGACGCGAGTTGGCACAGTCGTCCCGGCGCGCTGAGTGTCTATTGGTCGACTGTGCCTACTCGCGTCTAGGTCGCACTCTGATTGGTCCGTGTTTTTCGTTAATAGCTCCTAAAGAAAGCCGCGGATAACATTTCTGCTAAGGAAAATGTCGCTTCAAATGACCTCAGGAACCTCCTATTTCCGGCTGTTGCAGGAATTTTGGGACACCCTGTATATAAAATAGAAAAGTATGTATACATACATACATGTATGTATGATCCCATCGATCTGATTCGGTGGGTCTGTCGCACGAGTTGTCCATTTGTCGGGGTTGAAGTTGTTGGAGCGCGGTGGTTTTACAACCGGCCAGTTCGGAGCTAATCCGTGCGCGTTTTTTTGTCTGCTGTAACAACCTTACCAGGTACATATACCGCCAGTGGTCAGGCGCAACCCGTCTGAAGGGGTCGAGCAGCTAGTGTTCTATGTTCCAAACTTAGACCATATATACATACCTATAGACCCGGCGCAGATATAATTTTCCCCTCGGCAAAGATGAAGACAGTGTGACGTCACATTCTCGAAAGATATATAAGCTATGCTCATCGACAGTGCCTACGCTTGGCTTATATGGGGGGTGAGGGGGATTAGCGGGTGCGCCATGTACAGGGTGTTAAGAAATGTTTGGTCTTGGCAAGCATAGGCGTATTCTACATCTTCGGATCGATGGAGATCTGTAAAAAAAAATTGCCGCAAAATTGTCCTTGACCTTGAATTTCAAGGTCAAAATTTTTTTTACTGTATTGTATTCTACGCATCATGAGGATAAAAAGTGTAAAATGAACTATGGGTCAAAACTCAACCGTTCTCATAAAACATAATAGTAGATTTATTACTAATGAAGCATGCAGTTACTAACAGCATGCAGTAACCAAAAGCTAGACACAAACTACTAAACGAATGTGATTTTAATCGAAGCAAAGCAATCTAGTGAGGGTCACTCGAACTGTGTTTATGTGGCGTTTAACGCTGTAGCGGTGTGTTTACATTCTCGCCAAGACTGTGTCTATGTTAACAACTAGAATTTCCATTTGAAATCTTCAATTTCTATGAATAAAATTCATCTTACAGCCGACAAAACTTCCGCATCAATTTTTGGCGAAACGGTTGAGTTTTGACCCATAGTTCCTTTGACACTTTTTATCCTCATGATGCGTAGAATACAATACAATACAAAAAATTTTGACCTTGAAATTCAAGATCAAGGACAATTTTGCAGCAACTTTTTTTTACAGATCTCCATCGATCCGAAGATGTAGAATACGCCTATGCGTGCCAAGACCAAACATTTCTTAACACTGGGAGGTGATAGATTGCCAACATTGCATTATAAACATGGCCCCGCAAAATTAATTTTCAAGGTAATTTTCAAGGTCAAAATTTTTTATTGCCTTAATCAATTCTACTCGTCGAGCTGAACAAGAGTCTCAAAAGGACCATATGCCGGAAATCAATATTTCATAGAGAAATTTTCGTTTGAAGTTTTTTTTTGCCTGAAATTTCAGAAAATAAATCTGATGCTTATGAAGTTCTTAAAATCATGTTGTGAATATCCTGATCATGATTAGCGAAAATCACCCCCCAAAACTGACCCCGAAAAATTTGTTTTCGCGGTATAAAATCTGCTTAAGGGGGTAGTCCCACCCTAGAATCTTACTAAAAAACATGGGTTTGCGCGCTTCGGTTGTTTGACCTTATTTGAGCAGATTTTGGGCTGGGTGAGGGCTCATTCTAAAGAGGAAGATTCATGACACCCCGCTTTGGTCATGATTTTAACGAGATTATGTTTAATATGTATAATATAAGGGCCCAAAGTAGATAAAAAATCTAGGAAAAAAACCGCAGATTTCAATGCATTTTTCTGTCTCTAAAAGACTTTTTGACTGCTATGATGACCAGAGCGGGGTGTGATGAACCTTCCTCTTTAGAATGAGCCCTCACCCAGCCCAAAATTTGCTCAAATAAGGACAAACAACCGAAGCGCGTGATTTCATTACACATTAGCAGAATTTCCCCATATTACGGACAGAGTGCAGAGCAAGCTAGAGCCAAATTTAGTTCAGTCAGTTTAGACGAGATGGCGCCTAGTCAGGAGGACTAATGCGTAAAGATTCGCAGTTTAATTATAACTTCGCGTTTCCAGGATTGCAAGGGTGTGGATTGTAAAAGGGGAAGAATAATTGGCAAATGTTAAATTTTATACTTTTATTTTTTTTAATAACAAACAAATATAACTCGAAATCATAAATTTATAAATATATATAATATGGAAATAGCAAGCAACGCCATCTCGTGTTCATCAGGCAATGCGTGTTTCTCAGTGTTACAAAACTCTTTTTGTGCACACAGGTTGGCCACACTGATTTTGTAGTTGCAATCAGACGTGTTACTACTAACCCCTTAAGCAGATTTTATACCGCGAAAACAAATTTTTCGGGGTCAGTTTTGGGGGGTGATTTTCGCTAATCATGATCAGGATATTCACAACATGATTTTAAAAACTTCATAAGCATCAGATTTATTTTCTGAAATTTCAGGCAAAAAAAAAACTTCAAACGAAAATTTCTCTATGAAATATTGATTTCCGGCATATGGTCCCTTTGAGACTCTTGTTCAGCTCGACGAGTAGAATTGATTAAGCCAATAAAAAATTTTGACCTTGAAAATTACCTTGAAAATTAATTTTGCGGGGCCATGTTTATCATGCAATGTTGGCAATCTCGACGAGTTCTATCACCTCCCAAAAGGATGACCAATAATTTTTCCCCACCCTGTACATGTACCCAGTACGCGGGAAGAATGGACAGGATAATTTCAAAGAATTTGACATTGTATCATGAAATTATCTATTATAAACTGTATGTGAGATACAGACATTTATGCTGTATGTTTTATTAAGATATTACAATGAAGTATAATAAAGTAATAATAGTATTATATATTAACTATTTTAGGAATCGCGCGATATTTGATTCTGAAGATTAATAACTTTCGCATATTATGCAGGTTACAAAATGGTTTTTTTACATATAAATTGATTACATTTACAATATTTTAAGGTAGTACTGCTAGTTTTACACAATTTACATTTATCTCGCTTGTGATTAGTTATTGCTAGACTGCGGATCTTTATGCATTTACAAAAAAATTGAGTAGATAAAATTCAAAATCGTTAAAAAATTGAAAAAATTGAAAATGTCAATACATGATTTCTGCTCTATTACAATCATTCAAGGAAGAAATAATCACTACAGAAAATTCACACGGATCAAGTGTATAATGGCGTAGTGTCGGCGTCGGTCTGCCGTTTCAGTCATTTTGAAATTATCTTAAGACTTATCTTGTGACGTCACGCTGTACGTTTATCTTTGCCGAGCTGCACTCGCGGTTTTCCTATACACATACTGTACCTATGCCGGGTCTATAGGTATATACATATGGTCTAAGGTTCCAAACCACATGTTCTATGTTCAAAACACATTGATGTCGTTTTCCGAGACAGAATTGTATCTCCAAATTCTGTTTAACCGATTTGCTCCAACCGATTTTTGTAACCTTGGTATCATCTCACGGTCCGTAATTATTAGCAGGCACTCGAGCCGATTGGTTCAACCAGGCAAATGCCACTTTCCCCGAGTTATAAAGTGATTCGAAACTTTCTGCTGCGCTGGCAGGATAAGTGGCTGGCAACTTCGGATCAAAAGGGTACATCAGTGGTACGCACTCTTATTAACCGTGGCTAGCTGTCTTCGCGCTTTACGGCCCGATAAAGACACACGTATAATCTTCGTTTCCCTGGAACCCGCGATCATATCGCCGTTGCCATCTTGTCTCCGAAGGCGAGCTTTCGGGGGAAGTCAAGCCTCGTTCCATGAATCTCGGATTAAATCAAACGCGTTCCGAGCCACTCCGCGCGCGCAGTATGTTCCTCCTTAACTCATTGTTCTCTCCCCGACGCGACGTTTAGCCAGGGTCCCTCTCCCACCGCATCGTCCCGGGAACTTTTCATTCGGGCCGCAATTGAATTTCTCGTTTGCAGTTTTTTTTTCATCGTCGACGGCCTTTAATCGTCGAACAATACAGCCGTAGTGGTGGGATAGGGGTGTACTCGTCTTTTCTTGCGCCTCCTCTCGTTTCTCCCCGGGGGCCAACTTTATCACGAATGTTTACAGGGTTTATCTTCGCACCCTCCGGAGAGCCCTGCAGTCACTTAGAACCCGCGACCCTGCTTACGTACCAGAGGCCCCCTTGTGTTCCCGAGGCAAGAGATTCTCCCCGAAGGGGTTGGAAGGATCACGGAAGACGGTATGTATATGCGTGTCCTTCTAGCACGAACATACGCATGCGTGTGCGTGTGCACGCATTGCGTCTGTTGTGTTTCGGCTCGTGATGGCATACTACCCTCTTTCTAGGCTTTGTGCAATAAATAATGGAATTACGGCCACTTTCGCGGTGGCCCCGAGATTCGCTTTGCAATCACGCTGCTGCAGTTGACTTGGGGGCTTGTTTGCCGGGGCTACGATATTCGCGTGTGCGAGAATACTTTGCAGTGTAATTACAGATCTCCGATAAAAGCCTTCACGCTTATACTTTGTTTGGGTTTTGACGCCGCGCCGGCTAATTATATGTTACGTACCGTACGCAAACGAAGTTGAATGTTGGTACCGAAATACATAATTCTTCGAAATCTCGTAGAGGTTGTTACAAATGCGATTTACGGTGAACCTCTGGATCCGTGCATGATGAAGTCGTCACGAATCTTGATCAACATGGGCGTTCGTTTAACTTTGTTCAAGTGAAATATTGTGGACGGAAATGTGGGTAGTGTCGTTGGAGGTAGGATCGCTAAAGTATAGTTGATCAGCAAAAAATATTAGGAGGAAATTTGGAGTGTAATTGAATTCTGTAAATATTATCATAGAAATATATGTTTACTTGTTTTGTAGATCTATGCTAACTAGACGAGCTAACATTTGTGTATAACTATAGGGTAAAATGTCCAAATATGGTACAGTCGCCTATTGTGGCACTACCATATACATTATACATATCTTGTAAAGGCGAAGTCACACTCTAGTGAGAAAATCCTCAAACAATACGGTGATTCCATGCCAAATCGATCACTTCTTGCAGACACCATCGTCGATTTTGTTCTAAATGAAATATGTTGCAGTCCATGTGAAATTAGGGGGGTTTAATTCATCATTTTGCCGGTTTCGAATTTTTTTTAGAAATGCCAGGCATTCAAAGTTTTCAATTTTTGCCCATTTTGGCGAAAACGGGCTTCACTTACGAATTTTTATCTCAGGAACTGTTTGTCCGATCGAGCTACATTTTTTTTGTTTTACTCGGAAAGGATTGGGCTATTACAAAATAATTTTTTTAACCTCGAAAATCAACTTTATAATGTCGAAAAATTTAAACAAATTCTTTTTTTACGTTTTTTCGATGAGGGCCGGAGTGATTTAAATTTTGAAAAAAATATGGTTATATTCCTTGAAGTTTTCCCTTTAAAATGATTTAAAACGATTTGAAGGGAAAACTTCAAGGAATATAACCATTTTTTAACTTCCCGATTTTATAGGGAAGTTATTGTAATTACCCCGAAAATCGAAAATCGATTTTTTAGCAAATCTTCACGTTTCATGGTCATTGGAGTCATTTTAGACTATTTTTATCAAAATGTTCGTATGTGTGTGTGCGTATGGCCGTTTGTATGTTATCAAATTTTTCGTTAACGTTTTCTGAAAAAGTAACAACGCGATCAGAATGATGAATGATGCAATCGATGTGCCCCGTCGTAACTTAGAGCTGATTAGATTTGGTCCATATTGGTCAAGTAGTTTTTTAGATTTTTACTTTTTTTCGAAAAGAGTTGATTCTACAATGCAATTTATAAGGGAGGACGAAAATTTTCCACCAAAGAACCAAACGCAATTACATAAAAAATTTTTTTCTTAATTTTTTTTAGATTTAAAAAAAATTTTTTTTAACTGATGCTAATGTTACCGCTTGGAATAATCGAAAGTTATTCCAATGCAAGAGTGAATTTATCATCTCTACTCCCAAGAATACATTTTGGGAGAATATCGATGAAAGTACAAAAAAAACCGATGTTAGCGATGTTGGCGAAGGAGTAACGAATCGGGAAGTTCTTTGTGTGACTCTTGGAGAGTCACACACCAAATAAAAAACATTAATCGCAGTAGGCCCTACTAGCCATGCGTATCACTAACCCTCTCGCAAGAGCAGTCCTACCCGCGAGCCTACCCTCCTACCAGCGAGCAAAAACAACCCTACTCGCGAGCGAGCGAGCAACAATAGCCCTCTAGTTTAAAAATTTAAATCACTCTGGCCCCTCATCGAAAAAAAACGTAAAAAAAGAGTTTGTTTAAATTTTTCGACATTATAAAGTTGATTTTCGAGGTTAAAAAAATTATTTTGTGACAGCCCAATCCTTTCCGAGTAAAACAAAAAAAAATGTAGCTCCATCGAACAAACAGTTCCTGAGATAAAAATTCGTAAGTGAAGCCCGTTTTCGCCAAAATGGGCAAAAATTGAAAACTTTGAATGCCTGGCATTTCTAAAAAAATTCGAAACCGGCAGAATGATGAATTAAACCCCCCTAATTTCACATGGACTACAACATATTTCATTTAGAACAAAATCGACGATGGTGCCTGCAAAAAGTGATCGATTTGGCATGGAATGACCCAATAGTTTCCCATGTTTACTCAACAGTGTGCAGTGCATTCACACCATTCTATCATAGATTTTAGTATCGATCCTCCGCCAGTTGTGTCTCCACGTGTTGAATATTTTTGTGGTTAGATTTTCGATTGTACCTTTTTCGGGGAAGGTAAGTGATTTTGAAATGTTTGAACATATCTGTAGTGTCAGTTTATTTATATTAATGTTTGCCAACTGTTGGTTTGTCCACGTGGAGTTCCCAATATGGCACTACCCGTTTGGAGAACCCCTTTCGCTGAAACCTGCAAATGACACGCCACAAAAAAAATATTTTTCCAAAACTGTATTAATTCTTGAACAAACTTAACCCCAGAATTTTAGCATTCAAAAATAATCAAAGAATGACATCAACAAAAAGTGGTTCATGTTTGGACACTTTACCCTACATATGCTGAAAATTTGATCGAAAGTATGTAGAATTATTATCTCGTAATTACATCATCGGCGGTTTAAATGGTGTTAAAGAAGGAGCGCTAAGTAGATGGGATACACTTTAGTAGATATCGCATCCCTTCTTCTAGATAACAGAGGTTGAAAGCAAAAGAGCGTATAAGTCGGGTTTACACCACTATGACCCCAAATGTCCAATCGGTTTAGTGACGAAAGTGTATGCTGCCATGCTTCAGTAAGTTTCGAAAAACAATGTTAACTGAAATCTTCAAAATTTGGACTCGGAGTACTATGATTCTCAACCCGCCAATTGATACCGTGCCGGTCGCGTAGCGTCGCTACAAGTATTTGGAGGGGCATCGAGTCTAGTAAACACTTTGTAAATCATGCACTTGCGGTGCTCACGCACCCCTCCAGTAGAAACATGCAAGCACATCGGCAGCATAGGTGCACGTAGCCGTGTTGCAAGGCAGGTACACGACGCGTGCCTTCACTGCGTCGAAACGCGGCGCACTTCAGGTGCACCCCTACGGCGCGGCGCGTTCAGAAACTTCTGCACGCGATACAACCATTAATTATTCGAGGTTCTACGCACACGCATACACAGGGGTGGACTCCGTGGCACTCTTTTGACTGACCGGCCCTGTCGTCCACGACAGTCTGTGACTTCCCCTCAGGGGTCGTTCATTCGCGTGTCTTCGTTCCATATCTCTTGGTTTTAATGGTACCGATTAGCTAAACCGTTCGACGAGCGGTGCGCTTTTTAAATTTAGCCCCTGTCTCACCCTCGAGAGCGTGAACATTTTCACGGCCTAGGGGTGGCCAGTGGAATAAAAGCGTTGGAACACGCGCACGTGCCGCGGATCGCACTTACCAGCTCTTATAATAGCGTCTGGTTTCCGAATGCGAGGAACTTGCCGCGTAATGATCGAAATCCTCGACCTGGATAGACCAACACGGAAGAGTATGAGTTAGGCGACCTGTCGAATGGATGGACAATGGGGGTAATGTCGAATAATTTGGTTAACTGTATGCTATACACTTGCTGGGTCAGTTGTCAGAAATAGAAATGAAATAAGAATGCATTGTTTCTTTAAATACTTTAAATCGAAAATAGTGCAAAAATTGTTAGAACTGGACTAATTGCGACATCTCTTAGATAGTACTGTAAGTCATATGTAATCACGTGAGTATGGTTGTAACGCGTGATTCGTTTAGTTTACGCTAACGTCCTTCTTCTCGTTTCGGCAGTCGACGTGTACGCACGTGTTTCTCTGTGAATGTAATGTACGCATATACAGGGTGTCCCAAAACTCCTTTGCTTCCCGGAAATGGGAGGTTCCTGAGGTCATTTGGAGGGACATTTTCCTTTGCAAAAATGGCCGTCGCGGCTTTGTTTAGGAGTTATTAACTTTGTTTAGCGCCAACTGTCTATTGGCCCACTGTGCCAACTGGCGTCTAGATTGCGCTCTGATTGGTCCGTGTGTTTCGTTAATAACTCCTAAACAAAGCCGCGGCGGCCACTTTTGCAAAGGAAAATGTCCCTTCAAATGACCAGGAACCTCCCATTTCCGGGAACCGAAGGAGTTTTGGGACGTCCTGTATATA
This sequence comes from Lasioglossum pauxillum, assembly GCA_933228785.1. Classification (NCBI taxonomy): domain Eukaryota; kingdom Metazoa; phylum Arthropoda; class Insecta; order Hymenoptera; family Halictidae; genus Lasioglossum; species Lasioglossum pauxillum. Next base: position 22,367,090 of record OW121701.1, on the reverse strand, counting down.
TATTTTAGTACAAAGAAGTTTGTTTTTAATCAAATCTGTTGCAATTTGAACGCCCGACCTCACTAGAGCCATTACCATTGGCTTAAATTCGGGTAGAAGACCCGCTAAAATTATAACTGCAAGGAGTTTGTCTTCAATTGGATTTCCTATATCAGAATGTTTCTGTGACAAACTGAAAGCTTCGGACAAGTATTCATTCATACCTTGAAAATCATTGAAATCCATTTTAAACAAGGCTCACAATAAATTTAACACTGTACGTAGTCCTTTGTCTTCATACGCTATACTTAATCTACTCCAAGCGTCTTTAGGTGTACATACAATCTTTGAGATGTACATACATGACAAAATGTGGCTTAACATTCAAACATATAAACTGTTGAATGTACTGAGTTGCGTAGTTTCCGTAGCATTCACACAGTCCCACAAATCTAAGCCCATAAGAGTCATTTTTATGACAAACTACCAGGAATTACAATTAGAAGACCCATCTAGCTTCGGTTTAATATTCGGTATGTTTCCAATGCGGAATTAATTGCTTGTTGTGTCACCATATTTGAATGTTACAGCGTAAGCAAGCGGAATTTGGTCGGATTGATGTGAGCAAGAAAAGATTTGTACCAAAAAATTTTTGTGACAAAAAATGGGTTACAGAGGGAATTTCACTCAAATATGCTTGTCGATGAAATATTTATAAAAATGATATGAACTTTTACTGATTGTGCTCCAGCACTTAATCAAAACAGCCGACAGCCTTTTCCTTTTTACCACAGGGTGGGGCAATAACTATTAGCACCTCAGATATCTTCGAAACTATAAGTTTCACAGAAATATTTGCTAAAATAAAATTGCACAGTACGAAGGGGACCATCCGGTGGCGATAATAGTTTTTTTGCAGGTGGACGTACTTCGGACATTTGAAGGTCACCTTCATTTTTTTAAATGGAATGAGGTATTTTTTAATACATCAATCGATGCAGCTGAACATTCTTTATAAAAAAGTACTAACCTATGTATGTCGAAAAGTTAGTAGTTCAGGAGATATTTCAATTTAAATAACTCCAAAATACCATTACTGTCGTACTGAGACGTTACACAAGTAAGTCAACACTAACGCCTTAGTACGACAGTAATGGTATTTTGGAGTTATTTAAATTGAAATACCTCCTGAACTACTAACTTTTCGACATACATAGGTTAGTACTTTTTTATAAAGAATGTCCAGCTGCATCGATTGATGTATTAAAAAATACCTCATTCCATTTAAAAAAATGAAGGTGACCTTCAAATGTCCGAAGTACGTCCACCTGCAAAAAAACTATTATCGCCATCGGATGGCCCCTTTCGTACTGTGCAATTTTGTTTCAGCAAATATTTCTGTGAAACTTGTAGTTTCGAAGATATCTGAGGTGCTAATAGTTATTGCCCCACCCTGTATATATATATATATATTAGCTTGCCGAGTTGTCGATGTTGTCGTTGTCGTTGTATGCGTCAAATCTTGTAAGCAAATTTTAAGTCACTTCCCGATGAGCTAGAGACTTGAAACTTTAAACATAGCTCAGAACTGGATGACAATGCAATATTAAAAAAAACTGTGTACGTCTAGGAGAAAACAAATTTTAATATTAACCATCACACCTCGTCGCGCGACGCTCGGCAGTACGTCATCGCGTTCAGCGATCCCCACTCCGCGCGCCAGCGCTCCCTACTCTACTAGGCGTTCCCACTCCGACTCATCCCCACTCCACTGACCCACTTCGCACCGAAGGAGCTCATTGTCAGTGTGGTGTTCCGTTCATTCAGTTCCATTTGGACAATTTCGGGCTCCATCAAGAGACGTCGTCTCTTGGAATCATTCCCTCATTCTATCTCGCGTATTTCAATTTCTTGCCTTTCTATATCTTACTATTTCATACCAATATTACTATATCTTGCGTTCCATTTAAAAGACTAGAAAGTAAAAAATAAGAAAGTATATAAAAAAAACTTTTTAAACACCACGCTTACATTAAAATGCACTAAAACGGAGAAAATAATTTTTTAGGAATTAGTGACTATAAATAAAAGAGTGGAGCGCCCACGAAGATTACGTCTATATACTTTAGCGCTCCATGCTTTTATCGCTATAAAATATCGCTATATTTAGTCACTAATTCCTAAAAAATTATTTTCTCCTTTTTAGTGCATTTTAATTTGAATTGAGGAACGACCGTTATCACGTTTCTTCTTTTCACACAATATATGTATATTATATCTTTATCTGTTGCTTCAATTTGTGAATTCCTGGGTACGTAACCTGATGTAGCATTGGAATGGATAGAAAGCAAGCTTCTTTGAACTAAGAAAAATGATCTGAAATTATACTAATGTCTTCACAGTTATTTAAAAGTATTCCACCTACACATTTTTGTCAGAATTCCATAAAATCTACAGTCTATAAAAACAAGTTTAATTTACAAAAAAGTTACGTTTGTTTAACGTTACTATGAAAAATCTAACATGGAACGTATATCGAACTGATAGAGGAACAATAATGTTGAAAATAATAATTTTCGATAAATCCGAATGAATTCATTCTCCATGTGCGAGGATCAGATCGAAGAATGGACGGGGCTTACTGGATGAATCCCATCGAATCGGGGCACAGTGAATAGTCGCTAGTCGGGTCATTTCTCACGGCGGTTATTCGAACTCGACCGATACATAATTTCGCGCGATATCATGGCTCCATTTGAAACTTCAATTCCAGCCAATAGCACATAACAGTAATTTCACATAATGCGGCCCATTACCAACGGCGTGGCGCGGTGGGAAGAGTGCATGCTCGACAAGAAGTTGGTTTAAATCGTCTAACGCTAATATTGTCCTTTAAGCTTGGAAATTCCGAAGAAGGAACGAAGAAGCCGACGAGAACCAGCGGAAACTCTCTCGGAGAATAATTTAAACGCTACGGCGACAGTCTGCTGGAGCCAGAGCGACCCAAGACACACGGTTCACGCGGTGATACACAATTAACATAACTAAACGAACCGTCCGACGTTTCAAACTATTTTAACACGTTTGCCGTGGCTATTTAGAACGACTGTCTGGACAGTACTCGTGTGTGTATTGTCGCCCATGTATACTGTATACGTATTCGGACACCTCTACACTCTTGGAGAAGTATCAAATATGATGCTACTCGAATCGAAGCTTTCCAAGAAAATTACACGCTGTTGTATCCTTAAATGATGTCGATGGTTCGAAAATTCACTGATAGCTGTTAAATGTACAGGGAAGGTTGAAGTTTGAACATTATCAGAGAACGAAATCGTATTAACACTCATTGTCAGATGGCACAGTGTGCCATTTTAGCTGGACAAGATTCTAAATCGCCTATTTTTCTATATTTATCAATTAATATGTTTACAGTTGTATAAAATATGAATAATCATTACATTTTTATAACATTCAGTTAGTTTTTGTTAATCAAACAATATTTTATGTTATTTATAATTAAATATAAAATACAACAAAGTTAGTAATGGACCTATGTAGCACAGAATGATTTAACAAATAGCAGATATTATGAAAGAACACGTCATTTTCATTTATGGACAAACAGAATGTAAATATAATTTATTTTTTGGAGATTCAAATATATTCTAACGGGAAAGAATTATTCTTTGGTTTAGTATAAGGTTTCAATTTATAAATAACATCTGCTTCATATTATAGTTTATTATTTTAATATAAATATAATAACAAAAAAATATAAATAATACAAAAAAAATAACAGAGATCACAATCAAAATATTAAATAGTAGTGTTCGGCTGCAGTATGAACATTTTCTAATTATATGAATTTGTTTATGATTTATTACTAATATACAAATGTCTGTGATAAATAAAAAGCCACTTCTGGTCAATTTCATTGTTTTATAAAACTAATAACTTATAAAAAGAAAGTAAATAGAAAATATCTAAACGTATTTATATTACGACCTAATATTTTACTTTGGATTTACAGCAAAATAAAAATAAAAAACAATATAAATAACAGGCAGTAAATATTTAAAAAAATAAAAAGTAAAAGAACAAAATTATTATAAATACTTCTTCTGTTTACCACCGCGTGCATTGCATATTAGCTGTAAATAATCTTTATTTAAGGAAACAATCTCCTGTTATAGCAGTAAAATACATAGATTGATTTTTTATATTTGTTTTGGAAAAATGTTAATTATAAACGTCTATTATTTTACAGGTAAAACGATACATTTTAAAACAAGAAAAAAGTGTCATTATTTATTTTTTTATTAGCACACAATCACGGCCAGGCTGTCACGAGCGAAACTTCATTGTAAAAATTAATATAGTATTGCAACGTTTTGCGAGTCAATTTTGGTATTAAAATAAACTAGAGCGTCTCTGCTTTATAATATGTAAAAAATATTCTGGAAAATTTCTGTGGAAAAATAAGTACCTATGACATTTTATTTACAAAAATAGAGAAAAGTTATCGACAAGTTGGAATTACTAAAGTTAAAATACATAGCTTGAGATGCTATATCTATAATATATAGGAAATTTAAATACTCCTTAGTAAATTTTTACATATTTCTAGAGCGTATGGAAATGTGGCCATTCATTTATAGGTTAACTGTCCGTCTTTAAAGTCAAGTTTACACATGTTGATTTTGAATGTTTTCGAATGATGGATGTAGTTATTACATGGTTATTTTAGATTATATTGGCACAGTTAGTTTTTGTTTATTTGAAAGTGAATTTTGTCCAGCTAAAATGGTCATTTAGCATACTGTACAGCGGGTGGTTTTAATGATTGGACATATTTAAAATTGGGTGCAAAATTCGGTGAGCATCCTTTAAAACCTAATAACCTTTTAAAAATTGGATCGAAACAACTTTTTTTGAAATATTAGGTACAAAAAGTAGGATAAAAATAAAAAAAAATTATTTTCGAGATTGTATGGGGTTTTCATTAGAAAAATCCATCATGATCCGTTATCACCAATAACGTTAAGTCATTACTTGACAAGAATGATACATCTATCCACGAAGATTAGCAACTGTTATACACGAATAAATTAAATTTTCAAGTCGTACTGATTTGCGTCCCACTGTTTTCGAAAAATCGACCATTGCGCGGTGTTTCGAGTGAAAACGCAACGTCTCGACTGATTCGGGCATCAAAGACACGGGGACTTTTGTATCGCGTCGGACGACCAGGAGTTTTCACTGACGGCCCCGGCCAGAAAGCAGCAGCAGTCTATATTTACCCGGCGCTTTCCGCTTTCCGGTTTTCTCGTTTCCCTTAATGGCGAGTTCACGGAAGTTCGTTAGTGTACAAACCGTTCTATTATTAGAGTAACGCGCGTGTGCGTTCACGATATTCGCCGTGCTTCTGCTATGCCGCGAATAAGTTCGACGTGTTTTCGCCTCTCTCTCTTGAAAAAGATCGATTTCAAGGGAACCCGATGGTCTCTCGGCAGAGTCACGAATTCGAGTCATGCTTCCAGCTCGCAAAGGCTACGGTTCTCTCTCTGCAGGCTTGTTCCCGTGCCTCAAGAACGTGAAAACGATCGATAACTCAGTGGAACGCCCCCATTGTCGAGGAGAGAAAGGAAGAAAGGGTTCTCCTTCTCTCTTTCTCCTTTCACCGTTCCTTTCGACGAGGAGAATGTGCGCCAAGATGATCCTTTAACTTTTTCCCGTTCCCGGAATCAAAATGTTCAATAAGCTGATCGAAATTGAAATTCCGATAAGATTATGAAGTGGCACGTTACCTCGCAAATCAAACTTTTGCGTCTTTCCACAGTAGGTATTTCTTATTACGAAAAAGAATACACAAACGTTTTCTATTATATACAATTCCTTTTTCTGTCTGTTTGTCGTTTTTAACACATTGTTTATGCATTAATTGTGACCAATATTGATAATTTTTAACTTTTTTAATCGGTGTACTGCTTTAATTTGCACCTACTCTCATTATGTGTTTATTAAAACAAACAAAATTATAGACGCACATAATTTTACATTTATGTGTGCTTAAGAAACGATTAATATCTTAATCCTATTATATTAATTTGCTAGTTACAGTACAGTCTGACCCAATTTTGTACCAGTCCAAAATACTAACCAGAAAATACAGTGAGTGTACAAAGTATTCGTACACCTTGTAAAAACTAATAACTTTTATATAATTGTATCAAACAAACTGATTTTTTATAATCAATTAGAAGCATTGGTTTACGAAATGATATGTGAAAAAGATTTTCCAAAAATTATAATTTACAAGGTTACATGGAAAAATAAAACAGGCATTTTTTAAAACTTTTTTATTTGGGCCCTTAATGAAGATTTAAAATATATGTTTTGTAGATCTATGTTAGTTAGATCTCTAGATTTCTAGATCTTCTAGACGCAGGAAAAAACGACACGCATCGAAAGATGTACGATTCTGTGGATTTTAAGCAGAAATTGATCGAAAGTCGTGTAAAACTACGATTTTTACCATTTTTAACCGGTTGTAGTTCGTGTGTATGTTAATCGATTTCGATGAAATTTTCAGTATGTGTATAACTAACATAGATCTACAAAACATATATTTTAAATTTTCATTAAGGACCCAAATAAAAAGTTTTAAAAAATGCCTTTTTTATTTTTGCATGTAACCTTGTAAAAATTATAATTTTTGGAAAATTTTTTTGGATATGATTTAGTAAACCAATGCTTCTGATTGCTTACTAAACATCAGGTCGTTTGGTACAATTATAAAAAGGTTATTCTGTTTTAAAGGGCGTACAAACATTTTTGAGAGCCACTGTATATCTAATGTTTTATTTAAGAACCGCGGAGTCAGGAATAAAATAACAGAATTAGAGTATTAATCGTTTCTCAAGCTAAAACAAATGTAAAATCATGCTTCTTGAAATCTATGGGACTCTGTCTGAATAATCACGCGGTTAATGTTTTAAAAGAAAAATGGTTTCATTGGTTGCATTTTGCTCCGCACTGTACAAAGAGCACGTACTCCTTTCTCAAACAAAACATAAAGCAATAGCCGGGTCGAAGCCAATAAAGTTATAAAAGTTGTACTACGAGCTTGTGCGTTATTTTAGTATCGATTTACGTGACAATAAAAGGGATTGTATTCCTGGAAGATTCATTCGGATTCTCGTCTGCCGGTAAACACTGAACTCGGACACACGGTATCTTCTGCACCTCGTGTTCCCGACTGATTTTATCGACTACTTAAACGCAACCCCGGACCGATTCTCGAGCGTGTAGTTCCATCTTTGCAAACAGAGCGCGGTGTACTTGAAACTAAGCTGCAAAGCCTGTTTTACGTACTTCTCTGCCGGGAGTGATTGCTGTACCGACGTTTTTGTCCCGGCACTGTTTGCCGTTTGCAGGGTGCATGTGCAACGGCGTGGAAATGCTGCACCGTTTCCACAGCTCTCGCGGAAACGGAGAGGCTGACGCTGACGGAGACAGATGCGGCTTCGGTCACCGCGTCTGCGACGAGAACAATGTGGTCTAAGGAAATTACCGCACGTAGTTTTGCTCCGAGCTCTGGCCGAAATGGATCTTTGCGTTCTAGACTCGAGTGTTTCTCTCTTGGTTTTGCTTTTTGATCTAAAGCTTTACCTCCTGGGACCTCGTGTCAAAGAAAAAGCGTTTCGTTTGGTCCGCGCAATTTGGAGCTACGGTGGAACTCTGGTTGTTTGTACTTCTTTTATTTAACACGTCGAACTCCTGCTCCAAAAAAATCCCTCGAAATCAGAGCAATCTGGTTAACCCGTACGTTACTCAGGCTGGAAATTCACCCATTTGTAATTTTTACATAGTGAATCTCATTTATGCAGTTAGAAGCTGACGATTCGCCACGCTTATAATTTTTGCATAGAAGTAGTCAGTTTATTATTTTATATTTAGTGAAATGGCAACAGAATAATTTTCCTAATGTTTTTTTAAAATATCATCGAAAGTGCCCAAATATAAACCACTTTTTGTTGATGTCATTTTTTGATTATTTTAGAATGCTCCTTTTCGTCCAAAAAAGTTACCAGTTGTAGATGCATTTCCTCCCTATAAGATTCTAGGTTCAAGTTTGTTTAAAAATTAATATAGCTTGGGAAAAATATTTTTTTTGTGGCGTCCTTTGCTGGTTCCAGCGAAGGGGGTTTCAATATGGTACACCTTGAGTCCCTAATATGACTCCTAGTGTCATATTCGGCATCCATACCAAGAATGTCAATAGCTATATGTATACCCATATTAGGGAACCCTTGGTAGTGCCATATTGGGAACTCCACGTGGACTGATAATGCCAGCTACTGACAAAGAGAAAATGTATTTCAGCCCAAACCAACAGTTGGCAAACATTAATATAAGTAAACTGAAACTGCAGATATGTTCCGACATTTCAAAATCACTTGTCTTCATCGAAAAAGATACAGTCGAAAATCGAACCACAAAAATATTCAATACATGGCGACACAACTGGCGGAGGATCGATACTAAAATCACACTGTGCACACTGTTGATTAAACATGGTAAACTATTGTTCGAGGATTTTCTCACTAAAGTGCGACTTCTCCTTTACAAGATACAAGGTAGTGTCGTAATAGGCGGCTATACCATATTTGGGCACTTTACCCTATATGTACGGTATTACTTGTGATATTTAATATACGCTCTAATAATTGGTTCAATGATTCATATTCATAATTTTGATGGAATATTTTCTACCTGGGGTATTAGTTGAAACATGAAAATATTATCTAAAGATTTGAAGAGACGTTCATCCATATTATACCTATCGCGAAGAGTGATATCGAACGGACAACCTGCTGCCACAATGCGCACATGTCCGCGCTTCCTGCCACTTCAGAGAATCGAGTTGTATCAATTTAAATAAACTGGTACCTCGTAAACGCCCACGTAAGCAGCCCGAAGTTACTCGAACCAGGAAGAGGGAATGGTCCCTATAGGAAATTCACTGTGCTCGTTATAAAGACAGCTGCATCTGATAAGTAAGCTTCTATTACATTGTTAAGGTAACCGTACGAGCAAATAGTCGACTGTGAAAGCACTGCAATAGAACCGATTAACTTGCTATTCTCCGTTCCGAATCGAAACAATGAGCAGAACTTCACGATTTAGCGGTGACTTGCGAGTTCTTTCGGTACTTGCTCATTCTGTTATCGTAGTATGTACCTGGGAATAAGAATTAGAACCGATAATTTATACAAACTTTTATTAGGTCGTGACGATTGAATATCTGTATTCTCTGTTCAGGATAAATATTGGGTGACTGCAACAGTTCTGATATGTTTCTAACAGTATTATTCTTGTAACAGTGGGATTGCATTGAGCAAACAGTATACAGGGTGTCCCAAAAATACTTCCTTGAAAGGGGTGTGTTGTGGATCACGCGAGCGAAGCGGCGGCACGTGAGCTATCATGGGCCAGAGACGAGAGAGGTGACGGGGGTACCCAAATCCTCATAACAACTCGCGACAATAGCGGGTCCTCTTCACCTCTTTCCCCTCACCGATCTGACTTCTAGGAAACCGCGGATCGCCCGAGAAGTCAGTTACCTTTAAACGTTAGAGTTGCTTGCTCGAAACGAACGGTGCTCGATAAACAAAAGATCATTGCGCTTCTCTGGTCTTAGCCTATACTTTTGGCTTACATAAAACTTTGCTTCCGTCATTTAATCTTCTTAGTTCAGGGTGATTCTTGAGGTCATTTTAAGTACCTTTTTCCTTTGCGAAAATGTTCTTTCTTTCCCCTCAATTCGTCGCCTACCCTCCAGCCATTGCACCGTCAGATTTCTGTCTCTTTCACTCTTTGCAAAACAGTTTAAGTGGACAAAATTCTACAAATAGAGAAATACATTTTAAACGATGTTTGTATGTAGTCCATACAGTATTAATGACGTATAAATTAATTTATGCGTTGAAACAAAGCCTTCTTTAAAATATATTAGTGTGATATTACATTCGAATCATTTACAGAATTGTATATTTTATATTGGTATTAGAAGTAGAGGTTGGCAAATAATGAGTGTGAAATAGAAACTGGCACATGATGTTGGCGATGGTATAATAACTGACATAAAGACGATCAATTGAAAATTGACTATAGCATCGTCACTTATCCGATGTTAGAAATAGAGCTGAAAAAGTTCAAAGTTGTTAGCAAATCAATATCTGGACACGGTTCGTTATCAATGCCTTCTACAATGTACAAATAAAGGAAAGTCTATGCCTTGTGATAAGAAAGTTTTTAATTTGAGGCACATGCTACATAGTAAATATTGTTTAAACTACGTTACAAATGTTGTAATAGATTTTACTATTCGTTTGCATTATTATTACAAGTTTTCTGTATCGATAAATGTTGTTATCTGAACACTTGTTCTCTCGGTAATTTCGATAACGGGGAAAATTAATTCGTAAACATTTCTTCTCGAAATTACAATTACAATCAATGCATCATTTTTTGTGTGATGGATATTTATCATTTACTTCCTTTTGTAAATAATTACTTAATTTGGTGCTACTGAGGAAATTTGGGGACTAATAATGAATTTGTTTTACCGTATTAGGAAAAAATACCGAAGAACTGCCAACATCATTTCCAGCAAAAGAATACTAGACTGACCTTTAATGACACGTAACGTATGGAACAAAGACTTGTGCATTATTGCAGTGTGCACAAAGAAGGAACGAAGCACTCAAATGAACATTTCACATGTTACTTCCAACCTACTACTTGAATATACCGTGTGAATCACGTTATGTATAATGTTTTGCGCTTGTAGAGAAACATGCGAGCATAAATGCCGAAGAAAATGGAGAAAAAGATGTTTATTGAGATTACACGAGAGTCTGCAGTAGGTTTCGCAACGATAAGAGGATTTTATCCACCGTAAATTAACTGTACGTGTATCCCACATACATTCACGCCCCCAGATTATTTCGACGGTATTTTTCGTCTACGAAGCGAGACCAATTTTGATATCGAAATTTCTTGTCACGTTGGTTTCGTTTATCCTTAGTTTTCTCGTGGCGTAGATACATTCGATACTTTTTATTTTTTGAAGAAGAATCGCTCGCTACTTCCGACGCGCCTTACGCGTTTCCTTATCGGGAACGCCGACGTTCCTGAAGGGGCGGACACGTTTGCCTACATATCTTCGCGTGGGTACACCTTACAGGTTAGTTTCACGGCTCGTATCCGATATGATGTTATTAACTGCGCAGGAAATTGTGTTAACACCGTTTTATGGGAGTGTCGTGCACGGTGTTACTGCGATCTCGCGTATGCAATATCGGAAACTTCAAATTTATGTTGATTTCTACGGAATCTCTTCCCTGACGTTATTGTTAACCATGCCACGCAATGGATGATGATTTATAAAACAATTAACCTGAAACTTTGTAGCTTTTATTTTTAATGATTTATACTTAAAAAATGACTTGTTTGGTTAAAAATATCACGATACGCGGTACAATCCAAGAGCAATTTGCATAAATATAATTTTTACAAGTAATTTACAAATTAATTTAACAAGCATTTTTGTAATTTCACTAATTATGACATAAAAAATGTGAAACCAATCATTTCTTTCGTATATGAATATGTATATGTATTATAAGAACAAGATTTTGTTGTGTATCAATTGTTTATATTATTTAATTATTTCTTTCTTTTTTCAAGTAAAATGACGAAACGTTTGTCATTTAAATATTTGTTTGTCTGGAAGCATTGGAGAAATACTACTGTTGCATCTTAAATATTTACTTCGCATGCCTCCTAAATTAACCCTTGAACCTTCATAAATATGTATTTACAAATGCATACGCAATTCATATCTGTATAACTTGTGTGACTCGCATAACATGGATCTATGTAACATGGAACGCACCTCCGTGTAATTCGGGTTCTAGTGTATGTATTCTGTATGTTGAATATTAACAAGCGGACTGTCATACAACGGTTCGTTTCCTAGAATTTACTGACATTTTACCGAAAACGTCAACTTTCCCATATTGTATTACTTCCTGTATATTCATGTATCAGAGAATTATGTCGATTACATCAATTTGAACAGTTTGCATAGGAAGAACATTTATTGTATTCTGTAATTGACTTTGCTTTATCGTTCATTGTGATCTTTCCTATGTCATTTCTATGAAACTGTTGATCCTCTAAAATGTAGAGGACTAATCATTATCAATTTAGAGTCTAAATCAAAGACGGAGACTTCTTCCCCGCCGTCGCTGCGCGACCCCCACCATTAATTTTCTGGTCTCCCACTCTTCAGGACCACTCCTAGCCAAAGTCATCAGATTAAGACTTGTGTCCACACTCTACCTTTCCCTTCTACGACGCTATTCGTAATAAAAAGAGCATTCTTTTACCTTGAAAGTACATACCTCAAAAAAATGTAGGATTCCATCTCGTAATTTATTAAATTAGTAATTTTTAAACATAAATAAAACTGGTACACTGTTGTTCATATATTCTAATAGCTCAGACAACCAAAATCTTACGCAAGATTTAAAAAATCGTATTTTGGCTAACTTTTCGAGGCAAATACTCCACTGTGCGTCGGTTGGTACCGCTGCGGCGAGGGATCAGGAATAATTTCGGTCGACAAAGGAAGCCCTTTGATTTTCTTTGGCCGACGTTACGTAGGGGGCGCAGATAATCAAGCTTAATTAAAACGATTATACCTACAAATCGAGCGGCAACGAGAATGCGGGCTTTCAAGCGCTTTCTTCCCTTTCAACCAATTACCTTCGGCGAGCCTTCGAATCGAAGGGAGAGAGCTACGCAAAGAGAAAGAGAAGAGAGAGGGAACGAGAGAGAGAGAGAGAGAGAGAGAGGGTGGTGGGTTTGGAGAAAGGGAGAAAACACAGAAGCCCCTGTATACGATTGAAGTTTCATTCTTCGGAGGGTACGTTTTTAACGGAGTGCTTTCAGATGCTTCGTCATGAATTACTTACGACCTAAAGTGATCCCAAACGTTGTCCAAGGAAGACTTTAATCCCGTCGTTTTCCCTCCCGAAATTACTTTTTCCTCTTTTTCACCCTGATTCACCTGAACTTTGTGGATTCACGATTTCTTTTATCTGTATCTGATTCCCGTTACTCTTCTTCCAACTTAAAAGTTGTTTTTATAACGTCCAGACGAAAGTGCAATTCAGCTTCGTCTATCTTACCTGTGTTAACCCTCTTCAAGTATACAGCAGTGCCTCTGCGAAAGTTTTGGGACCGAAATATCACTCGCATCGTGTACAGACGTTTGGCCTCTTATTGAGATATAATCAAACATCGTCAAAAAGATATTGTGTACGTGCTGTAGCCAATAATAATTGCACGTTGAAGTGTGAGAAATATACTTAAATACAGTTTGTTGTAAACAAGCAGTATAAATACAGTAGATAGTGTTATTCTGGAACTAAAAATCTGAGTAAGCCATTTTCTTAGTCCTTCAATGTTATGTTATACATATAACCAAAGATATTTCACATCAGTTGTAAAACTTGTATTTTCGGAGATCGATGTTATTTCAAGGCATTGCCATATTCTCTCACTCTGTGTAGAATCAAAATTACGAACTTCGTATGCCCAGGTCACTTTTCATCCAAAAACATTAAACGCGTCGTTGAATTGAAGACCATAGTTGAGTTGAAAAGTATGCTATTCTAGAACTAGTCTGTACATGCTACTGGAACTCATTTCCAACAAGGAAGTTCTATCACCAACATTCCAGAAATCAACTGCGTTGTAACTATCGAATTTTAAATTGTATTTGTTGCCAGCACTTGGCCTTGTAACAGTCTTCATTGCAATTATATTTTATTTTAGTGCAACGTATTTACAGTAAATCCTCTCTAGTCGCAAAAGCCTCGGGGAGGTTCGTTTGCAAAGTTCGTTGACGGACACGATTTTTTCGAGCAAAAAATCATCTTTTTCAGCTTTTCACAGACCGAGCCGAACGTAGAGAAGGACAGTAATCGAAAAGAAGCGACTGCGACTCTCCGTGTCTCTTTCTTTCCCATACGTTGTCCTTCCTTGTGCCCGAAACTTTCATCGTCAATTAAACCGCTAAATACAGTTGAAATTATATCGTGTTTGGTATTATTTTAATCAGAAAAATGCCATAAATTTTTTATTGGTGGAAGTTTCATAAAAAAATAAGTAATAATAAAAAAGACAGCGACTCTCCGCGTCGCATTAGTAGTGGTTCACACCGATATACCCGAGCCGAGATCAGATTACTACCGTGGAGGGGATTATTTTTTGCGTTTATAGAGGATTTACTGTACTACCGTATCGTAAATGTTCGTGTTCGCATTTCAAACAGAAAAATATTACGATATGCAGATGTAAGTTTCATAAAAAAAATCATGGAAAACAAAGAAGTTTAGTCTTTGTTACGTTTAACGTGAGCAATGAGAGATCAAGGAGCCTGCACTTGAAATGCGCTAATATGTCTGCAAGAATCAGACGATTAAGGCAATTATTATTGAGTGAACAATGTTCCTTTTTTGTATCATATCATGATCTAAAAAATAAACAAGAGGGCTAGAGTAGGGTTGTTTTTGCTCGCTCGCTTCGCGAACTCGCGGGTAGGACTGCTCTTGCGAGAGGGTTAGTGATACGCTATGGCCTACTGCTATTAATGTTTTTTATTTGGTGTGTGACTCTCCAAGAGTCACACAAAGAACTTCCCGATTCGTTACTCCTTCGCCAACATCGCTAACATCGGTTTTTTTTGTACTTTCATCGATATTCTCCCAAAATGTATTCTTGGGAGTAGAGATGATAAATTCACTCTTGCATTGGAATAACTTTCGATTATTCCAAGCGGTAACATTAGCATCAGTTAAAAAAAAATTTTTTTTAAATCTAAAAAAAAATTAAGAAAAAATTTTTTTATGTAATTGCGTTTGGTTCTTTGGTGGAAAATTTTCGTCCTCCCTTATAAATTGCATTGTAGAATCAACTCTTTTCGAAAAAAAAGTAAAAATCTAAAAAACTACTTGACCAATATGGACCAAAATCTAATCAGCTCTAAGTTACGACGGGGCACATCGATTGCATCATTCATTATCCTGATCGCGTTGTTACTTTTTCTGAAAACGTTAACGAAAAATTTGATTACATAGAAACGGCCATACGCACACACACACACACGCGCGCGCGCGCGCACGCACACACACGAACATTTTGACAAAAATAGTCTAAAATGACTCCAATGACCATGAAACGTGAAGATCTGCTAAAAAATCGATTTTCGATTTTCGGGGTAATTACAATAACTTCCCTATAAAATCGGGAAGTTAATACTTAATAAACATTGAATATAAGGCGTTTTGACTTCATTTCAACACTTACTTTTCAGAGTTTTCGGGGCATCCCAACTTAATGACATTGTCCTCGAAAAAGATTTTTAGTACCTTGAATAATTATAAATTAATTCACGTATAAGGTTCAAAAATATGCGCTAGAACCGTGGACTACGATTTTATTGAACATCGTAGAAACCTCGATTATCCGAACCTCTGATATCTGAGGTCTTTAGTATTCCAACATGCTTTAGATGTAAATAACTAATGTGCAACACTATTTGTTGTACAAATGAATAAAAATTGATTTTATTGACTCGTTCATCGTAAGAAATAGCGCGTTGTTTCTTTAAGACGTTAACAGTGACGTCAGCTGACGGTGATCGGCGCATGATTTTCGTATGATCGCGTGAGCAATCTGCCCTCGCAGTGGGAATGTCAGTTAGTCCCGCGCGGCAGTCGATGTGTTAAAAGTCCCTGCGGTACTATCTCCAGAACCAAGATTACTCTGTTAGCAACGAGTCATTATCATAACGCCATGGTAACACTGAACGGCCAAGTATAACAAAGAGGATTCATTATCTTAACATCATTCTCCTGCCGAGCGACCGCAAAATCACTCGCCGGAAACGCAAACAGTCCGGACAAGATACCCTTAACCTTGGCAGAAGATTCCTGCAGGAAACGAGAGAAAAAGAGAAACTATTAACGATGATTCTCCGCGAAAGATTTCGAGGATGTTGCAAAGCGGTTTCGGAACGGCTTTCGCTTGGCAATTAACGGAATTAGCGCGAGTCAAAGGGACTTTTGCTGCTTTATGGGCCGCTGGAGGGAGCGAACCGCAGTTAGCAGGCGTCATTTTATCAAGGAAAAGAGGTTCCTACCTCGAGGCGACGGGAAGATTAAGCTCGACCTTTTCGGCTCATGCCTTTTCCCGACGTGTCAAAGACCATTGCCGAGTAAGTATGTTACCTTTGGTGCGACGCCTTCGGAGGAGTCCTAACACACTCCTGCCACTAAGGGTAACGGTCCGCGGAATATTTACGGGACCTAGTCGCTTTGTGAACTAACGTTAATAAGTCTGTGAAAGAATGATTAACTCTCTTTCAGCGACTATTTTTTCTCTGAAATCTCCATGACGCTTCACTTCATTTCCTCAACCGGATAAAAGACGTATTCACTTTCCTCTCATGTAAGGGGGAACTGGGAATGACACCTCACATGTACGGTGGTTAGATAGGTTTCATATTTCCTATCGAGTTTGTTGATCTGAAACTTTTTATATTGAGAGGTAGTAGTTTAGAAATAAATTGTTTCCGATTTTTAGAAAATATTTACTATCGTTATTAACTATTCAGAGACCAGTTTCTATTCGCACGACCAATGATGTTACAGAGGTATCTATAATTTGCTGGAGATCTAGATTTTTTGATATTTTTCATGTCTTGAAATTCTGGAAAGTAAACAGGAATCTTCGAAAGTGTATACTTTGCAGTCAGTATGGCGCTCGGGCTTCAGTATTAAGGATTCAGGACCGTATGCCAATTGTCTGGTATCTGTTGTACGCCATCGCGATAAATACACATCAGCTGTAGACAAATAAATTAATTTAAAATAAATCTGTAAATAGTCATCTGATCTAAAATGTGAGTTAGTTAAATGATGTAGGGAAGATCGGGGCTAAAGGTTCCCGAGGTAAGTTGTTCCGATTATTATTTATAAAAAATGGATAAGAACGCACGATTCGTTTTCAGTTGTTTTTGTTATAGAGGCGAGTAAAGACACTGTCGTCAATTTTTCTGGCGTCCGCGGTAGCGTGTGTTTTTAACGAAGGCTTACGTACCAGTTAAATAAATTTATATTTTGGCTTCTGTGACTTACGAAGAAGACTTTTGTTTTGTATAAAGATCCGCAGTCTACTTAAATTACGAAATATCAAACCCTATCAAGATGTGACGAACAAATTGTCGCTAAATATTTGATCGTTTTTACATCCTCAATTTGGAGAATAAATTAAAGTGCGCATCCACTCCTCTAAGTCGACGCATTCCCACGTAAACGTTGGTTAAACGAAATCGTTTCTAGGAATTACAGATTTTACTCGGTTTGAAAGCCCTCAACACTCTGGCGAACGTAACCCGGAGAGCAAAGCGTGAGGATTTAAAAGCGCCGCGCCGCTGCCTGCCGGTAAAATATCAAAACGCCGGGGAAACTGTAACGACCGGTAAATTACTGCGGATGGATCGTGCTCGTTAACTTATCTCGATTTTCCAGCGCGCGGTTTCTCACGCGCAGTCAACGCGCCGGGCATTCAAAGGAATTTCGGGATGCAATGCACCTAACCGCACGCTTTCGAACCGCTCCGCGTTTCAAAACGACGCGTTGGTTTCTCGATCGTCTTTGAATTTCCTGCCGGGGTTTTTTTCCGTGTACACCTTCGCAGTGGAAAACTCGTTTACACCGTTTTATTGCACGGACAATGTAACGTTCAAATCTGACACGAGGAAAGAAATTGCTAATGCGAAGGTGTAAGAGACTGTCGTAAAGGTTGGAACACGTTTTGTTTCATAGCTATAAAATTTCATACGATGAGTATTACGCAAAAAAATGTATACCGTTAGAAAGGTATAGTTGTCAGCTACATTTTCGCTGTAGAAAGTACAATAGCGTTAACGGATAAAAAGTTATAGCCAATTTTTCGAGGACAATGTCATTAAGTTGGGACGCCCCGAAAACTCTGAAAAGTAAGTGTTGAAATGAAGTCAAAACGCCTTATATTCAATGTTTATTAAGTATTTATTTTTTAGATCATGATATGATACAAAAAAGGGCAATGTTCACTTAATAATAATTGCCTTAATCGTCTGATTCTTGCAGACATATTAGCGCATTTCAAGTGCAGGCTCCTTGATCTCTCATTGCTCACGTTAAACGTAACAAAGAGTAAACTTCTTTGTTTCCCATGATTTTTTTATGAAACTTACATCTGCATATCGTAATATTTTTCTGTTTGAAATGCGAACACGAACATTTACGATACGGTAGTACAGTAAATCCTCTATAAACGCAAAAAGGCCGTACACGATAGACGCAAAAAAATATCCCCTTCACGGTAGTAATCTGATCTCGGCTCGGGTATATCGGTGTGAACCACTACTAATGCGACGCGGAGAGTCGCTGTCTTTTTTATTATTACTTATTTTTTTTATGAAACTACCACCAATATATATTTATGGCATTTTTCTGATTAAAATAATACCAGACACGATATAATTTCAACTGTATTTAGTGGTTTAATTGACGATGAACGTTTCGGGCACAAGGAAGGACAGCGTATGGGAAAGAAAGAGACGCGGAGAGTCGCAGTCCGGCTCGGCCTTTGAAGCTCAAAAAAATAGTCCGTCTACGAAAAATGCAAACTTATCTCCCCGAGGCTATTGCGTTTATGGAGGATTTACTGTAAATTGATTGTTCGTACTAATCAGTGAAACAGGAGTGTTCGGATAATAGAACAGATAACTAACTACAGTGATAGATTAAATCGTTACTGATTTCTGCAATTAATCCTAGTGTATATAGTTCGCTTTAGATTGACTTATTTACATGTGGAACACATATTCGGATATCATTGGTTCCGACAATCACGGTTCTACTTAATCAACAATTGTACAAGTAAATGTGGTTTGAAGTATGTTGTGTTTGGTCGCATTTAATTCAGAGAAATGACGCAGACGCATTGGTAAATGTTTCATAGTAAAATAATTAAAAACAATGGGACAGATAAAGGAAAGGTACATTAATCTCTGATTTATGTTCGTAGAATTCATTTCAATTAAAAAATAGTTGTAAACTAATTTTTCTTCTAAAAATCCATAGGACATAATGAACAACCTAAATGATTAGAAATAGAGAAGTTCTAATATTTGTAGAAGAAAATCATACCGCAAGGGGATGCAATTTCGGATTATTTGAAAACGCCAGAACCCACGAATTCCAGACTTCAATTTCATGACATTTGTCCATCGCTCGTCGCACTGTGGGACAGTATGAAATAATCGTCCCCGTCGCGAGTACACGCGCGGCGGTGGTATCTGCATGTCAAAGGGTATACGAGAGGGAGGGTGGCGGGTGGCGGGTGGTTTGCCTTTAAAAAAAAGTGTTGACTGTACGCACATGATTTGCGCGTCTACATTACAAAGTGACTTTTCGCTTTTGAGGCGGCGCGGCTGGTCTCGCGGCCGTGTTTCTCCGTCTGGCCGTTCAGCATCGTCCATTTTCCCCTTCACGGATCCGAAGAGGATCGACCGAGAGCGAAGGCTTTCCGAGTGGAGAAGCACTCGTTGACGGAATGGGCCTCCACCCACGCCACCCTCCTCCCATGGGGGTGGTGATTCGGGGGTCGGGGTGTACGGAGAGGTACAAGAAGCTTTGCCGTCCTCGAGTGCTCCCGAAACGCTTAGGAATCGTGTTTAAGGGAAAGCAGTTTCACCGTTCAAAATCAAGCACCTCTGACAGTCAGAGAATGTGTGCAGGGGAGAATTATCATTCTCGAAGAGGCTCCTACGGCTCTTTGGCCAGCAGCCATGCGGAAATTCGAGTTCCCCCGGGATTCATTTGCCCGGGTCGTCCGCGTGTTTTCGGTAAACGCGATGGATTGCGAACTGGCGTCGATTTCACTTCCGGAGAACTCTCGGATTCGTAATTATTATTAACTTATTACGCTCCCCACGGCGCCCTTGACGCTTTGGTAGCGCGTCTCGAGAGAGGTTCGGAGTCGAATAACATCCAGATTTGATTGCGAGAGGGTAAGAGTGTTCTGGCGTACACGTTTATGCTACGTACGAGCGCACACATGTGCACCTATTTGCTATGGTTACATTGAACTGAATTTTTTTTCACAGGGATCGAATTTAAAGTTGCTTTTTCTTCTTAACCCTTAACTGGTATAGGTACTAGGGTCTCTCATGACCCCAACGAAACTTCTGTACCCTAACTTTCCCTACTGTATTGTACCAAAATTGCAAATATCAACATTTTTTAATCTCTTTAAAATATTTGGATGATTTGTATTGTTAACTAGCTTTCCACCGCCACGCGTTGCTGTGGCTCAGTATTTTTTAAAAGCATGTTTTTACATGTCAGATGTGACATTTTAATCGCGTGATTGCTGATCACGGTGTCGTGTTTGACGCGAATCTGCTGTTTCGTGTTGTCGTCTTTCAGCCACTCCAAGTCTGTCGCGTTCATTCTGTTGAGTTTGATGCAGATCTGAAGCTGCAGAATTTAAAAATGCTAACCAAATATTTCAATTCAAACGCAGATCAATCTACTCACAAGGGAACATATTCAGATGCGAAAATCGGATTTTGATGAAACTTTGGGAGCTTATAGTACTTTGAAAAATATTTGATACGTATTTTTTTTATCGGCAACCATCCACTCTGAAGGGGTGAAAACAGCCCTCAAAGTTGGGGGTCAAAACCATATTTTTGAGATATCTCGGAAACCAGAGGTCCAAAAAATTTGAATTTTTTTTTAAATTGTGTTTTTCAATGGGGAATGTAGTCGCGTAAAAAAATTTTAACAAAAGTTTTTTGTTTAAACAATATATTAAAAATTTGATTTTTTTGCAGTTTCTCGTATTTATTGTTAGTTCATTTTAATGTAAACTTGGGTGTGTGATCTTTGATCCAAAATAGGGGATACATGTTTCAGGATTTTCTTTTTTTTGCCATTTAACAATAATTATGCATAATGGAAGATAGTCTTGCACCTGGCGTGTAAAGGAATTCTGGCTTGTTTTATCGAAATATAAGCATTTAGTATGAACATATATAGTATTTTAAACAATACCACTGGATTATATGTGGTTTGTTATTTTATCAGTAGCTAAAGAAGGTGGCGCAGGTAGCAGCGTGACGCGGTGCTAATTACCGCGGCGGAGTAAGGGTACCGACTTGTATGTATAGCCAATTCGTCTGCGAATTTCTGCTGTCGTTGGGCTTTCGGTCAAAATATACCTGGAGCCTTTTCAAATACACTGTGGATCCTTCAAATAATCGAAACTGGAGTTTCCCTCGTTGTATATGGTAGTTCTGATAAGAGCTGGTGGCAAAATGCTGCACACTGCAGTTTTACCTTGGTTATTTATAGCATTTGAGAAGGAAACGAATATTTTCAAAAGTTTCTATTGATTATTAGGGTGAAAGAGGAGGAAATGTAAAGTAGTCTTAAGAATGTACAGGGTGTAAAAAAAGTAATGGTCATCCGTCCTAGGGGTGAATCTACACCACTGGATCGGTGGACATTTGTAAGAGAAACTTGCCGCAAAATTGTTTATAACACAGAAAATTAGTGTTAAAGTTTTTTTTGCATCAACGCATTCTACTCATCGAGAAGAGGAAAAGTTTGAAAGGAGCCATATGTCACAAACAAATAGTTATTGAGATATAAGCTGTTAAAGTTTTTGCAAAATTTGATTGTGTGGAATTATACGTATAGACAAAAGCCTACTACTACAGTCCACACGTCCGTGTCGATGAGACAGAAAATGATCGTGTGCGTGCCGCGAGACAGACGAAATTTAAAGGCGCATTCGTCGTTAGGCTCCTTCAAATTTCGTCTGTCTCGCGGCACGCACACGATCATTTTCTGTCTCATCGACACGGACGTGTGGACTGTAGTAGTAGGCTTTTGTCTATACGTATAATTCCACACAATCAAATTTTGCAAAAACTTTAACAGCTTATATCTCAATGATTATTTGTTTGTGACATATGGCTCCTTTCAAACTTTTCCTCTTCTCGATGAGTAGAATGCGTTGATGCAAAAAAAAACTTTAACACTAATTTTCTGTGTTATAAATAATTTTGCGGCAAGTTTCTCTTACAAATGTCCACCGATCCAGTGGTGTAGATTCACCCCTAGGACGGATGACCATTACTTTTTTTACACCCTGTACATATAAATATGGGCACATTGCTTTGTGTGCTACAGTTTTTCTGCATTACGGTTTGAGTTGTGTAGGATTTCGTTATCAAATTAACGTGCATATTAAGAAGTTAAGGCTACTGCTTTCGGATTTGTAAAACAGTGCCACATGACAAATAATTTCTGGCGATAATCAAGGTAAACATCCGATAATTACATTATTTTTACTTTTCTTGATTGTTTATTTTTAAATTCGTTTTTACAAACATGAAGATCAATCCGATGAACATTATAAATATTTTGATCGAAACATATCACAGCAATAATAACAAGGAAACACCCAACGACAGTAGAAATTCGCAGACGAATTGGCTATACATACAAGTCGGTACCCTTACTCCGCCGCGGTAATTAGCACCGCGTCACGCTGCTACCTGCGCCACCTTCTTTAGCTACTGATAAAATAACAAACGACATATAATCCAGTGGTATTGTTTAAAATACTATATATGTTCATACTAAATGCTTATATTTCGATAAAACAAGCCAGAATTCCTTTACACGCCAGGTGCAAGACTATCTTCCATTATGCATAATTATTGTTAAATGGCAAAAAAAAGAAAATCCTGAAACATGTATCCCCTATTTTGGATCAAAGATCACACACCCAAGTTTACATTAAAATGAACTAACAATAAATACGAGAAACTGCAAAAAAATCAAATTTTTAATATATTGTTTAAACAAAAAACTTTTGTTAAAATTTTTTACGCGACTACATTCCCCATTGAAAAACACAATTTAAAAAAAAATTCAAATTTTTTGGACCTCTGGTTTCCGAGATATCTCAAAAAATATGGTTTTGACCCCCAACTTTGAGGGCTGTTTTCACCCCTTCAGAGTGGATGGTTGCCGATAAAAAAAATACGTGTCAAATATTTTTCAAAGTACTATAAGCTCCCAAAGTTTCATCAAAATCCGATTTTCGCATCTGAATATGTTCCCTTGTCAGCTGAATTCCAATGCAGTGAGAAACTTACAGAACAAATCGCTCCGAATAGGTCAATCTTTCTATTTATATAGGTATTTTTTCTATTTATATAGATATTTCATGATATAATTTGAAGCAGAATACCACTGAGAAGATTCTCGTCGTGACGCATTGGTTATAACGCGAATTAACACGAAACCATATCGATTATTCTACATCAACGTTTTCGCAAACGAGCCACATTTACATAACTTGAAGTAGCAGTTAGTGTTGCAGCCGATGAAAAAAGTCGTCAAAACTCTTGAACGAATGGACTTTTTTGAATGAGGATTGTCCTAAAACCTTCCCGAAGAAACGCTGCGTCTAATGGCTAATAAAATTTCAAAATGTATCGAATTTCTTCTTTATTTTCACTTATTTTCAAGACGTAATAACTTTTCACTAAATGAACAAATATTACAATTTCATGTTTGTAATTACCCTATGATATATCGCTGCTCCGGAAGTCTAATGACGCAACTGTAAAATTTTGTGAAATTGACTTTATTGTGTTGGCGGGGTCAGAAATGCATTTACTAGATGTTTGTAAATCGACATAATGTAAATCGAGGCTGGTATTTATTATTTTATAAATTGAAATAACTTAAAAGTTGCAATAATAACCCACAATGTCTATAAACTACTCTCATAGAAGAATTAAACCGAATCTTCAATTTTTGCAGTTGTGTCATTATACTTCCGGAGCAGCGATATCAGGCGATTTTAGGCGCACTCAAGTAATGCCAGATTCGATTAATATTAACAGAGTTATGACATGGTAAGACCATCTATTGGGTGGATACGAAGAAACTTTTTCCCCAACATTCACTTTCCTCGACACAGTTTTCACCGACGACATTTAACCGAGTCCAGATTTGACCGACAACGAATTTGATCCACAACGACTTGAGACACAGTATGACAATATTGTATGATAATACTGTATGATAATACATACTGTGGTCGTCTTAAGTTGTTGTGGATCAAATTCGTTGTTGGCCAAAGCTATTATCGATCAAATTCGTTGTCGGCCAAAGCTATTGTCGGTAAAATCTGGAGTCGGTGAAATGTTGTCGGTGGTAACCGTGTCCGGGAAAGTGTCGGTGATTACCATGGGGCCCATATGTACAGCTCTTGTTCTTTGACCCTTGCTTCTGAACGGGGGTGTGTGTAGTTCTTAAGCATCTTCGAACATTTCCATTCTGAACATATCCTCTCTTTCTGACCAGGTATTTTCTCAGCGTATCGGGTGAATCAATTTGCAAGTAATAATGAACCGTGATGTTTGTCGCACCGAAATGAATTGGAAGGAATGTTTTCGCGCCCGTCCACAAAAAAGGAATAAGTGCCCCGAGGAAGGATGTAGACTTATTTCCGGTCTCGAGGACCGTGCAGCCCGACGAGCACGAAACAACTCCGAGTATACGTTAATGACGATCCTTTGAATTCCGGCGGATCACAATCGTCGCCGACGAACTGGCATTAACGACAGTAATATCGTGGCGCGCGGCCGGGCGACGGGGAAGAGCGGACGGTGCACGACGCTACATTATTGCATTAACGTAACTTCATTAATTACACGAGGCAGAGGCGAGGGTTTATCCCATCCGCCGCCTACTCGCCGACCGACGCGAATATTTGAATGTCGGGCTTCGACATCCGATTCTCGGGAAACTCCGCCTGTTTTCCGATACCCTCGGAATTTCTAGCGTGCAAGAGCGTCGACGGACGACCTCCCTGGGGAGATCGTGGTTTAAACTACCTCATGTTTTTTCGGAGACAGCGTCGAGGAACCGATACTGACAATGAGAAAGCAGCACGAACCTCGATTTCGAAGATTTAACGTCCGACCGACCGATCACGAGATTCTCTGATTTTATGTTCTTCAGAAGTTATCGTACCTTCCAGTAGGGTTGATAAATGTTAAAGGGACATTAAATTGGTGGGACGTAGCATATTGCGACGAAGGGGTTGTGTAGTTCAGTAAAAAATAGTTCTGCCACGGTCAGTCAATATGTTACAAGTTACAAGTTACTCCCTCGTCTATAATAACTTCTGTTTCACGTAGGGTGACTTGTCCGATGAATGAGCAAGCTGTATGTCTGGTGAAATTGGTATTCGCAACTCGGTCTTTGTTTAAGGATGTTCAGGAGGTATATAAAAACGCAACGAAATTTTTGGAAATTTGACAAGATATAATTCTTACTAAATTAATGCAATTACCAAAGTTTGGATTCGATTCATTGCACCGTTTAAGAATTATAGTTTGCATAGTTTAACACGTTTAACTTAAAGTTTGCATAGTTTAAAAAAGCAACGAAATTTTTGGAAATTTGATAAGATACAAATCTTACTAAATTAATGCAATTACCAAAGTTTGGATTCGATTCACTGCACCGTTTAAGAATTATAGTTTGCATAGTTTAACACGTCTTCTTATGGAGAATTCATAAAATTCCACTTCAAGCCCTATTTAAACCTTGAAAAAACGCAACTAGAAACTCCAATTTTTTTTTTATACAGGGTGCAGCGCAAATGAGTCCCCACGATTTTTCAGCCCCTTCGGATGGTCGGACAGAAAAATGTTTCTTACCAAAGTTAATCAGTATTTTACCCACAAGAAATTGCAACATTTTAAATTTAAAAAAAGATTGATTATCAACCAAAAATCAAGGTCGCTGTCATATCTTTTAATGGAACTGGGTATTTCTAACTTCACAATATTGTAGGCGACGTCGAAACGAATTCAACGACCAGCTATACAATGACTTTCAGATGATCTTGAAAGATAATATTGTCATGAATCAATTACCAGAATATTTGAATCGCAACATATGGTCCAATTCGATGGCCAGCTCGCTCGCCTGATATGACCCCTTTAGATTTTTATCTTTGGGGATATTTACAATCGATTATGTATGAAAGACCTGTGGACAATATGGAAAATCTTAAAGATCGCATAATTCAAGCGTGTAGAAATGTAAAAAGATGTTCTCTGATGGAAGCTACACATAAGACTTTGTTACAAAGAGCAGAACTTTGCGTTACACAAGATGGGATGCAGTTCGAAAATTTAATTTAATTATTAATTAATTACATGTACACGTTTGCAAACATTTGTGTTTTCAATGTAGCTCCGTATAAATTTGGTTTTTTGTGAGTTAAGTTCTGAAGCAATGTTTACCTCTAAATGCGAGGCGTTGCTATTACGTATCGTCGAAATATTTCAAATATTCTAGCAATTGATTCATGGCGATATTTTCTTTCCAGGTCATCTGAAAGTCATCGTATAGCAGATCGTTGAATTCGTTTCGACGTCGCCTACAATATTATGAAATTAAAAATACCCAATTCAATTAAAAGAAATGACAGCTACCTTGATTGTTTGTTGAAAATCGATTTTCTTTTAATTTAAGAAATTGCAATTTTTTGTCGGTTAAATACTGATTAACTTTGGTACGAAACTTTGGTAAAAATTATGTAATTAATCATGTTCAAAATTTATTAGGATTCACTAAACAGTTACAGAGCAAAAAATTATAAACTGTTACAAAACGTCAAATCGCGTTGTCATTTCAATAGCATGGAAACGCGACAAGTGTAGACCACTGAATATATCTACCATCAGAGGGTACAATTATTCGCAAAAGTCACTTACAATTTTTTATAATATGAAGACAATTTGATTAAAAAATAAATATAACGCGAAATTCACTAATTAAACGAAAGCTTTTTAAATTAATCTATTTTTTAAATGCAAAATATACTCATCAATGGCTTTCATTGCCAATATATTGATGGATTTCGAATTTCTTATACTTTTGTCTTCCATTGTACCTCCAGAACATCCTTAAACGTGGATGAGCATACGCACATCAATGCTAGAACTGGCGTAGGAGTCGTCTGGAAAATTTTTAATTAAATGGACGAAAATCCCTGCAATAACGTAAAATGCCTAGTACCAAAAATCGAAAAGTATATCCAAGATTGGAAAAAATGACTATTTTCGAACGAATCGTGTCTCTTCTGTCAGATTATCACATGTTAGACGCGAAATTGGCGAAGATTTAGCAACCTTCAGCTATATGTTACAATCAGAAATTATTTTTACATCTCAGCTAACTGTTTATAAAAATTGACGTGTAGAAGGCATCGTAGAAGATTCGGGCTATACGATTCCTAGAAAGATTGTTCTGTTGCGGCATACAGGTATAAATGTAACTACACACTTATCTCTCTTACTAGACAGAGTCTAAGCGGGAGGTCTCATGCGTTAAATCGATTAGCCAGTTAATTGCACGGGCTCCGATAGTGCATGGATTTTTCGCCCGTTGTCGTGCAGCGTTCGAGGTTCCACTTTAAAACGTAGATGTAGCCGATTTCATGTCAGATTAGCCTTGTCTGCGAGGCCATTGTCTTCTATTATTTATTCGAGTGAGCGACCTAGAGATTGATTGATCCTTCGAGCACATAAGGAACGCGATGTTACATAGTCTGCGCACTAGTTCCACGATTGGCGGTTCGCATACCGTCCCACGATAATCAATGGTTGGTGATCGGCTGAATTGGTGCCGTGACAACGATTCGCCTGGTCCGCGCTCGTTGCCTCTCATCCTCGAATCGTGCCGTTCCGTTTCATTTCGTTCCGATGGAAAAGGTCAATGGTACGCGTTACGTACGGCTACACGGCCGGTTGTCACGCGGCAGAGTAGTTATTGATTTTCGGATGCCGGCTTCGATTCTCCTGGGAAGCTTCTTCTTTCGCCATCTCATGCAGATCATTCTGATTTCAGATTTTACGTCGCTTTATTTTTCGATCTGGTAACCCTGCTGGGATCCTCTATCGAGCTAGTGCTGCTATTGTGCACGTTTAATATTGCTAGAGCATGAACAAATAAGGCGACCATCTGTTCGTTAATGTTCTATTATTTCCTACGCTTCCTGTTACTTGACCAGATGACAAAAAAACGTACGCGTGGAAAACCACGCGCGGCAGAAGTAAAAATTCTTGCAGTCTAGTAATGATTAGAAGTAAATTAAGATTGGAAATGGTAAATAGTCCTAATGAGGCGACAACAAGATCAGGAACAACTCTCAAGCTCAAGAATATTTATATCGTATTTTATCTATCACAAGTAAATTGTTTCAATGATAGAATCATAGAAAATTACAGAAAAAATAATGGACGATCAAAATTTGCGACGCAAAGAAGGAGAGCGTATGGGAAATGCTATGAACTAATATGTCTCTTTCTTTTTTCAGGTTAGTTTAGAACAAGGGTTTGGATAATTGTTTATAAATCTTTCAGTCGGAACAAAATCCGATGAGAAACTGCATGTGAAAGTAGCTGGTGGTTGATTCTATGTTATCTAATTGCAAATGTTCACAAATTAACTCTGGTTAATTAGTTATTAACAATTGTTGCGCGGGCTGATTGTGTCGGAAGTTCCCATAATGCGTAAGATAAGGAGGGTCGAATTGTGCGACAAGGACTGACATACATGACATACCACTTCTCCAAAATTTGTTAATAACTAACAACTTAAGCATCAAACCTGCATAAAACTGAAATGGGAATGTAGCCAAGGCTTCATTTTACATTCTACAATCTTAAAAGTTCACCAATAAAGTCTTTAAAGTTAGTAAATTAATTATGAAAATGTTACTTGTCAAACTATTCGAGGTTATTCGCGAAATTTCGTCACTTCCGTAACGCTCGACCGCGTCACTTCCGTAACGCTAGAAAATTGTAGCCCCCACAGCAAGGAAGTTTCACTTCAAAAATATGGCACAATGATGAATTGAATAAAAATTTGAGCGAAAACAGACCCAAAGAACACAGCAGGCTTAAAGCCACATCGAATTACATGAAAGTTTAACAGAACTTACAATTAGTAGATGAAGGTCTGGGGTTCGTCTGTGGAGTTACTCTAGGTTGAAGTTGCACTGTATACACGGTGTTCCGAAGCCCTTAATGTGTTCTTCAGAATGGACCTTCATCTTCTGAGAAATTTGAGTTTAAAGTTTCTGTGTGCTCGCAGTAACATGATTACGTACTGAAGAACACCAGAAAGTAATTTTGTCTGCGTTGGTAAAGTAAAAACCTATGCTAAATATCGTAATTTCATCTTCGAAGTTTAATTTCAAAGCGCAAGGAACTTTCCGCTCTAGAAACATTTGTAAAAATTGAGTAACATTTATTCGAAGTTTCCAAATTCGTAAATAATTGTAAGAGATTTGGAGGCGAATCGTGTCTATGAAATACCAGAATAAAAAATCAATGTCCACGATGGTATCTTGCCGAAACGATGCTGAAGGGGGATCCGAAATACAGCCCTTATCTAGGATTTTAATGAACCAGGTGCGCGTGTGGAAAGTTGTTAATTATGATAATTGGTAGATACCAGGGTTATGTGAAAGTAAAAGGGTTTTGAGGCACGACTTATCGATGTAGCGTAAGTTCACTGTGGACAACGGGTTGCAGGGACACGACAACTACAACGTGAAGACCACGCTCTCTTCGTTGCTCATTCACGTGTTGCTGACCGCGGTGTCCAGTGTACGTTGACAGCATCACGTGCTTCGTCGATTTATGAACTTGTACTTGTTCAACATCGATACTCGCTGCAACGGAATAACGATGGTCGGTAGTTAATGATTGCCGAATCAATAAGGGAGTGTCGTAAAGGTTGAAACACGTTTTGTTTTTAGCTATAAAATTTCATAGAATGAGAATTAAGCAAGAAAATGTATTCTGTTGGAAACTATCCCAACAAAAACATCCTGTAAACAGGAGCCAAGTTCCTATGGCCGTAAAAAGTTGTGAGATCAAACAAAATACGGCCAAATTCGTTAGCTTAGAAATACCTCTTGCGATACTGAAAAAAGCGTTTGTAAAAATTAGTTTAAAAGAACGCTATTTAATTTTTAAAGAGTTACATGGAGGGCTAAATTATTCAAACTTGGCCGCTACGTAACACCTTTTATGGTCATTGATTTAGAAAGTAACTATCAAGTTTGAATAATTTAGCCCTCCATGTAACTCTTTAAAAATTGAACAGCGTTCTTTTAAACTAATTTTTACAAACGCCTTTTTCAGTATTGCAAGAGGTATTTGTAAGCTAACGAACTTGGCCGTATTTTGTTTGATCTCACAACTTTTTACGGCCATAGGAACTTGGCTCCTGTTTACAGGATGTTTTTGTTGGGATTTCATCAATTTTTGTTGAATCGAAGATTAACACCCTGCCGGTGACGATCGGATCCGTTTGCCCCCTGCCGCTATAGACGATGCTCGGTGCAGTTTCTTTTGTTTACGTTAGAGCGATTGCTTTTTTCATCAGTATTTGTTGCGACTTCGAAGCTAATAAAACGTATACTCATGTATGTTATGCTGCTATGTTCTATCCTACGTACCTATTTCGTAATGTTTTTTTCCATACAACCCCTTTAAGGTGTAAAATTTCAAACTTTGATAATTATTCCTTTGAGTGTTTGTTATGGTGGACCTATGTACCAAATTCCAAACTTGTAGGTCAATGGGAAGTACCCAAAAGATTTTGATGATCTGTCAGCCAGTCAGTCAGTGACAAATTTAGCGATTTTTGAGGTCCTATAGCTCGGAACCTACTAATGTTAGAAGATTAATGTTTTGTCAATATTGAGACATGATAGCATTTAACAAGTGTACGAAATTACATCTCTCCATCTGCCGCCAGTGCCGAGTTATAAGCCTCTAAAAAACGGCTAAGTTTTTTCGTGTAAAAGGAGGTACATACATAGTGCGAGAACTTGGCTGGTGCACTACCGTGCACCTAGATGATGATGGCGTTAATGGATAAAAAGTTGTAGCCAGTTTTCTGAAGAAGATGTCTTCGGCAAAAGATTTTCAAATACACCTGAAAAGTACAGATGTTTGTGCTTTGCGTGAAGCTACAATTATAAATAACGCGTGAAAGGAGGAATGCTTAATAAAGCATTGGACTTATTAAGAATTCTTACCTTTGGCATACTGCACACTAATAGTTCATGACATGGTAAAATGTAATGCTCCTTTGGAAATATAATGCATAATTATATGCTTTAGTTACATCGTCGTATTTCATGAAAACATTGAAGTTGTAGAAAGTAGACCTTCCTACACTATTTACCACAGTTGAAATATAACCCAACCTAATTGCATGACTCACGCTGTTTTAATTATTCAACATACAGAGTGTCTCACTTATAATGATCACAGAAGTCATTTTCGTTGATATTTAAAGATATCCGATCAGCAAGTTTGTACTATTTGAAGTCACAAGTATTTCATTATATCATTTCGATTATAGGCGACTTCAAAATTTCGTATGAAATATTTCAGTGCTCACTTCAAACTCAAAATTAACTATAGATCGCTGTACTTACCTTGATGCCTTCAGATACATAACGAAATGTGAACGTCCGTGAAATGATCTTGAGTCGAGTCAAATATGCGGTATAGCGATGAAAGATGTGGCATCTTGTGGGTTGTGTCATTACTTCATCGTTGTAGGAATTCCTGCGACTTCCGGTTCAGTCTTCATGCTTTCAAAGTGTTTCAATGATGGAACTACTGAACATTGAAAATGATTTGGATTGTACTGTAGGCATTAAAAGACTGTAATTATTCAAGCTTTGCATCATATTGATTCTAACATTTATACATAAATGTATTTAATAATTTCCAACTTTGTTCATTAGAAGTTCTATTCAAATTAAAACTTCTACTTTCAAGAACTTCTCTTTATCTGTTCTCGTTGGAACTTATGAAAACCTTCTTTTCAAAAAAATTCTATGATCCATATTTTGTGTCTTTACCTACCCTTATAACAAAAACAACTGAAAACGAATCGCGCATGTTTGTCCATTTTTAGTATAAATAATGATCGGAACAACTTATCCCTGTACAATAGATGCCTTTTTGTGCGGACCTTCTCTTTGCCCCTTACTTTATGTACATCAATTTCTTAACACTAAACCTATCATTGCCGGTCAAATGACGGTCTTACATTTTTAATTTCATTATTATTGAAATTATGACGTTGCTTACATGGAAAATGATTCGATAAATTTCTTTATCCAAGCGTATATTTTGCAATAAAAATTGCACGAAATCTAAATAAATAGAGGTTTGTCATTTTTATCAGCTAAAACATTTTAATCGCTTTCAGTGCTCGGTAGTTTTAGTGTTAAGGCTCACTGTTTGCACCGTTAGAGTTGTATTCGGAAATGTTCCACCATATTGTCAACCCTAGATTCTATGTAAGTTATCTTCGTAATGTTAGCATGCACAGTCATATGTAGACTGCGGATCTTTATGCAACATAAAAAATGTTCGCATTGATTGCAGGACACAGGAGCCAAAATAAAAATTGTATTCTTCTTTTAATTATCCCATTAAGCTGAAACTAAAACATTGATGTCCTTAAACGTTTTTAACATGTCCATTGCTTGAAATTATATGTATCCATTTTTGTCATCAATGCATAAAGTCCGCAGTCTAGTCACGTGCATGCTGCTAATAATCCCATGTGAGGTTTTATAGCTTAATAAAAAACAAAGAAAACTTATCCCTGTACCTCCTAGCCCCGGCCTTCCCTACAAAGGGTAAGCGTCTGAAAGATCTCACAGTGATGCAAAGCTATCAACACTATCGGAGCCGATCAATCCCGAAACCGTGAGTCCATGGTGTGCACGTTGTGCAATTGTAATTAGCCAATTTGTTTTGTATAGACAGCCGCGGCGCGGCGTGGCAGCGTGATGCAACGTAAATGGTAATGAGATCCAAATACCTGGCATACGTTTGCCGGGCAAGGGAGTCATTAGAGGCGTGGGTCTATGTATATAATGTTCAATAACGCAGTTACGGTGTACGTTATTCCATATGCAATTTGCATTTATGACTCCGACCCTCTAAGTTTCACGCTCCGCGCCGTGCCCGTTTTCTTTGAAACATTCTCTCCCAGTTTAATACATCGCCACTCTCGAAAACTACGTCACGATAACGATCATGCTCGACTTATCTGATCGCCGCTTTCAGCGCTTAATATTTCCGACAAGGGATCGTTGCATTCCAATGAACCATGAATTTCAGCTTTAAGATCTATAAACTGCGAAAGTCTGCCTACGAATTCTTTCGCCGTTCGTAATATCGTATAGTAAAGTACAGGATGTTAGCGTTATCCCGTCAGACTGGGCTCGTAAATGCCTCATTAAAAAGTTATGAGAAACATACCAAACAACAATATACTTTCTTTCGTTTCAATACAGGCGAAAGTAAAGGTTGTGTAAATATATGGCAGCTATTTGCAGAGAGAATTTATATTACTTAGCAGCAATCAAAGAAAATTGACTATTTCTAATATTATGAATATGTAGGAGTGTGCGGGTATCCGAGCCTCGGGTCGAGTCGCGTTGGGTCGGGATCTCGGAACTTTACAAAGTTACTCGCGATTTCGGATCCCGAAAGTTTGCAATATTCGGGTACTCGAAGTTAAAGTTGTATTTATATACAGCGGGGGTAAAAAGTATTCGTACGCCCTTTAAAATAGAATAACCTTTTTATAATTGTACCAAACGACCTGATTCTGTATAATCAATTAGAAGCATTGGTTTACGAAATAATATGAAAAAAAGATTTTCCAAAAATTATGATTTACAAGGTCACATGCAAAAAAAAGGCATTTTTTTAAAATTTTATTATTTGGGCCCTTAAAGAAAATTTAAAATACATATATGTTTTGTAGATCTATAGTAGTTATACACATGCTGAAAATTTCATCTTTTAATTCAAGCTTCTTCCAGTGCTTGCCGTTTTTCCCGCATCAACCGATTTGGATGAAACTTTCACAGTGCATAAAATTGACACAGATCTACAAAACGTATTTTTTAAATTTTCAATATAGGCCCATATAAAGAAGTTATAAAATTCAACTTTTAGTGGTTTTTCTACAATTCCGTTCAATTGCAATTTTTGAAAAAATTTCTTTTCACATCCTGTAGTAAACTAATTGCTCTAGCTTTCAAAAACAGTTCAAATCGTATAGTATTAGGTTGTAAAGAAAGAAATGCAGGATTTTTCTTTCTTTGTTTTTATTGCAATTTTATACCAATAAATATTTACCTTAATTTAATGAGTCATTTTAAAGCTTGTTTTACGCTCTATTTAATTATGCTTTCATATTTAATTTTATTCGAATTTTTATTAAATTATTTGGCTGTCGTTGCCAGCGCGAAACTTCTGATACCAGCACTGCACTGTGCATTCGTTGACACTTCCTTCGCTCCGAAAAAATTAATGCGAAAATTGCGTTTTGACATCCTGATAACAAGCCAAATAATTTAATAAAAATTTGAATAAAATTAAATATATAATTAAATAGACCGTACATATAATTAAACCGTAAATATTGTGATGTTATTATAAAAGATATTGAATTGTTCTTTGCAGCAGAAGATTCTGTAGACTTTCCCGAATACAGTGGTATCCAATATATATATATATTAATACATTATGAATGTTTAAACATGTTTAAACAATCATAAAAGACGGAGAGACGTTGCACCAATTTTTGAGGATATTTTTGAATTTATCTCAAAAAATAAGGGTCCAGCGGTAAATCGAACTATATCACCCGATATTGTAGGCTTTTATCTTGAGAAATTGCTCTTTGAAGTTTGCAACTTTGACGTTTTTTTCGAACCACAAAGCAAAATATCTTTGTCCGACATGAGTTGGCCAATTTATGTTGAGACCGCGCTAGTAGTGAGCGTCACTGGCGGTGTGTACATATACGAGACGCAATGTAGTGAGCACCTATTGACACATATCATGTAAGCTATGTCTTTATCCTTATCACTTGTGGCATATGCAGGTGCATTTACCTTGACATTCTGAATAGTGTTCAGTGAACACCTTAATCAGTTCTTTCGTAGGTCCATGAAACACAAAAGGTCACAAAAAATGTAGTCATCGCGATCGTTCAACAATGTTTGTTTCCTTTTTGTTTTGAAATCCTGTTAAGTTCGATAACTGGGAATTATTCATTAGAGGAGTTCAGAAGATATTACATGACGGCACTCGCACAGTATTTGAAGAATTTATTTAGGGGTACTGTGGTAATTTCCATACAAACATTCGGAAATTCAGTGAAATTTCTGGTCAATTAAGGCGGCTGAAGCTGATTTAAATGGTAAACCATTCCAATAAGGGTGCATTTGGCCCCAGAAAACTAGCTCGTTTTCGTTGATTATGTTCCTGCCATTCCGTTGAACTCGCCGTTTTCTGCAGAGCTTCGCGCGCAATTAAGCTCGATTCTCCGTCACGACACTTCCACCGAGATTTTCGATTTTCCCCATTCTTTCTTCGTTCGGCGAACGAAATTGAACAGAGGGCGGACTCGGGGTTGGTAATTTCGAGCCATTTGAATAAGGAGGTATGGTGATACGTTTTCTAGTTTTCGATTTTTGGCGTTGTCAAATTAACCACAAATATGCTAAAATATACTTTAGTTGCTCCTGCTTATACGGGGTGGGGCAGAGAAAGTGTTATTTAATTACATAATACATTGCAGATGATTTATTGCAGACTTCGATTTTTGTCATTATTATTCAAATTGCAATTAGCTACAAATATCATCATCATCATGTTCATTATTTATTTAACGTCGCATCAACTGCTATGGTCATTAGCGACGGGAGCTACAAATATGCTAAAATATTGTATATTCTAGTTGCTTCTGGGAGGCGAGAGTGAATCTCTTAACTCTTTAATCAGGCAAATTTTAAAAAATGACACTTACGAAGATTTAACATAAGACAAGCAAAATTTAGATAATAATAGTTTCAACATTGATATTATGACACAATTAAGGGAAGTTGATCATTGAATTAGAAAATATTGTATGAAAAGTTTTTGAAAGTCAAGGGTGAAACGGATACCACCTCTATATATTTTAAAATGAAGGGTACATTTATTTTTTGATGTTCAAGAATAATTGTTACGTAAAGCAATCTTTTTGATGTGCATGATTGAGGAGTTATAACTTACAATTGTGGCGGTTTCGAAATTTATGTATTCTGGTCTAAAAATTACTTTGTCAACAACATGTTGCAATGTTTTATGATAAATGTTTATTAACTTGACTTGAATATAATTTTACGAAATGTACTCCCGTTATCTTTTTAACATTAACAAAATTGGTTCAAATGGAAAATATAATCGTAATCAGTATATATTAAGACACTCGGTGTCTAATGTTAAACAATGACTAAAAGTACGCCTTGAATCACCAGGTTAGAATACCCTGATTCATACTCTGATTCAGATGTATAGATGTAATACAGCATAAAATTGAATTAGAAAATATATTCAGACAAAAGTGACTCACTAATCACGTAACAGCAAACTGCAATAAAAGAATGAACAGAAACTTTTTATAATAAAAAATGAAGTTTCCTTTATTTTTTAAGTACAATTTTCTTCATCATCGATACATTTTCGTATCCTGTTTAAAAAAAAGGATTATCACGTTGAAAATAGATCAGCGAAGTTATGAATTGTGCCCTTCAGGGACATTCATGTCCACATACGTCGCATACCTCGTCACGCACTGTGCAACGATAGGAAAACATGTTCCCTGTGCTGTGTTAACTCGATTTTAAGTTGGTTCGTGTTGTTTTCACTGTTTACTTCGAGTCGAAATTATGGTTCAGCCGAAAATTCTCATACTCATTATCGAGGCCTAGACACGAGACGCTCTCGCACCTCTCGCGTGGGTGTGATCCAACCCGGTTATTTATGATGCCTGGAGAACCTATAAACCCGTTTCTGAGTTTCGACTACGGGGTGGTCTTGTTTGGTGAGTACTTTCTCACACTGACTGCACCTTGTTCAGTGCCTCGTTTCGTGATTTATAGAGGTGTAACGCACTTTTGGGAGGGCGTAGTCATTTCTTTATCCAAATTTCATATATTGAACATGCATCAGTGAATACTGTGAATACTAACACGTACAAAGCAATTCTAAGGCCTTATTTTCATAATTCACAGGAAGTCCCGTACTGTACACGTTTAACACTAGGTTTACGGGGCCCATCAAGATGACGCGAGTTCTAATATATTTATCATTTTTATTACTATTTTTAAAAAATCAAGGCTTTTAATTGATTTTTTGATAATCTCGTTGGATTTAAATATGTCGAATGACCCAAATGGGAGTACATACGATAAAATATGGAACTACAATTGACGGAGTTTTTTTTAGATATGTAGAAAGACTAGCTTTTGCCCGCGGCTTCGCTCGCACAGGAAACCGTTTAATGCCCTCGGATATTGATATTGTTTCTCCATAAAACCTTTCAACCCCCCATTTACCCCTATAGAGTTTTAATTTTATGTCATGTCGCCATCTTAGATTTACAAACCCCTTTTCACCTCCTTAGGGGTTGAATTTTTTAAAATGCCGAAATAGGTGTTTGATTAATTATATCAAAGAGTATTAAGACAAAGTTTCAAGCAAATCCGACCACAAATAAAATATTCCTCATACAAACGTTGCCACACCTTTTCACCCCCTTAGCGGTTGAATTTCGAAATATCCTTTCTTATTCCTTGTATAGATCACAAAGGAAACCTCAGTGCAAAATTTCATCTTTCTAGGTCCAAGGGTTTAGCCTGGGTTGATGGGTTGATGGCTCACTGTTGATGAGTCAGTGAGTCAGGACTTTCTTTTTATATACATAGATTTCAATCACACACACACACACACACAAAGCTATTTATCTCGTATTTTAGTTATCACGGATCCATTTTGATACTAATTCATATATGCACGAGGGCCATTCAATAAGTAACGAGACAAATTGATAAAGCTCAAACAGTGTTTATTCAATTAATACAATATTTTGGCTACTTTTCAACATAATCTCCCCTAACACTTATACATTTGTCCCATCGTTCCTCTAATTTTCTTATGCCCCTAGTGTAAAATTCTTTCGGTTGCTGTCGGAGCCACTTTTGCACCTGAATCTTGACTTCTTCGTTGGAGCCGAATTTTTTGCCACGTAGAACGTCCTTAAGGGGACCAAACATGTGAAAATCTGAAGGGGCAAGATCTGGACTATATGGAGGGTGTGAAAGAATCTCCCAGCCCAGTTTTCGAATGCATTCTTGAGTTTTCTGTGCAGTATGTGGCCGTACATTATCGTGAAGCAAGATCACCCCTTTTGTCAAAAGTCCACGACGTTTAGTTCGAATAACTTTGTTTTTTCCAGCATATCACTGTTTAGTCCCCTTAAGGAGGCTCTACGTGACAAAAACTTCGGCTGCAACCAGTGTGGCCAGATTGAGGTTGAAACGAACCTCATTCCTGTTCAGTCAGTGTTCCGATATTGTCTAAGATTAATCGTACGATGGATGGCCGGCAGAGGCGCTGCCAGCCTCAGTAATGTAAGATTCTCGATAAAATGGGGTACCTTGAGCACCCCGCAGAATTTGAAAAGATTTGTATGATTTGATTCTGAAAAATTAATGTATAACATATGTATTTGTGTATATTTTGTAACTTGTAGGACACGTTCTGAAGTTTGTTTGTCCGAAACATATTGTTTCGGTACTTTCGCGCTCTTCGGTACTTCACTACCTCGTCATCATAGATACGTGTCACATATTACTCTGGTCGTCAGAGAGGGGGTACTTGTATTCTCCTCAATTACTTTTCGATTACCCCTGTCTGGTAACACTGGCCCCAACGAAGAAGTCAAGAGTCAGGTGCAAAAGTGGCTCCGACAGCAATCGAAAGAACTTTACAGTAGGGGCATAAGAAAATTACATGAACGATGGGACAAACGGATAAGTGTTGGAGAGAGGGGGGGATTATGTTGAAAAGTAGCCAAAATATTGTACTAATTGAATAAACAGTTTTTGAGCTATATCAATTTGTCTCCATACTTATCGAAAGGCCCTCGTATACAATGTATGCATATTACTTATATTGATTGCAATCGCCATAGAAGTTTTCACTTCGGTCGTGCCCGCGGTCTTATGCGCACACTATTGGTCTGTTTTTTTATTGAATTTTATTTTATTTCGTTAATATAAATTATTTAAACAATGACTAACTAAGAATATGGATTGATACATTCTTGTTATAAAGTAAAGTTCTTCGTGCTCCGTAAACCTAGTGTTACTGTACCGTAGCTCTGGATTAGCATTTCGCCATTTCGGACGGGACAGAGGCGCGTGGGCAAGACCACGAATCGCTTAAATAGTTGAATGTCCAGCGTTCACCCACGTGGATCAGGTACCTAATCTGAACTCCTGCGCGTTCGTGTCTGGAAGTCGGTTAATACCGGTTTTATTCGCACCTGGTAAACCGTACACGTCTATCCGCGACGACGTACGACCTCGCGGACTGATAAAATCCGACGATTATTTGGCCGGTGTTTCTTTCACAACTCTTATCGTAGCTTACACTTGCAGTTTGCAGAGCCATAGCGTCGTGGTTTCTCTCTCTCTCCGAGCGACTACGGTTCCCGAAGATTGCGCGCCTGTTTCACGATAGCGCGGCATTGTTCCCCATGATCTGTTTGCGATGGATCCAACGTCACTGGCAAACAGTCCTCGGGCACGCGAGAACACTTGCTTTTGAATTGGCGCCGTATCCCGAGACTGATTGCGACTGGAGCTACCTAATGCCTGTGATTCCAGATGCTTCTTATTATTATTACTAACTAGATAACTAGACAATGCACAATGGCGTATTTGGCCTAAAAAGTCGGAAAAAGTCGATTTCGAAATTTTGCCTAAGGTTGCAACAAACTGGAGTGAAATGGAAATTTATTTTCTTTCATAATCTGTTTACTAGATTATTGTTGATATTTTGTAAGAAAGGTTTTTGGACAAAATATTAGATGTATCTTATTGTTGATATTTCGGTACAAAATTGAGCCATGAATAAAATACTACAACTAGTAAATTAATCGTGATAAAATTAGAATATTAATCGTTTCTCAAGCAAAAATAAATGTAAAATGCTTTTTGAAATCTACCGGACTCTGTCTTAGTAAATTGTACACAGATTTAAAAAAACATGATCTCATTCGTTTAATTTTGCTCCTCGCTGTATGTGCAAAAATATTGGAAATCATTCGCGGAAGACTGTCGCCTTTTCCGCACGGTTATACCACTGGACAGTCGAAATGAGGCCGATGCAAGCTCGTGAACGGGATCGACGTTTGCGGAGAAAGCAAAGCTTTCGAACTAGAAACTATCGCCAGAGCTGCCGCGGAGATTTTTCCCGGTTAGAAACTCCTGCAGATACTCGGGAATCGAATGAATACGAAGTAGGTCATTGTTGTGCTGCGGAAGAGGCCGGGCGATCCACCGAGAGGAGTCAGGGTCGCACAAAAGATCGAGAGGGATCGACGATCTCTGCTTGGATAGGCGTTCACGCACGGACGGGCTTCTGCAGCACTGAACGTACCCGGACAAACCTGTGAACCTGCGACCTGCGTTGAACGAGAAAGAGAGAGCATGGGGAGGATGAAAGCGGAACGACAGAGAGGAAGAGTTTCGGACCGTTATTGTATACGTATAACTGCACTCTAAAGTGCATCGATCGAGTGCGGAGAGTGCACCGTAATCGGATTTTGCACGCAGATCGCGCTCATCTCCCATAGCTTGTACAAGCTCGGAAGACAGTCAGAATTTCGATCACGGCTACGTGGCTTGGTTGCCGATAGTGTGCAAACATTTTGTGGAACAAACAACAACGTTGCCTCGCCTGAAGCAACTAGTGTTGCCGATCTACACTGGCTTCAATATTTGAACACTCTCGCTAGAACTACCGGATGGAAAATCACTTTATTCCTCATTTCGTCGTTCATAATTGAATTGGTGGCTGGAGCGACGTTGGATATGAGATTTCTTTATGATCTATTAGCTTTTATTGGTCTCCTATCAAGATGGATTATTAGTGTTTATACAACACGATAGATTTGATCCTTTAACAGATCCTGTACAGTGGTCCACAAAAGTGTTCGTACGCCCTTTAAAACAGAATAACTTTTTTATAATTGTACCAAACGACCTGATGTTTTGTAAGCAAGTAGAAGCATTTACTAAATGATGTGCAAACAAATTTTCGAAAATTATAATTTACAAGGTTACATGCAAAAATAAAAAGGCATTTTTAAAAACTTTTTTATTTGGGCCCTTAATGAAAATATAAAATACATTTTTTAGATCTATGGTACATAGTTACAAACATGCTGAAAATTTCAACGAAATGGATTAATATACACACGAGCTACAAGCGGTTAGAAATGTTGGAAACCGTAGTTTTACACGACTTTTGATCAGTTTCTGCTTAAAATCCACAGAATCGTACATCTTTCGATGCGTGTCGTTTTTCCTGCGTCAACCGATTTCGATGACATTTTCAGTATGTGTATAACTAACAAGATCTACAAAACATATATTTTAAATTTTCATTAAGGGCCCAAATAAAAAAATTTTAAAAAGTGCCTTTTTTATTTTTGCATGTAACCTTGTAAATTATAATTTTCGAAAATTTTTTTTGCACATCATTTCGTAAACCAATGCTTCTACTTGCTTATAAAACATCAGGTCATTTGGCACAATTATAAAAAAGTTATTCTGTTTTAAAGGGCGTACAAACACTTTTGTGGGCCACTGTATAGTATTTCAAAGTATTCAAAAGCTTCTCAAAGTAATAATCATATATGTAACTGCGATTCCTTGACAGCTGCCAAGTAAAAACTATGTGATTTAATAAAATGGAACGGAGAATGCTTCAATAATAAACAGAAATAATGAATGTGTATAGAAAGTCGCCAGATGAGGGGAAAAGTGACCCTCTCTCTGCCAGTACCGGATTAGTCGCATGCACAGCAGAAGGGAAAATGACTCTGTTGGCTTCTACAATTTCCGAACGTAATCATAACAATAATTACTAGACTGCGGATTTTATGCATTTATGACAAAAATGGGCTACAATTTAAAGCAGTGAACGAATTAGGAAGATTTAAGGACATCTGTGTATTAATTTCAGCTAAATAAGACGATTAAAAAAAGAAAGAAACTATTTGGCTCCTGTGTCTTGCAATCAACGCAAACATTTTTTATTTTGCATAAAGATCTGCAGTCTAATAATTACTATGAAAAAAGTTGACCTCCGTTAGCAACCGACACCCAATTAGGAAACCCATAATTTATGCAGCATGGCAATATTAATCATTGAGGCTAAAGTCTTCCTGGTGGAGCAATTGAAAGCACGCAGCTCGTTCCGTATTTCGCCCTCTCCCCCTCGCGATTATACATTTATCTGAAAAGGCTCGGTCGAAGTTGGAATTCATGGTTCCGCGAGCGTTACCCTCTTCATGGGTGCAAGGACAAGGTTATAAATTCTGCATGACGTCGAGGGAATCTTTGAATTCGCTCTTCCAAGTGGAACTGTTCGTTTCACGGGAACGAGGAAGCTACTCTGTGGAACAGTGGGTGTCGAATTTCATTCCGTTTCATTGGGGATCCGTTTCCGCCATTATGGCTCATCGGATTGAGCTGCTTCAAGGACTCGGATTCGAAACTCGCTAGGAGACAATCCGCCACGATTTATCTTTGGGAAAGAAGCTGGTCACGGGGTCGTTCGCGAGGATCGCGCAGCTACAAAACTTTCTTGCGCCATGGGGCCCCATGACAACCACGTCCATGGCCAAATATGGCCAGGTATGTGACCAAACATTGATTGAGATTAAAAGAAAGCATTAGGGTTCGCCGGCACCGGGCCCAACGAACGATTCCGTGGAATGATTCAGCCCTTTGTTCCGACCGATACCTGCAGCTCGTTTATTCGAGGACTATAATCGTCGATAATAAACCTATTGTGCATTTTTATTCCGTTCTCCATCATCTTTGTTACTTTGATGGCTCTGCTTCCGGATTGTTACAAAATAACCGCTTGTCCACCTGCATGGAAGCACAATATGCTGATCATTGTGTTCGAAATGCGATAGGAATGTTATAAAAGTTGTGTGTAATTTCGAGATTGTTGTACTTGGAACTTGGAACGCCCATAGCGGTCTACTAGTGAGGTACATTAACACTAAACCTACCATCACCTGTCAAAATGACCGGTTCCAGATTTTTTATTTTACGATGATTGATATAATAAAAATAATTTCATAAGAAATGATTGTATAGATATCTTTAGTGGAGCACATGTTACAATAGGATCTGCACAAAGTCTAAATGAAATCAATCTTGTAATTTTTATAAGGGAACATATACCAGTTACTTTTAAGACTCGGTAGGTTTAGTGTTAAAAATAATTTTTTTTAATTATTCTGATGACTTTCTCACTTAGTTATATCTATAACGAAAATTCTGAATGAATTAGTTTCACTACTGCACTTTTAAGTTTTTTCTAATGTTATTACTGTTTCAAATTACGTCCACTTATATTTGTTATTAGGGTTGCCAGAAATGTTTCATCCAAATATAAAAGAAGTAGTGAAAACTGCAATTATGTATATATGAGGTAGGCTCAAAATATAGGAGTTCAAGTAAAAGAGGTACACAGCACATTTTAAACTTTTTTTATTCAAACAAAGATTTTTAAAAATTCCTATAGGTACGTAAAGATCAAGTTCAAATATAGAAGACTCATATC
The DNA here is from genome assembly GCA_933228785.1 of Lasioglossum pauxillum. Classification (NCBI taxonomy): domain Eukaryota; kingdom Metazoa; phylum Arthropoda; class Insecta; order Hymenoptera; family Halictidae; genus Lasioglossum; species Lasioglossum pauxillum. Next base: position 22,323,043 of record OW121701.1, on the reverse strand, counting down.
AAATATAGGAGATCTGGCAACTCTATTTGTTATAAATGCATAAAATCCGCTGTCTAATTATATTAAATTGCTAAAAATACATATTCTGATCAGCTTTGATAAACTGCAACGACATTATAATTCAATCGACGCTTTTCGTCAATTTGCAAGTACTTTTCGACTACATTGATTTCTGCAAATAATCGCCATTCGCATTTAATGTGCTCAATTAATTTCAGTTCCCCATTCAATGACCAATTTAGCATCCCTCTTAAATGTTATTGAATGCCATCTAAATGGGCTACATCGTGGTCCAGTCACGTTTCAGGACGTCGTTCAATAACATTTGAAAGTATTGCGATCGTTTCCTGAGCGTGTCGTGACTTGACTGTCACGATCATCATAATGTGGGACAATGCTAATGTCAGATAAGTGATATGTATGAAGGCAGATCAATGATTGGTCGTTTATCAATCTGTGCACATTGATGTGACACTGTGGGAAATTTCACAGAAAATAATATTTGTAAAGCTTACGCGTGGATACAACATTCGAACTCTCTCTCTAATTATATTCTTGTTTGAAGGCTTTCAGTCATTTATGTAAAACCAGCTTCATCCCACTTGTGTTTGGACATTGTTTGTGTACACATGATTCAGTGTGCAATAATGTTATAATAATATTAATAATGCAATCATTTTTGATAAATAAATGGATCAGTCGTAGTTAGTCCTCTTCAAGAGCGAGTGAGAAGTCGACAAATATTATGTTATTAATTTGTGGAGTACAATCAATTTGTGGAGTATAATACAATTCAAGTACAATCTGAATTTCAGTATTTCAGAAAGCAAGAAATTCATTTCTTTGCAGTCTACCCTATTTGATTCTAATTAACGGAATAAACACAATTACGCATTGTTATTTTATCTCTTAATTGGCGAGGCAGAGCCTGCCAGCTTTCAACTGAATAAAACTTTGGCAATAAACCATAATGCAAGTAAAATTTTAATGATTTTACTGTTTTCATAGCTTAGAAGGAAATGATAAAATATTACTCCTTAATAATTAAACAAATTTTTTGTAGTCGCATAAAAACTACAAATGTTATTGTCGACAATGTCGTAGATGCTTCATTATATTTTGTTTATTAATTTTGATCCTTCGACAAAGATTTCTTCGTTGATTCGTCGAGTAGATTGTTTATTAATCAAATTGTCATATTGGTTTGCGGGAATATTAGACATCTTCTTCAGTCACATTGCCCTCGTCTGAAATAACAGGATTGCAATCATAACCGTGTACATATCAAGATACGGAATATCGTAAAACGATCAAGAATTGAATCCTCTCGTTGTGGGCAACAGGACACCGCTTGAATACTAACTTTTTGCGTAAAGAAATATCGAAGCACTGAAAAAGGATACTGATCGAATAAAATGGTCGCGTCGTAGCATGGATCGAACCGGAAACGTAGTTCGCTTTTCCGTTTCGCTCGCGCTTCGTGATTCTTTTTACATGTCGGATCCGCACAGTCTTTCCTGTGCTCCATGAGTATACATATAAGCACATACATTCTTATCTACTGGTCCTAGAATACTTTGTGGCTATTGTTATATTAGACGGATCTTTAGACTTAGAAGAATTATTGCAAGAAACGAGGGTCACTTGGAAATTTTTTTCTTTAACAATTTTATCGGGTCCGAAACGTTATCTATACTTCGCAATTCTTTTACTCTTTCTACTGTTTCGAATTACATTTTCTTCATAAATCTTTCTTATGGGGTATAGCTATAATTATTTTTTTTATAATTTTTACGTGAAATGACAAGAACATGATTTTACGCATCTTAAATTGTAACATCAAAGAAAATGTACTAATGGCGTTACATTGTACGATGTCAGGAATCAATTAACATCGTTGTCTCGTAAAATGAATTCTACCTAGACTCTTTCCTTCTGCCTCGAGCAGTTTCCAGTAGATTGAACGCGAGGGCCATTTGGTCTTTTAGTTGAAAGCATTAGCTACATTTATTATCGTGACTTACTGCAAAAATTATTCGTTCCAAACTTTTTTATCGTCCATCCTTTGTCGGCTGGTTCAAAGGAATTTTAAATCAGTTGATAAGGTTTACGGTGGGTAATAAAACATCTGAACGATCTGAACGTGATATACATCTTGCGTTTCGTTCTAGAAGTTACAGTTAAAATACATGTCAACTTGTCTTGGCCTTGTTGTCGATATTTTAAAAATTATAAAATTTTGCTTGAGTAACCATAAACTGAAATGTATAACGCAAATTAATTAGTTTTGAAGATTCAGAGTCAAAGTTAGCAAAAGAAATCAAAGAGTCAAAGAGTGAAATTAGATGAACGAGGGGTGCAATAAACTATTGGCAACAGTAACGATTAATTACATTTTACATGTTTCTATATATTCAATAACAATTTTTCAACATTGTGCATTTCACATTTTTTCGCTTGAATCAATTTTCAACCAGCTTCTTCCTTCTCCACATTATATTATAGTTAAACAGATTGCGGATTTTATTCATAACAAAAATGATATACTATGAAATACTAAAAAACTAAATATTAAGAGAAGAAATAAATGTCTGTTGAACCTTTGTTGCTCGTAATTGATGCAAATGATATTTATTTTGCATAAAGACCTGCAGTTTAATTATACAATTCATTAAGTAATGTGCTTTTCATACCGGGAATATAAATGTAATACATGAATATTGAAGAGACTAATACGGGTCAAAAGTGAATCGATATTGACCTGCTACGTTCGCTACTTTCCGTCGACTATTTAAGAATTAACTAATTTATATATAACCACTTTACATAACTAAAGTTATTATAGCAAGTACGTATTAATATCCTTTTTGCTCAATTTCAATTCACCTATTCTACTTACTGTATTATATATATATATATACAGGGTGTCCCAAAATTCCTTCAATAGCCAAAAATGGGAGGTTCCTGAGATCATTTGAAGCAACATTTTCCTTTGCAAAAATGTTATCCGCGGCTTTGTTTGGGAGTTATTAACGAAAAACACGAACCAATCAGAGTGCAACCCAGACGCGAGTTGCCACAGTCGGCCAATAGACTGTTGGCGCGCCGCGCCGGCTGTGCCAGCTGGCGTCTAGGTCGCGCTCTGATTTGGTGCGTGTTTTTCGTTAATAACTCCTAAACAAAGTCGTGGATAATATTTTTGCAAAGGAAAATGTTGCTTCAAATGATCTCAGGAACCTCCCATTTCCGGCTGTTGAAGGAATTTTGGGACTCCCTGTATATTGTCTTGTAGACGCAAATTTTTTGTTTGAAAAAGGTTCAAAACTGAACCGAAACGTTAGGAAAGAAGAAAAGTTTATTGAAAAATTGCTATATTTACTAAGTGATCGAAATGGTAGCGCCGAAAGCATCATTAAATTAAATATAACCACTTGTGATTTATTTTTCAACCGGGCACGAACCTTTGCAATCATCTAATACATTTCGCTAGAATAAATCATGCCAAAGGTCCTATCAGAGAATTCTATAAATGGATTCTAACTGGATGGTTCAACGTGCACGTTCGATTCAACTTCCGCTCTCGGCGAGCACGTGTGAGCTGTCTTCCCGTTCATTTTCGATCTTCCACTCGATTCGATAGTTCGCGCGACACCGTGTCTCGTGGACAAGCATAAAAGCGTTGCACGCTAATTATTCTACTCAAATTAACGAGCGGCTGAAACCTGCGTAGCCCTTTCTCCACGCCGTAGATTAGTATCGGAGGGTCAATTAAATGGCGTGCATGCAATCCAGTTCCGTTTTCTCTTTTTCGTCAGCCCACCTCTTCCTCTCCTCTTTTCTTGTTTTTTTCCAAGTCGTCCTCTTATTTGCACAGCACCGTTTCTTTCGCAACTTATTGTCTCGCGGAGGAAAAGGTGGATCCTCCGTTTTTCCGGTTAATAAGTTCCGGTGTGATTCAAATTTTGTCACGCGGCGGTCCACAGTGGTGCCGAACGCGAATCTAGTTGGACAAAATTATTCTAACATTACTTTAAGACTTAAAGCCGTAGTTAAGTAGGTCATATTGGATTCGTCTTGACATCAGCTACAACAATATGTAATAAAAAAATACTTAGTGACATTTAAGATATTAACATGATCATATTTTTTTATTAAAAAGAAAGTTTTGTGAAATTTTTTTATTGCGATTTATAGATGACTGAGTATCGATTAACTGTTGTTGGAAACATTTTCTTTAAAGATTATCCGAAATGTTCAAAATAGTGTGGTTACAATTGGGCATTTGCACCGAAAAGCTTCCGAACCGTACCTTCTCATTGATTTAGCTGGCCAAAATTATTTATAATGTTTAATGATCCCGCAACGTTTTCAAATCACATATAATATAATTTTGTATTCGTTTAAGTATTTTAAAAACATCATTTCATCTCAAGTGTTTACGTTTCTTCGCTGCTAATATCCTTCACAAATCTATCGATCCTTCTTTTCTTGCTCTTGTCAGAACATTCATCAAATTGTTTCATTGGACGTCCTCTACCAGAAGATTCTCCATCTACTGTTTGTATACTTTTATTTGGAAACTGCACTTGGACTGCATTTGGAAACTGAAACTACTGTCCAGCCACTGTTCATTTTTTTTTTAGAAAAGAAATTGTGTTACACTACAGTAACTTTTCTGCCACCTGTTCTTTAAATTTACGTAAAGTCTATCACACACTTTTTTAATACACTCCTTTTCATCAGCACTACTGTTTTTTAAATTAAAATAGTGCACTACATAATTATATACACAAGCACTTCTTTTAGTAACGTTCACCTCACTGCGCCAAACATGAAATAGCTCCGCGAAAGTTTCAGCAGGCGCCACTAAAATGTAAAAAACACAGAAGGTTGACACAGGCCGACGATAATTTTTTGTACGATGGTTCTGCCATCTGTAATCTACTATTTGAGAGTGAAATTATGACAAAGAACCCCAAAGCTTTTTTTGTAGCTCTACCAAAAGGTAAAGCAACTTGCTAAGACAGAAAATATAATACTTTACAAATAATGATACAGAATTCAATTATTTACGTAGATATTATTGGTTTTTCTGTGAAATATATAGGTACATACCTTTTCTTAGAATTATTCATATCCAATAAAGTAAAATAGGCACGTAAAAAATCGAAGGCAATGTTCTTTCGGAACGCTTGAAACACGACTGGCGCGTGTAATGGTTTGACACCCGCAAAAGCTCATTTTCTACCTGCTTTAAAAGCATTTTACAACACTTCTTCGAGTAAATGATCCATTGACCCTTACCAACCGTTTCATTAGAAAGAAGACCCAACATGTTTCGCGCTTTTCTGCGAAAATGTGATTTTTGATTTTTGTCCAGCTAGATTCGCGCGTTCGGCACCACTGTGCGGTCTCTTGAAATCGACAAATCCGCGAAGTTCTGTTTTATAACGGTAACAACGCGAACTCGATCAAGTATCGACACTCGCATGAGCACTCAACCTTTGTAAATGTCGGTTCAATTAGGAATTCTTTTATTTCAGCTACGGGTGTTACGGATTTAATGCGCGTAGCTGGTCGTTGCGCCCGGTAATGGCGGTTTTATTGGATCGTAATTTGGTTGCACTTTTATAGACGGCTATTATTCGGTGGTCATTACCGGGTTGTTGCGCTTGTGGGTGATCTGCGCTTTTCACATCCGTATTTAACGAGGGACAAAATTATAGCACACATTAAGGATTTTTATTTATTTTCCCATTGCAACTGAAACTTCTTTCTACATATACACTAGCTTCGCAAATCAAATTGGGCTACTCTTTACTTTACCGGATTCAAAATTTGTGCCTTCCTTCTATAAATTATTCTATATTGGTACGTATTCCAGCAGATTTGTACCAGGGCAGCTGCAGCTTGAAGTTTCGATCCTGTAGGATCAATCGTTCAGGAGTTATGGTTGTTTAAAGTTGAGCATTTTTCAGTGTGTGTGACAAGTAATGGCGCCGCCATATCAGTTTGTAGTGACGATTGCGCGCCGCTTACACAGCAGAACTGCGATCGTCACTACATACCAATATGGCGGCGCCGTTACCCGTCAAAAACGCTGAAAAATGCTCAACTTTAAGCAAGTATAACTCCTAAACCATTGATCCTACAGGATCGAAACTTCGATCTGCAGCCGCCCCGAGCACAAATCTACTGGATTACATACCAAATACATAATAATTTATAGGAGAAAGGCACAAATTTTGAGTCGGGTAAAGGAAAGAGTAGCCCAATTTCACCCTCAAATTGGATTTTACTAACCTGTTTATCTTTGTTTGACAAAAATTGCATTTTTGCCAAAGTCTAGCAAAGAGTAAGGGATTGTCGTAAAGCTTGGAACACGTTTTGTTTTTTTAGCTTTAAAATAGGTTGAGAATTACACAACAAATGTATACCGTTGGAAAGGTATAGTTGCCAGCTACATTTTCGGTGCAGAAAGTATAATGATAGCGTTAACGGATAGAAAGCTATAGTCAATTTTTATTAAATTTTCATGTTATCAATTCCCTTATGTCTACTATATTACTCATCAACTTCTTCATGTTCCAGATATACGGGGAGAACCGAAGGACGAAAAGGTAGCAACCAGTATTCATGTAAGGAAATATACATAAGCTTATTTAAATTTTTACAAGGTGAATAGAAATGATTATACTTTTTTAAAATTTACTATTCACTTTTTAGTTTGATTAAATTTAATTCTTTTAAAACATTTTCAATTGTTAATTATTATCATATGAACTATGATGAAATTGAATTCTTCTAAAACAGTTTCAGTTCTTAATTATTTATTCATCATATTGACATGAAATTGAGTTCTTTTAAAACATTTTCAATTCTTAATTATTTAAAAAATGTTTATTTATTGAGCAATTTAACGAGGAATGCATTTATTAATAAACGAGAACGATATGAGATGGAGATTATCAAAATATGTTTTATCAAAGGGTACATTTTTGTAGAAATCTGAATCTGTTTACTCTATAATATCTCATTTGGAGATCTTATTATTTCACTTATAGTATCACTATAATTTCCTATAGTCAATTGAAGATTTTTAATAAATCATTGTAAAGATAAATTTATATCTTAGACTTTCATACATATTTTTATGCTAACTGTTGTTGGAGAAACGTGTGTTAGGTAATAACATCGTTCTTAACATTTTGAAATGATTGTAATGATTCTTTTGAGCCATTAATTATATGTAACAGTACAGTCGCTTCAGCCAACCTGTCATGCAGACTGAATCTGTGCACTTAGACAATTCCTTATCCACGACTGCAGATACATATTTCAAAAGCGACTTATTCTCCAGCGGTTTATTACCATTCTGAAATGCTTCAACTATTTTTATGCTGTCTCTTAGTACATAAAATTTTCGTCATGAATATCACAGATGCATCCGTCTGCATTTGATGCTGTACTTCTAAGTTTATGTACGTAGGTTATAAAAGCTGAAATTGTTAATATTTCTTCCAACTCCTCTCAATTTGTCTAGACCAAAAGTCTTCAACCTTCCACAGCCTTTTCCGTGGATATGGTTAAACGAATAGTATAATCACATTACATGAACAAAAGAGACTGAACTTTCTAATGGTATCATTAATATTATATTACGTTTGCTCAACACTATGAAAATCCAACGAATGTCAGTTCGCATAAGGGTTTTCATACCTCAATCATACACGCGTATTCAGAAACATAGTAGCAAAGCGAAAACACGCACGAGGTTGCAGAACGGACTTACGCATTCCCACATAATGACTAAAGCAGAACAAGGGAAGCGCAATTTCTGTAATTGCATCCTATCAGCTAGTCATCTTCTGAATAAGCCGCAATTCACATATGAATGTAAATTGATCCAAGTTTCACTTTTTAACTGAACTTCACAACGCCTTTAAAAAAGTAAAAAATACATTATAAATTGAAATCTAAATGTAAAGTCTTGTCGCAAACAAAGAGTGTACACTTGCATGATAAATAGACTGCGGATTCGATACACTTATGACAAAAACGGTTGTAATTTCAAACAATTAAAATATTACAAGAATTTAAGAGTAGCAATACACTTCTTACAATTTAATAAAACGTTACTACAATAATTACTTACTACAACTTACTACGAAAATTTACTTCAATATTTACTTCAATGTTGAATAATTCGAATAAAAAAATCGCATAATATTCAACAACCACACAATTTAGACAGGAAAAATAGCCCTTCCAAATGATATTAACGCGATTTATCAAAAAAACTTGTTGCTCCCCGTGTGATGTTCCAAAGTTACACAAAATTTTTGTTATCCGTCAATGTTGTCTTCATCTCGCTATAACTTTGTAAAAAACCAACATAACAACAATTTAAAACAGAGCATCTGAAACTAGAGGTTTCAGGCTTTCAAACTATTGTTTAACGATATCGATACGGTAATTTTTGACGGAGTTATGATCACGTAAAGTGGGAGCAATTTTTCGGGTTCGCACAAGTGATCCCTCAATTCTTTTGAGGAGTGTATTAATAAGTAATTGCTTACCTAAATGCAAACGATTTTTATTTTGCATAAAAATCCGCAATCTAATGATAAATGATGAAATTGGATTTTAAATAAGGTTTTACTTTTGTGTAGCTCATTTTAGTTCTCTGAAACAAGAAAATTGAAGTTTTATATGTGCAGAGGATTTTTGTATCGATGGGGAATGTAACCCAGTTAAACCAAACCCGAAATAAAGACGATCTATCTCGGACAAATATTTTGATGAATTTTCGAATGCCAGCACCACGAGAAGAGGGGGGTGGTCAATATTTGAACGGCGTAATAAACGTGTCCAGTTTCGTCTCGCTCTTTCAGGAGAACCTGGAATCTTAGAAGACCACGTGGGTCGTTACGAGGTGCTATAACTAGAAATTATAGAGGAACAGTTCCGCCGTGTTTCTCCTGTATCATTGCGCGCGTGAATTTCATCGTTCGCTGAAAGCGTTACCTCGAAAGGACTCGTGCAAAAGGAATGAGAGTCCGTCAGCGAGGCGAGGACAGGGCGCAGACGAAAAACGAACAGGCCGACCGAGCGAGGAGGCTAGAATACGGGAATAGCTAGCTGTGCCGTACGTGGGCAACCGTACTTAGAGCACTGACAGTTTCTACATCTAAATATAGAATTTCGATCGCTTTGCCGAGGACTTGACGTTACACATCCGTTCGATATCCTATTCCGGTTGCCCTTTTTACGGGCACCGTCGCAATCAGCATGGTGAACGTTCCACCGACCGTTTTTTCAACTTCGAAAACTTGCTTCTCACGATTCCATCGAGGACGATGTTCTCGTCACCAGCGCCGGTCAAATGACCGATCTCAGATTTTCTATTCCAAAATTATGGAAATTATTAAAACTTTCTTTTAGGAAATGATTTCATGAATTTGTTAACTCGAACATACAGCATTGGGACAAAAGTAGTGATAAAGCAAATCAAATTTAATCTTGACGTTCTTATAGAAATTCTCTGCATACAAATTTCGAAGTTCTAATACTTGCATGTTTTTGTTTTAAAATGATTTTGTACTCTTCAAAATAAATGAAAATTAGCTGAAGCAAGGTTTAATGAATATGGCTACTTATACAATTTTTTTCTATATCGATGTATTTTCTATACGTATACATTCTGATTGCTGCAGAACCTAAGCATCTGCGAAACTAATGATTGACTTAAATCCGACCTTTTAAATCAAATCAAAAAGTCTTGAAAAAGATCACTTTAGTTCACTGAAGTTGTATTATAGTTTTTAAAAAATTTCAAAGTTGGAGGGTACAGAAAATTCAATAAAATTCCTTGCTGTACCAGCCAACCAAACTTTCAGTCAATCAAAATTAATACACCACCTCGGTCCGCTACTATTTATAATTTTCATCAATGATTTGACTACTATTTTTCAATATTGTAAGTACCTACTATTCGCAGACGATTTAAAAATCTTCAGCAGCATCTCTTCCTACGATGATGCCTCCAAATTACAGGCACACCTAGATCATTTTAGTGAGTGGTGTTGCAAAAATGGTATGGAACTCAATATTGAAAAATGCCATGTTATGCGGTCTTCCCGTCGCTCTGTACCATTCATATATCCCTACCGTCTCAATCACTGTCTTCTCTCCTCAATAAGTGAGGTAAAGGATTTAGGTATTCATTTCTCCTCTACCTTGAACTTTTCCAAACATATTCATAATATTGTTAATTCCGCCTCAAGAACACTCGGGTTTATACTACGCTTTTCTACTGATTTTCACTCAATACACACAATTAGATTGCTATATATTACCCTTGTCCGTCCCCAGTTGGAATTTGCTTCAGTTATATGGTCTCCGAATAGCTTAAATTACGAAATCATGCTAGAGAGAGTGCAGCATAAATTTCTTAGCTTTTGTTCTTATAAGATTAATCATGCTATGTCATTCTTTGATCATGATTACTCCACAATATTAAACATAGTCAACCTGGAAACATTGTCAGCTCGCAGAAGAGTATCCGACCAGAGCTTTATTTTTAATTTAATTAATAACCATATAGATTGTCCCTCTCTCCTTATGCAAATCAATTTTACGCACCTGAACGTGCTTTGAGATCTCGAGCAGGCTTTCAAACCCTTAAAGCCAAATCTACCTATGGATTAATTAATCCAATAAATCGCATTATTGCAGACTCTGACACTCTGTATAATCGTATGGATTTTTTCATTGAGTCTTTGCACATGTTTAAAAAACAATTACGCAGAATTATAGGGTAATACCATAGTTAGTACCATTAGTTTTTGTGCATGTCCCTTCTATATTACTATACGAGTAATCCTTTATTGTTTTCTATTGTAAACATTTATGTGAAAGGGCTTCGGTCCGTTTATAATAATAATAATAATAATAATAATAATAATAATACAATAAATGCAGTTTCGCTTTCGATTCTCGTTACTATAAAAGTATAAATCAAATATCTACAATTTAATAATAATCCTCGTTACCATATCAATTTCTCGGCATCGTAACCACCGAATAGTCAAATTCATAATCCCCCAAAGGTACGCACACGTTGAAACTAATGCGACTACACCAAAGCAGTCGAAAATTGAAAAGCGAGTGATTCACCGGGCGGGGTTCAAACTGTTCAAACGAACCGAAAGTGCATCCAGGTGGAAACGAAGATTTCAGAGAAACTGAGAGTCTCGGTGGTGCTCTATAATTAGGAGCCGGTATCGATGTTCTTTAAGAAGTGAAACACGCACCGAACAGAGTAACGCCGCAAGGTACATCGACCCTGAAATCAATATTTCTATTAGGCTCTGTATCAACGTCTGCTTATACAGTTGCGTTTGAAATCCTCCGCCTCGGTTCCCACCCCCGCCGCCCCGCGGCTACACCCTCGACCAGCTTCTGTTTCTCTTGGTTCTCACTTCAGGTTGCTCGCGATGCAAACGGTGCATGCGGTGCAAGCAGTGCAAGCGGTGCACACGTTGCACGCGGTGCGTTTGCACGAATGTTCTCGTTCTCGTTCGCGTTGCGTGACGAGCGCGAGCGTTACCGCTGGCTTTGAACGCGGCCACAAAGTCATGGCTGCGAGAGAAAACTCTCCCGTAGACTGTAGACTGTAGACCATTGACCCTTTCCGCGTGCGCACGGGAACAAGCCAATGATACCGATCAACCATTTAACCGAGCAATCATTTTTTCGACGAAACCGTGAAAATTCTCTCGTTGCTGCGAACACATGCCAAATGCCTTTGTTCCAGACCATGTTTGTGCTATCGATCGCTTTGCCGCACGGAGAAATTTCGAATCAACTACAGAGTTAACCCTCTACGGATCAAAAATATTTTAGGTCGAGCTAAAAATCTGTATAAAAATTTGTTGTAGGCTAATATGATAGTGCTTAACACGTTCGCTGCCGAGCGACATTTTCAAAAACGGTTCCACCACGCCAACAAATTTGAATTAATTGTAAAATTTAAAATTTAAAATTATATATTGAATTTAGATAATTTTTATTTGCTTATACGAGTTATATCGTAGTCGGTTTTTGCGATAAAATGTTTTCTGACAAACCTAAACACAAACTTCGACCTACGAGATAACTCGTGTTGACAGCAAACGTGTTAAGCCAGGAAAAATAATATTTTTCATCTGAGATGCCCCACCTGGCTTGTAGGTCAATGTCTCCACATTTAATGACACAATAGTTCTATAAAAAAATTTTCATAAAACATTTAGATTTTTGTATCAATACTCACCATTTTTTTTTAACCAATCCGATCACCGTACATATTTTATTTTTGCTACTGCACCCACATTTCCTACTGCCCCACTGAACCAAACATTCTCTGCCTGAAACATTTTCTTGTATTATTAACCCTTTGCACTCCGCGCTATTTTAACTGGAAAATTAAACATTTCTTCCGATCTAGAATACTTCCATTCCCTATGATTTTTGAAATTGTATGGATATGAAATTGGTAGAATACCTCATACAATACCTAAATGTTTAGTAATTGATTAGATACCGATATATTTAATAATGTAAACAATATTTTGAATAATAATACAACAATTTCTAGTTGTGCCTCAGAGGGGACAGCGGAGTGCAAAGGGTTAAAAACAACGGAGATATTTTCGGTGTCTTTGGTGCCTCACCCTGTATACATACAGTAAAGTCGCGATAGTTGTCAGGTGTCTACCCACTCCACTGCCGGCTAACGCCACAAGGCGGCGATGATTGATCTCGGCCCGGGTATATCTCGGGTAAAACTTGTTTATTTTTCATTACTTTTTTATGGGACTTTCACCAACTTATGTCTGACATTTTTCTGATTGAAATAACACCAAACACGATATACTTTCAACTGTATTTAGTGGTTCTATCGACGATGAACGTTTCGCGCGCAAGGAAGGACAGCGTATGGAAAAGAAAGAGACGCGGACAGTCGCCGTTGCCGGCACAGTTCAAAGGCCCGAGTGCTCAAAGACCTAACGCTTCTAATTGATTATAAAAAAAAATCAGGTCCTTTGGTACAATTATAAAAAAAGTTATCCTATTTTAAAGGACGTACGAATACTTTTTACACCCATTCTATACACGTATTCGTGATTATGTAAAGTTTCATGTGATGGAAAGATCGATACGTTTTCTTTTATCTTGCAATTTCATTAAATCGTCGACAAAAGAACCGCATATATATTTGATTACTAGTTGAGGCAACGTTTACTGGTAACAACACTCGGGAAAATTAATTAGTGAAAAATCGAGGAGACCGATCCTTCAATATGTTTACTGGCAAAGTCTCACGATGTAATTAATCGTTTGGTATAATTATAACGTCAGTTTTTCCCCGTTTACGCCTGCAGATAACGATTTCTCCTAGAAATTCGTCATTGACCAGAACGAACTTCGACGCGCGAACAAAGAATTCACTCATTCAGCATCGGTGAAAGATACTGATGAGTTCCTTCGATTATACACAAGGATACACAGCGTATCGTCACAATTATTCATTCACCAGTTGCTCATTCGTGCGATTAGTGAACGTGCACGCCGCACGATTTACAATTCTATGGGAATTTTTTCTTATCGATGAACTTTGTACATATTTTGTAATAACACACCTAACTTTGTACGTTTGTAGTAGTTGTTTATGTTGTTTTTTGTAACACGTTCCATACAGTGTGGAACGAGTTTTTATTGAACTTCATAAATAATGAATAGACTGCATAAATTACAAGGTATTGGAATTAAAGAAAAATTTGTCCCTTCCTTCAATAATTCTAACGAATTAATAATCGATAATCTTAAATCCTTTTTATCTTTCTAGTGTTGTTTCATGCTTCAAGTACTTCTCATTCGTGCCATACACGTATAAAGTCTGCTGTCTAATAATTGGATTAAATATTATTGATTTATAATGATTGCAATAATTATTGGATTGCTCTAGTTAATATTGTTTAATAGTGATGTTTTAGGAAAATGAATTATTTTAATATTTGCTACTCGAAATGGTCAACTATTCTATAAGCAAATTATTTGTTAATTACTATATGTTGTAAAAGATTTTAACATTTATTCCAATATATTTATATGTCGAAATACTCGGTTGCTATTTTTGTATTTATCATGTATTTAACTTAGTCTATTTGTGAATTTATGTAAATTCACTTGTGTGAATGAACTTTACGTAAAGCTCCGCATATTTACGCATGGCTAAATTTAATTTTGCAATCGACACTTTAGAGAAAGAAATCTCCCTCGGAAATCCAAAGATAGCAGCATGTAAGAGACACGATCGATCGCCGGTGTTCACAGATTGATTGCCATATTTCCTGCTTTCTCTCAAATCTTATTTTCTTCATATCCTCGGCAATATCTTCACGAGTTTCCGATCACATAGACGTAATGTAGCTGAGTGCATAACAGAATCAGTGGCGAATCAATCTTCGTTGCGTTCTGCAAAATGGAGGAGCATCGATATGCGTTGTCGGGCTCGATTGGAGTAATTGAAATTGATAACAGCCACAAGGCCAATTGTTAATACACGTCAATTTTGCGAAACTCTATATTGTCTGCGCCCCGGGTGAAACTGTTTTTAAACCGATGAAACTGAACACGTTTTTTCTAGGCTATTAAAACATCATCGATATTACTCCCCCAACAGAAAATTTCATTTCATGCGAGAACAATTCACACTCCCTTTTCCGGAATCAGCGTTTAAATATTTCCACGAAGCACAATTCATTCGACATCCATTGTAGTTCGATTAATTTTTATAACCGGTGAGATTGTGGATTTTATGCAGGTATAAATAAACAGCGGATTGTATGCATTGTATCATAAAAATGAGCAGATCAAACTCAAAACAGAAAAACATTTAAAGAATTTCAAAATACTGTTTTATCATTTTTAACTGTATACAATTATTAAGAAAATAAATAAATGTCTATGTAGCTCTTGTATGTTGCAATTAACGCGGGCAATGTTTACTTCGCGTAAAAACTCACAGTTTAATTATAACGGACACGGTCGAGTGAGTAAAGTGAAACAAACACGTTAATAAAATTCCACTTTGATTTCATTGGACTATTTAACCTTTTTATTATCTTTACACGCTTGTCTGTAATGTTATAATTCTTCTTGTACTTGAAATAATTGTACTATACGTTAAAAGCTTTAAATTTAATGCAGTACATGGCAATAGTACTGCGAATCTTTATGTAAACTAAAAATTGTCTGCGTTAATTGCGTTAAAGAGACGGGAGTCAAATATGTGGTAGTTGAAAATAATATATGTATTGATATTTTCCCAATCAGACTCGGAATATTTGCCTACAATGTTGTCAAAAGCATATTTGCATTTTAAAACTCCACGAAATACTTGATAAAAATAACAAGAATTCAAAGTAGTAGATTTTTAACGCAAACTCGTTAACGTTAACTCGTTAATTTATGTAAGTGGCTCTAATTATTTAATCACTAGACTCTGGATCTTTAGGTATTTATGGCATGTGCGCGTGTACGTATACATTAACAAGATCTACTAGTATCTTTATTCGGTTTTTACATTGAGGAATTTTTTAATTGACGTAGAAAATGATAAACTGCAGAGAGATTCGCAGACTATTGATCACCTGTGGATTAAAAGTTCCACACTAATTGTAAGATGCGAAATAACGACATTGATCCCACAATATTTTGTAGAAAAAACATTTGCCTTCTGCATTCAGTCTAACGAAGCGTCCGCGTGCACGCAGTTAATAGTTAAATGGTCAATCCCATCCCGAATGTCGCTGGATGGCACGAAATAAACGTTAGTGTAACGCGGTGCGGGTAACGAACGCCGAAAACAGGAAAAGGAGCACAAGAACACACTCTCCTATAGAGAAGGTTCTCGTTAAAACACCGGGGAAAGATCGCCAGTAAACCCAATGAGGATCTCATTCAGCGTTCCTCGTTATTTTGACGCACTGTTGAATGCTTTCAGACCTTTTTTCCCTTTTTTATTTTGCGTTTTCGTCTCGTGCTTTCGAAATTCGTTCGCGGCTCGACGAGCGACTCGCAAACGCGCCACAGCGGTTTCCCGCGCACGTTGTATACAGGGTGATCGGTAACTGGTGGCAGGTACAACCATGAAGGGGGTGACCCTACATAGAAAAAAGTAAGTCGAATATGCACAGTAGAATCGATAGGTCATGATCAGACTCATCAGACGATTCCTACTCAATAGCATACGCGTGGTCGTCGAATTTTAGACGCTGCATGAACAAATTTTACTCTACATTTTCGATATACAGGGTGTCCCAACTTGATAACCTCAAATAACTATTAAACGATACATTTTATGAAAATGATAAAACATACGAATTAAATGCCATATTCCAGTTGAGGGGTATTACTTCAAGCACCTACTAATTTCCAGATACAGTAAAGTCGCAATTCTTGTCAAACAGTCTGTGTTCTGCACGGACAACTATCGCATACCGACATTTATTTTTATGACTGCGTCCACGCGCTGACCAAGCCGAGAGTTCAAACGAAAGCCGAAGGTAGAGAAGGACAGCATGAAATACGGATTGTGTGGCCGAAGCGTTTCGGTGTGAATCACAACTAATCGAATGTACAAAACTTGTTTTTTCATTATTTTTTTATGGGACTTTCATTAACTTATTGCTGGCATTTTCCTGATTAAAATAACACCAAGCACGATATAATTCAACTGTATTTAGTGGTTTAATCGACGATGGAAGGCGCAAGGAAGGACAGTGAACCAGTGTCGCCAGATGAGGTAGAAACCGGCTTCATTTCCTCTCCACCTTTTCCCCTCCCACTATTCCATTTCCAGCACCATGCGCACACTCCAACGTCCCCCACTAAGACCGTAGATCACGGTACCCGTGCCGTGGACTGGTCTGGTCATCAGAGAGAGTGTACATCATTTCACCGTGATTCCCCTCACCTGGCGACACTGCAGCGAACACGCGGGCTTTTGAACTGTGCCGGCGACGGCGACTGTCCGCGTCTCTTTCTTTTCCATACGCTGTCCTTCCTTGCGCCCGAAACCTTCATCGTCGATTGAACCACTAAATACAGTTGAAATTATATCGTGTTTGGTGTTATTTTAATCCGAAAAATGCCAGAAATAAGTTGGTGAAAGTCCCATAAAAAATAATGAAAAATAAAGAAGTTTTACCAGAGATATATCCGAGCAGAGATCAATCATCGCCGCCCTGTGGCGCGCGGCATTGGCCGCAGTGGAGTGGTTAAGCACCTGACAACTATCGCGTACGTCGTACGCGGTCGTTGACAAATATCGCGACTTTACTGTAGTAAGTACATATGTACATATGGAATATGGAAAATTATTTCAATAATATCTTGTTAACTATTAGATTTAGGACATTTGAAGGTCAATACATTTTTGTTTAGAATTTGATTCTCGAAATTCTTGAAATCTCCGAAACGCCTCTACCTATATATATATATATATAATAGCAAGGCCATTTCGATTCCATGTTTTACAATTTTTATAAAATGTATCGTTTAATTCTTACTCAGGATTATCAACTTGGGACACCTTGTATATTTCTACGTAGTATCATCGCCTTTTCGGTTATACCACTAGTTACCGATCGGCGAAACGATCGAGAATTTTGCCTACGATCCCGAAGCTTCTTTTATTGATAAGCCGACGGGATTCATCCTGTGTGGATCGTCGGATGAATGCCGTGACTGTTCCACATAACACATAACGCGTCCCGACTCGGTATGACGTCAAATCGTGGCACGTCGTGTCGCATTCTTGTCGCAAGAGCACTCGAAAAAACGCGACGCAGCTCTCGTATCCTGTTTCGCGTATCGATTTCAACGTTAAACACGCAATTTTTCGTGTTCCATCGCCTGCCAGTATCGTTTATTCGATTCATAGCGAAGATAAAGGTTTTTAAGAACGATTACGGCAAATATCGGTAATAGGGGACATTTTAAAATCTCGATACACGTGAACGAACTCTAAATATAATTGCAGGGGAACTTGAGCTGTATGAATATTGGACATCCGTATGTTACGGACACCTGTTGTTTTTTTTATTTTAAGCATTTCAGATCTCAACCGAGATCTATTTCTGGTGCACTGAGGTAAATTACAGTATACATACACACATTCGTACATACAAATTAAATTCGTAGTTTACAGTTTTTAGGAAATTAAAAATAAGAAAACAAGATTTAATGTTGGGTTGGGCAACTAATATTTCTAAGCTTAAGGGTAATTGAAGTTTACTTCTACGCAGTTGATGAATTAGCTTAGATCGCTGCAAATCGAAGAGGCTACATTGCCAAACAATATGATTGATATCCTGGCTGCTGTGTGCGCACTTCGGGTCACTAATAATTCCTACACGAAATAGAGACGTTTTAAATAAAATAAAGTAACTTCTCGTGAAAGACGTTCGTCTTTAAACCATGGTTTACGGACACCTGTTGTCTGAACGTTCTATTTATGAACAGTGTATGTACTTCGTAATGCAATTAGTAATATTCTGAGTGTTTACGTATTTGTTTTTGATAAATGAATTATATTCTAATATTTACTAACCTGGTATGTAACTAAGCCTTCGTTAAAAACACACACTACATTACCTTTACCCACTTTTATAACAAAAACAACTGAAAACGAATCGCACGTTTTCTCCATTTTTACCACGCTTGTATTAGCTTGCCTAGTTGTCGATGGTGTCGTTGTCGTTGTATGCGTCAAATCTTGTAATCGAATTTTAAATCACTTCCCGATGAGCTAGAAACTTGAAACTTTAAACATAGCTGAGAACTGGATGACAATGCAATATTAAAAAACAAATTTTTAAAAAACTGTGCATTTAAGAGAAAAAAAATATTTAATATTAACCGTCACACCTCGCCGCGCGACGCTCGGTAGTATGTCATCACGTTCAGCGATCCCTACTCCGCGCGCCAGCGCCCCCTACTCCACTACCGTTCCCACTCCGACTCATCCCCACTCCACTGACCCATTTCGCACCGAAGGAGCTCGGTCAGTATGGTGTTCCGTTCATTCAGTTCCATTTCGGATAATTTCGGACTGCATCAAGAGACGTCGTCTCTTGGAATCATTCCCTCATTCTATCTCGCGTATTTCCATATCTTGCGTTTCTATATCTTACTATTTCATACCAGTATCACTATATCTTGCGTTCCATTTAAAAAAGACTAAAAAGTAGAAAATAAAAAAATATATAGAGAAAAAACTTTTTAAAAAGGAGAAAATAATTTTTTTCCTGGTTCTCCCAAAAATTTAATATAGATTTAAATAAAATCGTGATATTAGTGACTATATGTATTATATTAGATTACGTCAATATAGTTTAGCGGTCCACACTTTTATTTTTATAATCACTAATGTCACGATTTTATTTAAATTTCTATTTAAGGAGAACCAGGAAAAAAATTATTTTCTCCTTTTTAGTGCATTTTAATATAAGCGTGGTGTTTAAAAAGTTTTTTAAAATATATTTTTTTTATAAATAATGATAGGGACAACTTACCGTTGGAACTTTTAGCCTTGGTCTTCCCTACAGTTATTTTTTCCGAAAAATGCCTGAAAATAGAAAGCGATCGATTAATCCACAGGCTGTAACTAGCGAGGTCCAATGGGAAAAAATGTTGCATATCTGCGAAATGATGCCTTCTAAAGGGCGGGGGAGGGAGCGGAACTTTCTCCAGTGAATTCAGCCCGCTGGTGTAATAGAATCGCAACGATTGCGTCGAGATAGGATCGAAACGGTGGTGGCTGGGACGCAGAAGCTCGAAGCTCCCCCATCGCAGTTTCCTTTCGTTGGTTCGTTCGTTTTCTCCCGGCTCCCGGCCGCGGTCGCACTTGTCTCATTTCGCCGTGGCCGCGGTTTGTTCTTCCTTTTGTGGCGCCTCGGAACGCCATGTTACACACTTTCGCGATGCAACGGAGGTTCTCGCTCCACGGAGAATGATTTCGAGAGAGAAAGGAGGCGCGCGACCGGAGAAAGAGGAAGGATACGGGCCGCGATAATCGAGATCGACGCAGGAAAAACAACCAAAGAGACGAGAATAACGAGCGCCCCGATGCTGCGAACGTAAAATCCGCGATGGAGTATCGAAGCGATAAGAAGCCGCATGCGTGCAGGACGAAGAAATGACATATCCTAATGGCGATTCGTGTCGATAAACGAGACGATTACTCACCTTTCGAACTCGCGGTATTTATCGATATTATTTGTCCATCGATTCAATCCAGCTCGACTTTTCACCGGGGCTTTTCGAAACCAATGGTTTTGTTTTGACTCGTTTTTCTCTATAAATTCACAATCCCCCGACTGCAAATAAAACCGTTTTATGTTGCAAATTGAGTTCCCACGGTTTTACAATAGTCATGCAGCGGTAGATATTTACATTGGATAACCTTTTTGTTTCGTTCAGAGGGACTACGGATATACATATGAATATGTTTGCCCAAATTTTGATGTGCGGCTGGCTGACGTACGCGGCAGTCGTACAGTTGAATAAAAAGCTTTTTAAAAACCACGCTATATTACAATGCACTAAAAAGGAGAAAATAATTTTTTCCCTGGTTCTCCATAAAATACCGAATCCAATTAAATAATATTTTTCTCCAAAATATTAAGCAACTAGTTAAGAATTTCTTCTGTTATAAAATTAGTGCCGGAATAGATAGAAAAATTTAATATAAATTTAAATAAAATTATGACATTAGTGATTATAAAAATAAAAGCGTCGAGCGCTCATGAAGATTACGTCAATATAGTTTAGCGTTCCACGCTTTTATTTTTATAATCACTAATGTCATGATTTTATTTAAATTTATATTAAATTTTTCTATCTATTCCGACACTAATTTTATAACAGAAGAAATTTTGCACTAATTGCTTAAAATTTTGGGGAAAAACATTATACTGGATTCGGTATTTTATGGAGAACCAGGAAAAAATTATTTTCTCCTTTGTAGTGCATCTTAATATAAGCGTGGTTTTTAAAAAGTTTTTTTTATATATTTTATTTTCTACTTTTATTGTCATCGGAAGCAAGTGTGTTTACAACATTTCAGCAAGATTGGACTATGGGAACAGGTTTAAAATTCGATTACAAGATTTGATGCATTCAACAATAACAACGCGGCAATTTAATATAAGCGTGGTAAAAATGACTTCTGTCATTATACTACTGTGCTAGTGTAATCGCATTCTTTTTAATAAACTCAGGATCACTTTTCTCAATGCACTCTGTTTAGTAAACGTGTGACCAACAGTGTTTTTAAATTAATTATGGAAAATTAGGCCAGTCACCAAAATATCGTGCTCAGTCACTGCGACAGTTTATAATCGGTAAAGTAAATCTTAATTATGCAACTCTTCTCACTGTAAGTTTTGAAAAAGCAGTCTTTTATTCAACTGGATATTAGGTGTGTGTAAAAGTTCTATTTTTTAGATTCTCAATCAAATTATATTAAATTGTAGTACTTTCTCATCACTTTTACTTTTGTAAGGTTGGTAATGATCTTTCTAAAACGCTATTTATTATTGTTCTTATTGTATTATCGTTTTATTATTGTAAAAGTAAGAAAAAGACAATGTGGTTGACAAAAGTAATGTTAAGTAAATGTTACAGGAAATCGTTAAAGTTTGTTCACGCAGCTTACGTACTTGAATAATACTCGCCGTATCAGGTTCAAGCGTAACCAAGTTTCACTACCTAATTAACGTTCGTTAATTTAGTCACTGTTCGAGTTATTATGTTTATAATATCCGGTTCAGCGTAGGGTGAACGATAATGAACGAGGAGGGGTCGAGATACGAGTGTTCTTTATTCAAGGAGCAGACGGAGCAGCGATGCCAAGTTTGGAACCGTTAACATATTTCCATTCATAACCCGGCTGCTGCTGTCTCTTTTCTCTCTTTCCGGCGCAGAAGTCAGCGACCGTAAGGGAGGATACGTAGTATGTTGGTCTCTTGAGTCAAGTCGAAAAATAATCGGCTTTGTACGGTCTAAGAAACGACTCACGTAACCGTGAAAAATTATTGCAGATGTTCATGCGAGTGCATGTCATTGGACTTGTGATGTAGATTTTGCAGAAACTTTTCCATTGATATAATAATTAAAGTTAAATACTTAGCAAATACTTCGCAGTATTTATCTTCATGGAGCTCCTCGAAAATGGTTATATGTACTGTGAAATACAAACACAAATGGTGTTGCAATTTGTGCTGTATTTAAACCGTTCCAATATTCGTATACCATAGTACAGTGTTCCCGCGATTGTTGTGAGAACCTCGGGGGTATCGAATCTCAGGGAACGAAATGGTACTGCGTTTTTTTACGTGTGCCGAACATAGATTTCTTGGATAACTTCTCCAAGTGTAAACGACGATCCTAGGTAAACAACGGTGCTAATTGCGGGAAATTGTTGTATTGTACTAATGCTATTCCATACCTGAGAATTATACATCGAGTATCATAAAATCCCAATTTAAACACCTTAATACCTTAATTCCTTTGTAGTACGATCGACCGCACAAGGGGGAACCCCCTAGTAGTGAGGACAAAACATCACATCATCCGCATACCCGAAAGTCACATCAATCGCGGGAACATTGTATTGAACTTCTGGAAAACATTATTTCTTCTCTTCTTTTACGAAGGTTATTACTCCGAAGGTAATTAAAATAAAAATTATTACGAGAAGTGGGAGTTCCACAAAAATTGATTTCATCTATCAATAATTTTAATAGGTTGTGTTTTTTGTCATAAATAAATCAAATCCGCAGTCCAGTTATTACAGTTGGAAGTTGGATATGGTTCTCTCTATGTATACAGTGAGTTACATGTAAATAAATAATATTTATTACGTAGCAATATAAAGAACAAAATGTTGTAAATAAAAAAAGTGTTTATCCCTTAACTCAGTCAACTTGGCTCTTCTACTACGTCATCTATGGTTTTGATATCAACCACTGTAAATTTATTTGTAATATTTTATTACCAAGAAAAATCTAAGAATATGATTGACGTTTTCAACGTATAATATCGATTGAGTGATGCAATTAATTTTATTCAACTCCATAATAGTTGCAAATATTTTTTATTTTGCATGAAGATCTAAAGTCTAATAATTACCTAATACGTCACGTGTGCGTCGAAAGTAAAGGATATCTTGGTGTATTTTCTCATGGATTTCTCTCTCGTCGAATCGTCGAACTGTCTCCTGGAGGAGCAGTCGAGAAAGCCAATGGTCGAGATGTTCGTCCGTGGGTTACGTAAAAGGATGGGATGGGAACGGCGACTATTCCGCAGATCGATGGTCGACCGTGGCTCGCAGCGATTCCGCTTTGTACCGGTCTGATAGATGCGCGTGTATCGAGTGACAATCATTCGATGCTAACGTAGATATTATGAATGCTTCAAGATTCGAAATGACACTAACGGATGGGCCGGAGAGGAAGTCGATACGTCTTCGTCGCCGACGAAAACGATGCCGCGGTTCGTGTAGATAAATATTTTAGCGCACCAATCGCGAGGTATTTCGCGCACGTTAGCGTTGGTCACGCTGTGCAAGCTGAAGAGGTACCGAGCTCTGAGTCGCTAACATTCTCATCCATAAGTCATCGAGCGCTCGACACATTACCAATGTAGAATAACCGAGGATACATATTTTGAAACTAGTTTTACGAAACGTTCGCTGGCTTTGCAGCAGGGTCTTAAAACTTGGATGACTTTGATACCGGTATTATACTAATACGGCTAGGCTGAAATCCGATATACAGTTCTCTGTCGATATACAGTGGCCCGCGTTAATTCTATTCGCACACCATGCTACTCGAGAAGTTATTGCTGTATATTTCCTCTGTTATGGACTTAAAGAATTCGTCGTTTTGTAATGAGAAAAAACAGTTATTTTAAGTGCTAGAAACATTGTTTTTATTTATTTAATTTGTACACTTTTCGCGTTAATCAATGTTAAACAAAATAGTGCTGAATTTTGACGCCGCAAAAATATTCAGACATTCCATACGCTTCGCAGTTTGACCTTGACTGTCCTGTTAAGCCAGGTACGGTGTTCGGTGGCAATGTTTGTAAATATAAGATGTAAACACTATCTGGTAAAGTTAGTTTCATTTCGAACTTCGTTCGCGTCAATAGAAATTAGTTTATGTTATCGGCGCACAGGTTCGATACAAAATCAAAACAAAGCAATTTTGCAACAGTTTAGTTTGTGCCAGCATGGAATACAGTTGCAAATTTATACACTTATAAACAATTTACACATATCAAACGCAAAATTCTCTTGAAGATGATCCATACTTGGATCGAAACGTTGAGAAAAGTCTTTTAAATTGCAAAATTGCTTTGTTTTGATTTTGGATCGAACCTGTGCGCCGATAACATAAACTAATTTCTATTAATTCGTTACGATCGACAAAACGGAATATTTGTCGTGCGTATCGCACGTATTAGTTGTGAAAATGCCACGTAAACGTAAAAATACATCGTTTGATGTACGTCAACTTGTTATTTATAATTGCGAAAAAGGGAAATCATATCGAGAAATCGGTACATTATTACAATTGGTAAGATAAAAAGATATAATCGTGAGGATAGAATTGAATATATTCCTCAGAATGGTCATCCAAAACTACTTAACGTTCGTAACAAACGTAATATTACCAGAAAAATGAAAAAACATCCTAGTTTAAGTGCCCCGAGATTGCCTGCAGAATTGTTTGAAGAGACCGGAAAGAAAGTTCATTCTGATACAGTTCGTCGAATGCTTCATGAAAAAACCATATAATTAACGATGTGAATCGAAAGAAAGGATTGCTGTTCGCCAAGGAATACATTTCGAAATAAGAAATATGGTGGAAAGATGTTATTTTTGGGTCCGATGGACACAAACGTATATGGCGTAAAGTCAATGAAGAGCTTCATACTAAAAATCTCAGATCCACCCTGAAACACGGCGGATGAAGCATAATGGTTTGGGGTTGTTTTCGGCTGCTGGAATGGGTGAATTAGTTTTCATTGATCGAATTCTGGATAAGAATAAATATTAACAAAAAGTGCCACTAATATGGACATTCGCCACAGTTTAAAATTTTATCAAGATAATGATTCGAAACACAAATCACGTATAGTTCAAGAATATTAGTTGTATAATTGCCCAAAAGTATTGCAATCTCCTTCACAGTCACCGGATCTAAATCCGATGGAATATTTATGGGATTACTTAATCGTCGAATCAGAATATCACCGATAAGGTCGAAGGAAGAACTGAAATTACGATTAAGTGAAGAATGGTATGGGTTAAGCGGAATATGTTTCCGCTAGAATATTTAGATAAAGTTATTTCTAGTATGCCCAAACGATTGAGCCATGTAATTAAACAACAGGGCAATCCAACAATGTACTAAAATCGATATCTTTTTGTTAAAGTATATGTACATTTTTAATTACAGAATTATAATTCGCGAAGTGTCCGAACATCTTTGCGACGTCAAAATTCAGCATTATTTTGTTTAACATTGATTAACGCGAAAAATGTACAAATTAAATAAATAAAAACTATGTTTGTAGCATTTAAAATAAATGTTTTTTCTCATTACAAAACGACGAATTCTTCAAGTCCATTAACAGTGGAGATATACAGCAATAAATTCTCGAGTAGCATGGTGTCCGGATACAATTAACGCGGGCCACTGCAAGGCGACGCACAGTGGGGTATTTAGCCCGAAAAGATGCAAAAAAAGTCGATTTCAAAATTTTACGTAATAATCACGTGTCGCGTTCTTAAAGAGTCTCTGAAACAGCGTTCATTCTTTAGCGATTTTCAAGGAATTATTCTGAAAAAATGGTTAAAAATCAGTTATTTTACTGCCGTTACACGAGAAGTTCAAATGAATGTTAAAACATGTGCCTTTTTAATAAACACATAAATAATGATGGTTCCATTGGTTAAATTTTGTTTGCTACTCACTGTGATATTGTCTCACCGACACGCTGCGCTGGTATCGATGTCTTGTTTACTCGTTCGACGCCAGCGGCAGGAGATTAAGCAATAACGTCTGTACACGATATAATGCGATATTTCGGTGCCCAAGTTTGCACGTATATGGAGACATTACTGCAAATAGGCTAAAGATAAACTCGGGAGGGTATACTCGGAAGGGGATACTTCAGACAGGAAAGAACGAACGAATGTCATATCTGTCATCGTAAAATCCGTCGCTCCGCCTACCGCGAAGCAAGAGGGAGCTTTCAATTTCTCGAAATTCCGCTTTCGCTGTAGCTCTTGCCACGATTACCTAATCACGCAAAGCTGTGCAACCCGTGCTTTGGGGCGGCAACATCGGTTCGCGTAAATCGTTCGCTCGACATATGAAGCCACGGTAGCTGCTCGGAGGTGGTACCGCGGTAAAGGGGTATTATTTAGTATTGCCCTGGGCAACGACAGTGCGCACGATTTATCGAGCGGTTTGGTAGGCCAAGTACCGTTCCTCCGCATCACATCCTGCACCACTGAAATGCCTTCACCAAATGGTCCCTCGACCATCTTTGATCGTATCCTTTCAGCGGCTGATCGTCCAACCCGCTAGATCAGCATGCCGGCATTTTTATTGAAACATTCGCTGTTGCCGCGTGAGCAGATTTTATATCAGTGCGCGAGGATGTACAGAGTGTCTGCGCGCTGATAGTGCAACGCGGAAACAGCTGAGTCTGTATAAAAATAAACTGAAGACGAAAAATAATATTTTTGAAGGAAAATAATATTTTTGTGAACGGAGTTTTTTTTTGTTTCGTCTTCAAGTAATTTGATAATGACAATATGCAGAAATAGTGATCTCTGAAGAAACAGATTAAATAAAATCCAGTCATCAGAACACCCATTATCCATCTTTCTTTTGTTTAATGTATATTCACTTTATGTTATGAAAACTGTTACGTATGCATCCTAATCCATCCTCAAAAGAAGACAATGTGAGGAAGTGCAAGTAGAGATCCCAACAAAAACATTCTGTAAACAGGAGCCAAGTTCCTATGGCCGTAAAAAGTTGTGAGATCAAACAAAATACGGCCAAGTTCGTTAGCTTAGACATACCCCTTGCAATACTGAAAAAAGCGTTTGTAAAAATTAGTTTAAAAGAACGCTATTTAATTTTTAAAGAGATGCGTGAAGGGCTAAATTATTCAAACCTGGCCGCTACCTAACACCTTTTATGGCCATAGGTTTAAAAAGTAACGGCCAAGTTTGAATAATTTAGCCCTTCATGTAACTCTTCAAAAATTGAACAGCGTTCTTTTAAACTAATTTTTACAAACGCCTTTTTCAGTATTGCAAGAGGTATTTGTAAGCTAACGAACTTGGCCGTGTTTTGTTTAATCTCACAACTTTTTGCGGCCATAGGAACTTGGCTCCTGTTTACAGGAAGTTTTTGTTGGGATTTCATCAATTTTTGTTGAATCGAAGATTAACACCCAGCCGGCGACGATCGGATCCGTTTGCCCCCCGCCGCTATAGACGATGCTCGGTGCAGCTTCTTTTGTTTACGTTAGAGCGATTGTTTTTTTCATCAGTATTTGTTGCGACTTCGAAGCTAATAAAACGTATACTTATGTATGTTATGCTGCTATGTTCTATCCTGCGTACCTATTTCGTAATGTTTTTTTTTAATACAACCCCTTCAATGTGTAAAATTTCAAACTTTGATAATTATTCCTTTGAGTGTTTGTTATGGTGGACCTATGTACCAAATGTCAAACTTGTAGGTCAATGGGAAGTATCCAAAAGGTTTTGATGATCTGTCAGTCAGTCAGTCAGTGACAAATTTAGCGATTTTTGAGGTCCAATATCTCGGAACCAACTAATGTTGGAAGATTAATGTTTTGTCAATATTGAGACATGATAACATGTAACAAGTGTACGAAATTACATCTCTCCATCTGCCTCCAGTGCCGAGTTATAAGCCTCTAATAAACGACTAAGTTGTTTCGTGTAAAAGGAGGTAGTGCGAGAACTTGGTTGGTGCACTGCCGTGCACCTAGATCTCATCCTGTAAAATGAACCCAGCTAAGGTTTTATCGTCTGGATTCGTTCAACTCAAGGTTTATCGATCCTTTAACCCTCACCTCAACACTTGGATACCCATATATCTGCTTTGAATTAGGTCTTCAAAATTCGCTGCTTGTTGACAAATAGCAAAATTGTTACAGAAACCTACTTTCTGGAATAATCATAAGTCAATTAATATTTGAGGCATAAACATAAGTGTCGAAGCTATAAAAATCAGGAATACAGTGTCATCAAACACTATTATACAGGGACGCGTAGACGTCATACGAAGATCAACTATGTTTTCTTAGTAGAAAATTTTACGACTTACGCGAAATTTTGAAATTCCGACTTTCCGGGTCAAATACGTATCAGAAAATCCTACGTTTTCCACCGTAGAATCTTCCGAATATTACGCAAATAATTCTGCAATTCCGATCCAGCTTACACGGGAGTGTCTTCCAATAATCGAGCAGAGGATTTGCAGGCCGGGTCTGGGTCGAGCAGAACTTGCGGAAATTGGATTACGCCTAAACCGATAAACCAGAATGGTGTTCGTGGTCGACTGAACTTCACTATTTTTTCGCTTCTCGCCCGGCTTGAACATGGTTGTCTTCGATAAAAACGGCGCTCGTCGAAGCTCAATTCGGATTATCGAGAAATAAATTAGCTCGATCCGCGGGGAGGAGGATGCTCGTAAGATCGCGGCTTACCGGGCAATCGCGTACCGTTACAACCACCCACCGTGAATGTTAACTTACATTCCCCGGTGTGCGTTTCATTCTACGCCGGACGAAACTTTCACCCGTTCACTTAGGCAATAAGTTCCGAGACCGTGGAAACGCTCTTGTCAGCGAAGTTTCCCCGTGAAAGTTGTTTTCGTCGTACGCGTGAGTCATCGGGCCACCCCCACAAGAGGGAAGGAAAAACCCTGGTTCGTAGGGATGTTCGGTTCCGATTCGATTCTTCAGAAGATTCAATGACGCTACAGCACCTAACCCTCTGGCTCCGAAGATTTTTAGGTACAGTGGCGGGCAAAATGATAGGACATTTGATATATTTAAATATTTTTTTTAATTGTATTTATCTATACGTATCTATATGAAAAGTTTTTGGGAAAACTTTCTTCATACCTTAATGCAGAAATGAATCAAGCTTTTTCCATATTTTAAACGACGTTTATTAAATCAAGTATGTGCCGTTTTGGTCGATCATCTTTTGCCATTTTTGAGGTAAAACCATAATCCCGTCACTGTAGAACTTCTGTGATTTCTGGGCGAAAAACTGCGACACGTGATTCTCGCAGGCCTCTTTTGAAGTCAACTTCACACCATTAAGAGAGTTCTTTAGAGACCGAAACAAATGGTAGTCTGTTGGTGCACTATCAGGTCTATACGGTGGGTGCATCAAAACTTCCCAGCCAAGCTCTCTTATTTTTTGACGGGTCGCCAAAGATGTGTGGGATCTGGCATTATCGTGATGGAAGACGACGCCTTTCCTGTTTATCAATTCTGGTCGCTTTCTTTCGATTGCTTAACGTAATCTTTAACAGTTGTTGACTGTAGAGATTAGAATCAATCGTTTGACCAGATGGCAGCAGCTCGTAGTGAATGATTCCTTTATGATCCCACCGAACGCACAGCATCACCTTTCTTGGTGTCAATCCTGACTTTGCCACGATTAGCGGAGCTTCGCCTCGCTTCGACCACGATCTTTTTCGTACATTATTATCGTACGTGATCCATTTTTCATCGCCAGTAATGAGCCGTTTCAAAAAAGGTTCGATTTTGTTTCGTGTTAGTCGTGTTTATTAAATTTTTCAAGGTTACTCGTAAGGCACCCAAAAATAGAGTTGTTTTTTGTATCCAGCCTTCTTTAAACTGTTTAGAACTGTTCTGTGGTCGATGTTTATTTCCTTACCGATGTGACGACTGCTAATGTGCCGGTCTCGCTCAACTGTTTGCATGATTTCATCGACTTTTTCAGTGACGGGTCGACCAGAACGAGGTGTATCTTTGACATCAAAATTTCCAGATTCAAAACGCTTGAACCAACTTTGTGCCACACGTACTGATACTGTATCAGGTCCATAAACATCAAAAATTTTTTTAGCAGCTTGGGTCGCATTCTTTCCTGTTTTGTAATGAAATTTCAAAATGTAATAACGCATTTTCAAAACTTAATAACTTTTGACTAAATAAACGAATATCACAAGTTCTTGTTTTTAATTACTAGACTGCGGATTTTATACATTTATGATAAAAATGGGTATGTGCAATTTAAAGCACTGGTCGTATTAAAAAAATTTAAGGACATCAGTGTATTAGTGTCAGTTTAATACGATAATTAAGACAAGGAAAGATGTTGGATTTGGATTCTGCGTCTAGCAATCAATGCAAACATTTTTTATTTCGCATACAGATCCGCAGTCTAGTAATTACTCTCTGATATGTCACCTTCCAGACGCACTCAAGTAATGCCAGATCCGATTAATATTAACAGAGTTATGACATGGTAATTCCATCTATCGGGAGAATACGAAAAAACTTTTTCCCCAACCTAATACATACATATATTGGATGTTAAAGTGAGCATATTAAATTGGTATACTCGCAGCCTTTAACCTTCTACGTAATTCTACGTAAAAAACAAAAGAACTTTCCTTTTGTGTACCATACAAACTTCAGATTTAATATGCCGATATTTCATTTTGTTAGGCGTTGTATGTCATAAATAGACTGCAGATTTTATGCATTTACAATAAAAATGAGTATACCCCAACACACGCGTTTCGATTCTTGTAGATTCTTCGATTCCGATTGTTTAAGAGAACCGATTCTTCAAGGTGACTCGAATATCCCCAGTTGGTAACCATTTGATGCATCGGCACTCCGGTGTTTCCAATGTGTTTCTGCCTCGGTAGACATTGTGGCAACCGAGAGTCCATGGGGTCTGGCTACTTGGGGGTGTGCTACCCGGGAGGGAAAGTAAATTGCACCGCGCGAAGGTGAGGATCGATCGAATCAGGGCGGTGCACGAAGAAACTGCGTAAGAGGAGGAAAGAGCCTGCCGCCGGGGCTGTTGCATCCCCTCGAGACATGTGTCCAGATTAGTTGGGAATCTTGTTGCCACTTCTTATTCCGTTGCCACCCACGCTCCACTGTTGTCGTTATTTGTTGCTTTCGTGGGCAATACGTGATAAATTGTCCACCCCCTCCCCCGTAGAAAATGATGTTATTGCTAGACAGTGGATGTTCCTGCAGGCAGAGTTGGGCAAAAATTTTATTTAAATAAAAATTTCGAATAAAGTAGGGTTTTCCAAGTGGATTTTAAACCCACTTTATTCGAAATTTTTATTTAAATGAAATTTTTGCCCAACTCTACCTGCAGGATACATGTACAGGGTGAGATCGGGTTTAAGTTACAAGTATGTACAAGTTAGTCGTACATTGTGTAAAGGGTGTTTAGCCTAACTAGAAGACTAGAATGTCGAGTGGGACATATTTTAGTGTTGTTAGATTTTCGCAAGTGAACGCGTGAATGTCATATGAAGGTCAACCTCGCATTTAAAATGGAATCATGAATTTGTTAATATCAGGTCATTAAGTATGAAACTCGACAAATGTGTTTGAAATTTGTGTTTTATTTGTCAAGTTTCATACTTAATGACCTGATACATCGATGGGTGTAGCTCGACACTAGTTGTAAAAAAGTATTTACTGATTTTTTGATAATCGGAAATGTGTTTAAGCGAAAATATTCTCTCCAACTTTCACAATCTCAGAGGGTCATTATAACAATTAGCCCTTTAGCGTGCGATTTTCTTTGCGGCTGCAGTAATTAGAATTTCTCGGTCTACAATAATTTTCTGAGATAAAGGAATATATATATATTTATTAATTACAAGGAAATTATATTCAGTAGAATTCTGCTCGGGTAATTATGAAGAAGAGGGTACACCTCACCGATTTTGATGACCCCAACAACATATTTCAAGGCCATTAAAATAGGTGTGGTGTACCCCCTTCTGTATAATTACCGAAAGTTTCATCACAAGTTTAATTCGATATTATAAGGAGAGAGGCTAACAAAACGCTGTCTAACATTGAATAACCTTATCAACTTGAACGACGAAGTACCTAAAACAAAAAGAATCATTACCAAGATTTAAATATCGGCAATTTATGGAGAATCGGAAATTTTTACATTCTTCTGGGATTTGCTGTGTATATTTCTAGAGGATCAGTGCTATCGGAATTAGTGATTATCACCTCGGTATGCTGGCCCGGCTAGTAGACGCAGAAAACGAGACGTCATGCACGAAGTAAACCTCTTATGAGCAGTAATCGAATCCGGTGAGGTGAAACGTTTGTATTGGGATTGACTTGGATCCAGGAGTACATATTGAAAACTTGATCCCATCCCTAGTTAAAGCTAGCTCACGCGAACCTGCAATGTTTACGCTGCCCGTTCTTCCTTAATCCCCTTCATTGGCGATTCGTTCCGCATCTTAACACGGTAATCCAATCCCAGTGCCAGTGAATTGACGTGAGATCAGCCGGAGAAAAGGAAGGCATCCAGCCGATCATGTGCGTGCGCGAACGGCCGCATTTGACCAGCAAATAAAGTTAGTCGATATCGATTCCTATCGATCTCGGCATGCGCGTACACGCATCCATTCGCGAACCGTATAAATTGCATCGCACACATGCCCACCGATATCCTGTGGCCGGCTGCATACCGAGATTCTTTCGAGAACACGCGAGAAGCACAACGGTATCGCGATTCTTTCCTGCGATTTACCACTTACTCATTTATTTATTGTATCCCGGGGTCCCTCGATGTCGAATTATCCGACAAATTATTGCACCGGATCGTAAATAAGACTTTGTGTTTCTGCCGCGCGGTTCTCCTCGCGGAAAAAACCTATGCTGAATAATTTCCAGTATTTCCAACTGTCATTCCGATTTTGCAACCGTTCGACTTCCTCCGTGAAATGTTAGTACTTTTTGCAAAAATACGCATTCACGCCAACGTTCGATACGTTACCGTATATTAGTTTATAAAAATAACAAGAATGTATCTTTCCAAACCTTTAGATATTCTTTTTATAATATACGAAGAAATACATGTTTTGAATAATTCCTCGTAGATGCATCTTTGCAATTTCAACAATCGTAAACTGAAAATATCAGAACCGGTAAACCTAGTGTTAATCTAATATATATCGCGTAGAAGCAAGGATCACACAATGATTTCTTCTGCGGCCAGCTACCTGACAAGATCAACGAACCGATCGGTTTCGGTCTTCCGGCCACATTTCTAATGTGTCGTGCACGCCAACTGCGACCGCAAAATCGAAATCCACCGATGCTAGATCGGTAGCAACGATGACTGCTGTATCAACTTAGCAATGACAATCACGACCTGGTCCGATTGTCGTGAACGCCGCGACAATTGGACATTGACAGTATCTTGGACAGGGTTCGATGACGATTCGAATAAAGCTAAGAATTATTATACTTGGTGGATCACCCGAACAGGGAGTGATACTACATGTAAAATTAAGTCGAATAAAGGAATAACATTTTTTTGTTTGACGCTTCGTTTTCGAGAAAATCGAGTTTGAAAATGCAGCGAATACACGTGCTATTGCAGAGGAATCGTCTGACGCGTCTGACCATGATCAACTAATTCTACTTTGTGCATATACTAAAGCACGCGAACCTGGCGAAACTTTAAACTTTAAACTTTCGACTACCTATATTTGAAGAGACAGCATGACAATACCTTGGCACTCCTGCCACTAAAGTATCCAGCGAACGAGACTGTTTTCTGACGCTGGAACTATTGTCACAGCCACGAGGACAAAATTCGTATCGGTAAAAGTAGAACAATTATGCTTCCTGCACACGAATTTAGAATAAAATACTATTATTTCACATAATGTATTCTAAAATATTTTTTTCTCGCGAAGTTTGATAAGCGATTACACTAAAAATACGAAAATCATTCTGAACCTGCCAGTAAAAATAAAAGATTGAACTGAAAAATCATAAAACAGCATTATACTTATATAAATAGTAATTATTATTATTATTCATAGCGCGAAATGGTTCACATAGGATTGATTGATACCGAGAGAGGCACATTCTGATATTAATAGATTTTTGTTAAGTGGACGCGTAGAGGACATATGAAGGTCATTCACTGTTATGCTGTAATTTGTAAATGATT
Organism: Lasioglossum pauxillum; assembly: GCA_933228785.1. Lineage (NCBI taxonomy): Eukaryota > Metazoa > Arthropoda > Insecta > Hymenoptera > Halictidae > Lasioglossum > Lasioglossum pauxillum. The sequence goes on along the minus strand of OW121701.1, from coordinate 22,288,635 downwards.
GTCACATCGAACCTCTCACATCTCTTAAGAAAATTACAACTAGCTTCTCATAACTAGGTTAACACTTTCTTGTAAAGAATATGCATTAAGTGGTGCAATAAAAAATATACAGTCCCTGCTCACTTTATTAGACTCACCTCTATAATCATGATATTTTTAGTTTTACCATGAATAATGGGTATAGCAGCCTTATGCAAATATCACTTAATGATGACCAATGAATTTTCCATATATTTATTTTACAAACACAATGGATACAAACACAAATAGATCAGTATAATTCTTAAAACACTAATATTTTGTTAACCCGCCCTCAGCTGCTCGTAAAGCCGCAACTCTTCTGGACATGCTATCTATGCAAGTTTGTGCAATTTCTTTTAATGCAACGTTATGGTGCCAGTGATAGATTATTCTCTCTATCAACTTGGTCTTTGTTGTTATATTTTCTTTGGCCAGTTCTCTCTTCAGGCACTCCCAGACATTTTCAATCGGATTCATGTCCGGTGAGTTGCCGGGCCATGGTAAAAGGGGGATTTTTTGCTCTTGCAAGAAAATTTTACACTTGGATAGGCAACCCATAAGGCAACCTTGTAGTACGAAATCATTACCCCATCATTACCCCATAAGTTGGAAACAGCGTTGCATTCCTTATAGGATTTCAAAAAGCACCAATTCTTCAGGTGAGTCTAATAAAGTGAGCAGGGACTGTATGGTTTGATTTTTAAAAAAGTGAATGACTTTCACATGTCCTCTACGCATCTACAAAAAATCTATTAACGTCAGAATATGCCCCCTCTTCATACCATTCAACCCTACATGTGAACCATATTCCGCTACGAATAATAATATATAAATATATAAATATATTAACCCTGTATAAGGTTATGAAAAATCGGTACGCGTGACTGATGATTCGTCGATCGATCGAAAAACAATTGTACGTATACTGTTTTGACGTCCTGTTACTCTCTGCTTGCAAAACGGATAGAGAGAATTAACTGCTTATCTGCATCGATTTCTCGCGAGTAACTCTTCACTGAAACGAGATATCTGCTACTGAATACCGTGTAAATTGGCGGCTTCGCGCACGATCAGGTTTCGCGAGCTACGATAGAACACATGTCGCTCAAACGATCTCGCGCTACCGTGAGGCGCGGACTTGGAAATTGCTAACTCGGTTCTTACTATTTGCAGTAATCCGAGAAATCGAAATGATATTACACTAAGGGATATTACCCAAGTCTACACGCCGATTTTTATGAAATTATACCCCGAATTAAAATTAACGTAGAACTTCGATTAACCGTGCTAATTAGTGGAACATGACTGTTCGGATAATACAACAATTACACAGTTTCAGTGTTGAACTTTGAACTTAATCCTTATTGAAGTGTGCAGTAAATCGTGTAGTGTATGGGTTGGTTTAACGCAAATTAATTCTCTGTGGAAAGTATTCAGACGATGAAGAATTCGAACATCGGAGGCCCGGATAATCGAAGTTCTATTGTATTCTTATTTAAAATGAAGATTAATACAATTTTTTAATAGAGACGTTATACTTGTGAAAATTGCGGGCACAGCGTTAGAAACGCTAAGGAAATTGAATTGGCACAGAGTATCCACAGACACAATTTTGATTCGGAGTTGCTCCGACTATTTTGTACTCTCTTCACTGTTTTAGAATTTACTCATAATTAGACTGCCGATCTTTATGCAAAATAAAAAATGTTTGCCTTGATTGCAAGACACAGGAGCCAAATAAAAATATTATTCTTCCTTTAATTATCTTCTTAAGGTATGCTGGTGGCTTCAAATCTTTTTAATACCTCCACTGTTTTAAATTGTACGTACCCATTTTTATCGTAAATACATAAAATCCGCATTCTACTCATAATCAATCATTTTTCCCATAAATGCATAAAATCCGCAGTCTAGTCATAAATGACAAATTACAATTTTGCCTTGGTGATTGTTAGATTGCGAAACTTTATGCAAAATAACAGTTGTCTGCAATCAATTGCAAAATATACTTTGAAATTTTGTCAAATAAGACATTGAATTTAATCAAATTAAATATCGTATCAATTTGTATTTTAAAAATTGAACTTGAAATACAAGACAAGGAGTGCACTTGAAAAATAAGAAAAAATTATATTTTAAATAATTTTAATATCAGAAACTATATAATATTTGATAGTGTATAACTATTTTAAATTGTATAAATATCGTCTAATATTTTTATCGTTTGTGGCCATAATCTTGGATAAAGCACTACTTTGAAATACAAATTTAGCCCTTTGCACTCGGAGCTATTTTAACTGGAAAATTAAACATTTCTTCCGATCTAGAAAATATCCATTCCCTATGATTTTGAAATTTTATGGATATGAAATTGGTATAGGGTAAACTGTACAATGATTGGCACCCTAACCGAAAATCGTAGTAAAAATCTTTTTATCTTTTCTTGAAATGTTTAAACGAGCATAACTTGCTATCAAACAATTTTACGAGTCATAAATGTTTTATTATAAAATATATTCAGTGAATAACAATCGTAAGACAAATAGTACAGTCATTGGCAATGTAAAAGTAAACGTTAAACAGGCTATTTGTTTTACAATTAAACATATATGCACTTATTACATCTGTAGTACAGTCCGAAATTAAGTTATAAAGCGATAAAGTATACTTACTCGTAACAAAAATTTTAATAAAACACCAGCGTTGCTAACAGTCATATGTGGAACTCTGTTATGAAAACTTACAACGTTGCTTTGAAATATAAATAAGAAGCAATATAAAATGATTTTCTATACCAGGAATTCTTAATATGTGCCGCTTAAATCAAAAGTGCCAATAACTACTGTAGTGCCAGCAATAGTACAGTTTACCCTAATACTTCTTACGATACCTAAATGTTTAGTAATTGGTTAGATACCGATATATTTAATAATGTAAACAATATTTTGAATAATAGTACAGCAATTTTTAGTGGCGCCTTAGAGGGGACAATCGAGTGCAAAGGGTCAGATTAGAATTTGATTCGAACCTGTAAGGTGTTTTATTTTCGGAGTCACACGCATGGCTGAAAATAGAATAAGGCATTTACCACTTGAAATAATGCTTCATCCATCATAGGTGTTCCACCAGACGAGTATATTTTTGTTAATAACTGCTGTGGAATGAAGATTGATTGATCCTTGTCCCCCTGCGTTTACGTATGAAAGAATTCACGATGACAAATGAACCGACGATTCGGCTTCTAAACGTAATTCGTCGTAAGTCTATAGAGACATTGTGTGCTGTACAAGTATGTAAATTCAAAAGCGTAGAGGGGACATTAAACAAGAACAACTTCGTTTGTCATTGTAATGTTCTATACGTTCCGGTTGGAATTTGCATATTTCTGCCGCTTTTGTGCGCGTTTCAAAGAACACGTGGAATTGAAAAAGGTTGAAACAAGGGGATTCCGGCTTTCCATTTTTTTCTCTTCGCTAGTACATGAGGGCAGCCCTTGAAAAATGTTCCCTGTATTTTTCAATTGTTCGCGCTTGAACGTCTTTTTTCAAATAAAATAGATTACAGACTGTGCTGTGTAACTTGAATTACGCTGCTTACCAAATTTCATTTCTTTTTAATTAACTGTTGTAGAAATTGCGTTTGAAACAGTGCGAAAATGATTCTTTGAAAGAATTGTGCTTTCCAGCTGCATGGACTTGCTGGAAACAGAAATGTTATTCAAAATAATACATTTATATGTTACGGTAAATTCGAAGCGTATTGCTACTTAAATGTGATTTGATCTGAAAAATAATAATTAGTCGGAAGGTCTGTAAGGCGGAAATGTCTTATTAAAATTTTTAAAATTTCCGGAATAGATTCTGTGGAATATTGCAAATTAAATTTAAATGATGATTTATCATACTACAGTAATAAGACTCCAACGAACGGTGTTGTAAATGAATTTATTAAAAGAATTTCAATGATCCAGAAATACAATTTTACACTTTGAACTTCCCATTGCTCGATTCTACGATTTCGAGTCTGAGGTCATGCGGTCGTGTCAGTGAACTCGCTTTGATAGCGCTCACACAACACTCTACAATCGAAGCTTCGCACACACTGCCATTTAAAGAAAATTTGTATGCCGTCGAATGATTTTGAAACTGAATTATTCTTTTCCATTGAAGTCTTTCACAGTTGATGAGCCGTAGAATCGAGTGACACGACTTACCAGCGCAAGTGGTTAAATTACAGTGTCTAAATTGCTCATTCTTTACATTCTAGAAAATATTTTTTATGACATTTCTTTTGTATGTGACATGTTTGTCATCGCATTTAATTTTATCCTTGATGGAATACCTTCCACATTGAAAATATGAATTGTTTGATCGAATATTGTTTGCAAGGGACAGCGTATGGCAACTGGAAATTAAAATTGTGCGTAACTGTGCGGGACAATGGTCGCCACAGTATAGAAAATAATATCTCCCAACAAAGCCCAGAAGATTTAATGAGATTGGGAGACCTGCATCTCTTTGTCGCCGCAGTGGCGTCTTTAGCATTACGGTATATTGAGAAACATGGCTGAGACTGTGTCCTTGGGACGCAACAACATTGCTGGGACTCCTGTTTCTTGGAGCGAAAGACGAGCACGCGTTACGTAATGAACGTCTCCGGCCGTGTCGAGCAGGGACCCCTGCCAGGTCGTTGCATTATTAATCGAGCAATCGATATCTCGGTCTATGTCCCGTGCATCTACGCGCTCACGCTGCCGGAGAGTTTACGTCCGCTCCATCGAATCGTTTCACGGGAAAACCTTGCAAGGACACGGGGAACCGGTGCACCGCAGCACTGCATTCTTTCCTTTCTCCACATTCTGATCTCTTCCTGTCCGATGGAGAACAGGGCTGTTGACCCAGTCCTGTTCATCCGATACGATTTTTTGCGAAAATTCCTTGCAAGCTATTCGGAGCACCACGACATATTCCCTTGCCATGCGTACACTCCCGGTCAAAATGATAGTCCGGTTACTACAGTCCGTGAAAATTCCATAGTTACATTAAACATTTCATGTGTTTTTCATTGATATTGATTAAATTTTCAGTTGTTACCGGCTGGGACAGTTGGATGTGTTTTCTTCATAAATCAATAATTTAAGGGACTGTCGTAAAGGTTGGGATACATTTTGTTTTTCGTTTTTGCCAAATGATGGCGATTTGAATACAATCGAAATGGAAACCTTTCCGAAATGTCAAATATAGTTGAAGAGTTCGTAAGAAAATATATAATTTGTTGAGAAATCTTGCAAATTATGAGAGGAAAAGAGTTTAAAAATACGTCGGAGCCGCGACAAAAGCAATGAGAACGTCGCACAGTGGTGAATGTTTCGATTTTAGGTGGATATTTTATATCCTCTTGATGCTTGATAATTACAATTATGATATTAATTTTTTTGTTATGATGGAATTGAACATAAAATTTATAACAAACGGATGTTTTCCTTATATTTCTATATTTCTGGCTTATAGAAAGGTGAAGTATGTGAATATAAGAAAATACAATATATATTTATATATAAATATACAATATAATTAAGAAAAATTATTTTTGTCCAGCTAGAATTAGACATTTTACCACTGTGCGTCGTATTTCAAAGAATATGGTGTGCGAGAAGCATCACTGCGTCACTGCTTACTCTTTGCACTCCAGCTTAGAAAATCGGCTGTTGAAGCTACTGAAAGGGTTTGTGCGGCACTGACAATAGTTTAGTTTGGTGTGCGATTATAGTGGAGCTGTGATAACAGTATAATTTCAGTCGTTTAAGGTTCCGTGAAAATGAGCGGTGCTAAAGCAGAATTTGTTATCTGCGAGTTAGGTATTTTGGTGTATCGGAACAAGTTTAGCTCCAACTTCCATTTTAAACAGTGCGTTTCGACGCTCCGCTCTTATCTGGTGGTTTATGGCAGCTCCAACATGAAGTCACTTATTATTACCAATGAATTTATCCATTCAAGGTACTGAAAATTATGAATTTATATTTAAAGTACAAATATTCGTAGGGCTCTTATAAAAGTACTATATTATATGTGCGTGTTGCTCAGCTTCCAGTCTGCGAGGTACTGTCTTCTGTTTGTTCACATGCCTTGCCTTGAATGTCTTGTCAACAGCCATAGATTATAAACTATTACATATTTTAGTTTTTATCAGGTGTTCTTTATTCATAAATTCTTGCCACACAACTTCACAAAATCAATGTACCGTACAAATACTAGATTCTCGAGAAATTGTTAAAAATGTACTTCCTTGAAAGGGGCGATTCCTTCGTTCATTTGAGGTAACATTTTCTTTTAGGAATTATTAATGAAAAACACGGATCAATCAGAGGGGAGGGAGCACGAATTGAGGGGAAAAAGTTACACTCTCTTTGCGAGTATCAGATTAGTCACGTGACCAGGCCGTGGTGGAAGCGTGGGGAATAGCGTCGTAAAAGGGGAGGGGCGATGCTGGTTTGACATAAGGAATATTTGAAGAATGGCCCACGCGTGAAATAAGCGTTCGACTGCCACGGTGTTGACGTTTGGGTCATTCACCTGTAGTCTGGCGCCGAGCTCAACAGCTGACTTCGACGATAGGCCCGAAAACGCTGAAGTCGTACAGTTCTTATGGCTGAAGTTTTGTCGTATCGATCCAAAGTAATACCAGCAAAATAAATTTAAAGTTAATCCTACATGGTATTAACACTAAACCTACCGAGCCTAAAAAGTAACTGGTACATGTTGCCTTATAAAAATGACAAGATTGATTTTATTGAGACTTTGTGCGGCTCCTATTGCAATACGTGCACTACTAAAGATATCTACAGGGTGTAATTTTCTGAAAATATCAATTCGTAAACCAATGTTTCTAATTGATTATATTAAATCAGGTCGTTTGGTACAATTATAAAAAAGTTATTTTATTTTAAAGGGCGTACCAATACTTTTTACACCCACTGTGCATGCTTGCCATGAAATGTCCTTGTGTAAGTGCGCAATGTAACATCCCCGCCCAATCTATGTGCAAGACATGCTATTAAAGACTCAGATATTTGTGTGGATAGAGGAACAGATAGAAGGCAATGAACGCGAATGAAGAATTATCGAGTTCCCTTGCAAAAGCAGCTGGGTGCAGGTTGCACTTAAAACGTGATAGTGTGGCGTTACATGAGCAGCCGTTTAGATCTGCGTCTGTAGCCTGCAACGCAGGGTACCACATCGGTAATTACTAGTTGCAGCCAGCGGATCGAGAGGAACGAGTTTATAGAAAAGTATCGCGAATGTCCTTGCAAGGTTTTATCTCGATGCGAGGAGTCTGTGCGAAGATGCGCGTGTACGATGCCTTTTATCAGGACATAAATATTTCTATCGATCCTGTAAATTAAGTTTCGTTGATAGGAAAATCGATCGTGGGGCATTAGCTAATTATTAGGTGTGCAAATAAGTTCTTTCCCCCATTTTTTCCAAATTTAATATTGTATTACATAAATCAGGCACAAAGATTACGTCTCAAAGTAATCACCCTCATTCTCTATAACCTTTCCCCACCTGGTGGGTGAATTATAAATTCCATCCCTGAAGAATGACGGCTGCTTGCTGGTTTTGAAATCATCAATACATTTCCGGATATCTTCTTCTGAGTTGAAGTGCTCAACAAGTGGTGTTGCAGACTCCGAAAAAGATGATAGTGGCAGGACTTCCCATCCCAACGCATTAATTGTGTCCCGCGTTCCTTTTGCAACGTGTGGCCTAGCATTGTCGTGCAGCAAAATCACGTGTCTTGTTTGTCCATTAAACGGCCGTTTCTGCTTTAGCTGGTTGTATAAATTCATTAATTGATTTCGATAACATTCGGCAGTTATTGTCCTTCCAGGTTAAAGCAGTTCATAATGGATGATTCCTCGGAAATCCCACCATATAGACAGCAAAATTCTTTTGCAATGCAAGTTCGGTTTTGCCACTGAAGTCGACGGTTCCCCAGGATTACCCATGATGTCCGTCGTTTTGGATTGTCATATAAGACCCATTTTTCATCGCTAGTAACAATTTTGTGCAGAAAACTTTTCTTTTTATGCCGTGAAAGAGCAAGGCAGCAGAAATCTCGAGTCTGTTTTTCTTATTCATTTCGCTTAATTCATGTGGGACCCATTGCCCTAACTTCTGAATCTTATCCAATTGTTTCAGTCGGATTTTCGTTGAGCAATTCCTCTAACTCACCGTTATCGACCTTTCTCGGTGTACCTGAACGATCGTCGTCTTCCAAATGAAAATTTCCGGCTTTAAATCTTTGGTAGCACTTTTTGCATGTTCTGTAAGATACCACGGTCTCTCCCAGTGCCGCACAAACCCTTTCAGTAGCTTCAACAGCCGATTTTCTAAGCTGGAGTGCAAAGAGTAAGCAGTGACGCAAGTGATGCTTCTCGCACACCATATTCTTTGAAATTTTTGCATGGAACTGGAAGCTCTTTCAAGGGAAGGTACCCCAAGTGTCCGACTTCGATTTTGATAATTATTTGTGAGGCGATGGTATATGGATCCCTAATGATGTCTGCAAAATATTAGGTGTAGTTACTCAATAGTTTTAAAGATATAAACAATTAAACTTTCATATCTTGTTGATATATCATGATTTGCAGTTCAAGTTTTCCGAGTTCCATTAGCCGTGCAAGCAGGTTGCGTGAAAGTTCAATTGTTTATATCTTTAAAACTATTGAGTAACTACATCTAATATTTTGCAGACATCATTAGGGATTCATATACCATCGTCTCACAAAAGATTATCAAAATCGAACACGGACACTTGGGGTTCTTCCCTTGTTAGAGCGCTCATTACGACTCTTCTTAAAGCTAAAAGAACGCTCTTTCAGATGGCGCTTCAATCGGGAAGCAATTCGAATTCAATCAAAAGTTATGATCGTAGAAAAAAAAGGGGAAGGAACTTATTCGCACACCTAATACTTTTCCCCGATTTCGATAGAATTTAAGAATCAATTTTATTCCAGTTTGTTGCAATCGAAGTAGATAATTTTTATTTCGCATAGTTTAGACTTCGCTCTAAAATACAGATGAATACTTTACGTTGTTTCAATCATCCGTAAAAATCGTGACCTGATGAAATCATAAAAATCATCCCAAATTCTTTCGCTAGCAAGATAAGTTTCGAAATTCGCGCGTCTTCTTCCGATGATACAAAATTCATTAGCTACGTATATGTGTTCGTCAGGATAATGAGAATCAAATTAAAAGAATAGATAAGATCTGGACGCAGCGATCGTCTGTGATTGAATCTGAATGCATAGTTAGCTACAGGAGTGCGTGTGCGCGAGCCGTACTTGTCTTTTATCGAAAGCGCAAAGCGTGGAAGGAGTAACAAGTTAATTTCTCTCGAGTCGGCAGGCACATCGGTACGTTGCCAGTCTCGTACCGCGCGTAATTGCTGCACACGTTCATATTAATTTATGTATTCTCGCTTGCTAAATTCAATTTTCCGCCGATCACGGAATTTACATCGCTATCGCTCGATTTAAATGCCGCGCTCGGCTCAATTGTTTGTTACTATCGCGTGTATCCGATTGAAATATAAGAGTGGTACTTTGGAACAATGACGCTCGCGTTACCTTTGTTCATCGACTAGTGGATGTGAAAGCAAGGGGAAAAAGTATTGGATCGTTACAAAAGTCTTGATACGCAACTGTTAAGAGCTATAATATTAAGGGGGATGTATACCCTACTGAAGTAACTAGAAAGGAACTAGAATCTTACTAGATTTTGGGTCGAAACATGGGTTTACGCACATCGATTTTTTGTCCTTATTTGAGCGGATTTTGGGCTGGGTGAGGACTCATTCTATAGAGGAAGGTTAAATCCGGCGCGCCCTGCTATTGATTTAACGAGATTATGTTTATATCTAATAATGTGAGTGCCCAAAGTAGAGAAAAGATCTAGAAAAATAACCGCAGATTTCAATGTATTTTTCTGTCTCAAAGAGACTTTTTTGACTGATGTGATGAGCAGAGCGCGCCGTGATGAATCTTCTTCTATCAAATGAACTATTGTGTAGCTCAAAATATGCTCGTATAAGGACAAAAAATCGATGCGCGTGATTTCATTCACATAGCAGAGATTTCCCCATATTACGTTCATGAAGACAGAGGTCCTCCTCTCTGATGTAGAGCCAATCTAGAGCCAATTTTATTTCAGTTAGTTTAGACGAGATGGTGCCTAGTCAGAAGGACTGTCAATCAGTGCTGCGATATTGTGCAACATTTCACTGCTGCACTGCTGTCAATGTGGAAACATAGCAAAACTGACACAGACGAGGTACATATTCTCATCGGTGGCACTAATATTAGTGCGACCTGCTCTGTATAACGGCATTCGCGATGAGCTGAATAGAATATGGAAATAGCAAGCAACTCCATCTCGTGTTCATTATGCAGTTGCGTGTTTATCAATGTTACCAAACTTTTTTTCTACACAGAGGTTGATAACATTGATAAATATCCCAAAATCTGAGGGTATAGATCCCCCTTAAATAAGAATCCTCATAAACTCATGGCCTAATCCAATATCATTTGCAAGGGAAACCTAGACTGATGGCTTCGTAAACTGTAAACATCCTGTATACTTTCCGATGACATAGTCGAATGCAAGGCGAACCGCGAAGTGTCGTCTCTGGTTTCCTTCTAACTCTCGGTATTACATAAAACTGTTCGTTGCAAGGCCTCGCTGATTTAATGTTATTGTCGCTCTAAGCATTCAGCACATTGCACACGCAAGTGTGATTCACTGAATTATTGAAAACGCAGAATCATCGGCTCCAGAAGCTTGCGAATTTACATCGTTGCAGCATTTACACTCAACGATGGTGATGCTTGCGCGATATGCGAAACCAATGATCCACTGTTGCGTTTCAGCGGTTCGGACGGCGCAATCGAACGGTATACGGAAATTATTTCGAATTATTTGTAAAGTGGGGACTGTCAAAGGGAATTTAACGCGATATACAATTCCGAACCGGAAATTAATACATATATATGGATTCAGGTGCAGATGGGATTAACATTAATTACCCACCCACAGTCCATTTATCATATCAATACGTTTTTTATTAAAAATTGGTTCCAATATACAGGGTGAGTCCGAAGAAACAGAACACCTAAATATCTCCGTTACTTTTCGTTGTACAAAAAAACTTCTTAGGACAAAGTTAACTGTTTGAAGGACCACATGTAACGGTGTAAGGGAAAAAAAATTCAAGATCATTTTGTTACAAGATTTCAAGGTCATTGATATTTTTTTAAATGGAATGAGGTATTTTTTAATACATCAATCGATGCAGCTGGACATTCGTTATAAAAAAGTACTAACCCATGTATGTCGAAAGTTAGTAGTTCCGCAGATATTTCAATTTAAATAACTCTAAAACACAATTACTGTCGTACTATGACGTTAGCGTTTACTTGCTAGTGCAAATTGAAGAGTTGAAGCTGAAATTGAAAAATTGACGTTGAAAATGAAATTGAAGATTTGAAATTAACGAATTGAAATTGAAAAATTGACGTTGAAATTGAAGAGTTGAGGTTGAAGTTGAAGGGTTGATATTGAAATTGAATAGTTGAAATTAAAAAATTGAAGTTAAAATTGAAGTTGAAGGGCTGATATTGAAATTGAAGTTGAAATTGAAATATCTTCTGAACTACTAACTTTTCGGCATACACAGGTTAGTACTTTTTTATAACGAATGTCCAGTTGTATCGATTGATGTATGAAAAAGTACCTCATTCCATGTAAAAAAATATCGATGACCTAGAAATCTCATTAAAAAATGATCTTGAAAATTTTTTCCCTTGCACCGTTACATGTGGCCCTTCAAATAGTGTTACTTTGTCCTAAGAAGTTTTTTTGTACAACGAAAAGTAACGGACATATTTAGGTGTTCTGTTTCTTCGGACTCACCCTGTATACAAGGTGAGTCACCTAATGTTATCACCTCAAATATGTTTGTCGTTTTTAAAAATACATTAAATGTCTTGAGGACAAAGTTGAATCATAAAATGGGGCTCATACGACACCAAAAAAATGTTTGTTTCTATGTTATTTTTCAAGAGATATCAAGGTCATCTCCATTTTTTTTTAAATCGAACCACCCTTTTATAAACATCTACAATCATAGTCCCTTTCATTACGAATTCAGTGGCTATAATTACTCAAGGTGCTTGAAAGACAGGTTGATGGAGGGCACGCTGTGCAAATCTGGGACTAATTTTTTTTGCACTGTAACTACAAACCTTTATCGAATGTAATGATACCAGAAAGAGCACCGGATAGTACTCAATACTATAACAGATTCGTCAATGAAGTTTTATAGTCGTAAGCAAACTTACAGAAATATTAATAACTATAATAATTTAGATGATAGCGAAATAAAATCTGAGTGGGAGTGCTCTGTATATCTACTTGAAAGCTTCTTCAATTTAAGAATTTACGTAATTTCCTTAAAACACTTGAAAATCGCTAATGAATGAACGCTGTTTCAGAGACTGTGTAAAAGCGGAAAGCGGGCTATATAAAATCTCTCGACTTTCGATGAAGTGAAGTGCTCCACGGGTGTACAAATAAAAGAAAAAATACTGAAGCCTCATATTTCAGACCTTTAACTACGACGGAGAGCAAAAATTTTACGTAAAATTTTGAAATCGACTCCTTCCCGACTTTTTGGGCCAAATACCCCACTGTGCGCTGCACATTGCTATTGTAGCATTATTTCAAGGTTTAATGTTATATTATTATAGGTCGTTGGATTCGTCTCGATACTAGTTAGAATATTATAAAGTAAAAAATATATGTTAATATTTAAAACATTGAGGTGATCTTCATTTTTTATAAGAAAAGAGATTTTTCTGTAACTTTTTGTATTGAAGTTTGTAGAAAAGTGAATACTGATTAACTTTCGTTGGAAACATTCTTTTGTCAGATCATCGGAAATATTTGAAAAATCTTGTTAACAATTCTCACAATGCATACTATTGTCTAGAAATCGCGGAAAAGTAGCTAAGATTGAATTCTTCATAGGAATTATACGAAATCTAGTAATGAGAGGTTTTCGGGGTCTCTGACTGGCGCAGGGAAAACGTATACATACATTGTAATTCCAAGCTGCTATACAAGATTCAAGTGGAACTGCGTATCCAGGCGTCGAATAACCGCGGGCCCGTATTTGTTAAAATCCGTTTAAAGTTCAAGATTGCGAAAGGTAGCAGTTAAAACTTACATGCTCTTCTTAGTAAATGTTCAAGCTTTCATATGAAACAAGTCCGATGCTTAGCACTCTTAAGCGTTTTTGTATAATTCTTTTCAAAGTTTGAAATGCCATTAATTTACGCTAATCGTGTATGGACTAAACAATGCTTAAAAATGGATTTAATATTTGAAATGCGCTTACTAACATATATAAAACCATCATTAAAATCTATTTTCTGATATTCGATGATTGAAATCTAAAACGTTTTATTTTAATTTGTCTTTTGAACGCGTTGTATCTCATCACAGAATTATCTAAAATGAATAATATTTTGGATTTGGGAGCTTTGAACGGTTGTTACTTTATAGGAACAACAATTTTTTCAATATATTAAAGTTGAAAAATTGAATTTTGGCCACGCAAACGGGGTCTCCAGACCACTGTGCGCTGCCTAGTTATAACTAAACTCGTTACAATCAGAGCATGTCTACAACGACAACTGTACCCATTCGTGTTACAACCTAATAATCTGCAATTACTCGACGATCGTTGTCCGATCTGGACATTCATTCTCGCCTCCAGTACCCGGAACGATATTGCAGCATAGAAGCACACATTTCATACGGAAACTCGATCGTTTCTCATTTTCAATTCGCATCCATATGCAAACGGCGGGACGGGACGCACGGGCGCCGTATCAACCGTAGCAAATCGTTTACGAAACGTACAAGCCCGGGATTAAAGACAGTCCGGTGTCCGTGTCAGCGATTGCGAGTGTCACCGCAGCCTCCGCAAAAATAAGAATTTATCGCGGCACCATTAATCGGTCATTAATTATACCCCGCGCGGTGCGGCACGGCGTAGGCACTGGAAAGCCAAGCCGAGAGGCTTTCTTCGACTTGATTTACAGCCACGGTGCGCGGCAGCCTTCGATTCTGTACACGGCTACATAAAATGTTACTTAACCCCGCCCGAAGTAAATCGATTTCTGCGGTTAATTCGCCTTTCCGCTATTCCGTCCCGCAAACTTTACACACCACCCCGACTAAGGGAACCACTTTGTTTCTTCTTTTTTCGTTCCCGCCAATCGCCGAACCTCGTGGCAATCTGATAACAAATAACTGGGCCAATTTGGTCTCCGTCGTGTGATCACGTAAGGGGGATTCTCGTGTAACAGGTTCAAAAGATTGAAACATTTTTTTTACATAGTTCGAAGATACAATTTCTCAAAAATAACTTCTCAAAGTCTAAAATCTTTTAACCCCTTTCCTTACAACATCGTGTCATACTCGTGATAAAGTTTCTAGACACAGTCTAATAAATATGTATGTTATTAATTTCCTTTAAACAGAAATAAAATTCTATTACTTCTCATCGTAGTTGCAATTCACATCGTAGCATTAGGAAGAAAAATGTATAGAGAAACTTTTTAAAATACTCGCTTATATTAAAATGCACTAAAAAGGAGAAAATAATTTTTTCCTGGTTCTCCATACAATACCGAATCCAGATAAATGATTAATAACATTTTTTCCTAAAATTTTAAGCAACTAGTTAAAAAATTGATAGAAAAATGTAATATAAATTTGAACAAAATCATGACATTAGTGACTAATAAACTATAGTTCAACAATAGTTCAATATACAGGGTGGTCCACGCAACTTGCACACCTGTAATAACTTCCAAAGTATGCGTTGCACGAAAAAGTTTTGTATACAGAAATTGCATGGTCTGAAGGGATACAATATGTAGTGTATTTATTTTTTTCAACTTCACTTTTTAAATGGAATGAGGTATTTTTTAATACATCAATCGATGCAGCTGGACATTCGTTATAAAAAAGTACTATGTATGTCGAAAAGTTAGTAGTTCAGGAGATATTTCAATTTAAATAATTCTAAAATACCATTACTGTCGTACTAAGACATTAGTGTTTACTTACTTGTGTAACATCTTAGTACAACAGTAATGGTATTTTAGAGTTATTTAAATTGAAATATCTCCTGAACTACTAACTTTTCGACATACATAGGTCAGTACTTTTTTATAACGAATGTCCAGCTGCATCGATTTATGTATTAAAAAATACCATATTCTATTTAAAAAAATAAAGTTGACCTTCATATGTCGTTTAAGCGTCCGTCTGTAAAAAAAATAAATACACTAAATAATGTACCCCTTCAGACCATGCAACTTCTGTATACAAAACTTTATCGTGCAACGCATACTTTGGAAGTTATTATAGGTGTGCAAGTTGCGTGGACCACCCTGTATGTATATGTATTGACGTAATCTTCGTGGGTGCTCCACGCTTTTATTTTTATAGTCAGTAATGTCATGATTTGATTTAAATTTATATTAAATTTTTCTATCTATTTCGACACTAATTTTATAACAGAAGAAATTTTGAACTAATTGCTCAAAATTTTGGGGAAAAATATTATTAACCATTTAAATGGATTCGGTATTTTATGGAGAACCAGGAAAAAATTATTTTCTCCTTTTTAGTGCAGTCTAATGTAAGCGTGGTTTTTAAAAAGTTATTTATATATATTTTTTCTTCCTAATGCTGCGGTGTAAATTGCAACTACGATCAGAAGTAATGTGTACGATGAGAAGTAATAGAATTTTATTTCTGTTTAAAGGAAATTAATAACATTTTAATATAAGCGTGGTTTTTAAAAAGTTTTTTTTATATATTTTATTTTCTACTTTTATTGTTATCGGAAGCAAGCATGTATACAGAATTTCAGCAAGATTGGACTATGGGAAGAGGTTTGAAATTCGATTACAACATTTGACGCATACAACAACACGGAAAGTTAATATAAGCATGGTAAAAATGGTCTTATTTCTACCTTTTATGGAGAATGTTTTTTCAAATACTGAGATTATAGAAATATGAGAATGATTGACAATTTTGTTCGTCTCGCCAACGAGAATACATTCTCATTGAATTGTACAAATTTATTCACGGCAAAATATTTATTTTCACGTGTTTTGATCTCAATGGGAAAGAATACCGCAGTAAAACGTACATCCGCAGTGATAGGTACATTTATCCTAACAGTAATGTTTAGAAACTTGCATAGTATTAAGAGGATCGTACGCAATCAAAACGATTCAAAATCGCATGAAATTTCCGGGGTTGCAGCGTTCGAATAACTAAAGTTCAAGATCCAATAATGGGAAATGTTTGACATTATTCCAATAACATTATCTTCGAAGTCTTTGTCCCGATTCCTCGACTTCCTTCTTCGTGATATACAACGTCTGAGATTCGAGGACAGTTGTTGCGATAGATTAATGATAGAAACTTCTACTCGAGGTCCTGGAACGTTTTCTCGAGTGCATCTTAAGTCGAATCGCGCGGATGCTGATCGTTCCATAGATATCAGCGTTGCGGATTCGGATCAATTGTGTCGTTGCGATCACGGATTTTCTATGTTCAATATGAGGAAGTCACCGTTTTCCTTTTTCAACGAACTATTTTTAGCTGGAGGTAGTGTAAAAATATCAGAGAGATACTTCACCACACTGTTGAACTAGATTATTTTTAAACAGCTACAGCGCGAATCACAGTAATATTCAGACACTTTGAAAAGGAAGGTCACGTTTTATTACTACGCTTATACTAACTTGCCGTGTTGTATGCGTCATATAAGCGTGGTTTCTAAAAAGTTATTTTATATATTTTTGTAACATCGGATCGTACGACTTGGATTTTTTTTTAGAAATTAGAGCAATTGGTCGGAATTTCAGAGAAAGTACTAGAACTGGTTGTTTACTTCTTTTTTATGAGAGACTATGTTGAAAATTTAAGAAAATAAGTTCTGTAGGTACTTTTATTTTATCTAAATTCTAATAGAACTCGTGCAAGGTATACGTCTTCTTTGACATTAATTTTTGTAAACTAATACATTGAAATGTAATTTACATGTGATTCGTGTGATTGTAATTATGCTAGTCTACCATTACTTTATTAAAAAACAAAATGTTCTCGTACAATTAAAAATGTTATCACATTTATGACGTGTAGTTTATATCACTTGTAAATATTGGTTCTCAGTATAGTAATCTGGGATTACTAAGGTTGATTAAATACACGATATAAAGTTTAAAAATCTTCTTTAGCTTCATGCTATCTGATTAGAGCTCTTCTATCTTCATCGACTTTCTATTATTTGATGTAGTTTTAAAATTGTCTTCAACTTCCTTTAAACAAAGTCAAGTGTAATGATATCTAACAATCACTCAAGATTATCATTATACCAAATTTAAAAACTACTAATTGACATTCTCAAGTTTGTTGTTGGATTCAAAACTACGTTTAGCACGTAGTATGAAACGTGTAGATACATACTCTAAGGCTCTAAGGCATCAGAGAAGCAAGATTACAAAATGGACAACAAAATTATTATTTATTTGTTAGAATTTAAATATAATCAAATTCTATCTATCTATCTTGTTTATATTCAAACGCTATGATGTTATTAATTTTAAATAATTTATTAATTAATTTATAATAATATGTTATTAGATATTTATTTTTAACTTCCCGATTCATAGGGAAGTTACTGTAATTACCCCGAAAATCGAAAATCGATTTTTTAGCAGATCTACACGTTTCATGGTCATTGGAGTCATTTTAGACTACTTTTATCAAAATGTTTGTGTTTGTGTGTGTGTGTGTGTGCGTATGTCCGTTTGTATGGTATCAAATTTTTCGTTAACGTTTTCAGAAAAAGTAACAACGCGATCAGGATGATGAATGATGCAATCGATGTGCCCCGTCGTAACTTAGAGCTGATTAGATTTTGGTCCATATTGGTCAAGTAGTTTTTTAGATTTTTAGTTTTTTTTCGAAAAGAGTTGATTCTACAATGCAATTTACAAGGGAGGACGAAAATTTTCCACCAAAGAACCAAACGCAATTACATAAAAAAATTTTTTTTCTTAATTTATTTTTTTTAGATTTAAACAAATTTTCTTTTTTAGATTTAAAAAAATTTTTTTTTTTAACTGATGCTAATGTTATCGCTTGGAATAATCGAAAGTTATTCCAATGCAACAGTGAATTTATCATCTCTACTCCCAAGAATACATTTTGGGAGAATATCGATGAAAGTACAAAAAAAAAACGATGTTAGCGATGTTGGCGAAGGAGTAACAAATCGGGAAGTTCTTTGTGTGACTCTTGGAAAGTCACACACCAAATAAAAAACATTAATATCAGTAGGCCCTACTAGCCATGCGTATCACTAACCCTCTCGCAAGAGCAGTCCTACCAGCGAGCTCGCGAAGCGAGCGAGCAAAAACAACCCTACTCGCGAGCGAGCGAAGCGAGCGAGCAACAATAACCCTCTAGTTTAGCAATTTGTGTTCAGGAAGGCCGACTATGTTCTTCTGGGACTAGGTAGGGGCTGCGAAGAGGCACGTTTACTCTTGTATATGAGACCTAATATTCTTTTTAGGTCTCCAACTTTTCCTAACCTTCAAACACGCACAATTCAGTAACCGTCTATTGAATAACATGATTTTGCTTCAACACAAATGCACAATATCTGCAATGTAATGAAGAACTTCAACTCTTATCTTTAACCGGTATCTCTTATCTGATCTGGAACAGATCAGACCGTTCGTCCTCGAAAATCATATCTTCTCCAATCATATGTTCTTCAATTTTTTTGAGCTTCAAAGGCCGAGCCAGACTGCGACTCTCCGCGTCTCTTTCTTTCCCATACGCTGTCCTTCCTTGCGCCCGAAACGTTCATCGTCAATTAAACCACTAAATACAGTTGAAATTATATCGTGTTTGGTATTATTTTAATCAGAAAAATGCCATAAATATATATTGGTGGAAGTTTCATAAAAAAAATAAGTAATAATAAAAAAGACAGCGACTCTCCGCATCGCATTAGTAGTGGTTCACACCGATATGCCGGAGCCGAGATCAGATTACTATAGTGGAGGGGATATTTTTTTGTGTTTATTGTGTACGGCCTTTTTGCGTTTATAGAGGATTTACTGTACACGAAAAACACGGACCAATCAGACCACGCCGACAGTTGACGGATTCTAGGTCGACCAATACAAATGCGTGGAGTCGCCAAGAAACTAACAGTGCAGTCAGGCGCAATACGAGGAGAGGTCTGTCTGCACTTATTCTTGGATCTGGAGGAGGATACGGGTGAGAGCCCTTGGGCGGTGGGGTTTTTGTGAATATGGCTACGGGATGAAGTCCCATTTCCCCCAACTTCTATCTTAGGAGGGAGGGCCTGAGCCCCACACTACCCTCCAACCTTCATCTGAGGGGGGTGTGCGTAATGGCATTTCCCCACCGCCCTTAACAAAAAGAAAGTCAATTAATACAAACGCCACGCTCAAAGTCGCTGTAGCCGCGCTCTGATTGGTCCATGTTTTTCGTTGATAACTTCTTAAGGTAGTCTTTTCCAACAGACGACGCTCGGGCGTGAACACTCACACACCGCTAGGGTGTAGGTCCGGGATTCCACTTCTGATTTCTCGATAATGCAAAGACGGGGTTTTTTAGTAGTCCAAATCGCTAGATGAAAGATCAATCTAGGGCGCTGTTCGCCTCAAAAGTCCTTCTTTTACGTTTCCGAGCATTGGTTTTGCAATATTTGGCTGCATGTTGCCCGTCAGATGACGCTGTAGTCACGCCGGCGTACTAGCCTCTCCAACGGGCAACATGCAGCTGAATATTGCAAAACCATTGCTCGAAAACGTAAAAGAAGGACTGTTGAGGGGAACAGCGTCCTAGATTGATCTTTCATCTAGCGATTTTGACTACTAAAAAGCCCCGTCTTTGCATTATCGAGAAATCAGAAGTGGAATCCCGAACCCATGCAATCCTCGCGTACGTATACATGGTCTAGCGGTGTGTGAGTGTTCACGCGCGAGCGGAGAACATTTTCGCAAAGGAGAAAGTTACTTCAAATGATCTCGGGAATCACCCCTTACCCTTAGAAGGGAACTTCAGAGACTTCAGGGTTCCTCCAAAATGGAACTTCCTTAAGGACAACTTTTTTTGGACACCCTGTACATATATTTTTTCCTCGTATAATCCCCATTAGGACTCCACCGGTTTAGTAATGAGGCACAATTAATTGCAACTAATGATCAACGCCGGAGCTCGTCGGCGAAAATCGCTCGGCGACCGATGCTTTCGAAAATCCGTGGCCGCCACCACGTGCCGCGGAATAACGCTTGCCACCAATTAAGAATGAAACAGGGTTCCGGCAGTTTCGAGTGGCAAGTTGCTCGTCACACGCTGTCACTTTGTGGCTAACGACGCGCGGAGCTGTTGCTTCGATCGATGTCTGAAGTGGTCGTTTAGAGGGCACAAGAACGGCGAAAAACAAACCCCAGGGCATTCGTGTTGCACACGTGGAATGAAAAAGTTGTTGCTCGCGGTTACGATCGCTTTTCCCGTTATGGCTACCGGGGTAAATGACGTAATCCGAAGTTACCGGTGCCGAGGACGGCGATAACATCATCGTGGTTGGCATTGTTCGACTATGATCGTTGCCACACTGTC
The DNA here is from genome assembly GCA_933228785.1 of Lasioglossum pauxillum. Taxonomy (NCBI): domain Eukaryota; kingdom Metazoa; phylum Arthropoda; class Insecta; order Hymenoptera; family Halictidae; genus Lasioglossum; species Lasioglossum pauxillum. The sequence goes on along the minus strand of OW121701.1, from coordinate 22,267,792 downwards.
TGCGAACACGTTCTTGCTGGATTATCGTCGCGGTAAAGGTTAAATCTTGATCGACACATAAAAAAGGAGACAATCTTGACAATACTGGATAAAATGTAACACGTATACAGGGTGGGCCACGAAACGCGATCAGCTTAAATTTTAGATTATTCAGCTCTTAGTGGTTCAGTCGGATGTTTTTTAGCTAAAATAGTATGGTTCAAGGAGAGCTTCAAAATTAGGGGTGCGCGAACTCGAAATTTCGGGTTTGGGTCGTGTCGGGAAATTTGTTCGGGGATCCAATCGGGATCCCGAAGGTTTATAAAGATCGGGCACCCGAAATGGTAATCGGGTCGGGTCGAGTCGGGGTCCCGAAAGTTTGCAATATTGGAAATGGTAGAAATGCAATTGTAAACGACTATTCACAGAAATAGCAAGATAATACTTTAGCATTCCTGCCACTCAAGTATCCAGCGAACGATTGTTCCTGACGATGGAAATATTGTCACAGCCACGAGATCAAAACTCGTATCGGAAAAAGTAGAACAATTATGCTTCCTGCCCACGAATTTAGAATAAAATATATTCTATTATTTCACATAATGTATTGTAAAATATCTTTTTCCTCGCGAAGTTTGATAAGCGATTACACTAAAAATACGAACATCATTTTGATCCTGCCAGTAAATATAAAAGATTGAACTGAAAAATCATAAAAGAGCGTTATACTTATATAAATACAACTTTAACTTCGAGTACCCGAATATTGCAACACCCGAAATTTCGGGTACCCGCACATCCCTATTTAAAATGATTGTATAAATCGTAATTATACTATTCCAAGAGGTACCACTCTTTTTTAAATTCAAGCCACAACTGGAATAATACCTTCTAATTTGTGGCTTTCTTTTCGAGACTACAGCATTGGGGATTTGTTCGGTGAAAATACTGCAAAACACGTTCAGTTCGTTGTCTGTTCATGACACGCTTTTACTACTTATAACAGACATTGACGATAGGGCAGTCTTGTTTGGTTTCCATTAATTTTATAACCTCTCCGCTTTGAGTTTATACCCAATTATAATGGAAAACAAATATTTCCATACGACTAACAGCGTTTATAAACGTTAATAGAAGTGGAGCTAATCTGTAATGGACAGATACATGAGTTAAGTGGCTCTGAAGTGCATTTGACCCGATGAATTGTCAACATCAATTTATTTGAAATGGAGCCTTCACATGAAAAAACTTATTACGTGTTTTTCATTAATTTTTTAGTCCACTGATCGCGTAACAAACCGTTTGAACGAATAACAATCAAAATTGTACATTTGTTAGTATTAATATGTGGTATACTACATATTTATAGGACACCTTATCAGATTAATAAAGTAATACTAATATTAATAAAATGTACACGAGATTATAATATTTAGACTAAAATAAATTGATTTATAATATTGTACAATTTTGTAGTTTTGTACATTAAATAATTGGTGAATAATTGGCAAATAATTGGTGAAGTTAACTATTGAATTAACCTGAGATTACGTTAATCATTTACTTATAACTCATTAGTAGTCAAACAGAATTATTATTAGTCTAGTAATCATTTCAATAGAACTTAATTTAACAAATGTGTACCAAAATCTACTAAAATGTTGAAAGGGACGATTTAAATCTGTAATTTCCGCGAAACTGTTCCAGTAACGTCATTACATTTTGTATAATTATTTTGTCACAAGAACGACGAGGTCGGGAGCTGTTTCGCGTTCTCGGCAGCTAGTAGACTCCTCGCTTTGCTTTTCTTTGAGCTTTCCGTAGTCTGCACGCTGCACTTTGATCCTCTGTTGAGAAAACTTTTTAGTCGTTGGCATTTTCCCCGCTGGTTCCGGTGAATGTTTATTATCACGTACGCGCAGCACCACCACGTGATCTGGACACCACCACATATCAGTTTGTCCATTCAGGACACTATATTCGCATCAGCGCAGCGTATGGAATTTGAAAATCTTTGTGATTACCAAGTTGGAAAAGAGTGCCAAAGCTAATTTTTACGTGGAAATCTGCGTGGCAATAACGAAGATTTTTCATATCCCAGCGAATATTTGCGCACGAAATATTTTATAGACATATTATTTCTGTTGTACAATTTGGACTTTATACATACATTTTAAACATATTGGTAAATAAATTGAGACTCTGCAGTATGGTTACAGTGCAATTTTCATTTTTATATTATAAATCAGATTATTATGGTAGTAGTTTTCTGCAAAACCTGATATGTTTACTACTTGAAATTAATTTAATTTATGCAACCAAATAATAAAAAAAATATTGCATAGAAAGATTGAAAGAATTCAAGGATATCAATATAAATATTATTTTCAATCTATCATAATGATTGAAGAAAAAAAGAACTTCCAGACAATTTTTATTTTGTTAATCATTATTTGACTCTCTTATACAAAACTCCATTTTTCTATATGTATTCTACAAAAATTGCTTATTTACGTCGTGTTGTGTTATTCTTGGAAAATACTTGGAAAAGTCCAGGTTACTGATCGACGAGAGTCACAAGAATAATGGCGTCCGCAAAAACAAAGTATTTTTAGGTTTTTCCTCTTCTTTTCTGAGATAAGTATCTCTATATTCTTTCGTAAACTTGCAGACAACGATTTCTAAAGCTCCTTCGCTGAATAAACTCGTAAATCGTTCTATCCCACGTATCGAATCCGGAATTACACAATGGACAAAAACATTTTCGTCGAAACTGCTAATATTAGGTCCCTTGAACGCATGATGGTATCTGTATTTTTAGCTGTCTGTTTTGTGTATGATCGAATATAGTCATTGGGGGATTTTTTGAAATTTATCAATCCAGTTACTTATGTCCACTTATTCCAATTACTATTCGAATTCTTCCAGTAAACTGTGTGTAAGTTTTCACTTACATATAGAATAGTTTCTGGAGTGTTTAATTGCTGTGATCATTTCATACAAGTATGCATAAAATATAATTAATTAATAGGCATGGCATTCCAAGGTTTACATAATTTATTATAAATTAATTCGATGCTTGAAATATGCTGGGGATATTGTGCACCATACCAGAACACTTTCGAACTACTTATTTTATAATTTTATATTGTATACTCATTTTATAATTTTATAAAAGTACTTATTTTGTATAAGTATTTTATACATATAAGTACTTTTCAGCTCTTGTGCCCAATGATTGAAATCAAAAACTGTGGAACATTCCAAGTGTGGAATACAAAATATCTGAAAACATAAGAAGAAATTATAAATATGCTGATGGAGACTACATTGTAAATTAATATTTCAAATAGATATTTAAACTCATTTTCTTTTTCTCTGTTGACAAAACTGTAATTAAATAGATGTGTATATTTTATCGCATAAAAGAAACTTAAAAATTACGATATTCCTTTCGATTATATTTATTTGAACTGTACCCAAGTTATTCGAATATTTTCGTGAGCTACTACGTTTATTTTCAATACTTCTGCAATAATCTTTTTCTTGCAGTGCTTACAAGCTTTTCATATGCTTACATACATACGTTGTTTCATATTTCATATTAGGTCCAGTTCATTGGACGACCTGGAACACGAGAATAATGAAAAAAGTTTCTACAAACGTGTGTGTTATTTGACCTAGTTCTCGAGCTATAGGCATTTCTGAACTCTTGAAATGTGTAACTGCTTGCTTTCATAGAAACTACGTGAGATAGTCTGTGGTCCAAACAGGAGCTTATGGTAGTCATTTTGCAAAGATCCTTCGTCTCTTATAAAAATTCTTTTGTCGATAGTCTTAGAAAATATTAACCAAAAAGGAGAATTTGTACGCTATATCAGCCCACCTATGGATCCTCAAAAATTTACTTTATTTTATTTGTTATAAACAAGCAATGCTTGTGATTTACTTTTTAATTAAATGGAAAATCGAACAAAAGCAGTATAACTAATTTATCGTTTCGTGTGTATAACTAACATAGATCTACAAAACGCATATTTTAAATTTTCATTGCGGGCCCAAACAAAAAAGACTCAAAAAGTGCCATCTTTATTTTTGCGAGGAAGCTTGCAATTTTTTTCGAAATCTCTTTTGCACGTCATTTAGTAAACCAATTCTTCTAATGGCCCACAAAAATAAGATCGTTTAGTATAATTGTAAAAAAGTTATTCTCTTTTAAAGGGCGTGTATGAATACTTATGGGACTGACTGTACATCTTGCTTGAGCTATTACTTGCTGGCTTCCTTGTTTCTGCTATGAAGCTATTCTATTACGATATCTACTTCATAAAAATAAACAAATTGATATGGTGTCCCAGCTTTTTGTCCCTGACTGTACCATACGCGTCATTGGCGTACGCCCGATCGGAACGAGTGAAAAAGGATGATTTAGTCGCGCGAAGAGTTTCGGCGGACTGGGGCTGGTGGACACACGCGATTCGGCAGTGAACCACTTGGCTGGAGTTCAAAAACTTCCGAAAGTTCCTTTAGTGAGCAAGTCCGGTGACTAACGAGCTGGGAGTGCGTCACACTCCTCTTCTGGAAGGCGCCGCAACCTGTTTTTTCAATGTTCGACGTCGCCTTGGTGGACGCTTATGCACGTATGTACAGAGTGTATAAAAAGTAATGGTCATCCGTTCTAGGGGTGAATCTACAACTCTGGGTCGGTGGACATTTGTAAGAGAAACTTGCCGCAAAATTGTAATAATAAAGAAAATTGTTGGTAAAGTTGTTTTTTTTTACATCAACGCCTTGTATTTATACAAGAGAGAAAAAGTTTGAAAGAAGCCACATGTCGCAAACAAATAGTTATTGAGATATAAGCTGTTAAAGTTTTTGCAAAATTTGATTGTGTGGAATTATACGTATAGACAAAAGTCTACTATGTACTACAGTCCACCCGACCGTGTCGATGAGACAGAACATAATCGTGTGCGTGCCTTGAGCCAAACGAAATTTAAAGGGACATTCGTCGCTAGGCCCGTACAACGTCATGCAAACATTGCAAAATATGAAAGAATATCTTATTTCCATTGTTATAAGAATGTTAATCCTGCATTATAAAATGTTACCGTACCTCACCGGCGGATTAGGCGATATACCTGTAAAGGGCGTTATAGCAAGCAAAAAACGCATGCGAATCTTCAACCCCTACAGATGGACAACACGTACAACGGACCCATTGAAGCGACGAGCGGCCTACCCTTATAAACGAACCCGATAGACGAACTACCCTTATAAATCTCGTTATTGACGACCGAAGACAATACCAAAAGGAATTTCTGTGACAGTCTCCCCACTTCTCAACCTAAAGTCCCACCGACACACCCCCGTCCAATTAACAAACTCAACATTTCCCCAGCTAAATCCACCCTTAACCATTTACTAAAAACCGAGGTGACAATCGCAGTACAACTATTTTGACCGTGGTTGGAGTAACTTCTTCCCGTTCGCTGTCACGATTTTGGAAAATGTGTTGTTTTGTGGTTACACTTATTAAGACGTATCCGCGCAAATGGCAGTGTCCTGTTGATCCGACGGAGGGACAGAAGATTCTGAAAAATGTCTAAGTACCTAGACATTAGGTACCTAGACATTTCTTATGTATAAAAATGGATATAAGCTATTCTTTCATATTTTCCAACATCTTTATAATCCGAATAGGCAGGGAGACGATCACTTGGTACGGGTTTAGCGACGAAGTAAACTTTAAACTTCATTTAGCTTAAGTATAGCTCAAATACTTTAGCTCAAATACTTTAACACAGCGGTTTCCAACCATTATGTTACGACGCCTCCCTAAAAAAATTTTTTTTCGCGCCTCCCTATCTTTTAATAGATATAATAATATAGACACGTTTTAATTAATAATAACTTTATTACAAAAAATACTGGTGCAAAAAAGATTTTGGCGCCTCCCGTGGCAATAGTCCGCGCCTCCCAGGTTGGAAACCGTTGCTTAAATAGCTTGTATCTGAATAACTATTTGTTTGCGACATATGGCTCTTTTCAAACTCGACGAGTACAAGGCGTTGACGTAAAAAATAACTTCAACAACAATTTTCTTTGTTATAAACAATTTTTCGGCAAGTTTCTTTTACAAATGTCCACCGATTCATAGGTGTAGATTCACCGCTACGACGGATGACCATTACTTTTTATACACCCTGTACACACAGTGTACGCATTGCTGGTGTTAGCGTCACGCGGCTATGCCTTCACTACCGGCTTTTCTGGTCGCTCGTTCGTATTTCATCTTTCAGGCTCCGATCGTCCCAAAGTGGGACAGAACACTTCTTGGTTCCTCGGGCCCCTTCGCGTTGTTACAAACTACATTAACGCTGCAATTGAAGCCCGTCCCGTTTCAGTCGCGTGTTATTGTGCATCCGAAATCCTGTTTCGTTTTGTCGGCGTATGTTTAATGCATGATACCGGCCAACTTGTTCAGATAAGATATACGCGGCGTGTTGGTACGGCTTCACAGGATATTTGCTCGCAGCTAATTGCTAAAATTGGAGTACTGCGTGTGTGCATAGTAATCGAACATCGGTAAATATTGATCCAAGCATTGTGCAGTATCGTTGGCTCATAAATTTCTTAATAAATCTGCCACGATTTGTGTGTGTCTTACAGCGAATCTTTAGAACATGTCTTTTGCGGTTGTTTAACCACTGTTCCGCGATGTGTGCTTCTTTTTTTGGTGACTTTAGTTTGAATATGAACACGTAATTGATAGACAGCGGATTTTATGCACTTACGATAAAATGAGGAGGTGTAATTTAAGACAGTAAAAACATTGGAAGAATTTCAAAATACTGTTATGTTATTTTCAACCTATTATATACATATTAAGGCAGTAAATAATTTTCCAGTTTATAGCAATTCAGGTAGAGAGTTTTCAGTTTGCATAAAGATCCACTGTCTAGTAGTTGATTGCAAACTATGCCTTCGCCTGCGCGATACATTAAAAATGATATTTCAAAAATGGGAACAAGTATCTAAGTAATGTGGAGTGGGGTAAGTCCGCTCTAGTTTTTGCAAAGTTGGATTTTAAACTGATGTATTTTCAGTCTGGTATGTAAAAACTTAACGTTCTTGGTATTAAACTCTTGCCACAGTTATTACTGATGAATTAGTATTATGTAGGATTCTAATTTTGCTTGAAAATTTTCATTTTCATAGGATATTGTACAAAGTGTCAACTAGGACACTCTTGCCCCGAAAATGGGGTAAGTCCGTCTCTGAGAGTTAAAAATGCTTTCAACTTTCAACCTTGTTCCAAGTGCTATGGGTGAAGAAAAGAATGATTAACAAGCCCGCTTTAAAATGCTTCTTATTGCATTAAATTATATTGTTTAGTTTTATAATTATCCATTTTTAAACAAACAAGTACTTTTATGCTGAAATATGAAAGGGGATACAGTGATATTAAAACAAAGTTTAAAAATGCTTTCGGGCCTTGTTTCAAGTGCTACGAGGCAAGAAAAGAATTATTATGAAGCCTGCTACAAAATGCTTTTTATTGCATTAAATATATTGTTTAATTTTATAGTTACCCATACAGTACGGCCTTACCCCACCGTGATAGTACGCACTTGCCCCGTGTAGTAATATTTACGGGGCAAGATCATCTTAGTGTCTTTCTCAATAAATTAAAAAAAATACAATAAGAACGATTTATTTGATGTAAACCTACATCAATATATGCTGTATTTACCAAAAAGAACAACACAGAATATATTAATAACTTGTAGACTATTCCACGTTCAGGGTAACCTCAAAGTTGTATGTGTCCCTCGCACGTGCCTGTTTGGCATTGGTTGATTTAAGCGAGGAAAACACCTTTATTCTTGGGCGACATCTATGCAGAATAGTTCATACTAACTTATACTACATTAATAAATATGAGCTAGAGAAATTTCGTTCATATTATAATAAAAATAACCAATTAACGGACTTGCCCCGTAGACGGACTCACCACACCCCACCTTAATCAAATTATTAGAGCCTGTGACTAACATACTTATTTTGTGTGACAGATAATGTTGTCCAATGTATATTTTACAGTTAGAGTTTTGTTTCAAAATTTTCGGTTTTAACGCGCAAACACACTTTACGCAAACAAATAATTTGAACACTAGACTTGCGGATCTTTATGCAAAATAAAAATCTGAATTGAAACAAACTTTTAATATGTTTAATAGACTGAAAATAATATACTCACATTGTTAAATGTATACCGTTTGAAATTAAACCTACTTATGTTTGTCATAAACGCATCAAATCCGCTGTCTATTGTGTATACGTAATACTATACGTAATTGTATACTGTTCTAAAATTCAACTACTCGTTTTTATCATAAATGCATAAAATCTAGCGGTGGCTTATGAATACATTTATGATGGATGAAGGGAGTCCATTGCAATCGGCGTAAAACCCGAGGAGAGAAGCTGAACTCCGAATTGATGAAAGTATTCTCTTTACGTTACCAGTTTTATGTCATCGTAAATCGTTTTACGTCTTGCCACCAAGTGCGGCTGGTTCCAATAGTCACACCCAATCTCTTTTCCCCTGTTATCACGATCGGAAGGGTGACAAGCAAGCAGTGCTGTCAGGTGGACAGTACGCAGGCGCAATTATCGTCGATTAATCGGCCCCAGTCCCCCCGAATCGGAGATACCAGGCAAATCTCCCCTTTGCAATAACGTTGCCGATAATTCGCGCATACATGTCTACTTCGATCATCATTTGCGTCAATGAACACGCGTCTCGGGACTAATAGAAATGCAAGGGACGTGGATTTATGAACTCTCTTCTCCTTAGAATGGCTTAGAATGTAGTTTTATTTCATACGTTTAATGAGTTCTCGAACTTTATTTGTCATATAACAATAAATTTATCATGTACAGTAGCGGACAAAAGTTTAAGACCGCTCTAAAGAAGACGATAACTTTTTTAATATTGTACTATACGATTTGAACTTTTTGGGAAGCTAGAGCAATTAGTTTACTAAAGGATGTGAAAAGAAATTTTTTCAAAATTTGCAATTGATCGGAATTGTTGAGAAAATACTAAAAATTGAATTTTTAATTTTTTTATGTGGGCCTATATTGAAAATTTAAAAAATGCATTTTGTAGATCTGTGTCAGTTAAACATATTCTGAAAATTTCGTCAAAATCGTTTAAAGATGGTAAAAATTGCAGATTTTCAAGATTTTCGGCAATAAATCGTTAAATGTTCAATATAGGCCCACATACAAAAGTTAAAAATTCAACTTTTAGTATTTTTTCAACAATTCCGATCAATATCAAATTCTGAAAAAAATTTCTTTTCACATCCTTTAGTAAACTAATTGCTCTAGCTTCCCAAAAAAGTTAAAATCGTCTTAAACTTTTGTCCGCTACTGTATATCCTATTGCTTTTCAAATAGATTTCCTATGGGTGCATGATAGCACACAAAGGTAGCATACCTCATATTTTTGCAAATGGGATCAATATTTTAGATCGGACATGTGAGGCACCTAACTTGATCATCTATGCATGTCGAAAAACGATTAGGTTTGCAGATATTTTAATTTAAATATTGCTAGGATATAATCTTTTTGTACAACGCATAAATTCAACATTCAATGTGGTCGAGTTAGGTGCCTCTACATTTTAGCGGTTCATTGTTTATATATTGTTGAAAATACGAAAAAGATGTTCCATAGAAGTTACATTGTACATGATCATACATAAATTTATCGGTGAACTTTTGTTTGCATAATTAATATGTAAGAATTAAAATGGTCAAGTTTTGTCGTTTAAATAGAAACATACAGGGTGGTTCACCACATATTACTGCATCTATGTTCAGAAAATGGTTCACGTAGGATTATTTTGTAGGTGGGCCCGTAGTGAACATATGAAGGTCATGCACTTTTTTTTAAATGGAAGCATATATTTTTTATTGCGTTACTTAATGCATCTTGACATTTTTTACAAAAACGTGTCAACCTACTTATATGAAATCTTGAAGTATGATTTCTTCAAAAGATATGAGAGGTTCAATGAGAAGATCATTTACATCATAACTAGGCAGCGGATTCTATGCATTTATGACAAAAATGAGTAGGTGTAATTTAAAACAGTAAATACATTAGAAGAATTTAAAAATACTGTTACTCTTAACCATATTAAGACAGAAAATAAATATCTATTTCACTCGAGTTTGTTACAATTCAGGTACACAAATTTTTATTTTGCATCAGGATCCGCTGTCTAATCAAATACTTTATATGTTATTCTTCTTCTCTCAAAGAAATAATTTTTTCACGGATCAATACTATTTTGTGCCTTTTTGTTTGATCCATTACTAGACTGCGGATTTTATGCATTTATGACAAAAATGGGTACGTTCAATTTAAAACAGTGGAGGTATTAAAAAGATTTAAGGCAAACAGTGTATTAGTTTCACCTTAACAAGGTCATCAAAAGAAGAATGAAATTTTTATTTGGCTCCTGTGTCTTGCAAACGATGCAAACATTTTTGATTTTGCATACAGATCCGCAGTCTATCCATTAATAAACGAACGGTACTGTTATGTATTTTTTCAAAAGAGTATAACTTATCCAAGTTAATCGACAGATCCTAAAAATGAGCTATTTTTTAGCGATGTGAAGGGACGTGCCCCTAGTTTCGAGTAAGGGTCGGCGCAGGACACTGAAGGGTTAACGCAATAAAGGTACTTTCAACGTTTGACACGGGCATTATCAAACTGTCCCTTAAGCGATAGTGGGAATTAAGCATTAAGCGTCTGGTGATTCCCTCCGAAATTGGCGGCAGCAAGCGCAGCTCCCTGTTTTGATAATGCCGCCGATAAATCGTGTATAGAGGACAAGCCCGATCGTCATTTGGGATGTCAGTGTCAGGCTATTTGGAGGGCGGCGCGGCAGACTGAATTACCCGTTTGCTTCTTGCGTGCGTTCTATAATATATTCGCCGGCGTGGAAATGCCGCGACGTGACGCGTTTCTTCGGAAATCGCACGCGATTCGCAGCACCGCGAACTCTGGCAACGCTTGTCACTCACGTCCAACTAGGGTAGACTTTTGAATCGTTTATACGCCCCATTAACGAGATTTCCGTGTGTAGGGGGTGAGACTTCTGTTTCAAATGTTCAGGGGGAGTACGCCTAATTCCGAAATGTCTGATTTTAAAAGCAACGCATGCTTTTTTTAATAGAGCCGGTGTGAAATTAACCCCTTGTCTTACAATATCGTGTCTGACTCCTGATGAAGATTCTGAACAGATTCTGATAAAAATGTACGTTAATAATTTCCTTTAAACCGAAATAAAATTCTATTTTGGTTTTGTTAATGTACAGTTATTTGGAGAACGTATACGAGGTGTGGCAATTAAATAACGAGACTGGGCACTAGGGTGGACCTTATTTTTTGACCAACGAATTTTTTTCACAACGACCCCCAGAATGGTTCCTTTTGGTGAAAAAAAATTTGTGCAAAGTTTGAGATCGATCGGAAAAAAGGATCACGTGGCGCATTTAAATTGAAAATTTTGAAAATTTTGAAATTCATCGTAACTATGAAGTATTATATATTGTTGGATTTGTAATTTTTTTCTAAATAAGAATATGAAAAAATTATATGACCTTAATTAAAAAAAAAGATAACGATGACCTTGAATTTTCGTAAATTTGATTTTTAAAAAAAATTTTTTTTGCCATTATATTTACCATATTGAACAATGAAACTTTCTCCTCTAACATTTTTTCGTATGACCACAAATAACAGAGATATTTAATTTTGTATTGTACTATATATGTGACTGAATACATATATTCTACAGAATAGTAATAAGGAACTATTTGTTATATTCTAATGTAAGACTATCCGCCTTTAGGATGGGAAGGACAGAGCGGGTAACCAAATCATACGCCGATCGACGGTGAAGCCGCTCGCCAAGAATGCATTTTATTAAATGAACAGACAAACAATACAAAAGTTAGAGGGAGAATCCAAACTTGACAATAGCCACTGGAAGAGCGATGTTGCACCATTCGCGATCACGGGAAGAGTGGGTCCTCAGGCCCGAAGTGGCAGTAAGGACCCGCGCTGCCAGCGTATTTTATGACGCTACCCCTCTGGGTTCTTCCTGAGAGGGAGGTAGCTGTGTGGTCCGCCTGTTCTGCGGACTCTCGACGTTCGATTTTTCTTACACTAAAGAATTCTATTTTATATTTACACGTTTTTCGCTATTGTAGTTTTCGTTGCGTCAGGATATTGCTGGCGGTAATCTTTTACCATTTTCAGTACCAACTGCTTTTCTTCCTCATTGCGAGTTAAAATTTGATTGTAATCCTGTATTAGCTTAACGGCTCTTTCTGCCGAATCATTGACCACAGGTAAAGCCTTAACTATATCTAAACCTAGTTTGTAAGAATCTTCATCTTGCCAAACTGGATCTTTATTTAAAAATTCTGTCGATATATTAAATCTACTAAAAAATTTTCGACTTTCGTTCGATATAAATTTTTCGCCAAGTATAGCTTAGGTCCACCCTACTGGGCACTTTCCATCACGTAACAGCATCGGACGAGGTTGTCATTAGTTGATCGTTGATTTTAATGCTTGCGGAGCAACGATTTTGTCTATTTGTCTGCTTTTGTTTCTTGTTTAGTGTTAATTGTAGAGGTCACTGTTGTATTGCAGTGCCGTGATCAGGACAACGCACCAGCCACAATGCCCTATCTGTGAAGCAGTGTCGCCACTTGAGGCCGAATCTGGCCTCAATTTTACTCTCCTCCTTTTCCCCCTCCACTATCCCATTCCAGCACCATGCGCACACTCCAACGTCCCCCATTAAGACCGTAGACCACGGTGTCCGTTCCGTAGACTGTACTGGTCATCAGAGAGGGGGTACTTGTATTCCCCTCAATTTTCTCGACCTGGCGACACTGCTGTGAAGCAGTCTTTAGCGGAAAAGCGCATTCCTGTGCTTGATCATCCTCCTTATATCGTTATATCGAGTATTCGCCAGATCTCGCATCGTGTGACTTCTACCTATTCCCAAAAGTCAAAAGTGCATTGAAGGGAACACATTTTCAGTCTGTTGAATATGTAAAAACAAAAACGGCAGAGTTGTTGAAGAGGCTGACACCTGATAACCTACAGCATTGTTTTGAACAATGGAAGACACGTATGCAGCGACGTATAGATATGGGAGGAGAGTATGTTGAAGGGGATAAAAGTTAAATGTAACTTTATTTTCACTAAATCACATTTCTCACACCAGTCTCGTTATTTAATTGCCACACCTCGTAGGCATACAATAGATATAAATTTTCTCCTTTTTTAGGAAATTATGATCTACAAAAAGTTTTAATCATTGAAACCGTAAAATAAATCTTAGAGTAAGATGTTAATAAAGCAGATATCCTTCAAATCAGCCACAGATGACTCCTCTCCCCACTCCTGATATTAAATATTTTCTAACGCGTATGTCATAGCATATGTACATGGAACGATATGGAATAACATGAAAACTCCTATCATCTATGTTTTAAATTTATATTCCATCATGTTAACCTTCCTTCTTCTACATATCGAGCATATAAATAACAGACCTGAAGAACCGCATTCTTCGTGACCCAAATGAAAACTGGAAATGCATGGACCCATTTTTCACCATTACTATCACTTGTAATTGCTCCCATAAAATAAACATTCTGCATCATTAACATCATTAACGTCGTCGTCTGATATTAAGTGTTCCACATTAAGAACACTCGACGTGTTCCATATTGGATGCATTCGCGTGCCAACAGAAACATAATAATTATTTATATTACTGTAAGTAGAAAACGAAACAAATTTTACAATAAATTTCTTCTTGATACTCAAGTAGACATGTTCAATGATAATAGACGGATTTTATGCGTTTATGGTAAAATTAAGTAGATGAAATTGAAAATAGCAAGTAGGAAGCTAAAAAAGTTTGAGAATATCACTACTTTATTTCCAATCTTTCACAATTATTAAGGAAAAAAGAACCTTCTTACAACTTACATATAAAATTTTTATTTTGCATAAAAATTCGCAAGTCCAGTGATGAAAAACGAAGCTGTACCGAAAGGGTTATATCGAGTAATTGCTTAACGAGATGTCACATCCACCGACTCTCGAAATTTTGTCACGAGAAATACCTATTTCAAGTTTTACGGATTGTTATAAAATATATAAGAGGTGCTCCACGTCGAGCACTGTAACATTGCCAATTTTTCAAGTCACTCTACAGCAGCGTTTCCCAACGTATGGACTGTGTTGAATTTTGGATGAACCATACAATGATAGCTGCTGCCTTGCACCGAAGTGATGAATAAGAAAGTGACCATTTTGCAGGAAAAGGGAAAAATATTATAGTAGATTATTCTCTGTTATTTTGGCTCATGGCAAAGTTTACAGCAAATATAATGCAAACTATTTTAGTACATTTTCAAATTTTAAAAGAGAGCCTATTTTACATTAATTTAATTTTTAATTGAAATGAAAAAGGTGAAGGAAAATAAAATTGAAGTCTTTCTAAAGTTGTTCATTGATCAACCAAATTATATAGAGTACTTGAAAATATAATAATTTCATAGAATAACGAAATAATAGAATATATAATACAATAAAACAAAGTTACAATTGATTAATCGTGAATACCATGAATTAATTTGTACAACTGTTATTTGTTATAAATTAAATATTACAGAAAAAGGATGAACGAGACTGAGAAACAACATATTAACACATGAACAATTAAAATTCCTTTTAGGTTAAGTTTTGTTCAAAATTCGTGAATACTTCATAGTTTATATATTTCACTTAAGAACCAAAAGATTATTATGTATGAAATTACATATATTATATTATATAATTGTGCATGAATGTAGCTGAGAGTGTGATTTTATTTATTTACATAATATATAGTTATACCAGTTTACCAAATTCTGGAACATTAATATGTAGACTGCGGACCTTTATGCATTTATGAAGAAATTGATTGGGCGAAATATAAAATTAGTAAAAGATTCGAAAAATTCAAGAATGTTGTAATGTTGCTTTTAATATAACAAAGTCGTTAAGAGATAAAATCACTTTTTATGTTATTTCTTCTCCTCACAATCAATGCAAAACGTTTTTATTTTTCATAATCATCCGCAGTCTATTAATATGTTGCGGACATTTGAGCCGTAGTACCATTGTAAACAAATGATCGCAAGGTAAAAAGATGGGGATGGCTGCCGCACAGTATTTCCAGCTTGCATGTAGTGAGTTTTCGTGAGCCCCTGAAAGTAGCGGCTTCCTTAATTATCTATAGTACGTGGATAGTACGCGTTTAAGCAAACGAATTAACGTGAAACGTTTTGTGTGTCCGCAGGAAGTGGAAAGAACAATATAGGCCGCGGTCGTAAGCTGGATTAAAGACCGACATCATGGAGCGTTACGAGGAAGAAGCCGAGGACAGTGACAACGAGACAGACCCAGAGCAGCTTTTGAATGAATGGCTTGGCGAATTGGATAGCTTGACAGTGGTAAGTCCTTGGAAAATTCCAATTATGTATTATTTAGCATAATATAGTTAAAACATGACAAACCACCTTGTTCCCACAATGCATTACAGCAGTGCCTCGATATACATTACTCTGCAAAAGGAAGAAGCACCCAGTATACTTATAAGGTATAATGGCAAACAATATCTTTATGTAGAAATTGTGTTGATTTATTGCATTTAAAGTATTAGATAAAATCAGTAATGAAACATATATTCTCAGAACTATTCAATTAAGGGGGATCTATACCCTCAGATTTTGGGGTATTTATGAATGTTATCAACCTCTGTGCAGAAAAAAAGTTTGGTAACATTGATAAACATGCAACTGCATAATGAACACGAGATGGAGTTGCTTGCTATTTCCATATTCTATTCAGCTCGTCGCGAATGCCGTTATACAGGGCAGGTCGCACTAATATTAGTGCCACCGATGAGAATATGTACCTCGTCTGTGTCAGTTTTGCTATGATTCCACATTGACAGCAGTGCAGTAGTGAAATGTTGCACAATATCGCAGCACTTATTGACAGTCCTTCTGAGTGGGCACCATCTCGTCTAAACTAACTGAAATAAAATTGGCTCTACGTCAGAGAGGACCTCTGTCTTCATGAACGTAATATGGGGAAATCTCTGCTATGTGAATGAAATCACGCGCATCGATTTTTTGTCCTTATACGAGCATATTTTGAGCTACACAATAGTTCATTTGATAGAAGAAGATTCATCACGGCGCGCTCTGCTCATCACATCAGTCAAAAAAGTCTCTTTGAGACAGAAAAATACATTGAAATCTGCGGTTATTTTTCTAGATCTTTTCTCTACTTTGGGCACTCATATTATTAGATATAAACATAATCTCATTAAATCAATAGCAGAGCGCGCGGTATTTAACCTTCCTCTATAGAATGAGCCCTCACCCAGCCATAAATCGGCTCAAATAAGGACAAAAAATCGATGCGCGTAAACCCATGTTTAGACCCAAAATCTAGTAAGATTCTAGTTCCTTTCTAGTTACTTCAGTAGGGTATAGACCCCCATTAAACAGCGGATTGTTTTTCGACACTTACTGTGTTCTTATTAGGTTGGCAACTAAATTCGTGACCTTTTGTTTCGTAATTCTTTTATTGTATCATTATAACCTCATTCAGTGACCATTCCTTTTGGACTGTATATCATTGGAAAGCTCTGAATTTTGCGATTAATTTCATATAAAATATTTGTGCTTAAAAAAAATATATAAATGACTTTCTTCCAACTTAATAAATATGGCCGGGTAACTTCTTTCTTTTGCACAGCAGTGTGCATATGTGAAAACGCAATGTGGTTAAATTTTCGCAAATATCGTATACATTTTTTTCACATATACCGAGGCATTGCTGTATCTCGACGATTATACTCGATGCAACAAAGGAGCAGATTTGAAGTTGGCTATTGACAGAAAAGTAGGGAGCGGTTCATTGGAAAGACAGCTAGTGACGACTCTGCGGTGCCGTTGCTCAATTGGTGTCAATTGACACGTAGCCTAACTAATTCGTAAGTAGGACCGTTCGCATGAAAAACGACGCGTCGTTGGTGTTCCGAGTCCCGCAAAAACGCCTAGTTTGTTGTTTTTGACCCTAACGTTGCCTGATCCACATTTCGCCAGATGACCGAAGTGCTCCACTTTTAGAAGGAGTGGTAGTCGCCGGTTCTCCTGCAATTTAGGCAAAAAGTAGTTCTAATAACAGTATTCCACACATGTTCTGTTTTATTTGCCGACACTCGTGAGTAGACCGCGGATTTTTACGCAAAATAAACATTTTTCTATGTTAATTATAAGAAATGAAAATTAGATAAAAAATGTACTTTTCTTCTGAATAACAAGTTATTGATTCAATTGCGCCACATAGCATACATAAAATCTGCTGATGCTGTTGAGGAAACATTTACATCTACTCACTAGTTAAAATAAATGGCAAACATAAACGATTTCACTCTGCACCAATAGTAAAGCCTTGATCTAAGAAAACGGAAACCCCCTCGACCCGGAATATCCCCTCCACTGCGGGGCATATTCCGCGAGGGGCCGAGAAGCTTGAGCTGTCTCGGTCGCCGAACAGTGTGAACACATCGCATAATCCGATACGGGGTCAGATATATTGGTGTGAGCCACTACTAATACAATCACGAAACTTCTTTATTTTTCGTTATTTTTTTATGGGACTTTCACCAACCTATTTGTGACATTTTTCTGATTAAAATCACACTAAACACGATATAATTGGAACTGTTTTAAGTGGTTTAATTGAGGGTATGTAGTCTCACAAAGAAATAGTAGAACCACAGGATCTAAGAAACAGCACAGACTCGAAGGTTTCTCTTAGAACCAAGGCTTTACAGTACTTCATCTAAGGCAATGATTCTCAGAGACCCAACCCCATTGGAGGATTATGATGTGAAACATAAATGTGATAAACAATTTTGCAAAAACTAGTTTCCATCAAAGCTACTTCATTCTCTTATGCGACATCCAATCCGAGAGGAGGGATTGGATCGAGTATTCATGGCGAATTTCTAGTATGAATTTTACGCACAATAAAACAAGAGATCAATCTACGCGCGTAATGTAACGAATCGATTTTCACGACGTGGTCGATAGCCCCTTGAGTATACAGGCTCGTGGTACGGCACAATGACAGGCCGCAAAACGACAAATTGTCGACAATTGACGCGGCTGAACGATTGCAACGTGAACTTTGCCCGGTGAGCTGTTGCATTCAGACCAGCATCCAATGAATTTTCTCCTGGTTCCGATTTCGCGTTAGTTCAAGATAGTTCAATTCGAAACTCGCACACTCTGTTGTGTTCGTTTCAAAATTCGTTGATTGGAGCAACAATACTGTACCGAATACCAAATTTTCTAAAAGTAAACTTTGCTTTGAAATGCAGATGAAGTGCAGCAAATTAACCCTTGTGTAGTGAACCGGGTACCCATTTACTGTATTTCTTTCAACAATTTGTTAATGTTCCTCTAAAAAATATTACAAAATTTCTCCGTATGTCCATTCTTTCCTTGTAAACTCATAACAAACATGTTAAATACAGACAGGTATTTAATAATCTATACATGTTGGTTGATTACACAAGGGTTAAGTGCACATAACACTTGTTTGTTTAAATAAGGGTGGGAATAAATGAAAGTGTATTACTAGACTGCGGATCTTTATGCAAATCAAAAATGTTCTGCAACGATTGTGGACAGTAGGAGTTAAATAAAAATTCATTTCATCCCTTAATAGATTTTTTACATTGAAAACAGCATAACAATATTCTCAGGTTTTTCTAATCTTTTACCGTTTTATATTTCACCCATCCAATTTCATTGTTCATGAACAAATTTCTTTTTGAATGTTATTCTATTGCATTTAGCAGCCAACTAAAAACCAAAAATATTTATGTTTGCAAATAATTGTCATTACTTTCTTTTCCGTATGTTATCTAATTATAGACAAATATTCCATTACGACAGTAACACAGCAACACAGCTCGCAAGCAAGCGCTTGAGTTTTCAATCGTGGGCATTCATTATGCAAATCTAAGGTTACCGCCCATCTCACTATTGTGGAGGTGAAAGTGCGGCTTAGTATAACCCACGGGGTTACTGGATCCACTGGAGGTATGCGAATGTTTGTATGCACTAATAGCGTGATTTATAGAATCCTGAGTGTACAATAGTTTGACAAAATGCTTTTGGTAGAGATTAATCAAATTTTTAATTCTGACCTTGTTGCTAGACGGTTTAAGACTTAATAAATTATGATTTACTCTTATTCGATAACTGCATATCTTTTACATCTTTACATAGTTAAGATTATAATTAAGAAAAATAGAAAAAAATGAAAACTTTTGTTTAAACCGTTCCCGAATTCGTTATTTCTGACAATGAATAATTCTAGTTCAAGGTAAACTCATGCAAAATAACAAATAAAACAATCCTGAGTTACAGTCTAGATCCTTAAATAATAAATCTTTTGTCATACTCAGTAAAATTGCCTTTTGAAATGAATTAATTTACTCTATTAATTATTTTACTTTGTTCGTAGAGCATTTTATCGATAAATGTCCCAAATGTCTGGCCGATAAGTGTCCCAGAACTACCCCCACTTCTTCATGGCCCCCTCGAGAGGCCTCGGTCGCCGAGAAGTATGACATCATACGGGTCAAGTATATCAGTGAGACCGCATTAATCCGAATGACAAAACTTTTTTATTTTTCATTATTTTTTATGGAACTTTCACCAACATATTCGTGGCATTTTTCTAATGAAAATAATACCAAATTGATTCACTTCCGATGATATTTACTTGTGTAATGGACCATGAAAGTTTCGAACGCAAGGAGGAAACACCGTATGGGAAGTTCTTTGAACTGTGCCGTCGCGCTACGACTCTCCACGTCTCTTTCTTTCCCATACGCTGTCCTTTTTTGCATCGAAATCTTTCATCGTTCATTACTGTAGGGTGGTGATGCCGTTGTGAACTCTGCTGAATGTAGACATTAGGAACAATAACGACGCGACGTCATTACCGTTATTGATTTTGGCTTTCAGATGTTGATTGATTTAATTTTGAATGTGACGGTTGACGGAGTAAGACGTTTTTGTAAATCTCAGACGGAGATTTGTGAATATTCAGACGAGAAATATCTTTGATCCTACATTACACAAGTAAATATAATTGGAACCATATCATGTTTGGCATCATTTCCATTAGAAAAATGCGACGAATGTGTTGGTCATAGTCTCATCAATAAATAATGAAAAATAAAGAAGTTTTGTTTTGGATTAGTTATGTTTACACTTTTCGGCGACCGAGGCCTCTCGAGCTCCGTGTCCCTTTCTACGTTCGACAAAAGTCAAAGAATAGTATCCCTGGCTGATAACACTGTCCAACAAATTTCAACTTTTTTTATGTTCCCTAATTACTGTTGAGTCCTTCTTATAGAGTTTTCTGCGCTGATTCTGAATTTGTTTTTAATTTTTTTCCTATACGCACAGTTTTTGAGGAACATGGCTTTGAAAAAAAAACATATTTTTCAACTTTAAACAAATATTGTGATGTTATTATAAAAGATATTGAATTGTTCTTTACAGCAAAAGATTCTGTAGACTCTCCCGAATATAGTGATATCCAATATTAATACATTATGAATGTTTAAACATGTTTAAATAATCATTAAAGACGGAGAGACCCCACTTTTGCTCCAATTTTTGAGGATATTTTTCAATTTATCTCAAGAAATAAGGGTCCAGCGGAAAATTGAACTATACCACTCGATAGAGCAGACTTTTATCTTGAGAAGCCACCCTGTCAAGTTTGGATCGTCGCCGTTTTTTTCGAACCAGAAAGCAAAATATCTTCGCCCGACATGAGTTGTCGCCAGTGGTGCTCGGGACGAGATATGGCGCAGCGACGGGATACGGAGCGGCGAACGACCATTGTAATGGTGAGCGCCACTGGCGGCAACACATGTCAGGCGAAGATATTTTGCTTTCTGGTTCGAAAAAAATGTCGACGTTTCAAACTTCAAAGCGAGGTTTCTCAAGATAAAAATTTGCTCTATCGCATGGTATCGTTCGATTTTCCGCTGGACCCTTATTTTTTGAGATAAATTGAAAAATATCCTCAAAAATTGGTGCAAAAGTGGTGTCTCTCCGCCTTTAGTGATTATTTAAACATGTTTAAACAATCATAATGTATAAATATTTGATATCGCTGTATTCGGGAAAGTCTACAGAATCTTTTGCTATAAAGAACAATTCAATATCTTTCATGATAACACTACAATGTTTGTTTAAAGTTGGAAAATGTGTTTTTTTTTCAAAGTCATGTTTCTCAAAAACTGTGCGTATAGGAAAATAATTAAAAACAGATTCGGAATCAGCGCAAAGATCTCAGTACGAATGACCCATTAGTAATTAGGGAACAAATTTGGTGTTGGACAGTGTAATTGTCCCTGGGCTGACCCGTGTTGGGGACAATTATCGATAAGATACTGTACTATCTCATTTGCTTTATAAGAAATCGACATGTCGATTTAATCTGAATTAAATTCAGATCAGCAGGTTCGCGATGCGTGAAAATTTGCATGAATGTTGAAGAATACGCGACGCTTTCTAGGGAACTGCTCGGCCGTATCTCCTCGACGGAGCGCGATAGATACATACAAGAGCACGGGGGGCTCACTCGGGTGGCAGAAGATAGATTAAACGTGTTCAAGTCGCGGGCAACGACCGAAAGAGTTTCCCGTGCTTGCACTTGCACTTGGAGTCACAGTTCCAAACCACGCGGCAGCCAAAAGATCGATAGACGCGCGATACGCACTCGTGTCCATGCTCCGAACTCTCCGATAATAATATTAGCTTGTTGCAACAGACGTATTGTCAAATAACCAAGTTAGTATAGTACAGGGTAGAAAAAATATTTGGTCCTGGCTATTATAAACGTATAATAGTATAAATAGTATAAAACGTATAAAGACATATTTAGTTTAATTAACACTTTCAGATGTAGTGGGGCTCTAACATGAGTAAACACGTTCGTTCAAAGTTATAAGAGCTTAATTGGAGTTTATTTCTAAAGCTTTTAGATGAATTAATTTAATCGTGCTTCGTCTGCACGTCTCCATTTTTAATAATTATGAAATTTCTACTTGGGGACTTAACTTCTATAAATTAGCTTTTTAGCATTTATATTTTCATAATTATTCCTCAGTCCACATCACTTTTTCATATATCTGGGAATAGCTCTGCATAAATGTCAAAGTTCCTTTTATTACTTTCTTTTACGAGGTTACGTATCACACCAGCAAACTCTCATGAATATGTAACGATGCAATTTACAGATTTCATGTATTCGTATCATAAGTGAATGCGTGGTTTATGTAAGTACAATAGCAGGTTCTTACACGAATTTATTGTTCTAATCCATCCTTTGAATTTCTCATTACTGCAGCAATACCCTTTTACATCAACATTTAGCTGACAAGCTGTGATAATACGTTCGTTCAGATTGATTTTATCGCATCTTGCATTGTTTAAAGAACATCGTTCACTTTTAGCACGTTGCATTCGAGAGTTTTACAACGAATTTCATGTGACAGGAGCGTTAATAACGAACGCGTCGACCCCATAATTGCACCGTGTCCCGAAATAAATTGAATTGTCAGGTTATTTGTAATCGAGGCATACGATGCAACGCCCCTCGGATCAACAATTGGCATCGCGAATTTACGCTAGTCGGGAACTAAACCGAGAGCTGTTTGGTACAGAACAAACGTAAATCTGCATAGGACGCACGATGTTCGATTATCTGTCTAGCACGATGCGCGCGCCAGATCCTTCCTGCTCAAGAGAGGAAAGGTGAGAGAGCTTTTGCTCTTGCACTTGACGGTGCATCGGAGGTCGGTCAAGGCGCCTGTTCACAGATCGATAACCTGGCAACGCGAAATGGATAATGTAAGCACTCTGGTCGGTGAACCCGGACTCCGCTGCTCGATTATGTTTCGGCCGTTTATCGATTGCCTAAAACGCGAATCACTTTTGCTTGACACCTCCGTTCTACGGTCAGTTTGTTAAGTGAGTTATACAGAACGGTTGAACACGAAGTGAAATTTAGCAATTTCTGTAAAAAGTATGTACAATGCATTAATTATACAGTAAAGCCTTGATGTAAGAGAAACCCTCGGGTCCGTGCTGTTTCTTAGATCGTGTGGTCCTATTGGGTTGTCAAGAAAGTAATTTCGGTATTTTATGGTGAAATAAAACTGAATTTCTTTATTCAAGCGAAGAACTTTAATCAATAAAATATTTTCTCATTTATTCTTTTTGGCAAAAGATCATCGAACGAAAGGGAAAATATCTTATTCATTAAAGTTCATTGCGCGAATAAAAAATTGGGCTCTATTTCACTTCAAAATACCGAAATTACTTCCTTCCAACCCACTCGGACCAGTAGACCAGAGCTGGGGAAAATAGTATTTTAGATAGTAAATAATAAATAATCCTATTTATTTTAAAGTATGCATACAACAGTGAAAATAAAATATTTTATTTCATGCAGTAATTTTTGAAAATAATATTTTAAATAGTATTTTATTTGAAGAATATTGAAAATATTTCTATTCTGTCTTTTGATTTTCAATTTCAATTTTAAATATTATTGCTTAAAATAATGGTTCGAATTCAATAGATTTATGAGTCGTTATGAATCGTTTCTTAACGATAAAATAGACTGTATGCGATTTCTCAGAATATTATAACAATGCAAAAAGTAAAATATTTTATATCGTGTTTCAGATTGTGTAAAATAGAAATATTTTATTTTCTGGATCAAATTGTTGAAATAGAAATATTTCATTTTCAGGTTCAGATTAGTCAAATAGAAATATTGTATTTTCTAAATTGTATATCTTATTGAAAATACTATTTTCTTTATGCAAAATAAAATCTAAAATATTCAATAACATTTGAAATATTTGTTTCGCCAAATAATGCCCACCTCTGCGGTAGACCCACGACCCTAATCTCTACCAGTTCCTCGGAGTGAAGGGGACATTCGTTTTTCGTAGATCCTACGGTTTCTCCGTTTTCTTAGATCAAGGCCAAAGAGTGGGGTGCAACAACTTTTTTCATGAATAATTTTATATACATATTTCTGCTCCGCAAAAGGTTAATGTGTTTATTTCATAACTTTCCAACTCTACTGGTCTCATAAAGTGAATCAAAGTTAAATTATTTGCAGAGTGAAAATAGAAAACCTCAGGCCAGAGAAACATCAATATGAATACCACTGTTTAAAGACGTGGCCGATTCTTTAGATGTTACAAAACGCATTTTATCCAGCAAAGTGAAATCATCGAATGAAGTTTCTCAAACTCACCGGGAGATTATTGTGTATATAAATGTTGCATCTCCCTTGCGATGATGCTGCTATCCTGCACGTGTAAGATTTCTCGAGACCGCTCAGTTGCATAATTGCATTCCAGGAATAATGATAAAACTGCAGCGAAGCTACGTTGCTCTCTCCGTTGGGAATCTAATATTCACTTTGCAAGCTTTGCACAAAAGAGAAGAATAATGAAAATGTGGTTTTCGCAAATTGAAATATAAAATCGTATAAACTTTCACTTTTAATTGAATTGTAGCGAATATCTCGTTAAAACGTGTACAAATATTACAAAATGTAATGCACGATAATAATTATCTCTAACAAATTGCTTTCATAATAATAATTGTTTGCGTAAAGCTGATTGTTCATGTTGCCGGTTATTTCCTCATTCTAGCGCAATCTGACATTCGAAAAGCGAATCATTTGGCCGCACGCTGCGCGTTAAATATGTTACCGACTCGATGCAGTTTTCTGTACTATCTACAGCCAATAACGTCTTCTCGTACTTATCTACTTGGATGATTGCAACTTGTCAGATTTATATACACGTGGCGCGGATGTCCCGCGATCCGATTTTACAGAAGGTGATTCACTTTTATGACAGGATTTCTTAAACAAATTGAACTGAGTCGGGATAATTATTTAACTACTTATTATTTCAGTTCACTGAGCTTCATGATAACTTAAAAGCTCCACAATCAATATCAAAGCTTAACATCACAAAAATATTTATTATCCAATTTGAGTGGTATAGAGACAGCAAAAGAATATTGCAAATAATATTCTTATTTCGAAATTATACTTTTCTTTTACCATTGAGAATTTTCATCAATGGTAAAAAAGATAGAAACATTTATGAAAATGTAAATCATTTTACAAGGGAAGGACCAGAGTTGGGCAAAATGTAATTTAAATTACAATTACAATTACAATTACTTACCAATGACTGTAATTTGAAATTGCAGAAACGCAATTATAATTATTCTAATTGGTAGTTACAATTACTTGATGAATCACTGTAATTGTCATTGAGGTCCACAATTACAATTACTGTTTGAGCCAAATTGCAATTACCAATTACCAATTACCAATTACAATTACATATAATTGTTATCTTATTTTGTGCAATTATAAGTAATTCTAATTGGTAGTTGCAATTACAACATGAATTAGATACCTACTCAATGGAAATGTCTAAAAAGAACAAACAAAAAGCATATGTTAGGAAATATTTATTATTCATTAAATATTTATTTGTAGCTAATTATTTGATATTTCACGAAAACGATTACCATTACTTTTCAAAATGACCCTTATCTCAAAGTTGGACTCGGATAATATATAACATATACTTATTGTCTGTTCTTTTTAGACATTTCCATTGAGTAGGTATCTAATTACTTTTTTTAGTGCCATTTTGGCGTGATATAATTGCAACTGCCAATTACAATTACTTGTAATTGCATTAATATTACTTGAAATTGCAGAAATAAAATTACAATTACATGTATTATAATTGTAATTGGTAATTGCAATTACTTTGGCTCAACCAGTAATTATAACTGCGGACCACAATTACAATTACAGTAATTGTGAAAGGAGTAATTGCAATTACTTAACACGATTACAGTAATTGTAATTGAGTCTAGCAATTACTTCAGTGTAATTGTTCTTTTAAACCACTAATTTTTATGTTTTGGATCATTTAACCGTTTTCTTATTGTAATTATAGTCCTCTTTTGCACATGTAATTGAAGAAGTAATTAAATACTCATGTAATTAATTACTGCCCAACTCTGGGAAGAATCCGTAGTGCCCGACTTCGATTTTGATAATTTTTTGTGAGTCGATGGTATATGGATCCCTAATGATGTCTGCAAAATGTTAGGTGTAGTTACTCAATAGTTTTAAAGAAATAGACAATTAAACTTTCATACCTTGTTGATATACCATGATTTGCAGCTCAAGTTTTCGAAGTTCCATTAGTCATGTTAGCAGATTGCGTGAAAGTTCAATTGTTTATATCTTTAAAACTATTGAGTAGGTACACCTAATATTTTGCAGACATCATTAGGGATCCATATACCATCGTCTCACAAAAGATTATCAAAATCGAAGTCCGACACTTGGGGTCCTTCCCTTGTTAGACTAAATTACAAAAACAAAGTGGTTGAAATATTTTTATTCTAAACTGCCAATCATGTTAAAATAAAATTGAAATGTATATCTTATGGATGATGGTACCGTTATTGTGTCTTATGATTCCCGCAATTTTTATAAACAGTGTTAGAGAGAGAATTGAGTATCGTACTGCGGAAGGACAAACTGAGATCTCGTTTGCATGATTTTGCTTGGCCAAGAGAAGCATCAATTTTGAAGTTACCCACGCATGCGTAATGTGATTCAGTCCTTGACATAATAAAGACAGACCAAATTACGGGAATGATGAAGTACATCCACAATAAAATAGACAAACGTTTGAAGGCATCCGGCGGCTATTAGTATGCGGGCTTCGTTATATCCGCATCCGTGCGGCTCGTCTTAGCATCGTTAATCACGACTAGAGGCTCTGGCATCCTTTGTTCGGCAATATTACTATATCCGGTTGTAATACTCCGATATTGGGTTTCATTGCTGGAATGAAGAATTTCTGAGAATCTAGATGCTCTTACCGGGAACGTTTCTATGGAGGTATTAGACAAATCAGATTATACTGGCGGAGCATCGGTGAATTAAGATTAGAATCTTTTTAATACTGCTACCTACGAAATTCTAAGAGTCGATTATTGAATTAGTAGTAAATTGTCCAACTGGTTCGTGGTGACGTAGTTTGTTAACTTCACTTGTAACAAAATATTTTTCTTATTTTGTATAGGAATACTACAATTGTTATTATAGAAAACCTAGTTTAGGTAGCTTAGTACAATATTAATTTCGAACAACATCATAGATTGATTGATGATACTGTATGTTATATTATACAGTATGAAAGCATAATTATTATACTAGCTGATACCTTTAAAATTATCACCTAATATCTCTTTCAATTGTGATGATATAAAGAGTATTTTATTATCACATAAATAATAAATATATTCTTCAGCAGCTTTAATCATTTAATCATCCACTGTACGTACTTATCCGTACTGTAATACTTTTTTCGTTACATATCTATTTGTATATCTACTTGTATATTGTTTCCCTTACATACTCGGAGATGTTAATAATATAATCTTGAAGTGACTATTACTTTGAAAATTAAAATGGAATATAAAATTGATTTCCAACAATTTGCATACAAAATATTTTTATACCATCGCAGTTGAAAAAAATTTTTGGGTACCTGCATATATGGACTACCGTATACAAGGCATGGTTATTTACTTATAATTAATAGTAACTAATAAAAAATAAACAGTGGTAAGAATGATTTTGTAAGAACGATTAAGAATGAAATTTCATGAAGTATGTATGTATAATTTTATTAATAGAACAATAAGGTAAAGTGCCCAAATATGAACCAGCTTTTGTTGATGTCATTTTTTGATTATTTTAGAATACATCTTTTAGATGCATTTCCTCCCTATAAGATTCTGGGGTCAAGCTTGTTCAAAAATTTATACAGCTTGGGAAAAATATATTTTTTTGTGGTGTGTCATTTGCAGGTTCCAGCGAAAGGGGTTCTTAATATGGTACACCTTGATTTCCTAATATGACACCTAGTGCCATATTTGACACCCATAGCAAGATTGTCAATAGCTATACTCATATTAGGGAACCCTTGGTAGTGCCATATTGGGAACTCCACGTGGACTAATAATACTAGCTACTGACAGAGAGAAAATGAATTTCAGCCCAAACCAATAGTTGGCAAACATTAATATAAGTAAACTGAAACTACAGATATGTTCAAACATTTCAAAATCACTTACCTTCCTCGAAAAAGATACTGTCGAAAATCGAACCACAAAAATATTCAACACGTGGAGACACAACTGGCGGAAGGTCGATACTAAAATCTATAAAATGGTGCGAATGCACTGCACACTGTTGAGTAACCATGGTAAACTGTTGTTTGAGGATTTTCTCACTAGAGTGCGACTTCTCCTTTACAAGATATAAGGCATAAGGTAGTGCCATAATAGGCGACTATACCATATTTGGGCACTTTATCCTGTATGTACAATAAAATTTTTAGAATATTGAAAATATTCAATGAGCTAGGCATTATAATTTTTACATACAGATCCCATTAACTTTACTTGAATATATAAAATATTTTGTTTAAATAGGTCCAATGGTCGATTTCGAATAGAAAACATATAAATCAACAAACCTAATTTTCTACGTCGTCCTAAACAATCAATTATTACATTGAAAGTAGGATAATTTCTAGCCCACAGCACCCGACAATGCACACGTTCCAATCTCTAGAACAATCAGCTGAGATAAAAGAATCTTTTCTATCCGTAGAGAAGCCGTCTGAGCTGGTTTCTGTAACCCAAGCTGCCTCTTTGTTAGCTTTTGGCCAACAGAGGAAACCTTCTCCACTATGCGTGAAGAAAGTACACAGAAAAGCGTGGAAAAGGAGATCTTAAATTGAAGGAATAGTTCAGGTAACGGTATGGACCACGTGCCCAAGGGCAGCTGCCATTTGCCGGACCTTCCTTCTCTACTTCCAACTTCCCTCGTGTCCTCGTAAGGCGATCCTCACTTCCGCGTCTCTTGTGGGGCTTCTGTTTTCGTCAGCCCTGGGGTCAGGCGAACCGTTATCAATGCATTTCTTTCTTAATTCTACAAAAAAATGACACCAATCCTGCGATCTCGCGCTATCGGTGCAATTTTTCACTCGTACGTCCATGCCTGTGTTCACTTTTAAAATAACATTACTTGAAACATTATTTCAAATAATATGTTATTTTATAATCATTTGGGATAATGATTTCAGATATTGTGAAATTGTCCTTTAATATTATATCAGCCCATCTGATTATCAGGTTTCAGTCCAGTTTATACCAACACCATTTGTTGTCTTTTGTCTTACGTTTTAGTCTTAGTCTTTTGAGGATTATTTCTTTTGACAAACTTGAAATAAAGAAATATTGAAATATTTGAAATTGCTATTATTTCAAATAAGTCAATATAATATAACGGTGCGAAATAAATGATTTCAAATAAATATACTCGATTTAAAAATTGATTCAGTGCGAGTTACCTAAAATTGGAATGTAAAATATTTTTGTTGCAATTTTTTTAGTGAAATTAAGCCTTTGCACTCGGAGATATTTTAACTGGAAAATTAACAATTTCTTCCGATCTAGAATATTTCTAGAATATTAGAATATTTAACTTAGAACTTAGAATATTTTTACAATAGATATGAAATTGGTATAATACCTCATACAATATCTAAATATTTAGCAATTGATTAGATACTGATATATTTAATGAAGTAAATAATGGTACATTAAATAATGGTACAGCAATTTTTAGTGGTGCGTTAAGTTTAACGTAGAAATGTATTTGGTTGAAAGAACTATCGTTCCAAGATCATTGTTTCCTTTGAAATCAGTATCGACAATATTTCCAATTGTTAATTAATTATGTTTCATCTCTATGAAAGTTCCCAAATATATTTAATCGTCGATAAATAAATAATTTCTTTATGTAAAGTATGAGAATACTTTTTCAATAATTTTCATTTCAAATAAAAGCCCAGGTCTGCTCTCTGATCAGTGTCCAATCATGAGTTCTAGCTGTAATTTTATACAAGACCATACTATGGTGTTCTAGACAAAGCAAATACAGAAACTGTTCCATGGGGCATAGCCCTCACCCCATCGTAATCGAGAGTGTCGAAACCGTGCCTATTCAACACATTCTACACTGAGACAGCAAAATAGATCTTGCACTCGACATCTGCTTTATCTCTCTCTTTTCCCAAAGGAACAGCGCTAACAATATGTTCTACTGTCGTTATCGAAACCTGTCCACCCCTCAACGACCATCAAAATGTTATTAGTCTTGAATAACTGAAGCCAGGTGGACAGCTTATACACGATAGATCTCCTCCTTCAGAAAGCAAATTCTACCATTCCTGTGGTCACTTTTGTTCCCGTCCGCCTTCGTAAGGTTTTGATGATTTCATGGCAGTCATAACTAGATTTACTCAAACTCTGACACGCCTATTCTTTTTCACCGTTCACAGTCATCGTTGGTGGATTTGTAGACATCCAACTATATTCCAACCAACTCCCAACTGTTGGCCATCGTTCGCCGACCATAAATGTCACTAAAAAGGTTCTATTCCATGCTAAAAGTGGGTATGACCTATCTCGTCTACGCTGTAAAAAATAGAGGCACAAAAACTTCGGGCATGAACACTGTCATATCATCTCCGATCTACGGCTTAGACCATAACCCTTAGACTCTAAAGGTAAGACATCATAGTTTTAAGACGAGGAGGATTGAAAGTTCGAGAAGTGAGCAACAAGGCTCGGCTCCGGAACGGTGATCCAAGGCCCCGTGCCGGTCGGATACCTGTGTCCTGCAAGCCCAACACTCCCAACACCTCGAAAAACAGGGGAAGCCGGTCCCGACGTATATACGAGTCATCCTTTGGGTTGCAGCTGCCTCGTAGCGGCAGCACGTGTTCCTCTTCAACGGGGCAGGTGGTTGGCGTCGTTAAGCAATCGCCTCCCCCTCGACGACGACCGAGATTTGAACGTGGCATGGTCGACCAACAGGAACAAGACCTCGAGGTAGGAATCGAGACGAGAGGAAGGTGGCTCAACTTGGAGGCTATGGAGGAAGAGACAAGCTGTTTAGAATCTCACAGGAGCCGGGAGATCAACGGAGATAAATATTGATCGGGATTCTTACCGTGGCGAGTTACCGATCTTCCTGAAATATCGGATCGCTCATTAACCAGGGAGAAACTAAGCCTCTGGACTCGGCTACCGATCTACTGTGTAGCTTCTACGCGTGTAACCAGTCATTTCCGATCACCACCTGGAGACGTAATACCTTCAGGGACAGCGGTTCTTCTGGAAATATTGCGCACGGAATTAATAATATATTAGGTTGCCTCAGAAGTTCCTTTCGTATTGTTAAATAACGCGATCATTTAAGCTTCCTCTTACTTAATACTAAACCTACCACCACCGGTCAAAATGACCGGTTCGAGATTTTTTATTTTACAATTATTGAAATAATAAAACTGATGTGCCATGTGATGAATTGCCATTTTTATTTTAGCGTTCACTATTTTTATCTTACAAATTATATGCGAAAAATGACAAAACAAAATCATGGGAATGAAAGTGTAACCACTAGACTGAATTTTTATAAAAAAAATTTCTTTCATTTTCATGTATTGACATGTGAATTGTGAGGAGCAGAAGTTATGTATATGAATTCCTAATACTCCTTCTTATGATAATTTTAGTAAATCAAGAATAATGTAATAACATTTTTACATCCTTTTGA
Source organism: Lasioglossum pauxillum (assembly GCA_933228785.1). Classification (NCBI taxonomy): domain Eukaryota; kingdom Metazoa; phylum Arthropoda; class Insecta; order Hymenoptera; family Halictidae; genus Lasioglossum; species Lasioglossum pauxillum. Next base: position 22,235,760 of record OW121701.1, on the reverse strand, counting down.
TGTCTTCACCTTTTTGTATCTCACTTGTCTATATTTGTCATAAAATTCAAAACATGTATTCTACTTCTAGTAGATACAAACAATGCAATTTTAAAAAATTCTTCAAAAAAACGTTCAATTTATTTTAGTTAATGTACGTATACAGAGATTATACTTCTAAAGTTTCAAACAGTAGCTGGTATTCTACAATAATTCCGATTGGTTAGTATTAAAAAAATCGCGATCGCTCGCAACGATCGAGTTTACAAAATCAAGATAAAGGAGCCGCTTGACGCGGAACGCTGTGAAGGTGGTATCACTTTTGACATAAGATAACAAATGGTTTAATCGCGCCCTCGTAACATCAATTATAGCAATTATCCCATTATCCTGTCTGGAGCGAGGCGAGGTAGACCAATCAAAAGCCGAGAAGTCCAACCACAACGAAGACAGCGGTTTGGGTAGGATTGTTAGAACGGGGTCCGTTCGGGTGGACAGGACAGCATGATCGAAGTCGAAACGATCCACGAACCACCTGCTCGCCTCTACGATTCGTGTTACAATCGCATCGGCGAGATATATCGCGTACGGAATATCGAGTAGCAAGGGTACCGGCAGTTCTTATTACAGCTTATTAAGCGGCCGTAAACCGCGTATCCATGATCCAGGAACCGGTCACGACCAAGAAGCAGATCTTTCGTATCACCTGCTTCTATAACTGTCCTCGTCCGGTCTCTGGTCGCCTCTATCGTTCTCTCTTCCTCCGTTTTCCAGTCTCGGTCGCGTCTCTGCTTCCTTTTTTTTCGCTGCGATTCACGCAGCCGGATACCTTTCCAAGGGCTGGTTGTCGAGAGTCTCGTGCCACGGTTCTCCTCATCCTATTTTCTTCCGTCCCATCGCGATATTGCTCTTACTGCTCACAATTAGTTGGCCGATCGCCGATCGCATTTTATATACCGTGAACCACTTTTTTAATATCAAATCATACGACTTGGATATTTTTGAGTCTTTACTACAAGACGTGCAAAATATTTTTGAAAAAATTGCAATTGGTCGGAGTTACAGAGAAAATACTTGAAGTTGTTGTTTACAACATTTTTATGGGGGCCTATATTGAAAATTTAAAGAGTATATTTTGTATTTTGTAATTGTACATTTTGAAACCGGTCAACGTTGCAATAAGCTACAAACGTTTAAAGATGGTGAATTGTAAATAGACATTGCAGTTTTTCACGATTTTACCACACTTATGTTAGCTTGCCGAGTTGTCGTTCATCTTATATGCGTCAGATCTTGTAATCGAATTTTAAACCACTTGAAACTTTAAACATAGCTCAGAACTGGATGACAATCCAGTATTAAAAAACAAATTTATAAAAACAACTGTACGTTCAGGAGAAAAAGAAATTTAATATTGACCGTCACACCTCGTCGCGCGACGCTCGGTAGTACGTGATCGCGTTCAGCGATCCCCACTCCGCGCACTAGTGCTCCCCACTCCTACAGCCAAGAACATGAGTGGCTGATCTCGGATGAACGCTGGTGGGTGAATGAAAGAAACGGTCCCCACCAGCGTCCCGAGAGGAGTAAGGGAGAATAAAACCCTTAAGGGAAGTTAACAAAAAAAAAAGTGCTCCCCACTCCACTACGCGTTCCCACTGTGACTCATCCCCACTCTACTGACCCATTTCGCACCGAAGGAGCTCAGTCAGTGTGGTGTTCCGTTCATTCGGTTCCATTTCGGACAATTTCGAACTGCATCAAGAGACACGTCGTCTCTCGGAGTCATCTCCTCATTCTATCTCGCGTATTTCCATATCTTACGTTTCTATATCTTATTATTTCATACCAGTATTACTATATCTTGCGTTCCATTTAAAAAAGACTAAAAAGTATAAAATAAAGAAATATATAAAAAAAACTTTTTCAAAACCACGCTTATATGAAAATGCACTAAAAAGGAGAAAATAATTCTTTTATACATCAGTGTCTATAAATAAAAGCGTGGAGCGCCCACGAAGATTACGTCAATAAACTTTAGCGCTCCACGCTTTTATTTATAGCACTAATGTCTAAAAAAATTATTTTCTCCTTTTTAGTGCATTTTTATATAAGCGTGGTTTTTGGAAAGTTTTTTTTCAGCCTATAACTGAAATATATCTAATGATTTATGCATCTTTTAATGCCTCAGTAATCGTAAAGGAAAACATTCCAATATACAGTGGCGAGCATATAAATAGGGAAATTGATCCACAATTATATAACACGATATATTATTGCGAAAGAGCATCTTCTCTGGATAAGGCAACAATGGGTGAAAGTCATTTTCGGATCAGATTGAAGATGTTACGTAAGACGGCGAGTAGGTGAAGAATTTGATACAAAATGCTTGAAATCGACTGTTAAAGGAGGAGGAGGTTCTGTAATAGTATGGTATGGGCCGGTATGACTATAAATGGTTCTGGTCCAATTTGCAATATCAATATGTTGACATCCTGAATGAACATGTAATTCCTTTTACTCAAGAAAATATGCCGGAACACTGGATATTTTAAGCAGATAACGATCCCGAACACACGTCTCGAAAGGCGAAGCGGTTTTTGAAAGAGCATAACGTTATGTGTTGGCCATCACAGTCGCCCGATTTAAATCTAATTGAGCATCTTTGGAATGACGTAGACAAAGAAATTAAAATTAAAAACCTACGAATTTAAACAATTTATACGAAATAATTGAAGTTGCATGGAATAATATTTCAATCGATTATTCGATTTGTTGATTCTATGCCTGGTCGTGTGCTGAAATCGTAAAAAAGAAAGGTGGTCCAAGAAAGAATTAATTATTATATTATATAGTATTATTAGATATATTGTTTGTATTGATTATATTGTAAAATAAAATACATTCAGTACATAAATCTGTATTTCCCTATTTATATGCTCCCCAAAAATTTTCTTATTTTAAGTTTCGTATTTATTTTACTAACAGTTAAGCTGAGTTAATTATCAAAACTTTGTGCCAGAGTTAGCTTAACGAGTATACTCTTAATACAGGGTGAATTCGATAAAGCAGGACACCTAAATATCTCCGTTACTTTTCGTTGTACAAAAAAACTTCGTAGGACAAAGTTACACTGTTTGAAGGGCCACATATAACGGTGTAAGGGAAAAAATTTTTCAAGGTCATTTTTACGAGATTTCAAGGTTATCGATGTTTTTTTAAATGGAATGATATATTTTCGTTAACTTAACGTTGTAGCAGACAAAATAACGAATTCATGCATGTAACACAATATGACCTTCAAATGACCTTCAACCCAGAAAAATGGTATAAATAAAATTCAACGTGTAAGATTCATTTGATGTATTTCTGTTACGCCAAATGTTCAAAAATATTCCCTTGAGCTGCTATACATTTAAATGTATCGCAATACACAACATAATAATAGATTCGGTGTTGACAGGAGGACAATTATGATATACCTGCACCTATACGTTCGTACAGAATCGTGTTTATCCACTACTAATTACTCAGAAGGCCTTCTTGCTATTAGATTTCCACAGTTTCTAAGATTTCTCGATCAGTTTATCGATGAACGTTTCACAATGCGTTACTCAAAGGAAGATAAGATTGATATGATTTTCATTTATGGAGAAAGTCGACAGTGTTTAAGAGAAGCCGTGCAGTTGTACAAGGACCGATTTCCTAATCGTAATTGTCCATCAGTTTCCGTTTACTCCAATTTGTTAAATAAATTCCGTGAAACTGGTAGTGTCGAAAATAAAAAACGTACAAAGGTGAGGACTGTAAGGAATGAAGCAAAATAATAAAGAGATGTAATAACTACAACTTCGGAAGAACGTGGTATACATTGACGGGACAATTTCTCTATTTACAGTGGCCCACAAAAGTGTTCCTACGCCCTTTAAGACAGAATAACTTTTTTTGATAATTGTACTAAACGAACTGATGTTTTGTAAGCAATTAGAAGCATTGGTTTACTAAATTATGTGCAAAAAAATTTTTTCAAAAATTATAATTTACAAGGCTACATGCAAAAATAAGAAAGGCATTTTTTAAAACTTTTTTATTTGGTCCCTTAATGAAAATTTAAAATATATGTGTTGTAGATCTATGTTATTCATACACCTATTGAAAATTTCATCGAAATCGGTTGACGCAGGAAAAAACGACACGCATTGAAAGATGCACGGTTCTGTGGATTTTAAGCAGAAACTGATCAAGTCGTGTAAAACTACGATTTTCACAATTTTTAACCGCTTGTAATTCGTGTGTATCTCAATCGATTTCGATGAAATTTTCAGCATGTGTGTAACTACTATAAATCTACAAAATATATATTTTCAATTTTCTTTAAGGGTCCAAATAAAAAGGTTTTAAAAATGCCGTTTCTATTTTTGCATATAACCTTGTAAATTATAATTTTTACAACATTTTTTGCACATCATTTAGTAAACCAATGCTTCTAATTGATTATAAAAAATCAGGTCGTTTGGTACAATTATAAAAAAGTTATTCTGTTTTAATGGGCGTACGAACATTTTTGTGGGCCACTGTGTATGCTTGCCACGGTATGTAGGATCGAAATAAATTCAAATAATCCATGAACATTAACGGAAGATAAGATCACAATTCATTAGAAAATACAATATAAAGAACGGTCGGGGATATGTGTCAAAAAATGTTTTAGTGTCGTCCCGTAGCAGTAGTAGCCAATAATTTTCTAAGTAGCTTTACAGCTCATATGACCAATAAATCTTATTTTTGAGCGAGTACTACGTTGGGTTAGGTCTCGACCAACACGATCATGCTTATCGGAGCGATTGATCGCGTCCATAAGGACATAAGGGCCACGTTCAGGAGTCTAAGGGCGATCCACCCCCTCGTAACTTGTCCACCGAGACCCTACGTGGCCACTCGACAAAGAGACGAGCAGAGCTGTCTCTCTTTCTCTCTTCTTCCGTAGGCTCAGGTAGGCACGGGGCGAGAACGGGAAGGGAAAAATGAATTTTTCTTCCTTTCTTCTCCTCGTCTTTCTTTCTTTGGTAAATCAGATGCAGTCTCGGCTCTCGTCGCCGCACCGTGCAACAGTTGGCGAGGAGGAAACATCTGTCGGTTGCGACGCATGCGTACCCCTCAGGTAAAACCAGCGTGCACCAGGGATTCTCAAATTTTTCACCTGGTTCCCCTGGGATCCATATCTTCCTACTTTCGAGTTTTCATTAGAAGGTCTAGATCTGAAATTTTTAAAATTTCAATCACTAATTCACATTCCGAGACGAATTATAACAAAATACGAAGAAATTGTTTCTTTATAATTATTTTGTTGATCTTTCATTTTGTACAAACAATAGTCGTGTACTATAGATACATTATGTGTTTCTTATAATTATATTGCGGATCTCTATCCAAAATTTTCAGCGTAAATATTGTGAGAAATGGGAATTAAAAAGGAAATCTGCCCTTCGTTTTAATAATTATAATAGATTGGAAAAAATATTAGATCTTGATGTTCCCAAATTTTCTAAATTTTCCTTTTTTAAATTTCACCAACTCAATTTTGTCATAAATTCGTCAAATCTGTAGTCTACTTAAAACATTGAATGCATTAAAGTAAAATAATGTTTAATATCGATAGCAAATATTACCATGTCTATTCTCATCTAATAAATCATTCGTTAAATAATAAATACTTTTGCATTTCCACGGCGGTAATAAAAATGTTCGATTAAATCGTATTTTGGATATGTAGATGTCCCGAACGAACTGAGTTGGAGCTGAACATTTCGAAATTTGTACGTCCGTTACCAGATCGATATTCGAAAGACAGGAAATCTATGAGTTTGTTCCGGAAGTGGATCACTGATTGCCTTGCAACTCTCCCGATTGAAAAGTGTCTACATCCCGGAAATCGGTCGTCGTCTCGCCAGAGAAGATCCTAAGCCAGCAGGTGCACGTGAATGAGCGTTTTTATTGCCATCAAACACGCATAAAATGCAAAATCAGTCATTAAGCAAATTTTACGACAATATCTTAATCTCACGCAAGAAAGTCAGCAACATTTTATGCGGAACACATCTGTTCCCCTTCTAAATAATCAAGCCGTAATTAACGAACGCTGAAATGCCCCATTCATTAAAATATTATCGAAATACATATGCTCACGTTGACGTTTCACTGATCTTACAAAAAACTTGGAATAGCACACCTTGCTGTTTCTTCCTCGCTCGGCTAAACGAATAGCGTTTCACCTCGGAACGTGACGAATCAGACTCATTCATTAAAAAGAAGATTATAAAAAAATTGTTTAGTTGCTTTAAAGGAGCTTGCATTTTTAAAAAAAGTACAGGTTTCATATTTCACCTACTAATTTTTTCCATAACGCATAAAACCCGCAGTCTATTCATGAGAAATAAGAAGAACACGTCGCCATTGTGGGTAATTGTGTTGCAACCTATAAAAATTTCAGTCCATTTAAAAATAAATTCTCATCAGATATGATGATTTCACTACTAATTACCGCTATAATTATTAGAACCGTAATTAATCGCAGGCATAATGAAAGATATGATATCATTTCCGTTTCCAGAACTAAACTCATTGGAAACGGTCTTATGCGTTTCGACGTGGATTTACAATAATAATTTGATGTTTTTCCGGTAGGCTTTCGTTCGAGACAGTCTCACGATGCAAAAGTAGGTGAACGATTATAGAACGTTTGTGTCTCGTATTAGATTTTCCTTTCGGTCCACGAGAACAGTTTTAGAAACAGCGAAGATTTAGAACCGGATGTGTCGACCTGAACCACAATGGAACGAGTTTTCAGATTCTGGTGGATGCCTTCCGAAAACTTTCTCAACATTTTTCACTTTCTCGAAATGTTCAGATATGGTTCACGTATCTGACACTTTGTAAAGATTGCAGTACGCCATTTTGAACATCTAATTAAATAATACAGTAAATAAAGTCATTCGAAATTTCATGCTGAATCTATCTCGATATTCTACAGATGTTAGCATTTCTTGCAAAGCTATTTTCTTTAAAAATAAAATTTAGGTTGACCTTCATCTTCGGAGTTCAAGGTCACTTGAAGGTCATATTACATATTTGAACATTTTTTTTATGAGCTACGCGATGCAACACATGAAAACTACGAGAAAAATCATCATTTAAAGAAACCATCCCAATTACATGTGAAAAATTTTGTACTTTGTCGAAGGTAAACAAAATTTTCTGGTGGTTACACTTACGTGAGACACCTTGTACACTTATTGAAAATCTGCAATGGTAATAGCAACCTTATTTGTTGTCGAATATGATTATGATTCAAATTGCAATAAGCTACAAGCATTTTTCTATATTTTAGATAGTTCATCACGTTCATCACTTTTCTGAATGTAAATGTAACGTGTACAATTAAATTAAATTATCTATTTTAACACTTTACCTACCGGAAGCCTATTAATGTGATTTTCAATAATTGTGCTGCATCAAAGGAAAACAGAAATTTTCTTTTACATTGCAATCTTAAACTAGAGGGCTATTGTTGCTCGCTCGCTTCGCTCGCTCGCGAGTAGGGTTGTTGTTGCTCGCTCGCTTCGCGAGCTCGCGGGCAGGACTGCTCTTGCGAGAATGTTAGTGGTATGCATGGCTAGTAGGGCCCACAGCTATTAATGTCTTTCATTTTGTGTGTGACTCTCCACGAGCCACACAAAGAACTTCCCGATTCGTTAGTTGCTGTATATTATTATTATTATTTATTAAGTGTACGTTTTAAGAAGATTATACGTTTTTAGGGAAATTCAATAGTTTTCTACTTATCAAAATGTTTGCTATATGGCGTCGCATTAAACCAATATCGTATGCTCGTTGCTCGCTTGGTTCCTTGTTATAGCATACTAATGTGGCAAAATAAATTGTCTTAATTAGTTTTTCGCAAACGATACAACTCATTATCCGGGTTTGCAGTATTGATCTTGGTTTTCTTCGATACTATTAATTTAAATTTTCTCAAAATATATAAACCGCCCAATTTTGAAACTCTGCTCAGTGCTACATACAACATTTGTAAAGTTCGTATTTCTGATGTTTTAAAATCCATACATACTTTCTCGTATGTTTGTCCCTGACTTTTATGAATCGCAATCGCTCCAGCAGGAACCACTGGAAATTGACTACGTGTAATTTGTTATTTTCCTTCACTCGAAATATTTACTTGATTCGATATTTTTTTATTATTGGTGTTAAATTTTGATTTATATTTGCATTTTTCATATAATCACGATAACGAGTTCTTACTTTCACTCCTACTCTGGCCAATTGAAAATCTAACCACAATATAGACGGAATTTTAGTATTTTCTTGAAAAGTAATAAATTTTAATATTCCGCATGCTCCATTAACCAATTCGTCTTCAACGTCAATGTTATTAATTATCATATATTTTGTATTAATTTTCAATTTAATCTCAGTTAACAATTCGTTTTGAACTCATTGTTTATTTAAAGATTGTAATATAAATGTTTTTGTACTTTCATCGATATTCTTTGAAAATGTATTCTCGGCGATGATTAACTCACTCTTGCATTGGAATAATTTTCGATTATTGTAAGCGGTTACATTAGCATTAGTTGCATAATTGGAAAAAAAAAATTTTTTAATTAAGAAAAAACAAGAAAAATTTTTTTTTCATTTTATAAAAAATTTTTTTTTTAATTTTATAAAAAATTATTTTTTTTAATTTTATAAAAAAAATTTTTTTTTAAAATATATATATATATATAGTTATGTTTACTTCTTCGGTGGATATGCCTTTCGTATAAATTGCAATGTTTAATCAACTCCTTTCGAAAAAAACTAAAAAACTACTTGACCAAAATGAACCAAAATCTAATCAGCTCTAAGTTACAGCGGGGCACATCGATTGCATCATTCATCATTCCGATCGCGTTGTTACTTTTTCTGAAAACGTTAACGAAAAATTTGATACCATAGAAACGGACATACGCACACACACACATACCGACATTTTGATAAAAATAGTCTAAAATGACTCCAATGACCATGAAACGTGAAGATCTGCTAAAAATTCGATTTTCGATTTTCGGGGTAATTACAATAACTTCCCTATAAAATCGGGAAGTTAATAAAACTATTAGATAACGTTATTGAAGTTGACTTGTTAGTTCACAATGAAAATTGCTGTTGCTATTGAAGGTTCCATTCAAAAGTGTTTACCATGTACCATAGATTTTTCAAAATTATGCAATAATCACCGGTCGGTAATGTGTTAACAAATTAGTAAAATACACTATTTGCCAATTATGGCATTTATGGTATTTATTAAAATACGAAAATCAATAATTTCCGTGGAACACCGCAAATGGTAAATATTTCATTTCTACTGTCAATAATAACGATCCGCAAAATTACGTTAGGGAGAAAATTGATCGATGAAAATAAAATGAACGTTCCGTTTCCCCAGTTATGAGGAAACTTCATTTAGAAGTTTTCCATCTCCCGTTTCATTTGGCTGGCCAAGGTTCCCGAGATTAATGGATTAATTATACGCTCTTGGACCATTCCATTATTCCCTGTTAATGAAAACGAACGAGACAGCCATTTAATAATCGTACAGTAATTAAAATTTAACGCCGACATGCTTTTCAAAGCTTCTTACATCAAATTTAATTAGCACTAATCATTCTATCCGCTATAAATTTTACTCTGTACTGGCGACGGAAATGGGAAACGTGCTTACAATGTAATAGCAAGGCAGGTATTTATGTTTAACTTGCAAATCGTAATGTATTGGTCAACTTTGACCCAGATTTTCAAAAATGTAATTTATAAATCATTTATAAAAAAGTACATGTTATTTGCACAAATGTTGAAACACGTTCCTAAAGCAAATATTGTTGTTAATTAGACCTGAAGTTAAATATTCATTTCTACATCGAATATAAATTTATAATATAATATTAATATCAAATTTAAAACAATATGGCATAATTTTATATGCATCAAATAAAATCCTGCCAAATTATTCTTCTTTAATTAATATTCTGAATAGCGAACTTGCATAAACATTTATAATAAACGATAGTCATAAATTAATGAATAAGAAAGAATTAAATTTATTATATTGTATTAATAAACGAACAATAAATAAAAAAGAATTCAATATTATGAGAAATCCACGATTGATCCCAAAGAAGTCTGATGATAGAAAAAGAACAAAGTATTATGAATAGTCCGCGGATTTTATGCGTTTTTGCCAAACTGAGTGGACGAAACAGAAGACACTAAAACGTCTAGAACCCATCAGAAAACTTCACTAGCACCATTAAACATATTATTTATTACTTATTCAAGTTATCAAGAGAGGAAACAAATTTTTATCCAACTGTCGTCTCTCGGAATTCATGCAGAGTATTTCTATGCCGTATTAAAGGCCGGCAATTTAATTACGGACAATAAAAACGTGACAGTAACATGAAAAGGATTAAAAGCTCTGATTAAAATCAAAGGCTGCTGATGCCGACACACGTCCCCACGGGGAACATTTATTTTCGCTATTTTTGTTGGCAGCTTATAATCAAATCTCGCATTTAAATGATGATGAATTGCTCTCGTGAAAATGATTGAAGTTATTGTGCAAAATTGCTGTCCGAATCGATTTCGAGTCACGATGAGTCACGCGAAGCTTGCACACCACTTTCTTCGGTGAGGGGTGGCGCACCCCGGTTGTGATGCACGTTGCAGTATTATTATTCTGATTTTGATGCAAATGCGTCGGTCACTTGGGTTGGGTTGTTTTGTTAATCACAGAACGTGGTGGTCAACTCCGAATGACTTCGTGACGTAAATTATATGGGTGGCGTAAAACTACGGAAGTTGGCAAGGTGAGCTGACTAATAGCCAGACATTCGAATAATTGAATCATTTGTTTCCAACCGTTTTGAGCGACTATATTTTTTCTCCATAAATAATAGATTTGGTACTGGGAATAATCCATGCCAAAAAACAGGTGTCACTTTACGAATTTTCGATATTTAATCTGTGATAGGATTTTTACTATCCGGATAATCGAGTATTTGGATTAACCATTATTAAATTGAGGTTCTTTATGCGAAATCAAAATTGTCTGAATTAATTTTTTACATGGGAAAGCTTCCTTTTATATTTTGAAAATTAACATCGACACTGAAAATTATTGTTCGCAGAAAGTAAAAAGTAGTTTGATAAACTATATTTGGTAAACTACAATTAACGTTATCGGCGCACTGGTTCGATCAATTGGAAAATAAGCAAATTTGCAAAAATATCACGTGAAATTTAACTCAACGTTTCGCAATACTGAAATTTTTTATTCTTGAAAATGGTCTAAATTGAGACCGAAACGTTGAATTAAATTTCATGTGATATTTTTGCAAATTTGCTTATTTTCCAATTGATCGAACCAGTGCGCCGATAACATTAATTGTAGTGTAAACAATTGTCGATCGAGATTCAGAGAACTGTTATATTTGGTAAATATTGACAAAAGAAGACCCAGCTACAAAAAATTTGTTGTCAAGGTCAGCATTCGTAAAAATCTTGAATTTATATTAATCAATAATTTTTGTTGAACTTTTCGAGAAGCTATGACTTTACTGAGTTGGAGTTCGTTGGGATCAGGTTCGTGAGTGAGTGAAGAGGGCCTGACGATCGGCCCTCTCGGAAGCCCGACGATGCATACAGAGATCCATATGAAATGCGGAATATTGTAAGCATCTGCGTTAGGTGAGGCTGCAATAATAATAATCGTAATCGTGTTTAGTGTCATTTTAATTAGAAAAACGAGACGAATACGATGGTAAAAGCTCGATTCATGAAAAACCAAAAAGAAAAAAGTTTAATTTTTAATTTAGAAGTCTGAGCTCATTACGGAAATAATTATATTCGTAATTATACCGTGTTTGGAGTCATTTTATAATTATAAAAAGGAGACGAATACGATCGAAAAGTTTCCTAAAAAAAAATACAAAATTAGAAACATAGCAATCTTTTGGTTCTCGTGGTTCTCTTTGGTTCTCCGACGCTGGCTCGGTCGTCGAACGTGTCTACCGCTTGACTGATTCCAAGGAGGTGGGGAAAAAGTTTGGACAGTTACGGTAGAGGCCTCTGCGACAGTTACGGAGATATACGGCGATCCTGATTTCTTTCTATCGTCGCTCGTGCGATGAAACCTCGAGGCCTTCATCCGTGTAGCGATTCGTGACAGCAACCGATACTCCTGATCAATGGCCAGTGATCACCGGTAGGAAGCAGGAAAATAATACGTTTTCGCGCGAGAAGCGATCGGCTTCGGGGCCCCCTGTTTAAACCACAGATATTCACAGGTGAAAAAGTCCTTCGCTCGTGAAATTAATAGCGATATTCAACGGGATTGCATAAGGTGACAGATGTCTCCGCCGCCTCCAGTCGACTGACCTACATCCTTCGAATACGATCTTCGACAAATAAGATCCTCGGTAAGACGATTTAACCCCTTACTCAAGAAATTATTACCTGCACCGGCTATTGCAATATATTAACCACATCGGTAAGTGATACATTATTCTCTTAATGAGGTGGTAATGATATATTGTGAAAGGTGAAGTAACATTACGTACTTCCTTTTTCGGTTAACCGGAGAACAGCTTTACTGAATACAGAATCTGCTAAATATTATTAATGGAGTCTTCGTTTTCAATTTCCCTCGACGCAAATAAATTTTTGTTTGATGATGATAAAAATGGGAATTAATTCGCCTAATATTTTTAAGAAACAGAGGAAGTAAATGACCCTATCACAGAGCTAGTTGGACTGAAGGATAGAGCTGTAGAGAAGGACAGCATGAAATACGGATCACATGGCCGAAGCGTATCGGTGTGAACGACTATTAATCGAATGTACAAAAACTTCTTTATTTTGTATTATTTTTTTATGGGACGTTCGCCAACATATTTCTGGCACTTTTCTGATTAAAATAACACCAAACACGATATAATTTCAACTGTATTTAGTGGTTTAATCGACGATGAAAGTTTCGGGCGTAAAGAAGGATAGCGAACACGCGGGTCTTTGAACTTTGCCGACGATGGCGACTGTCCGCGTCTCTTTCTTTTCCATACGCTGTCCTTCCTTGCGCCCGAAACTTTCATCGTCGATTGAACCACTAAACACAGTTGCAATTATATCGTGTTTAGTGCTATCTTAATCAGAAAAATGCCAGAAATAAGTTGGTGAGAGTCCCATAAAAAAATAATGAAAAAGAAAGAAGCAGTAGAGTGGATAGGCACCTGACAACTATTGCAACTTTACTGTGTATACAGTAATATATAACATATATATGTATTTATTTATCTATAACAATTTATATAGTCTTATGTATATATTTAGCACTATTGTTATAAATAAATAAATTTATATATAGTCCTGATGTTGAAGGAGGAATACAAATGTATCCTATTTTCTCTCGTTATATTGGTAGCCTACTTTCACGAACACAAGGCTAGGAAAGCTTACGACTCGTTTCCAAAGAGTGTGATACATAATTAAGATTCGCAGGGAAATGTTACAGACCTCTAAATTATACGATTTGAAGATTTCTCACTTGGATCGAATAATGAGTTGCGAGGGAACGATTATAATTGCTGGGCTATTTCGGACAAGTTCAAAGTCGTTTCACAAGTAGGTAGACAATGCAACCCGGTCGACTTCCCGTGAGAAATTCCTTGTTACACAACAATGTGCAGCTCGCAGGAGGTTCGTTTGTAAATGAGATAACCTCGAAGGATTTATTGGACGCTCTATGCACTGGAAAAAATGAGGAAGTATCTGGATCCGGGTGACCCAGTTCGCGCTCTTGAATTTCAGAATAGACGTTCTCCCGTGCTCCAAGGATCTATTGTGGCTACGCGAACACTGCCATCGAGTCTACCATCTTTTCAGTCCCCACTGTCAAACTCGTATCAAACGAGCTTCATTATTTTGCAACAAAGGCGGTCGGGAACAAGCGTTTTCCAAATCGCGCGAAATGGAGCTGTAAGCTCTAGTAATTCTTTAAATATTCGCATTAGCATGAATGTTTCAGATGAATATGCATGATAGGAACTGGTTTGCAAATTGCATTACTCCCAGTCTTTTGTGATGGATAACTTTTTCATTTATTTTACTTATCTCCACCTCTTGCAATTGGTATAAACAATTTTTATCTTCCATAAAAATCTACAATCATTGCTCAAAACTTAGCTTAAACTGTTTAATAAGTGGTTATAACTAGCCTAAGGTTCGTTATGCAATATTGTCTAAGCCAGTTGTAAAAATCAAAAATTAAAATGAATTTCCTCTTCTAATAATGGTAACAAGTTATAATGTAGTAATATTATCAACTTCTTCTAATAGTTTTACAGTTTCAAATTTAACTTGCTCATTTTTAGTATGAACTGTTACTAATAAGAAACAGAACGTGACAATGCATTTCTAGATACTTTCATTAAAGTATGCAAAATCAAGAAATTGTTGAACAACTAACTTTTATTGGAAAGAGTATTCAATCTCATAAAAATTGTTTTGATCAAATAAAATACATTAATGATTGAAAATATACTGTTATTAAATTTTATAAAAAATATTAATTATTGAAAATATACTGCTACCAAATTTTTACCGTACATATACAGTCGTAGTATAAAAAATTGTGCTTTCTCATTAATTTCGTTACGAGTAGCAAAAAGATTTTATAGATTGTGAGTGATAAGCGAAAATACATAGGTACTAACGCTGAATCAAGGTTAAGCGAGATCTAATCGTAGAATCTAATGGATAAATAATGATAGGATTTCACGTGAGATTGTTTATTCCATTCTTCATTATTTTCAAGGAAAACATGAATATCTTGCAAAATACCAGAAATCGACACTATATGTGTCGAACTATATGTATAGAAAATTGTGTAAATATGAATTTGTAACCAGATTTACACGGATCAATCTATTTACATTTTTATTTAATCCGACGGACCGCACGTATAGCACCAGTACGATTCAGAGTATTTTTTAACGATGATAAAAATTTCCGGATGAAAGTTCCCTCGTAACGAAAATTGCATTTTGCAAGGGTCATGCGATATCGTCCAATTAAAACTTGTCATATCACTGGCAATGCTTACCAGAATAAAATAATAACTTCACTCATTTCTGCCACTTGCCAATGTTATAATTATACTGTCGATTTTATGCATTTATGACGAAAATGAGTAAGGTTAAAACTGTAAAACCATTACACGAAGTTATTATTATTATCTTCAACTTGTTAACATTATTGATAGAGGAAATACACTTTTAAATAATTTCTGTTTCTTAAGTTTTATTTCGACGATGCATAGGCTAGTTATAATCGTTTGCAGTTTCTTTTTGTACGATCGATGCTAACACTAGGTTATCCTAGGTCTACGGAGCACTAAAAATGACAATTCTACAGTACTTTCACATGTTCGCTACCACCGTTACAAATATGTGACATCCATAATCTGTCAGTTCACTTAAAAACAGTCAAATTAATTTTATGCACTTCGCTGTTTAAAGTCATAGTAGAATGCATCATTTTCAGAGAACTTTCCTCTGCTAAACTGTTTTAATAATTCAAAATTGGGTACGTTGCATTTAATAAAACTTTCGAACAAGGAAGGTAAGCAACGAAACACAAATGTTGGTAGCGAACGTGTTAAAGATGAGAATATCAATACTATTTCTACGTCATTTTAAGTGTTTCTTCAAAATCGGAGACCCGGTCCTACAGTCATGCCAAGAACGAATAATATGAAAAATGTATTTTTACAAGTTTTACTACTTTAAAAAATGCAAGATCTGCTGTCACTTCGCGACAAGCGTGCGTAGGCTCGTGAATTGTGTGTATGCGGAACAAAGCAAGAAAGGTGGGTCGAAATCCGAATTTTCGGGCCACCGAAGTTCTTTCACAAGGGACCAACGGGGCCTGAATACAGTAGCAGACAGGCAGGCAGGCAGGCAGGCCTTTGCGAGCGAGGGAACGAAAAGGAGAAGATTTTGAGAAACACTGCGTATCTGTGCCGAGCGCCACGCGACCAGGTCGTCCGGTCGGGCTGGATGCCGGGTGTTGTTGAAATCAACGTGGTGGGGTTCCTTCGACGACCACAACCGGAGCCTTATGCCTTCAGTCGACTCTCGGCTCTCACTGCGACTCGAGCTGGCTGAGATTCCGTTAATTAAGCATCGACCGAGCCAAGACGGTGGTTGCACAACAGGTGGACCAGGATCACGTCGTCGAACTCCCTCCAATAAACACCATCTCATCATCAACTAATGTGAACGTACAAACTCACGCCACTAATCGATCAACAATATCAAATGAAACACGATTGAAGGACATTGTTCAAATCGGAGTAGATTCTCAATCTCGAAGGGGAACGTTCATCTGGATAAAGAGGATCGTTTGAAAGGCGCGAGTGTGAAACGCGACGAGTGCTCGAGCAGTCGTATCACGGTCGATCCGGAGATCGATCCAACCAGTTCCTTTTACCGGTCGATCACCTCGATCCCGCGGCGCGAGTGCACATCCGCGTCGTCGGCTCTTAATTAGTATACGTGGGTGTTGTGACGGAGTGGAGACTGGACAAGCCTCGACGGACAGAACAGCGGGATACTGCCGCCGAGGGGAACTGGGGAAGAACTTGAAGAGATGCCGAAAGCGAGAGGACCTCGGTTTGGCGAACGCGAACAGCGCATCTGGGAATAAAAGGGACAGAGAGAAAGGGTTGGTTCGAAGGTGGTGGGGCAGTTAAATAGATGCAGGAATCTCTACGCGGCGCCATGCTGCTGTAGTGGCGAGAAAAAATATTCGGCTTCGTTTGTGTGCGTGCCCGCTCGCGTGTGCATGGAATCCCAGGACCGTATCGGTCTGCAGGTTGCTTACGAGTTCGAAGACCCGACGCGTCGGTGAGTCGCGATTTTGTCAGCGAACGGGACACTCTGCGATCGATTTCGAACAGGTTCGGAACTGTCTTACGAAAGGATTTTTACGGTGGACATAGGTTTGCGAACGATTTCGAACAGGTTCGGTACTATCTGCGAGAGGATTTGTGCAGTCGACGTAGAGTTGATCGTGGAGTGAAGTAATCGGCGACGATCGATGGTCAATTAACGTGTCTCTCCGATCGTGGTATTCGCGAAGATCGAGGAAACATGTTGTGCGGCACGTTCAGAAAGAAAAGGATGCACAACGGCGATGAGTATCGACTGGTCAGATCGAACACGATGCCGAGGATCCTGGCGGGAAAAGAGGGCAGCCTGGTCTCGGTGCGAAGGACGAAATCCTCGAGGGTGCCGGTTCGCTCCCCGCATCTCAAAGATCTTCTGCACACGGTAAGCCGTAAATCCGTTCGATCCTAACGCGATCGTACGATCTGCCTGTGAACATGCCGTGGTTCCGGGACTCGCGACGTTTTATCGACGGTAAAATCGACCTCGAGAGTCTCGCTCGATGGAAGGACACTCTTTCCACTATGAGAGAAGAAATATGGCTCCTTGCTCTCTCTCTCTCTCTCTCTCTATCTCTTTCTCTCTGTGTGCTCCGTTCTCGTTTATGTTCCTTTGGTTTCAAGGCGACGTTTCTGCGACTGGAGAATAACTTGATATATGGCTGCTCGTTTGCTATGATTCCTTCAACACCATTTTATGCTCTTCTAAAAATATCACGAAACCGCTCTGTATATCCTTCGGACGCTATTGCATTAATTTGGAGCTAAACGATCTTAATTACTTACACGGTTGTCAACGTAAGGGTTAAGTAGAAATTGTTCAGTCTTCCTAACGTTGAGGACTCGACGTTAATTTTACGAAAATGTAAAATTAGTGTGTAGGATTCTTTTATTCTGAACGGATGTTTACAAAGTTAAAAAATCATAAAAATGTGGTGCATTAATTTATGGAGATTTAATCGACCATTGTATCTAATATACATGTATAATTATTCTAGAATTATTATTATTACAGTAATATAATAATTTAATAGTTAAGGAATAAATGCTCATGTGCATACATTTGGAGAACAATTTGTTTTGGATTTAATTATACGAGTTTCAATGAACAATTTAATTCACTTTTCTTCATGAATTTATTGACTATTACACACAGTCAATTCCTATACATTTGCTTCGCCTATACATTTCCAATATGGGGATCAAAAGATTGTAAATTAATTTGTACACCCAATAGATTCATAATAACAATTTCATAAAATTCTGACTGAAGTAATTTCAGATCCAAACGGGATAATTCATGTTTTATATGAATCCTACAATTAATATGTACCCTTAATACGAGGTGTCTCAGCTGAAGGAGGCCACCTATATAAATTTATTTTTAATGGCACAAAACAAAATATTTATGGCATAATTTAAATGGTATCGAAGGAGGAATATCATAGAAGAGCAATTTTTGTTGTCCGGTTATTTTTTCATAGTTTTCAAGGTCATCGTTATGTTTTATCGAGAAAACTTTTTTTATTCCATCTTGTTAATGACTTAAGCATATTCAAATGTATTTTTCAGCCGCTATAAGATGGAATAAAAAAAATGTTCTCTCGATAAAGAATAACGATGACCTTGAAAAAACTTAAAAAATAACCGGACAAAAGAAATTGTTCTTCTATGATATTCCTACTTCGATGCCACTTAAATTATGTCATCAATATTTGTTGTGTCATTAAAAATAAGGGAGATATTTAGGTGGCCTCCTTCAGCTGAGACACCCTGTATATAAAAACGAAAATTTAAAATGAGATAATTCATGTTTTATATAAATCCTACAATTAATTTGTACACTTAATATATTCATAACGAAAATACCATGAAGTTGTGACTGAATTAGTTTGAGGTCTATATGGGATAATTCATGTTTTATATAGATCCTACAATTAATTTGTACACCTAATATATTTATAACAAGCGGTCGCTAATAACCCGATGCTGATACGACCTTAAATAAACCAACTTAAAAAGAAATCCCACAAAACTTTTGCTGAATTAGTTTCAGTTCCAAATGAGTTAATTCGCTGTTTACGTAAATTCTACATATGTAGTTATAAAAAAAAATGTTTAAAAAATGGAATTGCCTCCTTACTGCTTCAATCGCGTACTCACCCTGAATAATTGAAACGCTAGCGTTCACGTAGCCGCCAAAAACATCCGCCTCCCGCGAGTTAATTCGTGTACCAAAGACGCTTCGTGCAAATATTCCCGCGCGCTATCGAACCGAACAGGCTCGTCGGGAAATTTCGAAGAAGCTCGGCCACGCCATTTCACCAACAACGTTTTGCTTGATATTCATGCCGGACTGACAATAAGGGGCTTCGCATCGGCCAGTCGATTGCTTCTCAAAGGTCCCGGACCGTCTCGAATCTACATACATGAATGCGAATGCGTCATGCCGTTTTACATATGTATGCACGCGACGATATAGTCTCGGTACCCATGTACGTACGCGTTCTGTTGCATAATTTACGATATTGTACACAGACATGTTCGAGTGCACAAACGAACCACTCTCCTCGCCCGGTTCAAGTGGAATCGATTTGTTTTGGCAGCGGATGAAAGAGGGCGATCCCGAAACGATTTCAAGCGATTTGGGAGTTCGGCCCGATCCTAATCGGCCGATTCCCGTCGTTAGGCTCTATCTACCCCTTTCACGGGGGATTGTTAACCCTCGTTTCCGGTCGAATCGAGTTCACGTCGATCGAGTTAACCCGTTACCATGGCGTACAGATTTCGTAGAATCCTGGCATTCCTGCTTAAATCCTGTACACAATCTGCCGATCGAATTAGGAATTTTATTTCGAATGTTGGCTACGTTTCTATTCCAAAATTGCTTGTTCGTTGCCACCTGTACGATGTCTAAGTTCGCGTAGTTTATATGGAACTGTAGACAAATTAATTTTGCGTACGCTACATTTTTAATGAAAATGAGCGACTAAACAGGCCTTCTTTTTCTACTTTAATTTCAGAGTTTGTTGTCCGAAACAAATATTTTTGGAAAGTTTATCTAGGACCTTTATGAGGGTTTACTAACAATTTATATTCAATTTTATATTATATATTTAAATTATATTGTATATTATTGTATATATTTATATATATAATATTATATAAATAAATTACATTGTATATATTTATATCATAATGTACATTATATATCAATATATATTAATATATACATATAATTTTATACGTCATTGTATATTAATATATTCATACATACTATTATTTTAATTTATAAAGTGCATATCATTCTACATAAATCCGCTGTTGGTAATGGAATGGGAACAAATAGTCGACAAAATATTCAATATTGCTGAACTATTGAATATTTGATCAGGAAATCTGATAAATGAAGTTACCAAAAAGTGTGGAGAACGTTCTCAAATAAACAAACGTGTTTCTTCTTTGAAGGTTTATTCAAATCTATTTCTTCAATAGAAATTCGTTGGTAGGAAACCAAACGAATGAATATTAACAAACAAATGCGTATATACTAATTAATCGAAACTATTTTACAAAATTTACTATGAATCAATATTTCAATAGGAATTTACTATTTACATTATCGACGTCTGTCTCATTTTTCTAGATAGAAATGAAATATCTAGTACGATCGAGCTAGATATTCTAGTTTATTGGTGTCCGATATGATAAATCGGTAAACCTAATAAACACCCTAAATACATGTCTTTTTCTATTATCTAAAACAACATATAATATAAGTTTGTATCAGTATAGTTTTTAAGATTGTATATTTTTATTGTAAAAGAACTGTGGACGTTCATTGAATTGTAATTCTAAATGGTATTTCATTAAGAGGACAATTTGGTAAAAAGATTATTGGCACTAAAAGTCCAAAATTGTTAAGAGTGATGTGAAAACTTGAAAACATGCTTACAAAATGTTACAACTATTAAATTCGAGAAGCCACTGTTTTTCTACGGTTAATTATTTGATGTACATATAGTCTGAATCAGGATTGTAACAATTTGTAAAAAGTTGTTCCAGTTATTAACCTTCTAAAGGAAAAAGAGTGGTTAAAAATTGAAATTCGTTCTTTGGGAAGTCGTCAATATCTTTCATATATAAAGAAAAAAATTTGTATTTGGTTCCGATGTCTTGCAAGAAATATTGAACAACTTGCATAAGGACAAGTTTCAAAAAGAGCTACTTCATAATTGATTGAAAAAAGAAATCGTTATCTCATTTTCCTCGTTCTAAATCGGGCTTCCCCGTCAGGAGATACCAGTCAGGATTCACAGGAGCGGTTAATGGCTAATTAAACCAGCGAACACGCAAAGTGCTTCGCCTTCAGCATCCCGAGCAGGAAGTCGTTCGATTTTCATAACTGGTCGCAAGAACACGGCGCTCAGAAGAGGGAGGTAAAACAGGGATCTAGTTATGTTGATAACCTGATAGCCATTTGGGACTTTGAACTAGAAATTTTTTATGATCCGGATCAAATATCTTCAAACCCGATCAGATCCTCATTGTGTAACTCATTCCCGATTAATTTATGTACACGCAGTTGTAAAAATTGTTCATGAAAAATTCTACTTCAGAGTCGACACATGTTTCATAACCGAGACAATCCACATGAAAGTGAATCATAACTAGACTGCGGATATTATGCATTTTTGACATGAATGTGAATAGGCGAAATTGAAAGCAGTAAAAAAATTTTCAAAATTGAAGAATATCAATATATGAACCGTTTATTTTGAAAGTGGTGTAAGTCCATTTTCTCTTGTTTTTTTATTTTTTTTAAATTTTATTTACAGTAAATTAAGCATGAATTACGTGATATCTCATTTTTTTCAAAAATGGACTTACACCACTTTCAAAATAAACGGTCCATATTATCTTCAGTCTATCAAAATTATTAAAAGAAAAAAATCATTCGCATTTAGCTTTGCAAACGATTTTATTTTGCACAAAGACCGGCGGTCTAATCAGAACTGACGTATAATTTAACAATAAAGTTATAATTAGACTGCGGATCTTTATGCATTTATAGAAAGATTGAGTAAATGAAATTCAAAATTGTTCAAAATTTTAAAAATTGATGATGTAATATATGATTTCTCCTCTATTAAAATCATTTAGGGAAGAAATAACATTCAGTTTGGTTTCTATTTCTTGCAATCGATGCAGACAATTTTTATTTTGCATAAAGATCCGCAGTCTAGTTACAATAAAGGGTTCTGGAATGCAATAAAATCTATAAATTACAGTATTATTAAACAAATGCTATTTATTAATAACTAGTAGGTAAATATTTATAATAAATAGGTAATTATTTATGATAAACAGTATAGATTGTTGAATGCATTCGATGTACAGGGTGTTCCACGTAACACTTTTCACCATATTTCAATTAAGTGTTTGCGATAATCTGACAAAAAAATATTTTAAACAAAATTTGATCAGCTTTCGATTGGCTATACATTGCAATAAAAAAAGTTCGAAAATTTTCTTTTTTAAAATGGTACTTCAAGGTCATGCTATACTAGGTCGTTGAATTCGTCTTGATACGGGCTACAATACTGTCAAGTCAAAAATACCAAGTGTCATTTTAAAAAATGAAGGTGGCCTTGAAATTTCCAACTTTTTTTATTGCAATGTATAACCAATCGAAAACTGATCAACTTTTGTTTAAAATATTTTTCTGTTAAATTATCGCAAGTACTTGAAAAATCGTAACAACTGTTACGTGGGACACCCTGTATTTTGTGGTTTTTTGGGAATTTTTATCGCAAACAGGTTCGAGTTTTTATTTTATTTTTGTTACAACAAATTACGACACAAATATAATATGATCCCATGACTTTTATTCTTCCCGTAGAATAACGGGGATTTCTGGGTAGAGGTTTGAGAAATGACTAACATTATATTACTTAATCATAAGGTCTTATGTAACATAGTCACTCCATTGTATTTTATTCACTAATTGGAGATTCGACGACCGATCTTCGATGATCGTGTAACGCATAAAATCCGCAGCCGAGTTATGAGCAAAAGGGTTAGAGAAACAGGTGGCGCGGACAGGAATTCGTGTGTCTTCCAAGAAGCTCCGTGAATCCTTGGTTAGAGGATCGTTCGGGGGCAAAATACAAAGTTGGCTTGTGGTATCGATCGAGAGGATCGTGGTATCGGTGGGGTCCGGTCACGATCACCTCGACGCTGGTCCCACTGGTTGGGACATCGTTGCCGTGGTCGTCGTTGTCTTCCCAAAAGTCCTGGTGTTTCTTTTTCGGTCTAAATCCGGCCACGGAGGCGCCTGTAGGCGCTCGCAGAAGTCGCCACGAGATACTCTCATGCTAGAGGAAGAGGGAAAGAGAGAGAGCTAGAGAGAGAGAGAGAGAGAGAGAGAGAGAGAGAGAACGGTAGAGCTGGCAGAGAAGGAAGAGGCAGAGAAAGACCAAAAGGAGGTTGAGCCACCTTCGCGAGAGGTTCGCCTTATAAGGCGTCCTCGGGTGGGCAGCGTCCATTAGAAATCCTTTGTCGTCCCGACCTCTTTTTCCCGACAGATTCTCAAGGGAAGGGAGACGCAGGGGGTGGTTGATGGTTCGTTCGCCGCCTAGAATTCGTGGTTCGCCATCGAGAAAACGCGGCCCGTTCTCTGTTTGGCTGCGGCATGGAAGAAAGAAAGAAAAGAAGAACTTTTTAGAATAATGAGAAAGTGAGATATAACTCCACTTGAGAGAATTACCAGCGGAGAACAACGACGGACAGACGTCGACGACCAGCCACCGGGATCAGTCTTTTAACGCCGTGAAAGTACGGATTCTTTACGAGATGAGTCTTTTCACGAGGAGGATTCTTTGGCTGGCTTCCGTGGGTCCTCTGTCGATGGAACAGTATAGCCTCTGGTTGCGTTTCACGATTCGCTTGGAACGAATCGGTGTCAGGCTTTACTGTTCTCTTTGTCGTAAATAAGTAGGGTTAATTTGTTTCTTCTTGTTTTTGCTGTACCGTCGTCCGAACGAATTCGTTGGTAAATCAGAGTGGCAAAGATGTCGTTCTTTCTCAAGAAAAGTGACATAAGTGAAAAAAGGAAATTTTGCGATTTTGTAACCTAAAATTTGCAATTTTTTAAATGTATATCACCAACTTGGAAATGTAAAATAATTTGTTGTTATTTAGATACTGAGTTAATTGTCATACATTAGTTATAAAGTACATCATGATTTATATATTTATTATTATACTTTTTTTAGAAATATATTTTGAGTTGTGTCATTGTTCTTTTCTGAATGAAATTATAGTCTTAGATTAAATACGTATAAATCTTGCAATTGACGGCAACGCACTATTAATCGATGAGAAGGTAGCTAACGGGGCAGCACAAGAGCAAGAAGGGAACCCCACTGTCTCGGCTTGATCCCGTTTGTTGCGTGATCTGATTTGTTTATATTAACATTTCAACCAATAAGAAAACTCGTGCTCCCAATAAATAATCCGACTCACATTCCCCTGTCTAGTCATCTTCTTATCCGTGCGTAGTTTGCTACTGTAGCACAATATTATAATCTGTTTATGTTGTATCTAGACGGTGGGTTTTATGTATTTACAACACAAACGAGCAGGTGGAATTTAAAACAGTATTAACATTGAAGTTTGTCTGCCACGCAGATACTGAAAGTGTTAAAATGATTGAGGTCGTTTTTAACATCAAGAAACTAAATACTTGACAGACAGATACTGAAAGATATTGACTTTTATATTTAATAAGTATCTTTATGGAAAATAAAAATTGTCTGTATCAATTGCAAGACACAGGAGCCACTTAGGAATTCCTTGAACAATTTAAAAGTTTACTGTTTCAAATGTCTCCATTTTTCTCATAATAATACCCGCAGTCTATTCACAAGTCCTATAAAAACAAAAACTTTTCAAGAACGTTTCTGCTCTCGTTATAATGTGTGAACCTACAAAAAAATGCCATAAAAAATCTTCGATAATTTAAATTGCTTTAGACTAAGTTCCGTATCAGTTAGAAATTGAGTCTCTCGTAGTTTCTTTTACGAAACCCACGCCTGTCCAACGTCTTCAGCAAAATCTATTTCACAGAATGCTCGGAGAAACCACGGTCTAGAATGATCCGAACGCTCATGTTTCTGGAGCAACGTCATTGCAGTGCGTAAAGCGCAAAAAGGGGGAGGAAAAAACGTTCTCGGCACGATTTCTATAATCGCCGTAGCGTATTTTCAACGACCTTCGTCGCCGAGCGATCGCCTACTGCCTTTCACTGTTCAACATCCACGAGTTTTCGATATTTGAGGTTTCGAGTCGGTCGGAGCAATCGCACTTACCGGCCACGGATCAGGAAATCGGAATTCTCGGGGATTGAATCCGAACGAGGGGACAAAAGTTCCACCGAAAAGGAGAAACACGGTTTGTCCCGCTAGCAATTTGTGTACGCCTTGCCTTCTTCTTCTTCTTCTTCTTCTTCTTTCCTCATTCGCCGCCTTTGGCTCGTCCTTTTTGCTCGTCTCGTTCTTCTCCTTTTCTTCTCTCCACCTCAATCCTCTCCCGCTGGAATTCCTCTCCCTCCACCGGTCGCGAAATATCTCGACGCATTCCCGCGCATGGTTCTGGTCCGATTTGGGCC
Organism: Lasioglossum pauxillum; assembly: GCA_933228785.1. NCBI lineage: Eukaryota > Metazoa > Arthropoda > Insecta > Hymenoptera > Halictidae > Lasioglossum > Lasioglossum pauxillum. Next base: position 22,210,048 of record OW121701.1, on the reverse strand, counting down.
CTCCTGCAGCTCTCGAGTTCCCCGTGCAGCTCACGAACCAAGGGCTTCCTTTATGGAGGTTACTTGTAATTGAATCTATTAACTCATCTAACCGAATTCCTCCCATAGTTTATCCGGCAACGCGGTATCTCACGGGACATTTATTTGTTAGGCTCGTTTTATTAAGCCTTTTTAAATATCTCTTCCGATCTAGAATAATTCCATTGTATTAGGTTGCCCCAAAAGTTTCTTTCGGAATGTGTTCCTTTAATATTGCTAAATAAATATTAGGTTGTCCCAAAAGTTGGTTTTCGATTCGCGCATATAATGAAAATTCATGTTAGGAAGTACTAAAAGATTAATATCAAGATTATCGCATTGTTTGTATTTATTTAGCAACATTAAAGGCACACATTCCGAAAGACACTTCTGGGACAATCTAATATATGATTTTTTCATTTTGTGGATATAAAATTGATATACAATCGCCGCGGAAAATATGTTAACACGTCTCAAAAATGCATATTTTCTATCTTAAATCAATAATTTAGGAATTATTGATTTGAGTTTGATTGTTCACCTGTGGGATCAATTAAATTGAACTGTGAGAAATTTCGGTATATTAAACCAGTTTTTAAACAAGCACAACTGTTTGCTTGGAATAGTATTGACGAAAATGTTATAAATAAATTGTTCGAAAGTATGCCTAGAAGACTTTGAAGATGTTATAAGAAACAAAGGGTATCAAATTTCATATTAATTATGTCGTTCTATTGTTAAGAATACACTCAATTACAAATTTTCAATGTTATCAACATACTTTCCGCAATCGACAAAAAAGTTATTTAATTTTTTCTGTCATTATTATAAACTTTATGTCATCTTTGGTGCTACGCATACTAGTTTGTACTATATTAAATAACATACATGATGCATATTTTCGATTAATTCCTAAATTACTGATTTAAAATAGAAAATATGCATTTGTGAGACGTGTCAACATATTTTCCGCGGCGTCGGTAATACCTCGTACAATACTTAAATGTGTAGTAATTGATTAGATACGTTTGATGATAAATTCGTTTCTGCACGCGCTAACATATGCTATATAAACATACCTACATAGCATTCGATTTAAAAAATTGAAGGTCACTTTCTAAACAATTAATGGAGATGAAAAAAAATTACCGACATCATTGCATTGCTTGCAAGAAACAGTATGACTTCTTTCAATATTTCCACAATAGTTTTCGAAAATAAACTCCGGCTAATAATGACGCGAACACCCTGTATATCAAAAGAAAGGCATGTACAAAGTAAAGATGCGAAACATATTCACATAACGAACGGCAGATGTGATTGATGCCGTTCCCAGATCTTTTCTGTCGGCTCTCGCTTCTCTAAATGCGTTTCTTTCCGTTTTCTTCCGGCATCCTTTTACATATGACCGTCTCGCTGGAGCCAAGACTCGCGGCGTTCCTCTGAAAATTGCGCAATCGAGACACGATCCGGTATGCCGGCCGTTCTATTAGTGCAGCGAACGCTGCGATCGCGGTTCGACGAACTTCCATCGTTACGACGTCCTATATTCCGTTATCAGGCCATCGTTAAACCAGTTAACTCTATTCTTCCCTCAGCCGATAACGCGATTTCGCGGGTCAATTCGCAGCGCTTGCAAGACTTGCGCTATTCGAATTTCCGTAATTATCGGATTTTAGTACTTTTTCATCATCCAGTGTTTTCTTTCATTCAGCAACGTTAAAGCTGCATTCATTTTTATTTCTACCAGGAATCGGAAGAGTTCCAGAACTTTTTAATAGATTTTGTTTAAAATATGCATATAAAAAATGTTCTAACACTAGAGTGTCTAACAGTGTTCTAGAGTAGACAGGAAATATAAAATATTAAAATAAATACTTTTCCACAACAAGAATTATATTTATTTATTTGTTATTGCTTTAAACTAAGTGGTTTATATAGCAAGTACAGTATTATTACATTTAGCTTACATTAAATACGTGTTACATTGTTTCTAAATTCTTACGGAACGTTGTTTGAGAAAATTATAATCTATTTTCAGACCTTTTATTGTATCAGGCTTACATAAGAAGGAACTAATACAAAGAGGGAAACAGTACTTGCCTTTGAGAAGCTTTGTTTCTAATGTATTACGTTCGTTTTCATACTCTGGACATTGCCATATAACAAGATTTAGGTCTTGGAATTCTGCTACGCATTGGCAAGCACTGTTAGCTATAAAGTTAACCCTTGCCAATGAACCGTTTAAATTATAGTGATTGGCACGACATCTATTAACAAAAACTAAACGATCTCTGGAGAGCCAAGTCCAGTGTACTTACCTTTGTCCTTGTGATAAAATTTAACGTAGTTGGCATCTTTAACTATGCCTTGCTCTTTGATTAGGATGTTAGTGGACAATCTTGCTTGTATTTTGAGGTTTCTAGTTAGATCAGCAATTGAAGCCTTGATATCTGGCGAAGGACTTTTGGTCGCTTCTTTAGCGAGTCTACTTTCTCGTTACCCGTAATTCCTACATGTGCTGGTATCCAGATAAACTTAATAAAATTAGAATTACATTTATTAGGTTGTTGCATATGAAATGTCCGATTTTTAGCAATGACATTAAACAAACGCAGTTTTGTACCCAATGTATTCTATCTACAAATTTCAAGTTTCTTGATTGCATTATGATACGAATAAGATATTATGGTCATTCACCTTTTGTCATTTATAGATTGTTACCTTGATTTTGTAGTTTTTTTATCATCAATGATTAGTAAGTTAATTAATCACCACACATTTTCACCAATAATCACATGAAAGTTATTTTTCCAGACATATAAAAGTAATACACGACAGTCGCGTTGGTTGACGTTAAAATAAACTTTATTTAAAAGTAAAATTACACATGTAAATTAAAATTGAACATAGGATATTAACACTAAACGTACCAAGCTATAATAGCAACAGGCATGTGGTTGCCTTATAAAAATGACAAGAATTAATTCATTTAGACTTTCCGCGATTCTTATTATAATACGTTATTTAATAAAGATGTTTATTAAATTATTTCTTATGAAAGCATCTTTATCATTTCACTAATTGCGAAATAATAAAATCTAGAACCAGTCATTTGACCGGTCGTGGTACGTTTACTGTTAAGGATTAGCTTTGTACCACAAAGTTTCTAGAGAGCGGATCTTTATGCAAAATAAAAATTTTTCAGCTGAATTGCAACAATCTGGAGTAAAATACAAAATGTATCTTCTTTGTTAACATGTTTGATAGATCCAAGATAATATAACAGAATATTATTAAATTCTTCTGATGTTTTCACTGTTTTAAATTACACCCACCCAGTTTTGTGATGCATAAAATCCGCTGTCTATTCATATAATAAACGTTTCGATCTTATTATAGATCATTTTTAAGAAATAATTGCGTTTGCTTCGCGAAAAAAATTATTTGAACTTGTTGAAACGGCGAGACACGTGTATATTTCATGCCGGTAACAAGAGTATGATCGAACCAGTGCGCCGATAGCATTAATACAAATGTTATTAACAAATATACGATCGATAAAACGAAATATTTATAAACCTGTAGACTGTAACAGCATTTCTTGATCGAAACAACTTAATGCAAACTTTGATGCAACAACTTAATAGTTCGTTAATACTGAAAGAGTTCTCAATCATTGCTACAAACACTGAATACAATTTAATAGTACTGCAACAACATTGAATAAATTGTTATTCTAAATTCGTCATTTATCTGTAATATTTATATAAATAATACAGAGCTAGGAGAAACAAATAATGTTTTGAGCCTCACTTATAGAAAGTTTAGTAAACATTCTAGTTAAACTGTTGTCATGAAGCTTTGTTATACATATTCCAAAGTAGATATTTATAACAACGCTTCTTATGAAAGTTCCTAGGAATAATACATTTTTCTAGACGCACCATATATACAGGGTGGCCCACATAACTCTGAACAGCTCAATATCTCCGTTACTTTTCGTTGTACAAAAAAACTTCGTAGGACAAAGTTATACTGTTTGAAGGGCCACATATAACGGTGTAAGGGAAAAAAAATTTCAAGGTCATTTTTATGAGATTTCAAGGTTATCGATGTTTTTTTAAATGGAATGAGGTATTTTTTAATACATCAATCGATGCAGCTGGACATTCTTTATAAAAAAGTACTAACATATGTATGTCGAAAAGTTAGTAGTTCAGGAGATATTTCAATTTAAATAACTCCAAAATACCATTACTGTCGTACTAAGGCGTTAGTGTTTACTTACTTGTGTAACGCCTTAGTACGACAGCAATGGTATTTTGGAGTTATTTAAATTGAAATATCTCCTGAACTACTAACTTTTCGACATACATAGGTTAGTACTTTTTTATAAAGAATGTCCAGCTGCATCGATTGATGTATTAAAAAATTCCTCATTCCATTTAAAAAAACATCGATAACCTTGAAATCTCATAAAAATGACCTTGAAATGTTTTTTCCCTTACACCGTTATATATGGCCCTTCAAACAGTGTAACTTTGTCCTACGAAGTTTTTTTGTACAACGAAAAGTAACGGAGATATTGAGCTGTTCAGAGTTATGTGGGCCACCCTGTATAAGTTCGAACTTGTTTATCTGGGCTGTTGATGACAAAAATGAAGAATATTATATTAAATATAATTCTTGCTAGATTAGATAAACGAATCGATAAACGTATACAACAAAGAAAATATGCATTTGTAGGTACGTACATTTAACATTTTCAGTGTCTTGTATCTGACAAACCTTAAAATTAGGCTCATTCCATACATCATGGAAATTCATTTCTACATCTGAGCAAAGAAGTGTCCATGTTTTTCTGAAGTCGTTAAGCATCCGCGTGAGAACTGTTAGTTTATAGCAGACTAAAATATTCGGTGATACAAGCGTGCAGCAATTTCATTGGTGCCAGTCGGCATTTCGTTTGATTCACATCGTTCGACGCTCTTTACCTCGCACGGTCTACAGTCTAGATTGGTTTACGCCGGTTTCAATTTGTGGCGCCGTCCGCGGAGCTTCTTCTAATTACCGCTAATTAGAGACGATGCTTTAAGTACCAACCGTTCTGTTGGTGTGCTCGAAAGGAATTTCCTCGGTTATTGGCGTCGCTCAGTTCACGGAAACGTCACTTTATCCGCGAACGGGACAGAGACTCTGCGTGCAACGCGTTCGAACAAATATGGAACGAAATTCTTTGATCCCTTTTTATTGAAATAATTATTTACATCAATTTCTTATGCATGCATCTTCATTTGCAATACCTTATTTATTTGTACACCAAACAGAGTTACAGTTCCTGATATTTGGACTTAAACCGACTAGGACGTGTACCAAACTAACCTTCCCCATAAGAAGTAATGTAAAAATGATTAATCCGTTCTCGTCTAAAAAAAACTCGTATTGATATTATACCTACATTAATGGGGTTGTAAAATAATTGAAACACTGTTTAAATACATAAATAAACAATAAGATTTTATTATAGATTTTTAAATCTATCTTTATATTTATATCGTAGCGTAGCATCTGCCATCGCACCAGACATACTCGCCTTTTGTATCAAGCCGTTGTCGATCGACTGATCATTTTCTTTCATTTCTCCGTGTTGTCTTCGCGGGCTTCGCGATCATACGCCTATCAAATCAGTACAGTGTGCCCGCGATTGTTGTGAGAACCTCGGGGGTATCGAATCTCAGGAAACGAAATGGTAATACGTTTTTTTACGTGTGCCGAACATAGATTTCTTGGATAACTTTGCCAAGTGTAAACGACGATCGTGGGTAAACAACGATCACATCATCCGCATACCCGAAAGTCACATCAATCGCGGGAACAGTGTAATTCCATTACTGATCATTATTTGATGATTATATGATCATATGATCAGTCAAAAAAGCTAATAATACATCAACTCCGAATATAATTGATTAGTAGTTTATTTTTTTCTCTGAGATAATTATTTAAAAATGACGAAAAATTGTCACAAAAAATTTATGTCGTATACCGAGCAAAATTTGTCACGTGTAAACAGGTCGTATTCCGAATTGGACGTATTTCAAAGCAGACGTATACCGAGGTACCACTGTATATTTGCAGCATCACAAAATAAACAAGGTATTGTGAATAAAAATACATGCAAAGTAAAGTAAGCAATTATTTGATTAGTTGCAAGTGTTTGTGAAATTTGGTACTGTGCTTTTGTCCACCATTGTACAATCATACAAGATAGTTTCATTGTACAAATACATGGTCACCATGCAATAACATTTTCTCGAAGTTCCATTTATTTTTATCAATACTGAGAAATAAATGTTCAGCCGGTCTACTTTATAGACTCACCGTCGATAAGAATGATAGAAATGATTGTTGTTTGCACGTGATTCGCGGGAGAACAGTGACACTCGGACGCGGGAAACGCAGCCATAAGTCTCTCGACGATGCATAATGGTTTTCCAATGAATATGACGGTTCTAACAGAGGTTAAATCGAGCCCACATGCGCATTTCACTGGGCGTGGTCGTCGACTTTACTCGATTTAATCCCCGCGACAACGCCGACGAGCCTCGATCCGTGTTGCCGCAGGATTCTCCGCTGCAGTAAACTATCGAATTCATGGGTCGATATCTCGTTAAGCTGCTTCTAACCGCGCACTACGGAGAGACCGTTACGAATAACACTTTGCATACCATTCCTCGGAGAAAGTCGATAATTTCGTAGCTTCTCGTCACTTCTAACTCGTTCGTTCGTTCGTTCGTAGGACATCAGGCCACTGCTTATAAAATTATACGGCAATGGCAACCGTGGCGAATCGTATCTGGTTACCTCGGAAACAACACTTATTTGTTCCTCGTTTTCTCCATTTTAATGGACCTTTCTATCCTCGCGGCTTCGGAAAATCGATTTTTCTTCCTGCACTTTCTCACTATTTTCTGGGCTTCGATAGAATCTTAATGTATTCGAAAGGAATCCATATCCATTTTTCGAATCGAGAATTCCATTGAAACAAGAAACAAATGAGTGTTGTATTTCAAACTGGCCAGATATTGTAGACCAGACATGTCAAACTCTTTTACCACCAAGGGCCTCATTAAGTATTATAAATTAATTCGAGGGCCGCAATAGAGAAAAGCAGGCTCAAAATAAAAAGGAAATATTTATTAAATTCACCCTTCCGTAAGTCAATTTCACCCTTTTCCAAATCAATTTCACACTTCTGCAAATTAATTTCACCCTTTTACAAATCAAATTGAACCTTTTACAAATAAAGTATTTTTAAGTAAGTTTCTGTAAAAAATATCAGATCAAATGTAAATTAATTGTTAAGAAATTCAAAATTTTATCTATTGCAAAGATGTACATCAGATACTTATTTAAAATTAATTACCAATTCATTAACTTTGTAATGTGCGAAAACTGTGTGTATAGATATTGTATACGTATATTCATTGCAGCCATTATCTGATTAATAAATTGTAGAAATGCAAGTACATATCTATTGAAGCGTATTGAGTATTGAGTCTTCCCTCGAAGTAATAACACCGTTCACGCGTGTTTAAATAAATAATTAATTCAATCGAAATAAATAAATAATTAATTTTAAATATTCTTAATGGGTGAAATTGATTTGCAAAAGGGTGAAATTGATTTACAGAAAGGTGAAATTCACTTTCAGAAGGGTGAATTTGGAATGTAAAACCTATAAATTGTTTTGATTTTGAACAACTGTTTGAAAAGAGATTTTGTTGTTTGACAAAATTGTCCATAATTGTGCAAGGGAAGATCACGGACAAGTAATTTTGACCCATTGAGTAGTTTTAGCGTTATATATGAAATTGAACTAACAAAATATAATAATGTCACGAAATTACAAGCACCGTCCGATCTCCATTAATAATTCGCGAACAGCTGGATTGTGTTATTGTCGTTATTATTGTAACAAACGAGGGATGCATAAGGGAATTACGTTTACAGGTAAGCCGTTCGTGCATTCCGCATTGTTCTTTTCGCGGGTAGTATGTATAAGGAAATCCTGAAAGGACGGTGAGGTCCTGTCGTGGGATAGTCCTCGCTTCCCAGGGACCCTTTTGGCCCCAGTAAGTTCGTGCGGCGATTATTTCTGTGCCCACTTCCCCTTCACCATTCCCGTTGCTTCATACCTTTCCTCTTTCTGCTTGCGAGAGATGTAAATCTTCCGAGATGAACTCTTGCCTCTTGCATCAGCGGACCACTTCAAAGGTCCGAATATCTGGCCAGCCTTTTTCGTCGGCAAAACAGTCGCTCACCGTTAAAAATTAACTACGCCCCTTTCCTGTTGTTCGAGCTTCTTCAAGAAAACGAAACCGCGGGATGTCATGGGCATCGCCATGACCGAAAGCTGCGACTTTCTGTTAGGTTGTTGCATATGAAATGTCCGATTTTTAACAGTGCGGTTAAAGAAATTTCTTTTTTGTAAATAAATCTTATTGATCAAGATGAGCACTATAATCAACATATTCTGTCAACGAATTTACAAGTTTTTGATTGTATTGTGACGGTACATTAAATTTTTTGGATGTTTATCTTCGCCATTTATAAGGTCTTTTCATTTTTTAACTCTTCCTAGCATCGATTAGTATTTAATTTTAATGATTAATGAAGAAATTTATTTAATATTACAGCAAAGTCGCGATATTAGTCAACGACCGCGTAGACGATGGTTGTCGGGTGCCTACCCACTCCACTGCCGGCCAACGCCGCACAGTGGAACCTTTCGTCCAAATTGGAGACAAAATCAAAGAATTTTCGATAGAAATGAGGTAGAGCGATGAAATTTTTTAAAAATTATAGCTGAAACTTGGCAGAATATGGGAAAAATAGGGAGATTATGGTACGAACGTTTTATAAACTTGAGAAAATTCGTTAAACTCTCACCATTTCAATAAAATTGCGGTTTTTTCAATAACACGGGCGGAAAAATTTTTTTTTCAACATACTGCACATCATTTCCTGTAGATTTTTTCACGCTGATTTTAAATCTGGTCTCAAAATTTGTCTACGACCTCAGGATTTTACAAGAAATCGATTTTTGTGATGTTTAACGAATTTTCTCAAGGTTATAAAACGTTCGTACCATAATCTTCCTATTTTTCCCATATTCTGCCAAGTTTCAGTTTTAATTTTAAAAAAATTTCATCGCTCTACCTCATTTCTATCGAAAGTTCTTTGATTTTGTCTCCGATTTGGACGAAAGGTTCCACTGTGCGCCGCAGGGCGGCGATGACTGATCTCGGCTCGGGTATATCTCGGATAAAACTTGTTTCTTTTTCGTTATTTTTTTATGGGTCTTTCATCAAATTATTTCTGGCATTTTTCTGATTAAAATAACACCAAACACGATATAATTTCAACTGTGTTTAGTGGTTTAATTGACGATGAAAGTTTCAGGCGCAAGGAAAGACAGCGTATGGGAAAGGAAGAGACGCGGACAGTCGCCGTCGCCGACACAGTTCAAAGGCCCGCGTGTTGAAACTTTCATCGTCGATTAAATCACTAAATACTGTTAAAATTATATCGTGTTTGGTGTTATTTTAATCAGAAAAGTGCCAGAAATAAGTTGCTGAAAGCCCCATAAAAAAATTATGAAAAATAAAGAAGTTTTTGTACATTCGATTAGTAGTGTTTCACACCGATACCTTTCAGCCATGCGATCCGTATTTCATGATGTCCTTCTCTGCGTTCGGCTTCCCTTTGAACTCTCGACGTGGTCGGCGCGTAGACGCAGTCATAAAAAAATAATGTCGGTATGCGATAGTTGTCCGTACTGAACACAGGCTGTTTGAAAAGAATTGCGACTTTACTGTATATATATACAGGGTGGCCCACATAACTCTGAACTCTGAGCTCAATATCTCCGTTACTTTTCGTTGTACAAAAAAACTTCGTAGGACAAAGTTACACTGTTTGAAGGGCCATATATAACGGTGTAAGGGAAAAAAAATTTCAAGGTCATTTTATGAGATTTCAAGGTTATCGATGTTTTTTTAAATGGAATGAGGTATTTTTTAATATATCAATCGATGCAGCTGGACATTCTTTACAAAAAAGTACTAATCTATGTATCGAAAAGTTTCTATGTCTATGTGTCGAAAAGTTAGTAGTTCAGGAGATATTTCAATTTAAATAACTCCAAAATACCATTACTGTCGTACTAAGGTGTTACACAAGTAAGTAAACACTAACGCCTTAGTACGACAGTAATGGTATTTTGGAGTTATTTAAATTGAAATATCTCCTGAACTACTAACTTTTCGACATACATAGATTAGTACTTTTTTTATAAAGAATGTCCAGCTGCATCGATTGATGTATTAAAAAAATACCTCATTCCATTTAAAAAAACATCGATAACCTTGAAATCTCATAAAAATGACCTTGAAAATTTTTTTCCCTTACACCGTTATATGTGGTCCTTCAAACAGTGTACTTTGTCCTACGAAGTTTTTTTGTACAACGAAAAGTAACGGAGATATTGAGCTGTTCAGAGTTATGTGGGCCACCCTGTATATACATATATATACTCCGAAAAGTCGGAAAAAGGTAAGAAATTTAAATGAAATAGTGACAAATTTAGGCCAGTATCAGCGATTAAACTATTATTACGAATTAATTTTTTGTTTTAATTGAATATATATATTATTATTACATATATATATATATATATATATATATATATATATATATATTATTATCATAATATAAAAGCAGGTCTAAATTTGTCACTACTTCATTTAAATTTCTTACCTTTTTCCGACTTTTTGGGCCAAATACCCCACTGCAAAATGTTACATATCACGCGAAATATCTGCTCGAGTATTCCAATTCCGCCGAACAAGCACAACTTTTCCGCCGGCCCAATAGAATTCCTCTATATCATTTCGATGACGTCAGAAGTAAGGCTATCGCGAGACGCATCGATTTGAATTATCGAGCGAGCATTCGTGTCGGTCCAGTGGTTCTTACCGTTCGGGTCATACGGCGTTTAGGTATACTCATGGCAAGAATCATCGGGCCTGTTGTGTAGCAGGCGAGCCGTATCATCGTATCGGTACGGAGAACCTAGGAAGCGCATTAGTGTTCGAAAAGCGGTACATACACTGGTTCTACGGAAGAGGTGTATACGAGAGAGGCGTCCTAGCGTCGCGCGTTGGCGTCCGTGAGAAGACATCGAGATTTCGACACATTGTTTCCATTCGCACCTATCGCGGCCGGGGCCACGAATTTCTTGTAAACTCCCACGCGTCTCGAGCCGGCTCTCGCCTCGACTGGATCGTTCGAGAAACGGCGAGTGTATGTGTGTGTGTGTGTGTTGGGGTCGCCTTGTGTTCTCTAGGTGCATTCAACTCGTCCCGACGACGAGGACGCGTTGGTGGGGCTTAATGGGCGGCGTGACGTTCCCCGAACACCGGCAATCGTGACTTACGCGTATCGACACGCGACCCGAGAACAGTAGTGCTCACTTAAATTTGCTGAATCTGTTACACTTAAATTTCCACGAACCATCCCTACTCTGCCCCTAACAATTATTTAAATTGGCTGCTACAGAGTTCGCTCTACTTGACCGACAGAGATTTCCTCGAATATGTTTACACCGACACTGCAGTATTATCTTCGTAAGTGTCGCGAAGGTTTCTACCGTAATTGTGAAAATTATATCCTCACCACCGGGGAGGTTCCCCGTAGAATCAGTCAAGCGGTAAACACACTCGCCGACCGAGTTAGCAAGGGGTCGAATAGGGCGAGACTCACACTAATGCAAACGAAGCGAAAGATTGCAGCTCTTTTAATTTTTGATTTTTTTAAACAAACTTCTACCATCAAATTCGTCTCGTTTCTCTGATTAAAATAATATCTAAGGCGGTATAATTACGATTATAATGAGTAGACTGCGGATGTTTATGTATTTATGAAGAAAATGGTTGGATGAAATATAAAACAGTAAAAGATTTAAAAAATTTCAGAATATTGTCATGTTGTTTTCAATGTAACAAAGTCATTAAGGGATGAAATAAATTTTTATCTTATTCCTGAATCCCACAATCAATGCAGAAGATTTTCGTATTGCATAAAGATCAGCAGTCTAATAATGAGCGATTAAAATTTCCGGCATGAAAGAGTTGATGAATCAAACTTTTAGCGTATTTGTCTCGCTTTTGTAATTAAAATGACATTTTGTAATTAAAGTTTCATTGTCAGGCGCGGAAGCTACAGTGGGTGTACAAAGTATTCGTACACCTTTTAAAAACTAATAACTTTTTTATAATTTTACCAAACGACCTGATTTTTTATAATCAATTAGAAGCATTAGTTTACAAACTGATATGCAAAAAAGATTTTCCAACAATTACAATTTACAAGGTTGCAGGCAAAAATAAAAAAGGCATTTTTTAAAATTTTTTTATTTGGGCCCTTAATGAAAATTTAAAACATATGTTTTCTAGATCCATGTCCTTTATACACATGTTGGAAATTTCATCGAAATCGATTGACGCAGGAAAAAACAACAGGCGTCGAAAGATGTACGATTCTGTGGATTTAAAGCAGAAACTGATCAAAAGTCGTGGAAAACTACGATTTTCACCATTGATAACTGCTTGTAGCTCGTGTGTATGTTAATCGATATCAATGAAATTTTCAACATTGTGTATGACTAACATAGATATACAAAACATACATTTTAAATTTTCATTAAGGACCCAAATAAAAAAGTTTTAAAATGCCTTTTTTATTTTTGCATTTAACCTTGTGAATTATAATTTTTGGAAATTCTTTTTTGTATATCATTTCGTAAACCAATGCTTCTAATTGATTATAAAAAATCAGGTTGTTTGGTGTAATTATAAAAATGTTATTAGTTTTTAAAAAGTGTACGAATACTTTATACACCCACTGTATTCTTCTCTACGTTGGGCACACTACAAAGAATGTAGCACCTCTTCTATAACTATCGGTCGGCAGACCCAGCGAAGCGATACTTACGAGAATACTACTGTATCTCGCTTTCGCTCAACGTATTTATTATCTAACTTCATTCTGTAACTTTGTCGATCCCTCGAAGAGAGTCGCGACCCTGTAACGCAAGAATTTTACTTCCGGATCCGAAAGTTTGCAAAGTGAGCACTACTGTATGCGCGAACTCCGATAGTACGTGCCACGGGATAGCATAATGTCACGGGAACGAACGGTTGGCGTTCGGTCGGTCCTCGTCGTAGCCTGTTTCAATTTAATACACAATTGCTCTCGCCGTTTCGCCCCGGCCCTGCCCTGCCCGTATTTCCTTTCATAGACGCTCGACATCGTAACGTCGTGTCGGCCCGAATCTGTGTCAGTCCTGCCGCTGCTTGCTGCAGCTCGGCCAGCTCGCTGTTTCCAGGATAATATGCAACCATGCGAAATGGGTTCGTTGTTCCTTGCGCGTGCGACGCACACCGCCGCGCGTTGGCTAACCTCGCTTTCGTAAGCCTCTGCTGCACGCGTTTGCTTCAAACTTGACTGGTCTCGCTTCATCGAGCCTTCGTCGGTTCGATTATGCTTTCGCGTATTTGATTTTCCTGATCGACACGTGATAGAGCCCGCTGGCTTCCGGGAAAGTGGCTGTCGAGACTGTTCCGGTAGCGCGGAAATTCCAAGCTTTCTCATATTGCTCAGTGAAAACATCCCCTAATCTTTTATGTTGAGTTGGTTTGTACACCCTTCAAAATGTAACTTCAATACAGAATATTCTTGATTTTTTCAGAGGTGGTTACTCGAAGGGTTATTTGCGAAAACCACCCCTGAAAAATAAATTATTTCTTCAACCCCTAATCACTGATTTTTAATTCTGCAAAAGTATCCGAAATACAGTTAGTTTCACACTTTATGCAAAATAAAAATTATAATCAGAGTCAATCGCAGGGAACAGAAGTTAAATAGAAATGCATTTGCTGTGTTAATAATTTTGGTAAGTCGAAAATAATATAACAAGATCATCGAATTCCTCTAGTGGCTCTCTAATTTTGTATTCGACCAACGAATTTCTGTTATAAACGCATAAAATGTAAGAAATATAAAAGATAATAGTTTGTATGTGCTTTGGATCCCTTTATATAATCTGATGGGATTTTCATTAGAAAATCCTACCATGATCAATAGTGATGTTTTAGGTCAATACTTGACAAAAATGATATGTACATCTATCTAGAAAAAGTAACAGGTGTATTATATTCTATTACATTCGTCCATTCATAAGAAAAAGTGACACAGCCCATAATATATTTCTAAAAAAAAGTATAATAATAAATATTTAAATTGTGGTGTACTTTTTAACTAATTCACATCTAATATCTAAATAACAATAAATTATTTGACATTTCTAAGTTGGCGATTTTCAAATTTTGATTCAAATTATGCGAATAAATTCGATATGAAGTCGTACTGATTTTCGTCCCACTTTTTCGAAAAATCGACTAGTGTGTGTCTCCCTGAAGAGTCGCAAATGCGAGGCAAATGCGAGGGGCATAGAATCAAATTGTTGAAACAGTTAATGATCAGACTGCGGATTCTATGCATTTATAACAAAAATTGGTATGCACAATCTAAAGCAGTAGACATACTGGCATTATTATAGTATACTGTCATCAATTAAACGACGCCATACAATCTTTCAGACTGATTGATAGGTTAGTTTCGATTTGACAGCTATTTTTATTAAACGTGTTTCGTGTTTTTCGATACAATTACGACAACGCATCATCTCACTCGAGAATTGCGCTTCGAATTGCTGCCGCAACATGAAAACGTGGTTCGCGGGATAAAAATTCGGCTCGAACGAGGTCATCGTCGAAACAGAAGCATATTTTGAAGAGTTTGACAAATCGTATTTTATAGAGGGTTTTAAAAAATGGCAGGGACTTTGGGAAAAGTGTATGCTCCTAAAAGGAGATTATGTTGAAAAATAAAAAAAATATTTCTGAAAAACTTGCGTTTTCATTCCTAACACGGGTACTTATTGATCCACCCTCGTATTTCGAAAATTTAAGAACATCAACGTACTAATTCCAGTTTAATAAAATAATTACAAGAAGAAAGAAATTTTTATTCAGCTTCTGTGTCTTGGAACCGATGCAGAAATTTTTATTCTGCATAAACATCCGCAGTCTATTGATAATAATATATCGGTTTATGAAAAATTTCCAGCGCTAGGTGAATAGAATGAACTTGTTAGAATACGTTACGAAAATGGTTCCTCGCACGTTGGTGTTAGATTATTATTTATCGATGATGAGCCAGTTACGCAATCAGGAATCAGGATCAAGCGGATTGTCTTTTCGGAGCCGTTTGCAGCTGAATTATCAGGATGAATTATCAGGAGACTCTTCCTGCCGCGGATCTTAGGAAACCAGCATTACCAACGACCGATAATCGAGCGAAAACGATCGTCCGCGGCCAGGTCCAGATCCGGCCCGGTCCGGTCGTGGTGTGCACCGTCGAATGCATTTGCATGTGGCGAGGTATCTCAGATTACGGAGCGCAGCGCTCTTAATTGGTGCACGCGGCGTGATTGCGCCCGGATGCAGCGAACCGGTGCAACTGCATCCTCCTTGCCAGCAAGTCGAATTCTTCACGTGCGCGCGCGCTACAATCGAGGCGCAAACTCGATTCTGTGGCTGCAGAAAATTGTTCGTGGCTCGGCATCGATTACGGCTCGACGGGTTCCGCGAGGGATTTTTTTTTTATTCGTTCTGATCACCGGTCCGTGCTGCTTATGCCGTCTTTATTATATTTGATTAGCATTCGGATGGATTTAATGCTACGCGATTAATTACTGGTTTAAAGGAATCGTTAACCTTGAGCAAGTTTATCTGTCTCGCTCGGAATATTTTTCAAGCGTTATTTATTTAAAACGGTGCGAATCGCTCGGAATAAAATATTTTGGTCAATGGAAAAAAGTAAGGGACTGTTGTAAAGGTTGTTGGGACACGTTTTTTAGCTATACAATTTCATAGGACGAGAATAACGCAAAAATATTTAGTCCGTTGGAAAGGTATACAACCCGTCCCTCAATTTACGTGAATATCCGTTCCACGTGGATTCGATTTACGCGAATAAAAATCGTGTAAATTGAATCTGTAAACTTGATAAGGTTCCAGACGCCGCACTCCTAATGTTTTCCTTCCTCTCCGCGTAAATTTAGGCAAATTTAGGTAAAATTACGTAAGTTTAGGCAAAAGTTCCGCGTAAATTGAGGTAAATTTGTCGCGTAAAACAAATACTCGCGTAAAAAGTGCCTCGTAAATTGAGAGACAGGTGTAGTTGCTACTTACATTTTCGCAGCAGAAAATTAAAAAATATGTATACTCTATGAGTTGTACTATAAACATATTTTTAGCTACATACATTTTGTATAAATATGAACGTATAATGGTGCATTACTAAAGAATTTGAATCTATTTTTACCACCCCTAAAATGCGTATAGTATCACCGTACTAATGTATCTTTTTTCTGTTGCAGGTAAGTCATATTCCTTCCAACTGACCGTGGGACCAATGGTTGGGTAATGAGGTTCTTGCTAATTTTATTGAAAATTGTAAATATAAGATTGTTGGCTATTGTTTACTCCTGTAATTTTAATGTACAATGTAAAACGCTTTATTTCAATCGTATTAATTATAGAGAAGTACGATTATAGGTATGCAGCTGTAATAATTTCATATAAAACAAAAATTAATGAGTTTAATCATTTCAATATTTGAACAGAGGTTGACTTCACTGAAACGGGTAAATAAATAATTTATTTATTATATTACGTTGTAAAGAAAGAAATGCAGGATTTTTGTTCTAATTTGTTTTAATTGCAATTTTATACGAATAAGTATTTACCTTAATTTAATGAGTTATATGTCATTTTAAAGCTTATTTTACGCTCTATTTAATTATGCTATTGATATTTAATTTTATTCGAATTTTCCTTAAATTATGTTATATTTCAGGATGTCGAAACGCGATTTTCACATTATTTTTTTGTATGAATTCAAACTATTACCTTCGCCCCATACTTCGTTGATATTTCGAGCCGCTTGAGCGGCAATTCGGCCTAGTTTCAATTTGAACTCATAGAAAAAGATAATGCGAAAATCGCGTTTTGACATCCTGAAATGAAAGCCAAATAATTTGATAAAAATTTGAATAAAATTAAATATCAAAAGCATAATTAAATAGAGCGTAAAACGAGCTTTAAAATGACACGAACACATTAAATTAAGGTAAATATTTATTGGTATAAAATTGCAATTAAAACAAAGAAACAAAAATCCTGCATTTCTTTACAACCTAATATTAAAATTACAACTATATACAGTTATTAAAACGATAGAAGTAATAATACTCTTTGTCATTCAGAAATTTCAAACCTTTATTAATTGATTTATTTTTACGCTGTCCAATTAAGAAGGTTTGGGTTAGGTACAAATAGTTGTATATTTTACGTCCGTAGTTTATGCATAAATATCGCATAAATTATAATTAGTAGCACATGTGTGTCCGTATTGTCTAACCAATCGAACGCAATCAAAATGTTTGCAGAGCGAATAAACACGCCGGCGCACAGTGCTTCGGATCACAGAATTTAATGAAATTTTAGTACCATGCAATATATGGAAATTAAATTTGGAATGAGAAGTATTTCAAGCTAATTACTTCTTAATGACGTGTAACATAATATATTTTTATTAGTCGAATAGTCCTTTTTTGAACTGTTTCTTTCACGTTTTAGTTTTTATATTGTTGGTAATGAAAAGTGGTACTAGACTTTATAACGAAGTCTGTTAATTAATTTTTATTGTATAGTTTCAAACCGGACTGATCAGTTAAAAGTAGAATCATATTAATTAAATGAATATTATAGTCGGAAACTTATATCTACAGTATATCAACTCACGTGTTTATAATGTAAACTAAACTCTAAACGGTACAGTGGGAAAGTTTCTTAGCACCATACCATAATACGACGTAACGGTGACGGGTTGGAACAGTAATAATTCGCAGTGTAGGACGAAGTAGGCAGCGATTCTTGCATAATTATACATATAGGGGAAAGTGTGCTGAATATATTCCGATTTGTAAACGCAAACTTGTTCCTTGTCGATCGTAATGAATTTCCACTTTTCTTAACTAATTTGAACATTTCGTTTCAATGAGGACAATGTAGAATGTTTTTCATTTGAAAAAGAACAATAAAAAGTATATATGTAACAAATCTATCGAACAATTTCGAATAAATGACACAGTTATCCCTAGCAATAAATGTTATCTTTCATCAAAAAAATTCTTTATTTTGAAAAAATCGGTAACTCGGTAATTTAAAATTTAAAACATGAGAAACGTTTCATTTTAACTTTTCAGTAGACTATCAAAATGCACTTTAAAAAAGCAATGATCTAATTAAATTATATTTAATATTCCTAATGAAATAGTGAAATTTTATCTAAAAAAGACTATTTCCAAATAATTCTATTATTAATAGTTACACATTAAATCATTATTTTACATTCTGAATTAGTTACAAATCAATTTAAATTCTAAATTAGTCACAATTCTCAGTCGATGGATCTGTGAAACGACTGTAACATCTATTAGAAATAATATCATTATTGTCAAGGCATTAACACTAAACCTACCGAGGACTAAAAGCGATTAACATGTTTTATTTTGAAAAACTGACGAGGCTCTATTTATTTAGATTTACTGGAATTTTTACAACAATATGTGCTTCAATACAGAATTTTGTCGAATCAATTTCCACGTAAGTAACTTCATAATTTCAATAATTATGAAATGAAAAATATAAAACCGGTCATTTGACCGGCAGCGGTAGGTTTAGTATTAAAGCTTGAAGCATTCAGAAAAATATTTTCAAACACAAGTATTCCTAGATTCGTAGTACATCTCTTTTTACTTCGCTTGATATTTCCAATATCTGCTGATATTTCCAATATAATATACATGTACAAACTATATCGTGTATCGGCTAGCTACTATTTGCATGCAACCTCCGGAACATGTGTGTTACATACATATTTATGGAAAAATATTTCATACATGTATAATCACTACCCTGGTAAAAGAAGTATTGCATGTTTATTAAAAAAAGTAAAATAAAATGCTCTTTTCCTTTCACCAAATATAAAGTTCCACATTTTCGCAATATACGAGAACTTTAAAAAAATCATTAAAAGTGATACAATATAATGTAATACAGTCAAACCTGTTTTTGTGCGGTCTTTTTTATGCGATTTTTTTATGCGGTATATGAATATGTATATGAATATACCAAACAACTTTTGTGAGAACACTTTTTTGATAACGACAACGTCTTCCGAGATATCCTGCTGATCTTATTTCAGCAGGACACCCTGTATATGTATTAAATTAGGTACATTTTGAAAATTTCTCCATGTTTAAAATGAGAAATTAAAATCTTTTTAAATGTTTCCATGTGTAATCTAATTATTTATTTTGTTTGGAAAGCACTTTCCCACTATTTCGTAAAGCTTTGACATATTTTCTAAGTGAGATTTTTTTATGCGGTCCCTCTCGACCGAATAAAAAAAAATTTCTTTAACATATTGTGAAAAATTATTTGTTATAGCTATTTATAGAGTTTGTGAATATTTTTCTGTACGGTTTTTTTCTGCGGTCCCTATCTACCGCACAAAAACAGTTTTGACTGTATTCAAACAGTTATTGAAGATTTGGAATATTTCTTCTTGAATCGCTATACCTCTTTGGGTCAGCACGCTACGAAGAATGTAGCACCTTTACTAGAACTTAGATGTCAGAGTCACCAGATTATTTAACAATAAAACTTGTCTTCCCCCGCTACCATCCTCTTCTACGACGCTATTCCCCTACGCTTCCGCCGTGTCACAACGTCACGTGACTAATCCGGTACCGGCAGAGAGAGGGTAACTTTTTCCCCTCGCTTCGTGCTCCTTCCCCTCGTCTAGCGGCTCTGCTAGAACTATCGCTCGGCAGACCCGACGATGCGACAGTTACGGAAATACTACTGTATAGCAGTTTTCACATACTCCGAAAATTGCATTCTGGTCGGAATTTCGAGAAAAGGGACCACACAGTGCAACGGGTGTTTCATCTGCACGGCATTCCTCTCGAAAAATCTGCAATTCGACAAGCGCAATGTCGCGACAGAGGCCAGACCGGCAGTGATAACGCGGTTCGGAAGCGACGCCCGATCGAACAGCAACATCGTGGCAACAAACGGAGGCGAAATCAATTAACTCGGCCACGTGTGTGGACGCACACGAACCTGACCTCTCATTTTCCATTCTGCACGGTCGTAGTGATACGCGTAGTACAACCTACGGAGTTACGTACGCTCTCTCTCCCCCCTACAGCGTTGTCCTGAACGAGCAGCCCGTGCCCGCGTACATTAGCCGCGTGGGTTGCCATGGGCAACCCATGACTAACACACGTTCCAGCATCACGTGTCTCTCCCTGCGTTTTCTCCCTTTCTCTTGCGGATCAACCCAGTGCCGTGACCACTGCTGGGGCTGCACACCTCGATGCACCTCGAACGAGTGCATCTTTGCAACTCAACTTTGCCTCTAGCTGATATCACTTTATTACCAACCCTAAAACGACTTTGCTGCATTTTTGGGCGTACTATACTGCCACTCACAATGGGAGACAAAAGTATTCGAACACCCTTTAAACACGAATAACTTCTTTGAAATTGAAAGGAACGACCCGATTTTTTTTTATATGTTAGAAAAAATGATTCACTAAATAATGTGTAAACAAAATTTTTCTGAAAATTTCTATTTGTCGAAATTGTGAAGAGAAAAGGTGATTTTTTAAACTTTTATATCTGTGCTTTTCATAAACATTTGCTACATCTATTTTGTAAATCTTGTAAATCTAAAAAAGGTATATACATGTACGAAGTTTTATCAACATTGGTTCATGTACAGTACAACTATTGAAAGATAAACAAAATCTTTGAATTTAGGATTTGCAATTTATTTAAACCGCAGTTTCTTTGGACTTTTACCATCTATAATTATTTACGGTTCATAGCAATATTAACCACTTTTATATTATTACTGGACTGTGGATCTTTATGCAAAATAAAAAATGTTTCCATTGATTGCAAGACACAGGAGCCAAATAAAAATTTCATTCTTCTTTTAATACACTGGTGGCCTTAAATCGTTTTAATACCTCCACTGTTTTAAATTGTACGTATCCATTCTTGTCATAAATGCATAAAATCCGCAGTCTAATTATTTCATACATTTTATATTATATAAAAGTAACTTTTAATATTAACTGGTGATATGTATCTTTATTTATGCTTCTGTAGAAACGATTAAAATTCGATGGGGTTGCCGACGACCCCACAGTGTAGTTCCAGGGTTGATCCCTTTACCATTAGATGGCACCATTAGATTTTCACGAATTTTCCATAAATTACCATTTAATCTAGGGCTTGAAATGCTACCCAAAATAACTGTTTAACCCTCCTAAGGCAGATGTTTTTAGTGATTTCATAGTTCAGTGATTCAAATCATTCCCCATTCATTTTTTTCTGTAGTTTTGAAGCTATTTTTTTGCGGTCGACGAAAGTTTTCTTCTTGGATTTGAGTAGAATTTTGGTAACTCTGGGTCAAAGTGGACCCAAGTTGCTTGCCATGTAATATCGAGACTAGTGTGATGAATATTTCAAACATAATCTATTAAATAATCTATCAAACACCTGTAAAATAAGGCAAACATTCTATGTTCATTTAATTTTTTAAAGATTTTTAAATAAGATATATAACGACATATTTTACATTTAAAAAACCGAGATTTTTCGTTTCTCATGGATAATATGTGAGAATAGATTTTACAAATAAAATGAAATCTGAAATAGTGTACATTTGATGAACACGATGTGCGGCATTTTTACACACCTTTAATGTTATGTCAATACAAATTATATAAATCATATTATAAATTACAAGGTTCATTCGAAATAATCTAAAAAATTAGACACGTTTGTAAAACTTTCTCTTATGATGACCTTTTTCTAATTAGATTGCATGAAATTTAGATATATGGTGGGTTAATTAATTACTTTCTACGAAATGGTATCCGGCACGTCATTCCACCATTTGCTGTCGGAAACGCATGACGTGTTAGTGACGTCATATGTCGCTGAGGGGTTAACGTGTCCCAAGAAATAGTGCGTATCCCCAAATTTTTATTATGTGTCATAGAAAATCCCGGAAGTCAAAGCAATCGACTAAATCTACTCTATCGTGAGCAAGAATCATTTGTCATTATCCTGTAGCCAATTATACTGTTGTGGTGTAGTAATGGAGTAATGGGAAATAATGAAATTGAAATTATTGAATATCTTCCGGAGACAGTATCACATTTCAAGCCTTCGCTAAGTAAACAAATTATGTAAAAATAATAACAAGTTTGTAATGTGCGTTCTTTAAACATAGGGTGTTAAATACGATGGAATTCATTCTTTTACGATATGAGCAATAAGTATAAACAGTGGATTTTATGTATTTATAACAATAATAAGCAGATGTCATTTTAAAAGATTAAAAACATCAGAAGAATTTAAAAATACTATTACATATATGGTTTTCACACCATTGAACATATTAAGAAAGAAAATAAGTTTATATTCCACACTGTTTATGTTTTTTATGATTTTATGTATTTATGACACAAATGATAGCTGTAATTTAAAAAAGTAAAAATATTACAGACATTTAGAAATATTGCTATATTATTTTCAAACAAATAAAAATATTACGTTACATTATATGGTATTGACTTTTTGTGTAACAAGTTTTGGACAACGTATGAAATTAAAAATTGAACTTTTATAACTTTCAAATTATTATTACAGTAAAAACATTTCCCGTTTAAATTATACATACTCGACAGAAAGTAGAAAAGTCTAATAATTCCAAAAACAGTCAATTAAATCTTGTTGATCACAATTACAGTGATCAAATAGTTTACTATTTGGGCCATTCCGATACACTTCTGAAAACAATTTTTCCACTTTCTCACGAAGAAACCAATAAATGCGGTCGACTTGGGGGGCCATGAACAGTTGCCACTCGGAATAGAATCACGCCGAATACCGCAGCTTCCGAGTGCTAAATACGACACTGCGGTTCATTCTTCTTCGTCTCGTGAATTATGTCCATCTTCTTCTAAGGTATTTCGCTCCTCGAAGTGTTCGTGCCCTAACGCCGGGTACGTTCTTCTCCTCCTCGTCGTTCTTATCATGACATACTTGCCATTTTCATGGTCTCTCTTTATCCGTCGACCGGACAGAGCTCAAGGATGTAACTTCGCGGTTGGACGGGAATCGCAGTGGCACGTGATTCGCCGCGATGCGATTTACGTAATGCCTCGCAAATTTCCATGGAGGTCCGAATTATCGATTTTCAAACGCGACGTGCACCGTGCGTTCGCTTTCCTACCCCCATAAACCTGCCCCGCCGGCGTTAATTGGATTTCACGTAGCAACGTCTGTCCACCATAAAATGAAACGCTGTTTTCCATGAACAACAGAACGACGTTCTCCACATCTTTAGCTCCGTGGTTTCCGGCGTGTATCTAGCTTATCGTGGATTATTTCGGGTGGGCCCTTATCGGCGATTTGTTTCGAAAGACGTGAGCGTATCGGTGCTCCGGCATGAACGTAAAAAGACGAAATCCCCGTCACGAGAAAGTCGCTATTTCTGGGGTCCCTCGGGGCGTTAGATCCAGGGTCTCGACTGAAAACGGATCGTCCCTGAACTCGCGGCGAGTCCACGCGAAAGGGAAGGGGTCATGGAACCTAGGAGAGGGAGGAAACTCCGTGTGGGACAAAGACGCCGGCTGTGTTTGGTGGGGGAGGACGAAGGACAAGGGAAGAAGGGAGAGAAATGGAATAGGGATGCTGTTCCTGAAAAGAGACGAGCACGCTGCGAGCGAGGAAGAGAGTGCCGTCATTTCTGGCTACCCTCGTTACGCTTCCTCTCTCTCTGTCGCTCTCTCGTGCGCTCTTCTCTCCTCTGTCTCTCTTCCCTGGCTCTGTTCAACCATGGTAGGTATGTACTCGCCGTTTTCCGGCCGGCTTTCAGCGTAGAAAGAGAGAAGACGTGGAATGGTCGAAGGAAAACAGAGAATACCCGAGTGGGATGAACAGAGAGGTCAAGCAGAAGCATGGAAGAATGGACGGAAGGAATAGAGAACCGGGCTAGAGAGACTGAGGAAGCTATACAGGGATCCAGAGAGGACAGTGAAGAGGAGGAAAGCGGATCCGAGTGAACGAAAGACGAACGAGAACGCTGGAGGGAGAGAGAGAGACAGAGAGAGGGGCCAATAAAGGGACAGAGAAGGATGGCACGAAAGGGCCCATAGTGGAGACCCACGTGTGGGGAAGAGAGAGGGTGTTAGAGGCGTGCGGAGGAGCGCCGTAAAAAGGAAACTGGCGGGGAGAGGGAAGAAATTAGAGGGAAAGAGGGAACCGCGAAGAGGGAGAGGCGAGCCTTAACGAGAGAGAGATAAACGTAACGAGTGACGAATCGTTAGACAGGGTTGGGAATACTGTGTGTGCCCGTCGAGGGAGCAAGAGCGAGACGAAAGGAGGAACCGGAGGGCGCGAGAGAGAAACGAAGGTTGGAGGGGGGAGAGTGACGGTGACCGAGAGTCGGAGCTCGTGGGTGAGCGAGGAAGAAAGTGCGACTGTTCGAAAAGAGAGGGAGAGAGCCGGCAGAGACGAGACAGAGTGCGCCCACCGAGCCGCCTCCATACCACCTCCAGCATTCCCGGCCTTTACACACAGTTGCAGCTGCACTGCCGCCGTGGCTCGCTCGCTCGCTCGCTCGCTCGTTCGTTCGTTCGTTTGTTCGTTCGTGTGCACATGCGGGACTGCGCGCGCGTTCCACTCTCGCTCGCAATCATCTTGCCGGTACGCTTTTAACGATGTGCTCTCCTTTGGATATCGGAGCGTGTCGCGTGTGAGTTTTCCTCTCGATCGGAGTGTGTCGTGTTGAGAATATACAAGTTCCCTCCGGGAGTGGCGATACACGTACAGTGGGAGAGAACGGTTGACCAAACGCCATCCCCGTGGCATTCGTCCCGTCAACGAGTTTCCGATCGGTAAGGTGATCGGTAAATCGTACAACGACCGGCTGATGAAACTTTGATCCGACGCCACCTCGGATTATTCCAGCCCCATTGATCAGTGGCACGCAGCCGACAAGTTCACCTTCACCCGTTTTCCGCCCTTATCTCGGACCACGTACGGTGCACGTGCACGTCCGAGCACCGGTCGCCGCACAATACCTATCGGGCCCGAAGATCTTCACGTCGCGTCGTCTCGTTAGCTAGATATTACCACTACCGGCCCGGAAAAAGCTCTGACATTTCGCAAATGTCAGCCGCGATCTCGCGCGCAGTGGCTTCCACGTAGTCGGAGCGTGATAGACGATAAGGAAAACCCCTGTGCGGATTTTAGCGTGCCCCGCCAGGCTCTCTTCTCTCTCTTTCTCTCTCTCTCCCTCTCTCTTTGTGCGTTCGCGGTTTTTCGTCGCTCATCGCCGACCGAACACCGAGACATGTGATCCCGTCAAGCCGAACAGGAAGAAGCTACAGGCCACGCATTATCTTGCCGCTCGCCCCAGGCTACACCGCACTATAAGATGGACTGGATGAGGAGGCAGGATATCAAGGAGGAGGCACCGGAAACTCCTACCGCTTTGACACCAGACGAGCCTGACGAGTGCTACTTCGACGAAGACGCCTCGATCGACGAGGGCATGGTACGTGCTACAAGGATTTTCGATTCTTATGTCTTGGCTCGGTGCATGCGAAATGTCCGAGTTTAGTTTTTATCACTGAAACCTGTTGGAGGTTTATTTCTGTGCACATGGGCATATTCACATGTGTATATGAAACTGTTAACACAGTTGTTAATGTTTCTAGTTTCTGTTAGATGTGAAGCAGTTTGATCGAGGAGTGCTATTACAATCTACAGGTTTATCGTTAGACAGCGGATCTTTATGCTAAATGTTCGCACATCGATTGTGGGAAGCAGCAGGAAAATGAAAATTGATTTCATCCTTCAATGATTTTGTTTCTAAATTTTGAAGTTTTAAGAGGACAGTGTTCCTAAACTTTTCTCATGCTTCAGTTTTATATTTCACCCTGCTAGTTTCTTCGTAAAGGCATCAAAATCCGCAGTCTATTTATTATAGAACATTTTTTGAGGTACAACGTTGATATTTTAAATATCTAATTTTACTTTCACGCGATGTTTATCTCTAAAAATTATATATTGAACGTGATGTTGTAAAACTATCTGACTATCTTGTGAATGCAGAACGCGATCGATCAACGTAATCAATTTCTATCAGAATAATGGAACTTGCAATTCCTTGACAGAATATATTTATTAATCACAATGGTGCTTACTTTGATCACTAAATTGTACTCGGGGAAAATCTGTGTTTGTTTAACAGTTACAAATCCGACATTTTATTGGCGTATAGTCACCCAACGTCTGACGCTCGCTGTGCAAACCGGTGACTATAGTCGCCCGGTGTGTAATACCGATGACTGTAGTCAGCCGATAAAATTATTGTTTCATAACTTTGGCAAAGCAAAATACGTACATACGTCTGTTATGTCAATGGATGCCCATTGTCTTGTGTCCTATTGTATTTCTTTTATTTTATGCTGCTATGCAATTCGAGTACGTCCGCGTGGCAATAGGCCCTGTACTGTGCTCGCGCATTTGCGAACACGGCAGGCGTATAGAAAGGATTAAACGTCTAATAAACGTTTCAAATCCGCTTTTGTTTTGCTGCTATGAATTCTTTGAGACCGGTGGAACTCGCGTTTATCTGAGTCTGTCGAGTAACATGGTGTAGATAACGGAGACATTCGTGTCGCGGTTCATGTAGTTCTAATGACTTTGAATCATGGAGTATGTGCGCGAGTATTCTGAATAGCAAGGCATTTTTATACATGAAGAATTGCTTTTAGACTGCGGACCTTTATGTAAAATGAAAATAATTACATACAGTGAACCACAATAATATTCGGACACTTTTAAAAGGACGGCAATTTTTTTAATATCAGAAAATATACGACTTGGATTTTTTGAGTAGTTTTTAAAAATTGCAAGTGCAATTCTTGTTGTAAAGTAATTGCTCCAACTTCTCAAAAAATATCCAAGTCGTACGATCTGATATTAAGAAAGTTATCGTCCTTTTAAAAGTGTCCAAATATTACCGTGGTTCACTGTAGAAATCAATTTCTTGTAATAATTTTAGTAGATTGTAAAAAGTGCATTTTGTTAATATAATTTTTCTCCGCATATCGTTAACTGGTAATAAAATATTTCTCATTCCTCGAGGTTCAATCTGCACAAAGCATGATTTTACTCTCCGTTCGCCAGTATGTTTAATGTGTTCCAAGATGATAATTATTCGATGGCAAAACGTCTTGTTGTACAAGCCAAGCATAAATGGAGTACTACTGTACATACTTGAGACCAAGGGAACTATGCGAGCGAGTTGCATGATTATTAACCCTGCGTATATCGACGCGTACTGTAGCTCCAAGGCGGTTTGCTCGGAGCAATGCAATTAAGGGACCACGTATTCGTGAACCAAATATTGGGGGAGCGGGAAATACCTTGCATAGAATATAGAATGTTTCACTTAGGTAGCTGACTAAGTGCTTTTGAAAATAGATATGTTTTGGGCAGTTCGATGGCGATTATTCACACCAGAAATCCCATTAAAGTACGAATATGGACTAGCAAATTACGTCGCAGCAGTAGACTGCGGATGTTAATGAAATTTGCAATTTCTGTAGACGAATTTTAAGAAAATCTAAGCAAATCTTATTTTCTGTGGTAATAGTTTTTTCAGATCGGAAATAAATTAAAATCGTACTGAATTCCGTCGAATTTTATACTCTAGCATTTTTTGAAAATTTTTAGGAGCCATAATTTATTTTATTTAACTTCTGTTCCCTGCAATTGATTCAGAAAATTTTTATTTTGCATAAAGATCAGCAGTCTATTTAATGAAATCGAATAAAACAGGATTAATAAGTAAATATAATATTAATCAATTAATAATATAAGTAACTGAAATCCTCGATCATCCGAGGGTTGAATATATGTAACTTGTAACAAGTTATTTGCCTGAAAAATTTTTAAAACGATTGTCGTTTACGAAGCACATACATCAATAATATCAGAGCTAACAGCTGCGGGTTGTGAAATCTCAGAGCCATTTGTGCAAGTTACACATTGCAACTTGTAAATTATCCAATATTACGAGCTTGTATCTCATTGTGCAAGGGAGCACAGCACACTGTTCATCATCGTTTGATCAACGGCTCTCGCTAATTCGACCAATCGACTAGCTGAAAGGAAACCGGTCTCTGAATGATAAAATACAAAATCGTGGGATGATTGTGCAACCGCGAACAGTTTGTCCCACCGGCTTGGAACGGGTGTAACCGAGTCCGCAGGGGTCCTTTTTAATGGAATGGTCCGGTAACTAATTTAATGCGTCGCCACGCATGGAGGACGCCTTGGAAAGTTGATTTGGTTCGACAAGGCGCCGATCTTCGTGCGGTCTTATACCTTTCACACCATTCGATCTGTGGATGACGGTACCTGGGTCAATTTGGATCCGTCATTGCAAAGGCGTCAATCAATCTCTCAAAAATTGCCCTACGAACAGAGTTGGGCAAAAATTTTATTGAATAAAAATTTTTGTCCAACTCTGCCTACAAATTCCAATTTTCATTTGATTCAAATGAAAACGGAAAAATTAATAGATTTAATGAATTATTTTAGAAACAGAAATTTGCTACAAAAAATATACATACTCTACCAATTTTGAATCCGCAATCTTAACGTAAAAATCAATTATAAAAGAGAATCAGATTATCAGTTCGTATCCTATTGATGCCATATTTAATTGTATCCGGAAATTCTGGAAAAGAATGATGTACACACATCGTTTTATTACAATTTAAGGATAGTTGAAATATCACAGTTAATAGAAATTTTTTAATAATAGACTGCGAATTATGAGCATTTATGACGAAAACGAGTAGGTATAATTTAGAATAGTAAAAATATTAGAAGAATTTATAAATACTGTTACATTATTTTCAACCTACTAAACATATCAACAAGGAAAATAAATTTCTATTTCACTTCAGTTTGTTGCAATTCAGGAAGAAAATGTTTATTTTGCATAAAGATCCGCTGTCTAATTATTTATCAAACACAAGTGATTATCTCGAAGCCGTTTTGGTAGCAGTCGTCACACTTCAGAACCCAGTGTACCAATTTTCATGTAAATTGAAGCTCCCTACCTTTTCCTCGATTTGGAGATTCCGGAGCACTTTGCATCCCAGCCTATGAGGTCCTCAAAGCCGTTTGCCTCCTAAGGGTTAAGAAGTACTCATTTTGATCAGGCAGGGATTCTGTGGAAGCCGGGAGCCATGTGCGCATCGCAGACGCGGTTAATCTTCGATTCTGGCCCCGTGGCAATCATCAAAAAGCGTATCTCTAGTCGGTACTTCGTGGCTCGATTCTATTACGAGAGCTCGGTCTTGCTCGGTTTCCTCGCGATAATTTCCATGGGCCGGTTGTATCGCGCATCCGAGCTCAATAATAATTCAAATTAACGACCCTCGAAGCAACTCCGAACCACGGACACGCGATTCAACAGCCCTTTTTCACGCGGCCCGCCAGGCAGGGCCCGAGATCCATACCAGGATTTAGTTCTGCCATCAATTTCGCTTTATCTCGCCTTGACCCTCTCTCTCTCTCTCCCCACTCTTTTCACTCTTTACGGCGCTTCGAGAAACAAGAAATTAGCGCGACGCTTCCTTCCGGTGGTCTACCCCATAATTGTTGCGATTCCCTTGCGTGAAGTTCGAGCAGCTCGGGTCTTACAACTGCTGTCTGCTTCATGAATTGGGCTTGATGCTACGTGTGTACCGTACACAATTTTTCATAAAATCAAGCTACATTAAAATCGAAAAATCGAAATTGGTTAATTCCTCGACTCGTGAAAAAGAGAGAGCTTTCGATAGTTCCGAAAGTATGCACTTGCGTTTCGCATCCTCGACAGAATGAATTTTCATGAACCCCGACCGAAGTGCAGAGTCCTTTGTGAAACGAGAGGCAACCGGTCGAAAGGTTGAAAAGCAGGGCGATTAAAACTATCGATCGTTAATGCGCGTGAAATGTTTATATCGCGACGAGATGCATTAGTGCAACGACAGGGCCGGCCGTGTTCCATTGAGCAGGTCTTCAGGGCCGTAATTCAAGCAGCCACTTCAGAGGCAAGAACCGCCCGCAACAATGGCCGTAACTGTAGATTCGAGGTAACTTTACACTCGAGTCCATTTTCTCTTTGCCCACTTAAGCCCGTTGCTGCAACGTTCGCGCCCTGTCGACCGAGGGAAAGGGTTTGCGACACGTGTTCGAATTTCCCTTAACGGCCAGCACGCTCTCTAAGCCCACCCTGGAACGCACGGCAATTACCGTCACGTAATTCGAGATTGCAGAGCTTTTGCAACCTAGGGAATCGGGATGCCTCTGGGACAGGAAATCTGTAGATCTCTTGCCATCGACGCCTGCCCCGCGTCACTGCTCGGTGCCATTTGCTATAGTGACGCATAAAAGTATTCGGACATTGAAACTTCGACAGCTTGCCCTACGATTTATTTCATAGAACTTCTTTGTCGTTCATAATTTCCTGTAAGTAGACTCCTTATGCATTCGTGACTTAAATGAGTAGGTGCAACCTAAAATAGTGAAAGGATTAAAATAATCTGAGGATATTAATGTATCATTTTCAATATATTAGAATTATTAATGAAAGAGACATTTCTATTGCAATTGATGCACAAACTTCTTATTTTGTTTTATCTAATGACTAAATGAAAAATGTTTGGTTCAAAGCATAATAATGAGGACCAAGAACTTTTTGTGCAACTGTTTTGGATTGTAGTGGCTATCGATAACACTCTCGTGAATTCAGGGCTGTAATTCACCTATTAAATGTCATTGCCAGTATGACACAAAACAATGCACCACATACGCGTTCCATATCCCAGCACGCGACATATTATCGATTGGGATCAAGGCGTTCTTTTGCACTATAAATCATGTTTACGGCTTCGCAGTGTCTTACATTTCAAATTGAAAACAGATCACGAGTCGGAGTATCCCGCCTGACTCACCGCGAAGCCACAAAACCTCAGACACTGTGTTCCACACAAAGATACATTCAGTTTATCGTCGGAAGCACGCTAAAAAAGGTCGTGTTAGAGATTAGGCTAATTACAGATGTGTCCGTTATCTGGCCCGTGTATACGTCAGGAGACACACGCGGCTAGCGTAGTCTGCCGTGACAGATAAATCTAGGATCAGCGACATATAGTGGCCGGTAGTTATCGCGGTTGCATAGTAGCGAAGACGAAACTCACGTGAGTTGTAACCTCTGTTCACTGTCACACAACCACGGGGTTTTTTCCCTAAGTCGACTCGATAAGAGGAAGCGATAAGTCGGTGGAAGCCGCTCCGAAACCTTGGCAACGCCGTACTTCGAGACACCGAGGGCCCCGGATGATTCAGCGCCAGCTGCGCCCGCCAAGGGCCGCCGAAACTTGCCCCGAAATTTGTTAGTCAAAATCGAATTGCCTCGTTCCGAGAAACGAACTACGATCGATCCTCGCAGACTCGAACCACACGCCATTCCAAAGCTGTCTCGCTCACTCGTTTTCCCTCCGATTCTTTGATTTTCCTTTTCCCCTCGGATAAGTGTCGTTATTCAGCCCCTGGCGTTTGTACCTGCATACTCCGCTGGAAATCCTGTTTACGGTCCCACTAAATTCTTGCGACCGCTTCGAATAATTATCTACGCTTCAAATGTGTGAGGAAAATGTTGCTTGAATTCGTTTTTGCTTGCGTTCTTTTAACCAGGGACCAAAAATAACAGTCATTCTAAAATTTTCTACGATAAAAATCATCACTAAAAAGTTAATTATTATCGAAATTTAAGATAATCCACACAAAATATAAAGAAAAAAGTTCGTAGAACAAAATGATTAAAAAATATCGATTTTTATACTTTTTAGTTACAAATAACAGTTATTAGTGTCCAAAAAATTGGATCCTCCTCGATAACTGTTATCGATGAAGAAAAACTGTTTCGACTGCTCAAAGCAGTTATCGATTAGAGAAGTTCATTTCGATCACTCATAACAGTTATCGGTGATAGAATTTCTTTTCACTTGTTTATAATAATTATCGATGAGAAAATTCATTGTAGTTGCTTACTTAATTATTGAGTTGTCTACTCCTTTTTGGATGAAGCAAGCCTGTGAAATTCATTGAGAAGGTTTCGTACAACAAGACGAAACAACAGACCATAAGAACAACACAAAATCTGTTTGTTTGTCGCATTAAATTTGGATTGTAGCAATTAATTTTACGAATAAAAAATTTATGGAATAATTGATTGTCTGCCATTTGAAAGTTGTACTATTTAATAATGACTATTACAAATTTCCTTCATCAATACTTAACTATTATTAGCAATCGAAATAAACTTCCTCTATTGATAACTGTTATAAACAATCGAAATAAATTTCTCTCATTAATAGCTGATATAAGTGATCGAAATGAATTTCTCTCAACGATAACGTGTACCAACAAGAGAAAAAATTTTCGGTTACTTATAATCCTTATTTGTAACCAATACGATTTTAGTCGATGAAATACTTATTATTCTTGCTACATAAACCATACTTGGTTTAAAGCATTAAATAAATAATAATACTTGTTATTCTATGACTTTTTTCTTTTTGGTTATAACAGTTATGGTCCCTGCTTTTAACTAACAGAAAGTAGATCTTAATGTATGCCAATTTTGAAACGACTGTATAGAAAATTCATTATCAAGTATTGAAAAGTTTCTTACTTTTGCCAATAGTTTTCATTTGCCTGCCACCAAGCGACCAACAAGAAATAATAATAAAATATAATAGCTAGAAATAAGTTCGATTAGAGTCAGAATTGAGATGCTTCTCCGTGTTCCTGATTTATCGAGGAAACTTTACACAACGTCGCTCCCACGGCGTTCAACAAACAACTTTTGAAAAAAGTTTTCGCTCGGTTTCGTAGTAAATTGCATCTCAGATTTATAGCTGGATGAATATTCTTTTTTCCCCGCTTTCTCTCATGGATCCTCAACGATCTTGCACCGAAATTGTATAATTTATGAATCGTACCGCCACGTCGTGTTCCTTGTCTCGATAAATCATGCGGTGTCGCGTGATTACCTGCCATCTCGTCGTGTCTCCCTTCTTTTCGACAGCTTACGGTGATGGACTGTGGGTGAGATCGTGCATGATCTTAGGAGGCGTACTTAATGTAATTAAATTCGACGTAGGGAATAGCGGAAATGCGCGGAGGGATA
This sequence comes from Lasioglossum pauxillum, assembly GCA_933228785.1. Lineage (NCBI taxonomy): Eukaryota > Metazoa > Arthropoda > Insecta > Hymenoptera > Halictidae > Lasioglossum > Lasioglossum pauxillum. The sequence continues at coordinate 22,176,418 of OW121701.1, read as the reverse complement.
CGCGGCGATATTGAATTTTTGAGAAAATCATTTCAGAAAATAATACGGTCTTACTTGTGGCTAGCCTCTGTGTAGCCAACTGGGTACCCATGTTAATGTTCCTCTAAAAATATTACAAAATTTTGTATAACTTCGCCCCGAGAACATTTCCTGTAAAATCATTAACATCAGAGCTACCGATTCAGTAAAAATCACTGGTCCCTAATTCTTTCGTGGATGCACATGTTGCAATTCTAATTGTTTCATGAAGCTCATGTTACAATAAGAATAAGCAATATAGGTGCACCAGTCGCATTATTACTCGATAATTCTAGTGTTAATAACAGAGACATATGGTGCTCCCATTGAAATGGCCCATATTGTGTAATGCTGGTAGTCCTATTAAATGAACATCCCTTTTGTCAAAACAATTAATCCATATAACAGAGGTGCTACGGTATTGCAAATCGTCGGGGAAAAAAGTGTGTATTAAAACCGAGCTAATTTGATACTGGTTTCGCAAACCGACGCATTTTACGATCTGAACATTCGCAATATCGCCGAGGCTCGAAAGGTATCGATCCAAATATAGGGGAGATGGCTACCTTCCGAAAATGCCGTCCGTCAGAATTCGGACAACCGAGTACAATTAAAGCCCGCATCTCGCTGAAGGAATCTCGAGGCTGAGCCAATTTCCACGAACACAGAACGACCCTCGCGGCAGACAGGGCAACCCTGCGTCGCGACGCGTCGCATCGCATCGGGACGTGGACGCTCGCGGGGGAGGAGATCGACGGGGAAATATAATTTCAATCGTTCCCCAGGACGGGAATCTATAGACCGTCGCTGCAGGCAGAGAACGGGGGGATGTTGGCGAGCAGTCACCGTGGGGATGAAGCATGACTCACCCGGTGTGCCACCACCCCTGTTTTCGGCTGTCTCGTGCCGGGAATCCACCCTCTCTGCTCTTTCTCTCTCTCTCTCCCTCTCTATGCTCTCTCACCCTCGTGGATCGAACGGGACGGAGAGCATTATCATAATCCGTGTCGACAGCCCGTAGAAAAAATACGAAGTCAGACGTGCTCAGGTGATCCTGCATTATTGTCCTTTCACGCTGCAGCGTGCTGGACCAATTGTGCGTAAGGAAGCCCGAGTCATCGTGTCACGGACCGTCATGGATGATCAGCTATTCGGGGCCAGCGATTCTTGTTTGAAGAGATGAGTTCGGGGCGAAACACTTTACTGATCCGTCACGTACACGCCGAAACTGCGGCGCTCTCCTTTTATTAGAAACTATGAATCACTGCTCGGGGATTCCGAGTATCATTCGTGATCAGCAGGCTGAATTTAGGGTATCGATACAATTCGTTCATCAGCACGGTGAAATGAACTATCCCTCAGTGCCTCGTGTTAATGCGACACGTTTTCTATTGATTCTTGATGAATTGCATTCTCTGTACACTTCATTTCGTTTAACCCTTCGGGGATGATGCGCGGCGTGCGTGCTTCACTGACTCTGGCGGATAGTTCGAAATTGCTAGACTGTGAATCTTTATGCAAAATAAAGATTTTTCCATGGCGATTTTAATACATTTCAGTGTTTTCTCTGTTAATAAAGTTAACTCTTTGAGAACGTTTCATTGCCAATTGAGGTTAATATATTTATACAAATAATTTAATTATTGTAATAACAAAAGTAACCCTCAGAGGGTTAATAAAGTGAAAATACTGTAATCTTCTTTTTAAATTCTACCTATATTTTCACAGTTGTGTATTTCGCTTATTCATTTTTATCATAAATGCATGAAATTCGCAGTTTATTCATTACACAGGAGCAGATTATTAGGTGCGATACACTTTTATGCAGCATCGTCTATATTTTAGTATTTGATCGTAGCTGTGAGTAATATCGAAAAGTCTCAATCAAGAACAGATTATGATAACATCTGCAACATCGTGCACCGTGGGTCGTACAAAGGGAAACCGACAATATGGCGTCGTCCCTGGAGGGTTATACTTGTTTGATTTTACTTTAGGGTCTCATTTTCAAAGAACCTACTCACAAAATTAATTATTCGCCTTTCCATCATGTTGATTTTTTACCATTGTGTCGATTTGACATCGAGGGGTTAAATTAAGATAGACAAATGGGCATTATTAAATTAGAAAAATATTATTATAATTTAGTATTTTATCTTCCAAAAATAAATTTGTGATACCTACCGGGCGACATGATAATTAGAATTAATTAGAAATCAACTCTCTTCAACAAATATAATGTATATCAATATATTTATTACCAAGTATTAATAACTATGATATAATATAGAAGATAATTCTAAATAGAAATCAGCTTTCTACAACAGATATAATATATCATATATCAATATATTTATTAATAATCACAATATAATATCATTTAAAGTCAACAAAAGTAACAAACTGACCGAAAAGAAACATCTTCAGCCATCTCCTATTATTTCACCTCCTATTATTCCACTGTGAGAAAATTCAGCTTCCTAAACCGCTTTCGACCACGTCATAATTCTTAGACCACAGCTTTTTAATATCGCCATCCTGAACGAATATCTCACGTCATTTGCATCCACGTTTCAGCTAGAAAAACGTTCCTAATCCGTCTTTTTCAGCATCCGTGACCGGACTCCCAGTCTCTGACTTTAAACGACTTCCATACAGGCGGCGGGGACCGAAAAAAGCTACGATATTATTCGGGCGCACACGTGGTTGGGAAACAGTGTGTCGTCATCGCGTTTGCTTAACGAATTAATCCCATTATTATCGTTCGCTCTTCTCCCGATGTCCTGAGCATAGAGAAAGAGAGAGAAAGGAAGCTAGTGATGGGTGCGATCCTCCTCCATTAGTATATTTGTACGATTGTATTTAAGATACGTATGAATACGTCTCCATACACCCTTTAAAATAATCTAACTTTTTAAGAAAGTACACGACGTGAGTTTTTTTCAAGAATGTAAACAAAAATAATTCTCCAAATGATGTTCAAAGAAAATTTCAAGAAAATCGTAATTGACAGGAATTGAGAAAAGATACTAAATGTTTCCACGTTTTCATCAGAGTCTAATGAAAATTTAAAAAATATGTTTTGTAGATCTGAAAATTTCTACCTTCCTTTCTTATACGACACTATTCCTCCACGCTTCAAATACGGGAAATTACTTGAAAACCATGAGAAAGAATTAGATCGCTCCCGTCACTAGAGGAGAGCGGCATACGTAATAGCATCTGGAAAAGCTCGCATCTGCCACGGAACGGTGAAAGACGAGTTTCGATGTTGAAACGAGATTACGTACCCTTCGAAGGCGGAGGAATACGTTGGATTTATGCGCTTCCTTGGGCGTGCACGGTCAGACAATCATCGTTGCACAAAGAAGGGGGTGGTGCCCGGCAACGTCCACCCTCGAAACCAGGGGGGACGGAGGCTATCCTTTATCATTGGCGATTCAATGGATCGCCACAGAGAAATTACTGCAGGTTTTGACAGCGAGCTGACACGGGGCTATCGTTATTTTATCTTGATTCCGGCCCAGGATAATTGGCACGAGCTTCCTGCAAGCTCGTAATAAACGCGCCCGTTTAATTGATCCTGTTTACGTCACGCTGCTGTTTCATCGTCGTGCTCTCCTATCCGTCGAAATGAATTAATTCGCTCCTCTTCGGCACGAAATCCGTTCCGACTCGCTGGTTTTTTGTCGGTCATAATTTCGTGATTTTAATCACGCTGAAAGGCTCCCTCCTGTTTTCGAACTCGGAACTTTGTTACGGAAATGGCAAGCGCGAATCGCTCGTTTCGCAAACGTTCCCTTTGAAGTTTGTCGAACTTTTCGATAATGATGAAACTCTGATGGAATTTTGATTGTGTCGGTATGTATATGTTTTTACAGCTGGTCGGTAATGGTTTCTCTGCAACACTTTCTTCGAAGCTTAATCGTTGTTCTCTTTTCTTGCAATCAAATTATGTCGATTGATCTTCCCTTTCGCTATTTATTTGTACAAATCGCATCTCACCGTCCGTAATGTCTCGCGTGCGTGTGGAAAGACCACGTCGAATCGATTCTATTAATGCTTGCGTTCACAAGAGTGTCTACGAGACTTTCTTTATACAGTTCTGAACATCGCGAGATATCCAGCTTCGAATTGATATCGGAAAATCGGATTTCGTAGCAAAAAGTCGTAAGTGGAATTCAGAATAGTGGGTGTCAGAAGATCTTAACAATATTTTTACATTATTTCCAATTTATCAAAACTATTAGAAGCAGAAATACATTTTTATTCGACTCCTATTTCTTACAATTGATGCAGATCATGTTTCTTTGGCGTAAAGGTCTATTCATGCGACGAGATTTGTTTTAACTAATTGGGAATTGGTTAAAAACCAATAGTGAGGCACTCATGATGGCAACGACATAAAAAAATGATTGTACATACAGGGTGTTTTAAAATTGTATGCCTCAACGTCCACTAACATTTTTTCATTGCATTCTATAGTATCCATCGCGAGGATAAAAAAATTATTTGTGCTTCTAATAGTTTTTGTAAATTGAAAACAATGTTAAAATATTCTTAAGATTTTCCGATATCGTCTATTCCAAATTCCATGTACGATTGTTTGCTATAATTTCGAGACAGCCTGTACATATGATATTTCATATGAATCTTGAATGGCTTTTTTGCAATACCAATATAAATATTAGTGATTTATAGGAGCATGATGAAAATTTCAATATTAGGCAGAGTTTTGTAAATTGTTTTAGCGACAGTGATCGATTCCTCGATTCTAGGTGGACAAAATTCAAATTTTTGTGTTTTCTTGTAGTAATATAGCTTTATTTCTTAGAAATCATGACAAGTGTATAAAAACAACATGAACTTTAACGATTTATATAATTTCTTTATAATGGACAAATAAAACAATTAATTGTAACATTTGTGAAAATGACATAAATTAAATATTTTATAGTTTTTGTTTAAATACGTGAATACACAATACACAAAATGAAAAGAATTAATCTTAATTTATATTTAAAAATTAGATAAAGTTGTACGAAAATATAATACAAAATTACAAAATTATAATAAGGAATGTGCATGACAAAGGTGCATATCCTAAATTATTATAAATTATAATTGTCATATGTAAATCTCGTACCTTTTTTAAGGTGATTTGAGTAAACTTTTTGCCTCTGCTGCTAATTCTTTAGAACATTTTTTAGTAATTTTACTCTTACTACTTATAAGTAGATCGGACGTTAGAAGTAACATATGAAATATGTCTTCTACATTTTTTTTCTATTTTCTTTTAAAAAGCGGTCGATAGTGCGGTGGCATTTCTGTCATTTTTCTTGGACTCTTTCGCAAAAACTTGTAATTTTTGTATGCAAAATATTTTTTGCTGAATCATTAATAGCTTCGATGTTAAAAAAGTTTAGAAGCAGCCCTATTATTGCATCAACTTTGGATTTGGTATCTTTAGAACTTGTTGAATACCAGGTTTCAAACATCAATCTTCGTGGCATACTCCATGTCTTTTCTAAAAAATGATATAAATGACTAACGGGCCAAAACGGGCAAGCGATATTTAGTATCATTATTTTGAAATAAGTATTCTTCAAAACTATCAAAGAACGAAGTCTGGCCGAGTCCGGGGAAAGAAGTTATACAATTTGATCTCTTCTTAAATAATATTATTAGTTAACCTGTTGTATATGATATACACGGCAAAATAAAATTATACCGATATGTAAAAATTAAATACTTACCTTCGCTTACACGCTCCATTTTTTAGATAATAATTTAAACAAACAAACAAGTTATACGATGAAGAAGAATTAGCTTATTTATAGTATTTCGCAAAGACAAAACTTTAACGCCGTATTACGTCGTAATAACCACGTGCAATCTAAATATTAGGTTATATATCGAATAAATAAATGTTCGTAAACAATATAGAACGGCAGCGAAGATATCTGAAGTTAATCAAATTTACCATTTTGCCCGCCTAGAATCAAGGAATCGATCACTGTGCGACGTTCCGAAAGCGTAGAATAGCGTGAGAATATTTCTATTCGGATGGTTCTTAATTATGTGAAGTTAATCGGTAAGAACTCGTTTCTACGTCCATCTAATACGTATGAAGAAGAGACGACACACAAATAGATTGGTACGATGCTATTTAAGTGATTATAGCAACATCACGCGACTGAAGCTGGTTTTCGCAGTGATGGGTTAAAAGAGTGTGTTATCCCCGAGGCTTTAGATGACTCGTTCGCTTTCGCCTGCCGTTCTTATATTCGCGAGAGAATAGCGAAGTTGGAACACGTTCTTAGCATGGGGACCCCACTGGTGTGGCGCCAAGCAATAATAACCGATCGCCCACGCTGAGCTCTTTTCCCTCTTTCTCTCTCTCTCTCTCTCTTTCTCTCTCTCTCGAGGTTTTTGCACCGAACTGGGCTAGCGTCGACCACGATCACACTCGCAGAATCCTCTGACGGCGCTCGCAAAAAGCTCCACTGTCCTGCGGAATCGATATCCTACCGTTTGACGAACCATTCGGTGCAGGTCCTGGATAGACCGTACAACTTACCTACGCAGAAAACGTCCGATAATTATTTCTAAAAATAATGATCTCTTAGAAATATTTTGGAAACATCCAACACAGAAAACTCTGGCATGGAGAGGTCACAGTGGGGGGAATCGTCGATTGTAATGAAACTGTTTCTGGTGAATCTAGAACAAAAGTAAGCACAATATTCGTTGTTTATAAAGATGAAATTTGTCACTGCAAAATTTAAATAATGATAGAAAAAATTGTGTTAGAAAAACATTAAAAAATTGAAGGAATTTTGAGAAATGATTATTATCGAGCAGAGCAACGAAAGCATAGTTTGTTTAAATTCTAGGAGAACGTTTGTCCCGTTTCCTGTTTTTGTAATTAGATTTTAATGTTAACATTTTTTAATTTCAACGACAATATTATATTCAATTTTTTAATCAACTTCATATTTTACTTTTTAATTCTCCGAGTTTTTACTTTGATTGTTAACAAATACTATTTAATCTTTAGGCATAAAGTTCTCATAAATATTAGGGTTGTTGATCAAAGATTTGAGTTTCCAGTAAATCGACGAAAAATAAAACATAATTTACAGTGGATGCAAAGTGATCTTTAATGTTCGAATACCTAATAATTATATTAATAGAACTGTCATCAAGTGGAAGAATATGTGCACGCAATGAAGTGGAGTGTAATGGTTGGATCATTGCCAGATGACAGCATGCGTCCCATGAATAACGCAAACAATAATAGCAGAATATGGACAATAAAGGTCATCCAAATATTTTAGAAATTACAACAAAAAATATCACGCAACGAAAGAGAAAAAACGTGACATAATGAAAGGTTATAGAAATATTACAAGAAAAATACCATCGAGTGAGTAAAAAGTAAAAATTAGCATCTGAATTGATGGAAAAATGGTTTCACTTCAAGGCGGTTTAACAATTATTCAGATTTCGGTGGAGATAGAATGAAACGATCCGCTTGTCGGTGACCATAAATTCAAGTAAAAGTGGTTGATGTCTGAAGAATTCCGAACCCGTCTTGAACCGGCTTGAAGATCCTTTACCTGGACCTGATTAGGTCCCCTCTGGAATGCCATTTATCAAGAACTCAGGGACTTCGAGATTTCAACTACGTGATGTCCGACAAGCTTAGAGCAGGGATCATGCTTTGACAAAAATTACCGCGAGACTCCTTCGACCAATTAAATGCCTCGTTAGTGCGCCCTTGATGTCCGGACTGGAAAAAAGAGGATGGCTAGATCGATTAGGATACGATGTTGAATCTTTATCGAAAATTCCATGTGCTATCGTGTTAATTGCCAGCACTTCGTGGTAGCTTCTTCTCCCGAATCGCATTCTTTAAATAATTTACCGCTGTCGTTCGTCGTTTTACACCACATGATTTCGACGGTTTTATGTAGAGACGAGAAAGATACAGTTTACCGACACTTGGAAAAAGCGAGACAACTTAATTATCATTTCCAGTGTAGGAGTTTCGAAAATTCATTTTACGGTTTCTTAGTGAAATTTGCTTTGTTTTTCATTATTTTCTTATGAGACTTTTAACAATATATTTGTTGCGTTTTACTGATTAAAATGAGACCAAACATGACACAAGTCCGAGCATATTTGCTTGTGTAATTGATGGTTAAATTTAATTCATCATAATAGGTGTGGGAATTTTTTCTAATTTCATGAAACGAAGATTTTATTACAAAGTAATTACAAGGCCTCAGCCATTATTGTTATTAATGATCATATGACGTATTAAAATCATTTTAAAATATATATTTACTTATTAAAAAACGTAATATTGTATTACATCATTTATTATGCATCATATATTACATTATTATCACGATTTTTCAAAGATTTCCAATAAACCGAGGAAGAAATGTTTGGAACAAAAGTTGAACAGTATTTTAAACACCGAACTTCTATATACAAAAAATAAAGATCATTTTGATTTTTTAAATGTTAAAATGTATTTTTGATTTCATAACGTAATAGCTGACGTTATAAGACGAATTCAATGACTTACTATATTATGAACTCAAGCATATAAATAATGTTAAAATAGTTTTTCCGACTTTTCGGACCAAATACCCCACTGTGCGGGGGACGGATGAGGGTTAGAAATCGCGCTTCTAAACTAGAGGATCCCCTTAAGTGGGTTCCCCGATAACGCGGAACGCTCGTAAATTGTATCGCAAAAGCATCCAGTAGAAATTCCCCAGTTTCCCGGCGATACTACGATTCCGTATCTAACGAGTCGGTGGTCTCCTTCGCGGCAGGACAATCGCGAAACGTTGGCCAGATAACCTCGCGCGGAGGTATCAGCTTTCTTATTGTCGCGCTGCGCCAGGAGAACGTAACGCGAGACGCGGCCACAGAATGTCGCCAACAGATTATGAGAGCTATTTCCACGTGCGTTCTTCTCCCTGGTGTAACGGTCAGAAAACAGACGCGAGATGTTTCTATGTATTCCCTGAGATATTAGAGTTTGCTGAACCTCCGGGGAGTCATTACGGAGGCTCGATACCGCCTGCGTAACGCGTTAAGACTGCGGATCTTTATAGCTCGTTGAACTCGCAATGAAGCGACAAAGTACGAAACTTAAAGTTGCTGCGATTTTGCTGTGGCTGATTCAATTGCTGCCACTTGTACAGAGTAGCGGATTGGATTGAAACTATCAATTTTTAAGTAAATTTCTTTTTAATTAAATGAATTTAATTAATGAAATGAATTTAATTATTGTAGGCAACGTTACCTGTCACACAAAAATAAATGTATTTTTCGCACTGCAGCTATAATTTCAGTGTCCACTGTATGTTATTCTGTGTGAACATTTATGATACTGACTAACATTAACACACACTATTTGTTTCCACGGAAAAATTAACTTTCTAGTCAATGTAGGATTTTTTAGACTTATAGTATATGTACAGTGAGCGGCAATATTAAGTGGACACTCAAGTCCAAAGGACTTGAATTTTTTAAAGATGTTAGACCGGCTAGTTTGCTAGAGAATAAGTAAACAAAAATTTATTAACATTGCAATTGGTAGGAATCGTACAAAATTTAAAAATGATGTTTTGTTAACTTTTTTATCCGAGTCTGTAACGATAATTTAAAAAATGCGTTTCATAGATTTCGGTAACTTATTGAAAATTTCATCGAAATCGGTGAACATTGCAATGAGCTACAAACGTTCAAAGATGATCACGTAAGGGCGAAATGCCCTGGCAAGGCTGAAAATCTGCGACTTTCACCCTTAAGCTCTCATATTTAAACGTATGTAGCTCATTGCAATGTTGACCGATTTCGATGAAATTTTCAGTATGCATATAAGTTATCGAAATCTATAAAACGCATGTTTTAAATTATCGTTACAGGCCCACATAAAAAAGTTGACAAAACATCATTTTTAAAATTTTGTATGATTCCTACCAATTGCAATCTTGATAAATTTTTGTTTACTTATTCTCTAGCGAACTAGACGGTCTGACATCTTTCAAAAATTCAAGTCCTTTGGACCAACTTTTAGAAAGTTATGCGATCTTTAAAATGGCCACTTAATATTGCCGCTGACTTTATATGTATACTTACTCTTACTATGTGCCTGTATATTTCGGTATATTCTAGTATATTCTAGTATGTTTTGGTATGTTTTAGTACGTTCTCGTATATTTTAATATATTCCAGTATTTTCTAATATATATATTTTAGTATGTTCCAGTATATTCTAGTATATTCTGATAAGTAATTTTAATAAGCAGGTCATAATACAGCACCTTTAAATTTTTCAAATGTTTTTACACTATTTTGTATTTGTGTGTATGTGCTCTTCTCAATTATTTGTCACGAATGTATAAAATATACTCCAGTCATAACACTTTTGATAGAATGGTTCTTCTCCAATTAAGTCTAGCTACAGAGTGCTACGATAAAAATGGGAACCGAGGCAATTAAATAAAACCGTAAAGGAAACCGTTCGCAGAGTTAAAATTCAGCTCTTACTAATGAAAAAACTGATCCGCTATTCTGTTGCAATTGTAATATAGACGCTTGTGATTCGTCTGTATACATATAAAGGTGAACGAAGTAGATATATATACAAAAGTTATTAATTTGAAAATGGATTTACTATGTTTCATGAAAGAGTACGCGATAGAAACGTAAAACATCTATTGTTATAATTGGTGAACATTCCTCACCACTATGTATCATGTAAAAAAAGTTGTTGTACTTTGAAAACTTTGATTGCATTTCAAGTATGGAAATGAAATGCAATCAAAGTTCAGATCCAATTAAGAAAGAAATTGATATATGATTTTGATAGAATCAATGTATGCAACTGTTGCTATACACACATTTACTGTTGCGCTAATTTTGTGTGACTTTCTATTCACGCTGCGTGGGTCACCAACGAACCATGATATTGCATTTATTACATAGATTCACAAGATATCTTATAATATTACGAGATTTACTACCACCATCTATTTCGATAACAGTCTTCGTAATTACAATGTTTGATTAAATGCAGCATACCGCTTGCATCGAGTATGAAAAAGGTAGAAACCGATCTCGTTAACTTCATAAATTCTCGAAACGTTTTAAATTGTTCATACTTGTACAACCATAAATAACGGACTGGCAATTAAATTCGCTATCTCTCCTGCCAACTTGATCATAGTCGAGCAAAATAACGAAAACATTCGCGTTGCATCTCCTACAGAAAGACTTACGTATTCTCCACCAAAACAACGCTTTGAAATATATTTACTTCTTAAATCAAAGTAATAGCAGTGCAAGAAAAAACTATACATATATAAGATAATCCGAATATGTAATGTTTCCTGTAGGAGTTGCAACACAAACGTTTGCGCCCAGTAATGGTGTCCAAAGAATAAATTTAGAGCAGTTCTATTGGGTATGGGAATAAGTTTCCGCCCCTTTTTGTTGAACAGAAGCGTATAAACAATTCCCATAGCGTGAAAACGTTTTCCAACAGTAGATCGATCGACGTTTAATTCAATTGACAGTTCTGCAAGTGTTTGACGTGGATTTCTGTCAAGTAATGCTGGGAAATCTGTATCTTCGAATTTTTTGGCACACCATCGCAATCTTTGTCCTTACGTCGAAATCATGATTTTTAAAGGAGCATCGTCCCCGTAAATATATAATAAATATAATATAGTAAATATATAACACCTTTCTTTAAAACAAAATAATGCAACATGACTTCCTGCAAATGCTGCCTACTTGGAACAAAAGTCGACATTTTTCACGCGAAAAATTGACTGCTGTTCACGCTCGAAACAATTGCCACTAACTGCGTTTTGAAGCTTAGACATAGACCTTTCAAAAACATGTACAACGTTCCATCAAATACGCGATCAAATCCTTAATCAAATACTTAAATACAACGACATCTCCAAAAGGGCGGAAACTTACTCCCATGCCCAATATATTTCCAGAAGAATATAGAAAATTGTTATTAGAAATTATAGTAAACGGGTACTCGGATACAGTAGTGCACAATTAAGTGTCCGCAGTCGGAACCGATTAAGGACGCTTAAGTGAAGGGTGGCTTGAGGTGTGAGTGAGCTACCGATACTCGGCATGTATCAAGTTTCAATCGGCCGGCTCGAAGCTCACTCCGTGGTGGCATATTTTTGGAATTGACGAGGGAGGTGATGGGGGGATATCGGCAAATCCTTAAGTGTGTGAAAGCACGGAGGTTTAAGCGTGCACTATTGTGCTCGGTTGCCAGCAGAAGGGTTAATGCTGGCGAAAGATCCGCGTCTAGTCGCAGATTTGCAGTCTCAAAGACAGATAATGCGTGAATATGGTCCAGCCGCATCGGGAGTGCGTCGTGCGAAAGAATGGGGCTCCTAATATTGTCCTCAAGCAGCTGTTGAACGGCAACGTTCGTCGAACGATCGTCGGTTTCCAGTGATACACTGTTGTCGAGAGCATCGAGAGCATCTCGGCAAAGCTCGGTAGGGCGGGCAACAAAGGGACGGATTTCCTAGGGGGTACGGCGGGTGTGTGTAAGTGCGCGTAGGCCAGTTCCGCGGACAGAACAAGAGGAAGATGCGATGAAGAGACAATACGAGGATTACGGTGTCCTCGCGTCAAGACCCATCGTTCTCCCCGGGCGGCGCGGGGTACATATTCTCTCTGTCTCTCTGTCTCTCTGCGCCCCGGATCGCCTCGCTCTCTCATGCTTCGTGCTTCACAAAAGGGTGCTTTTTCACACGGAAATGCCAGCACGACACTCGGAGCTGGATTAATCGAGCGGAACGAGCAGCGCGAGCAAGAGCGAGCAAGCGGAACAGTGGACGAATGTGGCCACGATTCGCGATCGTTTCTCATTGTGCCTGGCGGCCGCGTGATTTTCAACCGACGGGAACGATCCTCGGCGAACTCTGTGCTAGCGCTCCTGATTTAACGGCGATTACGGAACCGAGACCTGTTACTGTTTCGCGACTCAGCCGACATTTCGATTAAAAGAGAACTTTCGACACCCGGCAGTTACGCTTTGCCCTACGGCACCGCCTTCAGAGAAACTTTCTGCTCCTTCGTTAACCCTCGCGGCGCGGTTTGCACCGATAGCGACCTCTTTGCACGAGGAATTTCTTTTCCATTTTGGTCCTGACAATCCCCCGGCATTCAGCGTTTTATTCAACGCCGGCGTTGTTCAACAGTTACTTAACACGCGACTGTTTTATTCGTTTCTGGAATTAACATTTAAGACAAACACTCAGAAGGTTCTATATTTTTAAACACACACAATTTTAAAAATCGATTTCTCGCCCCCTGATGCATCTCAAAACATTCTGCGTTCATTTAACTTTACGAAAGACACCAAGAAGCGTTAATCTCATAAATCTGAAGTTCTCAATGTTCAATTAAATAGTTCCGATGGTATCTAGGTTTGTAATAGCTGAGTCGTGCTAATTGGAACCGATTAATTCGGCAGAAACACAGAAAAGCGAGAGTCGACTGTCTCGTTGCCCGCATAATACCCCATTCTAATAGCCGTGTACGGCCAGCTTGCGTTAAGACGGGGAAAGGCGATTAGAGTAAAAGTTAAGATCACGAGAAGCCAGAGTTTAGAGAGCGAGCGCGGCGAGCGTTGGCGCACTGAAAAGTCCGTGACTTCCTCGACGGAAAGCTCTCGTCAAGCCGAGCTTGCGGCTTCGCGTTCCCGCGAGCACTTGGCCATGACTGACGGTGACCTCTTCGCAGCCTCTCCTTCCTTGTCTGCGAAGCATGACTCCTACTACGAAAAATTGCTTAGCGTCCGAGTTTAGGCGCTGTTGGGCGTTAAAGTTGAGAAACTTTACGACTGTTACCAGCAAAGGAGCAACCGCACAGTGGGGTACTTACTTGACTCAAAAAGTTGGTAAAAACTATTTTAGCGTTATTTGAATTCGTCTTAACGTCAACTATATCACCATGAAATAAGAAATGCATTTTAACATTTGAAAAATCAAAATAACTTTTATTTTTTTCGAAAAAATTAATAACTATACTAGTTTAGATGATAATGACGTGAGATACGTGTGTGGAAGTGCTTTGTACATATACTTGAAAAGCTTCTGCGATGCAAGAATTTACACAATTTCATTAAAACACTTGAAAATCGCTAATGAATGAACGCTGTTTCGGAGACTGTCAGAGACAAATAAAAAAAAAACAATACTGATGCTTTATTCTTCAGACCTTTAACTACTTTTCCGACTACGTTATCGACTTTTTTTCCGACTTTACGGACCAAATACTCCACTGTGGACCGAAGAGCTTTTTGGAATGCTGAGGATTACTGTCGACGCTCGATGCCGGCCAAGTTTGGTGTCTGGGGAATTTATCACTGACGCTACTCGCTCGGAAAGCCCTATAACGGAACATCTAAACGGATCTTAGGCCTGGCAAGCTCGTAACGCCAGGAATTATCTTGATCTAACGATCGTTCAGCTATTGGACCGACTTTACGCGACGATTAAGCCCGGAAAATATTCTCACTCTTTTTATCCGTTCACCAATCTGACCGGTAAAGGCGGACATGAAACCCCGTTAACATCGTTGGCAGTGCCCTTTTCCACGGATTTCTTTTGTTCGATGCGTGAGAATTGAACGGGAAGCGACTCTTTATACCCCGGATCTCCAGACGAAAGTTCTGAACGGTTTTGGACACGGTTGTCTTCTGGGAGAGTCCGATGTCTAGATAGCACGATGCAGGTCGACTGGTTGTGATTCAGACGCTTTCGCTTTCCATTCTCTCCGCTGCAGAATGCTGGAGTAAATTACAGGCGAAGCACGCTTCTTATATTAATCGCCGAAAAGATACGGGCCAACCTTCTGAAAGTTGTTTCTCCGCTTTGCCTCCTCCCTTGCAATTAGTGGCGTCATTGCTACTCTATCTTTACGCAACGACGACCTTTTTATCGATTTCATTGTGCGCTCGTACTTATGCCATCTATAAAATTGGTGCGAGTACATTAATTCTCTGTGGCGACGACTTTCCATCTTGGAATGACGATGACATGACAAAATGCAGATTTATTATCAGCTGTTTAATTTACGTACGGAGTGCTGTGTATGCTCTTATCAAATACACAAGTTGACTTGCAAGGGAGGTGCAAAATTGTTTTGTAACAAGATAAATTGTATTTCTTTAAAAAGCGTGACATTTTTAATATGTATAATAATTAGACTGCGGATCTTAAGTAAAATTATTTATATTAAAATAATATTAATTAGTTCATTAATTTATTAAAGATTGCAAGAAATAGAAACTAAATTCAATGTTATTTCTTCCCTTAATGATTTAAATAGAGGAGAAATAATATATTGACATCTACAATTTTTAAAATTTTCCAACAATTTTGAATTTCATGTACTCAATTTTGCTATTGAGGTACATTTACATAATTGCATTTGTTCAAGAAAAGTTGAAATTGTAATAGCAACTATTAAAAGAATTAACGAAAGATTGGAGTATGAAGTATGTAGTACATAATAAAATATTCGCATAAATTTTGTTTAGTTCAAGTATAAATACACAAAAACTGAAATTTTATTCTTTAATTGTCGCATTTGAATATATGCAGATTTCTAAGTGCCAGTTTCAAGAACAATTTACTTGGCTGATTAAAAGAAATGAAATCGCCCACACGAAATGAGAATGTTATCAGAGTTTATTGAACTATTTACTCGACTATGCTGTAAATTCGTTTAATAATGTTCCATTGAATGTAAATGAATCTTGTCAAAATTCTGATATGCTTAATGTACAAATAAACATGGTACTTGGAGCAGGAACGTTTATTGACCGTGCGCCAACTTGGCAACAACCGATTAAATAATCGTCCACGGCTTTACGCCTCGCCATGGGATCGGTGGAACCAGAGCTGCCGCATTTAGTACTTAATCTGTTATCGCCAACGGGAATTCAGAGACCCTCCGAGTGCACTTATTTTTATCGTCGAGGTCCTAAATCGTGAACGGCCGTTTTTATTTTCGGTGGCGAGACAGTTCCATTGACGTGCTTGGCGCCCCATTTCTTTCTGGAGTTCGAGGGTGAACCGGCCGCCGCCTGCTCCCCTTATGGAGTGATTACTTGCGCCTCAAAATGGAGTTGAAGCACATGAATGACATTGCGAGCATTCGAGGACGAAAATGCCGCGAAGAAATCCTTTCCCAGGGGAGACGCGCGAAAAACCCTTCCTCTTCTTTCACAATTTTTCCGGTTATTTTCTGACAATTGCTTTCGTTTGCAAACTATTTTTGACTCTCATATGTCCCAGGGGTAAAAATTCACTCATTTACTATTTTTTCTAGAGGTGTGCGCGATCCGGAAATTCCCGAAACCCGATACTTGGGACGGGATGGGAAGACACGTATCTGGTCGGGACGGGATTCCGAAAATGTTCGGGTTTCCCGAGAATATTGGGGATTCCCTGGGGTGTACGGGATTCCCGTGAATTTTCTCGGGATTTCTGATATTGTACAGAATACGGTTTTCGGGAAACTCGAACATTTTCGGGAAACCTAAACATTCTCAGGAATCCCGAAAGTTTCCCGGTCTCGCACACCTTTCATTTTTACATTGATTTCTCTCTGTGTTGCAAGATGTATTTCTTTAAAATGTGGCATTATAAGTGAAACATAATTTGTTCATTTAAAGTGAAAAACAAAAGTGGATATAAAGTAAAAATTGGTAACATTTACGAGAAGGTACGGGAGCTACATAGGCATTTACCCTTTCTTTTTCAAATCATTTGAATGAGCTAAGAGCAATAGAATAGAATGAGGGTCTAGAAACAATGTCACTATTTCAAATCTTTATAAAAATTCTAACAAATAATAAAAGATTCGCCCCTTTCAAGGAGGTACAATATTTTTGGGTGTCCCTGTATATTGTATTTACGTTGATAAACATAAAATTAACATAAATTCATTACATCTTCGTAAATGTTCACAATTGAAGAGTCGTCCAGTTAAAAAGTTAAGAAGCAAAATATTGTTATAAATAGACAGCGGATCTTTATGCAAAATAAAAATTTTGTACCTGAATTGCAACAAACTGGAGTGAAATAGAAATTTAATTTCTATCTCAATACGTTTAATAGGTTGGAAGTAATATGATAGTAATTTTAAATTGTTCTAATATTTTTACTGTCTTAAATTACACCTGTTCGTTTTTGTCATAAGTGCATAAAATCCCCTGTCTAGTTATAAAAATATCTTATAAGAGGACATATGGAACGAAACAATTATATTTCACATTGAATTTATGGGTTCAAACATTCATGGATCGTCCGATCTCGTCCAAAGGATAGTAATCTAGGGTTCACAGGCGCGCGATAGTCGGTGTCAAGTTCTCTTGTAAAATCGTAAAATTTGCATGAAGTTCCTGGTTATCAGGCACGACCCTTTCACAGAGCCGCTTCCGTGTAGGCGTTTCGTAGCAGCAAGTAAACAAAGTCGGGATCGTACATTCCGCATGTACAGTTCGCAACAAGCGAACGCTGGCCGTGATGCAGGAACTCGAGATGCTTGAGGTTCGCACTAGAACTATTCGTGCTTAGATCGCGAAAGTTGCGAGCCGAATGCAATCCGCAGATGTCGAGCAGCTGCCGCGGCAAATTGCCTTCGTGTCTTGCATTTAATCTGCCATTGGTAGCTTCTCTAGCCGGAACGACGAACGGCATGGCACAGCTGGCAGGACTTTCGGATTTGACAATACAACGAGCTACGTCCCATCGGGCTAGTCCCTAGCCGAGGTTAAAAATGGGCGAACGAGTTTCCGGTTTCACGGGTCTCGGCCGCTTTTATCCTGCCTTTGACCTAGAATCTACAAACTGTTTCAAACCCGTAAGACCCCAGTAATTAACCTTTAAGACTCCCAGTGATTTTTAACGCCATCGACGACGGCAATTCACGAAAACCAAGATTTTATTCTGGGAAAAGGAAATTTAAAATATTTCTGAATTTACTTACTGTGGAGTCTTTTACCGATTTACGTTATTCCAACATAAATGAAACTGAAACTAAAAACGCTAAATATTTTTTTTGTATTTTTGAATGGAATGCTCCATTTTATATGCTCGATTTTTATACAATAACGCAAATCATAATTATGAGTGTTGATTTATGTGAACTGAATACAAGAAACGATAGCGAAGTAGAAATTTATTTTATTCCTTAATATGTTTAATAGGTTGAATATAATACAACAGTATATTTTTAAATTCTTCTAATGTTTATACAATTTTAAATCACACCTACTAATAATTAACACTAGAACTATCGGATGAGTCAAAATAACTTACTCCTGATTTCTTCTATTAGAAATATTAAAATTATAAATGTTTTTCTGAGAAATTTTTTTAGTCAACTTCTCTATTGAAGTACAT
Organism: Lasioglossum pauxillum; assembly: GCA_933228785.1. Classification (NCBI taxonomy): domain Eukaryota; kingdom Metazoa; phylum Arthropoda; class Insecta; order Hymenoptera; family Halictidae; genus Lasioglossum; species Lasioglossum pauxillum. The sequence goes on along the minus strand of OW121701.1, from coordinate 22,157,909 downwards.
ATTTAAACAAAACTGGTACAAAATCCAAACAGATGCAATTTTGTCATTATTATAAGTTAATGTATGCCAATTGCGTTTAGTGCTCGGTAGTTCTAGTGTTAACAACAAGACCGCGGACCTGTGTGCAAAATATAAAGATGCATCAAGATACAGGGACTAAATAGAAATTTATTTCGTTTATAATTTTAATATGTACCGAGAATATTGATTAATACTTTTAATCTCTCTACAATTTTAAATTGCACTCACTCATTTTTGCCCTAAATGTATAAAATTTGTTTTAACTTAATAACACTGGACCTCATTTTATCCACGCAGTAAATTGCAACGCCACTCTGTACCCCGCTTCCGCACTGTGGAATTGAATTTCCATTTCCGGTTCACTCGATAAATTTCAGAATCGGAGAGCAATTTGACAAGAACGGGGTGGGATATTCGCCCGAAGTTAGGAGTGTAGTAGAGCTCGTTACAAGAGATACGTGCGCGTTTCTCGGTGGATCCGACGATCGAGTTCGTTCCTTCAGAAGGTCGAGTAACTTCGTTTAATCGGTGGCACCCTCGTCGCGATTTTATCGGAGGATATGTTACCGAAGGGGAGTCGAGTTAACGACGGACAACTCGGAAAACTCGGACGCCCATAATTTCAAGGATTTCGTCGAGATCGTGATTTCGTTGTAGATTTTTTAAAAGCCCCCGGGAATTCGGAGCAATTATTTGACCCGTGCGCTGCTCGGGCCAATCTGATACCCCGAAATAGATACTTAACTCTTAGTTTAGTGCTTTCTTATCGCATAGAAATTCGTGATTACTAGTCTCCGGATCTTTATGCAAAATAATAAAAAGAGCCTGCATCAATTGCAAGACACAGGAGCAAAATATGGAATTATATTTTTCGCTAATAATTTCAATGTAGTGAAAATAATATTAAAGTCTTCTAATCTTTTCAATGTTTTGAATTTCATCTACTTATTTTTGTCATAAATGCATAAAATCCGGAGTCTAGTGATTAATTTCGTTTGTGCACAACAACTGACAGAGACAGCGTCATATTCAGCGATTTTATGATTCGTTAAGTTTTTTCATGCTTTGTGAAATCATGCTGATCACAATTGCAAAGTATCAACCATTTCCTAAAGGAAAAAGGAAAATGCTCATAGTTTACGGGAGTTAAATATTGATAAATAGATAAATAGTGCTTCGTTTAGAACAATTAAATAACATTCAAATTTATTGGACTTTGTTCAAAATTATCATCACTATTATTTATAATAAAGTTGGTTATTTAGACACATTGCACACAAAGGAATATTATAATCATTAAAATTATAAGTCATTATCAGACTGCAGATTTTATGCATTTATTACAACAATGAAAGAATTAAAGGATGTCAACATTATTATCACGACTTAATAAAATTACTAAAGAGAGAATAATTACAACAATCTTGTGAATAATCTCTGTCTAACGCCAAATTTGATCCACAATTACTGTTTGGTGGTTTTTATAGAGTTTTTTTGCGCTGATTCAATCATAATGTATTAATATTGGGTATCACTGTATTCGGGAAAGTCTACAGATTCTTTTGCTGTAAAGAACAATTCAATATCTGTTATAATAACATCATAATATTTGTTTGAAGTTGGAAAATATATTTTTTTTTTCAGTCATGTTTCTCAAAAACTGTGCGTCTAGGAGAAAATTTAAGGACAGATTCGGAATCGGCGCAAAAAGCTCTATAAGAACCACCCAACAGTAATTGTGGAACAAATTTGGTGTTGGACAGAGATTATTAACAATATTGTTGTTTGCATTATTAAATACTACATACACGTTTAAGCATTGTATGAGGTATTATGTACATCAATTTTTCATATGCACACGAGCACACAATATATGTAGAAATTCCATACAATGGAATTATTCTAGGTCGGTAGAAATGTTTAATTTTCAAGTTAAACTAGCTCCGACCGCAAAGGGTTCAAACTATTAATGAAAGAAATGAATTTAGCTCCTGCATATTGAGATTGATGCACAAAATGGTCATTTCAAGGAACCGATGGAATATTGTAAATGTAATTCGAGTTTCAACGAAGTTTCGTAGAAAGCAGTGTGGGTAGTATACGAGCAGAACTCGAGGGTTGAAGTAGGGAAAGTCGAAGCGAAGATAGGAAGAGAGAGATAGCGGCGAGAGATCGTGAGACACCGTGTTCTTCGGTGCATTTATTTTCAGATTCCTCGGGGCGCAGCTGTATAATGCGGGACGACGTTGCGTTAGGTCCGCGCTGCCATTGTCCAGCGGATTGCCTCGTAAAATCTAATACCTTGTATTCGGATTAGACGGGTTTAGAGACTCGTAACAAAAGCAACGGCCCCGGGGGCGCGGCAGAAATCATTCCATTCGAGTCTAGTCAAAGGAAAGCTAAAGCGAGATGGTGTCTGATTACGGGTTTCTTTATTAACGACCTTATACACGGAACAAACATGATTATTCTTTGTGCTTTCGGATGACCGTAACTGGCTATTTTTCTGTTCGCAATGGTTCGCATTTGTCCGTCATATTTATATTGGTTAATGTATTCAGCATAAGTAATGCATTCAGTGGAAAATAAAAATGGTTTACATCAATTACAAAGAACAGAAGTCAAATACCAGTTTTATTCTTTTTTTATAATCATAATAAGCTGAGCCTAATACGTTGATGCTCTCAAATTCTTTTTTGTTTATTTAAATCATTTCAACCAGTTGACTGCGTTCGACGTGGATACACGTCAATCCAAATCTCTATTGCGGTGTAATAACAATAACCTTTTCAAGAATGAATCGTTAACATTTTTATCAAATAAATATGTAATCCTTCCTCGTTTTTCGTGAAATTTATAATAGGACCATTTGTTCTGCGTTCGACGCGTATACTCGTCATTGCTTGATTTTACTTCCGCATTCTGTGGGTGATTTTTAAAGCTAAATTCCGCAGTTAACACATTACCGGCCGGTGATTATTGCATAATTTTGAAAAATCTATAGTACATGGCTAAACACATTTTAACCTTAGCACTCGAATGGCGACTCTGAGGCGACATTAAAAATTGCTGTACCATTATTGAAAACATCGTTTACATTATTAGATATGTAGGTATCTAATCAATTACTGAACATTTAACTATTTCATAAGGTGGTATTAGATCAATTTCGTATCCAACAAATTTAAAATCTCATAAAAAATGGAAATATTTTAGGTCGGAAGAAATGTTTAATTTTCAGTTAAGATAGCTACGAGTGCAAAGGGTTAAATGTCACCTTGAAAGCAGCAGCAATTTTCATTGTTAGTTAACAAGTCACCCTCAATAACGTCATCTAATAGTTTCATTTAAGATTGCAATGTAAAAGAAAATTTCTATGCTTCCTTTTGGCACAGTACAATTATCGAAAATCCTATTAATAGGCTTCCGGTAAGTAAAGTGTTAAGAGGTTGAAACTACGACATTACAAAAATACAGAGTATCTGTCACGTGTCAGAGATTTCAACTTCGTTTTCGTCTGAAATTCTTCCAATAACTGCACAACATCCGCAGCCTAATTCTAATTTTTAAAAAATGCGAGAACCAAAAACGGCAAAAAATCGCATGACCCTTGTGATCCGTGTGAGGTTCACCGGGCGGTATAATTTTGTGTAGGGTGGCCTTCGGAAGGGGTTGAAATCCGCATCAGAGGTTCTATTAAATAAGCTCTTATCTGCGCTACGAAACTGCGCAGGCCGGCGAGTCGAGGTTCTAATCGAGCATCGCCAGGACATTACATCGGACGCGGATCTACCCTCGACAACAGCCTTAAAACGCATTTTAAATTAGCGATTAATCTCGATTGCGGGAACACGGGCCCGATAACGGTCATTATCTGGCAGGGCCAGCGGCGCGCGAATTTATTTTCGGCGAGTAGGGACGCGTACACATGGACGCGCGCGTGTCGGAAGCGACGCACACTGAAAAACAAAACCATTTCGGTGGTGTGAACGCGGAAGGGGGTGAGAGGGTGTGAGAGGGATGGAGCAGGGGTGAGAGGACAAAAGGAGTTGCGTGCACCGGGAATTTATGCGGAGGCACGCGCCACGCCGGCGTGCATACAATTTACCAAATTTCCGGAAGCGGCGCGTTAACCTTGCGGACGGGCCGGGCATATCATTAAAGCCTGCTCACAGGGACGACACACGACGCTGCAGGCCGCTGCACTGTCGACACGCTGCAACCCCCGATTCGTTCCGCTGTTCCGCTTCCGAAAAACATTACGACTGATCGTTGCGCTCCGATAGGAACCGTGCACTTCTCCGAAACGGTTGTCGAGTGGCCGACCATGCCTATTTTTCTTCTTAAACCTCCCGCCATTTTACGTCTTCCTCCTTCTACTCTTCGAAATCGAGGTTACTTATTATTGTCCGGACACTCTTTTGAGCATTTTTAACCCTTTTTCAGGTAACCAGGTTCCTGAATATCTACTCATTTACTACAGTACAACAATTTTTTGATCTTCTTTAAAATATTACAAAACTGTACTATGTATTCTCTGTTCACTATAAATTGTGCAGCAAATGTTACTGTAGCTGTCAGCCATCTTAAGCGTTGTTCTGATTAATGTTGGTTTATTTGGAATAATATAATCGATAAAACAAAAATGAATTTGTTTGATACAATTGAACACTACCTCATAAGTTACTTTTGTTTCACGTTCACTTTATCTCTGGTATTCTGTGTGTCACGACGTCGTTCCTTGAGCATAAAAATAAATGATAGTTTATTCGTTATAAAACGAGATTCAGCTTATTTATCTCATATTTCTATTAATTAATACACTATTTTTTTAAATTGTTTTTTTGCATGAGTATACGAAACTACACGTTGGAAGTGAGTTGAAGTAATTCATTATCCGGTAGGCTGATTAGTGGGCAGGGATTGAAATAAGAAATAAGTACATTTTCCCCAGTAAATGTCTTTTAAAACTTTTTGATCTGGGTCTGTATTGCAAAACACGTATGATAAATTATTTTTCTAAAACCAATCATAACTTATAAGTAGACTGCGGATCTTTATGCGAAATAAAAAATGTTTGCCTTGATTGCAAGACAAAGGAGTCAAATAACAATTTCATTCTTCTTCTAATTATCTTATTAAGGTGAAGCTAATACACTGGTGGTCTTAAATCTTCGTAATTCGTCCACTGTTTTAAATTGCACGTGCCCATTTTTGTCATAAATGCATAAAATCCGCAGTCTACTCATAAGCGTGGTCGCTCAACTCGAAATTTCCAGTACACTGATTTAGGCTAGCGATACCACCGAAAATATGCTAAGTGTCTCGTCTTATTTAGTCTAGAGTATTTTTAATCCACTATGATGTAGTCCCGGTTGTATTTAGGTAACGGTAGAGAGTTTATTTGTGAGAGCATGGGAAAATGTGTGTGTACTCGCTTGCGTAGAGTAAGGGTGTGCATTTTGAAGGAGCTGCTTGAGAAAACACGTGAGAACGAGAAAGTGCTAGACGAACTTGAAATGCTCTTTCGTAATGTTGTGCAATCAGCGGAATACAAAATATTATGCTTCTCGGTTTAATTTAAATAATTTTACAGTTGCCGGTGAATGTAAATTTAAGCTAACATTGCACTAAATCTGAATCAAAATGTTTTTGTTTATTACTTATTACGTCGATTGATTTGATAGAAACCGAAGAATAAACGCATTCTTGTTACTTCTACGTAGCGCTTTTAGTATTGCGTGGATCTAGTATTAAATAAGGATATTAAACGCACTTGAGATCGGATAAATGGCGAAAGATCTGCCATAAAGAGAGTGAACGTACAAGTTGGTCCGTAACTCCCGACGTGCGATGTTCGAGGGTGAAACTAATGTGCACCGATCTCCCCATAAACAATAAAGTTTCCGTGCTACCCGAGGAACCTTTCACGCTAAAATCCCTGTCTATTTTCACATTAAATTCGGGCTGTTTCATTTCTCAACCCCAGAAAAAAACACAGATCCACCCCCGAAAAGCAGGCAATTACCAAACCTTTGTATTCACTGTCCAGCGCATCGGGCTCCGAAATATCATCCCCCGAGAGTCGGAAAAATATTGACACGAACGAAGAGCAGGCATTCGTATTGGAGCGTAGCAAGACTGATGGAAGGTAAAAGCTATAGAAGAGTGAGGGGTTAAGAGGGGCGCGGTAGTTGCGTGGGCGAAGGCCAACGCAAACAGAGGAACTCGTATCAGTACAATAAGTTATAACAAATGGTTACCTCGGTCGTTTTCTTGGTTTCCCTTCTCCGTTTCTCCCGTAAAAGGGTATAAAGAAGAGACAGGCGAGGGAGCGAGAGAGGGATGACGGGGCGCGAAGAGAGGAGGAAGAGAGGACGATGCCACGCCTCGGCATATAAAAATATCGGGTGACTGTAGGCGTTTAAATAAGCTTCCAGCCGCGTCTATGCGAGTCCTCGAAAATGAGACGAGAAAAAGGAGCGACGCGCTTGTCTCCACGTGGAATGAGAAATGACCCGTGACAGAATATATAGGGTTTTATGACTGCGACAAGAACCGCAAGCTGGACGCCTGAAACCGACCGAAATAAACGGCTACCTGCAATAATATTATTAATGTGCGCTCCGGAGGTTGCCTGTTTTGTAAATGCACAGAAACGTGTCTAATATTTAACACGGTACAGACGCTACTAGTCAGGCCATGCTAGATCATTGATGATATTAGGTTTATATGGTATGTGATTCATCAATTTTCTTTCTTTACGTTCGACGCTGTGCAGTGTTGTCCCTGTAGATAATTTTGTGGCACCTACGCAACATCAATTGCAAGCCACGTTTTTATTCGTGCTCTTATAACCTGGCAATTGTCTTATTATTGTTTGTATTTCTATAACAAAAATTCGACCTATAATAAGGCAAAAGTGATGTTTGTCTTATTATACAGGGTGAGTCTTGTAACGTGACGATCTCAAATAACTCGTCAGTTATTTGTTGTATAAAAAAAATGTTCAAACAAATGTTGCATGGTTCCTATTGGGACATACAGTGCTGCAATCTGATTTTTGTTACTCCGATTTTTTATCAAGATATGAAGTCACCATCAGTTTTTTAGAAAGAATACCCAATATTTTTACTCCAACTCGAATGAAGCACAAAATTCTACGTAAAAAGGTATTGACCTTCGTGTATCTTAAATCTAATAGTTCACGACATATTATCGATATAATTTCCCATATGTACATATAATAGCTGTTACCTGGAACCTAGTAGGTGCTTGAACTGATATCCCTCAATTTGGATAAGTACATATGGAAAATGATTTCGATAATATCTCGTTAACTATTAGATTTACGATACACGAAGGTCAATACTTTTTTACGTTTTTGTTTTTCAAATTTTTCTCTCAATTTTGTGCTTCATCCGAATTCGAGTAAAAATATTGGGCATTCTATTTAAAAAACTGAAGGTCTTCATATCTTGATAAAAAATCGAAGTAACAAAAATCAGATTGCAGCACTGCATGTCCCCCTAGGAGCCATACAACATTTGTTTGAACATTGTTTTTGTACAACAAATAACTTACGAGTTATTTGAGATCGTCACGTTACAAGACTCACCTGTATATGTACATACATAAAATGACGATCTTCATACCGCTCCGACTGATATTTCAACAAATCTTATTATACTACACACTTCTCTCTATAGTAGAGGGAACACAACGAAGAGAAAGGTGGCGCAGCAACGAAGTTTATCAAGATAGAAACGCGGTGTGTAAGCTCATTGTCTGCCAGAAACATAAAAAGATTCACCGCGGGTCATACACGACTCACCCCCGCGGTCTTTTGTCCGATCGTCAGACAAATTCATTCCCGGGAGGGTTAAAATGGCTGGCCGCAATTTAGCGTGGTAATAACGAAGTTACCTCGGAAAAATAATCACGAACAGGCGAACAAAGCGGGGATATAATAATAGCAGCACACATTTCGTGAACAAAGGACCGCGACGCGAGTATCTCGAGTCACTTCCGTTTGGTGAGACACGGGGGCCCGGTCGTTGTTTCCTCTCTCGGAGACGCGTTTTTGTTGCACGACGTGCGTGCGCGAGCGGAATGAAAATTCGTCTTCGATCAGGCTCGGCCACGGAGAAAGTTGCAGACGCCGGCGCATAATAATTACGAGCTCTGCACTTAGCGTCTTCCTTTTTTGTGCTGGTCGCACGTCAGCTTATTCAGAGCAGTCGTTCTTTTTGGGCGAATCATTCTCCGACACCTTCGATTCGTCGATCACGTACTTTCTATTCCGCTCGGTCGATCCGGTGATTAGGACTTTTTGATCTTGGGTACACACATACTGAAGATACCTCGCGGTCGCTGTCTCAGTACAACCTGGATGTCGATGCCCGCAGTTTCTAGATAGATGGAGGAGCGAACATACCGGTTCAGTTGCAGTTTGCTGCTGTGATAGTGACGATGGGAAGCGAGAAGGCCAACCAGTGACCTTGATTAGACCAATCACGAGCCAGATCATATCGGTGCTTTCTTCCAACCGCGATGTAAAATTATTTTGTTTTTACGTCGACATCTAGGTAAACCTCCATGTAGGGTAAATGTGCCTATTACTGCGGTATTTTTTCCCAAGAGATTAAAACACGTATAAAAATAAATATTTCGTCCTGAATAAATTCGTACAATTCAATGAGAATGTATTCTCGCTGGCGAGAAAAACAATATATTGTCAATCATTCCTTCTAGAGGTGTGCGGGACCGGGACGAGATTCCCGAAATTGTTCGGGTTTCCCGTGAATTTTTTCGGGATCTCTGATACTGTACAGAATCTTTTAATATTGTTTTTTAGTCTTTATCTATGCTACAAGAGTCTTCTATATAATTTCGTTTTTCGAAATATCGTGTAAAGAGAAGTCACGCGTGCAGTTGCCATCGCAAAAACAATAAACATAATGTTAATCGTTATTTATTACAAACTATGTTTTCAGAATCCTCTACAGACAACGTAAATTTCTGTCCAGGTCCCATAACTTTATATAAAAATATGCATTTGCATAAACATCCGCTGTCTAGTTATAAATTATCAAGTAAAATAAAACTTGATGTTTTACATATTTAGATAAATCAAACACTATGGTCATATTCAAGAAAACAAGACACGTCTTCGAATCCCAGCATTTTAAGAAATTCCGAAAAAATCCACGGGAACCCGAACATTTTTGGGAAACCCGAACATTTTCGGGAATACCCGAATATTTTCAGGTATCCCGCCCAGTCCCGCACACCTCTAATTCCTTCATAAAATGCTTACACATATTATTTCATGATAAATTAAGAATGATATTAAAGTAAAGTACGATCGTAGTATGGTACCGCATATACACTAGAGTAGCTCTTATTTATTCTTAAAGAAAATTGTTTTTACCGCAACCCCCAGATTTGTTTCAATTGATAAAAAAGGATCCGTGTAACCCGCATACAGTGGCTAGCATATAAATAGGGAAATTGGCCCACGTTCTTTTGAAGTTGTAGTTATTATGTCTCTGTTTTTCTTTGCACATATTAAGAGTATACTCCTTAAGCTAACTCTTGCACAAAGTTTTGATAATTAACTCAACTTAATTGTTAGTAAAATAAATACGAAACGTAAAATAAGAAAATTTTTGGGGAGCATATAAATAGGGAAATACAGATTTATGTACTGAATGTATTTTATTTTACAATATAATCCATATAAACAATATATCTAATAATACTGTATAATATAATAATTAATACTTTGTTGGACCACCTTTCTTTTTAATGATTTCAGCACACGACGAGGCATAGAATCAACAAATCGAATAATCGATTGAAATATTATTCCATGCATCTTCGATTATTTCGTATAAATTGTTTAAATTCGTAGGTTATTTCATTTTAATTTCTTTGTCTACGTCATTCCAAAGATGCTCAATTAGATTTAAATCGGGCGACTGTGATGGCCAACACATAACGTTATGCTCTTTCAATAACCGCTTCGCCTTTCGACACGTGTGTTCGGGATCGTTATCTGCTTGAAATATCCAATGTTCCGGCATATTTTCTTGAGTAAAAGGAATTACATGTTCATTCAGGATGTCAACATATTGATATCGCAAATTGGACCAGAACCGTTTATAGTCATACCGGCCCGAACCATTACAGAACCTCCTCTTCCTTTATCGGTCGACTTCAAGCATTTTGGATCAAATTCTTCACCCACTCGCCGTCTTACGTAACATCTTCCATCTGATCCGAAGGAATTGAATTTGGATTCATCAGTGAAGATGACTTTCGTCCATTGTTTCCTTGTTCAGAGAAGATGCTCGTTAGCAACTATATCGTGTTATATAATCGTGGATCAATTTCCCTATTTATATGCTCGCCACTGTATACACAGATTTGTTTTACCGGGAGGTGACGTCGATGCAGCGAGCTAAACCGTGGCATTCGCGTAGCGCAATAGGGTATCTTCGGCATGTGTGTACCCTAACGAGAAGAACAGCTTCGCGTTTTTCTATGTTATTCGCAACAAGGTTAAACGGCGTAATACGTGCAATAAAACGCGAACCGATGGTTATCGAGATCCCGACTATTCGATTTCAATGCTCACGTGGCAATGGCGCAGATCCTATCGACAGTACTATCACGTAGCCGCGCGAAATGTGTGGACACCTTGCTCCGCGTACACGACACGGTTCGTTTAGTGCTTGACGAGTGCGTGCCGTATTATTGCGTTTCGCTCGAATTTCGTGGCGTTATCTTCGCCTCGCGCTGCGAAACGTCGACTTTTAATTACCGAGTCGGGAAACCTTGAGGTGTCATATTCGTGGCTGGAACGCAGAACGATACGAATAGACTGTGACACAATACGCACTTCACGTAGGAAAATCTGAAAAAAAAATCGTAAGCTTCAAGATTTAACGGAATTTGATAACTTCATTTTTTGTGTACCGTAAGCATCAACGAAGAGGAAAATATATTTATTGAATTTAAATTGCTGCAAATTTGTTCATCAAAGTGCACCTCTGGAAATTCGCAGTTTACACATAATATTAACCTTTTAACTGGAGATTGCCTCTCGGATACTTTTCATATTAAACAGCCCTTACGGTTGTAATTTATAATAAGTTAGCGGATATTATTATGCAAAATAAAAATTTTTGCTACCAGCATTGCAAGAAATTTTATATCAATATAATGGGTTTAAGATAATATAACAATATTTTTAAAGTTTTCTAATGTGTTTACTGTTTTAAATTGTAGTTATAATATTTTATTAGATATGTACAACGTTTTTCTCTTACAACATGTGAGGAAGAATGTCTCAAAAAAGTTGGAAAGCTTTGTGGATATTATACTATGACTAACAATTTTAAATAACGACGTGTACTAAATTGTTTTAATGTGACTTTCTTTTTATAAAATACAAAATCGTTGTCACATATTTGTGACCGTATTAATTCAACGAATAACTCCTTTACTTCATTGTGTCATAGTACATATCCATATTGGCATAAATTATGTTGTACTTACGTTGATTATGATAACATTCTTGTTATCTCAATTTTATCTATCTTTCATTGAGCCTTCGTAGCAGTTCATAATTGAAAATTCACCCAGTTAAACGGTTAACCGAAATCTAAGAAATTTATATTCCAGTAAAAAGAAAATGTATATAAGAAATAGTGTTTATAATAATATAATACTGCTAGTATAATTCTATTAATATAATATGTATAATACTCAAGTCGACACTCAAGAATAAATCAATCTTTACAATATATTTTCACAATATACATAATTCACACAGATCTACAAAATTCATTTTTAAATTTCAATATACACACTGAAATTCGCATTTTACAACTTTTAGTATTTTCTCTGCCATTTCGACCAATTGCAATTATTCTACAACGTTTTCTTCACATCATGTAGTAAACTAAATGTTCTAACTTTTCATATATATGCAAGTCGTATGGTCCAATATAACAAAAAAGGTTTTAAAAGATTTTCCTTACAAATTTACAAGTGTCGTAAGTGCGCAAAACTAATCATGTAATTTTGCTCACAAGCCCGAATAACTCGTAAAACAGTGGATGTGCGTGCGTGGATTAAATGATCAGTGACACGTTCCGGTCAATTTAATTACAGTTTGTCCTTGCTAGAATTTCGTGGTTGTAAATGATTCACGAGCCTGTGGACAGCTGCTCGTCACCGGTACTGAACCTGTTTCGTGTTGAAAAAAATTACGAAGGAATTGAAACAAGAAATGGTAAATTGTAATATCAATTGATCGATTACAAACTGATTTGTGAACATGATAGCGATGACACAGTTAAGCTGGTAGTCTGAGAATTTTTAGCTCGTATGATTTCGAAATGTAGATTGCTTGAACTGATTTTGATTCATTTAATTATATCAGTATGTTATTCAATCCAATGTTTTATTATTATTCAGTCAACCAATTACACATTTCATTTGTCTATATTGTGTGACTCGATTATTCGATTGATTGAACCGCTTATACAGCTCGTTTCAATTATTATATTTTATTAACTGAAGCGTCTGGTGTCGTTGCTTGACTGTGAGTTTATCGTTTGATTTATTGTTGTAATCTATTTGATCCATTTAATCCTTTCAGGCGGTATATCTGTTGATCGCGCGCTACTAAATTTTAATTAGAAAAATTTCACTATTTTATTCTTTAACTCTTTAACTATCCGTAGGAGTTCGCTGTTATTCTCAATTATTATTATTTATTTATCTCCCTCCGAAACTTAAAATTTCTCTAGTTTATTCTTTAACTCTTTAATTATGCTTTAATTATTTATTTATCTCCCTCTGAAACTTTAGATTTGCGTTAACAATGATCACAATTTGATGTGCTTTGCAAATTTTCGATTTCATATATGTACCTACTATATGTATACATATGGCACAGGAATTGCAATCACAAGAAAATTTATTTCATTAATTAATGACCTCACTGTATTCAAGGAATGATCTGATTTTATATCCAAATTTTTTTGGAGAGCCAAGAAAAGACATTACGGAAACTGCGAGCTTCTGGAGGAATGGCATCTGTGAAAATGCGCTCGAAGCGTGTCGAAACAGCTGCACTTGGCCCAGTGTACAGTTACTGAAAGACTTTGGCCCTTTGAGCTCTGGATGGGAGTCCTGTTTTTCTATTCTCGATGGTTCACACCCAGCAAAACGGACAAGTCGGCCTATTTATAAAGAAAAACACGGTTCCGAACAGGAAACCCACTTCTTCGGCTGCTCGAGATCCGACACCATGGGCGGCTCGTTTACGTCATAGTCATTCAGAGCTCCATAAAAGTTAGGAAGGGTTTCGCCCTTGAAAAAGCAATAAAAAGCAAGTTGTGTCCAAGTGGTTCGTGTCTCGAGAATCGAAGGCCTACCGTCACACTTTCAGTCTCTTTGTTGTTGCGCGTCTGAATATTTTATTAGAAAATGTCGAATATCCAACATTTACAGTTTCTTTGTATTTTGTACTACCTACAAGACTACAAGACATCAATTGCAAGATTTTCCTGCGGAATTTGGATGAACACTCACATTTTTTAAAATGAAATCAGACTATCTCTTAAATAATTAAAAGATTAAGTAAAAAATGTTCTGTTTGGTGAAAATTCTCTAATAGTTTTGTCGTGGTTAATAGGAACTGTTAGTTGTTCTTATCTTAAAATTATTAATTACAATACGACGTTAAAAAATGTCTCCTCAAATTAACATACAGTATGCAATAAGAAGACACATTTTTTTGTTATAATGTGTATGGATTCATACGGTACAGAAAACTTGTTGGAAATAAGTGTTTTTCAAGTATTCGACGATTTTCCTGTTTTCCTCGAGACCGGACGTGGACCAGTCTTCTCGAGGGATTTTCCAAGAATCGCTTCCGGTAGACGAGAGAAACAACTTGCTCCGTGCATAAATTACGACGCGAGATTATACATCTCTGCATAACACGACGCAGAGGTGATAGTACTCTAATTTTGCTTTACGTATACAACCATGGCTAGTTTACTTTGAATATAGAATTTCCTCAAAAATGTAGGTGTAACTTAAATACTTAAAAATTTCATTTTGAATTACAAAATAAAAATATTAAATCCTCGCTATTAAAATTTCTCGCTATTTAAAATTTATTTATTTTTGGAGCTACATACTACCGGCTACACGAAGAGAGGCTACATAAAAATTGTATATATTTTTAACAAAAATTAATTGGTGCAATTTAATACAATAAAAAGAATTGGAAAATATCTACACATTTCTTACAAATTATTAAAACTAATTAAAACAGAAATAAACAGTGGCTCTGCAACTAATACAAACAACTTTTTTATTTTATATAAAGATCTAACGAAAACATTTTACTTAACTTGTAAAAAATCTACAGCTGAGGATTCCATAATACATAAATATTTCAATTATCGTGACAATTTCAATTGCGCAACAAACCACGCCAAGTAATACACTAGTATTGTGTAATTTCTCTTGGGATTATTAATTAAAAAAGACATGAGCCGTTTATTTTGAAAGTGGCCTAAGTCCATTTTTGAGAAAAATCAAGCTAGCAATATTAATATTTACATTTCTACGTTTTCTTTTCATTCTGAAGTAAATTGTAACGAATATATTTAAAATCACAAAGATTTTGTAAAAAGGAAATTAGCTGGTTAATAGAATGATACGTATTTTTATTTTGAAAGTGACCTAAATAGAAATATTAAAGTAGCTTTAACGTGGTTAAAAATTGTCCGAACTGTTGAACATAATGTGGAAATCATAGACCATAAATTCTTAGTATCAGGACATTCGTTTTTACCGAATGACAGAAATTTTGGCGTCGTAGAAATGTCATTAAAGAAAAATAATTTACTGTTTGTCTCCCCAGATTATTATAATGTTATCAAGAAGTGCCAGAAAGGTAATAACTTTATTTAAAAAAAAATGAAACAAGAGGATTTCGTATCAACAAGATTTTTGGAGGATGCAATTTTTGAAAGGGTAAGGAATTCTAACGAAGAAACAATAAATTGACTTAAATGGACTTAGGCTACTTTCAAAATAAACGGCACATATATCGAAGCTTCTCTTATTGATTAGCATACTCATTCAGAAGCCTATTAGCCCTCGTATGGCGGTCCATTGTTATATCTATACTTGCTACTTCTTAACGATATTTTGTTATATATTATTCCCTATGCATGTTCGTTAAATTTACTAATCAATAAGACTCTAATTAATTCAATGAAAATTGTAATACCTCGGACCAAAATAGACCCTGGCACCACAGTAGGTTTATTAGGTTTTCGGTCAGTAAAGTGCTAAGTAAGTAACGTAGACTTATCCGAGTTTGCATAATTCGTGCTAAAACTTTATAAGACATTCACAGTTGCATAACATTCGAATCCCGTACTGGAAATCTATTTTCCTCGAAATGTCTCGTCTTTTCCGGAACATGGGCCGATGGAAGTTACCAACGACCAGGAAATTGCATTTTCCCGGGGAAACGGCAAGAAAGTGTGACGAAGTCGCAAAAAGTTTTAAAAGCTGGTCGACCAATTTCGACTGGCGGTTGACCGTGGGTCTCCCCGGAGATTGTAGAATAAAACAACGGGGGACGTGATTCGAAGCCGAAGATGGTGGCACAAAAGCCGATACATTCTGACAAAGCGAACAAAGGGTGACCGTGGGGACCGTATTGCTCAGAGGATCACGAACTCCGCAAGGATCTTAGGAAGGATTTGCTGAAAAGTTCAAGAACCAACTGTCGGAATAAAGGCCACCGAACGAACGAAGAAACAGGACATTTTTCCTGTCCATTTTCTGTAGAGAAAAGTTGTTCAGAATTGTTCGATATCTTTGGCATGAATCCTTTTCTGGTTTCTTTCAATGATGTCATCAATATATCGCATTTTACAGGATTATGATTAATAAATTCTGAATTGCAAATGCCGTTCCGATTTATGTTATGTGTTCGAGGTACTTACAAGGGAATGAGATAATAGGAATGACGCAGTGTTAAGATGCTTGTAAAATATAAACGTTGGACTTCGGTTTTGAAATATACGTTGTAAGGAATTATGTTAATTTATAACGTGGATGTAAAAGTAAATTCTGAACAAAGAACAAAGCGAACAAATTCTTAACAGAAATTAGCTTTCAATATTTATCGAAGGATAAACGTTTTACCAGTTGCGAAAACCTTATTCAATATTGTTTCATTATGAAATACTAATAATTTTTCGGGGTATACTCAACAATGTTTACCACGTAAAATAATTTTGAAAAAGATTGTTAACAGAGACTGATAGTTATACAAAATAAAAATGTTCCGTATAAATTGCAAGAAATAGAAACTAAAAAGAAAGTTATTTCTTTTTTAAATGATTTTATTAGATTGAAAATAATGTATGTACTGACATTTTTAAATTGTTGTAATCTTTTTACCATTTTCAATTTTAGCCACTCTATTTGATCGCGAATGCATAAAATTTGTAGTTGAATTATCAATAATCTATGAAACTATTTTTGTGATTTCTCAAAATATTGAAGAACAATGTACGAGTATAATTCCAATTACGCGAATAAGATAATTGCAACTTTCAGTAGACAAAAGTTCCAGCACTCTTTCATGCTCTCAGCAATGAGAGTTAAATCCACTAGTTCGGTAATTTTTGAATAATTATCACTTTCTTGCGTGTAAGTTGCCGAATTAATAGGATCATTTAAAGGCAGCGAAAGTGAAAATGCGTTAGCAACTTCAGACTCGCATTAGATGATAAGCTTAAAAACACGACAGCGATCTCGGATGTGTTAATTGCTTCTACGGGTGGATGCAACTGCACGCAAGAGTCATTGAAGCGCATTGTGAAGAAAGTGCGTGTCTTGGCAATGGTCTGGTCGAGCGACTGCGACCATGCTTCTTCGTCTGGCCTCTGAATGGCGAATTCTCTAATAGTTGAGTCACTCCTGACTGAGAATACCTTATGCACCCGAAAGGTGCAGCGGCGTCGGGACGCTCGACGTCTGAGAATGCACACAGGTCCGGAGGGACCGACTGCACCGTAAATAATCGTCAGCGTTACTCGCGTTCGGCTATTACTGGCGTCGTCTCGAGGATTTTCCGCTTCATTTTCTCTGTTTCTCGCGAAAACCGCGTTTCGAGCCTGCGTAGAGGGCGTGCCGCGTCGCATAGTCGACCAAAATGGAGAACGATACTTGAACCTCCAGAAATCCTCCAAAGGCGTCGCCTTTGTTCACTATATGTTCCACCGTAAATATTACGTTGTCATAAATGAAATATCCGATATTAACACTTTACCTACCGCAAGCCTATTAATAGGGTTTTCAATAATTGTGCTGTACCAAAAGGAAGCATAGAAATTTTCTTTTACATTGCAATCTTAAATGAAACTACTAGATAACATTATTGAGGGTGACTTGTTAGCTCACAATGAAAATTGCTGTTGCTATTGAAGGTTCCATTAAAAAGTGTTTAGCCATGCACCATAGATTTTTCAAAATGATGCAATAATCACCGATCTGTAATGTGTTAAAATGCAAATCTTACGAAACGTTCCGATCAAGAAATACTTTTACAGCGTTCAATTTTAATATACATCATTTTAAGGTACAAAGCTGATCACTTAGGTTCCATCTCCAGTTTTTATTGAGATAGCTGATTTTAGAAAAATTTAAGAGTACCGTTACATTGTTTTCGACTTATTAAGATTATTAAAAGAGAAAATATCATTTCTATGTTTCCTAAATTTGACTAACAATAAAATTTGTTTGTACCGAGATTAAATGAATTATTACAAGAATTATATGTTTACTAAAACAAGAAAATATTCGTTTACAATGAATAGTACTAATTAATTATTGAAATTATGGAGGTAGATAGAGTCTGGATCATCTTATGGGGCTAATTGGCAATGGGACTTTCTCTTCTTTTAACTTATTGATTATAGTACGTTCTTTTTTAATTTCATGATAATTTGTATCTCATTTTTCGGTGTCGAAACTATAAGGGTAGCTTCTAATCGGCGAAAGCCAAGATGGTAGAAGAAGAAAGAGCCCGGCTATATTTAAACCGACGGGCTACCGCGTATATACGATTGGGATGCGTGGAAATGCCACGGGACGTGCTTAACGAGCGGAAGTACGTTGCAGCTGCAGCTGTAGTGAAAAGGAATCGGCCGGATGAGCTGCGTGTACCGCGCGTGAAATTACTCCATCTTCGTCTATAATATTCATATAACACCTTCGGACACAGTTTTCTCCAGCAGCTCGTCTAAATCACTGTACAATTATTGTGCACTAAATAATGTTTGAGCATATGCCACGTGGTGTATACTATTTTATTATAATTGAGGAGCAAACAAGAATTAATTACAGTTGCTACAGGATTTGCGAAATTAGAGATGGAAAGTGTACGTGTCTTTTCAATGTAACAATCATAATTATTGTTGCCCATTAATTTTTCAGCAGTTTGTTTTTTATGTAAATGATTAGATTATTTCTAGAGGAAAGAAAATTTTATTTATATACAGGGTGAACATTATAAAGCGTTTCAGGCGAATATCACCAAAAATATTGATTATACGCTAAAATGTTTGAGACGAAAGTTGTTCAGTACCGAGGGGGGCATCACGTGGTGGGATTTTTATTTTTCATGTTCATATGTGTGTGTGTTGCTGGTAGAATTTAAAAACCCTAAATTTTCACACAGTTCTTTAACAAATTCTACTACTGGTAGGCTCACTGGGCTGTATTTAAATAATGTACCGATCGTGTGAAGGCAAACAAAAAGAAATACAGTGAGCGTTATCAATATCAGAATAACAAGAAATTAAGAAATAAAGAAATGAATCTTGTAATATAATTTTGTAATATCTGTTTAGACAGGAAACAGTGTTTCTCTCTTTATTTCTTAGTTTTGCGAATTGCTTTCCAAAGCTGGTTGCGTATGAATATCCGCAGTCTCACAATGTTAAGATCCTAACCGAGAATAAATACTGTTGAAAGTTCGCGTGTAAGGGTTCGGTACCGCGGCACTAGTATGGTTTCGTTTGTTACCGCAAAGGATTAAACGAAGCATGCCGAAGTAAAATGTGTACAGTGTCTAATCGAAACAAATGGAAATGTGGTAGACTAAGGCTGAGATGTTGCAATGTTGACCAAAGCCAGTCGATGAGCGCACCTAGCGAGAAAACTAAAAGCTCGACCGTGCTTTTCGTCGGGATTAGAATTTGTTGAATCGCGTCCACTGGTGCCTCTGTCCACAGTCCTTTGTTTGACTTTCTGCTAGTTCCTCTCTTTGATGGCCCATGAGTTTTTTAAGTCAATCACTACGCGCCCAGTCCGAACTGAAATTCCCCTCAATTCCCTCGAGTCTTATCCATTTATCCATGACGTTCCAGTGTTTATATGTATAAAAGCAGCGTTTCTGCATGCACGTGGCTGCAATTTTTACGCGTTTGACCATTTACAGCTACACTACAAAACTTCTAGGTAAAAAAATTCTAGGTGAATGAACTTTGTGAATCGCTAGAAGTATTAAGTTTAAAATAATCTATACAGGAAAGCGATAATTAGATGGTGGATCTCACGTGAAAATTGATTTTTTCTCTTTAATAAGTTGCAAATAATGTATCAGCAATATTAAATTCACAAGTTCAGTTATAATAATCATTTTAGACTTTAAAAACCAAGGAAACAATAATAGTTATTATTTTACAAGAATATTATTTTAAAAGAAAAATAATATTAATACAAATAAGCAAACACGGAAATATAAATAATATATAACTACTACACAATGACTATTACAGCTATTCAATATTGTGAGTAATATTTTTTATACTCACTCCATTGTGTGTGAAATATTGCAATGTTTTAATAATTCAATAAAAGTTGATTGGAAAACAAGAGTATTAATGTTTCGTTTTCTTTTTTGTTGCAGGTTAGTATGAGATTTCCAGATCTATTGTTTGTTGGAGGACCAATGGATAAGTAGTTAAATTATTCAAGATTTTTGAAACCTTTGGACAATAAAAATACGATTCTTCTCGTGTCATGACGAAATAAATCATGTTAATAATAGAAATGTTTGCAATCGTTTAAGGCTTCCAACAGAAATTATTATCTGAGCAAATAGGCAAACGTGCTCAGCAATTAGACAGCCATGGAAATGAAGTTTCCGCAAACTTAGTTTCCCTCATTTCAGTGTAAATTTACATTCATGACATGGACTGTACAGCAAAGTCGCCAGATGAGGGGACGGAGCACGAATCGAGGGGAAAAAGTTACGGAAAAGTGGTGGAAACGTGGTGGAATAACGTCGTAGAAGGGGAAGGTAGAGTGAGGATACAAGTCTTAATCTGGCGAATCTGACAGTACCTACATCAACCGTTTTGCTTAAACGAAATTGAAGAATGAATTCTCTAGCCCAGGCGGCGGAGAAAATAAAGATAGTTATGGAACGGCCTCTGACCTCTCGCGGTACATTTCGGTTTCAGTTTACCCGGTTTTCAATTACCGTTGCTTGGTAGCCGCGTAATTAATCGGTCATTACACGGTCGGCACCGTGTAATTGAATGAAGGTTCGTGCAATCGGTACGAACACGAAACGGCGAGCGAACTCGTTCCGAAGCGACGGCGTCGAGTGAGTTTAATGGGCCGCCATTAGCGCGATATCGTTCGCGAAAATGCGCGCGGGACACCATCCCTCGATTGCGAAACGGGCTTTTGCACGTTGTGTCGACAATGGCCGCGAGCTCGCACGACACACATACACACACGTACGCACCGTATGCGTGCCGCGAACGGTTTCCAGCAATTTCTTCGCACACGGCGCAATTGCGCGATATTGGCTCGCCGCGAGCGGAATTGCACCGTTTCAAGGAAGTGAACACTTCAACGACGTCTGCGCATGAACGCTCCAATTTGCCGGTAATTGACCGACCAGAGAACTCGCCTTCTCCTTCGTCTACCACCGCGCGCCGGCTTCGCCGTGTATTCGTCGTGTTTTCCGGGTCAGGAGACACACGGCCCTTCGCAAACGAGCCGAAACCCCGCCGCCATTGTAATAGCTGACTCGGACTTTCAGCCTCTTCTCTCGGTAATGGAATATTCGTGGATCCCCGTGAATTATCAGCAAACCGTTCAAAGAGGCCCCAGCGCTTTGTTCTTCAAATATTTAGACACTATTTCTCCTTGAACCCTTTGGGGATCGACTACCTTGCCTGCCGCCTGTTAAGACAAAACCGCCTCGTGTCTTTGAGACGACGCACGCTGGCCTGGAAACCCGTTTCTCGTCGCTGAAGTTGAATATTTTGAAAAACCTTTGTATCAATTATTGTCCCTTCAAGCTTTAAAATCTTAGATATCAACCATTTTCGATAGTTATGTCTATGTTTACGGGGACGTCACTCTGAAGAGAAGGTTCGGAAATTCAAAATGCAACCAATTATTAAGAACTCACATAATGTTCTATAACGGGTCTATAAATAACAGGTTTGAATTAATGTTTTATGTTTTTTATATATATATACATATACAATATTTTTACAGATATTTTCATTATTTAATTATGTTCGCGATTGGAACAAAAGCGAGTTCGAATTACTCGTTGCTAGATGAACTTGTAAAGTATTTAGGAGATGATTAGGATTACGTAACGCGCACGTGTTTTGTACGTTCACTTTAATAAAGAACTTTCACGTTACAATCACTTATTTCTCGTTTGAGAGTCGTCACTTTACAATTCAGAACGCGAGAGTGTTTACGAGTAACGATTCGGTTCGCGCAGAGTTGCGAAGGAATCTTTATCGTTGCCGTTTGAATAAAGCTGTTCTATTGGAGCAGAGTTTCGAATAGAAGGTGATCTACGCGTGGCCGTTTGAATAAAGCCGAGTTCGATCGCGTTTGAAGGAGCGATTGCGAAACGTGACAATTGCGAAGAAGACGAGAACGAACATACGGTTGCTCTATTTATCTTCCAAATTGAAAATTATTTAGATAATATTTCGTTAACTATTAGGTCTATAGATAGCTCTTAGTACTCTATCGATTTATGGTATAATAAAAACATGGTAAAATAGGGGTGTGCGAGATCCCGTCGGGACGGGAATTTCTAGCGGGATTTTGTCCCGATCCCTCGAGAAATTCGCGAACCGATGGGATCTCGCACACCCCTAGTACAAAAGGTGGAAAACTAGAAGTATACAGAAGGTAGAGGTAAGAAATTAAGGTGACCTAGAAATCTCCGAAACGCCTTCGCGCACAGAAGGAATGTTTACATCACAATATTTTTCCCTCTGGACCATACAACTTCTGTGTATATAATTTTTTCATATTACATATTACAAAGGACGCAAATATTCAAGGTGCGCAAGTGGACCACACTGTACCTGTGAAATTGTGCCTGTACAATAATATTGTAGAATATTCCATCGCGTTTACCATAATTGCTACACGCATTTTCAGTTTTATGCAAATACACGAAACGATCGAGTGTCTGCAGTGGCAACTGTTAGAAAACTGTGTGAATATAATCGACATTCCTGCGTCGAAGACGCAACAAAGACTCCATTACCGCTGTAATTAGGCCTGTTAATTATTCGATAAAGCTTTCAAACCCCATTGACGCTACCGCGGTGTACGCAATTAGCCCCGTTCGTTGTTGTTGTTGCTCGTGGGTTCTCCGGAAAATGGGAATCACCTGTCGGATTTATATTAACCCGTCCGCGCGCATGGTTAATGAAGATGACAATTTTGCTCCGTCGCTGGCGTCGTATGAAATTTCGAACGATTGCCAACGGCGAGGAAAACGTTGGCCTGTCGCTTCATTTTTCTCGCGAACGTTCATCGTCTCGTTCCAGTTGGCACGGAGTCAACGTTGTCGAAAACCGACGGAAAAAATCAACGAGCTCGCATTTTTTTTTCTTTCGTTTAGCATGTCGACGAGATAACGGGTATCAGCTACCATAGATCCTCGATTACCAGGATACCGATCAACGGATCGATCGATTAACGCGCTCGCTGGCGGAACAGCACGTATAAAACTCTTTCGAAATTCGGGCTTGTGTAATACACGATAACTGAAAAATCTTTATCGTTTACTAGACTGTACATGTTCAATTTACATTTCGTTACACAAAGCATAGTAACACTATTTTTGTTCTACAATGTTCATACTCTGCTGTATGAATGTATTTAACGCTAGTTTTACGGAGGACTATTTTACATTACTTTATAAAAATAACAAGAATGTGACTATCTTCCAACTTTTAGATACTTTTCTAAATAATGTATACGGAAAGAAAGAAATTTGTTGAATAATTCCTTATGGATGGATCTTTAAAATCTCAATATTCCTAAATCAAAAATGTTGAAAATATAGTAAACTTAGTGTTAACCTCTATACATGTTGGAAAACTTTATTTTATTAAATAAGATGTCTTTATTTATTCAATGGAAATAAAGTTACAGAGTTGATTAACCAGTGATCGAAATGTGAATGAAAAAGAGATAGACTGTACTGAAATAAAATGAAGCTAATGCGGTAGTGTAAAAGATGCTGTGCTGTGTTCCGTACTGTATTTGAACGACGACTGAGCTGGTTCGTCCCTGGAAAAACCTTTGGTCCCTTTGCTTAAGTGGGGGTGTCATAAAACACTTGGGCCAGGCAACGAAACTCTGCTCCTCCGGGCTGAGTTGCACCACAGCCTGTCTTTGTATAATATTATCGTTGGATTCCAACAATACATATAGATAACAAAATTCTCATTCAATAACGATCATTAAAAATTTATTGTCAGTAAAATGAGATTTCATTAACATGCTGAATTACTCCTGTAGACTGTTTACGTTTTCTTTTTCCAGATTTTGTTATCATATATATTTTGTTAGCTGACTGTCGGAAATATTATGAAATTTTATATTTTTTAAATTTCATAAATATTTACTAGTTACATACTAGGAAATCTTCATTTAATACTTCCATTTTATCACTTATTTTATTGAAATCAGCGTTTTTGTTTTTCCACGATATCTTCGTATTATTATTTGGCAGATATTTATCAGATTACTCTGACAAACGACAGCTTATTACCTTATCACCACAAACGAAATATACAGTGATAAACAGATTAGACCGCGGTGGAACTGTAACACAAATAAACTATGAATACAAAACCGATATACAGGGTGTCCCAAAAATGTCAGAAAATGTTGAAATAGGGTTGATCCTTTCAAGGTTTTCCGACATTTTTGGGACACCCTTTATTCGCTGTCTCCAGCACAAAAACGTCGAAATATGTACCTGAATAGAAACTTTTTGAGTTCGTTAAATGGAAATAATTGGTAAGATTATGAAATTTGTCAATAATGCATCAATTATGTAATCACAATGAAGGGAATGTAATATAAGTATAATAATAATTGTATTAGGTCACCATTATTATAACTGACAGAATATTCGAACGTCTTTTAACATCTATATTGTTTATTATGTTATTAATGGATTGCTAGATTCTTAAAAAAACTTCATCTCAACATCTTTTAACATTTATATTGTTTAATATTATTAACCCTCATATGCTCCCCGGAAATAGTTACACAAAAGATCCTCGGGTGATATTTCACCCATTTTCGCTCTACACTTCAATTAAAAGTTAATTAAATTCGTGAATTTCTTTATTGAATCTCGAATTAATATTCGATATTCTAAAAAAAGCGATAACTTTTTTGAATGTTGGACTATACGATTCAAACTTTTTTGGGAAGCTAGAGCAATTAGTTTACGACAGGATGTGAACAGAAATTTTTTCGAAAATTGAAGTTGGTCGGAATTGTAGAGAAAATACTAAAAGTTGCATTTCACAACTTTTTTATGTGAGCCTATATTGAAAATTTAAAAAATACGTTTTGAAGATCTGTGTCAATTAAACATATCGTGAAAATTTCGTCAAAATCGGTCAACGTTGCAATGTGCTACAACAGAAAGTGGGTCAATTTTCACCCGAGGAGCGTATGAGGGTTAATAAATTGCTAAATTCTCAAGGAAACTACATATCTACATCTTGTAACATTTATATTGGGTGTTTATTATGTTGGTAACAGATAGTCAGATTCTTAAATAACTTTTAGTCCCTACAAAGACCCTTCTAAATAACGTAGAGACGCGGAGTACTCATTGTTAACGAGTACATACCTAATCAATCTCTAGTGCAATTTCGCTAGTGTTTGACATTTTTATGATAATAGCAAATAGTCATTTAGAATCGACAAGATGTTGTGTATATCAGAAATAGCAGGGTAGCTTTCGAAGCGTCGTGTTCCGGTTCTCCGGGTTATGAACTCTACCAACGCGGCGATGTTCGATAGACTTTTAATCGGCCACGCCCATTTTCATAGCGCGACCCACTGATTGGAAAGCTTTGTTTGGTCATGTTATCAAGAATAGCCTGATAGCATATTGGAGATTTTGTACCTAATCGGTTCTAGCCTGTGAATTATAGATACAATGTGTATCCAACTAGAAACTGCTCCTTTATATTATCGTGAATGAGAACAATGGCCTATCGATCGATAGCTAAAAATATGAAAATGCTGAATTCTGTGCGCATTCGACAATTTCGTAACAATATATTCATGTACTTAGAAATCTTTAATTTCGGAGTCGAACAACATCCAGTTCTCATTATTATATTTAATTAAAGAAATCTCTTAATACTCGTTGCACGTGTTACATAAGATATATTTTTGTAACACAACTGTTTCAAAGTATAATCAGTAAACTTCGGATCTTTAGAAGAAATTAAATGAAAATGGATTTCCTCTTTTCATCATCTTAATAATGTTTGCACATTACGTTGAAATGTTTACATTTCATGTTTTAATTACACATTGTTGTCAAAGATTCATAAATTCCGCAGTCTAATAATCAGTATACATATAAAATTGGCATGTCTGAAATAATATATTTAGAGTAAGACATTTTATATTTTCAGAAATGTGAAGGTTGAATACATATCAATAAAGATTCAATCTAGCATTGCAATTGGGTTACTGTTCTATTATTAATTCGGGTAATCGAGGTAGAATATTTTTATAAGCTGAATACATAACGAGTTATTTCTCATCACGTCTGTTAAATACAATCAAGGCAGCATCAGACGATCGCAAAAAATAAAATTAATAATCGCCGGCAAACGATTTCTCCGCGGAACAGAGAACACAATGCTGTCGCTTATCGTTGAACGCTCGAGGACACACGCAATTGCGTCTCTTATAGAAAAACTCTAGTACTATTACCGGACAAATGTAAGAGTTTTATCAAAGCGAGGAAGATAAACGTCATCCGGTTTACTTTGTCACTGCGTCTGAATTCCCATTCTAGCCTTCGCCTTCTACGACGCTATTCCCCCACGCTTCCACCGCGTGTCGTGCGTGTGTCGCACTGTCACGTGACTGATCCGCTACTGGCAGAGAAAGGGTCAGAGTCGCCAGAATCGACCAAAACTGGTCCTCTTCTCTACTATCTCATTCCAGCACCAGGAGCATACTCCTACATCCCCCACTAAGTCCGTAGATTGGTCACGCAGTAATCTGGTCATCAGAGAGGGGGTAAACTGTATTCCCCTCGATTTCCTCGATCTGGAGACACTGGAAAGGGTAACTCTTTCCCTTCAATTTAAGGCAGAGTTCGGCATCAATCGAGTAAAATTTTAATCATGATTGATTGATTAATGTGTACGATTAAAAAAGGAAATCATCGAAAAATCGACGATTGATTCAATCGATTGATGAAGTTAATCGTCAATCGTTGATTAAAAGAGGAAATCATCGAAAAAAAACATGAAAGCACATAAACAGAGTTTGTATTATATATATATATATATATATATATATATATATATATATATAAATCAAATGACAATACATACACCTAAATTCAGTTTATATTTTTTTCAGTATTCATACAGTTTTGATTCCGTATTTCATTTCGAAATTTCAGCAGTTTAATCAGTTAATCAATTAATCAATTATCCGATTGACGATTAATAATCGTTAATCGCAATTAACAACTCAAGTAGCGATTTAAGCGTTAACCGCAATTAACGACTAAACTAGGAGATCTTTATTTAGACGTTAATTGCGATTAACGATTGAAGTAGAAATTTAGTCGTCAATCGTTGATTAAATTTTTGCCCAACTCTGATTAGAGGGCCCAATGTTGGAGATTTGTAAACAAAACCACCAACCATATCCCAACC
Organism: Lasioglossum pauxillum; assembly: GCA_933228785.1. NCBI lineage: Eukaryota > Metazoa > Arthropoda > Insecta > Hymenoptera > Halictidae > Lasioglossum > Lasioglossum pauxillum. The sequence goes on along the minus strand of OW121701.1, from coordinate 22,130,538 downwards.
AACTCCCAACCGTAGACCACCGTTGGCCAGCCATAAATGCTACTGGACGATAGTTTGTACAAAGAAGAAAGTTGTTCAAAATATCGATTTTTACAACATCTTCAAAAATCGTCGAAATCGGAGTATGGCTGTCCTGCAACCAAACATTGCGATCTCGATAGCGTCTTTGCCCTACGAAGCTTCTGTCGCGTGATTTTCGTCGATTTCTTCTTTATCCGTCCGCTTCTCCGCGCGGAAAAAACGCGGGCCTTTGTGTGGTCGTTTGCTTTGGACGTCACCAGTCATGGTTTTTCTTTCTGCCTCACCCTTTTTCGCTCTGTCCCTTGCTTTCTCCGTTGTTTATGGCGGACACCTGGGGACAGGTCTAGGGGTGACAAAGACCTGCGCCGCGTTTACGGTGCAATCAGCGCGCGGTGCAACGTCGGAACGATGTCAATCTCTGGACGCGACGGCCGTGTCGTTAATTGAATCGTGACAGGAGAAATTGTCGACCGGCCAGACAATCACTGCCCTTATTGCGCCTGTTTTCCAGTGGAGCCCCGCGTTTTTAGCGTAGTTATATTTAAACGGGGAAACGCGCGCCTGTTTATTGTCGTTGCGTAATCCAATACAGGGGTACGACATTTATGGCGCCCAGGGAAACGCATTTCTTGTTTGGGAATAGAGAATGCTCGCTTCGTGACAATGCAAGTACACGCAGTGGTGGCTCAAGTCAAGTAGAGGCCCCAAACGGTAAAAATTTTGGGGCTGTTAAACTCAAGTTAGAAATAGAAGTTGCAAGAAAACTCTCATAAACTTATTAACAAAAAAGAAAAGTAATGAAAAATTTCATACTGTTACACATTAAATAAATTTACTTAAAAATTCATAAATTTCTTTAAAATTGGAGGCTCTATGGTGTTTCAAAATTCATACATTTCTTTAAAATTCGGGGCTCTAGGGTATTTAAAAATTCATAAATTTCTTTAAAATTGGAGGCTCTATGGTGTTTCAAAATTCATACATTTCTTTAAAATTCGGGGCTCTATGGTATTTAAAAATTCATAAATTTCTTTAATATTCGGGGCTCTATGGTATTTAAAAATTCATAAATTTCTTTAAAATTCGGGGCTCTATGGTATCCCGGGGCCCTACGTGGCCGCTTACCGTTAGATCCGCTACTGAGTGCACGTGAGTTCGCAGAACAAAAGTTAATCTTTAAATGTGCACAAACAAGTGAGTCACAAATAGTAAATGAATATGTATGTCTATTTAAATTCATGATAAGTAAACTTGCATTTGTGACAAACTATGCATTCATGATAAAAGGGAGTGGAATACGAAATATTAAAGTATATGAGAGGATTTTGAACATACTGTTGCATTATCTCCAACCTATTAAAACTATTAACGCATTACTCACTGGCGACTAATAGATTTCAGACGTTTGTTATTCACAGCTAATAATTTCTAAGAATTTATTCATCAACGACTCACCCTCAGGAACGTAATCTAATCATTTCTTTTAGAATGAAGTACTGTGTTATGGATGGAAATAGATTTTTGCTGAACTTCCATTTGTTGCAGTCTAGGTGGAAAATTTGTATTTTGCATGAAGATGTGCAGATCGAATGCAAAACATTATTATTTTCACCTGATTGAAATTGTTAAGGAGGGAAGCGAATTTCTACGTAGATTATTATTATTAATTAAAGCAGAGTACTTATCTTGTACATAAATCCACAGTCTATATGAATTTACATTTAACAACAACACAGAAATATTCGCAAATTAACGATAGAAGTTAAATCATTTCAAGAGAAATCATTTCCAGAATGGAGCTACTAAAACGTAGAACGAATGTCCGAAAATCAGTTACGTAAATTGCAAAGGGTGCCGGGAACTCTGAATAGCAGCATGCATTTTCCGAACACGATTTCTCCACCACCCCGTATAACGATTACACCAGTGGTTTTCAACTTGTTGTTCACGGACCCCCAGTGTTTCTGATTGTACACTTGCGCGTTGCTTCATAAGGTAAGATAAGAGGAAATACTTGTAATATTTGTTATAAAATTACATGGTTTGTAAATAACGATTGCAATGATAACCTCACAGTGATAACAATTTTTCTAGAATCTACCTTTTATTATCTGATTAACATTACTGAGTAATACTTTATACATTTATACAACCTTCTGTACATACACAATTTTCTTGTTGTAGTTTCTTTATGGGGTCCGCGCGATTTATTGAGAGTTTTTGGGCGTCATGGTAAAACGGTTGGGAACCACTGGATCACACGTTCCCGTATGCGTTACACTTTTCACGTTTGCCAGGAGTACTTCAAAGAGCAGAATTTAAAGGGCAGCCTCCCCCGATGCTCTTTTTTTTACCGGCGTTCATTCCGCATCGTTGTTTTTCGCAACGTTATTTTTCATCTTCTTGGCAACAGTGTGTGTCCATTAGCCTTATTAGAGCCGGCCTCTGTCGGGCAAGGGTGCACGGGGTTAAAAGTATTGCGCCCGCGGTAAGCGCATCGTCACTTATTGAAATGAAATCCGATACCGCAAATCAGATATGCGGGAGACACGCGAAACGAAACTCGCTTATCGACCGAGTCGATACCGTTTCTTGAGGAACTTCCGCGCAAAGAATGGAGAGCTGTCCGAGACCATCCGTGACAATGGGAAACAAGTTTTCTCTCCCGGTGGCGTTTTTATGCTTTCTATTCATTGCTGTTTTGCTGGCCCTTTTTCTTTCGCGTCTTATAGACACTGCATGATAGACAGACGAACGAAATCGAAGATTCTGATGGAATGGAACTATGTACCAAGTAATGTAAAAGGCGTGTCTCTGGCTCGGTCGTGAAATAGGTATCATGTTCTCTCTCCACCGGAATTTCCTTATCAGCTTATTTTTCGCCGAAGTTAACATTTTATTTATTTAACCGGTGATTATTTATAACAGGGGATGAAATATGTTGTTGGGGGCATAATTCTGAACAACTTTTACGAATTTCAGTGCTTTCTAGACTACGTTGTTTAGAACAATATGCCTATTCAATATTGTCTGTTGATACTTACTATAATGGCCCGCGTTAATATTCGGACCTTCGGCTAATCGAGAAGTTATTGCTGTATATCTCCACTGTTAATGGACTTAAAGAATTCGTCGTTCTGTAATGAGAAAAAACAGGTATCTTATATGCTAAATACATAGTTTTTATTTATTTAATTTGTACATTTTTCGCGTTAATCAATGTTAAACAAAATAATGCTGAATTTTGACGTCGCAAAGATGTTCGGACACTTCGCGAATTATAATTCTGTAATTAAAAATGTACATATACTTTAACAAAAAGATATCGATTTTAGTACATTGTTGGATTGCCCTGTTGTTTAATTACATGGCTCAATCGTTTGGACATACCAGAAATAACTTTATTTAAATATTCTAGCGGAAACGTATTCCGCTTAACCCAGACCATTCTGCACTTAATCGTAATTTTAAGTCCGTTTGTCACGAACTTGTCAAGTAGTTTTGGACGACCATTCTGAGGAATAGATTCAATTCTATCCTCACGATTAAATCGTCGTATGATGTCCGCTACAGTACTCTTACTCAATTGTAATAATGTACCGATTTCTCGGTATGATTACCCTTTTTCGCAATTATAAATAACAAGTTGACGTACATCAAACGATATATTTTTACCTTTACGTCTCATTTTCACAACTAATACGTACGACACTTTACCACCGTACATCGTACCTGGCTTAACAAGACGTCACAATTGAGCATTATTTTGTTTAACAACGATTAATGCGAAAACTGTACAAATTAAATAAATGAAAACTATGTTTCTAGCATTTAAAATATGTGTTTTTTCTCATTACAAAACGACGAATTCTTTAAGTAGATTAACAGTGGAGATATACGGCAATAACTTCTCGAGCAGCATGTTGCTCGAATTTATATATGAACTATTTGCAATGCTTTAGTATGTATTAAATAAAAGTGGAGAGTATTAATGTTTTGTTTTCCTTTTTGTTTCAGGTGAGTCTGAGATTTCAAGATCAATTTCTTGTTGGAGATCAATGGATAAGTAGAGTTGACTTTTTTAAAAAAATGTTTATTTCATTCTTTGTTTGTTGTGTAAGAGTCTGTGTAAACTCTATATTTAACATTTTTCAAGGGCGTTTAGCTAAATAATAGGATTCTTCTCATTTCATATTAATCATTTTTATAGTGGAATTGTTTTCCAAGTAGGGTAAACTGTACTATTGCTGGCACTACAGTAGTTATTGGCACTTTTGATTTAAACGGCAAATATTAAGAATTCCTGGTATAGAAAATCATTTTATATGGCTTCTTATTTATATTTCAAAACAACGTTGTAAGATTATAACTTAATTTCGGACTGTACTACAGATGTAATAAGTGCGTATATGCTTAATTATAAAACAAATAGCCTGTTTAACGTTTACTTCTTACTGTGCCAATGACTGTAGTATTTGTCTTACGATTGTTATTCACTGAACATTACTATAATAAAAGATTTATGACTCGTAAAACTGTTTGATTTTGCTGAAAAATGTCTATTAGCTTATAATAATAGCAAGTTAAGCTCGTTTAAACATCTCAAGAAAAGATAAAAAGATTTTTACTACGATTTTGGCTTAGGGTGTCAATCATTGTACAGTTTACTAATTCAAAAAATATTTCCACAAATTCTGGCAATGTACGGAACTGTACATTGTATTCTTCCATGTAAATAACCATTAGTCACACAAACCATAAATCTAGAACGTGCCATCAAAATTTTTAAAATTTTAAAAAACGAGACAAATCATGGTTCGAGTAATTTGAAGCAAATAAAAATAAAATTCATGTGCCGATTTTATTACAAAGACTCGCGGAACGTGCCGTTTGAAAAATTCGCTTCGTGGTATATATTCACTTAGGGGCTCTGATTGTGATTGTACAACCGCAAGCTTTACAACTCCTCAAACATCGATTTATCGAAGTGGATATCTGAGCAAATTCGTCGGCGTGAATGGACATCGGTGAACGAACGATAGAACACGTATCTACTCAACGGCTCAGAGGCTCGTGCACGCTTTATCGGATGCCCGATGGCGTAAAATCCGGAACAAACGTCCTGTTATTTTCAGAGGCGGTCAGATAATTCCGAGCAAATAACCGCGGCCGATAATTGACCAGAAAGATGACAGACTTTACTGTTACACCCCAATAGGCAGATTTTCACTGAGCTATTTTTCCAGATTTTACGCGATCTTCCCGACCGAATTTCTTTACAACTGGTTTTATGGTGTACGCATCCGGTACCTTTGACATCAAGAAGACGTGACTAGAATGTGTTAAATTCGTTTACGATCCCCGAAGTCTTCCTCTGTCCGCTGCGCAAATTGACGCGTCATAAAATCATAACTCACCATAATGGTCTTCGCAGATGGGAGAACGTTGACCCTAAAATTTTGGGCGTTTCGTCTTAAAGGAAAACCATTTACTAATTAATGAAATCTAGGGATATAGCTACATGCTTAAGTTCTATTCATGATACATCATCATAGTACAGGTTACTCTTAGTAAATGTATGAAATTAATATTAACATTTTTGTGTAAGCAAATTGTATTAATTTTAACACTTTACTTGTGTTTTAATAACTCAGCTCAATCTAAAAGAAGCTTAATCATTTTCTTTTAAGTAAAAATCCGGGAAGAAATTATTCCTGTTGCCCACACAGAATAACTTGTTAGTTTACGGGGAAAATTGATGACACCATTGACAAACTTGTTAAGAAGAATTGTTAAACCTTCATTTGTTAGAGACTCATCATCGCCGATAGATAAAATGTTATTATTAGACTGCGAGTCTTTATGCAAAATAAAAAATGTTTGCATTGATTGCAAGACAGAGGAACGAAATACAAAATTTCTTTCTTCCTTTAATTACCCGATTAAGAATGGTAAGATTAAGAATCCGATTAAGAATATCCTTTAAATCTTTTTCATATGTTCACTGCTTCAAATTGTGCTTACCCATTTTTCTTATAAATGCATAAAATCCGCAGTCTAATTATTATGTATTTTATTATGGGCGAATAACCTTTTTCCATTAAATACGATTTGTCCATACGAATATGTAAATATCACTTATAATTACTCGCTAAATAATCTACGTAGAAAGATACGCCGATAAAACCAGTGACACAACTGCATGTCCATTAAATTCTGCCCCCGATTGTACGCACAGCGACAATAAGCATTATTTCATCACTCGTGCGTTCCAGTTTTCCTCTGAACTATAATCATTTATATCCGATGACGTAAGACGTAAATCGTGGCGCCGCGAGTATCTTAGCCAACAAAAGATGAGCGATCGAGAGATCAATCACAGGTTGTGAACTTCCATCTGCATGATTCTGCGAACGCGCGACATCGTTTCCTTCTCCGCAAAGCTTTTAACTGGGTTTGCGCCGTTTTCAGCGTCACTGTGCGGGACTAAAGAGCCGCCGACAATTAATCATACCACGCACACCCTCGCGGACAAGGGAAGTCGATTCCGAGCTGCGATGTGACGGCGAGGCAATGGACGAATATTAGGGTGGCCATTTTAACGACTAGATCGGAGATTTAATCTAATTCGTCAGCCAACTGACGGGACAATCGCCGCGACAGGCGGTCTACTTTGAACTGTGCGTCAATTAAGACTAACTTTTTTCAACATCCCCGGCAGCGGAATGACTATTGGACTGTCTGCTGACTTCTTATCTTTTTAAATGACGTGCTGTCGGTTTGGCGTCAGCTATTCCCTTAGAACTATGTGTCTGTCTGTGTACTTACACCGTGTACAGACCTTTTTGTATATTGTTATCTGATGTCTCTTACCAGCTAGGATGGGATCATTTTTTTAGGGAACTTATATGAATGTATTCGTGAGACTTTCTTGATTGAAATGACTCCAAAAACACGACACAATTTGAAGTATATTTACTTGTTTAATTCACGATACAGCAGAACCTCGATTATCCGAACTACTCAGTGGTTCAGATAATAGAACAGTCGCCGACTTGCACAGTGAATTGTGTTGTATGTAGAACGTTTTAGCTTTCGATCGAAATTGGTTCGGATAATCGAGATTTTACTGATTCGTGGATTAAGCAAGTAAATATGACTGAAACTGTGCCGTGTTTGGACTCATTCTAATCGGAAACATGTCAGAGATATGTTTACAGATGCTTCACAAGAAAATAATCAAAAACGAAAATGTTTTATCACTGAATTAATATTGTGGTTTGACTGCATCAATTGATAAATAGACTGCAGATTTCATACATTTACATTAGAAGTGGGTATTAAATCAGTAAATACAGGAGAAAGAATTTGAACATAGACATTATTTTGAACCTATTAATTGTTGTAATCGAAAAATAATATAAAAATTCGCAGTCTACTTGTGATGTAATGTAAAATAGTAAGTTTTAGTATTTCGTAGATTTAATGTAAATGACGTCCTGTCAGAAAATCGTCCCCAAGTTCCGTGGAAATTTCTGAACACGGTGTTGTCAGCGGAGGGAGCTCGTTCGCAGACACGTCGGCTGACATTAGGGTGGCGGTTTTAGGGACTAGACATCGGTCTAATTTGCCGTTTACTCGCAGGATGTTCCTCATTCTCCCGAAGAATCGCGCGGTACTCGGTGATAAGCGGCGAACTTTAAAGGGGCGCCGCGCCGCTTCCGGACATGAAACACTGATCTATCATGCTTAGAATTTATCGTGGATTCTAGACATCCGCTCGCAGATATCTGCCTGCGAGATCCCTGGAAATCGCATCGCACAAGATAAATTGACGATCTTAAACGGGAACAGCTGCATTTGATATTGTAAAATCCTTCGTGTCAGTGTTATCTATCCCATAATAATTATACCGTTCAAATTATTATTTCACTGGGTTGTTATTGAGTTTACAGGGCATCGAATACCTACATTTGTACACGACGATCATCATGGTAAACAACGAAATGTCGATAATATTATCAGTCGACCATACATGCATTTAACATGAATAATATTTGGCGATATAATGGTAATTTTCGTTGATTAGCAAGAATAGGAATTTATACAATGAATATTGATAAACGTCGATATTGGTTCTGATTTGTTTTAGTATCGCAGAAATTCGATTTTAATAACTAACGGTTGAAACGTTAGCAAATAAATGGTGAATGTGAGGAATATTATAATCAAAATTACAGTTTACTATGTGGAATCAGGGACCAAAAATGACAATTATTCTAAAATTTTCTACGATAAAAATTATTAATCACAAGTTGATTATTATTGAAATTTAGGATAATCTACACAAAATATAAAGATAAGAATTCGAAGAACAAAATGATTAAAAAATATCGATTTTTATACTTTTTGGTTACAAGTAACAGTTATTAGTGTCCAAAAAATTGGATTCTTCTCGATAACTGTTATCGATGAAGGAAAACTATTTCAATTGCTCAAAGCAGTTATCAATGAGAGAAGTTCATTTCGATCACTCATAACAGTTATCAATGAGAGAAGTTCATTTCGATCACTCATAACAGTTATCAATGATCAAATTTCTTTTCACTTGTTCATAATAAGTATTGATGAGAAAATTCATTTCGATTGCTTATTTATTATTTAATTGAATTGTCGGATTTGTCCTTTTTCGGATGGAGCAAGTCTGTGAAATTTATTGAGAAGGTTTCGTACAACAAGACGAATAAGATCAACATAAAATCTGATTGTTGACTGTCTTTGTTCACGGCCAACTCTGTTCCACTCGGGAGAAACGTATCGATATAGACGAAAATATTATAGATTACTGGAAAAATTAGAAATATAAACACCCGTATTTATCAAAACTAGCGTGCATAATTCACGCTGTGCCCGCAACTCAGGTTAGCGTTGAACTAGCCTTTTCTGCTCTAAAATTAACGGTAGATGATTTGCGGTGTAATTTTTCAGGAGGAAAATTGTAAAAACTCATGTTTGTCACATTAAATTTTGATTGTAGCAATTAATTTTATGAATACAAAATTTATGAAATAATTGATTGTCTACCATTTGAAAGTAGTACTATTTAATAATAACTATTACAAATTTTCTTCATCAGTAACTGTTATGAGCGATCGAAATGGACGACCGAAATAAACTTCTCTCATCGATAACTGTTATAAGTAGACTGCGGATCTTTATGCAAAATAAAATTTTTTTACCTGAATTGCAACAAACTGGAGTGAAATAGAAATTTCTTTCCTTCCCTACCATGTTTAATAGGTTGAAAATAATATAATAGTATGTTTAAATTTTCCTAATGTTTTTGCGATTTTAAATTACACCTCCTCATTTTTGTCATAAATGCAAAAAATCCGCAGTCTAGTTATAAGTGATCGAAATGAATTTCTATCAACTATAACATTTACCAACAAGAGACAAAATTTTCGGTAATCCTTATTTGTAACCAATACGATTTTAGTCGATGAAATACTTGTTATTCTATAATTTGTTTCTTTTTGGTTCTTTTTCTAGAATCATATTTATGTCCTTAGCTAGTATTAGAGAAGGTTTGAGAATCAATTATTTGTTTATTGATGCCATAAACCTAGTTTGGTTTATATAGCATACATTACCATAACACTTTCCAAAAATAGAGAAGTATATAACGTAATATGTATAAGAAGGCTTGAGAGTGAAGGTTTTTACGAATATCGAAGAAAGTGGGCAGTTTATAAAATACTTTCGCTGCAAAGTGTTCTAAAAAATCGCCGAACCATGAAATCCTTTGATTTACCGTGTAACTATCATCAATCTGGTTCCACGAATGCGTAGCACTTGTAAGAAGAAGAGGGACAAGTCGCTATCTCATCATCATCGTGAAAAGGAGCGATGACATCGCGCGGTACACGCAAGTCTCTAGTGCACGGTGTATTGTGGCTTGAGACTGCATTTCCGTGTTCCGGATACGCGGCTACGCGGCAGCTTAGTCAACGTTGCACCGGTGCGGTGGATGCATATGTATTTTTCATATATTTCCCCGACGCTGAAGATTTTTCTTCATCGTCGGAATCGACAGGACGATGACGGGCGTCTTGGAAATTTTCGAACGCGTCTAAACCAGGAACACGAACGTTCTCATGGAAAATGTTTCCCATGATTTTGCAACGAATGGAGGTCGATTTGTCGGCTGACTGATGACGTCGATACACGAAAAGTCGAAGGATCGAATGGTTCACCCTTCCTGACTTTTCGAACCGTGACGCTATTAATTCAGGAGCATCAATGGCTTAAATTACACTTTGCAGCTCGGGGAGGGTTCTTTTGGATCTAGGACGCCATATGTCGATTATTCACCATGACGGTTGGAATTTTTTATATTTCGATATAACCTTAAATTGGTTGTTTTAAGTATACAATTTGAGTTGTTGGAGAAAATGATCGGTGTCCGCTTATGGTTACTTCGCGCCTGATAGCTCCACTAAAATGCAGGAATCGATCTCTGTTTCGTGATAGTTTCTTGATGTAAACTCACTTGGATACTATATTTAGTAATAAACTGTACAGTAATTTATAAAATTATTTAAACTTGGATAATTAAACTATTATTAAAGGCCAATTAAAAGCACGAATGTGATTGAATTCTTTTTATTTAACAACAAAAAGTATTTTAGTATTGAATTTTGTTAATTGAAACATTCGGTGGATCATCATTTTATATCTCAAAATTTATTAGATGAATTTTGATTGCCTTTAACTTCTTTATACTGGATAATAGTGTTAAAATTGAAAAGATAGTATGTTCAGTAGAAGAAGTAAAAGTTATTTTAAATAAGCTATTATAAATTAATAAGATGGTATGTTCGTAGAAGTTTTCAAAGTTTGGGGTATCGTTTTCACTTCTTCATACTAAATAAGCTATTCCAAATTAATGAGAGAGTGTGTTCAGTAGAAGAAGGAAAAGTTTGTTATCGATTTAGCTTCTTCGTATTAAATAGCATAGTTGAAATTAAAAAGATAGTAGATACGTTGAGTAAAAGTAGTAAAAGTTTGATTGAAATATCTTTATAGATTGTTTCATTTAAAAATATGAATAAATTGGTTGATTTTACAACAAGTGGAAAATACTTTACGAAACGAAAATAACATTAATTATATTTCTCTCGCAAAATAAAAATTTTTTACCTGAATTGCAACAAACTGCAGTGAAGTAGAAATTAATTTTTGTTATTAATATATTAAATCGGTCGAAAATAATACAACAACATCTTTAAATTCTTCTAATGTTTTTACTGTTTTAAAATCTGCTGTCTAGTGACTATCATAGCTTTCGTCGCGGAGTTCACTGGCTGTACACCATTCAAAACTGCAGTCAAGTGCACGAACTCGGCGGCTGCTTGTCTCTTGGTGTACTTGTTTTCAAGTCAGAATTAAACTTATAACTTCTCCTTCGAAAACAAAGACCTCGTCTCCAGGCGATTCCGCTGCCTCGGCAACTGGTCTATAATTATATTTGCCACCGCAACTCGGCACTTCGCGGTTCTGGGATTTCTATTGCATGTCTTGCGGAGCACGGAGCGTTGCTGCATACGCAGACGTTTCGAAATAAACGAATCAACGGAAAAACGGTCCAAAGTCAACAAATGGAAGTAAGAATGTAACGAGTTCTACAGAGAATTTACAGGAAAATTGAAAATTCGTTAATGATAAACTGTTCTTGTATTGTGACTTCGTTTTTGTATTTTACCTTTCGAAGATATGAAAGAAATCGCATTTATTTATACGATGACGTGATACCATTCGTAAAGTAGAGACTCAACAATAACGGTACAATAATCCTTGAGAAATAAATTGGAACATTAACTAGACCGTTTAAAACTGATTCTATAGTCTGTTCAATGTGTCAAAGTATTTATGTATTGCGTTTTTTATTTATCTGTTTCTGTGCACTTACATATGTACTTGTAATCTTATAACATAAAACTAATATTTGTATACAGATATTTGTGTAATACTACCACGTGCATATTGTTTATATCTGGTACATTGACTCATTGAATGAACAATAGCAGTTGCTAAGTAGGTAATGGGCATTCATTGCATAATGAATTGAAAACTGTGAAGCTAGTAAGCAGAACAAAGTATTGTACATCGACTGTATTGAAATTTATAATAGAAGAACCAGAGTAGGGCAATAGTCAACTAATATTTAAAGATGACTAATAGTCTTTTTGAATGTTAGTCATAGCAAAATAGTCATTAGTCAAAACTTTTTGATTAGTTAGTGATAACTAAATGGCGAATAGTTACTCACAGCTCTAAGTAATCGTTAGCTATTGCTTATTAGTGAATTAGTAGTTGTCACTATTGTGCGATTAACATATATTAATATTATTAATTACTAAATGATTATTTTGCTATGACTAACATTCAAAGAGACTAATAGTCATTTTTAAATATTATTTGATTATTGCCCTACTCTGACAAGAACTAATATTTGTATAAACGCATAACATATAATACATAATAACATAAAATATAAACACATAAAAACATTAGACGAATTTGAAACTACTACATTGAAACTACTACATTCGACCTATTAAATATATTAAGAAAGAAAATAAATTGCCATTATTTCTCTCCGGTTTGTTGCAATTCAGGTAGAATATTTTTATTTTGCATAAAGATCCGCCAGTCTACTGATAAGCATTCATCGCATAATGAATTGAGAATGATAGTGAGTAGAACAAAAGAATTGCACGTGGTTTGGAAGGGACGACGATTGTCGCGCGACAGAAAAAGCGCTAACACGAATCGCAGACGGGCCCCGTCATTGAGAAAGCATCTCGTCAAGGAACGCATGGAAGATCGTTAGGCTTAGATTGTTCTCGCAATTACCTCTGCAATTAACGCGGGTCGAGAAACCGATGTTCGACTTTAGGTTTTCGGGGACGGAATCGAATGTCTCCATTACCGAAACTCTAATTGGGGTTGAACCGCAGTCGGTAGTGGGATTATACACTGCGAGGGCACTGTACACATGGTAATGGGTACCTTTAGATCGCGTTTCTGCATTCAGACGATAATGGAAGCCAAAGAGACGCTTGTTAGAGCCAGGTTCAAGCAAAGTGCGTGCGCTCGTGTGTTCTACACTGATCGATCCATTATCCGTGCCTTTCCATTTCGCTTGAACGCGATAACAGCTTGATGATAGCAACTTGAACGAAGATTCTTCCTGCTCCCCAGCCTATCAAACGTCATTAGCACTTTGTGCAATTCGATTTTATCAAAAATGGAGTAGAACGTCCGCTGTTTAACACTTTGACTGTCACGTGGGACGTATGCGACCGACACAATGTTTCTATCAGGGCTAGTGATTTCAATAAGACCTTTGTGATATGTACCCGGATACTCGGGTACGCAGGAGGCACCGAACTATAAAAAAAGTACCAGGATATCTAAAATGATGTCTGAGATAGATGAAATATTCGAAACCGCCGGTTCATTATGTATATTAAAATAAATATAATTTTTTCATATCATTTCCACCGTTCAAATCTTATACCATCAGATTTGAATTTTGGTAGCATTATCAGTTGTACGCGATTTTATTTCCTCATGAATTCCATATATATCATATATCTTATGAAATGGATACTTATGACTAGACAGCGGATCTTTATGCATTTATAGTAAAATTGAGTAGACGAAGTTGAAAATAGAACAATTTTAAAATTTGAAGATGTTAATAAATGACTAATTTAAAATCATTAAAGGAAGATATAACATTCTATTTGGTTTCTACCTCTTGCAATCGATGCAGACAATTTTTATTTTGCATAAAGAACCGCTGTCTACTTATGACTAATTTATTTTTGAAATATACTATAGAAATAATATTCTATTTTCTTTTTATCGGCAATCGAATCGAGGATCCAACTTCCCAACTCAGATTTGTAGACTCGCAAAGCTGTTCAAATTGAACTTTTTCGCTCAGCTAGTCGATTCGATAGATTTTTTCGTTCTTCCGAGTCGACTCTCGTGCCCGAGAATCAGCTTTTATCTCTCATCCAGCCTTCAGCGGTTACTTGGTCGATTTCACCCAATTTTCTGGCACAATTTCGTTGACCCGACACTCCGGATTTCACCGTAAAATTTCATTAATCAATTCGTTGCACACGTAATTCCAGGTGACACCATTTTCACACCGAATGAATATATGTATTTCATCTAATGGATCTGCGCAAGGCTCTCAAATTGATTCACCATTTAATTTCTGGATCGAACCTGCAAGTCGATCGATTCGTTGAATTTCTAATAGTAAACTTTTTTTAGTGTCAAATAACGATATATTATTTGTTTTATTACTTTTAGTGTCAAACGGCGATATATTATTTATTTTAATACTTTTGATGTCAAATACGATGTATATTGCCGTAGTCTGCACGTACGAAAAATTAGAATTCTAATTTCAATATTTCTAATAAGATTAAAATCTAATATATCATTATTAGACTGCGGATTTTATGCATTTATAATAAAAATGGCTACGCACAATTTACAGCAGTGTATTAGTTTCAGCTTAATCAGATAATTAAAAGATGAACAAATTTTTTGACACCTGTATCTTGCAAATAACGCAAACATTTTTTATTTTGCATAAAGATCCGCAGTCTAGTCATTATGTTAGGATCTTATCCCAATATTAGCATCAGTATATTATTTTAATTCATGGATTTCCTTTCAATATTATAAAGATTCAGCATTTTTTGTTCAAGTTTAATGTCCCAGTAAAAAAAGGTTAAATTAGGTTATAGAATGTATAAAAATTGGGTAAAATCAAAGCAATATACTAAGAGATATCTAGTGTTAATAACGTTCTGTATCCTCTCACATTTCGCAGACCACAAGCAAGTTTAGCTAACACGTTAGTCAACGTGTTAACCCTTTGACTGCGGCGCCCTTCAGCTTAAAGCCACAAACGTTCTGCTACGCGATATTTGCATGGCGATGGTTGTGGTCGGGTGAAATAATCCATAATTAAATTATTGTTGCAGTGAAAGTAAGAATTGCATTGTTAAGAACGTTTCTAGATATTTAAAGCTTATCATTTTAATTTAATAATTAATTTAATCGAATTTACTCTCCCCGCCAGTACCGAATTAGTCACACGACATTGTGACACATGCACGAAAAATTGACTCGGCAAAATATTAAAAAATTATATAAATCTTCACGTAACAGAACCATTGCTCTCATGAAATGTAAGGCGGGCACACCAAAATATTAAATACAAAATATCATTCAAAAATTTGTTAATACTTTAGATTTTTATACGCGTGTGTTACTCCCTCTATCCCATAATGATAGTAGCAAGTGAATATTTAAACGGGAATTATTGGAGAATGCAGCTGTAAGCGAAATCTTTAATCAAAATCAATGTTTCATGACATCTGTCATTAATTTGACACATCTTTAAATTTTTAGGTTAACGTAATTATTAGGAATTGTAACTATTTTTCTAATTTCATCCGCTGATCGAAATCAATTGTTTCATTTCAGTTGAATATCAACTCATTGTAAAAGTAAGATGAAAATAACAAGTTATGCTGGAAGCAATCAAGAACGATGGCTCCAATAATTTTATGTTCACGCATATAGGGAAAGCAAAGCTTCGCAGCCAAGGGGTCCTACCTACAAGTTTAAAATGCAGTAAAGAAATTATTGAAAGGTCCAGAAACTATCTGAACACTCAAAATAAAAATTAGGAGTAATAGTTTTCATTTATTGTTTAATGTAATCTAGTTTTTTGATAATAACTGCTGCGTTCTATATTCATTTTCTTTTGCTACTATTATCATGGGACAAATTAAATTCGGTAAGAGTTCCTTTTAGCACCCAACTCTGATTGCCTTAAAACTTACTCTGTAGGCGTCCCACGAGGTGTCTGACAAAATGAAGATGGCGTAGTGGCGCGGAAATCAAATCAATTTTTTGTTGTCGAAACACGATTTTAATGCCAAATTGAGCCCAATCCCATTTGAGCAAATCCCAAGCCCACTAAACCTAACCTAACCTAACCAAATGAAGTAATACATTCTGTCAAGAAAGTACCGGGAATCGATCATTTAAAAAGCCCGCTTAAAGGGATTGTTGAAATTCTTTTTGTCGCTAAGTTGGCACAACTGTTCTCTATACTCATGCGGAGTTTGAGCGTCACTTTCATTCAGTTTGTTTACAGTGCGCCATTTTGTCAGTTCATCTCAAGTGTGTTTTGCGATTTTTACAATGGATAAAAATATCGAACAAAAAATCTGTCTTAAATTTTGCATTGCAAATGGGAATTTCGTGTGCCGAAGCGCTGAAAATGTTACATAAGGCTTACGGTGAATCGACTTTATCAAAAATAGGCGCGTACGAGTGGTACAGTACATTTAAAAGCGGTCGAGATGTGGTGGAAGATTTGTCTCGCTCTGGTCGGCCATCAACGTCTTCAACTGAACTATCATTGTGAACGTATTTCTGGCCAAAAACTCAACAAATCTTAGAGCAGCCACCGTATTCCCCTGATATGGTTGCGGCCGACTTTTTTCTTTTTGCAAAACTCAAATTACCACTTCGAGGCACCCGTTTTCAGCCGATAGATGACATACAAGAGAATTCGCGGCAAGTACTGAAGTTGATTCCAAAAGATGCGTTTAAAAAATGTTTTGATGATTGGGTTATTCGTTGGCATAAGTGTATTATTTCGAAAGGGGCCTACTTTGAAGGCGACACAATAAATTTGGATGAATAATACATATTTTCTGTTTCATTGGCCAATTCCCGATACTTTTTTGACAGAATGTATAAATAGTTTAATATTGGCCTGACTGGATATAAGACAATCAACAATAAAATTCATCAACCGCTATTATTATTATTATTATGGGACAGAGGGAGTACAAAATATCATTCAAAAATTAGTTAATATTTTAGATTTCTTTACGCGTGTGTCATTATTTAGTCTGAGGCCTGTTGCCCAGGCCTGATCTAACGCGTTGACAACTTTCCGAGTATGCACGCCTTTCGCAGTCAAAAGGTTAATTATCGAACACGCAGACGTGCGCAACGAGAATCGACACCGTCAACGACGAAACAAACGTCGTCGTTAACGATTGAAACATTGGGGACGTCGCATCTTCTCGGCGCGTTGAATCCTTTCAGGGGCGAGTGAAATTTTTCACCGCGAACCGGGGGACTGGACATAGGCAATTTCTGCCGGAGGGTTGCGCTCACAAGTATCCACCCCCAGGTTCGCAGGTTCGCGTAGTCACGTGAACGCACGAGCGAGCTCGAATGCGGCACCTGAGCGAATGCATCGAATCTCCTCGTTCAACGCGTCCTGCTGCCTGCCCACCTCTGTTTCCCCGTTGCATACCCTCTGGGGGGTAACACGACCCCCATGCTCTCAGTGTTGTTACTATGCCTTCGGTTTCGAAGGCCGCGTCGGGCGCAGTTGGCACATTGCAAATAAGATGACCGGTTCTGTCGGTAGTTGCTCCGCATGGGAATCGTGAAAGTCAAGTTAAAAATCGAGCCACGATGACAGATTATCTTCGCGTTCCACATCGAGACAGCATCAAAACCAAACTGTCGAGCACGTTATTCTAAACTGATAAGATGTTCTTTGAATTTTCTTGCAACAATCTGGTGGTTCACTTTTTCCTAAGGACATCAGTACGATGTTCAATCGATAGGTACCCTTATTAAACAATTATACGCCCATTTTACGCGAAGGTTTTTACATAAATAATTTTTACTCGGATTTCGAAACATATTTCATTTTATTTCATTTCATATGATTTTTGAAGTACACTTCACTGACCCTTATGCAGTTTTTCAGCTGATTTATTTTTACGCAGCTTTTAACACATTATCCGTCGCGTGGAAAGAGAATTCAATTAATTTGTCAAAGTTGTAAAAGCACACAGAGTTGTAATGTCGAGATAAAATAAATGTATGATCGTAGATTTTGTTGTAAAAAATATTGAAATTTCATTCTGTGCACAAGATCCTCTAACTCAGATTGTCCAGGCGAGAGGACACATATTTTGGGCCCGTTTAAATTTCATTTTAAGGGATGTTAACACTTTGTCTACCGGTAGCCTATCAATAGGCTTTTCAATAATGGTGCAGCACCAAACGGAGGCTTAAAAATCTTCTTTTGCACAATAATCCCGAAGGAAATTATTGGATTATGTTATTGAGGGTGAGTTGTTGGTTTATGATTAAAATTACTGTTGCTACTGAAGGATTCTACTAAAAAATCCTCAGCCATGAACCATAGACTTTCAACGATTATGGAATAATCACCGGTAGGTAATGTGTTAAAATTGTAGCAACTTGTTCCCTGCATTTTCTGATTTGTTGATCTACATTCAAAGCTTTACTAAGGTTTGAATTAATTTTATTGAGGATTACCTAATTTCTAAATTATTGTAAAATGAAAAGACTTACTAAGCCACTAAAATTACCCGAGTGGTGGAATTACTATATCTGTTCGGTTTCATTACAATAATGTAATACATATCATCGGGGAAACCCAGATTTAATCTTCAGAGCGCAAGCAGGATCCATATCCGTTCCTGAAACTGTTGATATTCGTCAGTTGACAGTTGTATCAAGTGGCATTTTACGACATTTTACGAAATCTCTATATTTGCTCTACCAGGAATAAGACAGCCCTCAGACGACACGATTTATCATGCGACGAGTTGTGCAACTTTCTTCGATGCGACTGTTTGAACAATGATTACAGTACGTGGGGACTTTCGCGTGTCTCAGTCGTGTTTGATGTTTTATTCATGTTTAATTCGTTGTAATAAACTTCATCATAACCGTGTAGTTACAAATGATACGATTAACATCGTAGTGAGTGAATTTGCAGGATGCACCAATTTGCAATTTATTTTTCTTCGATGTTCAACATTTCTGTCTAAAAAGATTTCAAATATACTCCATTTTATTTCTTTCAGACTTATACAGAAGTTTTTCAATCGTTTCCATCTTTTTCAATCGTTCATGCACGGTGACTAATAATTATAGTGATTATAATCTTCCGGCTTTTTGTGCAACCGTTTATTTGATATCGACTGGTAACATACTGGTCGTGTATAAATAAAACAAAATTGAAGAAGAGGAAAAAAATTAATATATGAAAGTGTAGAAAGTAGTAAAATTATTATTATATTTTGCACGAACGATATAAATTGTTATCATTACAGTTTATATTACCGTTACAAACTTATGGTAGAAGCTTTTCACGCTATAATACAAACAGTTTTTTTATTCAACACATTCTATAATTATATTTATATGTATTTATTAAATTGTTATGTTATTATTGTTTCCGAATACAAGACTCTACGTCTTTACGTAAAGCAATTTCTAACAATATGTAATAATATCGTTGAAAGCTCCGGCCTTGGAGTCGGAAGATCCTTTTATAGAATGAGTGCGTTTCTTTGAAGAGAACTTAAAACAGGTCGCTGTTTGAAGTTGCATCTCGCTCTCGGAAGAGGTTATTGCGTCGCGAGAGTTTACGTTTAATTACTTTTTTGCCTGGAGTTACGATCGCGGAACACATCCCCGAGGAGAATACAAAAACCGTCCGAGGAATAAAACGAAATATGATGCATTGTCGTCGAATCGATGTGGGTGCATCTTTAATTAAGCCCGTCTAGAAGTCGCGGTGTGCCGTTCGTTACACCCTTTTAATTAAGCTCGTTTAATCAGCGGGACCAAGGTACGGTCTTCTGGGTTAAACCGAAAACATGATAGCAATTCTGCTGTATCTGGTTTTTTTGCGTATGTGTATGTTTTACCGTTGAGAAACGACGGAAATTTTGCGGGTTATCGGCAGAAGAATGGCCACCAGACTGAATTATAATTAAAATATTTTGTGCATGCGCCGTCGTAAATATTCATGTTGTGCTACCAATACTTTATGCTAACGTTGGTTTAATTAGTTCCCTTCTCGCGTAATAATAATGGAATTTCACTAGTAATTGACGAGAAATTTGTTGGACGAGGTGAACACGCATAATACGAAAAACGATTATATTACGAGTTAAAAGCTTTTACAATAAATACCAAAATGCTCGTATTAATTTTACTGCGTTACGTTAGTTGAAAGTAACTTTTTCGAAGAAATTTACATAACAGTCTTGTTAGCATACACAATTTTTCATTTTTCCTATATGATGCAGAAAATAACCATGTAAAGTTTCAAGAAATTCGGGCATTAACTAACAAGTGGAGTACTGTTTTTTGAAAACATTGCATCACGAAAAACAAATCTAGAAGGGCATATCCGAATAAGTATATCTACCCAGATGTAGCCGGTCAGTGCAAATGGCTGACATGTTCACTTGACATGTTTTTCAACGAGGGACAAGGCCATTCATTTTTTAACAATAAATGTGACACCCATTGATGAAATATGTACATTTTATTTCGAACATTAATTAAGACTGTGGAGTATTGTTTTTGAAAACATTGCACCAACTAAAACAAATCTAAACTTTCGCGTACGTAACGACATTTTGTAATGAACGTAGAAAAGGACCAAATGAATGATCGAAAAATGGAGTTATGTTTCGTCTATCTCGTTAATGCACATGTGGAAGATGGAGTAAACATGTTTGTCTGTTTCCTATCATTTGTTTGATCAATACCATCGACTTGCATGCAGGTTTTTCAGCGAGAGACTGGGTCATTCGTGTTTTCGTCCTAAAACTGACATCCATCGCTGAAACACATTTTTGGAACGAGTTTCCCATGTTCGTTTAAAATTCTGTAGAATTTCGAAATAAATGGATATTCATGGGGAGGAAGTTTGATGAATAGACAGGATGGATCGCGATAGCTGGCAACGTTCAACGCGTTTCAACGCGACAAAGAAAATTCGCGAAACTTTGTAGATTATTCCGCGAAGAAGTAATCTGAAAGTCTAGTTACGTATTCCGCGGGTAAACAAAAAATCGGTGCGCAAGCCGCACTCGTCGATTCCATATGCAATAGGCGATCCCCTGACGGGCGAAACTTAGCCGTGAGGTTGAATGCCGGCGATCCTCGTGGCCTTATCCGCAGTCTGTCTCCGTAAGTCAGAGGCCTCGCAGGACCTCGGACGATTTCCTCGCGGCATTGCGCAGGAAAAATCATCGTTGTAGTCCTGTGTTCCTACGAGAACCGGCGGAATCGATAGTCGCACATGCGCTCGCCGGACGCGAAACCATGGGGGAAGGCGAAACACGGGGATAGAAGGACAGAGAGAGAGAGAGAGACAGTTAGAGAGAGGGAGAAAGAGGGAGAGAGTGAGACCCGTTTCGCCTCTCGTTTGTTCACGTCGGCGAGGAGGGAGCCGAGAGAGCGAGGGACGAAACAGCGACCGGCTCCACGTTGAATCCCTCGCGGATCAGCATCCAGTACCCGCAATACCACGCCAGTCGCGATCACGCCGCACGTTCCTGTCCACTTTCGAGCCGTCCACTTTGAACCTCGACCGTGATTCAACTGTGATTCATCCGGCGACCGAGAGCTCTTTTTCTCCGTCGCTCTCTGCCCTCTTCTCTGCGTCCTCTTTATCGATATTCCTCGAAATCACAGTTCCTCCGCGCGCAACGGTCAAGGACTATTCGCAGCTGGATCTTCCGTATCGCAACCGGCATGACAGCGATCCGCGGGAATTCTATTTGATTCGTAGACAGTGGGGAGTACCTATTTCCTCAGGGACACCGGAAAACGCGACGTGATCGATCCCGCTGTGAATCCCTCGATCCCCGGTCGCCGCTGTCGTGCGTTTCTCCCAGTCACGTGCCGGTGGAAGTGATTGCTCCTCGATCAGTTTGTCATCGCTGTCATGCGTGCGCGGCACCGGTGCTCTCGTCGACGGAGAACCATGACGACAGGCTAATCCGCGCGATGACTGTCATCGGCCGGTCGCTCGACCGAATCGAAGGACTGCCATCTGGTTCAAACGATGTTATGCTCGTCCACGGACACTCCTCGTCGCCTTTGATCACCCGGCTTGATTGAAGACCGCAGTCCTAAACGATGAACCTGCGGAAGCTGCTCGATCTAGGATCAATCGGTGCACCCCGCCGTTCAAACGATATGTTACCAACCGGCAGCTTACGGCACGTTATCGAACGCCCGGTTCGACGATAATTAAACCAAGATGAACAGCGGTTGAGAGATCCCAGACTCCCCGGAGAGTTGTCTTGTAAGTTCCTCGAGGCTGTGCCCTTCCGCAAACGATCATGTCGAGAACAATGCCGGCACCGCCGTGCTTATCCGTCCAAGCGAACCACGATCCCGGATCGACCGAGCTAAACGGATCGGGAACATCGTATTTCTAGAATCGTTCAGACGCCGAAGAAGTTTACCGACTTCCTGATGGACAGGTTTTTCCGCTGGAAAAGCCATAAGGCGCAGGATGACGTAAGTAGCCATGATCGAGGAGTTGCTTTGCTAAGTTTCAGGCTAGAAGAATCTGTGTTTCCTTGCAAACACTTCGCCTGTGTGCCATCTTCAATGTTAGTTGGGTAATATCCCATTGTGAGATCTTCATATAACGTAAAAGATAAATATTAAATCACGTTTCAGAATTAAAAACCGCCATAATCGAAATTAGTAACAAATTCAACAGAGATTTTTTTTCGGAAACTTATTGATAGCGTACCAGATAGAGTTTTCAAGCTAATTACAAAAAGGGTGGTCCTACAAGGTATTCAACTTTTTATTTAAAATTTGTTCATACTC
Organism: Lasioglossum pauxillum; assembly: GCA_933228785.1. NCBI lineage: Eukaryota > Metazoa > Arthropoda > Insecta > Hymenoptera > Halictidae > Lasioglossum > Lasioglossum pauxillum. The sequence goes on along the minus strand of OW121701.1, from coordinate 22,107,693 downwards.
TTCCAATTTTTACAATTAATTATCTTGCACTTCCAGTCTGAATTCTGAAACAGGTAAAAATGTAAACGGTGCTATAGTTATGGGCCGCAGTGTAGAAACCAAATAAAAAGTTGTTTCTTCCTTTAATAATTTTAATAACTTGACGATAATCTATCGATGCCCCTAAATTCTCGTAATGTTTCTCCTGTGTTAAATTGCATTCACTTGTTTTCGGTGATTATTTCATAATTTTTAAAGTCTATGGTTTTTGTCAGAGGACTTTCTAATGGATTCATTAACGATAATAACAACTTCAATTGTAAACCAACGATCTCTAATAACGTAATTTAATTATTTTCTTTGATATTATTATGTAAGAGAAGATTTTTAAGCTTCCTTTTGGTACAGCACAATTATTGAAAATTCGATTAACTCCTTGCTCTATATACTCTACGAGCAGCTAGTACTCTATAATATCGAGTTTTAACTTATTGTTAGAGGAACTTTAGAAATATAAACAATATATCTTCTTACGTTGTAGATTTAAAGAATATCGTATGTAAGGAGTTAATAGGCTGCTGGTAGATAAAGCGTCGAATTAAACGTCAATTAAAATGCAATCAGTCGACGTCGACAACCGATATATTGTTATATTTTTATAACTGCAAATGGTCGTTGAAAGTGCTTTTGGTTGATTAAGAGCGTGCACCTGCCGCAAGGCAATATCTATTTATACCGAGAGATGAATGAAAAGTTATTCCAGCTGAGGCAGAATACTAATGAACAACGTTTAAATACTTTATCATGCTTTTAGTACGATTTACTGTATACATTTATAGCTTTTTGACAATTATAGCTTACGGCTTACTCAATAGAAACACGATCCGAAGTAAAAATCTTGAATTTTTGAAGTAATTCTTATTTTAATTTACAAGCTATTGATAAATTAAATAAATTCTGACTATACATATACACCATCAAAATTAATATGTACGTAGAAAAGAAAAAATTTAAGTTCGTGAATATGTATCAACCAATTAAAACATCGCCGAACTTAAAGACAATCTTTCTCAAATATATAAAGTCTTATTTCAATTAATTAAATCATTGAAATCGAACAACAACCTTTCAGTATTTACGAGTGAGAAAGTATTTGAAAAATTATTTAACAAGTAAACCAACGTCACAGAATAACATCAAAATAATATTCAGCTAAGTATATTATTTAAATAATCATTAGTCAAATATATTATTTGACTAATTCCTGTGTATTATAGAAGCTCGTTATATTTAAATGAAGAATAATAGCAAAATGGTTTCACCGCAGAATACACCGGTAACATGCAACGAAAAGCAAATATATTACGTTTAATCAGAGTCGTTCTGCTCTGCCGAAAACGGTCGCAGTGAAGAATGGAGGTTGGAAGGATAAATGAGGAACCCAAGGAATAGAGGATCGGTCAGGATAGAAGATGAAATTATGTATGTAGTATTAGGGCAAGCCCGGCTTTACAGAACCGTTTCAGGTGGAACGGGCTTCGGCTGTGGCTTGTTTCCTCCATGAATGCGTAGGATTGTGTTTCCCGAACCGGTTTTCGCGTTTAAAACACACTCTATTTCACGTAATAACCGACCATCATGCGGAAAGTTGTTCTGAATGGCGGAGACGCAGCGGCCAGTCGGGAACCGATGATCGTAAGAAATGAGATTCCGCGAGAAAGCAAATTCACGTCGGTCTTCTTGCCCCTTTGCCATGTGATGCAAGTGTAATACCGGGAATATCGAAGAGTATATCTTTTTTCCCTACCCTTCTTTTACGACTTTGATTTCCCCATACGCCGATGTTTCGTATTTTTATAATCTGCCCGACGTCTTCTTCGTCCGAGAATTACGGAGGCGAACATTTTTATTAAATCGTCAAATTGTGACGTTACGATTTTAAATTATTACAACATCTAAACTGAGGCCTATGTTGTCTTACTGGAAAGGAACATATATTCTCTTCATTTTTTAAAATCTATAGAATTGCATACAAAAGACTAACGATTGCTGTTCTCTGTGTTTCATCTTAAAAAAAATACGCAACACAATTTGCATTATGTACGAGTTAACCTAACATTTGTTGTCAGCATTTATTGACTTAGTCTTTAAATTAAAATTCAAAGATGAAATTAAGATATTTATTCATTGGTTTACTTAATATGAGTCACCTCAAAAATAGCAAAAATTAATAGAACAGAAAATATATTATTGACTAAATCTGTGAATAAATCTTAAAATATCTTAATTGTATCTTTGAATTTGAATTTAAGGGTGCGCCGGAGCGAAAATAGTAACATTAACAGCGCCAATGAGATCCTTAAATATCGTTAAATTTCTATGTGGAACATGGTGGGGTTCAGACCCAACAACATTATTAATTTTATACAAAAGTTTCGTTCGTTCACATATCGACTATGGGTGCTTTATCTATTTTCCTTCACGTAAAGACCTAAAGTACAAACTGGAAAAAATTCAATTTTCTGCCATCAGATCGGCTTTAGGTTATCGTATATCTACTCCTACCAACATTTTATTGGCGGAGTCAAAGCTCCCGTTAATAAGAGATCGTGTTGAATTTTTATGTAATAGCTACTTGAGTAAAGTTATTTCCAATAATTCCACCTTGGTCAACAATGCAATACATCAGTATTATTCCAAAACCAGAAATTTTAAACGTAAGAGGAAAAGACTCATACATCAATGTATTGATGATATCCCTATCATAAAAAGAAATTTAAGAGTTAGTAACTGTTATGATATTTACCGTCTGGATTATAATATTATTAGTAACTCGATCCCAATAAATACTGAACTTGGTCATGATCTTAAAATATGTAGTCATCCAAATTCCATATTACATAATTGGCTTTCAAACTGTGACTCATATGCAATTTTTACTGATGGCAGTAAAATTCCAGGATCTAACTCTGTTGGATCTGGATGCATTTGTAAAGATTTAAATATATCGACTAAAAAAAGCATCCCATCTATTGCTTCTATATTCACGGCAGAATGCATTGCTTTAATTGATGCTCTTGACATTGCTCTTTTGGACACAAACCATAATTATAAAATACTTACCGATTCTCTCAGTGCCCTGCTATGTCTACAAAACTCAAAGATAAATATAATGACTAACTTCTATATTTACGAAATTAAGGAAAAATACTTTAAGTTCAAGAAAACCACATTGAACAACAGCAGTATAGAATTTGTTTGGATTCCGTCCCATTCAGGCATTGTTGGTAATGATGAGGCTGACGCCTTAGCCAAGTCGGCAACATTAGAACAAGCTAATAAGCGTATTGTCATTCCCTTCTCTGATTTACGGGAATCTTTTAAACATAAATGTAGACAAAGCACTAGTGATTTCACAATGCAGCAGGGTCAGTTTAAGGGCAAGGAATACTTTCAGTACTATATTAGAGATGGAGTTACACCATGGTTCTCGGGTAGAGATTTATCACGAGAATTTATTGTAACATTCAATCGTTGTAGAGCAGATCATTATCATCTTGCAGCATCTCTTTCACGACTACATATAATAGATGATTCCAAATGTAACTGCGGCAATGAGGTTCAAGATCTTAACCATATCATTTGGCAATGTACCTTGTTGGAATCACAAAGAGTTGATCTCATGAAAAAATTAAGGAAGCTCAATTTGTTTCCACCTTTAAATATTAGATCGTTGCTTTGTGAACCGAATATTCAGGCATGTTATTTTCTTTTCAATTTTTTCAAGCAATGTAATTTAAAGATTTAAAGTTATGTACTTAATGTGTTATATACTTAATGTGTTCTATTGTACCTACATTACTAATGTTTAAATGTAAGATGTATATTACTAATGTATAGCTTTATAACCCCCTATGGGGAGTTCCAATTAAGCTTTCAATAAAAAAAAAAAATTAACAGCGCCAATTGAGGTGAACTACGAAGACAGAGAAGCAGATATCTGTTTCTCGCAGAAAAGACTGACAGAGAATATGAAACAGCTTGATTTTTTGATCACTCGGGCGGGCTACATTTGGCGAAAAAGCAATATTTTTTTATGCTCTTTGTGTTGAAATATTCTTTGCATTATTACGGGGTCCCGTACAGAGCCCTCTTTTGCAATTTGGCTCTTGGAACTTTATAAACAACAAAAGTGTACGTTTTTATAGAAAAAATTTGTTTCTATACACTTTTTCCAAATGCTCTTTGTGTTGAAATACTCTCTGTATTATTGCGGGTTAGCGTACAGAGCCCTTTTTTGGAAAAAGTGTACAGAAAAAAATTTCTTTTATAAAAACATACACTTTTGTTGTTTATAAAGTTCCAAGAGCCAAATTTCAAAAAAAGGGCTCTGTACGGGACCCCGCAATAATGCAGAGAATATTTCAACACAAAGAGCATAAAAAAATATTGCTTCTTCGCTAAATGCAGCCCGCCCGCGTGATCGAAAAAATCAAGCTGTTTCATATTCTCTGTCATATAAATTATAAATATGATATCGGCGCCAAGTTCGATCAATTATAGAAAGCAGCAAATATGCAAAATTAACTAAAGCTTCTCAACGTTTCGATCCCAATGTGGATCATTGTCAAGAGACAACAATTTTTGCGTCTAAAAAGAAAAAGGATCTCTGTCATAGTCTTTCCTGCGAGAAACATATCTGCTTCTCTGTCGCTGATTGGCGAGCGGAAATAGTGATATTTTTGCTCCGGCGCACCCTTAAAAACGCTACAAACTTTTGTTCCACCCCAATACAACTAAAGAATTTTGCCATCACATTGAAATTCCTTTGGAGCCAGTAAACCTCTCGCAGCAAGTTAATAAGGGAGGATGTATTTGCCTATATAATGTATAAGGGAAGTCGCATGCATGTTAATGGCAATGGTCGTCGACATGTCGACGATAGGTATTGGAAAGCTCGATACACAGGGGTCTGTATCTACATTGTCGCAGTGACGTCGTCACTCAAGGAACGTCGGGAAACACTGTCTTGGCACGAAACACAGTTGCGACAGTGAAGGGTGTGGGGGTATTCTCCAGGACGGAGATAAATCACGTATTTGTCTCACTCGTGCAGTATTTCCGTACTCGGTGCCAAGAAGAGGATTAAATACACTCGACGCAGTTTTTTTGTTGCTGTCCCTTCAGTGAATTTGAGTGGTTGCTTTTGTCAGACTTTCATCAGGATCGTGACTCCTATTTCTTCTTGTTTGAACTTCTAATCTGTGCTTAATCCTATCGGGGACATTGGGTTTCAAAATGTTTTGGTTACTGTCGAGCCTTCTCAATGAAATTCTTCAAGCTTCGATTCGTCATGGTTCGATTCGTTTTCTTCTCGTATCGGGTATTGGCAGCTGTTACCTTCTAGCTTTTAATACATATACTATTGGCTGGCACGTCAGCTACGAATGCGGGCGACACCTGCACTTTCCTAGGGGCTGTTCCATCTTTATACGGGTGGCAGATCTATCGTCTGATCGTGCAATGTATCGTGACATTTCGTTGCGTTGATCTTCATCTTGCGTCCGCCGATCCATCGTGCCAGTGGTTCTTCAGATCCCTGTTTGGATCTGCGAAATTTATTCCTGCATTCTTGTAAACAAATACGGAACAGACTTTGGGCATGGATAGTTTAGTTATTTATTTAATTTTCTGTTTTGTTTCATAATAGGAAGTATTTCGTTTTTACCACACTTATATTAGCTTGCCGTGTCGTTGTTGTATGCGTCAAATCTTGTAGTCGAATTTTAATTTCACTTCCCGATGAGCTAGAGACTTGAAACTTTAAACATAGCTCAGAACTGGATGACAATGCAATATTAAAAAACAAATTAAAAAGAAACTGTGCGTTCGGGACAAAAAAATTTTAATATTAACCGTTACGCCTCGTCGCGCGACGCTCGGTAGTACGTCATCGCGTTCAGCGATCCCCACTCCGCGCGCCAGCACTCCCTACTCCACTACGCGTCCCCACTCCGACTCATCCCCACTCCACTGACCCACTTCCCACCGAAGGAGCTCAGTGAGTGTGGTGTTCCGTTCATTCAGTTCCATTTCGTACAATTTCGTACTTCATCAAGAGACGCCGTCTCTCGGAGTTATCCCCTCATTCTATCTCGCGTTTCTCCATATCTTGCGTTTCTATATATATCTTATTATTTCATAACAGTATTACGATATCTTGCGTTCCATTTAAAAAAGACTAAAAAGTAGAAAATAAAAAGATATATATAAAAAAAACTTCTTAACTGCTGGTTCCCCCAAAAATTTAATAAATAAAATCATGACATTAGTGACTATAAAAGTAAAAGCGTAGAGCGCTAAACTATATTGACGTAATCTTCGTAGGCGCTCCACGCTTTTATTTTTATGGTCACTAATGTCATGATTTTATTTAAATTTATATTAAATTTTTGGGAGAACCAGGAAAAAATGATTTTCTCCTTTTTAGTGCATTTTAATATGAGCGTGGTTTTTAAAAAGCTTTTTTTATATATCTTTTTTTAATTTTATTAACTGCTTGAACATTGTAATTCTTTTCCAGAACAAGTTCACTTATTAAAATTTTAATTTTCTATCGGAACGATAAGTTTCATTTATTCATAATTACGTAATTATAAAAAGTCAATACGTGTTAAAATACTTTTTGGACGTAACCCTTTAAGTCGCGCGAATTAGCTACTTTTCCTCGAGCGCCGTTCATTATTCTTCCCGTATCCGCGTTCAGCCGCGGAAAAGGAAGTTCGGGCCAAGCCATGTAAGATCCTGCGGGATTCGTTAGCCGAATCAGACTCGGCTCGATTTCGTACGCGGCCTTATTGCCGAGCAATAAAGCTCGATGAGAGGCCTCGCGTAGAATAAATTGCGAGAGCACAGTGCAGCGGCGTGGCGCCCTTACCGCCTCTCTATCTTACGCCCGGGAAAACGCGAACCCTCGAGAGAGCAACGTGAAAGGCTGAAAAAGCAGAGTCGACTCGAGTCGAGAGTAAACTCCACTCTTACCTCGAGTAAACTGACACTCAGCGAGTGCGAGCTTTCTGCTCTTTTCATACTCCTTGGTGGCTCGCCGCTCGGAAGAGACTCGTCGTCGTGGCCATGAAAAATTTAAGGGCCGACCACCGAGCCGCGTGGAAATTATTGCATCAGAAGTGAAGGACTCCTCCAGGTGCGCCGCGCTGGGCCTCGAGAATGTTCGTCGGCTGTTTGGATCTTGTCCCACCCCTACCACTTCGCTTACACTTGCGCGAGTTTCTGCTCGATGCTCTGTAATTGCCTGTGCATTCTGTTTTCTCTGAATCAAACTCTGTCATTCACGATCAGTTTACGGAGTATCTCCGTAACTGTCGCAAGCGACACTTCTAGTAGAGGTGCTACATTCTTTGTAGGCCACTCTTTCTTTTCAATTCTGTAGACAATACTCCTCTTCTGTAGATTCTGTGAGATAACACTGTAACCCTTTGAATGTCGCTTCTGTGGTAGTAAAAGATGATTATTCTAAAGTAATATTAAACAAATTTTTACTGAACACAACATCTCCGTATTTTAACATCAAAATTACTAGAGAGCGCGATGGTCCTTTGTATTAGGTTGGCAAATAAGTTCGTTCGGTTTTTGTGATTTATTCCACTCTAAAAAACCGAACGAACTTATTTGCCAACCCAATTTGGAAAGAAAGTTCTTGTGGTTTTTATCATGAAATCAAAATAACAAAAATCGTAAGAACTTTCTTTCCGATCTAACAGATTTTTCTTGCTTACAATTAATTTGGAAGATTTTTATTTTACATAATAATATACGTACATGATACATAATAATATGAATGTGCAAAAACGACATTACTTATGGGTGGTGCCGCTGATACAATAATCCATGAACATCAAATAAAATATAAGAAAGAGCAGAAATATGAACAGAGAAGAAAAATGTCTGTCGGATACGTGTTAAAATCGGACACCCTGTGTTTGACAGTGTGCGGAACATTGGCAACGGACAATGGAGGGAAATGAAAACCATGATGGACAGGTATCTCATGCATTCGAATGAAAAAAAAGTTCATTTTCGCGATCAATGAGGTGTGCATCGGGTCCGATAAATCGAGGTTTGCGTACTCGAGAGAACACAGGGACACGCGGTATCACAGAGAGCGGTGTCGATGGTTCTACCGATGGGACGAGTGGCGTTGTGGATGTGAATGTGAATATGTGGTGAACGACCCGGTAACCACCATTCGGCCAACAGGCACAACAATTAGATTCGAGCGGATAAGCCGACTCTTCCTGTAATGCGAAACTCGTGGATGTTATATCCGCCGTATCTCGTGCGCATTGTCACGGATATTTAGCCGTGTTATTGACGTGCACGCAGTAGATAGCTCGAGCCGATAGGAGGGAACGAATTTCTCGAGGAATTTCTACGCCGGTGTACATTCATCGACAATTTAATCGATTCGTGAGCAATTTTCGAAGAGCATGCGTGGGACGAAAGTAACTGTAGATTCCGTTTGGTTGCTGAACTTACGGAGACGCGATTTCGAACGCGGTCGCTGAACGGTGCACAACAATGAGGAAGGACTTTGCATCCTTTGTCTTCGGTTTCTTACCAGCGAACGGGTAATCGAGTGGAATCGTTCGATAATATTTGATCCGAGCTACCAGTGTCCTCTGCATAAATATAAATAAGTGCTTCCAAGTATTTATTAACTCTTGCGCGGTCATTTCTTCTGACCGATTAAGATGTTTTACTTCAAATTTTAAGATATTTTCGCTTCTGAATAAACGGGGAAAAATGTGTCCCAAAACGCATATCGTTTTCACGAAACAAAAATTGTTACCTTAGAGATCTTCGTGGTAAAAAATGGCCATTAAATGAAATTAAAATTTTATAATTATTTGATAGCACTATAAATAGGGAAGAAATTAAAATGTTGTAACGTTTTATCAATTATTACACCATCTTGCACACTCGCGTATTGTATTATTGCATAAAAGATATAGGAGATGCGTTTGTCACATCTAGAATTACGAATGTTTGGTCCCCAGTAGACTTTCCCAATTATAAAATACATAGTGTTCCTTCTCGACAATTTCTCGAGAAATTTTATAATTGGTTATTTCTCATTTCTCGACAAATTTAGACCAAAAAAATTCTTATGAATCTCATTTATTTCATAACATATTTTCGGAAATGAACAAATACATATTATTGTCCTACCATCAGTCAAAATATGCTACATTTTAATGTAGGTATTTAAATATCTCTGTTATTTGTGATTATACGAAAAAATGTCAGAGGAGAAATTTGCACTGTTCAAAAAGTTAAATATAATGGCAAAATAAAAAAATTTTTTGGAAATCATATTTCGAAATTTCGAGGTCATCGTTATTTTTATTTAATGGAGCTCATATAATTATTCTACATTCCTATTCAGAAAAAAGACAAATCCAACGATGTGCCATGTTCCATAGTTAAGGTGAATTTCAAAATTTTCAAAATTTTCAATTTAAGTGGGCCACGCCATCCTTTTATCCGATCGATCTGAAACTTCGCACTTTTTTTCTCACCTAAAGGAACAATACTGGATAGTTGCGTGCATTGTATCTCGATAAAAATTTGTCTCAAAGTGTAGCTTAGGTGCACCCTAATGTACATATTGGACAGGAATAAACATTGAGTTAATGTTTTTTGCGATTTCTATAAATATTATCAACGATATTCCAAATATCATAAGTTTTCCAATATTTTTTTATTTTATTAAAAATTCTAGAGAATTCTCGAGAAATATAGTCCTGTTTCTCATTTCTCGAGAAATGAAAAATGTTGAGAAATCAGGAACACCAACACAGAAGCCATATAGAAATATCTTTCTACCTGTGCCAATTTTAATAAATTGAAAAGGACGTACGGGCGTCAGTAAATTGTCTTCATGTTTTTACCATTTTAAATATCATTCACCTGTTTCTGTCACAAATGCAAAAAATCCGCAATCCACTGATAACTAAAAAGTTACATTTTTCGAGTTGCGTCACTTTTGCAGCAAGGGAGCGATGTGTAAAGAGGGTGGTTCGAACAGTGTCTGAGCTTAGTTGTACGTCATTGGTGAATAACAAAAATTACAGAAATCAAAGCCCGAAAATTGTGTCAACCCCGGTCTGACCAATCGTAAAATATCCAATCAATGAAAGTAAGCGAGAACTTTTCCGTCAATCCTGGAACACTGATGCTCGAACGTCATCCCACAGTTCAGCGAAGAGTCACCCCCGTGGTTCGAACCGTTTCACTCGGGAGCACGCTCGGCCGTCGAGGAATCGCCGATAGAATGTGCCATGGGGTCCCGTGTGCTATGGAGCACACGGAGAACTAGGCCGTGCGGAGAAGAGAGTAGCAGAGAAGAGAAGAGAAGAGAAGAGAAGAAGAGAGAGGAGAGAGAGAAAGAGAGAGAGAGAGAGGAGAGTAGGCGATCTATCGGGCGTAGCGGAACGTGTACACGACGTACACACGGCGAGCCCAGTTTTCTCCTGTCCGATCTCGGACGGTTTGTCGTGTGGGTGTACGGGGCCGAAGGCACCGTGTGCTCACCGTACGGTGCTGTTGCTTGATTAACCGCCGTAGAACGCCGCATGTACACACACGGCCGAGCGGACAACTCGACTCTCGCATTATTTACGGCTAATGGTTCAAAACGCGGAAGACCGTTGGTTCTAGCTGGCTCTGCGCCACTGCGAGGGCAGCGGTCGTGTTTCCCTCCAACCCGCAGGAAGATTTTTCATAACGTCTTCTCGTTCTAAAAACTACTAGTGTTCGATAACACCGTGCGACTAAATGATAGCATTCAGATTTACATGATTTTAATCTATTCTCATGTTGCAACTGAAATTTGTTTCTACACACTATTGCTGGATACGTGTATAAAAAAGGGGATACGTGTATAAGCAAAATCCAATTAGATTTTACCAACCTGTTTAGTTTCATTTGACTAAAATGATATTTTTACTACTTTTGTGTCTTTGTTGTTTTTAAAGCCTAACTATGAAGTCTACAAATAAGGGGCTTCGAAAATTAGTGAGTGATTAACGAGTAGACCGCGAATTTTGAATGGTTAATGCAAAATAATAATATTCTGTGTCTGTTATATGGACTAGGAGCTTCTTAGAAAGTTTATACGTGCATGGGTAATTATTAGACTGTGGATCTTTATGCAAAATAAAAAGTGTTTGCATTGATTGCCAGACACAGGAGTCATATAAAAATTTCATTTTTTTAAAATTATCTTATTAAGGTGAAACTAATACACTGGTGGCCTTAAATCTTTTTAATACCTCCACTGTTTTAAATTGTGCGTGCCCATTTTTGTCATAAATGCATAAAATCCGAAGTCTAGTAATTATAGTCACTGAATTCCTAATGAAAGGGACTATCATTGTTGGTGTTTAAGAAAGGGTGCTTCCATTTAAAAAAATGAAGGTGACCTTGATATCTCTAAAAAGAATCACATGAAAACAAAAATATTTTTGGTACCATGTGAGCCCCACTGAACCATTCAACTTTGTCCTTCAAGACATTTGACGTATCTTTAAAAACAAGATATTTGAGGTGGCAACGTTAGGTGACTCACCCTGTATATGTAAAGTGCACTTTACATTAACTATGCTTTTGTATACTACCCTAACAAGATTCCTCATGGTTTATCAGCCCCTTACTTAGGGGTTGACAACCTTACTTAGGGGATGGCAATGATCAATCGATAGATAGTAGAACTTGGGGCTATCTTGATTCAGAGTTAAGTGTTTCATTCAAATCCTAAATTCTTATTAGTTAGCCAAATCATTAACATACTTGGTTAATAAAGAGATCAATGTTGATCTCAAAGAGCTAGGTTCAACAATATGCAAAAGAAGATTGATCAGTAATCATGGCTATCTTGAAATCGTGAAAGGCATCTGCTTTGCAAGGGTTAATGAACTATTGTTCGACGAAATCTAATTCTAAAATGGAGATATCTGGGGAATTTTCCTGACGGTTCCCTGGTATCCTTTGAGAATGTTTGGAACTATCTGCATCGGGATTGGCCTAATTGCTTTCAATCTTACTGGCATTCTAGGTGTGTCTCTGTGTGGGAGAGTTATGGCATAAACTGGAATCATTAGGCTTTCTTACAAGAAAGTAATGGAATATTGGTACATCACAATTAAAGTTACTGAGAACAGTTTTTATAGGCAATTAGAAGCCAGCTGTTATAGCATAAAGTACTCTTTGATAGTTGAACACCTTGGAGTAGTTCGAAATAACTATGATGTATGATGTCTCGAGAATTAAGTCATTTGAAGGTGACGTTATTAATAAACTGCGGATTTTATGCATTTATGATATGAATGGAGGAAACACAGAACAGTAAAAAAACATTAGACAAATTTTAAAACGTTATATTATCTGCAATGTATTAAGAATGTAAATGAATTTCTATTTCACTCCAGTCTGTTGCAATTGCGATCAATTACTTTTAGTTTGCATAAAGATTCACAGTTTAATTATTAGATTCTATGACGGTTTTTGTAGATCCAGTAATTTCCAAAATATTCAATCACAAAGTGACTAGGTAAAATACAAAACAGTAACATAAAAAACATTAACGAACGCAGCTATGTTTGCTTAAGCTTCTTGTAATCAATGCAGACAATTTTAATTTTGCCTCTAAAGTTTTAAAGTTATCCTCTAAAGTTTCATCAAACTCAATGATTGTTATTGCGCCATGTTTCCTTATCAGTCTCTCAGTCTTCATAGTGTTCATCTTTAATTACCGTCAGGCTGCACGTGTGTCATCTATTTAAAAGTTACGAGTGCGAAGCCATGTGCGTTAGACGTTGACGGTTTTGAGTCGTAGGAACTGGAACGTCTGGGAGACATCATTTCAGCGCGAGAGGTTAACTGTTGCGTGTGATCGTAACGATAGTTCAAGTGTACGAGAGCAAGCATGCGGTCGCTGACCAATAGCATCGGCAAAAAAACAATTGACAACCACATTGCCATCGATCGTTGTGCACACGATACGATGGTCAACGCACTTACATCTTACGGCTCTTGGAGCGTGTCTTCAGTAGAGATTGCAAAGCTGGCGAACTATTCGCTGACTGTTTTTGTTCGTAGAAACATCCGATCACAAATAGCTCGTTTATAATCGGTGATTATAGTAATGGGATCTCAGCCTCGATTCTTCTTGATTGGAGGTTTAGACCTCTAACGTTTCACAAGGAACAGTTGCGTCTCCAAAGAGTATTTGCACGAACAAAAAGATGACCAATCTCAACACGAAACGTACCAAGCTATAAAAGCAACAGACACGTGGTTGCCTTTTAAAAATGACAAGAATTAATTAATTTAGACTTTGCGCGGCTCTTATTATAATATGTGCTCTAATAAAGATATTTATTAAGTCATTTCTTATGGAAGCTCCTTTATAAATTCATTAATTGTGAAATAAAAAATCTAGAGCCGGTTATTTGACCGATCGTGGTACGTTTAGTGTTAATAAAAAATTGTTACTAATCCTGTACTTACCTAAATACATTCTGCGCATTAATATCTGTCACTATTCAAGCACTCCAACTTGAGATTTACTTTCCTTTCTTTGAGAATTATGGCACTTCGTTCAAAATTGGACTTTGTTTATAGCTTATTTAATTACTGTTGTGCAAATGATGCGAATCGAGCTGAGGGTATTGTCCGATCAGCTTTCGACGCTGTTAAAAGGACAGCGTCCTCTGCGGTGGTGCAGCTACCACCCACCATGATGCTTATGGGGGTAGCAACCACCACAGAGAAGCCAGATGCGGGTGGAATGGTGCAACAGAACTTTCTTCGCAAAAACTCCTGTTTGGGAAAGCCCCCGAACGTAACATCATTAGGCGCCTGGCGTTCTATTGTTTGTTGTTTTATGAAGGTAGCAATCTGCACCATCAGGCACCATCTGCAAGCGATAAAAAGTATCTCCCAGGGTCCTAACTCAACATGAAATCTGTTTTGGACTAAATGGCACTTTGTGGAAAGCTTGGGCCCTTGACTGCAACTGTAATGAAATTATCAATATTTATTATAATATACAGGGTGTTCACGCTATTACTAGCCAACGTTTTTCTTGTAAATAGCAAATATTAGAAAAAAATGTAAAAGGAAAAAGTAGTGCTGTTTTTTGTATGCAACACAATGGCATATGTAACTTTTTTGTGTTTATACTATTTTGTTAGATATGAAGGTCACCTTCATTTTTTTTAATGGAATGAGGTAGTTTTTAATACATCAATCGATGCAGCTGGACATTCGTTATAAAAAAGTACTAACCTACGTATACCGAAAGTTAGTAGTTCAGGAGATATTTCAATTTAAATAACTCTAAAACACCATTACTGTCATACTAAGACGTTACACAAGTAAGTAAACGCTAACGTCTTAGTATAACAATAATGGTGTTTTGGAGTTATTTAAATTGAAATATCTCCTGAACTACTAACGTTTCGACACACATAGGTTTGTACTTTTTCATAACGAATGTCCAGCTGCATCGATTGATGTATTAAAAAATACCTCATTCCATTTAAAAAAACGAAGGTGACCTTCATATCTAACAAAATAGTATAAACACAAAAAAGTTACATACGCCATTGTGTTGCATACAAAAAACAGCACAACTTTTTCCTTTGACATTTTATTCTAATATTTGGTATTTACAAGAAAAATGCTGGCTAGTAATAGCGTGAACACCCTGTATAAGAAACGATAATTTAAAGTTTTAATATCATACTTATTTATCTCGCAGCGTTTTTAGAACATCTGCTTTCCACATTAGAAAAGTGTACCAACTTAGCCAGAACTTCTTTCTATTTTCAAGGAAATGAAAATTGTTTATTTGCACAAAAATGTGTAGGATTAAAGTTTCAGTGAACCCACTGTATTTTATAAGTTTTATTGCATCGGAAAAGACGACAAAGATTTCAGTCACTCCGGAATTGATAGAAAATTTCAACAGTTTCATTCGACGTACCAATGATCCGCACCAAATCAAACCAGTCCGACAATCAATTGATTTTTAAGTCCTGTCCTCGGTACATTCTTTACAACGTACGCTCAAAGGAAATTGGGTGAAGCGAATCCACGGACTCGCGCGAATTGCATTTCCCGCCGAGCCGTGAACGTAAAAGGATCTCGAACGGATTACTGATCGACCGTGCCGCCGCCGGCTGACTGCCACGCCGGTGTCGCAAGAAACCTGGAAGCTACGACGAATTCAGCCTGCGTCGCGAACGCTATTTCCGTTTCAAGGAACCCATCGTCGCGGCTTGCTCGTGAAATATACTCGACCATTGATGCCATTCCGCAGAGACGAACGGGGAAAAATTGCGTGAAAAGGAGCGGATCCGTGATTTCAAGACTGCGGTAACTTTATTCGAGTAACACGGTTCCATTTTGCCGAACGATTCACTTGTCTCGTATGTGTCGATTGAGACTTAATATTTTAGCGCCGTTCTGGATAGTCGAATGGAGAAGAATTGCGAGAAAAGGGATAAAGCCTTGATCTAAGAAAAATCCTTGGGTCCGTGCTGTTTCTTAGATCGTACAGTTCTACTATTTTCTGTGACCTTGCGATAAATATGGACATAAAAAACAACACATAGACAGTGCATAGACAATAAGCCAAATAAACGTTCCTTTTTGTCACTATCTATCAGAGCTGTCAAAATTAAATTTTTAGAGCATCTAATGCCCACTAGAGGTGCATTCTAGCCAAAGACTACCTTGAAATACCGAATAGGAAAAATTGTACGACAGTATGCCTCCATTTTTTTCAAGACTCGAATTGAAAAGTTTTATCTTACCAAATGGACTTATTTCGATTCGCACCGATGGATTTGGGTTTAATATTTTATCCTTCGGATCTGCAGATTTCCGATATTACGATTCGAAAATCGGAATCGTTCAGTAGCAGCTGTGCATACGTATATCCTATAAAACCCCTCAGGCAGCGATGTCTGTGTTAATATTGATTCAGCTTATCAAAAGATTGTTGCAATCTCACAATTTCCGGTGGCTGCTTCAACTCGTGGACTGTCAGTTTTTCTGAACAGTTTTATAAAATCCTGCAGATTGTTTGGCTTTCCACGGACTTCACCAGAATATTTTTACGAAATATCGAAGATAAACTTTACCAATCCACAAAGCATATTTATGCTATCGAGAACCGTACGTTATTACTATTTATTTATTTAATGCTTTAAACTAGATGGATTATATTCGAAATATCAAATAAAATTTATTACTGAATACAATAAGGTCACAAAGTAATTAATAATAAGCGATATAATAATGTCAAAACAAATGAAATAATGGCGCTAAATATGTTTGATCCCCAAATGGTATCTCTGACAGCCTTTGTGTTATCAGGAGGAAATTTAATTATAAGGAGAAATAATGATATTTTAAAGAAATAATGACTATTTTGTTTCAAGTAATTTAAGTTAATTAAGCGAACAGCCCACATACAGTAAACCTCTGTTGAAATAAATCCTTCATTTTCTGGATTAAAAATTTATAATTTTTCAAAACAACTTGTCTCATATAATTAGCAAATGATATTTTTTTTATACTTAACGTACTGATAGTGTCTGATATAAGTTGTTATTGTATAAAAATTATAAGATTGGATTTATTCGGATATTTCGCAGTTGTTATAATATGTGCTTGAGTGAGTGTGATCTATGAATTTCAATAGTATAAAATAAATAATATGAAATCAGTTAATTGACTGGTAATGGCACGCTCACTGTTAAAAATCCATTAATCCTTCGGAGACGAGTGTGTACTGACGTGTGTACTGACAATTCACGAATACTTCAAAACGTATCACACAAAATCAGATTATTAAGTGTGATACACTTTCACTATGAAAAGCACACATCAAAATGTCTGAATCTCCAACAAATTACGGTGTAACATCCGTGACATCGTACAACGTCAGTTACACAAGGAGAAACTGGCAGTCTGACGTCGTCTCCGAAGGGTTGAAGATTTACAATTTGTATCTGAAAAGGAAAATTGCAACCGTTCGTACCCCCTAACGTCCAGATGAATTGATGTTTCAGGGTCTGGACAATGTGAGCTCGGCGACCCTCAGGCCTTTCAACTCGGACATCAACACGCCGAGGATCGACAGCTATAGGTTCTCCATGGCAAACCTCGAAGGTAATCTATCCGTGCGGCAAGCAACCCCGCAGGGGGTGAGCGTCGATCGTTCCATCTAGGTGCAATTTCCGTAGCCGACGTCGCGTTTCGCCAAGAAGAAACACGTTTTCGCCCCGGCAAAAAGCCGAACGTCTTTGTCCGTGCTTCTATTGCTTCGATCCATCCCTATAGCTTGTATGTAGGCCAGTTTTTCGAAGCTACCCACCCTCGTCAGCCCCGTGCGTCGTGAATAAACAACGGACGGTATCCTGTGGACAAAGTGGATAAAATAGACAAAAGGGACGTTCCACCCGACAAGATTGTGCCACGTGCCTCCACGGAATTGTTCCTCGAAAATCGCTTCTTTTTCTGCTGCCTTATCGAATGGGGCTGCTCACCGTAGGCGCTCTCGATATTCGTGAAACTGTGCCGCCGCGCCGGCTAATGAGTTTTTCTGTGTACAGAGGGGAACGTCTGTAAAGAGCAATTTCTCGTGTTTTATTACACGCTGTAACGATTCCGCGGCGACACCGAGCATACCAATCGGTCAGGAAACTCATTTCGGCTAGACCGTCGTCTACCGGTAACGACGCCGCTCCGCGGCTATAAATCGCGATTATCGCTATACTTCAGCCCGGAATGGTCACTTCGAGAGGATTTAATAATTCCAGGGCATCGGTAGAACCCCGTTCGCCGACACTCATCATTTTCGGTAACGGATCTCGTGGTAAGGATTCTCTCGCATACATGAACATTCGAACCATTATTGGCAAACATATTCGCACAGCGGGTGACCGGATTGTTAACCCTTTGAGGATGCATACAGTCTTAACTCTCATATGCTCCTCAAGAATAGAATATAAAAGAGACTAGAATAATAATTCACCCATGTTTGCTCTACACGTGAAATCAATAAATTATGTTCGAATTTGTAACGTTACATTCTAACCCTTTGGAGTCTATCGGGACATATGTGTCCCAGTGTCCTACCCATGTGTTACGTGCGCCTAATGGGACAAATAGATCCCGTTTTCCATTATACACGAATATAACAGTCTTAATAAATCGAAAAATAAATCAGACTCCAAAGGGTTAAAGAAATACATCTCACAACATATACATAAAGGGATCAATGATTTTACAGTATGTAAAAATAGTAAATAGTAAATCGTACAAGGGTTGATCCTGAAGAAGCTGCAAACATTTAATTTAATTATTTACGTGTGGTAAGATCAGTACATACTGTTCATCTCTCAAATGACAGACTAGTCAATTCAATTTAACAGAATTAGAATGGTAATCGATCCTCAAACTAACATTATTTAGTCATCGTCTAAATAAATACAGTAAATAATGCTTCTCTGGCAAAATAGTTCGGTTCAATTCCGCTCCTCGCAGTTTATTCCGCCCATTGGCGGAATCTGTGAATCGGACAAAGAATCATTCTCGTTCGTAGTTGCACCTGGAAAAAGGGTAGCTATCTGGAAAACAGCGGACATTGGCCGTTCTCGCGGATTTCTCGGGCTCGATATCGTCGGTCACGTTCAACTCGTCGCGCGCGTCGCCCCCTGCGGCAATTCTGCAGCAGCTGCAGTTGCAACTGCAGTATCGGTCCTCACACCTACAACACCGCCGCCGACCTTATCCGACATCTTTTGAACTAGCTCCAGCCCCCTTCCCCCGGCGAAGTTCAAGTCCCGAGAAAAAGCCTAGGCTGGTCCTGTACCGGCGTCGGCTTTCACGTCGTATCAGCGGATTTATACTCGACGATGGCGCATCGCCGACCCTAACCGCACGTTCATGCGCTCGATAATATCCCGCTCTGCGGTTTCACAATCCCTCCTTCGCGCCTTCTTCTTCTTCGCCAACCAACCAGCCAGCCAGTTCCGTCGTCCTCTTGTCTCGCAGACTGCTTTTCTCCTCCCTTCTCTCCGTCATCTGATTACTCGTGCCTGGAATTTCTTATTTGCCCCGCTCATTTTCAATTACGCTTCCTTCGCCGCGCCGCCACCGTCGTTTAGGGGTGACTAAGCCGGCGAATGTGTCCTTTCGTGCCGTGCTAACCATTTCGGCCACTGAAATAGTCTCCGAACCTCGTTTCGTCTACTGTGAAAAGGAGGATCCGTAAAAGCGTCTTTTCAATTCACGCAGCCGCTCACGAACCTGTCGGTTCTTTAATCAAACGTTCGCGTGCGACGATCGCGGTCTGACCGGGCATTGAAATCACCAGCGCACGTATCGTGCTCGTGATTTTAACAATTTATTTCCCTGCTGTCTCAAATATGAAACTCTTATTTGGCAATATTTAACCCTTAATGCACCGTTGTCTCCGCTACGAGCGAATCATTATAATCATAATATACATTGATTTATGTCATGAAATTATAATCATGTATATTATAATCATCAATGTATATTATAATCATAATATACATTGATTTATGTCATGATTGATTTATTTCATGAAAATTTGGGTTACTAAGGTGAGGAGTAATTAAATTGTAAAGGTTATTGCATCGATAGTACAGTTGTATAATTAGAAACATTACAGAAAATGAATGAAACAAGACAAGGCCAGTGACGAGAATTAAATGAATATAATAAGTTCACGACATAAAAGGAATTAGTTAAACACCGCTTTCATATAGAAATTTCGTTCGTTAATACTTACTCCCACTGAAACTCGAGTTTCAACAGCAGTATCATTATCCTTATCATATTAAAAGTTCTACTTTTAATTTTTCCCCCTCTCGAAGTTCGTGTCCTCTCGTTGTTCAACAATTCCACTTTACGAAGTTCGCGTTAATTATTTCTCCTTGATGAAACTACGGTGAAAGCTACTAACACAATTTATTTTGAAAATCGATTAACTCCTCGGAACATTTCACCGATTAACGATTAGTTTCAGTTGTTATACACTCCATTAGGGAGAGTGGACACTCGTATTTCGTTTGTAAATCAAGGAAACTCCAAAGAAGTATATAATCACCATGGGGAGAAACATGAATCGATTTGATGCATTTGTAACAAAAATGGGAAGCACAATTTAAAGCAGTGTACGTATTAGAAAGATTTAAAAACGTCAGCTTAATCAGGTGATTGAAAGAAGAAAGAAATTTTTAATTTTAATCTAATGGTGAATTATATTGATTTCTACCAGTTTTGCATTAACCCTTTTAGAGCCGAACGACGATGTATCGTCGTTCGCAACACTTGCGAAAAGTGCGATGGCGCCTTACTACTCGCAATGCGAAAGAACTCTATCTCAAAATACATTCATAAGACGTTATAAACGGTTTCGTTTATAATCTTCATAATTTCATTGCAAAACAATTGGTTTATGGATTTAACTTTTTGTTAACTACACGAATTAAGAGCTTTTAATCCTTCTAACGCTTGCCGTGCATCGTGGAATTATCCTTTAGTTTTGTGGTCCGATATTAGTTATTTTGTTACAAATGATTGAAAATGCAATATGTATCTGTACTTCATACTACGCGATCTATATCAAGCTATGATCAAACGATGATTTTTCTTATGTGCAAACACTGTTTGTAAAAGAGTTTTATATTTACGTTATTCGTATGATTTTCAACAAATATTGAAATACATTTGGCATTACTTTGTTCTCCCCTTATTTCGTAATATGTTCCTTTTTAAATTTCGTAGATATCATTTTTATATTGCTTTTTTACGAGCTTTTTCCAAAACTTGGGGCTGCTATAGAAGGGTTAAACACTTAACCACTTGGAACGAAGTAGTTAAAATACAGAATTTGCAAATTATTCCGGAAGTTGATACACAAAAGTGTGCTACAAATTGCTATGTTCCGTCTAAAGGCTGTTTTCATGAGAACTAGCCAAATATTGTTCACGAAGACGCAACACATATCAGAAACTGCCCACGCGGCAACTCGGAATACTCCTGAATCAGTGCGTACCGGAGATAATAGCAATTTGTTCAGAATTGCGCCTGAGGCTCGACAATCGATACGGTAATACCTCGATGCATTCTCGTTCGGGTTGCGTACGGAGCGGTAGATTTATGACACCATTGCAGGGGGAATTATTATTTTAGCCGACACGGGGTAATAGTTCGCGTGGGAGTGCCGTTAATTTCTCAAATTTATCTCCATTTTCGTTTCTTTTTTTTGTAAATTATACCCCTTGTTTATGCGCTACACATAGACGTACGATGTTGTTTGTGCACGTTTGACAGCGCGCATGATTTCAGTTTGTTATTGATGCCTTATAATTTGTGTTCATCACGTTTCCATAAAATTCGGACAATATTACACAATGCACAAGTCATATTACTCTTCAGTCAGTCCTTTTACAGATTATTTGTAATCATAATATGTATGTCTATAGGCTGTGGTCACGTTTACCTTGGTTTGTATGTATAATAGGATTTCTTTTTTCCTGTACAAATATTATAATTAATTTCTAAGTATGTTTCTTGCATATTATTGCAAAGATGTACAGTAATGGCTTAGCAAATACAATATTGAAAACATGTAAGAGACAGTAGCCCTATATATTTGTTTACAGAGCAAACATTTTTCTTTTTTTTGGAAAAGAGGATGTAAAGTTTAGCATATTTCTATTCTTATTGTATATCTTCTTGTATATTTTTAATTGTATTTATAATTAATATAATTTGCTTTAATTGGTTATTTAAACATTTAAATAAATAAACTGATAATCTACAAAATATTCGAACTTAAAATATGAAGTTAATAGTACTCTTGATAAATAATTAATAAATAGTATTATTTTTCTGAAGTATCTAATAAACGGATAAAAGGCCTATAAGACATTAACCTAATAAGCCTGTCATTTTATGAAACAAAACGATCTTATTTTGCAGATAAGTGCATAGAAAAAAACTTTAAGGAAAAGGAGAGAGTTGGGAAAGGAAATTCGATAAATGAAAGGATAACACGTAAGAAACACGTAAGACTCTCACATAGCTACTTATCTTATAATACAAATTAGTACTGAAACAAGTTCATCCAATCGAACAGATCTTGACTTACAATAGCGAAACACTTTTCACTTTGATACTTATGTTACAGTTAATAAAATTATAAGACGACGAACCTTGTTATAAAAATAACCGCATAAAAATCCGCAGGCTAGCAGTGACTTTTAGGGTGAACCGTGTACACGCTGCAGGCCTTAGACACGTAGCTATCGTAACAAGAAAAAATGCAAACGCGCTCAGATCGAAGAAAGCGATTAGGCTGGGCGTATGCAAGCGGGGCACAGGCAAAATTGCACGGCTGGCCGTTCATTGCGATCCGGTATCTTCGTGGAAGGTTCGCCGGGCTCGTCTCGGTCGAAGAGGGTAGCCTTTCCCGTAGCCGTAAAAATCGACACCCGTCGGGACGTGCATTCAATTACATCGGTGGAGGCTCGCAGAAATTTAATCAATCATCTAGCGACGCATTAAAATAGCTGAACAGCATGCCACGGGGGCGTCGTCGTTCAGATCCGTGCTGCGTCTTCCGTCCATTTTCCTCTCCCGGCCGT
The DNA here is from genome assembly GCA_933228785.1 of Lasioglossum pauxillum. Taxonomy (NCBI): domain Eukaryota; kingdom Metazoa; phylum Arthropoda; class Insecta; order Hymenoptera; family Halictidae; genus Lasioglossum; species Lasioglossum pauxillum. Next base: position 22,084,936 of record OW121701.1, on the reverse strand, counting down.
TCTTTCGGGCGAGCCCACGCGGAATTCTACGGCTCGTTACTAACCCCACCACTAACCCCTCCCACGATTAATGCTCGCAATTTGCATCGTTTCGGAGACCTCTCGTCCTTCTCCCGAGGCATCTCGACCTTCTTGATATGCCACGATCATAGACTCAATTGATTCCATGACTGACAAGGGAAGGACCCCAATAACAAGCTTTTACGATGCTGGGTACCATAGAACTCTAATGAGATATGTACTTACCTACAATCTGCGTCATCAGAGTGCCCCATTTTTAATCTATAAATGCATTTATCTCCCGAATTGACACAGTGTGTCGCTAGATCAGGGGAATTATTAGGTTGTAAAGAAAGAACTGCAGGATTTTTGTTCATTTGTTCCAATTGCAATTTTATACCAATAAATATTTACCTTAATTTAATGAGTTATATGTCATTTTAAAACTTGTTTTACGCTCTATTTAATTAGATACTATTAAATTATTTGACTTTTATTTCGGGATGTCAAAACGCGATTTTCGCATTATTTTTTTTACGAGTTCAAACTAGGCCGAAGTGCCACTCAAGCGGCTCGAAATATCAACGAAATATGGGGGGAAGGAAATGTCAAGGAATGCATAGTGCAGCGCTGGTATCAAAAGTTTCGCGCTGGTATCAAAAGTTTCGCGCTGGCAACGACAGCCAAATAATTTAATAAAAATTTGAATGAAATTAAATATCAAAAACATAATTATAAAGTGACAAAAACTCATTAAATTAAGGTAAATATTTATTGGTATAAAAGTGCAATTAAAACAAAGGAACAAAAATCTTGCATTTCTTTCTTTACAACCTAATAACTCGTATTCAGGAGAAGACAGTTGCAGTTCATTTCACAAGATGATGGATCTTTATTCTTATATGTGTACAAAAGAAGAAGATTGATTAATTCATTATTCAGACATCGTGGCAGTCATGGAAATGGTATGCTGCTACAATAATTCAATTAACAATAACGGTAGTTGCGTAAAAATTACACTATATTATTTCGAAATGTAACCAAAATGTATACGACATTTTAGAACACTTGTTGTATAATAACTAGACTGCGGATCTTTATGCAAAATAAAAATTGTCTGCGTGGATTGCAAGGAATAGAAACTAAAGTGAACGTTATTTCTTCCCATAATGATTTGATTAGAGGAGAAATCATATATTGACATCTTCAATTTTCAAAATTTTCCTATAACTTTGAATATCATCTACTCAATTTTCCTATAAATGCATAAAGATCCGCAGTCTAATAATAACCTAGACATTTTTTATTTATATAAATGTTTAAAATTATCAGTTCTGAATGGGAATATCCGTGGAATATTAAAACCATTAGCTAAACGGCAGACGTTGGGTGCGACACGCAGCTGCGGTGTTTCCGCGAGATGATAAGGGCGCGTGATCGCAGCGATTGGAAGACCGATTTCCGTTCCTTGTGCGAGACGTAATGACATACTGATAAAGAGCACACGGCGGCATATGATTGCCGGTATCACGACACGGCCCTCCAGAGAGTCTGGTACATATCGGTCGCGGATAAGAAAAGTGCACACGTGCGATCGCGCGTCGAGTCGCGTCCGCCACGCTCATGTAGTTTTCGCCGGAACGAGCTGTGGGAACGACTCGATAATAAGTTCGCACCGAACGTCCGATTCTCGGTGGGCAATGGTCAACCGGAAGTAATCGTGATGTTACGACGTTCTCGTACTTAGTCCATGGATAGCAAGATCCTCTAGGAAACCTCGTTAGAAAATTATACTTACGATGTATAAATTAATTTATTTATACACCTAGACTATTAATTAATTATCCTGGAATGATAATAGACACCTCGCTGCTATCTAAAATTGATGTTAACATCAAACAATATTTGACTGCAGTGTGTATAATGTTGTAAGTAGGTTGTGGATTTTTATTAAAAACCACAATTGCCCAATATGATATAATATATTTTTTATATTTTTTAATATAATATAATATATTTTAATATAATATATTTTTCTAATAAATAAAATCTGCTAATGGTTTTAAAGTATATCAAAAGTAGATTGATGGCAATTAATAAATTACCACAACTTTGTATGGTATACAAACAGTGGAAACTTGTGCTTGGATTTTTCACGGTTCATATTTACCGCCAAATATCGATTAGCCAATTGGTCGATCGATGTTTTCTGATGTTTCCGATGCCTCTTGAAATCCTAACGTTTATCTCAGTTCGTATATCACAGGCATGGAGCTAACACGTGGTTATGAAAGTGTAAAGAATTTAAAATAATGTGTTCACTTAGCAAATAGGTTTGGTTCTTGGAACATTTGGTTTTTTGTGCAGAATGTAACATAAATTACATATTATACGTTGATTTAATCATTTTTTAAAATTAAAATAAAATAAAATTTTTTCTTGAAAATGGTCTAAGAATAGACCGGAACGTAGAAAATTTTGTGGTAATTTGCAAAATTGCTTAGTTAGTAACATCAGATCGAACCAGTGCGCTGAAAACGTCAATATACTTCGTTAACAAATTGTCGATCGAGATAAAGGAAACAGTTATAATATAATATAGTATAATATACCAATATTATAAGAATTTTAACATACGAATACGTATGATCTGAACAGAATGTGTTGGAAAACAAAAAATACAGTGAGGAACAAAACTTCTTCGAAGATATCTCTGTGTGTGTATTTTACAAGTTGACTTTTCACAACTTCACTTTAAGTTCGATCTTGGCAAAACACAATTTCCGGAAGAAGGATAGACACGGACAAAAATATCTAGGTCAATCGTAACTTCCTGTCTCCGAATAAAAGCTCCCCCGCACGATTGCTTGCCGAGTGGAAATGCTGGTTTTATTCGGCTCCGCAATAAAGGCCGAGGACTTTTCCACTGGATCCCCCTTTCACGCGAGATTTTCGCCCGTAACTCTTCGACGACGGAAATATTTCACCCCTTTTCCAGTCGTTTTACGATCGTCAAACATGAGACACAGTCGACATCGTTCGACCACGCTTAAATCATCGCGCCGCGCCGCACCGGGAGGATAGATGCTCTTCCATTCTGTGTGCACATCCGCGCTCGGTATCCCTGCGAAGCGCGAGATACTATATTTCACGGTCGCTTTACTGCCGAAACGTGTCTTTACACCGATTTACCTTCTCGTAAACGCGTACACTCTCTCATGCAATGAGTTACTGCCGGCGATCGTAAACGCTATGCACAATGTGCCGGGGACGGCTTTAATTCGCGAACGTGGAAATTGAATCGTGGAAGTTCGTCGAATGGGTTTTTGGCAGAGAGCGGAAAAATGTTCATTCCCGGCTGGAGTCTGTTTCGCGAAAGTTGGACTCGTTCGCTCGGACCTGTGTGCGCGCCATAAACGGAAGAATAGAGCTCTGCACGAAGTACCGAACAAACGCCGTGGCTTGAATTTTCATATTCTTTACGATTCCAGTACACTCGCGAACTTTTACGGCAGGGATCGTACGAATCCCCATTTTTCGGATGCAAGATACGACAGATACGTGTGTGAGTGGTACTCTTGTGTAGTAGAATCAAGCCTTTAAAACTGTTTTAACGCGCTGTCACGTTACGACTATGATGGGTGACACTATTTTTCGTCAGGTTTAGAAATTAACTTTTACTGGGATATGCTGGAGAAAATTAATTTTTATTAGAACCGAATAATGCAGAAGAATTAACTCTCGTACGCTCTTCGGAAATAGTTACATGAAAGATTCTATGATAATCCCCCATGTTTGCTTTACACTGAAAATCAACAAGTTCATTTGTAATATTAAAAAGAAATAGATTTGACACTATGTAAAAAGAGTAAATGGATGAATTCTTACCCTGAGGAACGTAAGAGGGTTAACTGAGTAATCACTGTAATAGATTCAGCATTTGATTTCTTTATTTGCTCATACTGTAATTACATTTCTAGCCATTTGTTGAATACAAACAAATTTAGCAATCTGGAAAGTGTTTCAAATTATGACATGGTAGTTCTGGTAGTATTTCGCGCGAGGGGCTAATATTAGAGTCAAGGACCTGAAAGTTAATTTATCACTTCATGCTTTTCGTGAATACATGTGTTTTTAGCGTCTCGTATACTACTCATCAACGATTAACGTGGCATAAATCTGCAGATATAACACGACAGTTAGTGCGTTTGAAATATTTTATTTTGACAATGTAGTGCATGAAATAGAAGCTTAAGTCAAACACACGTTGAATATTAAGTATACATTCGAAATGAAAGATTGTACCTTTAATTATGATATTTATTTCAAATGTTGTATTGTATATCTTATATTCAATGCGTGTTTGAGTTAATACTTAATAGAAATAGTGAGAAAATAAAGCCTATTACTTTCTAGTAGCTCTCACATAAAATAATATCTTAAAACCTTGTTTATAGCAAATATTTTGGTTCCTCATTTGTATACGCCTTCTCAACAAATTCGGCCATTTAGTATTTGAAATAGCATTTGATATAGTCCCGTATTATATGTATATTCTAGTTTGTTCCAGTAGATTGGTGCATATTAATTTGGCTCGGGTTGCATGTAATCGACGTAGAGAATTTTTATTTTGCGGAGGTTACGGTTAAACATTGAAGTTTTGCGTGTACTACTTGTAAAAGTAGTTAGAAGAAACTCGTCGACTGCTCAACTGCGCTTACAAAACAGGTTTAAAAATCGTTTACCTTTTGATTGGCTGCACTTCCAAGATGAAAATATAATTGAATGTCTCATCAGAAGTTTCTTGCCGGTCTAACTATGTTAGTTTTTGCTCCCGTCGGTTTTCTGCGAGAACCAGGGGGATGCATTTCTCGTTGATTTAATTAAAATGTAAATTTTGTTTTCCATTCAGTGAACGCGAACGATCGTCACCCGTTTTGCATGCTGTTTCTCATTCTTTTTTCCGACTTCTCGGGGATTCATTCGCTTTGACAAATTGTTTCTTCTTAGCCCAGGAGCGAGCATATCCGGTGAGAAAGCTCGGGGGAAGAAATTGCCGGCAGCTTCGCGGCGAGCTCTGCTCAAACCGGTCGTATTAGGTTCCAAGTTCCTCCGACGAATAACGTCGCGACTTTATTCCTGTGTCATCCCCCTTCCCTCCTCCCCCTCTATCTGCCGCATAATTCACCCCGTGGATTTTATTACGAGTCCGAGACCATGGTTTTCCTTACCTCGACGTGGATGAATTTATTTTCTGGGACGGGTCGAGGGTTAGGTTCGTGGCACGCGATCAACGTCGCGCGGTTAAGCTGCGTCTTCGTGGAGGGGATACCGTGGGACATTTTTCCGGTTATTAATCTTCCCGTTTGCCAGCCTCGACGAAAATACTTCGAATTTCAAGAAAATATTCTTCTGGTCCTCGAAACGCTCAACCCCTCGTCTTCTTCGCCGTTACGACGATTAGAACTTTCTAATCTTAAAAAATTTGCTAGAAGAAGACAATTTTAATGTTCATTATGAATACAAAATTAAAGAATCGCTAGATTATACTGTGCGGAACACGAGAGAAAACTAGCCGGAAGGGAACGGGGGAAGAAGCCTGACCATTCAGATTGCCTTTGCGTTCCTCTTGTCCCGTTCCTCTTCCGCTAGTTTTCTCTCGTGCTCTGGACAGTACCTGACAAATTGTTGATTTTTAATAGTTGGGGAACTGGTACATTGGTAGTGGAGGTCGTGAAGCGACAGCGGAGAGAATGTTGCCCTACTTTGACTTAAAAGAAGCTCAGTTGGAATATTGTACTCCCTCTGTCCCATAATAATAGTAGCAAGTGAATATTTAAATGGGAATTATTGGCGAATGCAGCTGTATGTTATGTTGTAGCGCAAAACTGCGAAGCCTTCAATCAATGTTTCATGACATCTGTCATTTGTTTTGACACATCTTTCAATTTTATAGGTTAATCTAATTATTACGAATTATAACTATTTTTCTAATTTCATCCGCGGACCTAAATCAATTGTTTCATTTCAGTTGAATATCAACTCATTCTAAAAGTAAGATGAGAAAAGCAAGTTATGCTGGAAGCAATGAAGAGCGATGGATCCAATAATTTTAAGCTGACGCATATAGGGAAAGCAAAGCTTCGCATCCAAGGGATTCCACCTACAAGTTTAGAATGCAGTAACGAAACTATTGAAAAGTTCAGAAACTATCTGAACACTCAAAATAAAAATTGGGAGTAATAGTTTTCGTTTATTGTTTAATGTAATCTAGGTTTTTGATAATAAACGTTGCGTTCTATATTTATTTTCTTTTGCTATTGTTACTATGGGAAAATTAAATTCATCAACAGCTACTGTTATTAATTTTTGTTGCTATTTTGTTAACCCTCAATCGTTAAGTGGACCTTCAAAATGTATTTCAATCTATATCACTGTGTTAAATGTATTTTAACATTTAACATTCGCTTTAAATCAAAATACAATTTTTTGTTGTCAATTAGTGTAGTCATATAATGACAGTAATTGCAGTTAGCCATTATAGTAATGTAGGCATACAATAGGTAACCAGGAAGTTTTTGACGATAAGGAAGTTCTGATCAGAGTCGCCAGATTAAGACTTGTGTCCCCACTCTACCTCTCTGTCTCTGTCGTGCTTGTGTCACCATGTCACATGACTAATCCGGTACTGACAGAGAGAGGGTAACTTCAGTTCTTAGGTTCTTCAAACTTCTTAAGTTTTTTGATAATACATGTTGCGTTCTATATTTATTTTCTTTTGCTACTATTAGGTTATTGCATATGAAATATCCGATTTTAGAATGCAACTCTTCTAAAACGTTTTGGTCAGGAAATGTTACTACAGTCTATAGTCTATAGGTTTATTAAATATATAAAACTTTGAGGTACAAAGCTAATCCTTAACACTAAACGTACCATGACCAGTTCTAGATTTTTATTTCACAATTAATGAAATAATAAAGATGCCTTCATAAGAAATGATTTAATAAATATCTTTATTAGAGCACCTGTTATAATAAGAACCGCGCGATGTCTGAATAAATTATTTCTTGTCATTTTTTTATAAGCAACCATGTGCCCGTTACTTTTATAGCTCGGTACGTTTAGTGTTAATAGCCTATGTTCAATTTTAATGTAGATGTATAGTTTTACTTTTAAATAAAGTTTATTTCAACGTCAACCAATTCGACTGTCGTGTATTCTTTTTATATGACTGGAAAAATAATTGATGGTAAAAAGAACTACAAAATCAAGATAATCTTGTAAATGAAAAACGTGAATGACCATAATATCTTATTTTTACCGTAATACAAGCAAGAATCTTGAAATTTGTAGATAGAATACATTGGGTATGCAAGATTGCGTTTGTTTAATATCACTGCTAAAAATCAGACATTTCATATGCAACAACCTAATAGTACTACTATTATTATGGGATGAGGGAGTATGATTTTGGCAATCGTTATTATATAACATATCCCAAGCTCCAATTAAACGCAATTCTAAAAAAATCTTTTACTTTAATGTCATTGAAATTTCAAATTGATTCGACTGAATTTAAAAAGATGCAATGTGAGAACTTGAGAATTGTTGAAGGAAATGCAGCTGTACATTTGTCGATTGAAATTTATTTATCGTTCAAGCAACAACTCGAAAGTATTTTAAATAAGAAAATTGTTCTGAGTGCAGCCGTCGAAACCAGAGAGAAACTCGCTCGAGCTCCGTGGAAAAAATTATTACCGTAGATTAGTCCACTCTGCCTTCTTGCGACAGACCTAAAGTGACTGTCATTATGCCTTGCGGTAGTGTTGTAGCTCTGACTAACGAGCGCATGCTGCACCATGTCCGCAGCTGTGTTATCGCGCGGCGCAGCCTTAAAGTTCTTGCATTTAACCTACTTATACAGTTTCCTCGCGAGGAACAGGCTACAGTCCGCGACGATCTGTTTAATTGCACGAAAAAATCCTTACTTCCCGTGAGTAGCCCCCTTTTTTCCTGGTCGACTTGCAATAGCGTCGTACACATTAGCGAACTTTTTCCGTCATTTACTGCACGTGCCCGTTCAACCCAGAACTTTTCTAAAAGTTCTCTTTTGTATCCTTCGTTGCACACTTTATTAACGATAACCACAGCAGTTCGCGTTTTATTCTTCCTGGTAGTTGTCTATAATACCACGGCTTCACAGCAGTTATGTTCAAACGCTAAAGGTGCGCAGTTCGTAGACCTTTTGCTCAATTTCCGCACATAAAAAATACTTAAGAAATTCTCACAATTGTAGTACAACATTTAGAATAGAGTACAAGCATTAAGGTCAATATTGCAAACGAAATATATATTTTAAGACATATTAATCTGCATACTTGAAAAATAGTTTCCTCCCAGTTTCACTTTAATTCGACCATTTGTAACTTCATTATTATAAATAAATAATAGTATAAAAGAATCTGGAGAGCATATGGCAGTTAATTTGTTCTTCTTTGCAAAATAATCACTTTTTGAAATCGTCAGAATATTTATTTCCATTCAAGAGATTGATTTGAAAACAAATAAAACGTTCTTCACGTAAATGAAACATAAAGTCAAGTTATTTATTAGGTTAAGTATTTTTTATTAGATTAACGAGGTGCTTTTTATTTTTAGATAACCTATTAGAATTCTTGTGTTGTGTGTGTGTGTGTGTGTGTGTGTGTGTGTGTGTGTGTGCGTGCGTGCGTGCGTGCGTGCGTGCGTGCGTGCGTGCGTGCGTGCGTGCGTGCGTGCGTGCGTGCGTGCGTGCGTGCGTGCGTGCGTGCGTGTGTGTGTGTGTGTGTGTGACCAGATTGTTTGATTGGAACGGCGATAATAGTTAATAACAGTAACTGGAAAGCATTGCCGTATTAAAATGACAACATTAAATTTATTGTATTCTGTTTGGATAGACAAAGTATGTACCAATATTTTTCATAAAAGCATTTTTATAATTTCAATGATTATCATCAAGTCACGTGGCCGGGCCGCGGCGAGAGCGTGGGGGAAAGCGTCGTAAAAGGGGAAGGTAGAGTGGGGAGACATGTTTTAATCTGCTGACTCTGATTGTCATTCGATCGTATTAAGTTTACTGGTAACTCATTAATTATAATTACAAAGTAATTGAATTACATTCTAATTCAGTTATGTTGTAATTTATAATTCAGATCTTCATTCAATTGAATTACAATGTAATTCGTAATTGCAAATACAATTGCATTGTACGGGTATAATTAGTAATTACAATTAGTAAGCACCATTATAAAATACATTGTAATTAAATTATATTAATTACTTATTACAATGTAATTAAATTAAAATTAAAAATTAAAGAATAATAAAGTAATAGGTAAGAAGAGGTTGACAAATCCATGTGAAGGTTTCAAACAGAAGGAACTTATTATTTATAAATTTATAATATCTGAACAGAAATAACCTCTGTGTTACACATTTTTTAAATTTCAATCATAAACATGAAAAGCAGAAAAAGGAAACATGTCCCTGCTTTATCTAGATTGCGATATACTTATATTAAAGGAAAAAATAACGACAATTATCTAATGAGATTCATTAAACAAACATTAATATTATACGTAAGTAAAATGAAATACATTATCTAATAACAAAAATTTTATGTTTTCAGAAAGAAAAACATAAAAATATATCGCACTCTTCAAAGTTCTGTGCTATAATTTGGAAAGCTGTATTTCAATTATATTGTATTTCAATTACACATCTGATTAAAATACTTAGTAATTGAATTAATTGAGAGGTTTGAAGTATGTAATTCAGTTACAACGTAATTGAATTACTATATAATTGAATTACAATGTAATTGAATTAGCACAACTCTGGTTCAAAATATTGTTTACATTATTAAACCAATTACTAAACATTTAGGTATTGTATGAGGTATTATACCAATTTCAATGTTTAATTTTCCAGTTAAAATAGCTCCGAGTGCAAAGGGTTATTATCGAGGCATATTCATGCAAAGATTTAGAGTAATATCTTCGAGGAAAGTGAAAATTATTTATCGATGAATTTTCCCGATCTTCTTTGCCTTAAAGGACGGAGGGATAATTCGTTTATTGCTCGAATCGTGACTAATTCCACAATAGTCACCGATTGGTGACTTCTCCAGACGTTCGTGTCAATTCCTTGACAGTGCGTGCACACGCAACGCAAGGGGGGTTGCATTTGTGTGCACACACCAGACCTAATAAAACGGAACTGTTCGTGACGCAGGGCGGGGCTCATTAGTTAATTAAACAAACTGTGGGTCACGTGCACGCGATCGAAGGTTACAGTTCTCTTTTGTTGACGCAGACTTCGTGCTTCGGTAAAACGTGCGATTAACTTTGCCAACAGTTTCACGTGCAGACGTACTGCCAAGTTAAAACATAATTAGAATCCATGTTAATACTGAATGGATACGTAGATTTACGTTTACGTGCCGGAAACATTCGATAATTGTTTATTATTCACTCTTGTATCCCCGACTAATTCGTCCCTTAATATAAGTTATTAACATTGTGAATTCTTTCTTGAAAAATGAAACGTGAAGATAAAATCTTATAAGTTTAACCTTCGGTCTATTACATAATTGATGACGTTTTAGATTATTTTTTGCTTCATTTATCAATTTTGGATTTTAACATTTTGGAGGTATTTCTTGTGGATATGTATGTTAGTATTTCTCATGGTTTTAACGTAACAGTTATTCATTCAATTTCATCGCCAGAAACTGAGTAGTTAAATAACGATTTTTATACACGGGGTCTAAGAAGATCCAGGCATCGCTTTCGAAGAGTCAAAATAAAATGAAGTGTAGAACACACAGTAGAAAATGTGTCAAATTGACAATAAATGCAATTTCATGCATATTGTTCTTTAAAGTCGTACGTAACATATAATGTATTCTAGGAGTCTGAAACATCCTTTTGCTCAATTTGTTTCATTTCATAATATCAATTTTATACACGTTATTATTCTTTGTGGTACGTAGTATAATATTTAAGTAAGCTAAAATATTCTTCGCTAAATTTGTTTCAGAATTTCATATAGGTGGTGCATTATACCTAGTAAACATGAAGATAGACAGCCGTATTAAACGTGTTAATTATACTCCGAAAAAAACTCGGTCAATATATGTCGCCAACATGAAATGTCAAGTTTTTTAAGTGACACTTGGTATTCAATTGACCTTTACGCGAATTGTGCCATTTCAAGAATAATCGCTTACGTACCCCCGTGTTCTCAGCAGCAATATCATCCAAACTTTGCTTAACTTTTATGAGCTCTGTCACTGAAATTCATTAACAATTTTCCGGTGAGAATCACATAACAATTGCGAGCAGATTTAATTACGGTGCTTAAACGCTCTTTTTTGTCAAAAGGATTTTATTAAAAGAAGTTCCATTCGCGAAAGCGTTACCAAGCAAACCAATCGATGAGACCGAGTGTATACTAGCCTATTGTTAGAGGAATTAAACAGAACAATAAATCCGTTCGAACTACCGCTGTGTTCATCTGCACTCTAGAGTTTCGAAGGTAATAAGAGTATTCGGAAAATATAGAGACGGCGAAATAAACGTACGGCGTATTTCCTCATGAATTCTAGCCTCGTAGGGAGGTTGCCGGAGCTCTCGAGAGCGATGGAATAATTAATCGACGAGAAAAAAATGTCCTTTTGTTCGCTTTCGAGTGACAGAGTCCTCGCCTCAAGCACGCTCGACTCGAGCATTCGATTGTTCAACAGACATTGTTTGATTTACGCTACCCGAGGCTCATTTAAATACACTTTAATACGCACGCATAGCCCCCCCCCCTCTGAATTTACTATGCAAGCTCGTAAATATAGGCAGTTTTCCTATTATAAAAGAAATTCACCGACGCGGCGAGACAATGACCTTCTATATACATATTGGAACTAATGTGTCGTTCGCTGGCGCCATTTTTACGGTGAATGCGGAGGCGCAGTATAATGAATAGATCGCGGTCGGTTACGTTAAATGAAGTTCTCCCGGTGTACTTTACAAAGGCTGCAGTTCATTTTCACCGTGAATGATTTTAATACGTGGAAGTAAACACGTTATCGAAATTAATTGTGTTTTATCGATCACATACATACAAATGCGGAACAATGAACGGGAATATCGCTTCAGAGAAACGCGTACCTAATTGAGAGAATGGTGCAACGATTCTAAAGTTCGTGTAAGGTATACAGTGACCCGAATTAATATTCTGACGCTCTAAAAAAGACGATAACTTTTCAAATATTGTACGATTTGAATTTTTTGGGGAAGCTGGAGCAATTAGTTTACTACAGGATGTGAAAAGAAATTTTTTCAAAAATTGCAATTGATCGGAATTGTAGGAAAAATACTAAAAGTTGCATTTTACATATTAATTCGGGTCACTGTAAATGTTTCCTCCATTTTCTTAAATTATACTTATAATTAAAGGGTGGATGGATAAAGGTGTCAAGTTTGTTTTCTGTAAAAGAGTTTTTAACAAAATATGTTGTCGTTTTTTGATGAATGAAGATAATTATTACCTTTTTTGTATTAGAGATTAACCATAACAATATATATTTGTAATTGATTTGTGTTATTATCTTCATTCATCAAAAAAGGACAACATACCTCGCTAAAAACTCCTTTACAGAAAACAAACAATTTGTTACTTGACACCCCTTCAATTGTTATTTATCACCACGAAACGACGTAAACAGAGTCATACCTTATAATAATCAGAATATTCGAAAACATTTTATCGAGACGATGTGTTTTCATTTTTCGCGCCGACTCGCCTAGAAAAAACGCATATCGAAATTCTGCCGGCAATTGGAACTCGCATAATTTGCCGTCTGGCTAAGCTTGATAAACGACGCGACGTGTAATATTTTTCCACACTGTTGTACATATAAATTTATCGCACGACGCGGTCGATGTCACAGTTTTTTCCACGAGTGTCATCGACACGGACCGCTGCTACAGTGTCGCGGAGTCGACAAAAATTGACAAACGTACGCAAGAAATCGAGGAAATTAGACACCTGGGAACGACACGCGTGGATGTCGCAACCGCTTGGAAACGACAAAATCAGCAGGCGAATTTTTCGATCCGATGAAATCGAACGAGCCGACACTTTTTAGTCGCCGTGTAGGCGAGCGAGTCTGCCCGTTATGGCGACACGTGGAGAGACCGGCTTTTCCTTCGCAATTGGATAAATATGACGCAGCTGCCGGCGTCAGATTCATTGCCAATAAAAGGTACGGCAAAGGTTACCCGAGCTCTCATTAACACTCGTTGGAACGCGCGAAATATTTGAAGCCGCACAGCCCCCCTCCCACTTTGTTTTTTCGTGTTCCTTTATTTCGCTCCCGAAGAGAGCGCGCGCGAGAGAGAGAGAGAGAAGGTGTTTGCCCCGAGGGCCGACAGCCCGATTTGTACAGCTCGCCAGCTCGGCTAATTAATTTACTAATTATCGCCGTTTAATTGGTAGAGCGTGGAATGCTCGACTATTCCCTGAGAACAGGAGTGCGCTTTAATATTCGCGACGGTGGAGAAGAAGGTCTTCTGCGCGGAAAATAAAATGGGAGCACTAGGTAACGTCGATCCTATTATTACGCCTCGAAAGGAGGCTTCGTGTTAATTAATTCGACAACTGCAACGCGAAATATCGACACTCGCTCGATCACCCGATGACTCGTAGGACGCCATTAGGTTGTTGCGTGTGTGAAATGTCTGAAGTTACTTAATTTCAAACAAATTTTTTCCGCAAATGCATAAAATCCGCAGTCGACTTTTAAATAAATATTTGTTTGTTTCCTGTACCTTTGATGCAAACAATTATTTTGCACATCAAAAATCAAATTCATATGCTACAACTTAATATATGTATTGTTTGCACGATTTAAATATTTCACAGTGTTCCATATATGCAGCTTAGTAAAAATATCGATTGGTATCGATTATTGTTCCATTTAATGCACAAAACTAGGTTAAGTGTCCCAACGATAACGAAGATTAAATTTCGTGCAATAATAGATGTGCGTTCTAGTTCATAACTAGACTGCGAATGCATTTGAAGCATGAAAAGATCTTCATAATGCAGAAAATCGTAGCTCACTGAAATCGTTAATTGAAATATTAGAATTCCACTTGTCTCAACCATCTGCGAAAAAGTTTACGGCGTCATATCTTAAGTGGATCTTCGCGCGTTTATTGTACGAACTCCAGAGGTGCGTGTGTATATTAATACAAATTAATTGTATTTTCAAATCTCCCGGAATCCTTTCAGACTTTTACCGAGTGGATTAAAAAACATAACGTCTAAATGATTCAAGAGTTTTCATATTTCAATGGGTGCAATTTGCAGTTAGTTTAGACAAGTGAGATTTACTGTAATCAGTAAAGTCTTGATCTAAGTAAGTCGGACGGAGGTGTACGATCTTAGTAGTAGTAGTACTACTACTCGGTGTGTTCCACTGCTGAATCAATTACAAAACTTCTTTGTTTTTCATTATTTTTTATGGGAGTTTTACAAAAATTTTGTATTTAGCTATTATTGAAGTTATAAAGCTGCTTTCATAAGAAATGATTTAATAAATATCTTTATTAGAGATATAACATATAATTAAGAACCACGCAAAGTTGAAATAAATTAAATCTTGTCATTTTCATAAGGCAACGTGTGCTTGCTACTTTTATGGCTTGGTACTTTTAGTGTTTATTGACGGTATGTATTTAATTTTCTACGTTCGGCGTGGTCGATGGGGTCACAAAAAAAAAATAGTAGCCCTACACGATCAATGTCGGAGCACGAACCCGAGGATACTGTGCATTGGTTAATGAAATTCTTCCACGTGAATAAAGAAAGTTAGAAGAAACGGAAAAGAAATAGAGCCTGACAATCTTATCGAATTCTGCTACGCAGAAACGGAACTGTGGGACGTAAATTGACAGCGCAATCTGTGCAATAAGTGCAACACGACGAACACAATAAAATCTTAGAAAACCGTTGATGATATTGACAACTATTGACACAGAATTGCCTGATCATTACATCATGAGGATCACGGGGTCAGACGCAATTGTTTCCACTGACGCCACCGTCGACATGTCACGGAAAATTGTGATTTTCGTCGGCGAAAGATATCTCGGGGAATGGCAAGAAAATATTATCCATCAATGAGGGGCTAGACAAGTGATCTATGCGGTTCAATTAATCTAGTCTATTGCGCTATCGCCCGATTTGCATATTCGCATAATTACAGAGGGTGAACGAACCTACGTTCGTGGCAGACCGCGGTGATAGAAAAATGTATGCGAATACGATGAATGCTTAAGACACGATAATATGTAGATCGCGAACGAACGATTCTCCGCGATAAGATCCGAGAACAATTCTGGGAACGTGTAATCGAAGAAAATGATCTCTGTTTGTTAGAACAATTATAATGAAATTATTACAAATATTCGAAATTTCGAGTCGTATCGCAAATATTAACATTTTATTTTATTTTTGGTTTCTCGAACCGTGATTATTAAATAATTTTATTAGATTATTAATTCATATTTTCAGATTAAACAAGTCAGTAAAAATTTTAAATTTTCCTCTCACCTTTATTGGATGAAAATTAAGGGTCATACTACTGCTTTTAAATTATTACTGTTATTTCTATACTGAATAATTGCACAGGTTTTTTTATTCAATCTGGTTTAATTACGTGAGATGTATAACAGTATTGCTGTTCTTGTAGAAATCTTTTTACCATTCTTTTTATATTTGACGTAACTGTTTTTATCATTATTATTATTATGCCAGTAAACGTCTTGATATACATAAGGTAAACAGCCACAGTATATTTGTTATAATGGAACAAAACATTGTAAAGAGCACGCCCGGTGCTATTACGAGAGGTAACATCAACTCGCAAGGATTATATTTACATTAATCAGAGCACTGTTAATGTAACCATATTGTCCACACAATTTGTGACGTAATTATTGAAGGAGGAGGAGCGATGTCTCGAAGCAAATCTTGGTTATTTGAGGCTCAATAGACTCTCGGGACAAGTAACGACACAATTGAGAACGCGGGATGAATAAGTTTAATGATCATGGCCTCGGAAAGTAAATCTACATTCACATGGATCCGTGGATATTTATGAAAAGAAAGATTTTTCTTTCTTCTCGAGCCGAACAAATTCACGAAAGAAAACTAGATTTTTGCAATCTTTTTGCGTGTAAACGGTTGTGGAAACAAGAAAAAATGTTATTCTCAAAAAAATTAAAAAGGACACGCTTCACAGGTGACTCGGAGGTACCACTAAAAATTGCTGTACCACAGTTCACGATATTGTTTACATGATTAAAAATATGTCGGTATCTAATCAATAGACTGTGGATCTTTATGCAATTACCGCTTTTGAAACTTTCCAAAAAATGCTACGATATAAAACATGACGGAATTTAGTACGATTTTAATTTATTTCAAATCTAAGAAGGTTACTGTCACAGAAAATAACATTTTATTTGATTCAAGTTTCCTAAACTTCGTGTACAAGAATTGCAAATTGCATAAACATCCGCAGTCTACTAATAAATTACTGAAACTCGTACTCTCCTCAAGAATAGTTGTATAAAAGAGACTAAGATAGTAATTCACCCGTTTGCTCTACACGTGACATCAACAAATTATGTTCCACTTGTAACGTCACATTTTACAAAAATACATCTCACCACATAGACATAAAGGGACCAATGATTTTACAGTGTGTAAAAATAGTAAATGGGTGAATTTTTACCCAGAGAATCGAATAAGGGTTAAGTATCTTGCATGAGGTATTATATCAAATTTCATACCCATATAAAGAAAGAATCATATATGTACAATGGAATTATTCTAGATCGGAAGAAATGTTTAATTTTCGAGTTAAAACAGCTTCGATTACAAAGGGTTAAGTGTTCATTCACTATTTGAAGGCCACCCAATTTCGCAAGTTTACAAAGCAGAAATGCAACTTCGAACGTAGTGCTCACACGAAGCTGTGTCTGATTTCATTCTGGAGATGCCAGAATGGATTTTGATGAATTTCGGTATATCGTGAACGGAGATTCACGTGAAACACGAAGGAGAAGAAGCTTCGATGTGCCCGCCAGACCCTGATAACCGTATCGGTCGGCATTAATCACCGCCTCCCCGTATCCTCCGTTGTTCCCGACGTGTTTGACACGCTTGACTCGCTCCGGCGACACGAATTACAACGCGAATTAGTTATAAGCCCGGGGAGAATGATCCACGAGGCGTTGAACGGCGTCGATTGTAATTTATCAAATCGCCGTTGGCGCCCACACTTCAATCAATACGAATCCTCTGCTCGTGGTCCCTGAACTCTCTCGGCCGTCTTCTTTCGCTTCTTCTTCACCAACGTTGTCACCAACGGCGAAAATTATTCTTCATATTTAACTCCGAATCTCAGCTTCAACGTGCTCTTCGCAGATGGACTCCTCATTCCAACGGTCGTTATTCGTGTAATTGTTTAATGCATCGTTTAGTAATTTTCAGACTACGTTTAATAACGTATATTAATGTTTTCAGCGTACTGGTTCGATCTGATGCTACTAAGCAATTTTGCAAATTACCAAAAAATTTTAAACGTTTCGGTCAATATTTAGACCATTTTCAAGAAAAATTTTTATATAATTGCTTCTGTAAAAATTATTAAACTAGTATATAATATGTAATTTATGTTGCATTCCGCACAAAAAAATGTTCTATGAAAAACAATCCTTCTTGCTAAGTGAACAAGCTTACAAGTGAACAAGCTAAGTAACTTGCTTAGTTAGTAGCATCAGATCGAACGAGTGCGCTGAAAACATTAATATACGTTATTAACAAATTGTCGATCGAGATAAAGGAAACGGTTACGTTTAATACTCCAATTTTATTTTTCCTTTCTTTTCTCCTTTGCTATGTCTTTTTCAGAATCTATCAAATTGCCAGTTTTAATTTCTCTGCAGCTTTCAACAATTTCATTCAGTTCAATCACATCTTCATTATATAGTTATTTTATTTATCATTGCTTCAAACGATTGCTTAAAGTTTAAAACCATAGACTAATGTGTAAACTCTTGTGCTTTTTTGTAACTTTAAGTCCGATGTAGTACATTTTTCTTGGGTAAAAATTCGCCCACCGTGTTAACATTGATAACAGAAGAAAAGTATTTTATTTCAATTTCAATGAAATGAAAAAGTTCATATTTAGATTTTTTTATAAGGTTGTTTATTTATAACAGTCACATTAACATCGAAGTAATTAGTAGACTGCGGATCTTCATGCATTTGTAACAAAATTGAGTAGATGAATTCGAAATTGTTAAGAAATTAAAAAAATTGCAGATGTCAATGCATGATTTCTCCTCTTTTAAAATCATTAAGGGAAGAAATAACATTCAATTTAGTTTCTATTTCTTGCAATCCATGCAGACAATTTTTATTTTGCATAAAAATCCGCAGTCTAGTCATTAGGGACCACATTTTGGTATACAATTATAGGTACAGTGTTCTGTTTTAACTCGATATAACGCTCATTATATTATTAACCCTTTGTACTCGAATGGCGACTCTGAGGCGCCACACAGTGGGCCAAACCGACGAAATTTGTGTAAAAATCAAAGAACTTTCGATAGAAATGAGATAGAGTGATGAAATTTTTTTAAAATGAAAGCTGAAACTTTGCAGAATATGGGATAATTATAGAGATTGTGGTACGAACGTTTTTTAACCTTGAAAGAATTCGTTAAACTTGCACAACTTCAAGAAGATTGTAGTTTTCCCAAAACCACGCGCGGAAGAAATTCTTTTTAAACATGCTACACATCATTTCCCGTAGATTTTTTCACGCTGATTTCAAATCTGGTCTCAAAATTTGTCTACGACCTCGGGATTTCTTCCGCGCGTGGTTTTGGAAAAACTATAATTTTCTTGAAGTTGTGCAAGTTTAACGAATTTTTTCAAGGTTAAAAACGTTCGTACCACAATCTCCACAATTATCCCATATTCTGCAAGGTTTCAGCTTTCATTTAAAAAAAGTTTCATCGATCTCATTTCTATCGAAAGTTCTTTGGTTTTGACACAGATTTCGTCGGTTTTGGCCCACTGTGCGCCAGTCAAAATTGCCATATCATTATTCGAAACAGTTTTTAAATTATTCAATTCCTCTGTATTCTACAAATTGCTAAAAATTCAAATGTCGTCTGAAAAGACAGGTTCAATTTCATGTGAACAGTGTAAAATAAAGATTGTATAGAATAAAAATCTTCTAGATTGAAAGATATGTCTTGATTTCGGAATTAAAATTACTTCGAGACCAAAGGGTTAACAAAGCACATCGTTAAACTGTCAGGTTCGCACGGGGCCGGTTTACGGTCGCACATTATAACCAGACAATTTCGAAAAACAATTCTTTTCGGTATAAATTATAAAGATCATTTTGATTTTTTAAATTCTGAGTGTGAAGAGGCGCGGCGTTAGAGTCCGCATGCAAATCTGCTGGCGGCTTTCTCGTCGCACTATCACCTGTTTTCTCCTATTCCGGTCGTGAGGTGTCTTTGACTCGGCGATGGCGTGAAATAATTTTTAACGGTAATAGCTGGCCAATGGACGTTTGCGTAATCCCCTTTGCACGCCTAGCTCCGGTTCGTAAACGGAGAGCCAACGGGCAAGAGCAAAGGCGAGGCACACGCGGGGATCACCTACACGCAAGCGTCGAGCGCGTCCGCGCGGAAAACTCTCGAGGCAAGAGGCAAGTGTATTCACCTTAAGGCTTAAGGCCTTTAGTCGAGCGCCGCTCTACGCGCCGTAAACATGTGATCGCGTCGCGACTCGTTGTCTTCACTGCTTCGTTTTAAACCGTTTTCTCCGGCTGCGGTTAATAAACAATTTCGTTTGAGATTTTCAGTGATTTTTATCAGTGATTCACCTTCGTGCTTCGAGTTTTGCACCTGTGTACAGTGATTAATGGTTGCTCTGCGTAGAAACAGTTTTACTCGATCGTTTATCTTTTTATTATAAAAGACAACAAACAGGTTCTTAATTTAGAGTTTTTGTTTTATTGCTCACTTTAATCTATCGCCACTGGTCAGATGACCGGCCCCAAAGATTTTATTTTATAATTGGTGGAATTATAACAATTGTACTGTAATCAAAATTATACAAAATCTGAATACATTCAATCGTGTCATTTTTAGAAGGCTGCGTATAGCAGAAAATTTTAGTGCACGGTCGGTTTAGTGGTAAATACAGAGTTTAATCAAAGAAACATAAATTGTTTTCTTCGGGGTTTTGTTCTCGAGAAATTTTGGTTGGAAGATTTATCAACTATACGCGCGTTCATTTGGTTTTTCCTGAAAACGGATCAAACAAATTTTATTTCTATTCTTCTCAATTTACCATCTCTTGTGGAACTGTTTAGTCTTACTAGTATTTTCTGAACATATTCATTCTTTTAGATCAAAAAATTTGCGCATCGACAGTAACAGTTGCGCATTTGTTTCTGAAATAATTCTGTGGATTTTTCTTGATAAGATAATATATTTTAATATTACATTACGAATATTTAAGTACTATGACTAATGCTGGAACTACCGGACAGTTCTTTCACATTACTGAAACGCAAACAATGATTCATGAGAATTTAATTTGTTTAAAGCGTGTTCGGAACGGTAAACTTGAATATTTAAACTGTTATCAATGAAGTTAAATGAACTATTAAAATAAGTAAGGTGTGTAGATATTTTAAAGCTTGAAAATGAAGAGGTTCTCAACTAAAATTCTGAGGACCACTTTCGGTATTGCTCATTCTACCAAACCATTTAGTTGCTTTATCTCGACCGATACGTGATTTTCAGCTTCAATTAACGCCGTGTACATATTGAAGGTTCTCTATCGCAAGGAGTAATTAAGCTTTCACTTCAATCATTGTTTAAATACATTTACATATTCATAGAACCATCATCGCATTCAGACGATCCCACAGAATAATTGGCCACCGTTATAACCGCATAATCGTTGCTATTAAAGCGCAGACATCTTCAAAATTGAAGTTCTGTATCTATCTCACAGTTACAAGTCCCAAGAAAAAATTAAGAAGTGTACATAGTAGACTATGCAATTTATATATTTATAATAAATATATTTATGCAATTTGCAATTTTTGTAGACGAATTTGAAGGAACTCGAATCAAGTAAAATCTTATTTTCCGTTAGTAGCCTTTTTAGAACTGAAATAAATTAAAATCGTACTAAATTCTGTCATATTTCATATCCTAGCATCTTTTTAGTATTTCTAAGAGCCATAACTGCATAAAGATCCGCAGTCTAGTAATTAGACATTCCTGAAAAAGTCTACATTAACACTAAAACTACCGAGCTCTAAAAATGGCCTGGCATGTGTTGCCTTATAAAAATGGCATCATATAATTTATATAGATTTTCTATCATCTTTATTATAATATGTGCTTGGATACAAAAATGTGTATAACCATTAGACAGCCGATTTTATACACTTATACTATTATATTATTTTCAACCTATATTAAATGAATTAAGAAAGAAAACAAATTTCCATTTGACTCCAGTTTGTTGCAAGTCAGGTAGAAAACTTTTATTTCGCATAAAGGTCCGCTGTCCAATAATCACTTCGAGTGAAAACGTAATAATTCCAATAATTGTAAAATAAAAAAACAGAAGCCGGTCATTCGACCGGCGGTGATAGATTTAGTGTAACAATCCCACATTTATAGTGACCGTCAGTAAGATACGCGACAGTGGATTGTTTACAAACAGTGATTACCTATCGGGCGCCTCGTGTCGTTGGTTCGGGACGAGCCACGTTCGTGTTATTAGATTAAGATTGGTTCGATGCTGTTGACATACCGATGCCTGGCGAGAGTGATTGGCGTCGATCCACGTTTCCGCCGGGGGACCTGAAGATGCTAGGGAATTTCGGTAGCAACCAGAGCATTCTCGGTTTTCTGTCCAGCAAAGGTACGTCGACCCCGCTCTGCCATTAATTCGCGCGTCGATTGTTACGGCAGATGAGTCTCTCTCGCGATGTTAAGTCATACGTCCACGCGTGTTCGCCAAGCCGAGAGATAACTCTGCTTAGAAAGCCAGATAGAAAGCGATCCTCTCGGCGTCGTTGTTCCAGGACAACGAATTCTGAACCGTCGAGATCGCTTTCGTCCCGATAACGGGCCCCGTTTTGTTTTCGTTTTCTGTTTCGCATGCTCTTTTTCCCCCTCCCGATCCTTCTCCACATTTTTCGATTCGGCCCGTTTTGCCAGGCGCGCATAATTTTCAACGCATCGCTGACGCTAGGCTCTCTGCTTTCATCGAGGCGAGTTATCGCCGTACGATTATCCCGTTCAGACCGGACGAATTGTTGCATTGAGTTTCCGCTCGCCGTCCCCGGCAAAGTTTCATTCCGGTGCACGCCGCGCGCCGGTTTCATTTTTTTCGCTTCTCGATAATGTACAGTCGCCGGCAAAATGGTATTTTTTTCCCGGTGAGATTAGAATACGTAAAAATAAATATTGTGATCTTAATAAATCTGTACATTTCAATGAGATGGTATTCTCAGTGGCGAGGCAAACAAAATTGTCAATCATTCTCATATTTTTACAATCTCAGGATTAGGTAGAAAACAGGTAAAAATCTTATTCAAGTAGACTGTCGATAGCAATACTAATTAATATTATTGATTCCACTTGAACATTATCAATTGTAATTCAGTAATATTATTAACAATAATGCTGTCAGAATGAATTGAAGTATGCACCAATTACATCGTGTCACGCTTAGCGGTCATTTGTTGCATATAAATTCGTTTTAACGGACCAACGTTACCAATTTAACTCGTTAAATTGAGAGCAAATGATTATAATTTATTATAAATATCGCAGATATTTCTTGCACGAAGTCATTTGATGTCCTAATTAATTTCTAGCCATTTCCCTTTCTTCGTGAATTTATTAACACTAGATTCACCGGCAATTAAAATACATGTACCTATTTCTACAGAAACCAGTCAAAAATTATGTTCTTCAGAAAAAATGCTTAGTCATATACATACATGTATATGTATATATTTTTGAATGAATACTCAATTATAATTTCATACAGTGTCATTTTAATATTATTATAGTGTACTAAAGAGTACAGTTAATAAATAACATAAATAATCATTCGAAATTTTATTTTAATTCTCAGTCAAATAATATGATATACAGAATGACCACGTAAAATGGCATCGATGTCGTATGTATAGTTACTCCAATTAATATTCGGACGCTCTAAAAAAAGACGATAACTTTTTTAATATTGTACTATACGATTTGAATTTTTTTGGGAAGCTAGAGCAATCAGTTTACTACAGAATGTGAATTTTTTTTCAAAAATAGCAATTGATCGGAATTATAGAAAAAATGTTTACCATTACAATTTTTATCATCTTTAAACGTTTGTAGCTCATTGCAACATCGACCGATTTTGACGAAATTTTCAGAATATGTTTAATTCACACAGATCTACAAAACGTATTTTTTCAATTTTCAATATAGGCCCACATGAGAAAGTTGTAAAATGCAACTTTTAGTATTTTTTCTACAATTCCTTTCAATTGGAATTTTCGGAAAAATTTCTTTTCACATCCTGCAGTAAACTAATTGCACAGTATTAAACATGTTATCGTCTTTTTTATAGCGTCCGAATATTAATTCGAGTAACTGTGTGTTACGTTACGTCACGGCTATGTTTGTGTTTATGTTTGGCGCCAGATAAGACGTAGGGTGCGCGAGAACATTTTCTAACAAAAAATCTATCTACATATCTAATTAACGGTTTCCGGTTCGGGAAACGGATTATAATATACTTTTCCACTTTGAGAAGTATGTACCAGTCAAAATGACTAGTATTGGCATAAGTAGCCATGATACAAAGTTATTTTGATTCTGTATAAATAAAACAAAAATAAGATTCATTATATTAGATCTTTAGTTAGCGCTGTAAAAGTCATCACATTTAAGGAAAAATACTTTAAGTTCAAGAAAACCACATCGAACAACAGCAGTATAGAATTTGTTTGGATTCCGTCCCATTCAGGCATCGTTGGAAATGACGAGGCTCTGACGCCTTAGCTAAGCTGGCAACACTAGAACAAGCGGATAAGCGTATTGTCATTCCTTTTTTCGATTTACGGGAATTTTTTAAACACAAATGTGGACAAAGTACTAACGATTTCACAATTCAGCAGTTTAAAGGCAAGGAGTACTTTCAGTATTTTATTGGGGACGGAGTTGCACCACGGTTCTCGGGCAGAGGTTTATCACGAAAATTTATTGTAACATTCAATCGTTGTAGATTAGATCATTATCATCTTGCAGGTTCCCTTTTATGCCTACATATGACAATATAACCTAGAATGAGGGTCAAGATCTTAACCATATAATTTGGCAAAGCACCTTGTTGGAATCACAAAGAGTTGATCTTATAAAAAGATTAAGCAAGCTCAATTTGTTCCCACCCTCAAATATCAGATAGTCAATTTATGAACCGAATATTCAGGCATGTCATCTTCTTTTAAATATTTTTCAAGCAATGTAATTTAAAGATTTAACACGTCCGCTGCCAACAACGAGTTATCTCGTAGGTCGAAGTTTGTGTTTAGGCTGTCATAAAACATTTTATCGCAAAAACCGATTACGATATAACTCGTATAATTAATAAAGCAATTAAAAATGATCTAAATTCAATATCTTTCCCATAAATATATGTTTTGTATTTTTATTTTACAATTAATTAAAATTTGTTGGCGTGGTGGAACGGTTTTTGAAAATGTCGCTCGGCAGCGAACGTGTTAAAGTTATGTACTTAATGCGTTATATTCTGCTGTACCTACACTACTAATGTATATCCGTAAGATGTCATATCAACCAAATGTATTGTGTTGGCAAATAAGATCGTTCGGATTTTTAGAGTGGAATGAAACACAAAAACCGAACGAACTTACCCTAGCAGCACAAGATATTGTATACACATTCATATAATATCAAAAAGAGATTCAATCTGTTTTTAATATTCAAATATACATACAATATTTATTTTACATTAAGTACCAAATATTCTTTTTTATCCTAACTTATAAGATAGGAAGAAATATTTTTCTCATATTAAAAAGTGTGGCTTAAAAAATATTTATCCAATATTTTTGTGCTACTAGGGTATTTGCCAACCGAATATATCAGACCTTATGTTAATCCTAATATATACCGTTATAACCCCCTATGGGGAGTTCCACTTAAGCTCTCACAATAAAAAAGTCGTCACATCATTGCGAAAAAAAATGTAACATGAAGTAGGAATTTCAGAATGAAATTGTAGAACCAGACATTTTGACTGGCGTGGTAGATCTAGTGTTAATTATTTGCAAACAATCTAAATACGTTCAATTGAAAGTAATCTCCATCAGTTTCTGTGCACTAACTCCATCCTATAAACAATTAACGAATCTTCAGTTCGGTGGATGGAGAAGTTGGTGAATCTTTATGCATTTATGAAGAAATTGGTTGGTCGTAATATAAAACCGTACAAGAATTTACAAATTTCAGAGTATTGTAATGTTGTTTTTAGAGTGAAAATATTATTAAGGGACGAAATCAATGTTTATTTTACTCCTGCAATTAATGTACAACATTTTTATTTTGCATAAAGATCCGCAGTCTGCTAATAACTTTGAACAACAACGTGCATTAAATCCATGCGATTTCCTTACCGCGAAATACCAGGCTGCGATCGTCACAGACACGCGGCGCCGCTGGCGAACGTGTTACGCTCATTTAACGCTATACAGGATGATTCAGTGACTCTCGTTGCACGTACTCGGTCGTCAAAATGGCCGCCGACACGGGTCAACGTAATCGGTATTATGGATTCACTGGACAACGCGTTTGGTCCCGGAGCCCCGAAAAAAATGCCTAGTTTCGTCGCAGCACGGTCTCCCACGCGCTAAGGACAAGGGGAACGTGTCGTATCGTCGAAAACGATCGACGCCACGAGCGAACGTGGTTCTGCATCGAAGGCAACAGCTCGGAAACACCAATGTGTCACGTGTTTCAGTGTTAGCCGTGCATGCTTGCGGGAATACAAATTGAACGTTTCTCAAGGCTCCCCCCTACTGGACACCATGAAAACGGTGGCCGCGTGACTAACGGTAATCTATGGTGTATTCGCGAGTTACGACAGTTCTTACCGTGTTATTCCACCGATTCGGACGTGGAAAGTGCACGCAGCCGTAGGCGGCCGTCACGGTTTCATTTTCATCCGCATCGAAACTTGGATACCGATCCATTGAATAACTTGTTTGCTCGTAAATTCCCATTAGCGCTCTCCTGGGGCTTGCTTCCCGTACACGGAGCCGTGTTTCACAACCCTGAAGAATGAAGACGTTTCTATCGCGCGTTCTTCGACCGAGCCTTGAATTGTATCTACACTTTGCTAGAATTACGAGGGATGTTCGACGGGTCAGATACCTAATTTTCTTGCATTCAGTTTCCGGGCTCGAGAATGTATCTGTGGAACTATAGGGATCCAAAAGTTTCAAACCCTTTACTCTATTATTTCTTCTAGACTTCGTTAACATTTTTATAAATATTCCCACACTTGATTCGCACTTTTAGTTTCTGGTCTCAAGAATATATCTCTGTAAAGTATTCTGAAATTCAACATCTCGGTTTCATGGCTGCGATGATTAGAGCCAGAGTTGCTAGATGAGGAGAAGAAGCTACCCTCTCTCTGTCGGTACCGGATTAACCACGTTACATTGTGACATAAGCATGACAGAGACGAAACGCGTCACGTGACCGGGCCCCGGCGGAAGTGCCGTAGAAGGGGAAGGTAGAGTGGGGACACAAGTCTTAATCTGGCGACTCCGGTTAGAACTTCCTTATCGTCAAAAACTTCGTAGTTACCGATTGTACGCCTACATTACTATAATGGCTAACTGCAATTGCTGTCATTATATGACTACATATTAATTTACAACAAAAAATTGTTTTAAAATCTTTATTTATAGCAAATGTACTACTACAGCTAGTTACATTTAACCCTTTGCACTCGAATGATGACTCTGAGGCGCCAATAGAAATTGCCATACCATTATCCAAAACAGTTCTAATATTATTAAACTCGTCTGTATTCTATAAATTGTAAAAAGCTCAACTATTAATATATACATATAGAGAAAAAAGGTTCAATTTGATGTGCATAATGTAAAAAAGGTTACATAGAATAAAATTGATCTGGGTCGATCGAAATGTCTTGATTCTGAAATCGAAATTGCTTCGAGTGCAAAGGGTTAAAATACATTTGATACAGATTGAAATACATTTTGAAGGTCTGCTTAAGGATCGAGGATTAACAAAATTATACATCAAAATTCGAGTAGATAAAATAGAGATGCCGTTAAACAGATTCTCCGTCCGCTGGAGCAAAGAGCATTTCCTCGTCGGGGTTCGTAGCCGGCGTCAGCGATTACTGAGCAAGTGACGAAGTCATGATGGAATGCGACGGTATCTCGCTCGGAATTGTCCAGCCATGCGTCCAGCACGCGCGAATCTCCTCCTCGTCGTCCACAGGGACGCGAAGTCGCGGGAACTCGATGAGTTGACTTTGTCAGTCGAATTCTTGTTCCACGACTCGCGCGTAGCTGGCGGCAAGCTGACATCGAGTTTCTCCGTGGAAAAAGGACACCATAAACTTGATAACTGCGTCGCGGGAACGTGGCGTGTTTCGCGAACCGCGCGAAACTGACGCGTCGAGCGCGAACGATAACAATGGGAGCGGAAGTTCCGCGAAACGTATTTATGCGAGGCGACGTAACTTGCTAACTGCCGACTGTCTTCTATCTATGGTAATGCTTCGGTGGTTGCATTCGGGCCCAATCTTCTTTCGATGAACCCCTCACTGGACGAGCCAACGGGAACTTAAATATGATTAACTTATGTACAGGGTTAAAAAAGTTTCTAAAACCATTACACACCGGACCAGAAAATCTGGAAACAATTGGAAATAGTACTTTTTACAATATCGCTCAATTAATATGAAAAGTGTCACTTTTAATCTCCAGCATGAACGTCCACTTTCACAACCAGGACTTGCAACTGAAAAATCGGAAACATTTGAAGTAGTTCAATGTAGTTCAAGGTAGTTCAATGCCTTGAATGTGTCACATTTCTTTCAGAATTTTTAGATGTAATTCAATGAGGAAAATGGGGTAAAAACTGGTTAAACTCGGTTCAAGGACGAGAATAGAGAATAGCTAAGCTTTTCCCAAAAGCCCTTAACCACACAAATTTCCCTCATCGATAACTGTTGTAAGGAGTTGAAATAGGATTTCTACATCATATTATCGATTTCTAATAAAAGAATTTGAGCTTTTAATCATGTAGTACTTCGAAAAAATCTTGTTTGCATTCTATGATCAATATTCTCAGTTTCTCAGCTTAATTAATAAAGTTTCGCTTACTGTTTTCTGTTGGCGAATGTAGTAGTAGATTTGACCCCAATATCAATTATTATCTATTTATCCGATACAGGTTCCGTGATTCAAACCAAACACTGTAATCTTGACTATTAGGAAATAATAGCATAATCGCCAGCACCTATTTATTTACTCGGTTCACTTGATGACGACCGGTGATCCAAATTAACCACGATCTTGACACCAATTCACAAATAATTGATCACCTCGATAAACCGTACTGGTTCGTGTTAGTGTAGAAATACGACTTATTTAGGATTATATAGCGCGTGATACGTGGCCGCTCGGACAAAGTGTAAAAGCCTGCACGCGTGCCCTTAGTTGCACTCACGCAACTAATGCTGGAATGCTTCACGCCTTCGCACGAATCCCAGGAATTTCATTCTTAACCGCTGTCTGTTAATTGTAATTCGTGTTATGGCACAAGGACACTTCGCAGATATACATTGGATCCAGAAAGTATGTAACACTAAACCTACCGAGCCTGAAAAGTAACTGGTACATGTTCCCTTATAAAAATGACAAAATTGATTTTATTTAGACTTTGTGCAGCTCCTATTGTAATATCTGTTCCACTAAAGATATTTATACAATCATTTCTTATGAAATTAGTTGTATTATATCAATAATCGTAAAATAAACAATCTGGAACCGGTCATTTCAACCGGCGATGATAGGTTTAGTGTTAAGCACTACATTCTCGAAAAATTGTCGATATTTAAACCGTAATAATTTCACAAAAACAACTAATACAACCCAGAGCCCGGTACTGACAGAGAGAAAGTGCGAGAGGGTAACTTTTTACCCTCATCTGGCGATTCTGGTACAACCATAACCCTCAATTCATCTTGTAACTTGAACCCTCTACTTTCACAAAGCAGTATTCATTGTTCTCTAAAGTATGTTTACAGGATGGTGGAAAACTAGAGAAACATTTTTGCTAAAAAATGCTGCGAATTCAAAAATGTCCAAAAGCTTTCAAAATTGGTGTACGATTTCCCCACTGTTTTGTGTCACAAAAATGAAGAAAAACTCCACAGATTCAACGTAATTTAATCACCGATACCAGAAGTTTTCTAATGCCTACAAAACCTGGTGAAGTTCGGTTTACAAAAACGTGTTGCGACAGAAATAAACTTTTCAAGATGGATGACGAACCGTGTCACCCACATACGACTGAAAGACAGTCAGCATGTTAGGCAACAAAAACTCACATTGAGTGCATTCTTCATCATGGTATGTTAAATGCTTGCGCATCCGTTTCAATAATGATACCATTGAATTATTCATTGGAGAATGAATTGGAAAAATATAATTTGTACTCTGTAAAATAATAAAGTAGGTGTAATATAAAATGGTAAAAAAACATTTAGAAAATTAATAAATACTGTTACGTTATTTTCAACCTATTAACTACATTAAGGAAGAAAATAAATTTCTATTTCACTGCAGTTTGTTGCTATTCAGGTAGAACATTTTTACTTTGCATAAAGATCCGCTGTCTAGTAATCAGTTATGATTTTCGACAAAATTTTGAGACAAGATTGGCTTCTGTGTCTTAAAAGTAGTGCACACAATTTTTATTTTGCATGGACATTCACAGTCTAATATAATTAATACTATCATGTTCATCTTTCTATTTAGGATTCGACAGAAGCCCGAATAATTTTACAAACAAATAATACTGCCCCTAGGAAATCTCACAAAACGTTCCACGTGTTTCTGTTTAGGCTGAATAAGTGATAACAGGTCGAGATGGAAATCGAAACAAGGTGTAATGCGCCTGGAAAGGATAAGGCGGTTGTGCAATTCATTTGAATAATTTCGTTTGGGTGATGAAATCGGTTTTCTAGCTACCCGGTCGAGTGCAGGCTAATTTCGTTAATTATCCTAACGAAGCCGGCATTATCGTGCGCGGGTAACGATCCACGATAATTATTACGCTACACAGAGTCGGGCACACGCAGCCGATCGTGTACGAGTTCCCGGCATATGTACGTTCGATTTCGTATGCGACCGTTCGAAGAAGAATGTTTCAACGAGGAATGGCTGGAAAGAAAAGAAACGGATGCCAACACGGAAACGTTGTTAGCTCGGTTTACTTGAAAACACGGAGATCTAGCCATTTCGTCCCTTTATCTCCTTCTCGTTCAAGTTGCCGTGCAATTTATTCGAACTGAACTCTCATTATCACGGTTTTCTTAACGAGCCTGTTATTTTAACAACGGAAATATCGTTGCGGATGATGGTTATCGATACAAACCCACTGCTTTGTACCCTAATTTGAAAACATATCGACTGGAATTTATTTTCTAGTGTACTCGTTGTAGAACGTTCATTATAAAATTCATATAACATTAATTAGACAATTCGTACAGCATCCATTTTAGGATTTAAAATTTAGTTACTCACTTTCTCGTAACGCTGTATTTTCTATAAATTTGTTTTGATCATTGTGATCGTGATTATTTAGAGTGGTGACTGGAAACTTCGGATAAATAAACACCTGTATTATATTAACAGATTAAAAAGGAATTTTTCTAAAAATCTTACTGTCAGCACATTATCTGTTGGTGATTATTTCATAATTTTGTAAAATATATGGTCCATGAATATGGCCTTTTTTAATAGGCCCCTTAACTGCAATAGCAGCTTTAATCATAAACTAACAAGCCACGCTTTTGCTAATAATTTCGCTGTAGTGAAAATAATATACTCTTAAGGTCTTCTAATCTTTCCACTGTTTAAAAATCCGTAACCTGGTTATCATAAATCACTATAATTGATTAATTTTTGTTGATTTGAAAATGGATTTTGTCCAGCGAATTGTGGAATTCGAACCACTGCGCCCCATGCTGCGCTACGCTGGGAATGAATTCTCCATCGGTTTATGCGCACAAACTATCCTTAGTTTCGATTAAAGGCGTTCGTTTCTTGGTCAGCCAAGGACTTTCGCTCACGTTAGTTGCACGAGGTCAGGTACACGAGCCCGCGAGTCCTCGTTTCACGTTCGAGGAACAGACGATCGGTCGACGTGCGGTTACCGGACGGGCATACAATCGTACGGGCAATTAACGCAGAACTGGTTTCATCGACGTGTATCGTTCATAATTCCAGTCGACCCTTGTCCAGCTTCCAGCGATCGTAATCTTACTAGTCTTTCTCTCGGGGAACACGCGACGCGCATCACTTTTACTGTTCGTGTTTCCCTTCCTTTTTATCAGGCGTGTTCTTTTATTTTTCGCGCGGGACTAATTGGTTCGTTTTTGTTCTTCTCTCGTTACAGATACCCAAGATGTCGATCTGGATGCCATCCTCGGCGAGCTCTGCGCCCTGGAGCGCCGCTGCGACGGTGACATTGCTGCTACATCCGCACCGGATGCTCAGCGACAAGGTCGCCCTAACAGCACCAGGATTACACCCGGCGACAATACCGATATCGGCAAGAACGAAGGAGGTAATCATCAGGACTTAATTCTTTGTCACCTGGATTGCGTTATCGTTGCATTTTAATCGGGATGCACTACGTTTTAACCCTTAGCACTCGAATGGCGACTCTGAGGCGCCATTAAAAAAATTGCTACACTATTATTAATAAAATATATAATAAAAACTTTTCAGAAACCACGCTTATATTAAAATGCACTAGAAAGGAGAAAATAATTTTTTTCCTGGTTCTAAAAATTTAATATAAAAAATAAAATCATGACATTAGTGACATTAGTGATAAAATTCCATTTCAAACCCTATTTAAACCTTGAAAAAACGCAACTAGAAACTCCAAAAAGAAAAATATACTCATGAATGGCTTTCATTGCCAATATATTGATGGATTTCGAATTTCTTGCACTTTTGTCTCCCATTATACCTCCACAACATCCTTAAATTTATATCAAATTTTTGGGAGAACCAGGAAAAAAATTATTTTCTCTTTTCCAGTGCATTTTAATATAAGCGTGGTTTTTAAAAAGTTTTTTTTATATATTTTATTATCTACTTTTTAGTCTTTACATATCTTGTAATCGATTTTAATTACCAGTTCAACCAAGATCTTTTGTAAAAGGGAAAATATTGTGTCATGATTAGATAATTTATTATCCCATTTTTATAGCCACTAAATAAATATCCTATTGAATTTGGATATTTCTATGGGAAGAGGTTAGATTAGGTTAGGTTAGTTATTTTTGATCCCACGATTATGATGGCAAATATTGTCATCGGAAGCAAGTGTGTATACAAAATTTCAGCAAGATTGGACTATGGGAAGAGGTTTAAAATTCGATTACAAGATTTGACGCATACAACAACAACAACAACACGGCAAGCTAATATAAGAGTGGTAAAAACATTCTTCCCATTATACAATAGTTTCATATTTAATAAACTATTAAAGATATGAATATTGTAGGAATAAATTGTGTCAGTGCTTTCATCTACATAACAAAAGATCATGGAAATGTTCTAGGTCGGAAGAAATGGTAGGAGTTAAAATAGCTCCGAGTGCAAAGGGTTAATAATACTAGCTGCGATCAACTCTCGGACAACGAACGATTTTTAGCGCTATATGCGATTTTAAGAAATTTACTTTTAATGATTTAAGGATGATTTACGTTTCAATAATACTAGCTGCGATCAACCCTCGGACAACGGACGATATTTATAGCTGTATAATTGACGATGCTTAGGATCGTTCATAACTCTAATCGATATTTTTTTTAAATTTACTTTTAATCATATTTCGTGTAGACACATTAAGGTCCTTGCCCACTAGACCGCACCACACCAGCACTGCATCAGCGTTTTCAGTGGCGCTCACCACTATATCGGTTTGGGTTAGGTTGTTCGACGGGTTACGACGCGGCGAACGGCCGCGCTAGTGGTGAGCGCCAGTGAAAACGCTGGTGCGGTGCTGGTGTGGTGCGGTCTAGTGGGCAAGGACCTTTAGTCTATCTGATATCCCTAATGCAACAGCTATTCGTTTAGTTTAATTGCCGCAAATTGAGTACTCGAACGACCATTTTGATGTTTCGGGTCAAAATAGATCCAGGCAACGCGTCGGAGGGTTGAAAAGAAACCCCTGTCAGTTTTCTTGCGACCGTATCAGATCTTCGATGACTTTGCTGGTCGCTTGTACAGTTAGGAGCAAAACTGATCACACACACTTTGAATCAGATTAACTTTTTTATTAATGGACCGAACAACTTGAATTTCTCTGTAAGGCTAGAAGAATTAGTTTAGTCTTTAATTAATCACGTCTAAAAAATCTTTTAGGCTTCTGAAAAACAATATATACAATATATTACGAAATATTAATACAATATAATAACAACACAATATAATTTAATATAATTAAGTTACAATATAATAACGAAAATTTAAAAGATGTATTTGGTCAACTTGTATAAATTATATACACTCCGAAAATTTCATTGAAATTGGTTAATTGGTTTACGAGTTATAAACGATAAAAAGTGGTAAAAATTGCAATTTTTCAAGATTTTAAACCAATTAACCAACTTCAATGAAATTTTCGGAGTGTATATAATTTATACAAGTTGACCAAACACATCTTTTAAATTTTCGTTATTGGCCCAGCTACAAAAGTCGTAAAAATCAATTTTTACTATTGTTTTTCACACTTCCGACCAAATGCATTTTTTCAACATATTTGTTAAACGTCATTTACTAAACTAATTCTTCTAGCTTTACAGAGAAATCCAAATCGTTTGGTCCATTGTAAATTGCAAATTGATCCATAGTAAATTGCATTATCCGTCTTTGCGTTTCTTCAAGTTTGTCGCTGCAGAATTCGACTGTCTTTGCCTGTGCGCAAATCGCGCATCGTAAAAATACGGTCGAACTAGTTTCTCTAGACCCTAGGGACACGGTGACGCGTACTCTTGTCAGTTTATCTTAGACATCAGGACCAACAGACTTGAAATAGCCGGTTCTAACTCGCAACTGCGTAATTAATATGTTCTTACATTGTCGACTTTCTTCAACGGGCGCCAACTGTTTGTTACAGCTATGCGAACCGATAGTCCTGACAATGACAGCGCATTCTCGGACACGGTCTCGATGCTGTCCAGCGAGAGCTCCGCGAGCAGCAGCGGCTCTGGACACAAACCTCCTCAGACCGCCATGCACACAGCCCCTCAACAGCAACCCCATCAACTTATGGGTAAGTTACATCAATCTCAGCACACAATATTTAATACATGCCTATCAATTCATTTTAACAATTTATCCAAGCCTAACCAACTAAAAAACTCGTGTTTGCTATCAAGCTTATTACGGTATAAGATAAAATTTCAACGGTTTTACGGAGCTCTCGCGTGTTGTATA
The DNA here is from genome assembly GCA_933228785.1 of Lasioglossum pauxillum. NCBI lineage: Eukaryota > Metazoa > Arthropoda > Insecta > Hymenoptera > Halictidae > Lasioglossum > Lasioglossum pauxillum. Next base: position 22,049,955 of record OW121701.1, on the reverse strand, counting down.
CTACAAATATAACTAACATTTCGTGGAAAATATAAAAATATTACTTTTGATGCATTACTTGATATGTACAGTTAATTAGGACGTGCATGCAACGTGGGTGTTGGCTTGCTCACCCCGTAAGCAGGTCTCAAGCGAATAGAATTTTCCTATTTTTTTATTCCAGAACCAGTTCTTTTTCAATTTTTTCCCGACTAAATTAAATAACCAAAATTTATTTCGGTATTCGTAGTTTTTTATCAATCGACTAGGTACACGATAGACATGCAATTGCTCGAATAAGATTAAAATAATTGTACTGAACCGAACTACATTGAAAGACAAACACGAGAGAGGAAGAGCTCTTCGGCTTATTAGATTGCAGTAGTTCGATATCTCATTAAGCAAAGTGATAGAAAATGGAGTGAGACATAATTCCATAAATTCGCCAGACGCTGCAAGCAGAGTCAAAGCAGAGAAGATACGATTGGCGCTGGAGAAGATGCGCGAGGCGAGTGTCCAGAAGCTGTTCATTAAAGCGTTCACACTGGACGGCAGTGGGAAAAGTTTACTCGTTGATGAGGGAATGAGCGTGGCTCATGTTTGTAGGCTACTCGCCGACAAGAATCACGTGCCAATGGATCCAAAGTGGGCTGTAGTCGAGCATTTGCCTGATCTCTTCATGGGTGAGCATCCTCCCCGACACGATAAGTCGATCTTCGATAAAAGCATCGTAGACACTTACCAGTTTCGATCTTGCAGAGCGAGTTTACGAGGATCACGAGCTGCTGGTGGAAAATCTGTTATTGTGGACGAGGGATTCGAAGAATAAGCTACTTTTCGTCGAACGGCCAGACAAAACTCAGCTATTCCTTAATCCGGAAAGGTTCCTCCTCGGCCCATCGGACAGAAGTAGCGCCGAATACGATGACCACTCGCGCAATATCCTTCTTGAAGAATTCTTCTCCAGCAGCAACGTTGGCGTACCAGAGGTAACTCATTCTTCCTATTAATTTTTAGCAGTTTACTATGAGCAGACTGCGAATTTTATGCGTTCATAGTAGAAATGGATGGGTGCAATTTGATACAGCATAAAGATTGAAAGAATTTGAATTGAAAGTATTAATCGATTGAATAAGAATTAATTGATTGAAAGTATTAATGTATTATTTTTATTTTTCTGAAGTTATTCAACAAGGAAATAAATTTCTATTTGGTGCCAATTTTCTATTTTGAAGATCCGCAGTCTAACTATGAGGTTTCATGCCTTTGAAGCTTGTGAAAGTACCTTTATCCTTTCACTTTTAACCGTATGCTATGAATCCAACGTAGAATCTTAATTTTTACATTATGAGTTCCTTGCACACACAGAACAACCTTTACTCTACTTTTTATATCTAACACTTTATCTACCGGAAGCCTATTAATAGGATTTTCAATAATTGTGCTGTACCAAAAGAAAGCATAGAAATCTTATGTTACATTGCAATCTTAAATGAAACTATTAGATGACGTTATTGAGGGCGACTTGTTAGTTCACAATGAAAATTCCTGTTGCTACCGGAGGTTCCATTAAAAAGTGTTTAGCCATGTAGCATAGATTTTTCAAAATTATAATAATCACCGGTCGATAATGTGTTAAAATATATTTCCTTAATAGTTAGGATTTCATCTCAGTTTCCTCAATACGGTTAACAGAATTTTTTAAATTTTAGATGTGTAGATTGTTTTATTAGTTTCCTTGTACTGTGTGTATTGGAGAGTTATTTACTCTATTTGGCAGACGCGTGATCCATATTGTTATATTCACAATTGTCAATAAGAGTACAACACACACCTCCAGTGTATAGTTCAACGTTAGGTAAATATAGTCAGCTATATTGAGCAGAGGATTAAAATCGTAAAAATCAAACTTCCTTTCAAATCAAATTAAGCCGATGATGGACTATTCGATCGCTTCCAGACACACAAACATTTGCAATTGTCGATTCAAAATCGGATTAGCGATTGTTCCGCGCCAATGTGTTCGCGTGCAAAAATTCCGACGCGCCGTTCTCATCGGAATACGTATTATACAATTTTCATCAATATTCGATTTAGAATCCATATACGCAAAGGATTAAAACAGTGATTAATAATAAAACTTAATAAAATTAATAAAACAGTAAAAACATTTTTACAGTGATAATATATTGTCATATCAGACTGCTAAACTTGATACAAAATAAACGTGGCAGCCACGCCCCACAGGGGGACAATTTGATTGTTAAGTGGGGCAATTCGGAAATGGACTCGTCCAGAGATTAAGTCATACAGTAAATTCTCTATAGTCGCAAACAGGTCGTACACGATGAATGCAAAAAAATATATAAACCACTACTAATGCAACGCGGGGAGGTCGCAGTCGCCGGCACAGTTCAAAGGTCTGCGCGTCTTCACAATGTAATACCAATATAAACATTTTTTTTATTATTACTTATTTTTTTATGGAACTTTCACCAATATATTCGTGGCATTTTTCCGATTAAAATAATACTAAACACGATATAATTTCAACTGTATTTAGCGGTTTAATTGACGATGAACGTTTCGGGCGCAAGGAAGTACAGCGTATGGGAATGAAAGAGACGCGGACAGTCGGCTGCGCGCGGTCTCTCTTTACACACTTTACAAAAAAATAGTTTCCGTCAACAAACTTTGCAAACGAACCTCCCAAGACTTTTGCGACTATACAGGATTTGCTGTAAATTAATCAAATATGCAAATTCAACCAAATGTGCAAGAAAACTATTGTTACCGTTTCCATCTTCATATTTAGCTAAATGTGGATTTAGTACCATAAATGATTTGCTGCTAAAAAAATAAATCGGCCTGATATAACACAACGGGGAGACTTGAGACTGAAGCTAACTAAATTGGAACCTAACATAAAATCTCTTTGCAGCAAGCATCAAGTGAAAGGATCTCGCTAAATATAAACAATAAATAATTACTAATAATTAAAATAATATAGAAAAATCTTTCATTAAAATTATTTCGTACTTGAATTTTTAGTACTGTTTTCGTACTTCTAGAGAACTGTGTTTCCTCAACAATTTCCTAGTGATTTCTTCCGAAAACCTATCACTTAAGTTTCTTCATTGAATAATTCAATTTCGGAATACTAAAAATTATGTATGTCACATAGGTGGCATAAGAATTTTAGAAGGGCCTTAAGTGGGGCATGGCACGAGAAAGGTTGGGAAACACTGCTCTAAAGAGACAGGGTCCAATAGAAATGTATTTCTTGCTTTTAATAATCTAAATAATAATTTCTTTTAATAATCAATAAATTTCACGAGCTCACTTTTGTTATAAATGCATAAAATCCGCAGTAGAGACATAACCATTTTCATAAAATACTTCCAGAGCTTTCGGCAAGATGCGTTCTATCTCAATAAAAATAATAACCATTTTAGTCCGTGAAAAATACTTTCGGTTCTATGCTCTACTTAACTGTACCTTTTAAAATATTATATTTCAATTCTTCATTATAGAAATCTTCTCAATTTCCATTTTTCTAAATCTGTCTACATAAATATAAATTTCTACAAACTTTGTAGTTTACTATGTAGTTGAATTCACAGGGTACGTATACTATCTGCAATTGAGGCCATAGGTGCAGTGAGGGCGTGAGGTCATCTTACCGACATTGGTTCAATGTATTCTACATTCAAAGTAGTATACTTCCTCGAAGTTTCACTTCAATGTCTTCGAAGCTAGAGAAAGTCCAGTATTTCATACAGCTCTAATTTTTGCAGAAGTAATCGAACGTTGTTTATATTTTGTATCTATCTGGGGCTTTTTCCAAGTTTTTATTTGTCACGAACACTTCAAAAAGAAATCTACGAGTAATCTCTGGAAACAAAGATGTAAAACATAGAATAGAGCGTTTGGAAAATGCATAGTCTCAACAGTAGGACCAGTGGCGCATCCAAAGGGGGGCCAGGGGACCAAGTCACTCCCCCCCCAAGAAAAAAATGTTTACCTTCCAACATTAAAATCGCGGAATAGCCCTTGACAGATATTGTGGCTAAAAAAAAGGTCATCACGCAAAACCTAGGGCTGGGTTCAACTCCCCCCCCCCAAGATTGCATCCTGGGTGCGCCACTGAATAGGACGTTATCGTAAATATTCAAATATTTTGCACTCATGTCTTTATTAAATCTATGGTCGCAATTCTAGTAGTATCATGTCGATATCATTATGAGAATAAGAATGATCTAACTTAAAAATAAAATCCAGAGAAATATCAATTTTAGATGTCAACACATGAAGAAATGGACACGTGTACAACCGTTTAGTGATAATAATGTTTACGAAATGTACGAGAAAATGAACGTAGACAAATGTTACATATTAGAAATAGTTGCGAGCAATGCATCAGAATATGTGAGTAGAGACACTGAACCTATTGTCACATGGTTACCTCAAATTTCAGGTCGAGGGGCCCTTATATTTGAAATCAGACAGCAAGAAAGGTTGGAAAAGGTACCACTTCATCCTAAGAGCTTCCGGCCTCTACTACTGGCCGAAGGAAAAGGCTCGTACCGCACGCGATCTGGTTTGTCTGGCAACATTCGACGTGAATCAAATCTACTATGGCGTTGGCTGGAAAAAGAAGTATAAAGCGCCGACGGATTTCTGCTTCGCGGTGAAGCATCCGAGGCTGCAGCAGCCGAAATCTACCAAGTATATTAAGTTCCTTTGCGCGGACGACAACGCGTCTCTGGAACGATGGATGGTCGGGATCAGAGTGGCCAAGTATGGCAGACAGCTGATGGAGAATTACAGAACTCTGATCGATGAGCTGGCGCAGGAAGATCTCGATCTGCTCGCGCATGCCAGATCGTGTTCCGTTAGCTCGATCGCGGTGCCGCCTCAGAATCAAACACAGTACAACACCAGCAACGACAATGCTCGCCAATTCACGGAAAATTCGCGGAACGGTACAGAGACTACCAACACCAGACAGTACGATGGTCAGAGGCAAAGTTATAATTCCGATCAACGACAGAATTACAATACCGACGGGAGGCTAAGCAGAGCCAGCAGCTCCAGTTCCAGTGGGTGTCTATCGGACGGAGCGCCAAGCAGTTGCGAGGTACAACAATTTACAAGATTAAAAAACCCTTTTTGTAAGTGTGCGGATGAATTAACACATAACAATTTCTTTCGTTCGATGCTGCAGGTAGCTTTCGAGTGTGGCGAATTTCCAACGGGGACGATAAAGAGGAAACCCTCGATGAACCCAAAACTGCCTCTTACATCGATCACGCGACAATTGAAGGAAGTTGGCGAAACGGTTCGAGACGAGCCAGACTCCTGCCCGAGTCCTACGAGCTCTGGATCCGGTACGTTGACCAGAAGACACAGTCGTAGAAGGAGTGGCACCGATTCCGACGGGTCTGGAACGCTGAAGAGACACCACCGATCCAGCAACGCAACTCCGGTCAGTCCCGTACCCCCCGGCACACCAGTCAGAGAGAGGGCCAGCCCTATGGGGTACAACAGAACGGAGAGTCAAGAATCGAAAACACCGACAAGTCCTATTCCACCGTCTATGGTACGTACCAGCAACATGGTTTGTTTGCACAATCTCGTATCAACAATCTGTTTACCGAATAACGTTCTACAGATGGATTCGATCACATCGCTGCCCCCGCCACCGTCGCCATCAAGAGTCGCCGAGGAAACAGAGTCAGACAACGAACCACTCCCGCCGCCTCCGCCCGAGATGTTCAGATCGAATCTCTCCCTGGACTCGTTGCCACCACCTCCAGCGCCTGGCGAAATCCCAGTGTGCAACACGCCTGAGCTATCCGGTTCATCGTTAAGCCTGGCGTCGCTCCCGCCACCCCCGAGCCCGTTGGTAGGAGAAACGGGGACGATCCGACGTGCAAGGCCCAAACAGTCCACGCCGACGAACTCGGTGACGCCCGAGAACACGCCAACGCACACTCCGTCGAGGCCGTCGAACAACCAGCAGATGTACACGAACGCCAACAACGCTGTACAGAATAACACCGCGGTGCAGAACAGTCAGAGCTACAATCTGAACGCGCAGAACGCTCTTCACGCGAACAACTCGGCGAACTCGGTAGCTTCATCGCACAGCTCGTACCCAGGATCCAGCGCGAGTACACCCACGTACGCGCCAAGCTCTCCAAACTTTGCTTCGCCTCCTCCGTTCGTTGCTCCTCCGGCTTATGGTGTTCAGCAGCAGCACGGCAATTCGCAGAGCCTGACGAGGCAGAACTCGAAAGCGGAGTCGATATACGGGACTCATTCCCTGCCGCACTCTACGGTCCAACCGATCAGGCCGAACCCGAACATGGATACCGTGCGACGAAGTGCCATGAAACAGAGCTCGAGCCACTACGCAGCTCCACCTTATCTAGCGGAACTGAAGGCGGCGTCCAGTCCTCAGCCGCAACGCAGGGTGACTATTCAAGAACCGCCGACATCGCCGAAGTCGAAAACTGGCACGGGTAAGAAGATCACCTTCAACCTTCCGCCGCAACAAGAACCGGGAAGTCCTGCTCTGCCGCAAAGAAAACCCATGCCACCGAGGAGATCGGACAGCACGAGGCTCACGTCTCCTAAGAAACTCGCTGCGTCCGATCAAGCTCCACCCGGCGATTTCCTGAAGGATCTCCAGAGGGTGATGAGGAAGAAGTGGCAGGTGGCGCAGAAGTGTAAACTCGACACGACCACCACTCCGCACGAGGTACTTGGCTTTCGCGATCCACCGCCCGCCGTGGCCGACTACAGGGAAACTAACGTATCGAACTGGGTTCAGGAACACTACGGGGCCGACAACCTGTACGAGAACGTTTATACAACGGACCCCCATGCTCCCGTGGAGTACGCTTCCAGCCCGGCCCGGCAGCCGACCGTAAGATTCGCCGATGAGAATCGTAGCATCAACATTGTGAACGCCATCGCCAACAAGAGAAGACCACCTCCACCACCACCGAAAAGGGCAGAGACCACACATTTGACCACCACCAGAGCGATGCACTGACAATAGCAGATAATTCAGCCCCGTCCCGAAAGGCGATGGTACTGTTGTCTGTGCAGTTGGTGGAAGGACTGAGAAACGGCGAGAAGGAATTCGCTTTGTTCTGTGATTTGGTCACCATTTCGAGGTCATAGTATCGAGTCCACGCGGTTCGTTGATCGTCCTTTTTCTGTTACACCGTTCGAAGGATTTCCGTTCTTCAGGCAAGGGGGAAAGGAGATCGACGATTATCCTTGAAGGGAGGGAGAACGTTCGGCTTTGTGTTCGCATATGTCGTCAGAGTTTGCATGGAATCAGCTTGGCTGGATATCCTGTATCTACCCAACAACCAGCTGCGGCAGTTATAGGATAATCGATGTATATTTAGGAGTTCGAGGATGGAAGTCTGATCGATACTGCCAATTAAATGGTCGTCAACGCCGTCGTCGGGTTCGACCCTCGGCGTCGGTGTCCTATAGAGAATTTTTTAGCGAGAGAAAAAGTTGGTGGACCGGGAACCGAGGACCACCGGAAAATCGGAATTATAGATTATCAAGTCCGATGTGAAGCATCTGTCTTAACGGCGATTTAGCAACGGCCATTCAACTAGAACGTAAGGGAAACACTGCCGCACATATTGAGGATGTGATATATAAGTCTTAAGCTCCTAATTTTGGTTCCCCGTCAAACCGGGAGGAGAAACGTCAACTTTGCGAGCGATCTTCGCTTAGGAGTGTCCACAGAGAGACCATGGACGCGGTCGGACATAAGCCAATCGAATTTAAAACGCGTGAACCGCGCTCGCCATTCTTTTCTGTGCAAATCAATCCAGAGTTGACTAGGCTTAGCTGTATCTCTGGTGTCCGCCGACCAGTTAACGACGGACTTTTTCGCTTGTTTTCTATTACAACGGAACAGCTGCGCACGAATCAGATGACGAGAGATTGAAACTGTTACACCGAAGACATTGTGGTTAAGGTGGTTGGCTTGTTGCATATGAAATATCGTGTCTCTTGCAAACGAGATTCGTTGATTCGTTAAAATCTGTTAGCGTTCTTAAAATTTCGTAAATCTTGTTCAACTTAGGGTTCCCGTGTTCGTGAAACTTCGTTTATGTGATCCAGGAGAATAGAGACAATTATTTTTACTACACTTTAACGCTGATTTTTCGATTAGATTTGATCTAAAAGAAGAAATTCGAACATTGTATCCAGATATTCTCTGAGAAAATTGTTGATTAATTTAGTGCGTTCGTCTTTGAATATTCACTCCGTCCAAATTTTATCTCAGCCCATCTGATTTTGAGAACGAGATATCGCTTTTCGTACAGAAGTAGATTGACCGTGAGTCTCCCTATTAAAAATCAGTTTTCGTCGGTGAAAATGAATTGAAAAAAATGGGAATATATTCTTTCCAAAGATTAGGAGAGCAAGCCGGGAAACATGGTAAACGTATTGAAAGTCGTATTCGTTGATTTTCATTCGAATTCTTTTGTTATTGTGAAGAACGACATTTCGTATGCAGAAGCGTAATACTTTGCAACATATAGGGGAGACTGGCAAGTTGATAAGTTTTCTCGGTTGCACTTTTTGTGACATTATTAAGACTTAATTGCAAATATTCCTCTTTTTTATATTGTAATTGAAAGTTTGATTTACAAATTCATGTTACGTTGAGACATATTGATACATCTACAAAATATGCTGATACAACTCTCTACCAATCATTTTTATTACATTTTTATAGTTGTACTTGTTGCTTAGAAGTCATTATTAGACAAAATGTTTTAATTAGCAGAATGACACTTATCGTAGTAATTTTATCAAATTTGGTACATATTAGCGGTTTGTCTTGGGGACAGTACATCTTATTTCACCGGTATATAATACATACCTTAATTTCTGAGAGTTTTTAATTTATTTACAAAAAAAAATGTAGAGAATGTATTGAAAATTTTTTGAGATCAGTCAATACAATGCAACGATGTTCTTCAGAGAAATCAATGTGCTTCACACAATATTACATAAATGAAAGTGACACAACGTGAAACCAAGTTAATTCAAAATGCAGAGTTTCATACGTTTGTTTTTTTTTTGACAATTTCTAAAATCAACATGAATGTTTAGTTTTTTATTGAAGAGATGAGACAATTGAATAATGTTGGCTATCGTACACATTTTTGAGCATGGACTATACCATATTGGAAATTCGAACAAATTACAATGGACTCTTGATTATCCGAACTGAACTGAGAAACGTGAGAGCTCGTATAATAAAATAGCAACTTAATTACGATGCTAGATTCAATCTCTATGATTGTACAACAAACAGTGTTGCTTATGTGTCGTTTTAGAAAGAGCTATTTAAATTTTAAGTATGTTGGGATACTGGTGACTTGGATGTTCGGATAATCGAGGTCGCTTTGTATCTTCTTGTATTTCGTCTTGGTTAAATTATACATACTATCATTGGAAACATGTCTGTAACGACCTTTTGATACAGAGAACCACTTCTCCTCTTGAGGAGAAAATGAAAAATCAATTCAGCCCTTGGAGAGCTAATCCTTTAGCCGATGTTAGCGGGAGACGCCCTAATTGAGACACATTTCAGCGGCCTCCTGCACCTAACAAAGGTCCGACCCAGCTCTGTATCAATTTAGCCTGTCTCCCCTGCGCATGAATGATGAAAACGTTGTTCACAAAACACACGATGGTACGCAACGCGTTTCTGAAACCTTCGTAAATGGGTGTGTATGTATATAAATGGAACACGTATGAGCGTTTATATCAATATATCGACTTTGATGCTGTATGTTTAGATGATAACGTACGAATCAAGCTATCCTCTGCGACGTGGACACTTGACGGTAACTCGAACCTATTCGATGGACCTTGATCGAACGCCACGCGCGGCTCTGCTCTCATTTGTCATAATTGTCATCGGAACCACCGAGTTTCTTTCTCACCTAGCATCATGTTTCGCATAATTTCGGACAGCTCGAGACAGCTCGAACGTACAACCTATTCTGAGCAATACGATTACTTAGATCTTCGATCCGATCGGGAAACAATCGCGCGAATCGTCGTGGTCTTTACAATTGACTTGCGTCGAACATTCGAAGTCTGTGACATCCTTCTGATCCACTGGTTCCGCTGAAACTACTGCTGTCATGGTTCAATGTAAATATATACACCGTACGAATTTGTAACGACTTTTTTACCAAGCGGAACGACACGAAATTGCTCGAGGACATAGTTGTTAGCGCGGTGATCAGACGCATCTCAGTTGTCGAGTCGATGAGCGATTTCGAGGAACGGTTTACAGCTGGCGAATTTGAGAACCGTTCGTTCTCAAGTTCGCGCGCGTCTTTTTATACTCTGAACAAGCAGCGGCATATTTCGCGCCGCCATTTTGCACTTACACCGCGTGTGATCGCCAATGGAATTTTTCGTCAACGACTGAACACCTCCTGTTGCCTACAGCGACCGATTTAACTCTTTATACTCATGAATTTGTACCGCGTGTTTCGGGTGTACTCGAAAAGTTTGTATCTTTCTTTGTGGACACCGAGGAGAACGGCCAAACGGCGCCGTTCGGGAGGGTCTCGCCGAGTCCTGTGCCATTTTACACTGTTAAGAATACCCAAGGACCGTGATACAATATTTTCTACTAGCCGAGTTTTGATAGAAGTCCGACGGAGTGAGGATCCGTTCCCGAACGTATACGATCCTGGTGGACGTTTTTCTAATCGATCGCACACGGACACGCGAGATCTCTCCCTAGAAAATAACGCGACACACAGAAGGAAACAGAGAGAGATAGACATAGACACACACATACACAGACGCGTATAAACACAAACAAACACGTGTACACACACATACTGACGTCGATTTATATGTAACTGTAATTTTGTCTACCGTGCGTGCGGTCCAATCAAACGGAACCAATAATAGTAATGGTAACGATATATTGCTAACGATATACGTTTTTTGGGACTAATGTATCGAACTTACGGAATCTTGATGACTGTCGTCTGACTTTACGATAAGCGAGAATAACGGTAAGAACCTCACCGGATGGCTTTTCCTCCGGGATGATCGGGTTCTACGTCGGAGAAACGTACGCCACGATGAGAGCCTCTGAAAACACGGATGTTTGAGAGCGAACCGGGACACGTTATGCTCCCGGGAGAACGTTGAATGCGGGAGTTCATTGTTTAAACCTTAAGGATCTCTCGATCGAAATCAGGAACAGTTGTAGGATGTAGTACTAACGCAGCGTTAACTGAGAAAAGGAGAGCGGGAGAGTGAGAGAGAAAGTTTTGACACTCTTTCAGCGTGTTGCTTGTGGATGAATATTGTAATGAAATGTAAACCGATGTACAGAGTGTCTGCAAACGATGGAACAGCAGCTTGGGATCTGATAGATACTACAGTTTCGTGTGAAATGCGTGCGGCGAACCTATGCGATTGCTAATGATTCCTTAATCGACCGAAAACTATGCGAGTCGCCGACAGGAATTCGGCCGGTCGACGAAATGGCAACACAAGCAGCATTATTCAGAGTTGTATATAAATATTATATTATTTTTTATTTAAAAACACACTCTTGTAGCTAACAAGGATATTAAAATAATTAATCACGAAAGAAAGACGTTTTGGTGACACCATGATGGTAGGGCTGGGGTAACGAAACCGTTGAAAATACAAAAGTTCTAGTTCTGGCAGCCACGGTATCTGCGATTGACTCAAACCGGTAAGTCCCGATCGATATCGACATCCTGCCAGAGCCGCCAGATCGGGGAGTTGACTCGAATTGAGGGGAAAAAGTTATCCCCTCTCTGTCAGTACTGAATTAACCACGTGACATTGTGACACACAAACGTAGAAGGGGAAAGTAGAGTGGGGAGACAAGTCTTAACCAATTGCCCTACGATTTATTTTACGGCATCAATGCTAAGAACTTTTTTTAAGGGGGATCTATACCCTCAGATTTTGGGGTATTTATCAATGTTATCAACCTCTGTGCAGAAAAAAAGTTTGGTAACATTGATAAACACGCAACTGCATAATGAACACGAGATGGAGTTGCTTGCTATTTTCATATTCTATTCAGCTCGTCACGAATGCCGTTATACAGGACAGGTCGCACTAATATTAGTGCCACCGATGAGAATATGTACCTCGTCTGTGTCAGTTTTGCTATGATTCCACATTGACAGCAGTGCAGCAGTGAAATGTTGTACAATATCGCAGAACTGATTGACAGTCCTTCTGACTAAGCACCATCTCATCTAAACTAACTGAAATAAAATTGGCTCTAGATTGGCTCTACATCAGAGAGGACCTCTGTCTTCATGAACGTAAAATGGGGAAATCTCTGCTATGTGAATGAAATCATGCGAATCGATTTTTTGTCCTTATACGAACATATTTTGAGCTACACAATAGTTCATTTGATAGAGGAAGGTTCATCACGGCGCGCTCTGCTCATCACATCAGTCAAAAAAATCTCTTTGAGACAGGAAAATACATTGAAATCTGCGGTTATTTTTCTAGATTTTTTCTCTACGTTGGGCACTCATATTATTAGATATAAACATAATCTCGTTAAATCAATAGCAGAGCGCGCGGTATTTAACCTTCCTCTATAGAATGAGCCCTCACCCAGCCATAAATCGGCTCAAATAAGGACAAAAAATCGATGCGCGTAAACCCATGTTTAGACCCAAAATCTAGTAAGATTCTAGTTCCTTTCTAGTTACAATCCGAGGGTATAGATCTCCCTTAAAACAGGAGAACATTTATATCTATTGCATCCTGTGTGTTCTCCAATAGCTGCAGATTAACAAACCCAAAAAGGAATATTATTTCGGTTTCAAGGAAATTAATAACATACATATATTTATTAGACTCTACTCAAAATCTTCGTCACGAGTCTGATACGATATTGTAGGGCAAGGGGTTAATCTGGCGACTCTGGATCCTGCGTGCATAAGAAGTCTAGGCAAGCATACGATGAGCAAAGATCAACTGCGTCAATCCGATCAAACCATCCAAAGCGTTTCCCAAGCTTTGGAGGTTAATAACTCATTGTAGGAGGTAGAGCCACTGTCGTATATCCGGTTTATGAACTCAACTCAGGATTCTTCCGCTGACAGTACCCACATGAACATTATCGTACATGTTATCTAATGTTGCTGTGTAACACCTAACTACAGCATTTCTGGTTTAACAATTTTTAAACTTTGCTGCTTTTAAATTTGACAATTTTACATTAAGTTATAAAGGGAACAACGGTACATTTATTAGGAATTTTAACGAGTTTTATTATAATATACATTACTTTACAGTCGCGTTTATATTTACAGTGCCTACCCACTCCATTGCCGGCCAATGCCGCAGGGCGGCGATGATAGATCTCGGCTCTTTCACTAACTTATCTCTGACACTTTTCTCATTAAAATAAGACCAAACACGATATAATTTCAATTGTATTCTGTGGTTTAATCGACGATGAAAGTTTCTTTTGGGCCTTTGAACTGTGCCGGCGACGGCGACTGTCTGCGTCTCTTTCTTTCCCATACGCTGCCCTTCCTTGCGACCGAAAATTTCATCGTCGATTAAACCACTAAATACAGATGAAATTATATCGTGTTTGGTCTTATTTTAATCAGGAAAATGCCAGAAATAAGGTAGTGATAGTCCCATAAATAAAATAATGAAAAATAAACAAGTTTTTGTACATTCGATTAGTACTATTAGTAGTGATCCTTCTCTACTCTTCTTCGTTTTCTTTTGAACTCTCGGCTCGGTCGGCGCGGTAGACGCAGTCATAAAAAGATAATGTCGGTATGCGGTCACTCTCCGTGCAGAACACGGTAGTTGGACAGTAAACGCGACTTTACTGTATGCCCAAAGGAATTAATCGTATGTATCCTCATGAATGCAGCTTTAAAATCGCATTAATCTTATATGAAAGGATTCAGTAGCTCGCAGTTTTAGCGTTAATATTGATTATCCATCTGGTGATTTTCCATCCTAACCTGGTATTATGTGCTATTGCTATTTTCGACTTACAGCTTCCCGGTTTCTGATACGTTGTAAAATCATGTGTTTCCTAATAAGTTATCGATGTCGCCTGGTAGATAAAATTCCTGATCAGCTAATTGCATGCCGATATATCGACTGCCCTAGGGTCAAATTTGCGAGCAGACGAGGTGCCCGTTATGCACTCTAGCACGAAAAAGGTGTCCATCGCGCTAAATGTATTATCGGTTACCTTTGTGCTCGTTTTTACGATATTCTCGGCCACTGTTTTATATGTTTGATACTAATCCTTTGTGTGCCAAGTTGTCTCTATTTTCTTTATCGAAATTCAATTTGTCAGTCATCATATCGTTTTAATATCATGTCTATATTTATGTCTATAATTACACTTGCCATTTTTCGAACACTCTGTACATAGAATTATATAGAAACAGAGGCAACATCAGCCTGCAAAATAAAGACAGTCAAATAAAGTCACTGTGAAGAATTTCTGAAATGTTCTAACAAGAAGCGTGAACTTGGTATCTGTACGCCATTTTACAGAACAATTTATTGCTTAACATTTGGTGAATAATTGTACGGTAATATACGATTGCTTTAGCGTAAAATTGCTAGTTCAAACTTCTTCAACACGCAAGACTATTTTAGTTGTCGACGCGAAGGTTGAATTCTGCAGAGATCGATCAGGATCTTTTTTTGCAGAAAGTCGCTCTGTTTCATTCGAACATCCAATCGCGGAAGGCTCTCGACGTGGCGTCGACTTCGCGAAATCTTTTACGAAACGCCCGAGGCGACACACAGTGTTTCCAAATCGCGAAATCGTGTCCAAACGCATTTCAGTGTGAACAAAAGTAGTTATATTGGAGTTTTTTTTCATGGGCCACTGATCATGATTAATCCGCGTAATAGAACTTAGTTTTATAATTTTTTCGTCGAATTGTATAATATTACTAGACTGCGGATCTTTGTGCAAAATAAAATTTTTATACATCAATTGCAATATACAGGAGCTATGTACAAATTTATTTGGCTCATTAATAATTTCGATATGGTTAAAATATTGGGTTTGCAAGAAAGTAATTTCGGTATTTTAACACGTTCCACCACGCCAACAAATTTCAATTAATTGTAAAACAAAATACAAAACATGTACTTATGGGAAAGATATTGAATTTAGATAATTTTTAATTGCTTTATTAATTATACGAGTTACATCGTAGTCGGTTTTTGCGACAAAATGTTTTATGACAAACCTAAACACAAACTTCGACCTACGAAATAACTCGTTGTTGGCAGCGAACGTGTTAAGAAGAAATTTAACCGATTTTCTTTATTCAAAGGACGAATTTTAATCAATAAAATATTTTCTTATTTATTCTTTTCGGCAAAAGATCATCTAACAAAAGGGAAAGATCTTATACATTAAAGTTGATTGCTTGAATAAAAAAATTGGGCTCTGTTTCACCTTAAAATACCGAAATTAATCCCTGTTAATCCCTAGCACTCGAATGGTGACTCTGAGGCGCCACTAAAAATTGCTATACCATTATTTAAAACATTGTTTACATTATTAGATATGTGGGTATCTAATCAATTACTAGACAGTTAAGTACTGTATGAGGTATTCTATCAATTTCATATCCACCAAATTTAAAAAATCTAGAGAATGGGAATATTTTAGGTCGGAAGAAATGTTTAATTTTAGAGTAAAAATAGCTCCGAGTGCAAAGGATTCTTTTAATCTTTTTATTGTTTTGAATTACACCTAGTCATTTCTGTCATAAATGCATAAAATACGCAGTCTGAATATTACATTCAAAAAAGTTGAAAGCTTTGGTCCTCTGAGTGAAAGTTCAACCCTTCTTTGTTTTCCCCCATCGGATAACTTTCTATGTTGTACGTACGTTTTGTTATAAATATTGTAATGAATGATGGCGCAATAATGAGAATTATTATCGGGGAGTACGGAGGGGGTGGGGGCATTCGCGGATGTTCAATAATAGTAAATGCATAATGTTTATGACAATGGATAAGTAACACGATTTCGTTGGTCTCGAGGCGATGATGTTCATGCGAGTGCAAAAACCGATGACGAGGAGAGAAAAGGAAATCTTACGAACTCCCTTACGGGCCCCAACTGCGTTTTGTTTGATTTGTTTCCAGTTAGCCTACGAATGAACGAACCCTTCGGGTAACTATGTTTGCATCTTATCAAGTACTTTCTCTTTCCTTGACTATAGTTTAGAGTTAGATCCGCGTTCAGTGATTACTCCTTTCGTTTCTTCGACTATCGTGACGTTCAAGGAAATTGCGACAATACTAATTTTCTCGATGAACCTATCTCGACGCTAATTGTTTAGGTATGACACCAAGTGGAAAACAAAAAAAGCGCAGCAGTTGAAATATTATAGGTATTATATTCATGTTTTTATGTAAATAAATTTTTGGTATATTTCAATGATCGTTCGTGATTACTTACAGGTTACCTTCTTCTTATCCTCACCTGAAGCTGCGTCTGTAATAAGTATACTGCGGATTTTATGCATTTGTGACAAAAATGGGTAAGCACAATTTAAAGCAGTGGACATATTAAAAAGATTTAAAGACATCAGCGTATGGTTTTCAGCTTAATCAGACAATTAAAAGAAGGAAGAAATTTTTATCTCACTTCTGTGTCTTGCAATCAATGCACACATTTATTTTGCATAAAGATCCGCAGTCTAGTAATAAGAAACATTATTCAGGCGTTGGTAATCTCACGACATTTTAGAATTTATTCAGAAGGTTCAAGGCCAATGTTTGGTAACATTTCAAAGTAATATATTCTTATTTTAATATCACCATTTCTATTATTATTTGTATGTTTCCGAAGCAAAAGGAGACACACTTAATAATTTGAGTAGAATATGCAATATCTAATATTGATTTTGGCACGATAAATTTAACTATTGACAATGTAGTTTAACAATTCATAATGATTAGCACAAGCTATACCAATGCTATGCTAGTTATGCTAGTACACAGTCTTTGTTCCATTAATCCTTTGCACTCCTTTGTCGTAAACGAAGAAATAGGACATTTCAGGGAGATAGCGCCCTAGATCGATCTTTTATCTAGCATTTTTGACTACTGAAAAACCTCGTGCTTGTATTATCGAGAAATGGGAAAGCGAATAATCCCGCACCCTTGCAAACCTGGAAAAAGGAGTCTACACCCTTAACACTTTACCTACCGGAAGTCTATTAGCATAGAAATTTTCTTTTACATTGCAATTTTAAATGAAACTATTGGATGACGTTATTGAGGGTGGCTTGTTAGTTCACAATGACAATTGCTGTCGCGATTGAAGGTTCCAATAAAAAGTGTTTAGCCATGTACCAATAATATCGGTCGGTAATGTGTTAAAATAGTAGGGAGTTGTTGGCAACAAAATAGAAGAATAGTTCGGAGTACAAAGGGTTAGAACTTTCCTCTCATGGTGCTCAATTGTGTTTTGACAAGTAGTCTAGCGGTCAGTTGAAGACTGAAGAAGCATGTACTGCGAAAGCGATGTAACGCCGAAAATGGGTGTTTAATTTTTGATCAGATGCCGGGGATGATATTACATTATACGAGGATCGGCTTTATGCAAAAAAAATTCAATAGCCGAACAGTTTATGTGCACTCGCGTGACGCGGGCCCTCTACCGGCACGGGAATATTAAAAACGGGGCTTTTTATTGGAGCATTTTATGAACAGCAACGAATACTATTTTATCACTTGCAGTCGCTGGAAAACCAATCTCACATTTCAAAACACCGTTGAAAAATGCGTACGAAATTGCTCTCTGGAAATCCTGCCGCGAATAAAAATACTGCGTGTGGGACGTAAAACTTCGAATCGTTTTCGGTCCCGTAGTCTTGTAATAAAATTTTAAATTTACTCTTCTGCGGTCGCTATATATTTTCGAAGAAGTTACACAAAGTGGGGAACTCTTCTTCATTTGTTGATTGTTCATTAACTCGCTGTTACGTCGGGTGCATGCTGGTTTGAAGTTTACGACGATGTGTGAAGTGCAGGAAAGGTAAGTGTGTTTGTTCGTGTTTGCCTAATATAATTAACCCTTAACCCCTTGCACTACGATTTATTCTACGGTTACCGCGATTAGAACTTCTTTATCGATCATAATTCCCTAGAAAAAGAAGATATCTACATATAGTATATATTGACAACAACAAAGTAGAATTTTATTTTAGTCTAAAGGAAATTAATAATATTTATATTTAGTAGATACTGTTCGAAATTTTCATAACTAGTCTGACATGTTATTATAGTGTTTAGTCAAATTATAAATTATAAAGTATCATCCTTCGAAAAACTTTGTATAAATTTGTTTAGGTACTTTTAAGTATATTATTTAAGATTAAATAATCGAAATGTTCTAAAGAAGTTCAAAAATGTTGATATTTTCAATTTTCGTACAATGCAGTAGCGAAAGTTAGTGTACAGAAATTTCGTTGGGGTTGTGAGAGACCCAAAATGCCAAAATATGGTATAGTCGCCTATTATGGCACTACCTTATATCTTGTAAATAGTGTGTGGGTGCCGAATATGGCACTAGGTGTCATATTACGAACCCTTTTCGCTGGAACCTGCAAATGACACACCACAAAAAAATATTTTTCCCAAGCTGTATTAATTTTTGAACAAACTTGACCCCAGAATCTTATAGGGAGGAAATGCATCTACAACTGGTAATTTTTTGGACGAAAAAGGGCATCCTAAAATAATCAAAAAATGACATCAACAAAAAGTGGTTCATATTTGGACACTTTACTCAACCAGCTAAGGGTTAAGCGGATATTTTAGTATGAATTTTTGAAAATATCCATCATTTTATACTTTCTTAAAGAATGTAATTGAATGAAAGAAAGAAAAAAAATGTAAAGAAAATTGAACTTATAAAATTATTTGATATCTTTATATATATCACGCACAAGTCTCTAAGTTTAGAAAAATTTAAATTTTAGTTTGCAAAACTTAATGTAATGTATCATGTGTCGATTACACTGTACTACTTCGTTTTGATAAGCAATTCCTTTTCAAGGTTACTGGTTTCGTAAGGGTGGACCACATATTACCTTCATCTATGTTGTTTCATAACACGAGAAGATTGACGTAAATATATATGAAATTGCCGACTGCCCCGCTGCCCTAGGTATGGGGCACAATTTTATAGGTTCCTTTTACGACTCATGGCAGTCGTGTGTTCTACTTTGCGTTTACGTTATACACGACCCTCGAGCATTGCTGTCGAATACGTAACCTAGACCTCTAACATAGATCTTACCGAGTTTTTTTCCTGTATATACTCGGAAAATTAGTCTTCTTATTTTAAATTTATTATTAGATTTATTTTCGAGACATGGATAGGTTGCGTTATTAAGCGTTCTCAATCACCTCGTTCAATATTTTCATAAGATTTATTCGATATTCTTCGACTGTTACTTTGCATCCCTCTCCTTTATATTATTTTTTATTTTATTACCCCAACTTAAATTTTTACGTCACATTATTATTTTTGTGTTTTTATTCTATTTATTTTGTTTGTTTTTATTACTTCAACTTCAGTTTTTACAATACTTATTATTTTTAACTTCCCGATTTTATAGGGAAGTTATTGTAATTGTATGTTTTATTACCCCAACTTAAATTTTTACATTTACATTATTATTTTTGTATTTTTATTCTATTTATTTTGTTTTTATTACCCTAACTTAAATTTTGACATGTCATATTATTATTTTTGTGTTTTTATTTTATTTTTTTGTTTGATTTTATTACATCAACTTCAGTTTTTACAATACTTATTATTTTTGTATGTTTTATTACCCCAACTTAAATTTTTACAATTACATTATTATTTTTGTGTTTTTATTCTATTTATTTTGTTTGTTTTTATTACCACAACTTAAATTTTTACATGTCACATTATTGTTTTTGTGTTTTTATTTTATTTTTAACTTCCCGATTTTATAGGGAAGTTATTGTAATTACCCCGAAAATCGAAAATCGATTTTTTAGCAGATCTTCACGTTTCATGGTCATTGCAGTCATTTTAGACTATTTTCACCAAAATGTTCGTATGTGTGTGTGTGTGCGTGTGTGTGTGTGTGTGTGTGTGTGCCTATGTCCGTTTCTATGTAATCAAATTTTTCGTTAACGTTTTCAGAAAAGGTAACAACGCGATCAGGATGATGAATGATGCAATCGATGTGCCCCGTCGTAACTTAGAGCTGATTAGATTTTGGTCCATATTGGTCAAGTAGTTTTTAGATTTTTAGTTTTTTTTCGAAAAGAGTTGATTCTACAATGCTATTTATAAGGGAGGACGAAAATTTTCCACCAAAGAACCAAACGCAATTACATAAAAAAAATGTTTTTCTTAATTTTTTTTTAGATTAAAAAAAAATTTTTTTTTTTAGATTTAAGAAAATTTTTTTTTTTAACTGATGCTAATGTTACCGCTTGGAATAATCGAAAATTATTCCAATGCAACAGTGAATTTATCATCTCTACTCCCAAGAATACATTTTGGGAGAATATCGATGAAAGTACAAAAAAAAACCGATGTTAGCGATGTTGGCGAAGGAGTAACGAATCGGGAAGTTCTTTGTGTGACTCTTGGAGAGTCACACACCAAATAAAAAACATTAATATTAGTAGGCCCTACTAGTTTTGTTTGTAAAACAAACTTATTACTTCAACTTCAATTTTTACAATACTTATTATTATTTTTGTATGTTTTCATTACCCCAAGTTCAATGTTTAGTTGGTTTCTTAAGTTTTGTTCATCGGCAACGCACTGTGACGTCACGTCGACGCGAATCCTTATTTAGGAGAGAAGAAGACAGCAAGAACGGCAGCGTGGTCGAAACCGTGCGGTTTTTATTGGAATGTTGAAAAATAACTCGATCCACGGAAAGGTCAAAGAGCCGTCGGAGTCGGGCAACGTAGCCTCGATGGGATTCGACCTCGTATAACTATCTCGGCTGCGAATGAACGAAGAGGTAAAACGGGTAGTGGAACGAGTCGGGATAGTGGAACGTTTCGAGCGGTCTGCTTTCCAGGAACACGAGTGTAAATCACGATTTTATTACGGATAATTTTACGAGGAGTTGAGCTCGCCGCTGCCGACGCTGTTTGAGTGTCGGCTACCTTAAACTTGTAATCGCGCTTGGTCCCGTGAACCTCGAGCCACGGCCGCGAAATCGTTAGCGTATTAGGAAAACTTGACCAAACAACCCTGAACACGGTCCTCGGCGATGATGATCTGCACGGAAACTGCTTTCCTATCTTCTGCCAATTCTCAGAACACAATCCCCATCGAATGGTAATAATTAGACTACGGATCTTTATGCAAAATAAAATTTTTTTACCTGAATTGCAACAAACTAGAGTGAAATAGAAATTTCTTTCCTTTCCTACCATATTTAACCCTTTGCACTCCGCTGTCCCCTCTGAGGCACCACTAGAAATTGTTGTATCATTATTCAAAATATCTAATCAATTACTAAACATTTAGGTATTGTATGATACAATTTCAAAAATCATAAGGAATATTCTAGATCGGAAGAAATGTTTAATTTTCCAGTTAAAATAGCGCGGAGTGCAAAGGGTTAATAGGTTGAAAATAATATAATAATATGTTTAAATTTTCCTAATGTTTTTGCTATTTTAAATTACACCTCTTCATTTTTGTCATAAATGCATAAAATCCGCAGTCTAGTTATTAGTATTGGCTGAACCACCGGACGTGACACACCCAACAAATTTCTTCATAAATGCATAAAGATCCGCAGTCTAATAATTAATGATAAAATAATTGTAGCATGATCTTACTCCCATATATTATGTCGTAATAATATTACGTCGTTAAATTGTAGTGCGCAGTGGGGAATCTTTTTCGTCTTTGCAACAGACGCGTCATGCGTTAGACTAAATCGAATAAAAAGTGACTGTTTGGATGAGAGTTAAGTTCCGTGCTTGTTATTATGCGATTTGCGGTTGGATTAGCGTGGTACGTTCTCAAGGAACAGCCTTACATACACGTTGGTGGTCTCAGTTTGCGTTTCTGGTTGAATCACGATTCACTCGGTGGGACGCTACTCGTTTGCGGTGCCTTTCTTTTCGGCTTTTGCGGTCACGTAAATTCGGATCTCGTAAAGCAACGAAAGGAAGGAATCCATCCTCTCGCATAAAAGGGATCCCGACGGTTTAATTACATTTTGCAAGAGGCACAGACGCAGCGCGGCGGCGGCGGTGGCATTCTCGTGCGTATTCGATGGTTTAATGATCTTCGAATCGCATGAATGAACCTAGCGCGTAAATTAATCCGGTTCTTCTCAATCACGGCTATCTCCACACAAATATTCGGTCAGTACTAATTTCATTATGATTTATCTTGATTAATCATGTGAGAATTGAATAGTGGTACTTCAGAAATTCGAATTCTAATATATTTATAATATACATTCTAATGGGAATAAGCTTCCGCCCCTTTTTACCACGTTTTTATTAGCTCGCTTTCTTGTTTGTTTGTTTGTTTGTCTGTTTGTTCGGTGGCAAATTTTGTAATTGATTTTAAACTAACTTCCTGATGAGCTAGAGACTTGAAATCGGTTACATGGATCAGAACTCGATGACAATGCATTATTAAAAAAAAAATTTTTTAAAAGTCTATCCGTTTCGGAGATATAACAATTAAATATTTACCTTTTCACCCCCCCGAGGAACCTACGTCATCGCATTCAGCGGTCGCCACGCCGCGCGACAGCGCTCCCTACTCCACTACCCGTTCCCTCTCTTACTCATCCCCACTCCACTGACCCGCTTTGCACCGAAGGAGCTCAGTGTGCGTCAGTGTGCGTTTGAGTTCCGTGCGGTGTTTACAAAGTCACTACGTATTATTATACTACAATGTTTGTTTACCAATCGAAGGGACAGTTACACCGAGATTATCGGTCGAACCTTTATCTTTGACATTTTACCACGGCGTTTCGATATGATGCGGTCGCAATACCGTCTGAAATTTACTACATGTCTCTGTTATAATCTCGAAATAATGTCTACAAAAAAGGAGCAGTTCGTTAATGATGATTTTCACAGAGAAGTCGCCAAATCACCAGGTATGCCATTAAATATTTTACCACGTTTTTATTAGGTCGCTTTCTTGTATGTCTGTTTGTCTGTTCGGTACAAATTTTACAACTGATTTTAAACTAACTTCTCGATGAGCTAGAGATTTGAAATTTTAAACATAGCTCAGTACTATATGACAATGCAATATTAAAAAAAAAATTTTTTTAATTTACAACAGCCTACGCGTTTAGGAGATATAAACTATTAAAAATTTAACCGTTGCACGTCCCCGCGCGACGATCGCTAGTGCCCACTCGGTTCCCACTCTGACTCATCCCCACTCCACTGACCTGCTTCGCACCGAAGGAGCTCAGTGTGCGTTCGAGCTCCGTGCGGTGTTTACAAAGTTACTGCGTATTAGTATACTATAATGTTTGTTTACCAAGCGAAAGAACAGTTACACCGAAATTCTCCGTCGAACCTTTATCTTTGACATTTTACCACGGCGTTCGTTTTCGATATGACGCGTCGCAATACCGTCTGAAATTTACTACATGTCTCTGTTATAATCTCATCAAAATGTTCAAAATCGATTGTAAAATTTCACAAATACAAGACTAAAAAGCAGAAAATAATTATTTAAATAAAAATAAATTTTTTAAAAATACCACGTTTTTAAAACGCACTAAAAAGTATAAAATAAAATTTTTAAAAACGTCACGTTTAAAAAACGGACTAAAAAGTATAAAATAATTTTTTCTAGTCCCATACAGATTCCCAACCCCTTAAAATTTGTGATTGTGAATTTTTAATAGCTAAGAAAATACTTGTAAGATTTAAAACGAAAAACGTGGGGCGCAAGATAATACATAGTAAGGAGTGTAGAGAGTAGCTGCCGCTGAGAAATCTCGTACAACACTTCATAACATTTGCAGTGCAATAAAGTTGTTAGTGATTTAGTGTTCATGCATCAATTATCAATTGCATGCGCCCCGCGTTTTTCGTTTTAAATCTTACAAGTATTTTCTTAGCTATTAAAAATTCGCAATCACAAATTTTAAGGGGTTAGGAATCTGTATGGGGCTAGAAAAAATTATTTTATACATTTTAGTCCGTTTTTTAAACGTGGCGTTTTTAAAAATTTTATTTTATACTTTTTAGTGCGTTTTAAAAACGTGGTATTTTTAAAAAATTTATTTTTATTTAAATAATTATTGTTGAAAAGAAGCGTATAAACAATTCCCATAGCGTGAAAACGTTTTCCAATAGTAGATCGATCGACGTGTAATTTAATTGACAGTTCTGCAAGTGTTTGACGTGGATTTCCAAGTAATGATGGGAAATCAGTATTCGAATCAGTCTTCGAATTTTTTGGCACATCATCGCAATCTTTGCCCTTACGTCGAAATCATATATTTGATGGAGCATCGTCCCCGTAAATATATAATAAATATATATAACAACTTTCTTTAAAACAAAATAATGCAACATGATTTCCCGCAAATGCTGCATACTTGGTATAAAAGTCGACATTTTTCACGCGAAATGTTGACTGCTGTTCACGCTCGAAACAATTGCAACTAACTGCGTTTTGAAGCTTAGACATAGACCTTTCGAAAACAGATTCATACTACGTTCCATCAAATACGCGATCGGTACTTAAGTACAACGACATCTCCAAAAGGGCGGAAACTTATTCCCATACCCAATAGTTAATAATACATTCAATACAATACAATATACAATAATACATAAAAAATAACACATTCTAATGTTTTTTTAGGTCCGTTCATTCATAAGAAAAGTGACGCAATTCCAAATATTCTAACGACTCAAGATTGCGAGCAGCATGAGTGGCCGGTGAAGGATTGTTACCCTAGGAATATGGTTGCCATGTCTCACGCAGCAACTCAACATTCTTATAAATGTTTAGAATATAAACTGCGTGCACGTACAGAGCAATAATTTTATGTATGAATATAGAATAAATAAATAAAGAGAATTTAGTAAGCGCATTTGAGAATATATTTATTGAATCCTGTCAATCTTTTCCCGAACTTCCCACTTGTCGTTGAGTTATACTACTGAATTTTGAAAATTTTCGGCCGTCTGACTTGTCGTTGAGTTGTACTACTGAATTTCCGAAAATTTTCGAGCACCTGGTTTGATGTTGACTTGCACTACTGATTTTTGTGCCACCTCAATCGGTATCATGTTCTCCTAATACAAAACTCAATTCTCGAGATTTTCGAAAATTTTCGCCAATTTTCGACCGTTGACTTGTCGTTGAGTTGTACTACTGAATTTCGAATACCTCCTTGGACATAATGTTCTCCTAATACAAAACTCAATTTTCCAGATTTTCGAAAATTCTTTCCAATTTTCGACCTTCTGACTTGTCGTTGAGTTGTACTACTGAATTTCGAATACCTCCTTGGACATAATGTTCTCCTAATACGAAACTCAATTTTCGAGATTTTCGAAAATTTTCGCCAATTCTCGACCGTCTGACTTGTCGTTGAGTTGTACTACTGAATTTCGAATACCTCCTTGATTATCATGTTCTCCTAATACAAAACTCAATTTTCGAGATTTTCGAAAATTTTCGCCAATTTTCGACCGTCTGACTTGTCGTTGAGTTGTACTACTGAATTTCGAATACCTCCTTGATTATCATATTCTCCTAATACAAAACTCAATTTTCGAGATTTTCGAAAATTTTCGCCAATTTTCGACCGTCTGACTTGTCGTTGAGTTGTACTACTGAATTTCGAATACCTCCTTGGCTATCATATTCTCCTAATACAAAACTCAATTTTCGAGATTTTCGAAAATTTTCGCCAATTTTCGACCGTCTGACTTGTCGTTGAGTTGTACTACTGAATTTCGAATACCTCCTTGGACATAATGTTCTCCTAATACAAAACTCAATTTTCCAGATTTTCGAAAATTCTCGCCAATTTTCGACCTTCTGACTTATCGTTGAGTTGTACTATTGAAATTCGTGCCACCTCCTTGGATATCATGTGCTCCTAATACAAAACTCAGGAAGTTCGAAATTCAGGAGTACAACTCGACGACAAGTCAGACGGTCGAAAATTGGCGAAAAATTTCGAAAATCTGGAAAATTGAGTTTTGTATTAGGAGAACATTATGTCCAAGGAGGTATTCGAAATTCAGTAGTGCAATTCAACGACAAGTCAGACGGTCGAGAATTGGCAAATATTCAATAGTGCAACTCAACGACAAGTCGGAAGGAAGTTCGGGAAAAGATTGGGAGGATTCAATAAATATATTCTCAGATTAGCTGGTTACTACATTCTCTTTATTTATTCATTCTATATATGCATACATAAAATGTTTGCTTTGTTTATGTACATTACTTATATTCTAAATTCTAAATATTTATAACAATATTGTCGAGTTGCTCCGTGAGACTCGGCACACCGTCAGACTTCTACTGCTATACTGCAATACCTCGATTGTGCTGCAGAAACCGATGGATAAATCTGCTGGCACCGTTTGCCGCAAAATGTTCCAGATTTCTATATGTATAATCATTGTCGCTTAATCCGTGTACTTGAGGGGAATTCTGTTATACCCTCTCTCTGTTATTACCGAAGTTATTAGCCATTCTGAAGGCAACGCCCACTTGACATGGCCATGCATCTGGCTTCCTGTGACAAAAAATATGTAAGAAACTATTATTATGTGAATTAAGAAATCAAAGAGTTTCATGTGTAGTAATATTTACGGGGCAAGATCATCTCAGCGTTTTTCTCAATAAATTCAAAGAAATACAATAAAAACGGTTTATTTAAAGTAAACCTACATCAATATTTGTTGTACTTACCTAAAATAACAACACAGACTATATGAATAACTTGTAAACTATTGCACGTTCGGGGTAACCTCAAAGTCGTGCGTGTACCTCGCAAGTGACTGTTTGGAATTAGTTGATTTAAGCGAGGAAAACACCTTTATTCTTGGGCGACATCTATGTCGAATAGTTCATACTAACTTATACTATAATATATTAATAAATACAAGTTAGAGAAATTTCGTTCATATTATAATAAAAATAACCAGTTAACGGACTTGCCCCGTAGACGGACTTACCCCACTCCACCTAAATGGGTTAAGCGATTTGCATTATTTGCTATTGGTGTTAGGAAGAAATGCATCAGATGGAACTTACACTAGTAAGTAAACACTAACGTCTTAGTACGACAGTAATGGTATTTTAGAGCTATTTAAATTGAAATATCTCCTGAACTACTAACTTTTCGACATACATAGGTTAGTACTTTTTTATAACAAATGTCCAGCTGCATCGATTGGTGTATTAAAAAATACCTCATTCCATTAAAAGAAATGAAGTTAACCTTCATATGTCCTTTACGCGTCCACCTACAAAAAAGCTACTAACATCAGATTAATGCCTCCTCGAAACCAAGCAAGTTCCATCTGATGCATTTCTTCCTAACACCAATAACAGCCGAGTTATTCAGGTGGCCTGTTTCTGGCGCCTCACCCTGTAAAGAATATGTTACAATTGTGGAATTGTCGCGACTGAATAAGATGGAATTGAAAGAAAGTATTATTACCTATGTTCACGCACTGGCAATGCGGGGTCTCGGAGCAACTTTGCAACTGCCTCATATATAGTTTTTACATCCAACTCGCGGAATCTATATGGTTAACCTTGATATGAAGGGGATCTTTAGCCCGATCTCACTAACAAGTTAGTTGACTCTGCGAGATGCAGCACGACATGGCACGAATCGTGACTACGGATGTACTAGCCCACGAGAGTAAAAATATAAGGGTTTATATACCCCTAAAATGAATGGGATGGCTTGTTCATAATCTGAGGTCACTTAGGGCCAGACTCTCATTTTTGTCACTTCCAATTAAATCGGGCCAGAGCTTGGTATTCGTTCAAAGGTTCAACTATGATACGAAAGGTTATCTAGGACGCTTCCTGCCAGAGACGATCTTGAAGAGATTCCTGTGATAAAGTCGAACGGAATCTATTCTCTATCCGTAACAGTTGTAAAATAATACCGTTCCTATTAAAATTCAAGTTTATTATGTTGACATGTTACTCGTTAACAATACTTAACTTACGTTAACTACTCGTTAACAATACATACAAAGCAGCAAATTTTGAAAGTGTACGTATGATCTTCAGATTACTTGGTTGAACTTTTAGATTGATATGAATAATTACATACATGTATATTATGCATGTGTTAAAAAATCTACAAATTAAAAATTTCATAATATTTCGCAATATTATATTTGCATAAACAATTATTAATAAATATATATAGGATTGAAAATTCTGTACTTCAAATTCAGAAACCTTTTTAAATTCAATATGCCTCCGATAGTTCCGGAAAGCAAAAAAGAACCGCTCGAACGCTTTCGATGCGAGCATCGACGGTTTCCGTACGAAAATAATGCAGCAACATTGCACTTTTTAAGCTGTCAACGTTGAAACCTAGCGCCCCTAGACACACATCTTGTGTGTTGCAACGTCGTGTAGTTCACTACCTGTCCGTTCCTTTTCGACAGAGTCCGCTATCGTACCAGAGCATTTTCTACAGAGTCGGTAATTCAGAACCGTTGACAGAAAAATGCATTGCATGCAATGTCTGTACGCATCGTGATGGAGGTTTATAAAAAATGTCGGTCACAAATAATAAGTCAATAGTTTTTTCATTACATCATATAGTAATTGCATCGAGAAACAAAATTCTCTAACGTACCATAAATCGCAAATGAACCGTTATCTTGAAAAACAATTTCCAAGTTTCGTAAATTATTTTATTTCATATGTGGAATAAATTATGGTTTCCTGCATTTCGATATTAGCGGTTTCCTCAATCTATTTTCATCGTAAAAAAATATTTTTAATGCCATTTAACGCAAAGTTTAAATATTTTCTTTTACGTTTCAAATTACCAAAATAAAAAAAATTATTTTATGTTTCAGATTACCAAAATGAAAAAATTATTTTATGTTTTGTACTACCAAAATAAAAATGCCCTATTTTATGTTTTAGAATACCAAAATAAAAATGTCTTATTTTATGTTTTAGAATACAAAAATAAAAATGTCTTATTTTATGTTTTAGAATACCAAAATAAAAATGTCTTATTTTATGTTTTAGAATACCAAAATAAAAATGTCTTATTTTATGTTTTAGAATACCAAAATAAAAATGTCTTATTTTATGTTTTAGAATACCAAAATAAAAATGCTCTATTTTATGTTTTAGAATACCAAAATAAAAATGTCTTATTTTATGTTTTAGAATACCAAAATAAAAATGTCTTATTTTATGTTTTAGAATACCAAAATAAAAATGTCTTATTTTATGTTTCAGAATACCAAAAAAATAAAAATACTGTATTTTACATCTCAGTTCATTAAAATAAAAATATTTTATCTCCAGAAATTTCACCGTTTCTTTAAAATGGTATTTTATTCGATAGTAGAACAACGACTATATAAAATATATTTTTCCCAAAAGTTTACACACCCGACTAGAAATTTAGTTAGGCAGGCCGTTAGGCCCGCATTAGGCTAGCCTAATTTCGCGTTAGGCCCTGATGGGGCAGCCCCATTGGGCAGACATGCGGAATGTAACGCAGTGCGTCGTCACTGCCTAATTGGGAAAGCCCTATGCGGGCCGCATTAGGAATCCCGCGTTAGGGTCGCATTAGGAATCCCGCGTTAGGGCCACATTAGGTTTTCCCAAAGACTATCCAATGCGGCACACCGCATTAGGTCCACGTTAGGTTTCCCCAAAGACTATCCAATGCGGCACGCCGCATTAGGCCCACGTTAGATTTATCCAATGACTATCCAATGAGGCAAACCGCAGTAGGCGCGCATTAGGATATATTTGTTAGGCCCTAATGGGGCAGCCTCATTGGGCAGGCATGCGAAATGTAACGCAGTGCGTCGTGACTGCCGAATTGGGAAAGCCGAATGAGGCCCGCATTAGGAACCCGCGTATAGGGTCACATTAGGCTTTCCTAATGATTATCCAATGCGGCAAACCGCATTAGGCAACATTAGGATAGTCTTATTAGACCCTCATTAGGAGACATAAAGGGAAATTAGGAAATTAAGTTAAATGTAATTATATATATTTGAAATCATAATAAAGTAAATAAAATGATGGAACAAGAAATGATGAATGAACAACAAATGCTTAGCCTACTACATATACGCGCTTAATCTACAATATAATGTTTAACATACTACGCACTTAATTTACAATATATGCTTAACTTATTAATTATGATGCCCTTAATCTACAATATATACTTAACCTACTACGCGCTTAACCTGCTACAATATATATATGCTTATGATACTATTGCTTAATTGTACGACATATACAGTGAGTGTAAAATTCGTACGCCCTTTAAAATAGAATAACTTTTTTATAATTGTACCAAACGACCTGATTTTTTATAATCAATATAGAAGCATTGGTTTACGAAATGATGTGCAAAAAATATTTTCTAACAATTAAAATCTACAAGGTCAATGCAAAAAATAGAATTTTTCAAAACTTTTTTAAATGGGACCTTCATGAAAATTTAATATATATTTCGTAGATTAGATATATTTCGTAGTAGTTATACGCATGCTGAAAATTTCATCGAAATCGATTAACATAAACACGAACTACAAGCGGTTCAAAATGGTCAAAATCGTAGTTTTACACGACTGTTGAGCTTCTGCTAAAAATCCACAAGTTCTTACATATATCTTTCGATGCGTGTCCTTTTCTTAGCGTCAACCGATTTTAATGAAATTTTCAGCATGTGTATAATTAACATGTAGATCTACAAAACATATATATATTTTAAATTTTCATTAAGAGCCCAAATAAAAAAGTTTCAAAAGATGCCTTTTTTATTTTCGCTTGTAACCTTGTAAATTATAATTTTGGAAAAATTTTTTCATATCATATGTAATAAACCAAAGCTTCTAATTGATTATAAAAAATCTGGTCGTTTGGTACAGTTACAAAAAAGTTATATTCCGTTTTAAACGGCGTACGAATACTTTTTACACTCACTGTATAAATGAATTATAATTATATATTATCATCCAGATTTACATCGCAAAGTTGATCAATCTCAGATAATAATTTTCTATTTTTATTCTCGTTTGTGTTTGTAATATTTTTTTGCTGCCGTTTCATTCGTCCTCCTTCCCAATCTCTACAGTGGTGTAATACTGTCCCTATTACTTTTATAATGTCGCAATCCTTTAACGGATTTTCGTCACATGACAAAGCTGACACCATCGCAGCTGGAAAAAATTAATTTTAATAGATTATTTCGTAATTCATCAATTAGTAATACAAATCTTATAAACGGAAAATGGAGAAATACCTTTAACAACATTATAAAGATTTGTATCTTTAAATACAAATAGCTTCCCCTCGACATGCTTTACTGGATTGCATCTGAGAGCAACTTCTCGAGATAAGCAGTATCTCAGTATTTGGCTCATATTTCTGACGATTGTTGTTCGTTTGTTTATAATGCTAATAAATTTGTGTGCCTGTACAAAATTTCACGATAGAATTAATTCTTGTTTTACATACATATAATAAATAAATACGAAAAATAGAACAGTATAAAATCTTACCAATTTTTTACGGACATCTATCTCCTTTCCGATTTTTTCATCAAATATTTTGAACTCCTCTACCGTCTGACACGGAAGTTTCCAAATTTCATTAAAATCGGAAATAACATCGCAACTGTTGTTAGTGCTGTTATGATCGATTGATCTTCCTAACAGCTCGTTCAGGGTTGCTTTTATGTCGACCATCATACTTGTCAGTTGGCTTAATTTAACTGATAGGGGTTTGCAATTTTTTTCTATTGTTTCGTTGATGTAATCTGTAATAAATTAAAATTTTATGGTTGTGGAAATGCCTATAAAGCATTATTGAATGAACGAAACATTTATATTGTTTTAAATAATTTCGTTATCTATTAATTTAGCATATATTTACTTTTCAATGAATTGATGTCGTCTTGACATAAATTCGACGGTGGAGTGGATGTAGATTCAACTGTGTTTGATTTTAATATTTGTGGCGGTGAATCGCATTTAGTAAAGTCTAAGCTGCTGTCGGAACTTTCTGAAACGGTGACTCTTCTGTTTAATTTCTTCGGTTGCTTCCTTGTTTTTTTCGTTATGATCTCGACGTCTTCAACAATATCAGAATTCATTTCAGAATCCGTCTCATCTAAAACTTTCAATGTAGCTTTTTATTATTTCACGATTTAAACGATGGCGTTGATTGATAAATTGTAATCATTGAATAGCAGAACGAAACAATGGCATTTTCAATTAAGAAAAGGTACAATTTCTACAAAAAACTGCACAAAATCAATGATGAAAAATTAAAGTATCTTACCTTTTTCGTTATCTGCAACTTTTTCCACATATTTTCGCCTGAGGCCTTTCCTAGTCGTCGCAGCCATCCTTGCAAACACGTGCACTCACTGGTATAAACTTATTCTCGATCTCGTCCGACACGTTTTGCTTCTTCAGAGCGTTTGAAAGAATTATCCAATGCAATCAATGTGTATACGAAGGCAGAAGCTTCTCGAAGGTAGCTTATAGGCGGCCGCGCGGGACAGCGACGCGAGACGAACAAAAAGAAAATGAATCGCGATTTTCGCGATCGCGGATAGCAACGAAAAATAATGAATATCGGGTTCACAGATGGACTCGGCCTATATATATTTGCTATTCCGAGAGAGAGGACGAGGTTTAGAACCACGGCCGTTCTTGGTTAGCTCTAGCACCCCGGCAGGAGAGTACGGCGATAATACCTGGTCGCCTCTCGAACGAGAGAGGACAGGTCAACTCGTGGCCGCCTGCCGAGAGAACGGGAGAGTAATAATTAAATAATTGATTAGTAATAATCATTGCACTGCAATCCGATCTTATCAACCGATTTTAATTGGTTTAGCCGACTAGAGTGACCAACTAAAATGCATTACCACGCAATCGGTCGATTGCATGTATACATTTCACACATGCAGTAGAGGCATTACCAAAATTTTTTCTCCAGCAATACCACTTAAATCAAACGGAACCATTTTGCTTTTGATGTCGGTAATTTTACACATTATAGTATCCGTATTTCTACCACTGCATTTCCATATTTGGAGATGACGTGAATCACAGGGATAGGAATAAAGCGCCTTTCTCTTTCTCAATATTTTTCCTGTAATTTCGATACAATTCACGTCATCGTTTGGGGATATCCACATACTCTTTAATTGTATGATTTCATTGCTGTTCAATAAAACTGTGTTGTTAGGAAATTTAGTCGTTAGTAGTGCCTCTTTATATTGAACTCGTTTAATAAGTATTTTCTCTAATTCTTTTGATTTCACTTGTCTTGTAATTTTGATTGTAGCTGGAATAACGGCTTTTTCGTTCCAAATATGGGATATTTCATTCAGTCGACGGCATAATTGCGAGAGAGGCTTATTTCCATTTCGAAGAAGTCGTTTCATTTTTCCTAGAGCGTTTTCGAATGGAAAACTAGAAATACTGGCCAGTGATGAATTCATATTTTTAACATCATCTGCGAGATGGATCAGATTATGTACATTTCCAATCATAAATTCCTTTCCATATATAAATTGTGCTTTGGTCACAAATTTTTTAAAACATAATCCAGCATATTTACATTTATCCACGGCTAATTCTGTAGACGATAATATTCTGCAACCAGTATGTAGGAGCAATAAATGTCTGTATACGACAGTTGTTAAAATTTTCTTGAAGATAACAGGAGCTGCATATAACAATAAAAATCGGTATTCGGTGGCTTTGAATTTATGATACTCTGTTAGCGATCTAGTCGTTCGTTGAAATTCAGCAGGCACTTTTATCCTTTGTAGTAAATCTGACAATTGTACCTTAGCACGATCACTCAGCTTCAACCCTTTCACATTTCCATCTATCCAGTAATGTAATAGTTTTTTCATAATACCCAAATATAGCAAGTGCATGGAGTCCAGCAAAAAGTGATTGATCATATCAATTTTCGGATTTATGCGAAGTAAAGGAGATATTCCTAAATGATGTCCCGTATTGCTTTGATTTCTAAATGACAAATCACTTCTTTTTTCACAATTTATTCTGAATGGGTAAATGATCCGGTTTTTGTATCTTTTGCCACGTATCGTACATCTCTCGCAGGCAAAGTATCCTCCGTGACCTTTATTACATTTCAGAACCGAACGTGCAGGTCTGTCACATATAAAAGCTTTGATAGATATAGTAAATCTTCTACTATCTATAACAACACCATTACGTTGTAGATCATTAATTTCATTTATAAATTTCTCCAAATATCGTTCAATATTGGTTGGTTTTCCATCTCCACAATAAGTGGCAACAGGAAAAGGTCGGTAAATATAAGGATCATGAAAAATTTTACACAGTATTGGCCAAAACTGTTTTTTGCTGGATTTAAATAATGGTAAACCATCAACGTTGAACATCAACGGTATGTCACTACTTTTGTGAATCTCTGGATTTACACATTTTTCAAGAACTTTACTTATCCCGAAGTACACAAATTCATCATTGGTGCCATTAAAGCTTTCGATGGTATAATTATTGCATGCTGTAGCTAGAAATGTTTTTGCCGTTTTTGGTAAAGTAGGATAAGAATGTTTCCTTAATATGTCCATCAATATTTCCAGTCGAGTATGTGGTATTGGTGGATCCATGAGAGCCCATTGGCGTATATCTCGTATGTCATTAAAGCCACTTTCTTGACAGTTCTCCGCACCCTCTTCGTCTGTTGTCTCATTGCTTGAATTCTGATAATTTATAACAGGTTCTGTATGATTTCCACAGTTATGTCCTGTATCCTCTCTTATTTCGTCTCCCTCCGATGACACAATATCATCATTAATTGTGTGTGGTATATTTCGATTAACTCCCGAAATTTCTACAACATGTGACACCAAATTTTTTCTATTATAAACATTTGTATAAAAGAACATCGGTCCGTACATAATAAAGGTAAATATTATAATAATAATAATAATAATAATAACTTTACCTGAATTTACACTTCCACTTTCTCCATAGATTCTTGATTCACTATTTTCCGACATCACTATCGTATCTGCTTCCGAATTTATAAATTCTGTGCACAATTTACGCCGCTTGCGAAGTCGTTGAACTCTGAGACGTGTGAGTTCACGAATTTTCGAATTCCGCATATTATCCGACATCGTGGCGGAAAACAATTTATGTTAATCACTGTTCACTGTTCAGTATACACTCGTGAGATTTTTTGGGAAAGAAAAGAAACGACTCAGAAACAAAAACGATTCAAAGAAAAAAAATGACGAGCCCACGTATGGCACCTGTTAGGAATGCCGAACTTAGGCGTAAGCTCGGTCATCCCCATTTGGCCCTTGTATGGCACCTGTTAGGAATGCCTAACTTAGGCGTGAGCTCGGTCATCCCCATTTGGTCCTTATATGGCAACTGTTAGGAATGCCTAACTTAGGCGTACACTACTCTTTCCGCATTAGGCCCACCTATGGCACCTGTTAAGAATGCCTAACTTAGGCGTACACTACTCTTCCCGCATTAGGCCCACATATGGCACCTGTTAAGAATGCCTAACTTAGGCGTACACTACTCTTTCCGCATTTGGCCCACCTATGGCACCTGTTAGGAATGCCTAACTTAGGCGTACACTACTCTTTCCGCATTAGGCCCGCCTATGACACCTGTTAGGAATGCCTAACTTAGGCGTGAGCTCGGTCATCCCCATTTGGTCCTTATATGGCAACTGTTAAGAATGCCTAACTTAGGCGTACACTATTCTTTGCGCATTAGGCCCACCTATGGCACCTGTTAGGAATGCCTAATTAGGCGTGCATTCGATCATCCCCATTTGGACCACGTATGGCACCTGTTAGGAATGCCTAAGTTGGGCATATACCACGCTTTCCGCATTAGGCCCATATATGGCAATTGTTAGGAATGTCTAATTAGGCGCGAACTCGATCATCCGCATTTGGACCACATATGGCACCTGTTAGGAATGCCTAACTTAGGCGTACACTACTCTTTCCACATTAGGCCCATGTATGGCAACTGTTAGGAATGCCTAACTTAGGCGTACACTACTCTTTCCACATTAGGCCCATGTATGGCAACTGTTAGGAATGCCTAACTTAGGCGTGGGCTCGACCATCCCCATTTGGACCACGTATGGCACCACTTAGGACTGCCTAACTTAGGCGTACACCATTCTTTCCGCATTAGGCCCACGTATGGCAACTGTTAGGAATGCCTAACTTAGGCATACACCATTCTTTCCACATTAGGCCCACATTCGTCTTTAGGCATGCCTAACTGAATTTCTAGTCGGGCAGTTGTGAATATGGCTGTCCACATTACCATTTATATAGGATCATTAGAGTCACCTAACTAAGTGATTATATTTTCCACAAACCATTTCAGTTTCTTCTGTGGCGTGAAATAGATTTTAAAGGGTGTCTATCGCTCAACCTCCGAATAATTGAAAGACAATGCCTATATTCGGCAAGTTCCCACGTTGTTGCGGCTTTTTACTTTCTTGTTTCGGCGGCATAGAATTATGCTAATTTAATTTATGCCGTGTTTCACGCATCCCGGTGTCTATACACACCGGTTCCATAGTATTTAAGTAATAATCTCCATCCGTCTGGTTTCAGACGATTCCCGATTTGCCAGCTCACAAGTCTTAGCCGGCGGCGGCGTTCCCCCGTTTCTTTCAGCGCTTTCTCTCCAACTCCCCGGATCGTCTGCCACTGGAAACATCGTATTAATTGGCCGATCGAGCATCTCTAATTTATGAGTGTTCGTCGCACGTGCGCCCACCCAAGCTTAAGAATATTTTTCAAGTAGGACACCGACGAGGGAATACGATCTTTGTTCCCCCCGTAGATCGTCGATAAAATCATCGCGCGCGGTGTTCTCGGTTTAAAAAAAGCTATCTACGGCCTAATTTCTTAAGCCCTATGTTAATGAGATTTCTACGACCAGCTCTTTACGACGAGATCCCTTTGTCTGCTTCATCCCGAAACGAAACTGTGACTTTGTGCCGAAGACCGAGGCATTGGTTTTTGACAGAAAGCGATGATGTATCTGGTCAGTCCGATAAGACGAACATTTTAAAGGCTCCTTTTAGATCCGACGTGGATAAAAGACGGTGAAACACTAGTGGTTAACCCTTTGCACTTCTTTGTCGAGTGGGTTTGAAATTTGTGTTCTATTTATCAAGTTTCATACTTATTGACCTGATATATGTATTCGAATATGCGTATATTCATTTCTAAAAATACTATATAGTGCAAACACCATTACGTTGCTTGCAGAAACAGTATTGCTTTTTCCTCTTCCATTTTTTCCTAATACAGTAGGACCTAGATTAACCGGATCCCGAAAATAAACAAATATGCGTTTAAATATGAGTATACTGTATTATGAAGGGAAATAAATTTTCAAAAATAAAAAATTTATTTCAGAATATAATGTACATTTTAATTATTTCATCGAGTCTCGATTGTCCACGGCTGTTTTTCTCCCGATCAAGCCGGTTAATCGAGGTCCTACTGTATTGTCATCTCGCCATACAAGTTTTATAAAACAATAAATTTTTTAAAACATTTATTTAGATTTGTATCAATACTCACCATTTTTTTAAACAATCCGATCACTGTGTACATCTTATTTTTCGTTCCACAATTTGGTGTTTTCACAAACTTGATGGTCAGTTCACTTCAGCTCGTAAATAACCGACTAACACAGTCAACCGATTACTACCATAACAATTATGAAGTGCCTCCTTCTGATCAATGAAAGTGAGCGACATAAATAAACCTCAAATTTCCCGTAAACTATTGGTCTTTAAAAAATGCAGTTATGTAATGTCGAATATATTTGACAAAAAAGCGGAGAGGGTTAATCATTAGCAGTCGAGGGGTGATTGAGAGTCACCACTAAAAATTGCTGTACCATTGTTCATAATATTGTTTAGATTAGTAAATGTTTTTGCAATTACTAAACATTTACGTATTGTATAAGGTATTGCTATCTTTATGCAAAATAAAAATGTTTTGCATTGATTGTGGGAAGCAGGAATAACATAAAAATTGATTTTATCCCTTAACGACTTTGTTACATTTTTTTTTTTTTTTTTTTGTTTGTTATTTAACGTCGCTTTTTGAACTCCTTTTCGGAATTATTTCACGACGGGACCTACAGTTTTTATGAGGTGGGTTCCGAACCACCTTGGGCACCACAGTCTACAGAGCACATGGAGTATTCCAGAGGTGCCGGCGTCGGGGATACTTTGTTACATTGAAAGCAATATTACAAAATTTCCGATTTTTTAAAATCTTTTACTGTTTTATATTTCACCCAACCAACTGTGACCCGCCATGTTAAATTGTGCAACCCATCAGGCGATTTTATATTTCTATTGAAACTTTTGTTTCTTGTTGTGTGTATACAAAAAATATTAAATAAACGAAGTGTCATTGTTATAATGCGCAAGTGCGACTATGAACTCCATTCTACAGGGTGTCCCAAAATTCGTGAATTTCCCGAAAGGGGGTGGTTCCTGAGACCATTTCAAGCGACATTTTCCTTTGCAAAAATGTTATCTGCAGCTTTGTTTAGGAGTTATTAACGAAAAACACGGACCAATCAGATCGCAACCTAGACGCGAGTTTCCACAGTCGGTCCGGCGCGCCAACTGTCTATTGGCCGACTGTGTCTGTGACTGATTGGTCCGTGTTTTTCGCTAATAACTCCTAAACAAAGCTATAGATAACATTTTTGCAAAGGAAAATGTCGCTTGAAATGGTCTCAGGAACCACCCCCTTTCGGAAAATTCACGAATTTTGGGACACCCTGTATATTTGATATCTTTGATATAATTGGCTTACAGTGCAACAATGAAATGAAACAAATTTTTGCGTCCACATCAAAATTCAATTTTTATAATATTAATATTGCATCCGAGAGATATTCCAACTTCAGATATTTTGCACAACGAGTTCTAAGTCGTAACTGCTTTTGGATCCACATATGTTTGTGAAACATTTTTTTCGAAGATGAAATTTACAAAGAGTTCATCACGTGCTTCATTAACTGATGCCAATTTAGAGAACCAGATGTGCAAAAGATGTGCAACGTCGAACATAAATATAGATTTACTAAAATTAGAGTTAATTATATTGAATCATAGTATAACAATTAAGTTTTATTTTTTATTATTTATTTATAAAATATATTTAATGTGCGGCCCGCTGTAACGTTACGCGTCATCAAAGTGGCCCGTGAAACCATTTGGCCAGGCCTGTTCTGAAGAGTGCTGAAGCGATTGTATTGAACAGCTCCAAAAGCGAAATCTACGTATCTGTAAATACTAACAATTTATAATAAGATCATAATAACTCTATTTATCCGAAATTTGATACTTAGAATATACTCTTGTTCATTTTTACTTAAATTGAAATTTCAAATAATTTTTAAAAGAGTTTACCCAACTTCAATTTCAACTATCGAAATCCTCAAACAAGGTCGCTTATTGTTAGTTTTAAGAAAATCCGCAATCTCCCGAACCGAAACCGGTGAATGCAGTTCAAAACTGCGTTTTATCTTCAATTAAAATCTTTAAATTAAACTATTCATCTTTCAAACGTCCACCTTAGGACATGACAATATCAATATCAATTGCATATCCATAAAATGAGAAAAATCATATACAATGGAATTCTAAGTCGGAAGAAATGTTTAATTTTCGAGTTAAAATAGCTCCGAGTCCAAAGGGTTAATAGATTTTCCCGAAGGGATAAGTGCTTAAACACGGAAAGAGGTGGAGTTCACAAGGAACTACGGAAGTAGTCTTCATTCGGGCGGAACGCTTCTTAAAGAGGATGTATGGGATTAAGATAATA
Source organism: Lasioglossum pauxillum (assembly GCA_933228785.1). Taxonomy (NCBI): domain Eukaryota; kingdom Metazoa; phylum Arthropoda; class Insecta; order Hymenoptera; family Halictidae; genus Lasioglossum; species Lasioglossum pauxillum. Next base: position 22,009,714 of record OW121701.1, on the reverse strand, counting down.
GTCCCGGGAGGGAAGGAAGGAACTCGGAAGGTGAAGCCACCGAAAGCAAAAACGAGCGATATGATGTGGGTCAAAGTCTTTGGGACTGGGTCGCATCGTTCCGCTCCTTCCTAAGGAGCAGCCCAGCCCGTCCCTTGCGAGTCTCTTCAGGGTCGATGGTAAGACGAAAGGTGAAGCCAGGGTTGGTTTCAATTGCCACGGTGTCAGGCTTCCTATACACTCGCGCGACTCCCGTTCTGTACCTGTATTTGTTTGTGCAATAAAAAGATGTCGTATCGAAATACGATAAAAACCACTTTATCGAGGTTTATGACCTGAAATGTTTCTACAGCCATTACAATTTTATAAAAAGGTACTGGGTGTAAAGAAATTATATGTCGTGGCTACCATAAGATAATTCTACACCATCGATTTGATTGAAATTGAACTAAGGAAGGTGCCGCAAGATTAACTTGCGTTTTATGGCCTTGAATTTTATGGTCGAAAGGTCAACCATTTTTTTAAATTGCATCGTATTTTAGTCGTCGCGGTTTAGTTGCGAGCCATGGTTCCTTTTGCACGTTTGACCCTCGCGACGAGTAAAATACGATGCAATTAAAAAAAATGGTTCACCTTTTGACTTTAAAGTTCAAGGTAAAGATTAATTTTGCGACACCTTTCTTAGTTCAATTTCAACCAAATCGAGGATGTAGAATCTGGTAGTCGCGACATATAATTTCTTTACACCCTGTACATATAAATGTTGCTCTAATATCGATCGTATAATTGTTAATAAAAGATGTATTAATGCGCTCGGCGATTTTACATCAAAAGCAATTTTGCAAATAGATTCAATTTTCGACGTTTCGATCTATGGATTCAGGATTTGCTAGTAGGATAGCACAATCAATCAAACCTTTAATGAGGCCTTTAATGAAACCTTTAATGATAGTTTTCTTGAAAATGATCTACACATAGATCGAAACGTCGAAAATTTAATCTATTTGCAAAATTGCTTTTGATGTAAAATCAGATCGAACCACTGCGCCGAGAGCATTAATACATCTTAAAACTCTGTACATATGTAACAAAACACAATTTGGATCGCTTCTGCCACGCGTAAAATTCGTAGTCTAATGATAAGTGTCTCTTTCGAATATAAATTTTAATATCAACCACTTCCTCACTGTTAAGACCATACTGTTCAGGACATGTCAAGGTCATGGTGTACTAGGCCGTTGTACCCATCTTGGCAAAAGCAATAATATTATGTACTAAAAAATATGTAATGCTATTTTGTCATGAAAAATTTCATTTTCTAATTCTTTTTGTCCATTTCATTTTGAAACCGACTAAAAAACTAATTAATTTTGTTCTGCATATTATAATAAAAATCGCTAAAAATTTGAATAAGTATATTCCTGTCATTTCTATGAAGTTACATAAAATGGCCACTGTTGGCGCTCCATAGATCTAATGTTAAAGTATCAAAAGATGAAAACAGCAAATGGCTAACAATAAGAGGAAGCTGAGTAAACAATAAAACATTAGCGAACAGATGATAGCGTTGTTCGCGCATGCCGGTGTAATCTAACAATATTGAGCGTGTACAGTGCAAATGAAACTTTTGGAGCAACCTAACATATTTCGTTACGAGAATGATTGATGAACCTCGGTTTGCCGTTATAAATAATATCTCTCCAATTGCTCAATTTCGTCTGGAGTTGTTTCTAATACAGCTTGTCGCCCGGGAGCATCCCCAAAGCTAGGTTAAATTATGGGAAGAGGCGGAATCATAAAAATCACTTGAATCGGGCCACTGTGTCCTCCAGGAAGGAAATGAAATCTCGTAGCTCTGCGACAGATTCATTACAGGCTGATATCGCGGGAGAAGGAAAGGGAGAACGATGGGGCGGCACGTTGCGCGATGACCGATGGCCCGTGGGGTAGGTCCTCTTTCTCTTCTTCATTTTTCACCCTCGCATGCTATTAACCATCCCTCCCACGCATCCCGTCAGCATACCCTTAATAAGATAACGCCATAAGAACGATAAACTTACCCACTCTACCCCCGAGTGTTATTTTATCTCGGTGTTTCGATCTCAATCTTTTCGCGTTTCTTCCGGCGGCTGTGAGCAAATACGCTCAGCTCCGGATAGAACAGAAGCAGACTGATATTATTATTTGTACGTTCTATCTGATGACGTCGTAATTGTTAGATTATGCCTCCGGTGTGGCTGCGGCTTAAGGATGCGTGAGTGATAACGGCCTGCGAACAAATGAAGAGAAATGTAGTATGGCGCCAAAGCACAGAGAGATGTACTGTGTTGAGATGGCAAGAAGGACCCGGGGCAGGACTTGTGTCCCCACTCTACCTTCCCCTTCTACGACGCTATCCCCCACGCATTCGCCGCACAGTGGAACGAATATACAGGGTGGTCCACGCAACTTGCACACCTTTAATAACTTCCAAAGTATGCGTTGCACGAAAAAATTTTGTATACAGAAGTTGCATGGTCTGAAGAGGTACATTATGTAGTGTATTTATTTTTTTTACAGGTGGACGAGTAAAGGACATGTGAAGGTCAACTTCATTTTTTTGAATGAAATGAGGTACTTTTTAATACATCAATCGATGCAGCTGGGCATTCGTTATAAAAAAGTACTAACCTATCTATGTCGACAAGTTAGTAGTTCAGGAGATATTTCAATTTAAATAACTCTAAAATACCATTACTGTCGTACTAAGACTTTAGTGTTTACTTACTCGTGTAACATCTTAGCACGACAGTAATGGTATTTTAGAGTTATTAACTTCCCGATTTTATAGGGAAGTTATTGTAATTACCCCGAAAATCGAAAATCGATTTTTTAGCAGATCTTCACGTTTCATGGTCATTGCAGTCATTTTAGACTATTTTCAGCAAAATGTTCGTGTGTGTGTGTGTGTGTGTGTGTGTGTGTGTGCGTATGGCCGTTTCTATGTAATCAAATTTTTCGTTAACGTTTTCAGAAAAAGTAACAACGCGATCAGGATGATGAATGATGCAATCGATGTGCCCCGTCGTAACTTAGAGCTGATTAGATTTTGGTCCATATTGGTCAAGTAGTTTTTTAGATTTTTAGTTTTTTTTCGAAAAGACTTGATTTTACAATGCAATTTATAAGGGAGGACGAAAATTGTCTACCAAAGAACCAAACGCAATTACAAAAAAAAAATTTTTTTCTTAATTTTTTTTTTAAATTTAAAAAAAATTTTTTTTTAGATTTAAAAAAATTTTCTTTTTTAACTGATGCTAATGTTACCGCTTGGAAAAATCGAAAGTTATTGCAATGCAAGAATGAATTTATCATCTCTACTCCCAAGAATACATTTTGGGAGAATATCGATGAAAGTACAAAAAAAAAACGATGCTAGCGATGTTGGCGAAGGAGTAACGAATCGGGAAGTTCTTTGTGTGACTCTTGGAGAGTCACACACCAAATAAAAAACATTAATATCAGTAGGCCCTACTAGCCATGCGTATCACTAACCCTCTCGCAAGAGCAGTCCTACCCGCGAGCTCGCGAAGCGAGCGAGCAAAAACAACCCTACTCGCGAGCGAGCGAAGCGAGCGAGCAACAATAGCCCTCTAGTTTAAATTGAAATATCTCCTGAGCTACTAATTTTTCGACATACATAGGTTAGTACTTTTTTATAACGAATGCCCAGCTGCATCGATTGATGTATTAAAAAATTCCTCATTTCATTTAAAAAAATGAAGTTGACCTTCACATGTTCTTTACGCGTCCACCTGTAAAAAAATAAATACACTACATAATGTACCCCTTCAGACCATGCAACTTCTGTATACAAAATTTTTTCGTGCAACGCATACTTCGGAAGTTATTATAGGTGTGCAAGTTGCGTGGACCACCCTGTATGAAAAACCGCGACATTGACTAAAATTTGAAGTTTGTTATAGGTAGACTGCGGATGTTTATGCATTTATGGCTTATGAAAATTTTCAAAAAATGCTATAATATAAAATTCGATAGAATTTAGTACGATTTTGATTTGTTTTAGATCTACAAAGGCTATTCCCATGAGAAATAGGATTTTATTTTACTTCACTTTCTTAAAATTTGTCTATAAAAATTGAAAATTGCATAAACATCCGCAGTCTATTTATAAGGCTTTGTGATGGCATGTATGGGAAAGAAAGAGACATAGTTCATAGCATTTCCCATACGCTCTCCTTCTTTACGTCGCAAAATTTGATCGTTCCTATTTTTTTCTATGTTCTTAAATTTTCTATGATACTATCATTGAAACAATTGGCTTGTGATAGCTAAAATATGATATAAATATTCTTGATTCAATTTTGTCTAAATGTCTTGCAAATACTGCATCGAGAGTTGTTCCTGATCTTGTCGTCGCTTCATTAGGATTATTTACCATTTTCAATCTTAATGTACTTCTAAACATTACTAGACTGCACGAAGTTTCACTTCTGCCGCGCGTGGTTTTCCATGCGTATGTTTTTTTTACTTACCTGACACCTGTCCTAATTTTTCAGGTTAGTTTAGAACAAGGGTTTGGATAATTGTTTATAAATCTTTAAGTCGGAACAAAATCCGATGAGAAAGTGCATGTGAAAGTAGCTGGAGGTTGATTCTATGTTATCCAATTGCAAATGTTCACAAATTAACTCTGGTTAATTAGTTATTAACCATTGTTGCGCGGGCTGATTGTTTCGGAAGTTCCCATAATGCGTAAGACAAGGAGGGTCGAACTGTGCGACAAGGACAGACATACATAACATACCACTTCTCCAAAATTTGTTAATAACTAACAATTTAAGCATCAAATCTGCATAAAACTGAAATAGGAATGTAGCAAAGGCTTCATTTTACATTCTACAATCTTAAAAGTTCACCAATCAAGTCTTTCAAGTTAGTAAATTAATTATGAAAATGTTACTTGTCAAACTATTCGAGGTTATTCGCGAAATTTCGTCACTTCCGTAACGCTAGAAAATTATAGCCCCCTCAGCAAAGAAGTTTCACTTTAAAAAAAAACGTCGCAAGCTAGACGAACGCACGGTCAGCGGAGGAGTACGTGCGTCGGTGGATTGAGAGGGTTGAAATTGTTTTTCATATTTAATCAACTAAAATCCCTTTTAATACATCGTCCACTGTATTATGTCCAGGTCAGCTCCATTCAAAAGGCGGCGCGGCGGTCCCGATCACGACCACCCTCCGCAAGATCAGAGCAGATAGGAGCGGCACGAATTTACATACTGACGAAAGTTGCCCGGCCAGTTTCCAATTATCAGCGTGGAAAATGGAAATGGCGTAGCTCCGGTCGCGTTCCCGTAGCCACCGAATTTCACTTTCCACCCTCCGCCGCCTGAACCACTGCGACCACCGCGCGTTGTTCTGTCCTATCTTCCAGCGCTATAAATTAATACTAATCTCGGCGTCCGTTGTGCAGGCCTGCTCGGTTACAAGGCGGGATGCGAGGGTGGCCGACGGGGGCGTTTGGATTTATTGGGATTCGAGTAACTCGGTGCGACGTTATCGTACGCTGCTCCAACGGCACCGTAGTCGCTACTGACCTCTTCAAGTTCCACCGAAATACACTCCCCGAAGTTCTCATTGCGTCGGCTCTCGCGAACCTTCAAATTATTGCGAAAACCATGCCAGTCCTGGCATTTACTCGAATAACATTACCGGGCCAGTGGTCAGACCAATATCAATATGTACTCATGAATACCAATCAATTCGGTATCCAACATTCATTTCGTTGGGTTCGATTAGCGCTCGCAAGAACGAATAGTTTGGTCCAACGTGCTTGCCAAGAATTCCATTTAGATATAAATTCGCCCCCTTTGTTACACGCTTCTATCAAACGTCTCGAGTAGTTTAATCATTTTTACATTGTTTACGTTATTTACACTATTTAACATTTAAACAATATTGTTGAAGACGTGGGTGATCAAATGATTAGAACCACTTGCATATATTCTATCAAGAAAGTACCGGGAATCGATCATTTAAAAAGTCCGTTTAAAGGGATTGTTGAAATTCTTTTTGTCGCTAAGTTGCCACAACTGTCCTTTATACTCACGCGGAGTTTGAGCGTCATTTAGTTTGTTTACAGTGCGCCATTTTGCCAGTTCATCTTAAGCGTGTTTTCCGATTTTTACAATGGATAAAAATATCGATCAAAGAACCTGTCTTACATTTTGCATTGCAAATGGAATTTCGTGTACCGAAGTGCTGAAAATGTTACATAAGGCTTAAGGTAAATCGACTTTATCAAAAACACGTGCAAAATTCGTCGAAAAAGACCAGATTTGTCAAAAGAAAACTCATGGATTTTGCACCACGATAACGCACCATCTCACAAGGTTATCATCGTGAACGAATTTCTGGCCAAAAACTCAACAAATCTTATCGAGCAGCCACCGTATTACCCTGATATGGCTCCGGCCGACATTTTTCTTTCTCCAAAACTCAAATTACCGCTTCGAGGCACCCGTTTTCAGTCGATAGATGACATAAAAGAGAATTTGCGGTGAGTACTGAAGTTGATTCCAAAAAATGCGTTTAAAAAATGTTTTGATGATTGGGTTATTCGTTGGCATAAGTGTATTATTTCAAAAGGGGCCTACTTTGAAGGCGATGCAATAAATTTTGATGAATAATACATATTTTGTGTTCCATTGACCAATTCCCGGTACTTTTTTGACAGAACGCACGTTGATTATCTTGCGTTAAAACAATCCATTTTTAAATAATAGTTTAGTTACACTTAATTCTTATCATTTTTCTATCGTGTTTCTAGATAGGTCCAGTAAAACCATTTTATTTATAAAACTAGATTATGTATTAAACAGTTTATCATATATTAGTTAGATTAAGGGAAATACTATAATTTAGTTAAGGTAAAGTGGGGTAAATGCAGACTGTTTTTGTAAAATTGGATTTTAAACTTATGTACAGTGGGTGTACAAAGTATTCGTACACTTTTTAAAAACTAATAACATTTTTATAATTGTACCAAACAACTTGATTTTTTATAATCAATTAGAAGCATTGGTTTACGAAATGATATACAAAATAGATTTTCCAAAAATTATAATTTACAAGGTTAAATGCAAAAATAAACTAGAGGGCTATTGTTGCTCGCTCGCTTCGCTCGCTCGCGAGTAGGGTTGTTGTTGCTCGCTCGCTTCGCGAGCTCGCGGGCAGGACTGCTCTTGCGAGAATGTTAGTGGTATGCATGGCTAGTAGGGCCCACAGCTATTAATGTCTTTCATTTTGTGTGTGACTCTCCACGAGCCACACAAAGAACTTCCCGATTCGTTAGTTGCTGTATATTATTATTATTATTTATTAAGTGTACGTTTTAAGAAGATTATACGTTTTCAGGGAAATTCAATAGTTTTCTACTTATCAAAATGTTTGCTATATGGCGTCGCATTAAACCAATATCGTATGCTCGTTGCTCGCTTAGTTCCTTGTTATAGCATACTAATGTTGCAAAATAAATTGTCTTAATTAGTTTTTCGCAAACGATACAACTCATCATTATCCGGGTTTGCAGTATTGATCTTGGTTTTCTTCGATACTATTAATTTAAATTTTCTCAAAATATATAAACCGCTCAATTTTGAAACTCTGCTCAGTGCTACATACAACATTTGTAAAGTTCGTATTTCTGATGTTTTAAAATCCATACATACTTTCTCGTATGTTTGTCCCTGACTTTTATGAATCGCAATCGCTTCAGCAGGAACCACTGGAAATTGACTACGTGTGATTTGTTATTTTCCTTCACTCGAAATATTTACTTGATTCGATATTTTTTTATTATTGGTGTTAAATTTTGATTTATATTTGCATTTTTCATATAATCACGATAACGAGTTCTTACTTTCACTCCTACTCTGGCCAATTGAACATCTAACCACAATATAGACGGAATTTTAGTATTTTCTTGAAAACTAATAAATTTTAATATTCCGCATGCTCCATTAACCAATTCGTCTTCAACGTCAATGTTATTAATTATCATATATTTTATATTAATTTTCAATTTAATCTCAGTTAACAATTCGTTTTGAACTCATTGTTTATTTAAAGATTGTAATATAAATGTTTTTGTATTTTCATCGATATTCTTTGAAAATGTATTCTCGGCGATGATTAACTCACTCTTGCATTGGAATAATTTTCGATTATTGTAAGCGGTTACATTAGCATTTAATTTTATAAAAATTTTTTTTTTTAATTTTATAAAAATTTTTTTTTTAAATATGTCTAAATATATATATTTAGTTACGTTTACTTCTTCGGTGGATACGCCTTTCGTATAACTTGCAATGTTTAATCAACTCCTTTCGAAAAAAACTAAAAAACTACTTGACCAATATGGGCCAAAATCTAATCAGCTCTAAGTTACAGCGAGGCACATCGATTGCATCATTCATCATTCCGATCGCGTTGTTACTTTTTCTGAAAACGTTAACGAAAAATTTGATACCATAGAAACGGACATACGTACACACACACACACACACACACACACACACACATACCGACATTTTGATAAAAATAGTCTAAAATGACTCCAATGACCATGAAACGTGAAGATCTGCTAAAAATTCGATTTTCGATTTTCGGGGTAATTACAATAACTTCCCTATAAAATCGGGAAGTTAAAAAGGCATTTTTTAAAACTTTTTTATTTGGGTCCTTAATGAAAATTTAAAATGTATGTTTTGTAGATCTATGTTAGTCATATACATGTTGAAAATTTCATTGAAATCGAGTAACATACACACGAGCTACAAGCGGTTAAAAATGGTGAAAATCGTAGTTTTCACGACTTTTGATCAGTTTCTGCTTAAAATCCACAGAATCGTACATCTTTCGACGCCTGTTGTTTTTTCCTGCGTTAATCGATTTCGATGAAATTTCCAACATGTGTATAAAGAACATGGATCTAGAAAACATATGTTTTCAATTTTCATTAAGGGCCCAAACAAAAAAGTTTTAAAAAATGCCTTTTTTATTTTTACCTGCAACCTTGTAAATTGTAATTTTTGGAAAATCTTTTTTGCATATCAGTTTGTAAACTAATGCTTCTAATTGATTATAAAAAATCAGGTCGTTTGGTACAATTATAAAAAAGTTATTAGTTTTTAAAAGGTATACGAATACTTTGTACACCCACTGTATATTTTTGTATTGTGGCTGTAAGAATTTGATCAGCTATGTCTTTAACAATATTCTCTATTGAATATACATAATACATAGAGACTCGTAGACAAATTGTCGATCGAGGTAAAGGAAACAGATACTTGTAGAGTTAAATATTGTTCATTAAATGTTCCGGGTGTTTAACATCATGGAAGATATCTTTATAAGGCAATTTTATAAAGTTAATTACATTTTAAGCGATGATATGATTTTCAGCTTAAACATTTTCTATTCCCTTATTCAAAGAAGGGGGGTTGGGTTATACAGCAAGTATGGGTTGATAGAAAATTGATAATTTTCTTATAAAATTTGTGAATTATGGTTCGTACAAAAAAATGATTAAATCTTGATAGATCATTTTATTTACTTACCTAGGAATATGTAAAAGAGAACAATACGAAGAGCATAATAATAAATGTAATAATAATTACATTTGATTTACACATATTTAATTGTGTATGTTAGAAGTTCTGTATTTTAAGAACCACGCGTGGAATGTCAACAGTCAATAATTAATAGTTCGTGTTACGTAAAACGTTACGTCTGTTTTCAGTCGTCCGTAAACCATTAATGAGGAGTGTAAATAGTCACGATAGAGGAGCAAACACTCCTCTAATGAGTTAATACATGATTCTACGAATTAATTTGAGGAGAAGAGTGTAATGATGATACAATTGAGCCGTTCATTATGGCATGACTGAGAGCAGATTCCTTGTAAAACGATAAAAATGGTAAACAAAGTTCGAACGAGATGTAGATTATTTAAAATAAAAATTTTCCACGTTGTTCTTGTTTAATTTTTCTGGTTTATCACACTTTTCACCACACTCGATTCGCGAACAACGTTTACTATTTACAGTTTAGTTTTCAACAGACCACAGACAGTTTTTAAAAAACGTTCACTGGGCCTATAACCTATTAGATTATGTAATTAAATAAACCGCACACTTTGTATTAATTGACTTAACGGAGTTTACACAATAACTAGAAAAGCAACAAGCAAACCACGTCTTTACAATTTGAATCTAACACGTCAAGTGAGGATCATTCGGACTAGAAAATTGAACGATACTATGTATGAATAAACAACCAACGGTTTCATAAACAAACTGATATCGAATCGATCGTTCCTTGTGTGGAATAATAGATTAATTTTGTTTCTAAAACATATTTCAACAATTATAGGTGTAAGTGAAATTAATAAATTCTCCGAGTTGGAAATAACGTAATACTGATCTTAAATTCGTCTAATGTATTCACAGTTTTGTATTTCACCTATTCATTCCTGTCGCGAATGCGTAAAATTCGCAGTATAGTGACGTGTCAAGTACTCGATAGTAAACTTTAGGAGGAGTAGTAAATTATAGGGTGCATTGAAAGAAAAACTTTATAAAGATACTCCAGCAACGTCGGAAATTATATGCTACAAAGAATTTTGCATGCATGGCTCCACTACTGACGCAGTTGTCATTAAGAGAACAGTCATTTATTTGTCGACTGCAAAAAAATTTACTAATAACAAACTGATCTAAACTCTGATCACTAGACTGCGGATTTTTATGCTTTTACGAAGAAATTGGTTGAGTGAAATATTAAACAGTAACGAATTAGAAAAATTCAAGAATATCATAATGTTGTTTTTAATGTAACAAAGTCGTTAAGGGATGAAATCAATGTTTATATTATTGCTGTTCCCCACAATCAATGCAGAACATTTTTATTTTGCATAAAGATCCGCAGTCTACTGATCACGTTCCGCGGTTCACCTTGTATAATATCGATTTTTGAACGAAAAAGGAAGGAGATCCAAACAGAAAAAGCTCGGGTCGAAAGGGTTAGAAAGGACATTTGACCCGAAAGGAAAACGAGGAGAAAAATAGGGCATGCCGAGCGGGTAGAATAGAAAATCGAAGTTGCCCGTCGATTCTCGCGACTCGTCGGTATCTTTAATAAATAAATGGGCGAGTATCCACGGTGGATAGGTGGAAAGGGTGAAAATCGAAGTGAGCCACGCCCAGGCGAAGAGAGAACAAAGAAAAATCAGAAGTTGCGGGACGGGCCAGGCCGGGCCGCGCGCGCGACCCATTCGGATCCCGGAAGACGGCGCGGCGCGGCGTTGAGGAGCGGGAGGTGTTTCGAGCGTATCAAGGCCAAGGTTTATTAGCGGCGGATCAGTTTCAGAAGCCAGGGCTAGGTGTCAAGCGGTTGCAAGTGGTCTGGAGTGGTGCTCGTAAAACGTGAATATAAACGGACGGCGAAAGTGTCGCCTTCCGCAAGCTCGGCCTCGCTCCGCCACCCTGTTGTTCCATTTGTCACCCCGCGAACGAATTATTGCGACTTGTCACCCGTCACCCATTGAATTATTGCGCGCCACCGAGATATAATCGAACGGACAACGACATAATCGAACCGATGATTTAGAATGATGGCATGAATTACTGGCTATTTAGGGAAGTCGATGAGTTATTGCCCTTTCAGGGACACGCGAGCCGGAATTAATGTTCCGATACAGCGTTATTATACATACACCTTCGTATCAACAGCTAAATTATATTTAACACTAAACCACTGCCAAATGACCGGCTTCGTATTGTTTATTTTACTATTCAGCCGTTCGATGCAAAAACGGTGATAGCGAAAACGGTTAACAAAACATTGGATAATGACTAGGCTGCGGATCTTCATGCAAAATAAAAATTGGCTACGTCATATTATTTCTTCCCCTCTTCATCTTTTGATCTTCATCCTTCGACATCTTCAATTTTTTAAATTTTCCGACAATTTTGTATTTCATCTACTCGATTCTGCTATAAGTGCATAAAGATCCGCAGTCCAGTAATGACGAATCAAGTAAAAGTTCTAAAACACAATAATATTACATTTGTTGTATGCAAGTTCCGCTATAATGATATTACATTTATTTTACTTAACGGTGATTAAACCCTTAATTCTTTATGATTGTTTCGAGTAGACTGCGGATCTTTATGCAAAATAAAAAATGTTTGCATTGTTTGCAAGACACAGGAGCCAAATAGAAATTTCTTTCTTCTATTAATTATCCTATCGAGCTGAAATTAATACACTGATGTCCTTAAATTTTCTTAATTCGTCCACTGCTTTAAATTGTACGTGCCCATTTTTGTCATAAATGCATAAAATCCGCAGTCTAGAAAGCGCTAGAAATATTAGAAAAATTAGAGGATATCGACATGTTATTTTCAATTTTTTTGAATCATTAAACAAGGAAATTTCTATTTGCCTCTTATGACTTACAATTTTTATTTTCTATAAAAATCCACAGTCCAGTGATGTTGAACCAAAGACAAATATTCACATCCACCAATTATGTATATTAATCGGCTCAATTATCGAAATGATAAAAATCGAAATAATTTAATAAATTTCCTAATTCAAGTACAATTACATATTGTAATAAAAATCTCAGAAATTTGAATAAATACAGTTTTATCATTCCTATCAGCTGAAACGTTTCAGTCACCCTTAGTGATTAGTAGGTTCAGTGATAACCCCCTTATAGGTCCGTGAAACTTTGAAGTCACGTAGTGGTATAGCAATATTTGTTAGTCTAATTTTATTTTTAATGACAAAAGTAGGGTAAATGGGCCTTACTTTCGCTGCTTCCTAGTAGTCAGCCATGCTCAAAATGAATTGTTTAAAAATAAGAAATATTAAAAAGCTTTCATTTTTTCGAATGAGCACAATGATTAGCCTATTCCTCGTTTCCAATATTCGTATAGACCTCATGACCCCATATAGAACATTTAGAAAACAGTATATTACTGATAACAATGCTTAAGACAGCGGATACATGGCCTTCAATGGTTGACATTCGAATAATTACTCTATTTAATTCTATTATTTCTCCTTTGTTATATTTGTATGTTTGATAAAATGCTGTAACTATGATGGCTGTTGTTGAAGCAAGTGATAGTAACAGACATTTAATAAAAATTCAAAGATAAAATTAAGATACTTATTCAATATCATACTTTCCATTCTGAATCTTTCTGTTACATGTGTACATTCTATAAAATTAATTAATAATTTAGTACTATTTTAAAATAATATTAAATTCTCTATGAAATTTTTATATGTATAGCATTCAATGCCGCATTATTTTTTTCTCAATCAATATTGTTTTTCTAAGGAAATCGAAAGTGTTTCAATAATGTTCACCCTTGTTATTTAACAGTTTGCACAATATAAAAATAATAAGAAAGGGGTAGGGAGAGCGCGAGAGAGTGTACATATAAATCGCGCCACCATAACGTTACCATCGCGTAACGTAACACATGTCAAATATTTGCTTTATGTTAGGAAATGTGTAATCCTGAAAGGTCTTTGCCTATCCTAGCGTATTTGTACTGCATCCAACTAGTATACGTCAACTACTAAGCATCACTACGTAGTCTTAATTACTTACGTAGTCTTAAAGTTATGTATCACAAATTGAGAGATAAATTCATGAACACATTCAAAAGTTTTACGAATTCGTTGATCACAATTAGACTGCGGATTTTATACAAGAGAAATTAACGAGGTACAAAACTGTGAAAACATTAAACGAATTTAATTCTGACAAAAACGAGAGAGAAGGTATCATTTAAAACAGTAAAAACAGTAGAAGAATTTAAAAATACTGTTATATTATTTTCAACCTATTAAACATATTAAGTTTGTTGCAATTCGGGTACAAAATTTTTATGTTGCATAAAGATCCGCTGTCTTTTTAATCATTACATTATTTTCGACCTATTAACGTGATCAAAAGAGAAAATACATTTTAATTTATCTCTCTTTATTGTTTCCAACAATTGACTTGGAAACATTTTATTTTGCATAAAAATCCGCAATCTAATCCTAACTTTGTATAAATATACGAACATATTTAAAGACACTGCTAATAATTGTTTTTTAATGGGCGACATGTCCTACGACATTAACCTAATGGGAATGTGTTTAAAAAAGGAATACTCAAAACGAATTTATCAGTTTTGCTTAATATTCAATATTCTGTAGAGCCTCCTTTAAACATCGCAAAATCCGTTTGAGCAGAGATTTGTATAATTTTTCAATTGTTTTCTGCCTTAATTCAAGATAACAAGAGCTAGAAGAGCTTAGATATTTTCAATAATGTCAAGAATGGGAGATCTTGATGGTCAGTCCAGAATTTTAATTTGTTCAGTTGCTTAAAACTATTATCATGTTGAAATATAATTTTTGTATCATGCTTATTTATTTGCTCGTTCATTTTGCCACTAATGAACTTAATATCTATTTTTCTATGGCAGCCTATACCGCCCAAACCATAACGACGACTTAATAATTGAGTTTCTTTCCATAAATCATAGTAATAGTTAGACTGCGGATCTTATGCAAAATAAAAATTGTCTGTATCGATTGCAAAGAATAGGAACCAAACAGAATGTTATTTCTTCCCTCAATCATCTTAATAAATGAGAAATCATATATTGACATCTTCAATTTTTAAAATTTTCCTACAATTTTCAATTTCATCTACTCAATTTTGCTATAAATGCATAAAGATCCGCAGTCTAGCAATAGTAGTTAAAACCGTCTGGACTAACTATATTTCATTATTTTTAATCAGTAAATATTATTTTAAACAACGTGATCATCTGTTTATTAACTTTTCATTACTTGGTAATAGAACGGACTGGAAACGGACTTTTGAGTAACAATATGATGTAACAATACTTTTAACAAGAAACTTTTGGGACACCCTAAAGGACAATACAAAATGTATTTTTTGAATTTTCAATATAGGTCCCCACGAAAACGTTGTAAACAACTTTTAGTATTGTCTCTGTAATTCCGACAAATTGCAATTTTTTCAAAAATTGTTTTCACCTCTTGTAGCATACCAATTGCTCCATCTTTTCAAAAACGAATCCAAGTCGTATGATCTGACATTAAAAAAGTAATCGTCCGTTTTAAAAGTATCCGAATATTACCATGATTCATTGTAGATGTATTATTAAAGAAACCTAGAGTGTCGTATCTTTCTGTCCCCGGGTGTAACAGTTTGATTGGGTCCCCTGGTCGAGACAGATCCGCCCCGATAGGCGATCCGTTCCTCGATAGTTGAGCACCGCTGCGGCGTGTCTAATGTAAGAGGAGGAGATCGTAGGTGGAGGAGGTGAGAGTGAACGTGCGTAGCTAAAGGGGCAGCTCGGCAAGCCGGACTTCGAGGTCCTCCTTCGAACCTTCTCCCTCTTGTCCCGCCGGTGTGCCGCGCATCTCTCTCTCCGGTTCTCTCCCCGGCTACCATCCCTTTTTCTCTGAACCACGACCCCCAGGAACGGAACAGGGCTGGCTTCGCGACGAGCTCGGAGATGGTGGAGGCGAAGGAGGTGGCTGGAGGTGGCCGAGAAGGGAGGAAAGGTTCCGAGGGGGGTGGGTTAGGTCTGAGCCTAGATCAATACTCGCATCTCTGCCGGCTGGACCAGGCCGGACATTGCGTTCCGAAGCTCACCTTCGAGCCGATATCAACCCTCCTACGGCATCCCTTTTCCTCTTGTTGCCACCCTCGCTGCCCCACCTCCTTTCTCCTCCTTTCAACCCCTCTTCCACGACCTCTTGGCCGGCCAACACTGCCGGCTACCATCCCGCCACCCACCCTCTCCCCCATTTGCATCCGCTTGTTTGGAGGCGAATTTTTCGGTGGAAGGATTTTTTTTTCTACCCTCCGACAACGTGCCGGACCCGGTCTCTCTCCTCCGCGTCGCTGTTTATTTTCGGGGGTGGCATCGTTCGTCGAAGGGTGACACGTTTCTCTCCCTTCTATTTTTTCTTCCTCCTCTCTATCCCCGTCTCACTCTCTTGCTCTATCTATTCTTCTCTCGTCTTTCTTTTTTTTTCTAACAACGAGTTTTAGTTGCCCCGCCGCAGTTGTCGGTTGTTTGAGCTGGAAATTGAATTTCGTCGAAGGGTGGTCGTTGTCCAAAGGTCGTTGCGCGAGAAGTCTGTCCCCGCGCCTCGAATTGAAAGTGAAAGGAACAAGAGAATTACTGTTCCTTATATTTTCCAAGTACAAATTTCATTTGCCGCCGCTCTGTGTCCAGACGAACAAACCCCCTTTGTCTCACTCGGCTACTATTTCATTATTGATTTCGCGGTAATTGTTGCACCAGTCCCTCCGAACGAACGTTTCATTAATACAAGCAACATTGTTCTCTATTCTTAGGTTTTGTTCTTTGCTTTCCACTGAAACAAATCTAATCAGCGAAGTTAGAAAACTGTTTCCAATTTTTCGTCGATTGTTCACATTATTTTAATTTTTACCTACTTTTCTGATTGTGTATTATTAGCATTGAACTCGGGAGAGTAATCTGTACTGCTTCTGTTAACGATGACTTTACGATTAATTGATAAAATACTACTTTACAAAAACGAAAAAATAATTAATAGGGTTCTACAATCAATAGAAAATAGAAACTTATCTTGTCGCTTTAAGTAAATTGATTCGGGAATAACGAACAGAGCGAAAGAGCAATGAAAAACTTGATTCCGCTCGTAATCCGATTTATTAATCGCTTTTGTCGAATCAGATCTTAACGTTGCTAATTTTTTTTACACGAAGAGGGTAACTAAAGATCGATAATCACATTTTCCGTTATCAGGAAGATACAGCGATGTCGCACAGGGAATAAAAAGTTCCGGATCGAACAGATCCCCTCGAATTGATTCGAAAGAGTGCGGTAGTGTCGCGCGGATACGCTCATCATCCGCCCTGAAAGCCGACCGAGATACGAAAAAACTGTGTATCTCGGTCGGTTGGTCACAACAAACTCACAAGAATAACGATTATGACTTCCGCGAAATAAACGCCGTGTAAACGACACGGGAACAATTCAATCCCACCCTTTCGGTCGCCTTATACTTGACGTCGCCCCTTGTTCGATGCGGCACGCGCGTACAACTGCCTTCCCAGCGTGCACGCACGGCGATAAAAGTATCGCCGGATCCATTTCCTTAATTACGAGAGACGGTTTTCACAGTGTTTTATTCTCCAAGCACTTTTCCTCCACATTTTATTGTCGTCCCGTCGAAAAGCGAGTATTTGTATCACAGTAATGTATTTGATGATATCAGTCGCTATATCTATAGGTGTAGAAATAAATCTGAGATCGAAATAAACAATTATGTTTCATTTTCAAGGAGGAGCACTAGTTTTGAACTTTCAAAAAATACTCGTAAAAAGTATTCGTATGCCGTTTAAAATAGAATAACTTTTTTATAATTGTACCAAACGACCTGATTTCTTTTTAATCAATTAGAAGCATTCGTTTACGGAATGCAATGCTAGAAAGATTTTCCAAATAATTATAATTTACAAGGTTACATGCAAAAATAAAAAAGGGATTTTTTAAAACTTTTTTATTTGGGTCCTTAATGAAAATTCAAAATACACGTTTTATAGATCTATAGTAGTTAGTAAATAAATTTTCATTAAACTACTAAACTAACTACTAAAGTAACTACTAAATTTTCATTAAGGGCCCAAATAAAGTTTTAAGAAATCCCTTTTTTAGTTTTGCATGTAACGTTGTAAATTATAATTATTTGGAAAATCATTCTTGCAAAGCACTTTGTAAACGAATGCTTCTAATTAATTATTAAAAAATCAGGTCGTTTGGTACAATTATAAAAAAGTTATTCTATTTTAAACGGCATACGAATACTTTTTACACTCACTGTAAATGTTCTTATTTTTTTAAAGATGCTGCCTTATGACAACACTTCGTCTTTTCCTGAAATTTTACGAACAATTTGACAAAGTTGACAA
Organism: Lasioglossum pauxillum; assembly: GCA_933228785.1. Taxonomy (NCBI): domain Eukaryota; kingdom Metazoa; phylum Arthropoda; class Insecta; order Hymenoptera; family Halictidae; genus Lasioglossum; species Lasioglossum pauxillum. The sequence continues at coordinate 21,991,653 of OW121701.1, read as the reverse complement.
TTTGTTTTCCATATTTGTTTCAATGCGATCTCACAAAAAGAATTCTCGCCTTTACGATGACACCTTAAACATTGATCTACGAGTTATCATTACGATTTTATTATACTTTGAACAATGACAATACAATTCGTTAAAGATGAAAAACTCAACCTTCTCGCTCTTATTTATAACTAGAGAGCGGATGTTTATGCAAAATAGAAAATATCTGCATCAATTGCCAGAAATAGAAACCAAGCAGAATGTTATATCTTTCCTAATAATTTTAACAGATGAGAAATCATAAATATACATCTTCAATTTTTAAAATATCCCTACCATTTTGAATTGAACTGATTTTTGGAAAATAGCTAACTTGATGGGCATCATAGTACTGTCCAGAGTACGAGAGAAAACTAGCGGGAGGAGAACGGAGCAAAAGGAACGCAGAGGCAATCTGAATGGTCAGGCTTCTTTCCCCGTTCCCTTCCCGCTAGTTTTCTCTCGTGCTCCGCACAGTAGGTGCTTCACCCTTTAAATCAAGCCCAATTAGAACGTCGAAAGATTTTTTTACATAAAACGAGAGACAATTTTTGGTGTAATTTCAATTCATTGTCAGTCATATTTCTCACTCCTCGATACCTAACCACTCAAGGGGTTACATTAAGCATAATTTTAAAAATCCGTCGTTTTTCTTGTTTTTAAGGTACCGGAGTTCGAAAGATATTTAAAAAATCAGTAATCAGACTAAAATCAAAGACTAAAATCTAGTCTGAATCTAATCTAGTCTTTTAATCTAATCTGAATGCAAAATGTCGCCATTTTTTAAGAACCTGTTTTTAGTTGTTCTCATCGAAATTTACAATATGCGCACGTTTTTGAAAAAATCTCCATGATCCTCGTTTTAAATAGAACCTACTGGAGAGTTTCATAGCTCTTTTGCTAAAAGATTACAAGATGTTGTAATCTTTTAGAAGAAAATAATTACAAGATGTTGATCATCGAAATATTTATCATTAAATATTGTTGTTGTAGCTCAAGGAGATAGTAAGTCAATACCAATTGTGGGTTATTCTAAATACGTTATTTCTGTTTATTATTATCAATAAAAATTATTTTCTAAAACAGCATGCTATATATTCTATTTTTGCGAAAATTACACTTTTCAGGTTGTACACATTATGTTTCACCCAGTACATTAAACGAACAGGATGGAAGGGTTGACTTGAGAAAGATATTAACTAAACAATAAAAAGTTCACGACAAGTCGCTAAAGATAATGTAATGGAACGTTCACTGTAATGTGGAAAGTATGGAAAGTTATGTACCCAGTGTCATAGAGAATTAAAGGACGTTTATATATAGTATAGCAGTTGTTGGGAACTTTCTTCAACTCTTGGAGTAAATTAAACGCTTCCACCAATCTCGGTTTCACGTACTCGTTCTGCATTTTGAACACAAACAAAATTAAGCATTCTTGCATTAATCTCCTGACTGTTTTTTTTAATTGATCAATCGTTATTTATTATTAGACTCCGGATGTTTATGCAAAATAAAAAGTTTGTGCATCAATTGCAAGACGCAGGAGCTAAATATAAATTTATATTCTTCATTGATAATTTTAATGCGGTGAAAATAATATATTAATATTCTTGAGGTCTTAATATTTTCACTGTTTTAAATTGCACTTACTCATTTTTGTTGTAAATGCATAAAATCCGGAGTCTATTTATTATCAACTTTTTACTTATTAAATAATTGTTAAGAGAGATCAATATCGTAAACATGGCCTATTTTAAACAATTACGTGCTAGTATGAAAATTCTGGTTTCATTACAGATTTTTTTCACGTATTATACGATTTTATTAGACGAATGACTGTTTTAATCCGTGTTTATGGTGGGGTGAAACAGTCGTACTTCTGAAAAATATTTTCATTCGATTAATTCGAGTACACTCTTGAAGCTTTGCGTGCGAAAACATAGGATGACCGACGGCGCGTACTAATTTACAATTCATCCTTTGTTTCGAAGAACAATAAAGACGGTGATGACAAGGGTAACAAGGGGTTGTGATTTTGCATAGAAAGTAAGAGATATTTATACACTCTAAGTTTCTGTCTCTTTTAAATGTGAGATGAAATTGGCTCGGTCATTATTACAAAAAATTTACGATAACAAGAATATCCATATATTATTTAAAGTCTGTTCATTTACGAGATACGTAATAAGGTTGCATGATAATCTCGAGAGTAATTGTTAATTGTATTTTCGTTAAACTCATATAGTCCCATGTTCGATAATAATTAATCAGAAATATCTTGCAAAACATTCATCGACTGTACTGACTATAATACTAAAAAATAAAAATTTAAATAATTTGATTTAATATTTTGTATTCAGCAAATTTCCAAATATACATCGTACTTTATAGGGATTGTTAAAAATATGTTCTTTATTTAGAAAGACAAGTTTCAGAAACAGAAAGTCTAGACTGACTATTGTGTCTGATCATCACTGGGTAATTCTACTAGGAATAAATATTGATGAAGCTGGGTCTGCTTCGCATGAAACTACTCACGTTCAAGTTAATATTACAGCAAATGATTGTGAAAAAGTATGTTACAGTCACTGTCAATACTTATAAATCAACTGTGAATTTTTATGCAAAACAAAAATTTTCTATGCTGATTGTAAAAGATGGAAGCTAGATGGTAATGGCAAACATAATGTAACAAATTTCTTTAAACCTTTTTACAGTCTGTTTTTTACTCATAATTGCATAAAATTTTCAATCTAAATATTGACGTATTCAAGTAGAAAAAGTATAAAAAGAATTTTAATTGCGATACCTCATTTCATTTGACATGGTATGCAATTTTAAAGTTCGTATTGCTAAAAATTAGAATTTGATGTAAAACTGTTTCTTTTAGATTATTAATTTATTTTTCTGTAATTAAATGTTCATCTAGATTATATGTACTTGTTCCCTATTACAGTATATTACTAGTTTCCAAAAATTTTAAAAATTAGTGTAGTCACCTAGAAAAGTGATCGTAAACTAAAACTGAGACAACCTGACTGCTTAAATTCCTTTGAAACGAATATTTCACTAGATTATTAATTTATTTTTCCATAATTCTTCATAGATATTATACATATATGCTTATTACCCATTACAGTATATTACTAGTTTCCAAAAATTTTAAAAATTGGTGTAGTCGTCTAGAAAAGGGATCGTAAACTAAAACTGAAACATCCTGACTGCTTGAATTCCTTTGAAACGAATATTTCACTTGATTATTAATTTATTTTTCCATAATTAATTATTCATAGATATTATACATATATGCTTATTACTTGATTATTAATTTATTACACTTGATTTATACACTTGATTATTAATTTATTTTTCCATAATTCTTCATAGATATTATACATATATGCTTATTTATTACCCATTACAGTATATTACTAGTTTTCAAAAATTTTAAAAATTGGTGTAGTCACCTAGGAAAGGGATCGTAAACTAAAACTGAGACATCCTGACTGCTTGAATTCCTTTGAAACGAATATTTCACCAAAACGAAAGTATGCACTGACCATAAAAACAGTCTAGATTTTAGGTTGGTCATAAATATAAGTCCAGCTGAGCTTTGCTTTTATGCTGCTTCCCTTTCCTTTATTTTTCTGGGGAATGTAAATTAATTTAGTTCTTTCCTTCTTCTTGTGTAAAGAAGACGCGTATTATAATTATTTAAATTTCTCTGGCAACACCGTGGTACGAGGAACGCACTTGTTCTTCGCGCGTGTGTTTTCAGGAATAAGAAGCCTGTGAAGCGCTGGGAACTGCGTGGATGGAAGAGACAAGAGAGAGAACCACTGTGCACTGGTCAATTTCCCCTTAGTTTCGTCTCGCGCAGGGAGGATGGACGCTTTCCACCCCGAATACGCTTCCATACGTGGCCGTAAACGAGCACGCCGAGAAAGAGAAATGTGTTCGCACACCCCGTATTTACAAATACACGTACCAGAGCACACGCACTCATGGGGCCACGTAGCCGGAGCCATGCCGAGAAAATTCAACCGGTCGGTTCATTTGCATGCTCGTCTTTTTCCGAACCCTCGGAGCCTCCCACCTTTCGGATTCAACCCGGACGACACGTCGCTATGATAACCAGGAAAATTTCTCCTTGTCCAAGTCCCATCGACCTTACGAATTTATTACTACGTCGGAACTCACCTCGTGTGATCGCGAAGCAGTCAGCGAAATTTCCATAGTTCCGCTAAAAATTACATGGATTCTTCATTAATAGACTGCGGACTTTTATGCATTTATGAAGAAATCGGCTGGGTGAAATATAAAACAATAAACGATTAGAAAAATTTAAGAATATTGTAATGTTCTTAATGCAATAATGTCATTAAAGGAAATCAATTTTTATTTTATTCCTGCTTCCCACAATCAATGCAGTTCGATGTGATTTTGCTTCCTGGTATCTCTATTTTTTTTTTCTTTAAAGTGTTATGTCGCATCAGTTGCTACGTTATTAGCAATATCATGAAATAAGTCAGGATAATTACATTACTAGTTTGATAAGTTTGGTTTCCTCGACACTAAACCTACCATCATCGGTCAAAATGACCGGTTCCTGATTTTTTATTTTACGATTATTGATGTAATAAAAATAATTTCATAAGAAATGATTGTATGAATATGTTTAGTGGAGCACATATTACAATAGGAGCTGCACAAAGTCTGAATACATAAAATCAATCTTGTTATTTTTATGAGGGAACATGTACCAGTTACTTTTAAGGCCCGGTAGGTTTAGTGTTAATGAAATTCAATAGGTCATTTATTTTTCACTAAAGAATTGGTGCGTTCCATTGTGATTATTACAATTGCTAAATTACCATAGTTTTTTAAAGTATTGTATAACGTGTAAATATATTATTTTTAGTCGTAAAGTGTGTCCCAAAAATGTTTCCTTGAAAATTGACGATTCCTGATGATTCCTGACGATTCCTGAGATCACCTAAAGTAACTTTTTCCTTTGCGAAAATGTTCTCCGCGGCTTTGTTAAGGACTTATGACTCGCCCAATGCCGACGTCAGGCTCAGCGCGAGCCACCAGTAGTCGCGCTCTGATTGGCTCGTGGTTTTAGTTAATAACTTACTAAGTAAGTTATTTCAAATGACCTTGGGAATCATCCTTTTCATGGAAACAATTTTGTGAAGATCCTGTACAAAATAGTGTACACTTATAAAAATTCTTTATTATTCTTAAATCATATATTATAAAGCAACAAATTAAATCAACTATTATAAAGCAACAAATTAATCAACTATTATCAAACAACAAATTAAATCAACTATTATCAAACAACAAATTAAATCAACTATTATAAAGCAACAAATTAAATCAACTATTATGAAGCAACAAATTAAATCAACTATTATGAAGCAACAAATTAAATCAACTATTATGAAGCAACAAATGAAATGAACTATTATAAAGCAACAAATTAAATCAACTATTATCAAACACCAAATGGAATTACCTATTATAAAGCAACAAATTAAATCAACTATTACCAAACAACAAATTAAATTAGGCCTATTATAAAGCAACAAATTAAATCAACTATTATAAAGCAACAAATTAAATCAACTATTATGAAGCAACAAATTAAATCAACTATTATGAAGCAACAAATGAAATGAACTATTATGAAGCAACAAATTAAATCAACTATTATCAAACAACAAATTAAATCAACTATTATAAAGCAACAAATTAAATCAACCATTATCAAGCAACAAATTAAATTAACAAAATAATGCAATAAAAATAAGTGGTTCCAAGAATCGGATTTTTTAAATGTAAAAATCTGTACATGATTGGAAAATGGATAATTTCAACTACGCGTAGCGTAGATGTTATCACTATTAACATTCGTGAATCATTTGCGACAACCGCGAAGGTATGCTAAATTTTGCAAGACTTGTTGTTCAATTAAATTTGCACATATCATAGACGAAACGGAATCGCGGTGTTGCGTGTAATTAAGTTTGCATGCGTTCAGAACTCCGTGGCGTCTCGGCGTTAATTTTGAACCAGATCTTGGCCGCAGTCTCGAAGCAAAATACCATTATTATTTGCAGACGATATTTTCTCTCTCTCACTTTTTTTTCTATCCGTTTCCTGCGTTCCGTTTAATTATTTCCAACATGGCAGCTGGTTCTACGTTGGCCAATCGGCGCGGCTCGCCGTATAGAAGTTGTGATTTCTTCGGTTGCCGATTTCCGGCCTGCGTCACGGACTGGATGAAAAATTGCAGGATTCGACACGAACGTAATTACTGCACTCGCGAAGGTCTCATGAATACAGCGAACCCTTGCTTGTCCAAACACATCATTACATGCACAGTATCGATAATCGAATTTATCCGAGAATCAAATAACTTCATTTTCATACAGAGTAGTATATTAATCTTATAAACAATTAGTGGATGTTCTATTGGATGGATAAACAATTTTGATCTAATATGAAATTGCTTCAAATTGGTAGTGATAAATTATTTTCAACATATACAGTGACTCCCACTAATATTCGGACACTTTTAAAAACACGATAACTCTTTTAATATTGGACTATGCGATTTGAACTTCCTTGGAAAGTTAGAGCAATTAGCTTATTACAGGATGTGAAAAGAAATTTTGTTTGAAAATTGCAATTGGTCGGAATTGTAGAGAAAATACTAGAAGTTGCATTTTAAAACTTTTTTATGCAGGCCTATATTGAAATTTTAAAAAATACGTTTTGTAGATCTGTGTCAATTATATGCACTGTCAAAGTTGTAAGGCATTGAAAGATGTAAGAATCCTTAGAATTACTGCAGTTGGAGGCCGAAAATCGTGAAAAACTGCAATTTTTACAATATTTATACAATTTTCAGAATATTTTTAATTAATAGAGATCTACGAAACGTGTTTTCTAAATTTTCCATATAAGCCCACATAAAAAAGTTGAAGAATACAACTTTTAGTATTTTCTCTGCAATTCCGACAACTTGCAGTTTTTTTCGCAAATTTTTGTCACGTTGTGTAACGAACCAATTGTTCTAACTTCTCCAAAACTTTAAAATCGTATATTCCAATACTAAAAAGTTATGGTGTTTCTAAAAGTGTTCGAATATTAGTGGAAGTCACTGTATATATTTAAAATTATTAATGAAAGAAATGATCTTCCATTTAGCTTCTGTTCTAGTAATCATTTCTACAACGAAAATTTGAGTTACTATACTAATAACCGAGTTACACACCGATAATTCACTAATACAGTTTTATTCCGATATAATACGAAGGGCTCGGGACAGGCTTGTCGTCTTACTTCGTCATACTCTACGGCTTGTCTTTGTTGAGGATGTGCGAGAGGCCAGTGATGCCAGATGCGGAGAGTCACGGTGAAATGATGTACCCCCTCTCTGATGACGGGGAGTGAGTGTGGCGAATGGGAGACAAGTTGCACGTGCACGATGGGGTCCGTGGAGTGTGCGCCTGCGCACGGTGCTGGAATAGAATAGTGGAAGGGGTAAGGAGTAGAGTACATGAGCGCCGTACGGCGATCATTCTGGCATCACTGCGAGAGGCTCGAATGTGGCAACTATAAATCCTTCAGCGATATCTTTTGTTGAAAAGAAGGGGAAATAATGATTTTCTTATTTCGAAATAAAAAATATATGAAAAGACTTTTTAAAAACCACGCTTATATTAAAATGCGCTAAAATGGAGAAAATAACTTTTTTTCCTGGTTCTCCCAAAAATTTAATATATATTTGACTAAAATTATGACATTAGAGACTATAAAAATAAAAGCGTGGAACGTCCACGAAGATTATGTCAATATACATAGTTTAGCGCTCTACGCTTTTATTTTTGTAGTCACTAATGTCATGATTTTAATCAAATTTATATTAAATTTTTGGGAGAACCAGGAAAAAAATGATTTTCTCTTTTTTAATGCATTTTAATATAAGCGTGGTTTTTAAAAAGTTCTGTTTTATATATTTTTTAATTTTCTACTTTTTAGTCTTTTTTAAATGAGGCGCAAGATATAGTAATACTAGCATGGGGTCCCATGGAAATCACCGACACAAATTTCCCCGACAACATTTCACCGACTCCTCGATTACACTGTCCAACAGCCAAAAATCCTTTCGATTCTGACTATGCGATTCTTATAGAGTTTTTCGCGCTGATTCCGAATCTGGCCTTAATTTTTCTCCTAGACGCATAGTTCTTGAAAAATTTGGGTTTGAAAAAAAACATATTTTTCAACTTTGAACAAAGATTGTGATGTTATTATAAAAGATATTGTATTGTTCTTTACATAAAAAGATTTTCTAGACTTTCCCGAATCCAGTGATGTGCAATAGTAATACATTATGATTGTTTAAACATGTTTAAACAATTTAAACAATCATTAAAGACGGAGAGGCACCACTTTTGCACCAATTTTTGACGATATTTTTGAATTTATCTCAAAGAATAAGGGTCCAGCAGAAAATCGAACTATATCACGAGATAGTGCAGACTTTCTATCTTGAGAAACCCCCCTTTGAAGTTTGAAACGTCGACGTCTTTACCGAACCAGAAAGCAAAATATCTTCGCCCGACACGAGCTGCCGCCAGTGGCGCTTACCGCTAGAATAGGCGTTCCACGGGATACGCCGCGGCGAACGCCCGTTGTAGTGGTGAGCGCCACTGGCGGCAGCTCGTGTCGGGCGAAGATATTTTGCTTTCTGTTTCGGTAAAAACGTCGACGTTTCAAACTTCAAAGGGGGGTTTCTCAAGATAGAAAGTCTGCACTATCGTGTGGTATAGTTCGATTTTCTGCCGGACCTTTATTCTTTGAGATAAATTCAAAAATATCGTCAAAAATTGGTGCAAAAGTGGTGCCTCTCCGTCTTTAATGATTGTTTAAACATGTTTAAACATGTTTAAACAATCATAATGTATTACTATTGCACATCACTGGATTCGGGAAAGTCTAGAGAATCTTTTTATGTAAAGAACAATACAATATCTTTTATAATAACATCACAATCTTTGTTCAAAGTTGAAAAATATGTTTTTTTTTCAAACCCAAATTTCTCAAAAACTGTGCGCCTAGGAGAAAAATTAAGGACAGATTCGGAATCAGCGCGAAAAACTCTATAAGAATCGCATCGTGAGAATCGAAAGGTAAAAAAAAAGTTTGAATTTGTTGGACAGTGTTATCGTATGATAATACATACTGTGGTTGTCTTAAGTTGTTGTGGATCAAATTCGTTGTCGGTCAAAATTGTTGTCGATCAAATTAATTGACGGTTAAAGGCGTTGTCAGCCAAAGCTATTGTCAGTCAAATCTGGAGTCGGTAAAATATCGTCGGTGAAAACCGTGTCGGGGAAATTTGTGTCGGTGATTTCCATGAGACCCGAACGGAACACCACATTGAGCTCCTTCGGTGCGAAGTGGGGATGAGTCGGAGTGGGAACGTGTAATGGAGTAGGAAGCGCTGGCCCGCGGAGTGGGGATCGCTGAACGTGATGACGTACTACCGAGCGTCACGCGACGAGGTGTGACAGTTAATATTAAAATTTTTTTTTCTCCTAGACGCACATTTCTTTTTAAATTTGTTTTTTAATATTGCATTGTCATCCATGTCTGAGCTATGTTTAAAGTTTCAAATCTCTAGCTCAACGGGAAGTGATTTAAAATTCAATTACAAGATTTGACGCATACAACAACGACAATATCGACACGGCAAGCTAATATAAGCGTGGTAAAAAACGTGGTCTGGTATCGGAATAAAACTGAACATAACGGTTCGACACGTGTTAGTGTTGAATTATTTGAACGGTAATCCCACGAATAATGAAAATTCGATATTGTACATTACACGATGTAACTGGACTAATAAATCTGTAAGATAAATGCCTGGATCTTTTCGTAGATCTGCGATACGAGACATGCGAAACAAAGGGAACGAACTTTCTTGTGTGCAAGCAATGCGATTGGTAGGTTATTGCCGGTACAAAGCGAAATTAATTATCCAGGGTCGCATTTACCGATTCAAGGGGAATTACTGTGTTCCTATCAGGCAACCGTAAAATCACAGTGTCATTAATCTCCGCGGTTGACTGTTGGTAGAATGAAAGAAAGAAGAAGAGAAGCGAGACAATAATAGACGTATGTTTCCGTGCCACGCGGAAAATAATAATCTGACGCGACCCTCAATTATAGTCGCGGCAACACGATCGCCGACAGTGTACACATTGCAAAAATTTTGTTACAAACTACCAATCGGGTAACCAGTTATTACCGGCCGATCACGACTCGAGTTACCCAATTAACGACACGATCAACTGGAGCCGAAACGTTCAACCGATAATTCGCGGAACGTGAGCCACTTGCTTTTAACCATCGGACAACGGTAGATTAAAAGAAAAATGCTAAACATAATAGACTAATTCGAGCACCGATAACAGTGCTAGTATAAACAGTGTCGGACACTCGATATAAAATCTATGCATGTTTCGGTGTGCACATGTTAGGTCAATATGAAATTTCGGATTTCACATTGTTCGCAATTTGATTGAATTATAAAAGGCTGCGTGTCTTTAGGAAAGTAATGGACGAAGAATTATATAAATTGTTAAATAATAATAATAATAAATCAAAAGGAACATACAATTTCTTAATATTCAATCGAAAAACCATTTGTACAATTAAATTGCAAATGATATGACATAATTTCATAGTGCACGACCTAACAGATTGTTATAAATTTGGTCACAACATAGTATATATGTTATGAAAATAATTTTACATATTATTTCATTTATGCGCTATGCACCTTCGTTTGCGGATCATTAATTGCGGATATCTATGCAAAATAAAAATTGTGTGAATAAATTCTGAGACGCGGAAGTTAAATAAAAATATGCATTTCACTTGGCCATGTTGATTATAAATGTTTAATCCTCGGATGACGAGATGACCATTTGGACCTAGATTTAAAAGGTTCAGACAATTATTTATTTATATTAGGTCCAATAAAAAAATGTGATCTCAGAAAACGGTTCAAAAACGTGTAAAGAATTCGATGCGTCTGAATTTGAACGAAACCAGTCATGGCTGCCAAATTATTTTACTATTTTACTATTTCTGACACTCATTTCATCATTTATTATATAAGCGCGTGAGAATTCGTACTCCACAATCGCATCGCCGAAATCAGTCACTTTTGTGTACGAAAACTTTGTTGTAACGATGATGGAATCACCTTCGAAAAAAGTACTATCGAAACTCGAAAACATAAGTCGATCGATTGTTAAAATTTCGAAGGAACTTACAGCGGTAATTCCAATTTAATACTTCCGGCGAGCGCTGAACAATTTAAAATTCCAAGCAGTGAACTTTGCACGCGTTTCGAGAACAAGCGAAACTATACGCAGCTTTGCGAAAGACAGTTCGGGGCGAAACAAAGTAGGTCAACTACAATATCCAACGCAGAAGAATTCGTTCTGCAGTTTCTGGGCCCGGACGAAAGTGTCTAGTTAACGAGTCGCGAAACCCGTGATACGCGGATACTTGCCGAAAATGTCCTCCCTTTCTTCGAGGAAATAATTCGGAAAGTTTCTTAGGCTTTCCGGTGGGCGAGAATGAGAGGTTGGCCACCACTGTTCACTTTCTCCGTGTAGGAGAACGCCGGCTAAAGGAGAGAGAAGTCGCCGAAGGGAGAGGTCCGAGGAACAGAGAGGAAGCAACTATTTCGCATCTCACCCCTTCGACTACCCGTCAAGCCAGTCTCACTCTCGCTCTCGATTCGCTCTCACTCGTGTCCTCCGCAGCCCTCTTCATCTCTCACACCCTTCAGTCAACCCCCAACCCCCGTATCCCCGCCCCCGCCATCGCAGGTTTCGCGTCTTCTCCCTCCCGGCAAGTGAGAGTGGACCTTGGTCCAGCGCTGAATCGACCCTCTTTACCTTCTGCCCCCTCCCTCTACGGCCCTGGCAACCCTCCGCAATTCCAATGATCCAGCCTTCCTTCTTCCACCTACTTCCACCCCCTCGTCGCCACGTTCCTCGAGCTTTTCTCTGGCCTCTGCACGTCGCCGCACCCTAATCCCCCATCTCAAAGATACGTCTACCCTCGAATCCTCGTATCGATTGGCAACTGACTCGCTAGAGAGCGCCACTGAGCTCTACCCACCGAGTTTTAGAAATTTCGAATTCTTCGCCGCTGTCCAATGCTCGCGCAGATTTGGGTCAGCTTTCGAACTATCCCAGGTCTTGGGACTCTGTGTCTACCCAGTGTTTCGCGACGACGAGAAAGACCTGCCCCGTCGCCGAAAGTTTCTGTCAATTAGAACTTTCCCTGAGTTGCATCTAATCTGTCGTCTGATAAGGATTATTTAACACTAGATTTAACTCTAATTTTTTTAATTTATTGGCATTGTAAAGATACATTTATAGAAAATGTATTCAATACATTTATTCCTTGGGATATAATATTATGGTAACAGTCGCTGAAAGTCTGACTAAATATATTTTTTAATTTATTGGGATTGTAAACATACATTTATAAAAAATGTATTCAATACATTTACTCCTTGGGATATAATATTATGGTAAAAGCCGCTGAAAGTCTGACTAAATATATTCTTATTTCTACAAAATAATCCAGAATTGCCACTTTTAGTGCTCTGTAAACTTAACAGATCTTTCTACGTCATAGTAATTTCAATCTTGAAGCAATAACCCACCCCCAGGAACGTAATCTAATCATTTCATTCGGAATTATTATAAAAAAGACAGATTTTAACCTTTCTTTCTGATACAGTACAATTATTAAGAATAATAATGAGACAATCAATTTTACAGTACCTAAAATAAAAAGTAATATTTGTCATGTAACTTGAAAAATAATTTTTTTTATAAATGTCGTTTTGTAATCGTTTTTTTGTAATTTTTCTTACTGTATGTTGTAATCATTCATCCACTTATATGAGCAAAATCTAGCAATGACCTTGGTCGACGAGGTCATAAACAAATAGCAGAACTACAGGATCTACGAAACAGCACGGGGCCGAGGGTTTTTCTTATATCAAGGCTTTACAATAATACAGAACTTGCTTCCAGTGTTATTCCTAAGTTGAGCGACAACAGACACCATAACTTGAGGTCGTAAATAAGCACGTTTGTCATTCCACAATAAATGTTAAGGGTTACTATGAAAATAAGTGGATCAAATGCAAACCAGTGAAGACATTGAGAGAATTTAAAAATACTGTTGTCATCTTCAAATCAGCAGTTGATAAGAAAAGGAATAAATGTATATGTAGACCGTATATTTTATATTTTGCATACAAAACTGCAGACTGATCACTAGGCTGCGGATCTTTATGCAAAATAAAAAATGTTTGCACTGATTGCTAGACACAAGAGCCATATAAAAATGTCATCCATCTTTTAATTATATTAAGGTGAAACTAATACACTGGTGGCCTTAAATCTTTATAATACTTCCACTGTTTTAAATTGTACGTGCCCATTTTTGTCATAAATGCATAAAATCCGCTGTCTACTGATCACAAATTATGACTCATAATCCGAAAATAAGTTACGCAGTCGTCTGCAACTCGGTCAAATGACGATGACGTGGGCCTGAGGAACTCTGTTCAGTAGTCGCTGTGTCAAACATTGTTGGAACGTTGTTCAACTTTCTGTGCACAACGCGCAAACAAAATAGTAGTCCAGCCAGCTTGATGACTTTGAATCGAAGAGCTTGCATCAATGACACCCCTTTCGAGAAAGTTTCTGGAGGCCGGAAGTCAGTGACTCCGGGGAACATTATCCTACCTGGAGTTGTTGTTACGCGCGAGATACGTGGAATTTACAGAAACTTCTCCCTTTCAGCATGTGCAGCATTAAGAACTATCGGATAAGGCGTTTCTAAAGCAGTCTCCCCTCGGATGTTACGAACACGGGGAAAAATTCCGGGACATCATCAATCCTCGCACGTCGTCATCAATTTAATTTTTATTGCGCTTCGCGGTTGTTAACGAGTCCTGCAATTAGATTGCGCCCAAACGAATGAATTATTTCGGATTATATTGCTCGAAGGAGGATCGTAAAATGTTACAATGTAATTTCAGAATGCCTAGATGATTTCCTGTTTTCATTCTAGCTTGATGAAAGAAGAAATGCCGCGTTCTTGAAAGGCTGGCTTCTAACGAGCGCATAAAACGAGTCGCTGCGAACGCCGCGGCGATGGAAATCCTTAAAACAAGAGCTATCTCGAATAATGATGGTGTTCAAATGAAATTAATGTTTGACGATTCGTTTCACATGGGAGCGGTGGGTATTTACCTATTCGACGTATTTGTCCTGTATTTAATTTTCAATTTAACCACCCCAGTGTAAGGAGCATTATTACTGGTGCGTGTGTGAAATTCTTTTTACTTTTCATAAAGTTGTTCTATCGTACGAGACGAGTACGAGCAGAGTTGTGCTAATTCAATTACATTGTATTTCAATTACATATACATATGGTAATTCAACTACGTCGTAGCTGAATTACGTAATTCAAACCTTTCAATTAATTCAATTACTAAGTATTTTAATCGGATGTGTAATTGAACTACAACATAATTAAAATACAGCTCTCCTAATTATAGCCCAGAACTTTGAATCCAAAATCGAGCAACCTTAGTGACAAGATGTTTGAAAAAAGAGTACATATTCATAAAAACTAATTTAAAGCTGATTGATAATTAAAATCAACCTATAATCAGTCAAAGTGATCCTATTATTGGTTAGTGATAAGCTAAAAACGTTCCTTTTTTCTTTTATTTTTTAATTTTACATACATATAATATTAATGTTTGTTTAATGAGTTATTTTTTCCTTCAATATATATCGCAATCTAGATAAAGTAGGGACATGTTTCCTTTTTCTGCTTTTCATGTTTATGTTTGAAATTAAAAAAATGTGTAACGCAGAGGTTATTTCTGTTCAGATATTAGAAATTTATAAATAATAAATTCCTTCTGTTTGAAACCTCCACATGGATTTGTCAACCTCTTCTTACTTATTACTTTATTATTCTTTAATTTTTAGTTTGAATTTAACTATATCGTAATTCATAATTAATGTAATTTAATTACAATGTATTTTATAATTGTACTCCATAGCAATTACGAATTACATTGTAATTTAATTGAATGAAGATCTGAATTATAAATTACAATGTAATTCAATTACTTTGTAATTATAATTCCTGGAGTAATTCAATTGTAATTCTGCACAACTCTGAGTACGAGTATAAACAGAATTTGATTGTTAACATTTATCCAATCGTTGAATTGTAAGCGTTAAAATTTATTTAATGGTTGATTTTTGAAAGGTAATTTTAATCGATTTTAGTGCTTGATAGATTTAGTGTTATTATGTGCCCATAATTATGAAAGTGGTGTAAGTCATATATTTCTTCTTTCGAGATATTTAAAAGAGAAGGATATTAACACTAAATTAATTCTATCCAACAGTTCATTTTTTAGAGTATCGTAAAAATTACATTGAATTCATTTAGTTTAAAATAATGTGACAGTTTCATGATTATGGGCCCATGTATCAAAGTTGCGGTATAAATTTCTAAGGGAAGAAGAAATGAAGTAAGAGGAAGAAAGTGGATTACCTTTTTCGGTGTCCTCGATGTTTCGAAGACTATTCCGTCTAATGCCGATTCTAACAAAATCTCCGGGAAGTCGTTACATTGGTCTCGTCGTCTAACGATCCCGCGTTAACCACAATGTAACCGAGTTCCTTGGTTGCCCGGGAACATCGGCCCGCCCCTCCATTAATATTTCAGGCTCAATAACGCAGAACGTTCGATTTTACAGTCGATTCGGCGCAGCTTCCGGCAGGCTTTTTACGATCGATCCGACGTGACAACCGCTCGAAATCCGACGAATTCAGCTCTATCCTACCGAGCCGCGATCAGAAGGCGATCGTAAAAAAAGCAATTAGCGGACAACGCATTTAACCTGCACGTAAAATCCATCGTGCGCGTTCCTTCTCGTTCTACTCCCCCTCACGGATCACCCTCCTCTGCAGTCCAAGAAAGCAGCTATTTAAAAGATTACATACTTTATTATTTCACTGTCAGGCGATTCACCATTGTCTACGTTCTTTCTGAACTGAAGTAGGTGCGTCACTAATGGCGAACATAGAGATTTTTAATTATTAAACTCCACGGGCTCCTCAGAAATGATCGCACAGAATATTCTCCGATATTATTTCATTCATTTTCGTTTTACACTTCGTATTTCATTCATAATTACCAGACTGAATTTTATGCAGTTATGATAAAATTGATAAAATTTAGAGTCATAGAAAGATTAAAAGAATTTCATTATTACCAATATACTATTTTCAATCTATTAAAAATATCAAGGGAAGCAGTTGATAAAACATTATTTTGTAGGAAGCTCCGCAATTTTTGATAAAAAAAATCAAAGTGTCTTTATGTAACAGAAAATTTTTATTTTCATATTTTTTTATTAATCTACTTCCAGATTTTTTCAGATCTGTTCTCATTGGAACTTATGACATGAAGACATTTTCCAAAAAATTCTACAGTCCATGTGTGAAGCTACTTCACCAGAAGCTATAAAAAATTTCATGATTTTTTCAATCTTTGAATAAAACAACATTCATATCTGTTAAATCCTGCTCTATATTGACGTCACGAGCCTAACACGATGCTGTGTGTGAGAGCTTAGGAGTCCCTGCCCACAATCGGGCAACGGATCCGACATTGGGCTAGGATACAAAAAAAGAAACGTTATGACGAATTACGGCCACCCTCGCCCTTCGTATTCGAAGGAACAGCTAACGGAAGAAGACCTACCCCAACGTCAAATGCGTTTCGAAGGCGTTTAATGCGCGCCGTTCCAGGATTCATGCGACCCTAAATTCACGCTATGTATTTCCTGGTTCAGCGATTCGTTTATAATAATAAATCAAGTATTTGCATATCGTCAAATTTGACAATTCTCGAAGTTAGAGGTCACTTCAAGGTCGTGTTATTTATCCTCTTCCGTCCCTCATTTCCGGAACTGAATCTGTCCATCGGTGTAAAATTGACACAATGATAAAAAATCGATAAAATAACAAAGTAAATAGTTACTTTTCGATGTTCTTTGTATTCAAATTGTATTCAAGTTGACATTTGTATCTTAGGTTTTTGAAGATATAATGTTTCGCATTAAAAAAATAAAAGTCACCAAGTTTCGGACAAATTTACCTACAAATAATAACAGTACAGTAATGCCTCAATCGGTGTCCAACAGCCGTGTTCTGCACGGTCGGCGATGGTGTAGTAGACACTATTTTTTTATGACTCCGTTTACCACACCGACCGCGCCGAGACTTCAATCGACGAGCCCAACATAGAGAAGAACAGAATGAAATAGGATCGCGTGGCCGAAGCGTGTTGCCGTCGCCGGCACAGTTTAAAGGCCCGTGGGTCATCACCAAAGTTGTTTCTTCTTTATTCTCCATTATTTTTTAATGGAACTTTCACCAACATATTCGTGGCATTTTTCTAATGCAAAATGATACCAAACGCGATATAATTTCAACTGTATTTAGTGGTTTAATCGACGATGAAAGTTTCGAACGCAACGAAGAAGAACGTATGGGAAAGAAAGAGACGCGGACAGTCGACGTCGCCGGCACAGTTCAAAGGCCCGCGTTGTCGTTGTCCTTCCTTGCTCCAGAAATTTTCACCATCGATTAAATCAGTAAATACAGTTGAAATTATATCGTATTTGGTGTCATTTTAATCAGAGAAATAAGTTACATTTAGGTGGACCACCCTGTATAGTCGCAGAATTAGGGTGAGTGTATCAGCAACTGACCGAGCACTAATGGGCGACAGTTTTCAAATAAATACTAACAGAAGGAGACATTAATTATACATTTTTAACAACTGTCGGTGTACAGACCGGGGTTACCATATTTTAGTCTCGCCAGGCCCGTTACCCTTCCGCCGCTCGCCTAGCTGCGCAGCGAAGCCCGACTTTGCACTCTTCCCACTAATGCTGACGCGTACCGTACGCGTCAGAGTGGGGGAAGCAAAGGCGGGCTTCGCTGCGCAGCTGGGCGAGAGGCGGATGGGTAAGGGGCCTGGCGAGGCTAGAATATGGTAACTCTGGTACAGACTGTTCGCGTCATTACTAGTCAGCATTTTTTTTAAAAGCATTTCTAACCTTGTATGATCTTGAAGGTCATTATGTCATATACGAATTAAATCGTTGTGGCACATTAGCAGTTGCAGATTAAAAGAATTTATAAACACCATTACATTGCTTGTGAAAGAAAGTATAACCTTTTCCTCTTTATTTTTTTTTCAAATCAATAGTTTTCTGGTTAGTAATGACGCGAAAACCGTATAGATCGAGCCTGAAGATTCTTTCTATCGTATAATTATCTATGATTGAAAATTATGAGGTTATTATGTGTTCTTACGTGTTCCTAGTGCATGGAATATTGTGAATAAAGGCAGTGTTCCGTTATTTTATTTGTTTGTTTTATTCATTTGCTAGCTATTTTGTAGTGGTAGTGCTTACTGGGACATCTGCTTTGACTATAATTTCTAGCTGACAGTAGAAGTAAAATGACAACTGTATATGAGAAAAGAGGTTGCATGGCATTCTTTAAGTACTATACTATTTATTTGTTTCATTCATTTGCTAGCTATTCCGTGGTCGTCACCTGGCACATCTGCTTTGACTACAATTTCAGCACTTCATTAATTTTTAACTGACAGTAGAAGTAGACAGGCAACGAGAAAAGAAGTTGGAAGGTAAGGGTTGAAAGAGAACAAGTTATAAATAATTGTAGCACGATGTTACTCCTAACTGGTCACTCACTGATACATTCACCGTAGTCGAGAAGAAAATGTCAGTGAAGTCACGTCGAGCGTTAAAATAGACGGGCTGAAATCTTAACATTCGAAAGTGACTGTCGTCCATGCTGGAATCGGCTAATCGGATCAAGCGACTAGGGTTGACGGGACCTAATAATATTTATCCAGAGATCGCATGTAGGACGCGATTTTCCCGGGCCATCGGTTAATCGATAAAGCGATAAACGCGTCCGCAGAACGCGGAAATTGCGAGGCGTGCCGGACCCAATATCACGACCCGTGGCCCAAGCGTAAATTAATTAACCACCAGTTTTGAAAAGTGGTTAGGCATTATACTGGCCGGTTGGTCGCACGAAAATGGGAAATTACGAAACACATAGGGAAGCGTATCACCGAGCGCATAATTTTCACGAACGGCCTGCTCTTTATCTGTCTCTTGCTCTCTCTCCATCTCTCCCCGTTTCTCTCTCGCTCTGTTCGCCTCTTCCCCTTTCGCTGTGATGGTTCGTTCCGGAATTTCCGTGCTCAAAGGACGAAAAACGAGTGGCTGTGGTGGAGGACGAGGCTAAAAGCGGGGTTCGTCTCTCGAGCAGCCGCCACCGATAGAAGTACCTCGGGCCCCGTCTGATGTCTGCGTTAACTCTATTTGAGATTTTAAAATTCAATGAGCCAATCCGATCGAGTATATTGCCGGTTCTGTCTCGGTGCTCTCTTTCTCTTTTTGCGGATGGTTCGCGGGAGCCTCTACGGAGAAAAAGGGGAGCCCGGGAGGGCCTTTGTGATACGGTTAACGGCTCCCTTCGGCCTTTTCGAATTCTCGATGGATCAAAAGCATCGACCAACCACGGCTTCGTCAACACCGACGCAGCGCCTCTACGCCCGCCTTTTCTCTCTCGTCCACGCTGACATACTCGTTGCCATAGCCATCGCCGTAGCCGTAGCCGTATCCGTATCCGTATCCGTCGTCGTAGAGCCCTAGCCATAGCCACGTAGTACACTCATAGTCGTCGTCGGCGTCGTCGTCGACTGTTCGGGGATGGGCTTTTCTGTTGCGCGAAAACTTTTGCCAAGGCTCGCCCGCACGCTCGCTGGCACGTGAAATTTCCGGCGAGGGTTTAATAATCATACAACCGGCGCTCGCTTTGTCACGTATAAAGCGAATTGATTTGTTTTAGAAATTGGGGTAGGTCTGTTTGCTTCGCTAACTTTCGGAGGATACCGGACACACGGAGGGACGTTTTCTATCCGTGCTTTTTAGGGGTGGTTGGGACGAATTTTAAAAAGCGGGAACGCTGACGACCGTTGCGCCGAGCGTGTGCATTCATTGGCGATTTGCAAGTTTGTTCACGGGATACCGTACCCGTCCCGAAAAATTACGCAGGTAATCCGAAATTTAATTTAATTTAATTTAATACAGCAATTTGGAACAATTTATTACTGTCGAATATTGTCTCAATTGTTGTATATAGAATCTGGTTGATTAGATAATGGCGCTACAATATGGCGCGTTTCAAGTTAAATTTATTGTTTTTGCCATTCAGTAATAACATTTAATGTGTTATTAAATATTCTGTTTGCGTTGTTACAAGTTTCTTCTATTTTCAATATTCGCCTTCAGTTTACCTTGCGAAGCTTCAAGCCCTGACAATTACGAAAAATTGAATGCACTCTTTGTCACATCATGTATTTTCTTTCATATTAGTAGAATAGTTCCGACCGTAGTTGACCTTCAACGATCTTAAATGACCTCGAGTCGCATGTCACTGCATGCGTCTTAAATCGCCTCATTAGATAGTGCATAGAAAAAAGTACACCATTCTAATTTGAAGAACAGAGTTAGCCTTCATATCACCTCTACGCGTCCACCTACAAAACTGACTATTAACATGGAATTATGCCACCCTCGAAACCGTGCAAGTTTCGTCCGATATATTTTTTATATCACCAACAGCCGAGTTGTTCAGGTTGCCTGTTTTAGGTGCTCACCCTGTATATCTAGCTGCATTCTGAGGGGGCTGTACAATGAATGCGTAATTGTAGTGTAACAATTACGAAACAATGAACTTGAAGAAACGTGAAAGTGATGTGTAGACTGCGGATGTTTATGCAAAATCAAAAATGTTTGCATTGATTGCAGGGCTCAGGGGTCAAATAAAAATTGTATTTTTCTTTTCATCACCCTATTAAGCTGAAACTAATACATTGACGCCCTTAAATATTTTTAACATGTCCACGGCTGTAAATTGCATGTTTCCTTTTTTGTCATGAATTCATAAAATCTGCAGGCTAGCGATGTGTGTCAGATTGACACACCAGAACCATTTTGTAATAAATAGACTGCGGATGTTTATGCAAAATCAAAAATGTTTGTATTGATTGCTGGACACAGAGAAGCTAAATAAAAATATCCTTCTTATTTTAATTATTTTATTAATCTGGAATGAATACGTTGATGTTCTTAAACTTTCAAAATATGTCGATTGCTTTAAATTATACATACCAATTTTTGAAGTGAAACTTCTTTGCTGAGGGGTCTACAATTCTCTAGCGTTGCGGAAGTGATGCGGTCGAGCGTTACGGAAGTGACGAAATTTCGTGAATAACCTCGAATAGTTTGACAAGTAATATTTTCATAATTAATTCACTAACTTTAAAGACTTCATTGGTGAACTTTTAAGATTGTAGAATATAAAATGAAGCCTTGGCTACATTCCCATTTCAGTTTTATGCAGATTTGATGCTTAAATTGTTAGTTATTAACAAATTTTGGAGAAGTGGTATGTTATGTATGTCTGTCCTTGTCGCACAGTTCGACCCTCCTTGTCTTACGCATTATGGGAACTTCCGAAACAATCAGCCCGCGCAACAATGGTTAATAACTAATTAACCAGAGTTAATTTGTGAACATTTGCAATTGTATAACATAGAATCAACCTCCAGCTACTTTCACATGCACTTTCTCATCGGATTTTGTTCCGACTGAAAGATTTATAAACAATTATCCAAACCCTTGTTCTAAACTAACCTGAAAAATTGGGACAGGTGTCAGGTAAGTAAAAAAAACATACGTGGAAAACCACGCGCGGCAGAAGTGATACTTCTTGCAGTCTAGTAATGTTTAGAAGTAAATTAAGATTGGAAGTGGTAAATAATCCTAATGAAGCGACAACAAGATCAGGAACAACTCTCGATGCAGTATTTGCAAGACATTTAGGCAAAATTGAATCAAGAATATTATATCATATTTTAGCTATCACAAGCCAATTGTTTCAATGATAGAATCATACAAAATTTAAGAACATAGAAAAAAATAATGAACGATCAAATTTTGTGACGTAAAGAAGGAGAGCGTATGGGAAATGCTATGAACTATGTCTCTTCTTTTTCCATATGCTCTCCTTTTTTGCGTCTCAAATTTTGATCGTTCATTATTTTTTCTATGTTCTATGATTTTCTATTATTCTACCATTGACACAATTGGCTTGTGATAGCTAATATATGATATAAATATTCTTGATTCAATTTTGTCTAAATGTCTTGCAAATACTGCTTTGAGAGTTATTCCTGATCTTGCTTCATTAGGATTATTGTTATGAATGCATAAAATTCGTAGTCTAGTAATAAACGTTGTCACATTTCTTGCCGCATGTTCTGCGACGAAAATTCAAAATCAAGATGCTTAATTGGAAATCTATCGAATGGAACAGTTTTTTCCGGTTTCCACCCCCGACGAATCACGTGGCTGCGTACGAAATTATCCCAAGTAATCGTTACATAAGCGCCATCCCCTTCGGCACGCAGTAAATTCTTGAGAACCGTCCAAGGTGTCGGCCGATAATGACCGACCGTTTACGGGCGTATAAATGAAAAAGCGAGACGTTCCGCTTACCACGGTTCGAAGCCCGTAATTCTAGAGCACCCTCCACCTTCTAATAAATGCCCTGTACCGTTCAGCCCTTTGTAGATATAATTCAGCCTTGATTATATACAATATATCCTGTCGTACGTGCTCTTATACCATTATCATGACTAATTAAGTGATTCCACGCGGTCCTTACTATTGGCTCACTGCTGTTAACAGTGTTAATTTTCTTAAACCCTGCACTCTGGAACTTTATTTATTCTAATTAGTATCATCTGAATAGTTTCGTTCGAGTTTAAACGTCAACGCTGTTATACTGGGATTAATCGGTTTAACGTTGATTGTGATTAATATCGTTGTTATTATGAGTTTAAAATGAATTGTAAATTTAATATATACACATTATTGACTGGTTAAAATAAATACCGTGGAAATAATGTCATTGAACATGCTTTATACAATGTGTAGCAGTAGTATAGTCAATGTTAAATGAGAGACGTGATGAATTATTAGATTCATATAAAGATTCGGAACCTACTAATTAGATTATGCAATATGTATTTTGTTTATAAAACTATAGTAGTTACCCAATTGGAGACTAACTCATTCACTGAAAAAGAAACAAATAAGAAATAAAATGTTATATTTGCTAAATGACACAATAATGTTATATGTTAAAAAAAGGGTTCTTTGAATTTCAACTATTTCTGTGACACCTGCCTTCATGGAAGAACATTTCTGAAATCAGGAAATAACGCAGTGAACGAAAAAATGTTTAAGGTTGTACACGAGATCGTAGGGCAGAGAAGCTGTGTTATTAGAACAGGAATGTCGAGGGAGAGAGAAAAGAGGGTGGAGACACGCTGATAACAAGACTCTGCTCGCCACGTGACTTCAATACAAATCTAAGGAAGGGGATGATATCGATACTACAAGGAAAACGAGCACGCTTCTCAATTGCGGAGAAATAGTTGTACCCGAGTTAAGTCGTTTTTTTATTCTTCTTCTTATAAAATTTATCTTCTCAGATCTCTTTTAACACGTACCCTCACTTACTCCACATTGAATTAATAATTATCTATGTAACTCGAGAAGAATATTCAGAAAACTAATCATTTAATTCAAACTTTACCTAAGCATTTAACATTTAATCCCTTTTACATTAATATTTATCTATGTAACTCGGAATGCGTACAATTTTCAAATTTTGTCATAAAGAGACGCGGAAAAAATCGTTTAATTCGAGCTTTAAGCATTTAATAGTTTTCGAAAAAATGTCCTGTCGAATACACAGTCTTTTATTACTTCATTAGATGTTCCCTGTATTAAATTATTGTTCACATTCACGTTTTTATTAGATGAAAATAATGAAATCCACAGTCCACAGTTTATTTAATAGTTGCATTCTGCTTTAGTCCTCTCATTGGAAAATTGATCTTTTCAGATTTCTTTTCACAAGTATCTCTACTTAGCTCACTTTGTGTTAACATTTTTCTATGTAACTGAAAAAGTGCTGAAAATTGCAAATATTGTCATTAGAACAAAACTGGACTGCTCTTTACTTTACCGTATTCAAAATTTGTGCCTTTCTCCAACGAATTATGATGTATTTACTGATACCAGTTTCAGTGTGTCTTCCGACCCCCTGATGAAGCTAGCTGCAATGCTTGCGAAACGTTGGGAAATTTCTTCCTTTAGGACACGGCTTACATCCGAAAACCTCAACAGAAGTAACTGTATGATGCCGGGCCGTGAAAACCTCAAATCTCTGATATGATGTATTTGGTATGTAATCCAATAGATTTGTACCCGGCGCGGATGCAGATCGAAGTTTCGAACCTCTAGGATCAATAGTTGAGGAGTTATGGTCGCTTAAAGTTGAGCATATTTCCAGTTTCTTGACAGGTAAGGGTGCCGCCATATTGGTTTATAGTGACGATCGCACGCCGCTTACTGAGTGAGTTGGTTAGGATTAGGTGGATGGGGGCGGCAAGGTAAGCGGCTCACGGTCGTCACTACAAACCAATATGGCGGGGCCCTTATCTGTCAAAAATGCTCAACTTTAAGCGACCATAGCTCCTGAACTATTGATCCTAGAGGATCGAAACTTTGATCTGCATCCGCGCCAGGTACAAATCTATTGGATTACATATCAAATACATCATAATTCATAGGAGAAAGGTACTAATTTTGAAAACTGTCCTAACAAGGTTCAGAAAAATAATCATGTAGTTTAAACCTAATAAACATTCAACAATTTCTGAAACTGAACAGTGACTTCCACTAATATTCGGCCGCCCTCAAAAAGCCGATAGCTTGTTTAAAATTGGACTACACGATTCGAACTTTTTTGGGAAGCTAGAGCTGTTAGTTTACTACAGGATGTGAAAAGAAATTTTTTTAAAAATTGCAATTGGTCGGAATTATATACAAAGTACTGAAAGTTGCGTTTTACAACTTTTTAGTGTGGGCCTATATTAAAGATTTTAAAAATACGTTTTGTAGATCTGTGTAAATTATATGCACTGTGAAAGTTTCATCGAAATCGGTTGATGCTGCGAAAAACGACAGACATTGAAAAATGTAAGGATATAGGTCGAGAATCGAGAAAAACTGCAATTTCTACCATCTTTAAACGTTTGTAACTCATTACAACGTCGACCGATTTTGTTGAAATTTTCAGGATATGTTTCATTGATACAGATCTACGAAACGCGTTTTCTAGATTTTCAATATAAGCCCACATAAAATAGTTGCAAAATACAACTTTTAGTATTTTCTCTGCAATTCCGACAACTTGTAGTTTTTATCAAAAATTTTTTCACGTTGTGTAGCAAACCAATTGTTCCAACTTCTCAAAAAAGTTCAAATTGTGTGGTCCAATATTAGAAAAGTTATCGCCTTTTTAAGAGTGTCCGAATATTAGTGGGAGTCACTGTATGTAGCTAAATACACAGTTTCACTTTATCTCTTAGTTAGACATTATTTGAATTTTTGAAATCGTAGTTTACATTGCCACATTTTTATCAAATGGTAATAAAAAGCCTATCAATTCTTCAGTAATTCCTCCATTAACGCAACGGTATTTACCTGACTTTTTTTGCAAAATGCAAATTATCTAATTTACAAAACAGAGGCCAAATAGAAGTTCATTAATTTTATAATAGTTCCAATAAGGTGAAAATAATTATTGAAATTCTTAAACCCTTCTAATCCTGTTACCGTTTCAAATTTCACTTATCCATGTTTGTTATAAATACGCAAAATCCACAGTCTAATAATAAGTATTATAAATTAAAGATATACATACATTGAAACTCTATTTCCTTAACACTTTAAAACGTTAAATGTAAATCTCATTTTACCAGGCTACGCTATAAATTCTTAACAATATAATACGCATTTAAAATTGAATTATACCTCTCTAAATGGAATAAAACATATACACGTACTTCGCTATGTATTATTTATAGAACATTCGGATGTGGGGTTCCAAAATTTATATTTAAAGCAAGTTTCTTATTTCTGCATAATGAGTAGCATATTTCACCGATGACCTTAATAAACTGTAATTGATGTGGATACAAATCATCCATTATTTCTAGCCCGTGTCGTTTTGTAATATTATAATGTTTATCCGTTGCCGACGGGAGCAATAATAAACCGAGAAAAGGAGTTATTTATTTTGCTTTGGAATAGGAGAAAAAGACGTTTCAGTATAGGAACGCCGATTATGGCGAATAATTCAGTTGCTGGGGGAAACAGACATTCCTCGGTCTGGTTCTACGCGGCGATCGTTTTGTATGCGATAATTGCCGGTGTTATTAAAAACAGTTTATGTCAGGCAGATCAGTCGGTGTTCGTTAGTAGAACGCGTTCCGAGAAGCAGTTTTTAATAGGCGCGTAGTTTCCCGTGAAACGTTCCGAGTCAACGAAAACGATTTTACGACTGCTCGTTCGAGCCTTTTGGTACCGTACCGGCAAACAAGATGAATGGTTCTGTGCCGTTTAAGAGACTCGGCCGAATAATTAAAATTGATGTGACAGTAATATTAGCGTGTACGTGTAAATCAGATGCTTCATTGAACAGGTGACCCAACGCTTCAGCCTGTGAATCTGTTGCAAGTTTTTCGGCTCGAAATTATTTTTCGTCAATCTCCGGATCGATTATTCTCTGGGGAATATGACACACTCAAGAATTTCAAGCATGTTACGATTTTAACACTAGGGCAACCGTACCGATTACTGAGGCATCATACTTCGATCGTGCTTTCTTTTAATATTATTCCTAATTTATCATGAAATAAGAATATGTGTAAGCATTTTGTGGAAGAATGATGTGTTCTAAATAGAAAAACAAATTGGTGGCCCTCAAAACCTAATACAACATAAGAAAATATTAAAAAATAAAATCGGTAACATGTTGTACGTATTACTGCGAACGAAAAACAGTCATGTATCAATTACTGCGTACCCATTACTGCGGATTAGAATTCGAAATATACGAGCCTAAGGAAACAAACTACGTATCTAGGCATTAATTTAAATAAATTCTGACTTTCGATAAACGTATCGACGTACATTTTTAAATAATGAGCACGATGTATCCAATGAACAATTGATTCAAAATATTAATGTTTTATTTTCGAGTATCCTGCATTAAAACTTGCAGAATGAATTGTACTCGCAATCTCGATTTATTTAAAGTCTTTTTGCAAATATCTCGGAAACTAAGATCAAATGGCGTATAAGTATAGGAAAAGCTGTTCAAAATGTTGGCCGTGACAACATATTTCAAGGGCAACGTAATGGCTGCTCTTTACTTTACCGGACTCAAAATTTGTGCCTTTCTCCAATAAATTATGATGTATTTGGTATGTAATCGAGTAGATTTGTACCCAGGGCGGCTGCAGATCGAAGTTTCGATCCTATAGGATCAATGGTTCAGGAGTTATGCTTGCTTAAAGTTGAGCAATCTGCAGTGTTTGTGACAGCTAAGGGCGCCGCTATATTGGTTTGTAGTGACGGTCGCGCGCCGTTTACCGACCAAGATAATTAATTAATTGATTGGTGATTAGGTCGGCTCGCGATCGTCACTATAAACCAATATGGCGGCACCCTTACCTGTCAAAAACAGTGCAGATTGCTCAACTTTAAGCAAGCATAACTCCTGACCATTGATCCAGGATCGAAACTGCGATCTGTAGCCGCCCCGGCTACAAATCTACTGGATTACATACCAAATACATCATAATTTATTGGAGAAAGGCACAAATTTTGAGTCCGATGAAGTAAAGTTCACCCAACGCAATCGATACTTTTGTTTGCGAAGAAAGACTAAGGTGAATTTCCCTTTACATACCATAGAAAAATGTGATACTTTATTATTAAGTATCTATTGTTTACTGAAATATAGAGTCAGTCTCATAAATTGATGGCACACACTTCAAATCAGAATAACTTATTTTTTATACACGGACCCGACGTAGTCAGTGTTTCTGCCAAGCTAGATGGAATAGTTTACTAGACGATATGTAATGAAAATTTTGGGAAAGGTACATGCAGTCTAAATAAGAAAAAAGGTGGAAAGAGTTGCTTTCTACATTTTTTTTTTATTTGGGCATGTAACGAGAATTTAAAATCTGTGATTTATAGATTGATATTAATATAATGCACACGTTGAAAATATCATTTGTCGACTAAAAGACGAATTTACCAGTGGTTAAACGAAGAAATATTAAAAACGTAATTGACGCAAACAATTGAAAATTAACAGGATTGAAATCCGAAACAAATTGACAAACACGAAGCCCAGACTCACTCTTCATCACCTGTACTGAAACAATTATGGGATCAAGAAGAGGAACAATGCAACTCAAAATCTTGAAAATAAAGTAAAAATCTAGTAACAAATATAGCAAGTCCACAAGGTTCTTAAATAAAATATAAAATACATATATTTCGTGGTTAGTATTTTGGTAATAGAATGAATTAAGTTCAAATGAATGTAAAATCATGTGCCCCTAAGTACTTTGTTTCAATGAACACATAAATAATGAGTACACTGCGGGCCTTTATGCATTTATGGCTACTGAGAATTTTCGAAAAAGGGCAGAATATAAAATTCTACAGAATTTAGTAGAATTTTTATTTATTTCAGATCTGCAAAGGCTACTATCACTGGAAAGAAGATTCTAGTTTATTTCACTTTCTTAAAATTCGTCTACAAAAATTGAAAATTGCATAAACATCCGCAGTCTAATAATGAGGTTCTGAAGAAAATGTTTCACCGATTCAATTTTGCGGCTGACTGTATGTCCGGAGTGGGCACTCGGCTTAAGATACTCGTATATCGCGCGATTAACACCACGAAACATATATGAAGTCATTCCGAAATCACAACGTTAAATACGCATCGTTCAGCCCTTCAACGAGTCATTTAACCTTTCCGCTGCACTCGTATGTTCAGGGCCGGTACATAAAATGCGCACGCTGAAGTGTGTAAAGACCGAGCGTACAAGACTCTTGACATCCGTGACACTTTAACGACGCCGGTTAAGCCATGAGCGATCAACGGAGGCCCTTTCTCTGGAGTTCTGTCGCGTGTATGGTGTACACTGTGTATAGTGTATGTATGTACAGCACCGGGGTCCCGAGAGTTCGCGTCACGATCGAATTTTTCGCTCTTTTGTTACGGTCGACGAGCACGCGATTCGGCGTAGCGAATTCGAGAGAAGCGAGCGGCCGATCTCTGCTGAATTTGTTGGAGAACGACAGTCGTCTCGGGCGATCGCGCGCGATGTCGTTCTCGTGATTTACGAACACCCTGGACCTTGTTTCAACGATAATCCGACGGTGTCCTAATGACGCCGCTAAAACCGACATCGGAAACTGAACTTGTTATTAATCGCCTATACATATACGCGAACCAATCGTAAACCTCAACGCGATTTAATTTACGATTTGTCTTCCCCTGACACGTGGTTAGTCATTGCTCGTTTTCAAAAGCTATTTTTGCTAGCCGTCTTCGCGTATTCGATGATCCGAATCGTCATGCCTCGATCAACTAAATATCTTTACGGAGATTGGTCACTAGATTGCGGATCTCTATGCAAAATAAAAATTATTTAAATAAAAATAAATTTTTTAAAAATACCACGTTTTTAAAACGGACTAAAAAGTATAAAATAAAATTTTTGAAAACGCCACGTTTAAAAAACGGACTAAAAAGTATAAAATCATTTTTTCTAGCCCCACACATACTCCTAACCCCTGAAAATTTGTGATTGTGAATTTTTAATAGCTAAGAAATACTTGTAAGATTTAAAACGAAAAACGTGGGGCGCAAGATAATACATAGTAAGGAGTGTAGAGAGTAGCTGCCGCTGAGAAATCTCGTACAACACTTCATATCATTTGCAGTGCAATAAAGTTGTTAGTGATTTAGTGTTCATGCATCAATTATATATTGCATGCGCCCCACGTTTTTGGTTTTAAATCTTACAAGTATTTCTTAGCTATTAAAAATTCACAATCACAAATTTTCAGGGGTTAGGAGTATGTGTGGGGCTAGAAAAAATTATTTTATACTTTTTAGTCCGTTTTTTAAACGTGGCGTTTTCAAAAATTTTATTTTATACTTTTTAGTCCGTTTTAAAAACGTGGTATTTTTAAAAAATGTATTTTTATTTAAATAATTATTTTCTTCTTTTTAGCCTTATATGTGTGAAATTTTACAATCGATTTTGAACATTTTGATGAGATTATAACAGAGACATGTAGTAAATTTCAGACGGTATTGCGACGCGTCATATCGAAAACGAACGCCGTGGTAAAATGTCAAAGATAAAGGTTCGACGGAGAATTTCGGTGTAACTGTTCTTTCGTTTGGTAAACAAACATTATAGTATACTAATACTAATACGTTAAATTTTTAATAGTTTATATCTCCTAAACGCGTAGGCTGTTGTAAATTAAAAAAATTTTTTTTTAAATATTGCAATGTCATATAGTACTGACCTATGTTTAAAATTTCAAGTCTCTAGCTCATCGAGAAGTTAGTTTATAATCAGTTGTAAAATTTGTACCGAACAGACAAACAGACATACAAGAAAGCGACCTAATAAAAACGTGGTAAAATATTTAATGGCATACCTGGTGCTTTGACGACTTCTCTGTGAAAATCATTAACGAACTGCTCCTTTTTTGTAGACATTATTTCGAGATTATAACAGAGACATGTAGTAAATTGCAGACGGTATTGCGACCGCATCATATCGAAACGCCGTGGTAAAATGTCAAAGATAAAGGTTCGACCGAAAATCTCGGTGTAACTGTCCCTTCGATTGGTATACAAACATTATAGTATAATAATACGTAGTAACTTTGTAAACACCGCACAGAGCTCAAACGCACACTGACGCACACTGAGCTCCTTCGGTGCGAAGCGGGTCAGTGGAGTGGGGATTAGTCAGAGAGGGAACGGGTAGTGGAGTAGGGAGCGCTGTCGCGCGGCGTGGCAATCGCTGAACGCGATGACGTAGGTTTCGCGGGGGGGTGAACAGGTAAATATTTAATTGTTATTTCTCCGAAACGGATACTTTTAAAAAATTTTTTTTTTTGAATAATGCATTGTCATCCAGTTCTGAGCCATGTAACCGATTTCAAGTCTCTAGCTCATCAGGAAGTTAGTTTAAAATCAATTGCAAAATTTGCCACCGAACAAACAAACAGACAAACAAACAAGAAAGCGAGCTAATAAAAACGTGGTAAAATTGTCTGCATCTATTGCAAGAAATAGAAACTAACATTGAATGTTAATTCTTCTCTTAATGATTTTAATAGGGAAATCGTAAATTGGCATCTTCTATTTTTCCAATTTTCCAACAATTTTGAATTTTAGCTACTCAATTTTTCAACAATTTTGAATTTTATCTACTCAATTTTCCAACAATTTTGAATTTTATCTACTCAATTTTCCTATAAATGCATAAAGATCCGCACTATACTGATATCCGCATACTGATCACCTCTTGTAGATGGAATGTGGATAGAGGATGTATGAAGGTCAACTCAAAGGAAAATATTTTCCATCGCAGTTGACCTTCGATGATCTTGAATGACTGGGTCCGTATATCACTGTCCACAAAACGTCCTACTATACAGTACATCGAAAATGTATCATTCCATTTGACAACACGGAGTTAACCTTCAATAAAACTTTTCATAAGAACAATTTTTAATTCTGCATCTAATTTTGTAACCCCTAGGCAAGGTCACATTTTTATACATTTTCGCTTTAATAATTTGATAATGTTGGCTCTAGTCGATTAAATAAACAATCATGCTTTTCTTATTGTTTCTCATGTTTCTATGAACGAAAACTATTCTTGATATTTTAAAGACATGTGGACATTGCGTTATAATTTTTCAACGAATATTTGTTCTCGTGCCACATTGATTCAGGGTTAGACAAGCTCCCGACAACATCTTCATAAAAATTCCATTAGAATTAATATCTTTCAAATCAAACATATTCATGCAAAATGCAAAAATGTCCAATGCAAAACTCATGCAAGTTAAAACAGTTAATTATCGGATAATGAAGAATTAAGTAAAATTATATAATAAATAATAATGTCGAAAATTGTTACGTTTATAGTACACAAGCTGCGGTGAAATTATATTACAATTATTTTATTTAACGACAACTAAGTCCTTAATGTGGGTGTTAAATCAAAGACAGAAACCTCGAGTTACACCACATTTACATTAAGGATGTTCTGGAGGTACAATGGGAGACAAAAGTACAAGAAATTCGAAATCCATCAATATATTGGCAATGAAAGCCATTCATGAGTATATTTTGCATTAAACTTTTGCGAATACTGTACCCTCTGTAGCTATATATTCAGTGGTCTACACTTGTCGCGTTTCCATGCTAGTAAGAGACAACACGATAAATTTGACGTTTTGTAACAGTTTATAATATTTTTGCTCTGTAACTGTTTAATGAATCCTAATAAATTTTGAACATAATTAATTACATAATTTTTACTACATATAAAAAAACTGGAGCTTCTAGTTGCGTTTTTTCAAGATTTAAATAGGGTTCGAAGTGGAATTTTATGAATTCTCCATAAAAAGACGTGTTAGAATGTGCAAACTTTAAGTTACTATAATTCTTAAACGGTGCAGTGAATTGAACCCAAACTTTGGTAATTGCATTAATCTAGTAAGAATTATATCTTGTCAAATTTTCAAAAATTTTGTTGCATTTTTATATATCTCCAGAACATCCGTAAACGGTTTAACATAAGTTCTGATACATTTCATTAGGGGCATAAACATTTACTTCGACCCTTAATTATAGCGCGTTTATTAATTTAGATGTTCATCTAGATATGAAATCAGTATCTCGGTACGCTTCGGGACACCCTGTACAGTCGTTGAAGTTTGAATTTCCTGAAAAAGGTGTATACACTTAACACCACGACCACTCTCGTCTTTTTCCTCGTAAAAAGCGCGTTTGAAAATAATGAAATTCAGGTTGCGGCGCTTCTCGTGCCAGGCTCTAGTTTTTGAAGCCTGTTATTGTCAGTAGAATGAGCAGTCATGAACGAGCTACGTGAGTGATGGACGAGGAAAAAGCTCGCGAGCGAGCCTGAGAGAATCCACGTGTACTCACTTACGTTGCAAAGCGAGCAGGGAAAAGAGATCGAGGGAGAGAAGCCGACAGAACGAGAGGGAGAAAGAGAGAGAGAGAATAAGAGTGTTTGCCAGTTCGCGAGCAATTATCGCGCGTGAATCGCGCCACTTGCCGGTACGTAAATTGGCCCGTGTTGGTTATATCGATCTTGTTCAGCAATTTAGACCGAGTTAAACTTCGTGCCTCGATCGATGATAACACGGTATCTGACACACTGAGACCTTTCCCTTGCTCTGCCTTTTAGCTTCGGACAATTTTCGATGCCACCAAGATTGAGCCAATTAAAACAGAAACTGCCAAGCAAGTTGCGATTGTTATTACTAGACTGCGGACCTTTATGCAAAAGAAAACTTTTCTGTGTCAATGTCGATTAAAAGTAGAAGGTACATATTTATCTCTCCTTTTAATCATGTTAACACGTTCACCGACCAGTCAGCGACCACAAAAATTACATAGAATCGAAGCAATTTATTTAATGACGTTAAGATTTATGTTTTGAATCCATTTACCCATACTTTTATATTTTGCAGACTAAGAAAATCTAGCACATTCTGTCTGTAATTGGCCTTGATCTAAATTAGATAATGTAAGAATTTTTTAAAAAATGTCTTTGACCCATTTAATTATGTCGTGTTTAATTATGTCATCATTTGAAGAAGTGGAAGTAAAGTTATGGGAACAGAAAATAATATGAAGTTTGTAAATGTTTTCGTAACAGTCTTAATTACTATTAAAGGCCTATACACATGTTCTTGCAGTTTATTACTTATATTGCTACTTTACACATTCTATTGTTTGAGTTTCACAATTTTCCTGATATGTAGTTCGCTTCAATTAGGTTCAGCACAACTTTATTTACATGAACCTATCATGAACACGCAGTTCATACAACTGGGTCGTTCATAGAGCAAAAGCCATCTACAATATATATAGTCCCCATTCATCACCATGTTTCGTTCAAATAATTGGATTCCATCAAATCTAATAATGTTTTCAACTATGTTAACATAGAAATGCATTTACGTGCATAATAATTTCTTAATCCTCAGGAAATAAATTTTCGTATTATGCAATACTGATACAGTAAAAAATTAAATCAATTAGTAGTTTGTCGAATGTTAAATTAAATTAACAAAAATCTTTTTTAATATACAGTACTTTTTTCACAAAATAATGATGGTAACTTTTAGCAATAAATATATCGAAAGTATTTGATTAAATATTGTGTAAACGTGCACTGCAATTTTCTTTTGTTTATCTTAGTTCATATAATGGATGTGATACCCGATAATTATACCGTGTTATAAGTCTGGAGTAATTGGAGTGACGCGAATAGCTATTATTCTGTCTACGAGTGTACCCTAAGGTGTCTTCTCCTGAAAAGGAGACTACAGTTAAGGAGATATTTCTATTAGGAGGGTAGAATAATAGAGTTTTGTATTGTATTTTCTGACAATACAATATGTACCTTGAACATGTCTTTCCAAAAAGTTATGCGTGAATTAATTAAAATGACAAAATTATGATTATTCTATGACAACTAGATAAATAGACAGCCTCAAATTTCTTAAATTGACAACCATGATGTCATTTTGTCAAAAAATTTTGTCATAAATATTCTTACTTGCAGTTAGTCAACATGGTACACTTTAGGAAATATGCATATAATAATTCATGTAATAATAAGAATAATTGTGCAAAAATTCCACTGTATGATCGTGTAGCATGAACAATCATATATGCAACCCATCCTAACCCTTGACCCATAATAACCAAAAACTTCTTTACCCAAAAATCCTCTTAATCGGGAATAGAATTTCATTAAAATAATTCAATGAAGTTCTAATGTGCACATTAAATATCAATAGATTTGTATCACCTTGTATATTGAATTATATTCGTACTATTCCTGGTAGAAAATATTCGATCAGATCGTGAATATAATTTTTGAACGAATTATTATTTCAGCGTAGATTAACCCTTTGTACCCGAATATATTTTGGCTCCAGAAATCGGACGGTAGGTCTACACAAAAATGATAAAGAAATTGTTGTAGCATCACAAAGGAATATAATACTTTTTAATATATTTAACAATAAAGATGAGAGAGACGATGGGCTTGCCCAGAAAATGTTCTGAACGCATGGGGATGATTAACCCTCCCTTAAATCAGTTTCGAATTTGCTCATTCTGTACATTATGGAAAAGCAAATATTATTTATTTTTATATTTCAATATTTTCTTTATACATATATGACGTGTTTTGTCATTGTCTTAAATGAAAAACATTTGCACATAGACAATATAAATAATGACTAGACAGTGGATTTTATGCATTTATGGGAAAAATGAGTAGGTGTAATTTAAAACAGTAAAACCATTAAAGGAATTGAAAAATACTGTAACATTATTTTCCGCCTGTTAACCAGATTAAGGAAGAAAACAAATTTCTATTTCACTTCAGTTTATTGTAATTCAGGTAGAACGTTTTTATTTTGCATAAAGATCCGCTGTCTAATAATGGCAATAATAGACAAATTTGATCTAATACTTTTTGCCAGGGGTAGTAGTATAACAGAGGGTTAACTCTCATACGCTCCTCGGGTGAAAATTACCCATTTTCAGTTTTCAGATACTGTATTATGTTTGATTTCTTTCTAAATGTGTTATAACTTGGTGTATTTATCTAAAATATATTATATGTAAAACACAAGTCGAAATTTGTAAGAAAAATGTATGTGGTGGGCATAAAAATGCTACTTATATACTACGTAGTAACTGCAAGATATAATAAAGGAATTCACGAGTTTAATTAACTTTTAATGAAATATATCATAATAGATTGTCGATAACATTAATGGAAGTGTAGAGCGAAAATAGGTGAAATATCACCCGAGGATCTGTTGCGTAACTATTTCCGAGGAGCGTACGAGGGTTAAAAATTCTGAAAACCGCGGAATAATAAAATTCATGCAAAGAGGACAAGTAAGATTGATGTGGTTTCAAGTGAAAAATGTCTGAGGACGACCAATTAATACTCTCCATTTGAACGTACCGTAACAATACGTCGCGGGAGTATGTTTGCCCCCGACAACGTAGTGTCCCATCGAGGACCCTTAAAATTTCGCGAGCGCCAGGATGCGCAGTACCGTGTCATAATCGTAATTAATCCCGTCGTCCTTTCTAACAAATATGCATCAAGGTAAAAACGTACTTTAGCGTAACGTGACTCTCGTTTTACCGGCGCTGCCGGTTCATCTTAACTTTATAAACAGACGTGCGGGACAATAGTTACCCTCCAGTTTTCGGAATTACAACGTCTACCGGGTCCGGGTATCATAATATCGTATATACATATACATATATAATACCCTGCCCGACAGCCGTACAAGGACCTACACTTCGCGAACACGGAACACCCCCGTCCCCCATGCACAATGCCGCCTCGCATACTTAGACGACTCGGCAGATGAAATCTTAACGAGACGCCGCCGACCGCTTCAAAACGGGATCAACGTCGATGACAACCGCGTGACTTGACCTTTTTCTTTTTACCATCTCCTCCGGAAAAAGTTCCTTGTCTCCTTACTCTTTTATATCTTTATAAATCACCGTTTACCCTGTCGAGAGGTTATTTTAGTCTGGTACGCGATATTTTCAGCTAACTTTGCCATTTCGTGTTTTAATAAAAAAAACTACAGACCCCTTCGTTATTAAGCTTTCGCGTACGGTTTTATTCAACCCTTATTAACATCCAGAAATTTTGCGGGAAAGTCAAAATTTAGCTTGTCATAATGGGCTGCGGATCTCCATGCAAAATAAAAATGGACTGCATCAATACTGAGAGACGGGCTTTCAAGAAGCGCAGTTCGTGAACCAAACAAGTCATTGTTTAATCAGTTTCACAAGATGTGAGTAATATTAATTATTTCGTTTACTCGTTTCTGTTATAAATGCATAAAATCAAAGTGGCTGTCACAATTGTGATAATTCTCCAGAATTTTATGGAATTTTTGTTGTAAATATACTACGTTGAAAGGTGATTGCTATAGTAGAAGAACAATAGATTGTAATTTGTTGGCTAAATCTTAATCTTGAAATTATAAATTGAAATAATAGTGTCCAATGGGAATTTGGATCAGTTTTATGATATTTGTAGAACATAGAAAATAGTTAAAGGAATCATAGTTAGACAGCGGCTCTTTATGCAAAATATATATAAATAGAAAATGTTCTTTCTTGATATGTTTAACACTAAACTTATTGAGAATTAAAACTAAATTTATTGAGAATGTCCGTAATTTTCAACATAATAGATGCTTATGGACAAAAAGTGTATTCTATCTTTTCCATAAATAAATTTTTAATGGGTTGAAAATCATATAACAGTATTATAATTGCATAAAATCCGCTGTCTAGTAATCCTAAATGGGCGCTCGGTCATCAATGTAAGGGTTGAGTAATTTATATTGTAAATTATACGACAAAATTGAGTTATATTCGAAGGTAATTAGCGATTCTGAGGGACAATTTGCCGAGATTTTTGGTGCGTTGCGTTGTAGCGACAGCCTAGGATCCAACAAGCTCTTTCCGTTAGGCCATTCGCTAAAAGCTCTGTAAATTATTGCTCAAAGTTTACGACGACACGGCAAGGCGCAGACGCGGT
The DNA here is from genome assembly GCA_933228785.1 of Lasioglossum pauxillum. Taxonomy (NCBI): domain Eukaryota; kingdom Metazoa; phylum Arthropoda; class Insecta; order Hymenoptera; family Halictidae; genus Lasioglossum; species Lasioglossum pauxillum. The sequence continues at coordinate 21,953,457 of OW121701.1, read as the reverse complement.
CGCTACGCCCCTAATTGCACTAATTATTATCGTTTTGGGAAGGGAGGAGACGATGGAAGGGGAAGTCACCACCCTTAACTTTCGCGATGTCGCACGGACGCTTTACGGTCGACGACACGGGACGATCGTCGACGCACAATTCTTGAGAAAACCAATTATGTACCACGCGACGAGTCCTCCGTCGCGCGTCGGTCGGGAAGAAATTGAGGTGCCGAACATTATTATGTTCGTTTGTTGTACAACTTAAAAACATACTGACAAATATATGAGTTAATCCAGTTAGCAAAACTTTTAACCAAAGTAACTAATGGCCCGACTACATATGTGCATGTAAATTTACATTTTTTCAGGCTAATTTATTAAAAAATTAGAATCTAATGTTGAGTACAAAATTGGTGCCAAAACTGTTCATACTATGAAAAATTTTCCCGTTTATGGAAATTCAAGCAAAATAAAAAGCGAATATATGTCAAATTTTCAAAAGATTATGTAAAAAACGTATACAGGGTGGGCCTCCTAAATATCTCATTCAGACAGTTGTGATATAAAATGAATTTTACACATAAATAAAATAATGTTTATATTAATAAAATAGTGTTTATGTGCTACGATAATGTCTGTCTGCACATGACTCTGAAGTACTCTGAACTAATCACCGACTCTCAAAATTTAACACGACATTCATTTCACATTTAAATAATTTGTAAAACACGTAAAAGATATTTTCCGTATCACCACAGTTGAAAGACACAGTCTGTTTGCTATTTTTAATTTTCTTTTTTCATTGTCCATAGTGAAGTAACATGACGGTGTTTTATACCAGAAAATTGCACGATACAGCAATACTTCCAACGACAACAGAAATTACTTCTCGTTGCGATTTAATAAACTAAAGTTTCTGGCCAAGGAATATTTTCCAAGTGAAGCGCAACCGAACAAAGGACCCCTCGTGTCGCATATTTTTCGCTGTTAATGTACACGGTGCATATTATAGGCATAAATAGTATGAACAGTTTGTAACGTGTATTTGTGTAGAAGATAGTGCACAAATATGTCGGAGTGCTCGCAGGTGTGCACACACGAAACTCTCCGTAATAGCAACCCCCGCGATGGGTAGTCGCGAGCTAAAGGTAAAGCACGTCAGTTCGTGCTGAGACGTGAATCGAGTCGCAACCCCCTTTTTTATCAGCTGTATGAATTGCTTTCTGTTACGGTGTAGCCCAATATTTTTGCTACGCATGTACGAGACAGGTACGTGATTTATATCTTACATCGGTTTTTTAGCCAATCTCTCGTGAACTAGATTTACATGAAACTAGTGGGTGATGTGTGTTAGATTTAAATCTAGTGGAATTAATTTGTAGATAAATAATGAACTACTCACGAAAGAGTACTTCGTGTGTACACATATGTACAGGTAAATAGCAATTTGTAAGGTTCATTTTAAAGATTCAAGGGATCGTACGATTCAGTCTAACGAATTTAATAATTAAATATTGTCACTGGTTGCCTGCAGTTCAAATAGATACATATTTTTTATACAATCTTTAATGACCTGGATCTATGTGAAACTAGTGGACGATGTGTGTTAAATTTAAATTTACAGTAACTAATTTGTAGATAATGAAGTACTCACGTACTTTTTTCTACACGCAAGTGTACAAGGTGTAAAAAAAGTAATAATCATCCGTCGTAGGGATGAATCTACGCCTCTGGACTGGTAGACATTTTTAAAAGAAACTCGCCACAAAATTGTTTACATCAAAGAAAATTCTTATTAAAGTTTGTTATTATTTCAACATGCACTACTCATCGAGAACACAAAACGTTTGAAACGAACTATATGTTGCAAGAAAATTGAGATATAAGCTGCCAAAGTTCTTGCAAAATTTGACAATTCTGGCAAATTAGACAAAAGCTACTACTGACCGTATCACACAGCAGGCAGAACATGATAGTGTGCGTGCCTCGAGATAAACGAAATTTAAAAGGACATTTGTCGCTAGGGCTGTGTCAAGTTATCGTGTCCCTGCCTATTCAGATCATTAATTTGAAGTTGCAGAATATGAGAGAAAACCATCCTTCATTATAAAATAACAATGTAAAGTATATGTACTTACAAATTTTTCAGAATCTTGTGTTCCTCCGGTCGGACCTGCAGCACACTATTATTTACTCACGCGAATACGTCCGAATAAATGTGCCTGTTTTTCGAAGCCAATTTTCGAAGCACAAAATACTAATACACAACACACTTTTCGAAATTGTGACAGCGATCGAGAAGAAGTTACTCCGACCACGGTCAAAATATTTCTGTGATCTACATGCGACTTCCACGCGAAAACTCTGCCCTCCCCTCCCATCATAAAATAATCGTTTCTAAGAAGACATTGATTTTTCGAGAATCAGATGGATAATCGGACCGGGAGGGAAATAATTAAAATGTACATTAAAAGACGTGGTAAAATGAAGGAAAATTTATTTTCCTTCATAATATAATCATATTTAAACGCATATTTGTTTATAATCGGGATTTGGTTAATCTAGGTCCTAGTGTACCTGGAGAGGATGTTATACTAGACAAAAAACGCACCCGGATTAGCTCCGAACCGGCCGATTATTTTACAACCACTCCGCTCTTCAACCCCCACAGATGAACACACGTGCGACAGACCCACCGAAGCGACGCGACGCGACGGGCGGATATACACTTATAAATCACGCCATTGACAACCGAAGACAATACGAAAAGGAATTTCCTTGACAGTTTCCCACTCCTCAACCGAAAGTTCTTCCGACACACCCGTATCCAATTAATAAACGCTACATTTCCCTACCGAAATCCACCCTTAACACCTTGCCGTATTTTGACGAGCCAGGCTCGTCATGAAGGTTTTTAACGAAGTCTAACAAATATGAATGTTACGCGTTTCATGTTAGATGAAATAAAATCAGATTCGTTTGTAAACAATATTTAAGCATTAAAATAAATGTAGCCATACAAAAAATATACATTTTCTTTTCCCTTCTACGACATTTTTGTGCATAAAAATGTTTTAATCACTGTAACTGTGAAGAAAATGGTACGGTAAGGGGTTAACCATTCAGGAAAACACCGAGGTAACAATCGCAGAACTATTTTGATCGTGGCCGTAACTTCGCGTTCGCTGTCACGATTTCGGAAACTGTGTTGTGTATAAGTGTAATGTTTCGTGCTTCTAGTTATTAAGACGTATTCGCTTAAATTGCAGTATGCTGTGGATCCGATCGGAAGAACAGAAAATTCTGAAAAATTTGTTAGTACATTTTACATTAGTATTTTATAATGTAGGATTAGTACTGCTATGGTCATTAGCGACGGTAGGATTAGTACCCTTACGTGTAACAATGAATACGTAAAAGGTTTTCTCTCCTATTTTGTAACTCCAAATTAATGATCTGAATAGGCAGGGAGACGATAACTTGAGATGGGCCTAGCGACAAATGTCTTTTTAAATTTCGTTTCGTGCACACAATCACCTTCTGTTTCATCGCTACGGTCAGGTGGACTGTATATTAGGCTTTTGTCTATACGTATAACTTCACACAATCAAATTTTGCAAAAACTTTAGCAGCTTGTATCTCGGTAACTATTCGTTTGCGGAATATGGTTTCTTTCTTAAAAACACACTTTAACAAGCATTTTCTTTGGTATAAAGAATTTTGCGGCAAGTTTCTTTTACAAATGTTCACCGATCCAGAGGTGTAGATTCGGGTTAACTTTACTTCACCGGACTCAAAATTTGTGCCTTTCTCCTATAAATTATGATGTACATTTGGTATGTAATCCAGTAGATTTGTATCCCGGCTGCAAATCGAAGTTTCGATCCTGTAGGATCAATGGTCCAGGAGTTATGCTTGCTTAAAGTTGAGCAATCTGCAGTGTTTTTGATAGGTAAAAGCGCCGTCATAAAAGAACCGCCGGTCCTTGCCCTCCCCCCCCCCGACCTAATCACCAACTAACTAATTAATTATTCTCATCGGTAATCGGCAGTGCGACCGTCGCTATAAACCAATACGGCGGCGCCCTTTCCTGTCAAACACACTGCAGATTGCTCAACTTTAAGCAAGTATAACTCCTGAACCATTGATCCTACAGGATCGAAACTTCGATCTGCAACCGCCCCGGGTACAAATCTACTGGATTACATACCAAGTACATCATAATTTATAGGAGAAAGGCACAAATTTTGAGTCCGGTACAATAAAGAGCAGCCGTAGATTCACCCAATTTATAACGTTAATTTTACAGAATCAAAGGATGGTACGATTCAGTCTGACAAATTTAATAATGAAACATTGCCAATGGTTGCTTACAGTTCAAATGAGCATTTCAGATACATTTTTTATACTATCTTTAATTAACTAGATTTGCAATAGATTGCATTTAAATTGAATTTAATCAACCCTCGGGCAGTGAACCTATATTTCTTGCTACTATACAGGGTGTCCCAAAATTCCTGAACATCCCTGTTATGGGAGGCTCCTGAGGCCATTTGAAGCGACATTTTCCTTTGCGAAAATGTTATCCGCGGCTTTGTTTAGGAGTTATTAACGAAAAACGTCGGCCCGGCGCACCAACTGTCGATTGGCCGACTGTGCCACCTCATGTCTAGGGCGCGCTGTGATTGGTCCGTGTTTTTCGTTAATAACTCCTAAACAAAGCCGCGGATAACATTTTTGCAAAGGAAAATGTCGCTTCAACTGGTCTCAGGAACCTCCCATTTCCGGGATGTTCAGGTATTTTGGAGCACCCTGTATTTTAATTACTTTATTTTATTTAAATTACTTAACATGTTCATTCACTAAGCTCTTCAATTGTAATAAAACGCTATGAACACGTGCTTCGTAAGTGCCTTCGGTCAGCTCGGCTCTACAATTGCATAAATGTACCGTAAAAGACAAAAGGGAGCACAAAAGAATGGAGATGATGGCCAGTTCGCCAGTAATTCGACAGAATTTGTAGATCAAGCAGGAACAATAATTCTCTCCAGACGCGTAAAATTCCGGCTTGTTCCTTAGCGGGCTGACCACGCGATTCATCATTTGAAACGTGTCTGGCCCCGTAAATTGCGACGTCTCCGGATTCGTTTCGCTTCGATTCGATTCGATTTCGCCGCGAAATTTCGGCTGGGGACCGAGAAACGGGAATGAGGCTTCGCGGTCTGAAATAAATTAAAAGTCGACGAAACCCGGTTGTGCCTCAGGTTGGAACAAAGGCTCCGCTCCGCTCTGTTCCGCTCCGCTCCGGCCCGAAGCGACGTAGAAATATCGGGACAAATCGCGTTGCGTAAGTCGGCCAGCGTCGTCGGCGTCTCCGTCGCGTCGGCCGCCTCCTTTTTATTTCCCGGAAATTTCGCCATCAAATTTATTCGGCTAGCAGCGCCACGGGCGAAAGGATGACAGAAGCTCTGGCGTGCACGCTAGTTCGTGGTCGACGTGAATTTTTATCGGGGCAATTACTGCTTCATACAGGGTGTCGATTTGAAAACCATAACTAATAACCATAACCATAAGAAAAGCTATTTCTCCTTTTCTGCTGACAAAATTAATTTCTCTAATTTCTGTTCTTTCATATATTTTGCAATTCGGTAATAAATTCATTTAATATTAAATATATAAAAAGTCAAACAAATCGAATTCACATTATTTTCTTATGCACTATCATAATTTTAATATACCTATGATCTAATTCTCATATACATAGTGTACCAAAAATATTTGAGATGCTTGAAAGGAACGCGGTTTCCGAGGTCATTTGAAGCGGACATTTTTGCAAATGAAAATGTCGCTTAAAAAATGATCTTACGATCCCTTCAAGGAACTCGAACATTTTTGGGACACCCATGCATATTAAAAACGGGATGAATATTAGACACGCGGGCTGCTCTTTTTATTGCGTAACCGAAAATGTTTGCCTTATTAATATGTGATCCAGTTAGGAGAGAAAATTTCAAAAATCCAAGTTTCAATCGTAGGAGATCAGTGGTTCAAAAGTTACAAATGTTTAAACTTGAGCGATTTTCAGCAATTTTGACAGGTAAGGGCGCCTCTATATTGGTGTGTACTCAGACATCGTCCAATGCAACAATTTTTAAATTCGTCAGTTTTTTCTTATTTTTTTATTATGCTACAAGCTGAAAACATAAAAAGAAATAATTAAGATTTTGAATTTCCTTTGCGTGTGCCCATAATTACATTTATACTGATTAATATACTACTTAATTTTTTTTATACGATCAGAAAGACTGGAATCGTCGACCCACACTTTTCCAAACGTACGCTCTAAATAAATATGTAACTCATGTAATGTTTATTATTTTTATTTTTAAAAATTCACACTCGTGTACTTTAAATACCAACAACCATGTGCGCAAAATCCTAATGCAAATGGTTCGATAGTTTTCGTGAAAAAATTCCTAAAAATTCGTGCAAGAATAGCCTCGAAGTAGAGGCTTCGGGTTAGAGGGTTAAAAACGAAAATGAAAAGGAAAATTGATTTTTAAAAAGTTCAGAACCGGACTATCTCCTTGAAGAAGGTTTTCTAGTTATCTACACTCAGTAAAATAAATCTCCGTACACCGTTTAACACAGAATAACTTTTTTATAATTATACCAAATGGCCTGATGTTTTGTAAGCAATTAGAAGCATCGGTTTACTGAATGGTGTACAAAAAATATTTTCCAAAAATTACAATTTACAAGGTTGCATGCAAAAATAAAAAAGGCAATTTTTAAAACTTTTTTATTTGGGCCCTTAATAAAAATTTAAAATATGTTTTGTAGATCTATAGTAATTACACACCTGCTGAAAATTTCATCGAAATCCATCACCTACTAAAATAGGTGAAAATCGTAGTTTCATACCACTTTTGATCAGTTTCTGCTTAAAATCCACAGAATCGTATATCTTTCTGCAATACATATATTTTAAATTTTCATTCGGGACCCAAATAAAAAAGTTTTAAAAATGCTTTTTTTATTTTGCATGTAACCTGATCAATTGTAATTTTTGGAAAATCCTTTTCGCACGTCATCTAGTAAACCAATGCTTCTAATTGTTTAGAAATAATCAGATCGTTTGGTACAATTATAAAAAAGTTATTCTGCTTTAAAGGGTGTACAAATACTTATTGGACTGAGTGTAACTTTTCCATAAAACATTTGGAATGTAATCGTTAGTCTTTTTCGTCGTAATGTAATTGGCTCATACGGGTTTGCCAGGTAATTACAATGCGATTCAGTTTCAGTAATCGATCGGCCACAAATTACCGAACAATCAGGTTAAATGCATCTGTATGTATGCACCTATGTGTGAAAAGTCGGCCAGTTTCTTGACAAGGTCATACAGGGGGGAATGGAATACATTGTAATTCTGTAGTGTCGAGGAAAGTTAATCGATTCCAAATGGTCGGACGTAATTCATCGGCTCGAGGATAATTTTGTCGAATTCCGATGCGATGGTTCGCGGCCGATTTTCGCCCGGGCCCGATCGATGCCCTTCGGCCTCGCGCCCGAGAAATTTCATTCCCGATTCGAGATACTTTTCGGGACCAACTATGTAATTTTGATTCGTTATTCCGCGAAACTCGAGGAACTCCACGGTAATTGGCCAAATTGCCAATCCTGCCAATCAATCGTTAAATATCAAGGATAACCTGGTCCCGTTCCCGTGTGTTCGCGTCTGGTTAGTCACCCGCGTTGTTGTTGTATCCGTTTTCTGCTCACGTGTGTATAACGCAGACAGTTATGCGGTTGTAACAAGATGGTGCTTGGACTCGCGTGTGCATTTTAAACGACAAGATAAAAATTGACACCGTGACAGCTGATATTCTACTAAAAGGGGACTTGCGATGATAGAAGGCAAAAAACGATCATTAAATATTGGAGTGCCATGATCAACGCGGAGACTTTTCCTCGTTGAATTACGGTTTTTATCTCCATTAATTATGACATTGTTTAATTTCTATCTTGTTACTAAGGAATCTAAGCCATGCAACTTTAATGATATACAGTTGCCTCGGATAGCAAGATAACGATCGCAATTTGTGGGGAAATGAATATAATTATGTTTAATATCGGGTTGTTGCATATGTTATGAAGCGTTTTGATCAAGAAACACTGTTACAATCTTCAAGCGTAATATACAGGGTGCCCCAAAAATGTTGCACTTCCTTGAAAGGGGCGATTCCGGAGGTAATTTGAAGTAACTTTTTCCTTTGCGACAATGTTCTCCGAGGCTTTGAAAAGTTACTTCAAATCACCTCAGGAAACTTTTAATGGAAGCATATTTTTGGCACACTACCGATAGTTATTAAAAATAATTTATTAGAGTTTCCCCCTGTTAGTATTGATTTTTCGAAAATCAGGTACAAACTGTTGCAATGAATGAAATTGTTCCGTGCAAGCGGCACTAACAAGTTGACCACCCAGTATGTGTTGTTCCAGTTTATCTCCGAGGAAATACCGTTTCCATCGGGAATGATGGTGGTTGATGGTTCGTTTTACAAATCAGCATGATCATTGCCACAATTATGCGGCTGTTCGAATTGAACCCGACGAGATCGAACAGTCCACGAGAACGGCGTCTGCGAAAGTTCCGAGGAAGCCCATTTCGACTTAGCAATCTCGCCCGGGCAATTTCCACTTTTCCAATTCTTTTCTCTGGCCGCATCGCCGGTGTTTCCCCGCGTGGTCGTGACTTTTCCACGCAACTCGAAGTCGTAAAGTCCCCGGCCATAGGCGAAGCCGGGGTGGCTATCGATTTCATGTGTTTCCTTTCGGAAATTACCTTGTTTTTTTTCCTCTCCCCCAACGTGTTTCGAGCCACGGGAAAGATCGATACGATATCGTGATACCTCCTGATCACGCTGGGTGGCCTCCGCGACCTGCCACGCTCTACGAATCTGCCTTAATTCGCTACCTCTGTATCGGTTTTAATCTCAACAGTTTGATGAACGCGCGCGCAAAACGTAAACCTTTCTTTGGGATGAGGATTTTTTCTCCAATTTTCTATTCAAGTGCAAGTTTTTACAAATACGTAATTTCATCATTTCAGTTTTATAAAAGGTAGAGTTGGGCACGAAGCCAAGTGCACACGAAGCGCTCCACCTATTCATTAGAGGACACCGGGGCTAAAAGTTCCCGGGCGTAAGTTGTTCCGATCATTATTTATAAAAAAAAGGAGAACGCGCGATTCGTTTTCAGTTGCTTTTTTTATAGAAGTGGGTAAAGACACTCTGTCGTCCATTTTTGTGGCGTCGACGATAGTGTAGCGTGTGTTTTCAACGGAGGCTTAACCACTCGAAGCAATTTTAATTCGAAAATCATGACATTTCTTTTAACCCAGATCATTTTTATTCTATGTAATCATTTCTAGATTGTGCACATCAAATTTAACCAATGTTTAGAATACAAACAAATTTAATAATATTGAAACTGTTTTGAATAATGATGTGGTAATTTTTACTGGCGCCTCAGAGTCGCCTCAGAGTCACCACTCGAGTGCAAAGGGTTAATTCCATACCAGACAAGTAAATATTATTCGATTCTTACTTTTTGGTCTACTTCGATTAATTATTAGATGTCGACGTTACCGATTCTTTAATCCTCGTCGACATTTAAGAGCATGTTGTAATAGGTTTTATAATAGTTATTTCCTTACTATAACTAAAATATTGTTGTACACTTCCACATACAATAATTGGGGCAAATTGTTACTGTGACAAAAGGTCAGACATTTTTTTATTGCGTTATATTCTACTCTTCAAGCTTTTCTTTATGCATTCGTGTTAAAAATGAGTAGATCGAATGCAAACTGGAGACAACATTTACATTTCAAAAATGTTGTTACATTCTTTTCACCTGCTTACAATTATTCAGAAAATAAGTTAAATGTCTCTATAGCTTCTGTGCCTTGGGATTAATATAAAAAATGTTTACTTTGCATAAAGATCCGCATTCTAGTTCTCACTTTCTATTAATCGCAATATATCTTCTAACCAGACACAACTAGTGATATTATCGCCGAAAGGTTATTTTAAAATATCATGCTATATTTTATACCTTTAAATAATGACAGGTGTAAAAATAATTCAATTTTTTGGGTGGAAGTAGAAAGTCATGGTTGTCACTGTATATTATGTGACACCTAGTAGCAATCGTGTTAACAACTTAAATTGGAACAACATATCTCGCACATGATAATCACATTGGTTCAAAAGTTAATTGCATGTTTCCTGTTCATGGTTTGACCATTTTATTTTGATAAGGGTCTTACGTACTTCTTACAGTGATCATTTATCAGTTGTCACCGGCTCTTTATGCGAAATAAGAATTTTCTACCTGAATTGCATCAAATTGGAGTAAAACAGAAATTTATTTTCTTTTTTAATATGTTTAATAGAGGTTGAAAATAATATAATAGTATTTTCAAATTCTTACTCTAACTACGTAATAGAATCGGGCATTGCGCATCAACACTCTAGCCGTCCGTCTGTCATTCTAACTCGTGGTCACTTTTGCAGAGTTAGTGGGTCGTTCGGAAAAAGGGGAAAATCTTGTGGATCTGGAAAGAACGAGGAAGGGACCGAGAAGAGGAACGACGAGAGAGTAACGCTTTAAATCGCTCGGCAGGGACGAGAGGACACGAGCGGAGCGAGGTCTAGCTCGCCTCGTAATCCAGACAGATGGGACTCGTTAATGGGACGCGCGAGTAATTTGCAAGAAATCTAATAACACCGTGGATGTCTTTCTCTCTCTCTCTCTCTCTCTCGCTTTTACTCTCTCCCTCTCTATTCTTCTGTTCCTCTCTTGTTCCCTTTCTCGGCCCATAATTCGTGGCTTGACTTTTCCCCCTTGCTGGTCGTCGTTGGCCTCTCTCTAATGACAATACACGGCGAGAGCACCCCGCTCGTGAAAATTAAAATTCGCCCTGAAGCACTGCTAGATCGCACGCACTCGCGCGCGCAAGCAAGCAAGCACACATGCTGGACATCCTTCGCGTGATAGCTAACCGATGAAGAGGCATGAAACTGTGTGCGTGCGTGAACTAACTGCAGTTAATGATGGGCATTTGGTTCATTCTTTCGCGAGGCTCTCAGCGATTCAGTTGCAAACTGCTATTAAATATCATTCATGAGCTGGAAAAGTATACTTGTGGAGCGGATAGCGTTGTACGAAAGAGTTTAACGCTTTATGAGACAGTGAATTTTGCGTGTATCAATTTTTAATAGAATGCAGAATCGCCAGATTAAGGTCTTCTCACTCTACCTTCCCCTTCTACCACGCTTTGCCCCCACGCTTCTGCCGCGGCCCGGTCACGTGACGCGTTTCATTTCTGTGACGCATGTGTCACAATGTCACGTGACTAATTCGCTACTGGTGAAGACAGGGGTAACCTTTTTCCCCTCAATTCGTGTCAATTCCACTGATCTGGCGACTCTTATAGAATGTTATGAAGTTATTATAAAAATGAAGGCTTTCCAGCGATAATGAGGTATCTTATTAAGGAGGTACACCTTTTTTTATTAAAAAATGAGTTAGCTACACATAATAAATATAGTAGTTAATATTGTTAGTGCAACAAAGAGATAACTCTTGAGGGCACTATTATTATAATGTATTTAATATATTATAATTTAGTATAATAGAAATAATTATTATTGCTAAATATACAATATGCAACATACTCTTCGCTGCAATTTGTTAAAAATTTCTTTTTCACGTCTTGTAGTAAATTAATTGTTTTAACTAAATGAAATGTTATGAAGAAAGACGTAAACATCGCAAGTGTCAAGTGGAACAAAACTTTTGTTACAAAATGGCAGGCCATGCATCGTATGTTCTCAATTTTAAATCTGCATAGGAAATTTTAACATTGCATGGACAGTACGTAGCATTACATATAAACGATTCAGTTTGCTGAGTGTAAAAAATGAGTCGCGAAAAAAATGAAGTACGTGTGAAATGAATACCGGTCTAAAACTGTTTCAAGAAAAGTCTTCTATTGTCAAAATTGCTAATCTTAAATCGGAACGTAATCAGTAGACTCCGGATGTTTATGCAAAATATAAAGTTTGTGCATCGATTGCAAGACGTAGAAGATAAATATAAATTTATATTCTTTATTAATAATTTTAATTTGGTGAAAATAATATATTAATACTCTTGAAGTCTTTTAATACATTCACTGTTTTAAATCGCACTCGCTGGTTTTTGTTATAAATGCATAAAATCCGGAGTCTAGTAATCAGTAAATTTATTTGAAATCTAGATAATTAGGATTTAAAGGCTTAGGCTGCAAAACGATGAATACAAGAAATTCCATTCATGTTACTACAAATTAACAAATTAAGAGGTAGTTTTACCTTTTTGCCCGTGATTGTAGTATACTTGAGTGAATTTTGTTTGTCGCCGGTTCCACTCGAATCCATCGCCGTTCGGGGACTGGGCTGCCGCATGCCGGGCTGCCGTGTGGGTGCATGCGATGCAACTTCGTGGCACCGCATAGAAGCGAAAAGGTGCGCGGTCGGGGGTAAAAGGAGCAGGACTCGTTAAGCAGTTTGCAGTTCGTCCCGGCCTTTTTTTCAAGGCGCGCCTTTAATGTAAACATATTCCGCGAAGAGATCGGCATCTTCTTCTGTTTCGCCTCCTTTCTCTGTTTTCTACCGGCTCCGCTCTCGTGGTTCTTTTTCCCGCCAGTAGAACTATTCTATTTTTGCTCTCTGTCCTCGTTCCTCCCGCGTCTCCCTTTTTTTCCCCCGCACGGACTCGCACATTTTGTTTCGCGCGTCTTTGTTCTTTTGGAGAATCAGCTTTGCGGCCCCAGTGGTCCACCCACGAAGATCGATCTGCGGATCGATGCTCGACCGAACGGTGATCCTCCAAAATGGCGTCGAGCGACGAATTCTCTTTTGAGAATTGTTTCCTGGTTTGCGATATAGTAGGCTACCAATAGTTTAGCATTGTCGCATCACTGGCATAAGTATTCGATTAAACAAATCCAGTGACGATCATTATAATTATTTATATACAGTCGACGATCGAATTAGTAGGGCCACGCTACGATAAATATATTTATTGTGCATGTGGTGGATAATGTTATTCATACTATACTAAATGTTTACTTATGATTTACAAATATCAAACTTCATTAAAATGTTAAATATTGGAATCATCAACCGATGCAAATGAATTTGATTACTGTATTTGATGAGGAAATTTTGTTCTTTGACGATAATGAAAATATACATTCGCGTTTTGAAAAATATATTCTTAAACAATTGTTACACTCCAGTAGACTTTATAATTTTACCTAAGAGAACAACTAAATATTAATTATGACTAGACAGCGGACTTTATCCAGAATAAAAATTTTCTATCTGACTTGCAACATACTGGAATGAAATTGAAATTTATTTTTTTTTCTTAATACAGTCAAACCTGTTTCTGTGCGGTTTTTTTATGCGATTTTTTTTGTGCGATTTTATCATACCGTATACGACTATCGAGATTCTGTTGGCTATATGTAAGTTCGCCGTGATGTTAGGTCAGTCTCAATGGTGTTGGCATCACTTTTTTTCTATCAGTGTGTATGTACCATGGACCTAAGGACTTATGAAGAATTATTAAGAACTATCATATAATAGTGTTAATATCATTTAATATTATCTCGTCGGATTTTTACGTTTCCATGTGTAATTTAATTATTTATTTTGTTTGGAAAGTACTATCTCGCTATTTCGTAAAGCTTTGATATATTTTCTAAGTGAGACTTTTTTTATACGGTCCCTCTCCACCGCATAAAAAAGATTTCTTTAATATGTTGTCACAAATTATTTGTTATAGCAATGTATGAAGTTTGTGAATATTTTTTTGTGCGGTTTTAAAGACAGGTTCGACTGTATGTGTAATAGGTTGAAAATAATATAACAGTATTTCTAAATTCTTCTAATGTTTCTACTGTTTCAATCATCTACTGATGGCGAGTCATGCAACTTCTGTAGTTATGCCATTTCTATGAAATTTTGTATGAAATGATCAGAACTATAAAGAATAAATAAGAAAAAGGACTATTTTTGAGAATTTCGATACTTACTGCTGTGCTCCCTTGATCAGAAAACCACAATATCTCCGCAACGATATATTTCTCAGCCTTTGAGTAATATTCTTCGTCAAATATCCTTGGGCAGTTTCACGCCAGCTCCGCCCTCGTTTATTCCTTGATCCGCGGTAAAACAATGTATTGCGAAAAGCGAAAGGAACAAACAATCCAGAAACGTAACGGCCGGCTCATGGAGATTAAGTGCCGATTAAAATTCATGGCGTGTCAGCCGGTATAATTCCATTTCGTAGGTGTTCGTGCAGATCGAGTTACCCGAGGCGGATTTCTTTTTCCACGGAGACGAGGGGCTCGGAACGGAACAGTCAGGAACCGTCGGACCGTTGACTCGCGGAGACAAACTTTTGACGTCGATTAAAATTGAAACGTGGCTCATTATCGATTCGTCACGCTAATCGAGCGTGAGGAGCACGACTTACGGATTCCGCTTGTATCGTGTTACGCCGCGATCCGCTTGTTTCCTTGGACCAAGGACGGCCAGGACGATGATAATGCAAGATGATCGTTCCGACGATGCAGACTCGGAGAACTCTTCAAATTCGTTCGAGTTATCTGATTACTGGTGAAACAGTACTGCGGGCTGGATTAATTCTCAGCTTAAGTTTCTCGTTACCGGGAATCGTCGAAAAGTCGAACTCGCTGATGCGAGTGCGACGACGCACAGTGGTCCGAGCGGCCGATCTAGCACTTCACAAAGATTTTAGCCAGAGTTGGACAAAAATTTAATCAACGATTGACGAATAAATTTCTACTTCAATCGTTAATCGCAATTAACAATTAATCTCCTAGTTTAGTCGTTAATTGCAGTTAACAATTAAATACTTATAAATCGTTATTTTATTTTCACTCGAAAATTAAACATTTCTTCCAACCTAGAATATATCCATTCCCACGATTTTTTAAATTTTATGGACATGCAATTGGTATGATACCTCATACAATAATAAATGTTTAGTAATTAATTAGATACCTACATATTTAATAATGTAAACAATATTTTCAATAATGGTACAGCAGTAGATCGTCAAATTCAAACTTCAATTTCTAGAATCAGAATTGGGCACTCAGAACTCGGAAATAACCCATTCATTTTTTTTAAATAAAAAAGAAAACATGAACTGCGATATATGTAAAGTATCGAGTGCTAAAGGTTAATCGTTAATTGGGAATAACGGTTAAATTTCTACTTTAGTCGTTAATTGCGATTAACATTCCTTTCAATTGTAATCTTCAATCGGATAATTGATTAATGATTAACTGCTGAAACTTCGAAATTAAATACGGAATCAAAACGGTAAGAATACTGAAAAAAATGTAAACTGAGTTTTTGTTGAGATATATTTTTGTCAGTTTTCCATCTCCGCTCTCTGCCTCTATCTCCGTCCTTATTACAATTTATGAATAGACCGCATGGCGATTAACTTCATCAATCGATTGAATCAATCTCCAATTTTTCGATGATCACTTCTTTTAATCAACGATTGACGATTAACTTCGTCAATCGATTGAATCAATCGCCGAATTTTCAATGATTACTATTTTAATCATACACATTAATCAATCAATCTTGATTAAAATCTTAATCGATTAATGCCCACCTCTGATTTTAGCACTATTTGAAAATTGGAAGGTATAACAATGCAGGTCGTTGGATTCGTTTTGACATCAGCTATAATATTAAAGTCAAAAATACATATTGATCTTTAGAAATTAAAGGTAACCTTGATTTTTAATAGAATAAACATATTTAAAAAATTTTTTTAAATTTTCAGCAATAACGATTTTGACGAGTCCCTAATGTTAAATCAGTTGACGATGGAAAAACATATTTTTGATGGATTTAAAAATCAGCACAAGGTAATAGCGAATATTTTCTGCAAATATTTTTATTGAGCTTGTTACCCAACAGTCGGAAACAATTTATTTTCTACGCTTAATATCTGTTAGTTGATTTAAGGTCGTCGCTCACTAGAAGCACAATTAAATATGTGCGCACATCCATTTAAAATACATAGAAGAAATCCAAAACAGCTGAGGCCGCGCGGTGCCGGGTGGGCGCCGGTGCGTTCTAGTGAGCGACGACCTTTATTGGGTTGATGTACCTATTTTTGAAGTTTTCGCGAAATATGTTTAACACGTTAACTGCCAAATCACAATTATTAAAATAGTATATTCATTTTTTCAAACAAAAATTGTTTGATTTTAGTAAATCGTTTTGCTTTAAAAGAACATTTAAAATGAACATTGATAGATAACATAAATTCATTTTTTGACAAAAATGGTAGTCGTTTTATAAAGGGGCTGAAATGCTATCAGGTCACGATTTCATCATTATTTAAATACCCATCAAAACTTTTGTATTTACATAATAATTCCTGTGACACCCGCATTTTTCCTTGTCAAATTTTGCATAAGCTACGTACACGACTCCGACAGATGAATATTTTATAGAAATATAGACAAATATAAACGAGCGGGAGACATTCGTTTCGAGATATTCGTCCAGATAACTGCACCTCCCGGCTCTCTTAATTAATAAAGTTAGCTTTTGTGACAACCACATTAATTCTCGTAATGTTCTGCGTTGACTAGCACGCCGTGATCGTAATCGATGGAAACAATCTTGTATCTCTAGTGAACCAACTGCTTCCACCTGTAGCATTGTAAGTTATGTTTAGATCCAATAAACACAATAAAATGTCTATATCAAAAAACTTATCAAAACATATGGACCGTTAAATGTGGCATATGACATTTACAGTGGGTGTAAAATGTATTCGTACGCCCTTTAAAACAGTCAACATTTTGAGCGTCAACCAATTTCGATGAAATTTTCAGCATGTGTACAACTAACATATATCTACAAAACATATATTCTAAATTTTCATTAAGAGCTCAAATAAAAAAGTTTTAAAAAATGCCTTTTCTATTTTTGTATGTAACCGTGTAAATTATAATTTTTGGAAAATCTTTTTTACATATCATTTCGTAAACCAATGCTTCTAATTGATTATATATAGGTCGTTTGGTAAAATTATAAAAATGTTATTCGATTTTAAAGGGCGTACGAATTCTTTTTACACCTACTGTATATGTAAATATGAGATATTTACTAGCCAGTTCAGTATATTTTCAGCCTTCATAGCCCTGAATAGAGGTTATTGTATGTATAATTAAATTATCACCAAAAATATAGAACTTTATATGATTTATGAAATACTTATTATTAGATTGCAGTATGTTAGAAATTGTTTGCATCAATTATACCAAGCTAAGATTGAATAAAACTATATTACTTCTCCATAATATGATAACAGCGGCATAATAGTATCCAATAAGAAATTCATAAAATTCTACTCGTATTGGATAAAAATTGCATAAGAATACTTAAATTCCTCAACTTACCTTCAATTTTTCATTTTTTTTTGTGACAGTAAGTCTAATCTATAAGAGGTATAGTCACCACAACTGTTCAACAGCATTTTTCTTTTGTAACAGGATGTGAACTCATCACAAGCATGTCGTAATTAGAAGCTGAACGCATTTGTCGATCCGATATCAGCAAGCGTTGGTTACCATAAATCGTTACTCACTCTAGGACCCATTAATATGTCTCGCGGCGCTCGTGTTAATCACCAATTTTATCGTCATTAACGCTTCTTCGCCGATTAACTCGAGCTGCCGCACATTTTCAACACAGACACCGAACACTCGCGCACGAAACGTCGTTGCAAATTAATGGTCAATTCGGTGGAACGTACTTGCGGTCCAGCGCAACAATGAATGACAGTGAACTTTCCTTAAACGATGTTTCTACTTTAGTTATCGCTCAATTGTCCAACTGTATGTAATTATAATCTGGAAAATTACAGAAATATTATAAAACATAGGTAAATCGAAATTCATTTATTTTTTAAATAATTTGAATAAGTTGAAAACAGTTTGACAGAATTTCCTTAATTTTTCTGACGTTTTTCACTGCATATTCTGAGTTTAATCAATCCATTTCACTGTCTAGTAATAATATTTAACAATTGTATTATTTTTGATTCATTGAAATCGTTCGTGGTTCTACAAAAATTAATCATTTAACAATTTATATAGTAGTGTATTTATTGTGTAACGAAATTTTAAAACTGATACTGAGAATTGACCACACACTTTCTTTATGCATTTTTTCTGATGGGAAGCCCAATGAATTTCTACAAAATATCTTATCACTTTTCGTTTTTTGTAATATTAATTTTGATATATTCGTTATCGAAACCTTTTTATGTTAAACAGAGCCGATTTAAGAATGTTTAACATTTAAATTGATATTATAAAAAGTAAAAATATTGTATTTCTTGTTTCGACAATATGAAATTTGTCTTCCACAGCACTGTCTTTTAACCCAGATTTGTAAGTCTCGTCTAACAAGTTGACTCACCACTTAACCAACAGTTGTTAATATTAGGTTCAATCAGAAGACCGGCATGTTTCGGAGAAATGCGTTATGAAATATAATACATTAAGACAGAAAAGTGCGCATGATGCTGCGGTCGAAAAAAAATTGTATATCAATTTTTAAGATATTGTTATAAAGGAAAGACTTTAAACTTCAAATCCGAGGAAGATTCATTCCCGAAAAAATGTCTTTACAATAAATCTGTGTCAATTATACATATTCTGAAAATTTCATTAACATCGGTAAATGCGAAAAAAACTACAGGCATTGAAAGATATGTGCTGAAAATCGTGAAATCTGCAATTTTTACCATCTTTAAACGTTTGTAACTTATTGCAACGTTGACCGATTCTACAAAACGATTTTACGATTGACCGATCTACAAAATGTAATTTTAAAATGTTAAATATAGGCTCGCATAAGAAAGGTTGTAAACAACAACTTCTAGTATTTACTCTATAATTCCGACCAATTTCAATTTTTACAAAAAATTCTTTTCATGTCCTGTAGTAAACTAATTTCTCTAATTTCTCCAAAAATATCGAAATCGTATGATCTGGTATTAAAAAAGTTATCGCTCTTTGAAAAATGTGCGAATATTACTGTGATTCACTGTATAGTATATGACGCGACGTGACAATAGAAATGTTAAAGTTCGCCATTAAGCCTTTCGCGTTCGTGGTAAAACAATCTCGAGTTTTTCTCAAGCAATCAACCGAGCGTGCTCACACTATACTTTCCGAAAACGAAAGAACTTCGGATTTCTGGTCGGTCGAAAGTAGGAAGATCCCTTAATGATCATTTCAGTGGAACGGTACCGGTGGTCCGACGCGACGGCGACCGAGAAAGCAGAAGAGAAGAAGAGAAGAAGAAGAGGAGGCTGGCTGAAGAAGCGAGCCAGTCGGTCAAGGCCCCGCGGCAAGTAGCCAAGAGTCGCGCGGTCGAAAACTAATCTATCCCACACCTCGGCCAGCAGCCAGCTTGGGGAAAAACAAAATTCGAAATGGCCTGCTAAACAACGCTTTTAATGCGGTGCCACTAAGGCCCCTTAGAGCCGGCCTCCGCGAGGGCCGCCCCTGTCTACCGAAATCGGACGACCTGCTGATCGAGAATTACCTGAAACCGATGTACCGTTTGATATAACGCCCGCCGCGATGCGATCCGATGCGATTTCGCCCCTGTCGATCGATGGCGTCGCCCTTGCCGCTGATGGTTCGCGGGAAACGATCAATTTAACCTGTTAAGTGGAGAATACGACTCGATTAGAACTACTGATTTGCAAAATTCAATCAGCGAAACCGTTTTTCCAGATTATTATTTATGTGTTTATTAAAACGGGATTGCGAAAGCTTAAGGAGCATTCTACAGTCATTGAACTTAAGAAGCGATTAATATTTTCATTCTATTATACTTAATTTACTAGTTACAATATTTTATTCTTGGCTCAATTTTGCACCAGCACAAAACACTAACCAAGGAATGTATATTTTATTTAAGATGTTATTATTGCAATTTTTTATTAGAACTACTCAGTAATATATGCGACTGATGTACAATAAGGACCAAAATTGAACCAATGAAACCGTTTTTCCAGGGTTATTATTTATGTGTTTATTAAAACGCGATCACAAAAAACTGAAAGGCCATTTTACATTCATTGAATTTCAGATATTTTAATTCTATTACATTTAATTTACTAGTTACAGTGTTTTATTCCTGACTTAATTGTACATCAGTCCGAAATACTAACCAAGAAATATATTTTATATTTTATTTAAGAGCCTCGGACTGATAGATGCAAATTGTTTTGGCATATTTGTTGTTTCCCTTAAGAATTTATTGATGCAATCTTTTAAAAAACAAATGAACACTTGATATCTACAAAATAATATTATATATAAAATGTTATTGTTTGTAAAAGATTGAAGAATATTGTCATGGTCTATACGACACTACATTATAATTTATCAAAAAAATGTAACTTTGTATTGTTAAAAAAATGTTATAAATTTAATACCATCAGCTGGGTAAACTAATAACGAATCGAACGAGCTATTTCTGAAATTGAACGGTCGATTAGTTTTTGAGTTACCTGCGACGTCAATTTGGTAAATGTGGTTCCGACTAAAACAAATTTAAAGTTTCTAATGAAGTTCCGCGATATTTACAGCTGCAAGATCTATTTAAAAAGTTAGTCTACAGTTCTGGAACGATAGAACAAGACTTTCTCTTCCTTGAAAAGGTCTCGCTGGATGATCTTTTTTCGATTTTATTGACTGCACGTAATATAATTTATGACGCTTTGTTCTCGATAGCCGTTTCTCATCATGGGAATTGGCGGATACTCTATATTGTTGTCCAATCAAAATAGTCATTCAGTACACACCATTTTAAAAACCTACGTTAAATATTGTGGTAGCTAGATAGAACTCAATTTATTGTTTTATTACTCGTTCATTTTTACTTTACTCTTATTATTTTAAATATGGCTAACTCGTTTCGTCGATTATAATTTGGAAAAAGTTAAATTTTAATGTAGATGTTGATTATATGAAATCTTTACTGTATTAGAAAAAAAAGAATAGTAAGAACAATATGCAGTTAGAAGCAAAACTGATCACACACACTTTAAATCAGAATGACTTTTTTAAGAATGGACCAAACGACTTCAATTTCTCTGTAAGGTTAGAAGAATTAGAAATTACAAATTGATTTTTACTATTGTTCTTCACAATTCCGACCAAATACATTTTTTCAACATATTTTTTAGACGTCATTTATTAAACTAATTCTTCTAGCCTTACAGGAAAATTGAAGTCGTTTGGTCCATTTATAAAAAAGTTATTCTGATTTAAAGTGTGTGTGATCAGTTTTGCTCCTAAAAGATATATTTGTATCACGATTTTGTCGTTCCTTAGAATTCTTTATCCGAAAGGCTCTGTACAAAGATGCGGAATAATACAGAGAAAAAATATTGCTTCTTCGCTCCACGAAGTTGATTTAAGTTCATCGAAAAATCAAGCTGCTTGGTAATCTATCTATCTTTGTATCTTTTGCGAGTGACACATCTCCCTCTCTGTCACAGCCCTGTAGGAGAGACAAGGGTCTCTCTATCCTTGTCTTCTTCTTAGCTTCTTAATTTTTCCGCACCCATCGCTCCAGTCACTCGAAATTTTTGCTGTGGCTCTTGATCCAATAACTTTTTTTAAGTGTACAACAGCCCTCACACACGATTTTGGGATGAAGAATCAAAAAAATTTGAAGTGCAGGTACTTCATTAATTTGGCGAATATTTTTCTTTATAAATGTTATATTATACTTATTCACTTGAAGTTATTACATGAGAATCCCAGGTTAAATTTTGTAGAATTATAATACAACGATTTACTATAGTCATAATTTAATTCTAGATAGTACAAGGAAAACGGAAGGCGTCATGGCGTATAAGCTATTGTATTATCTATTTTTCTTTACTTAAATATTCTGTATGTATAAGAGCTTCTTTATCAAACAAGTGATAAAACTGTTGTGTACACGCACGAAATATTTTGAGCACAAATGAAACATTTTGAACCTCATCTTGACAGGACAGCATTGACTACTTTTAATTTTCTATTTTGACCCAAAGTATCAAAATTGTCATGACGAATTAATTTAACGAACACTGCACTGAAAACGATAGAAACATTAATATGTCCATAAGAAGTACCTTCAAGATATGTAAAAAGAGATTGATAAAACAATAAATGATTCTGAACATCAACAATAAGAATGTTCCGCCGTCCGAGGGTTAAGGCACTGACAATAAATAATAATTAAATTTCAAACTGTTTGACAAATCTGCGTCGAGGGCTTGATCGTGTCAGAAAGAATTCGCAGTGAGTTTTTTTCGCAATAATGAGACGATGTACATTCTGCGATCATTTAACGCATAATGCACTTGCTTTTTACCGAGATTGCATTTCACCCATTCCTTGCGGTTGAGCGGCGGGTCTTGTTAGCGATAGCAACAATCTCCCGGCAAATAGTTCTCGTTGCGCAAACAAGCTGGCATGATCAACACGCGATTAACCCTACCGTTCCACGATTTAGTAGTATAATTTAATCGGGCCATGTGCAATTACCTAGGTACCCCGAGGCTGACCCCGAGGAATTGCAAAACGGCACGGCACGCTACCCGATGATCTGCAACATATGATCTCGTCGGATCGTGGCGGGAATCGAGAAAACAAGGAACTCGTTACACGACTGCCGTCGGAGCTGTTTGCAACTATGTTACCCATCAGGGGAACGATGCTGAAAGAAGGATCCTCGGGATCCCGTCGACGTTGAGCCTCTCAGGATCACGGTTCAAGGTCACCGATCGAGTTCACAGCCCACCGTCCTCTCTTTCCTCTGGTGAAAATAAAAAGGAAAAGAGAAAGAGAGAGAGAGGAAAAAAAGAGGAAGTGAAAGAAAGACGAGAACCATGGCGGATGATCGATGGTGAGAATCGGTTGGACCAGTCACTGTGGCTTCGTACAGGAGAAGACATCAGCTCGCGGAGGAGGTGCCAGGGCTCTATATTCGGCGCCTCACGCTCGAGGACCCCAGGAGAGCGCGGGAACCCTCGAGTTCAAGGTCACAGTCACCGGCACGCCATATCTGTCATCCTGCCGCCGGTTACGTACCCTCCTCCAGAAGATCCTCGAGGTATTTTCTCTCTCACTCCCACTCTCTCTGTCTCTAAGCAAGAACACGTGAGCTCTCGCTGAGTTCTATCGCGTACTTGGAAACCGTTAACAGATCATTCTGTTCGATCCTATCTGTTTCGTTCAACAAACCACAAGAGTCAATCAGCAACTAAGCCAGTAATTTAAGTTCAACTTGAAATATCTGCGCAATTTTTATTCGTGGAACGGGCTGCAAGGATGCAATATTAATTTAATAAGGAGAATTTGCTTATTTGAACATTGAATTTCTTAAATATTAATTAATTTGCTTGAACTCAAACGTGTGAAAATTTTACTGTCGAGCGCATGAAACCGAGATACATATGCCGACACTTGTACCATCAATTACAAATTAATATATCAGCTATACAATTCTTCCGAGATTATATTCCGAAATTATAGGACGAAGAGTTGTTATTTTACGTGTCGACAACAAATTCGAACACAAACGTAATTTAAATTTAAAGGTGGAAGAACAGATCGGTTTGAGATGAACGGGAAATTTTTGAAATGCTGTATATTTCTTATTAATCGGTTCCTAGGCCTCAGAAACTGACGACCAGAGTTGCCATATGAGGGGAGGGATCGCGAACTGAGGGGAAAAAGTTAGCTTCTCTCTGCCAGTACCGGACACATGCACGACAGAGACGAAACACGTCACGTGACGGAATAGTGTCGAAGAAGGGGAAGGTACAGTGGGGATACAAGTCTTGATCTGGCGACACTAGGCTCAGGCGCCACAGACGACTTCTCTCCCTACTCCTGTGTCCTCCTCACCCAACTCGAATAAATAGTGGGGGAACCGGTACACTAGTAGTGGCCTGGCCTGGACAATACTCCCTCGGTGCT
Organism: Lasioglossum pauxillum; assembly: GCA_933228785.1. Classification (NCBI taxonomy): domain Eukaryota; kingdom Metazoa; phylum Arthropoda; class Insecta; order Hymenoptera; family Halictidae; genus Lasioglossum; species Lasioglossum pauxillum. Next base: position 21,929,288 of record OW121701.1, on the reverse strand, counting down.
TCGTGTACGTCAGCGTAGAAACCCATAATTAAACGCACTAAAATTTCACTGTCGGCACAAAAGGTACGATCAGCCGCGCTCGACTTAATAAAGCGACGACAGCGATCGCGTCTTCGCAGCCCGTATTATGACGTTATTAAAGCAGTTATCACATCGAAAACACGAGAGAGTATTTCGACGCCATTATCATCGACGATTTCGTCCTCTTCTACCTCGCGGCAGCGTTTATTCATTGTTCATTGTCTCGCCTCCACCGCCTCCCATTGGAATTCGTCTTATTCTGCGCTCCACCGCGACGTTCCAGACGCGAGTGTAGTATTATATTTCGAGGCTGACCTCTGAGCCCAAGATCCGGGCAAGGTTACCAAGTTTATTGCGAGTTTAAAACGTGCTCTCATTTCTCGTGAATCCACCACCAAGAGGATCGGCTGGCTCTCAAAAAGAATTCTTTCTTCCTCGCTGTGCTTCCTTCCCGTTTCACTCGAACGCTATCGTCGCCCATTTGTCCACTCCCCTACTCTTTAATGCATTTCTATCTTCCACTTAACGAACGTTCCCGAGACTTCTGTATCGGAGTCGACGCGCTTCCTACCTCCTCCAGCCCGGAAACGTAATCAATTGCATTATCTCACTCTCGGCTGAGATTTAAAAGACACGCGACTTTTATTAGCTCCGTCAAGCTATCGATCTGGCTCGCTTTTGTGCTTCTGTTGTTCGAGACAAGTCGTCGAATGATAAGCTCGAGTCAGTTTGACGCTTTGACTAATGGTATCAGTTACGCGTTGGTAACACACAACACATAGCTCTTACAAAATTAATTTGTGTAGAGGAAACACATTTTGAGCACAATGTGTGGTACAAGATCGTTAATGCAGTAGTAGGCAAGTAAATCATATTTTTGCAATTTCGTTAAATAAAGTACATCAATTTTGTAGGATTTTTGTGAGCACCAAAACTGTATTCACGGTTTAATCGAATCAGCCCTGTAGAATAGGCCTGGGCAACTAGTGCTCCTGGAGTCGACGACATAAAATCGGCTACTCCCAACCGGCCGGCCAGCGCCAGAGGGGAATACGAGCTCGCCGAGTGGAGGTAGTCGATTTTACGTCATCGACTCCAGGAGCACCAGTTGCCCAGGGCTGCTGTTGAATACTCCCCAATTTTAATACCACGTTTTTATTAGCTCGCTTTCTTGTTTGTTTGTCTGTTTGTTCGTTCGGTGGCAAATTTTGCAATTGATTTTAAACTAACTTCCTGATGAGCTAGAGACTTGAAATCGGTTACATGGCTCAGAACTGGATGACAATGCATTATTCAAAAAAAAATTTTTTAAAAGGATATCCGTTCCGGAGAAATAACAATTAAATATTTACCTGTTCACCCCCCCGCGAAACCTACGTCATCGCGTTCAGCGATCGCCACGCCGCGCGACAGCGATCCCTACTCCACTACCCGTTCCCTCTCTAACTCATCCCCACTCCACTGACCCGCTTCGCACCGAAGGAGCTCAGTGTGCGTCAGTGTGCGTTTGAGCTCCGTGCGGTGTTTACAAAGTTACTACGTATTATTATACTATAATGTTTGTTTACCAATCGAAGGGACAGTTACACCGAGATTTTCGGTCGAACCTTTATCTTTGACATTTTACCACGGCGTTTCGATATGATGCGGTCGCAATACCGTCTGAAATTTACTACATGTCTCTGTTATAATCTCGAAATAATGTCTACAAAAAAGGAGCAGTTCGTTAATGATGATTTTCACAGAGAAGTCGCCAAATCACCAGGTATGCCATTAAATATTTTACCACGTTTTTATTAGGTCGCTTTCTTGTATGTCTGTTTGTCTGTTCGGTACAAATTTTACAACTGATTTTAAACTAACTTCTCGATGAGCTAGAGACTTGAAATTTTAAACATAGCTCAGCACTATATGACAATTCAATATTTAAACAACATTTTTTTAATTTACAACAGCCTAGTTTAGGAGATATAAACTATTAAAAATTTAACCGTTACACGTCCCCGCGCGACGACCGGTAGTGCCCACTCGGTTCCCACTCTGACTCATCCCCACTCCACTGACCTGCTTCGCGCCAAAGAAGCTCAGTGTGCGTTCGAGCTCCGTGCGGTGTTTTCAAAGTTACTACGTATTAGTATACTATAATGTTTGTTTACCAAGCGAAAAAACAGTTACACCGAAATTCCCCGTCGAACCTTTATCTTTGACATTTTAACACGGCGTTCGTTTTCGATATGACGCGTCGCAATACCGTCTGAAATTTACTACATGTCTCTGTTATAATCTCATCAAAATGTTCAAAATCGATTGTAAAATTTCACACATATAAGGCTAAAAAGTAGAAAATAATTATTTAAATAAAAATAAATTTTTAAAAATTACCACGTCTTTAAAACGGACTAAAAAGTATAAAATAAAATTTTAAAAAACGCCACGTTTAAAAACCGACTAAAAAGTATAAAATAATTTTTTCTAGCCCCATACAGATTCCTAACGCCTGAAAATTTGTGATTGTGAATTTTTAATAGCTAAGAAAATACTTGTAAGATTTAAAACGAAAAACGTGGGGCGCAAGATAATACATAGTAAGGAGTGTAGAGAGTAGCTGCCGCTGAGAAATCTCGTACAACACTTCATATCATTTGCAGTGCAATAAAGTTGTTAGTGATTTAGTGTTCATGCATCAATTATCTATTGCATGCGCCCCGCGTTTTTCGTTTTAAATCTTACAAGTATTTTCTTAGCTATTAAAAATTCACAATCACAAATTTTCAGGGGTTAGGAATCTGTATGGGGCTAGAAAAAATTATTTTATACTTTTTAGTCGGTTTTTAAACGTGGCGTTTTTTAAAATTTTATTTTATACTTTTTAGTCCGTTTTAAAGACGTGGTATTTTTTAAAAATTTATTTTAAAATTGAGACTGATCTTCTTATTAGATGCAAATGAATAATAATACGAATTTTGGACATGTTGAATTCCATTTTAATTTCGAAGTAGACCCAAGTCTCACCACCAGAAATTTCAGGTATTAAACGCAATAATTATAGTGTATTATTCAGTCTAGTTTTCTTACTTAAATCACATAATTGATTTTTGAATAATATGATCGTTATAATATTAACACTATTTTTTTGTACATAATTCTTCTTTAGGTATCCCAGCCTTTATAGCCTGACAGATCGTTATAATTATTTTATATTCCGAAATACAGTTTTACAGAAACAACACCAGCAATTATGTAAATACAATGGAATGGTCAATTGATTCAACTGTTTCCTTGCCATTTTAGTTGAACTTTCAGTTACGCGTTCTGCCAAGGTTGACTTCAGTGTTTATTTTCATTTATGATACATCCAGTAACGTTCTCGATGCATCATTCGAAAGATGTGCAGCAATCTTTGTAGCAAATTGCATTATACTTGTACAAGGCCGATAAAAATAGATTTCAAGCTATTAACCCTGTATGAACCCTGAGATACTGCATTTTGTGTTAGAAAGAGAATAGAACCACTATCTTTAACTTCAGCATATTATCCTACTTTCAATGTTAAATCGAAACATTACCGTTTTCGATATTCTAAGCAATTTTTATTTTGAGTTTGAATAACTGGATTATTCAAATTCGTTTCAAATTAGCTCACTGTTTCTCTTCTCGCAATTGCTAAAGATTTCCTATATATAACTATGCAAATTTGTATTATTTAAACGAAACTTCTAATCATTTTCTTCCTTCATTTCACTTCCGACTTCCACTCTTATTTTAAAAATAATAATTCTTATTTTAAAAATTCCTTTCTTTATTTTAAGAGTTTCGGGAGGAAGTGTTTTATAATCCTGTAAAAAAGCAGAGACGTCACGCTTTAAAAGAAGTCCAGGTATATTGCTGTATTATATTCTTTAACAAAATTATCATAGTTCAATTATCGATAATGGGAAATCATTTTGGATCCACTGTAGTACTTAAAATCTCTTCTGTTGCAACTTTTGTTCTGAAATGTACAGACAAAAACATGTTTCACAGTTTTTCAAATTTTTGAAAAATCGATATTTCTCGGTCATCAAACAATTTGATTTTGGATTTAAAGTGTAACATCTTAAAAAAGGAGTGGTAGTGCATCTTCTACGTAATTGCACGTATTACATTTTTAGAAATCTTCTCCAAGATTACATGCTTCCCTTCAATCTTCCTACACCCGTTTATCTGCGAAGATAATTTCACGTTGTTTTTCAACAGGTATCATTGAAAATGTACAGAGGAAAATATTTTACAGGCAATACTTTTTAGAAAATCGATACTTTCCAACCGTCAAATGCATCCCTTTGAATTGGAAGTATGACACCTGTAAAAAAAGGAATGGCAGTGCGTCTTCTACGTAATTGCACGTATTACATTTTTACAAATCTTCTCCAAGATTACATGCTTCCCTTCAATCTTCCTACACCAGTTTGTCTGCGAAGATAATTTCACGTTGTTTCTCTACAGGTATCTTTGATCGTGTCCACAGTTGACAAATACTTTCTCATGCGAGCCCCGACGTTCTCCAAGTTCGTGTTGCTGAATCCTTTCTTTGAGTTGCCTCATCATCGATAGTTGGTTCTCAGACATCCTCTAATTTTCGTTTCTTGTCGAAGTACGTTGCATGCGACATTTTCTACCTTTCCTTTAAGATTCTACTTCTTCGTTCGGGGTTCCCTGTTGGCAGCTCTCTGTTCGTGTCGGTCGACGTATCCAAGTGGCTCGGACAGTGTCAATTACATTCGGTCGTTTGTTTCTTCTAGTCCGCAGAACAAGAATATTAGTTCTGCCAGTTATTAAACGGCGTCTTCTTCGTCCGTAAGACTCGTGAAGAGAGATCACTGGGAAGTGAACGCGAAAACCGTAGCTTCATTCCTAGAAATCCCACCACGGTTTCGTGACACGGTGTTCAACTTGTTTTCGCTTCCCTTTCCTCTCCTTCTTTTGTTCTCCTTGCCTAAAGATACCGTGAGAAGCAATGGCTGCAGTCGAGAACAACACTCACCCTGATAAAGGTTCCTCCGATTTTAACCTAAGCGTAAAAAATCGCGTTATTTTTACGTTTTCCTATAATTTTATATCTCAACAATTTATCTACCGGCAATGTCCTAATGTCCTAATAGTCCGTCTGAAGTTGATGGTCAACCGTTGACAATTTCTTCGTGTATTGTCCAAAAGTGGCAGCGGTCTTGTTGATCAAAATAAAAATTGTCCAAGTCAATTGTACAAAGCAGAAATTAAATGAAATTATATTTTCTTTTTTATCATTTAGCAATAGTATCCTTAAATTTTCCCAATGTCTTTACAGTTTTATATTTGACCTGTTCATTTTTATTATAAATGCATAAAGATCCGCAGTCTGATTATTATATAGAAGAAAATTATTGAGCTTCTCTTAGATACAGCTCAGTCATTCCAAAGTCTATTTTAATCGGCTCAGGTTTCTGTGAGTAATCAAAATTTTCTTAAACCATTGCAATAAGTAGGAATTGAATAAAAATTTATTTCTGGCTTTAAAAATTTTAATAAGTTAAAAACAGAATAATAGGTAGTACTCTGCACTCATGTTTGAATTTTAAACAATTATCCTAGCATACAATCAATGCTCTTTAAAAATTGGTACCTCTATTTAAAAAATATATAATTAAAGTTTTGTAATTTTGTAAATGTAATACTTAAACGATTCTGGAAAGTCGTATAAACCAAATGATTATCGTACTGCGTTTTGCAATGCAGTAAAAAATTTTTTGACACCCTGTATCTCTTTATACTCTTTATACCCTCTTTACACCCTGTACATTCATTTCCCTGCGAATTGCAATCGCCAACTAGCTATCCAAGATAACTGTAACAATTCGCCACGAAAATATCAAACAGCAACGGCGATCTGCGCAGCCGGGAGCGGGTTAAACTAAATTTATCGGTAACAGTAAACCACGCTCACAGCCATCATCCCCGAGGCAGAAATCAATTTTCCAGTTGAAGGACTCGTCTAATTCACGTGTCCCCTCGACGTAATTGTGATCGTGTACGAAACAGTTATAGATCTTGGCTGGAGAGGATCCGGAAGGACAGACCGCCGTTCCTGACGATCGTTTCGCTGGAGCTTCCAGACTCCCCAATCCCTTTGATCGAATCTCAGGCGAACTCACGGTCGAAGTCCGAGGAGACGAGCGAATCCGCCGAACCCAAGGACGACATCCTGGCCGAGCTTCTGGAGAAGGTCACGGCAAACAGCGACGGGAGAAAGAAGGAATCCCATGGTGGAAGGAAGAGGTTCTCGAGGAAGTCCCGGAGTGAACGCGAAAGGGGCGAGGAGCTCGTGGAATGTACGAAAGGAGTTCCAACCCTCGAAGAATGCACGAAGAACATTGTCGAAGGTCAATACAAACACCACCGTTTTGGCGAACGTTTACTCATTGGCATTCCTAGTATTCATGAAAGCATAAGGGAACCTACTTTACCGGGCAACCGTTGTTTATAGAGCTCCTTTGAGCCCCTTGATCATCACCAGACTCCTTGTTAATGAATCAACTTGGGATTCAATCAATTTTCTTTGTAGGGATCTATCTTCTTCTTTATCCTTCATTTTTTATTATGGGTTTTCGTTAAGCTTTTATGTTCGATTGCTGGTTAAGCCTTGCAGTGTTTTATCTTGAAAATGCGTATATGTGAGCAGTAACTTGTCCCGGTTCCTAGAATCACTGTATTTTAAAGATTGATTAATTTTATTTACAGATTTAAAAATTTCAAGAATTCACTCTAATTGTTGGTATAATTAAGTATTTCATTTATTTTGTCCATGGAATCTGAATCAGAGACAAGAAATACAGGTATACATACATTCGTAATTCAAGTAAATGATTCGGAAATAATTAACTAAATGTATTTTTATTAATATCATAGTACTGATTTCAGCTTGTTTATACTTTACTTACTAATTATTATGTTCACAATGCATTGATTTTGTTTTACTGTCGAGTAGAACAGGTTAGGTCGCAATAGCAAAGTTTGTCTTTTGTCAACGAATTGTACTTCTCTTCTCTTACTACATTGAGGTTGCACAGGTTGCTTGCACGCAGGTGCCCGAACATTGCCCCTATTCAATGCAACCCATAAGATACTTTTCAAATGTCAATGTCGATGCACTATTGACTGTGTAATACAAAATGCATGTATCTGAAATTAGGTAACAAGTTTTAGTATGTATAGAAATTTTAACAATTTCAGAATTTCTGTCTTTAAGTTTTATTATAGAAAGATACAAATTTTTATAGCACATTAAACATTTCTTTAATGCTATTACAAATATTTCATATAATTTAACTTTTGTTTTAACATTTAACTTATTTCAACCACGTAGAAATTAAAACTTTCAACGAACAATTTGAATTCTGGAAATTGTTTAACATTGGACTATATGTACCATAAACAAACTAAGAGGCAGCGAATGTACATCAACATGTACAATGTATATAAAAAATAAACAACAAACCTGGAGAGGCTAATGAACAACGATATTGGATACAATTTATTAATCAATATTGATCAACACTATAAGATTTTTAAGGCACAGTTAAAATCAAGAAAATTATATGGAAATGATTCCATAACTATTATTTTTCGATTGTACATCGATTCTGAATTGGTTCCAGAATCGATCCTTCTATTGACTTATCGAGAGAAGTCGAATCTTATATTTACTAAGTTCGTGCATAGTGTGTTTCAGTGTAAAAAATGTATGTACATGTACATATGGAGTACTCTACAGCTACAATAATTAATAATTTCGATAAGGTAATAATCAATAATCAATTCTAGAAATTTGTTCGGAACCGATATAAAATCGAAAAAATAATGGTTATGGAATCGATATTGGAGCTGAAGTAAGAGCCATAACTGAAGTAACTAGACTTTTCATAACTAGACTGCGTATGTCAAACAGGGATGTATCAGGCCACAGTGTTACATGTTGTCATATTATTACATTCTTGTAATATTTAACTAAACATTTGTATGTAGTGTTAACCCATGAAGGTAATTATTATCTGATACGGACTCATAGTATGTAACTCTATTTTCTTGTAATTGGTGCACACAATCTTCATTTTTCATAACGATCTACAGTCTATTCATGACAGTTACTCAGAATAAAAATTCTTCATAACTAGACAGCGGATTATATCAACAATAGTTGATTATATGCATTTATGACAGAAATGGAAACACAAAATAGAAAAAACATTAAATATATTTAATATTACTGATACATGACTTACGTAAATTATGGTTTATGGTTTATTCTTCTCTTTATAAGTGTTGTATAAAGATGGCGTTGTAGAGCCTGAGCTCTATTTGCCCAATATAAACCAGTCCTTTCACTTACATACTATATTCGTACGTAAATTATTAGGAGAAGAAATCAGTTTGTATATGTGGCCTGCATGGTTTGTCTACACGACGCGAAAATCGACTATCGATCGATATGATTGAGTGCACCGTAACCTAAAAAAGGGTGCGCGTATGTCAGACAGGAATGTGTCAGGCCACAGTGTTACATGTTGTCATATTATTATATTCTTGTGATATTTAACTAAATATTTGTATGTAGTGTTAACCTATGAAGGTAATTATTATCTGATACGGACTCATAGTATGTAACTCTATTTTCTTGTAATTGGTGCACACAATCTTTATTTTTCATAACGATCTACAGTCTATTCATGACAGTTACTCAGAATAAAAATTCTTCATAACTAGACAGCGGCTTGTATGCATTTATAACAAAATTGAGTAGGTGTAATTTAAAACAGTAAACACGTAAGAAGAATTTCAAGATTCTGTTATATTATTTTCAATCCATTAGTTGGTTATAACCTCCAATTCGTTATAATTCAGGCAAATTCAACCTCTGGTTTGGCCATCAACCTCTAGTTATAAAGATCCGCTGTATATTCATAACTTCGTCATAACAAAGTTCGGTTTACTAAATTATAATACATACAATAAAAATTAATTTGCAATTTAGTGACAATTATTTTTAGGACAGTTTCAAGTATAAAATGAAATAAATTGAAATAAATAACTAATATTATAACTAGATTGCGGCGCTTTATGCATTTATGAAGCAATTAACTGGATAAAACAGTGAAAGATATAGAAAATCTAAGAATATTGTTATGTTGTTTTCAACGTGAAAAGGCTATTAACCCCTTACCCTACTATATCGTGTCAGACTCGTGATGAAGATTCTGAACAGAGTGTAATAGATATATATGTCATTAATTTCCTTCAAACCGAGATGAAATTCTATTTTGGTTTCGTTAATGTATAGCTATCCGAGAACATGTAGGCATACAATAGATATAAATTTTCTCCTTTTTTAGGAAATTACGAACTACAAAGAAAGTTCTAATCACTGAAACCATAAAATAAATCGTAGTAATTTCTTTTTTAACTACTGCTTGCCACAATCGACATAGAATATTTTTATTTTGCATAAAGATCCGTAGTCTAATTATAACAGTTTCAAAAATGAAATAAATGAATAATATTATAACAATTTCAAAAATTGAATAATTGAATAATATTATAACATTTTCAAGTATAAAATTAAATAAGTGAATAATATAACAGTTTCAAGTAAGAAATTGAATAAGTGAATAATATAACAGTTTCAAGTAAGAAATGAAATAAATGTATAATAAATGAAAAAACTGAAATTGCCACAATGTAATTTAACTACAATACAATATAAGAATAAAAGATCTAGTCCTTGCAGCCCCAAAATTTCCAATTAAATCATCCAATCGATTTAACGTTTCAGGCCCGAATCGTCGCCGATTGTCGGATCTCGATCTCCACGGTATCGCGGACTGCATCTGTTCCGAAATGTTGGAAAATTGCCGGCCTCGAATCAATAAGAATCGGGAGTCGCGTGAGTCGCGGTCTCCGAGCCCGGAAATGACTAGCATCATTCGGATCGCGATGAACTATCACGACCAGTTGAGTTGCGGGATCCGAGACGAGGAGCAACCGAAAACGAACGGAAGATCGAAACCGGAAACAAGTCTTAGGGACGTTCAGGTGAAAAAGCAGGTACTCAAGGAGGACGGTTGTTGTGGCAATGTGAACGACGCCTTAGATTTTACGCTGAACTGCTGCAGTGTGCAACTGACATCCCGTGGCACAAACGCGAAAGCTGTAGTGGGTGGTGAAACGCAACAGGCACCGGGATCGCGGACTTACTCTGCCCCCGTTTTGTCCATAAACCCCTTTAGCCGTAAATTTTAACAGGTTAGTCAACTCGTTTATATCATCCTGGTTATCGAAAAATAATACTTGCCGATATGCTGATTTTTTCTGCTTTACTCTGTACTTATACTATGCCGACGTTAAATACAAATTAATTTCATATCGATTACTAGATTGTGGATTTTATGCATTTATGACAAATTTGAATGGGTAAGATTTCAAACAGTAAAGAGATTAGAAGAATTGAACGCATAATTATAACAGTCGATGACCAAGAATTTTTTTAACAGATCCTTCAACAGCATTAATAATTTTAATTGTGAACCAACAACTCCCAGCAAGTGATCTAATTATTTCATTTGGAATTATTATCTAAAACAAGAAGCTTCTGTTGCTACAACACGATTATAGAAAATTCTATGAATCTATGATGCTATTTAGGTAAAAATGTTAAGAATGTCAGTACCCATATTGCCTTCAACATATTAAAATTGTTAAGAAAAGGAAGACATTTCTATATGGCTCCTGTCTCTTACAATCAATACAGACAATGTTTATTTTAAGATCTGCAGGCTATTAATTACTAGGCTAGATTAATTAACTACTATAATTTTTATCGTAATTCCGGTCAAACGCAATTGTTCCAGAATATTCATTGCACCCCGTCTAGTGCCAATCTAGATTTCATTGCATGCCAATCCTTAAGTTATTCTAGTCCAAAGTGTGTGCTATCAATTAGATGACTGTAAACTAGAGGGCTATTGTTGCTCGCTCGCTTCGCTCGCTCGCGAGTAGGGTTGTTTTTGCTCGCTCGCTTCGCGAGCTCGCGGGTAGGACTGATCTTGCGAGAGGGTTAGTGATAGGCATGGCTAGTAGGGCCTACTGATATTAATGTTTTTTATTTGGTGTGTGACTCTCCAAGAGTCACACAAAGAACTTCCCGATTCGTTACTCCTTCGCCAACATCGCTAACATCGTTTTTTTTGTACTTTCATCGATATTCTCCCAAAATGTATTCTTGGGAGTAGAGATGATAAATTCACTTTTGCATTGGAATAACTTTCGATTATTCCAAACGGTAACATTAGCATCAGTTAAAAAAAAAATTTTTTTTAAATCTAAAAAAAAAATTTTTTTTTAAATCTAAAAAAAAAATTAAGAATAAAATTTTTTTTATGTAATTGCGTTTGTTTCTTTGGCGGAAAATTTTCGTCCTCCCTTATAAATTGCATTGTAGAATCAACTCTTTTCGAAAAAAAACTAAAAATCTAAAAAACTACTTGACCAATATGGACCAAAATCTAATCAGCTCTAAGTTACGACGGGGCACATCGATTGCATCATTCATCATCCTGATCGCGTTGTTACTTTTTCTGAAAACGTTAACGAAAAATTTGATTACATAGAAACGGCCATACGCACACACACACACACACACACACACACACACACACACACACACACACACATACGAACATTTTGATAAAAATAGTCTAAAATGACTCCAATGACCATGAAACGTGAAGATCTGCTAAAAAATCGATTTTCGATTTTCGGGGTAATTATAATAACTTCCCTATAAAATCGGGAAGTTAATTAATAAATAAAGTAAATAAGTAGGATAAAGTAAATAAAGCAAGAACAACACTTTTGTTGCAAAAACTATCTGCATTCTGAGTAGGATAACGAAAGATTCTTTATACAAAAAGTAGAACGACAAAATAAAAAAAAATTAATAAAATCTCAGAAGAAGTGAGTGATTAATTAACATTTTTGCAGCTATTTGCTCTCTAAATCTACAGAAAAATGAATTAGAAGCTTACAATACCCAGATTGAGTTGATCTATATGCTGAAGATGGTTATTTAAACGAAGGCTTTGCTTATGTCTGTAAACCATGTAGATAGTATTTAGTTTCCTCCTTTAATAAACTAGATAAATCCTTTCCTACTTGCAGCCATTTTATGCTATGCACCGACAACCTTATATAGTCTAAAATAGCTGCATTTATAAATAAATATATGTATACAGAAAAGACAGGATCCCTCGGTCCGCATGCTTGCACTAAAGAGAGCTCTGCTCATCCGTGCGTCGCACGGTTGACCATTTTGCTTTACCGAAAAAGTTTCGAAAGTTTTTCGAAAATCATTGCTGTGAATGCAGAAAAATTCACGGTGAATTTATCAGAGCTTAGCCTATGCACAGTGGTTCAAGAGATAGGAACTAGTTGGAGAAATGTTTTTTAACATTTTTTAATATATAGTTTTAAAAAATCATATGTATTTCTAATAATTAGTATGTAGTTTCAGTTAATAAATAATTGATTACATGTACCCTATAAAATCGAAAATATTATTGTTATTATATACATGTTCATGTGGTATATAGCTACTACTTTTCCAAATAGCTTGAACAATTCGGTTATCTATACTTTTAGTTAACATTTGTATAGTTGACATATAGCTAGCTATCTTTTAAGCTTTTGACTGACTTTAACCGTACAAATCACCAAATCTAACAAAACTTTTGACTGCCTGATGGGACCTGCTTGTTTTGAAGGTAATTTCTCTGTTAGAAAGTCCTGCATCTTTATAAACCTTAACATCTTTACAAATCTTAGTCTCCTCCTTGTTCAATAATTCACGTCATGGCAGCTTGAAGAAAATTAGATAAAATTGAAAGTATACTTAAATTATTTGCGCATTATACAATACCCACAAAAATTACGAATATATGTCGGCTGGAACTCTGGTAACTTCGCTAGTATTTGCGATGCAATGTTAGCAATTGTAATAATCAACGTTGCACGCAACAATTACTAAAAATTCAAAAGCACATGAAATATTAAGTGGAACTATGGAAATTTCGCTGAGACTGTGTATAAATACGTGTCTCATTATTTCATGCAGCACTGTACAGGAGAATATCATTAGTATTTTTGCAACTTACATTTGGAGGTTTAATGAATCCAGCACACACCCAAGAGGAAGGAACCGTGGGTCCATCGCGTCGGTTGGCATGGTATCGGGCACTCGAATTACCGTGACACGGTGGCGGCGTAGCAGAAAGGAATTCGGCCGCAGGATCGATCTCTCATCGCGGGAACATCCGAATTAAAGGAATTCCGGCGCGGCGGCCGCGGATACTCTCTCTCTCTCTCTCCCTTTCTCTCTGGCTTCGGATTCTATTCCGGCCTGCCGTGGAAAAAAGACGCGGCCCCTTGCTTTCAAGCCGGGAAGACGCGCTCGGCAGACGAGCACGGAATCATGAATCTCTCGCGCGGCAATAAATCGCAAATCGTTGCTTCGATTTCCACGAAACCGCACACCGACGTGCCACCAACACGTTGTCGGCCGCGCCCAGTTAGCCTATTAATTAGCTCGCCTAATAAATCGCGACTGACTCTGAGACCGGGATGGCGAGAGGGCGGCGGTAGAGAGCGACTGAAAGAGAGGAACATTCAGAGAGAGTGCGAGAGAGAGAAAGAGAGAGAACGCTAACGCGGCGTTAGCCATCGTTCGTCAGTGTAGAAGAAAGAAAAAGGCGCCACGGAATGGACGAAGAAGAGAAGCATCGTACGAGTTTTCGTCTCGCGGTGGACCAACACAAGAGATGAGAATCGTGAGTCTAGGCTGGCCCCTTGGAAGGCCAAGCCAGCCCAAACCGGGTGAGAGAAGTTGGCCGGGTTCTCTCCTCTTCGTCCCTCTTTTTCTCTTCCCTCTTCTCCTGCTTCTCTCCCTGTTGCTCGTGCCTCCCTCACGCCCCCATCCTCCTCCTCCTCCTACCCATCGTGGAATTTTTATTTTGTCTGTGCTGTGTGCGCTGCTCCTTCGTAGGGCGAAAATGGTTCATGGCCGTTTCTAACCGCCGATTTCGCCGCGAATCCTCCTGCCAGGAGGATCGACCTCTGTTCTCGTTTCTCGCTTTAATTTTCTTTCCTCCCGGGAATCTTCCCTTTATTTCGAGATCTTACGATTCAATAGTATGTATCCCACGATTGATTTTCCATTTTCAGTCAACTGCTACTGTTTCTATTATCGGATGATTAGGATTTCAAAGGACAGAGCAGTCCGGGTCGGCTTGAATAGACTGTGGCGTCTAGGTACGAAAATCTGGGTCACCGGTGCAGTCAATTTTGCCCAGAACTCTGGGATTAGTTATACTTTCTGCTGAAAAGATTCACAGTGATTGCGATTCATATTAATATTCAGCCAATGCAGGATTATTTAACCGAACAGTCTCTTCTGGAAAAGTAGGATTAAATCAATAACCAACAATTTTTGGAAAAATTGTAATTGGTCAGTGGATAAATGTAAAAATAGCGTTTGTAGTTCTCCTTACTGGCCAAAAGTTGAGGGGAATTGCGGTTTCGTTATTGTTAACTTAACCATTTATAACTCGTAATGACTTTAACCACTTTATAAAAACCAGGATGAGGAACAAGTTCAATTTATCAACTGGAAGATTTCTTACGATAAGAATAGAGTACACACGTCATTAATGTTTTCTGGCATTTCAAAAATGTATGAATGCTATAACTATAAATGCATGAAGATCCACAATCTAGTTATAACTGATACGGATCTACTAAAGTTATTTATTAAATTTCCAATAGAGTAAAAAATAAAGTTTAGAAAGTTATTCTGTTTGACTATGTGTTGAGAACCAGAATTGAGTGTTGTTTCGCTACCAGTATATTAATTCTAGTTCAATATAGTTTAAAAAATATTCAACCGAAGTATTGAATTGAATATTGACATTATATGACTTTCAACTTATCAGGCATAAATATTAATACTATTACTAATAGTCTATTAGATTAGATTGTTGTGAACACGAACATCCACATCGTGTCACAACCAGTTCATGCAACACTAACTCTCATCAATTATTCATCTATGTAATATGCAATCTGTATTCTATGAAATGTTAATTTCAAGCTAATAATCTACTATCTTTCATAAATTCGATGAATATCGAATCGAACAAAATTAGAATCCCAATTCAAAATCCTAACTCCATCCTTCTTCACGTTCGCGCCAACATTTGATATTTAAAGCCTTCACAAACCTATGGAATCAAGACTGGAAAAATTCAATGAAATAATTAGGAAGTTTAATTATTTATCGTTTCATTCCATTTGATGACTTGACGTTTCACCATCAATTTGACACACGAGTGACACATTAAGTTGCGAAAATGAGAAACGGATGCGGGTTAAACTGTTAAATTTGTGGTCACACATTTTCTTCCCGTTGATCCATTCCGGGCTGGAATAATTACTCCCCTTCTTGTCAGGATTCCTTCATTTCTCCCTCGTCACTCGATCTATATTTCTTTATCGGCTTCGCGTCACCCCTCCTCAATTTTCTTCTCCTTCATTCCCTTTACTTCATCCACGAAATCGATTAACGTGTCTACTCGATCGAGACGCGCGGCTTGGGGACGCGCGAATGCTGACGAAGTCCGATCTCGCGGTCTCAGAAAACAAAGAGGACTTTGTGCGCCGATCACTGATGAGACCGCGGCGCGTTCTACCGCCTCTTTTCTTCGTTTTTTTTTCTTATCCGCGCGGATACACCACCAAACCGGCTAGTGGAGTATAAAAGAGACACGAGAAGGCAGAGTACCGTGCGGATAGGGAATTGGTATGTTGATTGCCGCGTTGAATTGATGAAAAGAGGATGGAAGGACTGTTGTGTGTTTTAGTATGGTCGCGGAGCCATCAGTTTCAGTCGTTAAATTCATCTATTTTTTCCTTATAAACAAATTTCTTTCTTTCATCATTCACCTAGCGAAAGTCATCTAACGCTAGATAATACTCAATGGAGGTCACTAGAATTTTATTAAAACTGACTGTAACGAGCTTTTGTGCTCGTATGATGCGACTAGTATACGTTGTTTTATAAAAATCACCAGACTGAATTTATTTAGATCTCTACC
Source organism: Lasioglossum pauxillum (assembly GCA_933228785.1). Classification (NCBI taxonomy): domain Eukaryota; kingdom Metazoa; phylum Arthropoda; class Insecta; order Hymenoptera; family Halictidae; genus Lasioglossum; species Lasioglossum pauxillum. The sequence continues at coordinate 21,913,053 of OW121701.1, read as the reverse complement.
ATTTGTTCTTAAGCGGATCTTTATGCAAAATGAAAATTGTCTTTATTAATTACGGGAAAGAGAAGTCACATAAAAATTGATTGCTCCGCTTAACAATTTTAATTGGTCGTAAATCATGTTTTTTCTATTTTGTGTTCTACCAACTCATTTTTTGCCATGAATGCATAAAATTCTATTGATAATTTCTAACGTATGTTGGTAATTTAAACAATTATCAAACAAAAACTGTGAAACCGATTAGTATTAAACGATCGAACTCGCCGAAAAGTGGTATGAGTGAACATAAAAACTTAGTATGAGTGAAGAATCCAATGAAACTAACGAGTCACAAAATGACCAAAATCCTGCACTGGATTAAAGGTGGGAGGTTAAGTATAATCAAGCGAACACAAAAGTGCCCGAGGCCCCCTGATCACCAGGCTGCGGCACTGTAAATCAACGAGGAATCACCCGAAGAAAGGAGAGCAAAAGTGGTTTCGCATCAGGAACAGCAACATCAAAAAAATGTCAAACGCAAATTGAAGCGGCTAACCGGTTATTGACACGGGAGTTAAACGTACGAAACGAGACGAGCGTACGTAAATCTGCTTAAACGCAAATTGCAGGGTCTTTTATAAATAAGGTCTTATATTTATTGTGTTCTTTTGCGATGGTTAATGACCGAGAGGTGGACACTTTTAAATAAAAAAGAAGGAGGGAGGAACACGGTGCGTCCTCCGCGACGCGTTTTAATTTGGTCCCACGGCGATCGAATGAAATGTCTCGGAAATGTCAGGACGACGACGTTCCAACTTTCACAGGCCGGGATCCACTTTTCGTATCGGGACTCTTTCCCTTTACGGGCCATTAGAATCGCTCGAAGCTCCAATAAAACCCGACGAGATTGCGCTTACGGTCCCGCAGACGATCGGGGAACAGGCGCGTTCCGTACGCCGGAATTCATTATTCCGCTCCGATATGAAATTAAAGATCCGTGCGGCCCGTTTTTAGCGCTTCGTCGCGTCGCGCCGCGTCGCCTTCGGGCCGGTTTCCACCGCGCGGCCCGATTCCGTCGACAGACGAGGAACGCTCCACGCGACAACGCTGTTCGAAATTAAGATATCGAGCATATTCGCCGTCCCCTAAGTGGCGATCTCGCTCGGAGATCCGGACCGTGAACGAGCTTCTGATTAGCCCCGACAGACCGATTAATTCCACCGATTCTTTGAAACGCCAGTGTCTCGCCGATGTGAACAACCTCTTGCCACGAACCGTTCCTCATGCAACCTATGCAACATGTTCGTTTCATTTCGAATTCTGACCCTTCTACTGCCGAACAATGATGTGTCGTCCTTGGTTGTTATTGCGGAATTTTTCTAGTCTAATTTATAGATTTCAAATCACTAGACCGCGGATCGTATGCATTTATGAGAAAACTGAGTAGGTGTAAAATAAAACAGTAAAACAGCATTAAAATTTAAAAATACTATTATATTATTTTTGAACCTGTTATACATATTCAGAAAGAAAGTAAACTGTTTCACTCCAGTTTGTTGCAATTCAGGTAGAACATTTTTATTTTGCATGAAGACCCACTGTCTAATTATTATGTTATATTAGAATCGCTACGTTAGTCTAATTTATGGATTCCTCTTCAATATCATTTTAACTCAGCATTTTTCGATGGACAATGAAAGGACTACAGCCGATTAGAAACAATAAAACGTGTATTATGCTACCATTTTTGCTCTACTCGTCTAAATTTGTTAGGTAATGATACATAGACAATGATACAGAAGGTTATGCTGCTGATGGTTAACGTCAATATAAGATATAGGAGCTACAATACTTATTTCTGAGTAATTTTAATGACCCAACAGTAATACCACAGTAGGTTAAAATGTTTTTACTGTTTTACATTTGTTCCACTCATTTTTGTCATAAATGCATAAATTTTATCGTCTAGTGATGAGTTATGATATTTACAAAGGACGAAATGAACCTCAATAATGTTTAGTTTCTGCCTATAAAGAATTTGTGTGTTCGATATCATAAAATTAATTCTTTCTCTAATCTATACCTTCGTCGTTTTATAAAATCATTGCTTTAATTAATTTTAATATAGTGATACACTTTTAAAATTTATTACACGAGATTAGTCTCGACTAGTACACGAGTCTGAATCATTGACCAAATTATAATGACCTCCGTAACATCATAATCTTGAGCTACACGGAAAGAGTATCTAGCCTGGTCCCTGAAGGATTAACGATTGTAGAAGCTGGTCAGCCACCAACGACTGCGTCGCCTCGGATAGACAAACGTCTATTAATCGTGTTAGCATTTGCGACCGATCTAATCACGATTACAATTAACATGGCCGCGGGTGACTGCAGGGGCACGTATTCAAACGAATCGGCGCGAAATGGATGGTGAACAGATTTCGTTCCGCAACGTTTAATTATCGTTCCCGATACAATGGCCGGCCTCGTAACAAACCGGACACTAGCCCGTGAAAACAAAAAGTATCCGTCTATCATTAAAAACGGACTCAGTCCTGGGTGAAAATAAAACTACCAAGTACAGAAATCGAAATAAAAGAGACGAACGAAAAGAGGATGGAACGGCAAAGCCGCGATACCTTAAAATGATCATCGCTTTAAAGGATCAGCCGACTGGTGGGGGCAAGAATAGAGGAGATAAAAGAAGTAGTAGGTATATCCTTGATGAGCGATCGTTATCACGATGAAAATGCAGTCTCGGATCGATCCGCTGCAGTCGATTCCTCCCAGGCTTCTTTTATTAGACTGCCAATTTCGTGGCGCCTTCTCGCTCCCTCTCCCTTCTCTACCGCTTCTCTGTCTCTCTCTTTAGCTCTCTTCAGCTCCCCTTCTTTCTCTCCCACTCTATTTCTCTCTTTCTCTCTCGTTCCTCCATTCCTCTCCTCGTTTCGCTATCTCTACGTTTCACAGGTCCACAGTCTCTCTCCGTCCTCTCCGTCTCCTTCGCCGAGTCCTCGTTCTCCTACGCTTCATTTTTCTTCGCTCGCACGAAATCGCGCTGACTCGTTCCTTCGCCAGAAATTCCTCCTCTAATCTCGCGGCCGCTTTCCGGCGTTTATCTCGACCATGACGTCACACCCGCGCACATGTTCCAACCCGTATGAAGAATAATTCGATTATATACGGGACGGAATCATGAATTTCACAGGGAACCCTTTTGTCGCTCCTACTCCCCCGACGCGGCGCGGCGTGGCGTGGCGCTTCGTTTTCTTCTTTCGACGATTATACATTTTTACTGGCGACCTCGCCGCGGACCCGACCACCCGGTATATCAAACGGATTTGGTCGATGGGAAACGCGAGTTGAATGGAACTGCTTCAGGCCGCGTCTTATCTCGGAGAAATGGAAACAATAAGAGAGATTCCAGTCGAAAGTTGCATTCGAGATGTTCGGATGCTTTTGATATGCTTGCAAAATTTATTCAGCGGAACAGACACCAAACAGTCCTGATTATTGTGCTGCATTAATGATGGGAAGCAGAACTTAAATAAAAATTAATTTCATGCCTTAATTATGTTGATACATACATTGAAAACAATGTGACAATATTGTTAGATTTTTCTAATATTCCACTGTTTTATATTTCATCGAACCAATTTCTCATCTTTATTTAATTATAATTGATTGGTGAATAACATTTTGAGTGTTTGGCGAAATTTTGTGCTATAATAAAGTATATAGGTTGATAAAACTACGTTTAAGCAATAAAAAGTCCGATTAAACTGCAATTAAAAATTAGGCTGCAGAGTTTTGTGCAAAATAAAAATTGTCCATATGATTTACAAGATATAGAAGTGTTGATATCTATGTATTTCTTCTTTTGATGATCTTAATGAGTCGAAAAGAATACAACAGTGTTTTTAAATTATCTCAATATTTTTATTAGTTTGCATTTGATCATTGGTTAGTATCATGTATTCATTCGGTTATTTTCAATATCCTTCCTTCATTTTTTTAACAACGGAGAGAATTACAATCAATTCATTGTAAAATCGTTAACTGTAAGTAGTTGTTATTCAATTACAGTTATCTGCATTGGTAATTGGAAATCACTGATTACCAATCAGTCCCAACTAAATCGTTCAATTTATAATATATTTGCAACTGAATGAATTTAGATTACAACCCAATAATTGAAGTAGAACATTTTTATTTTGTTTAAAGATCAATAATATCCATGAAAAACGCTTTTATCATTTTAATAATTGAAGAATAAGGAATCCGAAACTAATTATTTTAATGGTAATGTTACTTTTAATATTCTTAAACCTCATAGTATCTAACAAAATTTGTTATTCCTAATCTACTGTAAAGAAAATTCATTATCCACCCCAGACGGAGAATCGTGTCATCCATATTTTGAGGTTATGGTAGCCATATATTAATAGAGTAATTCATATTAGAAACTATGTTAATTTTGGATGAAGCGTCCGATTGATTCATTCAAATGGAGGATTCGTTCTTAGTTCCATTTACGTTCACACTGAATCGTAAATTTATTATCGTTCATTCAAACTAATTCGTGTATGAAATATTCAGATATAATTCAGACATAAAAATCAGCGTATTGATATCTGTAACTATACTATTTTTAAAGATTAGAAGAATGAAAAATGTTGTTAAATTGTTTTTGACGTATTAAAATTATTGAAGGAATAAATTCATTGTCATCCAACTTACACATCTTACGATTGCTTAGAATATCTTTATTTTATTTAAAAAGCCACAATTATTTGAATACAGAGAAGAATTTTTAATTAATTATATTCTTTACATTTGCACCACATTTTGTTATTTTATCATAGTATACTGTTTTATTATTTTTCTCTTTTATTGATTTATATATACTTATATTTCACATCCAATTATATTCGAAAAATATCCTTTAATTATAAGCGTTCGTCTTATTTTTGTTTTGAAATATCTGCTTAACAACTCGTTCATTTAGGAAGATTCTTGTAGCACTAAGCTATATCGACCGAATGCAAGCGCACGGAAATATTTCTGCAACTCAGACTCCATTTTGTTCTATACGTATATATTCTTTCAAGGTGGGGAAGAAGGTGGAGGATTTCAATTTTCCTGTCACCGAGCCCCGTTCCATCAATCTCGGGGACTGTGTCACCGAAGTGGAAAACGAACTCGATGATTTCTCGTAGGAAACCGTTTCTCTGAATTGCGGTACTTCCTTGCGAAACTATTTCGAACAATTTAAACAGTTTTCCTGGCGAATATTTAAAAAATTATTCACCAATTCTTTAACACTGTTACTATCAGTTGCCAATTTTCTTTTGATATAAATATATTTATTGGACGTGCACATATTCGGAAAAGTTTAATTCACTATTTATAACTAACATTATTCTGTGAAATTAATAGACTATAAGCACGGTTATATTTTTTCTTCCCAGAAACATCATGTTAACAATTCTATCTAAACATGAAACTTCTGATTTAACGACGATTATTATAATTATTTTTTTGCGAACAATGCAACAATGGTAAACAATCTAATAATTTCAGTCAACCTGTCTGTAAATAAATCCATAATATTATAACAGAATTCTGAATTATTATACAGTAAAATGTTCAGATTAAATTTGTTTCCCATAATAAGCGTAGCAGAACTCAAACGCATTATAATTATAAACGAATGGCGAAGAGTCATTATTAGACTGCGAATCTTTATGCAAAATAAAAATTGTCTGCATCGATTGCAGAAATAGAAACCAAGCTGAATGTTATTTTCCCCCTTAATGATTGTAATAGAGAATAAATCATACATTGACATCTCCAATTTTTCCAACAATCTTGAATTTCTTCTACTTAATTTTCCTATAAATGCATAAAGATCCGCAGTCTAGTCATTGTTTAAACTCTTTCATCGAGGAAGAAATACAACCATTTACTATAGTTTCACAGTTCCTCGCCGCAATTATAAACATTCTCGTATAATTTCAAATATGGTTATTTTCACTTGACTTCGAATTATGAAATCATTCACAGTAATAAAGAAGAAGTGGTCCCTTTTTTCCTATCTGGAAAGGAATTGTTCGCTATCAAATCGGGGATCCTTTTGCATCATCGGTTCAATCCAGGAGGCCGTCGAACATCCAACCCCTAGAGCAATTTCCATTCGTCCCAATGATTTCCCTGCTCATCCCAGAGTTCGAGTTAATGAGAATATAATCTCAGTTGTGCGTGGTCTCGCTCAATCCATGTCGGCAATACTCTAGCCATTTGGCGTTCCGTGTCTCTTCCTTTCCAGCCGTTCTCTCTCCGAACCGCATCCGGCCCTTCCTTCCGCCAATTACTCTTGTCTCGACATCGTCGCGCGGAATTATTGTCGTTGGATTTTTCCATTTTTCACGAATTTCGCCGCGAACGACGTTTTCATTCCAACGAACTCCGCCCGGGCGACCGTGGGCCACGGGAAATGTGCTTTATGAACACAGAAAATTCCCGACGGTCGATGCGACTCCTAAGTTTACGATTGCTCGCAAAGAAACATAGGTATTCTACTTCCGCAATTTTCGTTAAACTTGCGCGAGAAATAGTTCTTAGAAAAATACACGACACATAGGATAACTGGATCTAATAGGGAATATTTGATTTTAAGACTATTCCTACGAATAGGATTTTAACAATGCACTGTTATTTTAATCTTTTGAGTATAATCATTTCGTCACCCCCTGTAATGCCAGTGTTGACCTTATTAATATTACATACGATTTTTATAGTAATTTGTGCATGAATAAAGAAGTATACCTAATAAAAACTTTTCAAGAGAATATCTCTAAAGTTCCAATGATTGTAAAAGAACTATTGTTAAAAGCTTGCCAAAAATAGAGAGATGTTTCTTTTTACCACGTTTTTATTAACTTGCTTTCTTGTCTGTCTGTTTGTCTGTTCGGTACTTTTGCAATTGATTTGAACTTCCCGATGAGCTGAAGATTTTAAAGACTTGAAACTTTAAACAGCTCAAAACTGGATGACAATGCAATATTAACTCAATGTTTAAAATCGATTGAAAAATTTTACACACACAAGACTAAAAAGCAGAAAATGATTATTTAAATAAAAAAATTTTTTAATATACCACGTTTTTAAGACGGACTAAAAAGTATAAAATAATTTTTCCTAGCCCCATACAGATAATCCTGAAAATTTGTGATTATGAATTTTGAATAGCTATGAAAATACTTGTAAGATTTAAAACGAAAAACGTGCAGCGCAAGATAATAAAAAGGAGTGTAGAGAGTAGTTGCCATTGAGAAAACTCGCACAATAGTTCATATCATTTTCAGTGCATAAAATTATTAGTGACTTAGGTGAACTATTCATGCATCAATTATCTAGTATTATAGTAAGAAGTGTAGAAAGTAACTGCCGTTGAGAAAACTCACACGACAGTTCATATCATTTGCAGTGCATAAAATTGTTAATGACTTAGGTGAACTATTCATGCATCAATTATCCATTGCATGCGCCCCACGTTTTTCGTTTTAAATCTTACAAGTATTTTCATAGCTATTAAAAATTCACAAGTATTTTCATAGCTATTAAAAATTCTCAATCACAACTTTTCAGGACTATCTGTATGGGGCTAGAAAAAATTATTTTATAGTTTTTAGTCCGTCTTAAAAACGTGGTATATTAAAAATTTTGTCTTATTTAAATATTTTCCATAAAATTGGCGTCAAAACATGCTAAAATTAATATATTTTCATTCGTTGATAGTTAACTATGCAAATGTTTAAGTCTCTTGAGACCATCGTAAAGAATAGCAAGTTTTACAATTTTGAAAAGTAGTTTCTGTTATGAAACATTTAGAAAATTTATTAAGGAATCTCATATGGCTTTATGTTTTCTATGAAAGATTTTTATTTGAGTAGAAATTAAAATCAGTTTTCATCATTATTTGTCCTTTTGAAATTGCCGAAAGAGAAACACTCTGTGTCATTACCATCATCATTAACATCGTCGTTTGATACTAACGAGTTCTATATTACGTACACTCAACATGTTCCAGATTGGCTACACACGCATTTCGACAAGAAAATAATAAATAATATTTTATTAACTTGCCTTCACTGAAAAACACTATTTAACTCATTCTACAAAAAATGTTGTACTCTTTTACACTCTGTAGAACACATTGTTTTACACTCTTCCAGAGACAGATTGCCCAGTGTCACGCGATGTGACTATCTTGTACATGGAAGTTTAGTGAACTAACAAACCACAAACTCTAATGACTAGACATCGGATCTTTATGCAAAATAAAAATTGTCTGCATCGATTGCAAGAGATAGGAACCAAATAGAATGTTATTTCTCCCTTTAATGATTTTAATCCAGAAGAAATCATACATTATCATCTTCAATTTGAAAAATTGTTCAACTATTTTCAATTTGATCTACTCAATTTTACTATAAATGCATAAAGATCCGCTGTCTACTAATGACATTAACAGTATATCAAGAATGACAATATTTGTAATTTTCGATGATGAATAGTTACCACAAAATATTCACAATTTGATTACATAATTAAGGGAACCATCGCAACTAAGCAATATAATAGAACCTTTTACAACAGAATCTAACATCATAAAAAGTGATTTCATATACATAAGTCTATAAAAATATATTTATAAGATGCAACGAAGAATATGTATCTAATATATTACATGAGCAGTGTAAACGACTGGTACGACCCTGACTTTGTGAAACACAATAATAATAAACTGCAATCTCGGTTAATGAATATGTGCATACGTCCAGGGATATGAAATTAAAATTTCCTTTTTTCAGAAGGCAATGAAATAATTATGGAATTAGACATACCGTTCGCATGAATAAATAAGCGTGCGAAAACGAATAAGAAATCACAGTGTCCGTTTCAATCTGAATTCAATAAACTCGGGAAATAATTAAGACGCGAAACAAAGTTGATTTTCTCACGGGAGGAGAGCAAAGTAGCGCGTTCCGTCGCCCATTCTATTTAATAGAAAAAGCAGCAATGAACAGATAAATCAACGCCGCTACACAGTGAACCGCGCGGCGCGCGCAATGCCTTTAATTAAGACAAGCTAATCGACTTTCTTGCTGAGAATGACGCACACCAAGACAACCGGCGCATCGACGCCACCGTCGAATTTTATTATTGTCGCCAATTGAGATACAATTTGAAAGACGCTGCCGATTATTAAACGGTGCATCACAGTTGCACAATGGCCCACCAACGACCGCACAGGAAGGCTTCTATCACCGCTGATTTAGCTTCATTACTATTTTTATTAATAATTTCGCTAATTGCTGAGTTTGCCGAATTAATTGGACGCGTCTGGGAACCACAGCACGCCCTCGTACATTTCCTTTTTTCAACTGCGATTGTATCGATGCCGGAGTTCCAAACTGCAGTTACACTTTGGCATTGCTTATAGAAGTTCTTCGATCGTATTTGTTAGGTTGTTGTAAGCGTTTTCATCGAGAAATACTGGTACAATCCACAGGTTTATTGTATAGCGTGTTCACCCTATCATTAGCCAGAAAAAAATAGTTTGATTAAAAAATTGTGCAAGCAATGTAATTGTGTTTGTAATTTTTTAAATCACAATCTTTCAATTTGAATTTTTTAAATGGAATGTTATGCATTTTTTGCATCAAATGATAGCGTGTGACAAAACGAATTCGTTTGTATACGGCATTAATGACCGTCGAGGTTACACAAGGTTAGAAGGTTACTTCTATTTTATGGAATTTTTGTAATTGTCAAGCCGACAGTGAACGTGTTAATGAAAGAAGTTATATTTCCAAGGAACTTCTGCCCGTCAATTACTCGACCTTATCGAGTACGAAATATGTGGCTTCTAAGAAATTTATTATGAATGTTATCTACAGAAGCTGAATGTACAGAATTATCAGTAGCGTAGCTTGGAAATACGTTCATTCACGTCGAAAAACAAAGAGTGAATGTAGAATCTGAATTATTCAATGATACTCGGGATAGAAATATGTTTAAACAGAATGTATGTAGGGGACTAGTGGTAGATGATGTAAATTTTTGTTTAGAAAAAGAGTCAAGCCTAATTGTTACTGATTGTGTGAAAAGATCTGTTTAATATGGCTCCTTCATAAAATCAATAACTAATTTCAATAGTTGATTTCTTATTCTAATATTAAAAATTTTAATATTATTATTTAATATAATATTTTTATGTAATTCCTCTTGTCTTCGGAAATTTTTTAAGACGTTTGAAAATAAATACGATCAACCTAACAAAATACGAAGTCAGTTACTTCAACATGTCTAATTGCCCAAAGATAATAAAAGAACAATGATCTTCTCTGCATGTAATATAAACTGTTTGAAGCCTAATTGTTCATATTTATATAAACATAATCATAGTCGCTTCGGCCTGTTTAGTTGATCCACAGATAATAAAGGAACAAATGGAGTTTTCTGGGCGAAAAATTTTAGCGAATCTATTGTTAGTCAGAACTAACGAATATTTACCAGTGAGCAGCTGCAACTGAAATCGATGGAATGCCGTTCTCCAGGTTGCACCGAAACTCGGCTGGTAACCCGGCCCGATCAACGCACCGATAAACCACGTCGCGACGGTGGTTAAAACAAACTTTTACCATTTTTTTTTATTCGCACTAAATTAATCACTGGTTCCCGAGGAATATTTCACCGCAACACGAGATGTTTTATTATACGATAACGCAACGCTCGAAATGCGGCCCGTCCGGGGGAATATTCCAAATTAATTGATTTGATAAACGAGTCGCGTTCATTGATATACTGTTATTCCTTAAAATGCCTCGCCGAGAAGACCGAGGAATCGCAGGGGAATATTAATGTTTTCAAATAAAGCATGCTTTGACTGACGAAACTGGAAATAATGCTTCAATACCTCTCAATGTTTCATCCTGATCGAACCATTCGACACGATTATGCGAACTGTTGCGATTATCTTGTTCATCTGATCGACAACATTATTTTGCGATTATGTTAATGGAAACGTGTCAAGCAGCAGTTGATACTATTTTCGGTTCCCAAAAAATTTGGAAAAAAACACAGTGCAGATGAAGAAGTAGTAAACTGGTTTCGGACATATGAAGACCTACCTGAAATAATTAATTCTTTTTAAGCAGATCATATCAGAATCTGCACACTTACAAAAACAATTGTATACGTACAGTGGGTAACGAAAGTATTCGAACGCCCCTTAAAACAGAATAACTTTTTTATAATCGGTTTCAAACAACCTGTTTTTTTATAATTAATTAGAAGCATTGGTTTACGAAACAATATGCAAAAAAGATTTTCTAAAATAAAAAAGGCATTTTTAAAACTTTTGTTATTTGGGCCCTTAATGAAAATTTAAAATATCTGTTTTGTAGATCTATGTTAGTTATACACGTGCTGAAAAAACGCAAGGAAAAACAACACGCATCGAAAGATGCACGAAAATCTTTTTTGCATATCATTTCATAAACCAATGCTTCTAATTGATTATAAAAAAACAGGTTGTTTGGAACCGATTATAAAAAAGTTATTCTGATTTATAGTATATGTATAGAGTAGTTGTAAATTAAAAAATAATTAATTAAGAAATAGAAAAGCGTTGAAAATAAGACTTACATATCGCTGCTCCGGAAGTATAATGACACAACTGTAAAATTTTGTGAAATTGACTTTATTGTGTTGGCGTGCTCAAAAATGCATTTACTAGATGTTTGTATTTACAAAATGTACTTACATATGTATTTACATAATGTAAATCGAGGCTGGTATTTATTATTTTATAAATTGAAATAACTTAAAAGTTGCAATAATAACCCACAATGTCTGTAAACTACTCTCAAAGAAGAATTAAACCGAATCTTCAATTTTTGCAGTTGTGTCATTATACTTCCGGAGCAGCGATATATTAAAATAGGTAGTACACTCTCGAGGATAAAAGTACTTAGCAACATTGGTATAAAATTTTTGAAATATCTTTCTCGACAGAAATATTCATCTAGAATTAAACTCAAATAGAGATTTCTTCAATATGAAAATGTGATTAGCTTTATTTTGGAAAATCCTGTCAACTAAAAAATTTGTATAAGTATAAAATCTCGAAGTGTATAATATTTTGACTTTCAAGTGTTCAAACGAAAGATATTCTTTTCTAAGTAGGTGTTTAAGTCCGTTAATTTTCATATAATAAAACTAATATTTAATGTTTTTACTTTTTTTAATATTAAGAACTACAGTTGAATTGTTATCCCAGGGATTTAAGTCTCCGAAAGAGAGTTTCATCGTGAACCGTGGGAAGATCATGATTCGATTTTACGTTAACTACGAGAATGTAATGTGGCATTATTGATAACCCTGAAAACTTTGGAACAGAACCACTTTATACATAAAAGTTCTCGGTTCTAAAGAAGATAACTACATCCAGAAAATCTTCAAGTACCGTCGAAAGCTGTGAAGATATGGACCATCAAATAACAGAGGTTCGGTCACTCGAGAGTCAAGTGGCTCTATAAACTCGAGAGTTTAGAACGTTTTACAGATTTTAGAGAATTGGGTAAGATGTTCGACATAAATGAAACGCCTCATATACAAATGCGCTTATACTTGTCTTCACTTCCATTGTCGATTGATTTCAAATGTTTTTATTTAGTCACCCATAAAGATTCTTGCGTTAAATTAGTATCTTAACATGCATTGCAATATAAATGAATGTGGTAATGAATCTCTCTCTCTCTGTTCATTGTTTCATTAATTTTCAGAAAATATTACATTTACATTACAAAATGCCAGTTTTATTAATCAATTGATTGTCTTCCAATGTTTTGCAAGCTGGTGATTCCGTTTTCGTGAAAACTGTTTGTTCTTTAAAGGTCTTTGAAAGTCTTGTGCGATCATCCGATAGTTCCTATTAGAAGATCTCATCATGAATCAGACACAATATTGCATACTGCTAACCACTCAGACTGTTTATCTTGTGACTATTATTAGTAGACTGCGGATCTCCATGCAAAATAACAATTGTTTCAACCAACTGCACCAAACAGGGGCCAAACAAAAATTTCTTTCATGGATGCACAAAATCTGAAATTGTGCATCGTTCAGAATTTTATGTTTTCTCCAAAGGCTATATATACTGTGGTTGCAAGGACGAATGCCGCATGTATCTATTTCAAAAAATTAGGGTTTATACATTAATTGAGCTCTATAGTATAGGATTTATGTATTTACCAGAAGAAAAGTCATGAAAATAAATTCGAAAGGCTGAAAAAAAATAATGCAATTTGACCGATGTCCTATATCAAAGCATTAGTGATGAAAACTTTAAACGGCAATATCTCGAAAGTGAAAATATGTAACATGCGGCGTTCTTCCTGACAACCACAGAATCGAAGCAAAATATAATTTTATTTCGGTTTAAAGGAGACGAATACCATACATATTTATTAGACTCTGTTCGCAATCGCGAGTCTGACTCGACATTGTAGGGCAAGGGGTTAAGCGCATAAGAGTGATTGGTTGAATGGAAGAAGAAATCACAAAAACATCCCCTAATTGCAAGTTAGCTGGGAATAAACGTCGGGGGAGTCGCGAGAATGCTAGCTAATCGCTGCGGGAAAGAATCATCGAAGAGAGACGTCGTGGATGAAGGTTGCCGATGGAGTGTAATTCGATTTGCGAATTGCTCGGCTGGCGACGAACGATGTCCCCGCACCCTCGGCCACGGTTGATGCCTCAACAAGTTGTATACATGTAATCTGACCCAGATCCTGGGGTCTAAGTGAGGTCTAACACGAGGGAGAAAAGGGAAAGAGGAGGATGAGGTGGTGAAGGAAGAGGAGGTGGAGGTGGAGGTGGGAGCAGAAGCAGGTGGAGGAAGGAGGTCCGGAGGGTTCCTCGGAAGCAGACAAACAAAATATAACAGCGCGAGTTACAAGGAAGGATCCCGAGAAGATGAAGGGTCTCTGACTCTATCTGTCTCTCGCTCTCTCTTTCTCTCTCTCTCTCGCTCTTTCCATCTCTCGATTCCGATGTCTCTTTCTTTCTTGCTCGCTCTCTCCCTCTCGATCCTCTACGATCTCCTTCAAGAAGTCTGAGGAGAAGGAGGAGGGTATACCCTCTTGAAGCATGAATGGATTACGAAGAGCCGTGTTCATTCATTCGCTCCTTAGCGGCCTAGAAACCCATAAAAAGTGTATCTCTCCGGCAGCCAACCAGTGCCGTAGACTATGATCGCGGACCTCCGACTATCGTCTTTTTGCCCGGAATTGATCTTGCCCCCTTTGAGGACCGATCAACAGTCACCCCCACGGTGACATTAATCGGGGTACTATTAATTGCCAGATAGGGGGAAGATGGATCAATCTCCTCGATAACCGATACGGCTAACCCTCGGACAGCGGACCGCCTTCACGACCGAACGGGACAGACTTCGGGTCCGCTCAGACCCACGTCCAACTTTCTCTCATGTTTACTTTACAAGGTTACTGATCTTTGCATTTTTACTACTCTGCGGATCTTTATGCAAAATAGAAATTGTTTGCATCAATTGCAAGACGTAGAAACCGAATAGTGGTTTTATTGAATTGTGTGAAATATATTCTTCAGCCTTCTATTGTTTGAAATCATACCCACCATACAATCCGCAGTCTAGTATTCATTAGATGATTATTTACAAACAGGATCTCCAATTTTAATGAAATTTAAATATGTTATGCAGCTACACATTTTGAACAACTTTTTCCACACAACATTTCCACATTAGCCATCGACAAACTAGAATACTTTGAAGACCGTGCAGGTTGTATGTGTATACATTTTACAAAGAAATTCATAATGTCAATGCACATTTTTATACGTTTGACGACTAGCCTAACAAATATCATATTATGGTTAAAGGAATGCGAATATGGTTGGATTGGAAAGAGCGCCAAGAACGCGGTAGAGTTAAATAGCACGAATTAAATGGTTTAAGATTAAGACACCGAAACGAGCATGAGTAACTTTAAATTATGGTATCTGACCGTGGTCCTCTCAGGCGCTCAGGTCCTTCATGACACGCACGGGAACAGAAACTCGTGGCTCGGCTGATGCCCGTTGACCCAGGTCGGTTTTCAGTAGAGATTAAAGTCATGGGATTAGGGACCCGGCACTTCGTCAAATCCAACCGATCCTTGGTTTGTTCCGCCATCTCCGTTAGCTTAAAGTGGTCTACGAACGTGCAACGTGTTCGTCAAATACTGACCAATCGCTCAGCTTTTTCATTTAAAATATTTACAAAAATTTGGAGTAACTAGGTTCCCATCAAAATCACATATGTGATGTTTGGTCGTAACGTAGTGATTAATCATTGCACTATTCATTATGTAAGAACACTATTGTAATTGAAGAAAGTGACCGACCAAAAAGTTTAATTGACTTAAAAAGTAGTTAAAAGTGTCCGGGTTTCAGACGGAAATGTCTGGGGTTTTTATGCCGATCTGGGATCGCGATTCTATAGATGGAAACCCTATCTAGGAGTCGCGAATGATTCCGGCGTAGCATACGGAGGGTTAATATTAACAACAACAACCTAATAGATATACTTCAAGTGCCGTAATAATTGGAGCAGTCAGAGTAAACATTGAAATTGAAACAGCGGATTTCACAAAGCGAGCAGCCGCAAGTAAGAAGGATGATGTACCGAAGGAAGCAGACTAAAGCGGAACATCTTCTCTAACGATGAAATGGCACGAAGGTTTAGCAGGTCGTCGCGCGTCGTCGTTACGCAGAAAGGGAAGTCGAAGCCACGAGTTTGACCGACCTTTCTTAAACTTAGGGACCCATCGAGGAAGCAAGCGCCAAGGGTCTTTTAATGTCGGCGAGGGGCCGAGGGAAGGAAGGAAAAGGGAGAAGTGGAAGGAAGAGACACGATTTCGCGGAGGGTCGTTTGCTTTTTGCCCGGCTGAGATGTCGCCGGCAAATGTGCGAAGAAGGCTCTTCTTCACGCGCCGTTTTGCGCCTAATTGAAAGCGACAGTGACCCACTTATACCACCTATGCCACAGATTCTTCTTCTTATTGCGGCTGCCCCGGCCTGCCGGCTATGTAGAAAGCCCCCCGCCGACAACTATGTATTTTATTCCTGGCATTCGTCTGGCTTTCCGACTGTTTTCGCGACCATGTGCATTTCGAGTGTACAGTGAGTCACTGTACACAAAATCGTGCACTGCACATAAAAATAGGTTTCTTGAAAAGTTTAGAGATGATTTGGGACAAATCTTTGCCCAAAGAATGTTTTCTCTAACAAACAAAAGTTGCAATTTATTCAACTTATCGTTATAACTTGCAAATAATGGTATGTTTCTTGTAGTGAAAAGTTTAGGTTTAGAGATGATTCGGAAAAAGAAATATCTTTGCCTGAAAAATATCTTTTTTAACTAGATAAAGTTATAATTTATCTAAATTAGAAAATATAAGAAGTATCAGGAAGATGAACAGAGACAAAATGCCATATTTTCTATATCTTTGTAATTACAATAATTACATTGACCCATTACAGTGTCGTTATGGATTAATTTTCGCAATATATAACTGTCCATCCGAGGATTAAGCAAACTGTAAAGGGAAGTTGAATGGAAACAATATCAAGCAAATCCTAGATTGAAACAACCCTGACTAGAACTACTCCCAAAAACATTAGCAGCTAGGTCCTAGCCCTTGCTCGGCAAAGCCGCAAATAGAGCAGATTTCCTGTGAAATGGTAATAAGAACAGTTGTTGCAGGCACTTCTCTTACCACAATTGCCGGCATCCTAATAATTGCCAATACACATGCATTGTCCCTACGGTCTTCCCTTGAATCAAGACCCTACAATTGAACTGTTTGGTTTAGCAACAGCTATTTTCTGTGAAGATTAACTTGGCAATTCAGGTTATGAACATTTAACACTCCATCACGGTTAAATGATCGGTTTCTTATTCAAGCATCTTTTATAATAAAAATCGTGTTCTTCGTACTCCGTCCCCTCATCTAGTGACTCAGATTTCACATGGATTGACACTGATGAAAATAAAAAATATCCAAAAACTGTATGTCTGCATTTATGTCAAACATTTACACAATTTTTACAACAACTTCTAAAACTGTATGGGAATCTAATAAGTATGATACATATTTGAGTTACTTGAAGTAGTATGATAATCATTAGAATTGTCTGGTTAAAATTGATTGTTGCAATGGCCCAATAGCTACTCTATAAAATCATACCAGTCGTAAATTTTTAAAGATGTCTGACGTAAGTATTTCTGCTGTTGCTCCATGCACCTGGTTTATCATGACAGATATATGTACATGTAGAATTAAAATGTTCACTTAAAATTGAAAAATATTAAGCAATATTTTCTTCCCCCTAATATATCGTATAATGTATCTAACAAACTTTTTATTTAATCATTTTGTTATTGATACCTCCAATTGAATTATTTAGATAATAGTTTTTTTTATATTTGTTAACATAATTTGCTATTAACCCTGTTATAAATATTGTGACTCTGTATGTCATTTCACCACCGATTACCAAGAACCAAAT
This sequence comes from Lasioglossum pauxillum, assembly GCA_933228785.1. NCBI lineage: Eukaryota > Metazoa > Arthropoda > Insecta > Hymenoptera > Halictidae > Lasioglossum > Lasioglossum pauxillum. The sequence goes on along the minus strand of OW121701.1, from coordinate 21,895,411 downwards.
TACTAACATTAGTCATATTATAGTTATCGATATTAGTTATTTGTGTCCTACTGTAAATAAATGACTATTATAATTGATTAGAAAATATAAGAAAGATGAACCAAGAAAAAACTTTTAATTTGAAGATTGTAGGTAGTCTAGCAGTGTGCTATTACAAATTATGTACATCAAAATCTACAGTTTAATTAAATCTCATATCGCAGTCTACATAGAATGGTACTGTCTAAACTGAATGCAGACAGAAAGTGGAGGACTTACTTAGTTGCAAGCTTATCTGCAGCATAGCATTTCACGTGTCTTGATTCTAAACAGTGAGTTACAAGAGTTTCTCAGCTCTGTGGAACAATGCTTCGCTGACAGTTTCAGACTATAATAATGTTCAATGTTGCACGAAGTAGGAAGTGATACGTGCACAATTATGCTAGATTTATTAGCAAGATCAACTCTCATTTAATTTTCCTTAGAATCCATATACGATACTTCCGCAATCATACATGATCTGTGTGCAACCAAAATTCACACGTTTTTCATGCATCGAATATTGTAGGAAAACAGATTCCTATTCACTTTCAATGTAATTATAGTCACACGGTTACCAAACGTTCTTAAATCACTGGCGCGTTCAAGCAATAAATAATTTCTCATTGCAAGGATACCGATTCATGGTACTTTCTAACTCACTGAGGAAATCGAAGTTAATAATAACTGGGGGTGAATGCAACACTCTTAATAATTAAAAATCTGTTGATTATTGTAAATTTTGGAACACACGGTTACAATTTTCAATTTTCCTAGGCAGATTTGAAGAAAGTGGTATTAAACCAAACCTTATTTTCAGTGGTACTAGCCTTTGTAGATCTGGAATAAATAAAAATCCTACCAAATTCTATCGAATTCTACGTTCCAGCATTTTTTGAAAATTTTCAAATGCCATAAATGCATACAGATCCGCAGTCTAAATATAATAAATATGCGATTAATGCACAGGGTGAATCATCTAACCGTGCTTTCTTGATTTACTTGTTTATTTGTTATGAAACAAGATGTTTCCTATATATGTGAAAACACAATGGGGATAACAACTTTACATTTTAAGAGGACAGTGACCCTAAATTGAAAAGTTAAGTCACCATGCAAAGGGAAAAGTATATTTTGTTACGACAGTGGCCACGTTACAATCATATGTTAAATGAATGGAACAATGTTAATAGGAATAGCATTAACAAATCATTCAATGGAATATCGAATCGTTTTAAAGCAGCAATAAAAGCAAAGGGAGACCACATTCTCTACTAATTTGATTAAAATATGCATATAATATTTAATGTTAATTTACTTTTCGATGCTCTCACAATGAGCACAATATTTTTCATTTGAATCATCAAATTATTGTTTTGATTTTATTTGTACTACAATATATTATTATACATAATTATTTTCATTTTTTCTCGGTAGTTTGAATAATGAAATATAAAAATGTCTTTCAACCTTCACTCGAAAGCAATTCGAAATTTGGTAGGCGATGTTAGGTGCACTTACCTTACGAGTTCGACAGACAATAATTAATTTAAATAAAATGAACCAATTTCAAAAGAAAATGCACTTCTTCCGTAAGAAGCAATTTTCTCCATTTTGAAGCTTTGCGAATAGATCTCGGATGTGTCTAAAAATATGTAATCAAAATTTCCTAGAGTTTGAAGGAGGTCAAAAATTTGAGTTTCGTCCAGGTTTTCTTCTGGCCTACAGTGCATCCTTTGAGTTTCCTGGAATAGGGAATCCAAAATTCTGTTTGGAGCAAGTAGGGTGGAAGAATTGTTGCGATCCAACGGAGGATGGTATCCGCGTACACGTCCCGGGGGTAATTACTATCGGCAGGATAGGAAGAAGAAGAAGAAGAAGAGAGGCCAGGATCCGCTGACTTATTATTTCTTAGTGATTTTCTGAATTGCACCGGGCACGAACGCGAGCAATGTCTTCGTGACGTAAACGAGATAATAGCCCCCGCTCGCATACCCACGATGTAGACATAATGACGACGTGCTATAGGATTATAGTTGAGCCCGGTAACTCTCGACTGTTCGCGTCCATGATGGCGTTTTCGAGTCTCCCTGGCAGCTCTCGCGCTGGACCTCTACCATGGGCAATTTCGCGCCAAGTTTGCCGGAGATACACGAATTCAGATACGCGCCGCCGGCAATTAGTTCGTCTAGCGAGATTACGACTGCGATCAAATTGAATCGGGACTCGGCAATTACGGCAAATATAATAAGCGCGCCCGTTGGCCTCTGGACTCGAAACGTAATTACACCTGGGAACGGCCATTCTCTTCTTTTGTTATCTCAATTCTTAGTTACCACTTTCGATCGAACGGCCCCCGATCGATATTATCTAAATGTCCGCGAAAGCACGGCGCGCCGCGCGATGCAACGGTCATTCCGCTCGCGAAACTGTGTCAATTATGCCGAGATTATTCGGACGTTGTAAGACTTGACCAACGTCCCTTCGATTATACAGTCGAGTCTCGATAACTCGAAAACCTCTGCAACGATTTTGTATAATGCTATCCGCTTCGCTGCGAGAACCTCTGTAAGTCGAAGTCAAACTGAAGGGTCATCGCAGGGGTACAAGGGTATAAGAAACATCACCCAAGTGTAACACATCAATTTTAATGCAATTTATACAGGATAATAGTTTGTTGAAAAATATTTGACACGTATTTCTGTTTATCTGCAATAATCCATATCTAGGGGGTGAAAATAGTCGTCAAAGTTGGTGGATTTTCACGCCTATGGAGGGGGTGTTATTATAAAAGTTATTTAGTAATATATTATTGCTGTTAAAAAAATATTTAACGGGAGGTCTAACACAATCTTGCAACAATGACACAAATGGTGAACTTATGAGGTCAAATCTGAAAGCTCACATGACTGTATTAAAAAATTACAAGTAAGAATTTTTTCTGTAACAATGACAAAAAATTTCAAATTTTTGCTTATATCAATGTTGCAGCAATATTAAGTTGTTGAAAAGTTTGCAAAATAAAAGTTTCAAAAATATTTGACACATATTTCTTGTTATCTGCAATAATCCATATCTAGGGGGTGAAAATAGTCCTCAAAGTTGGTGGATTTTCACCCCCTATGGAGGGGATGTTATTATAAAAGTTATTTAGTAATATATTATTGCTGTTAAAAAAATACTTAACGGTAGGTCTAACACAATCTTGCAACAATGACACAAATGTTGAACTTATGAGGTCAAATTTAATAGTTCACATGATTGTATTAAAAAATTACAAGCAAGAATTTCTTCTGTATCAATGACAACAAATTTTTGCTTATATCAATGTTGCGGCAATATTAAGTTATTTAAAAGTTTGCAAAATAAAAATTTGTTGCAATAATGGCAGGGTACTGGAACCAAAAAATATTTGCTTTTTCCTCTACTAATTTTAATAAGTTCAATATAATATATGAATGTCCTTAAATTCTTGTAATCTTCGTTTTAAATTTCACCAATTTATCTTGTTATCAATGCATACAATTCGCAGTATTCAAACATTTAAGTTTCACATCTGAATATTTTTAAAACAATGGAACTAAATAATGATTGAGTTGTTTGCGATTAAAATTATTTTAAGAAAAAATTCCTTTTATGAGTTATAAAAACCGTCAGAGATATTCTGGTTTGCCGTGGGAGCTGCTCTATAAATACCATATTATGGAATGTGTTAATAGATCCCCCACATTTCATAATTTTTCAATAAAACTTAAAGAATTTGCAGATAGAAGATATGTTATTTAATTTCATGTATCATCGTTCCTAGATAAATATAATTTTTAGATTAAAAAATTGTCGAATAAAAAAACTGTTATTTATATATAAGGTTAACTTTTAGTCGTCCATTATTAAAATTAAAGAAGCATTTATGGGGAATTATTCGATAAATTTATTTCTTTGAACACATATTATGACAAAAGTTGTCCAAAATTTTAGTGGACACATTCCTGTTAATAAGGTTAATGTAAACTTACACGGACTGCTAACTAGTTTCCGTCCTCCGTAAATCCAGTGTTAATTTCTTGCTATAAAAAGCTACAGAAAGGATGATCAAGACATTTAGCAGAGTCCTAAACGCCGGATATTCTTGGATCCGAATTCCAAGGACGTTGACGATGGCATCGATAAGGTTGTTGGTTTTCCGGCGTTTACAGCCGTAAGATAAAGGAATGGTAGTGGGAAAGGATAACGGTGGAGGGTTTCACAGAGAGACCCACGAACCCGGGAAAAGATAAGTACCTGTTGGGCACGGCTTTTCTCTTTAGTCCGCCATTAGAGCAATTGGAACATCTCTTGGAACCCGCGGCGGCAAAAACGCCGACGAGTCGTTGCGCTAGACTGAAGAATGATCGGAGAGGCGCCGAACCGCTTTCCCCTCTTCCTCCTCCGACTTTCGATCTTTCACTTCTCTTACTCTTTCTCTTTCTCTTGGCTCGTTCTACAACCTGACGGTCGTATCTTCGTTGCGCACCTGAGGAACGTGTCCGGTCTCTGTCCGTTCAGAAGCGCAAGGTCCTTCGTCCTTTTTTCGTTCCTCTCTTTCCAACTCTGTATCCGTCGTCCAGCTTCATCGTAGCCTCCTTTTTCCCCTCGCTCTTCCAGGACTCGTTAGATTCACCCGGGGATTATGTTTCGTGCTATTATAGCTCTCTTCGGCGAGAAACACCCGCGCTTCTTCTCGTTCGTCCTCTTCCGATCGTCACTACCCCGGACCTCCTCCTCGTCCTCTTCTTTCTCGAGGCCTCTCGGTCCCCACGGACAAACGCATCGTCTCGTTTCTTCTGGCCACGGGGAAGCTCTGCTGATTGATAAAATAGTTGGCTCGCCAGTGCCGAGCGCCGAATAATTGGTTTGTCAGTCAAAGGTGATCGCGTGAAAGGATAATGCTTGTCACCGGCGCAACCCGCGCGGTCACGATCGCCGCCGTCACTTTTTCATCGTCGTTTGATCGAGCACGATTCTCTGACTCAAGCAGCTGAATAACAGATACACTCAGTCACATGAGCAGTCGTGGACACTCTTTAACATTCTCAGTGCCACGTTCCACAGTGGTACGGGCGGCCGATCTACCAGTTCATGAAGATTTTAGCAAGATTTGGAACTTCAAGGATATAACAACGTAGGTCGTTGGATTAATTTTGAATCTTCTACAATATAATTAAGTACAAAATAAATATTAATCTTTGAAAATTATAGGCGACCTTGTTTTTTTATAGAATAAACATATTTCAAGAAATTATACCGGAACAAAATAGATACATGGTGACAAAATAAAATTGCAATTAGAAAACAAAGTGTATAAAGATGTAACAGTTTAAGATTAAAGTAATATAGATAGTTATTACCAATTATTACCAAAGTGAGTGGATGAAATTGAATAAAATAAGAAAAAATAAAAATGAACTGAACATGTTGAAGTACTATTTTCAACACATTAAAATTATTAATGAAAGAAGATTCTATGCGGCTTCTGTTTCTTCACAATGTAGTGTCAAAAGTTACAGCAAAGTTCGGTCATGAGATAAAAATATATAAAAAAACTTTTTAAAAACCACGCTTATATTAAAATGCACTAAAAAGGAGAAAATAATTTTTTCAGACATTAGTCACTATAAATAAAAGCGTGGAGCGCTAAATTAAATTGACGTAATCTTCGTGGGCGTTCCACGCTTTTATTTATAGTCACTAATGTCTAAAAAAATTATTTTCTCCCTTTTAGCCAGGAACGAAGTGCATTTTAATATAAGCGTGGCTTTTAAAAAGTTTTTCTTATATATTTTTTGCTTACTACTTTTTAGTCTTGTTTAAATGGAACGCAAGATATAGTAATACTGGTATGAAATAGTAAGATATAGCAAAATATGGAAATACGCGAGATAGAATGAGGAGATGACTCCGAGAGATAACATCTCTTGACGGAGTCCGAAATTGTCCGAGATGGAACTGAATGAATGGAACACCACACTGACTCAGTGCGAAATGGGTCAGTGGAGTGAGAATGAGTCAGAGTGCGAAAGCGTAGTGGAGTAGGGAGCGCTAGCGCGCGGAGTGGGGATCGCTGAACGCGATGGCGTACTACCGAGCGTCGCGCAATGAGGTGTGACGGTAATATTAAAACTTTTTTTCCTCCTGAACACACAGTTATTTTTTAAATTTGTTTTTTTTTTAATATTGCATTGTCATCCAGTTCTGAGCTACGTTTAAAGTTTCAAGTCTCTAGCTCATTGGGAAGTGGTTTAAAAGTCGATTACAAGATTTGACGCATACAACAACGACAACTCGGTAAACTAATATAAGCGTGGTACGAATAATAATAAACATTGAAGCACAAAAGAATAAGATGTAACATATCTTGAGCGGCAAATCTACATTGATCGGAGAACGAAGTTCGAAATCGGTTCTTGGAATACCATTATTCAACCGGGTCCGACTGATCACATGTATTCGCGAAATCATTTTTAACGTGCTCGGTGCAACAACATCGGAGGGGTTTAGTTGGCGGAACAGCGTATTCGTCGGCGAATTTGAGGAGTAAAAACATCAATTTCGATCTCGGGGGCATACATACAACGCGGAACGTAAAAAAGAAAAATCCTGAAACGGACGTAGATCTCTACGTGGGATCAGGTATATCCTGGTACAGGCCAGGAGCTATCCGTCTCGGCCCTCTGCAGAATGGTGGAAGATATATTATACTCGAAGAGGGTGGTAACACTTGTTTGATTCAATTCCAGGAACACGCTCCGAGGCGCCTGATCAATTTTTCTTCCGCCAGGGAACTCCTGCCGCCGTCGCTCCGCGTTGCGCGTGTATGCGTGCACACCTTCGTTCCTGGCTTATGACATGAATTCGCAGTCATTACAGAGATTTTGATACGAATATATGATGTCTGACAGATATTGTAGATCCTCAAATTATCGATTCATCTTGATTGTAGGGAATAATCAATTCTCTATGTTGCTACTTCGGTGAAAATAACCCTACTTTCCGAGTTGCACAGACTTGTGTTGTATTAAATGATAAAAATCGGTGTTTTTTACAATTTAATTTACAAATGTGACACGAGGTCTTCTAGTTCTTCTAGCTTTCCCATGACCTCTTACATTTTTAGCATATTACATGTGTGTGTGTGTGTGTGTGTGTGACACAGAAAATTCTACTTAGTAATGTAGCAATTTTGTTAATATTTTAATTTGTTTACCGCAGGTGGATCGATTCGGTCTACTTCACTTTTATCCAACGTTTTTCTTTAATTTGTTACTTCTTTTTCACTTAACCCTTCGTATTTCAATTTTTTTCAATTTTGTTCCCAACAACAACCATGCAAAGTGTTTATTGAAAATATCTGGGAAGATTTTTAATTCTTATAAAGAAATGAATGCGGCAGAAAATAATTAAAAAATTATGCAAATCTCTGCCCAAACGAATAATTTCCGTGATAAAAGATGAAGGAGGCTCTCAAAATATTCTCTATGAATAAACAAAAACAGTGTAAAACAGTGTACCTATGTGCAAACAATTTCATTTGTGTTATAAAAATTAACAAATTATAAAGGGTTGTCCTACCTTCGTGTCCTTGACTGTTTAATGTTCGAACATGAAACATCCCACGAAGTCTACACCTTGAATGTCGCAGCTTTGAAGCCGATCGGAGTTCAAATTACCGGGGTCAATAAACAGTGGATGCAACCTGTTGCGATAAACTTCCTGTGCCATTCGGGTCGACCCGGCAGGACTCGGGGCGAGTAGGTTGAGCAGAAATAAAGTCATCGGGTGGCGAAGGAACACGATTCCGCAATATGATGTCTCGTGACAGAGGAGAGTCGCAGCCCGACGGGGCCAAGAAAAAGAGAGGAGGAGGAAGAGAGAAAGGTGAGGTGGGGTCTGGTAAAAAAAGGACGGTCCGGAAAGCAGATCAATGGGTCAACCTGTCGCAATAAAAGTCTCATGGCTACCTGGGTAAACTGTAAGAGCGAACGGCGCTCCGATCCCGGGGTAGGTGGAAGCTTCGCTCCGGGATGTTGCGGATGGTCCATGTGGCATAATCAGGATTCTAGGCTACCTGGATCCGATGGATCCTCGCTGCACAGGGCGAGGAGAGACTCGATGAAAGGGGGCGAGCAGAGGTGGTAGAAAGAGAAGAATAAGAAACGCGTGATGTCCGCAAGAAGTGGGGCGAAAGGTGTCGCGATGGGCCTGTACACGCAGCCTGTCCACGACCGTGGGCATGGGCAAGGGTACGGGGCACGCGTTAGACCCTGATTGTGTCCCGGAAGGATACGAAAAAAAATCAGTCGAAGAACTCTCGCCGGAGACAGAGACGGAGAAAAAGGGCGGCTGGTTGGAAAGGAAAAGAGAACGAAACGTGACCACCGGACGAACCCTTCCCTGCGGACTTTAATTCCTGCTATTATTGAAAAACGCGACCGCCACGTGCCACCGGGCGACTCCTTAGCTGCCTTCAACGCCGCCGTCTCAACTACGTGAACCGAGGGTTCTGCACGCGAAAATCGGGACACACACATGGAATGCGAGCTTCGCCCGGGGAGACTCTGATCCTGGAATAGTCCTCATTTCCGCGACAAGAACCGACATCTTCCCGGATCCGGTCTGGAATGCTGAACGTGAGGTTTCTGAAGTGAAAACTTATTTAGGCGCACCGTGTACAGCATCGCTGGGCAGTAAATGAGTCTGATCCGTCACGCTTTGAGGTGAAACACTATTAGCCGAACGAGAGAGAAACAGACATATGCAATCGCCATAGAAGTTTTCAGTAGTGCAAAACATCTAAAGAAGGATACGAAAGTACAATTTTTTTGAAAACAAACCTATATCATTTATAATTCATAATAATTCATTATAATTCGTTAAAGATATACACAAATAGGGTGCATAGGATACAAAAGGTTACAGTTCCTTTTAAATAAACCTATACCATTCATAATTCATATAGCTTATAAAATTAATAAATATTTTAATTCATTCATATATACAGGGTGTCCCACGTAACACTTTTCACGATTTTCCAAGTACTTGCGATAACCTGACAAAAAATATTTTAAACAAAAGTTATTGTAACATTGCAATAAGAAAAGTTCGAAATTTTTTTAGTATTGTCAAGCCCACCTTCATTTTTTTAAATGGCACTTGGTATTTTCGACTTAACAGTATTATAGCCCGTATCAAGATGAATTCAACGACCTATCATTTTAAAAAATGAACTACCATTTTAAAAAATGAAGGTGGCCTTGACAATAATTAAAAAGAAAATTTTCGAATTTTTTTTATTGCAATGTATAGCCAATCGAAAACTGATTGACTTTTGTTTAAAATATTTTTTTGTCAGATTATCGCAACCACTTAATTGAAAATTCGTGAAAAGTGTTACGTGGGAAATTTATATAATAGAAAAATAAATAATTAATACAACTCTTACATATATAATAAATAGAAATGTTACTTCCCACGAGTTTACTTTGTAGAGCACGTTAAGCCTTGAGTGACCTTTTACAATGTTATATTTCACAAGATTAATATTTCTATCTTGTTTCGAGCCCGACAGGATAATCCGTACAACAAACAGGCGAGGTGCATTAATGTTCCTTTTGCGTTTTCGGTCTCTCTGTCGATAACGGTAATGACAAACATTATCGTGCAAGTTTATCAATGCAAACACGCGTCGCCGCAAACACTAGATTAGATTCACTCCGGCGAGTATGCGTCGGTAAAGCTTCTCTCTCCCTTTCTGTCAGGTAGAAATGGTAAAATGATCTCGATAATCGACTGGTTTGGTGGCGGGCAAAAAATTTCAACGAAGCTGCTAATTACCGTAATCGTTAAAAGAAAGACTCCACGTGAGAATGGTTTACACTGTGTCGACGATTAAATCGCATTCGACCGGCCCCATGAGCTTGTTTTGAGCGAGTGCAACTGCAGATCCCTGATAAACACGATCCAGCCATAGCTCGGTGTCATAATATTACAGTCATTATGGTAACACCGTTTCCCTTGCAGCTACGTACACTGGACACTTATGCACCGTGATCAGCAATCTCGTCTTGTATAAACGCTCGTAAACATCATTGTGCACGGCAGACAACAAAGTTGCATCGTAACGACGGCTCACGGCGATCAACCTATTCTTAATGCAGCTATTAGTGCATTAATTGCGTCAAATGCGAGTAATTACGTTCACCATCGCAACAACAATTTTCCTATTCCTCGAATATTCTAAAACTATTCCTGCTCTCGAATACACTAGAACCTCCATTATAGGAACTAATTGGGCGATAAAAGAAAATTTTCATATAATAGTGTTGAAACAGTGGATGGAATTAACAATGTTTATAAACGAACCAATACTACGTGTAACATAAACGATGTTCAATCAACGACTGACAGATATTCAAACAAACGCTCGTTCATGCACACGTATTTCTTTATTTCACACTACCAAATTCATTTCTTACGTGTTTGCCTCTCACTCATTATGTTTCTTTCTTATTCTCACCACATACAGAGTGACAAGAAATAACGGAGTTAAACATTTTTTATTATAATTCTGTCAAATCAACGAATTTTGAAAAACCAAATAATAACAACGATAACGTAAACCGTTAGTATTCATATATTTAAGAGGTTTCGAAGTGGCCATCCTTTGAGCCGATGCAGAGGCTCAAACGTGTTTTGAAATTTTCAGCAATGGGCCGCAGCTCTTCTGGCGTCATTCGGTCCCACACCCGGCGCAGAGATTTTTTCAGCGTCTCGAAACTGTTATGAGGCTGAGCACAGGCCCTGGCCTCCAAAATCGACCAAACGCTGGAGTTCATAGGGTTGAGATCCGGTGAGTACGGCAGCCATTCCGCAGATGTGATGAAACCTGGAAAATCGGATTTGCTACGGTTTTCGTGGATCAAGGGGTCAAAATCAATCAAGTAGTGTATCGACGGGACATTCTCGAAGCCGTCGTACTTCCGTGGGCCTAACAGCACTTCGACGATCCGGAATGGAAGTTACAGCAGGATTCCGCGCCGGCCCACAGGGCGAAAACGACTCAGGAGCAGTGATGTGATACGGGGCCCTTCCCACGCGCATGCGCGAGTTTCGGCAGGAATGTATCTGCGTCCGAAGTTTGTGGGGAACTGTGGCGGCTTTGGCGCTGCCCTACGGCAGGGGCCAAAAATTAGCGGGGCGGCCAAGGTACCCGATCTTCATACTTGACTGAGGCTAGAATCGTCGCGCACGCGCGAAAAAAGCGCCCCGTATCACATCACTGCTCGGGAGTGGTGCAAACCCCATTTTCCAGGTTTCATTGCATCTGCGGAATGGCCGTCGTACTTACCGAATCTCAACCCGATGGACTATATCGTGTGGTCGATTTTGGAGGCCATGTCCTGTGCTCGGCCCCATAAAAATTTGGAGTCATTGTAAAAATCTCTGCACCGGGAGTGGGACCGAATGACGTCAGAACAGCTGCAGCCCATTGCCGAAAATTTCAAAACACGTTTGATCCTCTGCATCGACGCAATTGGTGGCCACTTCGAAACTTCTTAAATATATGAATACTAAAGGTCTATGTTATGGTTGTTATTATTTGGTTTTTCAAAAGTCGTCAATTTGACAAAATTATAATAAGAAATGATTAACTCCGTTATTTCTTGTCACCCTGTATATCCACACAAATAGAAGCAGTTAATATTCGGATTGTACTATACATACAGAGTGACCCAAGAATGTCGGAGAACCTTGAAAGGGGTGGTTTCTTAAGTGATTTGAAGTAACTTTTTCATCATCGAAAATTTCTACATCAGCTTCGTTAAGGAATTATTAACGAAAAACACGGACCAATCAGTCATGCTGAGCGTCGTGTTGTCATTGGCCGAGCCGGTATCTGTCCACTGTAGCTGCGCTGTGATTGGTCCATGGTTTTCGTTAATAATTCACTAAGAGAAAAGTTCTCCGACATTTTTGGCACACCCTGTACCTGAGTATCCATTTTCAACTTCTTTTTATAACTTCTTTGATATATTTTTGACAAATTGACAAAAAGTTGACAAATAGCAAAATTGTTGTAGATTTTTATATTTTCGGGTGATCACAGATTAATTTATATTTGCGTTATAAAGATATGCATTGAAACTATAACAAGATTATTGAACATCGTAAAAAAGTTTGGTTATTGACATAAGAGTTAAACAACAAAGTGCATAAAATTAATGTTATTATATTCAACTAAACTGGGTTAGCTAAAGTGGGTTCAAAAATATGTGAAGTAAAATGGATTTCATCTAACATTTCAATTTCTTTCCACTCATTAAATTTCCGGTCTTGTATAATTGATCTGTCAATGGGTATTTCTTTATTTCTATATTATTCTAACCACTGAAGCAACGTACAAATAATTGGATCGAAAATCTTCGATAAGCTATAAATTGCCAACTAATAAACGGAGAAACGGGAAGAGGAAATAACGGAGCATGTAAGCAGTTTCGATCGTGTAGCTGCTAAACTTAGCTTCATCCGAACAATTTTCACAATGGAAGAAAAAAAAACACTACCTGCTGAGAAATCGTGCGAAAGTTTCACGGAGATGGTATAAACAAGTCGTTACGGATTACAAGGAGGTAACAATTCCATGAGTATCCTGGCCTAATCGTGAGATGTTCCACGTAATTCATGAATAAAATATACGGGCGCCGGCCACTCGGCTATGAGTATCCGGGCTAAGTGCCCTTCTAGGAGAAGACTAATAACTGATACATCATAAACTGTCGTTTATGGCGACACCGGCCTATTATTCACGAGATCGCGCGTTCGAACAATGGCGCAATATTTAGCGGGCGTAATGAATTCCTTTAATGAATCTTCCGTCTGATGTTTATGATAATATGTACCCGAATTCTCTGTTCAAAAGAATGCAACAGCTGACATTTATGAATACTTTCAACCTTTTATTGAACTTTTGAACTGATGTCCAAATTCCGTATTGTTTTAGAACAATTACAAAGTAGGAATTTAATGAAAATTAATTATAATTTTTTTTACAAAATAGAAATTGAATGAAAATTAATTATAATTTAAAAACTAGAGGGCTATTGTTGCTCGCTCGCTTCGCTCGCTCGCGAGTAGGGTTGTTGTTGCTCGCTCGCTTCGCGAGCTCGCGGGCAGGACTGCTCTTGCGAGAATGTTAGTGGTATGCATGGCTAGTAGGGCCCACAGCTATTAATGTCTCATTTTGTGTGTGACTCTCCACGAGCCACACAAAGAACTTCCCGATTCGTTAGTTGCTGTATATTATTATTATTATTTATTAAGTGTACGTTTTGAGAAGATTATACGTTTTCAGGGAAATTCAATAGTTTTCTACTTATCAAAATGTTTGCTATATGGCGTCGCATTAAACCAATATCGTATGCTCATTGCTCACTTGGTTCCTTGTTATAGCATACTAATATTGCAAAATAAATTGTCTTAATTTTTTTTTCGCAAACGATACAACTCATCATTATCCGGGTTTGCAGTATTGATCTTGGTTTTCTTCGATACTATTAATTTAAATTTTCTCAAAATATATAAACCGCTCAATTTTGAAACTCTGCTCAGTGCTACATACAACATTTGTAAAGTTCGTATTTCTGATGTTTTAAAATCCATACATACTTTCTCGTATGTTTGTCCCTGACTTTTATGAATCGCAATCGCTTCAGCAGGAACCACTGGAAATTGACTACGTGTAATTTGTTATTTTCCTTCACTCGAAATATTTACTTGATTCGATATTTTTTTATTACTGGTGTTAAATTTTGATTTATATTTGCATTTTTCATGTAATCACGATAACGAGTTCTTACTTTCACTCCTACCCTGGCCAATTGAAAATCTAACCACAATATAGACGGAATTTTAGTATTTTCTTGAAAAGTAATAAATTTTAATATTCCGCATGCTCCATTAACCAATTCGTCTTCAACGTCAATGTTATTAATTATCATATATTTTATATTAATTTTCAATTTAATCTCAGTTAACAATTCGTTTTGAACTGATTGTTTATTTAAAGATTGTAATATAAATGTTTTTGTACTTTCATCGATATTCTTTGAAAATGTATTCTCGGCGATGATTAACTCACTCTTGCATTGGAATAATTTTCGATTATTGTAAGCGGTTACATTAGCATTAGTTGCATAATTGGAAAAAACATTTTTTTTAATTAAAAAAAAACAAGAAAAATTTTTTTTTTAAATTTATAAAAAATTTTTTTTTTTATTTTATAAAAACAATTTTTTTTTTAAATATGTCTAAATATATATATTTAGTTACGTTTACTTCTTCGGTGGATACGCCTTTCGTATAAATTGCAATGTTTAATCAACTCCTGTCGAAAAAAACTAAAAAACTACTTGACCAATATGGACCAAAATCTAATCAGCTCTAAGTTACAGCGAGGCACATCGATTGCATCATTCATCATTCCGATCGCGTTGTTACTTTTTCTGAAAACGTTAACGAAAAATTTGATACCATAGAAACGGACATACGTACACACACACACACACACACACACACACACACACACACACACACACACACACATACCGACATTTTGATAAAAATAGTCTAAAATGACTCCAATGACCATGAAACGTGAAGATCTGCTAAAAATTCGATTTTCGATTTTCGGGGTAATTACAATAACTTCCCTATAAAATCGGGAAGTTAATTATAATTTTCATTGAATTTCTATTTTGTATTTGGTCTAAGACAATACGAAAATTAATTGTTGTAACATTATAAAGGGGGTGCGGATAGAAATAGTAAAAAGATTAAAAGAATTGAAGACTATTACTTCCAACCTTCCAAAATTATTAAAGATAGAAATTCTCAAGTGGCTTCTGTTTTTTGCAATTGATACAGACAAAGCTTATTTTGCATAAAAATCTACAGCCTAATTACAAAGTTAAATGTTGTGTGGATTCTTGTTAAAAAATGTAGAAGAGATAAAGTAACTTTAAAATTTTACCTAAGTTATACAATGACTTTGTATGGTACACTGTGTGCTGATTTTCATGAATATGAAATTACTTTACGTGATAACCAGACTGTAGATCATTATGCAAAATAAATGTTGTGAGCGTCAAAGCAAAAAAACATTCTATATATTACTCCTTTTATTAGCTTTACCAATTTAAACTCTCTTTTGATGTCCATACCTTGTGTTTATTACTGTAAAGTTGGCCATACACTTTTCATTCAGGGTTTAATAAAACGATCAAAAAATCAACTTCTAGTTGGTCATTGTAAAGGGTAAGCTTCAATCTTGAAATCTTTGCTAAATTCAGTCACCAAAAAATTTTTGCAATGTTTTCTCGGTTCCCCCAATTGGTTCCCCAACTACCAACTATTTCATAATCTACCCCCGTCCTCCTGCCCTCCACAGGAGTTTGGTGGGGAGAGCCCAGGAGTAGGGAGAAGAGACTGCGGTTCGCGAGCCGCAAGTTGCCCAGACCTGCGTTACATCATGCAAAAAGATCTCAAAAAAATGAACGATGAATTGCAATAGTAGAGGCTTCAAGCTTTGAAACGAATCCAATTTTATTGTCGTACAATTTCTTTATAACAGTTTAAATGAATTCCCAAAAATTGATAATTTAGTGTTCAAATACATTTTGTACCCTGACTGTATATTCCACCGTGGGAGAGTTAACCAAACAGAATATTTAAAGGATACCGTGCAACATTTTTCGAGAATTACCCTAATAGAAGCCGTTTAAGATGAAAAGCGAAGATAAGCCAGCGTTTCATGATTACAAGTTGAATACGGTTAACAAGTACGATAAATAAAAGCTTATATGGGTAACAGCCTGAAAGTACGGGATGTTTTCTTCTGGTTTGAACGTGTAGCGTGTTAGTAATTCAAAAGAATCACAAACACGTAAAGCTAAATTACAGGAATGGTAAATGGCGCTTCCGCGCGACTATGTAACGTTTCCAGCCTCGATTCGTAACGTAACAAAGTCTCTGTAATGACTACCCGCCGGACGATACGTCTGCCAGGCTCTAAAATCTAAATTACAGAGTGTCGGCCAATATTTCGTTATTACCGTGACATAGAACTGACACGGTGGATTACAAAGTAAGTGAAAATAACAATGATTAATATGCGCAACAGGCACACAGATAAGAAATCCCGGGGTTGCGTTGCATAGGTGCACGGCGCGCCGTTTGATTGTTGCTGCGGGCAAATGAGTAACTGCAGAGACAGTTACATCGTCCGTAGGGTAAGGTAAACATCCCGACGATCCACTATTGCTATTACCGGGGCCGTGCTGTTATTATGCCCATGATAACATGTAATAAATGAAAGAAAACGACCGCGCCATTATCGATAATTTCCCTTCAGGTGCACCGTACCCTTAATGTCCTTGCTTAGGCTGTTTTCTAATATCCACGTAAAACGTTGGGCCCCCCGTCTATCTCGGAAATCAAATTAGCTTCAAAATACGGTAGAACCTCGCTGTTTGCGCACAACGGTACCGAAAATGCGTGCAAAAATCAATTTATTTGGCTCTATTGGGTCAATCTTCATTTCTTTCTACGTAGCCACCATAATCCCCACCATGAGTTATAGAACCTTGAAGTGGTGGGAGTCACTAACATGCAGCGAACGAGGTTGCAACCAAATTAAGACTTGCGTCCCCACGATACCTTCTACGACGCTGCCCCTCCCCAAGCTTCTGTCGTCTCACAATGCCACGTGACTCAGCCAGTACTGCCAGAGAGGGGGTAGCTTCTTCCCCTGATCTGGTGACTCTGTAATTAGCAAGGTTCTACGGTAATATTATACAATTTCTCAAGAAAACATTTCTAAATTTCCAATGATTGTAAAAGAACAAATCTGAAATGGATCATTTTACCTAGCTCGGCAATTGTATTGCTAAAAGCTTGTCAAAAGTAGAGACAGGCTTCACTGTTAATAAAACTAGTTTGTGCAAACGTTTAAGTGTCTTGAGGTCATGGTAGAAATGTAAAAAATGGCGAGCTTTACAATTTGAAAAAATAGTACCTACACTATGAAACACTTTGAAGAATTATAAAGGAATCTCATGTACATAACATTATTTTTTCAACTAGTGGTAGGAATCGCTAGTGTAGAACGAACGAGAATGTTGTGCAACGAACGAGGTTACAACAAGCGAGGTTTTACCGTACTTCTCTTCGAAATCATAGCGGGTCTCGAAGTTCGGTGTTCTCTTAGATCGCGCGGGATAGGGTTCGCATGATCTTTGATAGATTGTCAACGGTGAATAATCAAGACACTCGAATATCTATTTGAATAACAAATTACACCTTGTCTCGCGTGGAAGAAAGTAATAAATGAGTAAAAACTTGTGGATTTCCCTCTGTGGAATAGTGTTTCGTCGGCTTTTTTGTGCCCCCATCATCATCATCACTATATCACGGGGCCGGTTGACAGTAGGCGGGCCTTCACTCTTTTCGAGAGAGAGGAGTAAAAACAGGAACAAGCTGTCGTAGGCTCACAATGAAGACATGCCAAATACTGATTGAATCGATTTTGAAATTTCTAAATAAAAGTTGAAATAATAAAATCACGTTTACTGCCATATTAGTGATTATAACCATTACACGTAATCAGAATAACTTATACAGTAGTAATATGAGAGTAGAAAGGGGTAAGATTACATTTGTAACCTTCTTGTACCTTGTAGATCCTAACAAAGTTTGGTTTATTTAATATATTGCAACAAAAATTGATTTTCAAGTTTGAGTAGAAAAGTTTCCATATACTTTTTATAATGGAGTAACTTTTTTAAAAGTGGACCAAACAACTTGAGTTTTTCCAAGAACTTTAACATGTACATAATTAACATACAGAATACATCTACAAAATATGTTTGTCGACATATATGCAATTATTGTCAATGTTGTAAAGTAATGAGTAATTTTGGATGTCCGAACTAATTTTATAAAGCTTTATCATTCTTCATTGGAATGAAAATGATTTTTTAACTTCCCGATTTTATAGGGAAGTTATTGTAATTACCCCGAAAATCGAAAATCGATTTTTTAGCAGATCTTCACGTTTCATGGTCATTGGAGTCATTTTAGACTATTTTTATCAAAATGTCTGTGTGTGTGTGTGTACGTATGGCCGTTTCTATGTAATCAAATTTTTCGTTAACGTTTTCAGAAAAAGTAACAACGCGATCAGGATGATGAATGATGGAATCGATGTGAAAGAACCAAACGCAATTACATAAAAAAAATTTTTTTTCTTAATTTTTTTTTAGATTTAAAAAAAATTTTTTTTTTAGATTTAAAAAAATTTTTTTTTTTAACTGATGCTAATGTTACCGCTTGGAATAATCGAAAGTTATTCCAATGCAACAGTGAATTTATCATCTTTACTCCCAAGAATACATTTTGGGAGAATATCGATGAAAGTACAAAAAAAAAACGATGTTAGCGATGTTGGCGAAGGAGTAACGAATCTGGAGGTTCTTTGTGTGACTCTTGGAGACTCACACACCAAATAAAAAACATTAATATCAGTAGCCTACTAGCCTACTAGCCATGCGTATCACTAACCCTCTCGCAAGAGCAGTCCTACCCGCGAGCTCGCGAAGCGAGCGAGCAAAAACAACCCTACTCGCGAGCGAGCGAAGCGAGCGAGCAACAATAGCCCTCTAGTTTAGCGTCATTTTACTGCATATTAAAAATTAAGTTTGTAAATTTTATAATGCACCTTTATTTCAATTTAACTCTTTAGTTATATTTTAAATCAATAATATTGTATCATTTAGTTAAAAAACAATACGCTACATCGATGATTCCTTGAAAGTCCATTAACAACGTCGTGGTTTATGCATGAAAAGTAATTTTTATATAGTTTTATTGAAACGTTTTAGAAAAATCGACACTTGTTTGAAATAAGCAAACTGGTTTTTCATTATACATTGAATTGAATGTTCTCAAGCGGTGATTGCAATCTTGTTACAAAAATACCCACGTATTTCTCGGATATTCGAACGGTAAATACCGCTTCGATTAATGCAGAAAAACGAGATACTACTCCGATATTTATTAATACTACCAGTTAAAGATCAGTTCGCGGAGTAAAATGGTCGAATGATAAGTTGAGAAGATAATGTACTTTAATACTCCTTCGAGTGTAATTAGTATTACGGCCTGGAAGCCAAAACTGGTTTTGCTTTCAATTAGCAACAATTCTGTTAATTGGACCTTCACGTTGCTCCGACTGGAGATTTCTCGTAATTGCTGTTCACGCCATATGAAACGGTTGTACACTTAATTTTATGGGTGCTTTACTTCCGGACTCGCTCAACACACGTATTTACGAGTAAGAATTTAATACAAGACATGCGTAATTACCACTTTATTTTAAATTAATCTTACAATTTTTAAACGCAGAATCAGATACACCGACCGAACCACGGAAACGAATCATGTGTAGAATTTTATTCAGTGTAACTAGACTGCGAAACTTTATGTGTAATACTAATATTCTACATTGATTGGAAAGAGCACGAGCTAAAACTTTATATTTCCTTGAAAAGAAAATAGGAATTACAATTATTGCTACTCTTAAGAATTTTAATACGTTGAAAATAATATAGAAATTATTACTAATATGTGCTCTCTACAATTTTAACACGTTGAAAATAGAATAGAAATTATTTCTACTTTTAATCATTTTCATACGTCAGAAGCAAAATAGATATGATGCTAGTCATTCTAATTTTAATACTCTCTGTTTTTTCAATACGATGACAACAAAGTGAAAATTATTTCTGCTTTCAATCATTTTCATACGTTAGAAGCGAAATAAAAATGACTTCTTCTCGTCTTAATTCTAATACGTTGAAATTATTATTTCATACTGCAAACCGTTGATTACCACTTACTTCAAACTGTTGAGCACCACACGTAAGGATTTCTGAGTACACCAAAAAGTGTAGTTGATTAACTAGAAGGGGTTAGCATGCGAAGAAAGTGGAAGAGCTAAAAGGGTAACGGGACCTAAGGACTCGATTTCGGCTCACTCCCACGATGTGGGACCAAGATTCACGTTGTGAACCATAACGGGGCGCCATTCAACAAATAGAGAATGCACGTAAAAGAAAAGTCGATGGATAAGAGCTCAACGCGCGCCAATAGATGTGAAACTCGAACTTGCTCGTAGAAGATCGGGCTCCATTCGACGAGTCGCTCATTTCCCAGAGCAATTCGAACAAGTTTCGTCCGGTATCCAGTTACCGGACTCTGGCATCGGGATGATTCACCGTTAGCTCCTGGAATGAATATTGCCCCTGAATAGAAATTTCTTGCGGCAATATCTACGGGAAATAGACCCATCGGCCTTTACAAACTAATTTTTAAAAATGTTTATTTCACATGATCCACAAGTATATCCCTATTGTTCTTTTCTAAAAATATTAATAATCGTTTGCATTCGGTGCAAAAGATATAGCTACATTTATTTCTTTTCTTAACCATCTCAAGGAGAATCGCCAGATTGTGTCCCCACTCCATCTTCCCCTTCTACGACGCTTACAAACTAATTTTTAAGAACGTTTATTTCACATGATCCACAAGTATATCCCTATTGTTCTTTTCTAAAAAATGTTAAGAATCGTCTGCATTCGTTGCAAAAGATATAGAAACATTTATTTCTTTCCTGAACCATCTGAAGCAGAATTGCCAGATTATGTCCCCACTCCATCTTCCCCTTCTACGACGCTTAAAAAAGAACAATAGGAATGTACTTGTGGATCATGTGAAATAAACATTTTTAAAAATTAGTTTGTGCAATTCATCTGGCGACTCTGATCGCAAGGGAGGATGTTCGTATAAAGCAAGAAGAGAAAGTTGCATGCAATTATTGTTATTCTCTCCGGCAAGACAACTATTATTGGCGTAGCACTTCTATCAATCATTAGATCGTACAAGATAAAACAGTTTTTTAAAGTTAGATAGTTTGTGTTGGGCTTGTACCAAAAATCTGACAAAAATTACGCTTTGAATACAAAAATTAACATTTTTCACCTGAAAGATTGGACTCTTATATGAATTGAAAAATATAAATGAAATATAAACGTGTAAGAAACAAAATAATCAATCGTTGAACATTGGCTAAATAGTTTCAAAATATAGCTTTGAGAGAAACGCGTATAGCACTACACTATACTAAATTTCCAGTTCTTGAGAAATTGTCAATATTTCAACTATGATAGTTTCATTGAAAAAATTAGTTTAAAAGTACTTTAGCAGTTCATCATTCATTTTTTTAACACGAATACATTTTGTAACATTTCAGATGTCCTCAGAGAAAAAAATTGAGGATGCAAGCTTTAAAATGAGTCTAACTATATTGTACTATTTTTATAACAATATTATTATAATTTAAATATCGACAATTTCTCAAGACCGGGAAATTTAGTGTTCAAATACACTTTGGAAGCACTGGTACGTGGAATGATGGTTCCTCCCATTATATAAGATTGCAACTATCAGCCGGAATATTGAAATTCGACGTAACGCAAGATCATACCGTGCCGTGAAAAACGTTCTTTGTTTTTGTGCCAATTCCACAGCAATTTTGTTGTCTGCAAAGCAGATCCAATTTCGTGCAAAGCATTTCTTATTGTTCCAGCTTCGTCGATGCTTGAAAATTGCAGGAACCATTATGACGGGTACCCTATATAATTTCTTTGAGTGCGTTATCGTTACGGCGATCAGCAAACAACTGTTGCAGCAACTACTTTATGCAAGCAACGCAGCAGCGGTTCCCGTCCCGAAGTCACAATTATTTTCCTGCCGCGACGGAGTTCACACGAAAACAGGAGCAAATAAGCAGTCACGGTATCTTACCTTTAGTGAATTATAATTGTGGCAATTTCATGGAAGAAAAAGCAGCCGGTCCCACCGGCGCGCCGCGGCGCGGGGCAGCGCAGTGCAGCGCAGTGGGTCCCAGTATAGCGCGGAGTGCTGTGTGGCGTAGCGATCGTCTCGATATTGAAATCGTAATTGCACGAAGCACGGTACACGTCTATCGGCCATCGAACTTGACAGGCTTCGACACTTTAACGAGTGGAAACGCGGTCGCGTTATTAGTCCTGTTTCCTTTTATTTACCTCCCACCTTTCTGCCAGTCGGCGGCGGCGGCGGTTACGAAAAATTTTTCGACCAACGAGCGAGTCTCCGCCGCGTTCCTGGCGGCCCGTCATTATAGACGGTGACTCAGAGAGCGAAACCAGTTTTCGTCGCGCTTGTGCCCTTCGTTTTTTTTTCGCGACACGCGGTATATGACGTTATACAGGGAGTCACCGATTGCAGTCGGGTCCCAATGGAATTCGACGGGCCCCGTGTGCATCGGTTCGCTCTCTCTCCCTCTTTCTCTCTTGCTCCTCTTCTTCCCAAGTTATTTATTTATGTAAACAGGACGGGACCCTTTAAAGAAATGCATGAATAGGACAGCAGTTATTGGATAATCGTTCCGTCGGCTGGCCCCCCGACAGGTGCGCAATAATTCGATCGAACGGATTCAAGCGTGAAACGTGATTTAACTGGGCCTGGGGAACAGTTGAAATAGTTTATGACGAGATACTGAAAAGTGTAGGGCAAATGCACCTATTACTGCAGTATTTTTTCAAATGAGATTAAAATACATACAAATATATATTTTGCCATGAATAAATTTATATAATTCAATGGGATTGTATTCCCGTTGGCGAGACAAACAAAATTGCCAATCATTCTCATATTTTTATAATCTCAGGATTTGAAAAAACATTCTTCATAAAAGGTAAAAATAAAAACATTTTTCTTCTATCTTGATCACCAAAGGACTGTTGTTCACATGATTGTACATTCTTTATATTACTTTAAATTGCATAGGGAGAAGTTTTATTACTGTTTAGATACCTACTTCGATACAATAAAAACATAGAACCAACATTACGTACATTAAAGTGAAGGAGGAGCTCATTACTGCGGCACAAAAATCACTACGTATGTACCTAATACTGCGGTCTGAATTTCTAGGTCAGTTTCTAGTGTAACGTTTTAGGTTAGCTACCTTCTCGGTACACGTAAGTAGATATGATACACGATTCTAGATAAAGAGTATTATAGAAAAAATAAGAAGATGTGACAAAAATTAAATCGAAAAGTAATGAAAAAAAACAGGGACCATAACTGTTATAACCAAAGACAAAAAAATTCATAGAATAGCAAGTATTTCATCGACTAAAACCGTATTGGTTACAAATAAGAAAATTTTTTCTCTGTTGATAAATGTTATCGTTGAGAGAAATTAATTTCGATCACTTATAACAGTTAGCAATGAGAGAAATTTATTTCGATCGCTCATAACAGTTATCGATGAGAGAAATTTATTTAAATCACTCATAACAGTTATCGACAAGAGAAATTCATTTAGATCACTCATAACAATTATTCGTTGAGAGAAATTTATTTCAGTCGCTCATAACAGTTATCGTTGATCGAATTTATTTTCACTTGTTTATAATAATTATTGATGAGAAAATTCATTTTAGTTGCTTATTTAATTGTTGAGTTGTCTACTCTTTCTGGATGGATATTTTTAACATGTCCACTGCTTTAAATTGTACATGTCCATTATCGTTATAAATGCATAAAATCCGCAGTGTACTCATAACAGTTATCGATGCGATAAGTTTATTTCGGTCACTCGTAACACTTATCACTTCGATCGCTCATAACAGTTATTGATGAAGGAAATTTGTAATAGTTATTATTAAATAGTACAACTTTCAAATGGTAGACAATCATTTATTTAATACATTTTTTATTCGTAATATTAATTGCTGCAATCAAAATTTAATGTGACAAACAAACAGATTTTGTGTTGTTCTTATGGTCTGTTGATTCGTTTTGTTGTACGAAACCTTCTCAATGAATTTCACAGGCTTGCTCCATCCGAAAAAGTATAGACAACTCAATAATTAAATGAGCAACCAACATGAATTTTCTCATCAATTATTATTATGAACAAGTGAAAAGAAATGATTTCGGCGCTACCGGTTCGATCAAGGAATACTAGAAATTAGCAATTTTGCAGAATTATAATTTTGACGTTTCGGTTCGGTTTTGAACCATCTTCAGGAAAAGTCCGCGTCTGTGAAATAGACACTGTTATTCATTACAACACTGTTATTCATTTTCTTTATGCAGTTAAATTTGTCTTAAATGCCAATGTTTTCATGTTTAATGGGATTTTTTATAAACAAGTGTTCGGTACAGCGATGGGTTCTCCTATTTCCCCAGTAATAGCCAATATAGTGATGGAAGAACTAGAGAAAGTTTCAATTGCTAAATTCCCTTTTGAATTAACGCTTTACAAGAGATATGTCGATGATATCTTGATTTGTTGCAAGCCAGACCAAATAATAACAATATTAGATACTTTCAATGGTTTCCATAACAGACTTCAATTTATTCATGAAGTTGAAACGGATTCATGTCTAAATTTCCTGGACATTAGCATAATTAGAGCAGACAATGAGTTAAAATTAAATTGGTATCATAAATCTACTTGGTCAGGGAGGTATTTGAATTTTCATTCTTTTCATCCAATACAACATAAGATTGGACTTATTAAAGGCATGGTTGATCGTGCGATATTGTTAAGCAACCCTGAATTTAGACCTAATAATATTGCATTGATTAAGAATGTACTTAAAGTAAATGGTTATCCCATTCAGTTGATTTCCAACATCATAAAAAAACGTATATTTGAAATTGATCACCCTCTTCTTATAGAAAAACGGAAAGAGGAAAAATACATGAAAAGGGGTCCAATTAGTTGGAAAAACACTGTTGTTCTCCCATATGTTAATATCATTTCCAACGATATTAAAAGGATTTTCAAAAAAGTTGGGCTACATACCATCTATAAAATCCCTGTCTATTTGAGATGTTGGTTTCCTAATATCAAAGATCCAATACCATTATTAAAATGTTGTAACGTAGTATATCAAATACCGTGCAAAGGCTGTAATCTTTCTTACATTGGACAAACTTCTAGACATTTGAGTACAAGGATCAAGGAGCATAAAAGAAATATATTGTTGCCATCATCACAACACACCGCCTTGACGAAGCATTCATTTGAACTTGACCATGCATCTGATTTCGAAAATGCCAAAATACTGGATAAAGAAAGTAATTTACATCAAAGATTATTATTAGAAACTGTTCACATGATTAAACATCAAAGTGACTATCTTAGGTACGAAAAACCTGAGATTAATGAAATTTACACTACATTACTGAATCAGTAATCAACTTATGATGATTTTCTATAATAATCTAAATAATGAATTGCAGTTATATAAATATGGTCAAGCACATTAACATAGTTATGTTAAACTCCACATATTAAATGATTGCTAATTTTTTCTACCAATTTTTGGTAATACATGGGCTGGAAATGTGTTGATGAATATTTAAAATTTGAATTCCGCGCCAAATATTGATTTGACGTCTCTTGATCCTTGACACCGGATTGGCTAGTAAGTTCTACGATGTTTCTATGTTTAAACCCTCGTATAGACAATTACAACGTATTTTTTCAAAGTTAGCAAGTACGTATTTTACCTCTGGTTTAAATCATAAAATTGTTTCTGTTGTAATGAATAACAGTGTCTATTTCACAGACGCGGACTTTTCCTGAAGATGGTTCAAAACCGAACCGAAACGTCAAAATTATAATTCTGCAAAATTGCTAATTTCTAGTATTCCTTGATCGAACCTGTAGCGCCGAAATCATTTGTACATATACAAAAATTTACGATCGTGAAAATTCAAACGTAGTGAAAAGAAAGTCGATCATCGATAACTGCGTTGAGCAATCGAAACAGTTTTTCTTCATCGATAACAGTTATCGAGGAGGATCCACTTTTTTGGGCACTAATAACTGTTATTTGTAACCAAAAAGTATAAAAATCGATATTTTTTAATCATTTTGTTCTTCGAATTTTTTTCTTTATATTTTGTGTACATTATCTTAAATTTCAATAATAATCAACTTTTTATTTATGATTTTTATCGTAGAAAATTTTAGAATAACTGTTATTTTTGGTCCCTAGAAAAAAACGGTAACAAAAATCAAGAAGAAAGTATAGTGAAGTATACGCAAAGATCTTATGGAACTAAAAACTTAAGAAACAAAGTAAGAAAGGAGATTTTAAGAAATAAAAAGGAAGAAGAACAGAGAAAGACGAAGGAGTTTAATTGTAAATGCAATTGTAAAATGTTGTAACCTTCACAATTTTCTCAATTTAAAATAGCTGCAAATATATTTAATTTAAAACAGCTGCGAATAATACTAAAATAAAGTACCTACTAAGAAAAAATTATAATAGCAGTCACACACCACCGCCGATGTTTCTCAATTAATCAATAAATATTTCAGCCTAACCGATTATTTATACCCTACCAACAACTTTTATTCCCGGGCAGATTGCAGAAACACTATGGCGGCGTCTCCAATACGTCCGGTTAAAAATTTGTGCAAAATAATCTCTCATCGGGGCTACATTAGATTTCGATTATCTCTCTTCGAGCCTGTTCCGTTCACCTTGCACTTTTTCTTCCTCTGCGAGGCGAGTATCGAACACGCCGCGAGTCGGGAACACGTTCCTGGAACGCCTATTCATCGTGCTGGATTTTTCGACGATCAAAAAGCAAACAAGACCGCGGATCCTCCAATCAGCGCCGATTCAGATTTCCAGCTCGCTGTGGGTCCCCGAATCGTTGCTTTTCCACCGGATCGTTTCTGCTCCCGGCCGGTTCATTAATAAAGACATCGCCTGCGGTTTATAGCGCCGCTGCTGGACACCGACACGCTGCGCCACGAAAATCCCTGAACGACCTGGATCTCAGCCAGTGAAAGTGAAGACCCCTTTCGGTCAATAGAAGAACGAAACCGAGTTTTGAGACTGTCCGCTCCGAGTGAAAGTAATTCGATTGAAGTAGATGGACGCAACTTTCCCTGAGGATATTCTGGGTAACAGGTAGTCCATTTTTAACGTAAACCTTGTTGTTGCTCGGAACGCCTTGCCTGTTTCAATGCTTATTAACTCGGCCACGTTCCTTAATTTCATTGTACCAGCTTGCTCCGAAAGTTTGTTATGCAATGTGCATATTTAATATCGTTTACTAGCGTACTAGTACTAGCACTACATTCGAGCACATACAGGATACCGAGTATTCACGCTAACACTAGCGCAAATAGTGAACATATTAGAAACAAATGAAAGAGGAGAAAATTATACTGCTTTTTTGCAAGCAACGTAATGATGTCTACCATCTTTTTTATCTGCATTAGTTTTTTTAGAAATGAAGGTGACCTTCAAGCTTTCAAATGGAATGCTCTGCTGTTTTTTATAAGATATGAAAGTGTTGACATGGTAATCTTCAAGGTCATATAAGGTCAAACAATTTAAATTGTTTTCTCAAACATTTTGTGTGACCTTGATGGTCATTATGTCGTATAAATATGTTTTGATACACGTTTTTATACGATGCAAGAAACAACGTAGCATTCCTTAAAAAATTGGAGGCCATTAAAAGCTTAATTTGTCACATATAAAACATTGTAAATAACATGTACACATACTTTGACAAATGTTTTTCTTCTGTTACAATTTGTACTATACAAGCAACAAATGCTCGTGTGACAGTATATGATTTCTTATTTATACGTCTCCTTGTTTCAACTGTTTTGTAATAATGTATTGTATATAAATACGAAAATGTGAAAAACGGAAACTTCCTTTGAAAGCGTTTCGATTTATTGCGCATTCCACAGCTGCTTTCAGAATGGGAAAAAGATTTACTAAGGCAAGGGAAGAAACGAAATGAAAAAAATCGAATTTCGTGGTAGAGCCTCGATAAGTGAAGCTGGCAAATCTTTGGAATTTCAGTAAACCGGAATGAAGGAATAGAGGAATAAGGGAATTATGGTTCTCCGGGGTGAAGCGAGACTTCCACAGTGAATACAATCGACTGGCACTTTTATTCGAATACATATTTCATTTTTCAGATACGATTTTTTTGGAGCTGCATGCAATGAACACATGTTTAACGACAATATTATCGTACTGTGCTGCTTATAATAATGTGCCATAATAAGACAGCGGATCTTTGTACAAAATAAAATGTTTATGAAATGAAGTTAAATAAAGATTTATTTCCTGTGTAAATAATTTTAATTGATTGAAAATAACGTCTCCGTACTTTTACATTTCTTAAATGTTTTAAATTTGTCAAATTATCAAATTATGAAACTAGAAAATTGGTACGAGTCTTTTCGATCAATTATTTGTTTGTTACCAATGTGTCAAATGTTCACATTCTGAATCCTAGAAATAGTCTGTGGATCTTTAAGCAAAATAAAGATTGTGTTAATTTGAAAGAATGGGAGTTCTTCTGATATGTATATTCATTTTTACAATAATAAAATCCGCAGTTTTCTTACGTCCATTTTCATACGGACATTTTCTTCGAGTTTTATCAGTGCATTAGCTTGTGAAAAGAAACTTGATTTATTTCATTGAATACTTTTCGCCAGTGGCAGCGTGAACACCCACAAGCTAGGAAAATTTACCAAATTTCCAGCTGAACAAATTGTGCAGGAAACTTTTGTACGAGGAACAGGCTGTGGCGCCTAATTTCTCGTGAAAATTCTCGAGAACAAAAGTAAATCCCAAAACGGAGTTCACCCTTTCCGCGGGGGATTATATCTCGGTCCCCGAGCATAGTACGATTTTCTAACTCAGCCAAACATTTCCCAGATCATATCTAAGAATGAATCACCATTCAGGAAGATGCGGTCCTGGTTCGTGCCGATCGTTTCGAGCGAGGGACAGAGAGTCGTTGTGGGTCAGAGCATGCTGCGCAATCACGCCATTTCTGTCTGCTCTACCGGAAATGGAGATGCAACCTCTGCGATTCGTGTCGCCGAAAAAATGTTGCTGGTGGATTCGCGACGATTCGGTCAATTTCTATAGTTAACACTTTACCGGCAATTTTCTTAAACCTTTTCAAAATCAAAGATTGCTTTATGCAGGGTGTTTCAGAAATGTCGGGGAGAACCTTGAAAGAGATGGTTCTTAAGATCATTTGAAGTTAGAGTTGTTAGTTATTAACGAAAAACACGGACCAATCAGAGCGCGGCTACAGCGGACGGCTTCTGGTTCGGCCAACGGCGACGCTACGCTTAGCGGGGCAGGTCACCAACACGGAATCCCTTTGCTATAGCTGCGCTCTGATTGGCCCGTGTTTTTCGCTGATAACTCCTTAACAAAGCCGCGGAGAACATTTTCGTAAAGGAAAAAGTGACTGTAAATGAACTCAGGAACGACCCCCTTCAAGGAAGTACAATATTTTTGGGCAGCCTGTATATTATTGCAAAGATACTATACCTTTCATTCAAGTTTCAAGTTGTAACATTGTGGACTAAAAAGCGTCCAAGCTTTCGAAGTCGCTTCAAACTTCAGAATGAGTCCAATTGCCGCAGTACTTTTTTTAACAGAATGATCATAGTTTAAGAATTGGATATTTAGTGTTTGGATCCAGTGATATTGAAACTATTGCTGTACTTGGTAGCTGCGTAGAAGGCAAGACTAGCGTGGACCATTCTCGTGGCTGGGCTAGGATGCCGAAAACGGACAGGAGGAAAACGAGGAACAAGGTGGAGGGCCGGCACACCGTGGAGGAACAAGAAAAAGGCGAGGTTAAAAAAGAGAAGTCGATGCACGAATCGAGATGCAATTTGATCCCCTGACCAGGTTCCTCTTCTGCCACTACGGAACGACGACGACGGGGCTGAAGTTGGTAGTCCTCGAGCTCACTTGACGTGAATGAGGTGACAGGCATTGTCCCACATGTTCTCGTGTACTCGCGTCTCTTGCCCTCTTTGATCGCATATATAATGCGTTCCCCGCGTGCACGCGGCACCTTTTGGAGATTTCTCTCCTTCCCACTCCTTTTTCCTCCGCTTCTTCATCGTCGACTCTCTTTCTTCCTCCTTCTCTCTTGTTCTTCCACTTCGTTCAACTTCATTTTCTGCTGCTTCGTCTTCTCTTCGTCGTCGTCGTCGTCTTCTTCTTCTTCTTCAGCCGCTTCCACTTATGTCCACGGAAATTGACAACAATTCGTGCATTTATCGTCGCTTCGATGAACTTCCACGAGTGGGTTTTAGGTTCCTGGCTCGCTGAGCAGGATTATTCCTGACAGTGATTTTACTGCAGCTTTAACTTTCGTTTTGCGAGTCTCGAGAGCAGGAAAGAAATGATATGCTTTGCATAGCTATGCTAACAGTGGACAGTACGCTGACCGGGATGTTCGCGAGTCACGGTCAATGAGACGTCGACGTTAACAGCGTTCATGCCAGCTGATCGAAAAGTAGGTCTTCATAGTTTAGAAATATAACACAGTGAACCATTGGCATAAAGGCGAGCTTATGCTTCGTCACTTTGGATGTCCAGTACACCATAGTAATATTTATTCGGACATTTTTTACTTTCTAATTAATTTAAGGATAAGGCACAGAATTAATTTCTGCATATACAGTAAGTAGCATAACTGATTCCACTCACTTTAAATCAGAACAACCTTTTTATAAATGGACCAAACAACTTCAATTTCTCTGTTAGGCTAGAAGAATTAGTTTAGCAAATGTTGTGTAAAAAATATGTTGAAAAAATGCATTTGGACGGAATTGTGGGAAACAATAGTAAAAATTGATTTTTACAACTTTTTTAGCTGGGCCAATAACGAAAATTCAAAAGATGTGTCTGGTCAACTGGTATAAATTATATACGCTCTGAAAATTTCATTGAAATTGATTTGCGAATTATTAACGATCAAAAGTGCTAAACATTGCAATTTTTCAAGATTTTCGGCCTTTTTACCACTTTTGATCGTTTATAATTCGTAAACCAATTAACCAATTTCAATTAAATTTTCAAAGATTTTCGAAGAGTGTATATAATTTATACCAGTTGACAAAACACATTTTTTACATTTTCGTTATTGGGCCAGCTAAAAAAGTTGTAAAAATCAATTTTTAGTATTGTTTTTCACAATTCCGACGAAATGTATTTTTTCAACTTATTTATTAGACGTCATTTAGTAAACTAATTCTTCTAGCCTCACAGAGTGTGTGGAATCAGTTATGCTCCTTAGTGTATGTAATGGAAAATATACGAAAGGAAATCTGTTTCTTTCTTCGTGTCTTAATTCGATAGTGTTAAATGCGACGTATGCATCATTCAACAAAGTCAATATGAGGATAGTCATGTCAAAATGTTCATCTTAATTGTTAGTCGAATCATGGAACGTCGTGAGAGCATCCCACGAAAGATTTTCGGAACGCAAGCATGCACCGTGTGTTACACAAGATCTCACGTTCTTCGGGCCGAGTTCCATCTCTCTGAGTCAGTCGTAGCCAACAGCGATTAAAATCTCGGTATGACTACACGAAATCCTAAAGACTCCCTGGCCATTTCGTCGAAAATGTTTCACCGAATTCCGTTTGAATTTGCATTGTAGTCGTGTCTATTGACAAAATAAAAACAACGAGCACTTTTTATCCCATACACTTCAGCCACATTTTGCAACTTCAGGCTTTACACGAAAGGAGACATTCCAGAATGGCAAGTGTAGAAAAATTCGTGTAAAAAAATGGAAGACCTAACAAGTCAACAAGTGTGATGCAATAAATCATATGAAAATTCAGGTTAGAAATTAAAAATATCACTAATTCATGAATTTAATTCGCTAATTCATTATTCGTTGTTACTTTTTGTCAACGGACGGCAAAATGACCAAACCAAAATGGTTCCGAATCTTTTCTTTCACGATTACTGAAACTATAAAAAGTGGTTTTTCATAAAAAAAATTCGAGTAAACGTCTTCATTGAAGCATATAATACAACATAAATTGTACGAAGTCTACAGTCAAGAGACTTCGTCTCTTTACTACAAGGCAGCAGACATCAGGCGCATTTTTGTTGATGAATTGTATTTTAATTTTTATCAAATTATTTAACATCAAAGAGCAGAGAGATACTTTCAACATCAAACTCAAAATGCAGACGAAACGAATTTCGTATTGAGGTCATATAATTCGGGGAATCTCCGCGAAGAGAAATTGTGAATGTAACGAGCACAATTAGGTAAAAGCCCAACCAATTGTGAGGTTACGTGAAGTGATTCTGGAGTTGCGAGAAGTGTAATTAAAGAAAATATTTTTTTAGAATGTGGATCAATTATTTTAAATCAAATCATGTAAAAAAGAATGAAAGTTTTCTTTTAGTAAAATAGTAAGAGAGTGCATGTAAAAATAGATGAACTGGGTGTATGTATTGCCGTCTGATTTTTTAAATAGAAGAAAAAATTTTTAATGGAGAATCTTCAGTCTTTGTGTTAAATTAATAATCTATTTGTATCCGAGTAAGTAGGTTCTCTATAATACAAAGTAAACTCCTCTTTTTACGAGCTTGAATATTACATGCTTGAATTTTTTCACGTCGATAACTTTTACTTATACTTCCCCCACCATTTTAAATTAGAAGTTTTCTCTTTCAATTACTGTAAAAACCACCTGATGTTCCACGTGTCTACTTTATCACATTTTTATTAAATTCCACGTACGAACATACTCATAATTAGCACTCGCAATATAAACAGGTTTCGAAGCGAAGAGGAATATCATAAAAGGAAATGAACAGTGAATATGTTGCCAGTGTAAAACACTTTGCTGCATCAACCCTTCGTTAACGGTGCCGTTATAAGTATGTAGTATTACCCAGCAAGAAGATTTTCTTCTATATGAATATCTCATATGAATTTTACGATGACATATTGTTCATGGTAAAAATTGTGTAAATCCCCGAAGATGAAATTATAATACATTCAATGCCCACCGAAGATTTTTAAATAATTCTATAAATTAATAGAAACTAGAAGATGTGTGTGCCAATTCAACAAATCGAAGTAATTTAAAATATTTGCATTAATTTAAGCAGCTTTGGGTGAAAAGAAAATTTACTAGACGATGTAATTTCGTCTTATAATGTCTAATAATATCGTCTATATTTTCAGAAATCTTCAAATTCTTGCTATTCATTTTCATCAGGAAACACGACTACGACTGTTGATGCCCATTTCTACTTAAATTAGTTATACATCTTCAATCTGTGCAAATTTGGAACTAAGTCTTTTTGCACTATGGTCACAAACCTTTATCGAATGATACCAGAACGAGTACCAGGAAGAGTACAAATAAAAAAAACAATACAAAAGCTTTATTCTTCAGACCTTTAACTACGACGGACAACAAAAATTGTACGACTTAGGCAAAATTTTGAAATGGAATCGAATATCCCACTGTGCCACCGTTCAATTTACCGGAGCAGCGTTCGACCGAAATTGTGGCCAAAATAGGAAGGAGTACTCCAATTTAATTCAAAGTTGATACTATGGGGTTTTTCGGGTCGCTGATTATGAATCTGATGTCGAAAGTACAAAAAACAAAATGGCGGACTCAATATGGCGGGTGCGTAACCCAAACATTTATTAAACTCTCTTGGAAATTAGTTTTCGCATTTTTTTCAAGCTCGAAATAAAGGCATCAAGAATTTTCGAGAATCTTATAGTAGAAAGATGTGCAGGGCTAAAACTATGGAGGATATCTTTAATCGATTATTAGATCCATACGTGAGTAGTATTAACATGTCATGTACAAAAAAATGAAACAATATCCCACCGAAGTCACACAATTTTTCGAAGAACATAATACAAATAAAGATACTTCATTTGACGAAATATTGCGAAGATTCTTATATCCAAATTATTTTGTATTTTTCATAATTATGATTGTAATTGATGTTACAAATGTAATATTCACTATTAATATCTTACACTGTTCACTATCTGAAGCATTTTATTGTAATATATAACAATAATGTACCTTACATTTGCGAATATTAGTTTTATCTACTGATTTCGGGCAAATTCGCTCGTTACGTTACCAGGCACTAAGGAAGTGGCGATAACTCATAAGGTCGCAATAGGTCGCAGGTGAATGAAATGTACACTTGTTTAGCAGCCTCTATTCCAAAAAAATGAACGCTTGACCGCAATTGATAAATTCTCTTTTGTTAATGAAATGTACCAGGTGTGCAGATATCTCTTTTTCATCTCCCGAAGCTTTAAAAAGTGAAATAAAGCAATGAAATCAGAATATTATATTAAATTAGGACATGCCCGACAGTAGCAGGAATGATAAACTAGCGTTACAGCGCGATAACAAATCGCAATGGTAATTTCAATTATGGTTGGAAATGCCGATCTTTTAAAACTACCAACTTTGAACTTGCATATCACCGATAGAAGTAAGTATTAAATATTGGTTGTAACAGAAAAAAGCGCTCTGGAACTTTATAAATAAAGATGTTTAAACTACGGAAAAGAACCGATCTTTGTGGACAAAAATCTGCCGACAACTCGGTTTTTCATCGATTTAATTGGAATTTTTTAAAAAATATTTAAAATATTGAAGGACTATACTTTGATGACGTGCTGCGCGAAAATCGTTGTCACAATCAAGAATCCTTATCTACAAAGCCCAGTAACTCCGACACTTCATCCGCCCATACCATAAATTAGCGTGGTCCGAACTTTCTTTAGTAAAGCCTAATCAGTTGCTGCAGTGACTGGATTAGACGCGGTTATTATCACAAGATTGCATAACATTCTTCAGGTAATTACATGTGACAAGAAAGCTGATTCTGTGAAATTCAAAGAATGTTGTTCGAAGACGGCTAAATTGTGCATTAAAATTTATCCGTGGTATAAACTACCTCCATCAGTTCATAAGGTACTGCAACATGGAAGTGAAGTGGACTTGCTACATTTGAACTGCCAATTAGTTTATATTCAGAAGAACCATAAGAGGCAAATAATAAAGTCTTCAGGAAATCACGCGAGCTGAAAACTCTCGAATGTGTTGCCACAAGAAGACAGATATAGATATTATACGGCATATGTTATTATCATCCGATCCACTTATAAGCTCTCTAAGAATAAAGGATGGCAAGCACAAGGAAGTTCTTTCTCAAGAAGCGAAATCGCTGCTGTTGGATCAATAAATTAATGGTAAGTCTCATAAGTGCCGAATATAATTCTATTCAATTGGTAACTCTCAGGGCCAGATTTACAGTTTAAAATCTTGCGGTTTAAAGTTTAGGGTTAAGAAGTGTCGGCAACTCAGCTGGGACATGCAAATTTATGGTATGGGCGAATGAAGTATCGGAGTTATTGGGCTTTGTAGATAAGGATTCTTGATTGTGACAGTTAACCATTTTCGCGCAGCTCGTCATCAAAGTATAGACCTTCACGAACATTTTTAAAAAAATTCCAATTAAATCGATGAAAAACTGAGTTGTCGGCAGATTTTTGTCCAAAAAGATCGGCTTCTGGCCCACTGTGCGACGCGGCGTGATACTCAAAGTGTTGAACGTTTATACATATTTCGTGCGCATGTTCGACGACATCATAGAGTCGACACGCGGCGCGACAGCGTGTGCTTCTCAATTTATTATACAAAGAACGAAAGCGTGAGGCAAGTTGAAACGAAAAGAGAACGTTGAACGAGTTGCGGGACCCCATCCCCGACGAAGCTTAATAACTCCATCGGGTGCAACATTCGCGGCGCGGCGGCTCGAATGTAATCGACGCCCGGTTGAGGAAACATCGCCAGTAAACGCGCAATAAAAATGGTAATGCTTGTAGCCGTGGGAGAGGCGTCGCGCTAGACGCTGTGCTTAAACTGTTAACGACACCCGACGACGCGCGCATTTCGCGTTATTACCGCACATTTACGACATCTTTACACCGGGGTACCTGCAACAGGTTGCACCGGCACCCCCAGTGCATTTATTACGTATGCAGTAAACCGAATAAGTCCTGCTTTGTTAAACGAGCCGGCTCCCCATGGGAACAGAATCATTTCACCAAGTTAGTCACTGTGCTTTGTTACATGGATCCTATCCCGTGGACCGTTTTATTGAATTAAGAAGCCGCAGGAAATTAGGTGAATCTCGGATATTTTTCCGCGAAACGCAAAAACATGCACAGTGACTCGCAGCAATACTCTGGCACTGTTTAAAACCGAATAACATTTTTAAAAGTGCTGCAAACAACTTGGATTTTGTTGAGATGTTAGAACAATTAGTTCACTATGGTACGAACAAACTCTGGAACAGATTGCAATTGCTTGTTATTACTTTTTTCTGTCAGCCTATATTGAAATTACGAACAGCATGTTTCGCATCCATTATACACTTATGCATTTATGACAAAGTTGAGTTAGTGAAATTTAGGTATGACGATATATTATTGCCAATCTATTATATCAAATTATTAAGACTTTATATTTGGTTTCTATTTCTGGTAATTAATGCAATTTTACATAGAAATTCGGTTATTAATTATACTGTGATTTCATATTTCAGAATTATTACGAAAATTACATTATCTCCCGTTAGTCCGCCAAAATTTCATATTTTGTGTTTGTCGAATTAAATCAATAACAATGACACGATTAAATGTTCTCGGAACCAGTCAGATTGTTAAATTATTCTAGACCTGTTCTTACAACATCGACACAATAAATTCCCGTCCGATTAGACGGTAACAAGCTTCGTCATCTTTTACAATTCCCCAGTAGCTCGGGCACAAAACTCTCGTCTGCCCATGCATCTTAAATTTCCATTCTTCTCGCTTGCTTTCCCGCAGGAAACTCGTGTAAAGCTTAAGGAATCGTGGAATACTTTTTCTTGGGGAACTTCGGGGTCTTTACAAGGCGAAAGAGAAAAGAACACTTTTGGAGCCATACGGAGCACCGGGCGAATCTTTGAATTTAATTTTCTCAAGTCTACCGTGTCGAAATATGCATTATACCACGCTCAAGTGCGCTTGATATTTTCATAATAATATTTAAAATCATAGTATGGCCAAAGATTGTGTCAAGATCGATAACACTGGACTATATATTTTTACGTTCAAATAGCGTATATCATACTCAATCAAATAAAGATAAATTAAACACATTGCTGAATAAAGATTTTTTAGGTAAAATGTAAGGAATGCAATAAAAAGGAATGTTTCTTTTAATAATTTTTTAAAATATTCTTATTATTATTATTATTATTTATTTAATGCTTTAAACCAAGTATGGTTTATGTAGCATAAACAATACATGAACATTTTAATATTCTTTTATTATCTTCACAGTATTGTATTTCACTTATTCATTTTATAAGAAATGATAGTTTATAAACGTATCATTTATAAGAAATGTTAGTTACAGTTAATTCGAAAATGTTAATAAGACTAAATCTTTTATGGAAACCTTTTATATGTAGGATCACATATATTTGTTGATATAGCGAAATGATATAAATGACTGCTAATATTTATACAAATCTGAATTGATATAGAAAGCACATACAATGGGTGTACAAAGTATTCATACAACTTTTAAAAACTAATAACTTTTATATAATTCTACCAAACGATCTGATTTTTGATAATCAATTAGAAGCATTGGTTAACGAAATGATATGCAAAAAAGATTTTCCAAAAATTCTTCTTAATTCTTGCGTGTATTCTTGTAAATTATAATTTCTGGGAAATCTTTTTTGCATATCATTTCGTTAACCAATGCTTCTAGTTGATTATAAAAAATCATGCCGTTTGGTACAATTATAAACTAGAGGGCTATTGTTGCTCGCTCGCTTCGCGAGCTCGCGGGTAGGACTGCTCTTGCGAGAGGGTTAGTGATACGTATGGCTAGTAGGGCCTACTGCTATTAATGTTTTTTATTTGGTGTGTGACTCTCCACGAGCCACACAAAGAACTTCCCGATTTAATAGTTTTCTACTTATCAAAATGTTTGCTATATGGCGTCGCATTAAACCAATATCGTATGCTCGTTGCTCGCTTGGTTCCTTGTTATAGCATACTAATGTTACAAAATAAATTGTCTTAATTAGTTTTTTGCGAACGATACAACTCATCATTATCCGAGTTTGCAGTATTGATCTTGGTTTTCTTCGATACTATTAATTTAAATTTTCTTAAAATATATAAACCGCTCAATTTTGAAACTCTGCTCAGTGCTACATAAACATTTGTAAAGTTCGTATTTCTGATGTTTTAAAATCCATACATACTTTCTCGTATGTTTGTCCCTGACTTTTATGAATCGTAATCGCTTCAGCAGGAACCACTGGAAATTGACTACGTGTGATTTCTTATTTTTCTTCACTCGAAATATTTACTTGATTCGATATTTTTTTATTATTGGTGTTAAATTTTGATTTATATTTTCATTTTTCATATAATCACGATAACGAGTTCTTACTTTCACTCCTACTATGGCCAATTGAAAATCTAACCACAATATAGACGGAATTTTAGTATTTTGTTGAAAAATAATAAATTTTAATATTCCGCATGCTCCATTAACCAATCCGTCTTCAACATCAATGTTATTAATTATCATATATTTTATATTAATTTTCAATTCAATCTCAGTTCACAATTCGTTTTGAACTGATTGTTTATTTAAAGATTGTAATATAAATGTTTTTGTACTTTCATCGATATTCTTTGAAAATGTATTCTCGGCGATGATTAACTCACTCTTGCATTGGAATAATTTTCGATTATTGTAAGCGGTTACATTAGCATTAGTTGCATAATTGGAAAAAAAGTATTTTTAATTAAAAAAAACAAGAAAAATTTTTTTTTTAATTTTGTAAAAAATTTTTTTTTTAATTTTATAAAAAAATTTTTTTTTTTAAATATGTCTAAATATATATATATAGTTACGTTTACTTCTTCGGTGGATACGCCTTTCGTATAAATTGCAATGTTTAATCAACTCCTTTCGAAAAAAACTAAAAAACTACTTGACCAAAATGGACCAAAATCTAATCAGCTCTAAGTTACAGCGGGGAACATCGATTGCATCATTCATCATTCTGATCGCGTTGTTACTTTTTCAGAAAACGTTAACGAAAAATTTGATTACATAGAAACGGCCATACGCACACACACGCACGCACACACACACACACACACACACACACACACACACACACACACACACACACACACATACGAACATTTTGCTGAAAATAGTCTAAAATGACTCCAATGACCATGAAACGTGAAGATCTGCTAAAAAATCGATTTTCGATTTTCGGGGTAATTACAATAACTTCCCTATAAAATCGGGAAGTTAAAAAGTTATTAGTTTTTAAAAGGTGTACGAATACTTTGTACACCCACTGTATGTTACTAATGATTTCAGTGAAATGAAATTAAAATGGTATAAATTTTACTAACACAGTAGAACCTCGATTATCTGAACTAACTGGGACCGAGGTGGTTCGGATAATCGAACAGTTTAAAAATTACTTATTAAATACAGAAGTAGTACTGCTGCAATTAGAAATGTGATTATATACGTATATTACTCAAAATATATGTGTGTACATATATGTACACGATTTATAGTATTACAAAACATTGATTTTTTTTAACCATCGAAGACTGTCTTTTCGAGAGCTCTCATTCACTAGTTCGTACAGTCGAGATTCAACTGTACTTTTTAGAAGATTTTCTACGATAAATGTTCATCTTTAATGTAAAGAAGGCATATGTGAGGTAATATGATGAATGACGTACACAAAGTGAAAATCATAATTCGCAAAGGAATAATTAGAGGAATATTTAATGGCACAAGTTTCTAATTCCAATTTGAAACAACACGTTCTCGGGTAATTTTCGGAAATTCATTTTCCCCCGGCGGAACCTGTTTTGTAGGAGATGTCGGTCGGGAAACACAAAAGGAAATACATTGCCTCTAGTTGTCACTTGAAAAGCTGCAATTTTCTAAGGAGAACCGTTCGGTTCGTTTTCGAATTGAATTCCGCCGCGGCGAGTGGCGGACTGCGACAGCAGGGGTGGTTTTACAACGTTAAAACCTATTGTTGAATATTGCGAGCACTGTAACAGTTTTTCATTGTTATCGTTTCGAACGAAGTAACCGAAGAACTTCGTCGGCAATTTCTGTTTCAGCTGAGGGAACAATCGAATATGGTTTTTCGGGAGATAATAGTTCAAGACTTCAAACTGGTAAGTAACAAATCTTAAAATTAATTAGAACTGATTTCAAGATTTAAATTGTACGTAGTTACAATTTATCATAGATGCACGAACTATAATAATAACTTTGGAAAATACTTGGAAATTTGCAAAACACAAAATAACGTTTACATTAAGTGACCTTGATGATATTCCCATTTTATTTTGGAAAGTCACAAATAGTAATATTGTATCTCCAATTATTTACACTGAAAATGAACTATTTCACTGTTCCTTTTATTTATTTTCAGAACATATACGACAGCATACGTTTCGAGCATTACATAACTTTAAAAGTTATTGCTACATTTGACTATAAAATTGGTCAAGGGTTAATTGCAGTCAAAATGGTAGTCGTAATAGAAATTACCATTTTGCTTCATGCATTGTAAAGTGCAACATTTATTGCACTTGGCAAAAACTGTTCGTTATTTGCCTACAACTATATTATAGCGTAGGAATCAAACACGCGGTTACCCAAAGTTATACGATGAAAATCGTGTGTTTTAGTGAAAAATGAAAAAAGTTTTAAGAGTATTGATATATTATTTTCACTCCTACTTTAAAATTAGTGAAAATATAAATTCATATTTAACTTCTGGGTTCTGCAATTGATGCAGAAACGTTTTATTTTGTATGAAGATCCGGGGTCTACTTATTAGCATATACGTATTAGTAAATTATATTACTTGTTTATTACCAGACTGCGCATTTTATGCATTTATAACAAAAATGAGTAGGTGTAATCTAAAACAGCAAAACTATTAGAAGAATTTCAAAGTTCTGTGGTATTATTTTCAGCCTATTAAACATATTAACAAAGAAAATAGCTTTCTTTTCCGCAGTCTATTTATTACCTAGGCTTGTGATTCAAGAAAGAGGAAATGGTTGGTTCTTGCAATCTTTACACACTCGCTGTAGAACTAGTTCGCCTTCTATTTATAGGTGCCCTATCCTTTCTTTCGGGCGCGATTATTGACGTCACAATAAAGGGAAGAAACGCAATGACGAACTGGAAGTTTAGTTTCCGTGCACTCTAATTGGTCCGGTGCAGTGCACTTCGGCGGGGGCCCCCATTAATGTTGTGAATTCTTGCATCACAACAAAATATTTGCTTTTCAGCGGGGCCTGTTTGTATAGGTGCACGCGGGCCTTCCAAGGTCTCTCCGGTTCTTTCTTTCTTTCAATACTTTTGCCCTCTCGTTTCCTGCCAGAGGATCTTTCATCTTCTTTTCTTCGGCTCGGCCGGCTCTACTAACCAATCCGAAAACGTTTCCTCGAAAACAACACGTAGTAACTACAATTTATGCTCGCCTTTGCCCTCCTCCGTTTTCAGCTTCTCAATGATCCTACGATCTGCAAAAGAAAAAAACGAAAATGCTCGTTCAATTTTGCAATTCTAGTTTGTCTCTTCAAATTCTGTATACGTTGCCCTTCTAAAGAACATACAAAATTTTCTACTCGAATTTCAACAAATTGGAGTGAAATAGAAATCTATTTTCTTTCT
Source organism: Lasioglossum pauxillum (assembly GCA_933228785.1). Lineage (NCBI taxonomy): Eukaryota > Metazoa > Arthropoda > Insecta > Hymenoptera > Halictidae > Lasioglossum > Lasioglossum pauxillum. The sequence goes on along the minus strand of OW121701.1, from coordinate 21,853,530 downwards.
TCATATGTTTAATAAGTGGAACATAATATAACAGTATTTTTCAATTCTTCTACTGTTTTTACTATTTTAATTTTAAGTCACACCAACTCATTCATGTCGAAATACAAAAACTGTACCAGAATTTACCAGTAGACATAATATGTAAATTATTTCTTATCAAAATCAATCTTTAAAGAAAAAAATACATAGAAGTGTTCAGTTTGGTTAATTTCGCACAGACTAGTACCTCAGAGTTAAGATTAAACATTATAGCTATTTCTTTTATTGTAGTTCCTTTTTTAGTATGATTTTTCCATGCAAGGTAATATAGAAATGAATTGTGTTTGGCTATTTATTACAAGTCCATTTGTATATTAATATTGAACCTACCAAGATACCTACCTACACTGACTATGTATGTTCGATTTATTTAAATTTTAAGCGAGTTTTATCACATGTGCTAGCATAAAAGTATAGTCAGTCATTTTTTGTGAAAACATCTTTGTTAATAGTTGTGAAATTAAAAATCTGAAACGGTTACTCGACCAGTGACCATTTCTTCGGTTTGACGTTTCTGTGAGAATTTTACAAGAAGCTCAAGAAGCTAGGGAAAACGGGCAAGAGGTTGTCCCGCATTTGAATCGAGATCTACAGAATGACGAAAAAGGGGCGGAATTTTCGAATTCCGGAAGTCGTCTTGTTAGACAAATTGCCAGCACGGCGCCAAATGGACACGTCCCTGTCATTTATCCCGGTGAATGTTTCACGACGGACATGTCACTTGTTCCCTCGCTGAAAAATACCTCGCGCGGCGAGCAAGACGGTGTTTCCTCGACGGCAGACCGATTTAAAATGTGATTCCCCACGAATCTATATTACCACGAATAATAATTACGAATTACCCTCGATAATCACTAATTTCGCATAATGGCCGCGGCTTATCTCGCAACGGCGAGGCTCACGCTCGAAATCAAGCCATTCGCGTTGCATTACGATCGCATTATGATTACCCGCACAGTAATTTGCGAGCGGCCGTAATGCCTCCTCATGCGCCGCAACGTTTTGCAACTTGAATTGCACTTATCTGTTGCTCTCTATCATTGCTCTTTGTGCCTGGAGGGATCATCAATGCTTTTTGCAACAGGGAACAGTAAATGGACCTTACTCGGCCATTTCTCTCTTCGTTTCTCGTATTTCCCTCGCGCTGCCGCTGTTGCTGTTGCTGTTTCGACGTTTCTTTCAGCCCGTGAATCGTGCTTGACCCGTTCGATCAAGGTTGCCTAATTGACACGCCGCGCCATTGCAAAATCGAGGCCAACCGTGCCAAACGCTTTACTTTTCCGTGCGATCTCCGATTCGAGTTTTATGCGATTTTCGAGACTGGAACAAAGCTACTCCCACAACGCAATACTGTAAAATCTTCATTGAAACAATTTTATTTATTGTTTGATGTCGCATCGACTAGGTCATTAGCTACATCATAAAATAAGTCAGGATAGATTATTTGTTTGATTAGTTTGACTTTCTTGATGAGATCAGTAGGTTATATATTTATTGTTTCATCGCTAATTGTATGAACTATTCAGTTGGTTTAAACATTTGTGCAGTTTTGTCATAGAAGTTTGTCTTTTAAATATTGATTTTAAAATCCACAATTTAATCTCCATTATTTATTGATTATTCTCATCTCTACAATAATTGTCAAATACTGAAAATTATTTAACCACTATACCAATAACTGGGTAGCCATTGTTAATTTCTTTTTAAAATTCTTTTAATATTTCTGTTGAAAAATAGCAAAATTATTGTAGACTTCCATGTTCATGGATGATCACGGATTAAAATATGTATTATCACTGTAAAGTGTAACATCATTAAATATCGTAGAAAATATTGCAATTGACATTCTGAATGCGATATTTATTTGCAATATTCATGTAAACAATTAACATGAATCGTCTAATAATAGAATGCAGAAAATATGAAAATGAAAGGAAAAATGCTAAGTTGCCTGGATCCTTAACCATTCCGTTAGGTTCTGGGGAGTATGTATATCGCCGGTCTTGCCCAGTATATCAAGGATACAAGTACATACAAAATATTGTAAGAAAATGTACCGTGTTGCTAAAGACCTTTAATGTTAAAGCAACATTAAATAAATAAATTTTTAAAAAAATTCAGTTCTCAAAGATTGATTTGTTTCTTTTACAGAAGTTCTTTTAGCAAACGATCTGAATAAACTGCTTTCGTGGAACTTTTCTTATTATAAGAGGGGGTAGAAATATGAGATAGGGTAGGAATCCACGAAGGTTTGACCAATGCACAGGTTTGAACAGCATTTTTATATCAACAAAAAATTGCTTCGACCTCTGGATGAAATTCTTTATAAATGTTTTAAGCATCAGGCACGTCCCCGTAAAATGACCACAGTTCCGAGACCACAAAGCGCGTTCCTCTGGAACGCCCAAATTTTGCTTTCCGAGCCCGAGGTGAGAGCGTCGACGCGGGCATTGAAGTCTCCGGCACGATTAAATTTCAAAGCTGCCCCAAAATTACGAGCGTCGAGCGATTCGCGTTTCCCCGACGGCCGACAAAGCGCGCCGTCAAAAGAGGAAACGCAACAGTTGCGCCCCGTCGACAGTCGACAGCCGAAGGAAAAGGGTTCGCGCCTCGACCCTCGGGAGCAGCGCCGGAAGAAAAGAAGAAAAAGAAAAATATAGAAACTCATCGTCGCATAATTTGCGGCGCGCGTTTCCACCCCGCCGGGCCTCGTATTCGATTAAACGCGGAACGTGTAATTTCTTCGCCCCTTTCGATTCCCGGGTTGCGGTCGTTTTCGTCAATGGAAAGCCGCAATTTCTTTTCTCTTCTTTAGCAGCTCTTCGACCACCCTCCCGTCCACCCCGTGTTGCGAAAGAGTCCGTCGAACCAGGAAAAATCCGTGAACGGTCTCGTGTTACCCGAAACGAGAACCCGAGGACGGATGTGACGAGGAGGTGGCCGGATGCCGAACAGCCGGAAGTAAATATTATTCCCGTAGGTGCATCGAGAGCTCCGCCATCTCTCCCAGGGACGTTACAATGAGCCGATTGTATGCGCTCTACGTCCATTCATCCTCGGGAACGCTGGCTTCGCTCAGGAACGCACAGTCGTCGGCCGAAAATTCGCTCTGTTATCCTGTCGATGCTGAAACGACCAGCTTAGCTTAAGGCGGTGGAGGGGGTCGCAGGCTATTTTTCAAATTTCCCGGTACTGATCGGAGATCCTGCTACAGCCCCCCGTATACGCCTTTTGTCGAGACGTCCACTCGGATTCTCCTCGCGAAACGGTTCACTGGAGGACAACGATTACCGGCGCTTTCTTCCTCCTCCGTATCGCACGCTCATCTTCTCGGCTCTTTTAACGACACGCTCAGTTTCGCCGTGACTCGTAATAGCGATCAGACGTTCTCGATGACAACCAAGCAGCCGGATTCCGATTGTTTTCTTTCCTTTTATCCGTCAACTTCGGAGCGTCGGCGTCGTCGGCGACGTGTAGTTCGCTGTTAGTGTCCAGCTGATTCCCCGGCCTTTGTTCCCATGGTCGAGCTGGAAAGTTTTCCGTTTTTCGTGTTATTAGAAGTTTCGGTGTTCTTGGCCAACTATATTTTCTAACAATTATATTTTTGACATAACTGCATAAAATCCGCGGTCCAGTCATAACAAACAGTGCACCTTACGTTCACAATTCTCTAAAAAAAACGTGGACAATAATAACCTGAACATGCTGTATAAGGGTGCTCCGTTTAAGTAAGGCCACCTAAATATCTCTTCAGGTTATTGTGACGCAAATAATATTTGTTACGTAATGTACATGGTGTCAATGGACCAAATATCTGGCAAGAACATTTTTTCCGGAGTTATCAAGGTCATCGATGCTTTTTAATACATAACTACATTTTCTTTCTTTTTCCTCGTGTAACTGATCGAAAAATACATTCAGATATGTATAATAACATGACCTTGAAATGACTCGTTTCGTTGCTCCGAGCAACCGAAGATCAAGGTCATTTCAAGGTCATGTTATTATACATATCTGAATGTATTTTTCGATCAGTTGCACGACGCAATAAAAAAAATGTAGTTATGTATCAAAAAACTTCGATGACCTTGATAACTCCGCAAAAAATTATATTCGGAAAAAAATATTCTTGCCAGATATTTGGTCAATAACCTGAAGAGACATTTAGGTGGCCTTACTTAAACAGACCACCCTGTATACAGCATGTTCGGGTTATTATTGACCACGTTTTTTCTAGAAAATGGTGAACATAAGGTGCGCTGTTTGTTATGACTCGACTGCGGATTTTATGCAGTTATGTCAAAAATAAATAGCTGTAATTTTAAACAATAAAATCAACAATTGTGTTGGTTATGCAAAACAGTACACCGACTTTTTACTATGTCAAGAAAAGCTGGGCAATAATTACGTAAACACCCTTTATAAGGTGGTACATCTATGGCAGCTATCTGAGTATTGCAAATATTGTTGTGAATTCTAATTCATAAAATCTTTCAAAATAAAGACAGAAAAATAAAAATTTGATTTGATTCATAGTGTGGTTCGATTCCAGTGTTGTTAGGGCTTTAACGAAACTGACATATTATACATATTAACGTATTATATAATACATCGTAACATATACATTGACATAAACATCATAACATACACAAAATAAAATTGATGTAAATAGTAATAAAAAATAAACAATAGAAAAAGCAAACATTTAAATTGACGAATTTAATGGTCTGTAGGACGCTATAAACGCCTGGACAGAGAATGTGTTAATTTCCGTTTCGCCGAACAAATTATTCGAATTCCGTGAAATTTTTATGCGAGTCCAGCGGTCAATGAATTAACAGAGATCGAGGGAAACGATGTCGTAAAGGTAACAGGATCGACGGGGTAAGATTTGAAATAGTCGGCTGGTGGAACCAGAGCAAAAGCATGCACATCGAATGGTGTAGGGGGAAACGATGGCAAGAGGGATGAAGAGAGATGAAGAGGGGTGGAGTTGGCTTACACTGGACACCCCTGCTGGACGAGTCCATTTTCTTCGACGCGGGGGTGTCGACTCGTTATGCGTACTCGGTCCCAGGGCTAGATTCCCGAAGTCTAGGTGGAATTCTTGGAAGGGAAGATTTATTTTTCTGAAGAGGACGCCTAATGGCGCGCCACGAACCGAGAAACTCTAGTGGCTGAGTTACGACCTTGTAACGGAGGCTTCCACAACGTCGGCGTCGATTCACTTTTCCTTCCTTTTTTTCCTTCTCTCTCTCCCCTGTCGCTTCTTTTTCATCCTTTCTTACACCACCGGTTTCCCAAAAATTCGTCCAAAGGGGTGCATCCTTTACTGCCATCCTGCTGGGTGCGAAAATGCGGGACGGGCGGTCTTCACACTTCACGAGTGCATCTACAACGGCAAAAAAAGAATCGTTATCGGGTTTTATCTCGCCGGAAAAACTCGCGCTTCTAGAAGGGTTCCGTGAACTATTATGATTTATTCATGAGTTCGCACATTGTTCTAACACGGAGGGAGGCCATTGAAATTTCGTTTAGACAATGCTTATAATAATTAATCTTTACTATCGACTTTTCGTAAATTTTTATTTCGTATTAAACATATTATTATTGTTCATTAATATCTCATTCGTTCTCTTTGACCTTGAGAGGCTGCTTTTTATTTTTAAACCAGACGTTTCTAATTTGCGGTAGAAAATATGGTGTGTTATTTCTATACCTCGATTATATTATATTAAATCTTGAGTAAAGATTACTATAAATATTGGAATTTATATTGGTGTTATATATATGTGTAATAAATAAAATCTAAGGTCTATATATGTGCACGCCGAAGCAACATCGAGCAACTTTTTGTCGCCTCTTGTTGCCTTCCTCTTCTTTTATTCGGTAAAAAAGTCAGAGAGCAACAAGAGGCAACAAAAAACTGTTTGATGTAGCTTCAGTGTGGACGCAGCTTTAGATCATAAATCATAACAGCAATTTCAATTCGTTTACACTTCGTTAACTCCTACTTTCACTACCTGTCCACTTATTTTTGTCCTGGACTGTATATGTTCTAAACTTGATTTTTTCAACTGTACTAGTCGTGTTTGTTAAAATTGTCCAAATATTTTAAATTTACAAATATTGAAATTGTAAAGATGCATTCTAAAAATTCGGATAGACACAATCTTGTTATTTTTATAAAGTAATATAAAATAGTCACTTCTAGTTAGAGTTGCCAACTTTTTGAGACAATTCCGGGACATATTGCCCAAAACTGAATGTATATGTAATTTCATAATATTCTTTACTGAGAAAAACCATTTAAAAAAATATTAGTACAGTTTTTAATTTTTCTTTTAAATTTTAATTATTTATTCGAGCCTGATGGTACTCTTACATACAGTGACTCTCATTTATATTTGGACACTTACAAATATCATAACTTTTTTAATATTGGAATATACTTACGACTTGAAATTTTTGGAGGAGTTAGAACAATTGGTTTGCTACACAACGTGACATAAATTTTTGAAACATACTGCACGTTGTCGGAATTGCAGAGAAAATGCTAAATTATGTGGAAAATTTAGAAAGCACATTTTGTAGATCTGTATCAATTAAACATATTCTGAAGTTTAAAGATGGTAAAAATTTCAGTTTTTCACGATTTTCGGCCTCTAACTGCAATATGCAAATATAAGGATTACGTCTTTTAATGCCTGTCATTTTATCCCATATCAACCGATTTCGATGAAACTTTCATGGTGCATATAATTGGCACAGATCTACAAAATATATTTTTTAAAATTTAAATATAGACCCGCATAAAAAAGTTGTAAAACGCAACTTTTAGTATTTTCTCTACAATTCAAAACCAAAAAAGTTCAAATCGCATAGTCCAATATTAACAAAGTTATCGTTTTTTTTAGAGCGTCCGAATATGAATGGGAGAGTCACTGTACATACTAATAAAATAAATCTAAATCCGAAATCCAAAAATAATAAATCTAAAATTATATTGTTATGAGGTTTTCCAAATAGCTTGCTCTGGAATTCCGGGACAGTTTGACATTGAACCGGGATTCTGAACAGCAACCTCAATTGCGGGACAATCCCGGCCAATCCGGAAGGTTGGCATCCCTAATTCTAGTGCTCCGTGCAAAGCTAGTGTTAAAAATATAAAAATATGTGTTTCTAATATTTACGGATCTGAGGGGCCTCGACAAAATGGGTCGCGGAGGTGATATTTCACTGAAACGATTTTACCCCGAGAGCCGTATGGAAGATCATGATTTTCCGCTGCAATCCATCCGTGTAGCAGCGCCGGGGAATTTCAAAAGCTGTTGAGGGTGTAGCGGGGACGGAGGGTGGAAGGTATAAGGGACCGTGGAAGTTTCAAACGACTCGGGGGCGTGGAAGGTGGGGAAGGAGGGTTTTGGCAACAGGTTTCAGCCCTGTGGAAAGCCGCCATCTTTCGTTCGGGGTACATGCTTTTCGAAAAACGTTCGCTTTTCCACCACGTGGAGGGAGAGGACACGGCTTGGTTTCCATCTCTCTGTCGTTCCTCCCCTCTTTGCCGTTTTCTATCTTTGTTTCTCTCGTTTTTCTCTGGGGGTCTCTCGCAGTGGATGAACGGGAGAGGCTCGTTTCTGTGTTTTGCTGGAAACCGGTTTCTTTCCTACGTTAAATTACAAGACGGCTCTTCAACTTTTCTTCCCCGGCTCGTTATTTCAACTTCTTCCGAAGTTTATTGGAGGCAACGTTTTATTTACATTGTACCGCCGCGCCGGGTGCCTCGAAATCGAGAGTCCCCGTGGAAACAGGATCGTAAACATACGCGGCTGCTAATATCGTTCCGACTTTCGCGAAATGTAATTGTCTTATTTCGCTTCTCCGGCCGCGCGCGCGTGCTGTTCCTTTTTTCTTTCGTCTCTCTCTTTTTTTCATTCCGGTTTCGGTTACGGATAATTCGCCGCGCGAGGATTTCACGGGACACCCAAAGCGTGGAACGCTTGCGCTCATAGGGGAAAAGGATCTCCGAGTCGATTAAATACTGGAAACTCGTTCTCGAAGTTCGATGACCGTTTTCGCTAAAAGCATTTCGTATACGCTACACGAAAAATGCAGAATGACTGGAACATGACCTCGATGTGAATGAAAATCCCACCACCACGATATCCTCCTCTTCTCTTCGGATATTGCGCGCGAGATTCGAATGCAAATTAAATCATTATCGCAGCGTGTGGGCACTCCGTATCTCAGAAGTGAAATTCCGAATTAAATTCGAGTTCTTTAATTACGTATATCGTACTCCCCGAATGATAGTAACCGAGTAGCCAATTGAATGACATTCTTCGGTCCATTAAATTTTATATAAGTGATTAATTAGTAACACTCGTTACTGTTGCACTCTATTCGGTGAGGAGAGTATAAATCGAATGGCAAACTACATATGTTAATGCCCACACTGTGAACGTTAACTTATTCACTTGCTCTATTTAACGACAATGGAGTTGTATCGCCGACTATTAGATATGCGCACATAATTGTTGCTTAAAACTTTAGAAACATACTTATCGAACCTCATTATAAAGTTTTCCTTTTATTTTACATTATCTAGCTTTATTTATGCTTTTGTTAGTTTATTTTCTGTCATTCATTTGGTATTCTGATCCTTCGGTTTTTGTTTATTGTGTAAATTCAATTTCAGTATTTTTTGGTTGAGTTACGAAAAACTATACTATCAGCCTAATTTATTAATATCATTATTATTAAGCTTAGGAAAAGCAAAACGGTAAGAAACAACGTATAGATTACACAATATCATAAAAATAAAAAAGTATTACTTCATCAGTTTCCATTAACCCCATGATGTACAAAGATATTGTACTGTTACGTTAAAGTCAAGTATTGTTTAATATTAATGGCAAATGTGTAGTACCATGTCTATCATCTTCTCATTAACACATATTTGTTTTGAATTGATACAAAAATTCATTGCTTACACAAATGAGTAGCAGGTGTAGTATCCAAATTCACTGTGTCCATTTTTGAACAATCTTGGGATATTATTGATATCTATTTTAATTATTATTGTTAGTATTATTATCATTTATTATGAGTAGATAGCGGATATTTAAGTAAACTAAAAATTTTCTAGCTGCATTGCAACAAACTGGAGTGAAACAGATGTTTATTTTCTTTCTTAATATGTTCAATAAGTTGAAAATATATTTTTTAATTCTTCCACTAAATTTATTGTTTCAAATTACCCCTATTCATTTTTCTTTGCAAAATATATGTTCAAATTTCATAAATATTTCAAAAGTGCTTCAGGTGGACATAGCAAATGATGAGTTAAATAATAACCATTATTTCGGTCACATGGAGTTTCACTTAACTTGTATGTCAAGGGCTGAAATTAAAAAATGTATTGCTCTCGAATAAAGTACAATTTATTATATCAGAGTACCATCGAAACATTATATTAAAACTAAAGGAAGAGTGGAGCATACTAATTTAAATAATTTCGAAAATATTGTGGGAATTCGTACGAAACCGAAGCCGAGTTACGAGACACCAGTAAAAAGAAACGCCACGGTATAACGCACATTTCATCCGGAACGTTTAATATGGTCCCGTAGCCGAGCAGTTTAACAGTTTTCTTAAGGTCATCAAGTTAGATGAGCGAGCCGCATAGTTTCCCAACTCGCCGGGGGAATTTCAATGTAAATTAACTCCATTCGATTTACAACATATTAAAAGATCATCGGGGAAATCATTTAAATTTAAATAATATGTAGACTCGTTTCAAAGAATACCGAAACTCGCGCGCCCGTTCAATAAACGCACGGAACTGGATAGCAACACGCAAACACGGAGCCGATAGGCAGAGATAAATTCCTCGACGCGTGAATTTCGTCTCGAATCTCGCGGCATTCCAGGAGCAGGCACAGAGCAAACGAAATGAAAAGAAAAAGGAAAGGAATACGAAAAGAAAAGGCGAAGAGCCCAGATCGTGCGCGCGCGCGTTCACTCGCTCTCAGGGCTCTAACGGCGCGCAAAGAGGGAAGCAATTAAGCTTTCTTCTGATTTATTTCGGGCATAAATAATTTTGTAGGAGTGCTAATTATCGCCCGCTTTGAATCTATATCTCTTCCCTCGCCATCGGCCGGCACTCTCTATTCCTCTAGTTCGTTCTCTCTCTTTCTCCTTCACTTCTCTCTCTCTCTCTCTTTCTCTCTCTCACTTGCTCCCCTCCCCCACTCTCCCCCGTTGGTCGCTCTCTCAAGATGAAAGCACCCGCTTTTGCGTGGCCAAACTTCCCGTGAAGCGATAAATTTCTAGAAACAATAGGAAACTCCGAGGTAGACAATAGAAGAAATATATGTATGTACCGCCTAGGATCCTGCTCCCCGTAGACGGAAGCGCGACTTCGAGTTTATTTTCGGGAAAAAAAGAGGGCGCCGCTCTCGACGGGGACCGAGGGGGTGAAAAAGAAGCGGTCCAATTCTGTTTCTGGTGTTTCTCTACCGACAGCCGACCAGCGAACCTGTAGATTCACCGGGAAGATTGCGGACTCTTAGCCAAACACCGTTGGAAAATAAAAACTGTATGGTCTTTACTACTCCGTCGTCGTACCGTCGACAGAAATTTGGTGGTAGTCAAGAGGAAAGAGTTTCCCCTAAGGAGTTCCGCAATGCAGAGTGTAATTTTGTAGCTATGATTAAATCAGGCACGAAAATCAGAGCATAGCAATGATTATCTTACAAAGGGAAGTTATTGAACCCGTAAATTCAAAAAATTATGTTATTTTTGGCGAAATCCTTCAAAAAATTTCGATATCTTCTTTTTTGAGAAAAAACAACAAATGATATTTTTTAAAAAGTTGAAATGGAAATTGCATGGTATTATTGCGTCTACTAAACTGCGTGAAAAATTTGTTTAAATGCAAACAAATTTTGAGAAAAATGTTTTTTACGTAGTTTAGTAGATATTACAATGCCATGCAACTTTTGTTTCAACTTTTTTTTAATATCATTTATCATTCTTGAGATATTAGAAGAAAAACCCGCCTCGCGAGGGTTAACCCCTTGCCCTACGATTTATTTTACGGTTTCAGTGATTAGAACTTTTATTATAGTTCGTAATTTCCTAAAAAAGGAGAAGGTTTATATCTATTGTATGTCTACATGTTCGCCAATAACTATACATTAACTAAACCAAAATAGAATTTCATCTCGGTTTAAAGGAGATCAATAACACACATTTATTAGATTCTGTTCAGAATCTTCATCACGAGTTTGACACGATATTGTAGGGTAAGGGGTTAGCAAGGCGAACCATTCATTTAAGCAACTTCATGATTAGATTATGGCTCTTTATCGAATGTGAAAGTACAAGAAAATGTGTAGACCGAGGGAATGAAAAAGAAAGGGTCCAATTCTGGTGTTTCTCTTTCGACAGCAGACTTGTAGATTCACCAAGAAGATTGCGGACTCTTAGCCAAACACCGTTGGAAAATAAAGACTATGGTCTCTACTATATCGTCGTATCGTCGACAGAAATTTGGTGGTAGTCACGAGGAAGGATTTTCCCAGAGGAATCTTGCAATGAAAAGCGCAACGAGAACGTAGGATTCTCCTTGTAGAATTAAGTAACTTAGTCGTGATCAGATTGTAGTAGAGAGATTGATCATCAAATTGAAGAGAGTACAAATAGGATGAATCGTCTGACGTGATAATTTAAAATTATTCGTAAACAATGATGTTGAAGCAACATTAAATAAATAAATAAAAAAAATTGTTTAATTCTGAAGAACATTAACAAAACTGTATTTATATTTTATTTCTACCACAAAGAATCTTTTAATTCATGCAAGAAGTATTTCCCTTAGTTGAATGACATTGAGCGTGGAAATGGTAATTTGCTTATGCAAATTATATAGATGACGACACAAAAGATGAACGACATAATGGAGGTCACATGATGGAATAATTCATTTTTTACTACTTTCCTTTCACAGTACGTAGGCCACCTCCGTTTTTTTACTTAGAAAATTAAGATACGACACGATATCTTATAGTAATTGTATAATTAATCCTCCGTGAGCATCAAAGGGTTATTTACGTCTGGTACGAAATTTCACTCTTCAATTTTTTTCTAAAAAGTTTAAAATTATGATATGTTGGTCAAAGGCTTAAATTAATACAAATTCTTAAACCCGGGAGAAACATTTACTGTATCGAACATTTTTGAACTTGTTGGAAATAATGTGTATAGTCCAATGGTTGCTATTGTGATTAAAAGTATTTATTACTGAAACTGGTAATTTAAAATGCTAATATAAAGCTAATATAAATCTTGTTCAGCGAATTAAAATGTGGATCTGTTTTAATAAAAGAGATGTCGTCTGTTTGAATAAATTGATTAGACATTAGCATTTCTCGAATGTGGAAGGTGACGTGTGGCCGAAAGGCGGGCACATCAGAAGTGGTGTCGGCACGCCATTTAGATCTTCCCACGAATTTCCGAGAAAATATTAGTGTACAACGATGAAAGTCTTACATTTCACGGGGGCCGGAGGATTTCGTGGAAGCGACGTATTCGCCGGGCGACGTGTTGCTCCGAAGATTCGTCGATTTTCTACTATTCAAAATAATGGGAAACGTCTGTTGAACGTCAGTCAATGTCAGTCGACGTAGCTCCACCCCCGTTGGCCCATAGACGGCTCAAAAAAGGTACAGCAAGACACGGAAATTGTCTATTTTTGGCCGGGCGCGGAGCTCCGTTCCGACAATGGGAGCCGAATTAGTCTGGAACGTTAATTACACCGTGTTGTCGGATGACATGTTGGCCGTCGATAAATAACGGGAGAAACAAAGCTCTGGTTCGTTTTTATCGAGACCGCAATTAGGAGAGCGAGATCTACTTTCGTTATTAACAGTCACGAGTGAAACTTCCCCCACTACTTTCGGACGAGATATTAATTCCGGAGATATTCAGATATCCTTGAAACCGGATTAATGCGTGCGACGAATGATACTGTTTCGAAGAATTCAATTTTTAATATGGCCGGATGATTTAATATAGTCACGATGAATAATCGTTTTTTTCTCTCTACAATTATTGACATTATCAACTCGTGGAAAATGGTTCAATGAATTTCTTTATTCAAGCATTTGTTGTAACAAAGATTGTGCGATATTTAAATAAATCTTCTCGTTTTTATAACACACTTTAGTCACGTTTAATGCTCGGTATGCTCAGTTTAGTGTTAATCTCATTAATTAGGCTAAATTAGACTACAAGAATAGGTGGAATATAAAACTGTAAAATCATTAGAAGAATTCAAGAATTATTGTTTCATCATTTTCGACTTTATTCAAATTATTAAATTTAAAAATACATCGTTATTTACTGCTTTTTACAATCGGCGTAGAAAATATTTATTTTGCGTGAAGATCTACGCAGCTTAATGATGAATATTGATTAATCATAATTTTCATGCATTAAGATGCAGAATGTTCAGATGACTCTAATGACTCGCTTCGTGAACAGTAAATAATGGACACAATTGAATTGAAAAGAAGCAATAATAATGCAATCACAAATAAGTGGTGTCTCCTACATGTAGATTTCTTAAGGAAAAAAAAACATTCTATTTATAAGAAACACAATATAAACCATATTGTTTCTTTAATCGCGAAGATTGGTCATGCATTTACGTAACAGCTTGGAAACCTTTGACCCGAGGCTCACCTTATAGAATTTTCCGTATCAACATTCATCTTGTGCTCACCGATGTCGGGATGTTAAAGAGGAATGTTGAAGAAACGGAATCGTAATAAAGGAGAAAGCTGTTTTTCCAACGACCCTAACGACCATGGCGGAAGACAAATGGAAGAAGACGTTAATTACAAGAGGTCCCTGAAAATGAATTTAACCAGGTCGGGATATCTGCAAGCGAGATCTGTTAAAGAGGGGAAGAGGCGTGCCCGCTTCTTGCATTACTCGCAGAGTCCCGGAGAGTCTCCTGCTGAGAACATTGCCACGCTAGGTTTTGCCAGATAGTTTCTCGAAAAACGTCGTGCACTTGCTTTGTGGACGAAAGAGAATAGGCAGACGGATGGAACGAAGACGGACACCGAGACCGAACGAGCATCTCACCTGTCTACGATTTTTCCTTCCCTTGCGGATGGACGGATGATCGATCACCGAAAATGAGGGTGCACGCTGAACGCTAACGAATCGCCTCGAAATTTCTGCTTTGAACAATAAACCAAAGATCGAAATGAACAGCTATCTCTATGTGAAAAATTATGGAATTCTTATGGAATTTTTATGAAAAGAAACATTGCCAGTAGGAACTATTTGACGAATCGCCTCGAAATTTCTGCTTTGAACAATAAATCAAAGATCGAAATCAACAGCTATCTTTATTTGAAAAATTATGGAATTCTTATGGAATTTTTATGAAAAGAAACATTGCCCGTAGGATCCCCTTTAACATTACGGGGCACTAAAAGTTAAAAGGCTATTTTAAATTATTGTATGAAAATAACAAAGAAATTGTCTAACCGATAACAAGAATTTGTCTATCTAAAATTTTTAGTAATTTTTTAAATGTATACCCAGAGAAGTGGATTGAATAATTGGTTGAACAATTCCTCAAAGATGCATATTTACAACGTCGCACAGTGGCCGAAACCTGGACCAAAATCGATTTTTAACTTTTGTTTAAATGACCAAAATCAATTATGTTACGTCTTTAACAATACCCTGAAGTTTATGAAAAACAAGTAAAATGAGTTAAAAGTTATTAAGTATAAGTAAATATTTATATTTAAGTATCGTCGTTATTCGCTCATCGCTTTAATTTCATAATATTTGTGTCTGTTCAAGCTCCTCGTACACAGCTACAGTTGCATGTAAAATTATAAAAAAATTTGCTTATATAGCTCTTTATACATTGTATAGATAAAAAATATTAAAAATTTTTTTTGAATATGTTTAATAATTATTTTCGAGTTTCTTAGTTGACCAGCGTATTAACTCGATTTTGAATTAAAAAAGTAAGTTTCCAATGCGTAATTTAATATGTTCCACTCATGACTGACGAACGAGACTAGGATAAATCTTTTTCTTAAAGTATCCTTAAAGTTATGAAAGAAGCACACTTTGCCGATTTTTGCCCATTGAAAAGATATTAATAATATAATACTGTATGTATTTTCATGTAGATAAATCTGTTGTAAAAAAATTAGCTTGAATTAAGTTTATTTCATGTGTTAATAACATTTTAAAGTTAATAACAAATTGTTATTAACAAATAAATATATTTAAAAATAAATATACCAGTTAATATGTGCTCGTTGATAGAAGTTGACATATAATGTGCTCGTTGTTACATTCGAACTTTACATTTTGTTTTGTTTTTTTTTTGCAAATATCTTACATGCAATGGCAAGCGGTTTAACAATAGATTTGGAAAAATTTGAAATATATGCTAAAGAAACTGCGGAAATATTTATTAATTTGTACGGATGGTATAGGATGCCCCCTTCTGTACATAAAGTGCTACTACATGATACACTGAGAAAAAAAAGTAGTTACTTCAATAACACGCGTGTTATTGTAATTTTTTACTTCGATGAATATCAATGTATTCTTTTCAGTAGTATGAAATTTAGAAGCAAATCGTGATGTATTTGAATTGTCTATCATGAAATGATTGAAAATATTATTTGATTCAATACCGTATATTATTATTCGTAATATTTCTTTTTTTCCTTCAATCAGATATGTTGTTAAAAAAATTTGGGAATTGGTTTGAGGCCATATCTTATTTTTTTGAAAACATTGATTGTCAAGCTATTGGCTTATATGATTCGCGGAAATGAGTTTTGCTATTGAAATTCAATAGTATTAAATATTAAAATAAGTTGATATGATATTGGCACTATTCAATAGTACATCTTATTGAATCAACATATATTTTTTTGTTTCGACAGGATTTTTTTCTCAGTATAGTAATGTTATGCGGAAGTTGGTTCTACCTATAGGCTATTTTTCTGAAGAAGTTCAAGATTCTGCAAATAATATATTTAAAGATGCTAGACGCTATAATAGTAGAACTTGTTGTCGTAAAAGCAATAATGAAGACGTAATGAATTATCTTCTTATTTCGTCGGATCCTAGTATTAGTGCTAATAGATTACAGAAAGATAAAAGGACAAAAAAATTATCAACCTAAGCGGAAACATTAATCAAGTGGGTTGATATAAATAATATAACTAGCAATGAAAATGATGATGATGTTGTTTCAGAAGATTCAGTTAATAATAACACTATTTCTGATGAATCTTTAGATATTGAAGATTGCTTTGAAAATCTTGAAGAACATAATATTACTATTTAGATAGAGGCAGAATAAAACGTTCACTACATAAAACATAAAATTAAATATTCCCGCATGAATATAAATAAAAAGAAAAGATAAAAATTTAAAACAAAAAAACAAAAAACAAAAAAATGAAAAAACACAAAAAAACTGATTTCGAATACAAATTCAAAATCAGCATCCCCGATAACTCATATATATAAATTTAAAAAAAAATCCATTCAGTTTTGATTTTTCGTTCTGCCATATTGAATCGACCATTTTGAATTTGATAATTTTGATTAAAAATTTGAAATCTACGTCCAAAACAACCTAGAGATACCAATTTTCTAAAAATTTACTGCAGAATTCACTGAGTTATCGAATTTTGTCCATTTCAGCCGGATTTCTGCCACTGTGCGCCGATAGTCGTAAATTAAAAATATTAGAACCTCTCAATTATTTACATAAATATTACAAATAAATAACGTATTCAGAATATCAATTTAACTGTAATAATTATTTAATTCAGAACTCTTTTAACACTAATGAACAAAATATCTGTTCCTGTTGTAGGATCCTTTTTATTGTTATAGTTTGTAAGTTTTATTCAAACTAATAAGTTTTGCTTTCAAGAATTTTATTTTATCTGTTCTTATCTGAACCCCCAATATGAAAGTTCGTCTTGAAAATCTTGCATTTAGGATTTGTTTTTAATATCAGCGGATCAATCATTTCCTGAACAATCAATTGAGGCTATTTTCGTCGTATCAAATATTTATGAATTCCCTGGGTAATATCCTGTTTGCTATTAGACATTCTACTGAATAGTTTATTGAAAGCGTTACGGAGGTTTAAGTATACAGGTAGCTCTCCTACAACACGGCCTCCTATAACACGGTTTCGCTCTAACACGATAGGATAAATTGCGAGAACCCTCGTATAGCACTGCAACCTATAACTCTGTTTCGCTCTAACACGATAAGAAAATTGCGAAAACCTTTGTAGAACACTATACTTCTACAGCACTGGATAACACGATTTTCGTTTGACATATTTAAAAATTAAATTACCTTAAAATAATGACGGGAAGGAATAATTAAGAATAGTGCCTATACATGAAAATATACAGGGTGAGGCGCCAGAAACAGGCCACCTGAATAACTCGGCTGGTATTGGTGTTAGGAAGAAATGCATCAAATGGAACTTGCTTGGTTTCGAGGGGGCATTAATCAGATGTTAGTATCTTTTTTGTAAGTGGACGCGTAAAGGAGATATGAAGGTCAACTTCATTTTTTTTAATGGAATCAAGTATTTTTTAATACATCAATCGATGCAGCTGGACATTCGTTATAAAAAAAAACCCATGTATGTCGAAAAATTAGTAGTTCAGGAGATATTTCAATTTAAATAACTCTAAAATACCATTACTGTCGTACTAAGACGTTACACAAGTAAGTAAACACTAACGTCTTAGTACGATAGTAATGGTATTTTAGAGTTATTTAAATTGAAATATCTCCTGAACTACTAATTTTTCGACATACATGGGTTAGTACTTTTTTATACCGAATGTCCAGCTGCATCGATTGATCTATTAACTAGAGGGCTATTGTTGCTCGCTCGCTTCGCTCGCTCGCGAGTAGGGTTGTTGTTGCTCGCTCGCTTCGCGAGCTCGCGGGCAGGACTGCTCTTGCGAGAATGTTAGTGGTATGCATGGCTAGTAGGGCCCACAGCTATTAATGTCTTTCATTTTGTGTGTGACTCTCCACGAGCCACACAAAGAACTTCCCGATTCGTTAGTTGCTGTATATTATTATTATTATTTATTAAGTGTACGTTTTGAGAAAATTATACGTTTTCAGGGAAATTCAATAGTTTTCTACTTATCAAAATGTTTGCTATATGGCGTCGCATTAAACCAATATCGTATGCTCGTTGCTCGCTTGGTTCTAATATTGCAAAATAAATTGTCTTAATTAGTTTTTCGCAAACGATACAACTCATCATTATCCGAGTTTGCAGTATTGATCTTGGTTTTCTTCGATACTATTAATTTAAATTTTCTCAAAATATATAAACCGCTCAATTTTGAAACTCTGCTCAGTGCTACATACAACATTTGTAAAGTTCGTATTTCTGATGTTTCAAAATCCATACATACTTTCTCGTATGTTTGTCCCTGACTTTTATGAATCGCAATCGCTTTAGCAGGAACCACTGGAAATTGACTACGTGTAATTTGTTATTTTCCTTCACTCGAAATATTTACTTGATTCGATATTTTTTTAATATTGGTGTTAAATTTTGATTTATATTTGCATTTTTCATATAATCACGATAACGAGTTCTTACTTTCACTCCTACCCTGGCCAATTGAAAATCTAACCACAATATAGACGGAATTTTAGTATTTTCTTGAAAAGTAATAAATTTTAATATTCCGCATGCTCCATTAACCAATTCGTCTTCAACGTCAATGTTATTAATTATCATATATTTTATATTAATTTTCAATTTAATCTCAGTTAACAATTCGTTTTGAACTGATTGTTTATTTAAAGATTGTAATATAAATGTTTTTGTACTTTCATCGATATTCTTTGAAAATGTATTCTCGGCGATGATTAACTCACTCTTGCATTGGAATAATTTTCGATTATTGTAAGCGGTTACATTAGCATCAGTTGCATAATTGGAAAAAACATTTTTTTTAATTAAAAAAAAACAAGAAAAATTTTTTTTTTAATTTTATAAAAAATTTTTTTTAATTTTATAAAAAAATTTTTTTTTTTAAATATGTCTAAATATATATGTTTAGTTACATTTACTTCTTTGGTGGATACGCCTTTCGTATAACTTGCAATGTTTAATCAACTCCTTTCGAAAAAAACTAAAAAACTACTTGACCAATATGGACCAAAATCTAATCAGCTCTAAGTTACAGCGAGGCACATCGATTGCATCATTCATCATTCCGATCGCGTTGTTACTTTTTCTGAAAACGTTAACGAAAAATTTGATACCATAGAAACGGACACACACACACACACACACACACACACACACACACACACACACACACACACACACACACACACACACACCGACATTTTGATAAAAATAGTCTAAAATGACTCCAATGACCATGAAACGTGAAGATCTGCTAAAAATTCGATTTTCGATTTTCGGGGTAATTACAATAACTTCCCTATAAAATCGGGAAGTTAAAAAATACCTCATTCCATTTAAAAAAATGAAATTGACCTTCATATGTCCTTTACGCGTCCCCTTACAAAAAAGATACTAACATCTGATTAATGCCCCCTCGAAACCAAGCAAGTTCCATCTGATGCATTTTTTCCTAACACCAATAGCAGCTGAGTTATTCAGGTGGCCTGTTTCTGCCGCCTCACCCTGTATAAATAAATTATTCAACAATTTACTCATTTGTAACTCTATTCCGATGTTATAGCATTAAATGAAATAATTATCAAGGTTACATTAAATGAAAATAATATTTTTTCTTTTTCTTTTTCGTTTTATGTTATACATACATTTGTATTTTTAATAAAAATCAAGTTGCTTATATGGAATTTAAAAAAATGTTTGTTTTTAATAGGTTTTCGGAATGTAACCCCCCTTTTTCCTGGTTCTGGGTCTCTGGGTGCCGTATAACACGTTTTCACACCACAGGACATTTTCTAGGAACCAATTAATTCAATTACTAAGTATTTTAATCAGATGCGTAATTGAAATACAATATAATTGAAATACATATAGCCCAAAACATTGAAGAAGTGCGATATATTTTTATGTTTTTCTTTCATATGCTTGTTTGCTGTGTGTGCAGCGTAGTTTCTTTCTCCAGTTTTTTGTTATTAGATAATGTATTTCATTTTATTTTATTTATTTAATGTCGCTTCAACATCAAAGGTCATTAGTATTTCATTTTGCTTACATATAATATTAATGTTTGTTAAGTTTGTTTAATGAGTCTCATTAGATGATTGTCGTTATTTTTTCGTTCAATACAGGCATGGCCAGAATATTTCTGTTCAGATATTAGAAATTTATAAACAATAAATTCCGTCTATTTGAAACCTTTTCACATGGATTTCTCAATTACTTTGCTATTCTTTAATTTTGAATTTTAATTTTAATTTAATTACATCGTTCGTTCATATTATCGTATTTCATAATTGTACTCCAATTGCAATTACGAATTACATTGTAATTTAATTGAATGAAAATCTGAATTATAAATTACAATATAACTAAATTACAATGTAATTTAATTACTTTGTAATTATAATTCCTGGAGTAAGTAATTCTGTACTTATTTTGCATTAATGCAGGAAGTGGTGGGTATTATTATGAATTATCATGCTCCATTTTTCACGATATCCTTTGACATTACCGTTGACGGTTTCTTTTTTTATTATTAGAACAAGATCAAGATTATATGACCATATTCAATATGTCCATCTTTAAAATATCAATTCATCAAGATCTTAAAAATTTTAGTATAATATAATATAACCTAAAAAATAACTTGAACCTTATAAGTATAATATTACACATGGGGTCCGCGAGATTTATGGAGAAAATTGTCAAATTTCTTCTCTTGCTTAATTGTTTGATAATTCCTTAGTCTTTCATATAAATTGTTTTTGTACTAGTAAAAATCGTATGCAATGAAGCAACAACTATATCATGAAAAAAGGACTTATTTATTAATAAAACTACGTGCAAGATATTATTGAGTTCCTTGGACCTTCACCCGTGCACTGGAGGGTTAAATCGCAAGTAAATGGAAAACTGGATAAAGGTAAAAGTAAAAAAGAATACACAGAAAAGAGAAAGAAAAGGGAGCAAAACAATACAGTTATGTCATTTTGATGTCTGTTGGGACTTGTAGTACGAACTTTTTCAATTTATAATAACAATTGTAGTAAATGCAATTGCATTCGCCGTGCATAATATAATCCATACAAGTGCACAATATTGTATAATATTGCACATACCTTGGCAAGAATGAAACTTGATTTAAAATAGCAAAACATCAAATATGATTATTAAGAACACTAAACAAACACCAAATCAAACATAATCCTTTCTTTCTAATAGTTGGTAGTTTTATCAACCCATTATGGAATTAATAATGTTTATGCTGCATAAGATTTGTATCAAACTCACTGCATATAATAATTAATGGAAAACCTAAGAAATAGAAAACATAAGAAATTTAGTAAATGAGTTTATATTATAACTGCAAGCGTAAATACTCTGCATTTTTACTGTCGATGTTTCTTAATAGAAATTAGTGTGATAACTTAGGTAAATAGTAGTTATTATAGCGGCTATGCATCTGTTAAAAGTATCGGATGACTAGTTATTTACTCTATGATTAATTTCTTTTCTACAATCTCTACAAAACGAGCATCAAAGCTTCCAAAATTAGTCACCCAAGAACACATCAGACTATGACACATCACAATAGTCATTCTAGCCTCCTTTCATCTATCCTTCCTTTTAATTATTTGTACAGAAATTTGAAAAACAAATGCTAAGACAAAGATTTTCTAATAAAACTAGTATAAAAATTTCATAGAGAATTTAATAATATTTTAAAATAACATTAAATTAGTATGAGAATTCATTTTATAGAAAATTTAGTAATGACATTAAATTATTATGTATATTGAAGTTTTCAGTTTCTAATTTTTATTTTGCTACGCGTAATTTTCAATTGTAAATTTCCATTTTAGAAATTAATCAGAAAAAACTTGGTATACGTTTAGTATAGTAAAATACCTAAGCATATCTGTTATTTGATAAAAGTTTATCTTTTCCATCGACTGAATTCCAATAAAAACAGCAAATCATGAATCACTTAAAATATTTAGCAAAAACAGAATTTCTTACATGTCTTTCCATAAGTTCTACTTGAAATATTGTTAAAAGTACGCTTAGAATTAACACAATGACTTTCAGTGGTCACTGATAATAAATGGCAACCTTATCGTAGTGATACATATTGTGGTGATAACTAGTAACCTTATGCTTACGATGTAGTTAATGTCAGAAGAAGGTATTTACGACGTAATTTAAATGATAACGTAAAGTAAAAACTGTCATTTAAAACGATTATTGATAACCAGAATATTAAAAATATTTGAATCATTTTAATTTCTGGAAAATATTTTTGAGATTGATATCTGGCATTCATTTAAATAAATATTAATTTTTACTCTTTTTCAAAAACATTTTAAAAATAACTGTTATTGGACCTCGGCTTTAAAGCGAGACACGTGGTAATTACTAAAATGTGTAGCTCACTATTTCAGAGGAAATAAATTTGATAGGAATGGGTTAAAGAACATAGGTCCGAACAGTCGAATCAATTCCATGCGATCGTACCTTTTTTCCGGTGGTTCTCCTGTTCGGCCATTGAATCGCCGCTGTTAACTAATGAGTGATCAGTGCAGAAAACACGTGCAACGGGTCCGCAACTGGCGACTTTGTCTTTGGTTTCGATAGTCCCTCATTACTCGACGAGTTCGAGTAACGACCTCGACGAGAGATCTCGGAATGGTTTTTTGTATCACGGGGTCGAAGTCTCTTGCCGCTGATCAGAATCGCACGATAACGTTCTCTCGGTACATCGACGTCGTAAATTATGGCGATCGAGTTCGGCGCTGCTGGCTCGCTCGTTTCTTCAGGATTCGAAGGTGAATATCTGCGGAGGATCCTTCCATCCTTGAGACGACCGGATCGAGCTGCGAGACCCTGCGAGCCTGAGAGAACTGCGAGCAGCACTTCCCGCTGCTGCCGGGATACCAAGTAAATCCGCGTTGATATCTCTTTATCCGTCGCCCTCCTTTTTACTCGTTCGCGCGATCCTGAAACAGAATAATTCTTCGCCGGGTCAATCGAGGACATTTAAGCTGCCGATAATAAAACCTGTAAACCCGGTAACGAATGGTCCGATACTCCTATTCTCGCGCCGATCGAAATTTATAACGAAATTCGAGACTCCCCAGTGTCGAATGTCGAACGCTCGAGTTCCCAGTTCACTTGTACTCTTTCCCTGTTTCGTGGTGTGAGCAGATTGTGTTAAACAGAGTTCCTTTGCAGCTTACAAGATTGATTTTGTTACTGAATTTGTAGAACAATTGATCTGAAACTTCGTGAATGTTATTTTATACGAAATATATTTAGTATTGCTGATAGCAAAACATGAAACAAAAAGTGTGACAATATTTAGAAAAAATACTCTGTTGTTTAAATCTGACACATATCATTTTCACATTTTTTCAAGTTCTTTAATACCACTGTTTTGTGATTGTTAGACGACAATTACGCATTCATTAAACTATCTCTTCACAATTGTACGAAGACTTCATACTGTATATTCTAATATGTCTTGGTACGTGCCAGTGTTATATTTTAGTATATTCTGGGCGGGACGACATTAATTTTTGTAACAGTATTTATTCTATGTGAAAGTCCAAGAAGAATTGAAAAGTTAGGACGAGTGGGCGAATGTAGTTTCTGTGGCTAATTTCTGTGGTAACTGGAAACTTCGTCTAACACTGTCTAGACTAAATATTTAGATACTTTTGCTTTCACTTCACTTTGCAGTTAGCTTAATAAAGAAGACGAACCACAGAAAGAAAGAAAGACTTCACGTCTAATGGAGTTTCTTTAATGAGTGTTTTCTTTGCGTTGGTCAAACAACCGGCTCGGACATCTGCTCGCTAAAAGCTGAGCCGTGAGATAAATAAATTCTGAATTTTGGCGACCAGATAATCTAGCGTTGGGAAGGGTGCATCAAGATTTCATTCATCTTCAAATAATGACTGAATCAATTATTTTCAGTTGCGTTAAATATTAGATACATTAAATGTCTGTCAAACGATATCGTACTCGAGTCCTTAAAATAACAATTGTTCAGTATAAGCTTATAATGAACCACTACTTACTGAAATATATGAATATCTACATCGGATATTAATTATTTATTGATATCGTCCAACAACATTTTCACTCCTTCCTTAGTTCAACAAAATTTTCAAATGTAAAATGTATTTTTATAACGAGTTCATAATGAAAATTACGAATCTTTAACGAGAATTATATTTTCAACTTAGATTATGGTTCCAAAAACTTTTGTATAAAATGCATTACTTCAAAGATAAACATATCAAGAACTTCTGCATATTTAACGTGTTATTGAATAATACGATCGATGAGTCGTGACTAAATAAATATTAAACTGTCAACAGTATACCACCTCAAGTAGCCTTCTTTTAAAATACATAGCTTTTAAACATAGAAAATTGATAAGAATATGCACTATAACAAAAATGATACAACTATAAAATATTAATTGCTTCTTCTATTATTATTACAATGCAGTATTCTTTACTTGAATAATTTTCTTTTTATCGAAAAATAATTTTAGTCCTATCAAAAAATAAGTTGGACAATCAAATCAATCTTCTACTTTCCACTACGAAGGAGGATGTGTCTGATTATTTACAATCTCCAGACAATAAGATGCTAATAACAAAATTATTTAACACATTGACTGTCGCGCGAATTTTATGCATTTCATACAAGGTTTTTTTTCTTTTTCGTTCATATTATAAAGTTCTTACTCGATGTATACTATAATGCAGTTAATTTTAGTATCAATAAATTGATATTCAATGGCATTGATTGTTCAACGTGGTAAATTAGTTGAACGAACAATTGCGAATAATTTTTCAAAACAACAGTCGAAAGACAGAATCGGTATCCTGACAAGCATTATTTGGACCATTTATTTTGAAAGTGGTATAAGTCCATTTTTTGTTGTTTCGAGAAAATTAAAGGTTATCATATTAGTCAATTCAAAAATATAAATTAATTATGTCAAGTTTGGCATCTTATCAATATGTAATTTGATTATATAAATTTCTTTTAGGCGAATTTAAATAAAATTATATATATTTACAGACTGCAAATGTTTTTTAACATTGTTTTATAACATCATTGTAAACCTGTGGTGTGGTAACCACGTAACCCCGCTACCTATGTCTATGGAAATTGGACGTGCACCACTTTTATAATCAATCGCTACGCAATTTCTTTTATTGGCCAAATTTAAATCGAACAAAGCATTGACATCTTTTAAGATATTAAATATTAACTAGTTATAAATAAAAAGTTTGCCCTAAATTAATCACAAATTATGTGATATATCATTTTTGTTTTAATGAGTTTACACCACATTAAAAATAAATGGTCCATTCATAAATTTAAATGAACACTGAAAGTTTCTTAAGAGAACAGAAACAAAACACACAGACGCGACAGGCTTCCGTAAACAAATGCAGTGACTAGTCTGGAGACTGCGTCGGGAATAATTTACTCGTAACGCGGAATCTGTAAAAGTTCGTGCATTTCGAGGATTGAACTGTCTGAAATCCTGTACTTTTATCCGAAGCTCTGTCGCCGTCGAAACTAAATAAGGGACGTTGGCTAGCAATGAAAGTTTTAGGCGAAAGGACTGCATAGCAGCACGACTTGTCGGTTGCCACGGTTGTCCAGGGAGGAATTGGCACACTGACACAGTGGCGCACTGCATTATTAAACCGGCAAGAGCACACCCAAGGACGCGGCCGGAATTGGCCCCAAGCAAAAATTAGCCGGTTGTCGCTCAGCCGTGGTATTAGCCCGCGAGCAATGTCGGCCTTCGAGCACCGCTCTTCACGTTGCTCGTGCAGCGCCGCCGACGATCGCGGGATCGAGTCGCGCCGCATCAATCGGTCGTAATTGTCGGAAGATCAATGATTCCGCAGCTCGTATTCACAATCGCCGGCTTCGTTCCAGTTGTCGCTTACAGTTTGCCAACGACAATATTAAACTCCACCATTCACGTACTCTTTCTTCCCTGCTTACATTCAGAAAGATAGGACACACTATTCATTTCTATTTAGTAGATAACGTAAATGCAATTTCCTATACGTACAGTGAAACGAATTAATATTCGGATGCTCTAAAAAAGACGATAACTTTTTTAATATTGTACTGTACGATTTAAACTGTTTTGGGAAGCTAGAGCAATTAGTTTACTACAGGATGTGAAAAGAAATTGTTTCAAAAATTGCAATGAATCGGAATTGTAGAAAAAATACTAAAAGTTGCATTTGACAACTTTTTTATGTGAGCTTATATTAAGAATTTAAAAAATATATTTTGTAGATCTGTGTCAATTATATGCACTGTGAAAGTATCATCGAAATCGGTTGATGCGAAAGAAAAACGACAGGCATTGAAAGATGTAGGAATCCTTAGATTTATTGCAGTTAGAGGCAGAAAATCGTGAAAATCTGAAATTTTTACCATCTTTAAACGTTTGTAGCTCATTGCAACGTCAACCGATTTTGACGAAATTTTCAGAATATGATTAATTGACACAGATCTACAAATCTTTTTTTTTAAATTTTCAATATAGGCCCACATAAAAAAGTTGTGAAATGCAACTTTTAGTATTTCTTCTACAATTCCGATCAATTGCAATTTTCGAAAAAATGTCTTTTCACATCCTGCAGTTAAGTACAATATTAAAAAAGTTATAGTCTTTTTTAAAGCGTCCGAATATTAATTCGTTTTACGCTGTTATTGTTGAATCGGCTCAGTGGGTAAAACGAAAATATTGCTGCGCATGAATTTATTTATAACATGATCCAACATAATCTAATAATTCCTCCTCATCTAATGATTTCAGTTACCTTTTGTTTGATACAGCACAATTATTAAAAATCCTATTAATTGGCATCTGGTACAGTCGGAGACAAAATGATAGGCCACTCTATTAAGTTTTGTTTTGTAGATAACATAAACGCAATTTCTTGTACATACATACATCTTCTCACGCTGTTTTTGTTTATTTGTCTCAGTTGGTAAAACTAAAATGTTGCTCCGCATGAATTTATCTAGAGAAATATAAATTTTGAAGACAAATAAATGGGACAACATGATACGTATCTTTAAAAACTTGCAAAAAGAATTGTTTTGTTTAATAGAAATTCTTGTCTGCCCTAATTGGCGTGTTTCATATTCAGTGCATTATTTTAATTCGTCGTTTTAAGCTAAGCCAGACTTGAAATTCTAGGTCAAGGACAATTTTGCGGTAACTTTTTTTACAGATCTTCATCGATCCGAAGATGTAGAATGTAGAATACGCCTATGGCAACCAAAACCAAACATTTCTTTACACCATGTACAACTTTTATTATATGACGTGTATGCAGAATTTTAGTCTTTTTCCAGTCAATAATAAAATTGGTTGCTTCAACACATCAATAGCACGTAAACAATTACATAAGAAGGCGGAAGGCATTGTAATTATACGATGGTATGCACATGAACAATTGAAAAAGGTTAAACTCTCGCATATACATAATAAAACAAAACCTTCTTTAAAATTGGGTCAAACGATTTCAGTTTTTCGGAGGAATTAGCAGAATTAAAATAAATAGATAACGATTCTTTAAAAACATTAAACAAAAATGTTCACGTTGGATAAAACATTCCTTCGCTCCAGAAATTAATTCCGAGTCACTTTTTTACTGCAATATAAATTAGAACTTGAACGCTATTTGTTCGGTTTTTTCTTATGTAAATTGAGTTTCATATCTCCGAGTTACAGACGAATGAATTAGCCGACGTAACGGAAGCATTGGAGAGTTAAGAGCAGAAAGATTGAAAGTTCGACTTTATAAGATCGATTTATAATATTTCATGAGACGAACGATGTTCCCATGAATATCCTGTAGGTTAATGAATAGTTATACACTCCAGGATTTCCGGTATTAGAGTGGAAAACGCTAAATCTCATTACAAATACCGTTTGCAGTAATAACATGATACGTGCACCAAATTACAAGAAAGTATCGTGAAACCAAAGTTAGTTAAATCGTGAATATATGTGGTAGAAAATATCTTTTGCACGTCGTTAATAGTATCGAAAAGTGACTTCGCAAAGCCAATGGAAATTAGCAAGCTATAAATAGCTTAACGACTACTGCAAAAAATGTTGAAGTAATTGTTGCTTACTAAGCTTCGTGTTTTTGTAAATTCTATGTTTCACGTAATACAAACGTAAATCATACATGGAGCTATTAATGACGTTGCACATGTAGTATAGTAAGCATTGGAAAACATTTGAATAGCATCGCAATTGTAATTTGAAATTATCATAAAGTTAGAAATTTCCAACTTCTATTAATAGATCAAAGTTGCCAAAGAACCGCATTTAATTAGCAATTTGATTGGCACTTTATGCATTTGTAACTCGAATGAACGGCTTATTAAAATTATTAACGAAAGAAGTGCATTGTTATCTCACTTCTGCTTCTTACAATTAATTTAGAAAATTCGTATTTTGTACAAAAACCCACATTTTAATAATAATTATTGAATAATAACAATTTTCGCTTGTTAAAATACCAGAAATATTATTTTATACTAAAATATAGTGGGTGTACAATGTACACCTAAATGTACAACAATGTACATCTAAAATGAAGCGATAAAAATACAATAACAAACAAGTGTTTCTCTCTCACACGTATTGGGTTGGAAAGAAAGTTCGTAGCGTTTTCAAATTAAGAATCGAAGATAAAATTAAGGTATTTATTCATATGTTTATTCAATAACACGAGAAGTTACCTCGAAAATGGCAAAATGTAATAGAACAGAATGGAAAATATGTTATAGAATAAATCTATGAATAAATATCTGAATTGTAGATTTCAATTTTAATTTACAAACGCTACGAACTTCCGTTCCAACCCAATAGAATTCTTATGAAAGAAAAATGTAGCTGTATTTCTAATTCTATTCATCATAATAATTTATTATTTTCTTTGCCATCGTCCAAATTCAGTGCAATGTAATTTAATTAATGTAACAAGCTATTTCAAAAGATCGCATATATTATGACTTATGTCCCCACTCTACCTTCCCCTTCTACGTCACGTGACGCATTTCGTCTCTGTCCGGTATTGGCAGAGACAGAGTAACTCTTTCCCCTCAATTCGTGCTCCCTCCCCTCACCAACCGTGGCATCGGTTGTACTATCGATATAATTCGAATGCTAATTACGAGTGAACAGTTAGAGAGGGAACGAGACAGAGCAAAGCCTGGTTCACAGGACGATATTAGTCCCATCATAACGAACCCATCTTTCTGTCTCTATCTCCTACACACTCTTTTCTCTAATTCGTTTCCGTTACCTTGCATTCGCTTTCCTCTTTCTCTCTTTCCCCGCGCACCCTTTACTTTTCCTCCTTTCCCGTGCTACCCTCTTTTTCCTTCTCTTCCCCCTCGTTCCCTCTTTCCTCCCGTTTTCCGTATCGTCTTCTGTTCCACTGTCTCGTGTTTCCTCCTTGCTTCCATATCCATCCAGCTTCTTCACCCTTCTGCGGCACAGTACCACCCTTCACTGGCACCCTCGCGAACCATTCCAGCTATCCAACCCCCTTTGGATATCTCCATACGCCACTTACCGGGTCAGGATGTTCTCCGTACGTACGTGCGTAGAATCTCTGCCCGCTGATAAGGTGCCGCGATTATATTCCGAATTTATTTGCATTACCATTGTAATTCCGTGAATCTTTGTCCGATTGCCAGTCGCGACGATCTGGAACGAAGAGGTAGAGATTTTGGTACGATTTCTCATAGATTTTATTAATGTATTCGTAATGCTTTAGAAATCCTTTTTAATGATCAGAGTGCTCTCAATTTAAGATCTAGAACCACGAAGTTTTACACTTAAAGTGTTTTGCAACATTGGATCTTAACTTCAACTTCGTCGTTTAAATCTGAGATTTAATACACATAATGTCAGTAACTGATAAGTAGTACCAAGATTACTTAGATCAAATCTAAGATGGTTGTAGAATGCGCGGCCACGAAGTTTGATACCTGAACTATTTTACAACATACTGCAAGACAATTACGAATTTTATGTGTCTTTAATGTAAAGCACTGTGAAACAAAACAATTTTAACAGTCGATATAGTTACTGAAAATAGGAAAAATTTCAATTTCAACTTTACAACTGTTACTTTGGACAATAATGGAATATCTCCGGAAAACGTCAATTATGATGAATAAATCAGATGATTGGTATTTGAGATATCATGATTAATTTACGTTTCCAACATTACGATTTCTTCTGTAATAATTTAAGATTACATATTTTTAAATATAACCCTGTAAGAAACTGCAACGAAAGTTCAATTTTTTAAGCCATCCAGGCAAGAAGACGCTTTGCAAGGGTATTCTAGTGTAAACAGCGTATTTTTATGTCTTTTAGGGGATTTTTCACAAAGAAAGTATGTCACTTTTTGTATATAAAATTTCAGTATACATTTATGTACATTTCAATAATATTTATAACCACTTTATTGAAGAATAAATAAACATTGATGGCTGCGCATGCTCTTGTACGTAATCGCTTATAAAACAGGTAGTCTCATGGCGACCATGATCTCAGCCATTTTGCTTATCGAGAATGAAAAAACCATGAGGATTCTTCATTAGCCTGAATTTGGCTAGTTTGTTGCTTTCAGGTAGAACATTTTTATTTTGCATCAAGATCCGTTGAATAGTCGTAACTTAGAAAACATAATTTCCTGAATATTGGATACAAGTGTTTTTAAATAAATTCGAAGAAGATAATATCAGGAAGTCAAATGGAAAATAGTAAAAACATTTAACACTAATCCTACCAAGTCCAAAACATATGAAAGTGAAACACCGTATAGAAGTGTGAAGATTGGATTTACTTTAACTTTGTACAGTTTTCATTATAATACGTGCTTAAATAAAGAAGACATTCAGTCATTTCCTATGAAAGCGTTTTTACAATTTCAATAACTAGGGCATAGAAAACTGATCAATTTGACCGTGGTAGATTTAGTGTTTAGGAATTGCAATGTACTGTTGTATCGTTCCCAGCTGGTTGTAATTATTCAGAAAAGAAATTAATATCTATGCAGCTCTTGTGGTTTGAAATTAATGCAGACCAGTGTCGCCAGATGAGGGGAGGGAGGACGAATTGAGGGGAAAAGGTTACCCTCTCTTCGGAACACGGAACACGTCACATGACCGGGCCGTGGCGGAAGCATGGGAAATAGCGTGGTAGAAGGGAAAGGTAGAGTGGGGACTCTGTTCCAACTTCCAAGCAGAAGTTAGAACCGAGGGCACCGGGGGTAAATGAGACACTTATCGACTGACCCCCTTGAATCTTTGAAATAAATTGAAAACATATTCCGACATCGGTGGGTAAGAAAAGTGAGCCGCAGGTTGCCTGGCGGCGCGGCGCGCGGCGTAACGCCCCAGGCGTATCTAGCCAAGCATCAACGCCTCCTTGGTGTTGCCGCGGGTTCCGCGCGCGGGTTCCAACCCGTGTCAAGTAATTAAAAGCAATAAAGCCGAAGTAATCCCGTGGGGAGGCCGGTAACGCGGAAAGAAAAAGACACGGCGATAAAAAAAGAAAGATTCCTTATCGCGGCCGGGCGATCGGTAGCGCGAGCTTGAGCGTCACTGTCCTCGGTCCATTCTCTCGGAAGGGGTGGTCACCCTCGTCGTCGGGCTACAGAATGTTGTCGCTGGAGGCGGCAGCTAGGATGGTCAGAGAAAACGGAGAGACAGGGAGAGCACACGGCGGAGGGAAAAAGAGCGAGAAATATGGGGTGGCCGGTCGGACGGCCAGCTAAGGGGGTGGACTTTAGAGTCCACCCCAAAGGGAGCGAGCGACTAGATGTTGGAGGAGACCAGGACAGAGAATTTACGCCCGGCAGTGAATTCCTACAGGACCTCATATCACACGCACCACCAAGACCGCACACGTGTGCGTGCACGCATCCGTGCGTGTTACTTATCTCTCTCTCTCTTTCTCTCCCTTTGCGTATGTAGATGGACGCACATGCGCGCGATAGTGTACCGCCTGGAAAAATTCTCGCGCGTTCGTGAATTGTGCCGAGCCTACCAAAGGGAATCCATAAATTCGGTAACACATGGACCAAGCGAATTTGTTCAGGTTCTTGTGATTTGCGCAGGGGTTATTAAAGGCTGTACCGGTTTGGTCTATACTGACGTGCGACACGAACCTGGCATCGAAATTCTAAACAATGTCGCCTACACTCCCAGATGAAATCATATGGGCCGTTTATTTTGAAAGCGGCTTAAGTCCATTTAATTTTAAATTGAGATATTTAAGAGTTTGTGTTTCAATGTAATTAAAAATATCCGTATAGGATACCAATGTATCACACTCCTTAAGTGTATCTAAGAGTGTTAAATTTACAATTCCTATTAAAATAGTAGCAATTATTAAGTGAATAATATGTCTTCTTACCAAGAATGGACTGAAGCCACTTTCAAAATCAACAAGTAGATTTGTCATAAAATTTTAAACAGTCCAAGACCATTCGATATAATTTCGAATGCTTCAAATTGAAAAAACAATATTCAAATTATTTTATATTTCATTTCAAAACTTGAAAACACCATTTATGCAATTCAGGAAATCTTCTAACTATATAAATTACATAACCATTTACTCCTCATTTATATTTTGTGTATGCGGAAGGGATTTGAAGAAGTCATGGTGCTCCGGTGGTAGTAAGTCCATCAAATCCTTGTATGTATTTCGCTGTTGTAATTTGTCTTATATTTTTATAACGTGGTGTCAATACAATATTTTCGAATTTTCTTGGTTTACCCCGACGCGACGTGGCAATAAATTCAGTATTTTAAATTCTGCATTCTCATCCATTGATATCTCATAGAAAATTTTATATGGTTCATTTCTCAAAAAAATGCATCCAGCATATTTTTACTCAATTTATTGTTTCTTCGTTAGAATTCTTTACCCTTTTAAAAATTGCACCCTTAAAAAATCTTGTTGATACGAAATCCTCTTGTTTCATTTCACTTAAAATAAAGTTATTACCTTTCCGACACTTTTTGATAACATTATAATAATCTTGGCGTACAAATAGTAAATTATTTTTCTTTAATGACATTTCTACATTTATTTGTCAACTGAAAAATGGACTTGGGCCACTTTCAAAATAAAGATTTGTATCATTCTATTAACCAGCTAATTTCCTTTTTACAAAAGCTTTGTGATTTTAAATATATTAGTTACAATTTGCTTCAGAATGAGAAGATAACGTAGAAATGTAAATATTAAAATTGCTAGCTTGATTTTTCTCGAAAATGGACTTAGGCCATTTTCAAAATAAACGGCTCATTCATGCTATTTTGAATTTCTTGAAGATTATATTGAATTTCTGAATGTAACCGTTTCGTAATTGTTACGACAGAGAAGGGGACCTTATAAATAACCCCTAGCTTGAACTTGCAGCTGAAAGATTTGAATTCTGTAATATAACACATTAACTTATTAACTTTCGTTATTCGCATATAGTACTTACAATCTCAAAACTTTAAAATTAATGTTCCGAGCTCAAACAAGAGCGTGGACTACACCAGCAAATATTTATTCTGCATTTAAGTAGGTAGTTATTGTATTGAATAAAAATTTATTTATGTTGGGGGGAATCGTATAAAGTTCCATAGTACCAGTCATACAGCAAGTGGTGCGCGAGTAACTGAAGGTTAAATGCTATTGATTTGGTTTATGTCGACGGCCGCTACTTGAACCTATAATACCATATTCGGGATTGTAAACAATATCGCGTGCGTCTGAGTTACACACGACCGCTCGACAACTACACGCATATTGCTTCTGCGATTTTCCCTGTATTATACACACTCCTTATTTATCGAAAAATGAATTCTTTTCGACTATACTGAAGACTACAATTTTATTTTATGAGAAATAATATTTATTGTAATTGTTATTAGTTGTAATATTGAAAGTATATATCTGCTGTTCGAAGGAAAATTTTAATATTCTGTGACCTGTTTTACACGTGAGCTTGAAGAGTTACTGTTAATTATAGTATTGCCATCTATTTTCTCATATTTAAATGCAGAGTTTATTGAACTTTTAATACCCCATATTTTAATTTAACTCTTGCTCCTCTTTACCGCAATAGAATTAATAAAACCCTATTACATTTGTAATTAGGATTATTAGAACTTCGAATGTGCTAAAAGTATAAGAAAGTATTACTATTTTCTATTTAATTGAGCACAATATGGTGAATGTGTCTACTTATTGCTAGATTAAATTTATAGCTAACTCATTTGATGACAGAATCAATTTCTATAGTCAAACATTTCTCTTTGTTACAAACGGAGGAATACACATATCTATTGAATAAAAATTGAAATCTTCGTAACGTATTTAATAAAATATTATACTGTAATAGGTTAATATTTAACTTGCAATATATAACAATTTTTATTTTCATGAGCACAGACATTTATTTTTCTATTTCCGGTAAATCCAGTGCGTGTTCTTATTACGAACAGCTATTTGAACCTATTTCATAAAATTTTAGTAGACTGTGAAGACAGCAGCTGTCCTATTCTAATTTAAGTTCATAATTATTTAAGATTTTCATAATTATTTTATATTATCTTACTGCGTTTCCGATATTTGAAAATAAAATTGATTTTCACTTACCAATTCAGTAGAAACGAATATTAAATAAAGGAGAAGGTACGAATATGAAATACCCATTTTATTTCTTGATGTCGAGAGTTTCAGAATAGTCGTAAAATGAAAAATCAAATGTAAAGGTTTGAAGAATTTTATGTGGAATGTGCTGCATGAACGTAGATATTGCAAACGTTACAGAACTTTAGACATTTTTCTTTTTCTAAATGCAGGTGAATTGAAAATAGCAAAAGTTCAGATAGTAATACGAGACGGTACTAGTTCTGAGGGGAAGAAAGTTGTAAAATTCAGATGTAGAGTTAATAATGATGTTACACGATTCAATTAGACGAAGAATTAATTGTATTTTGCAATAATGTGCTTCCTGGGCGCGCATAATCAAGAATTCACGAACGAGAACTTTAATTCAAAACATTAGAAGTGAACATGTCAGTTCGAACAAGACGTATAAACGAACCGGAAGAATTTCCTAAGCATATTATACAAGTGAATCGAATTATTTTTCGATACGAAAGATAACCGGATCTCTGAGTGAAACGAACGCAACACCTGCTTCCGAGGATGGACGCGTTAAGGAGGAGACACCTTTTTTGAGTAATCCTGTAACAACGTCAGCTCTGCATACGCTCGTTACCGAAGTTAAATGTCAATAAACAGTCACGTAGACAGGAATGCCAAGGCAGCTTGACGTTGGACCAAACAGAAGCGGCAAAGCAAGGCGCCAATCACGCGCGAAGACAAACAGCGGCTGCGGACCATCGCTGATTGCCGAGGAAGTCCTTCCAGGACCTCGTATTCCTGCTGGTAGGCAGTGCTCTACGCCATGGAGACAACATACCCTGAATACGAAATCAAAAGGCGTCCAAGTACGCGCAAGTTCTGCCTCTGTAGTCCAAATAGTCGCTCGAACACGAACTGCGCCGTTTGGAGTTAACCTTGCCATTATTGAACGTATTCTTCCAATTTTTCCAATAAACAAATACTCGATCATCGATATTCCAAATTTTCCACGAATGTGTTTCATATGATGCTAATAACTAGATCACGGATTTGACATCAGAAAAGTTTAATCATATTGCGTTGCTCTCAATTTATTGAAACTATTAAAAGAGAAAATACATTTTAATTCAGAAAGATTTTATTTTGCATAAAGACCCGCAGTGTATTTACTAACCTTCTTGACAGCGGACTATTCTTGCAACTACAGGGTGTCCTAAAAATATCGAAAAACCTTTGGGAATGGTTCCTGTGTATTTGAAACAATTTTTTCCATTATGAAAATGTTTTCCGCGGCTTTGTTAAGGAGTTATTAACAAAAAACGCGGTTACAGGTGACAGGTCCTGCTGAGCGTAGCGTTGCTATTGGCCGAGCCAGAATCTCGCGGTTTGATTGGTCCGTGTTGTTCGTTAATAACTCCTTAACAAAGCCAGGAGGAACACTTTCGTAAAGGATAAAGTTATGTCAAATGGCCTGAGGTACCCTTTCAGTGAAGTACAAAATGTTTGTGACCTCCATTAAATCTCCATAAGGGATTGATCATCAATTTGACGTACAGGACCGTTTTATGGACCGTCTCAAATTCTAAACATCACGAAGGAGTGTCGTGGAAGGTACAAAGACGTGCGGGAGGTCAGAAGCAAGAAACAAAGTTCGGCAGCCTGTCGCTACGGTCATTCACACAGGAACTGGCGAAAAATCGTAGAAACGCACCCTGCGGAACGGCTTGGGCGAAGGGTGAACGACCAGAAACAATATTTCGTTATTTCCGCTGGCGAAGCCTAGCATCAGGCGGCCGGGGATTCATTATACGCATCCACGCGGCGAAAACGATTCGGGACGTCAGGAATCAACTTAGCCGATCTTCGCCAGCCGATTTGATTTTAGGGCGTGACGTTGAAAGAAGCAGATATCGAGGGACGTGTTTCGCTTGTCCAAGCCACGGCCTCGTGAATATTCCAAGTTCTAAAAGCTTCTCTTCCCCCTTTCTGCCCGGTCTACTTGCCCAGATGTACGACGAACGAGGGGTCCATCACGTCCATAACAAGCCCCCCTCTCCCTCTCTCCTTCTCTCTCGCGTTCTCGCTATCCCATTCTGTCTTTCTCGGTCCGCGCCATCCCTCTACTCGCCGCTCGGCAGTCTTCATCTCCTCTCTTTGCTCCCTCGTCCGGGAGGCCTCTCCCTCGCACCCAGCCTCTCTAGGCCTCCTCGAGGAGAGCTCTCAAAGGGTCCAGAGCTATGGAGACGTTTGCACCAGGGGAGTGAACCAGCGCGCGCTCCAGAGAAGGCAAGAGAACGGAAGAGAGGAACGCGCGGAGGTGAGACAAAGGGAAACGAAGAGAGACGGGCAGAGGAACAAGAGGAAGAGAGGCTACCTACCGCGCCTACGTTAGGTAAATTCGATGTAACTCGAGGGGATGAGGATGAGAGGAGTTCACTGTCGAGGGAAGAAGGGAAGATCGAGAGAGAGAGAGAGGGAGAGAGAGAGAGAAGAGAGAGAAAGACCGCCACAGGGAGACGGAGAGAGAATTTACTAGGAGGAGACCATCGCCCACAGGGGTGGACCAGTGATCGATAGCCACACACTTCGTCCGCCACCACCTTCAGACTCTGGACTCTTCCCGCGGTGGATAACTCTGCAAGCTTCCAGCCGGCGCGGCGAAAGCCTTCCTCGTCATTGGAAAATTCCTATTTCAAAATTGCCAGATCCCAGCTCCATTCGTCTCTCCATCATCTCACTTAGAGTAATCCCGTTTATTCTTTGACCAATGCTCGACCAATTCTCGAAGTGGCGAAATGAGCGAACTAGGCTTGTATTAGCAAGGTGCAACGATCCCTCTTTATTGCGAATTAGCAGACCCAGCGTTGTCACTCGACCGCGCCCGCAACATCTCCATGGTCTCCCTTAGACCACGTTCAAGAAATTCCATCGAATCATTAGTCTTCTTTGACAGGGACCGGCCGACTGGTGTTTGTTCAGGTGGCAGCGCGGATTAGAGCTCAGTTCATCGAGCTCCGATCCAGATTTTCCATGCGCTACGACCTTTCCAAAGTCGTGCGACATTAGCATCGACTGGCGTTGAGCCGATCTAATTGGGAATTTCCCAGAGGGACTAGAATGACCAGCCCCGGAAAAGCACTGAATTCACGTAACGCGTTGCCTCCGGAGAAGCATTATGCGAAATCCTGCTCGCCGTAGTACAGGTCAGCCTGCTCGCGCTAGTTTTTCTTCTTAGGTTGCGTTCGAAGCTTTAAAGTGTAGTCAGGATTTCACTGTTAAGTGCACTTCAAACATGCAACGACTTAGTTAATATTAGGTGTTCTAGTTTTGAGGAAACCCTATAGATGAGGATAAAGATAATTCTAGTTGAGATGTTCAAAAAATTAGGAGGTCATTTCAAAGCTTGGACATTGATAACAAATATTATATTGACAGTTTGCATTTGTAAACTGTAAACATCCCCTTACTTTCTCTCAGAAAATTTTTATTTTGCGTAAATATCTATTCATAATACAGTTGCGTGGACCAAACTCCATTGGAATTCCTCATTAATCCCAGTGATAAGCGTTTACTCTCCAGTTTTCATTACAATGACAAAATTATTTAGTTATTGTTGGATTTTTTTGGGCTGCTTGTGCGGCT
Organism: Lasioglossum pauxillum; assembly: GCA_933228785.1. Classification (NCBI taxonomy): domain Eukaryota; kingdom Metazoa; phylum Arthropoda; class Insecta; order Hymenoptera; family Halictidae; genus Lasioglossum; species Lasioglossum pauxillum. The sequence goes on along the minus strand of OW121701.1, from coordinate 21,814,819 downwards.
GTCTACGTGTTAATTGGAGGGTCATGAATTGTTTTGTAATTGTTTAAAAGCGTTTAAACAGTTGGTAAAAATATCGCTTGCACATTAAATTAGAGATTGAAATAAGAGCCTTAATTTCAAAAGCCCAAAAGAATGAAATCAGATGTCTATGAAGAACGTCTGTGTTAATTGTGGTTGATTGTAATTTAACCCTTATATCAACAACCCGGTTCCCGAGTACCCACTTTCAGTTTCATTAATATTTTTGTCGACAAACAGCAAAATTATTGTTCTTGGGTTATCACTAGCAGAATCTATGCATTTATTGACAAGAATAAGTAAGTGACCTATAAAACAGTGGAAGGGTTCAAAGAATTAAAGAGTATCCATGCATTATCACTAACTTATTGAAATTGTTAAAGGAAGAAAAAAATATTTAACTAGCTCCCAGCATCATGCAATTAACGTGGAATATTTTTATTTTGCATAAAGATATGCAGTCTAACTGTAAGATTAACTTACATTTTTGCGTCACAAAAATATGATCGATCAATGAGGGTTAACAACGCACATTAATCCGCACCGTAGCTCGTCAATAAAAATCACGAGTGCTGTTTAGAAAGAAGGAATAAAATCAAATTAGAGAGCAAAATTGAAAGCCAGCGTAACTGCCGTAGCTGGGGAGAAGCTGACCAGCGGGATTTATCTTTGACCAGAATTTTTTACAATGGCTTGGCCGCGCTGCAGCGAAATGCACTTTTCCCGCGAAGAGGCTTTACTTCCCGCCATTACGACGCAAAGATTAACAGCGGCTTCCTGCTCGTCCGCCGTTCGCTCGGCGTTCTCCTTTTTGGCGGTCCGTCGCAACTAATTGCGACGATGCAGGCATATTTCTGCCCGCGCGAGAGGGTGAGAAAAATGGTGGCCGGCCACTACCCTCCCCCCTATCCCCCCCTAACCGTGGTGCAGTTTTTTCCCCAACGTATGCGAACCCGTGAACGGGGTAGGTATTGTGCGCGGGAGGTCTCGCTTCGGCCGCAACGAGGACGCGTTTCGGCGAACACGTGCAACCACCGTGTGCACCGTCTCTTCTCGTCTTTCTTCCGCCAACTATATCTCACCCCTAACTCTATCTGGCTTGCCCGTTTCCCTTCTTGCTCCGTTTCGCCCTTACCCCAGAACACATTGTGCTTGTCTATTCTCGCGCGTTCCGTCGGCTTTTATTGCGGCGAGTTTTCTCGCATTTGCGGCGGGCCGGGCTTTCCCGAAATCGCGATTAGCACCGGGACTCCGCGCAACCACGTGCTGCCCTGTATGTGATTTACTTTTATTACCTCGCAACAGTCGCAACGGACCCACTGCCTCTCTCTCATTATCGTCGCAACGTTATTATGAAGTCCTTGCGACTTCTTCCAGCTTCCTACGACACTCAAATGTGGACCGCTACACAGTCTTCAAACCCTATGAAATTTTGTTTACGTGCAGTGGTGGACATATGTACAGTCCGCGAAATATTACCATAATTGCATGTGTAATTTCTTCGTGATTTTAAGACAGCTCTAGAAAACAAATCTATCTATTTTTGTTATTATTAACCCTCGGACACCTGCGAGTTCTAGGCCTATGACTCATTTCAACTCACACCGATATTTCACTAATACAGTTTTATAAACAAACAAACCGACAGAGTTGTGCTAATTTAAATATGTATATTGTAATTGAATTACATTGTATTTTATATACACAGTATTTGAATTACATTGTAATTGCATCATACAATTCGACCTTTTCACTTAATTTAATTGCTAATTACGCGAATCATGAGTGCAATCGATAGACTGCGAATCTTTTTGCAATATAAAAATTTTCTTCAATTAGACACTGAAACCATATAAAAAATTCTTTCTATTTTTAACGATTTTAATAAACTGCAAATAACATATGGACGTTCTTAAATTGTTTTAATATTTTTACTGTTTTAAATTACAACCATCCATTTTTGTCATAAATGCATAAAATCCGCAGTCTAGTAATCGAAATACAATGTAATTGAAATTCTATACATGTAAATTACTCGATGTGTATACATATTACTCGCTTAATATGAAAAATACCCTATCAAGGAATATGCGAATAATTTTGTCCACTACTATATTTAATATTCAGAGACAATACTATTGCTGTATTTGTTGCTTTGTAATAAACGGCATGATTTAACATTCATAAAAGAATGAGCCATTTCTTGCTAATGAAAAAATACAGAAACATTTTCTTTCTAATAATAATACTGGATTATAATTGTACAATACATTTTAAACAAGTTTTATTAAAGTCACGTTTTCACGTCATCCTAAGTATAAGGCGGGATTGGTACAGGAATATTTATTATACAATTATCCTAAAGCATGACTTAGGTACATGTTTGCAGTGTCTCTATTTGACTTTTACTAGTTCCTCTTTAATTAAATTAGTAAACACGTTATACCAATTAGTAATATGAGCATGGTAAGGGTTGGTAACATGCGACATCTGATTAACAGAGAATAATTATTTAAATATTTCTCATTTGAAAAATTACGTAGATACTGTGTGTTCTAGAACAGCATGTAATGGAATCGAACGCGTTTATTCGCGATGACATTGATATTTCTAAAAGCGAATTTTCACGTCCAAATTGTCAATATCTACAGAGGCATTAGCATCGCCGACAAGTTCCCATAAATTACTACGCGAGACGTATGAATATTTACTTCCGATGTAAATGGGTTAACAACAAAATAATTATTGTGAGTTCGGTCGTGAACTAAATTATAGAATAACGAAAGGTTAACACTCGGTATTGTTCGAACGAGTTAGGCGAATATTATTTGAGACTATCTATTGGAATGTGTACAGAATTATTTATACTGTGTCCAGGCTCAACAAGATTTGAATTCTAAAAAAAGGAAGAGAAAAGAGGGAACTGAAATCGCCGTGTATATGGATAAAAATAAGGGACGGGGTCCCAGGAGTACTACAATCCCAGGATTTGTTTGCTACCACCTACCCCCGTAAACGTGCTTTCATCTAACGGAGTCAATTCCGATGGGGAAACGCGAAGGATTCACGTTTTGTGTCCTGACGAATATGGTCAGGACTCGAATTAATATTTACGAACGTCGAAGGACACCCTCCGGTCCGCGTAGCCGTGCCTCTGTTACCATTTTTCAAGCCCGACCTACGTCGGTGAGTTATGCTTTTAACCCTTTACTAAATCTATGTTTTATCAGCCTGAAAGGATTTAGTCGGCAGAGGAGGACGTGAGAAATGGCAGAAAATAATGTTCGATCATTGACAATAAATAATAATGAATATAAATATTGTAAGAAGATTCTGTGGATTTATGACAAAAATAGAAGAAATACAAAATGCTAAAAGCGTAAAAGAAGTTTAAGGATATCAGTCATAGAAGTTTAAGCCACATTACTTTCGATTTATTCAAATCATTAAGAATTGAAGCTCTATTTAACTTTATTTATTAATTCATAAATATGTTTATTTTGAATAAAGTTCCACGGTTTAATTGTGGATATTTTAAATGAAGATGTTAGAATTGCTATGATTAAGAATTGGACATACTATAAATAATATTATAATAGTAATAATTTACATTTTGGTTTACAGTTTACAGATTTGGTGTATTACTATTCTTAAAATTGAATTGCTTTATTTTAAAATAATATTCAAATCTTTTCCATGAGAATTCCACAAACTCAAAGTAATTAACTCAGTGAAATAAGAAGTAACAATTTATAGTTGATCAAAATCTTATTTTTTCCTTATTTATTAGTGTCCGGATTTTTATGCAAGCATAATTTTCTTAAAATTTTATTTTCAATTAGAGCTTTTCAAATGTGCTCCATATGAAAATCTAATTATGCTGTGTTTAACAAGCCCAAATGCATAATTGTAGATATGTTAGCACAAAAATTAATTTCGATGTGTCAACGTGTTAAAAAATTGATGTTAGAGAATACTACTATTTTTTTACGATAACAGTATAATCTTTAATTACACTTGGCTCTTCAGAATTTCCCTTCGTGTCTCAAAATTGTTCTGCAGTTTCATTCTTCAGATGGGAGAAATGTGTTGAACCTACTATGTATATGCAATTCGGGATTCCCCGACATTAGTCACCTTTAAGAAGGTCCTCTCTAAGGAGTGGAACACGTGCTGACTCATTTCCCGTATGCCATTTTGAAAATACCGTAAAATTCCTAGTACAATCTTTCGTAAAACCACGTGAACAAATAGAATATATATGAAAGCAGAACAGTAAATACCTCATATTGTTGCTAGTCTCAATGATGTTTTATCAGAATAATTAACACTAAATGTACCATTGCCTGTCGAATGACCTGTTTTATACTTTTCATCTCATAGTTATTGACGTTATGAAGTTGCTCACATAGAAATTGATTCGATAAATTTCTTTATCCAAGCACATATTGTGATAAAAATTGCACAGAATCTAAATAAATAGAGCCTTGTTATTTGTGTAAGCTAAAACATCTTAATCGCGTTTAGTGCTCGGTAGGTTTAGTGTTAAAATCAATTGCTTTGACTCACAAAAACTGGATCAATTGTTTACATATTTAATAGACAACTTTTTAATAGATCTTTCAACAGTAACAGGAATTTCAGTCGTGACCCAACAAGTCATCCCCACTAACATAATTTAATAATTACCTTCTCATCTAACGATTAAGGTTCCTGTTCATACAGTTCTCTTATTAATAATCCTTTTAATTATTATGCTTCTGGTACAGTCAGGGGAAACAAAGTGAGATACGTTATTAATTCAAAATTTAAATTTTCAATTTTAAAACTGAATTTTATTTAAAAAGTGCAGAAGGATCTTCGGTCAAAACTCGATTGGTCTCTTAAAAAATTATGGTAATGTTGTTTCATTATCAAACAGATATTATTTATATTATATTTTCATTCCCCGAGTTGTGCTCATTCAATTACATCGTACTTCAATTACGCAATTGAATTACATTGTATTTCATTACGTCGTAACTGAATTACATAACTCAAACTTTTTAATTAATTCAATTACATACTAAGTGTTTTAATCAGATGTGTAATTGAACAATACAATATAATTGAAATACATTATAATTAAAAGACAGCTGTCCAAATTATAGCCCAGAATTTTGAAAAATATATTTTTATGTTTTTCTTTAATATATGTACTTGTTAGCTGTCTGTGCGGCGTAGTTTCTATTCCTCGTCCTCGTTCATAATACGTAACGCTATTTCATGTTTATGTTTGAAATTTAAAAAATGTGTAACGCAGAAGTTATTTCTGTTCAGACATTAGAAATTTATAAATAATAAATTCCTTCTTTTTGAAACCTTCACATGGATTTTTCAACCTCTTCTTACCTATTACCTTATTATTCTTCAATTTTTAATTTTAATTTAATTACACCGTAATTCGTAATTAATGTAATTTAATTACAAAGTATTTTATAATTGTACTCTAATTGCAATTACGGATTACATTGTACATAATTTAATTACGATATATTTTATTATTGTACTCCAATTGCAATTACGAATTACATTGTAATTTAATTGAATGAAGATCTGAATTATACATTACAATATAACTGAATTACAATGTAATTCAATTACTTTGTAATTATAATTCCTGGAGTAATTCAATTGTAATTCTGCATAACTCTGATATGTATACCGAAAATATAATATAACACTAAACCTACCGAGCCTCAAAAGTAACTGGTACATGTTCCCTTATAAAAATGACAAGATTGATTTTATTTAGACTTTGTGCGGCTCCTATTGTAATACGTGCACTACTAAACACATCTATGCAATTGTATCTTATGAAATCAGTTTTATTACTTTTCTAATTGTAAAATAAAAAACCTGGAACCGGTCATTCTGACCGGTTTTGATAGGTTTAGTGATAAATAAAATCAGTTTGATATGTATTGAAAAACTTTATCATAATTTTTTAAGAGAACGGTCCAGTTTTGACCTATGGTTTCTGTTGCACTTTTCATCCTTGTGATGAATAAGATACGATGCCTTGACCTTGAAATTCATTTTGTCGCAGCTTTCTTACAACAATTTCTACCAAACTCAAGATGTAAAATCCCGCTATGCTAGTGTATAATATAAATGATTTGAAACACGAAGAAATGGTGTCCTAGAAGAACCTTCTTGTCCCTGACTGTGGATAAAATGTTAACAATTGCAGATGACTAGGGATAGGTGCTCGTGTAACAATTTGCATAGATTGTTTCTGAGAAAATGACTGCGCATCGTAATTAGAAATCTGGTGCAGCGAGGTCGTGGTTCACGTGACTCGACAAAAGCAGAGGAGGGAAAGAAACGCATCGATTCTTACTTGTTGAACCGTGGAGACACCCTCGTGCAATTCCCGTAGGTGCAGCAGCATCGTAGCTGGACGAGTAGGGTGTGAGGGAGGTAGGGAGAGAGGAGGGTGAAAGATGCGGAAAGACAGATAGAGGAAAACGTAGCTGGATGAAAGCAGCCGGTAGATTCGGCATGGATTTCCAGCGACGGTAAAACCGTCACGATTTCCGTGCGATTGTCGCCGTGAACGGTCGGACAAGCATTGTCCGTGAAGCAAGACGGGAGGGGGGGAAGGCACAGCGGGTGGCAAACGTTAGGAAATTCGCCTTGTGGAGGGGCTGCGGGGAGGTCAGGGGAGGGTGGTAAAAGGCTAAGCCGAAACCTTTTTCAAGGATGAAGGGCTCTCTCTTCCTCGCTTACCACCTACTGCATTGTATCCATCGGTGTTTCTCTCTCCTCTCTCTCGGCACCCCGGTCTCTCTTGCTCCCCCGCAGTTCCTTGCGAACTTGCTCTGCCTCTCTTTCTTCTTTCTCGCCGCAAGCACAAGTATATACGTTTTCGTAATGCGCTTCCTCGCTACCATTTTCTCTCGCTTCTTCGTGTTTTGTCCCGCGCGCACGGCACAAATGCGTGAGCGTATGTATCTTTGTCGCCGAGACGCTTTCCGCTCTGTTTTGTTTACTCTGTCGTGCGTTTCTCCCCCCGGAACGACTACGCAAGCTTCACTTTCATCCCTCTTCTCAGTTTTGTCTATCTTCTTATTTAACCGATAAACCGCCAACCTTCTTTCAGGAATGTGTTTTCCTAACGTATTGAGAACCGAGTTCCGTGGTCCAACCCGTGGTCACTGAAGGCTGGCTACGTCATTTAAAGGAAATAAATCTTTTTATAGTCCCGGAGAAAATGTGTAGGTACAGAAATGGTAATAGATTTGGAGATTTTAGGCTTTCACCGGTATCATACAATTTTTACTGTTGAGGATTTATGCTGATGTCAGTATCAGTGTGCCTTCTGACCCCTGTCGAAGCTACCTTCAGTGCTTACGGAACGTTGGGAGAACAATCTCAGAAAGACGCAAAAGCAAAAACTGTAGTAATCATTTCATTTATGAAAATAGTTTTTATTTAGCCAGCTTTCGCACAAGTTTTGTAACCTGTCTTTATAAAGTAATGCATGTGATATGTTAATTCTTGTTATGTACGTTTAATCCATCGACTATTGCTTAGTTTCGCTTGAAATTTTTTATTACCGATACATAAAAGAAGAACAATTAAATCTGATTTTTATTCAGTGTATGTAAGTATTTAATAACTACCCAATAATAAATATAGTAATGTGATATCATTTACCATAATTGTATAAACTTGAATGTGTACATGTATAATTATTATATATAAAATAATAATAAAATGTAAAGCAAGGGGTTGAAAAAGAAAGCTCTGCTACATATTATTCTAGGAACAATATTTAAGAAGACAAAAAATTTGTCGAACCGTGATTTCTTGGTAAAAATTATGTAACCATCCCAAGAAAATGACACAGTGATATAAGTAAACAAAAAGTTCTAGATAATGCAAACAAATTAACGCAGTTAATTATTTTAGAAGAAGTTTATTATTATCTGTAACCTGAAAAATATATGAATGAAAACTTGTTTGCAGTGTAGAATACACGGATAAAAATATTTAAATACTCCAATATTCGTACATTAAAATTGGCTCCGATTAAACCCCTCAGGGAAAACGCCTATTTCTATATGATCGACTTTGTCTGACATTACGGATGTTACCATTGACTTTTTGATATTTTTCACAACTATCTTCAAATTTTCAAAAGTAATCCGTATCATCCATAATAATATCTGATGTTCTGTAATAAATTTTGAAATATATTTCTCAAAAATAGCACAGTGAAGACACGTTTAACTCCGAAGGGTTGAAATATGTAAATATTAACACACCTATGAATAGATTACTTCCCACAAAATAGAATATATTACCCGTGAAATAGTATAATCTATATCACCCGTAGAAATATTAAAAATATTTTCCTTGCATCATATTTATTAGTGGAAAAAATATATATCTTTTGTCGCTGCAATAATTAAATTATTCGGCTGTAACTTGAGGAGTTAAATAGTTTTGCTAAATTGCCAATATTCGAAGGGTTCAAATAGTTAATAATTATATTAATCAGAGTCGCAAAATAGGAATATTTTCAGCTGTTTTGCCTAGGTCGCAAAGTTGCAACGGGACAGCGGGAATGAAGGGAAAGAACGAGGGGCGAGTACTTGGTCGCATCGCAAGACAAACGTCGTGGCCGCGCGCGTGTCAATGGCCCCGCGCCAAAATTGCAGAAACACCGTCGAAGCCGGTGATGGCTTTTCGGTCCTTTTGCTTGATTTTTGGTAATTACGCTGCACGGAAGGCTAGCAATCTCGTAGCTCGGCCGAGCTGCCTCCGCGAAACTTCTCCCGATGATAGCTCGGCAAATAACAGAGACGGCCGAGGCGAAGCGAGGTGGATGGCAACAGTTGCCAGTGGACTCTCCTCTCCTTGGACGTTCATCTTCGTCGTCGATTGTTCCACGTCGATCGTCGTGGATCGTGTAATTGGATCTGTACTTACGTGGCGGAGTCCGACGAAATTCGTTTTCGCATCGCGGACCGAGAATATAACCAGAAGACTAACAATTTCCGAAACGAGTCCGTTTGCGCGTTAATACGCTCTTGAAATTGATACAATGCAGCATCATCAAGAACGTAACACGTAGACACGTTGCATTTATGGAACGATACTTCCGGAAAGAAATTTTTGCTATTTACGTGAACTAAATTAAAATGACTCATATTGTAATAAAAGAGACTTCGTTTGTAAAGAAACTGTCAACATAAATTAATAAAAATAAGAATTTTAATAAGTTGAAAATAACGCAACAGTAGTTACACTTTCTTTCGAAGTTCTGCATAAAATTCTCAGTTTAACCACGAAGGAATTTTCCAAGGGTTAATTATTTACATTAGAATATTACTTACGTGTTATTTTATGAAAAAAATCTGTACTTTTATAAACAACGCTGATAGATTTCTACCGATAGATCGAATTCAATTTATTCATAATGAAATAATAATTCAATTCATTGATAATGAAAGCAATAATTACACTGAAAAGTACAATACTCTGCATAGCGCTGCATAAAATACGAATTTAACGTATTAAGCGAATTCCTCCACAGATGAGTTTTTCAATTACCCCGAGAATCTTTTGTTCCTTTCATTCCAAGCACAGCTGCAACACTCTGGCCGGCGACTTAATTAGTTCGAATTTTCTTTCTTCCGCAAGAAAGAACACCGGCTGTTCACAGGGGATATCTACCATTTGCTCGGCTTAATTCGTGACAAGTGATAATTGTCGGACAGTCGGGCCTGTCGTAAATCTATCGGCGCACGTTTCAGTATGCAAAAGGACACCCGAAAGCCGCCTTCCGTTCGGTTTCGAAGCTCTAAGGAGATTCCCAAATCGCGCTGTTCTCAAAGCGGCACGTCGTCGTTCGGAGAAAGTCTGAGCAGGAAAAGGTAATCTCCGTTTCAGGAAGAGTCTCTGGTGCGAGAGTATCCATCAGCGTTATCTTGAAATCTTTAAGGACTCGGTATGGATTCATTAAGGGAAAGCTTCATTAGTACCCCGCCCGGAGACACTGCGTACATAACCGTTTCTTTTTGCCCTTCCATCACGATTTCTGCAAGTAATCGTCCTCCCCACCCATTAAATTCTCTATTTGTTAAACATTTCTCATCGCTGTGCCCCTGTCCCTTTTACAATAGAAAATCATATTATTTTCAACCCACTGGACCTAGGAACATAATGACCCGAAGTAGACACAATTTTTATTTTGCATAAAAATGTGCAGTTTCGTTATAAGACACACTTATGAAAAAGAATTAACCCCTTATAATAATGAACAATAATCATGATAAAGATTTTAAACAGGATCATATGAATGTTATCCGTCCAGATCTCCTTTTAAATTAAAATAAAATTCCATTTTTCTTTCAATATTTAAACATTAAAGTGAATGTAGACGTGAGAAACATTGTGTTTTAAATAAACTAATTTTATGTTTTTTTTTCATTTGAGTTATGAATGGGCTATAGACCTTTATTCATGCTTGTGACGAGTAGAATAAAACGCATTGAAAAAAAATTGTTGACTGATCTTGAAATTAATTTTACTACATATAATTTCTTTGCACTGTTCATAATGATAAAATATTAATAGCGAACATTACCGGCAACAATCTATACACAAGCTCTTTGTAAAGCGTACACAAACAATTAAATTAAATAATAAATGGTATACTCGGCCACATCGAATTTAATTCGCACGCCAGGAAGTGGAGAAAATAAATTGTTATTCGATTGTGTTTCTTGAAATTTTTCCAGAAAAGTTACACGAAGTTCCGCAGTCTACTTATGCACGTTTCTCGAATCTTACCCGAAGCATTGCTTGCACAAGTAGTAAAAGAAAGTGCATCGTACTTCATCGTATCGTTACTTCGACAATCTTCCTAGCTCTCTTCGCCCTCGCTCGATGTAAGCTTCAGCTGGGAGCATCGATGATCTTGTGTCGTGCACGAGTCCTCCACGAGATCATAAATACTTCAAGATCTCGATCGTCGGGCAACCTCTGCACCATTGTTCTACGCACCACGGGAGGTTCTTCGCTAGTTTATCCTAGATTCTAGATCGTCTCTCTGCCGGCTTGAAGCCATCGTTCCTCGTGCTCGCCATGCACGTTCATAGAAATTCTAGCTATGTGTACGGAATTTTTGAAACGTTTACACTTCGGTCTGCTCGTTCTATTGTGCACCTCTCGCTCCAAGAAACGAAAGCTGTTGAGTTCAAATAATAATTATTCCACGAGAAATTTTACGAATTTGTAGTATGCACAAAAGGAATCGTGTGAAGTTCAATTTATTATAAACGATATTTCAATTTTTAATTGAATGCTCAAGTTCAACTTCCTCCCTTCCTTCGTTCAGGACTTCCTTCGAGTTCAACATGCACGTTCATGGAAATTTTAACCGCGTGTACGGAATTTTTAAAATGATTACTTTGCTATTTTGAATACTATGGTTTGCTTAACATTCGACGAAATATTTTACGAATTTTTAGTCCAAATGTAGAGTTGTATGAAGTCAGAGTTGGACAAAAATTTAATCAACGTTTGACGATTAAATTTATACTTCGGATTCGGATAATTGATTAATGATTAACTGCTAAAATTTCGAAATGAAATACGGAATCAAAGCTATATGAATACTGAAAAAAATGTAAACTGATTAACTTCATCAATCGATTGAATCAATCGTGAATTTTTCAATGATTACTTTTTTTAATCGTACACATTAATCAATCAATCTTGATTAAAATTTTAATCGATTAATGTCCAACTCTGTATGAAGTACGATTCACTAAACAATATTGGAATGTTTAATAGAAAGTTTGAAGAAAAAGAAACTGAAAAGTAATTACTAATCTACATATTTTGTAATAATTATAGCACCGAAAGACTTTCTGAAATACGCTCAACTTATTACTTTATTTGGAGTCTAATAGGGTTTTAACGCGTGCTTGATCAACGATTTTCTTGATGGCTACAATAATGGAAATTTTAACAAATACATTCACTTCAATGCTTAAATATTAGTTACAAAAATAAAGTAGATGTTGATTGGCGTGCTACGAGTCTAACTGCTTATTATATGCAAGGGGTTAATACTCTCTTTTATGTCACCTTGTTTGACAGATCAAGAGAATCATGTTTGAATTATTATTAATTCGCGAACGCAAAAAGTTTACAAACTTAAGCATTATCGCGAGAAGCAATTACATCTGCCAACGTAAAACAAAGATTGTTTATACTCGTGCATGCTTTAGCGTTTATAGGTGCGTAAAAACTAACAGAAAACATAACCGGCAGGGATATCATTCACACATATATTACTCTGTATATTATTTCTAGACGGTCGACAATTAACAGATACGCATGTATTTATAGTGCACAGTTTTGAGGCGGTAATTATACTTCATCATAAAATATCAATTTCATGGATAAGTGGCTCGCAGATAATCTCGCACGCGTATTAACCGTTAACGAGAATGAAACCTGATATCGAGCTTACGGTTAAGCAATTTCGTTCTCAAAGACCGTTGTTTTATAAATATCAACTGGTAAACGAATTTCGCAGCGAAAACTTCGTTAAAAAGCTCGCGAACGTCGCCGACCGCATCATCAAACTTCCATCCACCGCGCCGGGGTTAAGGCGCAACGATTTTGCAAGCGATAATTCCCGGAGAAGCGTTTAGCACGCCTAATTAACGCTCGGATAGCTGGGAAAGCGGTTTATTCCCAAACGTCCGATCGATCCGACCGCCTTAATCCGTAAATGACATTAATACCGGTTAGTCCGTAAAACAATGCAGCCGAGAAAACTGGCAGCCCCTTCCGAACGAATAACATTCGTAGGAAAATTAACCGTTATGCCAGAAGAACAAACTGTGTGCTTCGGCCAACGCCTCTCACTTTGCGCTCGCGACTAATCGCATTACCGGTTCCCTGGAACCTCGTGTCTAGCTCGGACGCGAGACTCACGAAATCCCACAGGTAGACAGCCGGGTCTATTGTTCGGGTCCTTCGAAAATCTTTATTGTTTCAGCAGAAATATTATTTCAGGCACCGTTTCGCCGAGCTACAAGCCGTATACCACAGAACCCCGTAAATTCTTTCGCTGCTCGAAGAACCGTGCGTACGTATCTCACCCTTCCGAACCTTTACTTATGTCGTATACTGGCTTATAACCCCGCGTGTACAACAATCGTAAATCTACAGACCGGTTGATGACCGAAAAGCTTGAAACATTTTCAGTCATATTTTTATTGTTGTGGCGGATGGAACATTGGAACTGTGTACGTACTTAGCGGCAGAGGGGCGAGGAAAGGTTCGAGCTTATTTGAACAATAAGTAAGAAATAGAAGAAATTATCTATTGAGATGAACCAGAGTCGTCAGATTAAGACTTGTGTTTCCACTCTACCTTCCCCTTTTACGATGCTATTCCCCCACGCTTCCGCCACGGCTCGGTCACGTTTCGGCTCTGTCGTGCATGTGTCCGGTACCTTTCCCCCTCAATTTGTGCTTCTTCTGATTGTATTTCTCATATTTGAGTTGAATAATTTTTGCACAAAAATCTACAGTCCACTGATAACTTTGAGTAATGTTTACGTATCTATCTTGCAGGTGTCTGGTACTGATAGAGAGGGGGTAACTTGGTCGATCTAGGGCGCTATCTGCCTCAAAAGTCCTATCTTTCGTTTACGCAGCGTAATTTGCATTATTCGGCTATTTTCATAGCTACATGCGCAGTTGTATGCTTCCGAATAATGCAAATTACGCTGCTGCCGACAAATGAGAAGGCGAATCCCGCACCCTTGCAATCCTGGAAAAAGGACTCTACCCCCTTAATTAATGTTTACGAATTGACAACAAGAAAGTCGTTTGTTAGCGTGCGTAGAGTTTCAGGTATGTATTCATGTGTGCAATGTAAAAAATTTAAATTATTGAGAAATCAGATTTATAATTCGTATATTTATATGTTCTTGTTTTATGCATTTCGTATTAACCAGGTATTTTGAGGTGTCTCATGACCCCAACAAAATTGATTTTATTACGAAGTATTTTTTGTAAGTTTTGAAAATTTCTTAGTAAGTTTTAATGTAATTTAAAAAATTCCATGATACTTCGTAGTCTGAGTAAACACCATTCAAGTGTTAAGAATTACAGTATATAATTTAATTTGTAGTAAGTAAATTAAAACAACTTCAAGGTACCGATGTATTACTTTCCACGGATGCTCTTGCAATGGGTGTAGAAATCTTTTAATTTGCATAAAACACCTACTTATAACGAAAAAGGGATTCGGAATAAATTGCATGTAATAACAGCCGTCATTTTGGAATGAGATACGGGAAAAATGGTTTCTCAAAGATTCGGTTTCCGATCGAAGAGACGAAATGAGCCACGGCGAATGCGTGGTCGTCGCCGCGCTGAAAACTTGGATTGTTCCCCCGCAGGAGACGAAGGAGTCCAAAATGAGAGAAGAAATCTGTTCTCGAAGAAAGGAACGAGGGGGTCGGATGATTATCCGAAGTTCATCGGTCCTCTTCACGAACTTGTGAGCCTGCTAAGCCACGCATTAGAAACATCCGGGCGGAGTTATTCAGGTCGCGCGACTCGTTTTCTCTTGGTCCGCGTGCGCCGATTTCTCCTGGACCATGCACGACTGTGTGTGCCCCCGTCTGATCGTGAATGCTCCTCGAGGATTATGGGGTGCGCGCGTGTGACAAGCCTCAGGTCCTCGAGGACTATCCTCTTCTTCTACCTCCTCCTCCTCCTCCTCCTCCTCCTCCTCCTTCGTCTTCTCATCCTCTCTGCCACCGTCCAGGTCGACTCTCTTACGACCATCGGTTACGCGAACATTGTGACACCGGCGGGATTATCCCTGCTCCTTTTTTTCCCGTTAGGACAGAAGGGGTTACATGATTTCGCATCGAACGCATCATGAGTCGCGCAATCTATTCAAAACAAGGGTCCTCCGCCCGGGATAGACTCACGACTTTACGGAGTGGTTCACTCCGTCGCGCTGTGGTCTAAAAGTCAGTTCCAGCGCGAATAAATTAAAAATACCAACTAACGTACATCTGTTAAAATTTATACTTGTATGATAGTTTCATATGTATACTACAATAACAAAAGCAATATTAGTAAATCACATCACCGTATTATTGTTGGCAAGACTGTCAACATTCCAGTAACCACATTTTGTTTCTCTACGTTAGTCAATTGCTACAAATTATAACCTCAAAATATCGAGTTCTTTCTTGAAGTGTGCATAAATTGTGTTAGTATTTTGTTATATATGATATTATCAGTATGGCTGTAACTGGAAATGGTAGGTTTACGTTTCCTTCACACATTTTATGATATATTTTATGAACTGACACTTTTTAAGAAAAATTATTGGAATGTCGTAAGTTTTACAAAATTTGCACGCATTTGCACGCGTTGCGAAGTATTTAATTTGAAAGCTTACTTCATCTCCATAAACGGCAAAGAGCAAACGCGATCCCCCGCAATCCCATTATCATTTTATTTTAATGTTTTAGTAAACGTATCTACGATCACCCGCTTAGAGTTGTTCGAAGAATGGTTCAAATTGAAGAATTTGAAACGGAAGGATTGCGTTAGTGGATTACTAGAGGCTATTTTTACCGCAAGGAATTTCAGCGGACACAATATTGAAGGAATTTTCGAGAACTTTATCAAAAATATTGAGAAACGTTGGAAAATAGGCAATAATTATAAAGATAGATTTCTGTCAAGAAATAACACTTGGTTAGAATCGACCGCAGTATTCCCCTTTAATGAGACTGACATTCACGAACTTGAACCTGCAAGAGTGGAAGGCGATTAAAAAATTTTTATGAATGTAGTATTAGATTAATAATTATTATATTAATAAACAAGTAGTCAGTATTGTAAATTATGTTTTATTTACTTTACTCAAATATTTAAAAGAAATTTTTACACAAAATGTCAAGTTTTTCCTCGCACAATAATTAATTCGCACTAGAACTGACTTCTAGACTACTGTGCGTCATCTTGACTTTGTTTAGCCTGGCTTCTTTTAATCGCATTGAGACTCCAAACACGTAACGTTCAACTACCGAAACCGATTTCCCCTGTATGGAAATAGAAAAGCTCGTTGTCTCATCACGAAAAACTAGGATCGCATATATGTCCATAATTATAAAAGTACATAGTCGAACAATTAGCCATACAAATGAATGAATTCCATATAATGTTGAAATAACAAGCACTATTTAACGGTTCTTTTTTGCAATATTTTAAAAATTACATTGAATTAATGTAGTTTAAAATAATGTTATGTGAAATAAATGATAAACTCATTTTCTTTTAATTTTTACTTACACCACTTCTACATAATAAGACTGCGGATCTTTATGCATTTATGGTTTGTAAAAATTTTCGAGAAATGCTGACGTATCAAATTCGACAGAATTTACTACGATTTTTATTTATTTTGGACCTACAAATGTTGTTACTAGACTGCGGATTTTATGCATTTATGATAAAAATGGGCAGATCTAATTTTTGACAGTAAAATAATTTGAAGAATTTAAATGTACTACTGTATTATTTTCAACCTGTTATAAACATACTCAGCAAGAAATTAAATACTCACTCTGTCCCACAATAATAGTAGCAAGTGAATATTTAAACTCAAAATTGTCAAGCCTTCAATCAAAAATCAAAATCAATGTTTCATGACATCTTTCATTTGTCTTGACACATCTTTTTCAATTTTTCGGTTAACCTAATTATTACGAATTACAACTATTTTTCGAATTTCATTCGCTGATCGAAATCAATCCTCTTATTTCAGTTGAATATCAACACATTGTAAAAGTGAGATGAAAATAACAAGTTATGCTGGAAGGAATGAAGAACGATGGCTCCAATAATTTTGAGCTCACGTATATAGGGAAAGTAAAGTTTCGCAGCGAAGGGATCCCACCTACAAGTTTAAAATGCAGTAACGAAATTGAAAAATCCAGAAACTATCCGAACACTCAAAATAAAAATTGGGAGTAATATTTTTAATTTATTGTTTAATGTAATCTAGTTTTCAGATAATAATAAAATTGTTGCGTTCTATAATTATTTTCTTTTGCTACTATTATTATGGGACAAATTAAATTCATCAACTGCTACTTTTATTATGGGACAGAGGGAGTATCTATTTCAGCCCAGCTTGTTGCGATTCAGGTAGAAATTTTTTATTTTGCATAAAGATCCGCAGTCTAATTATTACCAATGAAGATACGATTTCATTTGGTACCACTTTCTTAAAATTTCACTACAAAAAACGAAAAATGCATAAACATCCGCAGTCTATTCATAATTGTAGACTCATACATATCTCGATAAAATTCTAACCGTTGAAACGCGAATGGGGATCGAAGAACAGAAACTTCGCAAGGTGGAGAGGGATGGAACGATGCAGAGTTGAAAATCATAAGACGTAACACGCGGGGAACGAAGTAACGAAAAGAAGGGAGAGGGGTGGGGTAGAATATCGTGAGCGCTTACGACGTCGTTTTACCTCGATAAATGTGCTCCGAACCCCTTTTCGAGGGATGCAAAACACCCCTCCGGTAGGCGGGGTGCAGTGAAACCTGTGTAATCTGCCATACGTTTCCCATGAATATGCATCTGCGAGGCTAATGCGATTTGATTCACGATTGGCCTAAAGTGTACGGCCAGGGGGAGATCTCTCGAAACCCACAATAATTCCATACATCGACCGTGAGGGCACAAATTAACGTTTGTTAGCATAACGTTTCTCGCGACGCTCCGAGGCGATGCGATTTCCTGATGAAAATAAATCGCTACCGCGTCCCCGGATTACCTACCGGAATCGACTAACGATATTTTCGCTTTATGGCGCGCCGATCAGTCACGAATGTTCGTATTCCAGTATTCATACATGGGAGATGCAATAATATTAAATAATGTTACGTAATATTACATAATATTGAATATACAGGGTGGCCCACATAACTCTGAACAGCTCAATATCTCCGTTCCTTTTCGTTGTACAAAAAAACTTCGT
Source organism: Lasioglossum pauxillum (assembly GCA_933228785.1). Classification (NCBI taxonomy): domain Eukaryota; kingdom Metazoa; phylum Arthropoda; class Insecta; order Hymenoptera; family Halictidae; genus Lasioglossum; species Lasioglossum pauxillum. The sequence goes on along the minus strand of OW121701.1, from coordinate 21,796,696 downwards.
AGGACAAAGTTACACTGTTTGAAGGGCCACATATAACGGTGTAAGGGAAAAAAAATTTCAAGATCATTTCTATGAGATTTCAAGGTTATCGATGTTTTTTTAAATGGAATGAGGTATTTTTTAATACATCAATCGATGCAGCTGGACATTCTTTATAAAAAAAGTACTAACCTATGTATGTCGAAAAGTTAGTAGTTCAGGAGATATTTCAATTTAAATAACTCCAAAATACCATTACTGTCGTACTAAGACGTTACACAAGTAAGTAAACACTAACGCCTTAGTACGACAGTAATGGTATTTTGGAGTTATTTAAATTGAAATATCTCCTGAACTACTAACTTTTCGACATAGGTTGTACTTTTTTATAAAGAATGTCCAGCTGCATCGATTGATGTATTAAAAAATACCTCATTCCATTTAAAAAAACATCGATAACCTTAAAATCTCATAAAAATGACCTTGAAATTTTTTTTCCCTTACACCGTTATATGTGGCCCTTCAAACAGTGTAACTTTGTCCTACGAAGTTTTTTTGTACAGCGAAAAGTAACGGAGATATTGAGCTGTTCAGAGCTATGTGGGCCATCCTGTATATTAAACTATGCTATGTTCAGTTTAAACCACTTTGCACGATTTATAGAAACCAGTTTTTGAGAATTTAAAATGAAAATTTAAACGTATTTAATTATTAAGAGGGTAAACTCGTTTTCAAGATTGCAAGAGTACTGGATTCGCCTTCTCATTTCTCGATAATACAAACACGTGGTTTTTCACTAGTCAAAAATGCTAGATAAAATGCTATCGCCCTCAAAAGTCCTATTTTTTCGTTTACGAGGCGTAATTTGTATTATTCGGCTATTTTCATTGCTACATGCGCAGTTGTATGCTTCCGAATAATACAAATTACGCCTCGTAAACGGAAAAATAGGACTCTTGAGGGAGACAGCGCCCTGTATCGATCTTTTATCTAGCGTTTTTGACTACTGAAAAACGACGTGTTTGTATTATCGAGAAATGAGAAGGCGAATGCCGCCACTTGAAATCCTGGGAAAAGTAGTCTGCCCTCTTAAAAACGCACGATACTTATAGATATTACTTGAAATTTTAATAGAAAAGTTTAATACAAATGTTACATTCATGATTTTTTAATTGTTCGTTTGACTACGACCCAACAGCATAAAATGATTAATTTTATTAAGATACAAGATGTCCCATCTAACTTCAACATCCTAAACAACTCACTTAATTTTTAAGATAGGAAAAATGCCAGATAATTGAAATACTTAGTTCGAGGGAACAAATACTTAATGATAGACAAATAAAATTGTTTCAAGATAATTTTTTTTTAATTTCGAAGTAGTCGCGCTTTATTTATGATAGTTAGGGTCGAAACAAATTCAACGACCTATAATTCTGTGACTTTCGGATGACCTTGAGAAAATATTCATAATATCGAGTAATGGATGAAAATATTAAAACGATAATTATAACGGAAAGATTAACGAAGAAAGAATTATTTCGTTATAATAAATGTTCAAAGTGATGTATATTGACATTAGTACATTTTTGTAAACGATTCACGAATCTCTCTCTACAGATAACAATTTCGTAAAAAAGTGATTTGTATGTAAGTGCATCTAACAAATCGATCTCAATTGATTTTTAATTAAGAGTTTTACTCTTCAACGAAATTGAATATTTACTAATACTTTACATCACACGACTTGTTTCTTTATTCTACTCATATAGTCTGGAAGATTTGTTATTTAGGTAACTCAACTTATCGTAATTTTTAATAATGAAATGTAAATGTAAATTTATCACTACCTTCATTTACCATGGGAAATGATATACAATTTTTCAATTTTCCTGTAGAAGATCTCTTGCAACAGGTGGTCCCATTAGAACGAATGTAATTCCCTATTAAGCATTCCACAAATTCTCCCAAAATTTGATATCGTAAGTCAATGTAACTGGGCACTATATTGAGTTAAAAATTAACCCATCGTCTGTATATAAAAGTTACAATAATTATATTTTCAAAGAATTAGGATAATCCAAAGGTGACATACTTATATATTATCTAATTTTTAAGGAAAAATAACGCTTTACAGAAAGCTATAAATATTTACCTTGATATCATATTACATGTGTTACATGAAATGCATATTATGATCGAACGAATTCCTCATATGACTGAACATTACCTTTCTCCTTAAGCTTTTGCAGATCTTGCATTTCGTTACTATCTCCCAATATTTCTAAAGAACAGCGTCAACCCTTTAACTTAACCTATAATATCGTGCTTATTATGAATTATGAAGATTTCTAAAAGAATTTACAAAATATGAATGTTATATCTGTGATTGCCAGAAAAAACGCTGCATGTCACAATTTCAAAAAATTTCAGTTTATGCATTAATTGAGATTTACAGTATAGGATATACGTCTTTATCAGAAAAAAGTCATGAAAATAAATTCGAAAGGCTTAAAAACATAATGCAATTGAACGATATCCTATGGCAAAGCATTAGTGACCAAAACTTTAAACGGCAATATCTCGAATGTGAAATTATGTGGCATGCGGCGTTCTTCCTGACAACTAGGGATGGGATCAAGTTCAATATGTACTCACGAATCCGAGTCAATTTCAATGACCAAGTTTCATTTCATGGGTTTCGCTTACTACTTAAAAGCAATAATGTCTCAATGATTGTATTTGAAAAGTATTCGTTTTCTACAAACTGATATCGAACCTCAGAATGAGTACTTACAAGTTTCGAAAAGATACTTATCAGTACTTCGATGTTGAAAGGAATCGAATCTTTCACAAGTAGTACTCGAATCTTGGAAATCAGAACTGCATAGTAGGTTTTAAACACATTCATCATTAAATTCGTAACTGTTTAAGAATAATACTTCCGATAGATTATGAAATTATAGTTATACACGTTGAATTGAATTATGCATTGGAGGACAACATAATTGATTTTAAAGGTAAAAAAATAATGATTAGAAAAATCAGAGAATTTCCGGTACGATATTCGTAAAAGTTTCGAATCTGTTCGACCAAGATTTGAATATACTTGCAAGTATTATTTCCGTTTACTAAAGTACTTGTAGAAGGTTCGAAACTGTCTGGCATATATTCGAGTATACTTAGGAGTACTATTCTGTTTTTCGAAGTATTTATAGAGAATATCTAATTTAAAGATGCTTCCGGCGCTACCGTTTCGATCAATTAATAAATCTAGCAATTTTGCAAAAAACTTTTGTTCTTTCCTAACATTTCGGTTCCGTTTTGAACTTTTTTCAAACCTTCGTTGTGTATGAGTGTTTCGCCATCCATGATAAAATAATCCCAATTATCGATCGTAAATGTTGAATATCTAATTTAAAGATGCTTTCGGCGCTACCGTTTCGATCAATTAGTAAATCCAGCAATTTTGCAAAAAACTTTTGTTCTCTCCTAACGTTTCGGTTCCGTTTAGATATTCAACATTTACGATCGATAACTGGGATTATTTTATCATGGATGGCGAAACACTCATACACAACGAAGGTTTGAAAAAGGTTGAAAACGGAACCGAAACGTTAGGAAAGAGCAAAAGTTTTTTGCGAAATTGCTAGATTTATTAATTGATCGAAACGGTAGCGCCGGAAGCATCTTTAAATTAGATATTCAACATTTAAGATCGATAATTGGGATTATTTTACTTATAGAGAGTTCGAATTCAATCAATCAAAGTTCGCACCTGTTTGCGAGGTTCTTGATCCCGTCCCTACTCACAACCACAGATATAATTATTAATTGTAGACGTATGTATAAGGTCTCTGCATAGCCAATAAATTACAAAGTACTGTACGACACCCCCACGGAAAGATCTATACCGTGTTCGTTTTCAAAGCAAATTTACTACTTGAGTTTACCTTAGCTAGCTTAGCAACTTTTAATAAATCACCAAGGATAATTAGCAATTACTCATGCCCGTGTTCCGTTAGGTGAGGTGTTAGGTAGTCCGGCCGGCCAGGTACCAACCATTGATTCGCATTCGTTTACAATCCGCTGCCACTACGCTTCCGATCTTTCTCTTTCGTCGAAATTTCGAAATTGCAGTCCAACCGTGACAATGTCACGGGGGTGCGAAAGCGCGCAGGGAAGATTTTAATTGCTTTATTGCCCCCGGAATTTCCGAGAAGCCGGCTGTACGCCAATAAAACCGATTTTACTCGGCCCCTCGTAAACTTTATGCCAGTCAGACCGTCAAGTAACATTGAGTTTTCACTGTCGAGAAGGAAACTCCCTCAATTTGTGATTCTCAGGGTCGGGAAAAGCGTAGCGGGGTGCGGGGAAAACACGGAACTCGCCGTTTAGCGGAGTCCGGGGGAGAGGAAGGAGGTAAAAAGAGGAAGGTGTATAACGACTCGCCTGTTTGCCTGCGAGCAAAATCGCCCAGCAACTATAATCTTTTTTTTATTCTTTAATAATTCTCCTGGTGCTTCCCTTCGCCATTTGGCTCTCTCCGTCGCTCTTCCTGCTGCAAATGAAGGGGACAAGTGTAAGCAACTACCGAGAGTTATTAGCGGGGTTGGTCTTATGGCCTCGCAGATCGTTGTCTTTCTGGAATTTCTGGCAATGACTGCGCGCTGCCACGCTCCCACAATGCGCATTGTCGGACAGGGAATAAAACAGAAACTTGGACGAGCTCCTTGCACCTGGAACTGCGCCCTTTTTCGAGTAATTTAGCATCACCTGCGTACATTACGCGTTTGATCGAGCCTCGAGCACGACGGTTCATGATTGATCTACTGATCTTATCTTCCGGCTTGGCTAACTATCATCTTTACGATGCAATAAAAATGGGACAACGCTGACGGGGATTATTCAAGACGCGACCGCACGGTTTACTTCCGTCATTATTTAACCAGCATTGTTTTTAATCGCGGACATTTTATGTGCAAGGGGCAGATTTCAATGAAACGCTTTTACAAATAGACATATAGGTCAATGATGAAATTAAATGTTTGATCAGATTCAATGATTATTATGTTTCTATTTTTATGATTATTATGTTCCAGTCTTGTGTATTGAGTCATGATTGGTGCACTTAGTTTATTAACTTAAACATTGTGTTTTGCTTATTAATTTGTTCATTATTACTCCAAAATGTGTTCAAACTACGAATATGTTTGTTTTACCTAATTTTGACTTTTTCTCTATGACGAAAGTAGCATTTTCTATCTATCTCTGATTAAAAAGTCATGTAAAAATATGTTCTCATAAATTGCATACAAAATGCGATTCCTTTTAAATAGACTGTATGCTGTACAGTCAAAGTATGTAACAGAGTATAAACTAATGCGTAGAATGCTAGCAAGAAAATGTATCCAATGAAAGCTGATCGACATTCACATTTCTACGAACTTTCTACTCACTCTCTCCGAAAAATTTAGTTTATTAATATAAAATGAAGGCCATCTCGATCTTATAAATTACATTTTTGAGTTCATAATATCCAAGCTGGTGTCGAGACAAGTTCAACGACTATATTAGCGACAAAAATTTAATCTAAAAATGAATTTATATCTCATTGAAAATCATTTATGATGAATTTCTACTCGAGATAAACATGAGTCAGACTTACAGAATTTTTATTAAGTGCAGTAAAATGTTCTAAAATTTACACGAAACTTCTATTAACGCCTTTTTGAGAGAAACTAAAAATGTCGACAGCATCATCCTTTAATAGAGTTAATTTTTAGTTCGAAACACTAAAACAATTTTCACAAAAAACGGGTTTCCAGATCACTGTGGCGTCGGACAGTGTATATATATCCCATCAGGCGGGGACGGGTTAAAGAACAAAGATCGCAGGGGTCCGGGGCGAAGATTGGTTGGCGCTTTTTCGCAGAAAACCGGAAGACACCTGCGGCTCCGATCATTTCCTGTATCGTCCCCCAGGGGTAACCAGGTTAATCCCCGATTGACCCTCCTCTACACGCAGGTTGGACCTGTCCACGACGACGGGGCAGGGTAAAAGAGGAGGACCGATGCTGCGGAAGGAAGAGAGACGGATTCCGGTCCGGCACGCGACCAGAACTGCACCGCGGTGACAAAAAGGTTGGCCCCGACGTCGTCACACATACTCGTCTCTCTCTCTCTCTCTCTCTCTCTCTCTCCGGTGTGCGGTTCCTTCGGGTCGGGTGAGGTTGAACGAGGTCGTCCGTTCGCCTCCTTAACATAAGCCTTCGGACCTTGCACACGGACCTTCCCGTGAGCGACCATCAACTGGAAGAAGGGCTTCCCTTTGCCCTTGGGCGCCGTGTTCCCCTGCCCCTAAACCGACAGGTTGTCATAAACTTCGACCACGCCGAACGGACCAACGTCGACGTCTAACGAACTCGCGAATCTCTCGACGTGTTGCAGAGAGAGCGTGTGTAACAAGGTAGGGTTTGATTAATCGACGTAAACGAGCAGTCCGGAAAGCTGTCGCAACTTCTCCACCGACGTCTTTCTACGATGTTAAGGGCTGAACGTCGTCCTGCATTGTTCTACAACGTCTTCCCCGGATAAAGAGATTTGATTGAACCCTCGAGGAGAGGTGGACTTTGCACTCTGTAAAATGATACGTGTAGCGACGTGGAAGCTCCAACATCGTGGAAACAAATTATTTGAAAAATTATTGTTAAGATAATCTTGAATGATTGCAACCGTCCTTGCTTTACTTTCTTTAATTTATATTACTTTAGATAGTTTAATTTCGAAACGAATAGTTATGTTTAAATATTCACAATTGTCTCTAGAATTACTCCAAAATTATCCCCTTTTATCCAATTCCTATAATGAATTATCTATTGTTATTATTAAAGTTTAATATGGGAGAATAGTGCAATGAATTTTTCATGATTTTAATGTCACATAAAATTTCAAATAAATATAAAATATTGCAGACCACAATCGTCCAGTTGCAGATAATATTTTTATAACAGGAGGACCTTGTCCCTCTACGAAAAAATCGAAATACCTTTAATTTAAATGAGATAGTATTTTTCAAGATTTATATGTTATTTCTCAGTATTGAATACGAGAATAGTTGGAAATATCTACTTAATAATTATTTAAGATAATATTTTGGGGGAACATATAGGTGAAATAATTATTTCAATTAATACTTCATGCTCTGAAACTCTTTTTACAGTTACATTTTAGTAACGTGTATATTCGGATAAGATATTAACTTAACAATTATTTTTCTAATAGTTTACTTGTGCAATGCCCAAATTATGGAGTTGGTAGAAAATTTTAGATTATAGTTTTAAAAACAGTAAAATTTCTGGAAAGTTAGTAATATCATTTTCAGTCTAATGAAACCACACATTAAAAAAGTTGAATGGTTATTTAATTTCAGTTTCCTACAATTTGTCCGTAAAAATATGGAATAATCGAACACATTCTGACGTACTAAGAATATAACTAAATCAAAATTTAAGTGAATAAAACTTCATTAATGTATTGAAACATGCAATTTCCTTTTAATAATAAATAAAAACTTCATTAATGCATTTAAACACTCGATAGTCTTTTAATAATAAATAAAAACTTCAATAATAAATCGAAACATTTAGAACTCTTTTAACCCTTTGCACTCGGACTTATTTTAACTGAAAAATTAAACGTTTCTTTCGACCTAGAATAATACCATTTTATATTAATTCTTTTCTTTGCATGCATATGAAATTGACATAATACCTCACACAATACTTAAATGTTTACTAATTGATTAGATACTAACATATTTAGTAATGTAAACAATATTTTGAATAATGGTACAGCAATTTTTAGTGGCGCCTCAGAATCGCCACTCGGGTGCTAAGGGTTAATAATAAATAAAGTAAAGAATTTTCTTTTCTTTTGCAATAAAATTGCTATATTTTTGCGGAGCTACCCAGTATTAAATATTCATGTAAATTACGCGAGGATAACGTTAATTGAGATTATAATTTAGCCAGGAAACTTGAACTAAATTCCAACTTACGTCTAGGGCTTCGTAGAAACACTACTTCGGGCAAGGTAGAACAGAAAAGGGCATGCACTTTCGACGTCATTTTCAGGTAGGGCGACAGGTTGTCGATAAAGCACGGCACTGTACGAACCACGTTTACGTACACTTTGTATTAGATCGGTCTTCTCACTTTGAAAGCATAACAGAGACTGTGACCATCAAATAACATCGCGAGTGTCGCGTAAACATAAACGTCGTTGTTTTTATATCAGGTTGTCGTAAGATTACTTCGACAAGCAGTCTTCGTCTAAGTACAAAGACCACGAAACATATTTCAAATTATCGTGTCATCTTCGATACTGCGTGTGGACTGCAAATTTTATGAATTTATAACATAAATGAATATATATGTGAAACACGGCGAAGGCACACTATTAAAAGAAAGAAATTCGTAGTAAAATTTGTAGTAAACTAATTGCTCTGACTGCTCAAACAATATCCAAGTCGTATGATCTGATATTAACACTAAACCTACCGAGCCTTAACAGTAACATGTTCCCTTATAAAAATTACAAAATTGATTTGATTTAGACTTTGTGCAGCTCCTACTGTAATATGTGCTCCACTAAAGATATCTATACAATCATTTCTTATGGAATTATTTTTATTATATCAATAATCGTAAAATAAAAAATCTGGAACCAGTCATTGTGACCGGTGATGGTAGGGTCAGTGTGAAGAAAGTCATCGTCCTTTTAAAAGTGGTCGATTTTTATCGTGGTTCACTGTAGGAGTTAAGTGTCCGTTCGATTTCTGATTTTATACAATTCGTGAAAGACTAGCAAGAATAACGTGATCGCAATTCGCTGTCAATTGAATGCAAGGAAACTCGGCCGAGATACATTCTTCTGTATCGAATAGTAAGGACGTTCGCGGATAGAAAAAAAGTTGATTACCGTCTTCCTCGGTTCCCAGGAGATCCTAGAGGAGCAAGAAAAACAGAAGGGGGATTTTCATGGGATGTAGGTCATCGATTCAGGAGCACGGAGGATATCCTGTCCATAGATCGGCGAGAAGAAGCTGAAAAAGAGGAAGGAGCGTGAAGTGCGTTCATGAATAAGGATTCCCAAGGACCTGACCCAGGATCCTGTGCACTTGCGCCCTGCGCTCGCCCTTGGAGACACCCCCTTCCGGCTCGATGATTTTCGGAGGGTTGGCAGCGCCGTATGCCGCAACAACTATCACCTTCAATTTTCGGAGGCGGCAAGGTTTACCTTCTCCACCCATTTCTCTCTCTTTCTCTCGCTTCGTTTTTTACGATGAGGACGTGAAAATCCGTGGCATTATTTAATGTTTCGCGATATACTGGAGAGGACAGGTTTTCTCGTAAAGAAACAATGTACGATCATACTTTTACTGCGTAAATATTTAACGGCGACGTAAAAATCGTAATAGGGAAGAAAATTCGGAGATACAAGGAGAGGTACGGCCGGAGAAATTGAAAAGGGAGCTCGATCGATCATCGTGTTCTGTATGAAAGCTGCCTATGGAGCTGGATCTCGTTGCTCGTAAAAACTTCGTTGTCAAAAACCATCAAGATGTCCCAAAGTTCGCTTCGTTTTCGATTAATGTTTACAGAGCACCTTCTTGAGTACAACAATGGCGTGGATACGTAAGAGGAAACGTGAGAAATAACATTCTTTTATCGAACTGATTGTAACAATCTTGAGTATGCACATTGCGGAAGAACCTTTAGAAGAAGCTAATACTTGAAAAATGGTGAAATGTCAAGTAACAACACCGCTTCTACCATTTTTCTATTTTTTAATTTTTAAGCAACAACATTAAACACGTGCAATTTAATTTGATTCCATCATTAAGTAATTCGTACTAAGACTGTGCTGAAATAGAAAAATATAACCAAACTGGGGATTTTTATACAAAATAAAAATTGTCTGCATTAATTAATTTCAAGATACAGTAGCTACGGAAACATTTATTTACTTTCTTACTCTCCAGTTACTCCCACTCCACTTTCTACACAATTGTTCACATGTAACTTCACGTGATTTAAAGACAGATCCATTTTTACCCAATAAAACAATTACTTTAATGCAAGATAAATATTTACTAATGCAGACAAGGACTTCAATTCATGCTGGAAATAATCGATAAAATTGTCTAGTGATCTAATCATTCAATAATTCATTTTCAAAGAGTGCACGAGGACTTGTCACACTGACTGTACATTTTGAAATTTTTCGAAAACTCCAACCGATTCCAGGGATTCGGAATAACGCGGAAAAAGAAAAGTAAAAATCCGTTCGATCAATATCCCTGCGTGTTTTCCTTGAACCCTCTAAACTATCACGGAAACGATGGTTCACGTTTGTCAAACACGAACCGTCGCTTCCACGTCCGTCAAGATTTGCCCGCAAAATGGATCTCCTCCTCTCTCCTCCCCTCTTCTCGCAGGCCTGTCGTCACAATGCGTGCAAGCCTTTTTTCCGTGGCTTCTCGTCGAAACGGATTCCTTTAACCGGGCGAAAGAGGTCCCAATACCAGCCGGAACACGTGTGTGCACGACACATCACCGGCGGAACGTATTTTAACGTGGAAACGTCAGAAAGGATTCCGTGGGAACTCTCCGAGAGAGTCGGGGAAGAGTTGGATTTCCTGAACGAGAGGAAAAACGATCGTCCTGTCTCTGTATGTTCAGGGATAGAGCAGGGGAGAGAGGATCAACTGTATTAAGGGTGGAACGGACTTTTTTTCACCCCATTTTCACGGTCTCAGATCATTAACTCTAACGTGTAATAAATTTATTACGCGACAATAACATTATCCCTGTCCTATTTTATTCTTATACAGTTATAATAATACCAACTCACTTTGGTCACTGCAAATATTTATGTCGTTTCAAAGTGTGTTTCAATGTGTAGACTGCGGATCTTTATGCAAAATAAAAAATGTTCGCATTGATTGCAGGACACAGGAGCCAAATAAGAATTGTATTCTTCTTTCAATTATCCTGTTGAGCTGAAACTAATACGTTGATGTCCTTAAATATTTTTAATATGTCCACTCCTTTAAATTGCACGAGTCTATTTTTGTCATAAATGCATAAAATCCATAGTCTACTGATGTAGTACCATTTTCACGGTCGTGAATCATTCAATCTGACGTATAATAAATTTACTACGCGACAATAACATTACCCCTGTCCTATTTTATTGTTCTTATACAGTTATAATAACACCAACTCACTTTGGTCACTGCAAATATTTATGTCGTTTCAAAGTGTGTTTCAATGTGTAGACTGCGGATCTTTATGCAAAATAAAAAATGTTCGCATTGATTGCAGGACACAGGAGCCAAATAAGAATTGTATTCTTCTTTCAATTATCCTGTTGAGCTGAAACTAATACGTTGATGTCCTTAAATATTTTTAATATGTCCACTCCTTTAAATTGCACGAGTCTATTTTTGTCATAAATGCATAAAATCCATAGTCTAGTGATGTGGTACCATTTTCACGGTCGTGAATCATTCAATCTGACGTGTAATAAATTTATTACGCTACAATAAAATTATTCCTGTCCTATTTTATTGTTTTTATACTGTCATAATAATACTAACTTACCTTGGTCACTACAAATGTTTGTGTCGTTTCTAATCTGAGTTTTAATTAAAACGATCTCGGAAAATATTACAATTTGGAAGATTTTTTCATAAAACGATATAAATATGTTAGTATATTAGTCTATATTTATAAGAAAGTGTTCGAACAAATGTGGACATTCTCTGCATTATAATTATTGCTATAAAGAACTACATTTACAATTATTAATACAGTTTCATTTTACGTTCATTTTTAGGAGACATTGATGGCAGAAAGAAAATAAATTCAAAGGAAAAATTTGTTTTTTATCGCTCGATTTTCTTCCACGAATCGTATAAACTTTATTTGCAACTCTTTCGTATGATGAATTGCAATGAGAGTATTTTGAATATCAAGCTGAACGAGACACCTTATGGACATATTATTTATCATTTGATTATACATATTTACAAAAGTTGTTGCCATCTTAAACTGATCAATATATTATTAATATTACACATTTTCGAATACGTATTTAAAAGGAAAGATACGATCGAAGAGTTAGTGAAGTTGGGGGAATTTCTGAAAGAAATTTCTCGGGCACCATCTGTAACGACGATTACCTTGAAGGTGAATTATCACGGAAGGGAAGATGAAATATTGCAAGGGAAAAGGGCTCGATATCGCTACCGTCGATCACGTCATTCCGCAACAGAGAGGTCATAGGTCCACAATATCAAAGTTAAATAGACAGGGGTCGCGTTGATTGACGATCGATGGGGTGTAAACTTTGCAGGAAGAAGGTCAACTTTTGCGGTAACGAGACCTCCTTTTCGCACGACTTGCGTCGATAAAGGAAAGCTGAATCGAAATCAATTTTTTAACGTACAATCTTGTAAATTCCACGAGAAAGGGTTGTAGGAAAGGGGTAACGCGCAGACGTTTGCTGTAAATGGGCGAATAAATTCCGCTGATTTCGGGAAGAAAGGGTTAGCAGCCAAGGAACCGTGTCCCTTAAAAATTAATTTTAACCGGAGGAGAAATATGGTATTCATTTTCTTCCAAAAGGGGTAACGAGTGGTTTCTAACATGCTGCCTGCACACAGAGAAATAGGTTCTTTTATGGCAATTTGAAGGAAGAGTGAAACCGTTACATAGCTTGGGAAATACAGAGTGAAAATTAGAAAAATTGATTTAATGGAAGAGAAACTGTCATGATCTGCGATATTAATTACTCTTCCAGTCCTCTTTTATTTTGGCAATGCAATGTGTTAAAGGATTCCCAATTAAGGAAATGTATTTTGTAAATGTATACTAGTGAAATAATGTATTTTGCTAGGGTAATGTAACATAGACTGATTGGAATGAAGTCACAGAATTTAATATAATTTTTAACTTTGAAATTAAACATTTATTCGGACCTAGAATTATTATTCCATTGAATACGATTCTTTTCATTTTATGGATACGAAATTAATATAATACCTCGTACAATACTTAAATATGTAGTAAAATTGATTAGATACCAACATATTTAATAATGTAAATAATATTGTGAATAATGGTACAACAATTTTTAGTGATGACTCTGAGTCATCCCTCGAATGCTAGAAGTTAAGAGAGAGAGAGAGAGAGTATACATTTTAAATATCAGTATACATTGAAATATTAGATTGAATTAAAAATATTTAGACTCATTGGTAAATGCACCAAATTCAAGTACACTGTCATATAGTACTGATCTAGCATGTATGATCCAAGCTTAATTTTAAAAAATCGTGTAGCTCGATAGCCTTCGAAAAAATGATTGGAAAAACAACCGTAAGTCACGGTGCATTTTCGAAAGACGACCGATTCGAAGAAACGAGTCCTTATGTGCAGAAACACACGCGTGCTGCATTATGATGTGCAACGAACACACGTTAGAACGAGACACAATTCCATTGTCAGAGGTATCCCTTGTTTGCTCGAGGATCTGGCGAGCAGCTGATTGGGATTTTCGCTCTCGTCAAGTCTCGTGGATTACACATGGCACGCCGCTTTCGTAACGACGCCGATGCCATGTTTGCCATGAGACAAGAAAAAAGTATTGTTTGAGGGCGGTTCAACCTCGACCAGGAAGACGTACGAAGAAATCGTTGAAGAAATCACCAACGGACATTTCTATCGATCTCGGGAGAAATTTACATATATTTCAATGTGAAAATTACAAATATTCTTACCATATTTCGTACCCAATAATTTATTTAATATATTTGATGTCTAGGTAATAATTAGACTGCAATAGAAACCAATGGACAAGAAATAGAAACTAAATTGAATGTTATTTCTTCCCTTAATCATTTTAATAGAGGAGATATCGTATATTGACATGTTCAATTTTTAAAATTTTCCAACAAGTTTGAATTCCATCTACTCAATTTTGCTATAAATGCATAAAGATCCGCAGTCTATTTGGAAATTTTTGAAATCAAATCAGAAATACATCATCATTTCGAAAGAATGTAAGATATTACATCCACCAGGAGAAAGCTGTTACGAGAAGAATGCATGAAAAATTTAAAGTGAAAACAAACAGTTCATAAAAATGTCGAATTCATCCGTAAATCTTTGGGAACAGGTGTTCAAGATGTTGAACTGTAAGAAAGTGGACAGCAGAAGAAGGAAACGGTTTTCACGACTCGTAAAATTAGACAGGCGCCTTAATTGTGATAAAAAGCAGGAAAAAATATGTCGACGACAGTAGGTGACAGAACAGATTGATTACATTCGCGATGAGTTATGCGCGTCACTCTGTTTCCCCACGGATCCAACGACAGGGAGAGAAATCACCCCACCATCAGATTTATTTAATACAGCGCCGAGTGGAGGTAGCGTTCGGGGTGGCACAGGACTGCAACCGTTCAGGGTGGAGTTGAGGGTGGCTGCAACCTGTTGAGTCAGACAATATCGCGTTTTTACTAATGCCACATCGTCGTCCCGGCTACGAGACTCGAAGGGGTGGCTACATTTTTGCCGTTCCGCACGGGAACCCCACCTTGGGATCGTTATTATCGAGCTTGGGATTATTAACCCTGAACTACGTGTAAATCCTCGCTCTCTTCAGAACTGCATCTCGTTCTATGTTGTACGACAATTAACATTTGTTGTGTAATAATTATGTATAATACGAGGTTGTTACCAAGGTATCTGATGGATGTTGAAAACATCTATACGCCAGTGTCTCGAAGATTGTGAAATGACTAACATCAATTACATTTATCCTTTAATCATAAATTATATTTCATTCAACCCTACGGTTGCAACATAAATTATAACGATTTAGTTGCGACTCATTGCGAGTGCAGATAACTCTGACTAACATTAAATCTACGCATCACTAAAAATAACTATTCTATATGAACACTTCACCTACCGGAAGCCTATTAATAGGATTTTCAATAATTCTGCTACATCAAAAGAAAGATAGAAATTTTCTTTCGCATTGCAATCTTAAATGAAACTATTTGGTGACGTTGTTGAGGATGACTTGTTAGTTTATAATAAAAATTAATGTTGGTATTGAAGGTTCCATTAAAAAGTGTTTAGCCATGTACCATAGATTTTTCAAAATTATGCAATAATCACCGGTCGGTAATTTGTTAATTTCTAGAAATAACAAGAATGTATTTATTCAGATTTTTGGCGGTTTTTATATATGACCGAAGATGTTAATTTATTGAATAATTAACTTAAATTAATCATTGATGCTTCTCAAAAATCAAACTAATCGTAAATTAAAAAATTCCTTATTTCTAGTGTGAAATAAAAAGTACTCGTGATTTATAAGACCGAAATAAGGTCAATAACAAATATTTTTAAAATTGAAAGATCTATCATTTTTTGGAAGTTAAAGGTAAAATTTTAAAAAGACACCGAATTAATTTGTATACAACATAGTTAATAAGATACCTTGTTTCTGGACATATACAGGGTGTCTCAGCTAAAGGAGGCCACTTAAATATCTCCTTTATCTTTAATGGCACAAAAGAAATGTTTTTGGCATAATTTAAATGGTATCGACGGATGAATATCATAGAAGAACAATTTTTTTTCTCCGGTTATTTTCTCATAGTTCTTTCTAGGGAAAACTTTGTTTTATTCCATCTTGTTAATGACTTAAGCATATTTAAATGTATTTTTTTAGCCGCTGTAAGATGGAATAAAAAAGATTTGTTCTTCAAAATTGTTGTAAAAAAGAAATTGTTCTTCTATGATATTCCTCCTTCGATACCATTTAAATTATGCCATAAATATTTTTTGTGCCATTAAAAATAAAGGAGATACTTAGGTGGCCTCCTTCAGCTGAGACACCCTGTATAATCAAATTGATTATTGGAAGATAGAAGAATTTAATAATATATTCTCAAATAATCGATAATAAAAGATGAAAGGACTTTAATGTGAATGTCACGACATAAAATGTTTCTAACATTAATGTCTACTTCTGTTCTTGTGAAAAAGACAGTCGTTAAGGACTGAATTCAAAGAACTACTCGGCTAACATTTTTCAACCACATGTTGACCAGCCGCGGGCTAGAGCAACATCTTTGTTCTACCGACAAATTATATCCGGTTCCAAAATTTCCGAATGCTTGAAAAGAGCGCAATCATCAATAATCAGCCATCTTAATCATTGTTATTATTAATATAGTATTTTCCAAAATTTTTATATGAGGATATTAGAAATAGGCTGATCAATGATTACTAAAATTAAGATAATTCTCAATTGTTGGTATTTCAGTAGTCATCATTGAAGTTCAGTCGAAAATACTGATCAGACACGCGTACCAAATATTAATCAATTTCTACATCTCAATTTTGTGCTTATTGAGTATTGTGCGTACCTCGTACTGACTCTGAGGAATCTTTCAAAATGGATTACAGAGATCAGATCATTAGATGGGACGTACACACAGTGGTCCCAATCGAAGAATTAGCTGTTCATTTACTAAAAAATCATAGAAAGAAAAGATCATATAGAATGGAATTATTCTAGGTCGGAAGAAGTGTTTAATTTTCGAATTAAAGTAGCTTCGAGAGCAAAGAGTTAAGATAGTTAGGGAAGATATCGAACAGTCTAAACTATCAAGAGATTATCGCAACAACTGTAACATCGTATAAGCAAACGGATAATCGTCGTCGCCTCTGAACGGTTAACGATGTTGGGGTCACGGGAGTCCCCGCAAACGATTCCAGAAAAAAGGAAAAACACGAGTAACTGAAGAGTAAGGGAGGGTTAAGGTAGCCCATCGATCAGCTCCGAAATTCCATCGATTATCAGAATACCAGAAATACGAAGTCGTTGGGCCCAGGCCCGCGAGCAAGTACGAAAAGCGTATCCCCCTGGTCCGCTCGCTTGGTTGCCAGGATCGGGAACTACACTCTGCGGGCATTCATTCGGCGGCGGTTCACGAGCGCAGATAAATCTCGAAAGCGATGGGCAGGGCCTGTGGAACGAGCGGTGCCGGCATTGAGCCGACGTTGAGCCGTACCATCGCGCTATTCAGGTTCACGAGAGCATGTCTCACTCCTAGCAAAGGCGCGGGGTTTTCGGCTTGAGGGGGGGAAGAGAGAAGGCAAATGCACCGGCACCACGGAGGACCAGGTGCATCCCGTGGAGCCTGGGAAGCGCAAACTACAGCTATGAAACGCCGGCAGATGCTACCGAGTCACTGCGGGGCCCTTCGCTTCGCATTCGGCGGCTATGTGCACAGACGCCGCTGCTCCGCGCCGTCGTCGTCGGCGACTTTGTTTGTTCACGCGCGAGACCGCGACCGTGCGCTCCGCACTGCGTTAACAATGGCAGAAATGAAAAAATCAATTTTCATGTTGGTATTTAAAACCTTCATGGAAGTGCTCCTAGTTACAGTCTGTCTCGTAATTAATGGGACACGCTTCAAATTAGGATAAATGCCACGTTTTTATTAACTCGCTTTCTTGTTGTCTGTCTGGTTGTATGTTCGGTACAAATTTTGCAATTGATTTTAAAATAACTTCCCGATGAGCTAGAGACTTGAAACTTTAAACATAGCTCAGAACTGGATGACAATGCAATATTAACTCGCTTTCTTGTAAGTGAGCTATATATTTAAAATTGATAACTAAGAAGGAACTGGCATTAATTTGTGTTAATATTGAAATAAAAATCTTATAAAATTAATTTCGCTTGCTTCTTTATTTTATTTTTCAGGAGAATGAAAATTAAACAGTTTGATATATTATTGTTAGGTAGGTATAACAATTTTCTATTTCGGATATGATCAGGTGAAGAGAAACTGAAATAAACCTGAAATCCACCATATTTCTCTGTTATAATCTCATCAAAATGTTTAAAATCGTTTGAAAAACTTCACACACACAAGACTAGAAAGCAGAAAATAATTATTTAAATAAAAAAAATTGTTTAATATACCACATTTTTTAGACTACAAAAGTATAAAACAATTTTTTCCTAACCCCATACAGATGGTCCTGAAAATTTGTGATTGTGAATTTTTAATACAAGCAATTTACAAGTATTTTCATAGCTATTAAAAATTCGCAATCACAAATTTTCAGGACTATCTGTATGGAGTTAGGAATCTGTATGAGGCTAGGAAAAATTATTTTATATTTTTTAGTCCGTATTAAAAACGTGGTATATTAAAAATTAGTTTTAATTAAATAATTTTTCATTAGAGAGCCGGACGACTTCAGGTTATCTGCCGAGCTATATGGAATAGATTAGTGTATATGTAATGAAAATTTGAATTCAAGAAGAAACAGTAGAAGTTGCTTTTGCAACTTTTTGCAAATGTGCAAATGTGTAGATTCATACAAATTACATGCTGAAAATTTCATCGAAATTGATTAATTCGTTTACGAGGGAGAATATTGAAAATTGTGAAAATCGTCGATTAATAGAATAACACTTATCCAAACTCATAAACATAATTTTAAAAATCTGAGGGATAAGCTTATAAGTGAACAACATGTACCACACGAAGAACGTTTACTGTAGTGCACCTGAGGAGCTCGTAATTCGTTGACAAAGTATACTGATTATAATAGCGCCATGTAATGCTGCACCTGCTGCACTCATTCTATTCTTAAAAATCAAATACTGTATACATGTTCCTCTGTCTTCTGTCCTCTGTCATACCTCGGTATGATTCTATTTTTAAATCTAGAAATGAAAAATTGAAGACATGGTACCGTTTTGAAGGAAAAATTCACGTTTTTGCGAGAAGTTCTGCAAAACTAAATTACAATGAATTACTTAAACAGTCTAATAACAGGTAGTAGGTTCATGCTGAACAGAGAACATTGACGATTATGTGTGCAAAAGATCAAATCAATTTGATTACATTTCGTTGCACACTTCATTTTATTTGTATTTTATATGATTTCTATTTAATTTCATGTTTAAATTATATGATTATGATCTGTGTGTGAACTTGTTTAAGGAGGTATGATAATTCACTGTCCCTCTATTTTGTAGAAATGTACTGAATAAATTTCCCAGGATAGAATCGTAAAAAGGCAGAGTTCGTTAATGAGAATTGAATTTTCTATTCCGGATTCATCGTACTTTGACCACTATCTTTTGTAGACTTCCTCAAAGGATGCGTTCCACGAAATTTCTATTAGATTTTCACAAGTCAAGACCCTAACTCTCTACTTCCGTGGTACCGCTAATCGTTTTCATGTATGATAACACACTTTTTGTTAGCACGCCTACTAATGGCATAGACACTCATCTCGCCTGTGTATTTTGACTCCACGAAACCGTACGGAAAATGACACTTTTTTAACACGTGAGTCATTAGCCATTAACAACTGATTATAGTTTCCACCTGTAATCAAAGTTGAAGCTCAGTAATTACTGTTTCATTACAAGTTTCGAGAGAATAAGAAGGAAATACATAACATTTTCGTTGTTATAAAATTCCGTATTTTAAATATTCGCTTAGAAATTCTGTAAGAATAGCCTTGTACTATTAAACAACCTACTAAAATTTTTGGTCTGGTAAATTAATTTCTTTTGTAATTTTTAATACTGTGAAGCTTCTATTTTTCAAACGATAAAAATATGCAAATGTAATTAACTTCTTTCAGAATTTGAATATTCAAAGTTTTTCGATTGTTTTATAGGTATACTTGGAAAGAAAAATTAAAAATACTCAAAGTCTCTAAAAATCCAGTGGGACTCAGTGAGAAAATGTTTAGAACTGTATTCTCAATGAACAATGAACAGAATATTGATACCTTAAACATATATTAATACATTATTATATTGATACATTAAACATGTTTAAACATTCATAATGTATTAATATTGGATATCACTGTATTCGGGAAAGTCTGCAGAAACTCTTGCCGTAAAGAACAATTCAAAATCTTTTGTAATAACGTCACAATATTTGTAGAAATTAGTTTATGCTATCGGCGCACAGGTTAGATCCAAAAATCAAAACAAAGCAATTTTGCAATTTAAAAGATTTTCTCAACGTTTCGATCCAAGTATGGATCATCTTCAAGTTGAGAAAACTCTTTTAAATTGCAAAATTGCTTTGTTTTGATTTTTGGATCGAACCTGTGCGCCGATAGCATAAACTAATTTCTATTAATTCGTTACGATCGACAAAACGGAATATTTGTTTGAAATTGAAAAATGTTTATTTTTCGAAATCAAATTTCTCAAAAACTCTGCGTCGATGATTCGGAATCAGCGCGAAAAACTTTATAAGAATCGCATAGTGAAAATCGAAACGTGAAGAAGAAGTTGGACAGTGTTATTCGTCGCACAGCGGGTCTCCTACGAACCGCGTAAAGCCGAGCAATGAAAAGTCCGAGTGACACTGAATACTTCCATTACAGAACGACCTTGTGAAACGAACGATACTTTCCTGCGCGGAGAAGCGCCGGCAGCATTGTTCGAAAACAAAGAGACAAACCGACTCTCGTCGAGTGTTACGGACGGTTTCGGCTACTTGTCTCGGACTTTCTCCGGGCGCTTTCACCGGAGCTGCTCGAAGGAACAATCGAACGATAATCGTCTTATTATTTGTACTATGTAAGGGACATGCGAGCGGCCACTTAGCGACCAACATCCGAAAACCCTTTCACGTATCCGACCATCTGGCCGTAGGCTTCGAGACGCGCGAGGTAACGCGCGGAAAATCGAGCGACATGTGCATCATCGTCGTGGGATACGGGCCGAGAGATTCTGCGCGAACCAGCGCGATGACGAATCACGAAACCCAACGAGATGATTTACGATCGATCGGCGCGATCCCGGACCCGGTCCCGCCCTCCGGCCAGATAAGATTAAGTAATGATGGTAATACGGAGGCGATGGAGGTACCGGTCCAGTTACTCTTCTTGTGGATTTCTTTTTCTCGCACGATTCTTTAATGGCAAATCTGCCCTGTTTGTTATGTAAATTCGACCAGGATTGAAACTTTCTTGCGAAACAACTGGAGGCTCCGATCTTATCGACCGTAATGCTTAATGCGAGAACGTATTAAAGTTTTTTTTTCTCAAGAATACCAATTTTTACTTCCTGCTCGATTCCCACACCGCAAATCTCGTCTGTTTTTATTATGTAAATTCCAGTAGAATTGGGATTTTGCACACCGGTTCCGCTCTGGGAAGTTAGAAAATTGTTATTTTTAAATGTTTCGTTTTCTTGGGTTTTTAAAGTCACTTCCGTTTCTTGGTTTTTAGCGATTATGTAGTCTTTCAACGAGTAAAAGTGTACAATTTTTATTTCGATTTTATTTGGACATAATTATCAACTATAGGACTTTTTTTATGTATTAATAATGAACTTATAAAGGACTAATCCTTGAATACAATAATATATTAAAATTTTTTAAATACTAAAATATTACTACATAATACTTTAATTATTATATCATGTTTCATAGTTTAAATTTTATATTACCGACGATATCTAAGCCCAACATATTGAAATCATTATACAGGGTGAGTCACCTAACGTTGCCACCTCAAATATCTTTGTCGTTTTTAAAGATACGTCAAATGTCCGAAGGACAAAGTTGAATGGTTCAGTGAGGCTCACATGATATCAAAAATATTTTTATTTTTATGTAATTTTTTTAGAGATATCATGGCCACCTTCATTTTTTAAAATGGAAGCACTTATTTTTAAACACCTACAATGATTAGTCCCTTTCATTAGGAATCCAGTGACTATAATTACCCACGTACGAATAAACTTTGTAAGTAGCTCCTAGTCCATACAACAGAACATTATTTTTTGCATTAACCATTAAAAATTCGCAATCTACTTGTTAATCACTCACTAATTTTCGAAGTCCCTTAGTGGTAGACTTCATACCTAGGCTTTAAAAACAACAAAGATATTTAGGTAAGCTATATGTATTACACTACTATATATTACATATGTACTATGGTTAACGCACATATATACATATGTATTAAATACGCATAAAGTCGGCAGACAGATAATTATAGCAATTGTTATACTCGTGAATACGCAACACTATAACATGACCCAAATTGCTAATTTCCTTTAATTGGTGATGAAAGTGGAACGTAATTTAAATAATACATAAACAACATGAAATTTGAATGTTTGCTTTGTAAAAGATAATCGCACGGAAGAAACAATGCCAGTTTTATTGACTGAATTGCAGAAGAAGACAGCGGCTAAACGATATCACAATTCACTTTCTTATAATTCAGTTGAGATAAAATGGCGCAATACGATCCAGACGAAGACACGCATGATATAATAGTACGCCGGAGGTAGCTTTAATTCGACCTTCGTCCCGTGAATGTCACGAAGTACTATAGCAAGGTCCTCCGTATTGAAACTTTCTTCGGACACGACCTACCTCACACTTGCTTCTGCTTTTAACCACTTGAGACCTGTGTAGTGGAGAGGTCCTTCGACTTCCCGCCTTGGTTTACTCACTGCCCAACATCTGACGACACACTTTAATAATACTAGCTTAATAGATTACTAGCCGTTTTATTCTGCGACCCATATAGACAGTTATCTTTCGATTTAAAAAAAATTCTGTTTGAAACTTCCCTTAGAAACTTCTTCGAAAAGTTATATTTCATTTAAACACTGAATTAAACTACTTGTTAATTGTTTTAAATATTTAATGCGCCTGGGTCTGGCAAGTTTAATAGGTGGTCTTACAACTATTTGTTTCTGACCAGCTGTTTTACGAATTTATTTTTATTGTAGTTCTTTAAGTATTGGCCCTCATTTGTGGAAACTTATTTATTAGAAACTTAGTTATCAATTTCTATTAGTTTACACCTAGTAACTAGATCACAGATATTATGTAGTTATAATAAAAATTGATAAGTAATTATAGTTTATAATTGTTTTATGAAACATATAAGATAACAAAAACATTAGAAGAATTCCAGTACATCGCAATATTATTTTCAATATAGCAAATTTATTGAGAGACAGGTCAATTTTGATTTAACTGTGCTGTTTCTCATAAGTGGTGGGTATACTATTAATTAATTAATTCAACGTTCATATATTAACATTTAAATCATTTTTACCGTATTGTATCACCGTTACAAAATAAATAAGAATTTGATTTCTAAACGGGATACATTAAGAAATGATACATTAAGCGGCAATAATTGATATTGTACAATAATATTGATCGTCTGTAAATCAAATCGAAAGATTGAGCAATATATTGAGTCAATCAAAAAGAGTTCGATTTTTATTGTACAATCTCGTAAATATTGCTTCGTCCGTGGGTAATATTGCGCAATATTGGCTCAGTTCTATCTTCGCAGTCGCAAAGTGAACATTGAATTTTCAAGTATGGCTACGAAGGAAAAAGAGGAAGAAAAAAAATTCATGTTAGAATTTATCGAAATGTTTCGAAAATCAGTTGGTTCTTCAAATTTTCATGAGTGTTTTCATTCCTTCATCCACCTGCGCTTCTTTTTCTCCTTCTTTTTAAAGCTGTAACTAATGCAACAGCCACACAACTTGCTTTCTTTTTATTCCACATGTTAACTGAAGTGTCATCAGTCGTGCACTAACTTATTGGGCAATAATATTGTTTCGTGTCGGTGAGCCAGCAATATGTATTATTGCGCAATATATTGTGCCATATGTTGACGATAATATTGATCGTCTAGAGGCCGCTTTAAATAAAGAGAACAACAAATTGTCACTCGATAAAATCATACAAACGTATCTGATGTCCTTAAAAATGACTTTTTAAAATTTCCAAAAGGATTTGAGTGTTTCAAAGAGTTAAAATGATTATAGTCCACTAATAGGCGTGTAAAAGGAATTTTTCAAAAATTGCAATTTAGTTAAAAAATATTTAGTCGATGTTACCAGAAGTGTTCCAAACATGTTCGCCGGGAGATCGAAGATTTTTTCCGAGCGGAATGGGAACGGAGGAAGAAAGGTTCGCAGTTCGCAGCGTTTCTACGGGCACCGTTGGAATCGCAAATTCCGATCGGCCGGGCTGTTATCTGCGTTATCGGGGACGATTTATACTCTCCTATGGGCTCGTTTCTCAAATTTCGCCTGCCCCTCCGCGCCTCAAACCACAATAAAGGGAAAAAGGAACCTGCATTGTCACGTAGGGCATGCATCGTCGGCCGAAAAATGCGGCGGCTACAGACGCCTAGAGGAAGTTAGCTGATAGATAAATCGGCTGAGCAGCGAAGAACAGAGACGTGAGGATGCAACTCATTACGACAGCTGTCTTTAGTGTGGGAAAAATTCTTGATACGCATCGGAGAACCGAAATCGAAACTCCGGAACTGCGGGAGATTCTGCTTTGGGGGGACTGCCAAAGATCTTAACTGCAGCGATCGTGACGCTGATGTTAATTTTCTGTAATTGTTTCCAATGAGTGAATTAGCAACATCACCTTGTTGAAATTAGACGACCAACTGAGAGACATTGATGAACGATTGAATGAGTGTCTGCAAGAAGGGTCTATGCGAGAAATTTAAACTTTTACGGGAGCGCATTAGGAACTTATTTTGCTTTAACATTTCTTAAAACAGAGCGTTAAAAAAAATTTAGTGTTCAGTCTTTTTCCAATGCAAGAAGGGCCTATATCATTTTCAGCTGCAATTTACATTTGAGTTCAATATTGCGCTCCTATAAAATTTAAAAACCTGACAAAGCCCTTCTCCCAGACACCCATTCCAGAACATTTACGTCGGCGTAGATACAAAGCATTCGTACACATTTCAAAAACGAATAACTTTTTCAAAAGTGGACCCAATAGGTTGAGTTTCTTTCAGACGTTAGATGAATTAGCTTACTAGCTAATGTGTAAATAATTTTTTTGTAAATTGTTACTGTTCGCAATTGCGGAGGAAAAAGTAAATGTCACGATTTTTAAATTTTTTATCTGTGCCCGATGAAAATTTAAAACATGTATTTTGTAAATCTAAGTCAGTTATATGCATGTACAAAGTTTCATTGAAATCGGTTGACGCATAAAAAGGCTATGGGAATTGTAAGATGCAAAAATCATTTTTTAATATAGGAATTTATATAGAGGGTTTGCGATTCATTTGAATCGCAGATTATTACAATTCTTGCTATTTTCAATCAATTATATTTCATAAGAACCTTCGATGAAAGAACATTTCGATGAAACTTTCTACAGGGTGTATAAAAGTATTGGTCAACCGTTCTAGGGGCGAATCTACACCTTTGGATCGGCGGACATTTGTATGAGAAACTTGCCGCAAAATAGTTGGTAAAGTTGCTTTTTACATTAACATCTTCCACTCATGCAGAAGAGAAAAAGTTTGATAGAAGCCACATGTCGCAAATAAGTAGTTATTGAGATATAAGCTGTTAAAGTTTTTGCAAAATTTGATTGTGTGTAGTTATACGTATAGACAAAAGTCTACTACATATTACAGTCCACCGGACCGTGTCGATGAGACAGAACATAATCGTGTGCGTGCCTCGAGGGACAAAAGAAATTTAAAGAGACATTCGTCGCTAGTAAATTTGAAGTTGCAAAATATGAAAGAATACCTTATATTCATTGTGATAAGAATAATAATCCTGTATTTTCCTCCGCAATTGCGACCAATGACGATTACAAAAAAATTATTTACACATGAGCTAGTACACCAATCATTCTAACGTCTGAAAAAAGCTTTGGGTCCAATTTTGAAGAAGTTATTCGTTTTTAAAATGTGTACGAATACTTTGTGCACACCTAACCCAGACCTAACACATTACCAATGTGTTAATAAGACTTTGCATTTAGTCTTTTAACTACTCAAAAACATTAGCTTCACAATTCCATGGATCTAGACGAAATTGATTAACCAATATATTTTGGTACGGTAGAATAACGCCCCAACGAAGCAATACAATTTTTCTTAATAATAATTGTACAAGTATATAAGTAAATATTGAGGGGTTGGTTGTGTGTGAGTGAGAGGCAAGGCACAGTCTCAGGAATTGTCGAGTAAAGTTTGATTGTTTGCAAAGAGATAATCAAAGTAGGTAACTAAATATTTTATAATAAATATTCATCCTCACGGCGAAAAGTCTGTATAAGAGGTTTTAAGCGCCAAGTATTTCTTATTCCTCGAAATAGCAAAAGTTTCTGAGAATCGAAGATTTTCCAGAGATCGTAACTCTCTCGAGAAGAGCTCGGCTAACGGTATCTAAGGGATCGTACTATGAAATTTTAATGGAGTAATAAAATTCTGCATAATAATCGTATTCTCTCGTAATCACTCACTATTCTTCTATCCCGAGAGAAAGGACCACACCCCCGTCGCAGTTAATAAACCCAAATGTATGCGAAAGCTACCGTCCGTGAACGATACTGAAATATGAACGGCAATCTTTCGACGTTCCTCCCTTTAATCTCGTTCTGCGTGAAAAATGTGTTTTATAAATTTCACCGGATAATCGACCGAATTGTTAAAGGCCGGCGCGGCGCGGCGTCGAGGTTCACGCCGTGAAACGTGGTCCAAGTTCAGGCAATGGTCTCTCTCACAACCTTGGAGAGGAACATATGGTCCACGAGCCAGCAGCATCGTTCATTGGACGACACGTAGACTCGTAATCTTGCTATTTATCACAGGATGCGAGAGGGGAGGTCGAATAAGAAGGGGCAAGGTTTTTCTTTCTTTTTCGTTTTGGATTTACGCGCATCGGAAAAAACGAGTTTAAGGAAAACGACAGCCGAAACCATCGCCTCGGAATAATCTCGCGTTTAAACTGCGCATTTGATGCACTTTAACGATTTACTATAATTCCATATACCAGGAATATTACATATTTAATAAACTACCCGTGGCATTTTATTTTTGCTCTCTAATTAAATTCTTAACCCATTAGGAGTTTTATCTGATTTTCAAAGTGTGCATACATATCTGTGTTTTTAATTATTTTTAAGCCATGCGCTTGGCATAAACGGAATGACTTTTCTGATTTTTAACATTTTGTTTTATAAATTATATTTTATAGTTTATTTGCACAATTTAAAATATTAATAATCCGTAAACAAACAAGATCATATTCAACATTGTTCCTTTACTCTAAAATTGGAATAAATTATAATAGAATGATTTTTCTGTTTTTATAAATTTTGTTCCATAATTTATATTTTACAGTTTACGCAAGATTAATCCGTAAACAATCGAGATGTAGATGTCGATGCAGAATACTTATTTAATGATACAAATATAAATAAATTCACAGTTCTCTAGAATTAAAATAGAAAATCTGCTATGTTTTATTCGTCTGCATTGACTTGTTAACTTTTTAGATGAACTTCAGTTATTTTTTTTTATTATTTTGCAATTATAATGACAGTTTTCGATTATACTTTCATGAATGCAAGAAAACTTTGATTAATCGGTTTACGACAGAACTGAATATGTTTTACTTACATTATTTCACATGCAGTTTAAATTATTGCTTAAAGAATGTGTTATGTTTATACCAAAATAATACGTAAATGAAAAACGTGCTTTTCTATGTTGAAAACATTCAAAGATTATGTATAAAAAATAGAGCAAAAAATATATTGTACAAAACATAATGGAATAAAAATCATAATTAATCTTTATCATGGTTTTTAATGCAAAAACGTGAAGACTGTTGTTTATTCAAAATAATAGCATTGTAATCACAAACAGATGAGATTATTGAAAGAAAAATAATAATTGTAACCGTATTAATCAGGTTACTAGGACTTTTGTAAGAAACATTACGTTCATCATATGCACGTTCTGGAAGCAAGTCTGAAAACTTGATGAATTTTGGAAACTCATATACGTAGCATCATATAAATGTGTATAAATTACTTACTTCGTGTGCCACAGGTCTTCGTACTTTCTTGTTCATGGATCCGCAACTCACCCAGCTGTTCGTCAAATATAAATTAAGTCGAAAGGATGGCCGCTCCCCATAACTCACACGTAAGCTCAGTATCTGATATTTAGAATTTTATTTACTAGATTTCGTTACAGCTTCGAATTTCATTATCAAGGAGGTACAAATATAAATGACTCTTCTTTTTTTTGGTCTCATAAATATGTATGTTAAAAGAATATCTTCGTAAAATAATGAGCAGTTGTACTTCGTCGTACTAACACTTACAATAACCGCATTTGCCAGAAAAATCAGGAGAAAAAACCGTATGTATATTATCTTTCGCATACAAAATGGAATCAAGGATGGGGGAGAGTATAATATAGTCCAAAGAGAAAGCCATAGAGAAAGTCGTGATCTGGATATTAATTATTTATTAATTAGCTAATATTCTGAAAACGTATGAACATTTGTACATGTGTTTTGTATCATGAGGTACTTGTGTATGGCATTCGTCAAATATTACGTAATAAACACGATGTCGACGCGTACACAGACACACGAGCTGTAAACCTGTGCCCGTATACAAGTCTACGTGCGCCTACATACATAAGTCGATCGTTACACTTTTTCTATCGTTTTCCTTTCTTCCCTTTTGTTACCTTTCATTTTGTGGCGGCAGTGAACTCCTCTCGAAAGGACGAATAGACGTTTCTATATAAATAAACCGATAGTAGAACCGGAGCAAGCACGCTTCTTTCATTCTTAAAATTTCCATTTTCCCTGTCCGATCTTTGCGCACGGATCATCGATCGTCTCGATTTTCGAGTCGTTACTGGATGGCTTTCGGTGACGTTATTCGGCAACGAGCTATTATATCTTATACGTATATCGTAGTGTTACGCGGATTATTACGTGACTAATTCCTTTGATGCAGAACTTCATCGTCGAACGCGAACAGATCTCGGAATTACACGCGTAGGAAATTAAAACAGTCGTTATTGTCATTTCGCTTGTTCGTCGCAACAATAAGCAAGTCCCGATTCGGAGATTTTTCAATTATTGCTATAAGAACAATCCACGAGGGATTCGATACTTCTGATCCAAATAAATTTTTGTAGACTGCGGATCTTTGTGCAATTTCCCACTTTCATTTTCTACAAATTGAATTGAGAGAACATTTATTTTCCTGATTAGAAGAGTCGTTAGAAGACTATACTAAGAACGTTATTATATCTCACTAATATCAATGCTTTATTTTATGATTTTGTAGTGCCATAAAAGCTTGCAGTCTAGTTATGCAGTTGCTATGCAAAATACTTGTCCGCATCAGTGTCGCCAGATGGAGAGAGAGGGTAACTTTTTCCACTCAATTCGTGCTGTAATCATTTTAAACACAAGCAGCATAAATACTAATTTTTTTCTGAATAATTATAACAAGCTGGGAATGATAAACAGGACCTTCCAATTCTTTAAATGTTTGGACTATTTTTCATTTGACTTTCCTTGCTGTAAGCCCATAATCTTCTAATTTATTTAAAAACACTTGTATTCAATTTTCAGGAAACTATGTTTTCTAAGACGCGTCTAAACTGGAGTGAAATTTATTTTCTTTCTTAATATGTTTGATAGGTTGAAAATAGCATAACAGTATTTTATATTACACCTACACATTTTTGTCAGTAATGCATACAATCCGCCGTCTAGTTATCAATCGACGATTATTCTCCAAATTCAATTGAATAGAAAACGAATGAACAAGAGAGAATTGGATACCGATATTTCTTGACGTTGCACAATTCCTAATAATTTAAACTGAACAGCAATAATGAGTTATGAGAGATGGCACAGCTTCTCAAAAAGTGAATTCTAAAAATCCGCTTGCTATCTACATCGGTAAAATTTCATGTATGTGTTTGAAAGAACATCCATAGAGTTTTCGTCGTGGAGATCCGTTCGCGCGTCGACGATGAATATTCTGCTCCAGAGTGTTTTTAAAAAATGCATACGCTTTTTTTTTGTTTATGTAGATCTCGATTGTCGCATCGATTCACGCGTGAACGTTGAAAAATTTCTCCCCGAGGGTTGTTTTACGTTGAATACGCGGGCGGAAGACAATGAGCCGACCGGCCGCGCACCTCGTTGATTGGCTTACCACTTACAATTAATATCCTAGAATTTAAATATATATAATATATATAGATTCATTTATTTATATATTTATACCAAAAAACATTCGTTCACAACGAATTAGAAAACATAAAAATTTAGCTAGGAGACGCATAGTACAATATAGTGGACTACACCTAACATCATTTTATTCTCGATTTATTTTCTATCCGTTCGAAGCCGTTCGTTCTCCTGCGTTTCTCTCTCTCTCTCTCTCTCTCTCTCTCTCTCTCTCTCTCTCTCTCTCTCTCTCTCTCTCTCACACACTATCATTCTGATCATGCTCTCATCGTCTTAATAAATCGTAGATAAATCGCATTAATATATTGCTTCGTCATCAGGTAGATGTTGCCTAAGCCTAACAATGAACATCTCGCTGATATTACGCTGGGTGTACGATCGAGCGACCGAATAGTATGAGAAATCATCGTTTGGATCTCTCGAATGCCCTCGTTGTATCAACGCACGATCGTCGATCGTTGTGCACCGCGTAATTTACGATTCGCCATTGACTCGCCGTTGGCTCGCGTGAGGCTGCCGGGAACGTTTCTCTCGATCTGCAACGGAACGAATCCTCCTGCGAGAGCCTCGATCACGTCCGGAACAGATCTTTCCATCAGGATTAAGAGATCGGGCGAACCGAGTGTTCCGGGAAGGATCGACGGGAGTCACTCGCGAACCGAACGATTCCGTTCACAGAGTGCGCAACAATTTCCTAAATTACAGAATGCCCAAGGTTTACGAGTGCGCGACGAGAGGCTGGCGTTCCGGGGGGGGGGGAGGAATTACTCTTCTGCGAGAGGGTTAAAAGGGGGTCTCGACGGGGGCGTGGACCACGACGGAATGGATCCCGGTGAACAGGGTGATGATGCGCGAATACGATTCGCCCCGAGTTCCGTCGGATATATATTCCCGCGAAGCCACGTACGCCGGTTACGCTCTGCCATTAAAACGAAATCGACCGACAACTGAACGGCGAACCCGCATTCCGCATGAACAATATGAGAACGCAATGTGTCGGGGATTGTTGTTGGCGCGAGCGCGAGTTCGATCCCGAGAGCCAAAGGGCCGCGCGACGGGGATAGCCGTTCGAACGATTCGCACGGTTACTCGTCAATTCTCCGACGACCTACCACGTGCGTGCAGAACGATACATCAGCTTTTGTCAATCTTTGAAATTAACCCTTGAACGGCGTTACATTGACTCGAACTACTTCTTGGAACTTTAAAAATTTATTATGAGCTACAGCACATAATCGTCTCCGCTGCAGTCGTCGTCAACCTTTCAATGACGGAAAAACGATACCGGTTTCTGAGTCGACACTTAAGTGTAACTTGAAAAACGCGTCACTCAATGTGATGCGCTGGTGGCTGGCATCGAGTACACCACCCAGTGAATTGCTCGATGCTTTTAATAATTACTTAGAATTAAAATTTTTTATTGATTGCTTTGAATTTAAATTTTTTATTAATTTTATTATTTTTTTATATTCAAGCTAATCTAGAATGATTCAAACATAAAACCAACTTGAACAATATTGTTGTTTATCGTTCAGATAAAAATGATTTGGAATAGTGAATCGTAATATATTTCAAGTTCATCGAAATGATATATTTTAGCAGGAACGTAGCAACAATAAGCGCACGTCTGCTTTTGAAATAGAAGTTGAAAAATTCAAATGTATGTTACTGAGCACTTTTTCAGTGTGTTTGCATTTTGCAGATCCTAACTAGATTTGATACTTGAAATATATTAATGCAAAGACTAAATCTGCAACAATGATTTCAACGTGTTAATAAGATGTTACGAGATCGTATCATTGTACCCGCAAAAATGATGAAATTTAAATTCTAAAACTGTACAGTAAAATAGTTAACTTGTAGAGATAGATTGCTAACAAATTTTATGATATCAATTGTTTAAAATGATTTAAAATTAAATTTGATACGTCAAATATAATATTCTAGTAATTTCCTATATTACAGCTAATTACAAATATACTAATGTAAAAAAATAATTTGTTATACTTTTGATATGAGTAAACTGCGGATTTCCAGTGAACTATAATCCCCGACAATTGATTCGAACAATTTTCCTTTTCATAAATATTGACAGTATAAATTTTGAGAAACCTGATGTTTGCTGTTCAAAAGTTGATGTATCGTTTCATATAAACTGAACAATATCACACTATGTGGATCGATTGAAATTAATACGGTAATGAAAAGTCGAACATGCAGTTGAAATAAAAACCAAGTTATTAAAGAAAATACGCCCGCCAAACTGTCGCAGATAGATACCGAAAAGAATGTAAGAGAAAGGAAAGAATCGAGTGAAAAAAATAAAGAGCTCGTGTATATCTGGGAAATAAAATATATTTATACAAACAAAATTAAACGCGTATAAAATAATACACATCGTAAATATTATACTTTTCGTCATCATAGGTTTCTTTTATCATTTTCTAATCTTCACTCGCATTCACGCTCTTTTTTTCTCTCTCTCTCTCTCTTTTTCGTCTCTTTCTGCGTCAGATCTTGACGCAAGATTTATAGCAAATACGACAAAGAAAAACATGTAGATGTACATATACAAAAGGAGGAGAAACATAAACCGCGTGCCGTCGCACTAAACAATAAATCTAATACAAGTTCAATTATTTGTTGCTTTCACGTCGGACTATTCACACACGTGTTCTCTTTTCGAACAGACTAACACGTCGCCCCGCGATGAAACTCCTCTTCTCACATCTCAGCTTTTTCTCCATCGCACGTTACTATATATTTGTATACATATAATATATATACTATATATATATAATATATTTATTTATATATATATATAGTACCGATTCTCTCCGATCTCTCACATCAACACCCACGTACACATATTCATACGCACAGCCAACAAGCGCGCACGCACACACACGCATTCTCTCCATTCGCTTACAAAATTTGTCTCTCGACACACATTATTATGGCACAAAACGAGGAATGGGCGTACACGGAAATACTTGTCGTTACCAGATAAGAATTCCATCGACTTTCCCTTTCTTTCGTTACCTGTCCGATTCTCACCCCTCTCACTCACACGGACAAACGCATTCGTTCCGCTACTTTCACACGAGAATTATTACTTATAATCTTTATCATAGATCTCTCTCAACTTTGTCTCGTCTTTCTGTTGAAATGCCCGCAAAATTAGAATCACATGTGAAGGGGAAGCACACAAGGTTCTATTACATCGTTTGATCGCCTTCTTTTTCTCTCCCACTCTTTCCCTCTCTCTCTCTCAATCTCTCTCGCTTTTCTTTTTGGCACAACCAATGATAGTTTGGTACCGTGTGTATATAAATATATACACGTATGTATACATAATATTTATATATATAATAATAATTTAGCACTCATGTGCCGGAACAATTATTTTACAGTTAGAAACATGCTCTCGCACCAAAACGCGCTCACGGAACGAGTGAAAAATACCAACGATGCGCGTCTTTTCGAATAATAATTATCAATAATAATAATAATAATCATATCCATAATATATATTAATAATAATAATAATAATAATAATAATACAAGAAACAAGTGGAACGCACCTTTTCTAAAAACAAGTCTACAAAAAATAGTATTTGCCGCTTCGTCTTCGCTCGCGAAAAATACATTTTTCACGAATAAATGCCCAAGTGGATTGATTTCTCGTAACGCGGTTACTCTATCATTCTCGCCGTTCGTCTATTTATCTATCTATCTACCCATCTCTGTCTCTCTTTCGCCACACAAGTCCGGAGAACGTAAACGCGCAGTATTTTCTTTCTTATTATTCCCCCCACCCCTCACTCTGTCCGTCCCTCATTTCTTCCGACACACGCATTCGCAAGACGAATGTCTGACAATGATATGACTATCGGAAATATGTATATTTACGATCGCTCTCTCTCTCTCTCTCTCTCTCTCTCTCTCTCTCTCTCTCTCTCTCTCTCTCTCTCTCTCTCTCTCTCTCTCTCTCTCTCTCTCTCTCTCTCCCTTTCTCTATCTCTTTTGCTCCTGTAATCAACACACCGTTTACTTTCTTTCTTCCTTCTTGTTTCCACCTCTATTCTTTAACTTTACGATTATTTAATAATAAAACTGAGTGTACAGTAATACTGTTTGATATGTCTCTAAAACGTACATCCATCTCTACGGCTCCTATCGTCTCTCATTCTCTCTCTCTCTCTTTCTTCTGGTTTCCATTCTCTCTATCTCTCTTTCTTCCGTTTACATTAGATCCTATATGTTAAATGCTCTAATACACGACCGGCGGGCGACTCGAGGAACTTGCGAGCAACAATAAAGAGGAAAGAGAATATATTTATATGTCCGACTTTCTTCTTTATTTACTGGCTAATTTGAGAACGAGTGTAAAGATCACCAGGAATTTCCGTGTAACAAGAATAAATATCGTTTAGCGGATGGAATGTTCGAAATACTGTTCTATTTCGGATAATAACGGGGAAAAGATTTTCGAACTGGACTTCACGTTCGATTTTTCATAATACAAAAACAAAAAACAATAGAAGTACGTCGTTCCGCTCGCACGGGTGCGCGCTCCCTACATTCTCTCTCTTTCTCTCTCTCTCTCTCTTTCTCTCGTTCTCTTTTTTTCTCTCTTTAATAACATTATTATTATTGCATTGGCTCTTTCATCATTTTTTTTCTTTCTTTCTTTCATTCATCGTTAAATTCCTGAACTCTGAGGTAGTCTGTTCTGGGTGTCATATTACGTAGTAAAATTGGCAAGAGTGCTAGCTTTAATCGCTTTCACGTATTATCTCCTCGTCACTTTTATACGCGTCTACTTACAAACAAAAAAGGAAAGAAAACTCGTGAAAGGACGTCTTACGTGGCTGTATGTGTGTGTGTGTGTGTGTGATCGTATTTCGTTCAAATATGCTGCAATCATCTATATACAATCCGGTTCGTGCGGCTCAAAATAATTGAAGAGTGACACACGTCCCAAAAATGCAATTATCCTGAAAACGTTATGCATTGTACGATGCACTCATTTTCACTGAATAAATGCCGACTTCGAAAGTAAGGATCCTTTTCAATCATTTCGAGTGGCGCGCGTTTTCCGCGCGAACAAGAAACATTGTTTAAAATGCAACAAAAAAACGATCACATTTGTCGAACTAT
This sequence comes from Lasioglossum pauxillum, assembly GCA_933228785.1. Lineage (NCBI taxonomy): Eukaryota > Metazoa > Arthropoda > Insecta > Hymenoptera > Halictidae > Lasioglossum > Lasioglossum pauxillum. Next base: position 21,761,353 of record OW121701.1, on the reverse strand, counting down.
CATTTACCAATTCCGAAACGATTCTTTCGCCGTGCATTTTCAAACGATCAAACGATTCTTTTACGATGAGCGTACAAATGATCAAACGATCGTTTCACGACCGGTTTACAAACAAACAATTTTTTCACGATGAATTTACAAATAACCAAACGATTTTTCCACGACGAATATATAAATAATCGAACTATTCTTTCACGATGAATCTATAAATATTGAAACGATTCTTTCACGATGAATTTATAAATAATAAAACGATTCTCTCACGAACTGACAAATAACCAAAGGATTCTTCACGGTGAGCGTATAAATAATCAAACGATATTTTCACGATGAATTTACAAGTAACGAAAGAATCGTTTCACGAACTGGCAAATAGTCAAACGATTTTTTTACGATGAGCGTATAAATAATCGAACGATTTTTTAACAACGTATTTACATATAACCAAATGATCGAACGAAAATTGCTGTACGAGAAATAATTACGAAACGATTACCGAAAGTCTAACGAGTAATTGCGCGCGAAAATTTAGCCACAGCGAGGTCAACGTTTATTTTGCATTCGAGTGCGTGTGCGTGTACGTGTGTGTGTGTAAGCGCGTGTAACAAGTTGCGCGAAGCTCGAAGGGAAATTCGCTCGTGTCGCGAGAGAGGAGAGACCCGTTCCTATCCTCGATGATCGGCTCTCGTTTCGCGCTCCGCGGGTAATTAATCGAGCATTAATTGATCGTACGTCACGGTGCCGCGCAATTAGATGCACCACGCTGCGCGGGATACCAGAACGATTATAAATTGATCGAACGAATTACGGCCGAATCAATCGCGACGCGTTCGCGCATAAATTCGAAATGATTTGCCGGAAATGCAAATCTTCCCGCGGGGAATTTCAAAGAATGATTAATTTCTTTTCAAGCAATCACGTTGATATGCGTTATTCGCATAACGGAAAATGATATTCGGAAACACGACACGAGCAAGATTCATTCCGGGCAACGTACAATTCGAAACTAAGGCTATCTTATAATTCGAACGAAATGAGAAAAGACGCTACGGTGAGGTGAGAGAAACGATTCTCGCGATGATCAATGGAATGTAATGAATTTCTTGTGGAATGTACACAGAGCTTACCGAGACAGTCGCCGTTGAAATGAAAATTGAAGTACATCTAATTATCGGTGAACGTAACTTTATTACTTTAATAATTTAACAAATTAATATTTACAGTAACATAAACGAACGGAAAAAGGAGTTAACGCTAATCGTTCATGAATAATAATACTCGAAATTAGAGTGTACCAGGTTCTTGCCGTCGCGTCTTTTCACGATTACTTATCAATCTTTTTTTTTTCGTGTTCGCGGTCGTTTTCCTCGACAACGTACGTTATATGTATACGCTATAAAATACGTGTATTATGAATAGGTTTGTTAATCACTTTCTAGACGATATTCAATTGAGTTCAATTAATTACAGTGGGGATAACTAGAATAATTATACGCCTATACATTTAACATATTTTGTACAATCGATAAGCTTCGAAGGTTTCAACGTCGCATTTGACATCTCCAGTGCGCGTTTTTCGGAGTTATTATCGTTCGAGAGTGTTTGTGTGTGTGTGTGTGTGTCTGATTTTCGCGATAAGAAAAAAACCGAAAATTTGAAACTGCATGGCGGATTGATATTTTTGAACGGAAATCGCGATCCGCCGAGTCGAGCAATCGCCAACGGAACAAAAAGAAACAAGACGTTCCGTTGCCAATTTTTCACGGTCGAATCCGCGTATCGCGACTCACGGTGTACAAACAAGAATCGATTGGCTGTTGTTTCTGTTTACTGTACGTGTAATTGTATGTGTGTTCGATTCAAAAAATTAACGTACGCGACGCGAAAAAACAAACGGAAACTAAATTATTCAGAATAGCCCGCCACGCATCGACATTCTACAAAGACCGAGTCTGCTCTCTCGTTGGAGAGAGAACGTGTAAAAAATATCCTCTCGATTCAATAATCCCGAGCTGGCGATTCAAATAAATATTACGCAGTTGAGCAAAACACATCAATATCTTTTTCCGAGCACCGTCGCTCTTCACTGACTTGCAAGATCCGCGAGGAAAACGTTCGTCTCTTAAATAACAACGATCAATCGACGAGCTGCTTCGAGAACAAAAACGAACGTAATACTTTCTTCTGTACAAAGCGAAAAAAACAACGGCGTGAAGGGATGATTTTGATCGTCCTCTTGCCGATCCAGAGGGTGATTCGAGAAGGATGTCGAACCGGTTTGTAAAAATCGAATGACAATGGTATTTCGGGCTGCCTTAACCGAGAACTATATAATAAATACAAATTTGATCACGTTCGAGCGGGTATACCTATGCACGTGGACTCACACAGTGTCTATGATTGATAATGCGCGAATTATCGATTTCGGCGGGTCGCGTGCGTGCGCGAATAAATGATTCGCTCGCTTCGGGTGTATACGATCTCACCTTTCGATAAACAAACACTGAAGACCAGGGCGTAGATCATCGGATAACGAGCGTGTTCCACGACGACGATGCACGTTCTCCCTTCGAACTGTAGAAATCACGCCCGCAGATGGACGTTGTGGTTGTTGGATTTCTTTTTGTGCGTCTCGAGGTGCTTCATCATGTGATCCTTACGTATGAACCCCTTGCCGCAATTATCACAGGCGTACGGCTTTTCGCCGGTGTGGAGGCACATGTGCCGCCTGAGGTCAGTTTTGTGGTTGAACTGCTTCGGGCATATCTCGCACTTGTACGGCTTGTCACCGGCGTGCTTCTGCAAGTGCTCCGCGTGCAGGTACTCGAGGGGGAACCTCTTGCCGCACTGATTGCATTTGAACGGCTTGTCGCCGGAGTGGAAGCTCTTATTGTGTTGCGTCAGGTAGCAAGCCTTGTTGAATACCTTGTCGCACTCGATGCACTTGTGAAAGCCGTCCTGGGAAATGTAGTGCGAGCCGGTGTTCGTGCTGGTCACCTGATGCTCCTTCGTGACCATGCTGTTCCCTTTCGATTTGTAACTCTTCTCGAATTGTCTACCGACGTTCGGGTTCAGCTCCTCCTTCGCTTGGATCAGCTGCGGTAGATTGTTGTTCGCCTCGAAATTGTCACGGGACAAGTGATGTTGGAGCGGATGATGAGACATATGATGCGTCTGGATCTCGTACCGTTTGATGATCATACCGTCTGTGTTCGGATGCATGTCCATGTCCAAATTGGTCAACTCGTATCGCGGCGGAGAGTTTCTGTACGGATCGTAGTTTGATCCAGACGAATCGAATGATCTATCTTGAGGAGACGCGTTCTCCTCCGAACTGAGCCCCCCCACGTTAACGGCCTGAGCTTGGTTCTGGCCGATTAAAAACCCGGTTACGTTGAACGGAGTGAAATTCGGTATGGCCCTCTGATGGTTGCTGAAGGTTCCGAAACCAGGTAAAACATCCTGAGATTGATGCTGCTGCTGCTGTTGTTGATGTTGTTGTCTTTGCTGCTGCTGCTGCTGCTGCTGGAGAGCTTGTTGGTGTTGAGATTGACCGTTCATTGATAACGGCATCTCATTACCAGTAGTAGTTAGCTGGATGGTGATAGACTCCAGTAGGCCCGGGATGTTGGTAGTAGTTGTAACGTGGGGGGGCAAGGCGTTTGGGTACGGCTGATGAGGCATCGTAGTACCCCCCATCGCCGTGGGCGAAGCCATTGCTGGGTGGACCGAACCCGGCGTTATGGGAGACGACGAACTCATGTGGTGCGGGTGGGACGAGCCCATTGGCGAAGGCGAACTCAGGTGGGGCGCCGGCGGCGGGTGCATGGGTGACATGGGCGAACTCATGGGATGGTGGGCCGGAAGCTGGGCCGACGGCGAACCCATTGGCAGGTGATGAAGTTGCTGCTGCTGCTGTTGCTGCTGCTGCTGGTGGCCCAGTTGATGGGATGGGGAACTCATTTGTTGCTGATGGTGGCCCGCCATTGGTGATTGCGCCGGGGAATGGAGCGGCGGCACCATTGTGGAGGCCAAGTGGACCGCCGAAGACGGCTGTTGCTGTTGTTGCGTTAGAGCCGCCGCTGAAGATTCGCTGCTGCTGCTGCTGTTGGAATTGTTGTTGCTGTAGAGACCGGTGGTGGTGGGCGTGTGAAGCAGGCCCCTCGCTGCCTCTCCCGAGGGACCTGCCATCAAGTTTGGGGGACTCCCGGAAGCAGATAATTCTGGTGATCTCGGTGGCCCCCCGCTCCTACCACTCCCCGAATGATTATCTCTACCGGGATGGTGATGAGCGCTGATAGGCAGGTTCGCAGGATCAGGTTGATTGCTCTGTTTAACCGCGTTCTTGTGCAGCGTGGTATTGTAGTGCCTTTTCAGATGGCCCGAGCTGGTGAACCACTTGTTGCACGCGGTGCAGTTGTAGGTCTTTGGTCGCCGCGCCTCATTACTTTTCCACGATTGATTCGCCAAGGGCGGAGGTTTAGGTGGTTGTTGCAGGAGACCTCCGGGCATCTGATGTCCAGGCATCGGCTGCGTGCTTGTAATGATAGGTGAACCTGGATGACGCGGAGGCTCTACAGGCATATGCTGGCCGCGCATAAATTGACCTTGATCTGGCAGCGGCGAGACACTGTCCATCGGCCCCATTGGCGATAAGCCTGAATGATAATCAGGGCCCGGTGGCCAAGCGAGCATAGAACTCACCGAATGCGGTCCCGTCCTTTGCTGCTGTTGTTGCAACACCTGCTGCTGATGTAACTGCATCTGAAGTTCCTGATGTTGTTGTTGTTGCTGATGCAGCCTCATAAGTTCCTCCTCATACCTATGAGTTTGGACTTTATGAGAATCCAAATCGAGAATCTCGGCTTGTTCCTCGGGCTCCTGCTTTACCTCTGTCTTAATCGGCGTGCCATTATAATCGTAGCCAGATTGTTGTTGTTGGCCGGGCTGCGGTGGCGACGTGTGCAATGATTGCTGCTGCTGCTGTTGATTCTGCTGCTGCGGACTGCTACCCAGCTGCTGGTATTGATGCTGCCCCGGGTATCCACTAGGTGAATTCGAATGATTCGTCCTTACGTGTTCACCAAGTTGATTCGCGTCCTCGTACACCGCACCGCACTTATCACACTGAATAGGTGGGCTCCTTGGACTAGTGGAACTGACCGAACTGGTGCGTTCCGGAGCAAAATGTTGTTGATGCTGGTACGGATGGTAGCGCGAATAACCTGCACCGCTAACACCACCACCGCCAGCACTACCACCGCCATTGTTCTGCGTCTCTTCTCGCGGCGGTGAGTAGTGATGGGGTAGGATATAGGCCGGTTCGTTTTGCATAAAATAGTTCGGCTCGCCGAACATCGGCGCTTGAAAATGATTGTAACTGTGACCAGCAGGTTGCTGCTGCTGCTGCGATTGTTGTTGCTGCTGCTGCTGCTGCTGCTGCTGCGAAGACGAAGGGTCTTGCGAAGGCGGCCTCGAGGTAGACTCGCTCGAGTCCGCCGGCGCGGTCACGCTGTCGCGTTTGACGCCCACGTGGCTGTTGTGATTGCCAGCCTTGCTATTGTTGTTGTTACTCTCCTCCTGCTGTGCCTGGCTCGCCCACTGACTCAGCAGGTTTTCCTGGTGGTACCGCAGGTGCACTGAAAGACTTTTCTCGCTTTCGAAGTAAAGGCCGCAGTCCTTGCAATGGTGCTCCGGATTCGAACTGCCGCCCACGCACTGTTGCTGCTGTTGCTGCTGTTGCTGCTTCTCGACACTCGTCATCTCACTCATATTGTCTATCTCGCTCTCGCGCGCGCTTTCTCTCTCTTTCTCTCAAGCCTAGGCACGCCGCCGGCTTTAATATCCGCGAAAAGAAAGCACCGCGCGCGCGCGTGCCCGCTTTGTCCCTCTCTTGTCGCCACGAGCACACGACTTGTCCGTAATACAAGGGACAAAGCAACGATCGACGACGCACTTCACACAACTGAAATAATACTACAACACATCGGGCCGTTGCGCGCGTGGACGCGCTCGCGCGGGAGCGCGGAGTCCCCGGTAGAGCAGTCTGTCCCCGTTGTTTTCGGGTTTCTCAATTTTTCTTTCACTTACCCGGCTTCACCGGACAACAACCGACAACGGAAAAAAAAATCGCAACCCGTTTCGGAGCTGCTGGATCGGAGCGAGAAGAACACGTGCGTCAAGAAGCGACGTCTCGCACCTCCCTCCTTTCAGCCGTCGACGACCACTGGCACGGGTTCCGTCGCGTAGAGCACATGATCATGTGATCAACAGAGATGCCTCGGTTGACGCGCGAAACAGGAGTCACGCTCCTCTTCGGACACTCTCACTCTATCCGATACACACACTCTCCAGACCCGCGTCGTACGACCGCCGGCACTGTTCTGTCGGTTGGAATTCCGGAGTTTCGAGTCCTCGGGCTCGCGCCAAGGCACTGCTCTCCCCCTCCCCTTCAAGCCGTCGCCGCCACCCCCTCCAAGCCGTCACTTGCTAGCTCTCGTACTGGCTCTTTCTAATCTTCGGGACTCTCTCCTTCGCACCGGCTTCACCCCTTCTCCTCTGTGGCGCTGCCACGAACCTACTGCTTCTCTCTCTCTCTCTCTCCTCTCATCTTTTTCTACCTTGGTACACCTACTCTAACCTTCTCCTTGCTTTTCCCTCCTTCACTGTTCTTAATGTTAGTCGGCCGATCGGGCTCTCTCACTTCAACCCGCACGCTCCGCGATACATTCGTCTCTGTCTCCAGCGTCTCCCACCCTACCCTTCTTCGGTTTACAGGGAACACCCGTCTTCGTTCAACTCATCCAGCTTTATTCGTTCTCTCCTTTCGACCGATATCCTTCCTCCTCGTTCAAACCCTCCTCGAACCTCTATCCCTCTTTGTTCTACCAACGGTGTATTCTCCTTCTCTCGCCCAGTGCCTTCGCACAGAATCCCCTCCCTACGATGTAGCTCAGACACGAGGGACGAGGAAAGAATGAGCCTCGAGAGAGAGAAAGAGAACCGGCCAGCTCGAGACAGCCAACCAAATTTGAGACGTCGAGCGCTCCTTGCCCCCACCAGATCTTCCATGCCTCTCTACCCTTCTATTACAGTCCACGGTTCCTCTGGCAAGCCTCTCTGTCTCTCACAATCGAGACTTTCTCTATCACCCCTTCGCCTAAAAGGACGACGAATCCTACAGGACAGCGAACGTTCTCCCTCCTTGTCTGGTGTGTCGCTCTCTTTAAATTCTTCTTCTCTTTCGTCCACAACGAACGCTCTGTTGTTCTTCTTCTGCACCCTCTGCCCTCTCATCCCCGTCTTTTATTCGTGCCTCGCGTCTTCTTCTTTCTCGTAGTCGAAACGCGAAAAAAGGACGAAACGGAGCGCGCATGGCACAGGAATCCTTGCGCGCGGCCGTATCCACCGGCGTTATCCTTACACACAAAACTTTATCCGACGAGATTTTTCGGAGCGGGTCTATGTTTTCCCGCCAGGATACTCGCGAATGTCGTTCCCTTCTGGTCCAACTCGCTCTCTTCGTCTTTCTCGTCTTCCTCCTCTTCCTTCTGTTCTCTCGTTTCCCTCGTTTTACCTGCGATACGCTCGCGAAGGACAAGCATCCCGCGCGCCCCCGCGAGATTAAATATCTCGCCGCTTTACCCGTTCGTTCGAGTTTCGGCTGTCGGAGGTCGCTGACCATTTCGAAATTAGCCACGCTATCCTTGGGGATCCTTCGCGGAGATGTGTCCTTCGCGTTCTCCTTACTCCGGAAACTTTATGCGTACAGATTTAGACGCGCACCTGCTTGCTGCAATTCTGCAATTCCGAGCGGAATTGTTATCGCTTTAACGCTTAATCGCGGTTCCGTGCGCTCTCGCCGCGCCGGAACGAGATTTAAATGGACATTTCAGATTCCCAAGTTTGCGGCCGATAATGTATCGATCTTTGTTCGGATAAACTGATTGTTAGAGTTTCATTACTTTATCCGAGGTGAAAGATTCTTACATCCTTGTGGAAGTAGCGTAGAAGTATTCTTTGTTTTTATCCGCCTTCCATTTTAATTCTTGAAAGTAATTGTTCTTGGTTTGCAAATGTTCTGAATGATTTTTTAATTAGGAGACGTACAACGTTAACTGCGAGTCACGTTACTGATGAATCATGTTTTTTGAAAGACAAAATTGATTGTCATATTTATAGTTTCTTTGCTCTACTAGAATGTTAGATAAAGAAAATAGTATTAACTGCTATATCTTTAAATTAATTTACAAGTTGAACAATGACAAGAATATATTAGATGATTGCATAAAATTCAATGGTTAAATTTTAAAGAATACAACTTTATTAATCAATTATACACATAGTAACCATTCTTTTCTAATTGCAGAAAATTTAACCATTTCTTCATTTTAATTTAACCAATCTTTAACCAAATCTTTAAAATTTAACCATTGAATTTTATTTTCAAATTGGGCACGAACTTATGCAATCATCTGATATAAATTCTAAATTGTATTAATCTTATTATTGTATTTTACAATTGTATTAATTGTAGAATTTTTCATCCTATGATTATAGAAACTATGAATTCTATAGAAAATTATAGAATAATTTGATTTACTCCCGTGCACGTTACAATGCAAGTCGACTAAAGTTTCAATCTTTGAGCTCATGTAATTTTTATAGAAAATTCTGGAAACACTAGTCCTCGGTAATTTTAACGTTAATCAACAAATTATTCAGGGGAAAGAATATCTAAATATTTGAACCTTAACTAGACATCTGTGTGTATAGTGTAGTAGTAAAATGAACAAAAAGTAAAAATGTTTAGAATTTATTACAACTTGCAAGCGAAGTAGTTTTACAAATGGCACGTGAACGGATGAGGGTTCACCGTCTCGAAATCTGACCGAACGATATTTTTTTAGAAATATCAAGAGTTACTATAATTATGGTCAGTACGTTGAGTACGAATACAATCTTACTTATGATTCATTTATTATCGATCAACATAAAATAGTTGGCAGAAATGCTTCTTTGAAATGGACACAAAATTTCCCCCTTTGTAGTTAACGTTTTGAAAAATACCTTGACAGTGCGAACGTTACTGATAACTAGACTGCGGATTGTATGCATTTATGACAAAAATGGGTACGCACAATTTAAAACAGTGGGGGTATTAAAGAGATTTAAGGCCACCAGTGTACTAGTTTCACCTCAATAAGATAATTAAAAGAAGAATGAAATTTTTATTTGGCTTCTGTGTCTTGCAATCGATGCAGCAAACATTTTTTATTTTGCACGAAGATCCGCAGTGTAATGATAACAAATGCGTCGATTGAACCATCCATATTAATATTAATGGCCCAGATTATCAAGTACTTCGTGAACTGCTATTCTAAACGTGTAAAAATTACCCAAATAATTTTCGTCACTATTTAACACGACCGTACCTGTCAAAAGATTGTTATTTTACAATTATACGGACTGTAAAGATGTTTTAAAAATAATAATCGCAATGTCTACTGCGACCCAGCATCAATAAATAATTTAAACTGGCAACTGTTCCATTAGAAACAATATAAAACAGTGTCTAGATACAGTATCCTCAAAAACAGGTTTCAAAAACTAGACAAAACTTCGCAAATGATCACGAACAATATCAACTATGTGGTTGCGGAAAGAATCTACTATTCGAGCGTTACAAGACAACACAGATTAGCCACTTCGAACTAATGGTTGTTTCAGCGTTAACGCCACACCTCTCGTTCCTGTAAATTCGAAAGGACGAAACCGAAAGCTCGATTCTCGTTCGTACTCGAAGATCGTTTTCCGGCGAGTTAAATTAAAAGCAACGAGTAAACGTGTCGTGTCTCACTTTCAATTCCCCCGTCGACGGGGGGGCGTTTTGTCTCACGAAATTACCCGCTAAACAGGTTCAAAGCGGCCACGAGCCTTCGCTGTAGGTGTCTGCATAAAAAGTGCGTCGGTATTATTCACCGATAACCAAACTCTCTTTCTCTCTCTCTCTCTGTTTTTCTCCCTCTGTGTTGTGCGAGAGTATATCCCACCTCCCTCGATTCCCTCGATCGATGCCACCCCGCAACAGCCACGAAGCTGCTCGACGGGGAGAGAATAAAAAAAAATGTGGGTAACCTTGCATTTTTTTATGATACCTTTTTTTCCACGTGACGAAGCGGGTCCCCGTGGCCCGTGCACTTTGCATACCGAATGCGACAAGTCCTTCTCCCCCGCCCCTTGAATCGACCATCCCTGTCTCTTTCTCTCTCTCTCTCTCTCTCTCCCCACCCCTCCACTCCGACAGCGAGAGAGATCTACACACCTATCCCTTCACTCGCGCTACATTATTCCACCTATGAATATGTTTATTACGTTGCACCGCGGCCACCTGATGCAAAAAAGAAATTTGGCCCGCGTGTGGCCGACCAGGTACCGGCACGTGCTGTCAAGATGGATAAACGTCAGTCGCGCTCTCGCACCGTCCCGCATCCTTTGATCTCGATACAATTATATCGTCGAACACGGGACTGATTAGTAATCGCTGTTTAACGACCCTCGTTAACGACGCGGCGGTACCGCTCGTCCACAGATGTCGAAAGACCGAGCCTTTTAATCCCTCCGTTCACTCGATGCTCAGGTATTTGACGGATTGTTTTTCGGTTACAGAGTTAGTGTCGAAAGTGGCGCGATGGTGTGTGCTGGTTCGATTCTCAAAGAGGAGGATGGACCTGAAAGTTTCAAGAAACATGGTGTAATTCTGGAAGTGTCGGTACTACAAATTCACTCGTGGGTGTTACAAGTAACACGATCAAAATTGTTGATATTAATTGTAGGATACAGCAATGTAATTATTTATTTTTCAATCTCCTGGTGCACGGAATGGATCTGCGGCACCTATGACGAGAATTGTTGTTTATTTAACTTCTTGAAATTACGTAATTACTTAAATATACAGGATATCCCGTGACAGGGGGTGATTCTACGTGAAAAATTGAGTCGAAAATATACAATAAAATTTTTACATATAACGCTTTATTTTCGAAAAAATGAAGTTGAAAATTTGTCGCGTACGAGTAAATTAGACGAATTCTGGAAATCTGTCCATCGATCCATTGACAACGTTTACGCACAAGAATGGAGGTGATCTACAATGAACTCTGTCGAGTTAAAGCTGGTCCAAGTGCACGCGTACTCGACAAATTTTCAAACTAATTTTTTCGAAAATAAAGCGTCATATGAAAGAATTTTATTCTACATTTTTGACTCAATTTTTTACGTAGAATCACCCCCTACTCGCTTGTATCACCAGTTACGAGACTGTATATGTATTATACAGTGACTCCCGTTAATATTCGGACGCTCCAAAAATAATGAGAACTTTTTAAATATTGAACTATACGATTTGAACTGTTTTGAAATTTTAGAGCAATTAGTTTATTATATGATGGGATGAGATATTTTTTAAAAAATTGCAATTGATCGGAACTGTATAGAAAATACTAAAAGATGTATTATTATTATTATTATAGTTTATTTAATGCTTTAAACCAAGTATGGTTTATTTAGTAACTAAAAGTTGTATTTTACAACTATTTAATGTGGGCCTGTATTGAAAATTTAAAAAATACGTTTTGTAGATCTGTGTCAATTATATGCACTGTGAAAGTTTCATAGAAATCGGTTGATGCAAGAAAAAACAACAGGCATTGAAAGATGTAAGAATCCTTAGAGTCACTGCTGTTAGAAGCCGAAAATCGTGAAAAACTGCAATTTTTACCATCTTTAAACGTTTGCAGCTCGCTGCAACGTCGATCGATTTTTATGAAATTTTCAGAATGTTTGATGGATTCCGATCTACGAAACGTGTTTTCTAAATTTTCCATATAAGCCCGCATAAAAAAGTTGCAAAATACAACTTTTAGTATTTTCCCTGCAATTCCAACATCTTGCAATTTTGTTCAAATATTATTTCATGTTGTGTAGCATACTAATTGCTTTAACTTCTCAAAAAGTTAAAATCGCACGGCCCGATATGGAAAAAGTAATCGTCTTTTTAAAAGTGTCTGAATATTAGTGTGAGTCACTGTAAGTAGAAGGAACAATATTTATTAGTGAAAATGTAGGGCAAAGATTTTCTATCTAGATATTGCGAGTTCTATTCACCCTTGCACTGGAGGTTTAAATAGTTTTAGTGAGTTGAAAATGATACGACAGTATCTTTATTGTTGTCGAGATGTTTTTACTATTTTGTTTTTGATCTGCTTATTTTTGTCTTAATAAATATTGTTTGTAAAAATACTATCCTAAAGATGTAAAAATTGCAGTTTTCACGATTTTTTCTAAGAATTCTCGCATTTTTTGATAACAGTAGTTTCTTTCTCAGTCTTCAATATTTTTAAATTTTCAATATGTGGTAAGCCCACATAAATAGTAAAATTCAACCTTTAGTATTTTCTCTGCAAGTCGAACCAATTGCAACCTTTGAAATCCAAATTAATTTTCACAATGTATACAATAATTTACACAGATCTATTATGCAAATCGAATTTTTAAATTTTCAATATAGGCTTGCATAAATAGTAAAAAACAACTTTCAGTATTTTCTCCACAATTCGGACCTACTGCTATCTTTTAAAAAAAAATTGTCCACTTAGTCTAGTAAACAAATTGTTCTAATTTCTTAAGGAAATTCAAGTCGTACGATCCAATAATAAAAAAGTTATCGTCTTTTCTTGATTGTCCGAATGTTAATACTACACTGTTTTTGTTAATTCGGTCCAGCTCGGAAAACTAAAATGTTTTGTCTCTCCGTATGAATGTATCTAGAAAAATGTTAAAAAAATGAATTAGTTTTATTTAATATTCAATATTTTACGGTCTCCTCCATTTTTTATGACGGTAATTATTTGTTTGAACAGAGATTTGTATAATTTTTTATTGTGTTCTGCTTTAATTAGTGTCATTCATGTTCGATACCTGGCTTTAACTAGAGATCACGAGCTTGGACGTGTATTAAAAATTCACGTGTACACGTATAATGTAATGAATATACACGTGTTTGAGTTCGTGTATTTCTGTACATGGATACACGTATATTTTAGCGATCTCGATTCCACTTATACCTAAAATACATATATGTGTACACGTATAGTTAATATATCCGTGTACTTCTAAATACACGGGTACATGAATCATAATGTATATACTTACATGTATCTGTGTACTGCAGTTCACGGATACACTATCGAAATGTATAGTTTCACGTGCATTAATCCATACCTCAAATTTTATTTCGTCATTAAATATCAGAATATTTAGATATGTAAATTGTTTATGAGAGTTAATTTACCGAGTTGCTGGTGAAAATAAGAAACATTATGGTTTTGGTTAATAAAGTTTAATTTATTAATTTTTTGTTCTGAGATAAGAAAACGGATCTAGCAATGTGTGAGTGTGCCACCACAAAGTGCGCGACTTCTTTTACAATATTAGAAGCCGCGAAATATTACTACAATACGTCTAAGCCATCACTGATACAGAGATGGAAAATCATGCTAGAGTAGTCACGGCATATAATTTTGAAACATTCTGTACATATATTACGATTCGTGTATTTTTCAATAAACGTTCGAAAACAGAAATTCTAATTTCGATACACATGTATCCGTGTATCGAAATACACGTGTACCCGTGTAATAAACAATACACGAACTTCAACACGAACATCCGAACTACACGTGTACACGGGAAATGGAGATCTCTAGTTTTAACCCATGTTTTAACTTGTGTACTACATTTTTTTCACGATCCATTTTCTGCACTGCAGAAATTCACTTATTTATATTAAACACTATGTACTGGAGGCTTCTCACGACACGTAATATTATCATTTCCTGCGCAGAATTACCAAGGGAAACATACGACGCTATTATTTTGTCGCACTCGAGGTCTATAACGTCTTTCTTCATACTTCTTATTGTTAGAAACTACGCATAATCTCCAGAACAGATATTTACAGCTATACGACAGAATTGATTTACTAAACATTTTTCTTCCGGCATATAAAAATACAAAGAGACATAGTCCGTCGTATCGTTTTAAATAGAAAACATCCCTTTCTTAACAAAGGTACTGCACAATATTTGAAATAAAGTCATTGTCTCCGTACTTGGGTATTGTCTCGGACGGGAACGGTAAATGTAAAAAAATATAATAGGTACCATAATGTTTTACGAGGATAGCGGTATTTCCATTGAATGCCGGTAAGCGGCCAACATGCGACTTGCAATCGTTTCCAAAATGAGTAGTAAAAGTGTAAAAATATCGAAGGTCATTAGGAAAGTACGGCACGGTACGAACGTTGGTGGAAAATCCGAGATAAGCGATTTACAACAACGTTTTACGACAAACAGGCGTGAACATGGGGCACCGATAATAAGGGGAAAGTTATATTGACGGGAATCGGCTGCGATTGTTATTGAGACGTACCTATAATCGAGTTTTTTAGCGGTGAAGCAAAGCACTCGAAACAACTCGAAATAATGCCGGAGACACGCCGGAAAGTGTTACCTGGAAGAGAGCTGGGAGTGAGGGGGTGCAGGTTGCGGTGCACGCCCGTGGATCTTGGGGGAGGAGGTCGGCGGAAAGGGTGGACGGAAGGTGGAAATTGTTCACAAATCTAATTGTACCACGCGCCTTTGTGCTTCGTCCTTATTGTTCTACTTTGTACTTGGATGTTTTATTGCGGGCCATTGTGGTCGCTTTAACCATGCTACGTAATTAATTCTGACTTGTAATTTTCTTTTCCTGGGAAATCATTCACGGGGCGAAGGCCACCGACCTCGATCGAACCAAACGAATATTCTGCTACGCTATCGTTTTCTCGAATGAGTTTCTTGCACAATGTACACTCTTTTCATAATGTATACGCCAACTTGCTGGACGTAATGATAGTTGACATTCATTTTGCACAATTTCGTTCCGTCGTTTTAGAATTTCATACACACTCGGGTGTTTAAATTCCTACAAATTTACGCTTTTTTTGATACTCATTGATTTACGTTTAAAGCATAAGAATACACACTCAAATTGTGATGTCGACGACGTTTTATTGGACATCATAGAAAATTTTAGGTGTTAATCTAAATATTTAAAAAATTGTCAATATATTTTTACATAACTTCTTTCATTGCAAAGTTTCTTCTTTAACATTCTCTGCGGTGGCCAGGACACGAAATTTAAATTTTAACGTTGAAATAGACAAATTAGTTCGTTATAGTAAAATGTAAATGTCACTAAAGTATACCTATTACACTATGCGTAAAAATTTAACTAAAATGAATAGTAACAGGCTCACGAACATGCACAATCTCTGTTCGAAAGGTTATTATTTTTATTGAATCGTAGACATCGTTACACTCCCCATTTCTAATCAGTTGTAATCAAAATATAATGATCTCGTTTTAACTATAAATAAAAATAATAATACTGATCATAGATTTGTTTTTGTGATCAGCAAATAGCACTGTAAAGTGCATGTTGCAAGCATATTTGTTTATTTTTTTTATAACAGGAAGTGTTTTGAATCGTCACAGTAATTTAGGCTAATAATACATATAGTGCAACTAATTTTTAAGATCGCGTAATCATTTATTATCTTCACATCTCGGGTATCATCATTGATTTCGGCCGCGTATTTTGCATCCAGTCTGTGTTACTATACTTATATAAGAAGGGTGAGGCATACAGGATTTGAATAATACATCCCTCGATCGCATGCGACACGAAGAGCCAACGAAAGAAAGGTAAATATCGTCGAGACTCGGCAAACAAGGTCTATGCGGATCGGAGAGTTACTGGAACGATCTTTCCTCCGCCAGAGATCGACTTCCTGTCATCGATTTGATGAAGAACAATCTATTTTCGGGCTGAATCATCATTCCATCTTATTTCCGATCTTTGGAAAGCAGTTATGGTTGCTAACATTAATACTTACAAAATCAATAATTGTTTACAAAATCAATAATTCCTTACAAAATCGATATTTATATTTCATTATGTGATATTTGAGTCGTATTTACTGAAAAATTGAGCTGAATGTTTTAAACTAAAAAGACGTATCAGCCATCTTCCCAAAACTATTCATCTAATACACATTTTTTAAATATGACACTAAACTAGACAAAAATTTACAATTAACTAGACGAAGGTTATACGACCAGACTAAATATGTTACATACGATTTTTTATTTTAATATTCGGCTTCTTCTGTCCGTAAAAAATGAAAAAATGCTAGAATAAAAAATCTGCTTTTTCAAGGACTAAGTAACAGCCTTAACAACGTTATTGTAAAATTTCATATACCTGCTAATTTTGGAAGCTTTATTTGGAGAAAACGCGTCCGGAGTTTCTAAAGGTTGTCCCAATATTCACGGAAGAAATAATTTTGATAGGAAATACAGGTTTTTAATTAAAAATTGTGAATTTTTTATTGATCCATAAAGTATACACTTTATGCCCAAATGGCGCAAAATTCAAATCCTGCGTGAATTTTGGGATACCATTTTTTATGTGTTACCATTATGCAATGCGACTGCATTGTCGTAGATACAAATTGAACAGTTTTCCGAATTTCCAAATAAAACTTTGGGAGAGTATTCTAGAAGATGTAACAACAGAACTAACAGAACTAACAGAATATACAATTTTCTGAAAAATCGATTTTTTTAATAAAACATTAAGTGACTTAAATAAAACACAGTTGAGAATATTTTTCATAATTATAATACGACACGGTCCCCAAAATGTTTAACCATCTTTAGAGATATCGAAAATACAAGTAACTAAAAACAGTAATAAATTCCTAATTCGATAATTTTGTTTTAATAGCAAAAAAACTGATTGTTAAAGAATTTAATAATAGTTGGGAATCAATGAATATTTATATTAACGTATGTAATCTTTTTGTGCTCAAATCAATGCCGAAATAATATTGTTCATTTGCAATGAACATAATACGTTGAGGATGTAGCTATAGGTCATAGGTAATTGATAGACAGCGGATCCTTATGCAAAATAAACAAATGTGTTTGTTTGTGTTTTATTTGCCAAGTTTCATACTTAATGACCCCTGATATCTTAATATCTTAATACTTTTACTGTCTCAAATTGCACCTATTCATTTTTGTCATAAATCCATAAAATCCGCTATCTAGTAATTGATGATTTCATGTGGTTTTTGGCCCTTGCGGTTCACAGATTACGAATGAGATTTGTATGAGCTGAAGCATTTTGTAAATGGGACAATCGCAAATTCGAACGAATATTTATTACAATTCCGGTTCGACCTTTGGCGTACTCTTTCCGCATTTCGCGCACGTTCGATCGACAAAGAGAACAGCAAGCTGGAGCTTCTGGAAGATAGACTTCGGCAGAAATAACGCGGTCTACGTGGCCGGAAACACGCAAAACACTCGCTGGCACCGTCACAGGCACGTTCTCTAGTGAAAAACGATATTAATTTTAGGATTATTTGACGGTACCAACATGTTTTTAGTCTACAGATTTAAATGCACTCGTATTTCATATAATTATCCGCGACACATTGGCGTAGGAAGCCATAATTATGCCCTTGTGCATAATTTCTTCACAGCCATAATGATCACTGTGCGGATTTTATGCATTTATGACAAAAATGAGTAAGTGTAATTTAAAACAGTCAATAAATTAGAAGAATTTACTCTACTGTTTTTCATTTTTTACAACCAGAGTTTGCAACGGAAAAATCTGAAAATGATATCTAATACGTAGTTCAGTATCCGAAATGTGTCAGATCTTTTCCAAACTTTTGAATTGTCAATAAATGAGGAAAATGGGGGAAAACTGGTTTTCCGATTTTCCTCAATAACTACCCTTACAGATAAGATATGGGGCTGAAACTTAGCAGAGTGGGGTCTTTTTGGGTAGGTTATCGAATGGTCCAAGCTCGATTAAAATCGGGCCGGGGGCGAATTTCACCGCCTCACCACCAAACCTGGGTATAGCCTTTGAGTTAGGTATTTTTAAACAGAGTTATATAATCATACTCAACACATGCGATTGACGATATTTATACAGTGAATAATATTGTAGTAAATTATTGAGTATAAATATCGTAGAACATGGTATGAGTCGAAATATGATAAAATGAAAAGATGGGATAATTGACTAAGGGTATTTAAGTTTGTTTTGTATAGCAAGTTAACCGTTTTAGAATTTAAATTATTGTTTAAAATCATTTATGTAATCATACTCAACACATTTGACTGACATTACAATGTTTTAGTAAATGATTGTATCCTCATTATAATGGGATTGGTCGATTGAAAATGATAGCATCGAAATTGTCTACTTCCGAAATGGGGGCATCTGATAATCCAAATTTTGCGGAGTGTTTGCCATATCGACTCGAAACAGTCTCACCCTCTGACACTTGTCGACGCACAAACACAGCGGTACATGTGCGGAACCACGAACAATAATTTCCATACTAACGTTATCTCAAACGTCCCTGCATCTCTGGACTACGTGTTGAATTTGGATAACGCTAACTTGACAGAAGGGGATGGTCACCCTCATGGAAATCTTGTTGCTTTTCTGCCGGGAAAACCGCATCTCCTCATCCGTCAGCAACCAACACTATATCCCTGCGATATGCTTGAAATGGTTGAACGAAGGTGAACAGAAAGTTTTTAACTTCCGTCAATGAACATTATATTTTCTGCGTAAGATATTTATATCAGATTGTTGCGGAATACGTAGGCGATTACCATTAATGTGTATGGTGTATTATAATTTACGCGGTGAATATACTACGTGGATTAAAATGGTATCGACTGCAATTTATTTTAATATTGCAAAGTCTGATATTTTATCTGACGTTATATAAATAGTAGAGAAAGTTCAATAAAGTTGTATGAAATATTTTCCATTCATGTTAAACCATGTTAGCTTTCCTCTTTGATTCAACCAATTAGTTTAGCGGCAAGTACCATAAGGGTACACCATTATCAACTTGAAATTTTTCAGAAGATTTCAACTAGCATTATATAAATTCATATATACAAATTCAAAATTTCTCTAAAATTTTGTTTCATGTAGCCTTAAATGTATCAACCCTTTTCGGATTACTAATGTTTAGGGCTGACTAGTTAAGTAGAGAGCACAAACAGCTTTTATACTAAAAATATAAAAATATATAACAGCATGAAGAAAGAAAAGATACTTATGTGTTTAGAGTAAAAACTGTTCGTGCCTCTTAACAAGTTATCCTTAAAAATTACTAATTCTGAAAAGATCGCTAAAATTGTAGTCGCTCTCCAAAAAGATGGCTACTACAAATAAAATTAAAAATAAATAACCAGGGTGTTTCGATAAAATTATAGGATGCGTTCCGTTGTGAGAAAGCAGGAAACGCTGATCTAGAATGTAGATTCCAGATAATTGAAAATCGCCTGGAATATTTGATAGAAATCCGTCGAAGGTATCAAGGTATCCTTGTATACTTGTTAATTTGGAGGGGGTTATCGATAATAAAAATCCAGGATAAATCTAGCTGTTCATAACTAAGCGTGAACGCGATAGATTGAATCGGCCTAAGCAACACCGACCCTCCCACGAATTTCATCCTAGCAACCCCCTCTTGCCTTACGTTTCTGCTCGGCATTTTCGAGGTGGACACCGAGCTGACCGAATCACTATCAGCTAGATATTCGCTGGCGTGGCGTTTGCGCCCCATTTTATTAAGGAAATCCTACCCTGTCCACCTCGTCGGCCACCCCTCCTCCTCGCGTCCCTCGCCGTTGAATCCTCCGGGTCGAGGGAGGAGATTTCCTCGTCGTAACACGTGCGACGACGTGCATTTCCACCGATCCTGGTTTTCCACCTTTCCCCGATTACCCTCCTCTCCGTGCGACGTCCATGGAATTGTTTTCCCCCGAACCGGCAGCATTTTTCTCGCGAATACGCGGAAGACGGAATGAGAGACACAAAGCCGGGAGAACGGCAGGCACGCTGGTTTCCCTTGCCAATCGACGACTGCGTTACGCATATCGATGAGCGACTTTCGTGGCTTCGATGGAATCCGTATGCTCTGCAAATTACGACATTTTGTTAAGCAAACTGACCGACGCACAGTGGTCCGGCCGGCCGATCTAGCAGTCCATTTCGTAAAAAATAACTTGCCTCATATCAGTTTTTAATGCATCTACACCCCCGATAGAAATTATGTGGACACTTGTGCAATTCTCCTCCTGGAAGAAACAGAATCTTCAAGGGATTTAATCATACAGTATTGGAGAATTTATCTGAACAATAATTTATTAGTAGACATTGTTACGTATATTTACATATATTTACTGCATTTCTCTAGGGATTAGACCGAAGATATATATCTGACTTTTTATTTATATTTTTCTGAACAATATTAATTTTTTAGACACTAAAACAAGAACACTTGTACTTCAAGACTGTCTGTGTACATCTAGAGAAAGCCTGGTTTCATATACCTAATAGTTGTTCTAAAAAAAATTTTTTTAAATCACTTTTTCACTGAAGTTACACAAGTCTCCCTTCAGATACGTTTCAAAACAATTTCAGCGATACGCATACTTTAATTATTTACTATTTCAAATTCTATTTTACCCAGCTCTGTGAACAATAAATATCGTCTAATAATAATCAAATAGTACTCAAATTTTAACGATAAGTGTCCACATATTTCTCAGCGGAGGTGTACATTACTTTCTACATGTTTAGCATTTCCAAAAATGTCGATAATAATAAAATTTAATTTAAATTATAAATAGAACAAGCATTTATACCCCTTAGTATTGTTTACATCATTAAATATGTTGGTATCTAATCAATTACTAAACATTTAGGTATTTCATGAGGTATTATACCAATTTCATGTCCATAAAATTTAAAATATAATAGGGAATGGAAATATTCTAGGGTTAAAGGGTTAAAAAATAAAATGAACATTTTGTGAATAATTAGTACAAGCTCATTATTTACTACACTTGTGGTATTTGCTTTGTCTTGCATATAATATTTACTACAAGCACATATTTATTTACAATTAGGACCAAAACTGATCACACACATTTTAAATCAGAATAACTTTTTTATGAATAACGTCTAAAGAATATGTTAAAAAAATTTGGTCAGAATTGTGAAAAACAATAGTAAAAATTGATTTTTACAACTTTTTTAGCTGGGCCAATAACGAAAATGTAAAAGATGTGTTTGGTCAACTCGTATAACTTATATACGCTCTGAAAGTTTCATTGAAATTGTTTAATTGGTTTACAAGTTATAAGGCATCAAAAGTGGTAAAAAGTCCGAAAATCTTAAAAAATTGCAATTTTTACCACTTTTGATCGTTTATAACTCGTAAACCAATGAACCAATTTCAATGAAATTTTCAGAACGTATATAATTTATACGAGTTGACCAAACACATCTTTTCAATTTTCGTAATTGACCCAGCTAAAAAAGTTGTAAAAATCAATTTTTATTAATGTTTTTCACAATTCTGACCAAATTCTTTTTCTCAACATATTTTTTAGACATCATTTACTGAACTAATTATTCTAGCCTTACAGAGAAATTGAAGTCATTTGGTCCATTCATAAAGAAGTTATTCTGATTTAAAGTGTGTGTGATTAGTTTTGCTCCTAACTGTATATGCATTATATTGTATTGCATAATAATGGGGGAGGAAACAAATGCTGGCATCGGTTTCGGCGCAACTCTTTTGGGCTGGTGAAATGAGCCGCGAGTGAATCCGTGAAACCACCCCCCCCCCCGCGACAAAACGTTACAATAAAGCATTTAAACTGGCTAGAATCATCCAGCAATTTGACCTCGGGCAGGATTTTCCAGTCTCCATACCCTCAATCTTGCGGAACGGCTCTAAACTCCATCGCGTCGCGGCCGCTAGACGGGGGGCAAAGTAATAAAAATATTCCGCAGCGCCGGCAGCGCGGGGAGGTAGACAGAGAGGAAGGGTGGCAGGACCGCGTCATTAAAGGAAATTATAACAAAGTGGGTCTTCTGCAGTACCGTGAGCCACCGTTGCCCCGTGGATGAAGCTTTATAAGAGGAGAAGACGGACGCGGGATGGAAGAAGGACGATGGAAGGGCTGACTCAGTTCGCGCGGAAAACGAATTGAAATTTTAATCGCCCACCCCCGTGGACAAAATGCGTCCACCTCTCTCTTTCTCACTCTCTTCTCTCTCTCGTTCTCTTTCTCTTTCTCTCTCTCGGACCTTCCACCGTAACAATCCCTTCTTCCTGCGCCATACCACCGCCTCGACCTTCCACCCTACTTTTTTTCTACTTCCTACTTTCTTCCTCTACCCCCTTCGTCGTTCACTAGATTTTTATATTTCCTTTTTCCAGAACGGGGTAAATGCTTTTACGCGCGTCACCATTACGTCCCGTCGATGTCCTCCATTCTGCTTTTGTAACGCGCCTGCTTTTTCCGCTACTATTTTACGGACCGTTTTTCCTATTAATGACGTTTAAGCACGCTCTACCAACACCGATATATGCTACTAGTTTGTAAAACTAATTGATTATTGGCACAAGTGTTGTAATGCTTCAATGTATGAAAAACTGCGGGACCGAAATATCACTTATA
The DNA here is from genome assembly GCA_933228785.1 of Lasioglossum pauxillum. Taxonomy (NCBI): domain Eukaryota; kingdom Metazoa; phylum Arthropoda; class Insecta; order Hymenoptera; family Halictidae; genus Lasioglossum; species Lasioglossum pauxillum. The sequence continues at coordinate 21,738,665 of OW121701.1, read as the reverse complement.
TCGTGGAGACACTATTTTATCGTTTCATATTGCTAGCATTGATTATACAGAAGGATGGCGAGTAAATAATACTAGTTCGATGATAAAACTTTTGTTTGTAATGATTTTTGTGAGATTTCTACCAACGTATACATATATTTATGATATTTTTCGTACGTAGTATAAGCAGGGATGGGATCAAGTACCTGGCAAACTGGTTCGAACTTTGATTGATTGAATTTGAACTCTCTATAAGTACTTCGAAAAACAGAAATAGTACTCCTAAGTACACTCGAACCTATGCCAGACACTTTCGAACCTTTTACAAGTACTTTGGTAAACGGAAATAATCAGTCACTACATCCATTCACACTTGCACGATCTCGCAGCTCCCATTAGTTTCAGAGCGAGGCGGGTACAGGTGAACGCGAAAGTGAATTAAATCGGGTATTTTCAAGACTGGAAGTCTTCCTTAATCTTATTTTACATTCATTTGTATATTGGACTGTGATCATTTCAAAAATACTTGAACGGTATTCGACCACATGATTAACACTAAAGCTACCGAGCACTAAAAGCGATTAAAATGTTTTAGCTTACAAAAATGACAAGGCTTTATTTGCTTAGATTTTGTGCAATTTTTAATTTTATTTCAAATTTGTGCAATCAATTTACATATAAGCAACTTGATAATTTGAATAATTCTAAGATGAACTAGAGGGCTATTGTTGCTCGCTCGCTTCGCTCGCTCGCGAGTAGGGTTGTTTTTACTCGCTCGCTTCGCGAGCTCGCGGGTAGGACTGCTCTTGCGAGAGGGTTAGTGATACGCATGGCTAGTAGAGCTTACTGATATCAATGTTTTTTATTTGGTGTGTGACTCTCCAAGAGTCACACAAAGAACTTCCCGATTCGTTACTCCTTCGCCAACATCGCTAACATCGTTTTTTTTTTTGTACTTTCATCGATATTCTCCCAAAATGTATTCTTGGGAGTAGAGATGATAAATTCACTGTTGCATTGGAATAACTTTCGATTATTCCAAGCGGTAACATTAGCATCAGTTAAAAAAAATAATCTAATCTTTTTTTTAATCTAAAAAAAAATAATCTAATCTTTTTTTTAATCTAAAAAAAAAATTAAGAAAAAAATTTTTGTTTATGTCATTGCGTTTGGTTCTTTGGTGGAAAACTTTCATCCTCCCTTATAAATTGCATTGTAGAATCAACTCTTTTCGAAAAAAAACTAAAAATCTAAAAAACTACTTGACCAATATGGACCAAAATCTAATCAGCTCTAAGTTACGACGGGGCACATCGATTGCATCATTCATCATCCTGATCGCGTTGTTACTTTTTCTGAAAACGTTAACGAAAAATTTGATACCATACAAACGGACATACGCACACACACACACACACACACACACAAACATTTTGATAAAAATAGTCTAAAATGACTCCAATGACCATGAAACGTGAAGATCTGCTAAAAAATCGATTTTCGATTTTCGGGGTAATTACAGTAACTTCCCTACGAATCGGGAAGTTAAAAATATAAAACCAGTCATTTGACAGGTTTAGTGTTAATATTAGACACTAAAATTATATTGTATACATTCGCCTCTCCTATATATCACGGTACCTCCTCTGAAAACACAGTTTCGATACAAGACAATGTGCTTATAACTAGGGATGGATCAAGTACCTCGCAAACAGGTTCGAACTTTGATTGAATTCGAACTCTCTATAAGTACTTCGAAAAACAGAAATAGTACTCCTAAGTATACTCGAACCTATGCCAGACACTTTCGAACCTTTTACAAGTACTTTGGTAAACGGAAATAATACTTACAAGTTTATTCGAATCTTGGTGGAACAGATTCGAAACTTTTACGAATATCGTACCGGAAATTCTCTGATTTTTCTAATCATTATTTGTTTTACCTTTAAAATCAATTATGTTGTCCTCTAATGCATAATTCAATTCAACATGTATATAACTATAATTTCACAATCTCTCGGAAATATTATTCTTAAATAGGTACGAATTTAATAGAGAAAGTGCTTAAAACCTACTATGCAGTTCTGATTTCCAAGATGCTAGTACTACTTGTGAAAGATTCGAATCTTTTCAACATCGAAGTACTTATAAGCATCTTTTCGAAACTTGTAAGTACTCATTCCGAGGATCGATATCAGTTTGTATAAAATGAATACTTCTCAAACATAATCATTGAAACATTATTGCTTTTAAGTAGTAATCTACACCCTTGAAATAAAACTTGGTTATTGAGACTCGGATTCGTGAGTACATATTGAACTTGATCCCATCCCTAATTGTAAGTATAAACATATATTTAGATACGTTTCATACTCGTGTATAAATATTAATATCCACAATTTTGGATACTCCAAAGCTTGACGAATCTACCCACAAAGATTAAAGTTATTACATATACTAATTTTGTATCATTCAGCGAGTCACATTATATGCAGAACAGATTCTGCGTATTTAGAATAGTTTATGAAAGAAGAAAGCAAAATAATGAAACCCCAAAAGTGGACATAGCCAGTTTTAATACTACACAATTGTAAAATAAGAAATCTAGAACGGCGTTAATAGATTCAGCGTTTAGCGCCCTGACCTTCGTTCTTTGGCTAGGTATCGGGTTACCTAATCCACGAGGTTAGCGTAAATTATCAGAAAAATGTGATGGAACAGTAACGTGAAAACGACCCGGTTTAATTCGACGGTAAACGTTGCTCGAGTTCATCGCTCCGTCAGAACGTTAGAACCGCGAGGCCCGATGAAGGACAGGGAGAAAGTCGAAGAAAGAAAAATGGGGGGCCAGATTGGCAGAGAAAAGGACGCGCGTCGTCGTTGAGACGTTAGGTGGCTTGACGCACCTGACGAGAAATAGATTGTTCACGTTCAAGGATGAACCAGGCGTATTCCAGGGACTCCTTCATGGGCCTAGAGCTCCCTACCGTGTCCGTATCAAATTTTTCTCGGCCACGAGACTCGTGCGGAGGGGATGAAGAGAGCCGGCCTTTAAAGCCATTGAGAACTTATTGAGAAATCGTGAAAATCGATCGGGTGCTTGAACCTTGGGCGCCATAGTCTCGACCACGTGCAACTCGTCTCCCACATCGCACGGCGGAGCAACCGTATCCGCGGACAGGGACCTGCAGAAAGAAAGAAAAAAGAGAGCATTGTGTGAAATTAGAGCCCTTCTTATGGTAATTCGACCACCGAATGATTGCCGGGTTACGATCGGTCGGCCCTTATAGTTTTCTACTGCAGCAGAAGGACCACGACTCCGGCGTAGGACGCCCGAGACACGTGTCTTCGGAGCTATACCTATTTCGCTTTTATGGACTCCGGAACGAGGTTAGGTGAACAGTGGGTTTTGCTGTGCTTAATTTCTCTTGGCGGTTATATAACACGTGGCCAATAGTGTCGGCGTGATGACACACTTTTTTAAAACGTTGAAGATAGTCAATTTTTCAGAAATGTATCCTAGTATAATAATTAAACGGATTTTATGCATTTATAACAAAAATGGGTAGGTGTAATTTAAAACAGTGGACATTCGAAGAATTTATGAGTACTGCTATATTATTTTCAATCTATTGAACGTATTACGTCAGAAAATAATTTTCTATTTCACTCTAGTTTGTTGCTATTCAGGTAGGAAATGTCTATTTTGCATATAGATCCACAGTCTACTAATAAAACATTTAATTTCATCATTGTCATTGCAGAAGAACCGTTCGAGTAAAAACAATGCTGGTTAAAAAATGTTAAGCCTCGGATGACAGGTCTCGGGTCCATTTTGAGCCAAACTTACAGACGTTCGATCGGAATTCTTGTTTGTTTTTTAAAAGACATTTTTAAAACGTCGGTTACTTATTAGGTCCGACAAGATCAATATCGATCTCGAGGAAATAGGTCTAAAAACACGTAGGACAATTGAATGCGTCGGTATTTAAATAAAATCGTCGCAGGTATCCATCTTCGCGAGGGTTAAAACCACAGCAATTTATTTTCTAATTCCTTGAATGGCGGAACTGGCGCTCAAACTAATTTTATCTGGCAGAGTAAGAAATCAAAAACGGTATGAAAAAAATTGAAATTTGTTTAAAACTGTACACGAGACTCGGCGATCTCACGCGGAATCGCTAAATAATCGCTAAATCAACGGTACCGAAAGTGCCGTGAACGCATACAGCTATATTTCCCGCCGGCGAAGTCGCCAGGCAGTTAATAATGACGGAGCCAGTTAATCAAAGCGGCGTGACGTCTCAAGGTCATCCTGTGTATTTTTTCAGCGTCTCGAGTAACGATCGAGAGTTAATTAAGAGAAACAAGACTGTATAGCCGGCCGATCGAAAAACTATGGTTCGGAACCATGAATCTTCCCACAGAAGAAAAATGAGGAACGGCTGTCTTGTCGTCGTATCGTTTCCAGTTTCGCGACGATCGTGGTAACGTGTTCTTTTCCCCGATTCTTTTTTATCATTTGGTCAATCCTCCCACTCGTTGGTCTTCTTCTTGATCTGGTTACCCCGCGATATGGCCGCGAGAGACTCGCCGGCACCACGGTTCCCACAACATCCTTTGTCCGGTCCGCTCTGGCGAACAGAGAGAGGGAGAAGAAGACGGTGAACGAGAGAGAGAGAGAGAGAGAGATAGGGTGATAGGGAGAGAGGGAAAGAGAGGGAGAGACCAGGACCGAGATCGAGAGCTCTCTCGGGCTCCGAACTAAAACTAAAACTAGTCTAACTGCATCCTGACGTCATCCGCGGCGCTATTTGCCTTAACCTTGAACGGTCTCTCCCCTGCCCTCCTTTTTCGCCGCGCACCGAAAGAAAAGAACCAGGATAACGCCGAGGAGAGAAGATGGAGCGGATGTGGAGCACAGTGGGGGGAACCCGGTGTGGTTCTCTTGTTTGGACCAACTCCGGTACAATTAAAGTTCGTTCACACATTTTCCTCGAATTTCAGTCGTCGCGATCGCTTTCGCGCCGCGGCGCGCCACCGCACTCCACCGTCCGACACCGAGACCATTACGAAAATTGCCGACGACGACGTGGGCGGACGTGGATCTTGTTCGATCGCGGGCGCCTCGGAATGGTCGTTTTGATCGATCCTTGATCCTCCAGTCGATTCCTCCTCGATAGCAACACTGATGTTGGAAAATAAAAATATTCTGCATCGATTGCACGAGTAGAAAGCCAAGTACACATTCGCGTTGATAATAATATATCGTTATTCTTAAATTATTTTAATTTTTCTCCTGTTTTATATTGCACTAACTCATTTTTCGGTACGGACAGCCGAGTTCATACATTTATGACAAATAGAAATAATGAATAGATTGAAAGCAACATTACATTTCGTTCCAGCTGGTTTTATGCCGAACTCTACTCGACACGAAGTTTTGGTTTATTTTCAATCGGTGTTGATGATTCCAAGAATATTTTGTATACTATGATAATGAAGACAGCGGATTTTTATTCAAAATTAAAATTGTATATCTGAATTGCAAAAAACTGGAGTGAAGTAGATATTTAGTTTTGTTCTTAATATGTCTAATACATTGAATAATAAGATAGATAGAATAATATAACTTTTTGATAGGATAATATAACAGTATTTAAAAATTTGTCTAATGTTTTTACTGTTTGAAACTACACCTACTCATTTTTGTCATAAATGTATAAAATCCGCTGTCTAATAATGAAGCATGCTGTAACACATTAATAGAAGTGTGTATGAATATAGACATGATACAATATTTTATTTGTAAACAGTTAATGCTTTCAAGTTAATTTCACAACTATTTTTAATCGCCTATTTCAGCTAAATTGAGAAAGCAAATATGGCTGAAAAGGGTACGTGCACGATTTGAACAATCGGAATGAAACTCGATTTCTAATTCAGCGAGACACAGGCCCCAGCAATCCAAAAAATTCAGTTGGAATATCCAAGATCTGAAGCGTCCGATCCGATATTTGGTAACCAGTATCCCCCGGGAGTTAAGTGATGGAGCATCGGCGACACCAAAGGATTCGGTAAACTCTAATCCGTCGTGTGCTCGTCCAATTCTTTCTCAGACACGAGAATTCCTGGCTATTTCTCTCATTTGGCCGTGACGAGATCGAGAAATAATTCAAACCGCGAAAACCTATAATTTTGGTTCGCCGCGTCCCGCTTCAGATCTTATCGATCGCGAACAAGAGGAGAAAGAGAGACGGCTAGGGGAAAAAGAGAACGAGAACGAAGGAGGGAGAAGAGGCGGGAAGGGAAAGACGGACAGAGAGAGATAGAGAGAGGGAGGGGGAGAGAAAGAGAGAGACAAAAAGACGAAGAAATATCATCGATACTATTGGTAAATACCGAAATACCGTTCCCGCGGGCGAATGCCGCGGGGACCAGTTTCGTGGTATTCACATTAGTTTTCGATGCGTCGACGATCCGCCATGGCGGGCATGGTTCGATTTCTTCTTCTTCGTCGCGTTTCGTCCCTCCTTTTTCTGCCTATCGATTGCCCGGCAAGCCTCCTCTCTTTTTCCACGGTTCCTCGGCCCTCGCAAACACGAAACGCCGCGAGAAACGAGCCGCAAAAATCCTTTGTTCGCGCCCACGTGACGTGGTCATGAAGCATGTTCCGTTTTGCGCGACCGACGCTCCTGTGGCTCCAGCCTCGTTTAAACGACCGCACGTCGATGGCAATTAGAGGCGGGGAATCCGACGCTCTGTATAAACACCCTTTCCGCGTGAGAATAACACGTTCCCCGCCGGATTTTCGCGTATTGTTCCCTGGCTAATTTTTCGGCACACGAACGAGCACAAAAGTTTTCATGGAAAATAAATATTCAAAATACAGTAGAGCCTCCCATATCCGAACTAATAGCACACAAAAGTGTGCGGATAATGGAATTTTCTGATATTAAATTTCATTTGTTTCAATCAAAGTCAAGAGACTTTACAACTTGTATAGTACTAAATGATCCCAGATCTTTCCGACTGCTAAATCACATATGTTTTTCAACATAAACAACTGTATAGAATTCTTATTATTGATAACGTGTATAATACTTAAAAGTTCTATTCTGTTTAACCACAAAATGATGACGATCAATTATAGAATATTGCCAACGTTTTGCACATATTATCGTTGCATAGTTTTGTAAGCTAAAACACAGAAATTGAATGAATTGAATAAAATTAAGGGAATTATACATAGAGCACTAATGATTGTAATTATATTTCAGAATTCTATTTGCAAAAATAACAAAAAGATCAGATTACCCATAATATTATAAACGTATTGTCATAAAGATTATAAATTTATTTCTAGCATATATAATTTTAAAGGCACAAAAATATTTTAATTTAAAAAATACAGCTGATGTCATTTTACGTATTAAATGGGAAATATGGAATGTGATTAATGTGTTTCAAGGTATTGTGGTGTCGGCATAAAAAATCGAAAAAAAGAGCTGTCTAGATCTTGGAGCAGCGATTGATTAAATACAGTACGAGGAGAAAGTCTGTTAACAAATCACAATCAGCCGCCGAATCTCTCGATCATTAAGGAATTACTGGTCGCGACATAACCCTTCCGAAATCCGAACAAAATTCTTTCAACTAATTTTATTAATTTCCACAGAAGCAGCATATCACGGAATAAAGTTTTATGGCGACCCCGTACATTCTGGGCATTTCGTTTTCGGCCGAGTATTTTTCGCTTTCACGAAATGGGAAATAAGCGTTTAATTATTTTATGACCGACACATAATCACGCGTACCGTTGGTTTTTCGTTTCCTCATTTAATCGCTGCAAGCTATTCTCTTAACAGGAGATTATACCTTCAACGACTTAATTTCCTTCTCATTGTTCGCTGCGAGCAGTTATACG